>CM072995.1:195145386-197631660 GCA_037038555.1 Rhynchonycteris naso | reverse complement strand
TGATAAGCATTACATATGTTTTACATACAGCAATAACTGTCTGCATACCTGTTTCCTCACCAGACTGTGGGTCCCTTCAGGACAAGGATGGAGTCTTTAACTTTATACCCACAGCAGGAGGCCCTCAACTTGGTGCTCAATAAACATTAATTGATTGAACAAGGAAACTGAGACCCAGGTCATGTCCTCGGGGTCACTATGAGACCAGGCTCTGAGAACAAGCTCAGGATTCCCATTTGCAGACCAGTGCTTCTGCCAGAGGGTCAGAGAAAGCTGTGCTCCACGCGCCGCAAGACCCACAGAGAATTTTCTTTAAGCTCATTTCTCAGAAAAAGCCAAGAAGATAGGCATCCTTTCCCCCTGGGAGCCAGGCTTATGCCCAGTGGATCCAGCTTGTTGCTCTGAAGAGCGAGGCTCCCTCATCATCTGTTTGGAATGTCATGGCTGTTGCTGCCCCTCCACCCCCCACCCCCCCACCCCCACAGCTGCAGAATAAATGTCAGAGAGGAGGGAAGGCGGCAGCAAGGACAGACCACATTCTGCTCATTCTGCTGAGGGTCATGCTTTGAAAATATCTTTAATTTTGTATTCATAGCTTATTAACCTTTTCCTTCCCAAAACAATACCCGTGTTTGTCTTGGCTCCTTTCACGTGCTGAGGATGGGTCTGAGTTGGATGCACAAAAACATTTTCCCCTTAATCTCATTACAAGGGTGCCTCAGCCTTGCATTCTTCCCAGGGCTCACTCGCTGTGATTTCCTCTTGGAATCGGTCTCTCTCTGTGAAGCTGGGAGAGGGAGTATGTTTGGTTTTGTAGGGAAACAGGAGAGAAAGCCAAGACAAAGGCAACAAAAGCAGAAACTGAGCAATGCTGTGATGTGCTGGGGAATTCTAGTGTAAAATAGACTCAACCTAAAATGTCTGCAGCTTAGAGCGGTGAGACCCAAATTTTAATTTTAGTTAGGGTATCATACTGAAGTCACTTTTCTCACTGTTGTCTCTTATCTACCTGAAGTGTATAAAAATGCGTGAATGAAAGGCTGATGCTTCACAGCTAGTATTTCTCCTGCAATCGGTTATCTCATTTCATCCCTTTCTCCCCTGTACATCTGTCTGTGTGGCCACCCTGACTGGGCTCTTGCAAGCATGTAACATTTCCAACATGTTCCTTCTAGGCATTGTGAGCAAATTCCTATAGAATTTCTAGGCTTGTGTTTCTTTAATTTTTATTTATTGATTTTATAGTGAGATAAAAAGAGGAGAGGGAAAGGGAGAGCAACATTGATTTGCTGTTCTACCCATTTTTGCATTCATTGGTTGATTCTAGTATGTGCCTCGACTAGGGATTGGATCTATAACCTGGCTTACTGGGACAATGCTCTAACCAACTGAGCTACCCAGCCAGGACATCTACTCTTGTGTCTTCATGCTTATTCTCAATTCTTGAAGGAATTTTAACTTTAACCAGGTTTTTTGTTTCTATTAATTTTTCTTTCTTTCCTTACTTATTATTTTCTCTTTGAATTGTTTCAAAGATTGCATCTGCAAATATGTAACTGAAGCAAAGACAGAGGACTATGGAAAATGAATGGTGAAGCTGGGATAAAGACCACCAACAAAACTAACCCTCTGTAGCTTGAACCATTGACCAAGGACCACGGCAAAGGCATGCTTAACTTTATTGTACTTGCTTACCATATTTTCCCTACCATTTCTTAAAAACAAACAAACCAAACTCTATTTCTATGACTTTCACCGAAAAAATAAAAAAGGCGTTCTCTGACCTTTGGGTTGTTGGTGCCTCACACACATTTACCCCCCACCTCACCCCCACCAGTCTCCCTAAAGACACAGTTATCAGACATGAGGGCTGGGTCCATCCATCTGCAGTGTGGACTCGTCAAGACCCTTACTTCTCTGAGTTTCATTGTCCCCTGTCACATCCATATAATGATTCAGAGATGGAGGCGGCTTGCCTTCCAGAGGGTAGATGCTCAATTATTATAATAGCATCACCATCATCACATAAGTGATAGGCATGTAATGTGTGTTTGAACATGCTCATGGGTTTCCTCCCTAGGAAACCCATAGTCAAGGCATTCCATAGTCCAAGCCTGCCCTATCCTCCCTGCCCCTATCATCCCACTATTTCTCACGCTCAGCTCAGATCTACCCGCTTGCTGCTTCCGCACTTGCCTGGTGCCGTCTCTGTGACTTCGGTCACTTTCCTTCCCTTTTCTACCTCTGCCACTCCATCTCTCCCTCTGTCGGGCCCAATGCTGCTGGTCCATCATGGTCCCCCTGTCCAAATAACCAACTTCTGAGGCAGTGTGCCTGCTCTTCTGCCTTGAGGACGTCCCTGATGCTCTCACAGTTCCCGTGGCTGCTCTCTGATTTCTTTCACACCACATTTCACTCTCTGTCCTATATTTCAGATACTCATGAGCATATCTTCTCTAAAATAAATACTTGCTGAGTGAATGTGGAATTTGTTGCTTTAGAATAATTGATTTCTGTATGTAGGCCTTAACAGGCAGGGACCACATCTTATCTACAATAAAATGCAGTTAACCAAGACATTTTCAGAATCCAGCTCAACATAGCCCTGGATGAGATGCTCTTCAGAGCTGGGCACCAAGTGTGTGAGACACGTTCTAGCCCTTAGGCTCACAATCTAGTTGGAAAGTCAAGACAAATGAACAAACAAAACATGGAGAAAGCAAGCCAAATGTCCACTAGCAATATTCATGTGATGTGCTACTGCCCTGTGATAAAAACACAAACTACTGCTACACTCAGCATTGATGAACCTCAAAAAATTATGTTGGGACCTGGCCAGTAAGATAAGCATTGGCCCAGTGTATGGAAATCCCAGGTTCAATTCCTGGTCAGGGCACACAGGAGAAGCACCCATCTGCTTCTCCACCCTTCCCCCTTCTCTCTCTCTCTCTCTCTCTCTCTTCCCCTCTCACAGCCATGGCTCAATTTGAGCAAATTGGTACCCCAGACACTGAAGATGGTTCCATGGCCTTGCCTCAGGTCAAGAAATAGCTCGGTTGCAGAGCAACAGTGCAGCGGCCTCAGATGGGCAGAGCATCACCTTGTAGGGGGCTGGCTGGGTGGATCCCAGTCAGGGTGAATGCAGGAGTCTGTCTCTCAGCATACCCACCTCTAAATAAAAAAGATAAAATAAATAAAATTATGTTGGGCAGAGGAAGTCAGACACAAAAGACAACCTACCATTTGATTCTATTCATATATAACATCCAGAGGAGGAGAAATTGAGCTATGAAGTCAGATCAGTGGCCACCTGGACTATCTGGGGAGGAGGGGCTGAAGAAAAAGGTGCTCATGAGAATTTTCCAAGGTGATGGGGATGCTTTAGACTGTTGGGGTGGTGGTCACATGTACACATTTATCATCAAACTGTATCTGCTTCAATTCTGTGCCTTTTGCTGTATGTAAATTACCTTCAATTAGGTCGATTTAAAAATTAATAGAGAACTATACAGAAATTTAAAATGCATACATAGTAGTTTTCCCCTTATCTGCTGATTCATTTCCCATGGTTCCAGTGGTCAATTGAGGTGCAAAGATATTAAATGGAATATTCTAGAAGTGGTTAATTTATAAGTTTTACATGACTCGCTGTTGTGAGTAGGTTGCTGAGACCTCTATGCTGTGACCTCTCCACACCCTCCAGTCGCTGAGGAGCCCTCTCATCTTGATGCTCAGACCACTGTCAAGTTATCACAGTGCTTGTGTTCAATTATTTTGCATAACTTTTATTACAGCAGTGTTATAATTGTTCTATTTTATTACTTGTCATTATTAATATCTTACTGCACCTCACTTATAAATTAAACTTTATCATAGATATGTATGTATAGAAAAACAAATGGTCTATAAAGGTTTGGTACTGTCCACAGTTTCAGGTATTCACTGGGGATCTTGGAATGTACCCCCAAGGATGAAGAGGGACAACAATAACAGTTCAAGACAACAATGGAAGAGATATAGCAAGTCATGATTAATAGTAAAGTTTAATTGTATAAACGATAATTTTGTTGTGGGTTCAAAGGGGCACTGTCCCTTCAGGTCATGTGGTCTAGAGAGCTTGGATTCCAGAGACCCTTGAAGATAATAAAGGGAAGGAAGAGCATGCCCTGGTGTGGGTGTCTCAAGTGCCTTCTGTACTGATCATGTCACTCATCAGATCTGGAACTTCAGAAAACACACAACACACAATTTTCTAATAACTAGATGAGCTTGAAAGAATGAGTTCTTTCCCCCTCTGTTTGGAGGTATAGAGACATACACACAGCCGGGGCCACATGCACACACAGGTTGTGGGCACCTCACATCTCTGTTCCCTCTGTCTAAAGTACTCCCTCTGCCTGAATTCCCTCCCTCCCCTTCTATGCCTAGAAGAATCCTGCTCATTTCTCAAGATGGGCTCCTCTTCCTTGCAGCCTTTATTGACCGCCCCTTCTGCTCCTCCCAGTGGGGTTCTCCCTCCCAAGGTCATGCTTCTACAGTGGCCAATTCTTCCAGCTCCCCTGACCCTATCCTAACTAGGTGTTTGCCAAATAACCAGTTACTTTCCTAAATTGAGTCATTTTTAAAATGTGTGCAAGAAAACACATTCAGGATCAGCTAAGGGTCAGTCTGGTTTCACGTGCCCTCTACCTTCACTATTTGGTGGGACTCTCAGCCCCTTAACTGTCCACCTTTGCAGCAGGGCTGGACCCTGTGCATTCCTGACCCTCCGTTGGCCTAATGACCTGCATAGAGCAGTTCTCCAGAAGGTTCTCTGAGTGCCCAGCATCATAAACCCAGAGGGCCGTGAACTGTCTGCCAGTCTGCAGGTCTGCAAGTAGGACTTGGCACATGGCAAATACCCATATGGTAAATCCTCCTGCCAATCACTTCTGGCTGTCCTGGGGCAGGAGATCAGAAAAGAGGTAATTGTTCACAGAATCTTAGGGTATATAATGGTAGGAGAATCTTAAATGATCATCTAGTCCAACAGATGGGGAGACAGAATTTTAAAAAAAGTGAAACAATAGTCGTACTATGGGGACCTTGAAAAGGAACAGAGAAGAGAAGGAACCCTATTTGTCCTCCTCTGAACAGGAGGGGTGGCGAGGAAAAAATCAGTCAGAGTCATCTGGAACCAAACCCATCGATGGGAAAAGACATGCTATTTTCAGGTTTCTCAGAGGATATTAGTGACAGTGATGGGAACCCACATAAAAATTGCCCTTGATAGAGGCCTTTTGAAAGCAGATAAAGGTGCATGTTGCTGCCTGGTGGCCTTGAGACTTTTCTCTCTGCTCAGTCCAGCTGGGTTTAGAGATTGAGGCCTGGGAACATGATTGTGTATTTGTAACCAGAGTTGATTGCTTTGAACAATGTGACTTTGTTACTTTGTTGGCTGTTGCTTAGAAAAGGAACAAACACACTAAGAGCTTGCTAAAAGTGAAACGAGGTTTCTGCATGTTGTCTATGATTGGCACAAGGGCCGTTGTGCCAGCCATGCTGGTTCTGTGACCAAGACTCGGAGACTTGTTGACCCCGATATGGGAGGGAGTGCTCAAATGGCACCCTTGTCAGAGCCACCAGAGGTGTCTGCACTGGCCTTAGGTTATTTCCAAAAAGGTGCTCAGAGCAATTTATCAAAAGCCAGGAAAGAGAGTCTCACATTATTTTAAAAATCATTTGCAATTAGCTTCCCGCAGAAAATGGTTCCGTTAACTGTTTTCTGAAGGGCAGAGAGGCAGCCAGCTGGAAAGTGGAGGGGTCATGCTGTAAGAAGTCACCTGTGTGTGCCACGACCCACACTGAGCACTGTCCAAGCCTCACCCACTTAAAGCACTCCACAGCATCGCTGGACAGGCTTAGTCAGCTGTAGCCAGCTCACAAAACCCATCAGGCATGTGTCCTCCCAGCTTCCTGGTCAGTGACATCCTGGTACCAACTTGGAACTGACCACAGGGAAGTATTTACACCATGGAAGTCAGCAAATACTATAAAATCACAAGTTTCTTTTTGGTTCGTTTGTTTTTTTGAGACTCAGTCATATAACATTTACCAGCACATGACTAAAGAGATATAAGGATATCCCCACTTTACAGATGAGAAACCGAGGTCTTAAAAAACAACCTGTCGATGATGTCACAGGGGTTTCTGGTTCAAGTCATCCAAAGATACAGCCTTCTGCTCAGAACTGCGACTGTGCATCTGGAAGGTGTTGGGGGGTGAGAAGGGAAGTGTGGAAAAGGAACCTCCCTGAAAGGAGGGTCTTGGGAGGGCACAGGAAGTCCAATGGCTGCTTGAGGCCTGCCCTGAGAGAGCTGGAGGCCAGGGGAAGCAGCAAGTCCCTAGTGTTCCTGCAGAACAGACCCATGGAATCCACTCTAAGCACCCTTAGAGGGAAGGGGTTGTGCTCAGTGGCCCTGGGAAAAGTGAGTGTGGCTAGCTCCAGCCCACTGCCTCACCACACGCCCAGGACCAGCCTTCCCCGGTCCTGAGTCTTCCCCTTTCCTCTTTAGGACGAGAAACCATTATCCCACCCTAGTGACACACAAAGCACTCCAGCCATTTCTGAGGTCACAGCCTCTCAGAAGCATGGAGACTGAGTGTGGTGTGTCCTCCGTGTGCCCACAACTCTGCTTTGCAGACCTTTGTGCTGGTCAGGGAAGAGACAGGCAGGATGTCAGGACACTGAGCCATAGATGGTCCAAAGTTTGCATAGAGAAGGCTCGGCAACCCAGACAACCTGGCGTGACTTTGGGTCACCCATGTGGACTCGTGACATCGGATTAAAGTTGGGGTGAGAAAAGAAAAAACTCTGAGATGTCCTAAATTAAACCACAGCTCCCTGAGAGTGAGAGAGAGAGACAGGAATAGTTAACCAGGTAATAGCTGTGGACACAGCTGACAAAGACTGCTCACAGTCCTGAGTGTCGCTGGAGCTTTTAATCAAGCTCCAGGCATCTAGCCACCACCAGACACCACAGCCTCCCACATGCACATGAACTTTTGACTGTAACCAATCAAAAGTGGTAACTATTTCTTCCTTACAGACAGTGCACCTATCCTAGAACTGCCCCTTTCAGCCTTTTCCCACCCCCATATCTGCAGTCTATGTAAATTCTTTCAAAACAACTTATATCTTTCATCCCCAAACATAAAGTAAAAAAGCACCCATCAACCCAAGATGGTGGACATGCTGCTTTCCCCATCAAGCCTGCCGCTGCTGGTTTAAACTGCAGTACCCAGGACCTGGTACTTTTCTAACATTCGGCTCAATAATCCATTTCTTACAGAAAAGATTTTGGCTATGAAAGATTTTTATTTAATGGGAAATGAGGGCCATCAGCAGACCTGTGTGTCTGAGGGCAGTGAGGATGGAGAAGTGTGCAGGGACCCCTCAGTACTGCTGGTCGGATGGGAACGGGGAGCAGCCCCCCATCTGTCTCCTGCATCTCCTCCCTCTCCTCTTAGGGATGCATCCTGATCTCTGCCTTCCTGGCTGCAGCACAGCTCAAGGATGGACAGTGTGGCTGCTGAAACTGATCAGAAAGTTTCAGTTATTTTCCCACCACAGAGACCACAAATCATCTCAGGGCCACCTGGACACCCACAGCACGTGTCTGTAGTGTTTGCTTCCTGGGCAAAGGTGGGATCTAGAAAATCCAGATTTTAATCACAGAAAAAAAAATTACTACACTTCCAATAAACCCTGTGACAAACATAATGCTATAGCAACACTGTTTAGCACCATTTTGCCCTTACTTGTGTAAATCAGAACATTCATGGACTCCATTAGGAACTCATGATCATCAATAAATCTCGCAAGACAATGGAGGCGGAATAGTGATGTTGTGGGAGGTTCTTCCTCCATTCTTAACTTTCTGAATCTTTCCTGGCTTTCTGGAGTTGCTCCTAGCCCAGGAGCAAATGATGCACGGAATTAAGTGTGCTCCCACAGTCAGGTGAGTTTGGGCTGACTATAATAAAACAAGCCCATTGATGTTATAAATAAATAAGATCGGGACAAAAGCAATAAAGATTTTTATAATACAAAAATAACTGACTGGGTCTATAGTGATAAAATACTGGATTGCCTGACTTTTCCCTACTGTTTTGGGATCTCCCAGGCACAGAGGAGGGGTCTCGTCACGGTCTGTGCCCTGTTCTGTGGGTCCCGCCCCCTCCTTCTTGGTCATGTCAGTCTCATCAGGAGGCTTATTGCCTTTGGTACAAACATATGAAGACCTGGTTGTATTCACTGTTTAACAAAATATCACAAAAATGTAACTATCTATCAAGATATAGAGAAAATGCCATTTTTCCATGAGGGTTTCCCCATCTGTGGTTAGACCATGGTGATTCCTGCTCCCGTCAATGGTTCTGACCTTCCTGCACTTGTTGTCCATGACCACATAATTAGCCTCTTATTACAGTTTCTTCATTCTGTCATTATTTATATATGTTAGCCCATTTTTATGTCGGCATAAAATGACATCTCTTGTCCCCTAATTATTTCTGGGAAGATTCTTGGATCTCCAGTATGAGTGCAAACCTAGCTTTTCTTTTTACTAGTTGTGTAACCTGAAATTTTTATTTCCTTGTGCCTGAATTTCTTCTTTGTGGAATCACATTGTAGAATATAATGTGTTTGCAGAAGTTGTTTATTTTTTCATGTGAACCTCATGAAGTCAAGAATCAATTTGTGTACTTCTTGTGTCAGTTGTAGACTAAAGCACTATGTTGGGTATTTGTTGACTGACAATCTGTTTCCCCAGCTTGGAAACGGTGAAAATTATTTCCCAAACTCTTTATTTCTGTCAGTTTGGATTTTGGCCAGGGTATTCTTATCAGCCAAACAATTACTAGCATTACTAGGAGCAACTCTGAAATTCAATGAGCAAAAGCAATAGATCTAAATGACAAGCTCCATGTACCAAAGGAGGCCCCACATTCATCTTTCTGTGTGATCAATTTGGGGCAGGTATGATACCACTTTTCTTGTAAAACAAGCGGTGGTTCTGTGTTCCATGTAATAAATGAATTCTATATTTTACATTTTGAGTCAACATGGGTTTTACGTGTTTACTATAATAGCTCCATTTCTCAAGTGCCTAGGATGCAGGGCTGAGCTGATAAATAGACTCTCACAGCGGGGGGTTAGGAGCCCTGTTTTGTGTCACTGGCTGATTTCCATGGAGAAAATACTCTTGCTTGGCCAATGTCAAGCTACCAACATGACAACACTGAACACCCAAACAGCCCTTGTCTGTGGTGGGAGCCGCTCCCACCAGCCCCCCTACAATGGCTGACGCCATGTGCATGTTAGTAATCATTTTCACAACAACCCTACAAGGAAGACATTATGTTCCCATCCTGCTGATGTGGAAACAGGCTTGGAAAATACTTTGCACCAAATTGCAGAGCTAGTGAGAGGTGACTTAGGTTTTGAAATGAGGCCCCCATGACTCCCAAACCCACGTCTTCCCAGTACTCCACATCTGCCACACTGCCATATGTAAGCAGATGACTATGGTCCACCAGTCCCAGATCCTGGCTGGCCTGGTGGGCAGGATGACATTCAGACAATGATCTGTGACACCCCAGGAACTCAAAATCCATCCATAAACTCCATAAATTTCTAATAACCTACAAGAATGGGGTTGAAGGTCAGCTGGGCAGTTGTCATCTCGTCTAGTCTGGGCACACTTCCATGTGATGCAATCAACACAGACACATGTTACCTACCAAGTATCTGAGGGCACTTGGGTTGTCAGTGTGTCTGGAAGAGGGTATGAGAGGATGTATCCTTTTTGATGCTTCTCACAGGAAGCATCAAAAGGGATACATCGATCCTGCCTTTCCAAGAGCTGCTGGGCCAGCACAGGATGTCAGCTGTCAGTAATCTTGCTGTGTGACCAGAAGGACATTTCCAACATGTCCCCAAGGGGGTTTCAAATAAGTCTTGCAAAGTTAACGTTCTTTCTACTCATTGTACTTGAGAGTTGCTCCTAGTAATGCTAGTACCTCCAGGTCTGCCAGTTTCTCCCCCTCTTTAGAACTAGGGCAATAGTGTTCATCTCTCTCTAGGCTCAGGGGATCAATGAACTGCTGTCTGTGAAGGCTGTGACCCTCACAGGGATTTTATTTTCCTCCTGGGACTTGGTTTCTGGATGTCCTACATTGCTGTCGTAAGAGCCAGATGTTGCCAAAGCAAACAAAGGACCCACCTTCCACTCTTACAGCAGCTTTGAAGGAGGACAGTACCGTACCTCTCCTCCACACAAGGAAAGCTGTCCACAGATCACTTACAGGGAAAAAAACCGACTCGTATTTAATGAAGTTACTCTGTGGGAGATAATGGTTCTGTTATTTTCACAAATCGAATGGCAAATATAATCTCTATTTCTGGTTTAAACCAGAAATAAAAATGCCAAGTGGGAGGGAAGCCAGGGCTCGGGGTGAACAGGGAGCTCTTCTCTGGTCATTTCCCTGGACACAGACTATAGTCTGGGACAGTTCTGGCCCAAGTGGCCCCATGACGGAAGGCCACACCATGGCCTAGACAGTAATGAAAAGGGTTAACTAACAGCCTGCTTTCCAGACCTTCCTCGGGGCTTTTCTCTGGGGTCCAGATGGACCTTCTGAGTCATATCAGTTGATCCTCAGAAGGAGATGAAGCTGGGAACCATCAGCACCATTCTGCCTCTTAAATCCTTCCCTCTCCTCACTTCCCTGAGCCTTTGGAGTTCCCCTGCCATGTTCATCCAAAATTCACGAGCTGTGGACAACCAGCTGGGTACCTCGGGGTATAAAGCACAGCCCTGGGCAGCAAAGTTGGGAAGGAAAAGAGACAAGAGGAGAAACTCTGATGAGATAATTTAGTAAGAAATCTGCCAGGTTTTTTCCATGTACCATCCCATTTGATCCTCATCAAAACCCAATGATAGAAACTTGTTTTCCCCATTTTCATGAAGAAATCAAGGCTAAGAGAGGCAACGTAATGTGTCAAAACCCACAATGCTGTAGAGATGTGAAGCAGGATTAAAATCCAGGGAAATCTGGTCTTTCCACTTCACACGTCTCACAGAGGCAGGGAGCATAGAGTGTTAGTGCTGGCAGACCGGGCCATGCCTGGAAGGTCAAGGTCAAGAGTTGGGGGTTGAGAAACTGCCACAATCCTAGAGCATCTCAACTTGCAGTAATGAACAGTGGACGACAGATGGAGAGACTTGGAGGTGGGGAGTTGGCAGGAGATCTCCCAATAAGAGAGGGTGGAACCAGTGTAACCCAAGCCAGCAAGGAGGGATCCTGGGCCAGAGGGGCACTGCAGAGAAAACTTCAGGGTGGGTTTCTGTGAGGGTCAATGAGAAGGAGAACAAAGATGACCCAGGGAAGCACATCTTAGTCTTTCCTGAGCCAGGAACAACTCTGCCATTCAGATGAAACAGTGGCCCCTTCCCCTAGAAAATGCACACAGCCCCTCCCAATACATGTGTTGGTTTCAGGGCTTGCTGGATCCTTGCTTGGGCAGGAACCTAATAGCTGGCAGGGCGTTGGCCTGGCATGTGCAAGTCCCAGGTTCCAGGGTGCATGTGGGAGTCTGTCTGTCTGCCTCCCTGCCTCTCACTTAATAAATTTTAAAAAAAATCAGGGGCTGGGGGGTCCAAAGACAGTCTGGAAAAGCTCAAGTCCCAAACACTCCGGGGATGTAGACCCTTAATCCAGCCACAGAAGATGTGTGCATCCAGGTCACAGAAAGTGGTTGCTGTCTGGACAGCTCCATAAGAAAATGCTGCTCAAGTCCTTGATAAAGATGCAAGGTGGGGTGGATATTGGCAGGAAGGGAGAGGAAACATGGGTGTTCCTGGCAGGTCCCATCCCACCCTGGCCACAAGGAAAGGAGTAAGACAGGCAAGTAGGAGAAACACGGGCTCCTACAGAGGACAGCGAGGCAAGTGCCCAGCACTCTTCTCTCTACCAGGAGGAGGAAGACGAGGTCTCTAAGCCAACCTGGACCCCACTGTGCTCCCCTGCCTCAACACGGATATTACCTGGGCAGCTTGGGGCAGGTGCCCACAAGAGGGTTGCCTGGACACCACCAGCACTGCCCCCTCAAGATGTTAAAACCCAGGGATGGGGGAGGGTGTGTCCCAGGCACCCCTGCCTGAATGAGGGTTGACTGTCCACTGTTCCTCCAGCATGGTGCCCAGCCAATAATCCTTCAGAGCTTTTGGTGCAGGTGGGAGATGAGCCTGTTGAGTGATCTCAACATCCTGCCCAGCTCCATGCTCCAAGAAGCTGTGTGCACATATGTGCATGTGTGTGTGTGCATCTATATGTAAGATGGTATGTGTGTTCAGATGCACAAATGGTGTGTGCAAGCCATTGGAGTGGGTGAAGATCAGAGCTTTGGTCACTGAGCTGAGCAGTCCCTATTGACAAACACCAGCTCCCTGTCTGTGCCTGTGGGGGAATGAGCCACAAAAGGGACCCACACCCTCAGCCCTGGCTCACATCGTACCCCTCATGCGCATTCTCTCCACTTGAAAGCTCTCTACACTGAGCTACCACAAGGAGGACTGTACCAAGAGCCTCTTACACAGACTCAGGGGGCCACAGAGAGGTCAAGGAGACCCCCTGCCAGGTGACTGACCTGAGGGGCTGACTCTGGGAAAAGTTGTGAAAGGTGCAGAATTGTGCCTCTTTTGGTGAAACAGTCCTGCTCACTGACCCTCTCCTTAGCCCTCTGCAGTCCCTCAACTACAAGGGGAAATACTTTGTCGGACAGGGACAACTACATGTCATGTGTCTTGAGGAGGTGACGATGATGACTTAAGGCATTACACGTTCCAGACTTTGTTGAGGTCCCAAAATACTTTGAGACCCAATTCCTGTATTTCAACTAAACTGGAGCTGCTGTCTGGGCAGGAGGTGAAGTGCTCCTTTGCAGGGAGAGAAGCCCAGGTTTGGGGTGAGCTGCCTAAAGTCTGGTCGCGCCCTTAGCATTTTCAGCTGGTGTCACCTAAGGACTGCTTCCTCTTGGGGCCGCCACATTAGTCTTCCCCCCCACCACCCCATAAATGTTTCATGGAGATGGGCCCAGGACAAGCCTCACCCTCACCTCAGCTGATCTCGCCATATTTGACCAAACAATCCCAAACCCAGCTGCTTTTGCAGGGGCTTGTATTGATGTGATGCTCCTTAGATGGAGGTTGTTTAACTGGGACATAACAGAAGTAATAAAGGCTGACGAACATTGAGCATTTAATATATGCCAGATTTGGTGTTAAGTGTTTCACATACATTATCTCCTTTAGTCAGTAAAACAGCCTTATGAGAGAAATGCTGTTATTGGCCCCATTTACAGAACTTAAAGAAACTCAGTAACTTGTCCAGAGTCAGTCCATCAGCAGCAGAATCGGGACTTGATGAATCTGGGTCTAGTTTCTGCTTGTACCCTCTCCATTCTATGCAAATTTGTCATTTTCTGGAAGGTTCCAAATCCTTCTTGCATTCAGTCCTGAATAAAGCACAGCAAAGCCTCTTCCCCAGCAGAGGAACCTGAAAGATGCAGAGGCCAGAAAGACTCAGCAAACAAAAGACAGGGAAGGGACAGGAACCTGACCACACTCAGCTATTGGCCCTTACACATGACCCCACACTGGCCTCAAGGAGCAGCCTCCCCTTTGGAAGGTCTGAGATGTGATGACTGTCCTCAGATTGGAGCACAGCCACTCTGGAATGTGTCCAGCGAGTGCTTCTAGCCATGTTCTCTCCTATTTCTCTTATCTGCTTCCTTTGTTCCCGTCCCTTTCGCTACTCCTGAAAGACACAGCCTCATTGGATGACCTTGAGAAACTTACTGTTCTGTGTGCTTCCTCGATAAGCTTGTAGGAACAGAGTAACTCCTTTCTGCAGGGTAGTCGTGTGGTTAAGCATGGTGCAAAGGTAGTGCAAGGCGCCACCACAGAGCAGGTGGTCAGAGAACATTGGAGCACCTCTCCCGCCCTCTCACCTTCTCTCCTCCTCTGCATTCCCTTTCCTGCTATGGGCAGTGGACCATGATGGTGTTTGGGACCCCCTTTCTCCTCCACTCACTTCTGCAGCATGTGGGTCATGGTGGAGGGCCAGAGGCACATTTTTTTAACTACACTCTAAAAAATTTTAAATTTTGAATCAAAAGAACACCCCTGAGGCTCCATTGTCTTCCTTGAGTGCTTTTGGGAAGGGCAGTGAAGAATTCAGCAGTGCCTGGGCCTTCTCAGAAATAGCAGCCTTCCCCCTAGACAGGCTCCATCTGGGCTGGAGGTTCAGCCTCTCATGTGTTCCCGCCACACCCTCGGGGACAGAGGCTCTCCCCTGCACCTTCTTAGCCTCTTTGTTGGTGGCAGGAAGTTCTACCTCATGAAAGCCACCCTGGTGCTCGGCTGGTCCCTGGAGACTGGGAAGACCCAGGAGACGGGGACCTGTGTGTTAACCACAGGAGCAGAATGGGCTGACACCGGGGAGGTAGACAGTGAAGGACTTGTGGAAGCTGAGATGGAGAGGATTCTGGAGGACTGGAAATGACCTGAGGTGAAGGGCTCTGGAAGGTGGGGTACTGTGGTTTGCAGACCACCACAGGAACTGGTAACATGGCTCTACCTGACAACAACTGAGCCTGCAGGGTTGCCAGTTGGGTTGGGGTCACACTGAAACAGGGATGTGAGCCCTGGGTTTCAGTGTCACCTCAGAAGTCCATGGCAGGAATTGGTTTGCCCTTGACCTCTGGGAGTCCCGCCCTACCCCTGCCCCCCATCTCCAAATAGAGCAATCCCTCTGTCTGCTTTAGGCCTCCTTGCTAGAGTTCATGGTAATTCTATCACCAGAAGGTAGAGAGCTTCTGGCTGGCTGACTTCAAGGCCTCTGACCCCAATTTGAAGGTGCTCCAATCCTCTGGACCCAGTGGTTCCCTGCTCATTCTGGGAACACAGTCAGCCCCAGGGTAGGGTCAGGCTCAGCTTGGAGATATTGGACTTCTAACAGGAGACACAGATGGCAACTCCACAGGCCATAGGAGCTGAGAGCCACACTTTTCATTTTAAAAAGTTTGAGAAAAAATGTGCTCATCAAAAGACTCTTCTACCATGCAGACTGGTGCAGCCACTATGGAAAACAATATGGAGATTCCTCAAAAAATTAAAAATTGAACTGCCTTTTGACCCAGCTGTCCCACTTTTAGGAATATACCTCAAGAACACCATAGCACTGTTTGAAAAGGAGAAATGCACCCCCATGTTTATGGCAGCATTGTTCACAATAGCGAAGATCTGGAAACAGCCCAAGTGTCCGTCAGTGGACAAGTAGATTAAAAAGCTATGGTAGATAACCTGGAGATGTTTTCATTGTACATATGTACCCTGATTTATTGGTGTCACCCCATTGGAATTAATAATAATAAAATATATATATATATTAAAAAAAAGCTATGGTAAATATATACACTGGAATACTATGGGGCCATGAAAAAGAAGGAAATCTTACCTTTTGCAACAACATGGATGGACCTGGAAACTATTATGTATGTTGAGTGAAATAATCCAGGCAGAAAAAGAAACATATCATATGACCTCACTCATTTGAGGAATCCAATGAACAATGAGAACTGAGAAATGAAATTGAGACATTTATATGTTCTAGGATGATGTGTTCCAACACAGAGACCACATACCCACACCAACCACACAGCCCCTAGTTTGCTAAAGGCCCCACAGCCTCCATCTCCGTAGCCATGGGCAGGCTCCGGGTGTCCCCCACCTCCATAAGTGAACTCTGCACAGTGCTCTTGTCCTTGCCACTTTGCTGGGTATACTCCTAACAGGACAGAACTTCCTCTGTGATGAGGTTTCAGAGGAAATAACATTTTCTCCTGATGATTCTGCACATCTGATGACTGACTCTCTCCACAGACCAGTTTGGTTCTGCACATTGCAAACTCTCCTTCTGCTTCCCAGAGACCTGGCCCTGGGCAGGGACGCCATGGCGTCTACGTATACTGTGATGTGGCCTCAGGCCCGTGCCAGCTGACAATGCCTCACAAGCCAGAGCAAGAAGCCATTTCTGCACCAGAGCAGCTGGTAATAACTTGGTATACTGAAGAGACTGCAAACTACACAAACATTGTACTAAACCCAAATTCACAATCTCCCCAACTTAGTTTTGCCTCAGCCAGATTGTCAAAATGCTCAAAGCCACTTCAAAGCCACAGGAAATGAGTGAATTATGTAAAAAAAAAGTTGGGATGGAAAGAGACAGAAGTCTCAACCTACTCACCATGCCTGTGCAAAGTTTACGAAACACCTGCCCATGTGAATGGACTGCTCTGGGGCCTCTGGATCCATGGAAGGAATGATGCATGTGAGGGGCCCTGACATTTAAATGTTGTTAACCTTAGAGTAAATTCATCTCTGCCAACAGGACTCAGCAACTACTGATACGGAGGAATAAAGGACAGGGAGCATTACAGCTAGAAGGCAAAGCTTGAGCAAAGGAGTGGGTCACTCAGGACTGTATGCCAAGCAGGGAGAAGTTTGCCTCCTGGGACGTCTGTGGACAAGGAACATATTGATGATGGCAATCTGAAAGGCAGGCTGAGTGCATGTTACAGGCGGCTGCAAACATTGGTAAGACACCTTGGTGCTGACTGTGCAGCAAGTGGCTTGGAAGACCCCGTTAACCATTTGTAATAGCTCAGCGGCAATAAGTGGGGTTCACACTGTTGTACAACCATTACCACCACCATCTCCAGAGCTTTCTCATCTTTGCAAACTGAAAATCTGTCCCGTTAAACACTAACTCCCTCTCTCCCTCCCCCAGCCCCTAGCACCACCATTCTACTTTCTCTCTGTGTCAGGTGGGCTCCTCTAGGTCCTCCAGATGAGTGGAATATACAGTATCTGCCCTGTTGTGACTGACTTATTTCATGTGGCACAATGTCCGCAAGGTTCATCCATGTTGTAGCCTGTGTCAGAATTCTTTCTTTTTAAGGCCGAATAATACTCCACTGTATATATTACCATTTTGTTGATCCATCCATCCACTGATGGGCAGTTAGGTGCTTTCTACCTCTTGGCCATTGTGAATAGTGCTGCTATGAAAATATACAAGTGTCTGTTCACATCTTTGTTTTCAGGTCTTTTGGGCATATGCCCAGAAGCAAAATTGCTGGATCATATGGTAATTCTATGTTTAGTTTTTTGAGAAACTGTTGAATATTTTTAATATCATATGCATTATAAAATATATACAACTGCTACTCAACATCTTTGCTTGGGTGTCTAGTTACCATCTCAAAGTCAGAATATCCAAAACCAAATTCCTAATTTCCCCAATGTTCCCACCTCTGTAAATGGAATCACCACTCAGCCAGGAAAAAGACACTTACTTTCATCAGTGACGCCCCTCTTTCTCTCGCTTACATGTTCACCCAACTGCAAATGCTAAAGCTCTACCCTAAAGTGTAGCCAGGACCACACCCATTCTCATGACCTCTCCTGGTCCAGCCCACCATTACTTCTCACCCAGCTGCTGTAATAGCCTCCTACAACTTCTTCACACGTGTTCTTCTGCCACTGGTTTTCATCCCATTGCTAGAATAATCCATTTACAATGTCAGTTAGGTTCCTTCATTGCTTTGATCAAAACTTCCAGTGACTTCTCATCACAATTGGAAAAGAACCCACAGAACCTCAAAGTTCGTACCATGACATAAGTGACAACCCATCAACCGGCCTCTGGTATCACTACCCTGGCCTGCACCTGGTTCCATTGGCCTTGACTCTCCCTCAGACATGGATCAGGTCCTGCCTCGGGGTCTTTATGCCAGCAAGTGCTTATAAGAAATCATCCCATGTTTTATTCCAAATGCCACCTCCTCCGAGAAGGCTCACCCAGTGATCCTGTGTAAGGTAGCAAGCAGCACCTCACCCTGCTTCACTCCTGCACACAGCCAGCACTACCTGCCCTATTCCCTGCTCGTCATCTTGCCTCTGGAGTGTAAGCTCCATGAGGACAAGGAGAGGATCTGATGGCCGCTATGCCCCCAGGACTGGGAGAGACACCGAACACCCACCTTGGCAGGAACAGGAGCAAAGCCTTTCCATCCAATAAGAGGTGCCACAACACATTTCCTCTGGGGCTGATTCAGTCCTGTGACCATGAGAAAAGAAGTGGGAACACTCTGCACTTTGGGATTCTCAGAATTTGGGCCCGGTTACTCGTAACTTGCAGGGTCAGAGCCAACCTTGTCTGCAGAGGAGGGAGTGCTGCAGGAAGGCCTCAGGCCACAGGGCTCCACCACAGAGGACCCTATTGCCATACCTTCAGTTTTACCATTAGTCATTCTTATCTTTGATTAGTCCTCTCACCGCTGATGTCCATCTGCCTCATGAGAAACCCAGGCCTTCAATCACCCAGCCAGTGTGGCAGGACCGGAGCTCTACACCAGATCAGGCCACCCCCCAGGTCCTGGGCTTCCTTTGGAACAGCTCTGGGCAGCACTTCCCCAATGAAGAACATTCTTCAGTGCACAAGGGATGGAACTGAATGGATGGCTGCCTAAGAGGCCATGGAGGGGGCCATGGTCAGACAGGCAGAATCCAAACAGTATCCACAGTGCTGCCTGGTTATTTTGGGCTTAAAAGCTCTTTATTCTAAGGGCCAGACCTTTAGTGTAAACCTGGCATGGGGTGCGGCAAGACCGATGAGAAATCGTCTTCACAAAGAAGCACTCAGGGCTTCTGGGAGAGAAGATGCTGTCTTGTGGGCTCAGTTTACGGTTGTGTCACAGACGCCATGTGATTCTTTCAGAAACTTGTCTGCCCTAATCCATTCACTTGAGCTTTCAAGTTGGTCATTAGGTTTAGCTCTGCAAAGGTGACCATAGAACATACTGTTCAAACAGGTGTACATCTGAGAATGAACTCAGGAACCTTCAACAGTTATGCTAGAACAGCAGTGAGGCTGGACTGGCTGTCTCTTCGTCTCTTCTCACCATGAGGGTTGAGTTGTGACCTAGTCTTTTAATGTACCCAGTGAAGCCATGAAAGTCTCAGCCCTGTAATATAACCTCACCATTGCTCCTGGTCTCCCTGCCTCCTTCCTCAAACCCTCAAGTTGGACTAATGCCTTTTCCCTGAAGGGTTACACTCTCCTTTGAGCCTATTGCATCAAATATTAGCAAGAGAATGCCTGTTTCAACAACTCTTGCCGGGTCACCACCGATTTTCCCCTTTAAAAGTGCTTCTTCCAGGTGCTTCTGCACTTTTGCTCTCCAGTGAGCACCAGTGAGTTGACTGTTCCTGCTGGGGATGCCCAAATCCCTAACCACTGGTTCTAGAACAATCTCTTCATGAGGGCATGCTGCTCTGCTTACACCTCTTTCCCACACCCCGAGCATGTGCTGAGCACCCAAGCTGCAGAGGAGCTCCGCTGAGATCAAAGTAAGAGCTCGCTCAGGCATTTTGTCTGCATCCAGCGACAGAACCAGGTGAGCAGGTGTGCAGAGACAGGTGGCACATTGCCCAAGAGAAGCACTACCTGCAGCTGGTGTGTCTGCTCTGACTGGTTGTGCTTGGGTACCACTGCAGCCCACACATCATGGGTGCCTATGCTGATTGGCTGAGTCACTGAGCGATGGTCTCCACGGGCCACACTGAGTCTGAAGTGTGAGTCAGCACCGTGGGCCGCGGTCTCGGGCTTCACAGTGAATTCTGAAACGTTAGCACTAAAGGAAATCTTTAAAACCCTGAAATCCACCCCCTCAGTTTCAGATGAGAAAACCAGGTAAGGGTCTGAGATGACCTGTCTAGACATTGCTCATGTCAGAGGCAGCACTAAGTCAGGTCTCCTGACAGCCACTCTCTTTATCAGCTAGCCCTGTGACCTCGCCAATGTGCACAACGTCTCAGAGTCGTAACCCGGAGGCTTGACCTCAGTACCACACATCGGCTTCTGCTGTAACCTTAGTGCCTTGGCTGACCATGCTCCCTTAGGGCTCTTGAAGTGATTCATAGCTCTCTCACACTACTAACCTGTCCCTTCCCCTGCTGTGTTTCATGGGATCAAGATATATTTGCCTTCTTTCTTTACAACTTTTCTACTAACAACATTGTTTTCATCTTCATTTCTTAAATGCCTGAGCTATACCAACACTCATGTATGCTATGACTGAATGACTTGCTGTGTGGCCATGGAGCAGTGGTTCACCATCTCTGGGCCTCTCCTCTTCGGTCTGCACAATGGCACAATGAACACAATGCTGCGTGCTATGCTCATGTACACACCATGGTATGAAGGCCTTGCAAATGCAGAGTCCAGCCACGCCATTCAGCAGCCAATGGCTTATGCTGAGAGCACTTTTTGGCAAACTTGAAAGGGAACTTTTCTGTCTGTGATCAAAGGGATGGAAGGTGGTTCTGAGTAGTTCTAAGCTTATGCATACTTCGTGTATCTGAACACCCAGCTTAGAGGCGAGCGTTGGCTTTGGGGGGCGGGGAGGAAAGGACTTGGTAGTGGTCTGAGGTGAAGATGTCTGTGGAGAGGACTTGACACGCCCTGACCCTCCTCTGTGAGGGCCTGCACAGGGCGCCAGCCAGCAGAAGCTCAGCTGACCTCCAAGCACAGATGCAGCTAGGCGCTGTCTGCTTCCAATTAGAGGTGTTCCTTTCCTGGTTTCCACTGGCGGCCAGTTTCTGAATTTCCCACACCCTCTGCTGCTTTCTAAAAGCAATTCTTTAAAGAATTCAAACTGTTTGGAATAAAAAAGGAGAAAGCTATCATTATGGGAGCTGAGTGGTAGCTTCCACTGGTTTCCCAGTCATTTGGAGGTTGCCAGAGGGACAGCTCCACCATCCGGCTGTGACCTAAGCATCCTGGTGTCCCTCTCCTTCCAGGCCACTGCTCTGCCTGCACTTCCTGAACACCTGCTATATGCCAGGCCCACAGGTGCAAAAATGTGGTCTCAGCCAGGACAGGCCCTTAGGTCTAGAAGCACGATTAATAACACCATTGCCATGACAAAAAGGTATGGACGGAGCAACCTGGACACAGCAGGACAAGGCAGGAGGCAGCAGGGGACACATGGCCCCGTGGCTGCAGGAGAACACAGCCCCACAGGCTCTAGTCCACTCTGAAGCCCACTGCCTTGCCAGCTGTGGCACCCATAGTCACATGGGACAGAAGAGGCTCTGGAAGGCTGCTGGTTTGAGCAAACTAAATGCAGGATAACTTAATATAACATTTAGGACAGATTTTCACTAAAATGTGATTCACTGTTGATCTGAAATTCACTTTGAACTGCATGCCCTGCATTTTTATCTGGCTATTCTTTATTGAGGTCAACAGAGTCCCAGACCATAAACCAAAGTCTACGCTACCCACAGTGGGTCTCGTGGACTATATCACATTTAGGGGAGATTAGGAAACCAAAAGTAAGGAAGAGATGGATGACTTTCTTTTGTCACAAAGATAGAAAGAGAGAGGGTCCTAAATCCTAGATGCATTCACATGACAGGCACTGGGGCTTGTCTTACAACATCACCGTCCAAAGGAGAAATGATAGAGGTGGCCCCGGCCATAGAGCATGCAGATGGGCCAGGTCTACCCATTGGCCATGACTTGACTGAGAAGGAGGAAGGGCCATGGCCCCCGTTGTGATCCCAGTATCAAGCCAGCAGTTTCCAACCCGTTCGTCCTGCCGCATGTGACCTGTAGGGCTCACATTGTCAGTGTGCATCTAGCTCACAGTCTGTTTTATATGAGAATGGTTTACAACTATAGAGACCTCTCAGACATCAAAAACAAAATTAAGATACTCTGCAGTGGAAGCTAGAAAGTTCTAGAAGCTCACTGAAGGAGAGGCAAGAATGGGAGCTAACAGGAGGGCAAAGTTTCAACACCAAGGTCTTTTTCCGGAGGAAGTGGTTGAGTGGAGTCTGGAAGAAAAGGCCCCGGAGGCCAGCCCAGGCTGTAGGTCTGCGCAGGAGAGCCCCCACCAGACACCAGTCCCAGTCTACCCCAGCCCAGCCCAGAGCGGCAGACCCAGCTTCTTGCTCAGGAGGAAGGAGCAGCCTGCTGTTATTTATAACCTGCTGTTTAGATTGCGAGCATCTCTGCACGTTTCCTCTTGTATGAATGATAGTGAACAATGCCTTTGGCTCACAGGGTATGGAACCCAGTTCACATACTTGAAACCCTCTCATTTGTTTTCTCGCAGAGCACTTGGTACAGAGATCTGAAGACCTGCACATGGTCCACAGGGCAGTGCTGAGGAGCAACTCTGAGGGTCCACCCTTCCCTCAACACAGCTCTGTTTTCCTCTCAGGTATCAACTAGGGGCTTTTACATAAGAAAGCTAATGCATTTTCAAAGTGGGCAGATCACCCTTCCATGTTTTGACAGTTTGGCTTTAGTTGAAATATAATTAAACTTTCAAAAACAAGGGTTTTGAAACTCAATCTCCATACTGTTTACACATTGAGGTTTTTTTCCTTAAGAGTTGAGTTTTTACTTGCTGCAATACAATTAATTCGCCCTTCACTTACTGCGCTCAAAACAAACACTGGTTTTAAGCATTCCGCTTTTATAGCTCTGCATAGCTAAGAATGGAAAAAGTAACATCAGACGCAGGATGATCTTCTTTATGACACCTCTCGTGACAGAGACACTTGAAAGTCAGCGCTGGTGAGTCACTGGCAGTCAGTGCACACCCTCTCTGAGGAGCAGGAAGTGTGTGTATTTTAAACCCTGAGGCCGCAACAAATTTTTCAGATGTGTCTTGAGGCACTTGGCCGGCACCCTCCCCCAAGCAAGTGCAGTGGCCTTGCCAAGTGTGGCCCAGCCTCTGCCTGTCTGTTTGTTCTCCTCGTCCTGGTTTTGTCTTATGCTAGCAAGCCAGGTCTAAAAAGCATAGATCAAGCAAATTTACAAAACCAACAAAAACTTGAAAAACAAAATCAGCAGCAACAACCTGGGCCGGGTGGTTGGCGAGCCATAAGGGCAGGCAGATGGTGCAACATGATGTCCTCCATGGCTCATGGGGACCCAGTCTTGTAGCTCTGTGGACATAGAGAAAGAAAGTAGTCAAGTTGCTGACCAGCGCTTCCCTTTCTAACCCACGTTGTCAGCTGCTGGTAATGTCCTCACTCCTGCTCACTGTCTCCAAAGGCCAACAAAAGAGAGGGGGGAAAACAAAAGGCACAAAATTGAACTGAAATCATATGACTTTAGATGAAAGATTTAAAATAAGAAGGACTTGAGGGAAGTGAGCCAGATGTTGTCATGAAAGAAGTTGTAAATACTGAGCTTGTTGGGTAAAGGAGGGAGGCGGGGGTGGGGGGTGGGGTGGGGGCTGGCTCTGGGCTCCCGAGCTCCTGCCAATGGTGACAGTGAGCCCCCAGAGGGAGGCAGCCAAACTAGCAGGTCATCCAGCCAAAGGGGAGGCTTCAGCTCCCTCTGCATTGGGGAAGCTCTCCAGACATGGGACTCTGATGTCGCCAGTGGGTGGTGTGGAGAACAGTGCGTGCATGCAAGGATCCATTTTGCACAAATGTTTTTCTTGCTCTCCAGACATGGGACTCTGATGTCGCCAGTGGGTGGTGTGGAGAACAGTGCGTGCATGCAAGGATCCATTTTGCACAAATGTTTTTCTTGCTCTTAACAGTTTTCTTACAGAAATGGAGCCTTCGGGTAAATGGAAGCTCTGCCTTGAACATTCTTAGTTCTATCATCTGGTAAGACCCCTGACTGAGTTGGTTGGAAGCAGTGTAAGCCACAAAAGTATCCCAAACATTATTTTTATCATCACAAATGCCAGCTGCCTCCCAATCCTAAGAGAACCTAAAGAATGATGGAAGAAAATTCTGGAGTCTTAATAAGCAACCCCAGAAGAGATTCAATGGTTGGTAACATAACATACCTTTGGAGGGTTTATCAAACTGTGCACTCTGTGGCACGGCGCGTGCGTGACTGGGGGTGTCCCAGGCACAGCCTAGGCAGTTCTCAGCATCTGGGGTCAGTCACAGCAGCAGCATCGGGCGCACTCTGGATATGAGACTCCTATTGCTGCTGTCACAAATGACCGCAAACTCTGCAGGTCTCAAAGGGCTAAAATCTAAGGACAGCAGGACTAGAGTACTTCTGGAAGTTTAAGGGGTGAATTCATGCCCTTCTAGGCTTCCTAGGCTGACTGTTTTCCATGGCTCCTGGCCTTCTTTCTTCACCAAATCTGCCTCTCTGTGCCTTTCTTCAGCAGTCACGTCACTCTTCTGCCTCCCATCTTCTGCTCTTACAGACTCTGGTGATTACATTGAGTGCACTTGGATCATCCCGAATAATCTTCCTATCTCAAGCCAGCTAATGAGCAGCCCTAATTCTTTCCACAGCATTCATTCCCTTTGGTCATATAACTTGCAATGTGGACATGGGCATCTTTGGGGACAAGTGTTCTCTGAGGGCCTGGCTCCCCTTTTCTGTGAGTCTGAGCATGAGACAGTCTCTCATTTATAATAATGTAATTGACATTCTACATATGACTATCTGCCTGGCATTGTTCTAAGCATGTCATGTGTATTTAACCTTGACAATAGGGCCACGCTACAGAGGAGGAGACGTGCAGAGAATGCCCATGGCTGGTGAAGGTTGGCAGCCAGGTTAACACCCAGCCTCTGGCCCAGACTGTGGCTTCTTTACTAAGAACAGGAAAATACAGGGATATCGCCTTCCAAATACCAAAACAAGAAACATTCCTGGCCCCTTGTTCCTTGTCAGTCCACCTGTGGAGAAAGAGGGATCCCTCTGTTATGTCCGAGGTAAAGGTGTGTTACAAACTTGCTCATCCTGTTTGCTTTGACACCGTCCAAGTCCTGACTATGTGAAGTTGAGTTTCCAGCTAAGACTTTCGAGGAACCAGAAATATGTACAGCCTTCCATGCTGGCTTAGATGGTGACAGTGATGACAGCCCTGTGAAGGCTGATGCACAGAAATTGTCTTGCTGCTGTTTTCCATGAGTGGAGAGGACAGAGAAGAAGCAGTGTCATAAACTGGAGTGTAGCCCACCCTTCATGGGACCCTGAATCATTGGATCGAAGGGGAGATAGTGAACTTGCCCAAGGGGAAATTGGCTGTCAGTAGTGTCCCATCTAGCCATTTAGCCCTGTGGGAAGGGGCAAAGCTGGCCTCTCAGAAGGGACTACCCACCTTCCTACAGGCTGCTTGACTTTCCGGATATAACAAAGGGAGGCAGGGCTGGAAACCCAGACTGGGGGTGGCCTTCTGGAGCCCTTGACTACCTTACAACTCATGACTTCTTTTGTCCAAGTGGCAATGGCCAGGTCCCAGTGGCTGAGATTAGCTCTGAGCTGGAGAGAAAGAGACCAGTTGCAGCTCCCACAGCCTCAGGGAAGTGGGACTGAGGGAGCCTCAACCACCAAGTTCCCGAATTTCACAAGTCTATTACACACCCCACAAGTGCTGTTTGGTTGCTTAAAAACGATTTAATTTTTGCAATTTCCCAGAGAAAGGGAGCCCCAAATTAAAACTGATGTTTGAAAAATAGCAGTTATGGGGGATGAAGATTGCTCTTCTCAAAAAAGAGGAGCTGGCAAGGTAGAGCTCTCTGGCAGCTTCAGGAAGCCCTTGGCTTTGACTTACGCGTCACAAGGTGCCTATTCCCATGACGGAGCCCGAGCTCCCGTCAGGTAACTAGACTAGTCACCTCCGTGACTCACCCAGAAGTCTGTCTGATTCTCATCAGAATTCTGATCACTGTGAGAGGGGCCCTCTGTCAAGATGGAGACGGGATGAGCTCTGACCTCAGACAGACCTGGCTGTGTTGCAGCCCAGCCACTTACTCAATCGGTACCTCTGACAAGGCTCTCGGCTGAGCTGAGCTTCAGCTCTTAGATGAGATGATTATGCTGTCAGGTCATAGCTGCCAGACAGCTGGACTCTGTGAGACCTCGAAGGTAGTCACAGCCAGCATTAACACCATCACCAAAATGACTTTCTATAGGCCAGGATTCTTTTGACCACACATGCTTCTCATATAACTCCAATGAGTTTAAAGGACAAAGGACATGGCTTCGTGGAGCTCTGTTCAGGTCTAGGCACGGGGCATAGGGTGGCCTTGGGATCATCATGTCTGTCCCCAGGCGCAACAGCCTTGACAGACAGCCCAGCTGCTCCTGTAGCATCCGAGTCTCCAGGAGTCCCTCTTATGGGCCTCTTACACTACTAGAGAAGCAGTCCAGAGGCCACCACCGCGTGGGGCTGGGGCACCAGAGGGATGTCACCCACCTTGTGGTGACAAGGTTAACACTCATACAGTGAGACTTGCTGAGAGGCCAGCTGCCACCCCAGGCAGCCTGGGGGACATAGCCAGAGGTGGTCCTTTCCAAATACTTCGCACATGCCTTGGCTCCACATTTTATAGCTTAGTACCAGCTGGCTGTGTTGACTGAGTCACTTTTGACATATTTCAATGGCTTTGGCTATCTAATGTCATTCCTATCACCTGTGTTTTCCCAACACTGGACAGACACACTCGATGTTTGATTATCATACAATGTCAGCACACCCTGGCCTGCAGGAGTCATGGTTGGCTGAGCAGCGGGGCTCTGGATGGGTTCAGCAGCTGGACTGGTGGACCTAGGCTGGGGTGGGGGGTCAGTGAAACCAAGTCACTTACCACTCAGGTGCTTGGCACACTGACCTTTCACCTACGCAGCAGACAGCATGGCACAAGGGAACCATGATGGGCCTTGCAACAAATAACAAGTAACAAGACCCACTCCTGCAAGCAAACCACGTGGGGTCTCAGTAACTGTTTCTGTTTGCTAAGTGCCTCATTTTCAGGAGCACATAAGAACATACATTCACCCTGTTGTGCACAAACTTGCGACAACAGACACCGCAGGCAAGCTAGCCAGATGGGCTATCAAGGGTATCATGATCTCACATATCAGCAAATGGCTATACAAAGTGGAGACCAGCATGAGGGGATGCCAAGTAAGTAGTAGAAATGGCAAATACAGTCCTACATGCTGTTCTAAGAGCTTTATGTACTTTAGCCTATTTAACCCTCACAAGAGAGGTAGTGGTCATAGCACCCACTCTACAGCGAAGAAGCTTGGCTGATTAAGTAACATGCCCGTGGCCATCGACTCGTAAATGATACCATTGGGGTTTGAACACTTAGTCTGAGCTCTGGTTCCAAGGTCTGCGTGCTTAACCTTAACACTAGGATGGATAAATACGTTCATCTTGCAAAGTGGAGGAATCTAAAGATGTCCAACTCCCCTTGGGTAGAGGGGTAAGGGGTGGTCGGAAAAGGCAGGGTGGGTGAAGAAGGGCAGGTGATTCACTGGCTACCCTCCCAGGAAGCCCCTCTTTTTTCCAAGGTGGAGAGAGACTGGTAAAAATTTCTTTTTTTCACTGAAATGAATCTCACAGTGCTGGAAAAACAGCCACTCCCTTCTGTTCCCCCAAACACAGTCCCCAACCCAATTATGCAAGTACCTGTTACAGTGGGTGTGGAAGCCACTTTTGTGGTCATGGTTTTCAACTGCAAATAAAAGAGGAAACCACGTGAGGAAGAAGCAAAGCGTGCCAATCCCACCTGTGAGCATGCAGAAGGTTCCAGGCTGAGAGGGTTTGCAAGGCCTGGAAGGCTAGGCAGGGGAGGAGGTGAAGGGTGCTCAGGGCTGAGCTATCTCTGAGTTAACCTGAGGGAGGCCTGGCAAGGATCAGAGAGGGGACACACGCTGGGCAGGGCCGCTGAGCCTCCCTCTGAAGGGCAGGGTGCTTCCTAGGAACCGCCTCTGACCCTGGAGCAGTTCTGGGGTGCAAGCTGCATTAGCGGAACTGGCTCTTCTGAATAAAGTTGTCAAGAAAGCAAAGGTCTTCTTATAGGGATCCAAGGGATTACCGTCTTGGCTGTGTTGGGAAGACCACGGCCTTTGGAGGCAGACGGTCTTGATTTAGTGGTTTCCGATACATCTGTGTAAACAAGGCTTCTCACTGAAAGGGAGATAACAGGGAAGCACACAGGGGAGCTTCATTTTGTCCCTACATGATCTGCGTACTTAGACTGTGTGTTTATTTAGGGGACTGTGGGGAAGGGGGCTGCTGAAGATGATGGTTTTAATGAGGGCCTCCCAAGCCACCCCTCAATGACATCATGGCCTTGACTCAAATTCAGGAACTACAAAGTCCCATCTATGCAGCTTTGGGCAAGTAACTCAGCCTCTCTGAGCTTCTGTTTTTTCATCTGTAAAATGGGAACAGTAATTCCACTCCGGCAGGGTTGGTGTCGGGGGTTACATGAGAGATCAGATGTGGGAAAGGTTAAGCGTAAGGCCAGCATACAACACGCTCTCAGTGCAAGCAACTTCCTTCCATTGCTGGTCCCTAGATGTCTTAAGGACCCTAATGAAGTATCCAGATGAGTACTCAGATATTGGATGTTAAGGGGAAAAAAGTGAGATTTTGTGGGGGGTTGCCTTTGGGTTTTGTTGCCCACCACCAAGTGTGTTCCAAGATGGTGCCACATCTGCCCTCCACATTGCAGACCTGGACGCAGGGCTGCTAGCCCACCTGGTGTAAGGGGAGCATCACAGGCTAAACTACACAGGCAGCTCCCATCCTGTGGGTGAAACTGTCACCACGGTGAATGAATTAGTCCAGCGGTTTCCTAGTGTCTGGAAGCAGCAGATCTTCCCACAGTGGTTTTTTCTGAGTTTCCTGAGTTTTTCCCCCCTCTCTCACTGAACTGGAGTCTGCAAAAGACAGGGACTGATGGAGGGAGATGTTGTGAGACACAAAGTAACAAGTTCTTTGCAGGGAGGCTCCACAGGCTCCTGTGGAAGCCCCAGGGTGGCAGGAAACCACTGAATCTGCTAAAGGTCAGCACAAGGAGCTCATTCATTCACTCATTCAAGCATTCATTCAGGAAACATGGAGGGAGGCCCTCAGCTCTCTCAGAGGTGTGAAACTTCCATGACTTGTCCCAAGTAAGAATGCCAGCACAGTTGGGAATAGAAAGTTGCGAAAATATCTGTTTTTAGACCTAGGTCCATGGATCACAGAGCCACACACCTGCACATATTGTTTCTGTGCAGGGAGCCGACCGTCCCAGAAGAATGCAGGGTGATCCAGCGTCTGGCTATCAGGGGACTGAGTGAATGACTCTTAGGCGTCCTCTTTATTATTGACACAGTGCAGTTTCTGTGGAGGAGGAGTAAGAGGAATAAGCCATTTAAACAAAATTGCCTTTGAAACACAGATGAGTTAGAAATCTAGAAGAAGAGTGCTCAGCAAGAAACATTTGGGAAGTGGCAGTTCCTGCAACTCCTGTTGTCTGATGCTTCCATACACCAGCTGCTTCCACTTCCCTAACCATCAGCTCCAGCCCAAGGTTCTCTGGGCAACGGCTTCTGGAGGGTCCATCCAATCAGTACTCAGCACAAGGGAATACAGCACCATCCAAAGGTTTGCTTCTCTTCTCTTCTCTCCATGGTTTCCTAACAACAGGTTACACACACACACACACACACACACATACACACACACACACACACACACACACGAGTCAGTTCAACTAAGCATGTTTCCCAGCAGTTGACCCAATAAATTCCTCACTTGGATGCTGAGAGGTCTCCTTACCTAGGATTCCAAAATCCCCTGCCTCTAGGAGCCACTGGAAGCTATGGCACAAGCAGCCAGTACTATGTCCTTCCACAAAAGGAAATTCTGCATCATTCTGTCAGCCATTCTCCTCACACACACCATCCTTGGCTTAGGTGCCCGGAGAACCCCAAGCCAAATGATCCCTGCTTTCATCTCTGATTCCAGGCTTCCTTACGACCCCTCACCCTGCTCACCTCAGCTTTTAACAAGCTCACAGGAAACACAACCAAACCCCTACCTTTGACTAGCTGTCATCCAGTAGCCAAATGAGTCATCCCACTCGGATTTTATTTCATTCATCAAAATGGGATCAGAGCGTTCTGGGTAAGACATACCTCTCAATGTCTCTTTGCATGGCGCTTCCAGAGGTCTGGAACAGGAAGTGAAAAATAAGCCTCTCCGTGGCCATTTGCAGCCCCATGCTGTGTGGTCTCAAAGCTGCAGGATCAGTGAGGAGACCCCAGGCCAAAACTTCAGGCTTAGGCCAATGGACCCAAATGGGTGAGCTTTCATTACGGTAAAAATGTATCAAGTTTAGTAGGTATTTTTGGTTTGTTTTTTTATTTTACAAGGACAGAGAAAGAGAGAGAGAGTCAGAGGGAGGGATAGACAGGGACAGACAGACAGGAACGGAGAGAGGTGAGAAGCATCAATCATCAGCTTTTCGTTGCCGTCGCAACACCTTAGTTGTTCATTGATTGCTTTCTCACATGTGCCTTGATCGTGGGCCTTCAGCAGACTGAGTAACCCCTTGCTGGAGCCAGCGACCTTGGGTCCAAGCTGGCGAGCTTCTGCTCGAGCCAGATGAGCCCATGCTCAGGCTGGCGAGCTCGGGGTCTCGAACCTGGGTCTTCCGCATCCCAGTCCGACGCTCTATCCACTGTGCTACCCCCTGGTCAGGCCGGTTTGTTTTTGTTATTAATAGGGTTTAGGGTTTAACACAGCTGTTGTGAGGGTTTAACATAGAAAAGCATGCCTAGCAGTTCTTGGCACCTAGTAGGAATTCTGTATATGTAGCTATCGATTCCCCGCCCATCCCATGCCCCCCACCCCTGCACAGGGATCTGTCCAGCCCTGCCCAGGGGGGCCTGACCCCTCGTGAACCTGCCAGAGGAAGCAGCCCTTCCCCAACTCAGACTGGGTGAGCACCCTCACCTGGAACAGGCCAGGCCTAACTTACACATCTTGTACTCAGCAGAAGGAATCAAATGAGAGTGTTTATTGAGGGCTGGGTTCGTCAAAACTGCTCTTCTTTGGCCTGCTTTTTCAGTGTAAGGCGAGCCAAACTCTCCATGGGGTTTTGATGTCACCCAAGTTCCCGGTGCTCTGTGGCCAGCTCAAATTCATCACAGACAAAGCGAAGGGGCCACGGCTCACGTTTCCAATCACATGGCCACAGTGCTAGCCACAGCAGTCCTGGCCTTTCTGTGGAGTGCCACCCTCCATCCCTGTCAGGAGCTCAAAAGCCTTAAACAAAACCTGCTCTGTATTTGGGGAGTATTATTATCTGGGTTTTACAGACAGTGATCCTGAGAGGTGAGGTGACCTACTTTCTGACCACACAGCAAGAAGGAACTGGGGAGCACAAACAGAAAGCTGCTTGGAGCCTGTCGGGGCCAGGCCCCGCGGGACACAGAGAAGACTAAAGTCAGTAACAAAGGCCAATGCAGAAGACACTGAGACTCACTAGCCTGAGGAAGGTGTGCAAAGAAGTGGCTTATCCCCGAGAAAGCAGAGTGCAGGGCGAGCGGCAGAGAGAGACCTTGAGAGTCCAAAGCTCAGGTGCGCAGGTATTTTCTTAGCACCTACCAGTTCCCAGTATGGCCTCGTCCATGGACCCCTGAGAGGCTATTTTGTCCCTCTGGCTCCAGATGACAACACTGTTTATTATTTTTAGTAATCATCCTAAATGCAACAACAATAACAATGAATAATAAAAAAGCAGATAGTAAAATTTCTCTTTTTCTCACTCTCACTTTCCTAAAGATGGTCATGCCTAACAAAAAATAAAAAAAAATACAGTAACTATTACAGTACCAAAAATGTAACAGATTAATACTTTTAATTATCTTAAATACATTTTAGTTACACTAATGTTCTTTTTGGGAAAAAGTAAAACACGTATTTATCTATTGGTCTATTGCAATAATGAGTAATAACATTGTAGTTTCTGTTTTCAACACTTAACTTCTTTAATTTCTAAAATTCTATGACTTTGTAAAACTGACCTTCATATTTTCGCCATCAATGGATAGTACGGCCATATTTCTAGATCTATTTTTGCTTCTAGTTAATCAAAGAACACTATTTATTAATTTTAATTTTGAAAAGTATCTTTTGGGCCCTGGCCAATTGGTTCAGTGGTAGAGCATCAGCCCGATGTGTGGAAGTTCCAGGTTCAATTCTAAGTCAGGGCACACAGGAAAAGAGACCATCTGCTTCTCCCCTCACCGCCTTCTCTCTCTTTCTTTTTTCTTCTCTCACAGTCATGGCTTGATTGGCCTGAGGGAATTGGCCTCGGGCACTGAGGATGGCTCTCTGCCCTCAGGCCTAAAAAAATGGCTCGATTGTTGAGCAACAGAGCAAGCCCCAGATGGGCAGAGCATCACCCCCTAGTGGGCTTGCTGGGTGGACCCTGGTCCACGTGCATGGAGGAGTCTGTCTCTGCCTACCCTTCTCTCATAAAAAAAAAAAAAAAGAAAAAAAAGAAAATTATCTTTTGCATAAAACAATAAATACATAGTTATGAAAAATTTAAACATCAGAACACATATGGCAAAGATTCATAAAAATCCAATTTCACAATAAATTCTAGAAATTGAAAAGAAAAAAAAGTAAATTGTAATAGTGCCCATATCTTTGTTTCTCAAGGATCCTGTTGTCCTTCAAATGGTTCCAGAGTTGAAAATTTTAAAACACAAATAAAAACTGTAAGTTATTACATAGATTGACAATTGAAGTAACTATGTTTCATATAAAGCCACACACACACACAATAACATGGTAAAATTATATTATAAAAAAATTATTTTTAATTCAGAGCTAGGAAAAAGAGAAATAAGAAGGAGACATTCAGCCAGGGAGAGAAAGTCATATTCAATCTCTGTAAACAAACATAGTTGCTAGAGTTGAACCATAAATTTGCCTCTGCCCTCTGGGCTTCCTGGACGTCAAGGAAAAAAGGGAGATGTGGCCAGTCTTGTCGTTCACACTGATTAAAAATCTGCTGTGGTAGAGTTTTTGGTGAACCTTGCCGAGGCCCCACTTGGGACCCACAGGTCTCCTGAGGAAGGTGAAGGATTGCAGGTCAGTTCAATTCTGCTGTTGATCCCCCCCACATCCAGGTTCAGACCAGGAAAGGACGGACTGGGGAGAGAGAGCCGGGGCGCCAGAGGCACTATGAACAACCAGCAGAAAGTATGTGACACAAAAAGATAAATTTTATTAAGAAATTAAAAAATTTGTGTTGAGCACATTTTAAAACTGAGGTTAGATAAATGGCAATGGTTACTCCCAAGGACTAGATCAAGAAAGTGAGGATGCTAAAGGAGAGAGTGAGGTAGCAGGGTGGCTTAGCATTCCTTTGAACTCACATTTGGTCCCAGAGGCTCCACCTGCTGCGAGGCTGCTTTGGCTCTGGGTCTGGCATGCACAGACCCTGTCCAAATCCTTGCTCCAGGGCATTTCCCGTTGGTAAGGACTGATTGACTTGTCGCAGGCTGCCTTCCTGCCAAGAACATTAAATACCATGGACAAAATATTCTTTAGAAATCAAGTTGAAAGCATTGAAAAGTTACCAATGTGATAAGCAATTCGGGAACAAAAATGGCAGAAATAAGGCATAAGTAGAGGGTGAGTCTCAGTGCCCTTCTCATGAGCACTTGAGGCTTCCTGAGCAGCGGCTGAGGAGCAAGGAAGCTAGGAAGTTGACTAGAACTCCCAGGAGTCTGATGGGGTGGGGGTGACAGGAAAGAAATTCATAGTCTGGTGAAGAGGAAGGAGCCGGAGAAACACCCCAGGCTTTCAGTTGGGATTCCCCTAGAGGAGGGACCCAGAAAGAGACCAGCCTGCAGAAAGCCTGAACTGTTTTTAAAGATCTCAGTTCTTGACTGAATTAACCTGTTGTCAAATGAAGCAATACATTTCTAAACAACCCATGAGTCAATGTAAAAATCACAAGGGAAATAAGAAAGTATTCTAATGAAAAGATAATAAAACTAAAACATACCAGAACTTATGGGATATAGTTAGAGCATGCTTAAGAGAAATATATAGCCCTAAATGTCATTAACAAAGAAGAAAGGATGAAGAAACAATGAACAAAGTTTCCATCTTAATACTTTAGTAAAAGAACAGTAAATTAAACCCTAACATAATACAAGGATGGAAATAATAAACAGCAGGAATTAATGAGTAGACAACAATAATACAACAAAGAAAACCAGCAAAGCCAAAAATTGCCTTTTAAAGAGACTAATAAAATTGATAAGCTCCTGACAATACTGATTTCTTTAAAAGAGGATGAGACAGAAATAATATTAGGAATGAAAAAGACCTAGCAATACAGACTACAACTCTTAAATAAGAGGCTGTTCTGAACCCATTTATAGTCTTATATCTATTAAATAAATAAAATCTATAATAAAAACTTTTTCCTCAAAAATAACACCCAGGACTAGATGGCTTCACCAGTGAATTCTTTCAAACATGGAGAGATGGAATAGCATTCATTTTACATAAACTCTTCCAAAGATTAGAAAATGAGAGAACTGTCAACTCACTGTTGAGAGTTATAGTACTTTAATATAAAAACCTGACTGGGAAAAAAAATTCTGAGCCTTTTGTTTCTCCTGAACATGGATGATCATCTTAAAATATTATTGAACTGGATTCAACAACATATAAAAAGGATAATAATACATCACAAGCAAGATGGGTTTTGTCCCAGGAATACAAGATTGTTCCAATATTCAAAAATCAATCAATGCAATTTACTACAGTCACAAAATAAAGAAGAAAATTATCCACTAATTCCATAGAGTCAGAAAATACCATTCAATAAATTTTAACCTCTAGTCATAGTAAAAAAGAAAAATAACTCTCTTAGGAAACCAGGAATAGAAGGGAATATCTTAATATGATGGAGTATCTTAAAAAACATTTCTTGTAAATATTATGCTTACTGTTCAAATATTGATACCTTTCCCCCAATATTGGGAATAAAAGGACACCCCCTGTTTCCACTTTTATTCATTATTGCCCTGGAGGTCCTAGCCTTTGCAATAAAGTAAGACAAAGAAATAAATTTTGAAGAATTGGAAAGAAAAAAGTAAAATTCACATTATTTACAGACTAATGATTACATATGTAGAAAATACAAAATAATTTATAAAAAGACTATCAGAATTAATAAGTACATCAAGCAAGTTTGTTAGATAAAATTTCAATATAAGAGTTAATTATATATTTATATAACAGAAATAAAAAGCAGAACCCAAAAAGAAAATATTGATTAAATGAACAACATTAACCTTTGGATCTTCTTTCATTTAAAAAAAAAAGAAGCCATTAAAAATGAAAAGAAGATATTTGCAAACCATATAATATAACTGCAATCTCATATCCAGAAAATATTAGGAACCCTTACATAACACCAAAAAAGACAGACAATTCAATAGAAAAATGGGCAGAAGGCCTTAACAGACCAATAGATATCCAAATGACCAACCACATTTGAAAAAGTGCTCAGTTTCATTAGTCATCAGAGAAATGCAAACTCAACAGTGTGGCAGAAATAAAAAAGACCAACCGAATCAAGTGTTGGTGAGGAAGTGGAGCTGCTGCCCAGTTAGAAGTATGAGCTGGTTCAGCTACTATGCAAAACCATTTCGCAAAATCTACTAAAGCTGACCCTGTGCACACCCCGTGACACAGCTACGCCATTCCTCAGTCTACATCAGGCAGAAATACAGTATACACACCAAACACGTATCCAAGCAGTGTTATTTGTGGCAAGCCCAAATTAAAATCTACCCAGCAACAGGTGAATGTATACATAAATAGTGATATATTCCTACTTTGGAAATTTTTACAGCGTTAAAAATTAAAAAGCTACAGTATCCTTAACTTTAAATCAACCTTACAGACTTAATAGTGAGTGGGGGTGGGGATAGTCAGATAAAAAGAATACATAATGTATGGTTTTATTTTTATAAAATTCACAAACAAGCAATCTAATCTTTGTTGACAAAAATGGTTACCATCTGGGAAGAGGAGATTATTGTAGAGGTGGGTGGGAGGTATTTCCCTGCTGTTGGTAACATTCTCGCCTCTGGTTTCAGTGCTGGTCACACAGATGTGTTCACATCCATGATGACCAACCAGCAGCACACTATAGCCTTCTTCATGTTCATTATACCGCAATCTTAAAAAGTCAATTTTCTCACTATTTGTGTGACAGTGGCAAGTTACTTAACCATGTAAAGTTTCTGTTCTCATCTGTAAAATGATTATAATTAAAACTAATTGAAAGGATTGCTATGAGAGGTAAATGTCCCCTGGAAGGGGCCACCATGACTGGCTGAGTCAACGTAGCTACGTTATCACTGTCAGGAAACGTAGCTTTTCACTGTTGACCTCCAGGGTTCTCTGGGCTTGGTGCTTGCAGCAGCAGCTGGGTCCCTTCCTGGCCACACCAGTCAGCAGCAAACCTGGGACCTTTCAGCCCCAAACTGTCTATAAGCCCGTCCTCACACCCAGGGAGGGCTTAGCTGTTTGGGGTGTTGTTGGGATGAAATGGAGATTAAGCTGTCATCCCACACAAGCTCAGGCCTCTGGCCTCCTCAAGGAGCCCCAGAGCCCAGTCTTCCATAACCAGGAAATAAAGTCATGTGACCTAGAGGAAGTCAGTGGAGCTGAGGTTTAATGGATAAGCCTGTCTGCCTCCAGGAAGGGAGAAGGGAGAGCGTCCAAGGACAATCCAACCTGGGACACTGGAGGACAGTGGAGTTAAGAAACGGCTCCTCTCATGCCTTGACGATGATGTACGTGCAGTGATGGCATTCAAGAAATAGAAGCCTCCATTCATCCTATGTAGGCTGTGACCTGCAGACTCAGCTGTTCTCCAGAGATTGTGGAAAATCGTGGGCTCCAACTTCTTTTTGCCAATTCACATTTTTTTAAGATTTATGCTGTTTTTGTTCTCTCCTTTTTGGCACACAACCCCTCTCTCATACCTAGCTTTGTCGATTGGCTTCTTCACACCCAGAGTTGGCCCAAAGTGTTCCTATTATAAGTATCCCCGGGGGTTCTGCTAGAAATGCAGGCTCCTGGGCATCCACCTCATTCACTCAATTGAGTGAATTTCCTTCACCTCATTCTCCCTCCTCCTAAGGAGGGAGGCCTGGAATCTGTAGTTAATAAAAGAGCCCCGGATCATGGTCATTCTGATGGTCATCAAATTCGGAAAACCAGCCTCCAACCCAGGGATTCTTTCAACTCCCAGGAATCTGCTCTGTCAGCTCTTCACACTTGGGCCTCCCCTCTCCCGCTTCTGAGCAGAGGCAGATTTAATGGTGGGCACACTGGGCTCGCGCCCTCAGCCTAAATTCTGAAGGGCCCTGCAAAATCCCAACTTTACACTTTTTTCTAATGTAAGGGGCCCAATATTTTCTTCAGCGTCCAGGGCCTCAATTGACCTTAATCCGCCTCTGCCTCTGAGTTAATCCAGAGCTTGCTTCTGTTCAGACCCCAAGACACAGTTTGGAGCTGTGCTCTTCCACACACCCCACATTCCCTCAGCACACTTCACATGGCCTGAGGGAAAGCCAGCTAAGTGCCAGATTATGTAGCTTGAACTAAAACTGATTTCTTTTTCTTAATGTTTTTTTAATTTTTTTCTATCACAGTTTACACCAGGGGTAGTCAACCTTATTATACCTACTGCTCACTTTTGTATCTCTGTTAGTAGTAAAATTTTCTAACTGCCCACTGGTTCCACAGTATTGGTGATTGATAAAGTAGGGAAGTAGTTTTATAAAATGTATAAAGCAGAGTTACAGCAAGTTAAAGTATATAATAATAATTACTTACCAAGTACTTTATGTCAGATTTTCGCTAAGTTTGGCAGAATAAATATTTATAAAACAACTTACTATAGTTAAATCTATCTTTTTATTTATACTTTGGTTGCTCCGCTGCCGCCCACCATGAAAGCTGGAACGCCCACTAGTGGGCAGTAGGGACCAGGTTGACTACCACTGGTTTACACTCAATGTTATTTTGTATTAGTTTCCAACGTAGAGCATATGCAATTATAGACTTTACAAAGGGTTTCCCCAATACTGCCAGTACCCACCTGACACCATATAGTTACCACAACACTATTGACGACAGTCCCTGTTCTATACTTTGCATCCCCATGACTGACTTGTAACTGCTAACTGATACTTCTTGATTCCTTCGCCTCTTTTAGCCAGTGCCCCAACCACTGTCCCCTCTGGCAGCCATCAGTCTGTTCTCTATATCTGTAAGTCTTTTTCTGTTTTGTATGTTCGTTTATGTTGTTTGTTAGATTCCATGTATAACAGAAATCATATAATGTTTAAAACTGGTTTCTTTGAGAATTTTAGGATGATGGGTAACACCAGAAGGTAACCCAAAGTCATTCTGCAAAATCACTACACATTTCCAAAACAATCTTTTGAGATTAACCAGCATTACCTATCACTGAACTCACCTTAAAACGCCATCATGTGCCAAGTTAGAGGGTTTTCCCTAGTCAGTATTTCTCAGTCATCACTTGTCCGGGGCTTTTGCTCTATAGTTAGAGTTAGAATCTGAGTCTAGTCTAAGTTCTGATATTAATATGTTGTGGGCGATACTTCTATCTAATTGGGTTTCTTCCTCTTTAATATGCACATATGAATGAGAGTGTTACCGGCTTTCCAGAGATTTTGCCACCAAATGGGGCCAGAGAAAGGCCAGGCTCACAGATGACAAAGGTTTATGTGAATGAACAAACCAGTGAGTGAGTCAATGAATGAAGGTTGCTTATATTGGGAAGGAGTTTTACAAGAATAATTAAGAACAAATGTTGGAGCTTTAAAAAAATAAACCCCATAAGGTATGAGGCTGATTCCTCTGAAGTGGTGCCTAATGTGGAGCTGGAGCCCTGCCAGGAGAGCGTCCCCTCCGCTTATCTACATGGACCCTCTGCATGATCTGCTGGGTGCCCAAAGAGCCACGTGGCTATCGCCACTTGGTTTCTACTTCTTTTGTCTCTGAGCGCATTGCTGGACTGAGACCACCAGGGAGCAGAATTTGGTGACAGCTTTTGGGTTTGACTTGCCAATGAGAATGTTTGGCTGGGTGTGGGGTTTTCATGATGCAGCTGGCCCATGGCCTTGAATTTCCTCTGGTTTCAGTGGGCCCACATGTACTCTTCCAAATGGTGCCTCACAAACGAGAACGTGTGTGTCTGTATGTCTGTGTGTGTTAGTGTGCATGCATGCACACACAGAGAAGATAGTCTTCAGAATGCCCAACCTTACAGATGCCTGGCTCTTAAAACAATTAAATCATCTGCATCACCATCTGCAAACATGCCTTGAGCCCTCATTATATGCAAAGCAGTGTTCTGGACACGAGCAAGGCCACGAGTTACAGCACCTTGGTGGCCTTCAGAAGCGTGCAGTCTCCCTTAAGCAGATGAAACATACATAGGATGGGGCAAATGCAGGTTACAGTTGTTAGTATGGAAAATAATACAATAATTAATACATAATAATACAAGAATACACTCTGCGTTTTGTGTACTCACAACTGTAAAACTACTTTTGCCCCACCCTGTATACATAGCCTACCCCATTTATATTCTCAATCAGGTTTCCTGGTTGCATATCTTAGAAACTAATTCTGGATGATTTAGGAAGAAAATGGAATTATTGCAAAGGCTGGAGGACTACACCTAGTAAACGGGTATAAGCCAAGGGAGCCAGGAAGTAGAAACTCCTCCCTGCCATCAGTGGACACAGCTGTGATTGCTAGGCTGCTGTCACCTCAGCTGGCCACTCTTAATACAGTTGTGTCATCTCTGCATCATTAGTTCATTCTCTGAATTAATAATTTAGTAGGAGCTTGGCACTGTTCTAGAACTGGGGGATTCAGGCATGGACCAAAAAGACAAGCTTCTCTGCCACCAGGGAGCTTACATCTGGTGGGTCACCTCTCACTCACTCATGTCCAGCTGACCTTGGTCAGACATTCTTGCTCTGGATGCTCTGTGCCCCACAGTGAATCATCCAGTGGAGGAAGAGGAAGAAGATACTGGGCAGCTAAAAAAAATGAGTTTTCTACTATCCCATAAATTCCAAAGTCTAGATAATGAATGTAGAAGTGTTCAGAAGAGGTCATGCTCCCTTCCAGGTGGGCGTCACAGAGCGGCCAGGTATCTACAATGAACCTTCGGGAAGTTAGTCATTTGGGGAAAAAGGTGTGTCTAAAGGCCCAATTGGGCAAGTGTGTTTCAATCTCCCTGTGTTAGAAGAATTCACAAAATGTGACCACAAAAAAATCTGTAACAAAATGCTAACCCTTGAAGGACTGGGAAGGAGAATGTTTGGCAGCAGCTGTTTGAGCCAAGGAGTTGAATGAGCAATTTTAAGTTGAGGTGGAGAAACTGTTCTGGGGTAACCTCTTCCCTAACCAGAAGCAGCCGCTGAACCCCATCAGACACAGAGGGCATTTGGAAGCCAGATGACCATTGCAGAACTGACAACAATAGAGTTTCTGGACTCTGAGTGCAGAAATTAGTCTGCAAAATAGTTCCCTGCCTTTCAACAAGAAAGAGACATAGTGCCATCAGAAAAAAGAGAAGTGGAAGCCAGAAAGTTTAATTATATCTCTTTTTTCTTTTTCAGTGAGAGGAGGGGAGGTGGAGAGACAGACTTCTGCATGTGCCCCATCCAGGATTCACTGGGCATGCCCACTAGGGGGTGATGCTCTGCCCATCTGGGGCGTTGCTCCATTGCTCAGCAACCGAGCTCTTTTTAGGCCTGAGGCGGAGGCCATGGAGCCACCATCGTCAATGCCCCAGGCCAACTCGCTCCAATTAAGCCAAGGCTGCAGGAGTGGGAGAGAGAGCGAGAAGCAAGAAGGGGAGGGGTGGAGAAATAGATTGCCACTTCTCCTGTGTGCCCTGACCAGGAATCGAACCCCATCCACATGCCCGGCTGACTTTCTACCACTGAACCAACTGGCCAGGGCCTAATTGATGTCAATTTGTTCTTCTGTAAAATGGAAGTACTAGAGACCCTTCCTGCCAAAAGCAAATGCATGTCGATAATAATCAGAGATCAGGGTAGTGCTGAGGAAAGGCCCCAGTGTTTGGGGAGATGTGGAGCTGGCACTGCAACTAAGATTTACTAACTGTGTGACCTTGGGTAAGTCATGTAATTTTTCTGAGTCTGTGTGCTCATCAATAAAATAAAGATAGTAGTTCTTGACAGGTTCTCTAAAGAACAAACAAGATTATGTACATGACAGTCTTTATTAATTATAAAGTGCATTGCCGGTATGACAAACTAGACTTATTCTCTTAATAAATGTGATCGGTAAACTAAGATGGAAGGTTTTGAGGGTGTTCATTAAATTCCTGATCCTACTTTCCTTCCCTGAGTTGCACGTGTGTTGTGGCAGCCCAGCGATGGTCCTGCTGAGACCGTGCTCGCCTCCCAAAGAAGCCAGCGACCTGAGTGCATGGGAACCCTTTGAGCCGTTTGCACCCGGGGCCTGCACGGAGGTGATAAATCTTGAATATTGACCCAAGGAAAAGCCCCAGCAATGAGGCTTGATTTATTACCTTAATAAATCACAAATCATTCCTGAGCAAAGCATCATGGTTTCCAGCAAGAAAGAGGGAGGGCCTGGCTGGACTGGAACCCACCTGTGCCAGTCAGGCCCAGGCAGAGTAGAAGTGCATCCGGCAGACCACAGGCAACAGCGCCTATGAAATGCAGATGTCCGGCAGGGCTGGGCTGTCTTCCCCATAATTTAAATGCCTTCTACGCCTGCTGCTGGTATCCAGACTCCTTCCTCTCCACACCAGTTGGCTCATGAACTAGGCGGGTGCTATGGTGCATTTGAAAAGCAGTATACTGTGGAGGCTGGGTTTTTTTAACTTCCACTCCTGCAAAGGATGCCTGCATGGCCCATATTTAATGTTTAAATGAGGGTGAATTAAAATTAATTTTGTGTGGGGAATTCCACAGCTCCCTCTGGAGATAAGTGGAAACACCCTGGGGTGGTATAAAATGGAGCTGGGAAAGGCTGTGTTGGAGTGCTGTGCTAATGAGTCGAAGGTCAGGGGTTCAACCCCCATGTGAAGGGAGCAGTTAATTTCACTCTGCCTTCTGTCCTCAGATTCCATCCTTAACACTGGCCATCTTCTGCCTCAAAGATGAGCTGCTGGCCACCAGCAGGACAGAGTGAGACAGAGGGGCTAAATCCGTGCATATCCATCAACCCCATAGAAAAACAACCCAAACCTGATCCATGGGTGATATGTCAGGATTTTTAATTTTGCAAATGAGACCACTATTACATTATTACTTTATGTTAGTGTAAACACATAAAAATATGGAAAGTTCCAATGAATCAGATGTCATGGGGTCCATGATCTCTGAGACATTAATCTTAGCTACCAAGAATTTGGCTAACTTGTTAGAGAGAGAGCTTGAAAAATGTGGTGTGTCTGTGATGGTCACACAGATGATTTTTGTTTATGCTTGGGAGAGGGAGAAGTAGTATGGATAGCTACAAACAAAAGCTAATGAAAATATCACTTGTATTTAGTTTGGATGAGACAATTTAAGGACAACAGATCTTTAATTATGTTTTTCTTTAGCTGACACCAACACCAGTTCACATTCCCTGAATGTGCCTGCTGATGACAGAAAAGAACACCTGAGTGCCCAGCTGGATGGGGAGGAAGGAAGCCCGGGATTAAGCATTTGTACAAAATAATCCACGGAGCAGAGATCATCCATCTCAACAAGTCAAAGGCTGGCTGTATCCTGCTAATTATTGACTTACCATCATCCTTGTTGGAAAACAGAATTTCAGGTCATTTAGATTTCTCTAATTCTCTCTTAAACTTTCTCTCATGTCTATCCTGCTTCCACTCCTTCCCAGAGGCCAGTGTGAAGGCCACCTCTGTCCAAGTCACTACTGGTCTCCTCTACCTTGAATATGCTCCAAACTTCCAGTCAGTCTTCACTTCAGGTCATTGATAGGTCCTGCGACTTACAGAAACAGAACAAGGCATAACAAAACCAACTTTACCATAGGCCAATTGATAGAAACAAGAGGTAAGTTCCCATGGAATGTTTCTGATTCCAAAAACATCACCAAACTTCTAAATAAAGACTTAAAATACTTCTAATATTAAATTTTGAAATAAGTATGAGCTATACATACATTTAAGAATGATTAATAAAAATAAGCAAGATGATTATCTTCTTACCCTCTTACTCCAGTTCAGGGCTGAGGGTGGCCAGAGATTATCCCTGCAGCTCTGGGTGCAAGTGACACCCATCCTGGATAGGATGCCCTCTGTCACAGGGCCCCTCACACCCACACTCACTCAGATGGGGCAATACAGACAGGCCAGTTAGCCTAACATAACCTCTTTGGAATGCGGGAGAAAACCTCAGTCCCCAGAGACAGAGAGAATGTGTGATCTCCACACAGACAGTGGCCCTGGTCCCAGCCATATCTTTTTCTGATCAACATTTAACAAAACTATGTTGCACAAAATGACGTTATCAGAGGCCCTACTGTGAGTGCCACATTGTGAAATGGAAGTCATGTTGGCTCAGTCTTGCAGGTACGGGTCAGGGTAACCCTCTATGTTTTACAGGATCTAGCGCAGCTCTGCATGGGTGCTCAGTGCTCAGTAAGCACCATGCCTGCAGACTGGTGGGTTTCACTTAGGAGTTTGGAATAACAAAGGATTTACTGCCTCCCCCCAAATTTGACAAAATTCAACACCTATTCATTAGAAAAACTCTCAGAAAAATTGAAATAGGAGGGAAACTTTTTCATCATCCAGAAACAATCCATAAAATCCTACAGCTAACATTACTTTAATGGTGAAAGACTAAATGCTTCCTCCTAAGAGCGAGGTGAGGCAAGACGACCCCTCTCACTCCTCATTATTGTTCCAGAAGCTCCAGCCAGGGCCACAGAACACAGGAAAGAAATAAAGATACCTGGTGTAGAAAGGAAGAAATAAAACTCTTACTGTTTGCAGATTGCATGATTGCACACACAGTCCATCCCAAAGAATTAGAAAGCATGACTGGTCAGAGAGCCAGCACGGCTGTAGGACAAACAAACAAACACACAAATTCAATCCCATTTGTTTGAACAAGTGGACATTAAATTTTAAGTGCAATTCTTCTTATAATCACTTGAAAAAAACAAAATACTTAGGTATAAATCCAACAAAATATGAACAGTACTTATATATTTAAAATACTGATTAAAGAAAACACAAGAAGCATGTAAATAAATGAACAGCTATACTATGCTTGTGAACTGAAAGACTCAACATAGAAAAAATGTCCATTCTCTCCAAACCAATAGACAGGTTAATGCATTTTCTGTCAAAATCCCAGTAATCATTTTTAGATATATAAATACAAGATTATTATAAAGTTTATATGGAATAGCAAAAAAAAAAACTAGAATAGGTAAAACAATTTTAAAAGGGAGAATGAAGGGGAAGGAACCAGTCTACCCAATTTCAAGATTAATTATATAACTACAGGAATCAAGGCTGCATAGCATTAACAAAGTAGATTAAATATCTAATAAGGACTGGTAACTAGACTGTATAAAGGACTCTCAAAACCCAAAAGTAGGCTCCCCCTGCGTCTCCCAGCATCTGCGGTGTCCAACCTGGTCTTGCGACAGGAGAGAGAGAGAAGGGGGAAGGATCAGACGCATCAACTCTCATATGTGCCTTGACCAGATAAGCCCAAGATTTTGAACCGGTGACCTCAGCATTCCAGAAGCAAGATGGCGACAGAGCAGGCGGACGTACCAACTTCCAACTCCCAGAAGCAAAGTGGATTATAACTCAATTTAAAGAACCATCATCTGAATAAACCAACTATGAACTAAACTAAGTGAACTCTTCAACCAAAGAACACAGAAGAAGCCACATTGAGACTGGTAGGAATAGCGAAAACGTGAAGAGGGCTGCCCAGCTCCCCGGAGCAAACGGCAGCCCAGAGAGACCCGCGGGGCGGGAGGAAAGTTTGGCGGAGAGGGAGGAACCTGGGTACCAGGAACCAAGCCCCAGCCTGCAGTCCCAGAGCCTAGAAGAGGCGTTTGGACAGTTTTGAGCTGTGAAACAAGTGAGGGAGCTCCCAGGCCTACAGTGTGGAGTATTAGGTCCCTTCCTACTCTGCTGAGGGCTGCTTAAGGGTTTGGGGCGACAGGACGCTGAAACGCGGTTCTGTCGGTGTGGGCAGAGGCCAAGCCGGTGGGAGATCGGTCTAGCCCAGAGGGTCGGAGGGGACGCGCAAAAGCGGTCCGGAAGCTGCGGGCCCGCCTTTAATCCCACTTACGGGGACAAAGCAGGAGGCCAGGAACGGACAGGCTCTGCGCAAGCCAGCCCTGACCGCGGGGACCGGGCTAGGACCAAGGACGGGCAGGGGCTCGCGGCTGAGCTGACGCTACCAGCCCCTCAGCCCCCGGACCGGAGAAGCCGCAGTTGACCAGTATATGTGCAAGAGCGGCCTCCGAGCGCGGGAACGGGGTAGACCCCGAGACAAATGGAAGCTCGCAGCTGAGCCCACGCTAATATCCCTGCCCGGCCGGAGAAACCGTGGATTGCCATCCCACGTGCACGAGCGGGCTCCAAACGCGGGGGCGAGGTAGAGTCCAGGAGGAGCGGAAGTACGCAGCTGAGCGGAAGCCAGCAAACACTCCCGCCCCAATAAACCTTGGTTTCCGACCCTACGCAGAAGGGCCCTGGCCTCGAGGGCGGGGCTAAAGCTCCAGACGGGCAAAAGCTTACAGCTGAGAGCACGTCAAAAGCCCCGCCTAACCCGCGGAACTGTAGCAAGCAGGCTCCGACTGCTGGTTCTGGGTGGAAGTCCGGAAATAGGCTGGGTCCGCAGCTGAGCAAAGGTGCTCACCTCTACCCTTGGTGCTAAGTCTTGTGGCTTCAATGACAGCCCCTCTCACGGAGGAGAGGCAGAAATCACAGCAAAAGCCACAGTGGGCCGGCGCTGGCAACGCTCATACCCAACCACCCTAGGCACCGAAAGAGGGGGTGGGGGGCCTGCAGACAGACCACACCTAGAGAACACAAAGGCAACACCTACTGGACTCCAGTGGCCACAACTTGCTTATATACAGAAAAAATGGGCAGGCAGAAGAATAAAAACCAAATGAATCAAGATAATCCCCAGAGAAGGACCTGAATGAACCAGATATTACCAAATTACCAGAAGCAGAATTTAGAATAATGAGAGTTAGGATGTTCAAAGAAATTAGAGCAACAATGGATAGTCATTATGAACACCTAAATAAAGAGATAACAAGTATAAAAAATGAAATTGAAATAATAAAAAAGAATCAGACAGAAATGACAAATACAGTATCAGAACTGAAGACCACAATGGAAGGAATTAAAAGCAGGATGAATCACGCTGAGGATCAAATAAGCGAGTTAGAGGACACAATAAACAAAGGCACAGAAGCAGAGAAGAAAAAGGAAAAGAGACTTAAAATATGTGAGGAAACTCTAAGGGAGCTTTGTGACAACATGAAGAGAAACAACATTCGCATCATAGGGGTGCCTGAAGAAGAGGAGAAAGGACAGGAAATGGAAACTTTGTTCAATCAAATCATAGCAGAAAACTTTCCTAAATTAAGGCTGGGAAACACTCCACACATTCAAGAAGCACACAGAACTCCATTAAAGAGAAACCCAAAAAGATCTACACCAAGACACATCATAGTTAAAATACCAAAGCTAATGGATAAAGAAAAAATTTTAAAAGCTGCTAGGGAAAAAATGGCTATCACCTACAAAGGTGCCCCCATAAGGATGACATCGGACTTCTCAACAGAAACACTTGAGACCAGAAGGAAATGGCAAGAAATAATCAAAGTAATGCAGAACAAGAACCTACAACCAAGACTACTTTATCCAGCAAGGCTAACGTTTAAAATTGAAGGAGAAATAAAGAGCTTCCCAGAAAAAGAAAGCCTCAAGGAATTCATAAAAACCAAACCAATTCTGCAAGAGATACTAAGGGGCCTCTTGTGAACATTTTAAAGGGAGGAATGAATAGAGCAAAAGAAGAATACAGCTTTAAAGAATAAAATGGCAATAAACAACTACATATCAATAATAACCTTAAATTTAAATGGATTAAATGATCCAATCAAAAGACATAGTGTAGCTGCATGGATAAAGAAACAGGACCCAGCCTGACCTGTGGTGGCGCAGTGGATAAAGCGTCGACCTGGGAACACTGAGGTCGCCAGTTCAAAACCCTGCACTGGTCTGGTCAAGGCACATATGGGAGTTGATGCTTCCAGCTCCTCCCCCCTTTCTCTCTTTCTCACTCTGTGTCTCCTCTCTAAAATGAATAAAATAAAATAAAAAATATTTAAAAAAAAAAAAAAAAGAAAGAAACAGGACCCATACATATGCTGTCTACAAGAGACACACCTTAAAACAAAAGATACTCATAGACTGAAGGTAAAAGGATGGAAAAAAATATTTCATGCAAATGGAAATGAAAAAAAAGCAGGGGTAGCAATACTTATATCAGACAAAATGGACTTTAAAACAAAGGATGTAGTAAGAGATAAAGAAGGACACTACATAATGATAAAGGGAACAATTCAACAGGAAGATATAACTATTGTAAATATCTATGCACCAAATATAGGAGCCCCGACATACATAAAGCAGACTTTGATGGATATAAAGGGCGAGATTAACAGCAATACTATCATAGTAGGGGATTTCAATACCCCTCTAACAACACTGGATAGATCCTCAAGAAAGAAAATTAATAAAGAAACAGCAGACTTAAAGGAGACACTAGATCAACTTGATTTAATAGATATCTTCAGAACTTTTCACCCTAAAGCAGTAGAATATACATTCTTCTCAAGCGCTCATGGTACGTTTTCTCGGATAGACCACATGTTAGGACACAAACATGGTCTCAATAAATTTAAAAAGATTGAAATCATATCAAGCATTTTCTCTGATCACAATGCCATGAAACTAGAAATTAACCACAAAAGAAAAACTGAAAAATACTCAAACACTTGGAAACTAAATAGCATGTTATTAAATAATGAATGGATTAACAATGAGATCAAAGAAGAAATAAAAAAGTTTCTAGAAACAAATGATAATGAGCATACATCAACTCAAAATTTATGGGACACAGCAAAAGCAGTTCTGAGAGGGAAGTTTATTGCACTCCAGGCATACCACAAGAAGCTAGAAAAAGCTCAAATAAGCAACCTGACCCTGAATCTAAAAGAACTAGAAAAACAACAACAAATAAAACCCAAGACAAGTAGAAGGAAGGAAATAATAAAGGTCAGAGCAGAAATAAATGACATAGAGGCTAAGGAAACAATACAGAGGATCAATGAAACAAGAAGCTGGTTCTTTGAAAAGATAAACAAGATTGATGAACCTTTAACTAGACTCACCAAGAAAAAAAGAGAGAGGACTCAAATAAATAAAATTAGAAAGGACAGTGGAGAAATAACAACTGACACAACAGAAATACAAAGCATTGTAAGAAAATACTATGAAGAACTATATGCCTAAAAATTAGACAGTCTTGGTGAAATGGACAAATTTCTTGAATCATATAACCTTCCAAAAATCAATCTGGAAGAATCAGAACACCTAAACAGACCAAGTACAACAAATGAGATCGAAACAGTTATCAAAAAACTCCCAAAAAAGAAAAGTCCTGGGCCTGATGGCTTCACAAGTGAATTCTATCAAAAATTCAAAGAAGAACTAACTCCTATCCTTCTCAAGCTATTTCAAGAAATTCAAGAGGAAGGAAGACTTCTAAACTCCTTTTATGAGGCAAGCATAATTCTGATCCCAAAACTGGGCAAAGACAACACAAAGAAAGAAAATTATAGGTCTATATCCCTGATGAATTTAGATGCTAAAATTCTCAACAAAATATTAGCCAACCGGATCCAGCAATATATGAAAAAAATCATACACCATGATCAAGTGGGATTTATTCTGGAGAGGCAAGGCTGGTTCAATATTCGCAAATCAATCAATGTGATTCATCACATAAACAAAAGGAAGGACAAAAATCACATGATAATTTCAATAGATGCAGAAAAGGCATTTGATAAAATCCAGCACCCATTCATGCTCAAAACTCTCAGTAAAGTGGGAATACAGGGATCATTCCTTAACATGATAAAGGCCATCTACAATAAACCGACAGCAAACATCATACTAAATGGACGAAGATACGAAGATTAAAAGCAATCCCCTTAAGATCAGGAACCAGGCAGGGTTGCCCCCTTTCACCACTCTTATTCAACATAGTTCTGGAAGTCCTAGCTACAGCAATCAGACAAGAAGAAGAAATAAAAGGCATCCAAATTGGAAAAGAAGAAGTAAAACTGTCACTATTTGCAGATGATATGATATTGTATATTGAAAACCCTAAAGTCTCAGTCAAAAAACTACTGGACCTTATAAATGAATTCAGCAAGGTGGCAGGATATAAAATTAATACTCAGAAATCAGAGGCATTTCTATACACCAACAATGAAATATCAGCAAAAGAAATTAAGGAAACAATCCCCTTCACTATTGCAGCCAAAAAAATAAAGTACCTAGGAGTAAATTTAACCAAGGAGGTTAAGGACTTGTACTCGGAAAATTATAAAACATTGATAAAAGAAATTAAGGAAGATACAAACAAGTGGAAGCACATACCGTGCTCATGGCTAGGAAGAATAAACATCATTAAAATGTCTATATTACCCAAAGCAATTTATAAATTCAATGCAATACCAATTAAAATACCAATGACATACTTCAAAGATATAGAAAACATATTCCAAAAATTTATATGGAACCAAAAAAGAACACGAATAGCCTCAGCAATCTTAAAAAGAAAAAATAAAGCAGGAGGTATCACTCTTCCAGATATCAAGGTTTACTATAAGGCCATTATACTCAAGACAGCCTGGTACTGGCATAAGAACAGGCACATAGATCAATGGAACAGAACAGAGGACCCAGAAATAAACCCACAGCTTTATGGACAAGTGATATTTGACAAAGGAGGAAAGAACATACAATGGAGTAAAGACAGCCTCTTTAACAAATGGTGTTGGGAAAATTGGACATCTACCTGCAAAAAAATGAAACTAGACCATCAACTTACACCATTCACAAAAACAAACTCAAAATGGATAAAAGACTTAAATGTAAGCCGTGAAACCATAAGCATCTTAGAAGAAAACATAGGCAGCAAACTCTCCAACATCTGTAGCAGCAGTATATTTGCCGATTTATCTCCACGGGCAAATGAAATAAAGGCAAGATAAACAAATGGGACTATATCAAACTAAAAAGTTTTTGCACAGCTAAAGACAATAAAAACAGAATAAAAAGAGAAACCACACAATGGGAGAACATATTCGACAGCACGTCTGATAAGGGGTTAATAACCAAAATTTATAAAGAACTTATAAAACTCAACACCAGGAAGACAAACAACCCAATCAAAAAATGGGCAAAAAAAATGAATAGAAATTTCTTCAAAGAGGACATACAGATGGCCAATAGGCATATGAAAAAATGCTCAACATCACTAATCATTAGAGAAATGCAAATTAAAACCACAATGAGATATCACCTCACACCAGTCAGAATGGCACTCATCAGCAAAACAACACAGAATAAGTGCTGGCGAGGATGTGGAGAAAAGTGAACCCTCCTGCACTGCTGGTGGGAATGCAGACTGGTGCAGCCACTGTGGAAAACAGTATGGAGATTCCTCAGAAAATTAAAAATCGAACTGCCTTTTGACCCAGCTATCCCACTTTTAGGAATATACCCTAAGAACACCATAGCACTGTTCGAAAAGAAGAAATGCGCCCCCATGTTCGTGGCAGCATTGTTCACAATAGCGAAGATCTGGAACCAGCCCAAGTGTCCGTCAGAAGACGAGTGGATTAAAAAGCTATGGTACATATATACTATGGAATACTACTCAGCCATAAGAAACGATGACATCGGATCATTTATAACAAAATGGATGTACCTTGATAACATTATACGGAGTGAAATAAGTAAATCAGAAAAAAAGAAAAACTGAGAACAGCATGATTACATACATAGGTGGGACATGAAAGTGAGGGTATGAGACATGGACAAGAGAGTGGTGGTTATGGGATGGGGGGAGGGAGGGAAGAGTGGGATAGGGAGGAGGGGAGGGACACAGGAAAAACCAGATTGAAGGTGACAGAGGACAATTTGACTTTTGGTGATGGGTATGCAATACAATTGAATGATAAGATAACCTGGAGATGTTTTCATTGTACATATGTACCCTGATTTATTCGTGTCACCCCATTAGAATTAATAATAGTAAAATATATATTTAAAAAAATGATATACCAGAAGGTAGTTTATTATTTTATGCATTTAATACTGAAATAAGAATAAAAGAAGTACACAAAACGAGATTATGTTATAAGAAAGCATTTTAAAATATTAATAAAAAATATTGTATAGTACCTGACAAAAAACAATAAGACTGTTATTTAAGATATTTCCAGATTGCTTCTTTATTGGCATCGTCACTTGCAAATTTTTTCACCTATGGACGGAATGAACGTTACCACAGGTGCTTAGAATACACTGTTGCACTGATGAACATTCAAAAAGAGTAAGGAATGTAGATTTGTGATTTTCGCTTTGGGCGGCTGCCCAGGCACCCACCTTAGACAGAACCCTGATGTCAATTGTCATGTTAACAACCGGTTCACCGAACTCAACTAAAAATTACCAGTAGGTATCAGTTCTGCCGAACCAGTGCAAACCGGTTGAGTCCCACCACTGGTGTTAATGAAGTATCAGAGGGATGACATATACAATCACTCCTCCTCCTTCACCTTCTCCTCCCTCTTCTCCCTCTTCCTCTTCATCACTGTGTGCTGTGTAGAGTCGATCAGAGGTGGGCATCAGGGCAGTGGAGGAAGTGGGTTAGGAGGATGTGATGGGCCCTGCCCTTGGCTAGTGGCCATTACAAGGAGTAGAAGGCACAATCAGATGTTACTGGAGATGAGCTGCAAGGATTGACTGGTGGACTTGGGGAGTGGCTGACTGTGCCTGCCCTTCCCAGGGGTCTCTGCTCCACCACAGAGTGTCACACCTAGCTCATAGGCCCATGGGTGAACTCAGGAAAGCTGTTCCACTATGGCCAGCAGTTGAAATCCCATCCAGGTCTCACTGTCATTAGTTGAGTTGTTCTGTAACATTCTTCTCTGTCTGCAAGATGCCTCAGTAACACTCATCTCCCAGTGACAGGCAGTATTTTTGCCCAATTGATTATCTCCTTTGCACACAATAGATCTCCTTTCGTTTTTCAATTGCCAGAAAAGTCTTGCCTGAAAGCACCTCCCTGCCCTAAGCTGGGCTTCTTCCTCTGCATCAGGTTTATTGCTAAACCAGCAGAAGGAGGGAAGAGGAAACCCTGATGTGCAGCATTTACCAAGTTCTATGATGTCACACAGATGCCTTAATTGTTACAATTGGAGCTGACAGCCTGTAGGGGCCGGCTCTGTTCAATACTGCTGATTCCTGGTCCAAAGCACCAGCAGACAACCTCTGCGTCTCGCACACACAATTACCCAGGTCAGAGCAGAGTACCCAGGAAACGAGTGGTATGGGGAATCCACAGGCATGGGTATACACCTGTAACTTCTTATATGCTCCAGTGTGTCCATGGAGCTACAAAATCAAACCTGTTCCTCAGGCAGTTTCTCTGCACTGGTGATGGAGGAAGCTTGGTGGAGTTCCCCGTGGACTGGTCAGTGGGAATGCGCGATGTGGGAAACGTCGGTACCAGCTCTGGCTCTGCTGCTCATTCACAAGTGACTTCAGACGTATCATCTTGCTTCACCAGGTGTCAGCCCATGTGTCTGCAATGAGAGGTGGGTGACCCTAAATTTAAGGCAGTGAGAATGCCCCAGGACTGTAGGTTCTTACTCTCAGGTGAGAGTCCTGGGAACAGGAAGGGAGAGCAGGCATGGACACTCAGAGAAGAGGAATGAGAGTTAGGTGACTGAACTTTACAGAAAATACAAATACAGACTCACAAATGGTTCCCAGGTGATCCCGGCCAACCCCAGAGTCCCATGCCATGTGCCATGCAGCGTGCAGAATCCTTTGAGTTTCTCCAGACAGTAAAACTGTGTCCAGTGACTCCCGACTCTGCACCTTCAAGGCGTTCCCCCTAGGAGATCAGCACAGCTCTGTGACCTCGCCCAAGGGCTGTTGGTGGCACTACTACCCCCTGTGTGAGCTGGGGGAGACCACACAGGGACTCACCCTGACTCCACTCACCCATGGCTTGCCAGACCACTTCTCTATCCACCCCCATCCCACCTCCTCCCGAGCTCATCCTGAAATGCCCACCTCAGTCCACAGCTAGCTTGCTCACATCACCCTCTTCTACATCCTGAGTTCTTTCCATTTGGAGGCACAGAAGTGAAAGTTATTGAGCGAGGTCAGAGGAGAGGACCCAGGGAGCAGGGACAGCCTTTCCTTCCAACTTGTCCTCAGGCTTTTCTGTGAGGGTGCACTGGCCACCGATGCATGAACTGTTGAGAGATCTCGTCTATGCTCCTGATGCTTCATTCCAGTGAATGTGTCTTTTCAAAATCAAGATGCTCTGAGTTTTTTAATAACAAATGTGAAAACATCCCCAAACAGAAAGGAGTGCTAAGGATAACCACATAAAAACAATTTCTGCTGAGAACACCAGCCCAGTCCCACGTGGTCCCAAGGCAACCCTTGGTTTCCAGGCATATTCAGGAAGTGAGGATCCAGCAGTGGGCAGGTGGACACTCCGTTCAAACAAGCGAACACCATCCCGAATCCAGCCTCCGTGCCCCACCGGCTGCAGTTCCCATTGGCTTCCTGTTTTTAGCTCTCCCAAAAATATATCTCACAGACGTTTTATTTTCATGTTCTCACCTTGAAGAGCAGCAACTTGCAAGTGTGAGTGCCTCCACAGGGGACACGCCCCATAGGCACCGGGACCTCTGAGCAAGGGCTGCCTCCTTTCAGGACACTGCCACAGACAGCACTCTTTCCTTAACTCCCAAGATGAATGGGTTTTCACTTTTAGGACTAAGGCCTCCATTATTTCTCAATTACTTTGCTTTTTCCAAGGAGTCAACAAGATCGGTCATGCGCCTGGCCAGCTGGTCCAACCTCACTGATCCCTGATCATAATGAAAGGCCCTAATTTGTCTTAATTTGGCCCTAATGTTTCTTCTCTTCTCCCCTGTAGCACTCAACTTGTGGGGTGGCCTAGTTTATGCAAATGGACTCCTGAGTCACAGGAGTCCTCCTGTGGCCTCCAGGCCAAGGGTCTCTCCTCTAGAGGCCAGGGGAAGAGGAGCAGATGACCAGGACCCAGGAGCATAAGAGCGAGCACTTCGAATGTGGATTTTGTGTGTGAAGGCGTGTTCTAAAAGACCAGATTCTTAGAGACTGCTTGAAGGCAGCATAAAAGCTAATTTAGGCAGAAAGCTTTTCTTGGGAAATTTCCCCGGCTCTATAGACGCCTCTCGTCTGCCTTCCAGACCCCTGGGAGAGGGGAGTAGGATGGATTGTGGCCTGGAAGCAGTTTGCAGCTCTCTGCCATTCAATAACTTGCAGCCCCTCAGACTGAAACAGGCAGGTGCTATGAAATCCGGTTGACAGGTCAACTTCAAGGTGATCCTCCTGCTGGAGTCTTCGCTCTGTTCAGCTAATCTCCCATCACACCTCTGGTGCCTGGTAAAAGTAAATAATTATGACTGTGTGAAGTAGGAGGGTCTTTGCACACCTGTAATTATTACCTGGCACGTCTCTGCAGAACCTGGCAGTTTCCCAGATGGCCAGCAAGGCCAGGTGGGTCCTTCAAGCAACATCTGGCCTAGGAGCCAGAATTCAGACTTATAGAACTGGATACCTGTTTCATGTTGAGGCTGGAAGAGTCCAAATCCTCAGGCTCCTAAGCTGTGATATACCTGGTTCAGATGCTCACGTACATCGGTGTCTCAGAATAACCAGAGCATAATTCCCTGAGAGCTGCACTGCACTATAGAAACAAAGCATGAGTTGATTATGGCAGTTTAAACTTGCCAGTAGCCCAGTCAAGGAAAGAAATGGATGAGGTTAATTTTAATGATATAACTCCATTGACCAAAATAGTATCATTTCATCATGCAACATAATAAATATTTAATATAAATATAGAAATTATCAGTGAGATATTTTACATATTCTTTTCCATACTCCAGGGGTGTGCTGTGGTGACGGCACATCTGAATTTAGACACATGCACCAGCACCGTGGGCTCCGGCACTGGGCCAGACCACGCATCTCAGAAGGCGGCAGCACCTTCCCCCACCCCCCGCCCCCAGTACCACGACCTCCTGGAAACATTTCACAGCGAATAAATAAAATTGTGACACATGACATTTTATTTGACTTAAAATGCCAGTGCGCTTCGTGAAGTAAGAATTGCTAAACATTTCTTGTAAAGAGCACCAGCAGCAGGTCTGAGCCCAGACTTAATTGGCTCTTTTCTTTCAAATGCTCATGCTGGCAGCCTAGGTAGCATGGCTTAGGCTAATCTTTTTTTTTGCCCCTCAGAAGTGAATAATAAATAACTCCAGATCACACCTGCTCCACCCCTTAAAGATATTCACCCACGTTTGGTTGAGCACCCCTTTGCTGTCTGCCAGGACACTGGGCTCAGACACTGCCCTCAGGAGAGCCAGCCGAGTGACAGACCACAAACAGAGGCTGCCTAAGACTTCGTGTGCAGGGCCAGTGATGGCCACACAGTCTCACTGAGATGTCTCAGAGGCTAATCCAGGAGGCTCAGTGTCTTGGTTCTGGATGTGACTGAAAGTTCTGCAGGGAGGGAGAAGGGGACAGGTAGGAGGAACAGGGAGCAGCAGGTACAGAACCTGAACACCCTGGCAGTCAGGCAACACAGGGGACAGCAGTGGGTCTCACAGCAGAACCCTACATCCACGCCGTCCAATGACAACAGAATGCAAGCCATGTACTTTGTGGCATGTTTTTAGTAGCCACATTAAAAAAGGTAAACTGAAACAGGTAAAATTAATTTTAATAATACATTTTACTTAATGCACTTTATCCAAAATATCATTTTGACATGTGTGTTATTTTATGTTCCTGTTTTATGGAAGTCTTTGAAATCCAGTAAGTAACACTTGGGACCAGCCCATTTCCACAGCTCAGTGGTCATACAAGGCCAGTGGCAACCATATGTGGCTATAAAATCCAGATGTGGGTGTGTGTGGAAGGAATAACTTCTGCTCAGATTCTTGAGTATGAAAGAGAAGTCGAACCAACTAAAAGGGAGAGGCTGGGGGGAGAAGGGAGTTCTCTCACTTTTCTGAGGGGTCAGTACCTCTCACTGGGCACTGTAACCACCACATGAGCGGGGAGGCCAGCAACTTCTCTCCCATGCTCTCCAGGGCATCTGCATAAGGGGCAAGAGGACTGAACTGAGCAACATTTGCTAAATATTGCCAAGTGCCTGGACACCATATCAAAAGGGTGGCCCAGAAAACAGCAAGTGCACCTGGGGAGTGTTGGCTCTGAGCCAGCCTCAGAGGTTACCTGAGGTCACTGCCAAGGGTGGAGAGTACTGAGACTGCCTAATGTGGAAATGTTTGCTTCCGGAGCAGCCCAAGGCAAGGCCAGGAAAAGACCAGGCAGCCAGGCCAGAAGCACAGCCTGACAGTAACCAGACAAGGAGAACGGCCGCCCCGGTGTGCCAGGTCCCCACTATATCTTTCCTAATAAGTCTAGTGGGGCCTGTGTCCTCTTCCTGCAGAGGGAGAGCAAGCCAGACCAGCAAGAGTTTTGGACGACAGCCCTCCTTGCCCCTGGCCAACCTCCCAGCTACAGACTCCACTGTGAATCAAGGGGCCATCTCCAAGGTGACTCTCTGCCCCTTGGCCACAACCCAGATGCGGATCTGGTGCCAGCGCTTCAGTCCTTCTCCCCTGGGTGGAAAGGGGGCCCCAGAGCTTCCCTACACCCATTCCTCCTCCCTCCTGCCTCCCCTACTCTGGCAGGGCACCACTAGCCAGCTTCAGAAGGAGGTCAGTATCTGAATCCTGCATCCTGGACACTTGGTGCTGAGTGAGACCTTCCTAGGCGCCTCCCACCCCACACGAGGGGAGGGCAGGATTGCGGTATTTGGGGTCAGAAGCACTTTTGAACTCTAACCCCAAGAAAGAACAGCGGTACAGCCTCTCTGAGTCTGCCAGCAACAAAGAATGTACAAGACGTCAGCCCTCATTGACAAAAGCATTATTTAAAAGGAGACGCAGCCTGGCCCTCAGTGCGGGTGGTGGGATTAAAGGGTGCCCTTACTGCAGCACACCTGCTCAGTGGTTAATGACCTTGGCCTTGGAACATAGTTACTCTGGCTTTGCCAGCTCCTCAGCCTAGATGTGGTTGAAGGTCAGCCTGGGGGACAGGGGCTGTCCTGCCTACAGAAGGTTACAAAAGGGAACTTGCCTGCCTGAGGGCTTGTAGATAATTAACGTATTTCTTTCTGTTAACTCAAGAGTTAATAGCTATTCAAAGCCCTCTTTGATAATGGGGCCAGAGGAGAGAAAATGAATATGTTAACCATTAATCTAGGGAAATGCCATAAAGTTAAGATGGAAAACAGCAGGCTGGGAGAGGAATTTTCAAGCAGTGTTGGGGTGGGTGGGGAGGACAGACACAGAATGAGACTGTGGAGTTCATGCACACTAAGAGTGAGGTTTCTGTCTTTCTTCTTGTTTCATTGCTCAGAGGAAGCAGAGCAGGGATAACTCAACAACAGACATGGACATTACAGATAAAGCAGGTTCACTGCCTTTTGCACCAGCCTCTCACAGCTGAACCCGTCCCTAGTGTGACTCCTTCTGGGGAGGAGAGTGGAGCATTCCAGGCTCAAAGTGAGGGCATCCTGGAGACCCTGCTGAAAGAGGCATGCAGCCTGGTTGGCCTAGCTTTGTGGCTACCCTGGGTGGAGCCTGGACCCCAACAGCATCACCCCACCAGGTCCCAAGGAGGCCTCTTCTGGGGCTCTGGCTGCCCAGAGAAAAATAGTATTAGCCTTGGCTTCCAGTAGCCAAGCTGCCACTGCAGCTCCAGGCACCACAAGTACAGGTGACTTCCAGACTTCCAGGCCAACACATGCAGAGAGTATGGGGTTAGCCAGGCCAACGTGGACAAGGGTGCGGGTGACACAGGGATAACATTTCAGGCACAGGGAACAGCATGTGCAAAGTCTCAAGTAAGAGAGCCAAAAATGTAGGAAGGACAGGAAGAGCTTTGGTGAGACAGAGTACAAGGAAAGACAGGACTATAGGGGACAAGGGGGCGGACAGGGACCAGCAACATTTGAATTTTGTCCTGAAGGCAACAGAAAGCTGCTGCAGGGTGTTAAGAAGGAAAATGATCCACTCACTGTTTTAGAAGCACCTCTCTCTCTACAGAGTAGATGTGGCATTAGAGCAGGGGTCCCCAAACTTCAACCCATGGGCAGCATGCGGCCCCCTGAGGCCATTTATCTGGCCCCCACCGCACTTCTGGAAGGGGCACCTCTTTACATTGGTGGTCAGTGAGAGGAGCACAGGATGCATCCACACCCATAGTTCCCATTGAAATACTGGTCAGTTTGTTGATTTAAATTTATTAGTCCTTTATTTTAAATATTGTATTTGTTCCCGTTTTGTTTTTTTACTTTAAAATAAGATATGTGCAGTGTGCATAGGGATTTGTTCATAGTTTTTTTTATAGTCCGGCCTTCCAACGGTCTGAGGGACAGTGAACTGACCCCCTGTGTAAAATGTTTGGGGACCCCTGTGTTAGAGGGGACAAGCCAAGAAGAGGAAGAGGTGAGTTGGAAAGAGATTAACATGGTCCCATTGGCCTGAACCAGGGAAGTGGCAGAGGGGAGAGAGAACAAGGGAAAACTGAGACACACCTGGTAACTGATTGGAGGTGGGGCTGCAGGAAGTGAGCATGCCCAGGATGACCCAATCTTGGGCCAAAATTACCTTCTGGGGGACCTGGTGGGGAAGAGTGAGTTGGGTACAGTACTCACTGGGGAAAGCAAGATAAGACTTTGTGATCCAAGGGGGTGACAGCAAGGAGAAAGAATGTGTGATAAACGTAGATTAACAAGGGGTTCTGTAAAGTGCTAGAACAGTGCTGAGGAGACCACACCGGAGGGAGATGACCCACCCTCACTCCTCCCAGACCCTTAGAAAGATGTGTGGGAAGGTGTTGGGGCTTTTGGACCTGCCTGTCCACTTGCTCCTTCAGGACAGGCAGGGGCAGCTGAATTCAGGAAGGCATATCCCAAGAGCATGTGACCACGGATGTCATATGGCCAACTCACCTACTTGTGGGACTGGAAACAGATGGCTTCTCTCCTGAGTCGTGTTCCTGACTTACTCCATGAATGAGGGTCTTAGGTTTCCATCTATTAAGTGGGATAATAATTCTTGATGTTTGCTTGCCTCACTTGGACACTATGAATATAAAATTTTTCCCCAAGTGTTTTGGACCCACATTATGAGTAACTACCTAAACATTAGTGCACTCACTGCTGGGTGTTTTGGGACACCGATCAACTTAAATGGATACCAATAAATTCTTCTGCTGATCTTTGTTGAGATATTAAAAGAAAGAGAATCCCACAAGACCTTGGTTCTTGAATCTTCTGCTCTATAAAATCTCTTTTAGGAAAAGGCTCTGAGGATCTACTCAGGGCTGATAGATGGCTAGAGATGTCTGTAGAACGTTTTGGTTTTAAAAATTCCCATTCCTGAATGGGATGTCTAGAAGAAAGCATTCAACACGGAAGAATGAGAATGGAGTTGAGTAAAACTTTGGGACCATGTCTCAACATGGGGCAGATTTCAGACTCATTTACTCATTCACTTATTCCATAACAATTTACAGATCATTTATCACAGGGTCCCTACAAAGCACCCAACCACCAGCCCAGGGTTTGATTTCCTTCGTTTGAACCAGAGCCAGCTCTCACTGCAGGGACCTCCCTCAGAGGCAGGTGACTTGGTTTGTACCTTACACCTGTCACTTTCCCCTCTCACTCTCCCTGGTCCATGGGGTCCAAGGGGTGAAGTGGATGCCAGGCAAAAAGAAATTGTTTGATAGGATGGGAGTGTGAGACATCCATAGACTTATGAAAGGAGGGAGAATAGAGACCCCAAAACCCCTGTTTTTCAATATCCTGAGACAGGACATCCTGGAAGAGGTGCACAAGTGACACTGTCCAGGTAAAATTCTGTACTCTCTAAGGAGTTTGTCAGTTTCTCAGGTATGAAGGTTTGAGTTCCCTTATCCTGTAGGATTATTTACACAGTAGGGGTTTTTGAATGGCTATTGAATAAACGATTCAATCAGTGAGTTGACTAGATCGTCTGCATTAAGCTCTTGCTGAAGTAGACAGATGACAGAGTCATGCCTTGTTCTTCTAGAAGGTGGGGCCTACAGGTCCTGCTCCTGGCTGTAGGTGGAAGGCACAAATCAGGATAACAGCAAAAATGTTGCCCCTGAGGACTAAATCTACCCTAAGTCATGACCCGTTTAGATGGGCCGCCACTGGCCAAGGTTTGTAAAGCTGACTGAGAACAGGAAGAACCTGAATGGAAGTGGCGCTTAGATCCTGCACCTCTGTTCCCTGTCCAGGGGCTCAAAGCAGCCTGGGACCACCAGAGCATTCTCAGCCTTTCCTGCTTCCAGCTTACACGTGGCATGAGCACCAAGCTTCCCGGGACTCGTTGCATACAACCAACGTGTCTGCTCACCTTCAGGAAGAACATCTTAATAGCAGACCCACTCAAGGGTAGAATGGGACTCCTCTCAAAGCAGGGAGGGTGGCCCTGTGTTTGCCAGCAGAGGTGTGCCACCAGCTCTGTGGAAGAGACTCTTGCCCTGGGCGAACAATGACATCAGACAAACTCTGAGGTCCCTTTCAAACTGAGAGTCCCTTTCAAATTGAAACTTCTTTACTCCCATGGTTTCAGGTCATGGGACTCTGGGAAAATGGTGGCAAGACCCCACAAGAAAGAACATAGTTGATTTGGTGTTTGGAGACATCCTAACTGGCAGCTCCAACAATGTGAGCTCACCAATTCATGGGGCAGAAACTGGCCTTTTGGATAGTGAAAAATACCTACCATGGGACAATGTCAAGGACATTGTGTGGTAGTGGCCTCAGTTAGGCAGAAATTGCAGAGTTCTACCCTCACCTGGCACTTCCCACATGATTGAACTGTCCAGAAGGGACGCGATGTGTGAGAAGGGTGTCCGCATGAAAGTGATTTTATGGCTCTAGCTTAGGATTGTGAGCCAAGCAAACAGAAAAATCTCAGGAATAAAAGGGGCAATAAAATAATTACATAATGCTTTGAACTCACATTAAATACCATCTTTATTTCAAGGTTCTCAATGTGTTTTGAAAACAAGTTTAGAACTGTCATTGTATCTCCCTTTCATGGGTGGGCAAACTGAGTCACAGCGTGGCAAGGGCTTGAGAACATGCATGGTTTGTTTCAAGGGAGAATTCTTGGGCTAGTGGGTGAGCACCCCTTCTCCTGCACATCTTTGTTCTGAGCTTCAGTGTCCAGATTCACAGCTGTAGGTATAAATTTTACAGCACAGCTTGAGCTCCAGTGGGTGGCTCGTCAACTCCTGAGTTAGCAGAACAGTAACAGTACAGAGATCAGTTTTCATGCTTACTATACTCCAGACACTGTCTTTCCTCCTTCTTACCACAGTCCTGGGATGTTGGTGCTATGATACACAAGTGTAAGTGGGGACAACAAGGACCTGGCACTGGAGGGGACGGTGCTGGTGTCGGATCCACAGCTTGCAATTTACTTACCAAGGACACTGACTTAGAGAGAAAGAACCCAGGCCAACATTTGCTCAGAGGCCAGAAACTTTAATTCACCACTGCAGCCTTTATTTCAGAACATGGAGAAAGCCAGGCACAGTGTCAGGTCAGCTTCTCACAGAAGACAGTTGAGAGACAAATAGCCAATGAGCAAAACCAAGAGTAACAGGTGTTTCCAAGTCATAAATGTAAATAATGGCAAAAGAATTATAAAAGATTGTTAAAATTATGGGGAAAATTGTCAAGTATTTATTGTTCTTGGGTTTGTTTTTTCTATTTAAAATGTGAAATTTGTCCCATTGACTGTATTATCCAATATGGAACAGCTCAGGAATTATAAACCTCGATACCATCGGCCCAAACACCACCACTCAGGATGCCATGCTGCTCCAACCTTCCTTCCTGGGCTCACATGGGAATCCCAGCTGGTTCTTCACCAAACCCAAGTCCTTGTCCTCCTGGCCAAGCATGACTCCATCTCCCAGTCTCCCTTACTCTCAATAAAGCGATGTGACCAGGTCTGACCAATGGAATATATTCTGGCCTGTGTGGCTTCTGATCACTGATTTTTCCAAGTTCCTGGACAATTCTCCACTGTCTTTCATGACTGTGAGTCTCCAGGATATGACCACATAGGGTGATTGATCTTGGAAGCCACACATTGAGGATGGCAGAGCCATAGGCTGCAAAGAACAGAACCGCTCCCCCTCTCCTGCTGCTGATACAACACATTTGATTTGGCATTTGAGGCCAACCTGACCAATAGCTCCAACATATGCAAGCTAAACCAAGTCATGAGGTAGAAGCTGGTCATTTGGATGGCTAAAAGAAATTCAAACTAGGAACAATTTTGGTGGCTGTTATAATATGTTATAAAATGTTAACATAGCTACTGTTACCTTAAGTAATAGAGCAATTTAGAGATAAGAATCCACCCTCTTCAGGCTAAAATGAAAAGTTCTCTAACTTTCTCCCCAATAGAATAGAAAGAAACCCAAGGAACATAAATACTCTATTATTTTTCTTCTTTGTTGAGTTAGTGGCCTGTGATAAAGCTTAACTTCTTCAATTTCCTTCCTGAATGCACTAGGCAGAGGATGACAAATTGGTTTTGTCTTGAAGCCATCTCCAAGTGATGGACTGCCAGCGCCAGCACTGAGAAGGGTCCTGATGTCGAGCCAGAAGAAGCACCATGATCAATAAGCTGTGTATGATGAGCACAGGGTGAGGGCAGTGGCTGCCTCTGTTCCTGCTTCAGCCACTGGCTCCAGCACCTTTGGAACACTGGGGTGCATGTCAGAGGTTCAGTCTCCAAGCCCCACCCTCACCTCCTAAGATTTACAGAATTAAAATGTCAGGTGTGGACCCTAGAAATCTATATTTTTATAATCTTTCTACAGAATTGTGATAGTTAGCTTCAGAAGCCACCCCAAGGCATGCAGGCTGGTAGCTATTGTAGCATAGTTGGGACAGACCGGGTAGTCTTCATCACCTGGAGCTGGGTGAGCCCAGGTGAGTCCCTTAACCTCTCTGTGCCTCAGTTGCATCACATGTAAATTAGGAGTAACCACAGCACCTTCCTTGTGAAGGTCTTAGGAAGATTAAATGAGATTTTACATAATAAGCACTCGACAAATATGAGTTTTTATTATAGTTTCTTTTTCTGAGTCCATAAGAAGCATGTTGCCATTGCTGCTGGCATGAGAAAAACTCTGCTTCCTAAGATTTTCAGATGCCCTGACAGCAGCAGCACACCCCAAGCATGCGGAACCCTGGGGCAGACGTGTTCTTCACTCCCAACCACTGCTGCAGGCAGCCCTGTGCAACACCGCATTAAGCCCGAGGAGGGCATGGATGGGGCACGATGCAGAGAGAAGCCCAGAGACAGGAGAAGAGCACACGTGGATGCTGACTTGGTCGTGACCATAACGCTCAGAGCGCCAGGGTAGCTGTGGTCATATGTGGTGCGATGGCAGCGTGCCAACCAGCATTGTTGATGTTGGAGAACAATGAGTGAGACCTTGCTCAAATATCAGCTCCTCTTCGTCAGAGCCGTTTGGGTCATGGCATGTTCATGCCTGTGCTCTATGAATCATCACGACTGAGCTCTGGGCACCCCTTCCTCACTACTACAAGGGAGAAAGGAAAGAGAAACCTCTCCTCTTCCCCAATTGTACCCATAAAGGTGCAAACACACGAAGGTCAACTTGGTGAAACTTGTCAGGAAAAAAATTAGTTGGAAGGAAACTGGTAACTCACAAATCAATCCAGAAGTTTTCAAAAATGAGCAGGAAACAAAGCACACCAAGGATAGTAAGCTTTAACCTCAGTTTTGGGTAATCTAATGACAAAGCTGCCTCCTTGGGACCCTGACCACCTGCTGGCCCCACAGCACCTCCAAGACCAAATAGGAGTCCTGGGACCTCCACCCACCACCAGGTGAAGTCAACAATGTCCCTACACTCTTGTCATTCACTTGGAGTCCCAGGCTTGGGTCCCGTGCCCATACTCTCCTGCCAGGAGACCAGGAGAGCAAGTAGCCTGTGTTTTCTGTTTCCATGGTAAGCAGTGGAGCCCAACAGAGAAGTGGGTTTAAATACAGTGCAGCCAAATCCCATAAATATTCACTACTCCCAGCTAATCCTAGCTATTTTCAACTGATCAACCAGTGGAAAAGCCACAAACCAACGTGTCACTGCTGTCTGCTTACCCAACTGTGTCCCTCCCTGACAAGCAGGCCTCAGAGAGTGGGTGCCGGGCTGCTAGGAGAAGAACACGTTGGTGACCTTTTCAGAGCGGAGCCTATGCCCTTGGACAGTGGTGTGTCGGGAACCAGGTGACCTTGGCCAGTCACAGGTGATGGGCTTGAGTAAATAGCTGCTGACAGCAGTATGTGGCACTGTGGACCCTGGAGGTCATCCAGAGCCCAGACACGCCCAGTCCAGCACATCCCGTGGGACCCTTAGCAGACGAGGAGCCAGGAAGTCTGAGCTCCAGCCCTGCCCTGTCTTTGCTCCTGGTGCAGAGTTCAACAGATCTTTCATCTTTTTTGACTCAGTTTACTCAACTGCCAAGTGGAGATAATCACATGGCACTCAGAGGACTTTTGTAATGCTCTAATGAGTGTTTATAAAGCACTTTGTAGATGTTTAGAGTTATTTGAGCTGGGAAAGGAATTACAAATTATTCAGGAGTAAACAGTATTTAGAATCTGGATTTTCAACAGGCAACAGGTTTTTCTGGCTGTTTACAAGACCATCATGACAGGACACCCTGAGGTCTCATCAGTGCAAATGGGTTCACTCTTGTAAAGCATGTGACATGCTGCATGTCAGGCACTGGATGACTCAGGAGCAAATAGAACACTGGGATTCAGAAATGGAAGCCAGACACTCAAGTCTTTATTTTTTTCTTTCAGGGGCTGGGGACAAAGAGACAATGGAGAATTGTTTTGGAAGCCAGAAAAACCTGATTTCTCCCCCAGCTGCATCTTCCGAAGTGCTACATGCATCCTAGGGAATTCACACAGCGTGCGAAATTAATAGATAATCATTCAGAAAGAAATATAATTTTTTCCCACAGAAGTTTCGAACAAAAGAGAGAAAGAATACTAATGTGTAGGGAGAAAAGGTTTAAAATCTGGTAAAGTTTTGTGCCACCACTTGCCTTTCTCACCCTCATTTACACACTTCTGAGTGGAGATCACCTCCACGTTACAGAGGGGAACCCCAGCTAAGAGAGTGAAGCTGTCTGCTGTTAAATGCACATGCAGAGTGTGCAGTGAGCTTGCATTCATGCTCAGATCCACCTACTTCTGACACACCGTTATCATTCACACTGAGTTACTAAACACACAGGGCTATGCGGCATCCAAAACTGTGTCACAGTCTCTTGTCCAACCAGCCGTCCCTTAGCCACTGAGCAGGGGGAAATGGGCAGGATGTGGAGGACGAGAGGGAAGGGGGCTGGGGCAAAGCTGGTGTTCTTGGGCTCTCCTTGGGTTGGCCAGAGGAGAAGGGGTGGGAGAGACAGGCTCTTGGAACTTTGAATAGTTTCTGCTCTGTCCTCTCTTTCAAAGACCAGCCTGACTCTGCAGAACCATTTGCTGTTTCCCTGGTGAACACGAGGCAGGAAACCAAAAGCATTGTAGGTTTTCCCCAAAATGGCACAGAACTCATGGGCTATGGAGAAAGGTGTAAGCCTTTCTCTCCTCAGTGAGCTCCTCCAGGGAAGTCAGGATGAAGTTAGCTCGTGCAAGGAAGGCATACAGCACAGAGTTTGGCACACAGAAGAGACACGCTGTTTTTATTCTCTATTAGTTGACTTACTGGTTGTTAATGCTGCTGAGGTAGGGGAAGCACAGTGAGACTGTTTAGAGGTGATGGAAACAAAAGTTATTCAAGTGACTTCCTAGAGTTTTGTGGTGGGACTTCAGAGATACTGCTGCCCGGTGCAAATTAAGGTAGCAAACAGGATTTATTTTATGGCCATCTGTCCGAAAGTTGGCTGATACTTAACTGTTGGGCACCCCCAAAATTTAATTCAGTATGAATGAAAATATTATTTACTCCCACTAGATATGAACTCTGCATTTCCTCAGGTAAAAGTCTCTATAAGAATGAAGTCAAGCACTGGCGAGTGGGTTCAGGGGCAGAGTGTCGGCCCAATGTGTGGATGTCCCGGGTTCGACCCCGGTCAAGGCACACAGGGGAAGCGACCATCTGCTTCTCCACTCCTCCCCTCCCCTTCTCTCTCTATCAGTATTTCTCTTTTCCCCTCCCACAGCCCTGGCTCATTCAAGCAAGTTGACCCCGGGCTCTGAGGATGGCACCATGGCCTCACCTTAGGCGCTAAAATAGCCCAGTGCAGAGCAACAGAGCAGCAGCCCCAGACAGACAGAGTATCGCCCCCCCCCCCAGAGGGCTTGGCCGGGTGAATCCCAGTTGGGGCACATGCAGAAGTCTGTCTGTCTGCTTCCCAGCCTCTTACTTAATAAAAAATAAAAAAGAAGTCCATTAGTATTGGACTTGGTGCCTGAACTGGTGGCGCAGTGAATAAATAAAGCATTGACCTGTAATGCTGAGGTCGCCAGTTTGAAAACGTGGGTTTTGCCCAATGAAGGCACATACATTAAACAATCAATGAACAACTGAAGTGAAGCAACTATGAGTTGATGCTTCTTGCCCTCTCTCTCTTCCCTCTCTCTCCCTCTTATTTTATTTTTTTTTACAGGGACAGAGAGAGGGATAGATACGGACAGACAGACAGGAACAGAGAGAGGTGAGAAGCATCAATCATTAGTTTTTCGTTGCCGTTGCGACACCTTAGTTGTTCATTGATTGCTTTCTCACATATGCCTTGACCGTGGGCCTTCAGCAGACCGAGCAACCCATTGCTGGAGCCAGCGACCTTGTGCCCAAGCTGGCGAGCTTCTGCTCAAGCCAGATGGGCCTGCACTCAAGCTGGCAAGCTCAGAGTCTCGAACCTGGGTCTTCCACATCCCAGTCCGATGCTCTATCCACTGCGCCACCGCCTGGTCAGGCCCTCTCTCTCCCTCTTAAAAAACAAAAAAAAAGTGGGCTTGGGAGCCATGAAGAGGAAACTGGGTGAAGAAGGGCAGCCAGACTGGACCGGAACCACCTCTGACCATATGTCCCGTTTGCCTTCTGCCTCAAAGCCAGCAAGACTCATCAGTAACATGTTCTGTCCAATTGGTCCCCTTAGAGCTGCTGGGAGAGACCAGTGTGCTAAATGACAGCTGAGATTTTGCCCTTTCTGGAGGAAATTCTAGAACACGTTTAGGCAGCAGGAGTTCTTAACTCCAGAAGTTAAAAAGACCTGAGTTTAATATTGTTGTGGAACAGTGTAGATGGAAATAATAAAGGTAACTTTCAGTTGAAGGGAGTCAAAATGTTCCAACTTCCAGTCGTGAGATAAATAAGTCACTAGGATGTAAGGCACAGCACAGTGACTACAGTAATACTGTCTTACATGTTTGAAAGTTGTTAAGAGAGGAAATCTTACCACAAGGAAAACAAATTCTGTAACTATGCATGCTGACAAATGTCAGCCAGACTTATTGGGGTGATCACTTCCCAATATGTACAAATACTGAATCGTTATGTTACACATCTGAAACTAATATAATGTATGTCAACCATGCCTTAACTTTTAAAAAGGTAACTCTGATTTCAATGATAAATAGGAGCTCAATAATCCAAAGACCATATATAATAGTAAAATTTGATCTAAAAACAAAGTTATGGGACTTTATACAGAAGCTTTAGCTTTCAAATTATACTTTGATCTAGATAAATTTATAGATTAAAGTATGTCCTGGTACAAAGCACCCAATGTGGCAAGGATGTGACCGTGTACATCCAGGGTGACAGTAACCCTCTTGTTCCAAAGGAAAGTCCAGCTCCCTGGAAATGCAGCTTGTTGGACAAGATGTGGATAAATCCCAGCTGTCTGGTTAGCAAGATTTAAATCTACTCAACTTGTGTACGTACGTAGCTGACCAGCAGATGGACAGATGTTTGTCTTCTCTCTTTATCTCTCCATTTGATTCCCTACATCTGGCACTTGAGCAAATGCCGAGCCTGACTCGGTCATCCCTTTGCAATAAAGGACGGAGCACTGCTTTGTCCACAACATCGAAGGCTCCCTGAGGTTTGGGCAGACAGCGCCAGCACTGTTGTGTGCGCAATCATGTCTCTGTTACTTTATGTGAAAACACAATACAATGTTTACCCCACCCCCACCCCACCCCTGCCAGTGCTTGGTCACACTGAGTACACTGGTCCAAGATCTCACATGGGACCCAAAGGGAAAGAAAACAAAATCTTTTAGGAGAAAGTCTGTTGAATGTAAAGTACAAATGTCTTCGGAGTCCAGACATACCACACTATTTCAGGGTGTGGCCAAGAAGGGCAAGGGTGCAACTTGGTGGATTGCTGGAGTAACTAAGCCTGTGAGTATGTTAACACATGGAGCAAGGTTTCTAAGTGCCATTGAGGTATGAGCCCTCGCCTCCATCCACCAGGGTACCAGGTGTCAGCATCTCCATAATGGAACACAGAGCCACCAAGATCTCCAAACCCTCAGTCTCACTGCCACCAACGCCGAGTGAGCATCCATGGGCTCCTTTCAACCCACTTAGAATAGTCTGTTCTCCGATATCTGAGCCAGAGAAAACCTGTTCCCAGACCAGCAGGGGCTCAGACGCCAAACACCTTTGTGTGCGTGTAAAGTGGCTGTGATGGAAAGGCCTGTCCATAGCTCACAGTGCGACCTGCCAAAGGAAAGCCAAATCCACCACGCTGACCCAAGGTCAACAAATGGGCCACGTGTGAGCTTAGTCCCAGTATATGGGCCTCCACAGGGTCCCACATCAGCAGGGCAGGTGTCCCCGACAGGCCAACCCTCTTCAGTGTCTATTCACAGCGCTCATGGGAAGAAAGCCATTTATTTTCTTTCCAGAAAAAGAGAAAAACATTCTGTGAGGATAACTGTAGCCAAAAATACCCTCCTTTGCTGGTTCAGAAGAGACAGAGGTTGCTCTCTAGCACAACGCCACATGTCCCACAGATCCAGAGGGGCTCGCTCGTCAATTGTTCAAAGGGACATTTCTCTCTTGAAGAGGTGCAGGAATGCCTTAGGCAGTGATTGCCAATGTAGGCACAGATAATGATTTTATGAGGTGCACAAGTGAATGATTTAGAAAGGAAACCCAAGGTAGCACACGAACAGCTAAAAATTAGAAAATGTTTCTGCAGGGCTGAAGCCAGTAGGCTCCAATGGCTGGGGCCAGTGACGTGGTGGGTGCACCAAGTCACCTTCACCGACTCAGACTGCTGAGCACAGACCACTGAGACTTCTGGATTCCCAGGGACCACGCTGCCCATCTGGACCTCAGCAAAGCAGCAAGAACTGCTCGATTTTCTCCATACCATAAGTGATCTTCATCCAAGTGGAGACTCCTTCTCTGACAGACCATCTCTAGGCCCAAAGCCCTAAAGTTGACCCAATGCAAGGACCGCTTTGCTAATCTGGGCCAGCTTGAGACTTCAGGGGCGTGGGGGAGGGGATTCCTGAAGTTTATCCACCCCATGGCCTCCTCTCCGATGAAGAACCAGGTTTGTCCACACCCTGGAACTATGAGAGGAGCCGGCAGGAGATATGTGGACTCTGCAGGCACCCACGAGGGGCTGTGATTTTGGGGGGACCTGCCATTTGGTAAAGAGTTAGCCGTCAGCTGCCCCCAGCCCCACCCCAGAGCAAAAGAGTCCGGTGCTTCTCTACTTCCCACTGAAGCCCTCACTCTAGTTAAGCAAACCGCTCATCCCGTGACAGGACGCCAGCTGCTGCTACCAGGAAGGAATCAGAGCCAATGTGCAAACAGGAAGAAGGAAGGGGAGCTCAGAGCAACATTGTGGAAATCCTCTTGTGTGAAAAGAGGATTTCTATATGCTTGTAATTTGTAAGGACTGACCCAAACAGTGAGTAAGGGTGCTGATCCTGGTAGGGCTGGTGGGAGGGGCTGTCTGTGTCAGTTGGTTTTGCAGTGACCTGTGTTGCTTTGATAACAAAAGCTTTTTGACTGATAGCAAACAAGGGAAAGTACTTACCATCTGTGACAATGACTTAGGAGAATCAGTCCCCCTGAGACATGTGAGAGTGCATTAGCATTTGCATAATAATCATAATGCAGAATCCTCATTACACAATAATCATTATGACATATGTGGACATTTCCATAATAATCACAATGCAGAAGGCATATTGCATAATGGTCATCATGAAATCGCTTTCTGTAGCCCCACAGGCCTGGACAGGAAGCAGTCACAGTGAGGGGTGGGGACACAGGCCCGGACAGGGAGCAGTCACAGTGAGGGGTGGGGACACAGGCCTGGACAGGGAGCAGTCACAGTGAGGGTTGGGGACACAGGCCTGGACAGGGAGCAGTCACAGTGAGGGTTGGGGACACAGGCCTGGACAGGGAGCAGTCACAGTGAGGGTTGGGGACACAGGCCTGGACAGGGAGCAGTCACAGTGAGGGGTGGGGACACAGGCCTGGACAGGGAGCAATCACAATGAGGGGTCATGACGAGGCTGGATGGTCCCTGCTGTGGCTGAGAAGAGCCCCTCTCACTGGCTATGATCACGGCCATGTCAAACACTATGTCAGTCACATACATACATCAGCCTTGACCTCACAGTGACTTACAGTAGCAGGTCTTTCTCTGATTTACAGATGAGGAAACTGGGGTTTTGGATACTCACCCATTGTGACAGAGAAGCTAACTCTCCAGTAACACTTGTCCTCTCCCTTTCATGGCATTGAATTCTACTAGGCTCACTTGTCCCCATCCTTCTGTTCAGTGACACATGAGTGGAAGGACTGGTGTCACTTTAAGCGAATGTGGTAAGAGACCCTTACCCCTAACCTCCAAGGCTGTAGGGAATGGCAGACCTCACGTGGAAGGCACCTAGTCCCTGAATCACCAGCTAAATGGTGTCACCTGCTGACATAAAATAGCAGTGCGAAGACTCTGAAAAGGGGGTACACATATTACCCTCAAGGAGGCAACAAACCAAAGAAGGTGACAGAAAGCCATCAGGTTCCAGAGACTAAGGCATGGGGTCAGGATACAGGGGCCCTGAGCCTTCAAAGCCCTCGCCCTGACTACCATGCTGAGAGCCCGCCAAGTCATACTATAAATTATCCAGCAGGGCCAAGACAAAGCCAAGTGGAGAAACAAGTGGTCAGTGACAATGGCAACCCAGCCATGCTGCACCCCTCCAGCCACACTTCTCAGCACAGGAGATGATCTGAGGGTGGGGATGTCCCCCCAGATGGGTTTTTATGGCCAGCAGTTCATGAACAGCGTCACCAGGAACCTCAATGGCAGGTCAGGTTCTGAGTTCAGCTTCATCTTCAAACCTCCATCACCCAATTCTGCATAATCAAACAGCAGCCCCACCTCGATTCTAGCCAATCCACCTCCAGGAGGCTGGGCGCCTGGTCAGTGGCAGCCACAGTGGCTGAGCTGGCTTGGGTCCCCTACTCACACTACCATGTACCCCTGACTCTGTCAAGTCATATTGCATGAATAAGCCCCCAAGATGACAAGGAGGAAGCTATCTAGTCCAAAGAGGGCAGAGATATGGAGCTCATGGTTGGAGCTGTAAAAATTCCCTATATTTTAGATGTTCTATCCCCTACAAATAGCCAGTATTTTGTAGATTTGACTTTGTCAGAGTGGTTAGTAGAACTGGATTCAACAACAACAACAACAAAAATCAGCTGTCCCATACACTGTGGTCATCTTTGTCACTCTGAGCACAGCATGTAGCAATATTGGTCTGCCTCTCACTCCTCCATCAGGTGTGGGCTGTATAGAGCAGAGATGGGCTATGTCTGTCCACAACTACACCACCGGCACCCAGCAGGCTGCTTGGGCCAGAGCTGTGCCTCAGAAAGGTCTGCTGTCCAGCGAGGGGCCTCTCAATGCACCAGGAGGCACTGGAGAGCCACAATGCTTGAGGAACATTGAAGATAGGTATAGTCTTTGGCTAATTTGTCCAGACAAGGTCCTTGAAAATTAAAAAGGAGCGTGTACTGGTAGGCCAACCAGTAAGGCAAAGAGAGTAAGGAGACTATTCCAGAGCTCCCAGACAGCACTTGGGGAGGACCCTTTAGAACAGGGCCCTGCCCTGGCTGCTCATTGTCCCTGCTCAGACACACCACACAGCTTCCCAACACCCTCTCTGGAGGTGCGCCTGCCGGTGGCAGAGGAATTGGTGAGAACCACGCCACCCCCTCTGCATGACTTCTATGAAGACAGTATAGCTGGCCAGTGGTCAAACCAGAAGTGATGCCCAAACCCCAGAAATGAAGGAGGAACTGCCCAGTTAAAACCCATCACAGCCCACTGGGGGGGGGGGTAAAAATAATGTGCTTATGTGGTAAGCCTGTAGAGAGGTTCTTTTTTAATATTTTCCAAAACCTAAGGTTTTTTGTTGGTTTTTTTTCGAAATCCTATGCAAGGAAATGTTGCACAGCGTCCCCATTACAACAATTGCTTCACAAAAGTTGAGTCAATTTTTAGTGGCAATAGTAACATTTAACTATACTGGAGATGCAAACATCCTGAAAACTCAAGTAATTAATTTTTTCTTTCAGTTCTTGGTATTTTATTGATGCATCTATAAAATGCATGACATTTATTATAAAGAAAGGTAATCACTAATGTTAGTTTAGGATAAAACAACTAATTACATTTTTAACAGAAAAAGAAGAAAAAACATTTTTTTCTGTTCCGGTTTTTTAAAGAACTAGACTAGTTGGGGATAGTTGTTGATTAAGCGGCATGATTGCATTTCCCAGTGGTATTATTTTTTGGTTTCTTACAATGTAATTTTCTGTATGTACTAAATATTCTGAGAAACAATGTTTCCTCCAGTTTGTAGGTGACATTCACACTTTTCCAGACTGTCTTCTAGATCCTGAAGATACAGCAGTGACCAAATCAGCTCTTGTGGGGTGATACTCGGATGGAATAAAAGGTGGACCCCAAGAAACAGAGCTCCTTCATTTGTAGCAATAAGCCAGCATCCAAAGTGACTCCCACTCAGCTGACCACCCTGGTTGCAAAGCACAGAATTTGAGCAGAGATCCAAGTTCCCCAGAATTATGGTGGGAAAGGGGATCCAGACCTCCTCATGAGTTCATGTCTTTCCCAAACAAGCCAAAATGCCTCAGCTCCCAACCCAGCACACATCTCAAATATAACATGAGACTCAACAGTGGTTAGTAAGATGTGAACCCTTTGGCAAGTCTCCGATTGGCTCCAGAGAAAGGATTCTAGATGTTCCGGCTCAGAGCACACATGTCAGGGGGCATCCTCAGGGCCCAGGTTTCTGGCAGCATCTGGGCAGAGGGATTAGTGGGGCTTTCTGCGTGCTCACATGGGAAGCACTGTGAACTGTGCAGAGGTGCAAGCCAGCGGGGCTTTCCACAGCCACAGCAACGGCCCACCTGCAAACTTCTTACCTCACCTCACCACCACCCAGGGTGGGAGGCTGTGAAGTGTTTCCAACCTCTTAAGAACTATAATAATGTCAGTTAGCTTGAATTGTTTAATACCATGATACTATAATGGAATCTTAAAAAATAAAAATACTAAAACAATCTTGCTATTATGGAGCAGAGGTCATCAGGAAGAAGTAACCATCTTACCCGGGACCAAGCCAAGTGGCGGATGAGGGACGAAGCTGAAATTGTTGTGCCTGTAAAGCATATTTCCTTTGATTAAAAAAAGTAGTGAGGCCTGACCTGTGGTGGTTCAGTGGATAAAGCGTTGACCTGGAATACTGAGGTCACCGGTTCAAAAACTTGGACTTGCCTGGTCAAGGCACATACAGGAAGCAACTACTATAAGTTGATGCTTCCTGCTTCTCTCCTCCTCTAAAAATCAATCAATAAATAAAAAAAAAAAAAAAAGTAATGGATAAGCCGAATACAAAAGAACAAATATCGTATGGTTCCACTTACAGGAGGTCCCTAGAATAGTCACATTCATGGAGACAGGAAGTAGAAAGGCGAGCACCAGGGACTGGGAGGAATGGGCAGTTATTGTGTTATGGGGACAAAGTTTCAGTTTGGGGAGATGAAAATAATTCTAGAGATGGACGGTAGTGACCACTGCACAGCAACGTGAATGTACTTAAAAGCCACTAAAAGAATTTAAATGGCAAATTTAATGGTATGTATATTTTATCACAACAAAAAAGTTATGGAAATATTCTTGTGATTCTTTAATTAGGTCAATTGAACAGTTAACAGTTTCTTTCCGTGTATGTGCTGGCCATCCCACAGGGCATTAGACTCTGAGATTCCCAAGGGCAGGGACTACTTATAATCTATCACTTTAGTTCATAGTACCTAGTACAAAGCCCCAATAACAGAATGCTGGATAAATAATTTAAAAGGAAAAAGAAACAGTGAACACAAACATCTCTTATTGGCAAAGGTCATGCCACTGCACCATGCTTTTTCTAAAAGCATGTTCACAGAATAGCCACAATAATAAAAACAATGAACACTATGAGTGTTTCATATTCAGAGCATATAAAATTTTCAATCCAAAAAAAGAAAATTTTGGCCCTGGCCAGTTTGCCCAGTGAATAGCATCAGTCTGGCATGCAGATATCCCAGGTTTGATCCCTGGTTAGGACACACATGAGAAGCAACCATCTGCTTTTCCTCCTTCCCACTCCCCCTTCTCTCTCTCTCTCCCTCTCACAGCCAATGGTTCAGTTGGTCTGAGTGTCAACCTCAGGTGCTGGGGATAGCTTGGTTGATATTAGCATTGGCCTCAGACAGGAGTTGCTAGGTGGAATCCTATCAAGGCGCATGTAGAAATCTGTCCATCTCCCTTCTTACCCTTAAAAACAGAAGAAAAAAAGAAAGAAAAGAATAAAGAAAAGGTTAAGTACCCAAATCTAGTCATACTGAAAGCCTGCTTCAATCCCTGACTGCCCTCATTTCACTCTAATGAAATGTGAGAATGAATAAATGAATGACTGTCCATCTTGGTCCCCAGGGCTAGACTTTCCCCGTCTGGAGATCAGGAAATTCCATGAACAGAGCCTTGTGGGTCCCTGGAGAGGACAGGAGCCACCTAACACGTTCTAGCTGAGACACCCCTTCCTGGTGGCTCTTCACTGGGTGAGACAGGATGTGATCACCAGCTGCCCTCCTTGCTGACTCAGCCATGTGAAACCCTTTACAGTACTCTGACTCCACTTCTCTGGTACCTCTTTAGGTGAAGACATTTTTATTTCCTGGTAAATCAGAACTTTCAGGGGCAGGAAACGCACTGGCAGAAGAAAGGCAGAGTGGAGAGAAGCCCGTGTGCTATCCACAACTGGAGCCCCTGTGCTGGGGGCTCAGGATACCTCCTTCCCTCAGCATTCCTCTCCATGCTAAGTGATCCCCCCAGTATACCCAAATTCCTAAGATTTTTAAAAACATCTCACATTTCGACGCTAAATAAACCCAGCTGTTTGTGTATTGTGTACCCAGTCATTTTTCTTTCTTTCTTTCTTTCTTTCTTTCTTTCTTTCTTTCTTTCTTTCTTTCTTTCTTTCTTTCTTTTAATGTTTATTTTATTGATTTTAGAGAGAAGAAGAGAGAGACAGGAACATTGAGCTGTGCCTGTTTGTGCCCTGATGGGGAATTGAAACAGCAACCTTTGTGTTTCAGGATGATGCTTTAACCAACCATGCTATCTAGCCAAGGCTTCCAGTCAAATTTAGTGAAGAGTACCTCAGCTGTTTTCTTTGCATATGAAGCCAAAGTCTCACCTGAATAAAAGCTGAATGTATAAATGAGAGGTGTTTTCTGATGAGCTTTGCTAAGAGCTTGGCCAGGGCTCCCAGCCTGCTGCATATGATGTTTCTAACTCTGAGAGAGAGCTCAAAATATGTGATCAGAGTGAAAAGCTTCTGCTGGTCTCAGAAATCCAGAAGGACAGGAATGATTATTTGTGGTGCTATCATGAAGGGTCTGGAAAACTTCCAGCCACAAAATGCCCAGACATGCTGTGCAGCAGTAACAGGTGCAGCTCTAAAACAGGGCTGAGATCAATGAAGGGGACCCTGGGACCAGCACAGGCTGACATGGGAGCAAGTGCCCCATGGCTGCCTGGGCAGTGAGACCTCTGGCAGGAAAAATGTCACCGTGGCTTTCATAACCATATGCCACACTTCACACAGGCTTGGAGTTTAAATTTAATCACCTGAATGGTCTAGAAAACCCAAGAGTTCAGTCTAATAATATCACAGGAGCACTTGCTAAAGCAATTGAAAAACTTCTCTTTGGAAACAGATCCTCAACCTCCACTGCACAAGGTTCCCATAGTGAAGGTTCTTTGAAACTGAAACTCACAATACAAAGAATACAAAATACTTTAGGAGCCATGAGCAAGTGTCTGCTAAAAACGGGAGCAACAGACACACCAGGTAGTGTGGATGACACAAGTCAGGAACCCTAGGAATATCAGGTAATGAAACCATAAGAAAGAGGTTATAAATTGTGGTTAAAATAATTAAAATGTAAAAGGAGAAATCAAAATTGTGCAAAAAGAATCAAGCTCTTTTAAAAAATGACTAAGCACATTTGAGAAAGGACTAAATAAAACTTCTAGAAATAAAATATTTAGTATTAAAAACAAAAACTTGAATAATGTGTGTGAAGCTGAGGTTAGACAGCTAAGGAGAGAACTGGTGACCCAGGACATGGTTTGGAAAGAGATCACCTACAGTACAGCACAGAAAGAGACTTGTGTAAATGACATGGAAGATAAAGACATGAAATACAAAATAAGGAGCTCTAGAATGTGTCACATAGGAGCTCCAGAAAGAAAGAATGGAGAAAGAGGCAGTACTTTAAAAGACAATGGCTGGCTGAGAATTTTCTAGGATAAGATAAAAATTAAACTCACAAAGCAAAATTAGTTCAAAGCAAGATACACAAACTGAAACAACACATTGTAAAGAAAACTTTCCAAAAGTCAAAATTAGGCAGGGAGAAAAATACTTCAAAAAAAAAGGGGTGGGGGGGTTAGCTTGACAGCAGACTTTTTAATAGCAACAATAGAAGCCAAAAGTTAGTGGAATATTTTTAAAGCACTAAGATATGGAATGGCCTTACTCAGTTTGCAAGTTAAAAAATAGCAAGGAAACAAACTTAGGCTAAGTCGCAGACCAGGCCCATGTTCCATCATAAGAAGTTACCAATGTAAGAATATGGGCTTCATCAGGGCATGATCTGTGCAGGTGCTCTTGGTCCAATGCTCTATTGTCATCAACTTTACTGGGCCCTACTAATTATGTATGTCATCCTTGAGGAACTGGTACCACTCAGAAGGAAGCAAGCAGCATTCCTTCTGGTCAAGTTTACTAAAACAAGGCAAATACTGTGATGAAAAATCTAGGTCTGGTAGCTTGAAAGACAGAATTAAGAACTTATGCAACTATATTGGACAGGTTTTTCAACTACAGGTGCTCAAGTTCTTTGTACATGGGGAGAGAAGGGACATCCAAGCTCCATCAAGGATAGAACCAGGATGGAATGAGACTGTCACCAAAAAGCAAACACCTGTTAAACCAAGTGACTTGCAGAATGCACCAAAGGACTGAAAAAAACGAGGAGCAGGTAGACATAGAACTGAGGTCAATGAAAAGAAAAATATCTCTCTAAAACACATCGGTAAAAACAACCATCAGCATCACTGTGAAGTCCAGGTTTGGGGACAAAACAGACTAGCAACACAATAACACCAGTAGAGAGGAGTAGAGAGAGTCACTCCTCCCATCCTTCAAATTAGATGAGGGCCTTGGAACAGGTGATGAGGAGGAAAAGCCACTGAGAACAAGATATGTCTCATTGTTTCATCCTTTTGTTATTGGAAGATTCTGTTAATATTAGAAGGTACATTAAAAGCAAGAAAAACTAGCAGTTCTAGTATAAAACTAATGCACTATTTTTTCAAAAACTCAAGTTTATGGCCTTAAATGATAATGGGTTCTATCCAATAAAATAGTTTTTCACTATTACCCTGACTTTTGAAGAAGAGTTAATTGACTATTTGTGTTACATTTGCAGCCATCTTCCATTACACCAAAAAAGTCTGTTCCATTAGACCAAAAAAAAATTTATCAAACATCTATTAAAAAGTATTTTTAAAATTAAAAATTTAGAATTATAAAAATAGCCTTGTAATATCAGAATTAAAATGGGAACTTTTTGTCTGCAGTTTGAGGTTTTGCAGAGTGCAAGAGAGTGAGGTGGTGGGTCAAGGTGAAGTGGCAGGTGAGGAGAGACAGACAGAGGGAGAGAGAAGGACAGGGAAAGAGCAAGAGAGACAGAGGGACAGCGAAAGAAAGATATTTCATGTCTGCACTGAGTCCTGAGGGTTAAGCTTGTCATAGATCCAAATAGTCCTTAAGGAACTACCTATGACTGTCCTAGTTGAGGTAGAAAGTAGATTCCTAGGAAATGAAATTAATGAGCATTGGTAAAGAAACTCATAGGACATAAGTAATGACTTCCTTTCAGAGAGTCACTCTAATACTGGAAGTCTTTCAAAACTATTTAACTGTTTAATAGTCCAAGGTGCTGCTTCCCAAACTAGGGTTTATACTCTGTGTGGCATAGTGTAGGACTGGAAATTGGGGGTTCAGAAAGGCCTTCCATCTGCTGCACATGGCATCCTCCGAGTGCACTGCATGCCTGCGTTTCTCCTTCCTTCCGCTTCGTCTCTCCTGTCCCCAGAGCAATAACTGGAGTCAGCTGTCTTGACGAGTTTCTGTCACTCCCAGGGCAAGCTTTTGTGGGAGGTGGAGAAGACACTAGTGCATGGAAGGCTTAATAAGAAATGTTAAAGATCAGGTCCAAAGACACAGTGAGCGGTCTTCTCACGGCTTCCACTAGATTTTCAGATTCTTCCTTCTTCAAAGATTCCTCCAGAATGGCTTTGATGGCCAAACATTCACTCCTTCCTCTTACTGTCTTTGGACGGCATCTTGAATGAACAGTGACACTTCCATCCAGCACGAGCTTGTCTCTGCTATTGAGAATGTACATTTTGTGAAGAAAAAAAAAAAAGAACCTGTTTCTTCTGCTTTCCCGTGCAAGGAAGGCTGCAGTCTGGCTCAGGGTACTTGGCTGGTTTCCAGACAGACTTCTGCCCTGGGTGAGTGGTCGCTCTTTCATCAGGACGGGTACACCATCTTTGTGAGTCTCATAAGCCAGACTTAATTAAATCCAAAGTCAGAACACTGCAAAAATGCGATGAGAAAGAGAGCAAGGCAAGGTGAATAATGGGTTATGGAGACAATGGAGAGAGAAGGAAGAAAGGACAGCCAAGAAAGTACAGCTGGTGCATTCTAAAACAGTTTTTGGCTAGCATCCTTCTCCCACACAGGGTCCAACAGGTGAGGATAGTAGCCTAGGAACCAATAAGGAGCTTATGATTTTTTTTTATTTTAATGGGGTGACATTAAAAAATCAGGGTACATATGTTCAAAGAAAACATCTCCAGGTTATCTTATCACTCAATTATGTTGCATACCCATCACCCAAAGTCAAATTGTCCTCTGTCATTTTCTATCTGGTTTTCTTTGAACCCCTCCCCGCCACCCTCTCCTTCCCTATCTTTACTGCCCCCACCCTGTAACCACCACACTCTTGTCCATGTCTCATAGTTTCGCTTTTATAGCCCACCTATATATGATATCAGACTGTTCTCGGTTTTTTTCTGTTTTACTTATTTCACTCCATATAATGTTATCAAAGTCCATCTATTTTGATGTAAATGATCCGATATCATCATTTCTTATGGCTGAGTAGTATTCCATAGTATATATGTACCATGGCTTTTTAATGCACTCGTCCTCTGACAGACACTTGGGCTGTTTCCCGATCTTCGGTATTGCGAAAAATGCTGCCATGAACATGGGGGCGCATTTCTTCTTTTCGAACAGTGCTATGGTGTTCCTATAAGTGGGATAGCTGGGAAAAAAGGCAGTTCGATTGTTAATTTTTTGAGGAATCTCCATACTGTTTTCCACAGTGGCTGCACCAGTCTGCATTCCCACCAGCAGTGCAGAAGGGTTCCCTTTTCTCCACATCCTCGCCAGCACTTGTTCTCTGTTGTTTTGCTGATGAGCACCATTCTGACTGGTGTGAGGTGATATCTCATTGCGGTTCTAATTTGCATTTCTCTAATGATTAGTGATGTTGAGCATTTTTTCATATGCCTATTGGCCATCTGTATGTCCTCTTTTGAGAAATTTCTAATCATTTCTTTTGCCCATTTTTTGATTGGATTTTTTGTCTTCCTGATGTTGAGTTTTATAAGTTCTTTAAAAATTTTGGTTATTAACCCCTATCAGTTGTCAAATATGTTCTCCCATTGAGTGGTTTGTCTTTCTATTCTGTTCTTATTGTCTTTAGCTGTGCAAAAACGTTTTAGTTTGATATAGTCCCATTTGTTTATCTTGCCTTTTATTTCATTAGCCCGTGGAGATAAATCTGCAAATATATTGCTGCAACAGATGTCGGAGAGCTTGCTGCCTATGTTTTCTCCTAAGATGCTTATGGTTTCACGCCTTACATTTAAGTCTTTTAACCATTTTGAGTTTGTTTTTGTGAATGGTGTAAGTTGATGGTCTAGTTTCACTTTTTTGCAGGTAGCTGTCCAATTTTCCCAACATCATTTGTTGAAGATGCTGTCTTTACTCAATTGTATGTTCTTTCCTCCTTTGTCAAATATCAGTTGTCCATAAAGCTGTGGGTTTATTTCTGGGTTCTCTGTTCTGTTCCATTGATCTAAGTGCCTGTTCTTATGCCAGGACCAGGCTGTCTTGAGTACAATGGCCTTGTAGTAAACCTTGATATCCGGAAGAGTGATACCTCCTGCTTTATTTTTTCTTTTAAATATTGCTGAGGCTATTCGTGTTCTCTTTTGGTTCCATATAAATTTTTGGAATATGTGTTCTATATCTTTAAAGTATGTCATTGGTATTTTAATTGGTATTGCATTGAATTTATAAATTGCTTTGGGTAATATAGACATTTTAAGGATGTTTATTCTTCCTAGCCATGAGCACAGTATATGCTTCCACTTGTTTGTATCTTCCTTGATTTCTTTTATCAATGTTTTATAATTTTCCGAGTACAAGTCCTTAACCTCCTTGGTTAAATTTACTCCTAGTTACTTTATCATTTTGGTTGCAAAAGTGAAGGGGATTGTTTCCTTAATTTCTTTTGCTGACAGATCATTGTTGGTATATAAAAATGTTGGTATATATTAATTTTATATCCTGCCACCTTGCTGAATTCATTTATAAGGTCCAGTAGTTTTTTGACTGAGACTCTAGGGTTTTCTATGTATAATATCATATCATCTGCAAATAATGACAGTTTTACTTCTTCTTTTCCAATTTGGATGCCTTTTATTTCTTCTTCTTGTCTGATTGCTGTAGCTAGGACTTCCAGAACTATGTTGAATAAGAGTGGTGAAAGGGGGCACCCTTGCCTGGTTCCTGAGCTTAAGGGGATTGCTTTTAAATTTGCCCCTTTAGTATGATGTTTGCTGTGGGTTTGTCATAGATGGCCTTTATCACGTTAAGGAATGTTCCCTGTATTCCCACTTTACTGAGAGTTTTGAGCATGAATGGGTGCTGAATTTTATCAAATACTTTTTCTGCATCTATTGAAATTACCATGTAATTTTTGTTCTTCCTTTTGTTTATGTGATGAATCACATTGATTGATTTGCGAATATTGAACCAGCTTTGCCTCCCCAGAATAAATCCCACTTGATCATGGTGTATGATTTTTTTCATATATTGCTGGATCCGGTTGGCTAATATTTTGTTGAGAATTTTAGCATCTAAATTCATCAGAGATATTGGCCTATAATTTTCTTTCTTTGTGTAGTCTTTGCCCGGTTTCGCAATCAGAATTATGCTTGCCTCATAAAAGGAGTTTGGAAGTCTTTCTTCCTCTTGAATTTTTTGAAATAGCTTGAGGAAGATAGGAGTTAGTTCTTCTTTGAATTTTTGGTAATATTCACATGTGAAGCCATCAGGCTTTTCTTTTTCAGGAGTTTTTTGATAACTGTTTCTATCTCATTTGTTGTAATTGGTCTGTTTAGGTGTTCTGATTCTTCCAGATTGATTTTTGGAAGATTATATGATTCAAGAAATTTGTCCATTTCACCCAGGTTTCCTAATTTTTTGGCATAGAGTTCTTCATAGTATTTTCTTACAATACTCTGTATTTCTGTTATGTCAGTTGTTATTTCTCCACTCTCATTTCTAATTTTATTTATTTGAGTCCTCCCTCTTTTTTACTTGGTGAGTCTAGTTAAAGGTTCATTGATCTTGTTTACCTTTTCAAAGAACCAGCTCCTGGTTTCATTGATCCTCTGTATTGTTTCCTTAGCCTCTATGTCATGTATTTCTGCTCTGATCTTTATTATTTCCTTCCTTCTACTAGTCCTGGGCTTTATTTGCTTTTTTTTTCTAGTTCTTTTAGATGCAGGGTCAGGTTGCTTATTTGAGCTTTTTCTAGCTTCTCATAGTATGCCTGTAGTGCTATGAACTTCCCTCTCAGTACTGCTTTTGCTGTGTCCCATAAATTTTGAGTTGATTGATGTATGCTCATTATCATTCGTTTCTAGAAACTTTTTTATTTCTTCTTTGATCTCATTGTTAATCCATTCATTATTTAATAACATGCTATTTAGTTTCCAAGTGTTTGAGTATTTTTCAGTTTTTCTTTTGTGGTTAATTTCTAGTTTTATGCCATTGTGATCAGAGAAAATGCTTGATATAATTTCAATCTTCTTAAATTTGTTGAGACCATTTTTGTGTCATAACATGTGGTCTATTCTAGAGAATGTACCATGCGCACTTGAAAAGAATGTATATTCTTTGCTTTAGGGTGAAAAGTTCTGAAGATATCTATTAAATCGAGTTAATCTAGTGTATCCTTTAAGTCTGCTGTTTCTTTATTAATTTTCTTTCTTGAGGATCTATCCAGTGATGTTAGTGGGGTATTGAAATCCACTACTATTATTATAGTATTGCTATTAATCTCTCCCTTTATATCAATCAAAGTCTGCTTTATGTATATAAGGGCTCCTATGTTTGGTGCGTAGATATTTATAATAGTTATATCTTCCTGTTGAATTGTTCCCTTTATCATTATGTAGTGTCCTTCTTTATCTCTTACTACAGCCTTTGTTTTAAAGTCTATTTTGTCAGATATAAGTATTGCTACCCTGGCTTCTTTTTCATTTTCATTTGCATGAAATATTTTTTTCCATGATTTTACCTTCAGTCTATGTGCATCTTTTGTTTTAAGGTGTGTCTCTTGTAGACAGAATATGTATGAGTCCTGTTTCTTTATCCACACAGCTACCCTATGTATTTTGATTGGATCATTTAATCCATTTACATTTAAGGTTATTATTGATACGTAGTTGTTTATTGCCATTTTATTCTTTAAAGCTGTATTCTTCTTTTGCTATATTCTTTTCCCCCTTTGAACTGTTCACAACAGGCCCCTTAGCATCTCTTGCAGAATTGGTTTGGTTTTAATGGATTTCTTGAGGATTTTTTTAATCTTGGAAGCTCTTTATTTCTTCCTCAATTTTAAATGTTAACCTTGCTGGATAGAGTAGTCTTGGTTGTAGGTTCTTGTTCTGCATTACTTTGAATATATCTTGCCTTTTACTTCTGACCTCAAGTGTTTCTGTTGTGAAGTCAGATGTCATCCTTATGGGGGCTCCTTTGTAGGTGATAGCCTTTATTTCTCTAGCAGCTATTAAAATTTTTTTCTTTATTTCTTAGCTTTGGTATTTTAACTATGATATGTCTTGGTGTAGAGTTCTTTGGGTTTCTCTTTAATGGAGTTCTCTGTGCTTCGTGAACATGTGAAACATTTTCCAGCCTTAATTTAGGGAAGTTTTCAGCTATGATTTGATTGAACCAAGTTTCTATCCCTTATTCTTTCTCTTCATCTTCGGGAACCCCTATGATGCAGATATAATTTCTCTTCATGTTGTCACAGAGCTCCCTTAGAGTTTCCTCACATTTTTTGAGTCTCTTTTCTTTTTCTGCTCTGCTTCTGTGCCTTTGTTTATTTTGTCCTCTAACTCACTGATTTGATCCTCAGCTTCATCCATCCTGCTTTTAATTCTTTCCATGGTGGTCTTCAGTTCTGATACTGTATTTGTCATTTCTGTCTGATTCTTTTATTATTTCAATTTCCTTTTTTATACTTGTTATCTCTTTATTTAGGTGCTCATAGTGACTATCCATTGTTGCTCTAATTTCTTTGAACATCCTATCATTATTTTAAACTCTGCATCTGGTAATTTGGTTATATCTGGTTCATTCAGGTCTTTCTCTGGGGATTTCTCTTGATTCATTTGGGTTGCATTTCTCTGCCTGCCCATTTTGTCTGTGTATAAGAAGGGTGTGGCCACTGGAATCCAATGGGTGTTGCCTCTGTGTCCCCTAGTTGTGGTCTGTCTGCAGGCCCACCACCCCCTCTGCCGCTGCCTAAGGCAGTTGGGTATGAGCGTTGTCAGCGTCAGTCCACTGCGGCTGTTGCTGTGATTTTCACCTCTCGTTCGCGGGAGGGGCTTTGTTCTGGTGCCCGGCTCTATAAGCCTCAGACTGTCTGGGCCTTTTCCTCACCCCCACAGGTGAAGTTGCATACTGCATTCAAGCCACAAGCCTCAGCACCAAAGGTAGGGGTGAGCACCTTTGCTCAGCTGCGAACCCAGTCTGTTCCCAGGCTTCTGCCCAGCCCCGTGCTCAGAGCCGGCTCACACAGGATCACAAACCACGGTTTTTTTTGCCAGACAGGGCTGCTGGCATGCACTCAGCTGCAAGCCTCCGCCTGTCTCGGGCTTTAGCCCCGCCCCCGCAGTCAGGGCCAGCTCGCACAGGTTCGCAAACCTGGGAGGCCAGGTGATGCTGCGCACCCACAAGGGCCCTGCTCAGCAGCAGATCTCTGCCCATTCCTGGCCTTCTGCTTTTCCCCCGCAGGTGGGGCTACAGGTGGGCCCGCAGCTGCCGGACCGCTGTTGTGTATCCCCTCCACCCCTGCTGGGCTAGACCCAGCTCACACTGGCTGGGTCTCCGCCCCTCCCCAACAGAATCGCGTTTCAGCGTCCTGCTGCCACCGTCCCTCCAGCAAGCCCTCAGCAGTGTGGGTAGGGGCACTGCAGCTCAGACCCTAATACTCCATACTGTAGTCCTGGAAGCTCCCTCCATCTAAGCAACTTTGCTCTAAGTGCCGCGGGAGAGCTTGTTTGGCTGGTGTCCTGTCTTCCTTTGCTGGTATTGCTAGTTCCAGGGGAAATATTCGTTTTTGATTAGGGAAGTGACTCAGCTCAGGGGTTAGGGTGGCTGTCCCTCAGAGTGTTTCTCCCTGTGCCTTCCAGTCTACACTCTCTTCCTGCTGCTCTGCTCCTCTCCTCTGTCCCCGTTCCCCGGAGCCCTGGGTGAGTGGTTGTGAGAGAGGTTTTCTGCGCTGTCCCGTTAAGAAGAATCCTGGGTCTGAGAAAACTGCCTCTTTCTCACAAACAGTATCCTAACCTGTTTCCCAGCTCAATACTGTCCCAACGCCTCTTCTAGGCTCTGGGGCTGCAGGCTGGGGCTTTGTTCCTGGGACCCAGATCCCTCCCTCTCCGCCAAACTCTCCTCCCGCCACGCGAGTCTCTCCGGGCTGCCGTTCGCTCCGGGGAGCTGGGCAGCCCTCTCTGCGTTTTTGCTTTTCCTACCAATCTCAATGTGGCTTCTTCAGTGTTCCTTGGTTGAAGAGTCCACTTAGTTTAGTTCAAAGTTGGTTTATCCAGATGATGGTTTTTAAAATTCAGTTATAATCCACTTTGTTTCTGGGAGTTGGAAGTTGGTACGTCTGCCTACTCCATCGCAATCTTGCCGTCTCTTGAGTTTAAGATTTTGAAAGCCAAAGTCAAGATCTTTGAGAGCTGCTAGAAGCTGGTGCCTACCAGGCCTAGAGGGACATGTTTCCAGATGTATGTCCCGAATGTTGCAGGGAGTGCAGGTCATATAGCAGTTTTCCCCACACTGTTGTTGCTTATTTATATTTAGTTCATTTTGTGGACATGCCTATAGAATAACAGCATGTGGGCATGTTTGCAGGAGGAATGACAATTCTTAAAAAAGGGAAGTCTTTGCTGTTAAGACTTAGAAGAAGTGGTGCCAGGGTTTTTTTATATTTCTGCTTACTTTTCTTCCAATTGAAGTTTCTGAGAATGGCTGCACAAAGCGTCCTCCAAGGGGTCTTCAGCGAAGGCTTCCAAAGCCTAGCACAGGATGGGGGACCCTGTATGGACCAGTAGAACTAGTCACATTTGGACAAATCTCTGTTTACAGAGTCACACAAAGCCTGCCAAGAAACAAACATATTGTAAATGTTCTTAAGCAAAAGGAAGAAAGGAAGAAAGGAAGGAAGGAAGGAAGGAAGGGAGGGAGGGAGGGAGGGAGGGAGGGAGGGAGGGAGGGAGGGAGGAAGGAAGAAACTTCTTTAAAATGCAGTTTGAAGACTTCAACACAAAGATTCAAAGCTATAAGAATTACATTTTTTTTTTAAATACACAGATGACAGAGCAGGAAAATATATACATATTTTATGTTTTGTCGGGAAGTGTTTAAGGATTGACCAATTGAAAGGGAAGCTGAATTGGTCGGTGAGCACTGTGCCAACGATTGTAGGTTCATGGGTGGCCCACACAGCCCAGAGTTACATTCCCCAAAAAGGTGAATCAGAGCCTCCTACCCATTGGCACTTTCCTGTAACTTTAATTATCTTTCTCTCACTTCCCCTATGATCCATGATCAGAAGCAGCCAGCAAAGAGAAGAGAAGGAGGAGTTGAGGACCCTGGGGCTCACAGTGGAAGTGAAGCCGCCTCCTGACTTCTCAAGGAACAGTGGTTAAGAACTTGTCCCCGAGTTCGAATCCTGCCCACCCCTGCAGAATGCTTGCCTTTCCAGGAGTACTACCTGCAGCTCCTTTTCAGAGTCTTGCCTGTAGACCATTAGAGCAGCTGGTTCGACATATAAGGAACCAGAAAAAATGTGGCACTGTTTAGGGAATAGCAGTGTAAAACCCTGGTCCCTGGTCCCTGGCCCACAGCACTGAGTTACAAAGAGGTCAGCCTTGTTCAGAGATAAATTTGGGGTTTTATTTAACTCACCTAGAATAATTTTATTAACCAATGTCACCCCAATAGATTCAATAAATAAATAAGCTGAATTTAAAGTTCATCTGGCAAATGAAATAAGCAAGAATAGCCAGGAGAAGGGGGGAAAAAAGCAAAATGAAGGAGACATAGAAAAGGGGTGAGAGAGACAGCCAGCCCACCTATCAAAGAGCAACCAGCTCTTTCAGGAATGGTGCTCAGTCTCCCTTAAACAGGAGAAATGCATGTTGGAACTGTGGTGAAGCTGTGGAGAACTCAAATGATGCAGGTGGCAACGTCTAGTGTGCAACCCGCTGAGAGGTCTGGACTACCTTATAAATATTGCAAACACTCTTATACTTTGACCCAACAATCCAACTCGCCAGAATTTATCTACAGATGTGCCTGCACACACGAGAAATGGCCTGGGGACACTGTTTGTAGGAGCAGTGCCCTACAGATTGGGCGCAACCCAACGGCCCATCAATAAGAAACTGGTTAGATACAGTATGGTGCATCCATGAGGATTCTATCAAAATGTAAAATGAACGAAGATACTATGCGCTGATTTGAAAGATCAGCAAGACATACAAAGTCCAACAAAGCTTGCATAGAAGGTTCATTCATCGGACTTGCCACATGGGCATTGCATTGTACTCGGCATTTCTCTTACACAAGTGAGAGAGCCTTCCATTTCTTTACGCGCCATTTGCATTTCCTTTTCTGTGTAAGGGGGAAAGAGAAGGCAAAATACACACCCAGACACATTTGCTTATACTGTATTTGATAAAGACATCCAAGAGACTAATACACATGTGCATTTGGATGGAGGTTGATGGGAACAAGGGGAGCAGCCAGACTTTTTATATTTTTTATTTCTGAACCAATAAAATGAGTTATCAGTTCAAAAATAAAAGTAAAATAAATCTTCCCTGGCCAGACAGCTTGGCTGGGTAGAGAATAGTCCTGAAACAAAGAGGTTGCCAGTTCAATCCACGGTCAGGCCACTTACAGGAATAGATCAGTGTTCCTGCTTCTCCCTCTCTCCCTTCCTTTCTCTTTACTAGAATCAATCAATAAAAATAATTTTTTTAAGTAAAATAAATTAAGGCTTTCCCTACCAATTCCTTGGGCCTAATAAACCTATCATTTTCACATTTACTAAGTATTTTTTCCAGCTCAAAATGTGACTTTGTAGAAGTGGGGCATGGTCAACGCTAAATGAATGACTAAGAGTGTGCACAAGACCCATAAAGACCACCCATGCAGATGGACTCCTACCCCTTGGCAAAAGATGAGTCCAACAGAGAAGCTGCTATTTTTTCAAGAGGAGGAGCCAATGCCTGCGTTGGAGTGAAACTGACAGGCTTCAAGGACAGACAGTAGGCTCTTGCAACCAGCTGAGGAAAGAGTAGGCTCCTGGGTCTGAAATATTCTCTCAAGCCTTCAGTGCTACAGCTCAACCCAGACCAACTGACCTTTCTGCCATGTTTGAAGCTTTGCTGTGTCACAAACAGGCAACTGCTGTTCTCTTTTTAATTTTTTCATGATTTGAGAGAGACAAAAGAAGAGCGAGTGGAAGAGAGAGAGAGAAAGAGAAGCATCAACTTGTTCCTCTTAGTTGTTCCATCTAGCTTGCACCCATTGATTGCTCCTCATATGTGCCCTGTCCAGGGATGGAACCTGCAACGTTGGTGTGCTGGCAACGCTTTATCTACTGAGCAACTTGTCCAGGATGCAGCCGCTCTTATGTTCGCTCACTTATCTGCATTTCTCTTGGAGTGCCCGGGATGACAACCTGCCGTGCGAGCTTCTGACATTCTCCCAGCCTGGTGCCCTGGCCACAGCTCAGCCTTACCCTCCTTTGTGGACATGAGAGCCACCTGCACATCTGACACACATGGAGAGAAGAAAACAAACTAAGTCCCCAAAGCTGTGTCCCAGGGGCCTGAGCAATGACTCCTTTTGATTCCTATGAGTTTATGAGCTCAGAGCACAATGAGCAGGCAGTTAGCAGAGCCATTGCCCAGGAAAGATCATGCTGGATCATGGCTAGGACTTCAAGGAGAAGTGCCTAGGGCTGTGGGGGCCCAGGGAGAATGGTGACAGCAGTCTTCACAAACATCCAGTTCCTGCCAGCCTGTGCCCTCCCTGCACAAGAGCTGATGAGATTTGGTCTGTGGCTAGGGAGAGGGCATGTGCTCTGCTGCTAGGAGGGAGTGGGTTTATCCCCTGCCTGATGCTGCCTGACAGGATCTGAGGAGCTGTGGACACTGATCCTCCAGAGACAGGAGGCTGGAGGTTGGAGGCTGGACTTTACACTCACCTGGGCATCAGGTAGAGCCCCAGGCCCCCTGCCTACCCTACGGTGCAGAGTCCAGGACCCCTCCATGTCCAGGATTATGATGCTGGCTAAAGCAAGCCCACTTTGTTTCCCTAATTAAAAGCTGCAGAAGAAAGGATGGCTGGGCCTGGTTCACAGGGAAAGACACCTGATCTCTACAGTGATGACTTGTCCCATCTTAGAGGGGACGAGGTACTGTTATATGCTTCTCCTAATCTCCATAATGTGCTAAAGGGACCTCCCTTGGTCATGACACATATGCCACTGCCATCTGGAGTGACCAGACCACACACCAAGAGGTCCCAGGCCAGTGCAAGGACAGGCCTTTCCTCCATCCAGTCCATTGATGTTCTAGAGTAAAAAGTGGCAGAGATGCAGCCTTCAGAGATGGGCCATGGATCAGAGCACTGCACCTCTTCAGGGGATCCTGGTCCTCCCACCTGCTCCCAGCATCTAGCCGGGCTTGGGCAGCCCCTGGGGCGGGCAGCACCTCTCCTCCCTGATGTGCCTTTGAGCACCCATGTCATCCTTCTTCACAACATGTGTCTGCCCACAAGTCTCTCCCAGCCATTGTGCACCTTAGACCCCTTGAGGGCAGGTGGGAGCTGGCTGGCACAGAGTCTGACCACCTGCACTGACCATGTGCCTGTGGGCTCTCCCCTGCACAGTGTTGTCCTGAGCTCCTCTGCCATGTCCCTCTTGTCACAATTCTGAAGCCCTTTCCCCACCTTGACATTCACCGCGTGCTCCTGCTCAGGTTCCTCATGTCCCTCTAAAAGTGTGAGCCCCGCAATGAATCCCTTCGCTGGCTCCTCTGAGCAGAGAGTGGTGCGAGACCACGGCCCTCAATGGTTCATTGGTTCAACCACCATCTGGTCAGTGACTGCTGTGTGCCACGTGCTACTCATTAAGCTCTCCTAGTTGTCTGCCTCCTATAGGGTGACCCTGCTGACTAACAGACAAAATGTGCTGGCTTCATCTTCTTGGGGCTGAACCTCACATTTCTGGTCCCTTGAAAGTGTCTGTGTGCTTAGACAGCCTCTCACAGCTATAGAATTAATTATCTGGGGAAGTGAAGTGTCCAGAATAGGAGGCGGGAGCAGCTGCAGGCCAGGGCTCAAGAAAACACTGGAAAATCTGACCTGGGCACAGGTCCAGACTGAGCCATGGCCTCTGTGTATTAGTTACCTGTGGCTATGTAACAAATTAACTCAAACCTAGCTGCTGAAAACAGCAGTAGCATCCTTCTGTCACAGTTTATGTGGGTCAGAATGCAGGATGGACTTAGCTGAGGGGTTCTGATCCAGGGTCTCATGAGGTTCGCATTAAGTTGTCAGCAGAGGCTACAGGAATCTGAGTGCTTCACGGGGGCAGAGGATCTGTTTCAAAGATGGTGCCACGTCACATGGACACGAGACCTTAGTTCCTCTGTCCATAGGCATGTCCACATGTCTTCACTGGGGCCAGGTGGCTTCCCCCAAGAGAACAGATAGAAGCCACATGTCTTCTGTGACCCAGCTTCAGAGATCATACTTGGGCATTTCCATATCTTAATGGTCACACGGGCCAGCCCAAGTAATTGTGCGAGAGGACTACACAGGGCACAACCAGCAGAATGTCCGGCTATCTGGGGACCACCTCAGAGGCTACTCACCACTGTTGGCGAGTCTGATCAGAAGGAAGTCCCTGAAGTACAGTTGACAACCATTTCATCAAAACTCATGCAGCCTCTATTCATCTCTACTCCGTATCCCTGTGGGCTTGTTTTTGTAATAACACACCAGGTATTGCATGTGTGTCAAAGGACACAAGATGTTCAGCAGAGGGGCAGATACCTCTGACTTGTTCAGGATTAAGGGGCCAACATTTGATTCCGCCACAGAGCAAACAACTCCACAAAGTTCAGGCAAAGGCCACAGGCAACCCATCCTCATCCCATCTTCTGCGAGGGCCTGTTGAAGTGCTTGAGCTTAATGTGGCCAATTGTCAGGGGACAGGGAAGTTTAGGTGTGATGCTAGGTCTTCTCATTATTGTCTTTTTTCAAACAACCCTTGGGACTTTGTCATAAGTTCCTGGGGCACAGGGGACATTGAAAGAAATGGGATGAATGGAACCTGGGTTGTAATCCTGAAGAACAGAATCACCTGAATTTGGTGGTGGGGTATGACTGTCAGGCCCACATCCCATCAGGAGGCATTGGACCGTGAGGAGATAAGGTCAACCCCAGGAAGACAGGAAGGGAGACCTTGGTGTGGCAGTGGCTAATCTCAAGGTCAACCCACAGCAGCAGAGCAGAGGCCCAGACACCACAGCAAGGGACTAAAGTGGCAGCTACCTTACAAAACTATATCCTCCCAAGAAGAATCTTTGAATGTTCTCAGGACCCTGACCTTCAGGGAAAGGGAGGGCTTTCAGCCAGAGCCTGCTCTTACAGGGTCCACTGTCATCCAGGGAGCACAGACATCTGTAAGGAGGCATGTGATGACCACCAACCAACTGGTGTCAGATCTGAAACCACAGCAGAAAGCTGGCGTGGAACCACTCAGTTTCCCCATCTGCAAAGAGCAAAAAGAGTTAAACCTGGCTGTTTCTACCCTGGAGAAGACAATGCCCCATGATCAGCAGGGCGCCCCAACTCAAATTCAGCCAAACCCATTTTCTGAAACCTCTCAAGGAGTTAGACAAAATTGTCCACATGCCTCAAATTAACATTTTTATTTTAATCCACTTAAATTTTAAAACAGTGTTGTGATGGAAAGAGTACTAAACTTTGAGCACAAGTGTGTGGGTTCGAATTCCAGCTTTGCCTCTGGCTTCAGGAACTTGGTTAAGTTCTCAAATTTCTCGACTACATAAACACAACAGCCTCACATGTCAACACACGCACGAGTCATCTGCCATCTGTAAATGTTCCTGTAAATCATTATTCCTGTCACTCTGGGCTTCTAGTGGGTAGGATGGAGGGCTGCAGCTCCAATTGCTGGCTTCAGGCACAGGGCCTGAGGCTCTCAGGACAGCCTAGCACAGGAACCACAGTGTGGGCTCACAGGCTGAGAGGACACCGTCCAGTCTAAACACCCCCTTCAGAGCTGGCAAGCTGGGGTCAATGGCCTTGCTTCTCCCCTTCACTGCCCTGTTTCCTGGTATGGGGCAGAGGCAGCCCTGGGAACTGAAGAACATGACTTCATAACCACCAGGCACGCTGGTATTTTTCTCTTGGAGGAACAAAATAGTTTCTCATTTCTGGCACTTTTTAAAAATCTTAAAACCAAACCCCACTTCTGACTCACTCAACACCGCAAGGTGAGTGTACCATTCTTTTTGGCCATTCACCAAGGAGGGACCTGCACTGGCTGCCCAGGGGCTGGTCCAGCAGCCCCCTCTCCCTCCTTGACCCCTGCAGCACCTACTACAGCTCCCTCCCACACTTCCCAACAGGCTTTCCCCACCCCCAGCATGCTCCCCTGCAGCCCCCAGCCCGCTCCCCTGCACCCCCCAGCATGCTTCCCCCCACCCCCAGCATACTTTCCCCAACCCCCAGCATACTTCCTCCCACCGCACAGCACACTTCCTCCCGCCCCACAGCATACTTCCCTCATCCCACAGCACACTTCCCTCATCCCACAGCACACTTCTCCCCACTCCCAGCACACTTTCTCCCACCCCACAGCACACTTCCCTCATCCCACAGCATACTTCCCTCATCCCACAGCACACTTCCCTCATCCCACAGCACACTTCTCCCCACTCCCAGCACACTTCCTCCCACCCCAGCACACTTCCCTCATCCCACAGCACACTCTATTCCACAGCACACTTTCTCCCATCCCACAGCACACTTCCTCCCACTCCCCAGCACACTTCCTCCCACCACACAGCACACTTCCTCCCACCACACAGCACACTCTATCCCACAGCACACTTTCTCCCATCCCACAGCACACTTCCTCCCACTCCCCAGCACACTTCCTCCCACCCTACAGCACACTTCCTCCCATCCCACAGCACACTTCCTCCCATCCCCCAGCACACTTCCTCCCATCCAACAGCACACTTTCCCCCACCCCTCAGCACCTTGCCTGCACCCCCAGCACACTCTCCCTGACCCCCCAGCACACCCTAGCAACAGCCTCAGCAGGTCTCCCCAGGCACCATCTCCCCACTGTGCTCTCTGCTATGCTCCTGATTTTCTCTTCCTCTGTCTGTGGGCCTGTCAATCTTCTATGCTTCTACCATTCTCCTCATTCTCAAGAGCTGGAAAACCCCAAAAAGCTGCAGACAACCCCAAAATTTACACTCCAGCCTTGACCTACTCCCTAGGGCTGGGCCAGGACCCTCAGAGGCCATTTTCTCCTACAATCTGAAAACCAGTACACTGACCTTCCTCCAGACCAGTGTCCCTAGTGCTGTTGACTCTGTTAGTCACCTAGCCAGGCACCCCCAAGTCGTTGTCCTAGAGCCTGCTAACCGCCACATCCCATTAGCCTGAGGGCCTGTGGAGAGCTTTCGTCACAACCTGGGTCATGCATATTTATTTTCCTCCATCTCATCGTCCGTAAAGAGTCTCCAAAAATATTTCTTTCCCTCTGTCTTTCCCTCTGCGGGCCAGTCAGAAACTGCTCCTCAGGCATAGCACGTGAACATGGTTTGAACACAGTTTGAACACAGTTTAAACCCGGAGCCCAGTCTTCAGACCCCCCTACAATCCCCCATCTTCTTTTTCACACTCACTGCTCCTCGAGGAACCCCACGCCTGGTCCAACTGTTCATTCTGGTCCTGAGCGTGTTTGGTAAATGGCTGCTTCTCCTAATCCCCTCCCTAGAGAGTTCTCCTCTAGGTCAGGAACTGTGGTTTCCATAGTGATTCCCACGTTTCAGGCTCTGTTCTCTCATTTCTCACATGCATGCATGCACGTGCACATCCTGTAATCCTCTCATCTACACTAGGAAGCACACATGGCATCAGCCAACTTCACCAACGAGGAAATAGAGAGGTAGAGTAAGTTGCTTAAGGCTACACATCCAGTGAGTGGTGGAGTCATCCGTATGCCTTCTGTCTCCAGGGCCACTGAACCAAGAGGCCCACATTGACAAACAAGCCTGTTTGTGCAGATCGACTTTCTAGCATTAACCAAGCTTGGCATGGTGTTAGGAAGATTTCAAAGTGTTACTCCTGGAGGATAGGAAGTTTTCCCCTGCCCATCAGCCTGGGAGAGGATGATGAAACAGTAAGTTATCCTGCCATTAAAATTAAGTTCAATCACTGCAAATGGAATGTCACCTCCAAGATAGCCATTAAAACCACCAGCTGGGCAGAGCAGACTAACAAGGCGCTATAGAGATCACCATGACCTTGTCCCTCTAACAGCCATTTTGTTGCAGGAGTAGGAAGACCCAGAGAGGTGCTAAATGGTGCTCAGATCTGTTCTGCAGATGTCAACAGGAGGGGAGAGGCCTGATGCTAATTCCTCGCTGGGGACGTCTGTGTTTCCATGTGGTGAGGGTTTGATGGAGAGTGAGACCTGGTACATGGTGACAAAGGCTTTGACCTGAGTGCAAAGTCCTCATGGTTCACAAGGCGAATCTTGGCTCCAGTACAGAGTGGCTCTGCCTGGTCACCTGGCAGGGTGCCAGACCATGCCACTCACAGCTACACAACAGTGTTACCCTCTTCCAAGGGCACTGCCCCCAGCAGCCCTCACTACCTCAGACTCGACACCTTAAGTATTTTGGGCACCAAGAACCTTCCCCTGCAGAATGAGCTGAGGTTGCTGTTTTATCTCCATTTCACAAATGAGACAAACGAGGCCCAGGGAGCACCTGCAAACACCCTGTTCCTTTAATGTCTATACTTTGCCTCATAAATAAAGCAGATAGTATTCCCGATTAATAACTGGAAGTGAGATACCACCAGGCTGAAGGAAGAGGCACATCTACTAAGTGACAGAGCAGGAACACCCCCAAGCCAGCTGATACCCCTGCATGTCAGATGACTGCAACAATAGCCACCCTCTGGCCTGGACGAGGCACAGCCACACCGACAGCCACCATCCTAGGCCAGCCTCCTCTGCCATGGTGAGGTCCCAGCTATTGTCCAGCCTGCCCTATTCGCTCCTCCATCGCTTTGCTGACCTTCCCAGGCCTCCTCCCTGGGCCCAGGGGTCTGTCTTCTTGGAGTCTGTAGAATGAGGCTCAAGGAAAGCTGCCTTGGCACACAGTGCCACCCTCTTCTCTGTGGGACCTGCTCCCTGGTCCTCTTCTGCCTGCCCTGGGGACCCTGCTCAGAGATGTCAGCTGAGCCAGACTCCAGGTCCTCACCGGACAGCACCAGCACCTCCACACCCTGGGAAACAAGACACCACTCTTGCTACCAATGCTTGGGCAAGCCAGCTTTTGACATGAGCCTTGCTTTGTGCACTCAGGTCAGTTTGGACCTGACTTAGCCAGTGGAAGCTTTCCCATGTGCTCAGGTCCCTGGGGCCTCTGTCAAGAACCTGTGGCATCACTGAATTTTTAACTTGCAATTATTTTCAGGAGCCTTTGTTTCCAAAATCATGTCTTTTCTGGGCCTGTCACCTGGGTCCAGTCCAGCAGGGGCAGCTCAGTGCCACAGGGCTTCTGGGACCCTGAACACTAGGCAGTTCTTCCAGGCACTGCCAAGCAGAATCCCAGCCTGGCCAACACCTTGCTTTCCTAACTGCTCATCTGGGCTAACTTCCAAAGACACACCAGCACCCTGTCCTCCCCAGATAGGTCAAGGCGAGGGACGCCTTGATTTCAAGCAGAAGTTCCTATAGTAGTTGACATCTGTGGGTTTTTATTGGTGCCGATCAGTTTTGAGCATTTTACCCGGACTGACTTCTTGAGTCCTTCTTGCATGGAAGGCACCATCATTACCTCATTGACAGCGAGGAAGGCTGAGGAAAAGGAGCGGAGTAACATGTCCAGAGTGAATAACATGTGAAGTTGTGCTCAAACCCAGAGTCTGACTCCTGAGCACTGCCCCAGGTGCTACCCATCACACATGACCAGTCAGGTGCCAGTGAAGAGTGGGTTTTGGGGTCAGATTTCTAGTTTTGCTCCTTATTCTGTGACACTGACGAGTTATCAAACCCAGAATGTTGGCTCTCTCACATGTAAAGGCTGGGGAAGGTAATAGGAATCAAACAGCACACGCGTGCAGAGAGAAGAACATCTGACATGTGAATGCTGAGTCACTGCTTGTTTCCTTATCTCCTCTAATTAAGAAGGTCTTCAAAGTGAGGTGCCTGCTGCCATGGTGATTACTTCAGTGACAACACATCAGGGTCAAGGGGTTTCAGAAGAGTTCACAAAACTATTCTAAAGAAACACTTCTAATCTTGGGAGAGAGTTTTAAAAATCATCTTATGTAGAAAGGAGAAAAAATCTTGATCTTCTTCAAGGTGTGGCTATTTAATAACATTTCTTATATATATAATAAGCCATAATGTTTTCCTATAATATATAAACCATCAAATAATCCTAGTTGGTCAGTAGTCTGGTATTCCTAGCTTGTGAGTAAATCAACATGGAACCATCACTACGTGCTTTAGGAAGACAAGCTTCTCCATTCTCTGAGACCTTTGCTGCCCTTGGTGCCCCAGGAGCACCCTGGGGACACCATGAGAGACCAAAGTAGACCTGGCCTAAACTTTCTTTCCTGAAAGCAACAACTCCCTAAGCCCAGCCCAGCCCTCCCGTGATGTCACAAAGGAGAGATTTAGTTACTTAATGGAGGGATGGGTATTGATGAGTATGGAATAAAATCAGGATACCAAACTTCTTCTCAGAAAATCTGTGACCATAGTTCTGATTCCTCTTTTTCTCCTTACACAAGTAGTTTAACCCTCCCTGAGAACTATTTTTTTAAATTATGCGTGAATTTTATTGAGAGTATCTCTGAAAATAGAGAGTAAATGCAATTTCCCTTTCATGTGCTGTTCCCTCTCTTTGGAATATATCTTCAATGTCCTTCCCCCTTCCTTATCCTCTTCTTCCAGCAAATTCCTATGTATCTTTCAAGATTCAGTTTAGAAGCTGCCTCTTTTGGGAAGCCCTCCAATATTCCAGCAGTCTGAGATGGGTGCCCTTCTTAATGTCCCATAGTGCCTGGGCTTCCTTCCACCATGGCACTGATGGCCTGCCTCTTTCATTAAACAATGAACTCCAGCAAAGTAGGTCATGGCCACACTTGGACCCCAGACAAATGCAGACAGGGCCTAGCACATGGTGAATTCTTGGTAAGAGCTTTTTGAACAAATAAACCGTAAAGCTAAATTTCAAAATAAAAAAAAAAATCCAATCCACATTTGCTCATAATATGGTATCAAGATTATATCTCCAGAAATAAAAATGTCAGAGGTTGTGAAATCAGAGTCAGGTCAGAAAGCAGGGAAAAGGGCAGGGAGCTGCCACTCCAACATGCCAGACCAACCTCACTAAATGACTGAGCCACACTGGGAGGAGGAGATACCGCTCCACCCATTTGCCAGGCTGTTAAAAGTGACAATAAGAATCCATGCCCTAATTTGCCTCCTTAGATCAGACAGCTTATGGAATTACCTCAAAAATATCGATAAATCCCAGGACAAGGTTAGAAGATAAAGTCAATGTTCCATCAGCCCAATTCTGAATGCCAGAATTGCCAAGTTGTGCTGCATCTTAATGGTCACCTGGTCTACCTTCTGCTCTGTGTGTAAATCCCTCTGGATCCAACAGTCACTCCCTGTCATGATGGGGGTTCAAAATCTCAGAACCTGAAGTTTCAAGTGGCAAAGAGAAATTCCACTCTGATACAATGATGTTTTTGACAATCAATGGAATACTTACTGTGCCCCATGCACTACTTCAGGAAGTACGGGAACACAGATAGGAAGGAGTAAGTCACACCTGCACAGAGGCTCACACAGGGAGTAGGAGAGGCCAGTTCAGAGTGGGCACGGCAGAGGTACCTGCAGTCAGGACTGTAAGGCAAGTGGAGCTGGGAGGGGGGGCAGAAGCCATGCGTGGGATGTTCTATGGAATTGCTGGCCCTGTCTCTTCAAAAATTCAGCCAACTCAATTGGCGGACTTGATTCCAAAGAATTGACTGTTAGAAAATTTGAAACAATTGGAGAAATATCAGTATGGATTGAGTATTAGATGACAGCAAGGAGTTATTGGTAGATCTTAGGCCTATAACCATATTATGTCATCTGAAAATGCCCATCTTTTATAGAGATGCAAAATCTAGTATGCAAAAATGAAATGACATAATGCTTTTTTTCAAGTCAGAAAGAGAAAGAGAGAGGAAGTGAGTTGGTAAAGTCTTGATTCTTGGTGACACATGGGGAGATTGCTCTGTTGTCTACTTTGGAGAATGTTTGAAATTTATATAATTTAGAATGATTAAACATGAAAATAAGATGGCATGTGGCAGAAGAGACACTTTTAGCAGAGCCTCGAAGGGTGAACAGGATCTCACAGATGGAAATGGACAGGAACCTCATTTGTGGGGGTTACACCCAGCAGAGGCCCCAAGGCTGGAAGGGCTAGTGGTGGCTCAGGAGCCCAGTAACATCTGTGTGGGTTACAGTTCCAAGCACTGTCCCAATAGGGTAGAGAGTGACCTGTGTTGAATTGTTTCTCAAGTGCTGATCAACAAATCAGACAAAAGACTCCACAAACACTGGGATCTGAATGCAAGCCAAAGGGGAAGGTGCAAAATTTTCCAAAACAACCTGTTTGTTCTAACTGTGCTGTCCCCTGTACCCTTCACCGCTGGCATAATTGCCCCTGCTGGAGGATCCAGGCTCTATTCCAGTGATAGTCAACCTGGTCCCTACCACCCACTAGTGGGCGTTCCAGCTTTCATGGTGGGCGGTAGCGGAGCAACCAAACGGCACCACGATTACATACTAATCCACTAACTGTTGACCAGTCAAGATGAGGACAGCGTTCAGACTCTGTTACAGGGCATTTGTATTGGGACCGCACCCAACCTCTTTCATGATCACCTGGCCTGCACCCACGAGCGACCAGCTACCTGACCCCGGGTCCACAACCGCCGCCCAATCCAGCGGGCAGTTTATGACCGCTATTGTCGCCCAAAAACTAGCAGTTTGTCATTTTATTACCCCGTAGACGAAGAACTCCATGGTTCGACGCTTCTTTCTATGACAGAAACTGCCGGACAATGGAGACACCAATTAACTCAAATTTTTGTCTCAATTCCCAGATTTTAGGGTAAAAGGGTGACATTCTAGGAACCCCCCTTGGACTGCCAAAACTAGCCAATGTCTTGCTACTTCACCCCGATCGCAAAGAAGTCATGCCATTGCCCAACACCTGCTACATAAAATTTAACAAAACACACAACCACGGATACTCACTAATTTAGTCTCGTCTCAACAAACTCTCGCTCAACCATGGCACTTGTAACGTCGCGACCACGCAACAGACTTCAAGTGCATAAGTTTTGTTCACGTTATGTAAGTGAAGCTAAATCATTATGTAATTGAAACTAAAGTCAGTATGTAGTTAGATTTCTGAGGGCAAGCACGTGTTTACAGATTCAAACAAAATATTGTGAAATATCATGAGCCCATGTCTCAAAAAATAAAAAAATACGCACGCAGCTATTCGCCAGAGTATCTGAAGATGGGTTTCATAGAATCTGTTGCAAATAAACAACATCCAATGTGTTTATTGTGCCATAAAACATTATCCAATGAGGCAATGAAGTCAAGTCGATTGCGAGAACATTTTTCTACAAAGCATCCAAATGACAAGGACAAGCCCATTGAATATTTTCAGGAAATATATAAAAAATTTTAAAATCATTCAACTATCGTTGCATCATTTAAGAAACTACATACAACAAACAAATATGGATTAATTGCCACTTATCGCATTTCACAAATAATTGCAAAAAGTCATAAAAGCTACAATATTGGAGAAAATGTGATAATACCCTCTATAAAAGAATTTATCTCAACAGTAATACAACAGGATATTCCTCAAAATTTAAAAACGTTGCCCCTAAGCGATAGCACAGTAAAGTGACGAATTGATGAAATGGCATTTACTGTTGAAAAAAACTTATAAGTATTCTCCAAAACTTTTCATTTTCCATGCAATTGGATGAATCTACCATTGCAGATAATGATGCTTTATTGATGGCATATGTACGCTATTTTGATGAAAACAACATATTATGAGAAGAAATGCTATTCACAATAAATCTCATCACAGATACAAAAGGTTTATCTATATTTAATACTGTGAGAACATACTTTACAAAAAATAATATTCCTTTGAATTACATTGTTGCATGCGCTACTGATGGAGCACCATCAATAGTAGGTCGCTATCGCTATAGTGGATTTGTTGCTTATTTGAAGCAGGAAGTGCCAAATGTTTTGTGTATTCATTGTGTGGTGCACAGACAACATCTTGTAGGAAAACATCTAAGTACAAGTCTCCATTCATCATTAAGTATAATAATTTGAGCCGTAAGCAAGATCAAATCCAATGCAAAGAATGATAGAATGTTTTGGCAGCTTTGCCAGGACAATAATGAAGATTTTATTAAGTTACTTTTGCACACAGAAGTTCCGTGGTTGTCAAAGGGTACATCTTTGTCTAGATTTGTAGCATTATATGATAGTGTCATACAATTTTTTGAAAGTAATAATGAGACCAATCTGTGTCAACAGTTAAAAACAGTAAAGAATGATGCATTTTAATTGGCAGATATTTTCAAGAGATTTAACAATGTCAATTTGCAGCTTCAAGGAGCTAATAAAACTCTTATAGGTTGTAAAGTATTGTGCTATTCTTTATTGACAAACCTTCGTCATAATCTATTGAAGAGAGAATTTCATCAGTTTCCTCAATTATCATCTATAAAAGATGATGTAACTCCAGAGGATATTGACAGATTCAGTAGCCACCTCAACAAACTTAAATTGGACATGGAAAAACTATTTGAAGATATTTTGAAATTGAAGGTATATGACTGGATGAAAAATCCTTTTACCGCAATATTGAAGAGGCTGATACAACTTGCCAAGAAGAACTGTTAGAAATTAGATATGATGAAGACAGTAAACATAAATTCAACAGTGGTGGATATGAAAACCTACGGCAAAATAAAAAATGCCGGTCTTTTATCCAAATATGTGGAAAATGGTATTCAGTTTATTGATACCTTTCCCTACCTCATATCTTGTGGAATCAGGATTTAGTGCTGTTAATCATATTATGATGAAAGAAAGAAACCGCCTAAATATTTCTGAAAGGGGAGACCTTCGTTTGTTCCTCACAAAAATTGAACCAGATATTCAATTTAGTTTCCCAGCATCAGCCTCAGGGATCCCACTAATAATTTAATTAACTAATATAATTTCTATGTATGCAAAGTATAAATAAAAAGGTAGATTTAACTATAGTAAGTTGTTTTATAAAGATTTATTCTGCCAAACTTAGCAAAAATCCAACAAAAAGTACTTGGTAAGTAATTATTATTATATGCTTTAATTTGCTGTAACTCTGCTTTATAAATTTTATAAAGTAAAGTTACTTTATAAACCACCATTACTATGGAACCAGTGGGAGATTAGAAAATTTTACTGACAGAGATACAAAAGTGGGCGGTAGGTATAAAAAGGTTGACTACCCCTGGTCTAGACAGACCATCAGCCCCACATCCTCTTTGGAGTAGCCCACCATCTTATTGGGAACATTGTTCCCATCACCCCTCTTTCTCTGGTTCTCCAGCATCTCCGGAGAGAGCAGATCAGAGATGGCCACTCAAGAGCAGGCCTTGAGAACATGTGCCTCTTCCCCAACCCTCAACCTCCATCTTCCTTGCCTGGCACTATCAATGGAAGGAAGCTGCCCATTCTCTTACATTTGACTCTGCCCCATCCACCTCTGCAAGAGTGTCGGGGCCTCACTGGGGCCAGTGGGCCTTCAGGACCCATCACAACATCTGATCATCTCATGTCTCATCTCTGAGCCTGATTTGCTTCTGGCTTATCTGGTTTCTCTAAGATCATGGAAAAATGCACCCAGGTCATATTTACAGAGTGATCTCAGTGTTCACCTCTTGAGGTAATTTGACAGCCTGAGATTCATTCACAAGTGGTCCACGGTTCACTCGCATGAGATGGGAGGTTCCTCTCTTATGAGCTTATCTTCACCTGGCAGCCTTCATCACAAACTGCTGAGGGCTGCAAAATCAAAGAGCAAATATTTACAATGTGAGTTGACCTAAAAAGATTTAGACAGGGGTCAATGTCCTTCAGCATGGCAGGATGCTTCCACATGGAGAGAGAGGCAGGGGTGTATAGTACAAAGGTCATGGGTTGCAGAGTCAGAGAACTGAGTTCAAATCTTGCCTCCCCACTTACTAGTTTGGGCAACAGAGTTAATCGCAGGTTATATTGCCTATCCCAGAGGTTTCTGCAGATTAAATTACTAGATGCTTGGCATGAAGTAGGCATGCTGTCTTCTCTGACCGCTCCCGGCATGGGGCTTTCATCTTTTAGGTGAAAAGAAGTTAATCACCGGGGTCACTTTCTGCTCTGGCTCTTCCATGACATGCATTCTAGGGAGGATTTGCAGCCTGCATCCTGCCAGCCCAAAGTCAGGGCTCAACTGGTACTGTGCACACAAAGACACAGGAACCTGGGTGTCTACATCTACATGGGCTCCTAACCCCCATCCTCATCAGAAAGGGCTTCCTATTCCATGGCACAGAGAGGCTTCTCCTGCCTCACTTTCTGGATTCTCTTGAAAATCGCCAGTTGGGTAAAAAGACTTTATAAGAAACTCAGATGTAGCTATAGTCCTGTTGGGTAGCATAGTTGATAGAATATTCCCTCAGCTGGATATCAGGAAATGAATTCCCTCCTTGGAGGCTGACGCCTCACCAAGTACATAACTCTCTTGAGATTATTGGACCATCCACCCCTGGACTCCTCAGTGGAATTTCTGATGAAATCATGGATCTTGTGAGTTTTGCAAGCATGAAACCCTGGGGAAGGTGCGAGGTGTGATGTTATGATGACTTCAACCAGACCTCCAGGAAGATCCCCCTCTCCTGTTGAGTCGCCTCCTATTATCCTTTTCCAAAATGTCCTCCTCCTCTGGCCAAAACTGGAGCTCCTTCTCCCTGTGGTCTGAGTCCTATGAAGCGGCCTGACCGCCTGCCCAAGGGAAGCCCCGGGTGAGCTCCTCTACCAGCCTCCCATGACCTCGAGGTGGGTGACCACATGGCCCCCTTACTCAGACCATCCCAGTTTATTCCTGTTACTCAGAATAGTCTTTAATAACACCTGCTTCCATCTCCAAAAAGTGGCTCAACTTCTACTAGAAAGTATATGACATCTGTACCTCTTGGCCAAGTGGCACCTCTAGAAACAGACCATCTAGCCAAGCTGGATAACCACAACATGCAGGTCATTTCAAGGTGGCTCAGCCCCTTTAGACATCATCTGACAAGACACTTTCCCCTATTTTCCTGCTGCAAAGGGAGGGATGACTTTCAAGATAACAGAAGGACAATCAGGGGGTGCCAGGCCTCTGTATGCTTTCAGCATCCTCAGTGAGGGGCCTAGCTCTGTGTGTAGCCCAGTGGGACACTTCCCATCCTCTCTCAGGCCTTCCTTTTTCAATCTGTTTATCCAGAGGCTTACATATGCAACATTAGTATGGGGTGGCGCTGCACCCCTCATCCAGATCTGCCCCGAGGGTGGCTCCCAAGGCCTCACAGCGGTGTGCTCTACAGAAAGCACTCGGGAGCTGAGGACATTCTGTTCGGAACAGACTGAAGGAGCTCAGACTGAAGCTCCTTCTAACCGGGTTGATTGCTCCCAGCTGTTATCACCACGACAAGGGAAACTTGAAAGAAAGTTTAGGATGCCACAGATAGTTGAACTGCTGATATTTTTATTTCTTTCATCCTCAGCCAGCAAGTCTGTGGGTTTGCTTATTAGGTTGGAAAGGAAACAAGCGCCTTCTAGAGCAATGCTCCCTCCACTGCCGTGCACCTCAGGGGGTTACCAAGGACACAGCTGGTACCATTTTACAGATGGCAAAACCAGGTTCAGATAAGGAAAGAAGGTCTGGTCTTTAACTTCACCCTAGACAATCAGGCTTCCATGTAGAGATAAGCGAGGCTTTGACCAAATTCTTAACATACACACACACACACACACACACACACACACACACACACATCCTCTCTCTCACATGCACTCTGCTATTCCTCTGGGGTTTCAGATGGCTTTTCTGCTCTGCTTTTCCTCCTGATCCTTTCTGACTTCCTGGCTATGAACATACCAAGGACAAATGTGCCCCTCCATTCTACTCCACTGAGTAGTTACTCAGAAGCAGACAGCAGGGAGCAGCCAGGAAAGGGCAAGGCGACAGATTTGCTCAATTCAGGGCATTTTCCTCATGCTTTAACTTTTAGATGCAGCTGCCAGAGAGTGCTGTTGGGAAAGGCCATGCCTACTCCCACTCTCCTGGTCCCCTGAAGGCTGGGACAGGGCAAGCAAGGTACAAAAATTACCCTATTTTAGATTTCACCCAACCTACAGGCTGGCCAAGGCAAGGCCCCTCATTGCCAACCACAAGCCCAGCTGTGACAACCTGCAACAGCCTTTCCAGGTGGGGCTCAAGGCCATACCCTACAGAGGCCTTTCTTCTAACCACCCATCTTCCTCTTTACTCACTTTCAGAGGAAATTCTTCCTCCATTCCTCATACACTTGGAGTCAATGTTTCCTTTATTCTTGTTGGTGTTGTCTTTAAGTGGTAATATTGTTATATAGTAGTAATTTTAGCAAGTACTTCTCAGGTGCTCCCTACCTACCAGGTGCCCTGCATGCATGATCACATATAATCTTCCCACTGGCTTGCAATGTAAGTCATGCCAGTACTATGGGCATCATCATCCTACAGCTGGGAGACTGGTCATAAGGTTAAGTCCCACAGCCACTAAGTGATGGAGCTACACTTTGAACTCAGGTTAACTGACTCCAGGCTCCAAATCATTACCTCCTTTGATGCCGTAACCCTCCTGCTCCTCACCAGCACATAGCCTGGTGCTCCGTGGTGGAGCACTACTGCCCACAGATGCTGATGGCTGCTCTTGATGACTCTGGATTGCGTAAGTCTAAGAAACACAGTATACAAACTGTTTGGTCTCTATAACCGAGTTCCCCAAAGAGCTTTCTTTTGTTTATGTGCATTGTATCTACTAGTATTTACTATCTGAGAAATTAAACTGTAAATATATAATATTTATTAATTCATTTAAAAATAACAGTAATAGACTTACTACATGCTAACATTAATATCATATATTTATAAAAGATAACTATTTGCAAAAAATACCTAGTAGATAGAGTGGCATTGTTTGACATTTTTGTGACTCTTTTCAGTGTCTAGTTTAAAAGCTAAATTCTCAATTCTGTTTCTGAATTCAGTCTGTTGCACCATCATGAACCACAAGAAACTGCACTGTACATTCATGAGAGAGCAAGGAGCAGGCATGACCAGCCCTGTCCTCCCTCCTGCTCGCACAGCCCTGGCTTCAGGCATGGCTATGTGACTCGCACTGGCCATAGGTATGTGGACAGAGGGCCAGCAAGCCAGTTTTGGGCTTGGCCTGGAGGGTCTATCAGGTTTCCGCTCACTCTTTTGAATCTCTGTCATTATCAAAACAAGAGCATACTTCCAGGTCATCACTGCCTCTCAACCTGGGACCCGGGATGAGCCACTGTGGAATAAAACCTGCCCAGACTAGCCCTCATGATACGCAGACTGAACCTGAGCCTCTCAGGTCCCCATGGAAATCGCTGCTTATTGCTGTGTGCTCCTGAGAGTTTTGCAGCTACTTGTTACACAGCTATAGCCATTCAATACACCTGCATCCTTGCCCACAGTTTCTCTAAGACTGTGCTTTATATGAAGGCTAGGACCACGTTTATTTTTCATCCTGTTTCCCACAGGCTTAGCACACTGTAGTTAATTAGTATTTGAACAGGTGAAGGAATGCACAGGTGCACCCCAGACCATTCCAGTAACCAGAACAACCTTCCAGGGGACTTCTGGTCCAAAGGTGATCACAAAACAGGCTAAAGACCACCCATAAGTAACCCAAGGACAAACATACATACAAGGCTTGGCCAGCATTCATCAGCCCTCAACACTGGCAATGGGTCCAGCATACCCTCTGAAACTGTAGCTACTCCTAGACTGAACTGGCATCCTTGCTTCCCTCTCGGGCTTCAGAGCAAACAGCCTTTCTTAGAGGCTATTCCCAATGGGCCCCTGGCCATTCTGTGCTCCAAACTGCCCTTGCTTTCTGAGGTAAGGGGTTTTAGGAAGGGACTCCACATCCAGCACCTGTCAATGATGCCATGGACCAAATGTCTGAATCCCCATAAAGGTCATCTGCTGACATTCTAACTCCCCATATGTGATATTAGGAAGTACAAGTTTGGGAGATAATTAGGCCTTGAGGATGGAACCCTCATGAATAGAATTAGAGCCCTTATAAAAACAAACATAAAGCTTGCTTCCTCTTTCTTTGCCATGTGAGGACACAGCAAGAAGACAGCCATCTAGGAACCAGGAAGTATGTCCTCACAAGACACCAAACATGCAGGCATCCTGATCGTAGACTTCCAGCCTCTACAACTGTGAGAAATAAACTTCCGTTGTTGAAGCCACTCTAAGCCTATCATAATCTGTTATACTAGTTCGAACTAAGACACAGGTATGGCCAGTATTCCAAGACGATAAGATTGACCAAAGGCAAAAGGCGATGCTAAGAACTCAGCCTTGCTAAGAAGCAGAAGGGGGCTGGACTAGCATCCCCAGCTCTTCCACACTTGGCATCTCTGGGCCAAGGTGAGGGGACATTAGTGTTGCTCAGGAACTGGGTGAAAAATCCCACAGCCCAAGCTGTCTGTGATGTGGGGCATGGGGCCCATGGAAGGCCCAAACTAAGTGGGTAAAGGTAGAAGGATGGAGCCTCCAGATGACCGACCCCCTTTACTAGCCCCATAGCATGGGGGACCCAAGGTCAGTCACTTCAGTGAGGGCAAGGAGCCCTCTGCTGAGAGTGAGCAGCCAAGATCAAGGGCAGGTGGGTCTTGTAGGGTAAGAAAGGGCTTCTTCCTCTTTCCCACTCACAGCCTGTGACCTCTTGGATGTCCACATACAAAGAGGAGCACAGAAGGAGGTGTAGAACCCCAGCTCTACCTGGAATGTTCGATGTTATTAGTATTCATGGAAATTCAGTCACTACTGGCCCAGGTCCTGCTGCAGCCGGGGCAACCCCCAGACAACCATAGAAGTTGTTTCCTCCCTCATGGTAGAGGAAGAACCATGTTCCGAACCTCAAGCAGATCTTAGTGAGGTAACCTTGACTGTGAAACAGACTCACTCCTTTGGAAACTGGTTTAAGAAGAAGGCTCATCCCAAAGGCAACTACGGATTTTAAAGGGGATTATGAATCTCCCTTAGGCTCCTCTGGTTTGAGACTTGTAGCTCTATTTTAAGCAAATAGATAGCACCCCTTCTGAACTAGGTCTGTAACAAGCAAGTTAACTATGAATGAGTCAGTAGTTTAGTGCAATGCAGTCACCAACAGTGCTAAGGTGGTGGTGGGAGGGGCCATGCACCATCTTCTCTGCCAACGCAGAAAACTGTGGACGTGTGCTGGCCATTCAACACAGACAGAGCAGAGAAATGCAGATGACATCCCACGCTGGAAATAGAAATGAGGCCTTTGCATTTGGTCTTGATGAAAAGAAGATGTTACCCACAGTCTAGCTCCTCAGCAGAAATGCTTTTGGTTTTGGCTTCAGTTAATGACCCCACACAGTGAGGTTCTAGGATGTGGGATTCTAGACATTTATCAAGAATCTGGAGATGATGCTGACCTTGAATAAATCTTTCCTCAGACTTTGGTTATGTTTTGACACCGAGTTGCAGAAGCTGGGAACCAAATGATACCCTGCAGTGGTAGGTCCAGGTCCTCAACCTGGGAGTTTTTTATCCATATAGTAGAGGTGACACAAATGAACTCACCCACAGAAGATGTATTAGGAAGTTTGCCACCCACTATAAAAACATCACATCTGTCCCACGGAAGCTGGCATAGCAAATAATATAGCAGAGAACTGGTGTTTCCATTTAAGCTCCAGTGACTTGTGGGTGATGTTTCAAGGATGTTTGGAGCACAGCAGCCAGAAGAAGACTGAGGACAGAGATTCACATCTTTGCCTCCATGTTGTTTTGGCCTTGACCTTCTCTGCTAAAAATAATGGCAAAGGGACTACCAAAAAGTCAGGGGGTCAGTGGGGGAGGGTTGTTCATGCCTCATGTCCAAAGGCTAGGCCTAGTCACAGATAATTCACAGGCAAGACCATGTTGCATGATATATCTATTGCTTCAGACTTGCATTAAATGAAGCAAATATTTATCAATTGCTTGATCTGATCAAAAATACTGACTACCTGCATAAGGTTTGGTCCTTGTCGTCAAAGAGCCTGGAACAAGGTAAGCCCACATGAGCAGCAAGCAGGAGTTCCTGTGAAGGGTAATCAGACATGTTGTCTAGGCCACAGGGTGTTCATTTCTCACAGAACAAATCGAAGTTCTATCTGGCCTCAACACACCATGGTCCTAAGTATGCCAACCAGCCAGTAGCATTAAAAGCCCAGTGTACAAGTCACCAAGCCCTGGCACACAGTGGCCTCCTGGGGCAGCCCCACAGCAGCAGCCAGAGTCAGTACCCTCCGACCAGCCTCGAGGGGTTTTCCCACAGGAGGAGGGCAGAGAGTTTACCAGTCAGAAGGCATCACAGCAGCTGGGGTAAGAAGTATTGGGTGGGAGGAAAGAAAAGTGAGGGAGAGTGGCTGTGGAGAACTGAAAGAACTTTCTAGAAGCTCTGCGTTCTGGTCAAACCAGAAAACAAAATCCAGAGGCTGCTTACTGCCCAGCTGAACCGCTGACCAAACCCAAGGTTTGCTCAACTGTATAGAGATTCACTGTGATGGTACCTCTCCCAGGTTCTCATTAGTGCTCATAGCAACCCTACAAGCTGAAGCAGAGACAAGTGCCCATTGTCCAAATGGGATGGTCTCACCCGGGCAGCCTGCAGCTGACACACCATCAGCACTACCGTCGTGCCTCTGACCTCCTCGCCTTGGGCCCAGGCCCCCATTTTGAACTAAATCCAAGATTACACACTTCTGAGTCTAAAGATTGTCTATCAAAATACTCTTCAAACAGAAGTGTCCTTTTATCCTTTTCTGGATACTTCTGTAGAGAGGAACACCAGATAGGCCTCTGCATGGTAGGGGCAAGCTCTGAGGTCAGCTGGAAGGGAAGAACCCCTCGCCCACCATCATAAGATCAGCCTCCCATGGTCCAGATGCCCACTTTTGAAATGCCTTTTTCCAGTCCCAGGGTATAAAATGCATTAGGTCTGCAGGAATGTTAAGCTTCCAGGTGTGTTAAACAAACACACACTCATCTGAGACTCATCACCTGGGAGCCACTTATGGGCAGAAGATGCATTAGTGAATCTGAGTAGAGCGGACTCAGGGTCACAGACTGTGGACCTAGCCAAGTCACAAACAGCACCTAATCCAAACAACCCCTTCATTCCAGGAAGGAGGGAACTGAAACCTAAGAAGGTAAAATGACTTTCTCAAGGTCATAGAGCTCATATTCAAGTTTAAGGCCAGCCCACCTCTTCCACACTTCCTTGTTGGAGATGAGAAAAGCCAAGTCTCCTTGCTTTTAGCGGCTCCTCTGAGGACAGGAGGTACACGCGCCCCAGGGAGTCCTGTCACCATCACTGCCACCAGCAGCTGCATCAATGATGAGCTGTCCCAGGGGACCTGGCACCACAGATGGCTGCCATATTCCCCCATCAGACAAGCAAGAACTGGTGGCTGTGGCAGAAGCAGGGCTGGGAGGAGCCCCAGGGTGGAGGCTTCCTGGGAAGTGGAAGAGTCCTGCCAGGGGAGGCTCAGTGTTATGAAAACGTAGCGGCTGGCACAATGGGCACAACCTTGGATTCCATTTGTATGGATCTCAAGAATGGGCAAAACTAATTAGGATGACCAGGGTCAGAAAAGGGGTGACCTTTGGGCAGGAAGAGGGCTGGTGCCTGCACAGGCATCTGAATAAATTTGTTGGGACCGTGAACTATCCTCTGTCCTGATCTGGGAAGTGGTCACACGGTGCGTGCAGGTGTGACAGTTTATGGAGCTGTGCATTTCGTGTTCGCGTTTTATTGTGTGGAAGCTGTGTCTCAAAAAAAAACAAAACAAAACAGAAACCCAATGGAAGGTAAAGGATGGCTCCAGTAGGAGGTGGTGGTTCTCCAGTCCCTGGAAGTGCCAGGCAAAGGCACTGGGTGTCAGTTAGGGCTGTAGAGGGGATCTGAGCATCAGGAGGGGGAGAGGTTACACAGTTCTCAAGGACCCTGCAGCCAAGTCCACACAGGGCTCCTCCAAACATCTGCCCAAGCTGGGTCTCTCCTCTGGTCTCCAGGGACTGTGGTGTTGCTGCTGTCCTGAGTAGAAGCCTCTGTCCTTGTCCCCATCAAATCGACATACCCATGGCTCCAGATGATGCCTCCAGATTCCTCTCCAGCCCCTTGTCCAGTTTCTTTCCCTGACTTGCCTTAGATCCACAGTTGGTCCAAGCCTCTGCTCAGCATTCAAGTCCCTTGTCTCATGACTCACCTCACCCAGGAGAGGAACAGTGGTTCCTAGCTTTGGACCTCACAGCTCAGGACAGCCCATTCCTGCCCAGACAACACCCTCTCTCCCCTAATCCCCTGGGCTGCTAAGCCCCCAGTTCATACCTACAGCCCCAGTGCCTTCTGAGATGAGGCCACTCTGAGATGGACTGACACCTTCTCACAGAGACCCTTAGGTTCATCCTGATAGGAACCCATACGCATAATCCACAAAAACAGGACAAATTTTCTGTTCACTAAAACACAGAATGACATTCTACTCACATACCCCAAATTCAGCATTGAAACCAATTGGTTAAATGTCCTTATCCCAAAAAGTAAAGCCATAAACCCCACGGCTCAACTTGGTGACACAAGTAAACATGAGTTCAAAAGATTTAGCTCTAAGGTTGCTCCATCTGAGCACTTGATCTTGGTCAAGGACTTGCCATGATGAGGCTCAGCGGAGACTTGTGAAGAACAAACATGGCAAAAGCAATAAATCATAAATTAGGGAAGTGACATCAAAAAAGCAATGCCAGTCCCTCCAAGGGACCACCCTTAAGAATTGGCTAAGCCAGGACGCCAGGACCCTGCCAATTCTGAGTGATCCCAGCTGCTCACCTCTGTTGTACATGCTCCATCAGTCCTCATTCCAACCACGTGAGGGTGTCTTAAATTCCCACTCCCCAGATAGGAAAAGTGAGGCCACACAGCTAGTGAGTGGCCGAGTGGGATGTCAGAAAACAATCAGTGCTTGAGGGGTTGGTGACACAATAAGGATCACTGTGGACACCTGCCCTGTGGAATCTGCATCTATAAGGGAGACAATTATATGAGCAGTCCCAACACTGTGTGGTCATTGTGGGAGATCAAATGCCAGGGGGTTGAAGGAAGACTTCCTGGAGGAGCTGGCCTTTGAGCCATGATGAGTAGAGTGAGTTATGAGAGTCTTTGTCCAGGACCCATCTCAACACCTCTTCCAAATGCCAGTAGTTCTTCCCCAGCAGGCCTCCCTGCTCCCGCAATCCCTTCCATCATTTGTCAGGGCTCATTTGTGAAATGATGATATCTGTAGGAGATTAGGCACAGCCAGAGGCTAAGGGGTTGGACAACCCCATACACAACCCTAACAACTGGGCACCCGCAGGGATGGGTTGGTATGGCCCAGCACAACTCAGGTGGAGAATATTCTGAGTCACTTTCCCATCTGTTTCCTCACTTGAGTCTTACAACCAGCACAGTGGTTCTTAGCCCCATTTTATTGGTGGGAAAAAAAATGAGATCTGAAATGACTCAGCAGGGCCCATGGTGAGTCAGTATCAAGGCAGGTGAGCAAGTGTGACCACAGCCCCAAGCTCGCAAACCAGCCAACCTGCATGACACAAATTTCCAAAAGAAAAACTTGAAGAAGCATAGGTACCACCTTTATTGGGAGGGGGGAAGAGTCAGTTTCTCTTAAATGCCCCTGATTCTTCCAACCTTCCCATTTCAATGGTTCCCCACTGCCAATGCCCAGGCTTCTGAGGAAGCCCATGAATCTTCTCAACACAAGCCCTGTGCATGGAGCAGTCAGCAGTTCAGGAAAACACAGCCAGACAACCTGGGAACATTCACTTGTGAGTGGAAGCTAGATTCAGGACCCACACCAGACTCCACAGCTGCAACAACAGCCGTGGGCAAGGAGGCAGGACAGCCAGGAGGCTTTGGCCACAGATCCCATGTACACAGGCAGGCAGGCTCTGGAAAGAAGCCACTTCAATTATTCATGTTAAAACAATGCTGTGATATTTCTTTGTTCCCCTGAGGCTTCACTGAGTAACAGCTGTCAACAACTCAGGAGACTCTGATTTGTTCCAAGCCTTTCTTCTTTTCAAGTGTTCTTTTATAAACTCTGGATGGGTCTTTTTAGCAAGGCTAAAAGGAAAGCACACACCATCATTCCAAAGGGGCAAGATATTTCCGCACATGTCCAAGCCTTTGGTTTGTGCCTTCACCTGAGGGGTCAAAGGTCCCGGGTTAAGATAGAATTCTTAAATATTCTGTTTAAGGAAGGAGTTATTTAAAACACCTTTGTTCCACTAGTACCTTCTGGAAGACTCCTTCGGTCCTTATGAAAGTTTCAATAGAATAAACTCGTGATGGCGAACCTGTGACACGCGTGTCAGCACTGACACACGTAGCCATTTTCGATGACACGCGGCCGCATTCCAGAGAAGTATGGGGCCACATGCTGAGAAGTACATTTCCTCCTTGGCTCCTGCATACCCAGGTGCAGTAGCAGAGGATAAAACATTTGCTGTAGTGTAGACACTCTGTGCCGTTGTTCTCGAAGTGACACACCACCCGAGTTATGCTTGGTGTTTTGGCAAATTTTGACACACCAAGCTCAAAAGATTGCCCATCACTGGAATAAATAATGCTTACCAGGGGTTTGTAGGAGGGGAAAGGGAGTTAGTATTTAACGGGAACAGTTTCCATTTGGGAAGGTAGAAAGTTCTGCAGATGGTGGTGGGGGTCGCTGCAAACAATGTGGATGTGCTTAATATCACTGAACTGTATACTTAAACATGACTAGAAGGGCAAATTTTAACTTAAGCATACACTTTCCACAATAAAAGTCATACAAAAAAAAGTGTCAATGAAATAAAAACACTGTCACCATTCTGAAAAGAAGCTAAAAGATTTTATAAGTTTACTCTGCTGTTTTGCTAAATATTTCACAGTAGCCCATTTGATTTTACCTAATTACTGATTCTGCCCTTGAAGCACCTGCCCTGGTGAGTGAGCACCCACCCTGGCCGGGCCATGTCTGCGCCATCGGCCTTGGGCCTCTCTCCATCCTGATGCCTCTCTTCTGCAAAATGCATGGAACTCTCCAGACATTGTCTCATTCATCCTCTGATCTGGACAACTCAACCCACCCCTAAGGGTTTAAGTGACCTGATCTATGAGCTCAAAGTGAAAATTCAAGAGCCAGTTCTTAGATCTCTCTGTTCAGCAGGCCAAAGCTTCTGGCTTGTCAGTCAAGTGGCTCCAGGCAAACGTTTTGCAGATGAAATAGATGGGCAGCCACGCCCAGCACCCGACTCAGCCCCACAGTCATCTGACGGCTGGAGGATGCTTGAGGCCCAGCTGCGCCCAAGGTCTCTCACCTGGGGTCCAGAGGAATGCAGCATGGGACTCACCAGCCAGGTATGTCATGGTGGATGAAGAAACAAGAAACCCAAACGTTGCTAAATGACCTCTGTTTTCTAGTTCTGAAAGCTTTTTCATCTTTCACCCATTAATATTTTGAAACAGTTACTTAAGTTATTTTTTCATGGGATGAGCGACATTGTCTTTCCAATGCTCTGCCCAGAAGCAAACCCCAAACAACAATGACTATGCCAGGTGCCTTATTATATATCTCTTGTAATCACCCATTGGAAAGATAAGGCTCAGAGATATTAAGTAACTTTCCCCAGGCCACAGAGCTAGTGAGTGGCAAAATCAGAATTAAACCTAGATCTGCCTACCTCCAAAGCCACACCACCTCCAGAAAGAGGTAAAGTGCTGAGGACTCACACTGAAACCAAGGTCATCCAAGAAACCAGATGTCTGGTTAATGGAAACACTCTGGAGAGCTGTTTGAAATGTTCTGTTCTTGAAACAGAGGTCATCCCAGACTCTAACACTGCATGGTGTCCTGTGGAGGGGCTGGCACCTAGTAGGCCCTTGGGAATAACAGCTGATCATAGAACTCAGAGTCAAGTGCTATTTGTGTTGGTTGGCTGGACGTGCCCCCAATCAACAATTCTGTGAGCAGGGTGGTTCACCACACGAAAGAAGTTGGCTCATCCTTTGGAAAACTGCTTGACAGAACACATCAACACCAAGGCATCAAATTTCCCCCCAAATTAGAGCCACTATTTGGTACTAATAAAGCTGTTTGGGCTCAGGCAAAGTGCTGGTCCAGTACCCATTCACAGCAGACATTCCCAGGGCATGGCTGGGGAGTCACAGGCCCATCTATCCACAAGCCTCCACAGAAGTCGGGCCAAGATAAGAGGAAGTAGTTTTGCCTGGCCTGGAGGACAGTAGATCAGCACAGGGTCAGCACACATCTGCTGCCCAGGGAAGGGAGAGGGCAGCCCTCCTGCAGTGGGGGGAAAGGAGGGTGAGAAGCTAAGATGTGCTTAGCTTCTCACAGAATTCTGGGGCTCGAGGTACTACAGCCCTTCTGTCAAAGTCAAGGCAGCTCACAGGTATCTGTCTCAGCCTCGATGACCCTTGTATTTTATTCCCTGTCAAATCACATCCAAGAATAAGTGAGAATAATCAGGCAGGCATAAGAAATGACCTTGAAAAACAAGGTTTTGAAAAATAGCTCTAATTTAGAGGTTCTCCACCTTTGTTGTGCATCAGAAGGCCCTGGATGTCATGTGAGAACAGGTTGCTGAGCCCTGCCACAGGGATCCTTATTTAAAGGTCCTGGGTAGGGCCTGAGACTCTGCATCTCTGACAAGTTCCCAATGCTCTTGATGCTACTGGCCCAGGACTGACACTCTGAGAACCACTGTTCTATTTAAAGTACGTGATATAAGAACATAAGACCATTGCTCTGGGTAACAAGGATATTATTATCAATGCCTCTCATGTGCCAGGTACCTCACTACCTATGATGTTTACAACACTCCTACCAAGAAGGAATTAATGTCCCTATGTTACAGATGAGAATTCTAGGGCTTGGGTGCTCAGGGACGTGCCTAACATTGCACAGCTAATAATTGTCAGAGCCAAGATTTTAACTGAGATCAGGGAGGTTGGAATCTCTCCTTCCTACCTTCCTCCTCATCTCCTCTGGTGACCCCAAGGCAGCCATTGGTGGGACAAGAAGCAGGCAGAGCTGGGGCATCAGATGAGGTGCTATGTACTGACAAACCCAAGTGTCACCAAGCAACAGAAAACCACCCCCCTTTGAGTGTGTGAGGTTCACAGGCACCTCAGGTCCCTAAGCATGCTCGGAGGCCACAGACTCTTAGCTAGCCTGGTAGAGAGAGAATCAGATGATACGTGGACTCAAGTCCCCAAAGAAAGACAATGCCTGTCACCTGAATCACACTGCGGCTTCGGAATCGCACCCCTGGGGACCCAGGTCCATGGGAAACAAGAAGCACGCTGGGGAGACTGCAGGACTGTGCTGCCCATGGGCCTTTGCCAGCTCAGAGAAGGCAACTACTATCTACTCAGCACTTACTGTGAGTCAGACTACCCCTCATACCATCCGTCCATTCTAGGAATAAAGAAACTGAGGTTCAGAGAAGGTAAATAACTTGCCCTAGGCTGCACGGCAAACAAGAAACTGGGAAGTAGGACTTAAACATACATCTCCCAAAAGACAGCTTGCACTCACCCTCTGACTAACTACATGGAATCTCAGGCCCAGAGTGGATCTTATAATCCTTCTTGTCCAACTCCTTCATTAGACACTTGATCAGACTCACTAGACCTCTACCACGTCCTGCTCAAGAAAATCAGCCTAAATGCAAAGCCCCACTCTTTAAGGACTTAGTGCACAGCCTTCTGGAGCCTCTGGCCTAAGGTTCCAGCTTCACCTCCTTCCCCCAAGGATTCTCTCTTATCAGACAAGAAGGATGAGCACCATTTTTGGATGCGAAGATGGCGATGGAGTAGGCGGACGTACCAACTTCCAACTCCCAGAACCAAAGTGGATTATAACTCAATTTTAAGAACCATCATCTGGATAAACCAACTTTGAACTAAACTAAGTGGACTCTTCAACCAAGGAACACTGCAGAAGCCACATTGAGACTGATAGGAATAGCAAAAACGCGAAGAGGGCTGCCCAGCTCCCCGGAGCATACGGCAGCCCGGAGAGACCCACGTGGCGGGAGGAGAGTTTGGCGGAGAGGGAGAGACCTGCGTCCCAGGAACCAAGCCCCAGCTGCAGTCCCAGAGCCTAGAAGAGGCGTTTGGACAGTATCGAGCTGTGAAGCAAGTGAAGATACTATTTGTGAAAAAGAGAGAGTTTTCTCAGACCCAAAAATCTTTTTAAAGGAACAGCTCAGAAAGCCTCTCTCACAACCACGCACCCAGGGTTCGGGGAACGGGGACAGAGGAGAGGAACAGAGCAGCGGGAACAGAGAGTGGACTGAAGGCACGAGGACAATCTGAGGGACAGCCACCCCGACCCATGGGCTAAGTCACTTCCCTAATCGAAAATGAATATTTCCCCTGGAACTAGCAATACCAGCAAAGGGAGACAGGACACTAGCCAAACAAGCTCTCCCGCGGCAAGTAGAGCAGAGCTGCTTAGAGGGAGGGAGCTCCTAGGCCTACAGTGTGGAGACTTAGGGCACTTCTAGCACCCTGAGGTTGCTGAAGACTATGGTTGTGGCAGGACGCTGAATCGCGGTCCTGTCGGTGTGGGCGGAGGCACAACCAGTGGGAGCTCAGGCTAGCCTAGCAGGGGCAGAGAGGATGCGCAAAAGCGGACCTTTAGCTGCGGGCCCACCTGTGACCCCACTTGTGGGGGAAAATACGGGCAGAGATCAGCTCTGCAACCCTGCGCAAGCCGGCCCTGACCGCGGGCACGGGGCTAAGACCAGGGACGGGCGAGGAGCTCGCAGCTGAGCTCATGCTGCCAACCCCGCCCAGACGGAAAAACCGCGGTGTGCCATCTGTGTGCGCGGTGTGCCATCTGTGTGCGCGAGCGGGCTCCTAACGCTGGGGCGAGGGAGACACTGAGACCAGCGGAAGTTCACGGCTGAGCTCACACTGCTCGCCCCGCCTGGCTGGAGAAACTGCGGATTACCACCCTACATGCCCTAGCTGGCTCCGAGCGTGGGGGCGGGGTAGGATCAGGAACGACCAGAAGCTAGCAGCTGAGCTCATGCCAGCAAACACACCCAGTCAAATAATACCCTGCGCAGGAGGACCCTGGCCTCGAGGGCGGGGCTAAATTCTGGACGGGCAAAGGCTCACAGAGGAGAGCACGTCAAAAGCCCCGCCCAACCCACGAAATGGTGGCGAGCAGGCTCTGACTGAGGGGGCAGGACGTAAGCCTTCCGGAAAAAGGCTGGTTCCGCAGCTGAGCAAAGGTGCTCACCTCTGCCCTGGGTGCTAAGGCTAGTGACTTGAGTGACAGCCCCTCCCGCAAAGGAGAGGCAGAAATCACAGCAATAGCTGCAGTGAGCTGGCGCTGGCAACGCCCACACCCAACCGCCCTAGGCAGCGGCAGAGGAGGTGGCAAGCCTGCAGACAGACCACACCTAGAGAACACAAAGGCAACACATACTGGACTCCAGTGGCCACAACTTGCTTACACTCAGATAAAATGGGCAGGCAGAGAAATGCAAACCAAATGAACCAAGAGAAATCCCCAGAGAAGGACCTGAATGAACCAGATATAACCAAACTACCAGAAGCAGAATTTAGAATAATGATAGTTAGGATGTTCAAAGAAATTAGAGCAACAATGGATAGTCACTATGAGCACCTAAATAAAGAGATAACAAGTATAAAAAATGAAATTGAAATAATAAAAAAGAACCAGACAGAAATGACAAATACAGTATCAGAACTGAAGACCACAATGGAAGGAATTAAAAGCAGGATGAATCACGCTGAGGATCGAATCAGCGAGTTAGAGGACACAATAAACAAAGTTACAGAAGCAGAGAAAAAAAAGAAAAAGAGATTCAAAAAATGTGAGGAAACTCTAAGGGAGCTCTGTGACAACATAAAGAGAAACAATATTCGCATCATAGGGGTACCTGAAGAAGAGGAAAGAGGACAGAAAATGGAAACTGTGTTCAATCAAATCATAGCAGAAAACTTCCCTAAATTAAGGCTGGGAAACATTCCACATGTTCAAGAAGCACACAGAACTCCATTAAAGAGAAACCCAAAAAGATCTACACCAAGACACATCATAGTTAAAATACCAAAGCTAAAGATAAAGAAAAAATCTTAAAAGCTGCTAGAGAAAAAAAGACTATCACCAACAAAGGAGCCCCCATTAGGATGACATCGGACTTCTGAACAGAAACACTTGAGGCCAGAAGGGAATGGCAAGATATAATCAAAGTAATGCAGAACAAGAACCTACAACCAAGACTACTCTATCCAGCAAGGCTAATGTTTAAAATTGAAGGAGAAATAAAGAGCTTTCCAGACAAAGAAAACCTCAAGGAATTCATTAAAACCAAACCAATCCTGCAAGAGATTCTAAGGGGCCTAGTGTGAACAGTTCAAAGGGAAAAAAGAATATAGCAAAAAAAAAAAAAAAATACAGCTTTAAAGAATAAAATTGCAATAAACAACTACATATCAATAATAACCTTAAATGTAAATGGATTAAATGAGCCAATCAAAAGACATAGGGTAGCAGCGTGGATAAAGAAACAGGACCCATACATATGCTGTCTACAAGAGACACACCTTAAAACAAAAGATGCACATAGACTGAAGGTAAAAGGGTGGAAAAAAATATTTCATGCAAATGGAAATGGAAAAAAAGCCGGAGTAGCAGTACTTATATCTGACAAAATGGACTTTAAAACAAAAACTGTAGTAAGAGATAAAGAAGGACACTACATAATGATAAAGGGAAAAATTCAACAGGAAGATATAACTATTATAAATATCTACGCACCAAATATAGGAGCCCCGACATTCATAAAGCAGACTTTGATGGATATAAAGGGCGAGATTAACAGTAATACTATCATAGTAGGGGATTTCAATACCCCACTAACAACACTGGATAGATCCACAAGAAAGAAAATCAATAAAGAAACAGCAGACTTAAAGGATACACTATATCAACTTGATTTAATAGATATATTCAGAACTTTTCATCCTAAAGCAGTAGAATATACATTCTTCTCAAGCGCTCATGGTACGTTTTCTAGGATAGACCACATGTTAGGACACAAAAAAGGCCTCAATAAATTTAAGAAGATTGAAATCATATCAAGCATTTTCTCTGATCACAATGCCATGAAACTAGAAATTAACCACAAAAGAAAAACTGAAAAATACTCAAACACTTGAAACTAAATAGCATGATATTAAATAATGAATGGATTAACATTGAGATCAAAGAAGAAATAAAAATGTTTCTAGAAACAAATGATAATGAGCATACGTCAACTCAAAATCTATGGGACACAGCAAAAGCAGTTCTGAGAGGGAAGTTTATTGCACTACAGGCATATCATAAGAAGCTAGGAAAAGCTCATAAAAGCAACTTAACCATGAAGCTAAAAGAACTTGAAAAACAACAACAAATAAAACCCAAGACAAGTAGAAGGAAGGAAATAATAAAGATCAGAGCAGAAATAAATGACATAGAGGCTAAGGAAACAATACAGAGGATCAATGAAACCAGAAGCTGGTTCTTTGAAAAGGTAAACACGACTGACGAACCCTTAACTAGACTCACCAAGAAAAAAAGAGAGAGGTCTCAAATAGATAAAATTAGAAAGGACAGTGGAGAAATTACAACTAATACAACAGAGATACAAAGCATTGTAAAAAAATACTATGAAGAACTCTATGCCAAAAAATTAGACAATCTAGATGAAATGGACAAATTTCTTGAATCATATAAACTTCCAAAAATCAATCTGGAAGAATCAGAGCACCTAAACAGACCAATTACAACAGATGAGATCGAAACAGTTATCAAAAAACTCCCAAAAAAGAAAAGTCCTGGGCCTGATGGCTTCACAAGTGAATTCTATCAAAAATTCAAAGAAGAACTAACTCCTATCCTCCTCAAGCTATTTCAAAAAATTCAAGAGGAAGGAAGACTTCCAAACTCCTTTTATGAGGCGAGTATAATTCTGATCCCAAAACCGGGCAAAGACAACACAAAGAAAGAAAATTATAGGCCTATATCCCTGATGAATTTAGACGATAAAATTCTCAACAAAATATTAGCCAACCGGATCCAGCAATATATGAAAAAAATCATACACCATGATCAAGTGGGATTTATTCTGGAGAGGCAAGGCTGGTTCAATATTCGCAAATCAAAAATGTGATTCATCACATAAAGAAAAGGAAGGAAAAAAATCACATGATAATTTCAATAGATGCAGAAAAGGCATTTGATAAAATCCAGCACCCATTCATGCTTAATACTCTCAGTAAAGTGGGAATACAAGGAACATTCCTTAACATGATAAAGGCCATCTATGACAAACCCACAGCAAACATCATACTAAATGGACAAAAATTAAAAGCAATCCCCTTAAGATCAGGAACCAGGCAGGGTTGCCCACTTTCACCACTTTTATTCAACATAGTTCTGGAAGTCCTAGCTACAGCAATCAGACAAGAAGACGAAATAAAAAGCATCCAAATTGGAAAAGAAGAAGTAAAACTGTCACTATTTGCAGATGATATGATATTGTACATAGAAAACCCTAGAGTCTCAGTTAAAAAACTACTGGACCTTATAAATGAATTCAGCAAGGTGGCAGGATATAAAATTAATACTCAGAAATCAGAGGCATTTTTATATACAAACAATGAACTGTCAGCAAAAGAAATTAAGGAATCAATCCCCTTCACTATTGCAGCCAAAAAAATAAAATACCTAGAAGTAAATTTAACCAAGGAGGTTAAGGACTTGTACTCGGAAAATTATAAAACATTGATTAAAGAAATCAAGGAAGATACAAACAAGTGGAAGCATATACCATGCTCATGGCTAGGAAGAATAAACATCATTAAAATGTCTATATTACCCAAAGCAATTTATAAATTCAATGCTATACCAATTAAAATACCAATGACATACTTCAAAGATATAGAACACATATTCCAAAAATTTATATGGAACCAAAAAAGAACACGAATAGCCTCAGCAATCTTAAAAAGAAACAATAAAGCTGGAGGTATCACTCTTCCGGATATCAAGGTTTACTACAAGGCCATTATACTCAAGACTGCCTGGTACTGGCATAAGAACAGGCACAGTGATCAATGGAACAGAACAGAGAACCCAGAAATAAACCCACAGCTTTATGGACAACTGATATTTGACAAAGGAGGAAAGAACATACAATGGAGTAAAGATAGCCTCTTTAACAAATGGTGCTGGGAAAATTGGACATCTACCTGCAAAAAAATGAAACTAGACCATCAACTTACACCATGCACAAAAACAAATTCAAAATGGATAAAAGACTTAAACATAAGCCGTGAAACTATAAGCATCTTAGGAGAAAACATAGGCAGCAAGCTCTCCGACATCTTTAGCAGCAATTTATTTGCCGATTTATCTCCACGGGCAAATGAAATAAAAGGCAAGATAAACAAATGGGACTACATCAAACTAAAAAGCTTTTGCACAGCTAAAGACAATAAGAACAGAATAAAAAGACAAACCACACAATGGGAGAACATATTTGACAGCACGTCTGATAAGGGGTTAATAACCAAAATTTATAAAGAACTTATAAAACTCAATACCAGGAAGACAAACAATCCAATCAAAAAATGGGCAAAAGAAATGAATAGAAATTTCTCCAAAGAAGACATACAGATGGCCAAAAGACATATGAAAAAATGCTCAACATCACTAATCATTAGAGAAATGCAAATTAAAACCACAATGAGATATCACCTCACACCAGTCAGAGTGGCACTCATCAGCAAAACAACACAGAACAAGTGCTGGCGAGGATGTGGAGAAAAGGGAACCCTTCTGCACTGCTGGTGGGAATGCAGACTGGTGCAGACACTGTGGAAAACAGTTTGGAGATTCCTCAAAAAATTAAAAGTCGAACTGCCTTTTGACCCGGCTATCCCACTTTTAGGAATATACCCTAAGAACACCATAACACTGTTCGAAAAGAAGAAATGCGCCCCCATGTTCATGGCAGCATTGTTCACAATAGGGAAGATATGGAAACAGCCCAAGTGTCCGTCAGAAGACGAGTGGATTAAAAAGCTTTGGTACATATATACTATGGAACACTATTCAGCCATAAGAAATGATGACATCGGATCATTTACAACAAAATGGATGTACCTTGATAACATTATACGGAGTGAAATAAGTGAATCAGAAAAAAAAAAAATCTGAGAACAGCATGATTTCATACATAGGTGGGACATAAAAGTGAGACTATGAGACATGGACAAGAGTGTGGTGGTTACGGGATGGGGGGAGGGAAGGGAGGGTGGAATAGGGAGAAGGAGAGGGGTACAGGGAAAACCAGATAGAAGGTGACAGAGGACAATTTGACTTTGGGTAATGGGTATGCAGCACAATTGAATGATAAGATAATCTGGAGATGTTTTCATTGTACATATGTACCCTGATTATTGGTGTCATCCCATTAAAGTTAATTAAAAAAAAAAAAAAAAAGAAGGATGAGCACCCTCACTCCTTCCTGCCAACCTCCTAATAATCCATGTGACAGGAGGCAGGTGTGACTAGACCACAGGCAAAGACTCTCCTGCCTTCCTCTCCTTCTTCCCTGGCTGGGTGGGAGCGAGGGCTTTCCTCTCTTCCATCTGAGTCACAGCCTAACTGCAACCAGAGGTATGAGCTCAGCTTTACAGCACCTGTAACAGGAGGGAGGCTGAGAGTCATGAAGCACTGATTCAGGAAGAGCAACAGCACAAATCCCCAACCATGCCTGACACCCAACATGACTGCGCATAGGGTCATCTGCATAGGCTGCAGACCCAGCAGTTGAGACAGCAGTTGCCAGGACCTGCTCAGACACCCTCTGGGCTTCAGTCAGCCTCTGTTCCACTGTCTCAGCCACATCTTTTCACAGATGGTCTCAAGGCTGCCTCTGCCCATGCTGGATTTCAGCTTTGTGAGTCCTTGAGGATAAACTAAACTTGGCCTGGAGGAATAATCTAGCCAGGTGGCAGAGTTCAAATATTGTCCTGCTATGGGGTGCAGACAGAGCCTTCTATGTTCTGAAACAGCCCATCAGTCCACAATGTAGACATTGAAACATATCCCAGCAATGACCTTCTGGTCTGAATTTCCACCAGATTAAACACCCAGCAACTGCACACAGGTGAATGGAGACAACTCTGACATGCACTGTGGCTGCTATCTACCACCGCTGTGCTGTGTCTTGCCTTGTTTGGTAACAAGAAGTTGTGTGTCTCCATGTAAATGGGATCTAAGGCAAGATATGGCTTACAAAGAACCATTCGCAAATGTACTGTGATGGCTGCTGCCCACAGCGAAGCCATGGAGTCTACCTTCTTGTGGTCCCAATCTGTCTGATGCTAGTGGGAGGGGAGCATGTGGGTCCTGGGGAGACTGAGCTCCAGCATGGGGGCACAAGACAGTGTCAAACTTTGTCCAACGTGAAATAGTGAATTGACATGAACCTGCTCCTTCTGTGAAAAGAGGTGTTTGGCTAAGGCAGCTTAAAAATAATACCCAACCAAAATGTCTATGAAAGAGAAATGGGGTATCCTTGAGAACATTGTGTTACAGTAACTTAAATAGCTCCTGAACATGTTGTCAGACAGACCTGACTTCACCAGGCATGAAGCTCAGTGCACAGAGACTAATGAACAGCGGGTGTTACTATAGTCACCTGTTTCCACTGTGACAGCTTGGAACCTTCTCAAACTGTGAGACTGGGACCAGCCCTCTCCCACTATTCCTCCCCCTGGAGACCCTCTGCCACATTGACACCCAGCCCAAAATGTTATGTGGCCCTTACCACTACTCACCCTGACTTTTGAAAAATCTTACTGTGTGCTCATTAGATGGAAATGTCAGCCTCAATCTGTCAGACCCTCAGGAGCATGAAGTTGGAGCCTCTTCCTCATATCTTTTGCCTCATGTCCTTGTGGCTTGGGGAAGAGGGGACAACCACAGTCAGCCAGGAGGGAAAACAAGACTGCAGGTGAGACAATCAGCTGGGGAGTGAATGATGGAAATCAGGATTCTGGGGGAAAAGAACAGCATATTGGAAGTAAGGTCAGGAACACAGATAGCCTCAGATAGCCAGAATGGAGCACCACTGGGCAGGTTCCTGGGCAGGGGCAAGGGACAGGCTGAGAATGGGAAATGAGGGCCTGGTGGCTTCAGTGCACCTGGCCTGCCACTGCCCATGGCAGTCCTTGCTGACTTGTGAACCCTGCACGTCCAGCCTGTTTCCTTCTGTGTAAGACCTACAGTGACAGTCAAGACCCCTGAGAAATGCTGTTGGCCCTGACTATTGTTCTTGCTATTGTTCCCCTATATTTCAATGGCATACAGCTGCTCTATCACATTCATTGCAGGATATTTCAGGTCAGCTTTGAAATCAGCAGCAAGACAGACAAAAATGCAGCAAGCACAGTGCAGTTACCATGTCTGTGTGTCATAGAAGAACCACACACCCCGTCCCAACACTGCTTGGCTCCCAGGATTGCCCAGGACAAAGACAGACCCTAGGGAGAGGCCACCTGTCCTATCCGGAGCTTCATCCCAGTAGCAGGCTGGCAGAGCAGGGGTGGGGCAGCCACCAGAAAGTGAGAATGACCCCTGAGAAGGAAACCTTTCCTGGGGTCTTGCTCTGCATAAGCAGTCAGCACCCCTGGGAGACTCCAGGGAAAGGGACCCTGCCATGATCCCTGTGGCTTAGACAGCTCCACACTTGCAAGTATAGAAAGTGTGACTCTTACTGACATTCCCACGGGGCCCTCAGTCACTAGGGCTCCAGCGCTCAGGGCCGGCACATGTCACTCACAGCCCTTGCACATGCTCTGCAGTCATAGACACTGCCCCGGCCCAGGAGATGCACCTCACACCCTCTCTGTGGGAAAAAGAAAACCCATGGCTGCAACTGCTGCAGGGTCTGTGGACTGTGCCATGGCAGCTGATGGGAGACAGGATGGTCTCCGCATGAGGAGAGTGTTTGAGCAGTAGACACACACAGGTGAGATAAAAGGCAAACAATGAACACACCACCCCCTTCCGCTCAGACGCACAGCATGGATGGACAGGCTTTTGCATAACAAATGACCATTTCTCAGAAGACCTGCTTACCCTTTTCCTCTCCTGGAGATAGTCAAGCACAAACATAGCCCATGACTATCGTCCACACACCGAGGACCACGGGGCTACATGTCACGGTCCCCCTCCTATCCAGCATGCATCCATGTGGAGTTGAACACCATCTTTTTATCCTAGATGAGAGGTGAGTGGTGAATGTGAGGAACGGGAAGGTTTGTTTTTTTAATTTAATACGATTTAATTTAACTTTCAGAAAATTAAACTTAAATTTAGTTTCATGTAAATAATTTCGCTTGCCTGACCAGGCAGTGGCACAGTGAATAGAGCGTCGGACTGGGATGTGGAAGACCCAGGTTCAAGACCCCGAGGTCGCCAGCTTGAGCGCGGGCCCATCTGGCTTGAGCAAAGAGCTTGCCAGCTTGGACCCAAGGTCGCTGGCTCCAGCAAGGGGTGGCTCGGTCTGCTGAAGGCCCATGGTCAAGGCACATGTGAGAAAGCAATCAATGAACAACTAAGGTGTTGCAACGGCAATGAAAAACTAATGATTGATTCTTCTCACCTCTCTCCGTTCATGTCTGTCCCTATCTATCCCTCTCTCTGACTCTCTCTCTGTCCCTGTAAAAAAGAAAAAAAAAACATAAATAATTTCGCTTTACATTTTTCACACGTATTAATTCTAATTTATATTTTTACCTTTCAATTTTTAATTTTTATATTTTATAAGAAAAAGTTTTTCTTTGAAAAAATATATATGAATTAATTTTATATGTTTACATGTACTTTCACATTTTTTATAAATATATATTCAAATTTTGCATATTTTAAATACTTACATTTTTAAATTCTTTAGCTTATTGCTGTCACCAGAATAAAATTATGTGAAAATATTCATCACTATAACAGAATTAATGATCATGCTGAAATGAAGGCAAAAATTCACTTAAGCAAGTAAATATAAAATAATTATAGATTGTGTTTTCATTTTGTTAGTCATTCAATAAGAACAAGAGAATATTTAAACATGTACAGTAATAATTAATTCAGTCATCTTTGATATCTGCCAACTCTGGTTATGTAGAAATTATAGCTTTACACATTTTTCAATTATGTCTTTCTGAATTCTTTAAGAGAACAAAGCATATTTTAGTTAACCATTTTTAAGCTTGCCTTACATTCATGAGTGTTGGAACACATGATGGCCTCTATCTGCCCTGGGCTCAGCCCACCAGTTCAGAGAGAATTAGCCACACAAACTTGCAAAAATACAAGGCAGACACTATTGTCCATTTTCCTTTAAATAACCACCTTTAGGTGACTTCAAAGCCCCTTCAGCTTTTGTTTACAGGACTTCCTTTTGGCCCTGCTGAGGTCAGTGTGCCCAGTATAGCTTTGGCACAGAAGACCTTCAGGAGTGTTTAGTGACCGACTGCACCTGACAAAGCCGGTCAGTGCTCTGGCCTCTGCTCCCCACCACTTGTCCAGTTCTTCCCTCACCACTCAAGGGAGGAGGAGACCAGAAACCTCAACAGATAGTGAATAAAGCCTGGATGGTTTAATCAGCTGCTGTAAGTCCCCCAAAAGGAATGATCGACTTATCTGTCACTCACATGTCACCATCAGACAGCTATTGCAAACTGTGGCTGTCACCTGTTCTAAGATTTAGGTGATGCTACCTCTCCAGAGTCAGGGGTCCACTCCATCTGACAATGACCTCTCTTGGTTGGCATGCATCACAGAACAGTGAAGCCATAGTCTTTCTTTCGCTTTGGGAAGAGAAGACCGGCACGTGTGCAGCATTGCAGGTCTCTGGGTCCCTCAGCTGTAGAAAATGTGGGAAGACACAGAAACAACAGAGCAGCCCAGACTGGGATGAGAGCTGAGCCTCCCATCATAAGGGGGATGCATTTTATTTAAGCCACATGTTCTCCACAGGTTGTCAAAGTGCAAAACACAAATTAATCTGGAAGCCACAGCCTCACCAGAGAATTTTCACCAGGTAATAAAACAGGTCAACTACCCTTTTCTGATCTGCAGATAGCAGATTCATTTCTCCCAAACAGCCAGGAACAGAGTTGTCTTGGTCTTTGCACAAAAGACACATAGACAAAACAGTGTTTGTGTAGCCAACAGGGGCAAGCAGGAGGGTGTTGGTCAATCTATGAAGTGACTAGCCAGGACCCCATTGGTTCATACCTCAGTCCATCAGTTAGAAAGCTGTGCTGCAGGAGGACACCTCCACTTGTCAAGTTCCAGATGTAGGTGGGGAGAGGTCCTCTCTAATTTGCATGGGGAGGGGCTAAAGAAGGACCTGCCATGAACTGGTGAAGTGGTCTACCCTCCTGTGCAACTTAATGGCCAAGCGTAGCCCTGCCCACCTGCGAGAAAACAGTCCACGTAGGAAAACATGAGGGAGGTCTTCAAAGCCTTTATTCCTGGTCTCCTCCTTTCACTACCTTTTCCCACCAGGAAGGAGCTCCAAGACCTACATCAAGTTCTTAAATTCTCTGCTGAGCTATGCAAATTCTTCCCTGACCAAAGCAGCGAAGGCTCTATCCACGGGTCTCCCTTTGCTGGGACACCACCATCCCCAGATGCTGCCTCAACAGCACATATATAATAACCTTTCATCCTCAAAAGGAATGGGTTTTTTTCTAGGAATCACAGTCTCAGGGGCAGAAAGTCATCATTGTTCCTGTTGTTAGGAAAGAGTAAATAGAAGATGGGTTGGTGAGGAGGGTGCTCCTGACATCAGTCCAAGCCTTTTGAAATGGTTCCAAAGATGTCATTAAATTGCTCCTCTGAGCAAACCTTGGGAGAATAAAATAAAAATAATGCTTGAAAAGCATTTTTAGGCCCTGGCCGGTTTGTTCAGTGGATAGAGCATCAGCCCAGCATGCAGACATCCCAGGTTCAATCCCTGTTCAGGGCATACAGGAGAAGCAACTATCTGCTTCTCTTCCTCTCCCCCTCCCCCTTCTCTCCCTCTTTCTCTCCAGCAGCCAGTGGTTTGATTGGTTCGAGCATTGGCCCCAGGCACTGAGGATAGCTCGGTTGATTCAAGCATCAGCTCCAGTGGGAGTTGCCAGGTGGATCCCAGTCAGGCCACATGTAGGAGTCTCTCTCTATCTCGTCTCTTCGCTCTAAAAAAAAAAAAAAAAAAAAAAAAAAGTTTTTTTCTTTTTTTAAGTTCTGGTTAAAAGTCAGTGGCATATAGCATTTCAGGCACTCAGATCAACTCATTTCTTAAAACCTCCCTCTCTGTGGCACAGAATTATTCCTGTCAGAGTCACACAATAATCAGTAATATCTTTTACCCTTGTCTGTGCTTTTTAGCTTTACCATGAGCGATTGACAATTTAGAAAGAAAAATAAATGCCAGTGTAAGAAACATTATTTGGATTCCAAAAAATATTTTATTATGAACTAAAATTTGTACTTATCAAACAAAAATATTCCACCTCAAAATCCACACTCTGCTTCACTGTGTTACACTTTTAATGTAAACAAAATCTCCAACCAGTGAGATAGGTGACAGACTGGAGTAACTCAGTAGGTCTTCGTCTTTATAGTCACTGAGATTTCATCCTTCCTTGTACATCTATACTATTTCTTGTCTTTAGAAACAGTACATTCATGTATAAACATACACACACACACACACACACACACACACACACACACATATATATACATGTCATCTTTTAAAATATTTTTAGGCTCTGGCCAGTTAGCTCAGTGGTAGAGCATTGGCCTGGCATGTGGAAGTCTCAGGTTCGATTCCTGGTCAGGGCACCCTGAAGTAACCATCTGCTTCTCTTCCCCTCCTCCTCTCATTCCCCTCCTCCTACAGCCATGGCTCAAATCCAATCTTTCAAGCAAAGTTGGCCCCGGGCACTGAGGGTGGCTCCATGGCCTCTGCCTCAGATGCTAAAACAACTCAGTTGGTGAGCAACGAAGCAATGCCATAGGCAGGCAGAGCATCGTCTGGTAGGGGACTTGTCAAGTGGATCCTGGTCAGGGCACATGTGGGGGTCTGTCTCTGCCTCCCTGCCTCTCACTTTGTTAAAAAAATAAATAAATAAAATATTTTTAAATGTTCTGATATTGCTCACTTTGTTTAATGCTATATAATGGAGAAATATCAACACATATAGATCTACCATCTTCTTGTTGATAACTGCTTAATATTCCATTGAATTAATATACCACAGAAACATGAACTACACCCAGAGTGAGCGTGGATGGTTTCAGATCACAAATTCACTCTTGAAATGAACTGTGTATCTGAGCAAGCATGTGTTGGGGGCCACCTGCATAGCTGAGAGTTCTCCAAATTACTTTCCACAGAGAATGCAATGCTTATTAAAGGATAAGTAATAACATTGTGCTAAAAAGTTTACACATATTTTATTAAAACTCAACAGTAATTGTTTAGAACTTAGAACAACATTATTTTTTGTGGGGAGGACCATTTCATCACAGATATTGTTGAAAGTAGCCTGCACGTAGCGATAATGAAAAGTAAACTTAGTTTGGGGTTCTTTTTATTCTTGTCTTTAATTCTCTGCAGATAATCACCCTGTTTTGCCTGCACCAGAGGAAGACTGCGGGAGGGGCCAGGGGAGGGGGACCACAACAAAGGCTGGTGTCATTGGACTGCTTCTCCTTGTTGTCTAAGTCCAAGCTCCAGCCCTGCACTCAGGACAGCTGCCCAGTCAGTTCCCTACTGCCAGATGGGGGTCTCTAAAATGAATGTGAAGGTCTTTCTGTAACAAAGCCAATGTCCTCTTGTTTTCTCTATTCCACCAGTTTACATACAGGTGGCACACTCAGGAAGGCAAAAGAGAAAATCATGTCTGTCAGTTTCAGTTCTCACCCTGGAAACGGCCCTGGAGAGCGCTGTGGTGTGCTTGCCACTGTGCCAAGTTCATGCTCACCGCTTCACCTGATCCTATGAACCTGAAAAGTTCATAGAAGCTCTAGAAGTTAACAGCTCTCCTAACCTCAGATGGAAAATCATGGCTTAGAGAAATCAAGCGAGTTGCCCCATGACTGATTAAGGGCAGGACGCTGAGTCATAGCAGCTGGTTTAGTTCTGAACCTTCAGCCCAGGTAGTGGGATTGAAGCACTAAATTCCTGACACTTGAGAAAGACTATGTTTATCAAGTTTACTGGGTTTTCTCCCTTAAATGAGAGATAAGAACAGAAAAACACAACTAAGACTCTCTAGCAAGAGGCCCTGATCGGTTAGCTCAGTGGTACAGTGTCAGCCCAGTGTATGGAAGTCCTGGGTTTGATCCCCAGTCAGGGAACACAGGAGAAGTGACCATATGCTTCCCCACCCCCACAACTCCTCATTCTCTCTCTCTCTCTCTCTCTCTCTCTCTCTCTCTCTCTCTCTCTCTTCCCCTCCTACAGCCATGGCTCGAATGGTTTGAGTCAGCCGTGGACACTGAGGATGATACCATGGCCTCACCTCAGGTCCTAAAATAGTTTGGTTGCTGAGCAACAGACAATGGCTCCAGATGGGCAGAGCATTACCCAATAGGGGGCTTGCTGAGGGGATCCCAGTCAGGACGCATGCAGGAGTCTGTCTCTCTGCCTCCCCTCCTCTCACTCTAAAATAAATAAAATAAATAAAATAATATAATATAATATAATAGACTCTAGCAAGAAAGACAGTTCCTGTACCACCGAGCATGAAGAATGATGCAGAGAGAGTGGGTACTGCCAAGGGCCAGTTTACCCACTGTTCACAGTTGGGGATTAACAATGCATTCTCTCAGAAACATTTGCTGAGCACTCAGCTTGCACTAAACACTCCCTTCCTACCCCCAGTGCTACAAAAGAAACTTCCTCCCTCCATCCCAGATGGGTCAGCCCAGGAAAGTACCACCAAGAGGAAGCTAGGGCACATGTGGCCCAGGAAGGAACTCACGCAATGACAGGCTTCCTCCTTGAGAATTCACTTCCATCAAGGATACACTTGGCTCTGGGGTTGGTCAGCCTCTTACTCATAGGGCTGGCTTGGCAGATCTGCACCAGACTGTCAGTCCCAACCTAACTTTCTTTCTCAGCTGCTCTCACCCAAAAGCAAAGCTGCTTCAAAACACTGGCAGCTGCTCAAGTACAAAGTCAGGCTCTCAGATTTCCCAGCCCATCACTGTGGCCACGAGGTCTGTGGTCCCTGTGCAGCCATTCACTCCCGCAAATGGAACCTTAAATTTTGGGATGTCGAACTTGTTTTCACTCCTACAGTCAAGTCCAGACTGACCTCTAGCACAGTCTCCTCCCCAGAGGCGGATTAAGGTCGGTTGAGGCCTTGGGAGCAGAAGAAAATATGGGGCTCCTTAAAAAAAAAGAGAGAGAGAAGATAAGGAAAATAAAAATACATGTTAACCATATTTTTAAATAAATAAAAAATATTATGTACTATTATTGTTAAAATTGCATGTATGAAACCAAACTTGGTGTCATTAGGAAAAAGTGTAAAGTTGGGGATTTGCGGAGCCCTTCAGAAGTTGGGGCCCAGGGTACGCACCCAGTGCACTCATTGTTAAATCCTCTTCTGCTCCTCCCACAATGGCCTTGGTAGTCATTTATGAACAGATGTACACGTGGAAAGCTATGTAGAAAATAGAAGGCATTGCCTAGATGAATGCAGGTGACAATAGCTTACAGGGGTTCCTATTGATTTTTTTTGCTCCCCTTTTAAATGATCCATCTGATAGCCACAATTCCCTGTCTCTTCCTTGTAAAGGCCCAGTCTACACTACTGGGGCTTTCATGTCCCCTCACTCAAAATTCTTCATAGACACCAGGGCCCCATGAAGGGACTTTCATGAGAAGGAGGAACGCCATCATCTATCCCCTCCCTTCTGTGTTTCACCTGTGCTGTGACACACACACACACACACACACACACACAAACACACACACACACACACACACACACACACACTGTATGGCAGCTGTCCTGTCCTGTTCAACCTGAGTTTCTACTTTCTGCAAAATAAGCCTTCCTTGGCTAGAGCCCTTGGAGAGCAACCACCTGTTGCTCCAGTGACCCAAGAAAAAAACCTTTCCCATGTGCCCTCCATGGAGCCTGCCATGTGGGGTAGCCCAACAGTTGACAGAGATGGTCCAGTGAGCATCACCTTATCATGCTGCTGGGAATCTGGCTCTTCTGCGCCCACCACCATGCTGCTTCCTGAGGGCTTCCTGGGGAAATCAAGGCTCAGAGAGTTGAAATGGCTTATCCACGGTCACTTAGGCAACAATGGTTTTAAAAAAAATCCCCATGCCACCATATGTGTGGGCCACTGTTGTGTCTTCAGTTCAACACATTGTTAGATGTGCCCAAAGGTTGGCTTCTACCTGAAGCCTTCAGTGCCTCCAGAACTCCTCCAAACTCCCCTCTCCTCTGACTCACCTCTTCTTTAGTTTTGTCAGCAGTTCTTTGTCTTCTCACAATAATCCTTCTACATTGCAGTCACCAAGACTCACCAAGTGCTCCATATGCCGCAGAGCCTGCGCCAGGCAAACTCCATGAGATGTCTACAAAGGAACGCCTCATTTCCACCTCACGGCCTTTCCCCTACACCCTTTCACACCAGCCAACTCTCCCCACCCTTCCAGGATGGCTCAGGGTCTGTCAGGGCTGTGCTGTCCAGTTTGGTAACCATTCACCACAGGTGGCCATGAGCACTTGCAACACGGCTGGTCTGCATTAAGATGTGCTGAGATGCACAATTCACAGCAGATTCCAAAAGCGTGATATGACAATAAAAGTAAACATTCTTAGTGGTAAGTTTTATAGTGATTACTTATGAAAATAACATTTGAATATATAGGGGTAAATGAGATATATAAAATTAATTTCACCAGTTTCCTCCTGCATTTCTTTAATATGGCTACTAGAAAATTTAAATGTGGCTTTGCATTCTGTTTCTATTAAAAAGAGATGCTTGAGAAAGAGAGAACATTTTTAGTACAGGATAAGCAGGAACTCCTTCTTCTTCTTTTTTTTTTTTTAATTCAGTGAGAAGAAATTAAGGCAGAAACAGACTCCCACATGCACCCCAACCAGGATCCACCTGGCAAGCCCATTAGGGGGCGATGCTCTGCCCATCTCGGGCATTGCTCTGTTGCTCAGCAACTGAGCTCTTCTTTGGGTGCCTGAGGCAGAGGCTATGGAGCCATCCTCAGCACCCAAAACCAACTTGCTCCAATCAAGCTATGGCTGCAGGAGGAGAAGAGAGAGAAGGAAGAGGGGAGTGGAGGAGCAGATGGGTGCTTCTCCTGTGTGCCCTGACCGGGAATCAAACCTGGGATTTTCACATGCCTTGTCAATGACTAGAAACTGATAAAAATCTCTGGGTTTCAAAACAGAGGCAAAAATCATACAGTTCAGGGTTATATAGGGAGAGGCAGGTGATGAGAATTCCACAGAGGAGGGTGAGGTTTTAGGAGATCGGGTTGGGTTCTCTAACAAAAACCAAAATTAAAGTACTATAGCTTAAAAGAAAAAGAGAGGACCTTGGTGTTCTCTCTGATCATTGCTTGAACATCAGAGTTCAGTGCTGTTGGGGCAGCGGCAACTCGTCAAGGACTCTGGTGCTTTCCATGTTGTTGCTCTGCCAAGGCACCAAGTCCTGATACTGGTTCACATTCCTGCCAGCAAAGAGGGTGAGAAGGAGCCAGTTGCTGGCCACCTGGGTACACTTAAATTCTAGGATAGCTGGGAAATACTGTACTTGTAGCCTCGGGCCCAGCTCAACCTCAGAGGTTTTGTGACCATCAGAACCAGAGGAGAGGGGACCGCTCTCACTCTGCACAGGGATGCTCTGAGCTGCACCTAGATGAACAGAGGGAATTCCTAGGTGGAGAAGGACAGGCTGGGCTGAAGAAACCACATTAGCACCACCGTGTGAAAGAGCCTGACGAGTCTGCGGGCTAACTGAGCATGGTATGAAGGAGATACCTGGGTCTGGCATGGAGAAACAGAACCCTCTAGAACTTCTTCCTTCTAGCCAAAAGCACTGATTCATTTCCTAGGCTGTTTCTCAAGAGAAACTGGATGTTTCTATAATAAAAGTTCCAAGAACATCCTTCATGTAGAAGAGGAGCACAGTAGAAGCGGGCATCCCAGAGCACTGGGCTCGCTGAGCCAGGTGGGCCAGGGCCAACCAAGAAGACTGGATGACAGGAAGAACTTCAAGTGTGTGCAGCAGTCCTCCCAACTAGGAGGGAGCTAACGAAGATGACGAGCCTGGATCTCCTACGTCACTGGCTCCCTAAGCATGGCGAAGTCAGATTCTAAATCTCCTTAATGACCCTGTCATGACCGCCTGCATGGGTAGTTTGCACCACCTGCCATCTCTTACCTTCTCTCTTCTCTCACCTGGAAATGAGACCGTGAAGGGCAAGAGCTTTGCTTACTATAGAAGCTCCAGCACACAGAACCTAGCAGGCATTCAATTAGTGTTTGTCACATTAATGGATGAATAAATAAATTGTCCATACCTACAGTAAAACAATTTTGTAACATCCAAGAAGATTACTGAAAATATGGTGCTGCAGTGACTTATTACCAAAAGCAAAGGAGGTCACAGTCATAATAATAATTGCTTAATAATTTACCATTAGCCAGCATTCTTGTTTGGTCTTTCCAACAGTCCCTCTGAGGAAGGCATTATTCCCATTTACAAATGAAAACACTGAGACTTAGGTAGGAGAAGGCAAAGCTAGGATTCCACCTTGGATCCTTCAGTTTCGAACTGCTATGTCTTCCAGCTGTTTATTTTCTGGCAAAGCATTCTCAAGACCTTCTATTAATTTCTCAACTACCCATAAACCCATGGGAAGGCTGCAGTGTCCCTGGCCACAGATGTGGACAACTGCCGGCCCCCCTTGGGGCATGCCAGGTGTTATACTGGGTACTTTCTCTACTCAGTCGTCTCCTTTGATATCAGAAATGCCCGCTGAGGTCAGGACCACCTTTTACTTCCTCTGGAAGTTAACAGAATTCTGAAATTGCCTTTGCTTTTTCTTTGGGTGCCAAACCCCTGAGCTGCTGAATGGGAACATGGTAATCCTGGTATTTAGAGCTACTAAGTAACTTTGCCAAAGTATGTTTGAGCAACTGGGAATGTGTTAGGAAAGATGCATATACCAGCCAAGGAAAAAGTCCTGTGGTTGGTAAATAACGTAGGGTCTTCATGGTGGGCTCCAGACAGAAAGGGAGATTTAATTTCACCTGCAGCATTTTCCTTATTTTAAATAAAAGAGGTTTCAGCACTGAGGGCTGCAGTCCCAGACTTACAGAGTACATGTTGTGCTGACATTCGAAAATATTTAGCAATACTATAAACAAACAGGTAAGGAGAGCACCCAAATCCTCACATACAAAAGTGAGCCTAACCCAGATTTCCAGCAGCCCCTCTCACGGGTGAGCGACACAAAGGTCCTTTGTAGCTAAAATAGACATGGCTGGCTCAGGCGCTGGGCGTGGAAGAGACACTGGACGCTGGTCCCCACCATGTCTCCCACTGGCAGGCTTCATGGAGTCCAGCAGAAACCAGGTCACAGGGTTGATGAGAGGGCAGTGGCCCAGACAGGCTGGCAGAAGTTCCATCCAGGGTCCAAAGACTAATGATAGATGAATGGGGCCAAGGTCAACAGAGATCACAACTGAATTGGCAGCATCAAGCACCAGGCCTGCAGTGTTAGTGCCCATCCATGAACAGGGCTCAGCAGCTCAGTGGCTAGGTGACCAGAAGCAGGCCAGAGACACAACAGACCCCAAGTCCGGACTTGCTGGGGACACACTACAAGATTAGGGCCCTTCGTCCTTACACGTGCATGTGGAGTGGGCTGGGCAGACCTATCAACTAAAGTTCCAGAAGGGGCTACACACACACACACACACATGTACACACACACACACACACACACACACACACACATGTGCACACACCTTTGCCACAGCATGCCAGACCTTCTTCCCTGATGGGCTAGACCAGAACCTTCCCCTATATTTTCAAAACCAGCCTGCTGCACCCTTGCCCACAGAGGCCCAAGCCTCACTCCAGCACCATTCACTCCCTGCTCCAGCTGAACTGAAGTGCCTCCCCTGCAATCTTCATTTGTAAACAGGGGTGTCAGAGTCTTGGAAACAATCCTGGGGCTGTAGAATCACCAAACTGTCCCACCAAAGAACACACATACCCATATAAAGTACAAAGCCCCTGCTCTCCCAGCCCTCCCTCCCTGGCATTCAATCATTAGTTTCACAGAGAGTATGTTGGGTCGCTGGAAACGCACGTCCATGTCCCTAAGTACAAAACTAAACTCAGGCTCCTCCCCAAACATACTTTTCTTTCTGTACTACGCCTGACTCAATCATTAGCATCATTGTCCATTCAAAGCTAGAAGCCCGGAAGCCACCCCACTTCTCCTCCCCCTCATTTCCCCCCATAGCCAAACAAACCCAAGTCCAGTGATTTTTTTATCTTAAAACACTCACAGCTGTGCCCTGCCCTCCTAGCTTCCTGCTTCTGCCACCTCTCAAATAATTACTACACTAGCATCCAAAGTTGGACTTCTGGCCTGTGACACTTTGGGAACAATATTCCTACAATATGAACCTCATGGTGACCTTCTCCTTGGATGCCGTCGCTCACATTGCACGAGTGTCAGATGATCTCCCTCCTCATCAGAAACACGAAGCCCTGGAAAACCCCACCTTCCCCCAGCCTCTCACCCCCTCCATCCTGGCTTTCACCTCCAAATGGAAAGGCTCTAACAAGCTCCGTGAACTGGCTGCAAAGCCATGGACTACCAGGATTGTAGGAAAATGCCGGGCGTGTTATGTTTTCCAGAGAGACTTCCAGTAAGTCTCAAATGGTTCTCAAGAGTCCATGACTCGAGAGGGGGCAAGATGGCAATGGAGTAGGCAGACGTACCAACTTCCACTTCCCAGAACCAAAGTGGGTTATAACTTGATTTTAAGAACAATCATCTGGAAAAACCAACTTTGGACTAAACTAAGAGGACTCTTCAACCAAGGAACACTGAAGAAGCCACACAGAGACTGGTAGGAAAAGCGGAAACATGAAGAGGGTTGCCCAGCTCCCCAGAGTGAACGGCAGCCTGGGGAGACTCGTGTGGCGGGAAGAGAGTTTAGTAGAGAGGGAGGGTCCTGAGCCCTAGGAACAAAGCCCCAGCCTATAGCCCCAGATCCTAGAAGAGGCGTATGGACAGTATTTAGCTGTGAAACAAGTCAGGATACTGTTTGTGAGAAAGAGACAGTTTTCTCAGACCCAGGATTCTTCTTAAAGGGACGGCACAGAAAACCTCTCTCACAACCACTCACCTGGGGATCCAGGGGATGCAGAGAGATAAGAGGATCGGAAGAACAGGAAGACAGTGTAATCTAGGAGGCACAGGTAGAAACACTTTGAGCGAAGCCACCCTAACCCCTGGGCTGAGTCACTCCCCAAATCTGAAGTGAATATTTCCCCTGAAACCAGAAATACCAGCAAAGGGAAGCAGGACACAAGCCAAACAAGCTCTCCCGGGGCACTTAGAGCAGAGTCGCTTAGAAGGAGGTAGCTTTCAGGACTACAGTATGGAGTGTTAGGGTCTGGGCTGCAGCACCCCCACCCACATGGCTGAGGGCTTGCCGGAGGACTGGCAGTGGCGGGACACAGAGATGCGGTTCCTTTGGCGAGGGTGGAAGCTGGCCGGATATGACTGAGGCCTGGGCATGAGCTCAGTCTTGCCCAGCGGGGGCGGAAGGGACACACAAAAGCAGTCCGGCCCAGCTGCAGGCCCGCTTGCAATCCCATCTGAGGGGGAAGGATGGGAGACCAAGAACGGGCAGAAACCCACTGCTGAGCAAGAGTGTGCGGGTGCACGGGTGCAGTCCCACAGCCCCGCCTGGCCCAGAAAGCTGAAGCTTGCGGCCCCACGGGGGAGCCGGCTCCGCCTGCAGGGGTGGGGTGAAAGCCTGGGAACAGGTAGAGACCAGCAGCTGAGCAAAGGTGTTCACCCCTGCCCTCAGTGCCATGGCTTGCGCAGGAGCCCAGCGCATAACCCCACCCACAGGGGTGGGGCAAAGGCCGAGGCTGGCTGGGACTTGTAGACCCAAGCACATGAACACAGCCTATGCTGTGGAGGAGAGGAGGAAACCACAGACACAGCTGCAACAGGCCAGCACCGGCAACGCCCATATCCAAACTCTCAGGCGGCAGCAGAGGGGGTGGCAGGCCTGCAGACAGGCCACACTTAGGGAACACAGAGACCACACCCATTGGACTCCAGTAGCCAAAACCTTCTTACACACAGACAAAATGGGCAGGCAGAGAAATGCAACCGAAAAGAATCAAGAGAAATCCGCAGAAAAAGACCTAAATGAGTCAGATATAACCAAATTATCAGATGCAGAGTTTTAAATAACAGTTGCTAGGATGCTCAAAGATCTTAGAACAACAACAGAAGGTCATTACAAACACCTAAATAAAGAGATAGCAAATATAAAAAAGAACATTGAAATAATAAAAAAGAATCTGTCAGAAATGACAAATACAATATCAGAAATGTAGCCCACAATAGAAGGAATTAAAAGCAGGATGGATGAAGCTGAGGATCAAATCAGCAAATTAGAGACAAGATAAATAAAGGCTCAGAAGCAGAGCAGCAAAAAGAAAAGAGACTCAAAAAATCTGAGGAAACTCTAAGAGAGCTCTGTGACAACATGAAGAGGAATAGCATCAGCATCATAGGGGTTTCTAAAGAAGAAGAGGAAGAACAAGGGATAGAAACCTTGTTCAATCAAATCATAGCTGAAAACTTCCCTATATTGATGCAGAAAAAAGTCACACAAGTTCAAGAAGCACATAGAACTCCATTAAAGAGAAACCCAAAGAAATCTACATCAAGACACATCATAGTTAAAATACCAAGGCTAAGTGATAAAGAGAAAAATTTTAAAGCTGCTAGAGGAAAAAAAAGGCTATCACATACAAAGGAGCCGCCATAAGAATGACATCTGACTTCTCAACAGAAACACCTGAGGCCAGAAGGGTATGGCGAGATATATTCAAAGTAATGCAGAACAAGAGCCTACAACCAAGACTACTTTATCCAGCGAGGCTATCATTTAAAATTGAAGGAGAAATAAAAAGCTTACCAGACAAAAAGAAAAAACTCAAGGAATTCACTAAAACCAAACCAATGCTGCAAGAAATGTTAAGGGACCTATTATAAACAGATCAAAGAGGGAAAAGAATATAACAAAAGAGGAATGCAGAAAGAATAAAATGGCAATAAACAACTACATATCAATAATAACCTTAAATGTAAATGGATTAAATGATCCAACCAAAAAACATAGGGTAGCTGCCTGGATAAGAAAACAGGACTCATACATATGCTGTCTACAAGAGACACACTTCAAAACAAAGGATGCACATAGACTGAAGGTAAAAGGATGAAAAAAAATATTTCATGCAAACGCAAATTAAAGAAAAGCCGGGGTAGCAATACTTAGACAAAATAGACTTTAAAACAAAGGCCATAGTAAGAGATAAAGAAGATCACTACATAATGATAAAAGGAGCAATTCAACAGTAAGATATAACCATTATAAATATCTATGCACCTAATATAGGAGCACCTAAATATATAAAACAGACTTTGATGGATATAAAGGGAGAGATCAACAGCAATACTATAATAGTAGTGGATTTTAATACCCCATTAACATCACTAGATAGATCCTCAAGAAAGAAAACTAACAAAGAAACAGCAGACTTAAAGGACACACTAGATCAACTCAATTTAATAGATATCTTCAGAAGCTTTCATCCTAAAGCAGCAGAATATGCATTCTTTTCAGTGCTCATGGTACATTCTCTAGGATAGACCACATGTTAGGGCACAAAAGTGGTCTCAACAAATTTAAGAAGATTGAAATAATATCAAGCATTTTCTCTGATCACAATGGCATGAAACTAGAAAACAACCACAACAGAAAAAATTAAAAATACTCAAACACATGGAAACTAAATAGCATGTAATTAAATAACAAATGGGTTAACAATGAGATCAAAAAAGAAATTAAAAAATTCTTAGAAACGAATGATAATGAACATACAACAACTCAAAATTTATGGGACACAGCAAAAGCAGTCTTAAGAGGGAAGTTCATAACATTATATGCATACCTTAAGAAGCTAGAAAAGGCTCAAATAAACAACTTAACCCTGCATCTAAAAGAGCTAGAAAAAGAACAGCAAGTAAAGCCCAGAGGTAGTAGAAGGAAGGAAATAATAAAGATCAGAGAGGAAATAAATGATATAGAGGCTAAAGAAACAATACAGAGGATCAATGAAAAAAGGAACTGGTTCTTTGAAAAGGTAAACAAGATCGATGAACCTTTAACCAGACTCACCCAGAAAACAAAAGAGAGAGGACTCAAATAAATAAAATTAGAAATGAGAGTGGAGAAATAACAACCGACACAACAGAAATACAAAGGATTGTAAGAAAATACTATGACGCCTGACCAGGCGGTGGCGTAGTGCATAGAGCGTCGGACTGGGATGCGGAAGACCCCGGTTCGAGACTCCGAGCTCGCCAGCTTAAGCGCGGGTCCATCTGGCTTGAGTGAAGACTCACCAGCTTGGACCCAAGGTCGCTGGCTCCAGCCGGGAGTTGCTTTGGTCTGCTGAAGGCCCGCGGTCAAGGCACATGTGAGAGAGCAATCAATGAACAACTAAGGTGTCACAAGGGCAACGAAAAACTAATGATTGATGCTTCTCACCTCTCTCCATTCCTGTCTGTCTGTCTCTATCTGTCCCTCTCTCTGACTCTCTCTCTGTCCCTGTTAAAAAAAAGAAAAGAAAAAAAAATACTATGATGAACTCTATGCCAAAAAATTAGACAACCTAGATGAAGTGGACAAATTCCTTGAAACATATAATATTTTAAAAATCAATCTGGAAGAATCAGAAAACCTAAACAGACCGATTACAACAAATGAGATCGAAACAGTTATCAAAATACTACCAACAAACAAAAGCCCGGGGCCCGATGGCTTCACAAGTGAATTCTACAAAATAATCAAAGAAAAACTAATTCCTATCTTTCTCAAGCTATTTCAAAATATTCAAGAGGAAGGAAGACTTCCAAGCTCCTTTTATTAGGCGAGCATAATTCTGATTCCAAAACCAGGCAAAGACAACACAAAGAAAGAAAATTATAGGCTAATATCCCTGATGAATCTAGATGCTAAAATCCTCAACAAAATATTAGCCAACTGGATCCAGCATAAATGAAAAAAATCATACACCATGATCAAGTGGGTTTTATTCTGGGGAGGCAAGGCTGGTACAATATTTGCAAATCAATCAATGTGATTCATCACATAAACAAAAGGAAGGACAGAAACCACATGATAATTTCAAAAATGCAGAAAAAGCATTTGATAAAATCCAGCACCCATTCATGATCAAAACTCTCAGCAAAGTGGGAATACAGGGAAGCATGATAAACCCACAGTCAACATCATACTAAATGGGCAAAAATGAAAAGCAGTCCCCTTAAGATCAGGAACAAGGCAGGGGTGCCCCCTTTCACCACTCTTATTCAACATAGTTCTGGAAGTCCTAGCCACAGCAATCAGACAAGAAGAAGAAATAAAAGGTATTAAAATTGGAAAAGAAGTAAAACTATCATTATTTGCAGATGATATGATATTGTATATAGAAAACCCTAAAGTCTCAGTCTAAAAACTACTGGACCTGATAAATGAATTCAGCAAGGTGGCAGAATATTAAATTAATGTTCAGAAATCAGAGGCATTTTTATACACCAACAATGAACTGTCAGAAAGAGAAATTAAGGAAACAATCCCCTTCACTATTGCAACCAATAAATAAAGTACATAGGAGTAAATTTAACCAAGGAGATTAAAGACTTGTACTCAGAAAATTATAAAACACTGATAAAAGAAATCAAGGAAGATACAAACAAGTGGAAGAATATACTGTGCTCATGGTTAGGAAGAATAAACATCATTAAAATGTCTATATTACCCAAAGCAATTTATAAATTCTATGCAACTCCTACTAAAATACCAATAACATACTTCAAAGATATAGAACAAATATTCCAAAAACTTATATGAAACCAAAAAAGAAACGAATAGCCTCAGCAATCTTGAAAAGGAAGAATAAAGTGGGAGGCATCACACTTCCTGATATCAAGTTATACTACAAAGCCATTGTACTCAGAACAGCTTTGTACTGGCATAAGAACAGGCATATAGATCAATGGAACAGAACAGAGAACCCAGAAATAAACCCACAGCTTTATGGACAACTGATATTTGACAAAGGAGGAAAGAACATACAATGGAGTAAAGACAGCCTCTTCAACAAATGGTGTTGGGAAAATTGGACAGCTATCTGCAAAAAAATGAAACTAGACCATCAACTTACACCATTCACAAAAATAAACTCAAAATGGATAAAAGACTTAAATGTAAGCCGTGAAACCATAAGCATCTTAGAAGAAAACATAGGCATTAAGCTCTCTGACATCTCTTGAAGCAATATATTTGCAGATTTACCTCCACAGGCAAGGGAAGTAAAAGACAGGATAAACAAATAGGACTATATCAAACTAAAAAGTTTTTGCACAGCTAAAGACAATAAGAACAGAATAAAAAGACAAACCACACAATGGGAGAACATATTTGACAATACTTCTGATAAGGGGTTAATAAACAAAATTTATAAAGAACTTGTAAAACTCAACACCAGGAAGATAAACAATCCAATCAAAAAATGGGCAAAAGAATATGAAAAAATGCTCAACATCACTAATCATTAGAGAAATGCAAATTAAAACCACAATGAGATATCACCTCACACCAGTCAGAATGGCACTCATCAGCAAAACAACACAGAACAAGTGCTGGCGAGGATGTGGAGAAAAGGGAACCCTTCTGCACTGCTGGTGGGAATGCAGACTGGTGCAGCCACTGTGGAAAACAGTTTGGAGATTCCTCAGAAAATTAAAAATCGAACTGCCTTTTGACCCAGCTATCCCACTTATATACCCACTTATATACCCTAAGAACACCATAGCACTGTTCGAAAAGAAGAAATGCGCCCCCATGTTCGTGGCAGCATTGTTCACAATAGCGAAGATCTGGAAACAGCCCAAGTGTCCGTCAGAAGACGAGTGGATTAAAAAGCTATGGTACATATATACTATGGAATACTACTCAGCCATAAGAAACGATGACATCGGATCATTTATAACAAAATGGATGTACCTTGATAACATTATACGGAGTGAAATAAGTAAATCAGAAAAAAAGAAAAACTGAGAACAGCATGATTTCATACATAGGTGGGACATAAAAGTGAGTATATGAGACATGGACTAGAGAGTGGTGGTTATGGGATGGGGGGAGGGAGGGAAGAGTGGAATAGGGAGGAGGGGAGGGACACAGGGAAAACCAGATAGAAGGTGACAGAGGACAATTTGACTTTTGCTGACGGGTATGCAACACAATTGAATGATAAGATAACCTGGAGATGTTTTCATTGTACATATGTACCCTGATTTATTGATGTCACCCCATTAGAATTAATAATAATAAAATATATTTTAAAAATGGGCAAAAGAAATGAATAAACACTTCTCCAAAGAGATCATACAGATGGCCAATAGGCATATGAAAAAATGCTCAACATCACTAATCATTAGAGAAATGCAAATTAAAACCACAATGAGATATCACCTCACACCAGTCAGAATGGCGCTCATCAGCAAAACAACACAGAGTAAGTGCTGGGGAGGATGTGGAGAAGAGGGAACCCTTCTGCACTGCTGGTGGGAATGCAGACTGGTGCAGCCACTGTGGAAAACAGTATGGAAATTCCTCAAAAAATTAAAAATTGAACTGCCTTTGACCCAGCTATCCCACTTTTAGGAATATACCCCAAGAGCACCATAGCATTGTTTGAAAAGGAGAAATGCACCCCCATGTTTATGGCAGCATTGTTCACAATAGCGAAGATCTGGAAACAGCTCAAGTTTCCGTCAGTGGACGAGTGCATTAAAAAGCCATGGTACATATATACACTGGAATAATATGAGGCATTGAAAAATAAAGAAATCTTACTTTTTACAACACCATGGATGGACCTGGAAACTATTAGGTTGAGTGAAATAAGCCAGGCAGAAAAAGAAAAATATATGATCTCACTCATTTGAGAAATCCAATGAACAATGAGAACTGAGAAACGGAATTTGGACAGAGGATGGTTCAAAGGGACCAGAGGAAAAGAGGACAGAGGGAAAGGGGATGATAGGATGGGATAAACCTGAAGGGAAGGAGGGAGGACGTATGGGGAGGGGGGCAAGGGAGATGTTGAGGGGAATACGGGGAGGGGGATGCATTTGTGGCAACACTGAATCTATGTAAACATAATAAATTAAAATCAATAATAAAAAAAGAGTCCATGACTCAAGCACAAGAACCCCTGCCCCTTGTGTGACACTCCTTCACAAGCTGGCCTCTGCCCACTTTACACATGTGTAAGAAGTACTCTAACATATGTGATCATGACCTATGGTAAGAACTACATAATATTTAAATGTACAACAGAACCAAAATTTTACAAAATAATTCTTATTCTTACTATATCATATGCACTCTAATCTTTACTATTTTAGTAATTTCCTTTTTATTTTTTATTACTTTTAATTTTATTTTTTGATATATTCTTTAAATTTATTGGAGTGACATTGGGTAATAAATTTATATAGGTTTCAAGTGTACAGTTTTATGATGCATCATTTATATATATATTGTATCATGTGCCCATCAATCAAAGTCAAATCTTTTATTATTAAGGGGTTTAGTTCCTTAACTTTTTACTTCCCCACCCCCTGTCCCTTGATAACCACCGTACAGTTTTCTGTGTCTATGAGTTTTTGTTTTTGTTGTTTGTTCATTTGTTGCTTTCAGTTTTATATCCTATACGTGAGTGAAAACATATGGTTCTTGACTTTTTCTGTCTGACTTATTTCACTTAGCATAATATTCTCAAGAGCCATCTATGTTGTGATAAACAGCAGTATTTCATCTTTTCTTATGGTTGAGTAGTATTTCATTGTATATATGTACCACATCTTTTTTATCCAATAAAGGACACTCTGGTTGTTTACATGTCTTGGCCACCATGAATACTGCTGCAATGAACATAGGGGTGCATATACTTTATAAATAAATACAATATTTTCAAATCATGGGGGTAGCTACCCAGTAGAGGGATTGCTGGGTCATATGGTAGTTCTATTCTTAACTTTTTGGAGGAGCCTCCATATTTTCTTCCATAGTGGCTGTACCAGTTTACATTCCCACTGGCAGTGAATGAGGGTTCCTTTCTCTCCACAACCTTCTTAACGCTTGTTGATAACAGCCAATCTAACAGGTGTGAGGTGGTATCTCATTGTACTTTTGATTTGCATTTCTCTAATAGCTAGTGAAGTTGAACAACTTTTTTTATATGTTAGCCATTTGTGTATCTTCTTGGGAGAAGTCTCTGTTCAGGTCCTCTGCCAATTTTTTAATTCAATTGTTTGTTTGGTGTTGAGTTGTAATTTATTTCCTTTTTTAATGCTGATCATGACCCCTTAAACTAATTTTACAACCCAATTACCAATTGATTTCAACCTGCAAATTGAAACTTTGGTCCTATTCTGTGTGGTCTTTGTAGTTCTCTGTTATTTTCTATCTTGACTTCCAAGTGGATTACAAGTTCTTGGAGGGCAAGAATCATGACTTAGACATCCTCAGTATGGCCCATAGTGCAGAGTAGATGCCTTAGAAGTATAAAAGAACAGTTGGATGGCCTGACCATGCGGTGGCACAGTGGATAGAGCATGGGTCTGGGATTATGAGGACCTGGGTTCAAACCCCAAGGTTGCCAGCTTGAAATGAGCTCACTGGCTTGAGCCCAAAGGTCACTGGCTTGAAGCCCAAGGTCTCTGGGTTAAGCAAGGGGTCACTGGCTCTGCAGGAGACCCCTGGTCAAGGAACATATGAGAAAGCAATCAATGAGCAGCTGAAGTGCCACAACTATGAATTGATGCTTCTCATCTCTCTCCCTTCCTGTTTGTCTGTCCCTCTTTCTCTTTCTCTCTCTCACTTTAGAAATAAACAAAAAAACTAACTGGACAATATGTGGGAAAGCCCTGAAACAAAGGGAGTTTTATTTGTTTTTGTTGTTGTTGTTTTCTTTTTTGTATTTTTCCAAAGTGAGAAGTAGGGGGCCGCAGACAGACAGATTCCCACATGCGCCCAACCAGGATCCACCCACATGCCCACCAGGGGGTGATGCTCTGCCCATCTGGGCCATTGCTCTGCTGCAACCAGAGCCATTCTAGCGCCTGAAGCGGAGGCCATGGAGCCGTCCTCAGTGCCCAGACCAACTTTGCTCCAATGGAGCCTTGGCTGTGGGAGGGGAATAGAGAGATAGAGAGAAAGGAGAGGGGGAAGGGTGGAGAAGCAGATAGGCTCTTTTCTCATGTGCCCTGGCCAGGAATCATACCCAAGACTTCCACACGCCGGGCTGACGCTCTACCACTGAGCCAACCAGCCAGGGCAAAACAAAGGTTTTTGATGCAAGAATTCTCTGGATTGGACCTGACCTGTGGTGGCGCAGTGGATAAAGCGTCAACCTGGGAACACTGAGGTCGCCAGTTCAAAACCCTGCACTGGTCTGGTCAAGGCACATATGGGAGTTGATGCTTCTAGCTCCTCCCCCCTTTCTCTCTCTCTCTCTTTCTCTCTCTCTCCCTCTCTCTCTCTGTGTGTGTGTGTGTATGTGTGTGTGTGTATGTCTCCTCTCTAAAATAAATAAATAAAAAGAAACTAAAAAAAAAAGAATTCTCTGGATTGCAGGGTAACTGAGGTCTCTGTGAGGCTGGGTTAGTGTGACCACTGTCCATATGAGCCTGTTCCCTGGGGTAAGAGATATACCAACCTACACAGTAGAAAATACAGTGGCCCGTGAATAGCTCAGCAGAATAACCCTAAACATTGTCAGGTCTCTCTCCCAGGAGACATAGGGGGAAAATGTTATTAATAGAATAAAAATGCTGCTTTGCAAAAGATACCAGCAAGGTGAGAAAGTAACTTTTGTTATTAAATCTGTTGATCAGTCTTTAAGAATTTGTTGTTTCTGCTATGTTAGCACTGTGCCACGTTTGTCTCTTCTCCAGAGCTTGAGAAACGGTAGACATGTGGAAACCAACAAATGGATCAAAATGATTAAGGGTTAAACTGCTGGTGTGAACACCAGGGGAAAGTTTAGGAAGGGAGATGTGCTCTCAGAAGGTTGATTCTTCATTCTAACTTCCCAATGCTAAAGCACTATTGTCTTGGCATAAACAATATCTCAGGAAACTGGGGTCCAGATAAGCTTGGGGACCTTTGTCAAACACAGTGGCTGCTTCTAGTGGCAAAGAGGCTGGAGGCAATTTACTCAACTGCTATAACCTCATCCTCAGAGTCTCTGAAGTGAGAAAGCAACCTGTCTTTCATGTTTGTTGTCATTGGGGCTATGGAGACCTTGCATGTTCAGGACCCAAGACATAGTATGCACCAATAAATGGCAGTTGCTATGGCTTTGTATTTTGTCTGGGCCATTGGTTGACTTATATATACTCGCATATTTGCCTCTCTGACAGGCCAAATAGTGTAAGGGCTCAGAGGGAAACTGATGCCCCCCTGAAATGCCCAGCACAATGGCACACTCCCTGGTGTGTCAGAGCCCATGGAAGGACAGCAATAGCTGTAACAGGTACAGTCCAGCTGCCTCATGTTCAGTGCACTCCTCTACCAGAAGCTCCTGCTTCTCCCCAACCCCTGCCCAGCCCCCTATGGACCACGTGGAACAGGCTGATTCTGGTTCACATCCTACTGGTTGCACTGGTTGGAGGCAAATTTACTTTCTGCATTCTCAAGTCCAAAAGCAGGAAAATGGGGAAGCATTTGACTGGGCTGACTTTAATAAAAATCAATCTGACTGGCTACAGGTAGTTACAGAGGCTTAAGGGGGCAGCCTCTGACCCACCCCCATGAGAATCAGGCTTTGAAAGGGAATTTAAAGTTCTCACCCTACATTAAATGCACTCTCTCGATCACACCAAAGGAAAACTGACTTGACACCATCATAATCAGCCAGGGCCCTGCAGCAGGGACAGACACTGTCCCCTGCTTCTCACAGAAGCCAGAACAGAGATCACAGTCCCGTCTCCTAGTGAGTGAGTTCTAGCGATGAATGACACAGAAGAGTCCTGTGGCTGCACCTGCTGTCTCTCTGTGGTCCCCTGTCCTTCCTGCTGCCTGAAGTGTGGGTGCGGTTGTCTGACGCCATGAGAAAGAAAGCTACTCCCTCAGGACGATAGTGTGATAGTTGGGGGAGCCTGGGCCCCCAAGCACTCTGTGGGTCACTTCTTTCTGAACTCAGTTTCTGCGAGGGAGACATAAACTCCTACCTTGTTCAGGCCACCGTTATACTCGATTTTCCATGCCATGGAATGGAATCCTGCCCTCGCTGCAACAGTTCTGCCCCAAGACCGTCACCCTGAAAATGGCAGGCAGGCTTACACCTCAGGCCCGTTCCTAAAGCATTCCTCAGTGAGAACAGGAGGGAGTAGGTCCTCATCCAGGCGGTTTCTAAAGAAGCAGAGTCCCCAGTTCATCCTTTGTCCACAATTTTGTGAGGCAAGACTTTATGTCGGATGCTGAGCTGGATACTAGAGAGACAGCCTTAAACAGAAGAAACCAGCCTGTCGTCACAGGGAACACCTCCAGACACACAGAGATGAGACACCAGAGATCAAGCAGGGTGGTGGGGGAAGCATGACAAACTCAGGCGCATTGGCCGGGCAAGCAAGTGCATTGGGCTGTGCAACCAACATCAGAGGGATTCAGGAGTGAGCTCACTTTCATCCCATGCTTATCACTGACTTTCTAGAAGGGCAGAGGGATCTGGGGGTGAGGGGGAGTGGGAATGTCTGGGGAAGGCCAAGAGAACCATGCCACAAGACCTGGAAGGCAGGGGAACAGCCCCACTGTCTGCCAGTCATGTCCATGCCACTCCGGGCCAAGCGCTGGTGCAGCTCCGTGAAAGGAACCAGCTTCTCCTATAGGTGCAGTGGAGACAGACAGGGGTCAGATGTCCCCAGGGGACCACTTTGCCTTTGTCTTCTCTTGCTTTGTATCCACGTCCTTCTACGGAGACCTCGGGCTCGCACTCCGTCAGAGGACTGGCCCCCCAAGACATCATTCCAGACCCCTGTGTGGTCCCAAGTGTGGTCCTATGACCTCCAGTGACCCCCACCCCCAGAGCTTCACTTCTGGCATCCCCCATGTAGTGCCAGAGTCATCCTGCAGGTTCAGCCCTGCTCTTCTGCACTCATGTGGTCCACTTCCTTTTTCAGATCCTAATGGACTCCAGTCTCAATGCCATGAAATTCCAAGGCAGGGCACAGAGTCCTTGCAGATTAAAGAATATGAAGACAGCCCTGGAGGGTTGGCTCACCAGTAGAGCATCGGCCTGGCGTGTGAATGTCCCAGATTTAATTGCCAGTCAGGGCACACAGGAGAAGCACCCGTCTGCTTCTCCATCCTTCCCCCTCCATCCTTCCCCCTCTCCTCCCTCTCTCTCTCTCTTCCCCTCCCTCAGCCAAGGCTCCATTGGAGCAAAGTTGGCCCAGGTTCTGAGGACGGCTCCATGGCCTCCACCTCAGGCTCTAGAATGACTTCGATTGCAGTGGAGCAATGGTCCAGATGGGCAGAGCATCACCCCCTGCTGGGCATGCGGGGTGGATCCCGGTCGGGCGCATGTGGGAGTCTGTCTCTCTGCCTCCCCACTTCTCACTTCGGAAAAATACCAAAAAAAAAAAAGAATACTGAAGAGACAGGACAAGTAAAGGCAGTGACTGATTCTGACTGGATCCTGGATGGGGTGCCAGAGGGGTCAGAAAAGCGTCATTGGAACAGTTGGTGAGATGTGAGTATTGAATAGGATCATCACACTGGCTCTGAGAGACACGCGCCTCTCAGGGCGACGAACCATGTTGTCTGCAACATCAGCCTGAATAGTTCTGCAACACCATGAACGGTGCGCACTCAGGGCAGCTGCTACACTATGAGCCGGTGTGGAAGGTAGACAGGGTTTCTTGTACTGCTCTTACATCGTATCCAAGATATAAATTTCTTTCAAAATGCAAAGTTTAAAAAAAAAATCATTTTTATGGCCCTAGCCAGTTGGCTCAATGGTGGAGCATTGGTCGGCATGCAGATGTCCCGGGTTCAATACCCAGTCAGGGCACACATGAAAAGCGACCATCTGCTTCTCTTCCCCTCCCTCTCTCCATTCTCCCTCTCTTCCCTACTGCAACCAGTGGTTTGGTTGGTCCAAGATATTGGGCTCAAATGCTGAGGATAGCTGGCTTGATTTGAGCATCGGCCCCAGACGAGGGTTGCCAGGTGGATCCTGGTTGGGGCACATGTGGGGATCTGTCTCTCTATCTCCCCTCCTTTCACTTACAATTTTTTTTAACATTTTCAAGGTAAAATAAATAAATAAACAACAAGAACAAGGAGCCCAGAAGCAGGCACGGCAGCCCAACAAGGAGCATTTGGGGTTCCTGGAGGATTGCACAGAAGGGAGGTCAGTGTGGGAGGGAGGGTCTGAACCAGCCTCCCTGCCCAAGGACAGCCACCTCTCTCACTTTGTTCCCCTGCTATTTATAGCATGACTGCTTTCCTCCATAAAGCCCTGAAACAGAAATGTCAAAGAGCAGCTGCTGCCTCTCAGGAACCTAATAAAATGTATGTTTCCACACCACCCACTACTCTCCATCATAAACATTCTGTAGTTCCTACCCCTTCAGTCCTTGTTAGCAGGAGCACTTGCTTCAAAACCAGATTCTATTTATTAAGAATTTCTTTCACCTGATGAGTGGTGGCACAGTGGATAGAGCACCAACTTGGGATGCTGAGGTCCGATGTTCAAGACCCAAGGTCTTGAGCACAGGCTTGAGCACAGGCTTGCCAGCTTGAGCGCAGGCTTGAGCACAGGCTTGCCAGCTTGAGCGCAGGATGCCAGTTTTAGCATGGGATCATCAACATGATCTCCTGGTCACTGACTTGAGCCCAAAGATCATTGGCTTGAAACCCAAGGTCACTGGCTTGAGAAAGGAGTCACTGGCTTGGCTGGAGCATCCCTCCCCCCTGTCAAGGCACATATGAGAAGTAATTAATGAACAACTAAAGTGCCAAAGGTGAGAGGGATGCCACCAACAGACATAGTGAGGAGTCAAAGAAGGGCACAACATTCTGGGATTCCACTTATCCATGTCAGGAGCCGAACATAGAAGTCCCTGGGAGGCTCAGTGGGACCTCGGGAAAGCAGCCTCATCATCTGGAGGACGGTGCCTTCAGTGGTCTGTATGGCCCATGTGCCCCCTGAGGCTTCTTGGTCTCTTCTGTCTTTTAGATGCATTGGCTCAGGTCACCATAACAAAGTGTCACACACTTGGGGGGTTAAAAAACAGACAGTTCTGGGGGTTGGAAGTTTAAGATCAAGGTGCTGGCCCATTAGGTTCTGGGAAACCTCTCTTCCTGACTTGCAGGCTGCCGCCTTCTCTCTCCTGGGAGGGTTGGGGAGAGGGGAGAGACTGAGAATTTTCTGGGATGCTTCATCTGATAGGGCCCCACCCTTACAACTTCATTTAACCTTGATTACCTCCATGAAGGCCCTATCTCCAAGTATGGTCACATTGGAATTGGGATTTCAACATATGAATTTTGAGAGACACTATTCAGTCCATAACTGATGACGAGACCACTATCACTGAGATCCCCCAAATTCATCTTTGATGAGAACTTGAGTCTGCCTCCTCCTCTCAGCTGACTTTGGCCACTGACTACTATCTCCTCCTTGGTGCCAGGTGACGTCTGTGGTGCCATCACTTCTGTTGGCAAAGGGCCTACCTCCTGCTGGGAAGACTGAGGTCTGAGGCAAGCAGGTATGGCGGGAAATGCCCAAGTCACTGTGTACAGGCAGCGGGTGGGGTGCAGACTGATGAGCGCCAAGCCCCAACCCTGTACTGACCCTTCTGAATACAGGACAGCACCTCCAGGGGAAAGCTGTCAGGTGACCTAGACTGGGCCTTCAGGCTCCCTGAACACAACAGTCATCATATGGGAACACCATTCAGCTTTGGCTCCTGTTGTGTGCCTGACAATGGGGAATGTTTTGACTTTGCTTGCTGTGCGACCTGGCCAGCTGCACTTCCTCTGTACTGAGCAAGCACTATTCGGGGGACAGTTATGATTGTTAGGCAGATAGACTCACATTTGGAAAGAGGAGGGGTTTGCATGAGTTGATTACATTAGCCAGCTTCCTTTATTTTTTCTGGGAAATCCTTCTTTCCATATGTCTGGATGAGAGGGCTCACAGAACCGCACAATACAGCACATGGGACCCTCGCCCAGGACAGCTTCAGGGACCTGTCCAGGGACTATGCAAGGCCACAGAGCAGGGGCGGGAGCTCTGTCAGTGGCACTTGGTCAAGTCACACTCAGGGAAAGTCATCAGCCTGAGCAGCCTGTCTCTCCTTTCTTACTGGAGACTGGGGCATATCAAGCTCCAAGTGTGGTTCCAAAGGCCTGGGTCTGCCCCGGTCAGCCAACGTCTGGGTCCTTTTCCCTCCCTTCCTTGAGCTGGCCCTTCCCTCCACCAGGAGACCATTCTTCTCTCACAGAATTTCAGCCTTCAATGGAAGAAACGTCACTGTTCCTTCTGGTAAAGTGAGGCCTTCATCTCCTCAGTCCTTTCTCACATCCTGTTCCTGGTTCCTAAGTTCCACCGCAACCAAGTCATCCACGCACCTGAGCGCCTGCCCGTCGTGTGCAGATTAGCACCCCTCCTGCACTGTCCAGTTCAGTCTCTCCCCCTCCTTGAGCTGCTGGCTCTGGCCTTCCCTCTACATCCACTCGGGCCCTAGGCAGCCCTCCCGTCTCTCTCCCCACCTTCATACATTGTCCCACGTGCGACATGTTGGCCCAGGACCTAGTGTGAAAAGACACCAACATCCTCCACAGGTCTCAGTGGCCTCACCTGGTGTGCAGACCACAGAGAGCCTGCTGGCCTGCCTGGGTGGGAGGTGACTATGCCCCAGACCTTTATGGCCAACCAGGTGGGGAGGCCAGGTTCTGCAACCCATGTGGGAGGTCACCGGCTTGCTCACCAGACCCCATTTCCTGAGGAACCATTTCTTTTGGCTGATTAACATCTAAGGACAAGCCCAAAGGACACATGGGGACAAGCTGTGTCCTGCCCCATGCCCAGGCCCAAGGGGAGCAGCACTGGCTGGGAAACTGGGTTGCAGAGCAGCCTGGGTTCTCCTACAGCCACATTTTTTATTCACCGTCTAGAAGCTCAGTTCCTTCTGGAACCTTGAAAACAGTCAACAGTCAACATTTCCTCCCATGGGAAAATGTATAAACACAGGGGTTGAACCCAAGAACCTTGAACTGAAAACACATAACTGCAGTTAACCCTGAGCCTACAGCCTGGATCTTTGACCCGCCACACTGCCCAGCTCTGCCCTGGGCCAGCAGTGAGGTCAGGAGAGGAGATTGGAACACAGCCTCTGTGAGTGGCCTCCTATCTCTGACTCGTATCCCCAGCCTCTTTGCCAGGAGAGAGAGAGAAATGTGCTCTGCAGATTTTATAACTGAATTTTCCGGGCATTACGAAATATCCTAATAAATCCACACTTTACCCAACTTCAAAGGACAGTCAGTGCTGATGCTAAGTGTACCTGCTGTAGGGGCAGGAGCCCCCTGCTCAGGTCCCTGCCAAGGCTGGCACCTTGCTCTCTGACTGGGACTGTTGGCACACTCCCAGAAGAACTGTTCAGCGGGTTCTCAGACTCTGAACAAATGTCTACATTTTGCAGAGTTCCTAAATCCACCTTACTAGGTGAAGACCTTCTTTTAAAGAACAGATTCCAAAGTGGAATGGTCAGTGGCCACACTCATTTGTAAGGTTTATCCATACAAATTATTTGTGTCCTCTGCATGCTGTCCCTCCTGTCCCTTGCAGCTCTGAAGAGCTAATGGTCTGACTCTTACTCCAGATCTGGGCCCTTGGGGACCACTACTCCCCAGCCACCTCTGTCCTCTCTCCCTTCCTCCCAAAGAAGTTTGTGGACATAGAGCCTGGAGTTCCCAGTGAACCCAGACCCACCACCCACCAGCACCTGACTCAGTATTGTCAGGTCAACTCAGGCCAGAGGCCACGGGATCAAGCCCCAGGTCAAAAACTACATTGGCTAGAATATTTCTTAGAACCAGAAGAGTTGGTGGTCTCTTTGTGACATAAGGGTCAGCAGGGAGCAGCATGGCCGTGTGTCAGAAGGTTTCACCATTGAGAGGTACAAATGACTGGCCTGAACAGACCTTCCTGTGAGTGCCAGGCAAAGTTACAGGTTCCAAGGACCCCAGGGATCTGCTGGTGACGTTCTGACAGTGAAGCTGGGAGAGTAGGGTGATGGACAAGGAACAGGCGACGTGGGGTTCGGTGGAGGGGATTCAGGATCCAGAGCAGCTCAGCACTGACCTGTTCTAGTGACTGAGTTCCTCAATAGGATTCGTTTTAACAAATAAAGATTGTCTCTGCATTATGCTTTTTGAAAATTGTCTGATCCAGTCTCCTTGAGTTATTTTGCTTTGGTTTTAAATTGTCTGTTTAGCTTAATTTTCCATCCTCTGGATGAGGATGTCCCTGCTCCTGTCCTTCAAAATGTCTACGACCAATTACTTACTTAGACTTTGGTCCTAAAGCTCATGAAACAACAGACACTCTACTGCCTAAATATTGTAAACAATCACCGAGGACTAAGCATTTGCAGGTAGTTCACAAATGTGACCTGAGGCTTATGGGCAGAGACATCTCTAGCAAGCGGTCCATCCTTTCAGTGGTGGAGAGAATGCCCACCTGCCAGAGCTCCACCATCCCCAGATGAGACAGGCATTCCAAGGCTTTCAATCCTTATAGGAGCCATGACACTGAAAGCCTACCTTGGTTTGCAACAGGAAAACAGTGGCTCTATTTCCTTATTGCTTAAGGGAGAAGGAGGTCTGGAGAGATGGCCAAGGCTAACCAGCCAGGAGTCACTGCTGGAATCTAATGGCCGATATTCCCTTCTGTCCATGAGCTCTTCAGTCTGGGGACTCCCCTCCTACTGGAACTCTTCCTTGGCCAGGATCGCTAATTTCTGGGCTTCCTTCCCAGTACAAACTTTCCCAATATGGCCCATTTTGGTGCTGCACAGAGATTTCTCTGTCCACCCAGCCCTTCCCTGACAGAGCTCCTCTCTGTCCCACAACCGGGGTACCAGACACTTGTCACCGCCTTCATCCCCAGCAAAAATTTATCCTCGGAGCCCCAAATCCAAATGTTCAACTTTCTAATGGATCATGGTTACCAAATTCAATGTGTCCCAAACATCACTCCTCACCTTCCCCCAACTGGCTCCACAGAGAACAGGGCTACCATTTCCCTGGCCACCCACCCAGCCAACAACCTCAGAGCTGTGCCAGAGCCCCTTCTTCTCTCTCATCCCCTGAATTTACTGGCTGTCCAATTCTTATATTTTCAACCTTAATAAAAATTTGGTTTCCACCCCTCCCCTCCTCTCTACCCCACTGCAACTGGACCACTTCTCAGCCTCTCGTCTGACGTGTTTTTTTATTAATAGTTTAATAAACATTTATTCCTTTAGTTGAACAACATCTACACACAAAATAGATGGTGTAAGATTTAAGTGGAAAGGAATTAAGGTCTTCAGAGGTTTTATCAGTCTGCCACATGTTTTCTGAAAACCATTTAACTGAGCCTTTTAAGACTCCTGATGGCTGCAGCCAGATGGAAAAGTTTGTCTGACTGCACATCTCTCCAGTCCTCACTCTGGCCTTCCTCAGCAAAGCCACCAGAGTGTCCATTCTTTCCCAGCTTAAACCCTTCATGGCTCTCCCTGGCCCAACATGAATCACCTCCAGCTCATCCTGCCCTGGCCCCACCTCGATCCTCACCAGCTATACTGAACACCTGTTCTTCCCAAATGCCCCTACCCCACTCCCTCCACGCCCGCCCAAGGAGCCCACCACAGGTGTCTTCTCTCTCAGGCCTCCACTTAAGCAACACGAGTCCCAGGAAAACATGTCCCAACACAAGACACTGTCTGGGCACACTGCTTCAGGGAGACTGCTCGTGGCTTTGTTTCCTCCTGTCTGTTCTACTCCTGTTGGACATTTACGCTGTTCCCAGTTCAGGGCAGGTTCTAATGGTGCTGCGGCGATGTCCTGTGCTTTGTACACAGGCATGCCTGACTGCACTTCTGAGAGCACTACCTCTAAACCTGCGTTTCCCTGTGGAAAGTTTTTAAATTATGGATTCAATGTATTTAATAGTTAGTAAATTGTTTAAGATTCATAGTTTTTCTTGTTTCAGTCTTGATAAATTTATCTAAGTTTTCACATGTGATGGCATGACCTTGTTTGTACCTTCTCATGATCTTCAATTTGGCAGGCTCTGTTATGATACTGCCTTACTATGCCTGACTAGCTTACCTTTTCTTCTCTCCCTCTTACTCAATCTTGCTAGAGTTTTGGGGTTTTTTTAATCAGTTCTATTACTCTCTCCAAAGAATCTAACTTTTGATTTTGTTGATATTTTATATTGGTTTCTAGTTTATTAAATTCTGCACCTATCTTTATTGTTCTTCTTTTCTCTTTTTATTGAGTTCAATTTTCAGTACTTTTTTAAATTTCTTGAGATTGATTTTAAACTTTTCTTAAAATCTAATATATACTATTAAAATAACCGTCTAAGCATATCTTTATCTTATGAGTTTCAATATGTAATATTTTCATCATTCAATTATAATATGTTTAAATTTTTATTTGCTTTCCGAAGGGTAACTTGGAAATATTTTTGAATTTTCAAATACATGTAAATTTTCTAATCATATTTTTATTTTGAGCATAACTATAACGTAGGTAGAGAGTATATTATATAATTTTAGTCATTTGATACTTGTTAAGATATGCTGTATGGCTCAGCATATGGTTGATTTTTGAAACTGTTCCTCGTGTACTTGAAAAGAATGTAAGATAGTAGTTGTGAGCTCAGTATTCTATATGTGTACATCAGGTTATAGTTGCTCTTGTATTGTCTGAATCATCTATATTCTTACTGATTTGCTGCCAACTTGTTTTATTAGATATTGAGTGTTAAATTTTCCCATTATGATTTCTACATATATTTTGCTTTTTGCTTTATATATTTTCAAGTACTACATATATATAATTTTAGAAGGTTATAACTTCCTGAGGATTTGGCACTGTTATCACTGTGAAATGACTTTTATAGCTCTAGCAATACTTTTCACTTTAAATTCTATTTTGTCTGATAATTAATATAGCTACTCTAATTATCTTTGGATTAGTATCTACATTGGACATATTTTTTCATCTCTTTACTTTTATCAATTCTGTATCCTTTAGTGCTTCTCCTATGAACATTATACAATTTTAAAAATCAATGCATTCTGACAATCTTTGTCTCCTAATTGGAGCATTTAGTCTACTTACGTTTAATAATGTAATGATAAGTTGATATAATTTAATTTACATTAAAGTTAAGGTAAATCCTGATACACTTGGATTATGTTTTCTTTTTATTACTCTTTTTTCTTTATTGAATGCATTGGGGTGATATTTTCTAATAAAACCATACAGGTTTCAAGTGTGCTGCTCTGTAACTCATCATCTACATATTGCATCGTGTGCTTACCACCCAAAGTCATATCTCATTCTGCAATTCATTTTCTTATGAGCTATTTATTTTGGTTTGCAAAAGAGTTTGGTCAGAATTCCATCTTGTGATATTCTGGCATCCTGTTCTTAAGAAAGTTTCCTCTGAGGGTCATTTCACTCCTCTGCAATCTGATTGAAATTCTTTCTTACAATCTTCAATTCCATCCCTAGTGTTGTAAGAGTGATTTCAAGTTGTTGGTTCATTTCAGTTTCTTTAATATACTGCTCTTCTTTTTTTCTTAACTGCTCTGTTATTTTTTCATATGACCAATAAGTATTTCCTCTTCTCCATTTCTTCTTTTCAGGTAAATCTCAAACTGCAGAGTGCTTATTCCAATTCCACTTTTTGATGCCGTGTGATTTCATTTCTCTTGTTTCCGATAGCTTCTTGTGTAGTCCACTAACCCTATTTTCCATTCTTTTTATTTTTTATATGAGAAGTTCACATGAATTTTCCCCAAGTTCTATTAATCTTTCATATGAAACAACTGCATCCTGTATATTCAGTGAGTTAACATCACAATCCACAACAACTTGTCCAATCGGTAACGTGGAATTCTTATAACTGGAGCAAGGTAACTCACAATGTTCTGACACCTTTTCAGTTGATTGAGTTAAGTCATCAAGGTCATCTACAGAACGGATTTTCTCTTTGACCTTGTCCTCTTCTTCATTAGATGTTTTCTTGCAGACCTACCAGAATCTTCATTCACCACAGTAGGAAATCGCTGGTTATCAGTTTTTTCACTCTTTGTTGCATTAATCCACCACTGTCATCAGCAGGTGTTAAGTGTTTCCTGTTACTTCAAACTCAGTGCCCCTCAAGCAGCACTGTGTCTGCACTCTCCATGCCAGCCGGCCCACCTGCACTCCTGGGCCCCACAGGGTGGTGCCACACACACAGTGTGGGGTGGGGCAGTAATGAAGGGGACTTGGCGGCCACAGGTCTCCTGGATGTGCTGGGGCCGAGGTGCTGGCTCCCCTGACACACTTGGATTTAAATCTATCGTGTTGTTAAGTGCTCCCTGTTTGTTCCACCTATATCTTATCTTTATCTTTTTCTTATTTTGTCACTTCTTTTGAATTGAGTTGTTTTTTTGTTTTTTTTTTACCAGGACAGAGAGAGAGTCAGAGAGAGGGATAGATAGGAACAGACAGACAGGAACGGAGACCGGTGAGAAGCATCAATCATTAGTTTTCGTTGCTGTCGCAACACTTTAGTTGTTCATTGATTGCCTTCTCACATGTGCCTTGACCGCGGGCCTTCAGCAGACCGAGCAACCCCTTGCTGGAGCTAGCGACCTTGGGTCCAAGCTGGCGAGCTTTTGCTCAAGCCAGATGGGCCCGTGCTCAACCTGGCAAGGTCGGGGTCTCGAACCTAGGTCTTCCGCATCCCAGTCCAACGCTCTGTCCACTGCGCCACTGCCTGGTCAGGCTGAATTGAGTATTTTTTAATATTCCATTTCCTCCCTTTATTGCTTTGGACAGTGTCCTTTCTATTCTTTTGTTGACTGGCCCTAGGCCTGCAGCACAAACTCTCATGTTGTTTGGATTGAATAGTAACGGGCACTTTTATTCTCTTCTCAAGCCTGGCAAGGATTCTGAAACACACCAACTCTGTACACCTGTCTCCCAAATTTTATACAGTTGTTGTCATGCATTTCAAACAATATACTTTTTTCTGGGTTTTTAATTGAATTATTAGCATATAATATTGTATTAGTTATAACATTAATTATTAGCATATAACATTATATTAGTTTAGGTTTATAACATAATGATTCTTTTCTCTCTTTTCAAGATTCCAGTTACATGTAGACTTTCTCACTCTCATAAGTTTTCCCTCTCATCCTCTTCCATTCTTTTACTGCTCCATGCTTCAGTTCCTGTGTGTGCTTCCAACCTGACATCCAGTTTACTTCAGCTGCGCTATGTGCTATGAAGCTCACCCATGACTTCTTAAATTTGGTTATTATACTTGTCAGTTTTAGAATTACTGTTCAGCCCTTTTTCAAGATTTCCAATACTCTTCTGAAATTTTCAATTTTGTCTTTTAGCTCCTTGAACAGAGTAAGCATACTCATAGCCTATTCTGATAACATTGATGTCTGGAGACCTCATGAGTTTGTTTTTATTGTGCATTGTTCTGCTAGTTTTTATTTTTGTTATCTTTTCTTATTATTTAGTTATTTTTTATTTTTACATTGGACATTTTTGCAAAATTAAGTGAAATATTTTGAGGCCTAGGATACTGTCATCTTTCTCTAAGGAGGGCTTACTTTCCTTTCCCAGAGGCCTGGGACACTAGCACTCTGGGTTTAATTTCATCCAGTTTCTATTTTTCTTTATCATTTTTTTAAAGATTTTATTGATTTTATGGGGAAGCAGGGATGACAAGTAGTTGCTTCACTCTAGTTGTTCATTGGTTACTTCTCATATGTGCCTTGACTGGGCAAGGCCGGAGTTTTAAACCAATGACCTCAGCATTCCAGGCTGATGCTTTACCCACTGCACCACCATAGGCCAGGCTAATTTAATCCACTTTCATGAATTCAAAGGAGTTGAAGGTGAGCTACAATGTCTGCAAAGGCCTGGTTACTTCTCGTTAATATTTTCTCCTATGGTTTAGTCCTTCAGAGTCCCATGTCAAAAATAAGGATTTTCCTGGGATACCCAATTCAGCTGGCCCTAGACTCCAATCCTTGTCCTCTAGCCAAGTTTATTGTCAAAAGAGCTACTCAACCTCTCAGCCTCGCTCCCACATGATCTGTAGTTGGCCAGCAGTCCAGAGGGAGAGCAATGTCAGACTCTGGGTTGCTCTTGGACCTCCATTTCCCTCAGTTCTTGGCTTGCTAAATCTTCACTCTTGTGTTAACTGTGTAATGCCTCCAGATAGATGGCTTTTATATTTAGTGTAGCTTGTATGTTTGTCCTCATTAGGGAGGTTGTATGAATTCCTTAGTCTGCCATAATCCTCTACCTCTAATTTTTCCTCATTGTCAACCTTTTTATTTTGTGTGTATTTTTGTTTGTTTGATTTTTATACCTCAGAGGAAAAAAAAAATCCCTTCTTTTTAAAGCAAACCCTTACTTGTGTGACTAGGTCTCCTGTCTCTGTACTTGTTTAGAATCACCAGGAATCTTCTGGCCCTCCCTTGACACTGGGCCTTCCCCTACAAACATGTCCACCAATCTTCATGCTACACCTGAACCAAAACCCTGTGATTCTAGCTAGTCACCATCCTATGTGGTATTGTTTTTGATAAAAATTCTTGTTAGGATGGTTTATCAGCTCCTTTTTTTTTCCAGAATAATATTGAAAAATGTTTCCATCGTGATTGATTCACTCTGGTAGAATAAGTTTACAAATCAGTGGAGAATAGTGGAGAAGGGTAGAAAAAAAGAAGAGATGGATGTAAGAGGAAACAATATTTTACGTTATGCAGCTTGGCTTGTAGTTTTTTCTATAAAAGTCTTCTCTTTCTTACTCCTACTTTTCCTCTTGCCTCCCTTTTATTGTCCATTCATGGGTAATCTATTTTGACTATTTCTGTTACCCAAATATTCTTATTTGAAGGTCACCAAAAACATTCAAGTTGCCTATTCAGTGGGTTTTTCTCAGTCCTTATTCTCCTTGCTCTTTTTTGCAAAGTTCATGAGGTTTCACCCCTTTCTCTTAAATTCTCTCCTCCTTTAGGTTCTGAGATGCTTGACTTCTTTGTTTTTTTAAGATTTTATTTATTGATTTTACAGAGAAAAGGCAAGGAACAAGAAGTATCAACTCATAGTTGCTTCACTTTAGTTGTTCACTGACCAAGGCTTCAAACTGGTGTCTTCAGTGTCCCAGGTTGATGCTCTATCCACTGCACCACCACCAGCCAGGCTTGGGTGCTTGACTTCTTATTTCCATGATGGTTTATATTTGTTCAACTTTTATTCCTTTCTTCTACTTTTTAAAGGTAGAACTTTCTAAAGGTCTTTGGCCTCTTTCTCTTCTTACCTCTTCTCATTTCTTCTCTTCTTAGAATCCTTGCCTTTGTAAATTCATGGCTTCCACCATTCCTTTTGTGCACTCTAAATTTCTGGCTCAAGTTTCTCTGCGGGGTTCCAGTTTTGCATTTCAAATGACTGATGTTTTTTTATCTGCATACCCTAGGTAGGCCCTTCAGAAAATATTTTAGCAATTGATCTCATAATTTCTACCCATAAACTTCCTCTTCTTTATGACTCCCGATTCATTAGTCATATATACTGCTCACAAAATTAGGAGATATTTTATTGCTTCATATTCATTTTGAAATATCCCCTAATTTTTGTAAGCAGTATATCATGACTACATTATTCATACCCATTGTTTTTATTTACATTAATTGTCCTTCCTTTCATCTCAACTTGTTCAAATCCGTATAGCTTTGAAGAACCAGTTCAATGCCTACTCTTTCAAGAAGTTATTGAGTCATGTGAAAAAGAATGGGTTTCAGCACTCAGAGACAGAGCTCAAATCCAGGATTTTATCACTAACTGTGTGACTATGTAAGGTTTTAATCTGTGGACTTGAGTTTTCTCACCCACAAAAATGAGAGTAAGAGTGACTCAATTCACAGGTTATTAAAGAGATTAGATGAGATACTTATGAATATATTTTCTTTCTTTTACTTACTCCTTGAGAGTGAAATTCATTTCTGATTAGTATATCCCAGGTACTTATTAAATAGTTTTTAAATGTGCAGTTAATATTGTACAATTTGTCAAACAATACAGTACCAATATCAGTATTTTATTTGTCAATTAAAAAGATCAAACCCACTTTATTTTGTTCAATTGAATATTACATTATTAGATGTAGTCACTACTTTGAAACTTATTTTATTTCTATCCACTTGAATGGCTTCAATGTCAAATGTCTGCTAAGATGAGTGAAATAATCAGCAGTCTCTAGAGCAGTGGTTCTTAACCTTTTTTGAGGTACCGAACCCACCAGTTTCATATGCACATTCACTGAACCCTTCTTTAGTGATAAATAAAATATGATTTTTTTTCCAAATTCAATACATAGGTATATGTTTTTTTACTGGTGCACAAAATGAGCCGTGCATGAACATCACCTTGCTCAAAGAACAAAACCAACAAAGTGCATGAACTCACAACAAATTACGGTATTACTTTATTCTGGCCTCCGTGGCAGAGGCTTCTCCGAACCCCTGAGACCAACTCATCGAACCCCTAGGGCTTGATAGAACCCAGGTTAAGAACCACTGCTCTAGAGCCACTACAGTCTCTGCCTGGTGCTGTCCTTGTAAGTGCAAGGATGCTTAGTAATTTCTAGTGGGTTGAATTGTGCAGACAACTGATCTTGGTGTGAAAGTCCCCAAATCCCATCTTTGCATTTTATTTTTGCTTCCTTTATCCAGATAATTGCTTTACTTTTCGCTTCTCCTGATCTTTGTTAAATAGCCTGTTGGGTCTGCGCAGCCATCTGTTCCTACTCCCCTGCTCTCATTTCTCTCTTTGAGTTTTTCCTCCCCCTTGGCCTTAAAGGTGGTGAGGCTGGCTGTAGTTGTCCTGGAAAACCAGCCCTCCGCTGGGAACTGGCCTTTTTCCAAGAGTTTATCAGGCCCAATATCTCCATCTGCCAGGTAGGCATGCAAAGCAAAGCACTCATCTCCCTCTCAGTCTATCAGATACAGCTGAATACGTTTGGCTGAAGCTGCAGCAATTTGCTGATTCATTTCCAGCTCTTAGCTGAGTGGAGACCATCCGGGCAGAGCTTGACTCATCCACCTCCTGGTTCCCTTGGCTGGTGGTGTCTGGCAGCCATCGTAGTATCTTATCTCCTTTCCTCTCCCTTATTAGGTGAGTCCTTCAAGGGTAACCAGAGGTTAGGTGTGGTGAGGTATAGACACACACAGTGGAATTCCCATGGAGTAATTGGCCAGGTTCTCACAACAAAGGAACTGGCCAGGTTCTCATAATGAAGGTTTCTGGTCACAGCTAGTGTAGTAGACTGAATAATGGCTCCAAATACTTCAGGCCCTAATTTCTGTAACCTGTGTATATTACTTTAATTGAAAAAAAAAACTCTGTAGATGTGATTAAATCAATGATCTTCAGACAGAGAAATTATTCTGGATTATCCGGGTGGTCCTTAAATGCCATCACAGGTATTCTTATAAAAGCAATGCAGCACGAGATTTACACACACACACACACACACACACACACACACACACACACACACACACACACATGGGAAGGTGATGATTAGAATGATGGGGCTATAAGCCAATGAGTTCTGGTATCCACTAGAAGCTGGAAGAGGCCAGGAAGGAACTCTTCCCTAGAGCCTCCACTGAGAACACGATCCTGTTGACACCTCAGTTCTATGCCAGTGATGCTGATTTTGGACTTCTGGACTCCAGAAACATGAGAGAATAAATTTAATAATTTTAAGCTACTGAGTGTGAGCTAATTTCTTAGAGTAGCCACAGGAACCTAACACAGCCAGTGACAATGGTGGCAGAGGTGATCACTATAAAATCATTTCTGGGCTGGATGCCCCCGACCACAAACCCATATCTGGGGTGCTCCAAATGCTATGTCATAGTAAGTCAACAAATATGTATTGAGCAATGTTTTGTACACTGTTCATCTGCAGAGCACAGAAGTTATCCTTGTTAGTTGAACCAAAAATGTAGGAAAAGCAATCCTGCTACTTGAGCCATGGGGGAACCTTGGCAGGGTCACCACTGCTGGGGTGGTGTAGGTTGGCACCAGCAGTCCTATGGGTCAGCATTCAGCAGACTTCATTGATGTATTTAAGCTACTGTGACAATTGTCTGACAGAGTTCTGAGGAAAGGGAGACTTTTTCTGAATTTGAAAGTGAGCTGGTGAGGCACCTTGGTTATGGGTCCAAGAAAGTACAGGAAACAGCAATTTCTTAAAGCCTTAAAATATTGTCCCCTGTAATAATGCAAAGTGGGAGACAGTCCAGGCAGTAAGTGTGATGGGATTTTGGGTAGAGGAAGAATAGTGGTGGGCGGGTCAAGAAAGGTTACTACAGGGAGGTAAGCTTGAATTGGGCTTCGATGGGAGCAAACTGGCAGGTCAGAACGAAAGGAATTGGTGGGATTATGATGGGAGCACTGGTGAGAGAGGAAGGATGTCCATGGAGTGGTTGGGGATAGCCACAGCATCTCTTCTGGTGTCATTGAGACTTTTATGTCAGACAGAAGAGAAGGTTGGAAAGGCGATCTGGATGGCTTTGGGAGTCCTTGAAGGCCAAACTAGAAGAGGTCCAGAGGGTGGTGAAGGAGGTCTTGTGGACGGGAAGGACAGCCTAATATGAAGAGGCCCTTCTGGGGGGAGGCTCATGTCAACAAAGGCCTTCAGGGCAGAGGGCAGTGGGCATGGGGGTTGGGGGTCTGACTGAAGGGACATTTTAAAGGGGAACCCACAGGATCTCGGGCTGTGGACACAGTGAGGCTGGAAGCACATCCAAGGCTGGAGGTGACAGGAACAAAAAAACTGAAGGAACCATGGTCAGGACCTCAGGTGGCAACACCAGCAGGCAGCTGGCATTGGGCACCTGGAGGACAGTCGAGCAGGCAGGGCCATGGGAGCATGTCCAGGAACCATCTGCACAGGATAGGTTTTCAATAGCAGCTACTCTTGGGGAAGGAGAACGGAGAAGCTGGGAAGCCCATGCCAGAGCCTGCAGCACACAAGCATCTTCTAGGGTTGAAGCAGTCATATGCCCGACTCCGAACCTGTGGCAGCCTGGTGATCTCTCACTGTTCTATGATGTTGGTTTCAGTTTTGTAATGAGTGTTCATGAAAATAAGTAGCAACATGAAAACCAAAAGCCCTCTTGAAGTAGCAGGATGGAAAATGAAGAATCAGCCTCTTAACATCCCAAGGGCGTCTTCCTCTCGGGGCTGTACAGACCTGGAACTCCACATGTCCCCCACGCGCTCCCATGCCTCCCTGACACCTAGGAGGGTGACGCACTCGGTAGAGATTTCCGTGTGGCTCCAGTGACTGGCATGTCTGTTATCACAGTCTTTTTCATGAGTACTCTGGGGATGGTGAGTTTTCAGGGTGCACCCCCCAGCAACAAGTGAGTTTCTGGGATGATGATTCAAGATGCTTGGGTGGGTCAGAGTTACATGATTTCTTTTTTGGCATGAGATCCCTTCCAAATAGACAAATACGCTACTTTCAAAAGCAGTGCAGTGGTAGGCGCCAGCATATAGCTTTGCCCTGAGCCCCAAGGTTCTTCTGTGTCCCCACCACCATTTCTGTGACTTTGTGGTCCATACCACAGTCACCCTTTCTCCAACACACCCCCAGCTGAGGGTGAGAACGAGAAGCATCAGCCTTGGACACCCCCATTTCCTTCCTAAGCACTGCTGCCAGCAGAAATCCACACTTCAGGATAAAGGAAAAGGCAGGAACTTTGTCAGGGCTCCCCTGCTGGGGTGCCACGGCAGTCTTGGGTTGAGTGGAAATTCTGTTTCTGTTTGCCTTCTGAACATACAGCCTGTTTCCTGCTTTCCTGTTAGTGCTCACTCTGGACAGTCTGACACTTTGACTTATTGACCAACTGATTTTGTTAAAAACTACACTTTTTAAAAAGTTAAACACACACGCTCACAGGGGGAAAAAAACATGCAAACAACAAACCCTGTGTAAGAGCTGACAGCACCCTAAGGTTTGCCCTCAAGAGAAAGGGCCAGGACAACTGACTACTAACACACACATATAACTCTGCATAAGCTGTTAACACAGTGGTTCTTAACCTGGGTTCTATCGAACCCTAGGGGTTCAATGAGTCGGTCTCAAGGGTTCAGAGAAACCTCTGCAGCGGAGGCCAGAACAAAGTAATACCGTAATTTGTTGTGAGTTCATGCACTTTGTTGGTTTTGTTCTTTGAGCAAGGCGATGTTCATGCATGGCTCATTTTGTGCACCAGTAAAAAAACATATACCTGTATCTTGAATTTGGAAAAAAAATCATATTTTATTTATCACTAAAGAAGGGTTCAGTGAATGCGCATATGAAACTGGTGGGTTCGGTACCTCAAAAAAGGTTAAGAACCACTGTGTTAACACTTTGTTATTTTAGAGGGTGAGTACTTTACATAGTTATCCCATCAAGACATGCATCTCTATTTCAGAGCAAAGCAAACAGAAGCATGGCAGGAAAGACAGTCAAGTGACCCCATGAATTGGTGCCTGAATTACGCAGCCACAAGCCAGGCATCCTGGCACAGTGTTGGAAAGGCGTGAGTCTCCATGCTGGATGGGTAGCCGGGGCTGTGCTGTCCCCACCTTTGTCCTCAGCTTTCTGTTCACTTGGATGATACTAAGTGTACAGAGAAAAAGATTAAAATGTCTTTGAGGTCATCTTGGACACAAATTTCAAAACTATTGTTAACACAATTCTAGTTGAAAGGTGAAGTTTTCTTCTGGTGGAATTTTTTATTTAAGATAAAGCAGTAGGGTGGACCCCACACAACGTGCCTTACTTCTCAACGGGAACCGGGGTTTCTGCTTCTGGGTCTCAGAATTTGCTCAACTCAGGCCACACCCTCTGGATGAGCTTTCTGTGTATGGGGTAATCCCCAGGATGAGTCTACAAGGGTATGTAGAGGTCAACGATACCTGCTGCATTTGCTTGGAGGGAAAGGTGCACACTTAATAGATAATGAGGCATGATTCTTGCTCACCAATGAGCCCAACTCCAGAGAGCTTCTGGGAACTTTAGAACAATTGCTGGGTATTCACCAACAGACCAGGTCCCATCCTGTCCATGGTGCACAAGGCCAAGGCCGGCCTTCCCAGACCTATTACCTAGACCAGGGCTGTAGACATTTTCTGCAAAGTGTCTTTCACATAGGTCTCTTTCACACCTATGCCACTTGGTCATTGTAGAGTGAAAGTAACCACAAGTGAATGGCATGGCTGTATTTCAATAAAACTTTATTTACAAATCAGGTGTTGGCAGAATTTGGCTATCTTTTTTACTGCCTAAATTTTGCTTTTGAGCTTCCAAAAGGCAGAAACACCCTCATTCACGTTTGTCTCCCCAGGCAGAGAGTATGACCTGATTCGTGGTGTGTGCTGAGAAATCCTCCATGAAGATCCCCCAAGGAAAATGCTGTGGGTCTCCAGGTATATTTGCAATTTGCACCTTGAGCTCCACTTGGAGTCATGATACTGGACTGTTTAAATCAAATGACTACTAATATCACACACACACACACACACACAGATAGAAGATATATGATCCAACTAATCCCCCACTTATAGGGGCAATTTATATTCTAATTCTGTTGTCCTTCCTTCCCCTTCCCTCTTTCTCCCTTTTATCTCTTTCCCTTTATATTTATTAGGCATCTAAAATGTAACATTTGCCTTCAAAGAGCTTATAGTACAGTAGCTGAACCCAGAAGAAAATAAAAGAAGGAAAAAATAAAAATAAATGCACAATTTATTGAACTAGAAAACAAATAGAAAATAGAACATATAAACAAAATCAAAACTTGGATTCTTTGGAAAAAGTAAAATGAAACTGATTTTAAAAAACAAAAGTCTAATGAGATTGAGTAAGGGGGAAAAAGAAATAAAAAGGTGAAATTAGCCTGACCAGGCAGTGGCGCAGTGAATAGAACATCCGACTGGGATGCTAAAGACCCAGGTTCGAGACCCTGAGCTCCTCAGCTTGAGCAAAAAGCTCACCAGCTTGGACCCAAGTTCGCTGGCTCCAGCAAGAAGGTGCTCGGTCTGCTGAAGGCCCGTGGTCAAGGAACATGTGAGAAAGAAATCAATGAACAACTAAGGTGTTGCAACAGCAACAAAAAACTAATGATTGATTAGAGAGGCTTCACACCTCTCTCTGTTTCTGTCTGTCTGTTACTATCTATCCCTCTCTCTGACTCTCTCTCTCTGTCCCTGTAAAAACAAAACAAAACAAAAAAAGGATGTCAAGCATGATAAGAGGACATCATCACAGAGTCCACCTTCACTAAAGATCATAAGAATTTATTGTAAATAATGTCATGCCATTGTGTTGGAAATTTTAGGTAAATTTATCAAAATTGACACAAGTAAAAATAAGAATCTTAAATAGTCTAAAAGCTATTCAATAAACTGAATCCATAATTTAAAACCTTTCCACAAAGAAACCCCAGGGTTTCTCAGAAGTGCAGTCAGGCATGCCTGTGTACAAGCACAGGGCTGACTGCAGCACCATTAAAACCAGCCCTGAACTGGGAACAGCACAAATGTCCATCAAGAGTAGAACGGAGAAACATATTGTGTCACATTAATACTATCCCATGATGAAAATGTATAGACTACAGCTATACACACAACACTGGTGAGATTCACAAGTATATTGTGGTAGGGAAAGGGCCATGCATGAAAAATTATACACTGTGTCCTTACCCTTATATGAAGTCATAAAAGAAGTAAACCTACTTTAGCATTTAAGGACATATGTTTTGATGATAAAACTATAAAGAAAATCAAGGGCATTTTAGCATGAATGTCAGGATAGTGGTTAACTGTGGTGGATAGGCAGGGATGGAGGAAGAAAGGGGGAGGGGGAATTTCTAGAGGGTGGCAGACCTGGCTGGTAATAACGCTAGTGTTGACTTTGCGATAAATTACTAAGCTATAGGTCTGTGCTGTGAACACTTTTCCATAGGTACACTTTATTTTACCATTTTAAAAGTGGTGAAAGAAAAGGAAAAGAGGGAGGGAAGGGGGAAGAAAGTAGGAGGGACGGAGGGAGAGAAGGAAGGAAAGAAGGCTAGGAGTCTATTAGAGATAAGGGGACAGGGTTTCTGAAAAACTCCACCTAGCAGGGACAGCAAATTCAAATGCCCAGAAGAATCAGAAGACCTTCAAGAGAGGTCAATTAGTGGCCCTGGCTGGTGGCTCAGTGAACTGAGCATCAGCCCAGTGTATGGACATCCCAGGTTCAATCCCCAGTCAGCGCACACAGGAGAAGTGCCCATTTGCTTCTTCCCTTCTCTCCCTCTTCCCCTCCCACAGCCAGTAGCTCAACTGGTTCGAGCATCAGCCTCGGGCACTTAAAATAGCTCGATTGATTTGAGCATCTGCCCAAGACAGAGTTACTGGGTGGATTCCATTTGGGGAGCATATGGGAGTCTGTTTCACTATCTCCTCTCCTCTTACCTAAAATTTTTTTAAAAAGAGAGAGAGAGAAATTGGTTAGGGTCTGGAAGAGAAGCCCATCGATCAATAGCATCTAATACTTGCTGTTCATGTCCAGAAAGACACTCACTGAAGTGGCAGAGATAGTGGCCAAGTGGAGCATGCATATGACATGTCAGGGCCAGCTGACTTGCAGTCCCTGAGTGAGTGAAGGTCCAGTCCTGCCAACTCTCCAACTTTTCAGGATGAATCGAATATCTGGATTTTCCTGTAGTCTCCTATTTCTTAAATCTGATAACTAAATCAAATTATTTGGGATTTGAGACTTGTGAGTGAGCCACTCAGAATTCAGTGTGGAACCCATTAACTTCAGGGCATGGCTTTGTCCCACAAGTTTCAGGAGGCCAGTGAGCCAATATCAGACTTGGGGTGTAAGAAGGCTGGAAGGCAGCAGGACAAGAGAGACAGGCAATCCAGGGAGGCCCTCAATGACAGAGTTCACTGCAAGATCCAGAAAGTCAGACGACCTGGTGGACCCAGAGCAAGGGAGAGAGCAGAGGCCTAAAACCCCCTGAGAACAGCCAAGTTAGCAGAAGCAGAATCAGGAGTTTCAGAATTCAAGAGCTCTAAAAATAAGCCTTTCCCTTTTATCACTTTTCTCTTTTTACTTTAGTTGCTCTCAACATTTTTTTTTTTTATTCTAACAGTTCTTTAGGCAAGCCAAAGTGAGAAGAAAACAAAGCAACTGCAGGTTCCCATGATGCGGCCCTGCTCATTCCGCTTTTAGCCCCCTGGTTTCAAAAGCAGGCACACACACACTCTTTCCAAACATCCAGTCATGACCGCAAGCCCAGGCCTGGGGGGTGGGGAGTGGCGGTGGGGTCCTTCCAAGAAGGGCAAGAACAGCAGAAGCAGCTAGCAGGCCTAAGATGTGGTCAGCAATTGGGGACAGCTGGAGGAAGGAGGGCCAGTGAGTCAATATCAGAGCTTGGGAAATTAGGCTTTGGCTGAACAAAGTTCACTGTTGTTTTCCAAGAAAGCAGAGCCTGATTGAGCCACCCCAGAGAACAGGGCAAGGAGCAAGGACCTTAATGATGGCTCTCAACTTCTAAAGCACAGTATGCTTGGCCACCCAACAGTGACCAGCCCTACTGTTGTTCCCTCAGGACAGATGGCAGGCATCAGCTCGGTGTGAAAGAGGAAAGATGGACAGGCAGTCAAAGCAAGACCAAAGGACAGTGATGAGAGCAAGATGAAAGGAAACCACAAACAGGCCCTTTGTGCTGTCCATGCACTATGCAAATTTGCTGACATTAATCTCCCATTAATTACTCCATCTTGAACATTCAGAGCTGCTCAACCCTGCAGGACCCTACCTTTTAAAGTAGTATGGTAGCCATTCTTAGCAGAGTTTGAGCAGAAACTCAACTATTATCTTTCAAAATTCTGTTAAAAGGACAAGAGTTTGTACTACATAACTTCTAATTCTTAGAAGTATAATTTAACAGAACTGGATAATTCCTTTCTGAGTATCCAGGTGACACTTTTGAAAGGCACCTACACAAACCAGATTGTTCGCAAATAGGTCCAATTATCTGCAAATAACTTCAGCTGACTGAAGTTCTCAGGTATGAAGCAGGACTTCTTTTGAGAAATTCATTTATATAATAGTTTTATTGAAAAGCATGTAGTCCAAAATAATTAGGAATAAGACAACTTCCTTTTTTAACTCTGTACAGTTTTTAAATTGTTTTTAATAAAGAATCTGCTAAGAGAAGCTCTTTGTAAATTAATTAAATATTCTTGGGAGCCATTATTTTTTTAACTTAATAGAAGTATTTTATCTCTCTAGTAACATATAAATTCTTATGCTTTATCTTCGTTCAGCAAACTGCAGCTTGCGAGCCACACGCAGCTCTTTGGCCCCTTGACTATGGCTCTTCCACAAAGGGTACTCCACCCTAATTAAATTAATAACAATGTACCTACCTATATAGTTTAAGTTTAAAAAATTTGGCTCTCAAAAGAAATTTCAATCGTTGTACTGTTGATATTTGTTGTTGACTAATAAGTTTGCCAAAAACTGCAAGTTTACCTGTTTGTACCCCTATAACTCCCAGCCCTGCACCTGGAACATAACAAGTGATCAATAGATATTTGTTGAATGTATCAGTTGCAAAGACAGAGCGTATAAATTCTTCATTTCTGCATATTGGTGATAATAGCATTTTGAACAATTACTCTGTGCTAGTAACTGGGTCAAATAAACTTATTTTGTGCTGGTCAATGGGCCGCATAAAGGAATACATATTTTAATAGTTCCTAAGATATGGCTAATATGATTGTCTCCATTTTACAGATGATTCATTGAGACCCATGAGTGGCAGAGCCAGGACCAAGGCCAGGTCTGTCCCACTCCTGGGCTGAAGTCTTGGCCATCAAGTTTAACTAAGGTGACCAGACGTCCTGCTTTTGATGGGACAGTCCTGATTTTTAACAATTTGTCCCGTGTCCCACAGCGTTTCTAAAAAGTCCCGATATTTGGAAAGAATGCACGAAAAGCTAGGGAGCGGCGGGAGAATGGGAAGGGAATATACGGTTTTCCGTGGGGGGGACCCCGCCTCAGTCTGGAAGCTCCCGCACTGCCGCAAGAGCTGGCTGCCCCGTGCTGGGCCCAAAACAAACAACTTCAGGTGGGATGTACCTGCTGGGGCTGCGGCTGTCAAGTCCCCTAACTGCCCATAGGCCCGCATCCTGGATGCAGGCATGCGGCTCCGGGCTCCACGAGGCACTGGGTCTCCAGCAGGTGGCGGGGCTGGCCACAGAGCCCGCTGGTTGCACTGCCCTGCCTGCTCCCGCCCACTTGTGCAGCTCCAGCACAGGTTTGGGGACGGTGTAACCTGATCCCTCTGACTCACTCAAAATTTCCCATATAGTAATATTTCCAAAAATGATCTTTTTAATGAGGTATCATTATTAAAAGTATATATATTGATAAGGAAAAGGTTAAATCTTGGGCATTAGCAAAAATAACAATAGAGAACAAATGCTTAGAAATATTTCATCATTTTGAAACAAACCATGTACAATAATGCACTAAAAATTGTGGAATACGCACTGTCTTTACCAGAAACTAATGCTGTGACTGAACGCATTTTTTTCTATGGTAAATAAAGTGCGGACATCAGAAAAATCACAATTAAGTGTTGAGACTTTGAAGGCCATTTTATGTGCCAAATATAATTTAACAAATTCTTGTGAAAAATTTCATGACCTTTTAAACAACGACAACAATCTACTAAAAAAAATTCACTCAAATGAGAAATATGCCAAAGAATAAAATAATACTATACATAATTTTTAATGTACAATATTTGTAAATTGTACTTATGTTGAAATTTTTAAAAAATATATTACAATACTATTTTTGCATTCTATGAAAATTTTTTAGCTCCATATAGACCAAATTTTTAATCAAGAACCCTCCTCCTCCCCGGTCAATGGTGTCCCACTTTACCAATTTTAAAATCTAGTCACCTTAGGTTAAACTGAATCTCCTCCTCTGCTCTGTGTATATATTTCAAGTGGCACGTGTGGTGTGTTCGGCAGATGTAAACTTTGGTGTCACCCAGTGAGATGGCTGACTCCCCTGGTGTGCACTCAACCTGCTCCCCCAGCTGCTCCTGCACAGCCTCCCCTCCCCCAGGCCCTGAATCACTCCCAGGCCCTTTGTTCTCCCACAGCTTTTCAGCAAATTCCTCCATTTGAAATTGTTGTCACAGGTTGGAGTGCTACCTAAAAATAATTTTACCAAATGCTGCATCTCTTTCCGTTAATGAAAATAATGGATAAAAATTTAAAGAGAAAAGAAATTTTGAGAATTCACTCGGTTGAAGACAAAAAGTAAAAAAAGATCATGGAGCCTGACCAGGCGGTGGCGCAGTGGATAGAGTGTCGGACTGGGATGCGGAAGACCTAGGTTCGAGTCCCCAAACTCACCAGCTTGAGCGCGGGCCCATCTGGCTTGAGCAAAAGCTCGTCAGCTTGGACCCAAGATCGCTGGCTCCAGCAAGGGGTGGCTAGGTCTGCTGAAGGCCCGCGGTCAAGGCACATGTGAGAAAGCAATCAATGAACAACTATGGTGTCGCAACGGCAACGAAAAACTAATGATTGATGCTTCTCATCTCTCTCCGTTCCTTTCTGTCTGTCCCTATCTATCCCTCTCTCTGACTCTCTCTCTCTCTGTCCCTGTTTAAAAAAAAGAAAAAAAGAAAAGATCATGGCTACATTTACAGCATTGGCTTGGACCTGAAGGATTCTGTACCCCCAGGAAGCTGGCCAAGAGCTGAACTTCTGTGTGGCTTCGGCCTGGCAGGGAGCATGGGCTCAGGCTGGCCAGCCACAGATGGAGGGGGCAAAGGTCAGGCAGGTGTCGGTTTGTTTAAGTGAGTCAGAGGCAGAGTGGGGTAGACCCTTGGTTTCCAACTTCTAATTTCCTGTGTGAGGCACTGACTGGCACTCCTGCCCTGCCCACTGGCCTTTCAAGCGCACTGTTCCTGGAACAAAGGTGGGGGTGGGGACACATAAATAACCTGGACAGGCGGGTCTTCCCACTCTCAAATTCTGAGTTCAGACTCTGAGTGTGGCAGGGCTCAGGGCAGACCACTGTTTCTGGTTCCTGTCTCCCTCCCCTTGGGCATGGCCCTGAGCCCTGAGTGAAGCCTGCCCTCAGGTTGGCCCGCAACTCAGGGTCCTGGGGATAGGGTGGCTGTCATGGGCCTAGATGAATCAGACAAAAGTGTCACCATCACCCCAGATTCCATCACCTCCATCAGATGGGCTCCACTGAAGGCATCTCCCCTAAAGGCATCTCCCCTATTTCCTGAGGCTCCGTCTCTGCATGAGAAGCAGGTGGGGGAAATGAGCAGTTCCCTTACAACCAGAAGGCCTGGGCTAGCGGGCCCCCCACAAGCCTGCCTCTGCACAAAGGTACCAGGACCCAAGGAAAACAAGCAGCCTCTGGAGTTAATCCTGCTCCTGTGAGAGTCTTACCAATGTGGAAAACCAACCCCTCTGGAGCCAACCCTGCTCCTGGGACTTGTTTGCCTGGCACTGCCCCTTTGAGGACTCAAAGATGATGCTTTTTGGTTGGGCTGAATTGTGATAAGTAGCCTACATAGCTTACAGGGAACTCCATTCATTCCTCCTAAGATGAAAAGAAATGATCCCCTCTTGGAGGCCTCCTCAGCCTGAGAGCAGGGAGGCCATAGGGGTGGCAGACCCATCACTTCCCATGTAGGGAGGTGCCTGCTTCTTTCTGAGCCTCAGTTTTCTCACCTGTTAAATGGGCATAATCCTGTACACTTCACCAGGCAGTTGTAATAGTTAAATGAAACCACCTTTTGGTAAGTAGAAGGCTAGAGCTACTTCCACTAAAAGACCCTCAGCCCAGCCCATTGTGGCCCCACTCCCAGACCTGCCTCCTGAATTGGGGAGAGAGAGTCAGCTGGGTACATCACCAGGCTAATATTCATCTCGCTCCCTCTCTCTCGTCAACTCTTTTGACCTCCAAGGATGCCTAAGCACCTAGCTCCTCTGGCTTCTTTGGGAGGAAAACGCCTCAGGTTCTTGTGACTTCAGGAGTAGTCACACTGTGACATTTCTACCCAGTTCCCCAGTAACCAATAAGAGGGAGAGCTATTTTCTCACTGGTACTGTTCAGAATGACTGGTGCGTGGCAACTGAAAAGCAATACGCTCTCTAGAGACCGTGCACCCCTCATGGCCGCAACGAGGCACCTGCACCTCACATCCTGACCTCTCCAGGAGAAACCCCTCTCATCACAAAAGGCGATGTGCACCTTTGCTCATGCCTCCTCTGTGGAGCAGTCGGGAACCTGTCAGACCTCCACAGAGGGTGCTCCGCTCCCTAGAAGTTGTCCTGAGCCCGTCAGACAAACAGAGAAATTACCCTCCCTGGAGGTCCCCATGGACATAAGAGAAATTCTTGGGGCCTCCTTTTCCTTCTTGTGCTTCTTTTTTTTTTTTTTTTTTTTTTTTTTGCAGATGGCTTCATTTAATGAGGAAGTTCTGTCAGCATAAAGAAGAGGAAACCTTCACCCCCTACTCCCAGGACCCATGACTGGGTCAGCAATGAGGCAAGAACACCCTTCTGCTCTTATCCCTGGAGGGCAGCCCCTCTACCATGCAGCAACAAGGGGGGAAAGCACAGAGGATGAAGTCACATCTTCTACCTTGTACAGGTGACTTCCTACAGACACTTCCAGAAAGAGAAAATAGAAGTTTTCCTCCACATAATAAACTAAAATAAAAATGACTTAAGGAATACATAATCCTAACAGCTTATTACTATGTATCCTATGTTCCACTTTCCCATCGCCCTTCACAAATCTTGTCAAAACCTTCAGAGTGAGATACTTCTTATCCCCATTTTACAGATGAGGAAATTGAGGCAGAAGAAGTGACGGACTCCCCAGGTGGTACAGTGTTAGAGCCAATACCTAACCCTGTCAGAGGCCAAGATCATTCTTGATTTGGTCACACAGCCCCTTGAGGGTTTCAACAGCATGGTGGCTACCATTATAATGCCTTTCAGCTAAGGATGCCACAATTTTTAATCCATGCAGAATTATCGCCTTCTTGAAAACCTGGAAACTGACACTTCTAAAAGCAAATATGTTTCCAAATTTGGAGTTAATGATAAAGCTGGATAAACACAAGAGACTCCCTCCCTGTTCCCTTGCCTACGTTATCAATATGTGACTTAGGCTTGGGTGCCAACTCAAATTTCTCCAGAACTATATTCTTAGTGGTAACTTATTAAAGAGTAAATCAAACTTTGCTCTAAGAGAAAAGTAAATACACCCACTTTCTGTACGATGCTGGACCCTGAGTCCACTTCCTGGTTCCACTGTTGACTCAGGTCATATCTGAGGTAAGTGACTGCACATTCAGTGCCCCCTGGGATGAGGGCCCAGCCCAGGTGCCCCCCAGGCACTGGAGGTGGAATCGCGTCCCCAGTGTACCTGCAAGCTTTGGAAAAGAACATCAGACAGAGGGGTGACACAGGTACAGGTGGTAGCTGCTTGTCCTGCAACTCTCTTTTCAAGAAAGGGGGTCACTTACATGTCACATCACCAATTGCACTCTTTGCCGTTTTGAAGCTCTGAACTCACCATGATTATGGAGACTAAGGTGGGCAGGGCTGCACCTTGGACTCTAATGACAGGGAGGATAAAATTGAAGTTGACAAGAGTCAGTTCTAATCACACAGTGAGCATTTTCAAGGAAACAAATAAAAATAGCCAAAAGTGGGTCAACACTGACACCAGCATTAGAGACAGGAAATTTGAACAGAGTCCTGGGTAGAGGGATAGAGTTTATTTTATAAGTACAAATCCATACTAGCTTTCTGATCTGACTCCCTGTTTTCTCTTTTCTTCTTTTCCTCTAGGTCTTTTGGATACACAAGACACAAACACTCACAGAAATAAAAAGAACAGTATGATGTTGAATCCTTGGTTTATCATCTCAAGTCCAAACGCTCTCCTTTTTCCCTGAGGCATGAAGAGAAAGAAGAGATACCTAATAAGAACCCACAAGAGAGACAGCAGCGAGGACAATGCAATATACACTTCTCCTAACTGGAGGGTTTCTGCCAACCAGGAAGAACACGCTCACTACTAACATGGTTGACCCGCCTGACCACAGCACCCTCCCAGTGACTGCCCAGTGGGATCTGTGACATTTTGTGTGTGTCACACACAGTATACATGCACGTGTGTGCTCACACATACACAGGCAATACAATCACACACATGTCCAGTGCTCATATACAACACGGCACACACAACACTCAGACAGTACATACACATGGTACTCATGTGCATACACAGTTCCCATGCACAAACAGCACATACATATAATACATATATGCTGCTCATGCACACACAGTTCCCATGAAGAAACATAGCACATACACAGTAGAAACCCCATACACAACATACACATGCACACAGTAGCCATGTACACAGAGTACCCATGCACACACATATTACACATGCACACACATATTACACATGCACACACCCAGAATTCACGCACACACAATAGACATGCATAACACAGAAAGCAGTTGCCGCTCTCACTGTAACCTTAAGACCTTGCAATGCTTTATTAGCTCCCATATTTGGCAGAATTTCATTTCCCTGTGGCCTCAGTGACGTGATTGGGGCAGATTTTTGGTCTTACTAAGAAAAGAGAGAGCAGTAAAGTCTAATGTGCAGTTACCCCAGGCAGACATTAGGACTGCGACAGGAATCAGCAAGGTGGGCTTATTTGGTGAGAATCAGCATATTTGACTGGTAATTTGCTGGAGCACTAAAATATACATTTCTTCCAATGTTATTTTCTTAGAATTCACTGAAAAATCAAAGCAGCTCTCCGACTGGGCAAAATAGTGTAAATGACACACAGATATGCATGTACACGTGCACACATATGCATCCACACACATACTTAACATGTGTGACAATGAGCACTACTGGTGGTTCTGGGAGAAATCTGGGTGTGGAGGAGGGTTCCTGTGTACCCTCTCTCTCATGATGGGGAGTGTGAGAAGCATCAGCCTACTTCCAGCTGTCTCACCAGAACTTCCAGGGCAGCCAGGAGGGCAGGGCCCCCTTCTGAAGTGCAGTGCCAAGGCAGAACGTTGCCGAGGCCTAGGACAGCCACACACGTGGCAGCAGCGTTTTCTGTCCTGTGGTCAGTCCACTCTGTCACACAAAAATGGCATCTGTTTTTGTTTATCTCAGCACAAGCATGGTTACTAAGAACATTTGGTCAACAGGGTTAGGTTGGGAAGGACCTTGCATTTACCTGGGCTTTAAACTCCTAGAAGGCAAAGGATACAGAGAGTGTTTTTCAAAAGTTATACGATTTTAAAGATTGTTATAAATCTGGCCTCGAGGCAGATTAATCAAACATAGACCCACTAAAATATCTGCAAAAATAGATGATTTTGTTTTTTAGCTTGGGGTTTTCAGGATGGGATTTTGAGAGAGTGGGAGGGAAGTTGCCCTCTCAAGATAAACTCCTTAAGAGCATGGGCAAAATTCCCTTTTTGATTATGAGGTTTCTGTTTTTGTTTTTTGTTTTTTAAATGACAAAGTCACACAAGAGAGGAAATGAAAAGGGAAATTTTTAGACTTCTCATCGGTCCAGAAAGCCCCGGCGGGTTTCAGACCATCGGGGTAACTGTCGGGCCTGCGGTCACCGCACAGCAATCCCAGAAGGCCTTGCGTCAACCAGCCATTAGATCAATAAGGAAGTATAATCACGAAACCACAGCCAGCCCTTTTCTAAGCCCACATGTTGCTCTAGAGAGTTTTTAAACAAGAGACTTTCCTGTTTTTGAAACCTGCAAATCCACAGGTCTTATGGGTTACTCAAATTAACTTATCAACCACAGGCGAGAATTTCAAAACTGCTTACTCCAGCCTTGCCCTCCCTGGCTGCAGACATCCATCAACTCACCAGAATCATGTTACCAACTGCTGACACAGAAGAAAAACATACTGATTATACATTAAGCTTTACGGTTAGAGTATCTGAGCCAGACCCTGTCCAAAAGACACTGATTCAAATAATCACACAGAAGAAAACACAGCAGAAACCATTTTGCAGTCAGATCAGTGCTGCATGAAGCCAGCAGAATTCCCTTTCATGCTAACTAATGCACACATGCTTGTGTCCATGCAGTGTACAAAATCACCACAATTCATAGGAAACTATGACATTTGTCATAGGAGGTGCAGCAAATTTATTGGAAAATTTTAAATACAGCCAAAAGGCATCCTAAACCACTAATGAGGCTCTTGGAAAATAAATGTAGAAAAGCATGGGGCATGATTGAAAGACATGAACCATCTAATCCAAACCCTCCACAGTATGTAAGACAGGCTTGATTTTCTCTTGAGCAAATGAAAAGATTCCTATTAAAGAAGGCACTAGCCAGTTAGGTCCACCACTGATGAGCTAAATCCACAAACTCCTCTCTTTGCTGCCCAGCACAGCAGCTCAAGAGATGGGCCAAACCTAACAACCCCATTTGATAGCCATCTCTTGGTTCTGCTTCTTCCCTGGATAGGGGTAACTTGGCGTTATTCAAGCAATGCCTACAGAATTCATCCTGAGCTCCAGTGCTAGAAGCATGTGCCCTCACAGTGCAGACCTGAAATTAACAGAGGGACTTCCAGAAGGTGGTGCAGCTTCTGTTTTCAGGAACTGCCCAATCAGAGCAAGGATGAACAATCAGTAAACTTGATTCTGCAGCTAAGATCAGTGACCTCTGCACTGACTTCACAGAATCCACATGGCAAAAATGAACCTAGCAGACACTTATCTAACCTTACACTTTTTGTTTTGGGGAGGTTAGAATAAACACTTAGCTCATCCAGAAAACACACATCTTCCAAACACAGCCTTCCCTCAGTTTGAGCATGCTGGTATTTTGTTTATCCTATTCTATTCTTCTGCATTCCAATAAATCTGTTAGCACTGACATGTTGAGATAGACCCTATAAAGCCACTATGCTGTGATTTTTATGTTTGTGGGAGGGTTCCTTCAACATATTAAAAATTCTCTTTCGAATGAAATGTTGAGTGTAAAACAGACAATACCAAGAAGTGTTAGAAGTAAATCTCTCAAAGATTATGACTAACCCACTGTGGCAAAGCACAGTGAATCTTTGGGAGAAAGCATAATAAAATAAAATTCCAGAGAATTCCAGACTTCCCACATAGGCCAAGCAGATATTTTTCATTGTAATACTTGGTAAATAGTCATTTTGTATGAAAAAGTGTCCTATTCTTCAAAAATGTTTTAAAATCCATATCCTTTTCATTCTGCCTTTGGAAAAGCCATTGCTACAAAACTAACAGTATGTGAACAGGTTTCTGATCCCTGCAGACTGTGGCAATTTAGGACTCAGGCCTAAACACTTTGGCCTGGCTTAGACGGAGCTTGCAGGACAATTGCCCAATGTCCTCACTTGGGCTGTGCAGCACCACCCTGTGCCCTCTCTCCAGGGCAGAATAATTGCCCAATGAAGAAATGTTGCCACTCTGGTTGTACAACACCACTGACACCCATCACCAGGCCTGTGCCACCAGGCCTGCTTCCAGGACTGCATGTTCCCTGCTATCCTGGGCCTGGCAGCTCAGATGCCAATAAGGGCACTAGGTAGTGGGTACTTTTGACAAAAGACCCTGCAGTAGGGCTTCCCATCACTTGCAAAAGTTCTCCATGAGGGGCCAGCCCTGTCCCTTCAGACCAACAAAGCACAGAGAAAAATAATATGTATGGTCTGATATAAGATGTCTGCTAAAAGTTCCTCATAGTGTTGAATGCTCACTCAACTTCTTTATTTTGATTAACAAATACCCTGAAAGGTAATAATGCTATTCTGGGGATGTTTATAGAATTTGCCTGGAAGAATAGTATTTCTTTTTATCAAAGTAATTTTTTAAATTTTGTAGCTATCGTTGAAGGTATGACCTCCAACTGGAAGTATTAGATACTTGTAAGCAAGTCTTCTCAAGCTTCTTTTTTCCTTTTTTTTTTCATTTTTATTGTGAAAATTTTCAAATCATTCAAAGGAAAAGTAAGATGAAGCTCCTTATACCCATCACCCACATCAGTAATTATCCATATTTTTTCCACATTTTCTTCACTTGTCATATTTGGAATCTTTTCTTTTTTTCTCCTTGCTGGACAGTCTTAAAGAAAATCCCAACCTGCATGTCATTCACCCCTCTTTACTGTAGTATGCACCATTGGCATGCATGAACATTTCCTTATGTAGCCACAACTCCATTAGGATCTCTTTTCAAAGCAGCACAAGAAGTTTCCTTTATGGAAATCACAAATGGTGCATAGACATTGCTTTTACCATAGCATTTTCAGTGACCACAACACACAGATTCAAAAAGGACTAAATCTCAAAACCACTTGGGCAATTTTGATGCTGTGTTCTAGAAGACTGAGTGAGATGATGACAAGGAGTCTGAATAAGTGAAAAAAGGCAAACTTTCTAAATAAGGCTATTTACGCATGCAATTTTAAATATGCATGTAATTAAATCAATAAATTAAATTTTATAACAAGAAATTTGACTATTTCACTTGCATCATTAAAAGTGTACACATTCAAGCTGGCCAAGGAAAAAAACACACAGACTTTTGTAACCTGCTCATTAGGATATGGGGTGTTGCTTCAGATTTGGAGTCATATTGTGGTATCTTCAATCCATTGCCTATGAGCCTCTTCCAAGCCTGATCTTCTTAATGAGAGCATTTCTTGAGTGTCTCTTAGGTACCAAGTACCATGCCAAGCCCTGAGCACACAGGCCCTATGTGTGTGTCAGCCTTCTGGGGGATAGCCTACTATCCCCTTATTTCTACAGGGGAGAAAAGTAAGGCTTCAAGCGAGTTATTCTCTGGAGGAAATGGAGATAGAATTGGAGTCTGTCTTATTTTGCTCTACAGTGCTTCCCCTGCAAGTTTCTTTCTGCCCTCTTCCCCAAGTAGCCAGTTAGGTCCACCCTGAGTCATGGGCGATACTCAGGTTTCCATTACAGCCTTAAATTAAGGAGAACTAGGTGGCTGGGAGGTCCGGGCCTGCATAATTCACCATATAGCCATTGTCTCTGGCTATAATAGTCTGGTGATAAACAATGATGACACCACCGAATAGTCTCTCAAATTCTGCTAAAACAGCAAAATTAGTCAAAGCATCTGCAGAAAGGCCCGGTGGTACCCACAGCTGGATGGACTGTAGCTTCTGCCAGGTTGTTTGTGTTCCCCTTGCTCATGTCTGATGGGACAGCTGCCTATTCAGCGTTCCTCCTCGGTTTGACAGCTCTTCCCCGTCACCTCCTCTGGTCTTAACTCACCATAAGAGGAAGAAAAGAGACACCCAAAGGCCACAGTGCTGGCTGGCTATGGGGCCGCACACACAGGTCAGTGCTGAACAGGAAAACAAAACTCAGGGATGCTGTTTACCACCATCTCTGCCTGGGGGTGGAGGGATCCCCAACAAGAGCGCTAACCTTTCTTCACTGCAGTGTCTTTATCGTTAAAATACCATGCTGGGGGACCACAGCTGAAATAGCCAAACAATATTATCCACTTAAGGTGAAAAGTGCCGTATAAATGCTACGGAGGCTGGACTTACAAGAGTCACATATGGTTTCAGGAAAAGCACCCCAGTGCATCAGCTAACGGTAAAAACATGCAGGAGGAAACAGATCTGGCTGCAAAATGAACTGCAAATTGATAAACATTTAGTTGCTAACGCCGTGTTTATTATTTTTTACTAGGATAAAAATTAACTCATACAGCTTTGCCCACAAAGCAGATTGGACTCTACCATGTGGGTGGTGGCATGGGTATTTCTTTAGCCTCGGTTTACACATGCCAGTCCCATTGTTACTTGTAAACAGGCCCTGGGGTCCAGATCACAGAGCTGGGGCGTTTCTGAGAAGCGGGGTCAGGGCTTCAGTAAGGGCAGTTTTAGGTGACCAACACACCAAAAGCATGACTCTCTTGCGGGAGCTCAGATATAGGGCCGCATTCCCAACATTGGGGTCGCGCATTTCCCACGAAAGAGGTTGCCACATGGGCCAGAGAATTGCTCCCACCCCGCAAAGTCAGCGGGGGCTGCTTGGAAGCGGCTTGGGGAAGAGCAGGGGGCGGAGCAGGGCAAGCGAGGGATGCTGCGGGGGGGGGGGGGGCGGGGGGGGCCACTAGCACAGCTGGGTCTAGGCTGGGAGGATGCAGAGAGCACCCGCGGGGTGGGGCCGGGCCCTGCCAGCTGGGGCGCCCGCCAAGGGGAGGTTCTGCAGGCTGGCCCCGCCCTGCGGGCTGAGTTGTTCCTCCTGGAAATCCCCTCTGTTTCAGGGAATTAGGTAGCTTTCAAACTCCCCACGATTAATCGCCCTTTGGTCCAGGGAGAACAGCACCAAACAAAACAGACTGCCCGCTACAGGTTTCAAAACAGGCTGCTCGGTTTCTAGTAAATTAGAGGGAGTGGGTGGCGGAGGAACCATTTTACTACTCAGACAGGGTCGTCCTTGAAGTCAGCAAGCTGTTGCCTGATTCCCCACCCCCAACCCCACCCACACACACCCGCTCCTTTCCCTTTCCCCTCACCTCTGCTCCTAAGAAGCAGACAGATGGCACAGAGTAGCTCAGGAAAATGGCTCACAGTCTCGCAACATAGCTTACAGGCTCCCAAAATTCCCAGTTTCAAAAATGAGGGCTGGGAGTTCTGGGGGACACTCAACCACGGTGTATACTGGCAAGCCAAAACCTGTGACTCCGGTGGAGAGGAGAGGTCACTGGAAAGCGAACAGGAGCCACCACTGGGTGTATTCCTCATCCATCTGGCCCAACACAATCACACTGTCTCCTGTGAGCCTGAGACAGAGTCCTGGAAGGCAGGCCCTGCCCCACTGCCTCCCGGCCCATGACTCCCCTCACCCCCACACTTCTTCCACCTCCACTCATCAGAGACAGCAGCAGCTGCCCCCATGTTAATGCAGAATGAGCCAGCGATTTTCAACCCGTGTGCTGCAAGAATTTTTGAAAACATGCAGTACCTGACTATTTTAGTCAGGGGCACTGACCTCTTTTCCCTTGTCAAATTTAAAAATTACAACAGCCAACAGCAATAGCCATGCAGTGTGAATGAATCAAAATACCTAGTTATTTTTGTCAGATTGACAAAAAAATTATATATTTTTTGGTGTGCCACAGAATTTTAGTAATTGGTTTATGTGCCATGAGATGGAAAAGGTTGAAAATCACAGATTCTAGAACAACAGTTTCTAGACTGGGTCAACATTTGGGGCCTGACCTTGAAATACTTTTGTTTTCCCTCTAACTTTTTTCCTTCCAGCCAGGTGTTTCAGCAGGCACAGGGTAGACACTCCATGGCAGGGTTACCTGGCAGTCAGTCACATACTGGGTGCTGGGGGAGAGGGTAACTGCCTCTGTGGCTCTTAGCTGGCATGCAGCCTCAGCAAGACCCTGGGTGTTGAGAGTAAACTGACTTTGTCGTGCTTCATCCAGACAGCTCTTTAAAAGCATGCCAGGAAGCCGGTTTCCAGGCAGAGGAGGGGAGGGAGCAGGCCACTGACATGTGGTGGCTCCTCCCTCAGTCCTTCTCTGATCTGGACAGCAGGACTCAGAGGACCTTGGAGAAGGGAGCACTTTGTAAATCGGAACCTCCAACACTCTCTGCAGCATGAGGTTCCTGTGAAAAGCATATTGGCAGTGAAAAAAAACACGTGTGTGCGCGTGCTTACACACACACACAACAAGTAAGTTCACACGAATGTATTCAGCAATGTGACCTGGAACCTGAGAACCCCGCATATCTACATGGGGGGTGGAGGAGGGGGACTGTGCGTGGAATGTCGTAAGCATGTTACAATACTTCAGCCAAGGACAGGCTGAGCACACAAAGCAGAGCTTTAGCAGAAATGTTGGGAGGACAACTGAACGAGCAAGTGAATGAATAAAAGGAATGAATTTAAACACAAAGAAAGCAAAAGGAGCCCAAACATTCCAGGGGTTGAGGAAGATGGGATGAGAGCGTGTCTGGGGGTAAAAACCATTTGTTTTGAAAGAGAACAGGCTTCTAAAGTGTAAACATAAAGCAGGAGTCTGACGTCAGGATAAGTGACAATAACAACATTAGATATATGTACTAAATGTATCCCATTTGCCAGATACTGAGAGTGTCTTCACATATCATCTTGTTTAGTTCATATGGCACCCTCAGGGGGCAGGAACCAGTGTGAGGGCATGTTGGCTCTCTGGGGCAGCAAAGAAGCAAACCCTGAACCCCAACGGTTTAGGAGGACTTGAAGCCCTTCTCCAATAAGAACAACACAGGCAAGTCTCCAAAGTCAGTCTCAGTGGGCCTTGTTATAGCTCTGCCTGCCTGATCTCGCCTCCACTATGGTTCCTGCTGAGAGGGGACCCTTGCTATCCTGTTGACATACCTGCGGAGACCCCTAAGGCAGGACAGAGCTCTGATGTCCAGGCAGCAGTGATTGGCCACCTCCCTCTGCTCTGCTGCTCCTCCTGCAAAAACACCAGACCTTCTGAGGAAGCCCCATGAGCCTTGCGTTCGCTCCTTACTAGACCATCTCTGGGCTGTCAGGGAGCCCGGTCCAACCTTCTGGGACATTAAGGGACTCAGGTTAGCAGAAGTGACACCATGGGGCCTGTCCTTGGTGGGTCTCCAGGCCTCTCTTTCCTTTGAGAGAAGAACAAGGAACAAAAATTTCACCTGATTGAAGAGTTGGTGCAGCCAGGACCCCCTGCAGGATGGGGATCCTGTCCTCCACACACCTTTCTCTTTTTGGTCTCAAAGAGCTTCCCTTCATCATGGTCTGCACGTCACTGTGCTGAAATCATCTTCTTTATTTCAACAATCCACACAGCCCTGACACCGCAGATGTGCATTTAGTAACATGTCCCGTGTGGGCATGCCTGTAAATCTCGTCATCTCATATGAAAGGCTCACCTGAGAGGTGGGTGGGCTCTATTGATAAGGCCCTTGGGGAAGGAGCCCTGCTTGAACACAGTTTGTTTGCTGCTGGGCACCAGGACACAGCAGAGTGACTGTCAACCTGAGCTTCCTTCCTACTACTCAGGCAGCCTGGACCCCATCCTCATCCACTTCACACATCCCAATGATGGATTCCCGTCACCCACCCACTGACGTTCCATTAAAAATATGAACTGTTGACAGGTTCTGTGACACTGCCTTGTAACTCAGCAGGTGTGTAATCTACCTGAACAAAAGGACAGAACACTCAGCCTCTGCCAGGTTGTTGGGCAAAGGCTTTGTGTGCTGTTTGGCTCACAGCATACAGATCAGTCTGTGCCCAGGTGATGGTTGCAGAGATAAAGCCAATGCCCCAATGTCCTCCTGACACAGCAAGTTGTAGCCTCTGCTAGCATGTCCCTGGAAGGAGGCACAGGTGATGGCCAGCACATGCTCTTCACAGCCAGACACTCAGTTCAAATCCTGGCTAGCTGGACTCCTGTGCCTTGAGCTTGTCCTCTGCAAAATGAAGAGAACTACTTGAGGGGCTGATGCATATAAATCCTCAGACATACCATAGATTCTTCATAACTTGAATCCATGTCAACCCGAATTTGGTAACAGCAACGATTTTCGCAGTGACTCGTTACTGAGGACAATAGCAACGATTTTCGCAGTGACTTGTTACTGAAGACAATAATAGCTACAACTTACTGAGCGGTTTCTATGATCTATGTGTGTTAAATGCATTATCTCGACTTGCACTAGCTCTACAAGGTAGGAATTATCATGCTCATTTTACAAATAAGGAATCTGAGGCTCAGAGCACTTAGGTAACTTGTCCAAAGTCACACAGCCAGGTGGTGGCAAATAGATGGCTTCCATGGAGGTAAGGCATGCTCCACTGTATGCTGGCCAGCGGTGCTCCCATCTCAGCGCTCTGCTGCCTCCCAATGCATTCAGCTCCAGCGGAGCTTGGGTCTCATGACAGCACAACATAGTAAGCGCCAAGTGATTTTGCAGAGGGCTATGACCACGTGTGTGTGTGCCCCCTCAACCAAGGGCAACGCTTTTAGCCAGCATACCAGTCTACCAAAGACTTATGTTCAAAACCTGCCAGTTGAAAAGCTCTGATTTGGCAGGATGGATCCCCAGCGTAGAGCAATGTAGGAATTGGCAGGAGCCATTCAAAAGGACTATGACTCGTTTACTGACCAATAATAATGCTCAGTAAACCAGCCAACCCATTGGGAAGCATCTGTGGACATTCAATAATGATACATTCATTTTAAGTGGTTGGGAAGGGAGGTCAAGATATAAAACCCATTTCTTCATGAACAGATATTTATCCTGCACCTTCTGGGAGAGCAGTGCCTACCAGCCCAACAGTGTTGACTTGAACAGAGAGCCTGCCCCTTGCAAAACCACAGGCATCCATAGGTGACTGTAACATAAATGTGCCCACAGAACAAGTAGGTGTGAAAATGTCAGCTCCAGATGGTGAGAAGCATGGGTCTGCTCCTTGGCCCTCCATGCCCTTCTTCAGCTTCTTAGCATTGGAGACTGCTTTTGAGTGTTTCCTTCTTGGCATAGCCACACTTGTTAAGAAGTCAGGAACCTGAGACTGAGTGGCCTTGGATGTCGTTCTCTGTTGCAACAGTTCAAAGTTCCCTTGCTGAATCAGACCCCATCACATACCAACTATGAGTCACACACAAGCAAATAAGCCACTATTGGGAAGAGAGATAATGGGGTGATATTTATCAGTGGCTGCATCTTAGCAAAGGACAGGCATTGCCTAATCACTGGTTGTATTCATATACATTACCTTCCAGACCATTGCTTGGTAGCTCATGGGATGGTTTGTAACTGTCAATATTTACAGAGTCAGGCACATAACAACAGCCAAACCGGCTAGATGTCTCCAAGGGTGAGTCATGCTCCATGAAGCCTTTTATCTAAGGATCACAGCTCCATTCCCATTGGCTGGAGCAGCTAGAAGTCATCAGGTCATTGAAAAACAAACACATGGTAACCAACATTTATGAAATGAAAGCATGAGGGAGAAGGCATGAGTTTGAAAGCACACAGAGCTGTCTTATCTGCTCATTAATGAATATAGCTCTGGGGCTTGAGGGAGTGGTAGAGAGATGACATCAAGAGCCCAAGTCAGTCCCCACTTACAGTACAACACAGGATAACTATCCTGCTGACACTGTGGCATTGGCTGGAGAAGGAGAAGGCACTTGTCTCGTGTAGATACATACTAAGGAAGTAGGGCTTAGAGCCAGGCGGACCACCAGCCTGGTTATTTGAGTAAGCAAAGTAGACCCATCTGCCCAAGTAGAAACCTTTAACTCCAGTCAAGCATTGGAAAGTAATTTCTTTGGGTTTTGAAACCTTAGGTTTTCAAGAGTTACTCATTAAAAATGCAGACAACCTCCAGAGCAGGGCACACCTCTGGTCTTATCAAGTGGGGGATTCTGTGTGGCAATAGCAAGAAGCCAGAAGAGGAGGGCAGGGACAGAGGACCGACCAAGGAAAGTGCTGCAGGAGGAAGTGGGTGAGAAGGGCCCTGACATGGTGGCTCTGTGACATGCTTACTGTGCAACCTCTCAGTCCATCCCTGGAATGTGTTCATTTGTCTGTATGTAGAAAAGAAAGGAAGCTTGTTTTAACATCAACATTAAATGAGAAATGCCAGCAAACTTCAGAAAATATCACTATTAGTACAAGTGGCCATGTGTGCAAACTTCCCTTCTCAGCACGCATGCAGAAGCTGACTGCAACCACATTGGCGGTAATATCTTTGCCAAAGTTTTTTTGGGATCCTGTAGCAGGCAACAGTGGCCCGTTGGTCAACACTGAGCTCCTGGACTCCTAGTCCCCTTTAATATCAATGAGCTAAGCTTGAATTGCGAAAGGAACTCATAAGGGGGGAGGATTATTATTCAGTTGTGGGTGGAAAATGTCTTTGATCAAAATGGTAAGAGAACAAGAAATGTCAAGACTTACACTCCAGGCTTTTGAGAATGGGCCTGGTTTTTTACTACACTCAGCAGGTTTGAAGGCTCAGAGATGTTCCCAGACATTTCAAGATTATTCTGTGATGAAATGAACTCGTGATCCCTGCAGACAGAGAGATCACAGCCCCACAACCAGTGGTTGGGGACAGTCCTCCTGCAGCGGCCATGGGTAACACAACGTTGGCATCATCTTTAGTTCCAAATGGCAGTGAGGGGTGTACTTCATGGTCCAGAGAAAGGCTTAGTCGTGGTCCCTTCCAGCCACTGTACAACATGATACTGGGGCTAGGACACTGGTAAATCAATGCCTGCCAGCTTGCACAGCCAGGGTGTCCCCGACAGCTGCGGACCTTTCCCCAGCCGCTGTCCATGCATACAAGCCCGGCTCCTTGGGCCCAGTGTGTCCTGGCTGTGCACAAGCACATGTGTGCGCGAATGAGCCCTGTGGGGCAGCAGGGAGAGGGATGGAACCCTGTGGTTCTGTCTCACAGGGTTCCATCCATACAAGAGCTCTGTGGGCTGGCCTCTGCCGGGCTGCCTTCTACTTTGTTTCCCCCTAAGTTTTTGCTTTCTGTTGAAGGTAGAGGTACGGAAAGGTTGAAAAGTGAAAGGTTTGAGAGCAGTGTGATGAGAGGATGGGCCCATTGCTGTTCCCCTTTTCCTGTATTCTCTAGAAAAGTCTGCAGGCCTTCTAGAGCACTTCGCATGTGGTTCCACTCTCCACCAGTGGGTTGAAACATTGGGGCTGCCACAGCACAGCAACTCAGACTAAGTGGCTTAAACAGCGGAAATGTATTTCTCCATAGTTCTGGAGGCTGGAAGTCCAAGGTCACAGTGCTGGCAGGACTGGTTCCTTCTGATGGCAGTGAAGGAGAGGTCTGCTCCTGGCCGTAGTTGTCATTGGCCGTCTTCTCCCTGTATTTTCACTGTGGGTATGTCTGTGTCTTAGCCTCTTTTTCTTATAAGGACACTAGTCAGATTAGATTAGGACCCCATTTTTAACTTAATTACCTCATTAAAGACCCTATGTTTGAATTCTGAGATCCTGGGGTGAGGACTTCAACCACAACAAAGGGGAAGGAAGAACAGGAGTCAGCAAGGTGTGTGGAGTCCCTTCCCCCACCACTCCTACCATGGGCTTGGCTCTGTGCCAGACTGTAGAGTGAAAAGATTAGAAGATAATTTCATTGTGACTGAATGACTAAATGGCAGCCCCAATGAATGGGTAAGTGAATGAATGAATTGAGGGACAAACATCGGAACTTGTCCCAGAGGACTGAACAACAACCACCCTGACTGCAGAAGCGTGGATGAGTCCCAAGCTGACAGCTCCTGCCTATCTCCATCTACAACAGGGCCCCAGAAATAATGAGAAGTTACGTGACATGCCTGGGAAGCTAGACTTTCCTTTATGCTCACCCTGCTGCTCCCAGGGTATACGCTCCACTGTGGTCACAGCAGCCCAAGGTCACAAAGCAGATGAAAAGCTCCCAAAACAGCACCCAAGGTTAGCTGTGTGAGGCTACCTTCCGCAGGCCACAGCCAGCTGCTGTGTGGTGACAGGCTGAAGCTCTGTCCCTGAGATAGTGTCACACCCATGAAGTGAGAGTGAAAGTGTCCACATCCTCAAATCCATCCCTTTAAAACACTCTCCGAGCCCAAAACTGCGGTCATAAGCAAGGGAGCAAAGTTAGAGGAACAGAAAAACACAGGCCTGTCAGCTTCCCCTCCAGTGCTGTCTTCTACTTCCTGCACCTCCTTCAGCTGACACTTGGTTAGCCTCCCCTGTGCTGTGTTTACTCAATCAATCTTCAAAGAGATTTTCAAACCATATTTTTCTGACTGCACAGAGGTCAGAGTTCCTCCTGCTCTCAGTCAGAGCCAGCAGGGTCAGACCAGCTGACAGTCACCTGATCCCAGCTGTGCACACAGACTTTGAACCAGCTCCTGTCCTATCTTCCAGGCTCCCCAGGAACCCTGGTCACTGGTCAACTCTGCACTGAACAACAAACACACAGGTACACACACCTGCGGACATCCCTCAGGCTGGTTCCCAGAGCCATCTGTCTCAGTTGGAACACAATGGCCTCAGGTTGGCCTGTCCTTGAATCTCTGCTCCTGAACAAGTATGTGGCTCAGTGCATTGAGCTGGTATTTCCTCTGCCCTTGGAGGGATTTTCATGGGGTTTTTATTGGTTTCATTTTTGCCATACTTCTAAGAATGGCTCCTTTGTTCTTCCTTCTCTTGCTGCTTAGATCCGCCAAGGCTGTCTGCTCAGAAAGTCACACAGTGAGTTGCAACCCCAGACATGTATCCCCAAAACGTGGCTGACAAAACCTCCATCTTTTATGGATTTTCAAGCATTGGGCTCTTAGGACAGAGGAGGCATGTCCCCAGGCTGTGTGCCTCATCTCTAGCCCAGAGCAGGCAGATGGGAGGCAGCAGAGGGACCAGCTCAGCCTGAGCCTGGGGAGAACTGTCAGCCCCAGGAGTGGTGGCCTAATGTTCATCTGCCTAGGACAGGAGCCCCTTCTCCTGGAAAATCCTCCTTCTCTGTACTAATCACAGGGTCCAGATGTGTATCACAATCTGCTCACAGATCCTCCCCCAGCCACAGTGACTGAGCCAGTGACAGTCACCTGACCCCAGGAAAGGCCATTATGGCCTGGCCTGGAACAACACGCTCAGCCTCTCCAGCAGTGAAGCAGTGAGATGTGGTAAGCAGAAGAGCCACTGTGCACATTTCCTGTAGTGAGGAGAAGACTTATCCCAAACACTAGAATCAGTGGTTGGTGGAAGATGACGTTAGCAGCCCAGTGCCAGGTGGGTGGGTCCCAGCGGCAGTTGTCCTCACAGCCCCTCCACCCACAGTGATCACACAGAGCCCCTTTTGGAAGCCCCAACTGGTTTGAGTTGCATTTCTCCAGCATGTGGCTAATAATAGAGTCTCATTAAAAGCCCTAACAATTGGATACCAGCCATCGTGCCTAAGCTGGACCAGCTGACCTCTGTGCTAATCATGGAAATGGGAGGGGACAGAGGAGAAGGAGAAATGAAAAGAAATGACCTGGAAGAAAAGACCAGCACCCACGGTTATGAGGACATGGAACACAGAACCCCTGTCGCAGTTCTGAGAGGATTCTAAAGTTTATATCAAGTCAGTCCTTCTCTGAGTATATGCTCATGGGCAGAGGCAACCATCTGGATAACTGAAGTGTTTCTCAGAACAGGTTGCAGGTGACAGCCATTTAGGCAGCACAGTAACAACTGACCCTTGGAAAACTCAGTGCTCTGGAATGAAAAGTCAACTACGACTCCTCGTGGATGGTGGCACCTGCCCCTCCTATCAGATCACTGGCCGTCTGTGACAGCTAGTTCAGCTGTCCACTCCATCATCGAACAGCTGCCTTGGCTGAGCCCCTCAGAACCCAGTTAGTCGCCCAAATCTGACTCCCAAATCAAGGGAATCCCAAGGTGAGCGCAGACCCAAGGGATGCCTCAGTTCCCACGTCACTGGTCCCTACGGCTGACACCACCTCAAGTCAGAGGGCTCACCCAGCTTGCAGAGAACCACAGGATTCAGCTTAATCCCCTCACTCACCTGAAAGAGTCAAAGGAGGGCCAGCAACTACAGGGGTCAGAGCCTCAGTTTTAATTCCAAGTTCAAAGAATCTAGCTAAAGCCACATGGGCCTCCTGGTACCACTGTAAGGAACGGATTCAAAGCTGAGTCAGAGAGGAAGTCGACACTCACTGAATCACCCATCCACTTCCTCCTGCCCGCAGCAGCTTGGCCAAGATCAGCCGCCGCTTCTAAGGGACAGCTTAGTGACCAACACTCGGAAAAGCTGACGCACCGAGAATAGCAAGCAGGGCACATTCACATGGGGTGGGCCACCGCCACCAACTTCAGCGTGGCTCCCCGCCCCCTGCATTTTCCAAAGCAAAGCTTCACATCTTGTGACAGCCCAGCCTGTCCTGCACTGCCCTTGGCTGTGTTATTTTTCACTTCCCTGTTCAGAACACAGCCACACTTTCCAAACACCATGAATCATCACCACGGAGCAACAGCCACTCAGCAAGGCAGGAAACCACTGCACAGCAGACCGGGAGGGAAGGGCAGCTCACTGGTGCAGCCCTCTCCTGCCATCGTCGTGGCACGAGGTCACAGCCAAGGCTGCCGGACAGAGCTGCCAGGTGAGGTACTCAGCTTCCCCATAACATACTCTCCGACCCACCCGTATACTAGATCACAGGCAGCATTAGGTATTTCTGACTTTTCTGATGGCTTTCTTGGTTACATTGGCTAAAGCGAAGCTGTTATATTCCAGTCCTTGGGGGAACAGAAGTGAGCAGATCCATTCAGGACCAAAGGCGATGAGGTCAAGTGGATGTGACACAGAGCTGGGCCACCAATAGGTCAGGGGAGTTGATTTTTTGCCTGCCAGTAGCCTTGCAGTCACGAAACAAATGTCATCCTTCTTTATGACTGGCCAGTCAACAAGTGCCCAGCGTAGTCACCAGCAAGTCTATGAATTAATGAATCAATGAAAGATTATCATCTTCAAAGAGGACCAAACTCTTCTAGGCCTGCTGCTGGCTCCTCTGAGTAACCTGTCTGCTCTCATGTAGTCGAAGGTTCTCGTGGATGTATGAGAACCTCATATAAAGTCATCATTTTTGCCTCTGTGTAATCACAGACAGTGCCATTCAAAAGTAAAGTGATATAAGTAATGCAAATCAGCACAACAATATTATACCAGTTTTAACCTATCAGATTGACCAAAACTTTAAATATTGACCAATGGCAACAGCCAGGGCTGGCTAGAGAGTAAGAACTGGGCCCTCTCCTATGCTGTGGGAACGTCAAGTGCTACACACTTCCTGGAGGTACTTTGACCTTATCCATCACAATTATGGATTCACCTTTGACTCCTTAATTTTAAGACTAGAAATTTATCCTTAGCTATACAACCAAAAAAACACACAAAAATGTAAAATACAAAGACAGTCATCACAGTGTGATAAATACAAAAGGAAACTGAAACTAGATGTGATTGAGCAGTAAATTATAGTACTTTTGATAAAATACTATGCAACTATTAGAAATACTGTAATGTTGGAAATCTATATCCAAAGCCATAGAACAATATTCGCATAGATCACAAGTAAATATTTTGGCTTTGCAGGCCATCTGGCCTCAACTCTGATCTGCACTGAGAGAGCCACCATAGATAATACCCAAACAAAGAAGCGTGGCCATGTGCCAATAAACCTTTATTTACAAAAACAGGATGTGGGCCAATTTGGCCCTGGCAGTAGTTTGGCCAACCCTCAAACTAGAAGATCTGATCAACTACCTTCCACTTAATTCATATGCTTGCCATAGGCCCCCTTCTCACAGGGGAACTGACTAGCTGCCACAATCCTACCAATGGACCCAGCCCTTCCCCAGGGACTACCAAGGAAGTGAGGAAACACATAAAAGGAACCTGTTTCACTTTTTCATTAAACAACGAGTTCTTTGAATTCCTAATTGGAAACTTTCACACATGAGTTAGATTGCTGCAACTCATTTCCTGCCTTCCTGCGTGCTGGTTTATTTTAAGCAAAATGATTGTCGACCTAGTAGCGTGACCTTTGACCGCTGATGGCTGCCTGCAAACTACTTTACTGGCTCATTTGCATACACCATGTTAGAAAAACACGCTGACACATTCTTCTCTTGTCACATGAAGTTTTAACTTCCTTGATTTAGTAGGTACTAAACAGGATCTCAAAACAGAACCGGGCCAGGAAGATACTGGGTGGATTTTTTTCTTCATATAGGTGGCAAAGAGCCCCTTCAATTCAAGTCAGGGCATAGGTATCCACTGTCCCCTGTAAGCCCCAGTCAGGAGGCCAGTGGGGGGGGGGGGGTACTGCACAGGGTGGGCAAAAGGTCCAGGACTGTGCCTCTCTGTTCCTGGATGAAAAATGAGATTGACAAACAGCAACAGGAATCTTTCCTCTATTGGAGCCCTTCCAGGACCCCTTACTCCCCCATCTCAGGCTGTGAGATGGAGAGAGAAGGCCATGGTCTGGGCAACCTGCCCCTGCCTAGATGAGAAGGGGGCAGTGCTATCCACAATGGAAAAGGACTTGGGGGAGCATCCCTCAGCCTCATCAAGCCCCATCTCTGACCTTTCCAAAGTCTGGAAGCAAGAAGGACTGAGCTCAGTACTAAAATTGAGAGGCAGGTGAACATGTGTTTTCCCATTTGTTGCAATTGTTCTAAGTAACAAATGCCCATATACATCAGAAATGCCCTGTAGCCTGACTAGGCAGTGGCTCAGTGGATAGAGCGTCGGACTGGGATGTGGAAGGACCCAGGTTCGAGACCTCGAGGTCACCAGCTTGAGCGCGAGCTCATCTGATTTGAGCAAAAAGCTCACTAGCTTGGACCTAAGGTCTCTGGCTTGAGCAAAGGGTTACTAGGTCTACTGAAGGCCCGCGGTCAAGGCACATATATGAGAAAGCAATCAATGAATAACTAAGGTGTTGCAACAAAAAACTGATGATTGATTCTTCTCATCCCTCTCAGTTCCTGTCTGTCTGTCCCTATCTATCCCTCTCTCTGACTCTCTCTCTATCCCTGTTAAAAAAAAAAAAAAAAAAAAAAGCCCTATAGACACTTAAAGGTGTGATGCATTTTCTGGGTTATTTAGATCCCTTTTCACCTTCAGCATTGAACATACCTCTCCAAGGACACAGAGATGATTAACTCTCCTCCCAAGAGAAGGAAGACAGTGGGAGATCTGCAGATGTTTCAAGAACAGGCCAGTGCTGAGTCTATGTCCCATCTGGAGGCCCCAGTCCTGGCCACGCCACCACCCTCCTAGCACACCCCATTCCCCAACCTCCCAAGTGGCTTCCAGAAGATTCAGAGGTCTCCTTTTCTTCCTGTTCCTCTTTATATCTGGCAGTGTTTCCCAGCTTTCCCATGGAAAAATCCCTGAGCGGCCCCTTCCTGTTTTTGTTTTGTATTTCTCCCTTAAAGTATACTCTCAGACCTTTTGTCCTTTGTCATGAACTTCAACTTCAACTGGGAAGCAAGTCACCAACCTCAAGCAGTTCCCTGGGTTGACCTTGGGAGGCTCCATCTCAGCTCCCTCGCTTCCTGTGCGCTCAACAAACCGCTTCTCTTTCAGCCAAGTTGCTCCCTCACCCAAAAATGGGAAAGTAAAAAAGACTAAGAGATTTGTTTTGGGGGACTTTCACACAATATAATACAAATGCAAATGATAGTAACAACTGTTTTTGAGTTGTGATCCACTTCTGTTTGGGGCTAAGCTTCCCTCTGCTTTGTTTTGACAACAGAGTGGCTAGGAGTGTGCCCTGGAGACACACTGTTCTCTAGTCTTTCCTCCATTTGTCCCCTTCATCTGGGCCCAGCATTTCTGGCATTCTTGGAGAGAGCAGGTGCTGGTTCAAGGCCACTTTTCTAAGTCTCTTCTCAGCTCTCAAGTCTTGTTTCCAACATCTCTTTGCTTTTTCTCTTCTCTTCTTCCCACTCATGGGCAAGTACCAGATGGGGACAACCCCAGGGAGGCCACCTCCCAGCACAGGCCAGAGCACTATGCCAAGGTGGCTCTAGGTCGAGCAGGTTGGAAACTCCAGCAGCCACCATCTCCAAAGGGGGAACATGTGACCCACTCAGACAAAGGAGGTGTTAGCCCTGCACCAGTCTCAAGGGGAATTTCCCCAAACACATGCAGTATATACAAAGTAAAAAGGAAGAAAGATACCAAACAATAAACCACCGCTGCCTTCGAGAATTGACTGTTCAGAGTAGTTGTCCAGTGTGCATGAAAATGCTCATCCAGCACTCTGGGTTGAGCCTCAGCCCGGGGTGACCTCTGCTAACACACTGAACCTCTCTGGGCTCAACTCTGCAGTCCTGGGACTGCTGTGAGCAGCCACAGAGTGGGCAAGGGCAAGGGCAAGGCCAGAGCTGAGACCTGGTGACAGCCGGCCCCGCCACTGGCTGTGAGCCCAACTGGTCTCCTTTCAATCTGACCTCAAGGAAAATTCAGTGGAATTCACATCACAGGGAAATCTGAAGTTTACTCTGTTCTCTAAACTGTTTTCAGTTTCCCCCGGAAGAAAGAGATTGATTCATCTTGTTAATAAGCACAGGCTTTCTTTTTCCACCTTCAGTCATATAAACGTCAAAGAAAAAAAAACTTCGTGTTCAAGCAAAAAACAGTTCCAGCATTTTTAAAAAGTCAAGGGGAGATAAAACAGATGATCTTCCAGTTAAAAAAAAAAAAAAGGAAAGTGGTGTAACTCCAAAACCGTAATATCTTAAATAACCTAGAGCTCTACCACTCTGCAGAGGCCTCATGGAATAGCCAAAGGCACAGGCCATGCAGAGTGGCAGCCCAGATAAGGCTGGGCTTCTCAGACCTTTAGATGACTCAAACCACTGGATTAAGAAAGCCAAGGTTAAACATAGAATGCAAGTAAGTAAAGCCAGAACATAGAATTCAGAGTTCTGACTACATGCCAACGTCAGAGTAGCATTATTCACATCAGCCAAGGGGTAGAAGCAACCTGAGAGTCCATCAAAGGGTTAATGAGCAGATAAAATGTGATCTGTCCACTCAATGGAATAGTATGCAGCCTTGAAAAGGAGGGAAATTCTGACACAGGGGTACAACATGAATGAATCTTGAGGACACTATGCTCAGTAAAGTAAGCCAGTCACAGAAGGACAAGTACTATATGAAATATGAAATATGTAGGGTAGGCAGGTTCATTCATAGAGACAGAAAGTAGAATGGTGGGTGCCAGGGGTTTGGGCAGTTAGTGTTTGATGGAAATACAGTTTCAGCTGGGGAAGATGAAGAGGCTCTGGAGGTGATGGTGGTGATGGCTGCACAGTAGTGCAGGTGTGCTTCATGCCCCCAAACTGTACACTTAGAAACAGCTAAGACGGTCGATTTTGTGTTATGTGTATTTTGCCACAGTATTTTTAATTTTTTTTTAAATTTATAATAAAGCATATTGAATGACTAAGTCGTCCTCATCCTTACATGCATACATACCAGCTTTTCTCAGAGAAACCCCCTAATTGGGCCTCTAATTCAGAGCCCACACACAGTCGTGATCCTCACACCTGTGTTTCTGCCTGAGAACTTAGCTGGAGCCACCACACCCACCTCCATGAGGCGGAGTAAGGGCAGGTCTTTGCCCTTTTTTGACTAATGAGAAAACCAAAGGTCATGGAGGTTGAGTAGCTTGCACCAGGCTATGCAGTTAGTTCACAGGGTCTGTCCCAGTGTAAGGCTCCTGGTAAAGCGCCTCCAGATTTATAGCCCCGCAAAGAATTGAATAAACACAGAGCAAAGCCAGCCATCTGTGGAGAGACAGGAGTGTGCCAGGACCGATTTTCCAGAACAACTAAAACCTGTGCTCTGTGGACAACAACAACCCAGAAGGACTTTACATTCAGTTGTTCAAAGTGCATTCACAGGGCTCCTACCATGGCTGGGCCTATGTCCTGAGTCCTGGTCCCTCCCAGGGTGCTGGCCAGGGGAGGATGGAGGATGCAGGCATCCCACACAAGCGATCGCAAACCCAAGTGACAACAGCATAGAGAGGGAAAGTGGTGAGAGTGGCTGGAGATGTCCAGGTCCCTGTGAAGAGCGGCCCCTCCAGCTGAGGCTGAGGCAGGGGCAGTTCTGGGGCCTGAAACACAGAGAACCTAGTCTTTTCCAAGAGTTTGTTCTTACACAATCCCCATTTTGCCCTCAACCATGGGTCACTCTCATTTTCTTATAAATGTGCTGTGTCATCTCCCTCTGAAAAGGCCTCCAGTGAATCCCACATCTGCCTCACCTGCCTCTCCTGCCTCCCTGGGCTGCCCTTACAAGGTGCCAAAAACCAGGGCACTTAAAACAACAGAAATGTATCATCTCACAGTTCTAGAAGCCAGAAGTCCAAGATTAAGGTGTTAGCAGGGTTGATCACTTCTGAGGTCTTGAATGAAAGCCTGTTCCAGGCCTCTCTCTTTGGCTTGCCAATGACTGGCCTCCCCCTGAGTCTCTCCATATCACCTTCTATAAAGCCAGTAGCCACGGCCAACATCATAGCTGCCTGGCCCGTGCTGGCTCACATTGGATTCGGACAGACGGTAATGAAACAATGGAGGCAAGAACTGGTGGACCACACCATTCACAAAAACAAACTCAAAATGGATAAAAGACTTAAATGTAAGCCGTGAAACCATAAGCATCTTAGAAGAAAACATAGGCAGCAAGCTCTCCGACATCTGTAGCAGCGGTATATTTGCCGATTTATCTTCATGGGCAACTGAAATAAAAGGCAAGATAAACAAATGGGACTATATCAAACTAAAAAGTTTTTGCACAGCTAAAGACAATAGGAACAGAATAAAAAAAAAAAACCACACAATGGGAGAACATATTCGACAGCACATCTGATAAGGGGTTAATAACTAAAATTTATAAAGAACTTATAAAACGCAACACCAGGAACACAAACAACCCAATCAAAAAATGGGCAAAAGAAATGAATAGAAATTTCTCCAAAGAGGACATACAGATGGCCAATAGGCATATGAAAAAATGCTCAACATCACTAATCATTAGAGAAATGCAAATTAAAACCACAATGAGATATCACCTCACACCAGTCAGAATGGCACATATCAGCAAAACAACACAGAATAAGTGCTGGCGAGGATGTGGAGAAAAGGGAACCCTTCTGCACTGCTGGTGGGAATGCAGACTGGTGCAGCCACTGTGGAAAACAGTTTGGAGATTCCTCAGAAAATTAAAAATCGAACTGCCTTTTGACCCAGCTATCCCACTTTTAGGAATATACCCTAAGAACACCATAGCACTGTTAGAAAAGAAGAAATGTGCCCCCATGTTCGTGGCAGCATTGTTCACAATAGCGAAGATCTGGAACCAGCCCAAGTGTCCGTCAGAAGACGAGTGGATTAAAAAGCTATGGTACATATATACTATGGAATACTACTCAGCCATAAGAAACGATGACATCGGATCATTTATAACAAAATGGATGTACCTTGATAACATTATACGGAGTGAAATAAGTAAATCAGAAAAAAAAAAAAACTGAGAACAGCACGATTACATAGATAGGTGGGACATGAAAGTGAGGGTATGAGACATGGACAAGAGAGTGGTGGTTATGGGATGGGGGGAGGGAGGGAAGAGTGGGATAGGGAGGAGGGGAGGGACGCAGGGAAAACCAGATTGAAGGTGACAGAGGACAATTTGACTTTTGGTGATGGGTATGCAACACAATTGAATGATAAGATAACCTGGAGATGTTTTCATTGTACATATGTACCCTGATTTATTGATGTCACCCCATTAGAATTAATAATAATAAAATATATTAAAAAAAAAAAAAAAAAAAAGAACTGGTGGACCATTAGCTTTAATCCTAGCTTGCACCCGGCGGGCAAGTGAAAACACACACTGGGCTCCAAAACCCACTCATTCAGTGCTCACAAAGCTACTAACTTTTCCAAGTTTTCTAGAATCAAAGGTTTCTAGCTCACCAGACTTATTCACCTCTGTTCCCCATCTCCTTCTCTCTGCACAAACTCTACACAAACTGGCTTCTCCTTCAACACTCCGCCATCTTAGCTACTTCTCCTCTCCTCCACATGGTCTGACTCTGCTCTCCTCTCTAATGCTAATTTCAGGAACTGAGAGAGAGCAAGCTCCCGGTCTGCCCCACTTTATAGTGTAGATTCAAAAACTTTAATCCAATATACAAATAAGGAAGTCTCCGATACAAAGTCACTTATCTGAGGCATAATGGGATTCCTCATGAGAGTGCACCACCCTACATCAAAAAGGGTGGGAAAGGCTTAGTCTTAAAACCAAGCCCCAGGCTACAAGGATCCTGCCTGCCCACAGCCCACCCCAACACACATTAATATAATCATGCCCATCCCAAGCAAGAAGGGCAACTAATATCATCACCTGGGCGACAGGCTTCCACGTGGGCAGCACCATCTTTAACAAAGTGAGCATAATATATTTTATCTACCCAACACCTTCCCTCTGTTGGTGTTCATCTCTATGACCAAACTTTCTCTTTTTATAAGGACACCAGTCATATTGGATTAGAACTCACCCTAATGACCTCATCTTAACTTAATCATCTGCAAAGACCTTCTATCCAAATAAGGTCACATCTCCATGCACTGGGGTTGAAACTTTAACATCTTTTGGGGAACACAACTCAACCCACAACTCCCCACATTTCTCTGCACTCATTTGTAGCATAAGCCCTCGAAAACATCATCAAGACTCAGGACTAATTCTGGGTCAAGGGCTCACACTCTGTGGTCTTCAATGTCACTCTTCCTGATGAACCTCAAATTTGTATCTCCAGCCTCAACCTCACCACAGAGCATCAGACTGTTTGGTAAGTGATATTTCCACTTTAAGGAAAGCACCCCGGTCTTCCTCAGCTGTTCTCTTTTCCCCTTACTCTCATCATCAGCAGGGATGGCTTTATCCTCAACATTTGTTACCAATGCCTTGCTCTGGCCACCTCCCTGCCCATCATCTCCTGCTGGAGCACTGAAGGAATCTCCTAGCTGTATTCTTCACTCCGCCCATGTACTCACCCCCACATAGCATCCCAGGGACATGAGAATAACTGAATTCATCCCAAAGGAAGTTGTCTGTGATGCGAGCAAGAAAGTATCGACAGAGCTCAGCTGTCCAATGGGCCACCTCTCTCCAGATGTGTCAGCTTCCTCTGCATTCCCCAAACAGCTCCTGTGGACATTCAGATTTGCTCCAGCCCGAATCTCTGCCCCACAGTCCTACAGCCTCATTCTGAGGGCTCCCCTAGAGCTGGGCCACCAGGCTGTTTCTGCAACACTGTAACCCTTCCATGGGCCCAGCACAAGCTTAAAACCCTGTCAAGACAAGAGCCTACAGCTTGACCAGGCAGTGGCAGAGTGGATAGAGCATCGGACTGGGATGCAGAGGACCCAGGTTTGAAACCCTGAGGTCGCCGGCTTGAGCGTGGGATCATAGACATGACCCCATGGTCGCTGGCTTGAGCAAGCTCTGCGGCAGCCCCATCCCCCTGCCCCAGATCAAGGCACATATGAGAACTGATGCTTCTCATCTCTTTCCCTTCCTATCTGTCCCTCTCTATCTGTCCCAGCCCATGTTTTCCCGAACACCAGCCCTGCCTCTCCCCACCTCATCATTCCCCTCATCAGCACCTCCCTCCGGAATATGAGCGGTAGGAAATGAATGGATTGTAATACATGAGAATGTTTTATATTTTTAACGTTATTATTTTTTTATTAAATATTTGTCTGCGAACCAGATGCAGCCATCAAAAGAGCCACATCTGGCTTGTGAGCCATAGGTTCCCGACCCGTGCCTCACATGGCGTAAGGTAGGCGGGGCACAGGAACTCTCTGGGGTCCTTTTTATAAGAGCACATTCATTCATGGGGGCTCCACCATCACGAACAAACCACCTGCCCAAGGTCCCACCCCCTAATAGCATCTCACTGGGCATCAGGATTTCCACATATGAATTCGGGGGGACACCAATATTCATTCCCTAGCCGGGGTAGGGTCACACAGCTGAGTTTAAAGGTGACATTGACAGGTTTTCCAGCCACATTTGAATCCAGCTCTATCGTTTATTAAGAGGATCACCCTGAGAAGGCTCCTTCTTCAACAACTTCTCTTGGCTTCAGTTTCCCCACTCTCTATAATGGAACTAGTCATAAGTATATGAAAAATGCTCAACATCGTTAATCATCAGGGAAACGGAGATTAAACCACAACAAGATATTATCTTACACCTGTCAGAATGGCTATTATTTAAAAAAACAAATAAGTGTTGGCCAGGAGCCCTTGTGCACTGTTGGTGGGAATGTAAATTGGTGCAGGCACTATGGAAATACAGTATGGTGGTTCCTCAAAAAATTAAAAATAGGACTTACATACGATCCAGCAATCATGCCTCCAGTATTTTATCCAAAAGAATTGAAATCAAGATTTCAAAAAGATATCTGGACCCCCGTGCTCATTGCAGCCTCACTCACAACAGCCAAGACATGGGAACACCCTAAATATCCTTCAGCACACAACTGGATAAGTGTGGTATGTACATGCAATGGAACACCATTCAGCCTCAAAAAGGAAGGAAGCCTTACAATGTGGGACATGGCAGAACCTGGAGGACATTAATAAATCGTCCCCAGTGACATTTGAGAACTAAGATCCTCGGCAGAAAGCTCCTGCTACCTCATCAAGCAGCAATTCAGATCCTGATCTCACGTGACATGACAACAGGGCAGGCCAAGGAGGCCTCTTTCCTTTCCAGCCAGAACCACAGAGCAGCCCTGGCGGGGGGTACGGGAGGGGGGGGGCATAATCCCATCACTTCCAGCAGTCCGTGGGGATAAGGAGGATGTCTGGGAGGAGCCTGCAAGGTGATCAGGAGGACAGAGCCCCACAGCCTACCAGATCTGGCCCCTACCATTCCATGGAGGCTTTACTGTGAATCACCAGATTTCCAACACTCAGCTTCCCTCCCTCTCAAAGGGCAAATGTCACATCAGCTGATCTGAGCCTTTGGAGGCTTCCCCAACTTTCAAACCATGCATCTCCCTCCCAGCATCACGGGTTCTATTTGGATTGAGCCCTGGAGGCCTCGACACCGAGCCTGCAGGTTCCCAGGGTAAACTGAACTGTTTGTAAAGACCCCACCAACCCAACAGCCCAGGCCACCCAGCATCTGTGCAGTCACAGGCCATCCCAGGTGTCAGGATGAACAGACATGAACCTCATGCTAGTTGACCATGAACCAAAAGGATTATGTTTTTGCTATACACACGAATACATATGCGTGCATGCACTCAGGTGTGCACACTGCTCTTCTGTACATGTGTACATGTCTGCACACTTTACTGCCTTCATGTTTACTCACAGAACCAGACAGCAGGTAAGCTCTCATCAAGGCCCTGTCATTACAGAGGGAGACAGCAAGGCCCAAGAAGCTCAGTGACCCACAAAAACCCACAGCGTGACTTGAGTGTTGCCCACAGCCTGCTCCTGTCTCCCTGCTCAGCACTCCTCTGACTGCCCCCACTCCTTGTTTCTTCGCCAACATGTGCTATCAGAGTTTGTGCAGAACTCCAGACTTCCTTTCCCCAGCACCACCCCTTGGGGACCAGCCCATCCTAGCATCTAATACACTGCACCTCAAAATGAGACCAACTGGAGAAGGCTGAGCTCCTTGCAGAAATGTCAGAGAAAGCAGTGGCCTCCTGGGGGCTGACACCACCACAGACCCCTTTGCACACGTCCCTGTCATGCTGCTTCTCAGGATCCAGGGTCACACTTTGCAAGGGTGGCTCTGCTTTTTATACTGAAGAGAAAACTTTCAGAGGTCAGATGCTGTCCTCAATCTTTTTAGTCTGGTCCCCATCTTCCCTGGGTGATCTATAAAAAGCTTGTGCCCACACGACTCTCAGAGTCAAAGCTGGCTTCACCAGGACACCAGGCCGGGCATTGTGTCCTGGAGGGAGTGACTCCCCTGCACTCCTCTTCTCAGAAACCACCGGATAGCTGGCATCCGTCAGAGAAAGAGCTCCCAGGCCGGCTCTGCTTGAAGGAGACAGTAACGTGATATTTTCAGGGAAGATCTGAAGGAGGCACCTGTTATTAAAGCACAGTTTTCGATTAAGGCCTGGGAAACACAGTCATTAGCAGAGTCAGAGATGGCAGTTCACAAGACCAAACCCGGTATTGACAGCTGGTTTACAACCTTCCCTCTGCAATCCCAGCAAAAAATACATTCTACCACTTATCCTCAGGGTGTGTGCATATGTGTCTGTGTGCGTGAGTGTGCCCCAAAACCAGCCCATGGCCTCTCTTTATAAATAAAGTTGAATTGAACATAGCCACACCTGTTGATTTAAGTACTTTACAGATAATCTGGGGCCACATCGGAGACTTCACTGCAGAGGTGGGTAGCGGCAGTAGAAACTGTCTGGCTGTAACACCAAAAATATCTTCTATACAGCCCCTTGCAGAAGTGTGCTAGCCTCCAGGGGGAGTCAGGTGCCTGTCTGTGCAGTGATGGAAATGCCCATGTAAATCTGCAATGAACTGGGCAGCGCGCCGGGCAGTGCACTGCCACACTACTAAGTAAGAAAACCAGTCGGCAAATGTTGGCTCAGTTCCACTCTTTGTCAGAATACCTTCTATAAAAAGAAAATATATATCTACCAAATGTATGTATTCATGTAGAACAGGGGTCAGGAACCTATGGCTCACGAGCCAGATGTGGCTCTTTTGATTGCTGTATCTGGCTCGCAGACAAATCTTTAATAAAAAAAAATAATAACGTTAAAGGTTCAAGATGGCGATGGAGTAGGCGGACGAACCAACTTCCAACTCCCAGAACCAAAGTGGATTATAACTCAATTTTAAGAACCATCACCTGGATAAACCAACTTTGAACTAAAATAAGTGGACTCTTCAACCAAGGAACACTGCAGAAGCCACATTGAGACTGGTAGGAATAGCGAAAACGCAAAGAGGGCTGCCCAGCTCCCCGGAGCAAACGGCAGCCCGGAGAGTCCCGCGGGGCGGGAGGAGAGTTTGGCGGAGAGGGAGGGACCTGGGTCCCAGGAACCAAACCCCAGCCTGCAGTCCCAGAGCCTAGAAGAGGCGTATGGACAGTATTGAGATGTGAAGCAAGTGAGGATACTGTTTGTGAAAAAGAGAGAGTTTTCTCAGACCCAAGAATCTTTTCAAAGGGTCAGCGCAGAAACCCTCTCTCACAACCACGCACCCGGGGCTCCGGGGAACGGGGACAGAGGAGAGGAACAGAGCAGCGGGATCAGAGATTGGACTGAAGGCACGAGAACACTCTGAGGGACAGCCATCCTGACCCCTGGGCTAAGTCATTTCCCTAATCGTAAACAAATATTTCCCCTGGAACTAGCAACACCAGCAAAGGGAGACAGGACACTAGCCAAACAAGCTCTCCCGCGGCAATTAGAGCAGAGCTGCTTAGAGGGAGGGAGCTCCCAAACCTACAGTGTGGAGACTTAAGACACTGTTATCTCTCTGAACGTTGCTGAAAGGCAGTTGGCGGCAGGACGCTGAAAAGCGGTCCTGTCGGTGTGGGCGGAAGGCTGTGAGCTCAGTCTAGCCCAGCAAGGCCGGAGGAGACGCGCGAAAGCGGTCCGACAGCTGCGGGCTGCCTGTGACCCCACTTGTGGGGGAAAAATACGGGCAGAGATCGGCTCTACGACTCTGCGCAAGCCGGACCTGACCACGGGGACGGGGCTAAGACCAGGGACGGGCGAGGGGCCCGCAGCTGAGCTCATGCTGCCAACCCCGCCCAAAGGGAGAAACAGCGGTGGGTTGAAATCCTTTGTGCGCGCGAGCGGCTTCCGCGGCTGAGCTCACGCCACTGGCCCTGCCCGGCGCACCAGCGGCTTCTGCGGCTGGGCTCGCGCAACCGGCACCGCCCGATGCCCGGCTTCCGCGGCTGGGCTCGCGCTACTGGCCCCGCCTGGCTAGAGAAATCCCGGCTGGTGGCCTCCCTAGGTGCGCGAGTTGGCGCCAAACGTGGGGGCGTGGTAGAGTCCTGATCGATCGGAAGCTAGCAGCTGAGCTAACGCCAGCAAACACGCCCAGCCCAATAAACCACAGTTTGCGACCCTACGCAGGAGAGCCCCGGCCTTGAGGGCGGGGCTAAATTCTGGACTGGCAAAGGCTCACAGCTGAGAGCACGTCAAAAGCCCCGCCCAACCCGCAAAACGGTGCCGAGCAGGCTCTGACTGCGGGGGCTGGGCGTAAATCTTCTGGAAACGGGCTGGTCCCTTAGCTGAGCAAAGGTGCTCACCTCTGCCCTTGGTTCTAAGGCTTGTGGCTTGAGTGACAGCCCCTCCTGTGGAGGAGAGGTGGAAATCACAGCAACAGCCACTGTAGGCTGTCTTGGCAACGCCCACACCCAACCACCCAAGGCAGGAGCAGAGGAGGTGGCAGGCCTGCAGACAGACCACACCTAGAGAACACAAAGGGAACACCTACTGGACTCCAGTGCCCACAACTTGCCTATACACAGATAAAATGGGCAGGCAGAGGAATGCAAACCAAATGAATCAAGAGAAATCCCCAGAGAAGGATCTGAATGAACCAGATATAACCAAACTACCAGAAGCAGAATTTAGAATAATGATAGTTAGGATGTTCAAAGAAATTAGAGCAACAATGGATAGTCACTATGAACACCTAAATAAAGAGATAACAAGTATAAAAAACGAAATTGAAATAATAAAAAAGAATCAGACAGAAATGACAAATACAGTATCAGAACTGAAGACCACAATGGAAGGAATTAAAAGTAGGATGAATCATGATGAGGATCGAATCAGCGAGTTAGAAGACACAATAAACAAATGCACAGAAGCAGAGAAGAAAAAGGAAAAGAGACTCAAAAAATGTGAGGAAACTCTAAGGGAACTCTGTGACAACATGAAGAGAAACAACATTCGCATCATAGGGGTGCCTGAAGAAGAGGAGAGAGGACAGGAAATGGAAACTGTGTTCAATCAAATCATAGCAGAAAACTTCCCTAAATTAAGGCTGGGAAAAATTCCACACGTTCAAGAAGCACACAGAACTCCATTAAAGAGAAACCCAAAAAGATCTACACCAAGACACATCATAGTTAAAATACCAAAGCTAATGGATAAAGAAAAAATCTTAAAAGCTGCTAGAGGAAAAAAGGCTATCACCTACAAAGGAGCCCCCACATAGATGACATCGGACTTCTGAACAGAAACACTTGAGGCCAGAACGGAATGGCAAGATATAATCAAAGTAATGCAGAACAAGAACCTACAACCAAGACTACTCTATCCAGCAGGGCTAACGTTTAAAATTGAAGGAGAAATAAAGAGCTTTCCAGACTAAAAAATCCTCAAGGAATACATTAAAACCAAACCAATTCTGCAAGAGATACTACGGGGCCTGTTGTGAACAGTTCAAAGAGGGAAAAGAATATAGCAAAAGAAGAATACAGCTTTAAAGAATAAAATGGCAATAAACAACTACATATCAATAATAACCTTAAATGTAAATGGATTAAATGATCCAATCAAAAGACATAGGGTAGCTGCATGGATAAAGAAACAGGACCCATACATACGCTCTCTACAAGAGACACACCTTAAAACAAAAGATGCACATTGACTAAAGGTAAAAGGATGGAAAAAAATATTTCATGCAAATGGAAGTGAAGAAAAAGCAGGGGTAGCAGTACTTATAGCTGACAAAATGGACTTTAAACCAAAGACTGTAGTAAGAGATAAAGAAGGACACTACATAATGATAAAGGGAACAATTCAACAGGAAGATATAACTATTATAATATCTACGCACCAAATATAGGTGCCCCGACATACATAAAGCAGACTTTGATGGACATAAAGGGCGAGATTAACAGCAATACTATCATAGTAGGGGATTTCAATACCCCACTAACAACACTAGATAGATCCTCAAGAAAGAAAATCAATAAAGAAACAGCAGACTTAAAGGAGACACTAGATCAACTTGATTTAATAGATATCTTCAGAACTTTTCACCCTAAAGCAGTAGAATATACATTCTTCTCAAGCGCTCACGGTACGTTTTCTAGGATAGACCACATGTTAGGACACAAAAATGATCTCAATAAATTTAAGAAGATTGAAATCATATCAAGCATTTTCTTGACCACAATGCCATGAAACTAGAAATTAACCACAAAAGAGAAACTGAAAAATACTCAAACACTTGAAACTAAATAGCATGATATTAAATAATGAATGGATTAACAATGAGATCAAAGAAGAAATAAAAAAGTTTCTAGAAACAAATGATAATGAGCATACGTCAACTCAAAATTTATGTGACACAGCAAAAGCAGTTCTGAGAGGGAAGTTCATTGCACTACAGGCATATCATAGGAAGCTAGAAAAAGCTCAAATAAGCAACCTGACCCTGCAGCTAAAAGAACTAGATAAAGAACAACAAATAAAACCCAGGACAAGTAGAAGGAAGGAAATAATAAAGATCAGAGCAGAAATAAATGATATAGAGGCTAAGGAAACAATACAGAGGATCAATGAAACCAGAAGCTGGTTCTTTGAAAAGGTAAACAAGATTGATGAACCTTTAACTAGACTCACCAAGAAAAAAAGAGAGAGGTTTCAAATAAATAAAATTAAAAAGGATAGTGGAGAAATAACAACTGATACAACAGAAATACAAAGCATTGTAAGAAAATATTATGAAGAACTCTATGCCAAGAAATTAGACAATCTAGATGAAATGGACAAATTTCTTGAATCATATAAACTTCCAAAAATCAATCTGGAAGAATCAGAACACCTAAACAGACCAATTACAACAAATGAGATCGAAACAGTTATCAAAAAACTCCCAAAAAAGAAAAGTCCTGGGCCTGATGGCTTCACAAATGAATTCTATCAAAAATTCAAAGAAGAACTAACTCCTATCCTTCTCAAGCTATTTCAAAAAATTCAAGAGGAAGGAAGACTTCCAAACTCTTTTTATGAGGCGAGCATAATTCTGATCCCAAAACCGGGCAAAGACAACACAAAGAAAGAAAATTATAGGCCTATATCCCTGATGAATTTAGACGCTAAAATTTTCAATAAAATATTAGCCAACCGGATCCAGCAATATATGAAAAAAATCATACACCATGATCAAGTGGGATTTATTCTGGAGAGGCAAGGCTGGTTTAATATTCGCAAATCAATCAATGTGATTCACCACATAAACAAAAGGAAGGACAAAAATCACATGATAATTTCAATAGATGCAGAAAAGGCATTTGATAAAATCCAGCACCCATTCATGCTCAAAACTCTCAGTAAAGTGGCAATACAAGGAACATTCCTTAACATGATAAAGGCCATCTACGACAAACCGACAGCAAACATCATACTAAATGGACAAAAATTAAAAGCAATTCCCTTAAGATCAGGAACCAGACAGGGGTGCCCCCTTTCACCACTCTTATTCAACATAGTTCTGGAAGTCCTAGCTACAGCAATCAGACAAGAAGAAGAAATAAAAGGCATCCAAATTGGAAAAGAAGAAGTAAAACTGTCACTATTTGCAGATGATATGATATTGTATATAGAAAACACTAAAGTCTCAGTCAAAAAAATGAATTCAGCAAGGTGGCAGGATATAAAATTAATACTCAGAAATCAGAGGCATTTCTATATACAAACAATGAACTATCAGCAAAAGAAAGTAAGGAAACAATCCCCTTCACTATTGCAGCCAAAAAAATAAAATACCTAGGAGTAAATTTAACCAATGAGGTTAAAGACTTGTGCTTAGAAAATTATAAAACATTGATAAAGGAAATCAAGGAAGATACAAACAAGTGGAAGCACATACCGTGCTCATGGCTAGGAAGAATAAACATCATTAAAATGTCTATATTACCCAAAGCAATTTATAAATTCAATGCCATACCAATTAAAATACCAATGACATACTTCAAAGATATAGAAAACATATTCCAAAAATTTATATGGAACCAAAAAAGAACACGAATAGCCTCAGCAATCCTAAAAAGAAAAAACAAAGCAGGAGGTATCACTCTTCCAGATATCAAGGTATACTATAAGGCCATTATACTCAAGACAGCCTGGTACTGGCATAAGAACAGGCACATAGATCAATGGAACAGAACAGAGAACCCAGAAATAAACCCACACCTTTATGGACAACTGATATTTGACAAACGAGGAAAGAACATACAATGGAGTAAAGACAGCCTCTTTAACAAATGGTGTTGGGAAAATTGGACATCTATCTGCAAAAAAATGAAACTAGACCATCAACTTACACCATTCACAAAAACAAACTCAAAATGGATAAAAGACTTAAATGTAAGCCGTGAAACCATAAGCATCTAAGAAGAAAACATAGGCAGCAAGCTTTCCGACATCTGTAGCAGCAGTATATTTGCCGATTTATCCCCATGGGCAAATGAAATAAAAGACAAGATAAACAAATGGGACTATATCAAACTAAAAAGTTTTTTCACAGCTAAAGACAGTAAGAACAGAATAAAAAGACAAACCACACACTGTGAGAACATATTCTACAGCACATCTGATAAGGGGTTAATAACTAAAATTTATAAAGAACTTATAAAACTCAACACCAGGAAGACAAACAACCCAATCAAAAAATGGGCAAAAGAAATGAATAGAAATTTCTCCAAAGAAGACATACAGATGGCCAATAGGCATATGAAAAAATGCTCAACATCACTAATCATTAGAGAAATGCAAATTAAAACCACAATGAGATATCACCTCACACCAGTCAGAATGGCACTCATCAGCAAAACAACACAGAATAAGTGCTGGCGAGGATGTGGAGAAAAGTGAACCCTCCTGCACTGCTGGTGGGAATGCAGACTGGTGCAGCCACTGTGGAAAACAGTATGGAGATTCCTCAGAAAATTAAAAATCGAACTGCCTTTTGACCCAGCTATCCCACTTTTAGGAATATACCCTAAGAACACCATAGCACTGTTCGAAAAGAAGAAATGCGCCCCCATGTTCGTGGCAGCATTGTTCACAATAGCAAAGATCTGGAACCAGCCCAAGTGTCCGTCAGAAGACGAGTGGATTAAAAAGCTATGGTACATATATACTATGGAATACTACTCAGCCATAAGAAACAATGACACCGGATCATTTATAACAAAATGGATGTACCTTGATAACATTATACGGAGTGAAATAAGTAAATCAGAAAAAAATTAAAACTGAGAACAGCATGATTTCATACATAGGTGGGACATAAAAGTGAGAATATGAGACATGGACAAGAGTGTGGTGGTTACGGGGTGGGGGGAGGGAGGAGAGGGTGGGATAGGGAGGAGGGGAGGGACACAGGGAAAACCAGATAGAAGGTGACAGAGGACAATTTGACTTTTGCTGACGGGTATGCAACACAATTGAATGATAAGATAACCTGGAGATGTTTTCATTGTACATATGTACCCTGATTTATTGGTGTCACCCCATTAGAATTAATAAAAAATATATATATTTAAAATAATAATAATAATAATAATAACGTTAAAAATATAAAACACTCTCATGTATTACAATCCATTCATTTCCTACCGCTCATGTTCATGGTTGCGGATTGCTGGAGCCAATCACAGCTGTCCTCCGGGACAACACCAAATTTTTATTGGATAATGTGTAACATACACTGGTCGTTGTGAGGTCAGGAAGTAAACTTCCCTCCTTTTAATCAAGTAGTCAGCTAGCTAATTGCAGAAACCCTTTTGACAAAGAAGATGGCTAAAAGAAAAAAGATGAGAAGTATCGTACTTTTCAGCAGGAATGGGCAGAGGAGTTCGCCTTTGTGGAGAGAGCTGGTTCTTCAGTGTGTCTAATATGCAATGATAAAATTGCATCAATGAAATGGTCAAATATAAAGCGGCACTTCGACACACGCCATACTACATTTGCATCAAAATATCTAGCGGGGAACAGCAAGAAGAAAGCATGTCAAGAGCTACTTTGCAGACTGACCAGGTGGTGGCACAGTGGATAGAGCATCGGACAGGGATGCGGAAGACCCAGGTTCGAGCTCACCAGCTTGAGCACGGGCCCATCTGGCTTGAGCAAAAGCTCGCCAGCTTGGACCCAAGGTTGCTGGCCCCAGCAAGGGGTTGCTCGGTCTGCTGAAGGCCCATGGTCAAGGCACATGTGAGAAAGCAATCAATGAACAACTAAGGTGTCGATACGGCAACAAAAAACTAATGATTGATCCTTCTCACCTCTCTCCATTCCTGTCTGTCTATCCCTATCCATCCTTCTCTTTGACTCTCTCTCTCTCTCTCTGTCCTTGTAAAAAATAAATAAACAAAAGAAAAAAAAAATAGAAAGAGCTACTGTGAAGAGTGCAAGCTAGTCAGCAGCAACTCCATGTTTGGACCCAAACAAGGTGACTAGAATTCGGCTAGCTTTGCTGGTGCTTTAGCAATTGTGAGAAATGGAAAGCCATTCACAGATGGGGAGTATGCCAAAACATTCATGCTTATTGTTGCCAATGAACCTTTTGACGACTTTTCAGATAAAGACAAGATAATCAAACAAATAAAAGACATGCATCTGTCGGCAAGAACTGTTCACGATCATACCATCATGATGGCAAATCAAATTGAGGCAACACAAGTGAAGGACATAAATGCAGCACCATTCTTTTCTCTCGCTTTGTATGAGTCAACAGACAAGCCATTTATCCCAGTTCAGCGTGATTGCAAGGTATGCCGTCGGTGACACACTCCCTGAGGAAAGTCTTGCTGTTTTGCCTATGAAAGAGACAACAAGAAGGGAGGATTTATTCAAGTCTTCACTGAGTTCACTAAAGAAAAAAATCTACCAAATAATCAACTTATTTTGGTGTATACTGATGGTGTTCCGTGCATGGTGGGGAAAAAACAGAAGATTTGTAGCGCTTCTTCGTGAACATGAAAAGACCCATCCTAAGTTTTCACTGCATCCTACATCAAGAGGCGCTTTATGCTGAGATGTGTGGTGAGCAGCTTGGTGAGGTGATGTCGCTGGTCATTAGGGTGGATAACTTTATTGTTACCCGAGCTTTAAAAGATAGCCAGTTTAAAACACTGCTGGATGAAGTTGGGAATAATTATCCTGGTCTGCTTCTGCACAGCTATGTGCATTGGTTGTCAAGAGGGAAGGTGCTCAGCTGTTTCACAGCTTGTCTGAGTGAAATCCGGACTTTTCTTGAAATGAAAAGTGTCGAGCATCCTGAGTTAGCTAACACTGAGTGGCTCCTGAAGTTCTACTATCTCATGGACATGACTGAACATCTGAACCAGCTCAATGTGAAAATGCAAGGCATTGGAAATACAGTCTTATCCCTACAACAAGCAGTGTTTGCATTTGAAAACAAGCTGGATCTCTTCATCACCAACATTGAAGCAGGTCATTTACTACACTTCGAAAAACTGGGAAAGTTTAAAGATGCATGCACAGCAAGTGACCCTGATCAACATCTTGATCTCCAGCAGCTAGCGGGCTTCACATCTAATCTCCTGCAGTCATTCAAAGAGCACTTTGGAGAATTTCATGAGCGCACTCATCTTTTTAAGTTCATCACCCATCCACACGAGTGTGCAGTGGACAGCGCCAACCTGAGTTACATTCCCGGTGTCTCCATCAGAGATTTTGAGCTACAAGCTGCTGACCTGAAGGTCTCAGACATGTGGGTGAATAAGTTCAAGTCACTGAATGAAGATTTGGAAAGACTTGCACGACAGCAAACAGAGTTGGCAAGCAAACACAAGTGGGGAGAAATGAAAAAACTTCAACCTGCAGACCAGCTGATTGTCAAAACTTGGAACGCGCTTCCCGTCACATACCACACACTGCAGCATGTGTGTATTGCTGTACTGACAATGTTCAGGTCTATGTATGCATGTGAGCAGTCTTTCTCACATCTAAAGAACGTTAAGACCAACGTACGATCACGTTTAACAAATGGAAGTCTCAACGCCTGCATGAAGCTTAACCTCACCACGTGTCAACCAGACTACAAAGCCATCAGCAAAACTATGCAGCACCAGAAGCCGCATTAATTGTAAGAAGTACTTTATTCATCATTGATTAGCAACAGCATAACAACGTTACTAAAAAGAATTCAGAGACTTATTGTACTTTAAAAGTATTGGTCTTACATAAAATGTACACATTTACTTGTATTTCGTGTTAAACATATTGTATGGCTCTCACAGAATTACATTTTAAAATATGTGGTGTTGCCTGACCTGTGGTGGCGCAGTGGATAAAGTCGGCCTGGGAACACTGAGGTCGCCAGTTCAAAATCCTGCACTGATCTGGTCAAGGCACATATGGGAGTTGATGCTTCCAGCTCCTCCCCCCTTTCTCTCTTTCTCTCTCTCTCTCTCTCACTCTGTGTCTCCTCTCTAAAATGAATAAAATAAAATAAATTAAAATATGTGGTGTTCATGGCTCTCTCAGCCAAAAAGGTTTCCGACCCCTGATGTAGAAAGTACATCGATTTCCTCTGGAAAGGTAGAACACAGAAGATAGAGAGGATTTCTTTACTTTCTCCATATGTTTGAATTTTTTAAATAGTGTGTACTTTTTATTTAAAAATAATAATAACTTCTTTTATTTTAGAATAAACCCTCTCGCAGCCCCTACCCCTACCCCTAATAGCTGATGAAAAGTGTCAGTTCTGTGAGGGGAACCAGTCCAGGGGAGCAGGCCCTGCTGACGCCCTGGGAGGGCCACCCCCTGAGCAGGTCCCTTCCCTCTGAGCCCTGTGTCAAGCTGAGGCCTAGGGTCCCAATGGGGAGACACCCCCCAGCATGGCCTCCACTGCACCTTCCCTGGCAAGAGAGAGTCAATGAGACTTCTCTCTCCTGAGTCAGTCCTTGGCCTCGATCGACAGGATGTCCCAGGAGTCACCTGGCATGAATTCCCGGTTGCTGAGGACACAGGAGCATAGTGTTCAAACATGAATGGCTAATTTTTAGAAAAGTCCACCCTCGTGTTCTGGGCCTACTCTAGAGTAAGGAAGCATTCCCTCTGATTCAACTCCCCACACGGACTCCATGTCAAAGAACCTGGGCAGTGTTCCTCACTGATATGCCCCTCCTGGAGGCAGGTGCAGGCTGCTTCTAGAAAGCACACAGCCACTGCCCTAACAGTCCGTGCCTCAGGACAGAGAGCAGGACCTCCAGACCAGCTCCTGGGCCTCACGTCCCCAGCAAACTCATCGGGACCACCATCTGCCTCTGGCTCCATCTAGTAGCAAGCGACCCCAGACCAGTAGGCTTACGGGGATTGGGTGGGGAATATGAGAGAGTCCTTCCTGAAGTCAGAGCTTCTGACATCCCAGTGGCAGCAAGGACACAGCTGTTCCTGCCCAGTTATCCTGGTGTAATTGGAGCTGTAGGTGTCAGTTATCTCAGAATATACAGATGCCAGGCGAGCATGCACACAACTCTTTGGAAGAAAATATCTCTACTCCCCTGGACTGGCACGTGGGTTTGTCATTGGTTGTTGTCTAATTTGTTCTGTTCCTCTGTCCTCAGCCCACTAGACATATCAAGGCCTTGCTGGATGAGGTCAAGAGCTATGTGCTGCCCTGTTTTGTCAACAGGCACAATGTATCAGCTTTTACTCATGAGCTATAGTATCTGTGAGTCACGGCTTCCCAGGGCCCTGCCCACCAAAGAGCAGCCACCATTAACAGGTGTGCTCAATCCTTAAGCGGCTCTGGGACATGGGAGAGTTGAATGAGACATGCCTGTGCTCATGCCAGGGACTTTTCACGGCAACTGGGAACAGTGGAACCTCTGGGTCTTGCCCTTGGTCCACTCCCTTGGCCTTCATGCCTCATGAGGGGCCTGACCTCTCTGCTCTGCAGTCTGTCTTCCCCGTCACCACTTCTGCTATCTGAATGGGCAAGACTTTGCATCCCCTTGGTGGCAAGGTGCCCCTGTGCAGCTATCGTCAGAAGTCCCGGGAGCCCAGTCACTGTGGAATATGCCCCCACAATGAAGGACAGCCTCTCCAGGGTGCTGCCCAGGCTGTTCAAAATGCCCCAGACCACCTTCCTAGTGACTTTCCTTTTCTAAGACTCCATCCTGTATCTGCCCAATGGGAAGGTTTGTCACATCTCCAGACCAGACCTGATCCTGCTCAATTGTCATATAAGCATCACTCTAAAGCTCTCAGAACCTGCATTTCTTCATTCTCAGTCACCTTGCTCCCGGCAGCCTCACCACACCTGGACAATGTGAACGGTGCCCATGTTACAGTCTCCTGCTAGAAATGAGGAACAGGGTTTGAGGCCATGGAGGACATAATAGCAGAGCTGGGCCCGTCTCCTGACACCAAGTCCAGGGTCCCCTCCTCATCTCCTCAGTCTGCATCTACACAGGGGAAGGCCACACTGGCCAAGGGTGGATCCTCCACCTGCGACCGTCGGGGGACGCTCAGGTGCACCTGCAGGCCAGAGAAAGTGCTGAGAAGAGCAGCAGGAAGGCCTCTCTCTGCCACACTGGCAAGTAGGATCCTGGCAGGTCTCACTGACACCCAGCTACTGACTATCCACGCTATGCTCAGTCCTCTTTATTCTTCTCCTCCCGCTGAATGTCAGAGACCCAATGGCTGCAGGGCCCTATTCTGAGGATATTTATGAGCTATCCAGTTGGGTCAGACACACAGAGTTTAAAATTAACAAAAGGGTTTGAGACCACTTCCCACACTTCCATCCCCATGCAAAAAAAAGGGGGGGGTGTAACGGAATAGTAATGATGTAAACCATTGTTTGAGTTTAAATTGAGGGTCTTCTTCGGCCTCTCAGTCCCATGCCATAATGGACCACAATCAGGGGAAAAGGAACATTCTCTCCATGGGTGCCGTAAGCCAGGTATCTACTGAAGATGACAGGAGACATGGAGGGAGCAAGTATCTGTGTCTTGTCAGACTTAGAAATTTCCCAGAATATCAGCATGCGCCATCACCCTCACCCACTGGTCCCTTGGCCTCTGCAGCTTCTCAAACTCTCAAAGATGCAGTCTTCTCAAAACATTTACGTTTCTGTCAGGCAAAGATTCATGCAACTGAATCCCAAAGTACACAGATTTTCATGGGAAGATTAAAAGAGGATCCTGGTCACTTCATGACAAATTAACAAGTCTTGCCAAATGTCACTTAAAGAACGACAGAATCAAAAAAAAAGAATGAAAGAATCTTTGTCTTGCCTACATGGGTTTTCTTATTGGAATCCTACATATATCAGTGTTATAACTTCACTGACAACGTTTGTGCGGAGCTTACTTCAAACAGAATGTCAACCTTAGTCCCCAGTTTCTGCAGAGAGTGCAGAAGAAGGTCACCAAGGGCTTGAAACAGACCAGCAAAACTTGACAAAGGGATCAAGACCCATAAGGGAAGGGTGCGGAGCCAAAGCGGCTCGGCGAGCTACGCAGGCGCTGGAGAGGGTGTCCATTCACGTGAGTTCCGTCTCCAATATGTTCTCTTATGGTCTGCTCAAAATACCTCCCCAAGACCTTGCTCCCGTTGGGACCACTTATTCTGTCCTCCATGTGCCAGAGGACAATCCTCAGAGTTTCTACCCATGTAATACTCTTGCCAGAAGCCTGAATTCATGAAAAGCATATTTATATGTTCACAGTTCTACTCCTATTGTTAAACTTTAGTCAGAACCAAGCATGTACCTTCAATACACATGTATGCATTAATGAATATAGCTCTTTTGTACCATTAGCCTGGAATTACAGATATTACTATAACTATTTTTTTAATCAGAGGGATGATCTGAGAAATTCTATTTGGCCGTTTTTTTTTATAGGGACAGAGAGAGAGTCAGAGAGAAGGATAGATAGGGACAGACAGACAGGAACGGAGAGAGGTGAGAAGCATCAATCATTAGTTTTTCGTTGCCGTTGCAGCACCTTAGTTGTTCATTGATTGCTTTCTCACATGTGCCTTGACCGCAGGCCTTCAGCAGACCAAGTAACCCCTTGCTGGAGCCAGCGACCTTGGGTCCAAGCTGGCGAGCTTTCGCTCAAGCCAGATGGGCCCGTGCTCAAGGTGGCGACCTCAGGGTCTCGAACCTGGGTCTTCCACATCCCAGTCCAACGCTCTATCCACTGCGCCACAGCCTGGTCAGGCTCTATTTGGCTTTTGATTATTGCTCCACATGAATGTCATCTTGATGACGACCTACGGTAAACCGGGTCTCCCTAACAGGTGAGGGAGGAGTGGGGGTGGGAAATACAGCATGGTGTGAGTGTGACAGAGGGGCTAGATGCTCAGAATCAGCCACACACCACATGGCAACACAAGACCCCACTATTGGAGTCGTTGTTTAGTGAAGGGTCAAATCAGGATTGTGAACACTTATTTAATCCTGAACTAGAATATACTACAAGTACTTCTCAAGACCTACCAGGAATAGCCTGACCTGTGGTGGCACAGTAGATGGAGCATCGACCTAGGACCCTGAGGGCTCCAGTTCAAAAGTCTGATGTCACTAGCTAGAACACAAGTTTATCAGTGTGAGTACAGGCTTAGCAGCCTAAATGTAGGGTCATTGACCTGATCACAGGATCATCAACATGATCCCAGAGTCTCTGGCTTGAGCCAAAGGTTGTTAACTTGAGGCACAGTTTGCTGACTTGAGCCCAAAGTCACTGGCTTGAGCAAGGGGTCACTGGTTAAGGTTGAGCCTCCCACCTCCATCAAGGCATATATGAGAAGCAATCAATGAACAACTAAAGTAAAGCAACTATGAGTTGATACTTCTTATCTCTCTCCTCCCCTTTCCTCCTTGTTGTGTGTGTGTGTGTGTCTCTCTCTCAAAAAACAAAAAGTAAACAAACAAAAAATACCCACCAGGAACTGGCAGTTCATCGCTAGTGTGAATTATGAATACCTGAGTGGGTCTGTGAAGGAGAGAGGTGTCTGAGCAGGTGTGAGAGGTCGCAGGGCCCGGGCACACACTGCAGTCCTACTCCACCAAGGGGCCGTCGCCCCAGCAGTACTGATATCACCCACAGGAGCTTCTTGTTGAATGACCTCAGTGATGGAATAAAGAATAAATATTTATTCTTTAATGATGGGTATGATTTTAGAGGCAACCAAGAGAAAGTAGTAGAGGCCCTAGCTGTTTGGCTCAGCAGTAGAGCGTTGGCCCACCGTGTGAAAGTCCCGGCTTCAATTCCTGGCCAGGGAACACAGGAGAAGCGTCCATCTGCTTTTCCACCCTTGCTCTCTCCTTTCTCTCTATCTCTCTCTTCCCTTCCCACAGCGAAGGCTCCATTGGAGCAAAGTTGGTATAGGTGCTGAGGATGGCTCCATGGCCTCCACCTCAGGTGCTAGAATGGCTCTGGCCACAATGGAGAAACTCCCCAGATGGGCAGAGCATCACCCCCTGGTGGGCATGCCTGGTGGATCCTGGTTGGGCGCATGCGGGAGTCTGTCTGACTGCCTCCCTGCTTCTAACTTTGGAAAAATAAAAAAAAAAATTTTTTAAAGAAATTTTAAAAAAGAGAAAGCAATAGAGTACAGAGGTTAAGAACACTGTTTCTAGCCCTAGTTAGTTGGCTCAGCAGTAGAGCGTTGACCCAGCATGTAGAAGTCTCAGGTTCAATTCCCGGTCAGGACACACAGGAGAAGCGACTATCTGCTTCTCCCACCCTCCCACTCTTCTTTCTCTCTCTCTCTCTCTCTCTCTCTCTCTCTCTCTCTATCCCCTGCCTCCCACAGCCATAGCTCAATTAAAGTGAATTAGCCCCAGGTGCTGAGGATGGCTCCCTGGCCTCTGCCTCAAGCATTGAAATAGCTCAGTTGCTGAGCAATGGAGCAGTGGCCCCAGATGGGCAGAGCATAGCCCTGTAAGGGGATTTTTGGGTGGATCTTGGTTGGGGCACATGCAGGAGTCTGTCTCTGTGCCTCCCTGCCTCCCTCCATCCCCATCTCTCACTTAACAACAACAACAAAACAACATTGTTTCTTATTGAGTCCTGGATGGCTCCACTGGGATAAAACCATTACAGGACCACTGCTGTCTACAGACAGCAATACCACTTCCTCTCAATAGCCTTCCTGATGCACCAGAGAAGACAAGAACAGATATTCACAGCACAACCCAAGAAGTGGACCACCCCCACTGGGGCTGGAACCTGTCCTCCCAGTGAGACAAACAGGCAGGGAGCCAGAGCAGGAAGTACTGTGTTACTTCCACAGCGAGAAGGTCCACAGTGACAATTGATCAAGTCAGGGAGGAAGCAGCAGACCTGCAGTACCCCAGGTGTCTCAAGTACACTTGCTTGGATGCATGTATCTATTCAAACACCAGACCCCTTCTCCTCTTTGTGCCTTCTTTTGAGTCTGTCCAGAATTCTACTCAAGATTCCCCTTAAAGGCTCTGAGCTGATGCCTCAGTGATAGGGCTAATGCAGACTGCTTTTCTTCCAGATGTGTGCTTCTCTAACCGAAGTCATGCAAAGAACAAGTGGTTACTTTCCATGAGCTCAGCTGGTGCTGAACAGACCTGATTTTTCCTTGTATATGTACTTTCAGTTCTGTTTGTGGTGCAAGTCTTAATCTGTTAATACTTTTATATTTTATGCTCACTTTACTCCTCAGCAATTTGCTCCCTTACATGATGTGTATAAAATATCTCCAAGTAATGTTCTCAAGAGAGAACATGGGCAGCCTCTGGAGAATAGGACTGGGTGGGAGGGAGACTTGTGAACGTTTTCATTGTTGAACCACATAAATATAAACATAATTGAAAAGCACTTTTGTGCCTGATCAGGTGGTGGCACAGTGCATAGAGTGTCGGACTGGGATGCGGATGACCCAGGTTCGAGACCCTGAAGTCACCAGCTTGAGCACGGGCCCATCTGGCTTGAGCAAAAGCTCGCCAGCTTGGACCCAATGTCGCTGGCTCCAGCAAGGGGTTACTCGGTCTGCTGAAGGCCCGTGGTCAAGGCACATAAGAGAAAGCAATCAATGAACAACTAAGGTGTCGCAACGAAAAACTGATGATTGATGCTTCTCATCTCTCTCCGTTCCATTCCTGTCTGTCTGTACCTGTCTATCTCTCTCTTTGACTCTCTCTCTGTCCCTGTAAAAAAAAAAAAGAAAAAGCACTTTTGCACAGTGAAAATACTCTGTATATTATAATGATCATCAATGTACATTTGTCCAAACCCATAGAATGCACACCACCAAGAGTAAACCTTATTGTAAACTGGACTATGGGTGACAACGATGTATCAGTGTAGGTTCACTGATTATAACAAATGTACTGCTGTGGTGGGGGATGTTGATAATGGGGAGACTGTGCTTGTGTGGGGGTGGGGGTATATAGGGAATCTCTGAACCTTCCTCAAAATTTTGCTGTGAACCTTAAATAGCTATAAAAAAAAAGTATTTTTTTAAAAAGCTTGAAAACTATTTTGAAACCATAAATAATAAAAGTGGTGCTAAGACTAGCGGGTATTTCCTATAAGAGAGGAAGAGGGTGGGGAAGAAGAGCCATCAGCCACCAGAAGGAGACTCCCAGGGAAAGAGAGAGATACCTAAAGAACATTTTTAGAAACATTTGTTGTATCATATGGAACATAATGACCTCCCTCAAACCTTCACCAAGAAATATTCAGCAAAAGTCTACAAAACTCACTGAAAATTTAGGAGTCAATCATGTGGGAAAATTGGAACCCTCATTCACTGTTGGTGGGAATGTAAGAAGTACAGCTATGATGAAAAACAGTGTGACAATTTTTAAAAAAACAAACATAAAAGTATCATAGGATCCAGTAATTCCACTGGTCTATACCCAAAAGAGTTAAAAGCAGAATCTAAGATAAATGTTCATAGCAAATTATTCACAACAGCCAAAGATGGAAGCAACCCAAACGCCTATCAGTAGGTGAGTAGATAAACAAATGTGGTCTATCCATGCAGTGGAATGTTATTCACTGAGTGGAGTGTTAAAGAGAAAGGAAATTCTGGCACATGCTACAACGTGAGTAAACATCTTGAGGACGTTACACTCCGCAGTCACAACAAGACAAATAGGCGTCATCCCACTCATCTGAGGTCCTAGTGCAGTCAAACCCATAGAGACAGACAGTAGAAAGGTGGTTGCCAGAGGCCAGAGCAGAGCTCAGGGGAGAATGAGGAGTTTAATGGGTACAGAATTTCAGTTTTGCAAGATGTTTCTGTGAGTGGATGGTGATAATGGCTGCCCAACAATATGAATGTACTTAATGCCACTGAACTGTGCACTAAAAATTATTTAAATGACAAATACTAAGTTGTGTATTCTACAGCAATTTAAATTTTAAAAAAAAAACCTTAGCTAATCATATCTGGAAAACCTTTCCCATATGAGGTAATATTCCAGGTTCCACAGATTGGGGCCTGATATCTAGGGTCACTACATCCATTAGGAGACTGTGAGAGTGGTCCAGAGAGGGTGCCATCGTGGGGTAGAGTAGAGGACAAGCCATAAGAGTCAGTTCTAGGGTTGCTGGGAGGCATGTGGTGTGACTTGGGCAGGCCCAAGGAAGGAGTCGATCCTGGCACCCTGGTTTCTGTTTGGGCAACTCACAGAACCCCAAAACAAGAGCGGGGCCACTGGGCAGAGGTCTGCCTGAATCTTAAAACTCTGTATATGAACGGGAGAGCCTGGGTCATGTTCTAGGTAATGGCGTCCAGTGCACCCCACCGAGGAGTAACTGGAAAAGGCCCCCATGCAATGGCAGCTGTGCTGCTCACTCACTTCTGCCCAGGTCTGTCTGCCACTGTGTTCAAGTGAGGGAAATAAACTGAACAAAACTGCATGGCATATGTGCCCAGCATTGTTCCCCATGCTTCCCAAATACTAACAAATTTAAATCCTATTAAGCTCTCAGAGATGAGCACCACTATTGTCATCCTCATTTTATGGAAGAGGAAACCAAAGCAGAGCGGTTAAGTCACCCACCCAAGGTCTCACAGCCACGCAAGGCAGAGCCTGGACTTGAACCCAAGCACTTTGGGTCAAGATTTAGTTCTCTTAGCCAACATTCTATGTTGCTTCTCTATTCTTAACAAAACCATCTCCCCAAAATAACTACGAAGTCAACAGCAAAAGCCCCATAATTAAGTCAGCAGAAATAAGTTTCTTACTGATAAGCACTGAGAGACGGAGCCCAGGTAGAGACCTTCCCCTGACTAGAGGCCATTTGCCTTAAGATGCAGCTGACTGATGAGGAGAGAAGAGTGGGTGCCAGAAAATGTAAGACCCCTTCCTGGGCCACCAGTCTCCATTCCAGGACAGGGAAAAGCCCAGCAGGAGTGGCAACCACATGGGCTGGTGCTGGGGAAGCATGCTAGAGGTCCCTTGGTACAGCAGCCATAGAGTGGTTTAAACCACACAGAGGAGGGAAGTGGAGGGCGAGCTCAGACCTCAGCCTGAGCAGGCGTGGAGCCACACACAGTGGGCTCTGGCTTACACTGGAGCAACAGAGGAGGGAAGTGAGGCCAGGGGCTGAGGACTGTGGCAGTGCCCCGGTCAGGGGCCAAGTGTTCGGGCCCTGGGACAAGGCCAGGACAGAGGTGCAGAATGACAATAACTCCCCCAACAAATGGCAACAAGGCCACAAGTGATGAAATGTCCTCCTTCCACTCTAAGCTTCACTCCTGGCCCTCATTCCCCACTTACTTCCAGCCTGGGAACCAGAAGCCCTTGAAGACAGGCCCCATCGAGGAGAAAGTGATGGGGAGGGTGACCCAAAGGGGTCAGATCAAACGTCCCCTGGGCTTGGAGGAAAAGTCTTCATGAAGTGAAACTTTAGAATGACAACAACAAAAACTGGAGAAGAAAGTTACAAATGGCTGAAATAAAATGGTGGTTCCCCCAACAGCTGGCCCTGTGCTTTCCTCCTTTAAACTTCCCTCAGAGTTAGACTCAACTACACCTTTCAGTGTCTTTCCCACTGAAGTTTCAAGCATTACTAAAGAACACAAAATGAGAACACATGACCAGAGCAAGGCCTTACCCTGCAGAATGCCCTGAAACCATGGTTGTATGGTTTTTCTTTTCACCAGGGAAATAGGGGATGCCCAAGTTTTTGTCCCCAAATGAGAAAGAGTGTAGGTGGCTCACAAACAGAAAGGGATTTTAGTGCAGTCCCACAGAGACTCTGAGGTCCACTCCGGCCTGGGCACCACCCCTCCCCACCCCGCCTTTTCCTCTCTCCCTGCAGCGTCCTGACGCCTCTTCCCTGCATCTGCAGAGAGGGTTTGCCAACAGGGTGTTCCCATCTCTCTCACCCACGGTCAAGGCTCTCAACTTGACTATGCCTAAAATTCTCCTGTGGAATTCGTCAAGGCCACACCCTGGATGTGGGTTGAGGCTCAGGAGTCTCCTTTTTTTTTTTTTTATTTTTTATTTTATTTTATTCATTTTAGAGAGGAGACATAGAGTGAGAGAGGGAGAGAGAGAAAGAGAGAAAGGGGGCAGGAGCTGGAAGCATCAACTCTCATATGTGCCTTGACCAGACCAGTGCAGGGTTTTGAACTGGCGACCTCAGTGTTCCCAGGTCGATGCTTTATCCACTGCGCCATCACAGGTCAGGCAGGAGTCTCCTTTTTTTGATTGTTTCTTTTATTTTATTGACTTGAGAGAGAGAGAAAGGAAGTGAGAGAAAGAGAGACAGGAACATCAGCCTGTTCTTGTGTGTGCCCTGACCAGGGATCAAACTGGCAACCTCTGTGCTTCAGGATAATGCTCTAACCAACCAAGCTATCCAGCCAGGGCAAGAGTTGACATTTTCAACAAGTGTCCAGGTGATCCTGATACTGCTGGATCTGGTGTAGACCAGAGTTTTAAGGGTAGAGCCTCTGTCTCTCACCTATGTGCATGCTCCCACACGTGCTCCCATGGCTCACACTGGCCACAGACACTCATGGTTCAGGAGGCTGCAGGACATGCCAAGGAAACTGGCCCCTTTGTTCAAGCACCCCTGAGCAGACAGTCTGTGAAGGCATGTGTGACTGTGTTCAAGTCCCTCCAGACACCACCTGCTCTCTGACAGCTCCCCCTCCAGAAACCACACAATATAGTAAAAAACAGAAAATAAAGCCGTTAGCCCCCAGTGAATGTTATTTTTAATGAAAGTGGTGCATTTTGACTCACAATGTTGAAACCAGATTATAAATGAGTCATCAGTGAATCAACCACAAAGAATCTTTGTGAAGGTGATTTACAGGAGGGCTCTGATGTCTGCAGTCCCTTCACACGCTTTGCAGCAATGCTGTTAGGCTTGGAGTTGGTCTGGGGCATCTGCTGCAGCATCAGCTCAAAAGGATGCTGTGTTGTCACCAGTGGGATTCCCCAGCCAGCCTGCACACCGACCCACCCACATAACAAAGGCAGGCATCACTGAGCAATGCCTGTGGTTACATCATAGCTGCTGGCTTCCAGGTAGTGACTAGTAGATACTGGAGAGAGATACAGGCCATCTGCTTGTCCCTGGCTCCCAGACTCATTCCTAATGTTTACATCCTGTCACCTGATTTTCCAAAGGCACCCCAGGAGGAAGGCAGAAAAGTGAAACTTGAAGTTGTACTCTAAGAGGGTAACCACAGAGTTATCCTCATGCCTGACATGTGAGAATCAGCACCTGCTCTGCCTCCCTTGCAGGAATTTTGCAGGGTTCTCATGGGACCATGCAAGTGAAGATGTTTTGAGACCCTCACAGGCCACACTGAGGTAATTAATTGGTCAGTGTTGGTCAAATAAGTTTTAAATATGATATATATGTTTGCTTGCTTATAGTTTGCATTGGGTATGGGGGACAGGCTGTAAGCAGGCAGGATCCTTATAGCCTAAGGCTTAGCTTTAAAACTAAGCTTTTCCCCACACCTTTGATGTTGCATAGTGGGGGGGGGTGCACTCTCATGAGGAATCCCATTATGCCTCAGTTAAGGGACTTTATATCAGATACTTCCCTGTTTGTATATTGGATTAAAGGTTTTGATTTCTACACTGTAAAATGGGGTAGAACGGGAGCTTGCTCTCTCAGTTCCTGAGATTAGCATTAGAGAGGAGAACAGAGAAAGTCCACATGGAGAAGAGGAGAAGCAGCCAAGATGGCGAGTGTTAAAGGAGAAGCCAATCTGTGCAGAGGAGATGGTGAACAGAGGTGAGTAAGGCTGGTGAGGTACAAACTTTTGATCCTAGGAAAACTAAGATAAGTCAGTGGCTTTGGGAGCCCTGAATGGAAAGGGAAGTGTTTTCACACTGTATGTATTTCTTGTCTGCCAGGTGCAAACTAGGATTAGAGGTAATGGCCCACCAGTTCTTGGCTCTATTGTTTCATTACTGTCTGTCCGAATCAAATGCGAACCAGGTGGCTGTGATGGTGGGCGTGGCTACTGGCCCTACAGTCAGTCAGAGGTGAAACACCTGCTGCCTGAATGGGCCTTCACCCACCGCTTGAGCTGAGAACAGGGTGAACAGCAGAGCCAGTAGGTTAAATGGTCCTTCATCTCCTACCTGGAGCATCACCTTTCCCCTCAGAAAACAGGAAATGGAGGGCAGGGCTGCAGCAAAGAACTCCCCCCAGAAGCAAGAATGAGGGCCATCCAGCAGGACAGTGAACACTGGCCAGTCCGGCAAGGTCAAGCCGCCTGGTCAACTGGTAACACCGTGTCTAGAGAGCAGGATACACCAATAGCAAAACTGTGGTTCTTGTACAGTAGCTACTCAGTCAATGTTACACATTTGACAAAAAAGAAGAAAATCCCCAAGAACCTGAGGAATTAATGAAATCTGCAAAAAAGAGAAGATAAAAGGCAGTTACAAAGCACAAACTGCCCAGCAGAGCTGAGTCTCTCTCACTGTCCTCTGCAGACACAAGACCGGTGTCAGCGTCAAAGAAGATGAGGAAACCAAGCGGCTTTTAACCTCAGACAAGACTGGACTTGGAGGCCAGGCTTCCGTTTTCTGGTCCTGGGTCCTCAGAGAGTCTGGGTATTGTCTTAGGCCTCCGTCTGTCCAGTGGCTTTTCTCCTAGGATTGCAGTGAGGATTAAGCGCCATCTCATATGGGTCATACCTGCACATCCCTGGAACCTTGTTAACACTCTGAAATGTGGGTTTCTTTCTGAGGAAAACTGTCAAACATGGCCACAAAACCCTCCCATCTCGGTAAACATATCCCTTGGCAATGACTTACCTACTACTCTCATCAAAAATTGGCCCCGCCTGACCAAGAGGTGACGTAGTGGATAGAGCACCGGACTGGGATACAGAGGACCCAGGTTCGAGACCCCGAGGTCGCCAGCTTGAGCACGGGCCCATCTGGTTTGAGCAAAAAGCTCGTCAGCTTGGACCCAGGACGCTGGCTCTAGCAAGGGGTTGCTCGGTCTGCTGAAGGCCCGCGGTCAAGGCACATATGAGAAAGCAATCAGTGAACAACTAAGGTGTCGCAACGAAAAACTGATGATTGATGCTTCTCATCTCTCTCTGTTCCTGTCTGTCTGTCCCTATCTATTCTTCTCTTTGAATCTCTCTCTCTGTCCCTGTAAAAAAAAAAGAATTGGACCCTACTTCCCTACTCCCCTGACTCTGCGATCGCAGAATATGTGACTTCCAAGGAGTGTCCTTGCAGCTTCCACTTTTACCTTTGTTGGAGGTCAGCCCTGGGACCACGATGTAGGTGCCTGGTCTAGCCCACCAGAAGAGGAGGAGCCATATGAAGAAGTGAGTTTCCCCCAATTTGACCACCAGCCCCAGCTGCTGAATATGTGAGAGAGGGCATCCTGAGGTGACCTTTCAGCTCAGCTGAGCCTCTGGCTGAGTGAAGTCACATGGGTGAACCCAGGCAAATACATCAGAGAAACTGCCCGGCCAACCCATAAAGTCAGGGAAAAATAAAAATGATTGTCGTGTTAGGTCACTAAGCCTTAGGCTGATTTATTACATGGCAAATTCTTGCTGAAACACCTTTCCTAACCCCACCCCTAAAATGTCTTCTCCCCTGGGGACTCTTAGATTTACCTTAGTCACACCTGGCAAATTATTCAGTGAAAAACTAACTGAGAATTTCTGGGGACTAGAAACTGTGATCAGCCTGTCATGAAGTCATTTTCATGCTCACAGGGTACAATAGTTCATCAACCAAACAATTAAGCAGCTCCTACCAGCCTTGGTTGATGATCAGATAGTCCGCCTGTTCAACCTTTAAGGTAGATTGCAGCCTCCCACTTCTAGCACAGTCTCTGGCCTAAACAACTGCAGCGGCTTCCTAATGGCCTCTTCCTTCAAAGTCTGTCACCCTTCACATTGTCATTCTCCACAGTAAAACTGGAAGGATTTGTAAAATGTATTCACTCATTTAACAAAAATTAAGTTTTTTGCCTGGCGCAGTGAATAGAGGTGTCGACCTGGAACACTGAGGTCACAGGTTCGAAACCCTGGGCTTGTCCAGTCAAGGCACAGATGACAATCAACCAATGAACAGCTAGAGTGGAGCAATTACTTCTCATCCCCTCCCCCAGTCTGTAAAATCAAGAAATAAAATCTTTTTTGAAAAAAAGTTTAATTTTTACCAGAAATAGCTACCTTGATAGAATTTACATTCTAGTTGCCATTTTAAAAATTGATAAATACAGTATGTGGGAAAAGAGGAAAACGTAATGTTGGAAAGGTTTGCCATTTTATTTATCATTTTTTTTAGAGGAGAGAGAGTGACAGAGAGAGAGAGAGAGAGAGAGAAAGGGGGGAGGAGCAGAAAGCATCAACTCCCATATGTGCCTTGACCAGACAAGTGCAGGGTCTTGAACCGGCAACCTCAAGCATTGCAGGCCCACGCTTCATCCACTGCGCCACCACAGGTCAGGCAGGTTTGCCATTTTAGATAGAGCAATTTGAGGTCCAGTGGTAGAGCCACTCCTGGCATTCCTCAGAAGCAAGCATGAGGCCGGTGTAGGACAGTGTGGGGTCCAAGGGGAGAGTTGGAGGAGGTGAGTGCAGAGAGGGAACAGGGAAGAGAAGTGGAGAAAGTCAGGTCACACAACACCTTAAAAACCAACATAAGGACTTAGGCTTTTACTCTAGTGACCTGCAGAGCCATGAAAGCATTTTAATCAAAGTGGTGACATGATCCCATGTACATTTTAATGGTACCATTCTGAATAATGGATTGAATGTAAACTGAGATGATGCCTACAGCATAATTTTTGAATCTTCTTAAATTCCATCATGAAAAATAGACAACAAAAGCAAAATCTATATAGGCAATATGTACCACAAAACTAACAAAGTATCCCCATGTTCCCCAAAATCTAAGTGGATAAGAACAAACCACTAACAGATACAAGACCTGAGTAGTATTAACATCTGTGCAAAAGGAAGCAAAGGAGAGAATCAGGGATCTGACAAATCTGAAAAATCCTAAAATACCCAAACAGGTTCTTTATGGGAAGCTAAGAGAGCCAATCAGAACAGCAGCAGACTGGAAGGTTTGCTCACCCAAGTAATGGGTGAGTTCAAGGGTGTTGCAGTAAATGTCTGAAAGGTATGGAGCTGTCTGAGACAAAGAAAAAGACATCTGAAAAGGGTGAGGTGAACAAAACCTAAAGACCTCAATAAAAAGACCTTTAAACCCATGAACATGACCTGAAAACAACAGAAGGGGGAACTCTAGAGCAGCGATTTTCAACCAGTGTGCCGCAAGAATTTTTAAAACATGCAGTACCTGACTATTTAGTCAAGGGTACTGATCTCTTTTCCCTTAGACTGTCAAGTAAAAAAGTGACAATAACCAATACAACAAAGCTGTCTGGTGTGGATGAATCAAAATTATACCTATTTTACCTGACCAGGCAGTGGTGCAGTGGATGGATTTTCAGCCTGGGATGCTGAGGACCCAGGTTTAAAGCCCTGAGGTCACCGGTTTGAGTGCTGATTCATCCGGCTTGAGCACAGGGTCACCGAGTTGAGCATGGAATCATGGACATGACCCCATGGTTATTGGCTTGAGCCCAAAGTTTGCTGGCTTGAGGCCTAAAATCGCTGGCTTGAGTCCAGGGTATCAGGCTTGAGCAAGGGGTCATTGGCTCGGCTAGAGTCCCCTGGTCAAGGCACATATGAGAAAGCAATCAATGAACGACTAAGGTGCCACAACAAAGAATTGATGCTTCTCGTCTCTCTCCCTTCCTGTCTGTCCCTGTCCCTCCATCTCTCTCAAAAATAAAAATAAAAAATGCCTGACCAGGCAGTGGCGCAGTAGATAGAACATCAGACTGGGATGTGGAAGACCCAGGTTCGAGACCCCAAGGTCGCCAGCTTGAGCGCGGGCCCATCTGGCTTCAGCAAAAGCTCGCCAAGGTGTGGCTCAGTCTGATGAAGGCCCGCGGTCAAGGCATGTGTGAGAAAGCAATCAATGAACAACTAAAGTGTCGCAATGGCAACGAAAAACTAATGATTGATGCTTCTCATCTCTCTCCGTTCCTGTCTGTCCCTGTCTATCCCTCTCTCTGGCTCTCCCTCTGTCCCTGTATAAAAAATAAAAAATAAAAAATCCTCACATAGCTTACAAATCCAGCCTTTCATCATGGTCAACAAAGCCCTGCACATTTGCTGTCATTCCCCACCCCACTTTCTTAGCTCTGGGCACCTGGGTCATGTTGCTATCCCCCTAGATGTTTGCATACCTGCATGCTCCCATCATTCAACCCACTGCTTAAATGTCAGCTCCTCTGAGAAGTCTTCCAACACCCTGTCCAAAATATCTGCCCGTTAATCTGCTTTATTTTCAACTATTCACAAGTTGCCTGTGCCAGCTTCTATTGCTGCATTAAGAGATCACCCCCCAAATTTAATAAGTTAACACAACTGCCTGACCTGTGGTGGTGCAGTGAATAAAATACCAACCTGAAATGCTGAGATTACAAGTTTGAATCCCCGGAGCTGCCCTGTCAAGGCACATGTGAGAAGCAACACAAGCTAATGATTCCTGCTCCTCCCCCCAGCCTTTCTCTCTTTCTCTCCTCTCTCTAAAATCAATAAATAAAAAAATAAATAATAAAAATAATAAATAGCCTGACCTGTGGTGGCACAGTGGATAAAGCGTCGACCTGGGAACACTGAGGTCACCAGTTCAAAACCCTGCACTGGTCTGGTCAAGGCACATATGGGAGTTGATGCTTTCAGCTCCTCCCCCCTTTCTCTCTCTCTCTCACTCTGTGTCTCCTCTCTAAAATGAATAAATTAAAATAATAATAATAATAAATAGTTAACACAACCATCCTATTATGCACATGGGTTCTGAGGGTCAGAAATGTGGACAGGGCACTGTCCACTCTGCAATGGAGAAGGGGCTTGTCTCCACTCTGCAATGCGGGAAGACAGAGGCTGGGCTGCCTCACGGGTTTGGAATCATCTGAATGCCTGTTCACTCACGTATCTGGCGCCTGGGTTCAGTGAACTCAAAGATGAGAGTATGAACCCGCCTGCGGTCTCCATGGGGCTTTCCTCCATGGCAGGGTTCCCTCACATCACAACCAGACTTCTTACTCATTGTGAAGTTACAGTGATTTTAGAGCATTGTCCCAGCAAACCAGACAGTTGCATTGTCTTTTGTGACCCAGCAGCAAAAGTTATAGGGTCAACTCTCCCATACTTTACTGATGTAAGTGTTCTCAAGACTGTCACGGGGAGGTAGGGACATAGACTCTATCACTTAATGGAAAAAGATTCAAAGAATTTTGAGGCCATAAACTGCCACATCCTGTGAGACATCCTCAGTGTTGAGTGAGTCTTCCCTAGCCTGTTTACCAGCTGCCTGGGGAAAGAATTTATTATCTTCTTAATGTTTCTCTATTGACCTAGGAGTGTCTTGTTCTATTTCCCCTTCCCCTAGTTATCTGAATCACTCACTGCTCCGCTATATATCAAGAAGTCTTCACTCAATATAAGATCCTGATTCCATCAAATGGAGAACTGTGACTCCCTTTCATAGCAGAGCTTTTAAATCTGTCAACAGCCCTTCCTTCATGACAGATGGTCCATCTCTAATTTACAGCATGGTACCTGTTCATCCTCTGTAACTTCTTGCCAGGACTCCTTAAAGGGACAAAATATTTTTCTGAACATTGGGGAAAACCTACAAAAACACAGAGGATTACTAAACAAGTTTACAGTGACTTCTTCACAATGCAGTTTGATTGAAAGTAATTAGACCAAAAAAGTTAATTCCAGACTGAACTCAGTAGTTATTTTCCTAAATGGAAAGAAATGCTTATCCTTTTGCCATCAAAGTCCCTAAAAATGCCACCAAGATTGAGAGGCAAAAAGGCCAATGGAGTAGGTGGACATACCAACTTCCAACTCCTGGAACCAAAGTGGATTATAACTTAATTTTAAGAACCATCATCTGGATAAACCAACATTGAACTAAACTAAGTGGACTCTTCAACCAAAAACACTGAAGAAGCCACATTGAGATGGGTAGGAAAAGCGAAAAAGTGGAAAGGGCTGCCCAGCTTCCTAAAGCGAACGGCAGACTCACGTGTCGGGAAGAGAGTTTAGCGGAGAGGGAGGGATCTGGGTCCCAGGAACAAAGCCCCAGCCTGCAGCCCCAGAGCCTAGATGAGGTGTTTGGACAGTATTGAGCTGTGAAACAAGTGAGGATACTGTTTGTGAGAAAGAGACAGTTTTTTCAGACCCAGAGTTCTTCTTAAATGGACAGAGCAGAAAACCTCTCTCACAACCACTCACCAGGGGCTCCAGGGAATGGGGACAGAGGAGAGGACCAGAGCAGCGGGAAGAGAGTGTGGACTGGAAGGCACAGGGAGAAACACACTGAGGGACAGCCACCCTAAGCCCTGAGCTGAGTCACTTCCCAAATCGAAAACGAATACTTCCCCTGGAACTAGCAATACCAACAAAGGGAGACAGGACACCAGCCAAACAAGCTCTCCCATGGCACTTAGAGCAGAGCTGCTTAGACGGAGGAAGCTTTCAGGACTACAGTATGGAGTGTTAGGGTCTGAGCTGCAGTGCCCGTACCCACACTGCTGAGGGCTTGCTGGAGGGACAGGGGCAGCAGACGCAGAAACGGTACTGTCGGCGGAGGCGGAGGCCCAGCCGGCGTGAGCTCGGTCTAGCCAAGCAGGGGTGGAGGGGACACGTGAAAGCAGTCCGGCAGCTGTGGGCCTGCCTGCAGCCCCACGTGCGGGGGAAAAGCGGGAGGACAGGAACGGGCAGAGATCTGCTGCTGAGCAGGGGCCCGTGGGCATGCAGCATCACCTGGCCTCTGAGATTTGCAACCCTGTGGGAGCTGGCCCTGACCGTGGGGGCTGGGCGGAAGCCCGGGAACAGGCAGGGTCTGCAGCTGAGCAAAGGTGCTCACCTCTACTCTTGGTGCCGAGGCTTGTGCTTGAGTGCGATGCACAACCCCACCTGTGCGGGCGGGGCAAAGGCCGAGACAGTCTGAGGCTTGTAGAGCAGGGCACGAGAACACATCCCCTCCAGCGGAGGAGAGGTGGAAATCACAGCAACAGCCACAGTGGGCTGGCACCAGCAAGGCCCATACCCAACCGCTTTAGGCAGCGGCAGAGGGGGCGGTGGGCCTGCAGACAGACCACACCTAGGGAAGATACAGGCAACACCCATTGGACTCCAGTGGCCACACCCTTCTTATACACAGACAAAATGGGCAGGCAGAGAAAGGCAGCACAAATGAATCAAGAGAAATCCCCAGAGAAGGACCTGAATGAACTAGATATAACCAGATTACCAGATGCAAAGTTTAAAATAATGATAGTTAGGATGTTCAAAGAGATTAGAGCAACAATGGATAGTCATTACGAACACCTAAATAAAGAGATAACAAGTATAAAAAAAGAAAATTGAAATAATAAAAAGGAATCAGACAGAAATGACAAATACAGTATCAGAACTGAAGACCGCCATGGAAGGAATTAGAAGCAGGATGAATCACGCTGAGGATTGAATCAGTGAGTTAGAGGACAAAATAAACAAAGACACAGAAGCAGAGCAGAAAAAAGAAAAGATACTCAAAAAATGTGAGGAAACTCTATGGGAGCTCTGTGACAACATGAAAAGAAATAACATCCGCATCATAGGGGTTCCCGAAGATGAAGAGAAAGAACAAGGGATAGAAACTTGGTTCAATCAAATCATAGCTGAAAACTTCCCTAAATTAAGGATGGAAAATGTTTCACACATTCAAGAAGCACAGAGAACTCCATTAAAGAGAAACCCAAAGAAATCTACACCAAGACACAACATAGTTAAAATACCAAAGCTAAGGATAAAGAGAAAATTTTAAAAGCTGCTAGAGAAAAAAAGGCTGTCACCTGCAAAGGAGCCCCCATAAGGCTGACATCGGACTTCTCAACAGACACACTTGAGGCCAGAAGGGAATGGCAAGATATATTCAAAGTAATGCAGAACAAGAACCTACAACCAAGACTACTCTATCCAGCAAGGCTAATGTTTAAAATTGAAAGAGAAATAAAAAGCTTCCCAGACAAAAAAAAACTCAAGGAATTCATTAAAACCAAACCAATTCTGCAAGAGATGCTAAGGGGCCTGTTGTGAACAGTTCAAAGGGGAAAAAGAATATAGCAAACAAAGAATACAGTTTTAAAGAATAAAATGGCAATAAACAACTACATATCAATAGTAACCTTAAATGTAAATGGATTAAATGATCCAATCAAAAGACATAGGGTAGCTGTGTGGATAAAGAAACAGGACCCGTACATATGTTGTCTATAAGAGACACACCTTAAAACAAAAGATGCACATAGACTAAAGGTAAAAGGATGGAAAAAAATATTTCATGCAAATGGAAATGAAAAAAAAGCAGGGGTAGCAATACTTATATCTGACAAAATGGACTTTAAAACAAAGGCTATAGTAAGAGATAAAGAAGGACACTACATAGTGATAAAGGGAACAATTCAACAGGAAGATATAACTATTATAAATATCTACGGACCAAACATAGGAGCCCCGATATACATAAAGAAGACTTTGATGGATATAAAGGGTGAGATTAACAGCAATCCTATAATAGTAGGGAATTTCAATACCCCAAAACATCACTGGATAGATCCTCAAGAAAGAAAATTAATAAAGAAACAGCAGACTTAAAGGATACACTAGATCAACTTGATTTAATAGATATCTTCAGAACTTTTCACCCTAAAGCAGTAGAATATACATTCTTCTCAAGCGCTCATGGTACATTCTCTATGATAGACCACATGTTAGGATGCAAAAGTGGTCTCAACAAATTTAAGAAGATTGAAATCATATCAAGCATTTTCTCTGTTCACAATGGCATGAAACTAGAAATTAACCACAAAAGAAAAACTGAAAAATACTCAAACACTTGGAAACTAAATAGCATGTTATTAAATAATGAATGGATTAACAATGAGATCAAAGAAGAAATAAAAAAGTTTCTAGAAACAAATGATAATGAGCATACATCAACTCAAAATTTATGGAACACAGCAAAAGCAGTACTGACAGGGAAGTTCATAGCACTACAGGCATACTATGAGAAGCTAGAAAAAGCTCAAATAAGCAACCTGACCCTGCTTCTAAAAGAACTAGAAAAATAACAGCAAATAAAGCCCAGGACTAGTAGAAGAAAGGAAATAATAAAGATCAGAGTGGAAAAAAATGACATAGAGCAGTGGTTCTTAACCTGTGTTCTATCGAACCCTATTGGTTCGATGAGCCGGTCTCAGGGGTTCGGAGAAGCCTCTGCCGCGGAGGCCAGAACAAAGTAATACCGTCATTTGTTGTGAGTTCATGCACTTTGTTGGTTTTGTTCTTGAGCAAGGTGATGTTCAGGCACGGCTCATTTTGTGCACCAGCAAAAAAAACATATACCTATGTCTTGAATTTGGAAAAAAAATCATATTTTATTTATCACTAAAGAAGGGTTCGGTGAATGTGCATATGAAACTGGTGGGTTCGGTGCCTCAAAAAAGGTTAAGAACCACTGACATAGAGACTAAGGAAACAATACAGAGGATCAATGAAACCAAGAGCTGGTTCTTTGAAAAGGTAAACAAGATCGATGAACTCTTAACTAGACTCACCAAGAAAAAAAGAGAGGACTCAAATAAATAAAATTAGAAATGAGAGTGGAGAAATAACAACTGACACAACAGAAATACAAAGTATTGTAAGAAAATACTTTGAAGAACTCTATGCCAAAAAATTAGACAACCTAGGTGAAATGGACAAATTTCTTGAATCATATAATCTTCCAAAAATCAATCTGGAAGAATCAGAACACCTAAACAGACCAATTACAGCAAATGAGATCAAAACAGTTATCAAAAAACTCCCAACAAAGAAAAGTCCTGGGCCTGATGGCTTCACAAGTGAATTCTACCAAAAATTCAAAGAAGAACTAACTCCTATCCTTCTCAAGCTATTTCAAAAAATTCAAGAGGAAGGAAGACTTCCAAGCTCCTTTTATGAGGCGAGCATAATTCTGATCCCGAAACCAGGCAAAGACAACACAAAGAAAGAAAATTATAGGCCAATATCACTGATGAATTTAGATGCTAAAATTCTCAACAAAATATTAGCTAAATGGATCCAGCAATATATGAAAAAAATCATACACCATGATCAAGTGGGCTTTATTCTGGAGAGGCAAGGCTGGTTCAATATTTGCAAATCAATCAGTGTGGTTCACCACAAAAACAAAAGGAAGGAAAATGATTATTTCAATAGATGTAGAAAAAGCATTTGATAAAATCCAGCACCCATTCATGCTCAAAACTCTCAGTAAAGTGGGAATACAGGGAACATTCCTTAACATGATAAAGGCCATCTACAACAAACCCACAGCAAACATCATACTAAATGGACAAAAATTAAAAGCAATCCCCTTAAGATCAGGAACCAGGCAGGGGAGCCCCCTTTCACCACTCTTATTCAACATAGTTCTGGAAGTCCTAGCTACAGCAATCTGACAAGAAGAAGAAATAAAAGGCATCCAAATTGGAAAAGAAGAAGTAAAACTGTCATTATTTGCAGATGATATGATATTGTATATAGAAAACCCTAAAGTCTCAGTCAAAAAACTACTGGACCTGATAAATGAATTCAGCAAGGTGGCAGGATATAAAATTAATACTCAGAAATCAGAGGCATTTTTATATACCAGCAATGAACTGTCAGCAAAAGAAATTAAGGAAACAATCCCCTTCACTATTGCAACCAAAATAATAAAGTACCTAGGAGTAAATGTAACCAAGGAGGTTAAGTACTTGTACTTGAAAAATTATAAAACACTGATAAAATAAATCAAGGGAGATACAAACAAGTGAAAGCATATACCGTGCTCATGGTTAGGAAGAATAAACATCCTTAAAATGTCTATATTACCCAAAGCAATTTATAAATTCAATGCAATACCAATTAAAATACCAATGACATACTTCAAAGATATAAAACACATACTCCAAAAATTTATATGGAACCAAAAAAGAACACGAATAGCCTCAGCAATCTTAAAAAGAAAAAGTAAAGCAGGAGGTATCACTCTTCCGGATATCATGGTATACTACAAGGTCATTGTGCTCAAGACAGCCTGGTACTGGCATAAGAACAGGCACATAGATCAATGGACCAGAACAGAGAACCCAGAAATAAACCCACACCTTTATGGACAACTGATATTTGACAAAGGAGGAAAGAACATACAATGGAGTAAAGACAGCCTCTTTAACAAATGGTGTTGGGAAAATTGGACTTCTACCTGCAAAAAACTGAAACTAGACCATCAACTTACACCATTCACAAAAACAAACTCAAAATGGATAAAAGACTTAAATGTAAGCCATGAAACCATAAGCATCTTAGAAAAAAACATAGGCAGCAAGCTCTCCGACATCTGTAGCAGCAATATATTTGCTGATTTATCTCCACGGGCAAATGAAATAGAAGGCAAGATAAACAAATAGGACTATATCAAACTAAAAAGTTTTTTCACAGCTAAAGACAATAAGAACAGAATAAAAAGACAAACCACACAATGGGAGAACATATTCGACAATATGTCTGAAAAGGGGTTAATAACCAAAATTTATAAAGAACTTATAAAACTCAACACCAGGAAGACAAACAATCCAATCAAAAAATGGACAAAAGAACCTGACCTGTGGTAGCACAGTGGATAAACTGTCGACCTGGAACACTGCGGTCACCGGTTCAAAACCCTGGGCTTGCCTGGTCAAGGCACATATGGGAGTTAATGCTGCCTGCCCTTCCCCCTATTCTATCTCTTTCCTCTCTCTTTCTCACTCTCTCTCTCTCTCTCTCTTTCTCTAAAAATGAATAAATATAATCTAAAAAAAATAAAAATTAAAAATTAAAAAAATTTTTTTTTAAAAAATGGGCAAAAGAAATAAATAGAGATTTCTCCAAAGAGGACATACAGTTGGCCAATAGGCATATGAAAAAATGCTCAACATCACTGGTCATTAGAGAAATGCAAATTGAAACCACAATGAGATATCACCTCACACCAATCAGAATGGCGCTCATCAGCAAAACAACACAGAATAAGTGCTGGTGAGGATGTGGAGAAAAGGGAACCCTCCTGCACTGCTGGTGGGAATGCAGACTGGTGCAGCCATTGTGGAAAACAGTATGGAGATTCCTCAAAAAATTAAAAATTGAACTGCCTTTTGACCCAGCTATCCCACTTTTAGGAATATACCCTAAGAACACCATAGCACTGTTCGAAAAGAAGAAATGCGCCCCCATGTTCGTGGCAGCATTGTTCACAATAGCGAAGATCTGAAAACAGCCCAAGTGTCCGTCAGAGGACGAGTGGATTAAAAAGCTTTGGTACATATATACTATGGAACACTATTCAGCCATAAGAAATGATGACATCGGATCATTTACAACAAAATGGACGGACCTTGATAACATTATACGAAGTGAAATAAGTAAAATAGAAAAAAAACTGAGAACTGCATGATTTCATACATAGGTTTGACATAAAAACGAGACTATGAGACATGGACAAGAGTGTGGTGGTTACAGGGTAGGGGGAAGGAGGAGAGGGAGGGAGAGGGGGGAGGGTAGGGGCACAAAGAAAACCAGATAGAAGGTGACAGAGGACAATTTGACTTTGGGTGATGGATATGCAACATAATTGGACAACAAAATAACCTGGAAATATTTTCTTTGAACATATGTACCCTGATTTATTAATGTCACCCCATTAAATTAATTTAAATTTTTTTTTAAATGCCACCAAGATTATTGAGTAATACTAACCTGAGACAGGAAACCAAATGACTGGAAATGCAACTGCCCTGGTTTATTTGTATTTACACCCACAGATCACCCTTTGACCCAAGTGTGCCTGCCTGAGCACCTAGCACTGGATTTCAGGTGACTCACGTCACACTGACTGACAAGAATTTCTCTTGGAATAAACCTAAGGCTGGGCATGGAATTCTGTGAAAAAATGGGAGAAAGGCAGAGACCACATCCCAGAGGGAGATCAAATGAAGCAAAACAGAGAGAGAGAAGGACCAGATCTAAACCCAGATGCCACACATAGACCAGGCCAGGCTGGAAGCAGTCTCCAGATGAAAACCTCAGTGTGATGAATTAGTTTCTTTGGACGTTGAGGAGATAATGTCTGCCATAGAGACAGAGCATATTTATTCAGGAAATGGTCATGAGAACTGCATGGGCAGAGGTGGGGGAGGGGGCGGAAAAAGGGGCACAGCCTAGACACTGAGCCCATAATGCCCAGGGAGACACAAACTACAGAAAAAGAAGAGTGTGTCTGGGAGAGGCCAGCCAGGCTCTCCTGACTGGTTGTGATATCAGAGTCTGATATTGCAGGCAAGTCTTTAAAAACAACAGAGCAGAGAAGAGAGAGATGATTTTAAGACAGATGCGACTTGAAGCACAAGTCTTCTCTTCTATCCTGTAAATCAAATTCCATTGTAAGCAATGCCATTGTTGGGTAGATAAAATATATTATGCTCATTTTGTTAAAGATGGCGCTGCCCACATGGAAGCCTGTCACCCAGGTGATGGATGATATTAGTTGCCCTTCTGCTTGGGATGGGCACGATTATGTAAATACATGTTGGGGGAGGGCTTTTGCGCCAAAAGGTTTTAAAAGGAAGAAAGATCACGTTGTTCCGGGAGAAGAATGATTACATTCTAGGAGGAGTCCATGCTGTAGGCGAGCAGAGTAAGGCCACATGGAGGAAAGGAGAAGCAGCCAACATGGTGGAGTGGTGAGAGAAAAGCCAGTTTGTGCAGAGAGGGAGATGGGGAACAGAGGTGAGTAAGTCTGGTGAGCTAGAAACCTTTGATTCTAGGAAACTCGGATAAGTCAGTAGCTTTGTGAGCACTGAATGAGTGGGTTTTGGAGCCCAGTGTGTGTTTTTAATTGCCCGCTGGGTGCAAGCTAGAATTAAAGATGATGGCCCACCAGCTTTGGGCTCCATTGTTTCATTACCAACTGTCCGAATCAAATGCGAACCTGCACTGGCCAGGTGGCTGTGATGGTGGCCGCGAATATTGGCTTTACAGCCATAAAGAAAGTCTCCACCTCTGAAGAGCAAATTCCCACGTATGAGAAGAAGATTCCTTATACAAAGCAACATAATTACATTGAACACAAAAGCAATGTTTAGACAGCATTGAATTACTCAGCGTTATCATCACTATGAGTGTTGAAACTGGGGACATGCATCCCATGCCCAGGCAGAGAGAGCACCAACATGTGGCCAGCAGTGACCCACATTGTACACTTTCAAAAGATGACACTTTCCCCTCTTACTACTCACTCAATCCGCAAAGGTAAGTCCCAGCTCTGCTTTAGTGACCAGCCTACAAATGCTTGACAAATGCTATCGGCCCTAAGGACTGGGGGTCTAGACTACTTTCCTTTGAAATGTTTCATACTGAAGAAATAACAACTTATATTTGTATCACAGTTTTATATTTCAGAGGCATTTTTACCTGTATTAGCTCTAATGATTCTCACAAAAAACATGTGAGGTCAGTGTAGCACAATGTGGTCTGACACACATTTGCATATCCTTAGCCAGAGCCCTTCTGTCTCTTCTTGGAGAAGAAATGAAAACACTCTCCTTCCTGGCCTTGCTGTGGACCAGGGCATCCTCATCCTCCAAGATTAACAAGCTTTTGTGGCCCTAAGGGCATAGTGTCACATTGGTGGGATCACATAGCAGGGCTTTTGTAGGATGATTCCAAGAGGAACCGAGCTCAGATGGGGAGAAGGGACTCAGTTTCCAGGTCTGAGGGTCCATACAGAGTTGGGGACCCCAGAAGTCCTGAAGGCAGTGCCAGGAAAAAAGGAGCATTGTGAAGGGAGTGACTCACAATGGCCAGTAGTGGGGCAGAACCAGAAAGTCAAGCACAACTCTAAGAAGAAGGGAAGGCAGCATGCTCCCAGCAAGAACCCACCAGGCTGGGATGAGATCTCTCTGTCTTCCCCTGCGTGAATTCAAGGTCCTGACAGTCCCCCCACCTCAATGACAGTGCTCAACCACCCACACATCAAAGACGCTTGTGAGCCCTAGCAGGACCCTAGACCCACAGCAAGGAGGACAGGAAGAGCTCCCGCTCCTGTTCTTTGGGGTCAGATGGGCACACTGGAGACCACCTCAAGCCAGGAACAGATGGGAGTGGATGTCAGCTTTCCATTGTCACCAGCATCACCATCATTTTTATCACCATCATCACTGTCATCATCATTACAGGTATCCCCCCGCTTTCCATAGTGTGCATTTGTGCCACTTGACTTTATGAAAGGCCTACATTAGTACCCGTTTTTGCTGAGAGAAAGTCAAAGAGAATTTTCGATTTTATGAAAAAAGTCATCCCTGGCAGTTGGCTCAATGGTAGAGCACCAACCCTGCGTGTGGAAGTCCCGGGTTCAATTCTTGGTCAGGGCACAGGAGAAGTAACCATTTGATTCTCCACCCCTCCCCCTCTCCTTTCTCTCTCTCTCTCTCTATCTATCTATCTCTTTCTTCCCTTTCCACACCCATGGCTTGATTGGCTTGAACAAGTTGACCTTGGGCGCTACCAATGGCACCATAGCCTCCTCCGCCTCAGGAGCTAAAAGAAATGGCTCTGGCTGCAACAGAGCAACACCCCAGATGGGCAGAGCATTGCCCCCTGGTGGGCTTGTTGGGTGGATCCCGGTCAGGGCGCATGTGGGTCTGCCTCTCTGCCTCCCCTCCTCTCACTAAAAAAAAAAAAAAAAAAAAAGGCAGCCTGACCAGGCGGTGGCACAGTGGATAGAGCGTTGGACTGGAATGCAGAAGGACCCAGGTTCGAGACCCCAAGCTCACAGCTTGAGCGCGGGTCCATCTGGCTTGAGAAAAAGCTCGTCTGCTTGGACCCAAGGTTGCTGGCTCCAGCGAGGGGTTGCTTGGTCTGCTGAAGGCCCGCGGTCAAGGCACATGTGAGAGAGCAATCAATGAACAACTAAGGTGTCGCAACGGCAACGAAAAACTAATGATTGATGCTTCTCACCTCTCTCCGTTCCTGTCTGTCTGTCCCTATCTATCCCTCTCTCTGATTCTCTCTCTCTGTCCCTGTAAAAAAAAAAAAAAAAAAAAAAAGGCAGAAGTGAAAATAGTATTCATTGTTTGTTTTGGTTTTGCACGAGCCATTACATAGACAGTGCACAACCAAGCAGTAGCAGCTCCGCTGAGCTCCTGACCCAGAACCACACTCAGTATCTCAGCATCAAACTGGTTGTGAGCATCTGGACTTCATCTCACTTATTTTGTGCATCCCTGCTTTTACTATATGTTAGTGTTATTTTAGGTTTATATGTTATTTGGTATGATTTTTAGGCTATTTTTGGAGTCTGGGAATTCTCAAAGTTTATTTCATATAAATTAATGATAATTGTTTCTTTTCTTTATACCATTTTGGCTTATGACAGTTTTTATAGAAACACTCTACTTTCAGAAAGGAGGGGAAACCTGTATTCTCATTGTCATCATCATCATCATCATCATCATCAGTTGCTAATGCCCAAAGAAGTTAAAGGACCTGCCAGGATCTCATAGTTAATGAGTGATGACTCTAGTTCTCTGACTCTTAGGGCATAATTTTTTATAGCATTTTTCAACTCCAAGATTAAATTACCTCAACCACTAGGTCTCCATTCACTCACTATTCTGCCACCGTCTCCCACTACTCTGGCTGCATGGTGTCAGCCGGGGGCCTGACCTGGAAGAGGTCAGCACTCACTGAGTCTCTTAGCAGAATGAGCATTCGTCCCTCTGGAAACCCTTGACCTCCTCTCAACAGGCCTGCTTTGAAGGATAAGAGGCTTCCTTCTCATAACGAACTCTTTTTGTACTGAAAAAAATGTAAAACCTTAGCTTGGAAAGAGTCCCAGACAGACCCAGCTTACACCGAGTCCACGGAAGCTGACAGCATTTCCGGGCCACCCAGGTGCAGTCACCCAGGACGAGTTTGGGAGGAGAGGAACTATTGTGTGAGCAGACAGAGCCCTCTTCTCCACTCCGCCTGGGGAAGTAGCAGCTGTGCTGTGTTCCTCTGTCCAGGAAACTCATGAACCACTCAGAGAAAACTCAGAAAAAGGCAACAATGATTAATGAGCTAGAAGAGCCAGCAGCAGCCTTAGGGGAGCACACTGGCAGAGCCAGACTGGCAGCAGCATGAGGGAGGGGCCGCCATAAACACAGGAAGGGATGTTCAGCCGGCTAGGGGTCCAGTGCTCTTGGAGTGACGGAGTAAAATGGAAAAAGGGAGGTGTCAACTGAGCATTAGGAACAATTCGTCATGAGGGACAGGGATGGAAAGAATGTGCTGAAAGACCAGAACTGGAGAGTGAGTTTCAAGCAAGCTGCTGGGGTCTGGGGAACTGAGGGAGCCCCTGCCTGCAGAGCACGGCCCTGGGGAATTAGGTCTGTGGGCATGCAAGGCAACCAAGGCACTTGAGCTTCTGCTGAGCCACTGCCCTCCAAGGTCCAGCCCATGTCCCCTGGGTGGTCACTATGATATATGTCGATATAGCCCTCCCCACATAGACCAGGGACCTTGGGAACAAGTATTTCTTTCTTGGTCCATGGAAGTCATGGGAATCCATTAGTGATGTTCTACCCCACCTGTAAATCACTACCTTAGTCATGCAGCCAGGCTATCCAGCAAGGGAGTGGTCTGTTTCAACCCCCGCCCCCCGCCAAAGCAGGTATACCGACACCAACTGAACAACAAAAGCTGTGTTCCTATTGTTTCTGCACATGGTCTCCCACTCCCAGTTTGCACTGTCCTGCGCTCAGCTGCCAGCCACACATGGTTCCCGTGTGCTCCAGTCACAGGGATAGAAGGAGTGGCCAGGCGGCAGCCAGGAAGAGAGGGTGCCTCTGTGAACACTGGCAAGCTGAGTGCCGACACCAGGCTGTTTTTGCAGCAGCCTCTGACCCCAGGCACTTGGCCTGGCCTCTTCCACAAACCCTTCCACAGCACTGCTCCCAGCTGTCACCTCTTTGTCATTGTCAGCCCTGGCAGAGGCTGCGCTGTGCACCTTCCCCACACTGTCCAACCCTCCCTCCCTCTTTTCCTCCCTATCTCATGGCCAGTCGAAAGGCAGCACCATTAGGAAGAGGTTTCTCTGTCACTTCTACCCACACCCACACTGGCCAGTGTTCTCACACCTGGAAAAGCCTTCCAGGGGCTCCTGTCAAACCCTAGGGATGACCTCTCAGGGAAAGGCTCACAGTGCTCATGTGGGTAGATGTGCAGTTGTAGACGACACACCCAGAGCAAGGGGCTCCTTGCCCAGACTCCTCAACCTAGCTTTTTAGAAATTCGTTCCATCTCAGAGAAGCCGTTTTACCTCTTCAGAGCCCATTTTCCATGTAGAACATCACACCCACTGCAATTCCATGCAGGAGACGCAAATGATTTCGCATAAAGAGAACATGCACATATTCAAGCCTTCCTCACATTCAGTGAACACCGGCAGCTGCTGGCTGCACCCACAGCCCAGCTCGTGGTGCTCTGTCACCATAGCTTATCTTCCTGTGTCCCTGTGAGTGAGTTTCTGCTGGGTAAGACCATATCACAAATCCTAGCACATAGTAGGTGCTCAGCACATCAGTATAAGGGGAAAATGAACATGCATCAAGTTCATAGCTTATTTCAGTATGAATTATACAAAAAAATTAGTTCATGGAGTGACTGTCTAACTTGAGTTTTAAAATAGTTTTTCGGTAGAATCTGCTTATAATAACCAACACAAAGGACTATTTTAAAGCCCGTTTAAATTGCAGCTCTGATATCCTATTGCTCTATCTTCTTATTTAACTGGCACATTTAAAAAAGTAACAGTAACAAATAGTTTACAATTGTTGTACTAGGAATGAAATTGTCCACATCAGGCTTTACCCTATTTTTTTTTTTTAAGAGAGAGGGACAAATAGGGACAGACACACAGGAAAGAGATGAGAAGCATCAATTCTTCATTGCGGCACCTTAGTTGTCCATTGATTGCTTTCTCGTATGGGCCTTGACCAGGGGGCTACATCAGATCGAGTGACTCCTTGCTCAAGCCAGCGACCTTTGAGCTCAAGCCAGCAATCATGGGGTCACATCTGTGATCCCACGCTCAAGCCAGTGATCCCGCTCTCAAGCTGGATGAGCCCACGCTCAAGCCAGTGACCTCAGGGTTTCAAACCTGGGTCCTCCGTGTCCTAGTCCGATACTCTATCCACTGTGCCACCGCCTGGTCAGGATGGTTTTACCCTATTTTAATGCTGATGTTTTCAGCAATTATTTTAAAAGGTAAGTAAATAAAAATACATTTTAGAAGATGTCTCCAAACAACAGGCCTGGTGGAGGGGGGTCTCCCACAGCCAGGCCAACTCAGCTCTACCACACCCTACAGATACATACCCAATCCACCACCATCACTTTCATCGTGCTTGTAATCCAAAGAATATTGTTCACAATCTTCTTAGAAATCTAGTCCTCTGCCTGTTTCCCCATTTAGCATTTGAAAAAATTGTTTTAGGCTGAACTGTGTCCCCCAAACTTCAAATGTTGAAGTCCTAACTCTTAGCACCTTAGAATGTGGCTGTGTTAGGAGATCAGGTCTTAAAGACACAGGGAGAAGACGGCCATCTACAATCCAAGGAGAGAGGCCTCAGAATAAACCAGCTCTGCTGACACCTTGGTTTTGGACTTGTACCTCCCAAACTGTGAGAAAATTAATTTCTATAGTGCAAGCAGCCCAGTCTGTGGTACTTTATTCTGGCAGCCTGAGCAGACAAACACAGAGGTGCTCACTGAGATGAGGCTAGGTCTGTGGGTACCTGGAATCCATGGCCACAGAAAAGTCCTCCTCTGGCTCAAAATGCCCACCCACCTGCCAGCTTGGGCTCCCATAACCGAATACCACAGACTAAGGGTTTAAATGACAGAAACTCATTTCTAACTGTTCTGGAGTCTGGAAGTCCAAGACAAGGTGTCAGCATGGTGGGTTCTGGTTAGGACTCTCCTCCTGGCCTGCAGACAGCCACTGTCTCACTATGTCCTCACATGACAGAAAGAGATGTGCTCTCTCTCATGTATTTTCTCATAAGAACACTAATCCCATCATGGGGGCCCCACCCTCATGACCTAGTCATTTCCCAAAACCCCCGCCTCCTACAGAATCACATTGAAAGTTGGGATTTTCATATATGAATTTGGAGGACAGCAACATGCAGTCCACAGTACCAGCTGACCTCTAAGACTTGGAGTTTATTTAAAAAGCCAGTTTTTCATTCCAAGGTGAAATATAAGGCCTAAATGCAAATGAATACACCAAAGGTAATGACTATTTCTGAATGTCAAGCAGCAGAAACCCACTGGGATGGCTCACTGTGGGGCGAAGCTGGCAGAGGGAAGAGGGCTGAAGGCCAAGTCAGCAGGCACAGCACACAGAGCCAGGGAGCACAGATGGCAGTGCCCACAGGGCAGAGTGGAGTCCTGGCAGCTTCACAGTTGTCTGCACTATACTCCAAGGAGGGGACCCAGAGACACAGGATTAGCAGAGGGACATAAATGACTCACTGCAGTCACAAGAATGTCTGCTCCAGGCCAACCGCTGAGGGCGTGCAGCAGAGCCTATCTGAGGTTCTCAGGTTCTGGGGAGGGGGTCCTTGCTGTCATCACTTGAGCAGGAACCACCAGAACGGTGCCGCTACCTTACTCAGAAAGACTGAGATGGCTGTGAAAGCCCTGGAGACCCCTTGGCTCCTCCGAGTGCAGGGCAGGGTAACTGTCACTGACACAGCACACTGCCAGGCCTACTCAGGGAAGTCCTGCTGAAGGCAGAAGGGAATGCTCATTCTTCTGAGCTTGGTGACCTCTTTTAGAGAGAAGCAGAAGGACATACTGTGGGTATGTGAAAGGCAAAGTAATGGCCATTCTACTAAGCTCAAGGACTTAGAGGACAATGGCCATGACACTTCCAGAAGTGTAGAGTGTGGGCACAGGCTCATGAGAGCACTTCTCCAATCCCATCATGTCATAAATGGGGAAACTGAGGTCCCAGTGCAAAGGAAGATGCCCAAGGTCACACCTATTGGGCACCACTGGGCACTTCTTCAGAACTAGGTCCCCTGGTCTGCCACTTCAACTCCTCACAGTCCTGTCCACTTACTACCTGATGTCCCTCACATCTACCTACTCCTCTCTACAGCAGCCCAAGGCTGAGCCTCCACCTTTTCCCTCCACCAAAGCCAGAGTGAACTTATTAACACGCAGCCCTAGCTCTGTACACACACTCCTCTCCTGCCTCACCATAGGCCTTCTCACCCTTTCTTCCCTGCAGCCTCCATGGCCTTCCTCTGCTTCATCCTACCACTTCAGGGCCTTTGCACACGCTGGATTCCCCCCACCCATATTCAGGTTAAAGCCATGCAGCCTCCACAGGGCAGATGTGCTCCTGGGGCCCCTATGAAACCAGCAGAGGGGGGAGGGAGTGGATGGGTACCAAAGGGTGCTCCTGCAGAATTCAGCATCTTCCCAGGGCTTGCCCTTCTCGCAGGGCCACCAGTGGGTCTCACCCTTGCTGCATATCTGTCATCCCACACTCAGAGATTCTGTGGGAATTGTTCTGGGGGTGACCCAGGCCACGGGGTGTTTCAAAACTTCCCAGGAAACACAGCATGAGGATCAGGAGAGAATCATTTTATAGGAACTTTCTACAAGGATTGTTCAGTCTCTCTGGTGCCAATCACTGGGTGAAGCACTGTGACTTACTTCACTGGAGTCTCAAAAGAGAACAGTTATCTCTATTTTAAAGGTGAAAAGAATCCAGCTCAGAACATGGTAAGAACTCACCCAGACACACATAGCACATGGTGGCAGAGCCAGAGCAAGTCCGCAGGCAAGTCTGCCCACGAAGCCGCATTCTGGATCATTCCTAACAACATGCCCTCTGGGGTTTGGTCAGCCACACAGGGAATGCCACACTTCACAGCCCCCTGAGAAATAGAGAGAGTGTCAATGTGCCCCCATCAAAGAGCCAACAAGGAAAAGCCTGGGGTGCAGAAACACCTTTTGTTTCTGACATCAGACCATGTCAATGCCCCAGCTGATGCATAAGCACTTGTTCTATCACTGTAAATAGACTACAAAGAGCCCCTGAGGCAGACCACAGTCATGACTGTACAGATCAAATTCAGCAGTGAGCTTCCTGAGGGACACTTAACTGACTCCTTCTGCTCTATAAAAAAAATCTGGTTCAAGTTCCCACACAGAAGTCTCCTGAGACCTGTAAAGGCAGGGGTATCAGGTGCACAGCTAGTCCTCGTCAGCCTAGGGGCTTCCACTCAGATATATATTATGAATTTCTGTTTAATTTAGTCCTCACCAGTAATCAATGACCCAATTAGATCTAAAGAGATTTTAAATTATTTAAATAGTAACATCTGTAATGCTGGTGGCTGAGGCCAGGCAGGTTTACACTGGATTTGGGCAGACGGTAGTGAAACTGTAGAGCCAAAAAGCATTGGGCCATTCCACTTCATAGATTCTCACAATAGAGGATGAGAAAACTGGCAGGGAAAACCTCTTCTCAGACAAACAAACAGCAAAAATGGCCCCTCACAGTGGCAGGCAGGCAATCCACAATCCACACTGAGCACCAGCACCCATAACCCTACATAGACAATCCACACTGGCGCTGCCATGTGCTCACACACTAATCAAGCAAAGAGCTTGCAGCCAGTAAACCAGTGAGCAAGCCTAACACAGATGTTTGCCCAACAGTGAACCATACCAGGGACTGCAAAGTTTATTTATCATCAGCCTTGGCTCTCATGAAAGAGAAAAATATTGACTCTGAAAATGGTATCCACAAGCCAGCTCCACTCTGAATAGTTAACAATAGCAAACAGATTGGTAAGAAAACCAAAATTCAAATTCCTACTAACCTGGGTCGGGGGTGACCACTCTCCCACTCTGGACCCCCACCACATGGCCCCAGCCCTTAGTGCACTCAGAGGGTCTCTGTGGCAGAGAGGGGCATAAAGCCTGAGGTTTCTGGAGCCCCAGGGAACAAGACCGTGGTGAAGAGATCATGGCAAGCTAGGAGTTTGGCAAAGTGACACCACAAAGCTATATATGAAGGAAAGGTGAAAAACAAAATGGATATTTGTGGGTGAATCTAAATAAAAACATTGTATAAAAGAATTATTGTGTTCAGTTGATGGGGTAAAATAAAACAAGTCGGAACGAGGACACACAACAGTCACAGCACATACGTCAGGAGCCAGCAGTGGGAGCTCAGGTGTGCTAAAGTCTTTGCATTATTCAGGAGGGTAAAAACAGTAATTTACTTTACTATTAAACGTTCAAGGTTAATCTTAAAATAATAGGAATGAGAACTAACTATAACATCCCAGCCAGTGGGAGGAAATAAATGGAATAAGTAAAAATACTCATTCAATTTCAAAAAATGTCAAGAAAGATGGAAAAATTAAAGGAAAAAATGCAGAACATACAGAAATCACAAAAGATGAGCAAAATAGCCCTTGCCAGGTAGTGCGGTTGGTTAGAGCTTTGTTCCTACACACCAAGGTTGCAGGTTTGATCCCCAGTCAGGGAAGATACTCTTTCTTTCTTTCTCTCTCTCTCTCTCTCTCAAATCAATAATAATAATTTTTAAAATATGGTCAAAATAAATCAAAATATTAGAATTTATATTTTATAAACAATAAGTGCAAATTTAAAGTGCTCCAATTAAAAGACGAAGATTGTCAGATTTCAGGTTAGAAATTAATCCAGCCATGTCATGTTTATAAAGAGAAACTACTAAAATATAAGAATCAGAAAGAATTAAAAATAGAAAGATAGAAAGCTATATCCAAGGAATGCCTTAAAAAATAGCTAGAGATTGGTGACACAACAATGTGAACTGCAGACTTTAAAATGGTTGAGACAGCCTGACCAGGCAGTGGCGTCATGGATAGAGCACCGGACTGGGATGCAGAGGACCCAGGTTCGAGACCCCGAGCTCACCAGCTTGAGCGCGGGCCCATCTGGCTTGAGCAAAAGCTCGCCAGCTTGGACCCAAAGTCGCTGGCTCTAGCAGGGGGTTATTCGGTCTGCTGAAGGCCTGTGGTCAAGGCACATGTGACAAAGCAATCAATGAACAACTAAGGTGTCACAACGGCAATGAAAAACTAATGATTGGCCTGACCAGGTGGTGGCGCAGTGGATAGAGCGTTGGACTGGGATGCGGAAGACCCAGGTTCGAGTCCCCGAGCTCGCCAGCTTGAGCGCGGGTTCATCTGGCTTGAGCAAAACCTCGTCAGCTTGGACCCAAGGTCACTTGCTCCAGCAAAGGGATGCTCGGTCTGATGAAGGCCCACGGTCAAGGCATATATGAGAAAGCAATCAATGAACAACTAAGGTGTTGCGACGGCAACAAAAAACTAATGATTGATGCTTCTCACCTCTCTCCGTTCCTGTCTGTCTGTCCCTGTCTGTCCCGCTCTCTGACTCTCTCTCTCTCTGTCCCTATAAAAAATTTTTTAAAAAAATTAATGATTGATGCTTCTCATCTCTCTCTGTTCCTGTCTGTCTGCCCCTATCTATCCCTCTCTCTGACTCTTTCTCTGTCCTTGTAAAAGAAAGAAAGAAAGAAAGAAAGAAAGAAAGAAAGAAAGAAAGAAAGAAAGAAAGAAAGAAAGAAAGGAAGGAAGGAAGGAAGGAAGGAAGAAAGAAAGAAAGAAAGAAAGAAAGAAAGAAAGAAAGAAAGAAAGAAAGAAAGAAAGAAAGAAAGAAAGAAAAGCTAATGATTGATGCTTCTCACCTCTCTCCGTTTCTGTCTGTCTGTCCCTGTCTGTCCCTCTCCCTGACTCTCTCTCTGTCTCTGTCACAAAAAAAAAAAAAAAAAAAAAAAAAATGGTTGTGACGGTGTCCTGGCTGGATAGCTCAGTTGGTTAGAGCTCCATCCCGAAGGCCAAAGGTTACTTTTGATCCCTGGTCAGGGCACATACAGGAACAGAGCTATGTTCCCCCTGCCTTGCTAAAATCAATAAGAATAAAAAATAAAATGGTTGAGATGATAGATTTCATGTAAAGACAGTAAATCTTAAGGTAGTAAATTGTGTATTAATATATCAACAATATAAGTTAAACTTTAAACCAAAAATAAAAGTAATTGCTAGAGTGAGTACATAATGATAAAAGATATAATTCTGACCTGACCAGGTGGTGGTGCAGTGGATAGAGCATCGGCCTGGGGTGCTGAGGGCCCAGAAATGAAACCTTGAGGTCGCTGGGTTGAGCGCAGGTTCACAAAGTTTGCTGGCTTGAGCCTAAGATCACTGGCTTGAGCAAGGGGTCACTGGCTTGGCTGGAGTCCCCTGGTCAAGGCACATATGCGAAAACAATCAATGAACAACTAAGGTGCTGCAACAAAGAATTGATGTTTCTCATCTCTTTCCCTTTCTGTCTGCCCTGCTGTCCCTCTCTCTCTTCGCCCATCTCTTGCTTTAAAAGAAAAGATATAATTCTGAATTTGTACCTATCTAATAACATAGATTAAATATACAAAGGAAAAACTGAGTGGCCTACAAGAAGAAAGAGACAAAACCAATTCTAGCATATCCACTCACCAAATTAACAGGTGAGAAGTTAGAAAACAGCATATTTGAACATCACAATTGACAAACTTGATTTAAGAGATCTACACAGAAACCCGTATCTAACAATTACACATGTCTGCAAGAACAGACAAATGATTGACAGATTTCATAAGACTTGTATTTTGCAAATTATATTTTTTAACTAGAATGCAATAAAGTTAGAAATCAATAATAAAAAGATAAATAAAAAACTTTAAAATGTTTAGAAATTAAAATATACACTTTCAAAACAAAAGAAAAAGAAAAAAGTACACTTTTAAAAGCATAAAGAAATAAAATACTTAGAAATACAAGATAACAAAAGATGCACAAGTTTATATAGAATAAAATTATAAACCTTTGTTGAAAGATATTAAAAAACTAAGCAAATGGAGAGTGATGCCTTGTTCCCAGATTAGGCAACTCGATATTGTAAAGCTGTCAATCCCCACATTAGTGCGCAGGGCTGGGTGGAACTGACCTTGGAGGCTCAAGATGACCCTCCAGGTCAAGAGCACTATGTGGACAGGGGCTCAGCAGGGAACTTCAGAAAAACCCAAGAAAGTGACCATTACTGAGAGTCAGCTTTCATTTTCTTAAGACACCAATTTTTTTTAAACAGAGTTGTCTTTTACTATTTAATTATGGTATTATTTCTTTTTTGTGAGAGAGAGAAGCACCAGGTGTGCCACTGATTGTTTCTCATATATACCCTGACCTGGGTTGGAGCTAGTGACCCCTGGGATCGAGCCAGTGACCTCAGTGCTCCAGGCTGCTGCTCTATCCACTGCGCCACCAGCCAGGGATAAGGCACCAATTTTTAGGAGATTTTTAAGGAGCTTGTGTTTAAAGGACCAGATGTTTTACTAAAATGTTTTCCCCCTTGTGTTGTTCTGTGTGTTTTATTGTATGTTTAGCCTTTCTCCATGTGTTTTCAAATTGTCCAGACTGCCTTAGGTTAGTCCAGGACTGCTAGGGGCAGGGGAGCAGAAGGTAAAAGGGAAGGAAGAATGTTGTTTTACACTCGATGTATCCGTTTGCTTAGCCACTGGAACAAAGCATCATGGACGGGCCTGCCTAAACGACAGAAATCTATTTCCTCACAGTTCAGAAACTGGAAGTCCAAGGTCAAGGTGTCCATACTGTTGGTTCCTCTGAGCCTCTCTCCTTGGCCTGTGGACAGCATCTCCTCCCTGAGTCCTCACCTGGTCTCCCTCAGTCCCATCTGTGACCTAACCTCTTCTTATGAGGACCCACTCACAGTGGAGTATGTCCACCCACATGGCCTTACTTCACTTAGTCAACTCCTCAAAGCTTCTTCTCCAAGTAGAGTCACAGTCCGAGGACCTGTGGGTCATGACGTCAGCTATGAATTTTGAGGGACATGATTCAGCGAGTATATGACACCAGGTATCAGGTATTTCACAGGTGTGATATCAAGTAACCCTCCTGGCAACATCATAAACTAAATATTACTGTCCCATGTACATATGATGAGACTGAGGCCAAGACCATCAGGTCACCTCGCCACTGCTACACAGCTAACAGATAGCAGAGACATGAGTCACATCAGATCTAGTTGCTCCAAGCCTGTGCTCCTTACATTGTACCACACAGCGTGCTGGCACCCAGTGGCTACAAAGCATGAGGACTGGGGAGTGATGGGGAGAAGGTGGTCTGTCACAGGCTGGCACTGGGAATAATTCCCTGAAGGTCATATGTCCAATGCAGTAGGCCAAACCTACCTCTACCTCCCCGTTCATTGCCTACCTCTTCCCCCAGATCAGCTCTGGACTGTAACTGCTCAGGAATTGGAGAGGTACCCTCTTCCTAGGAGAAATGGAGGCTGTGAAGGAGGAAAGCATAATCTGAGCCATGGCGAGTCCTGGCCTGACAGGGCCAGAGAGAAGCAGCTGGGAGGCCAGGGCAGGACCCCAGCAGGAAGAAGCCTGTGGAATTCTGCTATGAGTGGGAAGGTAAGGCCACAGCCATTGCTTCCCTGGAATTCAGTCCCAGTCTGGCCCAGAGCTGAGTTCAGATCAGGGTTCCCAAGTGCAAAGAGCTGAATTTGTCCCCCCAAAATTCATATACTAAAGCCCTGATCCCCAGGACCTCAGAACATGACTGCATTTGGAGTGAGGGCCTTTAAAGAGTAATTAGGGTAAAATGAGGTCCTTAGGGAGAGCACTAATCCACTGTGACTGGTGTCTTCATAAGAAAAGGAGATCAGGCCTGGGCCTGGCCTATGGTGGTGCAGTGGATAAAGCATCAAACTGGAACGCTGAGGTCACTGGTTCAAAACTCTGGGCTTGCCTGGTCAAGGCACATACAGGAAGCAACTACTATGAGTTGATGTTTCCTGCTCCCTTCCCCCTTCTCTCTCTAAAAATCAATAAATAAAATTTTTAAAAGAAAAGAAAAGGAGATCAATACACAGACCATGTGAGGATACAGGAGAAGACAGCCAATAGCCAAGGAACCAAATCTGCCAACAGCTGACCTCAGACTTTTGGTTCCAGACCTGTGAAGAAATAAATGTCTTTTAGTCAAACATGTGGGACTTGGTAGTGATGGCCCAAGCAAACTAACACAGCAGGCTGTAGGTTTCAGGCTGATCACACTAAAAACCTGATTGCAGAGGTTGACCCTAAATCTTCCTCAGCTTCCCCAAAATGATCTGAGTGAGGGAGACAGGTCTTCTCAGAGCAGACCCTCATCTGAGCCAGCGACACCCTGGCCTCTGAGAATGGAGGATCAGGTGAGTTAGACTGTAAGAGGATGTGAGTTCCCGCATACCCATCCCTAAGCAGCCTCCGCCTGTGATGACTGTCATTTGAACAAAATTCTTGCTGATGTTTGTCAGCTTCTTCTACAAATGGCAGGTTTCACAGGTAACTCTGTGAACAAATGGGTTTTGTATTAAGCAGCATAGCCAAGGCTTCAGGAATTTAGCCCGATTTTTCATTCTAGCAGCCAAGAGACAGGCTGCTTGTCCCTGCTGATGTGCAAGGAGATAAAAAGATTTATTACCTGAACATTCCAGAACCTTCCAAACAATTCTGTTGCGTTCCTTTTTCTCTAAAAGCTGGACCCACATCTGAGACCTGAGGTGGTCATTTTCTTTCCAGACCGGCTTGTCTGCCTTGGTTTTGTCACATAGACATTGAACAAGTCAAAGGATACTCTACTAACTACAGAATAAGAAATTTCTAGATTACCACCTCAACAGCAAGCTGAAAACCCAGCAACTCAGTGGGCCTCTGTCATCTGTCACCAGAGCCCATAGCCATCATCCCTGTGCCCGACCCCCACACACACACACCCCTGCAAGTCCTCTGTGTGAGAACAGGGCACAGTTGGCACTTCAGGGAAAGGTGCAGAGAGAACCACAGTAGCACCTCAAATTGTTGTGTGAATGCACAAAAGGAAACCCACCGTCCTACAAAGGGAACCCCCAGGCCAAGCACACATAGCGAGGCCAAGATTCCAGCCCCATAGCTGCTTCGTGAGCAACCTACTCAGGCCAGGGTCCTGTGCAACCTTGAAGGCCACTGCTCCGGCCACATCTACCACTGACAATCCCATTACAGAGGTAACCGAATGTCAAAAGAGACGTGTGGATGCCAACCTACCTTGGCTGTGAAATTCCAAACTGAGGAGAGGGGTTCACAGGACATGGTCAAGACCCACCACCCTGAGCCTCCTCCCCTGCCTGGAAGACATAAAGTTGTTGAGAGACAGAGTGGGCAGCCCTTGTCCCTCAGAGAGGTTTTCTGAGGATGTTCTAAGGAATATCTTTGGAGAAAGCTGTGCTTCTTGAAGGGGAGGTGGGGGCTGCCTCCCTCAACATGATGGGGTTTCCAGGAAGCTGCTAGAGAGCTTCATGTGTCTCCCCCAGCTGAGGGAGAGCAAGGCTGGGGCCCTTTCCCATCAGCCCCATTGGTTCAGCTCTAGAACCTGTAAATCTGACCTTATTTGGAAACAGCGTCTTTGTAGGTCTGATTAGGTTAAGGATCTTGTGATGGAGAAACTCTCTTGGTATATCCAAATAAGGCTTAAACACAATGACATGTATCCTCAGAAGAGAAGGCAGAGAGGTCCAACCACACACAGAGAAGATGATGTGACCCAAGGCAGAAGACAGGAGTGATGGGGCCACAAGCCAGGAGCTGCTAGCAACCTCAGCCCCCAAAGAGGCAAAAAGTGCATTCTCCCCACAAGCCTCCAAGGAGCTCAGTTTTCCTGACACTGGCCTTGCTGACACACTAAAACTGACTTCAGACTTCTGCTCTCAAAACTGGAGAAAAGCACATTTCTTTTCCTTTAAGCCATTGAGTTTGTTGTAATTTTTTTTTAGTATCCAGCAGGGAACTAATAAGCAGGGTTGTGGGATCAGGATGGAGCCTGGGTGGGGGTCACCCTCCATCCCAGAGTTTATCAGATCAAGTGATCTAGTTGCAAGCCACACAGGGACATCCAATGGGGTAACATCTTAGAGGGCTGACCACCAGAACTGCCAGGAGGGACAGAGACCCCAGCAGCAAAATGCTAGAGATAAACTCTAGAAGAAAAGTCACAGGTGACCACCTAGCAGAGGGACACCTCCAGTTGGTCAAAGAAGTGTAGGGACTTGGAAGACCCCACCCAGAGGAAAGTTGGCCTGAAAGCTCATGAAGGCTGTAAGGGTGCTGAGGCAGCTCCTCGTGTTCACTCAGCTCTCCTGGCCCCGCCCCGCCACCCCCCCCCACCTTGGGGAGAAGTGGGAGGCATAGCACCCCACAAGCCAGCTCCAGCCCTGAACTAGCTGAGCTGGACAGGAGGAGAACAGATGTCAACATTCAGGATTTTGACTGATCTCTTGGCCTGAACATTCACATTCCAAGTTGGAACCACTTCCCCTTAAAGTGACCTTAGAACAGACTACTTCCTGAGAGGAAAGGCCAGCGAGCATGGCCAGCACAGCATCACTCAGGGGACCTGGGCAAAGTTTCAGTGGAACCTAGAGCAGCTGAGTTCCTGGGCAAAGATGCAAAGCTTGTTTTTATTTTTTTAGGTGTCACTTTAAAGCTTCCTGAGCAGGGGCCGGCCTGGCCAACTCTCATTGACGTCAGCCGGGGCAGCACCTCTGAGCAGCTGTGGGCTTCCTCCCTCAGCCTCGGCTCTGGCCTAGAAAACACTGCTTTTGTTTCATGAGAGATTAAAAACATTTGCTGCCAGTCCATAACTCACAGCCCGTTATCACTGGGACCAGGAACACTGAGCAAGAAATCCTTAACCCCCACAACAAAAGTGAGGGGAACCCACAGAGAGGGGCCAGCGACAGAGCTTATGCCCCACATGACATCCGTTCCCATTCCCCTGGGACACATGGCGCCCTTACAAAAGGTTAAAACACAGTTACCTGCATGAAACTCTTTTGTGAGGGACACGACAGGGTCCATATAGCCCAGAATGAACATCCCTTATTGCTGGTCTTGCAGTAAAGTCACAGAAAGGAAGACAAGAAAACAGGCTTTCTAGCTCCTCCTGAGAGATTCCAAGGCTGATGTTGATGGTGACCATGCTGACCATAATGGGGTCCGCCCTGGACGCAGAGACCCTTGCCCTACCCAGAGCCTTCTGGCCCCTTCCAGCACCTGGGAGGGGTCCTGAGAGGCTCTTCTCCAGGCACCCTGAGGGAACGAATCACTTACCAGGCTGGGAGGCAAAGCCACACCTGCCCACTGTACCACTCAGACGCAGCCCTTAGGTCAGTGGTTTTCAACCTTGTGCATGTGGGGACAAATGAAAGTAGGAGAATTATTGGGGGACCTCAAGGCAGAAATCTCCCTGAACATAAATGAATTCAACTACGATCATTGGGTCTATAGTCTTCATACACCAGGGTGATGACCAGCATGAAATATCTGGCAGACCTTTGGAAAACATTGCCTTAAGTGACTTGTTTGGAGCATTCAGTAAAATGCAAGGGGACAGGAGCAATGAATAATGTTTGCCTTAATTTAGTCCCTGGATGAAAATGGTCTTTCTTGACAAAGCCGTGACTCCGGTGTAAGAGAAGGAATGTGAGGGCTGGAGAAAAGGCTAGGCTGCTAGGGGATGGAGTACCCCTCCCCCTCCCTGGTTCATGTCCCCCACCATCACCTTTCCACGTGCCAATGGAGGCACTTTCCCCAGGTCCTTCCTTATCTCATGTCCAGGGGTCCCAGACATTGCTAAGTGATCTGAAGATGAGAGGGAGCTCCCCTAATATAAGCTCTAGAGACTACAATGCTAACAATAATATGTTCTCAAGTGAGAAGTGCTTTGCCCAGAGCGCAACGACTCTATCAAGGAGAGGGAACTGAGTAAGCACACGGTGCACGGTGCAGTGCCATGCGCTGGAGACAGCAGGGCATGGAAGCTGGGTTCCCATGAATGGCATGTGATTCAGTGAGAAACTCCCACTTTCCCACTGCCTGAGCTGTAGTCACAGCTTCACTTAATTATGTACAATCCTTGAGAGTCACATTTTCCTAATCTATACAATTAATTTTTTAATTGATTTTGAGAAATGAGGGGGAGGAGGAGGAGAGAGAATGAGAAGCGTCAACTCGTGGTTGCTTCATTTTAGTTGTCTATTGATTGCTTCTCATACCTGCATTAACCAAAGGCTCCAACCAAGTCAGTGACCCCTTGCTCAATCAGTGATTTTGGGCTCATGTTAGTGACCCTGCACTCAAGTTGATGAGCCCATGCTCAAACCGAGACCTTGAGGTCTCAAACCTGGGACTTCAGCATTCCAGGTTGACACTCTATCTGATGCGCCACAGCCTGGTCAGGCTATACAATGAAAAATTTCAACTAAATGCCATGTGTGTGCGTCAGAGGGCTTCTGGGCTAGAACAGGGCTTCATGGAGCCGTCTTGAAAGAAGTTGTGCCATGCTTGAACCTCAGGGTTCAGGTTGGCAGAGTTTGGGAGGAGGGGTAACCAGCAGCCAGCACAGGGGCATCAGTGCCTCAAAGGAGGGGACAGGAAGGCAGATGACATAGGACAGATGGGTGGGGCCAGTGTACTGGGAGCTCTTGGTACCCTTGCTATCATTGCACGAAGACTTTCTGGCATATGGCATAGATAAAGAGTCAACCTCTCACCTACAGGTCTGGACAGTAATGAGCCAAGTGGACTGATATAAACCCAGGATTGACGGCAAGTGCACACCCTGCCTAAGGTGACTGCTGTCATGTGGTCCTCAGGGCTTAGCATGGTAGGTCAGATTTTTTAAGAATGTCATAAATTTAGCCTGGCCAGGCAATGGCACAGTAGAGCATCAGCCTGGAATGCAGAGGACCCAAGTTCAAAACCCCGAGGTCGCTGGCTTGAGTGTGGCTCATCCAGCTTGAGCATGGGGTCACTGGCTTGAGCATAAGATCATAAACATGATCTCATGGTCATGGCTTGAGCCCAAAGGTCACTGGCTTTGAGTCAAAGTTCACTGGCTTGAGCAAGGGGTCACTCACTCTGTTAGAGCCCCCCAGTCAAGGCACATATGAGAAAGCAATCAATGAACAACTAAGGAGCCACAACAAAGAATTGATGCTTCTCATCTCTCTCCCTTCCTGCCTGTCTGTCCCTGTCTCTGTCTCTCTCACTAAAAAGAATAAAAATAAAAATATATAAAAGAATGTCAGAAATTTAGATTTGTGTGTGAAAGCTCCTGATTTTTAAAAATTGACTAATTTTCTTTAACATCATGGCTGCCCAAGTTTCCAGCTTATAACCTCAAGTGTAGACAGTATGGCTGATTTCAGAGCAGAGCGAATAAGCAAAGCTTGGCAGATGGGCTCCTTCAGCATCAGACCAACTACACGCTTCCCCTGGAACTGGGACATCTAGTAACAGTTACAGGATGCCCAGTAAATTTGAATTTTAGATAAACAAGGAATACATTTTAGCATAAGTATATCCCAAACATATGACATAGCTATGCTGAAAAAAATGCCTTGTTTATCTAAAATTCAGTTTGAATTTACCTGCACACCTTACATTTTTACTTGCTAAACCTGATGACTCCCTAGAATGCCACCTGGCCACAGTGGGGTCACACTTTCCCAGCTCTTCTGAGAGCAGGACACGCAGACAGAGTTCATGATGCAGATTCCAAAGGAAAAAGGAAGCGAATCAGAGATCCAAGTGCCTGAACATGATGATAACAGACTTGATGACCTAGAGTCACTTTGGCTTCTGTCCAGTCATGTGTTCTTTGTCCCCCTGAGCCTCAGTTTCCTGGTCTTTTAAATGGAGATAGGAATCCCTACCTCACAGGACTGTCACAAGGATTAAATGGGATAAATGTAAAAGTGCATCACATGGTGCCTGACACAACAAATACCTCAGAATGAGTGTATTCTGACTGCTCCTGCACCAGACAAGACCCGTGTTCTAAGGGTTGCGGGAGGCTGGGCAGGGCAGCATGAGACCCATTATGGCCCAAGATGTCTCTGGGGAAGGGGTGACCATGAGGATACAGTTTTGGGGAGAGTAAGGGCTCTGGCTTTCTACACTCTGGGAGCAGGAAGTCAAGTATGCAGAATCCTTCCTTTTCTAAAATTTTTTGATTGAAATATACTTGACATGTAACATTGTAACTTTAAGGTACACAACATTGACTTGATACATTTCTATGCAATAATACAATTACAATTACCATTGTAGATTTTTAGTACCTCTCTGTCACATAATTATTATTTCTTTTTTGTGGTGATAATAATTAAGACCTACTCTCCTAGCAAGTTTGATGAACAGAATCTATTGTTCTCTATATTAACTATGTGTGCATTAGATCTCTAGGACTCCTTTATCTCCTAATTTCCCACCTCCCCACCCTTGCTAACAACCATTCTACTCTGTTTTTATGAATATGGTTGTTGTCTTTTTATTTCACATATAAATGAACTTATACAGTGTTTGTCATTCTCTGTCTGACTTACCTCACTTAGCATAATGCCTTCAAGGTCATCCCATGTTGTTCCAATGGCAGAACTCATTCGTTCTTGTGGTTGAATATTCTAATGTGTGTATAATATATCCTTTTATCCATTCATCAGGTGACAGGCACTTAAGTTGTTTCTATATCTTCATTATTCTGAATAATGCTTCAATAAACATAGGTGTGTATGTATCTCTTCAATATTCTGCTTTGAGGTCTTTGGGGTATATATCCAGAAGTGAACTTGCCAGATCACAGGAAAGTTCTGTTTTTTGGTGACTCTCCACACTATTTTCCACAGTGGCTGCACCAATTTACTTTTCTACCAACAGTGCACAAGGGTTCCCTTTTCTCCACATTATTTCTTGTCTTGTTGATAAAAGACCTTCTGACAGATGTGGGGTGATATCTCTTCATGGTTTTGATGTGCATTTCCCTGATGTTGAGTGATACTGAGCATCTTTTCATGTACTTGTTGACCATTTTGATGTCTTCTTTGAAAAAAAAAGTGTCTATTTAGTTCCTCTACCCATTTTTTAACCAAGTTGTTTTATTATTGAGTTGCATAAGTTCTTTATATATTTTTGCTGTTGATCCTTTATCGGATATGTAGCTTGTAAGAGTTTCCTCCTGTTCTGTGGGTTGCCTTCTCATTTTGTTGACTGTTTCCTTTGCTGATGTGCAGAAGCTTTTAAGTTTGATATGTTCTCACTTGTTAAATTTTGCTTTTGTTTGTGATTTTTGTGTCAAATCCAAAAATACTCATTGCCAAGACCAAGTTAATGAGATGCTTTCCTATGTTTTCTTCCAGAAGCTTTATAGTTTCAGTCTTTGATCCATTTCAAGTTCACTTTTGTGAATGGTGCAACATGGGGTCTAATTTCATTTTTCTGCGTGTGGTTATCCAGTCTCCCCAGCACCTTTTGTTGAAGAGACTGTTATTCTTTCCCCATTGGGGGTTCTTGGCTCCCTTGAGGAATATTTGTTGACCATATTAGTCCTGGGCTCGGATTCCTCCTTTTTAATTCAGCCTGGTCACTGTTCCTCAGCAGTGGGCAGCGCTGCAGGTGGAGTATGGATGGCTTCTCATGCCCTCAGGGTTCTCTGAGGGGCTCAAAGGAACCCGGAGCAGTGCCAGCCTCCCTCCCACCTCCTGAAAACCAGGCTTAAACACAGACCAGCTGGGAAGACCTTCAAGGGTCTCAAGGCACCAAACAATCTGGAGCTTGAACATCTTCGTTTTATCTGATTTCTTCCCCAGACTGCTTAGAGGATAACAAAGGATGTCTGTGCTTTCAACACAGAGATGCTGTTGACAGACAATTATCACAAACATACACACACAGAGATCTCTGAGGGGGGTTATTTAAATCTGCTTCTCTTGAAATAAAGTTATCATATCAGTTTGTTAGGGATGTGTTTTAGTCCACTCAGTCTGCTATAACAAAAATACCGTAAACAGGAACTCATTAACAACAGTTCTGAGCCTGACCTGTGGTGTGCAGTGGGTAAAGCGTCAATTTGGAATGCTGAGGTTGCCAGTTCAAAACCCTGGGCTTGCTTGGTCAAGGCACATACAGTAAGCAACTACATTGAGTTGATGCTTCTTGCTCCCCTCCCTCCTTTCTCTCTCTCTCTCTCTCTTTCTACTCTCTCTAAAATTTAAAAAAAAAAAAATTCAAATAAATAAATAAATAAAACCAACAGTTCTGAGACTAGAAGCCCAAGATCAATGCACTAGCAGATTCAGGGACTTGGTGAGGACTTCCTGGTTCATGAATGGCCATCTTCTTACTGTGTCCTCACATGGAAGAGGGGTGAGGGGTTCTCCGGAGTTTTATTTACAATGCAATATAATCCCATCATGGGGGCTCCACCCTCATAAACTCATCACCTCTAACACCAACACTTTGGGGGTTAGGGTTTAACCACATAGATTTGGGGGACAGAAATATGTGTCCAGCTGACCTTTAAAATTTGAAATTTCTATAAAGAGAAGCCAGTCTTTTATTCCCAAGTGACACATAAGGCTTAAATGTAAATAAAATATATAAATCCTGTTTCCCTACAAAACTCAATTTCAAGGTTGCTATAAGAATTATACTTGGCATTGGTCCTTGTGTTATTAGGTACTACACTTACACCCAAAACAACCCCAGTGGAATCAGCCTCCTTGTATAAGTAAAGAAAATGCAAACTCATCATTCTTGAATCCAGGGTCACATTTAGATTTCTAAAAGCCTGACTGGGGGCCTCTGAGCCCCTCAAGGTCAGCCTCCCTGTCCCCTTCCAAGCACACCTCCACAAAGGGAATATATGTGGGTAGACCAGCTCTCAGCCAGCACCCACACCCACTGCGAAGAACCTCCCTGCTCTGGGCCTGCTCAGCCAGAGCACTGAAGGGCAGAAGCTTGACTTGACATCTCTCATCCATATACTTGAAGGGTGTGAAGAACCAGTTAAAGGTATGTCCAAGTGTTACATAAGATAAGGGTAAGACACAGAGCATGTGACGAGCTGAGGGCAGATAGGATTTGGCTCAGTATAAAGAAGGGCTTCTAGGAAGGTTTCTTCCCTTTGTTCTCTCCTTTCTCTTTCCATAATGGTTCTCAGGTCCTAAGTACCTTCTGCTAGATACTGGGATCAAAATGGTCAAAACAGAGGCCCACTCTTTGCAAGTACTCTGTTCACTGGGCCACACAATCCCCCCAAAATAATTCTCCCACCTGTTGTCACACATAGAGGGCCTTGGGGAGAAGTCCTCTTCTCCAAGCAGCTGGAAATGAGGGTCACATGTCATCCGATGGCTGCATTCGGGCAGATGGACCAGACGCTCCCTCCACCCCGTGCCTGATTCATTAAGGTACTTATAGTTGTAGTCCTTAGGGTGGACAGACTCTAGAGGTCAGTGAGGACAGCGCTCTCCCTGGTACATCAGGAAACCAAGGGCACCCCACTGGGAGCCAGGCCTCCCGCTCTCCCTTCCAGACCTTCTACCTAAATAACATCAATTTCATCAATTCTCATCAACTGGAACTGGCCAGGGTTGGTGCCACAGGAACATGGAACCAGCCAGGGTCAGTGCCACAAGGACAGGCCTGTGTTAACCTGCCCACTGTGCTGAGCAAATGGGACGCAGCCTCCCTGCCAGTGCGGCTCTCCTCCACGCACCACACAGCAACTCAGCACCTTGGGCAACTGTGGCAACCTGGTCACCTGCCCATGTGTACTTCACACATGATACTCTCCAAGCCTTCACATCTCAGTATCAGTAGCAGCAGCATGAGGTTCCAAGCTCAAGGCCTGGCATTGAATTTGGCCCATTTGAAAGGTTCCCTCTGTACCTAGAGAGCTCATCAATAACCACCAAGTCACCCTGCTTCCCTCCAAGTCCCAGGCTTTTTATAATGATGGGCAGCAAACATAATATTGAATCTGGCAGGAGCCACCGCAGCCTTTAAACTGTGGGGTGAACTACAAAGCAGAAGCTCGGGCACTGCAGGAAGCATGGGCTCACCTGGAGGACTGGCCTCTGGGCTCCAAAGACCGAATGCCCTCTTCTCATATTTCACAGCATTTGAAAGTTCAGGGCTGTTTGTCCGCCTGTGTGCATAACAGGGCACCTCCTAGTTCTGGGAAAAGGAAAGGTCTGTAATCCATACACTGATATACTAGTGTGTGTTTACCCAGGTGAGGGTATTGTGCGAGGTGCACCTGGGCCAGGTTCGCATTCTGCACTCCACCTTTGTCCCAGTATCCCTCTTTCACTGGGCTACCCAAGAAGGGCTTAGAACGTTCTGCTTGCACACCACGGCTGGTCCACAAAATATTTCCCTGAGCCATATTTTAACCAAAAAAAAACAACAACAAAAACAGTATTATGTTTGCATTATGTGTAAGCTGTTACAAGCTTTTGATGATGGTAACAATGCCAAGAATTTCTGCACCTACGTATCACCTGTCCTGCAAGACCCTCGATGACACTCAGTATATGCATAGGTATAGTATTTCATATTTATTTTTAACAGACCAGCTGTCTTTAAGGGTCTCTCTATGTTCGTTCTGAAATGAGCTGAGCAACTGCACTGAGGGTACTAGATGTGTCCTGTCACAGAGCTCAGTTTATGCCTGCCATCGGTTCTCACAAGCTCTCCTGGCTGAGCCCACAGCCTCAGTGCTTTATACAGTTGGTCTTAGCAAAGCACCTGGCTGAGTCGGTGCTCAGAACACTGGGGGCCGGAGTAAGCGAGCAAGGCTATATATGGATGAACAGAAGAGCAAAGTCCACCCCAGAGACAAAGCCAGGTCAGGGAAAAGGGCTGTGGCCACCAGTGAGAGCCCACCAAGTAAGGATGGTCAGCAGATGACTGATGCCTGTGAGCCACCTGTGAGCCCCCTGAATACACAGAACAGAGTCAAGTGACTGCAGAGGAATTTGGCACAAAACATGCAGCATGTGGTATGACCAATTTAGGGGGATCTTTCTAGGGAAAATTAGAGAAGTTGAGGATGCAAGAAGTGCCAACAGTTGATAATTACACACACACACACACTCACACTCACACATACACTCACATACACACACTGGCTTCAGACTGAAGTCCATGCAGGTGTTGTGCAGCACCCCCAACAGGTATGGGGGAGGCCAACAGCAGTGCTGGACCCAAGTCCCCTCACTGCTGTCACTTCCTACAGATTCTGCTCCGGCTGTACTCTGAGCTGCACACTGAGGTGCCTACTCAGGTTGTTGCTCCATCTGTTGGCTTGTGCGTGGCTCACAGCCGTGACTGGGGACCATGTTTCCAGGGTGCGTGACCACTGCCTGTGTCTAGCGCAGCACCAAAGGAACCTGCCTGCTCTACAGTGGCCCCCACCCAGCCCCTACTTCCCATTTACCCTCACCCAGACTCACCTTTTATTTACCCCCACCCCACCGCTACCACACAGCCCCCACCTCCCACTCCTACTCAAGAGTTGCTATGAAATGCATTGAGCTGAATGGAGCTTTGGAGCTCCATCGCATGCCCCTCTTAGACATCCGAAAGCAATGCTTTACTTCCCTCAGACCTTGCCCCAGTGAGCACAGCTGTCCTACCCTTACCCACTGCCCGCCTTAACCATGCCAGGATAGCATTTGCTGTGATGACCAGCACTGTATGCACGCACACTGGCACTTGGGCTGAGAGATGGTGCTGTAGAGTCCATGGTCTCGGAACACTCTTGGCTGTGCCATCTGCTCAGAGCTGTGGTCTCATGAGGCTCTAAGGCTCTCAACTGCATCCTGCACTCAGATCCCTTGGTCTCGCAAGGCTCTCAGCCATGTCATGCGCTCAAGTCTTGGTTTCCTTCAGCAAACTGAAGCTCAGAGAGGTCTTGTTAGTGACAGAACCAAGTTGAGCTCAGTCTTCTGAACAAGAAAGGACACGTGGGAGCAGTCACCCTCTGGAGAAGGGGAGGAGTGCCCTGCAATGACTCCTGGGGCCCCATCAGACTGTGCTCTTGGTGAAGAGACCTTGGGACCAGGACCACAGACTTGCTTCCTGTCCTTGTCGGTGTGCACATACGTTCATTTGCTTCCTTGCACTTCTCTAGGACACACAAGGTCTCACTTCCACACATTTATCAAGAGTGCGCCATGTGCTCCGGTGCGCTACACCAGAAACTGGGTTATAGAAAACAGTTCTTGCCCTTGGCATGTTTGCAGTCTACTGGGTGAGAGCCATGGGGAAACACAATGACAATAGAGCAATGGGCAAAATGAGAGCAATCCCTATGCAACTCAGAGGAGTGGGGCTGATCCCGTCTTAGGAGGAAGCAGTCTTGAGAGGAAGCTATAGGGGCACTGGCTGAGGGTTTTGCAGGATGAATAGGAGTTTCTCAGGCAGATGAGAAACCAGGAGTTATTCCTGGCAAAGGGAACCATACCTAGCAAAGCAGAAGGCAGGACCAGTGTGCAGATGATGGAGAAGACAAGTTGTTCAGTTCTTTCAGATCTCAGAGTGGTGAGACACAAGGCCAGAGACATGATCAATGTCCAGGTGACGAGTCAGTTCTGCATGCTGTACTCAGGGCTCAAACCACCCCAACTAATCAGCAGACATGGGTGCATTTCAACAGAGGGGTACACGGGCAGATTCCCACTTTCAATGGTCAATCTACACAGGTCTATAGAGAGTTTCCAAGGGGAAGAGATGGAAGCAGGGAGACTAATAGGTCAGCTATTTCAGTAGTCCAGTGAGAGAGGTGCGGAACCACTGCACTGTTAAGAGAAGGCCAGTGCGTAGGTGGACCATCCTGGCCGGTAAGAGAATGTAGAGGTGAGGGAGTCGGATGAGACTGAGGTTTCCTGTCTTGGAGAATAAACAGACTTATGAAGGAAGATGATAAGTTTTCCTCACAATCTTGATCTTGTGATGTGTAGGACAGCCCTGTGGAGGCTTCCATGGCATGAAGGTGCCCATCCTGCTCCTGGAAACGTGAGAGTGAACAGTGCAGAATGAGAGCAGTGGGCCAAGTGAACCCTTAGCAAGCATGTTTCTGCAGCGAGTGGCAGAGAGTGAGCTGGTAAAAAACATAGTGTCAACTACTCCTAACGCCATTTGTCATCTGTGAAGAAAAGGAAGAGCCAGGGTCTGGCATGGTCACAGAATAGGCATCCCTGGGATGCAAGAGCCATGGTGGGGGGCACTCCTCATGTGCCCTTAGACGCAGATACAGGCAGTGAGCTGCAAACAGGAAAAGCATCTTGTTCCCAGTTCCTGGAGTGGACAAGAAACACCGTGAGGGCTGAGGGGAGTTGGTAAGTTGGGACAAAGGGAGACAAAAAGCAGAGAACACTATTTTGTTCTCCAATATAGAAAATGGGCTTAACAAACGTTAACTAGATCATCAGGTTGTTTTTAAAAACAAGCAGGTATATGCCTGATCTGGCACAGTGGATAGAGCATTAGCCTGGGATGCTGAGGACCCAGATTGGAAATCCTGAGGTCACCAGCTTGAGCCCAGGATCACCAGCTTGAGCTGGTGATCATGACCCCATGGTCGTTGGCTGAGCCCAAAGGTCATTGACTTGAGGTTTAAGGTTGCTGCTTTGAGCAAGGGGTCACTGGCTCAGCCTGGACCCCCCCATCCCCAGCCAAGGCACATGTAGGAAAGCAATCGATGGGCAACTGTGGTGCTGTAGCTATGAGTTGATGCTTCTTGTCTCTTCCTGTGTCTGTCCCTCTGTTTCTCACATGCACATGCATGCTAAAAAAAATAAAAAGGCAGGTATAAGAGAATCTTTAGAAAGATAACCTGATTCTAAGTGTAATGTGGCATGCCTCCCCATACAGAGTACACACACACTTATTGTGCACCAAGTACTGTAAGGGAAAATCCCCATGGACCTGGCAACACTGAATGATTTATTAAGATTCCTCTAAACCATAAAAACAATAGGTTCCAGCAGCTAAAACCACTGAACATCAAATGCCAAGTAGATGTTTCAAAATCTGTGAAAACGTGACATTAATTGCTGGTCCTTGGGGAAAAGGGCTCTGTCTTGGTGTCGGCTCTTACAAACGCCACCAAACTCGAGAACCAAATACAGTGTCAACCTCCAGAAGCACTGGTATCCCCACCACATAGGGCCAAATAAATACCTTTGGAGACAGAAATTTGAGAACATTTTGAAGGCCTTGATGTGCTGAGAAATTTCTAGTTGAAAAGAACAAGCAGCCTGACCAGGCAGTGGTGTAGTGGATAGAGCATCGGACTTGGATGCGGAAGAACCAGGTTCAAGACCCCGAGCTCACCAGCTTGAGCACGGGGCCATCTGGCTTGAGCAAAAGCTCGTCAGCTTGGACCCAGGGTTGCTGGCTCCAGCAAAGGGTTGCTCAGTCTGCTGAAGGCCCGCGGTCAAGGCACATGTGAGGAAGCAATCAATGAACAACTAAGGTGTCGCAACGGCAACGAAAAACTGATGATTGATGCTTCTCACCTCTCTCCGTTCCTGTCTGTCTGTCCCTATCTATCCCTCTCTCTGACTCTCTCTCTGTCCCTGGAAAATAAATAAAAATAAAATCCTTAAAAAAAAAAAAAAAGAACAAGCAGCCAAAAGAAATAAAACAATCAACATTTTAGAGAATCAAGGCATTGTATGCTCACGTGACCAAGTGGCGATGACGAAGCACACACAGGCTGGTAGGTGAAGTGGAGTGGACAGCCCACTGCTCAGGCTTCTCAACCCCAACTGAGAACAAGATGCCTGCCGAGGTGTAAGGTGAGTAGGTGAGGCTGACCACCCACCCAGCATCCCCTCTGCAGAATGGACGGGACCCCCAAGCCCTGGGCTCACACTCCAGGACAAATCACAAGGTCATGATTTCACCCACCGCAGAGGGCACATGAGGGCTAAATGACATGGTTGTTGTGAATACCAGTGCTTGGTCCAGACTGTAGAAGGCAGCCACCACTGTTGAGAAAAGGAGGTCCCACTTGCCACCAGCAACACTTGGGCAAGAAGGGAGGAGGGCGAGCATGTCACCTGGCACCACGCAATAGCCCTTTGGGGAGTCAGACCATTGTCACCCTGAGGCTGTGCTTCTAAAGTCCTGCTTCCTGCACCTGAAGGGTTTTTCTGATCTGGCCAGGGTCTCTGGGAAGGCTGGACTCTGGGGTCCAGACTCACTGTGAATTTATCTTAGCAAGGTAACTGGGGCAGGGGGAGGACAGGAAGAATACTCAGAGACTGTAGCAGACTCCTGGGAAAGAAGCCCTGGATGTGTCCCTGGCAGGGAGCCAAGAGGCAGGGAGACATGTGGTCATCAGAGGGGAAAGAAACAGGGAGTCTCTGGGCAAGATGGAGGACTTGGGTGTCCAGGTGAGACCTAGTGTCCTCTTCTCTGTCCCATGGTTTCCTCTGTGAAGTTTCTTTAGGCACCTTGAATTCAAAGGACGGGTTTGGACAAAAGGAGGCTGTTTCTCCCCAAAGGCAAGTTTCTGTCGGAACAGGTGATTTGCCAAAGTGTTGTCAGGAAGGGCAGACAGCCATGAAGCAGCTCGCCCATGGTCCTCGGGCGACAGAGGGGCCCTACCATTTCCTGCTCTGAATTGGAGGAAGAGCACGCTGTCACCAAGACAAGCTCTGTTGCCACCGCTGCAAGCTGGGCTACTTATTCCCACATTGTTGGGTTGAGAGGCCGGTGTGGTCATTGCAGCAGGTTTACATCAACGCAAAACACATTCCCGGATCCTCGAGTCTTTTGACACGTGCACTTTCTAAGGCCAAAGTGCACCTGCCCTCAGAAGTCCCGTTTTCTCACTGCCCCCTCATCCACCAGGTGATGGCCCTTGCGACACTTGTTCAGCCCAGGAGAGCCTGCAGGGGCCTTGGGCTGGCGATGGTGCCAGGACCCGGGGTGAGGCTCTAGCAGAGCGTCTGCTAGTCTAAGCCTGCCCCTCCTGGTTCCCTCCTCCAGGCCAGCTACTTGGTTGGTTACATTCATTCATTCACTCAAAGGATAGATACTATGTGTCTGTCCCTAGCATCAGGCTCTCTGCCAGGTGTTGAGGACTATCTCTCATAGGGTTCACCCTGTTGAGAAGAGCCAACAGAAGCAAGCAAACCAATAAATTAGTCCTGCTCATGTTAAGTGCCATGGAGAATTTCAATTGGTGGTGGGGCAGGGCAGAGGGCTAATATATATCAGGGATGGCCTCCGAGGAAGGGACACCTGAGAAAAACCTGAGTAGTGGAGGCCTGTGTTGACCATGTGAGACAGAGAGCCCAGGGAGATGAGACGTGCGTTGCCTGGGCATGGGCAGCAGTGTCCAGGCCTCTGCCCAGGATAGTCCCAGCCTTGCCCCTCACCAGGAGGGCTTCCTGCTCTGAGGCACAGACACTGAGGACAGCTCCATAGGTGGGACTCTCTAGACCAGGGGTGCTCAATACGTCGATAGTGATCTACAGGTCGATGGAGAAGGAAGTGTGGGTAGATCGCATGACATTAAAAAGACATTTGTCTTTAGATTGGCATACAGGGTAGCCAATCTGATGTCTGAACTTTTGATACCCTACGCATGCGCGTTAAACCGCGCTAACTTGTTCAGTTACATTGCTGCGTAGTTGGCCTTCAATTTATTTAAACTAAATACAACAAAGGGTATAAGAATGAGTGCCGTAGCTGGTCCGAGTAAGAAGCCTAAAACCTACCACTTTCACACAGAATGGGAGGGAATTTTTTTCACTATGTCATATTCTAAGTGTGTTTGCCTCATCTGTCTGTGTGCCATTGCTATTCCAAAGAAGGGAAATGTGGAGCGGCTTTATCGGACTGTTCATAAAAACTATGACATTGACTTTCCTCTGAAAAGAGAGATGAGAAGGAGAAAGGTGAAAGAAGAATACACAATATTAAATAGTAATAATAGTAACTTAAATAATGATAATATAGAAGAAATAAATTTATGTTTTGCATTTTTATTTTAGGTAGATCATTTTGACTTGGTCATCTTATAAGTAGCTCGCAAATTGAAAAAGTGTGGGCACCCCTGCTCTAGACACCCTCACAAAAAAAGAGAGAGCAAGGCAGCTTGGTGAATGAGGAAGAGTCATCTCCATGACTTCCTCAGGTAGCATCAGATGGTCAGAAGCCACTGACCCCTCCAGTCACATTTGTCATGGTATCCAAGAAACCTCAGCCAGTGGTGGAACTGAGCCGACTCCTACCCAACCTTGCTGTGGTCCCCTAACCCCTGCTTGAGTGTGCAACCCACCCTGATCCCATAGCATTTGGTTCCTTTCTTGAAAAAGGGGGCAGCTTCAGGTGTGGCCAGGGTCCCCAGGGCTCCAGGCTCCTGGGCCTGGCTGCCTTGTACATCCTCATTCCCAGGAGGTGCCCTCCTCCCCGACACACGGGGAAGGTGCCAGGTCACAACGTGGGCTTGGCTCAGGAGCACCGTGCCTCTCTCTGGAGTGTCCCAGCTCCGAGAGCTTCCTGAGGTGACAAATGACCTTGATTCACATTGGTGAAGTAATGACTTTAGTCTCCACCTCTTCCCCCATTGGTCACGTTGCAACACAGTGCTCTGTGAACACAGCTAGTTCCCAGAAGCCAGCTCAGGGAATCTCAGATGCCTCCCAGGCTGGACTTACCAAACTCACAGTCATAGCCCAGGTGCCCAGTCCTGCCTTGGCCCTCTGCCATCAAAAGCACAGTGACAAGTACGTGGGAAAGTGGGGGAGGAGAGGCCATAGGGCCAGGGCTTGTTCCCAGCTCTCCCTTTGCTACATGACTGTGGACAGATAACCTAACCTCGCTTAGCCACTGCGTCTACATCTATAAAGCAGCAATCATGGCATGAGTTGTGGGGAGAATCGAGTGAGAACACAGCTGTGGGAGCAACATTCAAGTTCTGTCTGGTGGAAAACTGAGCACGTCAAGCGAGCGTCCAAGCCTTTCCCAGGGAGTTCTGGAGTCTGAGAATGGACGCCCTGAGTGCGTTCCTGGGACAGGGTAAGACGATCTCGTGATAAAATGTTTCCCGCATGTTGGCAACTCAGCTTCCTCCAAACTTTAAGAGTGTAAACCCTATGCTGCAAAGCTTTGTCAGATTCCAGAAAATTCCCATAGATAGAAGTATCAGAATACATCCTTGACCCCCAAACCATTCCTTGGAGACCCAGGACTGGCACTTCTGTGGCACTTATGGCTCAAGCTAACCCTATAGTCACACTGCAGATGGCTCACCAGGGGCTCAGACTGTCTCTGCTGCAAGTCTTTTTGTAGCTTCCAGTTGTCACTTAGGGAAGAATGAGCAAGTTCTCAGAAGAAACTAGCCGACTTAATTGCCCCACCCCTCCCCCAGGGGACCTCTCTGTGGTCAAGGCTCTCAATCTCCTTCAGGCCCAGCCTCTTCACATGCCTCATCTTAGAAAAAACTGCTAAATTCTTTTTTATAATTATTATATGGGTCCTTGGTTATGACAGTCTCGACATATGACGTTTTGAGTTTACGACACTCACTCTCACAAAACTTTAAAAAAAATGAGACATGAGCGTTTTGGCTTATACTGTTAGTGTCGTACTTACGGGACTATGTGGGCAAACTAGTTTGGTTGTGTATGGCAGAAGAATCTTCACTAACACAGGGTATGAGTGAGGGAGTTGGCGTCCCCCAGTACACTCACCTACGCCATTTTGAACTGTTCAAAGCACAAATGTTCCATTTGTGTTAAGCTAGGGTGTATCTTGACTTATAAGTACATCAAAATTTGGGTTACGTCACTGCCATAGGAACGGAATGGTGTTGCAACCCAAGAAAACCCTGTATTATTGCAAGATTTTATTTTAGGTGAGAGGAGGGGCGACAGTGAGGCAGACTCCCGCATGTGCCCTGACTGGGATCCACCCAGCAACCCCTGTCTGAGGCCAATGCTCGAGTACTGAGCTACTTTTAGCACCTAAGGCTGACATTCCCAGACCAACCGAGCTATCCTCAGCACCCAGGGCCACACTCAAACCAATCAAGTCACTGATTGAAGGAGGGGAAGAGGGAGAAGGGAAGAGAAGCAGATGGTTGCCTCTCCTGTGTGCCCTAACAGGGAATTGAACCTAGGGTGTTCATACTCTGGGTCAATGCTCTATCTACTGAGCCACTGGCCAGGGCCTATTTATTTGATCACTGAGGTCAGTGTTGGAGCATGATCTCAAATGCTCCAAAACTGCTCAACTTTTACTATTCCATCCTATCAACCGGAGGAGGCAAACGGGTTCTTCCCAACCCAAGATATTAAGATTAACCTCATTTTGGTGCCCAGGACTTGCCTGTGAACTGTGGTGGGCTGGATAGGAGGCTGTTCACCACATCACAAACACCAGCCTTGGCTGGTCCCCCTCCCCATGCCATGAAGCAGCAATCACAGAGAGCTGTTCCAGCTCAGACAGCGAGAAGCTGATCCTCCTTGAAAAACACAATCCCCTCCCAGAAGCTACAGAGGAACCCTCCACACTTCTCCAGGATCTGAGAGGGAGAGTTTAGGAAACACTAATGACCAAGCCCCCCACAGCCTAGGTACTTGGACTCCCCCTGCCCAAGCCCATGCTCTCTGTTTGCCTCCCCACCTTTTCCTCAGCCTCCCATTGTGGTCCATAGCTCTGTCTTCACTTCAGGCAGGCACCTGCAGGTCCTTCCAACTCCCTCCCTTCTCTCTGTACCACATCCAGCCCATTAGACAAGTAAGTCTCTGCAATTCTCCAAGCTGTGAAGATCAATGCCGTACCCTACATCCACAATCACGCCAGGTTTTCATCTTCTCCTGCCAAAAGGCTGGCTCCTGCCTACTTCCAACACCACTCCCGCCTGCCCCCAGGAACAGTGCCATCCTCCCAGCTTTTGACCATGCCACCATCATTCCTCTCTCGGGACCTTGACACAACTGTCCTCTCCTTTGGAAACGCTTGTCCCCAGGTCACACTCCTTCTCATCTTTGGGATTAACTTCTTATAGATTCCTCCTCTGCTCCCCCAACTGAAAAGGGTAGCCCCCCTACCCATCCCGCTAGCCAGCCTGTCACATTGTGTGTTTTACTTTCCTCATAGCACATGGCATTCTCCAAAATGACTTCTTCTTAATATTATGTTTTGATCACCTGTCTCCTGTGAGCTCCCCAACACCAGGGCCCACATCGGCTTCATTTCCTATTGTGTCCCCGGCCCTAGGAACAAAGTCCTTGTGACCACTGCCAAGAGTCCAGTAACTTAAAGCAAACAATGCTGGCTTTTGTTTTTTTACAGGGACAGAGAGAGAGTCAGAGAGAGGGATAGATAGGGACAGACAGACAGGAACAGAGAGAATGAGAAGCATCAATCATTAGTTTTTCATTGCCATTGCAACACCTTAGTTGTTCATTGATTGCTTTCTCACAAGTGCCTTGACAGCGGGCCTTCAGCAGACTGAGTGACCCCTTGCTCGAGCCAGCGACCTTAGGTCCAAGCTGGTGAGCTTTTGCTCAAGCCAGATGAGCCTGCGCTCAAGCTGGCGACCTCAGGGTCTCAAACCTGGGTCCTTCACATCCCAGTCCGACGCTCTATCCACTGAACCACCACCACAGGCAGCAAACGATGCTTGTAAAAGTCCTGACACCTCGCAGGTCACCAACCGCCAGTGTCAACAAGTCAGACCACAGGCCATGACCCAGTTTCTGGCATTGCCTCAGAGGCCCCTCGGAGCTGAGGGGAGAAGCCCTGAGCTGCCCGGCCTCTGCCTCCCTGCCCGAGGGGCCACCCACTGCCCCAGGAGTTGTGCAGTCCCTGACCCCAGAGTCCCAAGCAGAGAGCACCCTACTCCCTTTCCTCATTACCTGGGCAGGCAAGCTTTTCAATGTGCTCATCTGTAAGACAGGGACAAAGAATGCTTTGTCACCCCACCTACTTCTCACGGGTGTTATGAAACAACTATTGCTCAAAGTGCTTGGAAAACACTTTGAGCAACTTGGGTGAAGGCGCCTGTGGCTCTGATGACAACTGCTGCCTCCAATCCAGGCCAAGGAGGGCTGTGCCAAGTCGTCATCCTATCCCCACCTTGCCCACCCGAGGGCTGGGAGGTGTGCAGCTGTTCTGTGTCACCATCCTGTGTCACAAAGCCTGTTGGCCATGCTGTGGCCCCAGAATATGCCCATGAGGTGTGTGTGGATTGCTGGGTCTGCCTGACCCACTGATTTCAGAATAGGAGCTCTCCATGGGCCTGGACAAAGGCCACTGAGTGCCAGTCTGCCCTTTGCCAGGAAGGAGAGCTAAGGGTTACCTGGGATAACCTGTCTAAGTTCATGCATTTGTACAGGGAGCTGGGAACACAGGCATGCCGCCCTGGCTCCCAGCCGAGGGAGGGCAGATCTTAACCAGCAGGCATTCAGGTGCCCCTCAGCAGCAGCACTGGCAGCAGCCACCTCATTACCGTGACAACCACACTGGGCAACCATCACTCTACCCCCCAGGAGGGGATGGCCCTAGCACTGACCAGGCATATGGCAGAGAAAGCTCAGACGTCAGCAGTGCGACGGGACAAGGGGCATGTCTGCCTTTCAGTAGACAGTCAAGACTGCTTCTAACTGGATGCTGGGCTCCAGGCCCAACAGGTCTCCCTACAGCTCCACCCAGACTTCTGCCCCAGCAGGGGCAAGGCGCTGGAAGCTGGGAACAACAGTCTGCGTGCACTGTTAATTATAACTCTCTGGCTAGAAAGGGTTGGCTATATGCAGCATGTCTGCGTGTTACTAATTATATTTATTGTCAAACAAAGGCTGAGGGGTGGGAACTCTTCTGAAGATGAGTCAGAAAAAAACCTTCATTGTGAGAAATGCAGAGGAGCATCTCCTGAGGGTGTCTGCGAGGCATCACTGTCATCACCAACTCTGAAATACTTGAGCACCAGCTACCCGCAAGCGCCTCGTGGGGGCTTTCCTGGCTCAGAGACCCCTCAAGTCGGTGCCTGCACTGTGCCAAAACACAACTGACGTGCAAGGCCCTCCTAGACGCGCCATTCTCAAGAATCTGGCTGTAGAGACAGGGGCTGGGCATCTGCTGTCGCTGTCATCAGGAGGGTAGTCCCGCTGAAGCCCAGCAAAGGTTCCTCCCTCATCCCAGGAAAAGCACGCTGACCAGATGGCTGAAATGAGAAGGCTCATCCCCAGCCCCTGTGCAGCCAGCAGTGTTATTAATAACACCACCACAGGTACCACACATTAGAAGAGAACATCTAAAAATCCAAAATAGTCCCGCATGTGCATACAAGAGCAATTAGATAACTGTGCTGTCTAATTTCAGCTGGACGTGGGCCTCACACATGTGGCCTCACACCTGCATCTGTGATTGATGTCTGCATGTGTTAGGTGCACACACTTGTGTTCAGGGGGCCTGTTCATGGGCCACTCCACCTGACAGCTCCCTCCTCCCTCAACACAGGATGCCCTGCCCCCTCCCAGGAGGCAAGCAAAGGAAACTGAAGGTGACATCGCCCAGCAAAGCATTCAAAGTGTTCAGAATGCATTTCCCAATAATGTTTTTAAGGCACACTTGTTTTGTATGCTTTCTTCCAGGAAAGCTAAACTGTTCTGGAAAAGGAGAGGGAGGGGGGGAAATGTGAATTCATTTCCTGAGTCTCTGAACTATTTCCCCGTAGACAGAGCATGGAAGAGCCATGACCAGAGGGCAGAGCAGTCTTAGGTATGCGGCACATGGAATGAAGCCACAGCTTGACCCCACACACACTCCCCGCAGCCACCGCCAGACACGGCATGGGGCCCTGAGACAGAGTGGAGGGGCTGGGAGCTGACTCCCCAGCACCCTCCCCAGAAAATTGTTTTAAAGTCATTTGTTTCCAGAGTGGTTTTCCCATTTGTCCAGGTGAGGTTGGGTTACTCAGTCAGTTTATCCAAAAGAGAAGACAGAAAACACACCTGATGACAGATTGTTTGGGACCCAGGTGCTTTTTCACACACTTTATTTCACACACTTTATTTCACCCACTTCGCGTGGCAACATCAGGAAGCGATAGCAGTGCCCACTGTACAGGCATTGCTCCAGGAGGCTGAGCGGCAAGTCCTAAGGTGCCAACTCTGTCCCCACAGACTGGGCCCAGGCCATCTTGCCTGTCACACACTCTCAGCTGTCTGTCCCTCTCCTTCACTGCGTAGTAGATAGACATCATGCACAGACTACACAGTGGATGGCACAGAGCCTGAGCATGTGGCCCGGAAGCATGTGTTTGTGGGAGGAAAGAAGGAAGGAAGGGAGGGAGGGAGGAACAAGAAGACGGCCAGAAAGAGGGGCGTGGCTGCTCAAGCATGCACTATGGCCTGGAGCGCCTGGCCACCAGGCAGTGACGCACCCTTCACAGTTCCTATCAAGGGACTGTGGTGCACACAGGGAATTCCCCCAGGCAGCAGAGGGGTCTGAGCACTCTGAGGACAGATGGGTGGTCAGGAACTGATATGCCCCGCTCTGTCATGACAGTAGCTCAGCCAAGCAGGGCAAAGTGTGGGGTCAGCCTGTCCGGTCTGCCAGAAGTCCTCTGACCAACTCAAGGATTGATGCCACAGTCTGGTTTTCAGAGCAATGACCCTGATTCTGGTTTTAGGTGACAGTCAGCCTCCAGTTTAGGAACTGGCCACCAAGACCATTTCCCTTGTCCCTACCCTGGCTTCCCCTGCTCTCCTCTAAGACCCCAAGGTGGCTTAGGTGACAGTGAGACTAAGAAAAAGAAAACAGAACACTCAGAAAAGGGGACAGAGAGAAGGAGGGCACCTTCTCTCCCACCTCACCACTCTGAAGGCAGATTTTGCTCTAGAAAGGCTAGTTGGTGTTTTGGCCATTGAGCATATTTGCAACTGCTGATTGCATTCATGGTGTGGTCGTCAGCACCAGGATGGCTGGGGAAAACCTGGGCCACCCCCAGAAGGCTCTCAAGCAGCAGTGACACCTGGCACAACAAACAGCAAGCCCCACCCACTCCACACCCCACCCAAGGCCTCAGTGCAGAGGCACCATCTTGCCCCAAACAGCCAAGTCCTCCCTTTGGCCTCAGTTTCTGATTCTGCTGGGTTGAGGTTTATGAGAAAGTAGACTCAGTTTCTAGGAGAAAGAATAGCAGAAACTCATAACAAAGCCCCATTAGTGAGCTCACATTCTGTTCCTGGATCACACAAAGTAAATGTTAAAAATTGGACTCATCACATCTGCTTTTCTTGACAGGTGGTCTTTGCCTTGTGGCATAAGTGATACCCACGGGCCAAGAGGCCAGGACTCCTGTGGGCACCACACGAGCTTGCAGCAAAGGTTCCGCACCACGGAGCCCACGGGGGAGGCGCCTTCCACCACAACCTTGTTCCACAAGGCCACTTGGCTCCAACATATCATATGACTTGTTTTTAGAGTTACATTTTAACTGACAAAGTTTAACAACAACTATGATCTAAAATTGGCAGCAGAAAAATAAACTGAGGAAGTCATGGAAAAAACCCACAAATGAAGTCACTGTGCATTATGCGCAAATTCTGTTGTGTGTTTTTTCCTTCGTGTGTGTGTGTGTGTGTGTGTGTGTGTGTGTGTGTGTGTGTGTGTGTGTGTGTGTGTTCAAAGGGTAGAAAGTATTTTCCAGACACACTGTGCTGGCATTCCCAAATACAGGTTTATGTCAAGTTTATAAAAAGCAGCTGCAGCCTGACCAGGCAGTGGTGCAGTGGATAGAGCATCGGACTGGGATGCAGGAGACCCCGGTTCGAGACCCTGAGGTCGCCAGCTTGAGTGCGGGCCCATCTGGCTTGAGAAAAAGCTCGCCAGCTTGGACCCAAGGTCACTGTCTTCAGCAAGGTGTTGCTCGGTCTGCTGAAGGCCTGTGTTCAAGGCACATGTGAGAGGGCAGTCAATGAACAACTAAGGTGTTGCGATGGCAACGAAAAACTAATGATTGATGCTTCTCACCTCTCTCCGTTCCTGTCTGTCTGTCCCTATCTATCCCTTTCTCTGACTCTCTCTCTGTCCCTATAAAAAAAAAAAAAAAAAAAAAAAAGCAGCTGCAGACAGGGTTGACTTAAAGGACAGCTCTGCTGTCTGGCTTCCAGAAGGGGCTTCAGTCCTCACTGTCACCAGGACACAGAGTCACCTCCTAAAACCCTAACCTTGGGCATTGTGCACCTGAGAAAGGGCGAGCCCACAGCTCAGAGTGACCTGGACACTCACTGGCCTCCTGCTCCTCAAAACCCTCTCATCACACTTGTGACTTGCAAGGTGGCATGTGCTTTAGTCATTTGAAATCCTCACACAAATACAAAAATAAAGTGTTCCAAGACTCATTTCACAAATATCTGGATGGCTGAAGGGACAGTGTGATCAAAGCAAAATCAATGCAGCTTCTGCACTGTTCCCAGTGCCTGGCGAAACCTGCAAAGGTCAGCCTGGTTCAGGGTCTTTCCATCCTCTGGCTCTAGGTCCAGCAAACACCTTCCACTGACCTATAACTTGCCCCCCAGAAATCCCCATCCTGCTCCATTCTCTTTGCGAGTTCTAGACACATACCCCCACTCTGGGGAATCCTGAGCAGCTGTTCACCTGCAACCCACCTTCACTCTCGCTGGCCTGGGTGGGGACTCTGCTAATCGGCCTCCCCAGTGCCAGGTGAGTAACCAGCTAATGGCAGCGAGGCCCTTTGAAGATGAAAAGATGGTCTTGCTCATGGGGTTGGAGCAGTACATACCTGTCTGTGCTGAGTCAGCAGAAGATGACCACCCACCTGCAAGCTGGCAGGGCGAGCCCTGGTCCCTGCCAAGGTCAGGGTGACCCAAGGAGGATGTGGAGAGCACCTCTAGCACCATTAAGGGGACACTAGGAGGCCTCAACACCTGTACCATGTGGGCCACTTTAAGTTTGGGAACTGCAGGCATCTCAGTAACAGTTTAATAAGCCTTCAACTACCTCCACCAAGAGGGCAGAGTATCAGTGAAGACAGTATTTCCTGGTCATTGTTTGGAGAAAATGTTCTTCTCACAGCTCAGTCCTCCCAAGCAAAGGCGTTTTCTCCTTCCTCTGTGGGACCTGAGATCCCGGTGAGAGCTGGAAACAGCTTGGGATCTGCGTGGGCTGTCCCCAACCTGCAGATCCAAAGAAAAGGAAGCAGTCACTAGAACCAGAGGCCAAAACAAGTGGCTGAAGGCAGGGTCCTTTGTGGCCACACACACCCCTTGACCCGGTCCAGGGGTGTTTGGCATAGTGATGGCTAGGAAGCCGGAACAGAGAGCCTTTAAGCTCCAGGACCTCATTTCCTGACACTGAATTCCTGCTTCTCCTCCCAGCACCTTCTCCTGGCCCCTCTCCGCTACTGTGTCCTTCCTTCTTCCAGAAAACAAGTCATGTGACCAGGACTTCAGACCCTCTGCTTTTTCTCTCAGACCCTCAGTTTTTCAGGCCCTTTCTCCTGCAGGTTACCTGGAAGCCTAGAGCTTCCCAAACACAGAGAACGATAAAGACCCAAAAAGTAGGATGTCAGGACAGAGCAGGAAAGCAAGGGGGGCTGCTGAATCTTTGATCCTAGCAGGGATGGGGGTGGGGCAGGGGAGCAGAACAGCAGGAACCAACTATGAAATGGCTCTGTTGCGTTCTGTGTGGAAGGAGGTGGGTGGAAATGACAGTTTGCAGAAGATGAGAACGGGGTTGTGCAGGGAGGCAACCTCTCGTCTCCAGTTCTCACAGCGCCACCCAGTGGCTGTGCGGACAGGCACAGGGCAGAGCCTGGAAGCCAAGCTGATCCTGTAGAGAGGTACTCTGGGCTGGGCAGAGGTCACCCTGCTCAGTGCCAGAGGCCAGCCTATCGCCCCTCAGCCACATAAGCCAAACACCTTACCCTATCCTTCTGCAGAAGGCAGAGATGATATGCCCCAAGTGTACACACAAACCAAATAGATACGGGTGATCAAGTTCAGCACACCCCACCAAGTGCTTCCTTTAGCGTCTCTGCCCACTCACAGGGGCATTGCTGGGAGTTGTTGGATGAAAGAAACCATACTTCCCCAGCAGTTGTGTGTCTGGGTAGCTGGGAGCAAAGAGGGGTTCTCACAAGGAAATCAGTCCAAATTGAGCAGCTGTGTCCCTGAGGAGGTGACCTCACTCTCGGGACTCATTTTTCTGTAAAAGCAGCAAACAAACCTAGATCCACGGTTTTCAAAGTTGTGTTCCTCAGGCCCTAGGGTAGGGGTGCTTATTATTATTATTATTATTATTATTATTTTAGCCACAGAGACAGAGAGACAAAGAGAGGGACAGACAAGCAGGAAGGGAGAGAGATGAGAAGCATCAATTCTTTATTGCAGCTCCTTAGTTGTTCATTGATTACTTTCTCATATGTGCCTTGACCGGGGGGCTACAGCAGAGCGAATGATCCCTTGCTCAAGCCAGCACCAGCAACCTTGGGCTCAAGCTGGTGAGCCTTGCTCAAACCAGATGAGCCCACGCTCAAGTCAGCGACCTCGAGGTTTTGAACCTGGGTCCTCCGCGTCCCAGTCTATCCACTGCACCACTGCCTAGTCAGGCAAGCATCAATTCTTTATTGCAGCACTTTAGTTGTTCATTGATTGCTTTCTCATGTGTGCTTTGACTAAGGGGCTCCAGCTGACCCCTTGCGCAAGCCAGCGACCTTGCGCTTCAAGCCAGCAACAAGGGGGTCATGTTTATGATCCCATGCTCAAGCCAGTGACCCTGCACTCAAGCTGGTGAGCCCACGTTCAAGCTAAATGAGCCCATGCTGAAGCTGGTGACCTTGGGGTTTTGAACCTGGGTCCTTTGCATCCCAGGCTGATGCTCTATCCACTGTGTGACCACCTGGTCAGGCAAGGGGAAGTGCTTTTCTAAAAGGGCTTGGCTCCCATCCCTGTTTAGCAGAACCAGAAGCATATTAAGGTTGGTTAAGGCCCCGGGCACAGAAGAAAATATTGAGCCCCTTAATAAAAAGAGAGACAGGGAAAATAAAAGCACATGTTAACCATCTTTTTAAATAAATAAAAAGTATTATGTACTATTAATGTTAAAATTGCACATATGAAACCAAACTTGGTGTGAAGAAAAAAGTGTGAAGTTGGGGTTTTGTAGGGCCCTTCAGAAGTCGGGGCCCAGGGCGCGCGCCCAGTGTGCCCACTGTTAAATCTATCTCTGACCAGAACAACTCTGCCTTTATCCATCTGTCATGTTTGAGTTTTAGGTAAGACCTTATTTGAACTAAGGGTTCCACGGTGCCATGGTCACTTTTGAGGTATCTGTCCAGACCGCGACTATTAGAACTCTCCACCACACTGGAGGAGCTGAGGCCCTAATACTATGTTTATACTTTATGACCCCTGGCCAGGACCACCTTTAGTTGCCCTAGGTAAGAAGCCAATCTGATTTTCTCTCCCTTGAATTTGAAATTGGGTCATATTGGATCAAAGTCAGACTGTGAGAGTTCAGGTGGCCACACGGGCAGCCACTTGGATCACAGGATAGAGGACCCCAGGCTTCCAGCACCATGTTTTCCTGCAGTAAATTCCCATTAAAAGTTTTAAAAGTTCTAGACAAGATTGTCTACAACTTCTTTCCAGCTCTAGGAAACAGGCTGCCCGATGCCGTACACTTCTTCTCCCAGAGCCACATTCTGTTTTTGGAAATGAGTGGTGGTTTCTAAAAAGACTGTGTAGTCATATGAATTAAAATGCTGAATATGGCAGGCATATGGCTCAGTAACTACTGACATCAGCACCACTGTTATTATTAATGGATTCAAACATTGCTTATAAATCACCCATACATTTCCATTGTTATCAATTTTAATCTTGAAACATTTTGCTGTTCGTATCTACTTGGACTACATCTATCAATAACACTTTTTAAAATGTATTTGTCCTGAAATCTTCCATCCATGGACTCAAGCATCTGTAAGTACTCTGGTTCGGGCATTCACTCATTTTCCCAGATGGTCCGAGGTGTGCCAAAGAAAGATATACAAAGCTCCCCTCACTAAAATTTTACAGAGTACAATTTAAAGAAATCATAATTTAAAATTTTTTTTTCCACTGATTTGAGATAGGGGGAAGGGAAGGTGGGGGAGAGAGAAGCATCAACTTGTTTCACTTGTGCATTCATTGGTTGGTTCTCATGTGTGCCCTGACCAGGTATCAAATCCACAACATTGGTGCATTGGGACAACACTTTATCCACAGAGCCACCCAACCAGGGCCAAGAAATCATCATTTTAAATGTACTTTTCCTAAATTAGGTTTTCTTACATTAGAGAAGACTGTGCCTTATTCCTCAACAGATCGAAGAGTCACATAGTCTCAATTTGAGAAAAGGCTTTCAAAGTCTTTAAGTATTTGTCAAACTCTGGGTCACGACCCAAGAGTGGGCCCTGAAATCAATGTAGTGCAGGGGTCCCCAAACTTTTTACACAGGGGTCCAGTTCACTGTCCCTCAGACTGTTGGAGGGCCAGACTATAAAAAAAACTATGAACAAATTTCTATGCACACTGCACATATCTTATTTTAAAGTAAAAAAACAAAACGGGAACATATACAATATTTAAAATAAAGAACAAGTAAATTTAAGTTAACAAACTGACCAGTATTTCAATGGGAACTATGGGTGCGGATGCATCCTGTGCTCCTCTCACTGACCACCAATGAAAGAGGTGCACCTTTCGGAAGTGGGGGGGTGCAGATAAGTGGCCTCAGGGGGCTGCATGCAGCCCGTGGGCCGTAGTTTGGGGACCCCTGATATAGTGGATCAGAACCAAGATTTAAGAACTTTAAAAAACAATGTGTGGCCTGACCTGTGGTGGCGCAGTGGATAAAGCGTCAACCTGGGAACACTGAGGTCGCCGGTTCAAAACCCTGCACTGGTCTGGTCAAGGCACATATGGGAGTTGATGCTTCCTGTTCCTCCCCCCTTTCTCTCTCTCTTTCTCCTCTCTAAAATGAATAAATCAATGAATAAGTTTTAAAAAATCAATGCGTCGCATGCAGTGGAGCTAAATATTGTGATATAAAATCCAACTTTAGTTACACAAGTGTGTGTGCTGGTAAGAATATTAAATGCACATCTCATGGGGTTAGGGTTAGCCGTCTGTCAGGGCACCCCCACAGTGCCATCCTCTGCTCCCCTCTCCTCTGCCCACTCCCTCACATGTGCACAGAATATACCACTAGGCCACCACCACATCAGTCCACTTGCCACCAATACCAGCAGACCCACAGGAACTTCCAAGGCTGACCCAGTCGTGGTGGTCTGTCCTCAGCATGCCACCCCCACCACTGGGTGGGCTTGCCACCTTTGATTCCCAGTACACATTTGTTTGGCTTTGTTTTTGGCTTTGATTTGGGGTATTGGGGCAGGAGACAGGTGGCTGGTGGCATCAGCAGAGTCCGGGAAGCCAGGCTTGAAAGTCCTGGTCATGTCGGTCAAGCTAGTACTGGACCCAGATGGTGGGAGTGGCCCAGATGGTGGGAGCAGCCCAGTCACCATATAGCAGCAAATCCAGTTGAAAAGTGATATTTTGTTTGCATGACACTAAAGTAACCATTTTGCCTGTTTTTTACTGGTGTGACTGACACACAGAATTGCTCTTGGCATGGAGCAGAGTCGCCACTCAAACTGCGGACCTGGGGCTGGCCCAGGTTAAAAGAAGACTGCAAGACCCAGACCTGAGGAATAAGAATAAGAATCTGCATTTTAACAAGACCCAGAGTGTGGAATGCTGACCCACTAACGGCTCCCGCAGTGAGTAAGCCATGTCTGTCCTTTCCCAGCAAGCTTCCACTGTTTAGTCCCTTTGTGCTACACTTGCTGGCATGAAAACGTGCTCTGCTTTAGAAGGGAGAGTGGTTGTGACTGTGGACCAAGCTTTGCTTTGTTTCATGTCTTCAGGAGGTAAAATAAAACGTGCTCACCTGTGCTGACCTTGTAATTTTTCCAGCCACAAATCCGAAAGCCTGGGAACAACTAGTAAAAATTAAGCTGGAGTGTGTCACCAATTTCTGTGCCATCTGAGTGGAGTGTGAAGTGATGCTCCATGTTGAAATCTGGAGGTGGCAGTGCAGAGATTCCAGGGATGCCGCTCAGCAGGAAGTACGTGTGCTGTCCAGAAACCGAGCCAAAACAGCAAGGTCCAGGGGGACAGCATCCTGAGTCTGCAACAGCACAGCCAGGCTGGCTGCCTGCACCCATGCGCCTGGCACACCGCACACCAGCAGGTAGGCAGAGCACTCTGTACCTGCTGAAACAACACCTTTGGCCAAAGCTAAGTGGACGAGAAAACTTATTAAACGACCCTAGCATTTAGATGCTTTAAGAACTGTAAGAAGCCTGACCTGTGGTGGTGCAGTGGATAAAGCACTGACCTAGAACTCTGTGCTCACCAGTTCAAAACTCTGGGCTTGTCCAGTCAAGGCACATATGAGAAGCAAATAAAGTGAAGCAACTATGAGTTGATACGTCTTGCTTCATGCCCCCTCCTTCTATAAAATCAATAATTAAAATCTTATAAAAAGATCAGACAGTGTTGTTGGTGGGAGCTCCAGATGTGTCCTGGTTTGTCTCCTGTGACATCCTCTGCTGAAAACTGGCGGTCCTGCTATGGGCAGGAAACAAGCAGAAAGTGAAAAAGTCATGCAAGGGGGACAAGGCTGATACCCTGAATAAGTACAATGTTTGGGAAGACTCTGCAAGACTGGGGAAGAACAAGACGTGGTCTGGCCCGGGAGAATGAAAGACCAGGGCCCAAGCCGGTTGGTGCAGCCTGCAAAGGGAGGGACAGCCATGCCAGGCTCAGGCTCCGACCCTCCACTGCCAGTCCTGGGGCTTGCAGAATAACCAAACCCAACAAGTCACAAAGGCAGTGTTTGTGGCATTTCAGAGTAGACTTGGATGAAGTGGAAAGTTGTGGAAGAAGCGAAGAGGCAGCAGTGAGCTGGGAAAATGGGAAGGCTGGGGCATCAGAGGGACCGCGGTTTCCAGGCCAATGCGGTGCAGACACGTGGAATAACAGGATCCTCAGAAGTAGGAAAACATCTCAGGCTATCATGAGAAGCAGTGATGTGGCAAAAATGTGAAGATTAATGTGGTCCCAGCAAACGAAGTGAATCGTATGTTATTGATTTCATCCGGATCCATGTCTGAGCAGGAGACATCTGATGTGCACACAGATGTCACAGAGCAGGGAGCACTGTCACCTCAGCCCACCCAGACTCAGGCTCTATCTCACCAAGAGCAGGAGGGCCCCGGAGAAGAGGAGGGGCACCTGGCCTCCCAAGCGCCGACAGCCACCTCCCCAACCTCAGCTTCCTCACCTGCGGATGACAGACCCAGGTTTGGGAAGGGGATATCCCCTTTAGACAATGAGATTCTGTGAGTCTCAGAAATAAGAACCCTAAAGTGTAACCTGAGCAGGAAGGCAGCACTTTTCTATGACAGGTTCCCACTCTCAGAGTGCTTCTTAGACATCCTTTAAACCTCACACAACCCTGCAAATTAAAACATTCCACTTTATGGATAAGGAAACTAAGGCCAAGGATGATAGAAAGTTATGCAGAACCCACATCTGCAGAGACAGTCAGTGGTCCCTCTATAACCTCAGCTGCTGGCAGGGAATGTCACCCAGGAAGGAGGTCACTGCACTTCCCTGGGTAGGTCCACAAGGTGGCACTGGCCAGGGTTGGTGAAGTAAAATGTGGCCACTCCTTCATGCCAACAGCACTCAGCAATGCTCCCCTGCAAAAGCCCCTTTCCTTCATCCAGGCCTTCTGGAAACGTTCCTGCTCTGCTGACCTGTGAGCCCAAAGGGAAGGACATGGTCTGTCTTCTCAGTGAGGTGTCCCCAGTGTCTGACGTAAAGGTATTGAATGAAGATCTATAACTGCCCTGGCCAGATAGGTTGGTTGGTTAGAGTGTTGTCCTGAAGTACAGAGGTTGCCAATTCAATGCCTGGTCAGGGCACACACAGGAACACCTTGATGTTCCTCTCTCTCTCTCTCTCTCTCTTCCTCTCTCACTAAAATCAATAAATATTCTTTTTAAAAAATATCTGGAACTGACCACACCCCTCCTCCTGAAGCTCCAAGCTCAGATCACTTTCTTAAAGCCTGCCATTCCCAGGAAATCTGCCCACCGGGTCCCCACCCTGGCCCCAGAGTTGGTGGCCAGCTTCACCCTTGTTGGATCTTAGACTTCGGCCTCCACCACCACCGACTACCTACCTTCCACCCAGGGCCCAGAGCCCACTTGGATAGCAGTAGGGAGAAGGGTGGAGGACAGACCCTCCACCATATGTCACAACACAGCCAGGCTTCCAGGTCCAGAATGGGAACTGGAATGCTGCAGCCTCACCCCCTCAGAAGGAGTTGCCATAGAAACCAGGGCTGGGCCCTGGCATGTCACCCTCTCTCTCCACCTCACACATACTCACCACTCAGATAACCACTGACCTCCAAGAAGTCACCCCAAGGCCTCCTCCCATCATCCACCTCCCCAGTCTCTCAGTGGGAAAGCACTTAGCTGGGTCATCTACCATTAAATAATTTTAAAAGAATAAAATAAACCAATTTAAAAAAGCACTCACCTTCCAGCCCCTGCTCATCCCCAGCCCCAGCCCCCAGAACACGAGGACAATGATCACTACAATGGGATGGCAGGACAAGCTGCCACATTCTGTCCCAATCCCACAGCACCCTGCCTCTTGTAGGAAGGGGAGCATGTGAAGGTCTCCAAGTCACCAGGAGTCCATCTGCATCCCAGTGAGCTGTCACTGGTATCACCCACACCCATGCATGGTACCCTCTCCAGGGAACCCACCTGCCAGTCCAAACCCCTCAGGCTCTTGATGGATAGTAGCGGGCGATCAGTGCGTTCCTCCCATACAGCTGCCGGGCGGGGGGGGGGGGCTAGGGGAGGATTCAGCTGAAGTCCCAGTCATGCTGGCAGTGTCTGTCACCAGTTTGTGTAGACTCCCTTTGACCAGAAGCCAGCAGCATAAGTCAACTACGCTCCATGCCTGAACACCGTAAATACTCCATCAAATAGTGGCCCACCGTGAAATCTCTCCAGCTCTTACCTTAGCTCCTGTCCCCAGTTCTTACCAGCACTGAGCATACATGACTATCATCATCTGCTTTTATCGCTGGCCTGAAGCTGGGCTGTGAGCTCCAGGAAATGGAGAGGACCATTTGCTGGGTAGTCCTTGTGTCTGCTGCAATACCTTATGCACAAGCAAGCCCCTACTAAGTTTGTTGAATGAATAAAAGAGTGAATGAAACACACAAATGTGAGAATCTACTAACATGTGCTTAGGGAATTAAATGATAGCGTTCAAACAGTAAAGTGGGTACGCCAGGAACAGCAGTGCCTAATTTTGCCAGTAGGTGGCGCCTGAGCACACTAAGAAGATGCTTTCCAGAAAGGCCGAAGACCTGTTTTTGACAGAGGGGTTTCAAGAAAGATTGCAGCAGTTGACTGAAAGTCTGCGAGCTTGCACAAATGATCCAGTCTCAGCAGGACACACTGTATTAATTAGGGTTCTCCAGGGAAACAGAACCAATAGAAAATATAGAGAAAGAAATTAACTATAAGGATTTGGCTCATCCATGTCAAAGGTTTGCAAGTCCAGAATCTGCAGTGTGGACCAGCAGGCTGGACCCAGGAGCACTGAGGGCACATATGAAGTCCAAGGTCATATGCTGGAAATCCCCTTGCTTAAGGAACCAGAACTTTCTATCTAGGCAAGCCTTCAACTAATTGGACAAGCATTCAGAAAGACAATCTGCTTTACTCAAAGTTCACCAATTTAAATATTTATTTTATTGATTTTAGAGAGAGGAAGGGCGAGCAAGAGAGAGACAGGAACATCAATCTGTTTCTGTATGTGCCCTGACTGGGGATTGAACCGGCAACCTCTGTGCTTTAGGACGACACTCTAACCAATCAAGCCATTCGGCCAGGGCTAAAGTTTACCAGTTTAAATACTAATCTCATCAAAAAACACCCTCCAGTTGACACATAAAATTAATCACTATACACACTGCACTGTTGGTCCAGAGTGGCCATGCTTGCACAGAGAGCTGCATCCCTCTGTTTCTCTCATCCTCTCCTAATAGCCCAATAATGAGCACAAAGTGCTAACAAAAGACCTGTTTCCTCCCAAAGAAATCAATGGTCACATTGATCAGAGTGTTTTTCTCACCCACACTTCTGAGAAGGCAGTGCAAGGAACATGACACACACGATAGTGGTATAAGCTAACTTCCTGGAGGCACTATCTTCACCTGAGGGGCGTGAATACCCTGTTTGCCAATGTTTAAAACGTAGCTGACAATCCCTAAAGGCCTATAAATTGATTATAAATAATTTAATTGGAGATGAGTAAGTGGGAAGACAAAGGGAGAAATTTTACTCTCACAGCTAAAATCAGAGGTAGGAAAGAGCTAATAACAAATTCACTAATTGGAGTTATGCTTACAATCCTATTGTCAGCTGGAAACATTTGCTTATTTAAAGAAAGTCTCCTGAGTTCCATGTAATTGTTCCAACCTCTTTACTGAAAGAGGTTGTAGACACAGACTTAGCAGTTTCATAAATGAGGCAGGGCCACATTTGTGGCCCTGACCTGTTAGCTCAGAGTTATAGTAATTAAATATATAGAAATATAGAAAAATATAGAAGATATATAGAAATAAGTTATGATATAATATTAAAAGCTATTAAGGCAAGTGAATAAGGATATACTTTCTGGGTGGGAACTAATCTAGTGTGTACAGATATGACAGGCAGACTATGCCTTTTGTACAGGGTCCGGCTAGTGTATGTGTGAAGTTATATATAGATAAAAAGTGGCTTGATGTAACAACTCTGTAGATTAACATAAAAAAGAAGCTTCCCACCTGACCAGGAGGTGGCCCAGTGGATGGAGTATTGGAATGGGATGGGGAGGGCCCAGGTTCAAAGCCCTGAGGTCGCTGGCTTGAGTGCAGGCTTATCCGGCTTGAGTTCAGGGGCACCAGCTTGAGCGCAGGGTCAGTGGCTTAAGCAAGGAATCATTTGCTCTGTATTCCTAACCTCCGCCCCGACTGCGTCAAGGCACATATGAGAGGGCAATCAATGAACAACAAAGGAGCTGCAACAAAGAATTGATGCTTCTCATCTTTCTCCCTTCTTGTCTGTCTGTCCATATCTGTCCCTCTCTCAGTCTCTGTCACAGAAAAAAAGAAAGAAAAAGAAGCTTCCTTAAGAACATCCTAAAAGTGGTTTGATGTGACAATTCTATTAACATAAAAAGGGTTCCCTGCTAGGAAATCCCTCACAAAAAAAAGTGGTTTGATGTGATAATCCTGTAGATTGACACATGTTAGAAGGTGTTGGCCCGAAAATGTACTACAGCTGAGGGCCCCCCTGCTGCAGTAGTCACCCAGACTCCAACGTTGATGTGGACTGTCTCCACGCAGCACTGAGCTCTGACCAAAGCCAGACGGGAGGAGCACGCCAGCGGGGCGCCCTTAAGTACCCAGGCACGCCAAAAGGATCTGTGAGTAATAAACTGCCTGTGTGATTCTTGCAACTAACTTGTGTGTGGGTAGTGTCTTTCCTCTAGTGGCAGTCGGCACTGATAAATAGAATCCTCATAGCCACCTCAAGAGTAGTCTCAAAGAGGCTGCCAGCCCTGCTGTTAGGCAGGAGTGTCCCACTGCACGGGGGAGTCGAATCGGGGATGCCTGATTGACGTAGAGCTCGAGCTCTACTGGGGCACTTAGTCAGTTGAGAGCACAGTCCTGAAACAATAAGGTTGCAGGTTCAACCCCCAGTCAGTGCACACAGAGGAAGCAACCAATGAATGCATGATTGAGTGGAACAACAAATGAATGTTTCCTTCCCCCCCCCCCTCTTTCTCTCCCTTCCTCTATCTGTCTCTGTAAAAAAAAAAAAAAATCCATGACCAGATAGTTCAGTTGGTTCAAGCATCGTCCCGGAGCACAGACATTGCCAGTTCAATTCTCTAGTCAGGGCACATACGGAAACAAACAGTTCGATGTTCTTGTCTCTCTCTCCCTTCCTCCCTCTCTAAAACAAGAAAGAAAGAGAAACCACTTGCAAGGCAAGGCACAAACTTGTTTTAGCTGCTAATTTATTTTCTTTCATAATGAAACTACAAATAGTACCACCATCCATGTATTACTCATTATTCATCCAAGTTTTTCTTTAAACAACTATTCTCAGGGGAAGAAAACCTTTAATCTGTGTTTATACACTATCAGTTAGCATAATAAAAGGCCTTTACTTAAAGCAAAATTAGTCTACTAGTAATAGACTCACAAAAACTTTTGTGAAAAGAAAATATATCTAATCATATGAGATACACCCTACATGAGATCCACCTTACATTGCAACCCAACTTTCCTTTTTTTCTTTCTTTTTTCTTGGACAAAGACAAGAGAGAGAGATAGAGAGAGGGACAGATAGAAACAGACAGACAGACAAGAAGGGAGAGAGAGATGAGAAGCATCCACTCTTTGTTGCGGCACTTTAGTTGTTCATTGATTGATTTCTCATATGTGCCTTGACGGGGGGCTACAGCAGAGTGAGTGACCCCTTGCTTGAGCCAGCGACCTTGGGCTCAAACCAGCAACCTTGGGCTCAGGACAGTGACCATGAGGTCATGTCGATAATCCCATGCTCAAGCCAGTGACCCTGCGCTTAAACCAGATGAGCCTGTACTCAAGCTGACAACCTCAGTGTTTTGAACCTGGGTCCTCTGCGTCCCAGTCCATTGCTCTATCTACTGCACCACTGCCTGGTTAGGCACAACCCAACTTTTAAAATAAGGGTTCTAACTATATAATACAAATAGTGACCTAGTGGTTTCTGTCTCAGAATACAGCCTTTGCAGCCCCATCCCTTGGTCCTGGGAGAGAATGAAAGTACCAAGCAGCCTTAAGGCTCCTTTCACTGGGGATGGCCTTCCACTAGCACAGACAGCCCAGGCACATTCCTACCAGGTCATCGTCCTACCCCAGCAAACACAGAAATAATTAATGCCCTCTCTGAGCACTGGTCCTCAGCTTGGAGGTAGAAGGGAGCACTGCCCACTAACACACACTCATGAAGTAAAGTGAAGAGATACTCAATAGATCATATTGCTCCAGGTTAAAATACTGAAACCCATACTATAAGAATAACACAGGCCCTGTCCAGTGGCTCATTGGTAGAGCATCAGCTGGTAGTGTGTATGTCCCAGGTTCGATTTCCAGTCAGGGCACACAGGAGAAGTGACATCTGCTTCTCCATCCCCTCCTCCCCCTCTCCCTTCTCTTTCTCTTCTCTCTTCCCCACCCTCAGCCATGGATCAATTGGTTCAAGCAAGTTGGCTATGGGTGCTGAGAATGGCTCTCTGGAGCCTCCACCTTAAGTGCTAAAAATAGCTTGGTTGCAAGTATGGGCCCCAGATGGGCAGAGTATCGGCCCCAGACAGGAGTTGCTGGGTGGATCCCAGTCCAGGTGCATGCAGGAGTCTGCCTTTCTATCTCCCCTTCTCTCATTTGGAAAAGAAGGGTGTGTGTGTGTGTGTGTGTGTGTGTGTGAGAGAGAGAATAACACAACAGAGAGACTGAACAGATTATACACAGAAGGTTACAAATCATTCCCTTTTCACAGTCAAATTCTCCTATTTGTCTTTTTTAGGAAAAAGAAATAATTTGCTGACAATGAAAAAGGTGCAAACAGGACAAATCTAGGAAACTACCCCAAACAGGAGTAAGGTCAAAAAGTGCCTTCTTTCCCCCACTTTTGGGGAAAGCAGCCCCTGAAGCTATGTCACAAACTTGAAGCCCAGGACCAGGAAGGAGGAGGGGTTGTGGCATTGAGGTCTGGCTCCTGTGGGGCCTGGGCATCACAGCTGCTGCTCTGGCTTGCTCCTGCGGCATCACCAGCCAGTAGGACGGCCGCCCAATGGCGCCCACTGCCCTGCGCAAATGTGCTTCCTTTGGTTGTCAGCACAGGAAAAAGAATTGAGTGTGAAACTCCCAGGACCGGTGAGAAACTATGTGGTCTGGAAAGCAACCCTCCGAAAACCTCCTTGAAGCAAAAGACATTGTATTGTGAAATGGGTTCTAGACATCGGGTCCTGCCATCCCTTTCCCAATGACTCTAAAGGAGAAATGGGACTAAGCCCCAGGTCAGGTCTCTAAACCCTTCACTTCAGGCTGATTGTGGATGGTAGGGGGTGTTTAGCCTTTGGCTGTAGGTTAACAGCATCCCCCAGGAACAATAGTGAAAAGTGGATTGTCCATTGGGTTCCCATTTAATTGAAAATAGGTCAGCAGACCACATAATGGCTGTAGGTAGAGACAGGGGACAGGGACTCATCTTTAGTGGTATGAGAAAAGTGATAATTGCCTAAGAATGACAAAAAATCAGCCTGACCAGGCGGTGGCGCAGTGGATAGAGCGTCGGACTGGGATGCAGAAGACCCAAATTCAAGACCCCGAGCTCGCCAGTTTGAGTGCGGGCCCATCTTGCTTGAGCAAAAGCTTGCCAGCTTGGACCCAAGGTCACTGGCTCCAGCAAGGGGTTGCTCGGTCTGCTGAAGGCCCGCGGTCAAGGCACATGTGAGAAAGCAATCAATGAAAAACTAGGGTGTCGCAATGGCAACGAAAAACTAATGATTGATGCTTCTCACCTTTCTCCGTTCCTGTCTGTCTGTCCCTATCTATCCCTCTCTCTGTCCCTGTAAAAAAAAAAAAAAAAAAAAAAAGTCATAGTAAGAAATGGAGAAAACAGAGAAAGAGCCTGAGATCTCAGCAAAGTTTTATCAAAGTTGTTGATCCTGCCTCACCAGGCAATGGCGCAGTAGACAGACTATCAGATTGGGATGCAGAGGACCCAGGTTTGCAACCCCGAGGTCGCCGGCTTGAGCACGGGCTCATCGTCTTGAGATTAAGCATGGGGTTTGGGCATGGGATCATAGACTTGACCCCATGGTCACTGGCTTGAACCCCAAGAATGCTGGCTTGAGCCCAAGGTCACTGGCTCAAGCATGGATTCACTTGCTCTGCTGTAGCCCCCTGGTCAAAGCACATATAAGAAAGCAGTCAATGAATAACTAAGGTGCTGCAATAAAGAATTGATACTTCTTTGTTGTCTCTATCCATTCCTGTGTGTCTGTCTCTGTCTGTGCGCCCCTCTCTTTCTCTCTCTCTCTCTCTCTCTCTCTCTCTCTCTCTCTCTCTGTCAAATAAATAAATAAATAAATAAGTTATTGATCCTTCTGTACTGTTTAATCCTAATAATGAGCTAACATTCTGTGAGCAAGATTTCCACTTTTGCCTTGGCTGCCAGAAAGCTTAAAGCTAAGTTCTGGATTCAGTTAAAGCAGCTTCCCTTAGCCCAAGCTTTGTTCTCCCTACATTATTGCAAATCCTTTTGGAAGCAGGTAGGAGGACTAGACATTTGTGTGTGGGGGGGGGGGTTCCCTCTCTTCTATTAACTGGACACTAAATTCCCTCTAGGAATCCACCCTCCCCTATGCCTAGTCTATGTGCATAGGGCAAAAAATTCCACCTCGATCTCAGGGGGAGGCATGTAATCTGGACACAAACCAATCAGATGCCTTATCCCCTTGCCACAGCGTTGGTTTTGAAGTGTAAAAACCAACGAGACATGGAGAATATTTTGCCAGGAATCATGAGATAGAAGTTATTTCCACTAGACCCAAAGTTGAAACGATACAAGTTCAAAGCCACTATAGCAGTGTTGTGATCACAAGGGAGCAGCTGCCTGAAACCAGAGGCGAATGTGGAGGGCAACCTGCAGGATGAAGCTCATCCTGTGAAGCAAGGTCCCATCCACAGCACTCTGACCTGCATTTCTTATGAGTCACAGAGCTGGTCCCAGCTGATACAAAGAGCCACACTTCGTTTTCTTACTGTGAGACTAATAGGTGGTAATGGCAGAAATTCTGAGAAACACAGGAAAGTGTAAGAAAAAATATGTCACAAAATCCTATAACCTAGAAATAATGATTAAATGAACTTGGCATTCCCAAATTTACTTTGAAGACAGGAAAATGCCACCATTCACAAGCACTTCAGATGCATCAGTCACACCAACCCTCAACACCATCCCGAGTTATCCCACTTAAGCCACACAGAGGGAATGTTCTCAGCCCATCTGTTTAGCTTTGGAGGGTAGTTCTCGAAGGTTTTTGACTTAGATTTAAGGATTTCTTCCCCGTCTTCCAAGTTCAAAAGACATAAATCTGTAATACCAGAACCCCAGGGCTGGTGTGAGGAGGCTGCCCCCTCAGGTGGGTCCCAGCTGAGCCGGGGGGGTCTGCCCTCCAGCTCTCAGAAGCCATCGCAGAAGGCGTGTGGAGGCAGCAGCAGGCCCACCAGGCTGTGCAGCGCCTCTCATTCTGGGCCTGGGGGTAAACTGAGGCCAACAGCCTGCAAGCTTGGGCATCTGGATGGCTGAGTGGATGGCTGTGCCCAGGATTGGGGGGTTGGTTTCCATGCACAGCACTGTAAAAATTCTGCTACACCTTGTTTTTCACAGATGCTCATAGCATGTTTTCTGTCACATCTCGTTGTAAGAACTTGCAGACAGCGAGGAGGAAGTACAGTGCAGCCACCCCACATGGCTTCCAGCCCAGCAGGCATTCGCCACCTTGCTCCGTTTCCTTCTTTTCCTGCTGCAGTGTCCTAAAGTAAAACATAGACATCGTTATATTCACTCCTAAAAATTAAATTAAATTTCTTATGTGTATATATTTATAAATAAAATACTGTAGTACATAATCACACTTACTATTTTTTTTTCTTCTTTTCCAAGTGAGAGGAGGGAAGATAGAGGGACAGACTCCCGCATGTGCCCCAACCAGGATCCACATGGCAAACCCATCTGGGGCCAATGCTCTACCCATCTGGGGCCATGCTCATAACTGAGCTATTTTTAGCACCTGAGGCAGAGGCTCTACAGAGCCATCCTCAGTGCCCAGGCCAATGCACTCAAACCAATCGAGCCATGGCTACAGGAGGAGAATAGTGGGGGAGGGGTAAAGAAGAAAATGGTCACTTCTGTATGCCGACTGGAAATCGAACCCAGGACATCCACATGACAGGCCCATGCTCTATCACTGAGCCAACAAGCCCTAGGGCCCACAATTACTATTAAAACAGTAATATAATTTTCAACATCATCTAACACCAGTTCATATGCAGAATTCCCCGTATGTTACAAAATGTCTTTTACCACTGTTTTGCTCAAAAAATCAAGGACCACACAATGCATTTTGTGGTATAGCTTTTGAATTCTTTTCATTCAGAACATTCCCTTCCCCTGTCACCTCCCTTTGTAAAATACTGAGTAATTGAAGGGAAATGGTCCGGTATAATATCCCACCTTTGGGATGTGTTGTTTTGTTCCCTCATGGTACAATGCTTTTCTTTAAATTTTCTATTTAAATTAGATATATAAGGACAAAAATAATAGCTACCGTTTACCCTTCTGGCAAGTACCCACTATTCACCAATTGCTTCAGTTACCCATTCATTTGCCAATATTTATTGAGCACCAATTAGAACACATTTTGAAGCCCTAGGAATTCAGCAATGAACACAACTGGGGAGGGGTCCCAGCCCTCATGGAGCACACATTTTTATGAAGAAAGGCATTAAATAAATGAAAAGGAACAAAATATATAGTGCACCATATTGGGTGAGAGACGAGAGGGACAGGGAAGGTGGTGGAAAGGGATGGAGTACAGGTATAACACAAGGGAGAAACAACAGGATTTCCCACAGAATGAATGGGGTTGTGAGAAAAGAGGTCAGGATGACTCCAACCATTAGCTGGGATGGAGCTGACCCCAGAGAGCGGATCTGGAGAGGAAGATGGAGTTCAATGTCAACATGACCTATGTGAGAGGTCTCTGAGCTGTGTGCAGAGACATGTCCAGTAGGAAGCTGAGTACCTGGGTCTGGAGTTCACGGCTGAAGCGGCCAGGATATCCAGAAGGAATTACCAGGCTTGACTCGGTGAGATCAGTAAGGAGGGAACAGAGCTGGAAAAGACACCCAAGGACTGAGCATGGGAAATGGGGAGACAGTTGCCCAGGCAGCAAAGGACTCGAGGGCACTGTCCCAAAGCTGAATACAAAAGGCTTCCAGGAGAAGGGGCTGGGCACATCTGGTGCTTATCATGGGCCACATAACACAAAACTGAGAACTGAAACCAGAACCTGGCACCAAGGAGGTCACTGGTGTCCTTGGCAAAAGCAGCAATGAAGAACAGACCAGGGAAAAAGTCTAAAGGTAGATCTCAAGAAAATGGGGAAGACAGAGTATGCACAGGCTGGGGATGTTTTGCTGATCAAAGTGAGGAGAGATATGAGGGCAAGCTGCAGGGGACGAGGGTTGAGGTGCTTTTAAGATATGGTAGACATTGCCCTGGCCAGATAGCTCAGTTGATTAGAGCATCATCCCGAAGAACAGAGGTTGCCAGTTCGATTTCTGGTCAGAGCACACACAGGAACAGCTCCATATTCCTATCCCTTTATTTCTCCCTAAAATCAATTTAGAAAAAAAAAAAAGAAAAGATGGCAGACATCATATTTGTCTGAGTGCCCATGGAAACATTTGGAGAGGCAGATGCTGCAGCACACCCTGGGGAAGGGGCAGAAGGACGGAGGAGTGTGGCCAGCTCACCCACAGTAACAGCGAAAAGGTACAGGCATGGGCAGAGGCTGCAGCCTGCGGGACAGTTAAGTTCCCTACTGAGTGGTAGATATGGCAAGTCCCATCTCTGATCCCAGAAACCATGTTTGTTCCCCGACAACATGGCTGCCTCCTGATCTCTACACAAATTGTAGACTTGGCACAACAGGAGACAGACACCCTTGGCCACATTTTACCTGTGCCCTGAATGTTAAAGGTGCATAGGTTGTTCCAAAGCACGCTGAAGATCCACCTGGAACTACGCCCTTTTTTTTTGCCAAAGCAGCAGTCCTTCCTTTCACCTTGTGATTAGAATCACATTTCCATGCCAGGGATGCCAAGCCTCTAAGCCCAGAAGCTTGGCTGTTGGTTCCACGTCTCAGGTGGCAGGGTGGCATCTCAGACGCTAGGAACAGGCACATGGGCTGCCGCCACTAGATGGCACCAGAACTCCCCTTGGCTTCTGCTGGTGACTAGGCAGAATTGTCACAGTTCCAACACGGTGCCTGCTGTCACGTGTCCAACGCCCCACCCTGACTGGGAACACAGACCCAACAAACGTGATTAAGAGCAGCTAGGTCTGACCTGTGGTGGCACAGTGGATAAAGCGTCGACCTGGGAATACTGAGGTCACCAGTTCAAAACCTTGCACTGGTTCGGTCAACGCACATATGGGAGTTGATGCTTCCAGCTCCTCCCCCCTTTCTCTCTTTCTCTTTCTCACTCTGTGTCTTCTCTCTAAAATGAATAAAATAAAAATAAAGTAAATTAAAAAAATAAAACTTATTAAAAAAAAAAAAAAGAGCAGCCAGGACCAGAATAGTGCCAATGGCCATGGAGAACGGAGGAAGGGAGCACATGTTTATATCAAACTACTGCTTAACACACGCACACTTTGCTGATATTTCTTCTCAAAAGCCTGTCAAGGGTCCAACACTCCACTGCCTTGAACCCTATGCAGGGGAGACAGATGCCTCACAGTCCAGCTGGCAGTCAGGGTGTGGGAAAAAGGCCTGAGAATGGAATGTTACCTTGAACAGATATCATTCGTGCAAACTTAGGAACACGAGGTATCCGGGTCCCTGACATGATTATCTGCACAAGAAGCTCCTGTACTCTGTTTGCCATTTCCTATCTCCCCTGAATACGTGCTTATAAGCAAGCTTTCCCTGATGTACTAGAGGATGATTACCTCATGTACTGAAGCTTTATGTAAGTAGATAAAGAGGACAAATAAATACAATGAGGACTTGCATATTGGGGCTCTCAGTCCTTGAGGCGGGGAGACCCCTAGTCCCATCTTTTCTGCATCTTGTGTCTGTGCTTTAAGCTTTACGGTGCCTTCCACTTGGGACTGTCCTTGGCAGAGCTGATCTCTGGCCCAGGATCATCCTCAGGGGCACAGATGCACAGCTCACCTCTTATTGCTCTTCCATTTCATGGTGACACAGGCACAGTGACCAGCTTACCAACGCTTGAAATGCCAGCCTGTGGTGACAAATCCATCCCTGAAAAACCTGTGTGCCTTGGGGATCACATGTCAGGGAAACAGCTTCACATATGAAGAACATTATCTACAGTAACACCAAGCAGACCCTTGTGGATGTGGCCAGGATGCTTTTCCTCACCTCAGTGAGACATCACTGCTTTAACCATCTGGTATCTGAATGCTCGTCAGCACAGAATGAGCTAACATGTTAAGTCGTAAACTACTTTAACCCAGTCAGAGTACATGACTTACCACATGAGCATTCTCAGCACACGTGACTCCAGGGCTGGTGTGTGCAGGCCGCACTCACCAGTCTCCTGGGACAGCCTCTGCTTTGGGAGAGGACAGCTGTGGTGCAGGAGTGAAGCCTAACAGTTGATAGAAACCTTTTGCAAGCCTGACCTATGGTGGCACAGTGGATAAAGCATTGACCTGGGAACACTGAGGTCGCCAGTTCAAAACCCTGCACTGGTCTGGTCAAGGCACATATGGGAGTTGATGCTTCCAGCTCCTCCCCCCTTTCTCTCTCTCTCTCTCTCTCACTCACTCTGTGTCTCCTCTCTGAAATGAATAAAATAAAAAATTTAAAAAAAAAAAAAGAAATTTAAGAAACCTTTTGCGAGTATTTCACATTGGTGAGTATGGGGAACCTATGTTTTTGTTTTGCTTTTGAGATGGGGAAGGTTTTGACAAGTTTTACTGATAAGAGCCTTCGTTCAGACTATGCCATTTTTCTGTCTATGAAACCTGTCTTTTTAATTCATTCATTTAGCTTTTACTGAGGTGCCTATCTTGTGCCGGAAACCACCAAGTTTTTAAACATGCTCCTGTTGAAGACATTTATCAACTTCCTGCTGTCAAAGCAATAATGCAGTGGCCCATGGTGAGGTGCCGGAGGTGCACACAAGACAGGCCTGACCTCTGTGAAGCACACCTTGAGGGCTCCAACAAGGAACTTCCCAGTCCCACATCCCACGGTCCTCCATGAATAGCCTACCTTCCTCTTAGCTTTGAGAATTCAATGATTAAACATCGAGAAATATAAAAACATGGCACAAATACAAGTTTTTTCTGTTACAAAACTTTATTTAAAGAGAGCATTAGATAAGCTAAAATAAGGGAACACTTGATTACTGATAATTAAAATCAGTGTCCAATCATTAGTCAAGAGCTCTAACAAAAAATACTTAATTTTCATCTATGATTTCTCTAAAGCAAAATTTTAGGAATCCAGAATATTCTAAGTATCTCCGTCTTTTTTGTTTTGTATTGAGAGGCAAGGAGAGAGACAGGAATCTCGAGCTGCTTCTATATGTCTGTCTGTATGTGCTGTGATCAGGGAAGTGAATAGGCAACCTCCACGTTCCAAGACCATATTATTTGGCTAGGCTTAACTTTGATTATTGATTTTTATAGAGACAAGGAGAAGGAGAGAGAGGGGAGGAGAAAGGAAAGCATTTGTTGTTCCACTCAGTCATGCGTTTTTTGGTTGCTTTCCCTGTGTGCCCTGACCAGGGGACTGAATTTGCGACCTTGTCTCAAGACAACACTCTTAACTGACTGAGCTAACCATCCAGGGCCCCTAAGTATCTCTCTTTTTTTTTTTAATTTAGAAAATTTAATTTAACAGGGTGACATTGGTTAACAAGAGTACATAGATTTTTGCCTGACCTGTGGTGGCGCAGTGGATAAAGTGTCGACCTGGGAACACTGAGGTCGCCAGTTCAAAACCATGCACTGGAGGCCTGACCTGTGGTGGCGCAGTGGATAAAGCATTGACCTGGAACGCTGAAGTCACTGGTTCGAAACCCTGGGCTTGCCCGGTCAAGGCACATATGGGAGTTGGTGCTTCCTGCTCCTCCCCCACTTCTCTCTCTCTCTATTTCTCTCTCTTCTCTAGAATGAATAAATAAATAAAGATAATTAAAAAAAAAAAAAAACCCTGCACTGGTCTGGTCAAGGCACATATGGGAGTTGATGCTTCCAGCTCCTCCCCCCTTTCTCTCTTTCTCTCACTCTGTGTCTCCTCTCTAAAATGAATAAATAAATAAAAAAATTTAAAGACATCATCGCCAAATTAAAAAAATAATAATAAAATTATATAAAAAAAAGAGTACATAGATTTTGGGGAAACATCTCCACATTATTTCCACTGCACTCTTATCTATGCTTTTTTTTTTTAATTTCTTTTTATTTTATTCATTTTAGAGAGGAGGGGAGAGAGAGAGAGAGAGAGAGAGAGAGAGAGAGAGAGAGAGAGAGAGAAGCTGGAAGCATCAACTCCCATATGTGCCTTAACCAGACCAGTCAGTGCAGGGTTTTGAACTGGCGACCTCGGTGTTCCCAGGTCGACACTGTATCCACTGCGCCACCACAGGTCAGACTTATCTATGCTCTTAAAGAGACCAGTTGAGGAATGTTGTCAGTCCTGAAAGGAATCCAGTGTCCTTCCAACAGCCTGCCTGGGAGAGTAGCTTCAGGCAGGTCTTTCTGCATAAAAGGACTGGCTAGTCTAAGCCTGCCAAAGTAAAACCAACCCTGCACACCCAAACAGCACCACTGAACCAAGGTCAAGGCTGTGAGTGAGACCTGGAGTGTCGAGGTTGCCAGTTGGAAACCCTGGGCTTGTCTGGTCAAAGCATATACGGGAGTTGATGCTTTCTGTTCCTCTCCCCTTCTTTCTTCACTAAAAAATATGAGAAAACTAGATATATTCCATTATTTTCTATTATTCTATTCTCAATCTTTGGATATGTCTAATAACCCAGTGATTTAGCAACTAAGCAGCCTTAAAGTAGATCTTACCACCCCTCCCAACCACACTTCTACTTTAGCTTCCTTGCTATGTGACCAAAGAATCTCATTAATTACATTGTTTCTGCCTATTTGGGTTTCTGTTTATTCATTAAGTCAGTGGTTCTCAAAGTGTGCGCCCTAGATTTCCAGGTTCACCCTATGGTATTCCAGAGAAATATGTGCCTGTTGGGGACCAAAAAACCAACAGGGTTTTTGGAGTTTAGATTTTTGGGGGACAGAGGTGTGGGGAATTGGCTGTAAGCTGACAGTCTGCCCCATCTCACTTGCCTGATTAGGTTGCAAAAGGCTGTTAAGTTGTGGTGCTGGATTGTTTACACTACCCCCCATGTTCCCATAAATACTGGAGGCAAGTTTCTTCTATCTTTGGTTTGGTACAAAGTTAAGATGATCTGTAAGGTGGGGTTTTTACAATTAAGAGTAAAAAAAGAGGAATTTGCCGGACCAGGCGGTGGCGCAGTGGATAGAGCGTTGGACTGGGACACGGAGGCCCTGCATTTGAGACCCCAAGGTCGCCAGCTTGAGAGCGGGCTCATCTGGTTTGAGCAAGGCTCACCAACTTGAGCCCAAGGTCACCGGCTTGAGCAAAGGGTCACTCGGTTTGCTGTAGCCCCCCGGACAAGAAACATATGAGAAATCAATCAATGGACAACTAAGGAACCACAACGAAGAATTGATGCTTCTCATATCTCTCCCTTCCTGTCTGCCCTATCTGTCCCTCTCTCTGACTCTGTCTCTGCCACACACAAAAAAGAGGAATTCTTCAATGTATTGACAAGGAAATGAGGGTTTGCCTTTCAAATATATGCCCAAACATTGAAGAAATAGCTAGAACACATAAGGCTCATGTTTCTCATAAACCCAGGAATGAAAAAACAACACATTTGTGCCGGGACCTGCTGAATTTACTAAATCTTACTAAGAATGCATCTATATATATCTATCTATATATATAAAAGATAACTTTGTTGATTTTATTTATTTTTATTTTTTATTTATTTTTATTCATTTTGGAGAGGAGACACAGAGTGTGAGAGAGAGAGAGAGAGAAAGGGGGGAGGAGCTGGAAGCATCAACTCCCATATGTGCCTTGACCAGACCAGTGCAGGGTTTTGAACTGGCGACCTCAGTGTTCCCAGGTCGACGCTTTATCCACTGCGCCACCACAGGTCAGGCGTTGATTTTATTTTTTAACTTCTCTTTTTTACGAATTCTATAAAGCATTACTCAAAAAAATGTAACATAAAAGTTTTTTAATGTCAGAATAAATTTAGTCGTATTTTGTTTAATTACCATAAAAGCAAATTGAACTTTATATTTTCTTTAATATTTGACTTATTATATTTCTCAAAAATTTGTATATAGTGCACCTACAATTATTTGTAGGATTTTACACCCTTTTTTTTAAATTTCTTTTTATTTTATTCATTTTAGAGAGGAGATACAGAGTGAGAGAGACAGAGAAAGAGAGAAAGGGGGAGGAGCTGGAAGCATCAACTCCCATATGTGCCTTGACCAGACCAGTGCAGGGTTTTGAACTGGCGACCTCAGCGTTCCCAAGTCAACACTTTATCCACTGCGCCACCACAGGCCAGGCTATTTGTAGGATTTTAAATGCACCCCGACTCCAAAATATTTGAGAACCACTGAATTAAGTATTTACTAAGCATTTAACTATGCAGATGCTTGGAAATCAGACGGTTATGATATACATTCTTAGGGAAGGTCTACTGGAAAGAGGGACAAGTTACTAAGAAATTACAGGTCTTGGTAAGTGCCATGGGAGGAACATCTACAGGTCTCCCACAAGGGGCACCTCACCCTGCCCTAGAAGGGTTATCACCAATTCTCTCTCAATCTGAGGGTAAAATCAGTGAGGGCAAGGGCTGTGCCTACCCTGAGACCCTGGCCAAGAAGCACAGGGCCTGACCACAGCACTGGCTCATCATGTGAAAAAGTCCTGAGGCAAGAGATGCCAGCACTATGAGAAGCCCCTCAGAGACTGTCTGATCACAATCCGTGCTTTGCTTCTGATATGAACCAGGACCTTCCCCCTTCCCCTTGTGTGCTGGTCTCCTGGAAGGGGCCGTTGTCCTGACCCATCAGACACGGAAGGCTATCCACTTCATCGCAGCTATCCAAACTGTGCCTCATACCTTTGTTTTCCTTAACAAGCTGTTAGCAGCCAGACTGGAGTGGCCACTTTCTTGGGTCTTCCCTGCCCTCCATTTATAAGTGGGAATGAGGTGGGAGAACGAGTCGGGGTTGTAAGACCTCAGATGCTGCACAAGGGAGGGATGTGTTTAGAACTCTCAGGCAGCACCGTGCATCAGAGGGGCTGAGCTGTACAGTAGCTACAGATAAGGATGTAAGTGGCCGAGGCCAGAAGGAAGTGGGCTAGCTTTGTCGTTGCTGGAGCATGCTCAGGTAGTAACAGTCCAGCAACAGACTCAGAAGAAGCAGGCTCAGGGTAATAAATGCAGTGCCACACATGGCATTTGAAGTGCCTCGGGACAAACCCACCTGAGGTCAGGAGGGGTCATGAGGTGCCACTGAAGCCAGAGAGAGGGAGTCACCCAAGATGAATGGAGAGACGAAAGAGTATTTCTAGAGGAGCCAGTTGTAGCAGAGGCTTCACTCCCTGACCTTGGCTCCTGCCCAGGTTCACCCCTGACCTCATAGTCACTAGCTCTCCATCCAGCCTTTCTACTCTTGGGTGCTCCTCAGCCCACCCAGTCTCTGACGGGAGCTGGGGAAGGCACAACACATACTCCCAAAGCATTAATTTCAGGAACCAGAGAGGAGACAAAGATATTTTTATCTTAGGACACTGAAAAATTATAAAGTAGAACAAAAATTTTATTTTACAAAAAGATATGAGTCCAGCAGTGCTTTGTGTGCACACCTCCTCAGCCTGTTCTTCCGGGAAACCAGCAGCCACTCCATGTGTTCACTATGTCTCACCATTGGTGAAAAGTACCCCATTCTTTTTTTTTTTTTTTTTAAGATTTTATTTATTCATTTTAGAGAGGAGAGAGAGAGAGAGAGAGAGAGAGAGAGAGAGAGAGAGAGAGAAGGGGAGAGGAGCAGGAATCATCAACTCCCATATGTGCCTTGACCAGGCCAGCCCAGGGTTTCAAACCTGCGACCTCAGCATCCCAGGTCAACGCTTTATCCACTGTGCCACCATAGGTCAGGCGAAAAGTACCCCATTCTTAAAAAAGAAAAAAGCTTTCCTCTGTCAAAGACTTGCCAAGTAAAGTGCACGTTACCCTCGCTAATTCAAATCCTGCATCTTACAGTCAACTCATCTTTTTAAGAATTTGATTTTAGAGAGAGAAATGAAAGAGACAGGAACATCTATCTGTTCCTGTATGTGCCCTGACCAGGGATTGAACCGGCAACCTTTCCCTATTAGGATGATACTCTAACCAACCGAGCTATCCAGCCAGGATAGAGTCAACTTGTCTTTGACAAAGGAGCCAAGAATATACAACAAGAAAAGGAGTCTCTTTAATACATGGTGCTGGGGCCTGACTGGTGGTTGCACAGTAGATAGAGCATTGACCTGGGATGCTGAGGTCCCAGGTTCAAAACCCCAAGGTCACCAGCTTGAATGCAGGCTCACCAGCTTGAGCATAAGATCATCAACACAATCGCTCAAGTCACTGGTTTGAGCCCAAAGGTTGCTGGCTAGGGCAAGGGGTCACTGGCTCAGCTGGAGCCCCCTGGTCAAGGCACAAATGGGAAGCAATCAATGAAAAACTAAAGTGCCACAACTATGAGTTGATGCTTCTCATCTCTCTCAAATAAATAAATAAATAGTGTTGGGGAAACTGGACAGCCACACACAGAAGAAACTGAACTTAATCTTGAGTTGATAAAAATCAACTAAAAATAGATTAAAGACTTAAACAGAAGACCTGAAACCGTAAAACTCATAAAAGAAAACATAGGGAAAAACTCTTTGACATGTCGTAGCAATTATTTTTTGTATTTGGCACCAACAGCATATGCAACAAAAGCAAAAATAAACTGAGACCAAGCCAAACTTAAACCTCCTGCACATCAGCAAAGAAAAACAACAAACATAAAAGGCAACCTACAGGAGAAAATAGCTGCAAACCATTTATCTGGTAAGGGTTTAATATCCAAAAAATTTGAGGAGCACATACAACTCAACAGCAAAAACTAAATCACCCAATTTAAAAATGGGCAAATTACCTGAATAGACATTTTTCAAAGACATGCAGATGGTTCACATGTACATGAGATGTTAAACATCACTAGGCATCAGGGAAATAAAAATCAAATAAAAACCACAAGATCACCTCATACCTGCCAGAATATCTAGTATCAAAAAGTCAGCCTGGCCTGTGGTGGCACAGTGGATAAAGTGTCATCCTGAAATGCTGAGTTTGCCTGTTCCAAACCCCAGGCTTGCTTGGTCAAGGCACATTAGGAGAAGCAACTACTATAACATGATGCTTTCCACTTCTCCCCACCGCACTCTCTCACTCCTTTCATTGAAATCAATAAAATAAATCTTAAAAAGTCAAGGCCCTGGTCAGTTAGCTCAGTCAGTTAGAACGTCATCCCAAAACAAGTGCAGGTTCGGTCCCTGGTCAGGGCATAAATGGGAAATAACTGATAAATGCATAACTGAGTAGAACAAATGATGTCTCTCTCTCTCTCTCTCTAAAATCAATAAATAGGCCCTGGCCAGCTAGTTCAGTTGGCTAGAGCATCAATGCAAAACACCAAAGTGAAGGGTGTGATTCCCCGTCAGATCACACATAGGAAGTGACTAATGAACGCACAACTAAATGGAACAGCAAATTAATGCTTTCCCCTCCCTCTCTAAAATCAATTTAAAAAAATAAAATCAAGAAATTAAAAAAAAAACTTTAAGGTATTAAAACAAGTCAAAAGGTAAGTTGGTGAGGCTGGGAAGAAAAGGGAACCCTCATACACTGTTGGCAGGAATGTCAATTGGTGCAGCCACTGTGGAAAGCAGTATGGAGGAGCCTCAAAAAATTAAAAATAGATCTGCCTTATGACTCAGCAATTCCATTTCTGGAACTGTCTGAAGGACATGAAAGGACTCAGAGGTACCTGCATTGTGTTCACTGCAACATTAGTCACAATAGCCAAGACCTGGGAACATCCTAAGTGTCTGCCTGGATGAATGCAGATATAAAATGTGACAAACACATGCAATGGAATATTCAGCCTTACAAAGGAAATTCTGCCATATCCAACAACATAAATGAACCTGTAGGACATGCTAACTGAAATAAGCCAGACACAGGAAGTCAAATTCTGTAGCTCACATGATGAATCTTAAAAAAATTACAGAAACAGAGTAGAATGGTGCTTAGCAAGAGTTGGGGGTAGACTGACCTGTGGTGGCGCAGTGGATAAAGCGTCGACCTGGGAACACTGAGGTCGCCAGTTCAAAACCCTGCACTGGTCTGGTCAAGGCACATATGGGAGTTGATGCTTCCAGTTCCTCCCCCATTTCTCTCTCTCTCTCATTCTGTCTGCTCTCTAAAACATGAATAAAAAATAAAGAGTTGGGGGTAGAGGTGGGGTGGAGCAGGGTACGAACTTTGTTATGGAGATCTAATGTACAACATGGTGATTATAGTTAATGTATTGTACACTCGAAATGTGTAAAGTAGATATTACGTATCCTTACCACACACAGACAGCCACTGTGAGGTGACAGATATTAGTTTGAAGGTGGTAATCATTTCAGAACGTATATGTACTCCACACTGTACATGTTACATACACTTTTTATTTGTAAATACCTCAATAAAGCTAGGAGGTGGGCGGAATCCTGATTTTTCCATGCACCATGTGCCACACTGGGCAGGTTTCTTATGCTGTGTAAGAATGTAAGGAAACACCGAGTTAACACATGCTGAAGCTCAGGAAGTTACTGTCATCACTCACGTGGGCTGGGGCTGCCCGTGGCCTCCACTCCAGTATCTTCTAGCTGGCTTTTTGTACTCGCTACTGGACTCCTACTTACACAGTGTAATGCCAGTGGCTGAAGCCAGGCAGGTCCACACTGAATTCGAGCAGACGATAGAAAAACTACAGAGCTAGAAAGGGTTAGGCCATTCCATCTAATAGTCTCACAATGGCTGATGATCAGGGAAACCACCTCAGGCAAACAAACCGCAAAACAGCCCCTCACAGTGGTGGGCTGACAATCCGCGCATCCACAATCCCCAAGCGTAAGAACCCATAGCCTTATATAGGCCATACACATGTGGCACTGCCATGAGCTCATGAACTAATCAGGCAAAGTGCTTGCAGCTGGTATACCAGCTGCCCCACATTCCACCCTTTTCGGGTTGCTCGCTCCACAAGCTACATGACATGAAACAGAGACTACAGCAACAGCAAAAGTTACATAATAATTACAATTAGAAAGGTGCCTTTCACAATGTCTCCCTGAGCACTTTGCCCAGGGTGTCACCTGGAGGCCCACCTCTAACTCCCTACACCATGGTAGGTGGGAGGGCCTGTATAATCCAGGGCTGTGTCCATGGAAACCATAAAGTGTCCTCGATGCATCTCTGCAACTGGATGAGAACCAGTGCAGGAGGGCCTCCACAGGTGCTGTGTGACCCCCGCCCCCAGGATCTCTCATAGTACTGTCCACGAGTGATGTGTCCATCCATCAAGGGAGTCAGTGCCCCCCTCTGGTCACAGTCCAAAAATCAGTCCACTATTGCCCAGCTGTCTGTGCAAATCACCAAGGTAAACATCCATTACAGGCAACTAACCATACAGCTCTTTATTAACGGACCTCAGCACCTTCCCATAGTGTGCTGTTAGTTGCCACAAGCCCCATAGAAACCCCTCAACAAGCTCACAGGGCCTAGAGGAGTCAAACACATTCAAGGTCTATGACACTTTAACAGTTCTCTTAGCTGCTGCTGTTAAAAAAAATACCTATTGCCTTCTAATGCCAATACCTGCTGCACATTACAAGGGGACCAGTTGATAGCCAATTTCACACGGGGCCTTTGGTCCCAACCAACCTGTCCGGTCGTACGGGTCCCTCGCCCCTCCCCCTGTTCAGATTGGGACAACGGGTCTTGGGGATTTTGTAACCTGAACACCAGCCATTTTCCTGGCAGATGCTAGGGCCACCTGCTTCCCCTTTTTCAGCGGCTGGAACCTCTGTTCTGAGCCAAGCTGCCGGCAAGTTCCAACAAGACTTTATTAGGCTTGCTGTCTAATTTCTATTAGCTCCAGGTGTAATCAAATCAAAAGTTCAGATAACTTTCACTGGTTCATTTCTCTTGTTAGTTGGGCTGGGGGAGCTGCGGGGACAGCATGAGCAGCAGCCTTCACAGCCTTACAGTCCATCTCTGTTCTAGAGAGCATGATACCATCCACTCCTATGTCCTGCAGCCACACCAAGCAGGCTGCCAGGGGTTCAGTGGGTTTCTGCCTGAATTGCTCCCCCAACTCCATCAGCTCTGCCTGGGTGTAGGGCTGGACCACAGAGTGCTCCACTACCTGGGGAGGAGGCTGTGGCTGCCCCTGAGGGACTCTTGGCTGCCAATTCTTTACCTTCTTGGCTACCACCGGCTGGGCTCCGAGTCTGTGGGCAGCAGTTGCAGCCTGAGTCAAGAGTCAAAAATGCCGGCTCCTGCCAACTCAGAGCTGCTCCACTGGCAGGAATACAGCTCCTATGGCTGCTGGCTCTCAGCCTGAAGCTGACTCTCAAGGTCCTGAACCCGCAGCTGTTTCTCCAGCAGCCCCACTGCCAACATTCAGCTTCCAGGGCAAACTGCACCTCGCGAACCCATAACTCCTTGTCCAGAGACCACTCCAGTTCCAGGCGCCATTGCACTCAGTCTGCACCTCACACTGCAGCTCTCACACCCATTTGACCTCCTTCTCCAGCACTTGCTCCAATTCAAGCGGTTGCTGCTGCTGGGTTCGCAACTCACCCTGGAGTTCGTGACCTCGGGCTACCTCTCACAGAGCTCTCGCTTTCCTCTTGTAGGGCTATAAAAAGCAACCAGCCCAGTCCCCCAAAAGGACAGCCACGGGGAGCCATAACAACGACCAGTCCTCTACCCTACCTAGTGAGGTCATACCTAGTTGATGAGTATAATGCCAGTGGCCTAGACCAGGCAGGTTCACACTGGATTCAAGCATATGGTAGAAAAACTTAGTAGCCAAAAGTGTTCGGTCATTACCGTTTATAATAAAGTCTTGTAACGGTGGATGAGTAAACAGGCAGGGGAAAACCACTTCTCACAGCAACAAGTGATCAAATAGCAAAAATGACTCCTCACACTGGTGGGCAGGCAATCCAGTCTGCCACCCACCACCCTGAGGGCAAACACCTGAAGCCTTACAGACTATACACACGTGGTGTTGCCTTGTGCTCTCGCACTAATCCCGTAAAGTGCTTGCAGCTGGTAAATCTGCGAGCAAGCCTAACAGCTGTTTTTCCAACAATGAGCTATGTAGGAAAAAACTTTACTCAAGAACATTGAAATGGACTGGACTAACCTGAACATACAGTCTGATTATGACAGAGTACAGGCTGTTTCTGCTGGCCGACTTTTTAATCATACGTAATCTCATTTTTAGACTGCTCAAGTACACCGTGACCTTAACAGAGCTGGTCCTCTCGAACAAGAATTTCCCATCACATTTTCCACGTCACCATTGAGCTTCATTGTCTGTGCCACATTCACAGAATAATCCCAGGCCTGCCGCAGCACCAAATCCTGGAACTTCGCAGAGCTGATGATCATGCTCCTGATCCAGGACTGGTGCCCAGCAATCTGCTTTAACCAGCCTCCCAGGTGGTTCTGATACATGCTGAAGCTGGAAAGCCACTACTGCAGACTCCTCACCTGCCAACATTCAAGCAGGCTTTTTTTTTTTAATTCATTTTTAGAGATGAGGGGGTTGGGGAGGAGAAAGGAGTAAGGAACAGGAAGCATCAACTCCCATATGTGCCTTGACCAGGTAAGCCCAGGGTTTCGAACTGGCGACCTTCAGCATTCCAGGTCAACACCTTACCCACTCTGCCACCACAGGTTAAGCTCAAGCAGGCATTCTTAACCTGAATCTGTGAACTCCTTGAAGTCAAAGGTAAGTGCATATTCCTGGGGAGCAGCTGTGCAGCCGTCAGCATCCTAAAAGGAATACTTGAACTAAGAAACAGGTACCACGACTTTGAGTCATCAAATTTAGCAGTAGCGGTATTCACTTCTGTAAATAAACACCAAGCCAAAATTTTCTCTAAGCCTTTTAATATTCACTTAAAACAGCTGAGGCACAAGCAATAATAAAACTGCATTTATGTTACAATAAAAAATTTTGTATGTTATCTGCATGGTATACCAATTATCTCATTCTTCTGCAATAACATGAACACACTGATCCATACGTTGAGTCAGTCAATAGGGTCAGAAAAGCAGGCCGACTGCCTGCTTGCCTACTAGCACACTGCACTGGGTTTTATGAGAGAATGAAAGGGCTAGTTCTGTTACTGGAACAGCACTGCTACCACCAGGTGAACCTATGCTTTAAATGTCCTTTCACTTTAAGTCCAAATCATGGAAGGAACAATGTATCTTTGCCCAGGCAGCATGCCAATGTGGACTTACTTCCAATTCCAGAGATTCCGACCCACACATTAACAGAGGCACACGGGAACACTGCAGTTCTCACTGCTACAGTCTTGGGCCAGCATCAATATGACTCACTGCCAGGTTCCATGTTTGGCAATTATGCATCAGGGAAAAAATGTTTTTTACCTACGACAGATAGCTTTCAAAAGTGGTACAATATCTACTTTTAAAGCACCAAAGGTGTCATTTAAGTAAAATGCACTCAATGCCAGGCCAGATAAGCTCAGCTGGTTAGAGCATCGTCCTGAAGCACAGAGGTTCGATCCTTGGTCAGGACACATCTGGGAACAGATCAATGTTCCTGTTCCCCACCACCACCACCTTCCTGTCTCTAAAATCAATAAAGCAACAACAAAAATGCACTTGGTTGAATTTTCTCTAAAGTGGAGACCCCACAGCCTTCTCAGCAAGGTCGGCATCAAAGCCTTATTTCTCAGAAAATCCAGCGATACCCAGCGCAGACACACTGCAGTTCAAGGAATATTCTTCATACCCTCCAGGATCTAATCTAAGGTGACCCCTCCGCCCTCTAGCCAGTCCTCTCCTCTCTCTGGGACCATTCTCTTGTTCTTTTCCCACCTATATTCCCTCCTGCCTTGTGTTCATTCTTCCCTTCCTTTGGATGGCCCTGTCCTGAATGCTCTTGTCTGGTGGATAAAAGACTGCTTTCATTACTGACCAATCACCACCACCCTGATTTGTATTGGGGACCCTATAGGTATTAGTAAAATCGACTAAATAGCATGTTTGTACTGGTCACCCCTCCCCTTACCCACAAAAACATGCAGAATATAACCAAAAAAAGCAATGTTTAAGGGTTCAGGATCACAAACCTGGGGAAGGAGTCATTAAATGTGAGCCACCTAGTCCTAATTTTATAGATGAGAGTACTGAAGTTCAGAGATGCAGCGTGACTTGTCCAAATCTGTGCGCTTTCCAAAAACAGAAACCAGAACTGTATTTCAAACCCTTACCATTACACTACAGCTACCACGAAACCCGAGGTCAAGGTAAAGCATTACGCAAAATGAAAAGCCTAGCACACACAGCAAAAGACTTGGGGCTCTCACCAGATTTTCAGACAGAATGAAGGCGACCTGTCCAATGAGAAATGCGATTCAGTTAATAGATGCCACCAAGATCCTCTCTCTCAGGTCTGACCCTGAATGGGTGGCTGCAGAAATGTCACTATTCTGAGAATAAGAGGTCCTATTTGCAAGTCTCCAGCCACAGGCTTCCACCTTATTCTCATCGTAACAAGATACATGAATCAGACTGAAGGATTGAGAAGGTACATCAAGATAAAAACAATGAAACATGTTTACAGGTCTATCACCTCAGTCACTTAAAGGTTAAGTTTCAGATTTACAAGAGCAGTGACAGAACCACGATTTCAGTGAAAATCAACACTATCCCTTTTTTAAAAAAGTATTTTCAGAAATACTAAGTAAATCAGGCAAGCATGCAAAATGCAGAGAATAAAAAATGCAAGGCCTGATTGCCCCTCAGAAGTTTGGATTTCATGATGAAGACAACCAAACAAATGAGAAGCTGAAAGGGACACTTGTCTGGATCAGCAGACCAATCCTCTCATTCTGTAAATGAGGAAAGCAGCAGGCATTAATGACAAAGCTCAGCATTCAGTTAGGGATGCCCAGACCTATTTCCCCATGCTGTTTGTACTACATGTCTCTAAGACATCAGGGGAGAAACCGCCAGAGCACGTGAAATCAGAACGTTCCAAACTGATATGCAGGGCAGGTAAAGTTGTTAACACAGCACAATAGCACATCTCACATAGCTAAGAGAATGAATGCAAGGAAATGATCACAAAGATTTTAATACCCAGTTTTGATCAACACAGTTAGGTTTCCTATTTTCTGATGTGCAGCAAAATGTACTACTAGCTTAAAAAATGTGCATTCCTCAGCCTTCCCCTACTTTTTCTGCCTTTCAAAACTGAGCACTAGATGTTTCTAATATACATAATGTGTTATATTATGTACATTTTAATTACACATTTTAGGAATAAACAAAATCTATATTTTGGTAACTATAGTGTATTTGTAAAATGAATAGCTCTCTATTAAAATACACTCTTCACTGGGAAAAATAAATACAAGACAAAAGATCTACACAAAGTACAATGAACTTTGGTAGACATGAGTGCTGGACAAAGCAGCAAGCATATCTGCCTTTATTTCCCCAGAGCTGCTTATCTTCCAAGTTAAGATTTTTAAAGTATTTTTAATTGAGATTATTATGTTGACATTTCTTTCTTATTCCACATCATCTTCAGCCAAGCTCTGAGCACTCACAATTCTCTGGAAAGAAAAAAAAATTAACTCTTACAAAGTATAAACATTTAATCAGGCTTCTAAGTTCAACAAAAACACCTCTGCATAAAAAGAAACAAATCTTGCTAAACATTAGGTATGTTACACATTATCATCTAATATAATGATCATAACTATTGTCAGTTTCACTTTAAAATGAATAAAGGAGGCATACCATAACATTGTGCTACATGTTAACCAATTACATAACTAAAACCAAAATGAATTCAAGAGCTCTTTCCATGCCTATATAAACTAAAAACTGATTCGTGCCAAGAATACTGATCCTTTTATGCTCCAAACATTTCCCTTTATGGCCTGGAAGTGCTTAAAATCATTATATGAAAAAGGAATACAGTATTCTCAAATTGGCATTTTGAAACAATTCCAGATATAAGAGAAGTTAATTGAGTAAATAAAGGTCTTTACAGAGAAGAGTTCAGGCTTTACCTTGAATTCATCCACATTTCAAGACATCACCCTCAGGTCAACCTCCCAAAAGCTCTAGACCAGGGGTGCTCAATACATCGATCGCAAAGGAAGTGTGGGTATATTGCATGACATTAAAAAGACATTTGTCTTTTGATTAGCATACAGGGTAGCCAATCTGACGTCTGAACTTTTGATACCCTACGCTTGTGCGTTAAAACGCGCTAACCAGTTCAGTTACATTGCTGTGTAGTTAGCCTTCAATTTATTTAAACTAAATATGACAAAGGATATAAAAATGAGTGCCGTAGCTGGTCCGAGTAAGAAGCCTAAAACCTACCACTTTCATACAGAATGGGAGGGGATTTTTTTCACTATGTCATATTCTAAGTGCGTTTGCCTCATCTATCTGTGTGCCATTGCTATTCCAAAGAAGGGAAATGTGGAGCGGCTTTTTCGGACTGTTCATAAAAACTATGACATTGACTTTCCTCCGAAAAAGAGAGCTGAGAAGGAGAAAGGTGAAAGAAGAATACACTTCTTTTCAAAGTGCAGATAATGTTAAACAGAGGATTCTGATACAAACTGGGAACCACATTAGTCTAAATCAGGGGTTCCCAAACTTTTTACACAAGGGGCCACAGTTCACTGTCCCTCAGACCATTGGAGGGCCGCCACATACAGTACTCCGTAACTGACCACCAATGAAAGAGGTGCCCTTTCCAGAAGTGCGGCGGGGGCTGGATTAATGGTCTCAGGTGGCCACAATTTGTCCTGCGGGCCATAGTTTGGGGACCTCTGCTCTAGTTCCTTTCCAATCCAGTGAAGTCAAGATCAGTTTGTAGAATTAACCAGTCACTTTACTAATTTTTAATCATATCAAATGTGGAAATTAACATGTTACAGTCAAGCTATTCCAAAAAGTAAGTTCACTTGGCGTCCTTGGGAAGCAGTAAAATTGAACAGAATGCGTTTGAATTAATTCTTACCGTGGATCACTGTGTATAGCCGTGTATAGCCACAGTGCCAGTCTGCAAGAGTTAACCTCCCTGATGTTGTATAAAGATTCTAAGACCAGGGTTTAATAAACACTGGTGTATACAAATGGTATTTTGCCCTATTCAACAGGAATTTAGGGATGTAGTCAAATAATTAGAAACTCAAAAGTCACATTGCTAGACTGAGGCCCTGGGGCCTTTACACAAGTGAGGGCAGAGGGGTCCAGGTCCTTTATAGCCTAAGTTCCAGGGCAGGGCACCTTGGTTCCTTGTTCTCTGCCATGCCACTGACCTCAATGCATGTTCTCACAAGAGAAGGCAGAAAGCTAGTTTTAGAGAGTAGATGAGCATGGCCTGAGTGTGGGGGTTTGAATACTCCTGCTGAGAAAGCTCTCAGAGACACAGTTCCTGACCCACCTCAAGGGCACCGTCACTAGCTTGTGTACCCAGCTTGTCCTCTGCAATGTTTTTCCATTAGGGAAAAAAATTTCAAGCACCGTTATCTCAAGTACTATTGTCATTATATGGAAGAGCTACAAGACTCTACCATTTCACTAGGCTCATTTTTAAATGCTAATGTCCCTAAATATTTGATTCTAAGATTCTATTTTTATTTCTAACATTTTAATTCTTACCTGACTAATTGTTGGAAGCTTAGTCAGAAGCATCTGGAACACGGGTGGTGGGAGAGTCTGCTGTAACACTTGAAGTAGTTGCTGCGGCTGGCCACACACGGCAATTGCATTGGTCAGATGATCTACACCCTTCTCATATTCACCTGGAAGGTTTAAATAAAAATAACACATAACCTGAAAAGTCTGCCTTTGTCAAAAATTCTCCTCTACAAGTCTTCGCTGTATCTCTAAGTGATACCAACCAAAAACATTATGCAAGTAAAAACTTGGAAATAATCTATAGGGCACTGATATAACTGAATATTATAAAGCCATTAACAAGGGTGAATCAGACTATATTCACTGATAAGTATCTCCAACACACACATAAAGGGGAAAAATAAAGGTGCAGAGATGTCCAAGTACTATATATTTCTATTTATAAACTCAGAATATTTCTGAAAGATTACATAAAAAACTGCCTGACCTGTGGTGGTAGAGTGGATAAGGTGTCAACCTGGAATGCTGATGTCACTGGTTCAAAGCCCTGGTTCACTTTAAACTAATCCTTTGTACTATTTGAATGTTACTATATTCAAGTTCAAAAGAAAAAAAATGCTAAGTGACACTATAGGCAAAATGGTCACAATAATAGTGGCGGCAGGAAGAAGCAGGTAACAAAACAGTAATTAACTAGCAGAATTTTTTTTTTTATTTACCTGCAAATTTCCTGCAATAGATGTACTACTTTTGAAAGAAAAATATTACTTAAGGTATATACAGTAGTTTTTAAAGGTTCACTTAACTGAATAAGTACCTGTCAGGTGGTCCTTGCCCTCAGTTAATTCCATCTGAAATCAAACTCCAAAGATTGTCCTAAATTCTGGGAGCAAATCAATGTTACACTATGAAATATGGTTTCGAGCCTGATCAGGTGGTGGCACAGTGGATAGAGCGTCAGACTGGGACGTAGAGGACCCAGATGCAAAACCCCGAGGTCACCAGCCTGAGTGTGGTTCGTCTGGTTTGAGCAAGGCTCACCAGCTTGAGCCCAAGGTCCCTGGCTTGAGCAAGGGGTCACTCAGTCGGCTGTAGTCCCCCAGTCAAGGCACATGTGAGAAAGCAATCAATGAACAACTAAGGTGTCACAACAAAAAAATTGATGCTTCTCATCTCTCTCCCTTCTTACCTGTCTGTCCCTATCTGTCCCTCTCTCTCTCTATCATAAACAAACACAAAAAATAGTATATGGTTTCAAGTTAAGCGTTCTGTATAGGATAACTTTTCCATGCAGTAAATCTTTTTAATGTACACTATTAAAAATCATGTACTGAAGTTTTTTCTTTTTTCTTTATTAAGACATTTTTTAGATCAGTTTAAAAGTTCACAACTTTTATTAGTTAAGGGGAGCCTGACCAGGCGGTGGCACAGTGGACAGAGCATTGAACTGGGATGCGGAGGACCCAGGTTCGAGACCCCGAGGTCGTCAGCTTGATCGCGGGCTCATCTGGCTTGGGCAAAAAGCTCACCAGCTAGGACCCAAAGTCACTGGCTCGAGCAAGGGGTTACTCAGTCAGCTGAAGGCCCGCGATCAAGGCACATATGAGAAAGCAATCAATGAACAACTAAGGTGCTGCAACGAAAAACTAATGATTGATGTTTCTTCTCATCTCTTTCCATTACTGTCTGTCCCTATCTATCCCTCTCTGACTCTCTCTGTCCCTGTAAAAAATAAATAAAGTTAAGGGGAAAGTACAGAGTTCCTTAAAAAAAAAAAAAAACAACTCTACAACGAGGAATGAAAAATGAAAAATCTAAAATCAAAGACTTGGTCTTCTATATGGACTTGAACTTCCATCAAGGGACTCAACAATGGCTCCACTGACTTGAAATTTGGATGTCACTTGTCAACTGAATACTCCTGTCGGCAATTAAGGAGATTACATGGTTGCCAAGGGACATTTTTTTTTGAGAGAGAGAGAGAAGTGTGGGGGAGGACAGGACTGACAGACAGGAAGGGAGAGAGATGAGAAGCATCAACTCTTTGTTGCGACACCTTAGTCTTAGTCATTCACTGTTTTCTCATACGCTTTGATGGGCAGTGGTGGGATGGGGGCCTCCAACCAGGCCGATGCCACCTTACTCAAGCTGGTGAGCCCTTGCTCAAGCCTGTGCTCAAGCCACTGACCTCCTCGGGGTTTTGAACCTGGGTCTTCAGCATCTGAGGCAGACGCCCTATCCACTGCGCCACTCACTGCCTGGTCAGGCTAAAATTTTTGCTAGTATAAATAGATATCTTTATGAGCATAAAGAACAAAATTCACTTGAGAATTTCCATGAATTAAAATATTACAATCTAGTCCTGACCAAGATAGCTCAGCTGGTTAGAGCCCTGGTCGGCAAATTGCGGCTCTTTGGCCCCTTGAGTGTAGCTCTTCCACAAAGTAACACGTACGGGCGCTACCTCGATAAGGAATGTACCTACCTATATAGTTTAAGTTTTAAAATTTTGGCTCTCAAAAGAAATTTCAATCGTTGTACTGTTGATATTTGGCTCTGTTGACTGAGTTTGCCAACCACTGGGTTAGAGCATTGTCTTGAAGGCAGAGGCTGCCAGTTTGATCCATGGTCAGGACACATATAGGAACCAATTCATGTTCCTGTCTCTCTCGTGAAAAATCAAAACAAAAATTTTTTTAATCAATTTAAAAAATAAAATACTACAATCTAGCCTGTGTTGAAACAGTGGATAAAGTGTCAACCTGGAATGCTGGGGTTGCCAGTTTGAAATCCCAGGCTTGCCTGGTCAAGGCATATACAAGAAGCAACTACTATGAGTTGATGCTTCCTGCTCCCCCACTTCTCTCTCTAAAATCAGTAAAATCTTTTTTAAAAATTCCAACCTATATCTTTAGACAGATAATAAAGACACCTCCTAGTACTTCCAAACACACAGCAAACTGCGAACAACCACAGCAACCCAGTGCAGTTGAAACCACTTCCTCTTTGTACTTGCAACTTGATCTCAGTCACACATCTGAGATGAGCTCTTACTCAGGTAAAAGAACATACTTATGGAAGATGCCTGGATGAAGGAGAGCTTGTCAAGCAATGAAATTCACTACCCAAATTGCTTATACTTTCACCTGGCTTACTTTGATATTGACTTTTACCTAGGACTCACAGTTGCTTCACTTTACCTGTTTATTGCTTGTTATATGTGCCTTGACTGGGCAAACCCAAGGTTTCGAACTGGTGACCTCAGCAGCATTTCAAACCAATGCTCTATCCACTGCACCACCACAGGCTAGGCCCATTTGGTTTTTATTGTTTTTTTACAGGGACAGAGAAAGTCAGAGAGAGGGATAGACAGGGACAGACAGACAGGAACAGAAAGCATCAATCATTAGTTTTTCATTGCCGTTGTGACACCATAGTTGTTCATTGATTGCTTTCTCACATGTGCCTTGACTGCGGGCCTTCAGCAGACCGAGCAACCCCTTGCTGGAGCCAGCGACCTTGGGTTCAAGCTGGCAAGCTTATACTCAAGCCAGATGGGCCTGCGCTCAAGCTGGCAGGCTTGGGGTCTCGAACCTGGGTCTTCTGCATCCCAGTCCAACGCTCTATCCACTGCGCCACCGCCTGGTCAGGCCCATTTGTGTTTTTTACCACTGGCTGGCATGGTAATTTCCACAAGAAGAAAGGAAGCTTGGCAGCTGAGTTAAGTAATTCTCCGGGTATGCTGCAGTAGTGTGGAATATGAACTTTGAAAAAAGAACTCCTCTTTCCTGCCTCTCATTAACCTGTCCCCATCACTGTAACTTTCCTACTCAATTTGGATCTAATAGCTCAAACCACATAGACAGATGGTCCTACTGCATGAATCTCAAAAACAATCCAAATGTATGTAATTAGGAGTACCCTATATTCTACTATCTTAAAATTAGCAAATTAACTTAAAATGCTTCTATTTTGGGGGGTTAGAAGAAAATTTTGATAATACAGACTCTTTACGAATATAAAGAACATTTACTTGAGAATGTCTGCATGAATTGAAATACAGTGGCACCTTGACACACAAGTTCAATTCCTTTCATAGCTGAGCTCGTGACTCAATTTGCTTGTGTGTCAAATCAAATTTCCCCATTTAAATTAAAGGGAATGCAATTAATCCGTTCTAGCCCCCAAAAACCCACACAAATTATTTGTTTCATATGTATTTAAATAAGGAAATGTACTTTATAAATAACAAATACATATGTATGCATAATACGAGAGAATGTAAAGAAATAAACTGGTTTATGAAGTATATTTATCTTCGAGGTCAGGCAAAGATGCTGGCGGAGGAGGTTTTGATTTCATGCAGTACCACTTAACATAACTTACTCTCTACACACTTAACACTACATTTAATTGCAAAGTTTAACTTACACACTATGTATGATGCGGGAGCTCGTAATTCAAATATCCGCTCGTGACTTACAGGAAAAAATCTCGTGAGTGACTGCTTGTCTCTCAAATTGTTCATGATTTAAAGTGCTCATGTGTCAGGGTACCACTGTACTACAATTTGGCCCTGGCCAGTTGGCTCAGTTGATAGTATGGACATCCCACATTCAATTCCTGGTAAGGGCACACAGGAGAGGTGACCATCTGTTTCTCTCCTCCTCCCCTTTTCTCCCTCTTCCCCTCCCCGCAGCCAATGGCTCCATTGGTTTGAGCGTTGGCCCTAGGCACTGAGGATAGCTTGCTATAGCATCAACCTCATGAGCTAAAAATTGCTCAGTTGAGCTCTGGCCAGTTGGCTCTGTGGTAGAGCATCAACCTGGCATGTGGAAGTCCTGGGTTTGATTTCCAGTCAGGGCACACAGGAGGGGCGCCCTTCTCTTCTCCTGAAGCCATGGCTCAAGTGGATCAAGTAAAGTTGGCCCCAGACACTGAGGATGGCTCCATGGCCTCTGTACCTCAGGCACTGGAATAGCTCAGTTGCCAAGCAATGGAGCAGCTGCCCACACAGACAGAGCATTGTCTAAAAGAGGACTAGCTGGGTGTCTCTCTGCCTCCCCTCCTTTCAAATAAAAAGAAGCAATTCCAGTGTTGTATAAATACCTGAGTGCATTACTTACACACACCTAGGGGGTTTTAGAGATTTAATTTATTTATTTATTCATTTTAGAAAAGAGAGAAAGAGGGAGAGGGGGAGAGAGGAGAGATAGAGGACAGAGGAGAAAGAGAGAGAGGAGAGAGAGAAGGGGGAGGGCAGGAAGCATCAACTCCCTAAGTGCCTTTGGACCAGGCAAGCCCGGGGTTTCAAACCAGTGACCCCAGCATTCCAGGTCGACACTTTACCCACTGCACCACCACAGGTCAAGCACACCTAGCTGGTACAGCCTGCTAAACACACCTCCTGGGCTACAGACCTGTGCAGTATGTTATATACTGTACACTGCAGGCAACTGTTAACACAGTGGTAAGAATTTGTGTATCTAAACACAGAAAGTTACTGTTATTGTATACAACTGGCAGTGGAGATTTCATAAGGGAGAAAAACAAACATTTAATTACCAGTATACCTCCTGTATACCTAAGAGACCAAGGAAAACTGAGAACCTCATCAAAATGGCTAAAACCACCACCTTAAACATTAAATATCTTTTTCAGCAGAAGACAGAAGATGTTGATGATGAGAGAGTCAGTTATGGGAGGTGACCAGGAAAAGCACAGCAAACAAAGGTAAGATTGTTATAAACTGAAGTCATGGTCTTCTGCATTGATAAGGGTTTCTAGAGATAAAATCGCTCCTCTTCCCAGTACAAGGAGGGAGACACCTTTACAAAGAGATTTCCCTTACAAATGTCAATGTTTTCTATAAAGAGCAACATCTACTAGGTTTTCAGAGCTTCTCCTGTGTTGGCATTTCTTAAAAATTATCTAGCCTAGCCTGACCTGTGGTGGCGCAGTGGATAAAGCGTCGACCTGGGAACACTGGGGTCACCGGTTCGAAACCCAGCACTGGTTCGGTCAAGGCACATATGGGAGTTGATGCTTCCAGCTCCTCCCCCCTTTCTCTCTCTCTCTCCTTCTCTCTCTCACTCTGTGTCTCCTCTCTAAAATGAATAAAATAAAAAGAAATTTTAAAAAAAAATTATCTAGCCTAAAATACTCCTACGCCAAAGAGACATTTGCTGATAAATCCTATTCCCCACATTATACACCTGGCATGACAACAAACACGTGAGTAATGAATTGCCCTACGTAATGACGTTACAACAGCTACAAAGTCACTAGGCAACAAGAGTTTTTCAGCTCCGTTACAATCTTTAGGGACCAGTTTGAATGTGGTCCATCCTTGACCAGAACGTCATTATTTGATGACAATGCATGACTGTATTTAGATAGAAGTTACAAAAAGTTTTTAAGAAAAAGCTCTATTTTTCTACTGAGCTGGATAATTGGTTCATTGGAGCATAGTCCCAATACGCCAAGGCTGCATGTTCGATCTCCAGTGAGGGAACATACAGCAACAATCAATGTTTCTGTCTTCTCTCCCCTCTTCCCTCTCTAAAATCAATATATTAAATTAAGAAAAGAAAAAGAAACAGCTGTACTGAAACCAGATCTTCAGTTTTTTTTCAAGTTTATAGTGTCTCTTAGGAGATAACAACAGGCCTCCTCAGACTGCCCCAGCAAGCACTGGCCAAGCTGGATCAGACTATTCCAGGGGTTTACCCAGGCACAGATAGCCAACAACTGACTGGGATGGGTGGCCAGAACCAAAAATTTGTCTCTGTCCAACTTTTGTGTGCTGACTCAGTCTTCGCGGACAGTAGACAGAAGCAAGGGATGCCAGGCTCCTAGATCTTACCCAACCTGGAGTTTCCTTGTGCTCTCACCTTCCCCATTCCTACCTTAGATGATTTCGTTCCAAGATTGTCCAATCATAACTACTGAATTAGAATACATAAATATGTACAGTTTCTCCTTAACCTCTAAATTCACTTCAAGTGTTTATTCAGGGGGACTGGTCTGAGCTTTGTCCCCAGTCTCGTTTGGCTGCCTGCCGGATAAACCTTGTTTATTTCTGCGGAGAACCTGTTGCCTCAAAGCAACGTCTTCTCTGTATGTGACAAGAAACAGACCCACTGACTTTGTTAACCGTATTATACTGAAAAGGCCCCTTATCAACCATAAATTTATATCAGTGTGAAGAATTCTACCCAGTTTTCTGGGTCTTTTTTAAAAAAAAAAATCAGCCCAAAGATGTCACTTATGCTAAAAGCCCATGATACCAAACTTAGATTTAACACCTGATCTAACTACAGTTTCAACTTCTCCCAGAAACATAATATTAATGAACCAGTCAAGAATTCTCTGGTCAAGAAACAATAAGGTAATTCACCACAAAGACCCTTCCTCATCACCGCCCCCCGAAAGAAAAAAAATCTGTAAGATACAACCCTTCACCTTCTCTTTCCCCAGAGAAAAGATGTCCCTAAATAATCACTTCTGATTTCTTTCACTAATAGCTCCCTTGCCTGACCCTGTTTTCTATAAAAATCTTCCATTTTGGGCCTGACCTGTGGTGGCACAGTGGATAAAGCATTGACCTGGAACACTGGGCTTGCCTGATCAAGGCACATATGGGAGTTGATGCTTCCTGCTCCTCCCCCTGCTCTATCTCTTCCTCTCTCTCTAATAAAAAGAAATAAAAAAAATTATAAAACCTTCCACTTTGTACAACCCATTGGTGGGAGCACCCTTCTAGTTACTAGATGCTCCACTCATGAATAATTTAATAAAGCCACATAAGGCCCTGGTAAATAGCTCAGTTGGTTAGAGCATCGTCAAGAAGCACAGAGATTGCCCTTTCGATACCCAGTCAGGGCACATACAGGAACAGCTCAATGGTCCTATGTGTGTATGTGTGTGTCTCTCCCTTCCTCTCTAAAATCAATAAACAAACATTAAGAAAATAAAAACTAAAATAAAACCACTTAAAAATCTCCACATTTACTTCGTTCAATTTTGTTTTTTCATGACTATTACCTTGGGCGAGTAACTCTTCACCAAGCTGTATTTCTTCAAGGAAGAATTTCTGAACAGCTTCAGCATCTTTAAGGTCAGGTAACTGTTTTAAAAAAAAATTTAATAACTGTTAACAAAATTATGTCAGGGGACATAACCAATACACAGAACATCATACCACTAATAAAACCCACAAAAATCGCAATTTACTCATCAAAAGCAATCGCAAAAATTAGTTATCTACATTGAAATAAGTTAAGAAAAAAGAATTTATTGCTCAAACTGGTATTTGAACAGTTCTTAGAAAGCTGTGAGTCAAACCTAAAGTAAAAGAGGAATACAAATAACTCTCTATCATAAAATATGCACAGTACCATTTTTTGATTACCATTATTTTAGAACTTTATCTGTTATCACCTTGTTTTTCTAGTCCAACATTATCTTGTATAGATTTTACATGCATCTAAAAGATTATAGTTACTCTTAAATGGCAATAGAATATACCATTAAAGACTATATAACTGCAAAAAAAAAAAAAAAAAAAGACTATATAACTGCATAATAATTATATATTTGTTGAGCATTTGAGGTACTTCAAACATCTGCTATCATAATTACAAGCAGCTTTGATGAAGTAAGTATGCACTTTTGTGTTTGTTTTCCAGTTTGTTACCTATTACAGGACCGAATGACTAACAATGCCCCAGCTATTTTGCTTCTTTCTTAAAAATGCAAACCCACTCATAAAAAATTCCTTTTTATTTAAAGATCTGGATTCTATTAATATAAATTTTGGTTCTTAGATTATATTAAATACACTCCTATTACACTGGGGAACAAAATTTTTGTTGCATCCACAAAAAACACTTGTTCTTGCCTGACCTGTGGTGGCGCAGTGGATAAAGCAATGACCTGGGAACACTGAGGTTGCCAGTTCAAAACCCTGCACTGGTCTGGTCAAGGCACATATGGGAGTTGATGCTTCCAGCTCCTCCCCCTTTCTCTCTCTCTCACTCTCTGTCTCCTTTCTAAAATGAATAAAATTAAAAAAATTTTAAAAATTAAAAAACAAAACACTTGTTCTTACCTAATTCAAGTGTGCTGATCTCAAATCTGACATTAGTTTTTCTCTGTAAGCTACAGTTTTTTTGCAATTTAAGAGTTTAGGTTTTCATCTTATTGTAAAACTTTCAACATTTAGTTTAACATAATGAAGTAGCAATGTCTTCTTGGGCATCATCTTTGTGAAAATATAATAATTTATATAATGCAGTAAATACACTAATACACTAAAAGACATGATTGCATTAGAATTTGTCTACAATTTCAAAATAGAACATATTAAAACTTATTTTAATCATAAAACTTGTGCAAAACTTATTTCAATTCTATTCAGGCAAAAATTTGCGTTTGTAGCTCTTGCGTTTGTGTACTTGTTGAGGACAATCTCGTTTGATGCTCCAACAGTAGTCTATCATCATATTTCTGTCCCATCACCCTGATAAGGCTCTATCGTCTTCAGATCTTTTTTTTTTTTTTACAGGGACAGAGAGTCAGAGAGAGGGACAGATAGGGACAGACAGGAGGAACCGAGAGAGGTGAGAAGCATTAATCATTAGTTTTTCGTTGCCGTCGCAACACCTTAGTTGTTCATTGATTGCTTTCTCATATATGCCTTGACCGCGGGCCTTCATCAGACCAAGCATCCCTTTGCTGGAGCAAGTGACCTTGGGTCCAAGCTGAGGAGCTTTCCCTCAAGCCAGATGGGCCCACGGTCAAGTGGGCGAGCTCGGGGTCTGGTACCTGAAACTTCCGCATCCCAGTCCGTCACTCTATCCACTGCGCCACCACCTGGTCAGGCTCGTCTTCATATCTTGACAAAAGCGTTCCCTGCTCATCACTAACAGCTCCAAGATTTTTGGGAAACTTATCAAGGTGACAGTTCAGAAAGTGAATCATAACGCATAATGAAATAGAATGTCTTCTTGGGCATCATCTTTGTGAAAATATAATTTGAAGTCCATCAAATACACCTGCTTTTATCTTCTTGAAAGACAAGGCAGGAAAAGCAGAAATAATATGTTGAAAGCATTCACTTTATTCAAAGCCTGAACAAACTGCTTAAGCTAAGTTTGATGTGAAATGGGATAAAAATTATCCTGTCTCAACTAACTACAGGTTCATTCAAAATATTTTGCATCCCTAGTTCCAGAGCTTCATGTTTCAGCCACTCCTTGTGTGTCGTGTTTCTCCCGAGCTCGGCTGTCCCACAAACACAGAAGGCAAGGATACTTCGTGAAACCTCTCTGTTGTCCTAGCAGAAAATTTACCATTTTAAGATCTACACAAATGATCCAGTTATGCTCCTCATACTTCAGAAAGTCGAGGACAATTTTTATGTCATTACAATCTTCTCGCAGATGAGATGAATAACCAATTGGAACCACTGCATAAACATTACCATTGTGTAGAAGAACACATTTCAGGCTCCATTTAGAGCTGTCAAAAAGTAGCTGCCATTTTGTTAAGACTGTAAGTGGTTACACCTAGCTGGCTGAGAAGACTACTGATATCATGACAGTAAACAAAGTGTCTTCGGAAAAAATGTCCACAAAGGAGGCTAATAACTCAGCTGCTTTGTTTGATTGGCCCAAATCTCTTACTAAGTCATTCAATTCGGGTTGGCTAAACTGCTGAGGGGTTAATGACTGCTTGGCATCAGAAGAAGACACTTCAGATTCTACAACCATTTCCTCATGCATCTTATCAAAATACACTTGATCACCATGTTCACTTTCTTCGTCCTTAGAAGAAATAAAATCATTGAAAACTGGAACCAAGCCTGACCAGGCGGTGGCGCAGTGGATAGAGCGTCTGACTGGGATGCAGAGGACCCAGGTTCAAGACCCCAAGATCACCAGCTTAAGCACGGGTTCATCTGGCTTGAGCAAAGAAAAAAAAAAAACCTCACCAGCTTAGACCCAAAGTCGCTGGCTCGAGCAATGGGTTACTTGGTCTGCGGAAGGCCTGCGGTCAAGGCACATATGAGAAGGCAATCAATGAACAACTAAGATGTCACAACAAAGAACTGTTAAATGATGCTTCTCATCTCTCTCTGTTGTTCCTGTCTGTCTGTCCCTATGTATTCTTCTGACTCTCTCTGTCCCTGAGGAAGGAAGGAAGGAAGGAAGGGAGGGAGGGAGGGAGGGAGGGAGGAAGAGAGGGAGGGAGGAAGGATGGATGAATACTGGAACCAGGAGTGTCTCAGAGTATGGGATAGATCATATTGCTGAAGGAATATTAGGATATGCGATTATATGCAATTTTTTTTTTTTAATTTACAGGGACAGAGAGACAGAGAGAGGGATAGATAGGGACAGACACAGGAGCTGAGAGAGATGAGAAGCATCAATCATCAGTTTTCGTTGCTGTCGTAACAACTTAGTTTTCATTGATTGCTTTCTGACATGTGCCTTGACCACGGGCCTTCAGCAGACTGAGCCACCCCTTGCTGGAGCCAGCGACCTTGGGTCCAAGCTGATGAGCTTTTGCTCAAGCCAGATGGACCCGCGCTCAAGCTGGCGAGCTCAGGGTCTCGAACCTAGGTCTTCCGCATCCTAGTCCAACGCTCTATCCACTGCGCCACCGCCTGGTCAGGCGCCATTTTTTTCTTGCTGATGCCCTTTGTATGAATCAGACAGAAATAACAGTTACTGCTGTAGTCCTTAGGTTCATGCCAAACCATGGGAATACCAAAAGGCATTCCTTTGTGTTTTCCTTTTGTCCAGTCACGAAGCATTTCCTCACAATTATGACACACAATATGAGGAGCCCAATTCTTGTCTTGATTGCCAAAGGGAACTTGAAAATAGGTAATATATGCACGTGTCACAAATGATGAAATATTGCACCTTTGAAGTTGAAGTGTTTAACAGCCACATATATAACAGAAGGTGTCAGGACTATTCTTACATTTACGCCTACTCGAAGAAGCCATGATTCAATCTTAAAACAAAATAAGAGGGTGTTTTTATCAGGTAATAATTTTTTACATTTAAAACAACTACAATTGCCTGACCAGGTGGTGGCGCAGTGGATAGAGCATCAGACTAGGATGTGGAAGACCCAGGTTCGAGACCCCAAGATGGCCAGCTTGAGCGCGGGCCCATCTGGCTTGAGCAAAAAGCTCGCCAGCTTGGACCCAAGGTCACTGGCTCCAGCAAGGGGTTGCTCGGTCTGCTGAAGGCCCTAGGTCAAGGCACATGTGAGAAAGCAATCAATGAACAACTAAGGTGTTGCAATGGCAACGAAAAACTAATGATTTATGCTTCTCGCCTCTCTCCATTCCTTTGTCTGTCCCTATCTATCCCTCTCTCTGACTCTGTGTCCCTGTAAAAAAGAAATTAAATAAATAAAAATAAAAATAAAAAAAAGGTGATAAAAATGAAAAAGTCAGTGCTAAGGATTTTTTCATCCCATAATCACTTTAAAACAACTACAATTATGTAAATGTGATGTTTGTAAAACATTAATTGCCTTGTGTTTATGTTCAATCCAAGAGTCATTGCCCTTTAACTCCAATTTAAAAACCAATGCATGCCATTAACTGTAACAAAAAGAAATTAAAATTGTATAAAAACTGGAGCATGCAACAAAAATCGAATTTCAGATTTGAAATCAGCGATGCCAAAATATATAGAAAACATTCTAAAACCTCATGCAACAGAAAATGAAAAAATAATTTGTTCCCCAGTGTTATCCAACGTGGGTGAAAAACAATTAAGTTTCTGAAAGCCAAGGCATCTCTCACTGACTACCCCAGGATACAGCAAGAATTTGATGAGACCTGAATCCAAGCCTTTAATATATCAATGTTCCTATAGCCTTAGAAAGACTACTGAAACAGCCTGACCTGTGGCGGCGCAGTGGATAAAAGCGTCGACCATGCCTGACCTGTGGTGGCGCAGTGGATAAAGCATCGACCTGGGAACACTGAGGTTGCCAGTTCAAAACCCTGCACTGGTCTGGTCAAGGCACATGTGGGAGTTGATGCTTCTAGCTCCTCCCTCCTTTCTCTCTCTCTCTCTCTCACTCTGTGTTTCCTCTCTAAAAAATGAATTTAAAAAAAAAAAAAAAGCGTCGACCTGGGAACACTGAGGTCGCCAGTTCAAAACCCTGCACTGGTCTGGTCAAGGCACATATGGGAGTTGATGCTTCCAGCTCCTCCTCCCTTTCTCTCTCTCTCTCTCTCTCTCTCACTGTGTCTTCTCTCTAAAATGAATAAAATAAAATAAAAAACTACTGAAACACAATGAACACATTTCAGAAAGGTAGTTTGGACACAATAGAACTGTGTGGTTGTCTCTCATTTTCACTTCAGTATTATCAAGTCCAGTAAGTCTGCTGTCTTACTTGTTTCATATTTGAACAAAATGTAACATTTATCGTTTTTCCCCTTGCCTCAACTTGCTTCAAAAAAACTACTGATCCAGTAGTCCAAGTCCTGGGAATCCAGACAATGGAATTTATTTCAATAAAATGAAAAGCTCGCCTGGCCTGTGGTGGCACAGGATAAAGTGTTGACCTGGAGTGCTGAGATCGCTGGTTCAAAACCCAGGGCTTGCCCAGTCAAGGTACATATGGGAGTTGATGCTTGCTGCTCTTCCCTCCTTCTCTCTTTCTCTCTAAAATAAACAAACAAAATCTAAAAACAGCAAAAGAAAAAAAGAAAAGCTCCTTGGCAAGGAAGCTCAATTGGTTAGAGCAACATCCCAATATGCCAAGGTTGTAGGTTCAATCCCATCAGAGCACATACAAGAATCAACCAAAGAATGCATAAAGAAGTAAAACAATAAATCAGTGTCTCTTTCCCTTCCTCTCTCTCTAAAAATCAATCAAGTTAAAAAAAAAACAAAACTATACACACCTGACCTGTGGTGGCGCAGTGGATAAAGCATCTACTTGGAATGCTGAGGACACCAGTTCAAAACCCTGGGCTTTCGTGGTGGTCAAGGCATGTATGGGAGTTGATGCTTTCTGCTTCTCCCCCCATCTTTCTCTTACATCTCTCTCTCTCTCCCCCTCTCTAAAATCAATAAATAAAATCTTAAAAAAGAAAAACAAAACTATATGCACAGAGATTAACATTTACTTACTTACACATCACAGAACATTTTTTTTATCAGGCAGATAAAGCTATGTAGTCATTTAAAATAATCATAAATACAGGATCTATGGCTGTGGTTCTTAACCTGGGTTCTATTGAACCCTAGGGGTTCGATGAGTCGGTCTCAGGGGTTCAAAGAAGCCTCTGCCGCGGAGGCCAGAATAAAGTAATACTGTAATTTTTTGTGAGTTCTTGCACTTTGTTGGTTTTGTTCTTTGAGCAAGGTGATGTTCATGCACGACTCATTTTGTGCACCAGTAAAAACACATATATACCTATGTCTTGAATTTGGAAAAAATAATTATATTGTATTTATCACTAAAGAAGGGTTTGGTGAATACACATATGAAACTGGTGGGTTTGGTACCTCAAAAAAGGTTAAGAGCCGCCTGACCTGTGGTGGCGCAGTGGATAAAGCGTCGACCTGGGAACACTGAGGTCGCCAGTTCAAAACCCTGCACTGGTCTGGTCAAGGCACATATGGGAGTTGATGCTTCTAGCTCCTCCCCCCTTTCTCTCTCTCTCTCTCTCTCTCTCTCTCTCGCACTCTGTGTCTCCTCTCTAAAATGAATAAATAAATAAAAAAAAAAAAAAAAAAAAAAAAAGGTTAAGAGCCACTGATCTATGGAAAAGAAAAAAGTGAACAAGAAGACTTATACCACCTGTGGTGGCGCAGTGGATAAAGCGTCGACCTGGGAACACTGAGGTCGCCAGTTCAAAACCCTGTACTGGTCTGGTCAAGGCACATATGGGAGTTGATGCTTCCAGCTCCTCCCCCCTTTCTCTCTTTCTCTCTCTCTCTCTCTCTCTCACTCTGTGTCTCCTCTCTAAAATGAAAAATTAAAAAAATTTAAAAAATTAAAAAAAAAATTTATATCTACATTTATATATTACAACTAGGTAAAAAATTGTCAGGTGATAGGATTCTGGATCAGTGGCTATGAATATGTAACTTCTGAAATAAACAGATGTGGTTGTAAAGGAAAGAAAAATTAATGTTTTATTTTATTATTTTGAAGCAGCTGAGTGAAAAGGTTTGAGCCTTTTGGTATAAATGTTTTCTGGAGACTACCATCTTACTACCCCTTAAATACTGGGCTAATAGTCAAGTTGTCTGGTTTTTATAGCCATAAAAATGAGAAACAATGAAGAGCTGGATAATTTACAACTGATCTCAGTTAACTATTCCTAAAAACAGCAAATTATACAGTGTGTCCGTAAAGTTACGGTGCACTTTATAGTTTGCACTGGTCAAAAGTGTACCGTGATTTTACGGACACACTGTATTTTAAAATAGAACATCAAGGTATGTATTTTAAAATAGAACATTAAGGTAGCTTTCTTCAAAATATATACATGAAATAGAGTTTTGGGGGTATTTCTTTTCTTATTCACCTTTTTTTATCAGAGAGGAGAGAGAAATAGAGGAAAGAGAGAAAGAAGGGGAAAGAGCAGGAAGCATCAACTCCCATGTATGCCTTCATCAGACAAGCCCGGGGTTTCGAACCAGCGATCTCAGCGTCCCAGGTCAATGCTTTAATCACTGCAGCACCACAGGCCAGGCCACGAAATAGAGTTTTAAATAATTACTTCTATAAACTATACTGTAGAGGGGTGGGCAAAAGTAGGCTTACCATTGTTTGTATGTAAAATACATTAATTAATAAATACAAATTCAAGTGTTTCGTGTACTCACAACTATAAAGCTACTTTGCACACTCCTACACAATCTAAATAAAGAAGTAGACTAAGTATTACCTTGGAAAGTCCAGCTCTCTCCTTGGCAAGCTTTTGTTTCTTTCTTCCTACAAGAAATGAAATATTTTCATTTTATCATTAAAATGGTAAAAGAAGTCTAAATGCTGTGGCAGTCATTCATTTTATTTCCAAAATATTACCAATTCTTGGGCTTTCTGCTTCTCAGGTCCCCTTGTGATTTGTCAGGGTCATATGAATAGTTCTGGTCAAGGAGCTTTGGGCAATAACGACATTTCTGGTCAGGAGCTTTTTCCTTCCTCCTGGGCACCAAGATCAGCCATTTACAAGATGGAGACAGCTCTAACAGCTAGGTCTCATGAGTAATTACAGCAGAGCAAGCCCTCCCTGCCAATCTACTAGGAATATGAAAATGAGCTAGAATTAAGCCACCACTGCTAAGGAATTTCATTACTAAAATACAGTAGATTCTATTTACTAAATGTTGAACACTGACTGGCATTCTTAAGGAGAGCAGGAGAATTACCATTTAAGAAAGTTATTTTACAGTTTTTAAAAGATTTTATTTCTTGATTTTGAGAGAAACAGAGGCAGGGAGGAGCAGTAAGCATCAACCTGTAGTATATAGTTGTTTCCCATATGTGCAGTGTGACCAGACAAGCCCAGGGTTTTGAACCAGTGACCTCAGCATTCCAGTTTGAATGCTTTACCCACTGCACACCACAGGTCAGGCAAAGAGAATGTTTTCTTTAAAAACAAAAAAATATATATAATAAACAAATACAGCCCTGGCCACATAGCTCAGTTAGTTGGAGCACTGTCCCAATATACCAAGGTTGCTGGTTCAAACCCGTCAGTGCACATACAAGAGTCATTCAATGAATGCATAAGTAAGTGAAACAAGATGTCTGCCTCCTACACCTCCACTCTCTCCAAAATCTCAAATTATACTGCTCACAAAAATTAGAAGATTTTCAAAATGAATATGAAGTGATAAAATATCTAACTTTTGTGAGCAGTGTATGGAATAAATAAATGTAGGCCCTGGATGGTTATTAGCTCAGTTGGTTAGAGCGTTATCCCAATATGCCAAAGTTGTGGGTTCAATCCCCAGTCAGAGCACATATAGCAATCAACCAATGAATGCATAAATGAAACAAATCAGTTTCTCTCTCTCTATTTTTTAAAAATAGTCCTGGCCTGATGGCTCAGTTGGTTGAATCATCCTGAAACACAGAGGCTGCTGGTTCGATCCCTGGTCAGGGCACATACAGGAACAGATTGATGTTCCTGTATCTCCCTCTTTTGCTAAAATCAATTTAAAAAAAATTAAATGTAGTGTTTATGCATTTGATAAATATTCAGGGATAGGGAATAGTGCTCAGAAATGCATTGTTAAATTCTTAACTCACTATTGCTATCTAGTTAAGGGGGAAAAAAAGCTCTGCCTACAGTCAAAGATGTGGGTTATTTCCTTTATGGGGGGCGGCTTGTTTTTGCTATGAAACAGCAAGACTACATCTCCAGGAGCAAGAGATGTGTACTTAAATTGGCAATTCACTGTAGACCCCAATGGGAAGGTGCTGGCACAGAGAAGGCACAGGCTTTGTCTATATGCCAGCTCTTCCACTTACAGTGCCACCTTGGGCAAGCTACAGTAACTTTTTTTTTTTTAATTCATTTTAGAGAGGAGACACAGAGTGAGAGAGAAAGGCGGGGGGGGGGGGGGAGAGAAGCTGGAAGCATCAACTCCCATATGTGCCTTGACCAGACCAGTGCACCAGTGCAGGGTTTTGAAGTGTCGACTTCAGTGTTCCCAGGTCGACGCTTTATCCACTGCGCCACCACAGGTCAGGCGCTACAGTAACTTTTGCTTCACTTTCTTCCTATGTAAAATTCGTCCAAGAACAGTGCCTGTGTTAGAGATGTGAGGATTAAATAAGTTCATGTATGTGAAGTATTTTTAAATTGTGCTTAGTTTATAACATGCCATACATGTGCTTTTATTATATAGTTCAATACCAACTCTTCAGCTAAGGAGCTGTGCTACGATAAAATACCTAATGACTAAAATCTAGCAGTGACATGGTGAATAACGTGACAAAGCTAGCTAGAAAAGGCAAGGTTCTAATACTTAATACTTGGATGACCTCAGGTAAATAAATCTCTGTGGGAGACAACCAGTAGCAAAGCTCTTGTAGTTAGAGGCTTAAGCAAAAGACTTAGTTCTGCCCCATATTGGCAATAAAGGTGAGTATTTGCATTCATCCCAACCCCCACCTCACTTGCTTTGTTAAGTTGCTAAAGGCTAAGTTTTTCTCCACACCTCCTTGTTAGTTGTGGAGAGACCGGAGGCAGTTTCCTTTTTATTCTTTGTTTCCTGAAGTTAAGATGTTATGTATGGTGGGGGTTTTCTGCACTTGGGAGAATTCTTGGGTTACCTTGAAAATGTGACTTTGATTGCTAATGACTTCACTTTGACATATAAATAAAGCAAGTAGGGTGGTGGAGACTCATTTTTTGCAAGCTATCTTCTGCATTGCAGAATCCTCCCGAGCCTATTCTATGTATTTTTCTTTAAGCCTATTTTCTTAATTTCGCATAGTTCCCACACAGTACTTGGAATTACTAGCCACGCTGGTTCGCGGCAAATCTCAACTCTCCAAAGATAAGGCACAGTTAACTTTACCACTGTCAGAAACAAAGCCGGAATAAAACAAGCAAATGTCCTCCACAAATCCAAGTCCTAATGCATTACTAAAGAGGCAGTGATCACCTGACCAGGTGGTGGCGCAGTGGATAGAGCGTCGGACTGGGAAGCGGAAGACCCAGGTCGCCAGCTTGAGCACGGGCCCATCTGGCTTAAGCAAAAAGTTCGCCAGCTTGGACCCAAGGCCCCTGGCTCCAGCAAGGGGTGGCTCGGTGTGCCAAAGGCCCGCAGTCAAGGCACATGTGAGAAAGCAATCAATGAACAACTAAGATGTCGCAACGGCAACGAAAAACTAATGATTGATGCTTCTCACCTCTCTCCATTCCTGTCTGTCTGTCCCTCTCTCTGACTCTGACTGTCTCTCTGTCCCTGTAAAAAAATAATAGTAAAAAAAAAAATAAAAATAAAGAGGCAGTGATCTGCCCTGGCTGGGTGGCTAGGTTGGTTGGAATGTCACCCAGAAGCTCAGAGGTTGCCGGTTCAATCCCCAGTCAGGGCACATACTGGAACATCCATCCTATCTCTCTCTCCCTCTTCCTCTCTCGCTAAAATCAATACATTAAAATAAACAAAAATTAAAGAGGCGCCTGACCAATGGTGGCGCAGTGGATAAAGCGTCGACCTGGGAACCCTGAGGTCGCCAGTTCAAAACCCTGCACTGGTCTGATCAAGGCGCTTATGGGAGTTGATGCTTTCAGCTCCTCCCCCCTTTCTCTCTCTCTCTCTCTCTCTCTCTCATTCTGTGTCTCCTCTCTAAAATGAATAAATAAAATTTAAAAAGCTTAAAAAAAAAATTTAAAGAGGCAGTGACCTGTTTGCCTGTTAATTTACTATGGTCAGGAAGTCTTATTTAACCTTAAAAACTGGCTTTAACCACATCAGTATCTTTTGCCAATGTTAGCCCCATTAAACAAAGTGCCACAATTCTAAAGCTTAATACAATTTAGCAGTTTCAAAAGGTTAAAGTTGATCTTACATATTAATTTGAAGACTGCCTATTTTTTTTCTAACAAACTACTTTGCTAAGTGCTTATCACTGGGCAACTATTTGGGGAAAAAGAACACATTAACACATTCTATCCTCAAGTTGCTTAAGGGTTTTGTTTGGCCCTCTTTTGGCAGAAAATAACAAACAATACCAAACTACATTAACTAATTCCTAAATATCACGGCTCAGACTAAAACAGTAAGGAGAATACTAAGACTAGAAGAGAAATAGAAGACTTCACAGAGTAAAACTGCCACGAAGACGAGGAACACTTGGATGTTAAGAACTCTGTAAATTTTAGACACTACATGCCGCAATACTATCCTAAACCATACTAATTAGTTATTTAACTCTCACAGAAACACTAAGACATTTACGATTATCAGACCCATTTTACAGGTGATTCACACTAAAGCAGGTGAACTTCAGAGCATGCGTACTCCACCATTACTCTATACTGCCTCTAAATGCTGTAGAAGTAAAGACATTCCCATCAAAATAAAAGGCATTTCAGAAATGAACACGGTAGCCCTAGGGGTAGCCCTAGCAGGTTGCCTCAGCCGGCTGGCTCAGTGTGTAAAAGTCCTGGGTTCGACTGCCAGTCAGGGCACACAGGAGAAGGAACCGGTTGCTTCCTCCCCCATCTCCCTCACTTCCCCTCCCCACAGCCAAGGCTGGAAGGGTTGAAGCAAAGCTGGCTTTGGGCTCTGTGGATGGCTACATGGCCTGAGGCACTAAAGTAGCTCAGTTGACAAGCAGCAGCCCATCTGGGCAGAGCATCTTGTCCAGGAGGGGGCCTATAGGTGGATCTTGGTCTGGGTGCCTGCGGGAGTCTGTCTCTGCCTTCCGCCTCTCCCTTAATTTAAAAAAGAAAAAGAAAGAAATGAACATGGCAAGTTTGTGGAATGAACAGAGAAATACAATTTGCTAAGCCAGAATTTATGTAGAATGACAAAACTGGTAATAAAATCTGGTAGAGAGAAACTTAGTTTCCATTACCATCCAATTTTCTAGTTGTTCTTTTATAGGGTGGAGAGGAGTGTGTTGCTGCTGAATGTTAGATACAGTTACCAACTTTAAACATTCTGGCTTTAGTTTCCTAAGAAAACTTGTTACATTACCTTATTTTCAGTTATAGTATCAGACAGTATCTCTATGATAAAGGGACAGATGGTAACAGACTGGCAAACCAATCAGCAAAATCAGGCTTTGACTCCGAATTTGCTATAGGTTCCATGGGCTATTGTGTAAACCTAACAAGTTAAAAGAAACTTGTCTACACCTAAGATACAAGCTTACAAAAATATTCAAATTTAAATCATTCATATAGCATCCATTTAAACAAGATTATTTTGTCCGGTAGTTGACTCTGGGTTGGGTAGTGAAACCCTCCCTTGCCCTGAGCTGTCCGGCAGTTGTTAATCTTGCTCAAACCTCACACACCCAAATTCTCGAAACTGTCCCCAAGGCTGTTCCATGAACTGCACGCCCCACCAAACCGGTCGACCGTTACCATCCTCCCCCCTCTGCAGATATAAAAAACCCTCCCCGGGCGTGCCTTCACAGACTCACATCCGAGGGTCAGTGAACTCGCCCGGAGTCCTCCCAATAAAGCCTGACTTTTGCTCATCTGGCTGTTTCGGCTCTTCATTCGTTCATCGGCGGCACCCGGCAATCTTTCATATTTAATATATTTTTAAATGCTGAATCATTTTATACAGTTCTGTGTAAGTAAAACACACCTGTAATAAGCACTATAATTTAGAAGTCAATTTCCCAAATATATTAATAAAAATTATGCTTTTTAACAGGCTTCAGAATCTGATATTACTTCAAACCTTATTTTAAATAACTTAAGCCTAAAAAGAAATTAGAAAAGTTAACAAGCCAAAACAATTGAAAAATCCTGCAGATGTAAATATTCTATTGGAAATTAAGACTAGAAAAACTCATTAGCTAAACTGAAGTAAATTTAATTCCACAAATGCAAGACTCCCTCAAATTCTTAATATCAGCCAATCATACAATTACCTATAATCAAGAGTGAAAAATGACTGAATCAGTTTTAACTGCTGAAAATATCAAGTAAATTATATTCATAAAATCTTTGGCATTCATCGATTACTATGTGCCAGACGTTATAGTAACTCTACCTTTATTATACCATTTTACAAAAGTGAAACTAAAACTTTAAGTAGGTTGCCCAAGGTTACTTACTCAGTTAATAATTCAAACCTGATCACTTAAGTCATTACGCAACCACTCAAACCAGAAAGATAAATTATCGAATTAAAGATGAAAAGGAATTTTCAAGAAAATAATTCTTTTTTTTTTTAATTATTTTTTTATTTATTCATTTTAGAGGAAAGGGAGAGAGAGAGAGAGAGAAGGTGGGAGGAGCAGGAAGCTTCAACTCCCATATGTGCCTTGACCGGGCAAGCCCAGGGTTTTGAACCGGCGACGTCAGCATTCCATCCAGGTCGACACTTTATCCACTGCGCCACCACAGGACAGGCAAGAAAATAATTCTTAATGTATCTAGAAAGATAGCTTTCATTTCTTCAACCAAAAATTATTTTTCTCAAGGTCTTACAACAGAATTACAGCGTTTCCAAAGGAAGAAAATGTTAAAACATTCCTAACAAGAGCTATGTATTTGCAACTACTTTTAAAACTATAGGAAATTTATCTAAATTCCAGTGGTTACACTTAAGACCACCATTAATGGAGGGACCTTCCTCATGCCAAGAGTGGTGGTGGACACTGCAAACATCTTACTTAATGTTCAGAAAACCAACCAGAGGCCGGTGATGTTACCTGACCTTACTGAGAAAATTAAGATTCAGAAATCTCAAAATTATGCTGCTAATCTGTGACTAACCTGGACGTCGAAACTCAGTGTCAAATCCAAATTAGCATTCTTTCCATCAGTCTACCTAACCTTACATAAATTACTTCTATCTCAACCCTCCTAAAACATAAGTAAGCAGCAGGATTCCACGTCCTGTTGTGAGGCCAGCGCGGTCCACTGCGGCAGGCACTGGCCACACGTGGGTACTGAGAACAGGAAATGTCTTATAGAATTTAAAGAAATAGTACTAAGTAGAACATCACTTCTTTATCCTTTCTGGGCTTCAATTGTGTATCAATTTTAACTTTGGAAACTGAGCAACGTAGGTAAATTACAAAATATTTCCTAATCCAACAAATTTACTCTTCTATTTCTGCAAGTAAGTCTGCCTCGTTGATCCAAGAGCGCCGTGGCTCTGGGGCGCGATTCGCTCCCGCGCACGTCGGGGTGATGTCGCAGGTCTGAAATGGGGCCGCGCCAGCAGGAAGGCGCAGCCCTTGGACGCCCTACAGTGCTGTAGCATCCACTCATACCCTGGCACCACGGAGCAGCTGCCAGGAGGGTTTAAGAATGCAACGACGCCGCCGACTGGGTCTCACGCAGAAATTCGTAAATCAGAAAAAATAAGACTTTCCAGGTAATAAGCACATATGTTTTAAAAGGCGAACACTAATAAAAACGTAAAAAGAAAGAAACCCAAACCCCTGCCCCCAACACATACACATTCTAAGTTACAATACAAAAAAAATGTATTTATTTATACAACCAACATGAGGACACAAGTGGGAGAAGCATCCCCGCCGCTCCAAAATGGAGGGGCCGCCTCTTTCTGGGTCCGGCGCGAGGTGCTGGTGGCGGAGGCGAGAGGCAGCCGCCTGGGGCGGGGATCCACTCACGTTCTCGCAGCCTGTTCTTGAAGTCGGGGTCACTCCGTCTCTTGCGGTCGAAGTAAATGCAGTACCCGATGAAGAGGGCCCCGCACACGCCGGCGGCTATGGCGCTGTTCCGGCCTACCATCTTCTCTCGACCGCAGAGACTGGCTGGCGGCCGGAGGGGCCGGAAAGAAGCCGTTGGCCGCGAAACCTCAAAGCGACAGCACTACCCACTGAGACGAACGCGCGCGGAGAGATGGGGAAAGACAAAGCGCGCCATTTCCGGCCCGTCACCCAAGGCCCCCCAGGGCCAGCTGCGGCAGTGCCTGAGCAGAAGCCGCGGGTTGTCCGCCGCAGCGCCTGAGCAGAGACGTCTGCGCTGCTTCTGCCCCTGCCTAACGCGAAGTCCCGGAACTAGATGCTCTGTGCCGGAGTTCTGTTGTTTTGGCCTACAGACCTCCAGCATAGAGTGTCTACACTACAGCAAATGTTTTATCCTCGGCTATTGCACCTGGCCATGCCCAAGCCGAGGATGGAAGGTCCTTAGCATGCAGCCCAATACTTCTCTGGTATGCGGCCGCGTGTTATGCAAAATGGCTACGCGTGACATGCGTGTCATAGGTTCGCCATCACGGAACAGAACTTCCTCAGACAATGCGGGGCAGATGGCGCACATAGCTGCCAGTGCACCATGCACAAAAGCTGGAAGTTGCTGGTGACTAATGCTTCCCTTCATTCTTGTATAATGCAGGCTTATTTCATATTCTAGTGACTCTATTATCTGGCTGCACTTCGGGTGCGCAGCATGTGGGTCCTTGACTTAGTGCAGAAAAGATTTCACAACGGAAGTCCATGTGATTTTGAGAGTACGTTTTTTTAGTGTTGGGCGAAGCAATATGTTTCAAGGTTGAAACAAGAGGATTACATTTGCTCGCTTGTATTTTGCATTAGCACAGGGCAATGTCGTCTGTGTGGTCTGTGAAAGGCTGCTGGTGCTTGCACTCAGGGTGGCAGATTGTAAGGTGCAAATTGCCTTCCTGCTTGGGAGGGGCCATTATTTGCTATGAAAGGGGTTTTTCACCCGGCCATTTTGCTGGAGAGTCCAGAGAGGCAAGAGAGAGAGAGGATTGAGGGGGTTGGGAGCCTTGAGATTTTGGCCTGGCCTGTTTGGGGAGTGATGATGTGATAAGGTGCCAAGAAACTATAAAATTTAGTGTCAGCAATGCTATGAGTTAAAGTCAGGCCTGTTACCCCCTCCTTTTTGTGAAGAAAGGAAAGAAGAATGCAGGAGGAAGGGCTTGCATGAGCAACTGGGTCAGCTAAACCATAATTTAACTACAGAGCAAGGAAGATGGAACTTATCTGAGAATCCCTTCATTTTTTTTTTTTTTTTTCCAGTCCATCTTTTAATTTTTTTTGAAAAATTCCTGACATTACAGAACTAAACTGAAATGTAGTAATATTCCACTCTTACATTTCCATGACAAACAGAAAAAAAATTCATGAGCCCCCCTCCCACCCACCCCCAAAAAACCCAACAGGGATAAGCTTATAAAACTAAATATGGATCTCAGCATTAACAGCTGAACAGAGAAAGGAATTAAAACGCTTTAATTAAAAAATCACGAGTGGATGATAAAGTGTGTAGAAACTGAAAATTTACAAACTATTTAAAACCTGGAATCGCTGACTGTTCAGAAACTACACAGATGGATCAGGGTGGTGGTGAACAGCAGAAAGGGGTTATGGATGAATCTGCATTGTTCTAGCTGCTCCCCATGCCACCTGTCTCCGAAGAAAGCCTGACATTGATTAGATATTGAGCCAGGCTAATGCTGGCAGCAGATCCAGTGATGGTAACCTGCCTATCAGTAGATCCTTCCACTGGGTTCGCAATTTTGATCTGCGCCCCAGACATCTGACGGATCTCATTGATTTTGGCGCCTTGACGCCCAATTATGCAGCCAATCAAATCATTTGGAATGGTGAGTTCATGAGAAGTAGTCTGAGCAGATGCATCCAAACCTGCCCAATAGCCTTTCACCTCTGGAGAGCTGGATTCAATGCCACTGAATCCGGTGTTGCCATGCGTCATGGGAAAATGAGACTGTTGCATTGCCAACTGGTGCAGCTTGGTCAACTCTAGAGGTGGTCCCTCCAGGTCAGGGTTGAGGCACATGGACGGGGTGGTGTGGGGAAAGCTCGCACTGTCGCTGCCTGTGCTGTACCTGTCCTGACCACCTGCAAAGATGACTGGAGAACTGGACGGCTTGGGCCGGTACGGGATGGTCACGCCCTTCGGAGGGGACTCCAACATGACCACGCAGATCTGTTTCACACACTCAATGATGGATTGCGGAATGCCAGCAATAGTGATGGCCCGCTCAGTTGAGTTGGGTAGCATATCGCCTGCCACCTGGACCTGAGCCCCTGTACTCTCTCGTATTTCCTTGATCTTGCAACCACCTTTCCCAATCAGAGAGCCACACTGACTAGCAGGGACCACCAGCCGCAGCGTGACTGGGGGTTTACTGGCAGCTGTGCTATTGGTCATAGAGCTGCTGATGTCCTCTTCCAGTTTGTCAATGATCATAGCAAAAGCTTTGAAGATGGCATTAGTGGGTCCAGCCAAAGTGATAATTCTCTCAGGACAATTCCCTTCTGAGATGTTGATACGTGCACCACTCTCCTCGCGCATCTTCTTAACTGATTCTCCTTTCTTTCCGATGATACTGCCAACTTCCTTTCCATGCATAAGTAGCCGGATGGTAAGAGTGACGTTTAATCCACCTTCAATCACACCGGTGTCCATGTCGAGCAGTGTTCTGAGGAGCAGGACTTTCAGTGGTCAATCAAGTCTTTGGTCACTAGAGGCGCGAGGCGACTGAGGGGAAAAGGGGAGCGGGCGGGAAGGGGAAGGGCGGGAGGCCGGGGGCGGAACAATAGGGGCGGGTGGGAAGGCGAGGGGGGCCCCCGCGAACGGGCGGAGGAGGAGGAAGGGGGGTGGAGGAGGAGGAGGAGGAAGGGGGAAAGAGACCCCGGGGCGGGTGGAGGGCGGCGGAGGGCGGGCGGGCGGGAGAGGGCGCAGGCTGCTGCTGCTCCGGCTGCTGCCTCTGCTGGTCTGGGAGAATCCCTTCATTTTTTTAAAAAGCTTTTAGGGTGATGTAATGTTCTCCTTTTGATAGATCCTATAGATGAATGTTGTAACAAGGCAGTAATATTCAATAAGCTTGTTAATGGGATTAATGACTTTTGTATCATGCTCCCCCTTCTCCCAAGCCTAGCCAGTGTGTAATTTAGTCTTTAAAAAGGGGGCTCAGATGGCCTGACCTGTGGTGGCGCAGTGGGTAAAGCGTCGACCTGGGAAAACTGAGGTCGCCAGTTCAAAACCCTGCACTGGTCTGGTCAAGGCACATATGGGAGTTGATGCTTCTAGCTCCTCCCCCCTTTCTCTCTTTGTCTCTCTCTCTCTGTGTGTCTCCTCTCTAAAATGAATAAAATAAAAATTAAAAAAAAAAAAAAAAAAAAAGGGGGCTCAGAGCCTGACCAGGCAGTGGTGCAGCGGGTCGAGCATCGGACTGGGATGCAGAGGACCCAGGTTTGAGACCCCAAGGTCGCCAGTTTGAGCACGGGCTCATCTGGTTTGAGTAAAAGCTCACCAGCTTGGACCCAAGGTCTCTGGCTCCAGCAAGGGGTTACTCTCGTCAGATGAAGGCCCGCGGTCAAGGCACATATGAGAAAGCAATCAATGAACAACTAAGGTGTCACAATGGCAAAGAAAAACTGATGATTGATGCTTCTCATCTCTCTCCGTTCCTGTCTGTCTGTCCCTATCTATCCCTCTCTCTGACTCACTCTCTGTTCCTGTAAAAAAAAAAGGGGGGGGGGCACAGAGCTGTGTTAGAGGCTGCAGGATTTGGATTTTCCCTAGCACACTATAGTCACTGGCCAATAAACTCCTCAAAAATTCATCCGAGCCTGACCTGTTGTGGCACAGTGAGTAAAAGCGTCAGCCCAGAACACTGAGGTCGCTGGTTCGAAACCCCAGGCTTGCCTGGTCAAGGCACATATGGGAGTTGATGCTTTCTGCTCCTCCCTCACTTCTCTCTCTCTGCCTCCTTTCTCTAAAATGATATAAAAAAAAAAAATTCATCCGGACTTGGCATTTTTGTGAAATTCGCTGGTCACTTTACAACAATAAGGCTGGTGGAGAAAGGGAAGTGGTCTTACCTGCCTGTTTGCATGAGACTTTAATAAAGGGAATGGCCTGCCATTATCCAGCTCCTCAGCCACGGCCTCTGGCCTTACATTTAGAGCTGGTAACAGTGAAATGGGGGGCTTAAGATAAAAGCAACAGGAGAGCCTAGGTGGGGCAGTTTTGCCCACTGGAGAGTCAGAGAAAAGGGGCACTTGGAGTCAGGATCAGGGGGTTTTGGGTTAGCCTGGGATGAACTGTGGCTGCCACTGCTCCCCAGCGTCCAAGTCTCATGGGTGATAGGGTTGCACGGTGGGGCCATGACCCCCTCCACCCTTAAGTAGACGAAGGGACATTAAAAAACCTGGACATTCCATGGCCTGACCTGTGGTGGCGCAGTGGATAAAGCGTCGACCTGGGAACACTGAGGTCGCCAGTTCAAAACCCTGCACTGGTCTGGTCAAGGCACATATGGGAGTTGATGCTTCCAGCTCCTCCCCCCTTTCTCTCTTTCTCTTTCTCTCTCTCTCCCTCTCTGTCTCCTCTCTAAAATGAATAAAATAAAAAGAAATTAAAAAATAAAAAACCTGGACATTCCAGATAACCTTACCCCAGACATCCAGACTGACTCACCGGGTGTGGAAGTTCCCCTAACTAACGGTTAATCCTTCTTCCCCCAACCCTTGAATCCTCTGTTTAACCGTATGTTGGTCAAATAAGTTTGTAAATATGATATATATGTTTGCTCACTTATAGTTTGTATTGGGTGTGGGGTACAGGCTGTAAGCAGGCCAGGTCGTTATAGCCTAAGTTTTAAGACTAAGCTTTTCACCATACCCTTGACTGATTGCATGATGTGGGGTGGTTCATTCTCATGAGGAATCCCATTATGCCTCAGATAAGTGACTTTGTATCAGAGCCTTCCTTCTTTGTATTTTGGATTAAAGGTTTTTAATTCTACACTATAAAATGGTGCAGAACGGTAGCTTGCTCACTCTCAGTTTCTAAGATTAGCATTAGAGAGGAGAGCAGAGAAAGGCCACATGGAACATAGGAGAAGTAGCCAAGATGGCGGAGTGCTGAAGTTGAAGCCAGTTTGTGCAGAGAGAAGGAGATGAGGAACAGAGGTGAAAAAGACTGGTGAGGTACAAACCTTTGATTCTAGGAAACTCGGATAAGTCAGTGGTTTGGGGAGCCTTGAAGGGAAAGGGAAGTATTTTCCCACTGTGTGTATTTCTTGCCCGCCGGGTGCAAGCTAGAATAAAGCTAATGGCCCACCAGTTCTTGGCTCTGTTGTTTCATTACTGTCTGTGCAAATCTAATGTGAACCTGCATGAGCCAGGCGGCTGTGATGGTGGCTGTGGCTACTGGCTTTACATCGTACCTGTTAGAAAACCAGTTGCTGACCTCTGCCTTAGGAGTCAGCCCAGCAGATGACCCTCTGTATGGCCAGTAGTTTCAGCTGTCATGGTCATGCACATGTGGGTTCTCATGGGATTCAGGCAGACAGTAAAGAAACAGTGGAGCCAAAGAATGGTGGGCCATTCCTTTATTAAAGTATCGCACCGGCCAACGAACAACACACAGGGAAAAAACTTCTCCTTTACTCAGGGTTCCCAAAGCCCCTGACACATTCTCTGGTTCCACAACCAGGAGAATCTTCTCCAGTTTCTCAGAATCTACAGTTTCTCCTAGAATCAAAGGCCCCATCAGTCTCAGTGCAGCTTGCAAATGTCCTTCACCTGGTTCCCCATATGCACCTTCTCCCTTCTCTGCCAACATGGCTTCTTCTTCAGCACTCTGCATTCTCTCTGCTCTCACTCTGCAAACATGGCTTCTTTTCTTCTTTCTTCTCCTTCTTCTCTCTTTTTCAAAACTTTCTGGCCCTAAAACCTCTCCTCCAGCAAACATTAGCAAAACAATGGCCCTTCCCAAGCAGGAAGGTACTTTGCATTTCACAAACCACATATACTTGGCACTGCCCAGCCCCCAATGCAAACTGTAAGTGAGCAAACATGAAAATCATATTTTACAAACTTATTTGACCAAAACCCCCTAATAAACTTTCTTCCCTGAATTTGGATGTCCTCCTTTGGCCAACCTTACAATGGGAACCTTTAGAGTATAGTAGATGCACACTTGAGATGGAAGAAGGGTGTGGATGTGCTCATGGGAGGAGATTGCCCCATGGGGCTTCCTCTTGATGTTTTCTTTTTCATTTTTATTTTTTACAGGAACAGAGAGAGTCAGAGAGAGGGATAGATAGGGACAGACAGACAGAAGCATCAATCATTAGTTTTTCGTTGCCGTTGTGACACCTTAGCTGTTCATTGATTGCTTTCTCACATGTGCCTTGACCGCGGATCTTCAACAGACCGAGCAACCCCTTGCTGGAGCCAATGACCTTTGGTCCAAGCTGGTGAGCCTTTGCTCAAGCCAGATGGGCTCGCGCTCAAGCTGGCGACCTCGGGGTCTCGAACCTCAGTCTTCCACATTCCAGTCCAACACTCTGTCGACTGCGCCACTGCCTGGTCAGGCTTGATGGTTTTAAAGCAGTGGTTCTTAACCTTTTTTGAGGTACGGAACCCACCAGTTTCATATGCGCATTCACCAAACCCTTCTTTTTTTAAAAAAAAATTCCATTATAGAATCTGGTTTTTTTTTTTATTATTTCTTTATTTTTTTATTTTAGAGAGTAGACACAGAGTGAGAGGGGGGGGGGAGGAGCTAGAAGCATCAACTCCCGTATGTGCCTTGACCAGACCAGTGCGGGGTTTTGAACTGGCGACCTCAGTGTTCCCAGGTCGATGCTTTATCCACTGCGCCACCACAGGTCAGGCCGAACCCTTCTTTAGTGAAAAATAAAATATTATTTTTTTCCCCAAATTCAAGACATAGGTATATGTTTTTTCACTGGTGCACAACATGATCCGTGCACACACATCACCTTGCTCAAAGAACAAAACCAACAAAGTGCATGAACTCACAACAAATTACGGTATTACTTTATTCTGGCCTCCGTGGCAGAGGCTTCTCTGAACCCCTGAGACCGACTCATCAAACCCCTAGGGTTCGATAGAACCCAGGTTAAGAACCACCGTTTTAAAGGTTGGGAGTTTAGCCTGACTAGGCAGTGGCCCAGTGGATAGAGCATCAAACTGGGACCTGAAGGACCCAGGTTCAAAACCCCAACGTTGTCAGCTTCAGCATGGGCTCATCTGGTTTGAGCAAAGGCTCACCAGTTTGAGCCCAAGGTCGCTGGCTTGAGCAAGGGGTCACTCAGTCTGCTGTAACCCCACCCCGAACCTCACCCCAGTCAAGGCACATATGAGAAAGCAATCAATGAACAACTAAGGTCCTGCAATGAAGAATTGATGCTTCTCATCTCTCTCCCTTCCCGTCTGTTCCTATCTGTTCCTCTCTCCTCTGACTCTCTCTGACTGTGTCAAAAATAAATAAATAAAAGTTGGGAGTTTAGAGGAGGATCTCAATAGAATATTCATCAGCTTTATAATGATACACCTAAATGAAGTTTATTTTCCTGATTTCATCTGTCCTTGGTTGTGGTTGGCACAAAATGTACTTGTATTTATGTTATTTCCCTGGGTAGGAAAATATACTCTGTAAAGCCAGTATTTGCAGCCACATTCACAGCCGCCTGGCCCGTGCAGGTTCACATTTGATTCAGACAGACGGTAATGAAACAACAGAGCCAAGAACTAGTGGGCCATTACCTCTAATCCTAGCTTGTACCCGGTGGGCAAGAAATACACACAGTGGGAAACACTTCCCTTTCCATTCAGGGCTCGCAAAGCAACTGACTTATCCGAGTTTCCTAGAATCAAAAGTTTCTACCTCACCAGCCTTATTCACCTCTGCTCCCCATCTGCTCTCTGCACAAACTGGCTTCTCCTTCAGCACTCCACCATTTGGCTGCTTCTCCTCTCCTCCACCGTGGCCTTTTTCTGCTCTCCTCCAGCATGGGCTCCTCTGCCCCATTTTACAGTGTAGAAATAACAGCCTTTAATCCAATATACAAACAAGGAAGTCTCTGATACAAAGTCACTAATCTGAGGCATAATGGGATTCCTAAATGTAAGATTGTTTGGGAGTGTGAGTTAGGTTGTTCTTGTTATAGAAACTCCCATCCTTGTCTATCGTGAACAGACCTCAAGGACGCACAGCTGTCTGGATGACTGTTAAGCTGCAGAAGATAAACCTGACAAAGAATCTTTCAACAGAGACTTTCCAACTTGCCAAGCACTCCATGTGTGCATCAAAGGCCTAGCAACAAGAAACATCCAACCAGAATCCACCTCTAAAACTCCTATAAATCACCCCCTTAGACTATACCCACACGCGCCTCTCTCTCTCCTCTCCAGAGGGCACCTCGGCAGGTTGTTTTCTTTCTTCTGATGAAGTTTGCAACTCCTACCCATGCCCAGTCTGATTATTTTCTATCATTCTGGTGCCGAAACCAGGGATGGGGTACCGGATGCCCGAACGATCCCCCTCCAGCAGTCAAACTTACTACCAGGGAAGCAGTGGGCAGTGGCTGCTGGTCCCGGGCTTGCTCCCTGATTCTGTTTGGCTGTGTGGACACAGGCTGATTGGCCGGCTACTTGACCCTGTCACGAATTCCTGCCAGATCAGAAGGGAAGGAATTTCTGCTTTTTCCCAATCTTCAGTAGGCTTCTCTCCTTCCCTCACCCTCACTCTACTTTCTGAGGTTTACAGTTTGGGAGGTCTACTCCAGGCAGCCTGCTTCTATGGACTTCTACGAAAGTCTAGGCATCTAGCCAGGTTGCTCTCTATTACTCCGGAACTGAGGTCTCCGGTGACGATCGGTTTCCTCATGTCCCACACCTACTCTACTCAGAACAGTTGAAAGAATCAGAGGACGCTCTTTCTGTCTCTCTATTCTCCACCCACGATGGGCTCCTCCCAATCTCAGGCATCAGAGACTACTCCTTTGAGATGCCTCTTTAAAAAACCTCACCAAACTTGGTCTCTGTAACATGGCATGGCCTCAGTACAGACTGGATAATGGCTCCCACTGGCACGAAAATGAAACTTTTAATATTAACATCCTCCAGAACCTAGACAATGTCTGCCAACGGATTGGGAAAGCCTCAAAAATTCCTTATGTTCAGGTTTTCTTCTACCTTCGCTCCTGTCCTTAATCTCTGTGCTGCCTGTTCTCCGCGGACTCCTAACTCTCTCCCCCTCCTGCCTGACCCCCGGTGGCATCCTCTCTCAAAACCTCTCTTTAGTCCCTCCGCAAATCTCTTCTACTTGAGTCTCTTACCTCCAGAAAGCCCCTCCCTTCGCAGAATCCTGTCTCTCATTCACTTGCAAATACCAATCTCTCTTTCTCCTCCCTTGCTGGCCAGGGGCCTCTCCCTTGTCCACTGCGTTCTTAAACCCCTCCCCCACTCCTTGCAAACTGTCTCTCCTTTGCCCCAAACTCCCTCCTCACAGACTGCAGCTCTGCCTGTATCTTTCTCTACCCATCCCCTCCCCACAGGCAATGGTGCCTTTCTCTCTCTTGTCCACTCCCCCTCCTCACAGGCTCTGCCTATCTCTTTGACCCCTCCTCCCTCCTTACAGGCTGTGGCAGGAGGTGTCTTTTTCCCCTTGTCCCCTCCCTTCTTTTTACAGGCTGTAACTAGGTCTTTCTCCCCCTCCTGCAGATTCTAACCCACCTTCTTTCCATCCAGCTGTTCACGCTGTCATCCGTCTGCTATCTCTCTTCCTACCCTCGATGCTGACAACTCCCTGCCATCTCGAAAAACTTAAAAAACGGAATTGTCAAAAAAAAAAACCAAACAAACCAGAATTGTCTATTAAGCTGTGTGAGTAAGTAATCTGTTTTGTCTCTTTGTTTGTCAGAAAATGCGCGCTATATAACATCTTTATTTACTGTGTCACTGTGTCTGTTTCTAAGGCCTTAAACCAATAATTACCTGCCTCTTAAATCAAGGTTTACTCATCCCTATGGACTCTCCCCCACCCTTCCTGTTCAAAACCTTCAAAAGCTTATCGCCTCATACAAGACTTATGCCTAATCAATGAAGCAGTAATTCTCCTCCATCCAGTGGTCCCTAATCTCTACAATTTACTGTCATACATTCCCTTAGACACCACTCACTTCACGGTCCTAGACCTCAAAAATATCTTCTTTACCATCCCTCTACACCCTGACTCTTACTTTCTATTTGCTTCTACTTAAACTGACCCATACACTAATGCAGCCCAGCAACTTACATGAACTGTCTTACCCCAGGGGTTCAGATATAGCCCACACCTGTTTGGGCAGGCACTAGCTCAAGATTTAGCAGCAAGCAATCTCAAACTTAATACTCTCTTACAATATATAAATAACCTACTCCTCTGCAGCCCCTCCCTGTCTGCCTTAAGGAGACACACCACCACCCTTCTTATCTTCCTCACCATAAAAAATATCATGTCTTCTCTGCTAAGGCTCAACTTCACTCTCAGTCCATAATCTATCTGGGCATCACCTTAACCCCCACCACCTCAAATCTCTTCCTAAATCGAACTCAAACCCTCCACAATCTCTAACCACCTACCACTACAAATCAAATCCTTTCTTTCCTGGGTCTAATAGGCTTCTTTAGACACTGAATTCCCAATTTTGCTCTCTTAGTCAAGCCCCTCAATGAGATCTTCTGAGCATGGCTTTTAAGGTCTATAATGACCAAGGAAGTCACAGAAAAGACAAATAAGGCCCAAAACAGGTCAGGAAATACCAGATTCTAACATATACTCTTAAAAGCTCTAGCTTCATAGAATTCCATCAGAGCCCTGCTTCAAGAGTGGAAAGAAAGGTCATTGAAATGAAGCCTGTGAGGCTTCTCGGCTCCAACAAGGGACACATCTTTGCTGTGGAAAGAGGGACACTAAAAGGTAAGCTGTTCCCTTGCTCCATGGAGGGAGGGTTCAGTCTCTTCTAGCCCTGCTCCAGCTACCTGTGACCTGACCCTGCCCAGCATGCTGGGAATTGCCACTGAAGGCCCAAGGACATCATTCACGAGTCTAAGATATTTCTTCCAAATAGCAGATAAACTAATCTCATTTCTTGTAAAAATAAGGGCCATCTACTATGCCTTACCTGAATATTTAAGTTTTATTTATCCCTCGAAAATCTCTACTGTGGATATTAACAATCTAATTTTGTTACTTTATTTAATGTATACTGTCTCCTTCATTCCTCTTGTCTCAATGTCTGATACCTATTATAAACTAGAACCAACCCACCCCTTAGTCATCAATTCTCTATCCACCTCTTATCCTGTATCACCCAATCAAGGGCTTTCTACTTCTATAGGACCAATACCTATATGTGTCTCCCTACTAATTGGACAGAAACCTGTACCCCAATCTATCTCATCCCAAATATCAACCTAATCCCACCCCATAAGCCTCTTCCAGTTCCTAATACACTACCTGTCAATCTAAGAACGAAACAAGCTATACAAATAATCCCTCTTCTTGTTGCTTTAAGAATTTCTATAAAAATAGGTCTAGGGGCAGGGTACTGGCCACTGCCCTGTCTTTTTCATTTATTTATTTATTTATTTATTTATTTTTAAATTTTTTTACAGGGACAGAGAGAGAGTCAGAGAGAGGGATAGATAGGGACAGACAGACAGGAACGGAGAGAGGTGAGAAACATCAATCATTAGTTTTTCGTTGCCTTTGCGACACCTTAGTTGTTCATTGATTGCTTTCTCACACATTCCTTGACAACGGACCTTCAGCTGACTGAGCAACCCCTTGCTGGAGCCAGCAACCTGGGTCCAAGCTGACGAGCTTTTGCTCAAGCCAGATGGGCCCGCACTCAAGCTGGCGAGCTCGGAGTCTCGAACCTGGGTCTTCCGCATCCCAGTCGGACGCTCTATCCACTGCGCCACTGCCTGGTCAGGCACTACTGCCCTGTCTTATTCCCACTCTCTCTCTGAAGCCCAGTGAATTTGTAAAAACAAACCAAGTAATGGAATCATTGGTTTTGCAAACTGGATATCTTAACTATTGCCTTTCATTAGTCCACTCACTCTCCTATTTATTTCTCTAACTTTTAGACCCTGCCTCTTACGTTTGTTCACTAGTTTCTTACAGAACCGCATGTAGACCTTCGCCAATCAGAAAATTAGAAAAAATCTACCTAATCCTATACACCAACCCTGAAACCTGCCCTCACAAAACAGAAAAATCTGGAACCCTATAAATACACCCCTACCCGACAAGAAGTCATCACTGCACCTCTTTACCCCTCACTGAAAATAGTCCTTAAAGAGGCCATAACCCCTCACAGCCCCTGCTCATCAGGAAGAAGTTACAGAAAATAATGACCTCCATCCCTTTCCCCTTGAGGCCTCTCTAGGACCCACTCTCTTTCTTTTTATTTATATATCAAATAGTCGGGAATCTTAGGTTTCATCAGACCCCTTTGTCAGTCACTCCCTCTAGCATGCAGGACATTGCGATTTTCTAGGTCTGACAACGGAAGACTGAGGGAGCCCTGGCATGCCTGGCCTGTAACCATCTCCTCGGATGAGCCTAGAGTAAATTTTCAGGTAGCGGGTAAGGTGATCTCCTTCCTCCTGGATACCGGGAGTACCTATTCCACCCTCCCCGAATTTTCTGGTCCTCTAGCCCCATCTTACATTTTTGTTGTCGGAGTCTCAGGACACTGCAACAGTCCACTCATCACACCACCTCTAACATGTATTTTAGGACAAACATCTTTCACACACCAATTTCTAGTAATACCACAATGTCCAATACCCCTTTTGGACCAGTACATTTTAGCCAAATTTCAAACCACAATTCAATTTCTTCCACCAGCTACATGTATACAGGAAAGCTCAGCCAATATTCTCCTACTTCTGAGCAGTGGTTTTATCCCTTAAAAATATCCAGCTTCCTCACCTAACCTCCCTCATCGCTCAGCCTTTCTAATTCCTTCCATCTGGGATGTTCAAAACCCCTTCATAGCACAACATCAGACGCCAATTCAACTATCTCTTAAAGATCCCTCTCATTTTCCTAATGTACCCTAATACCTCATTTCTCATAAACACCTTACTGGTCTAAAACCACTCATTCAAAGACTCCTACAAGCAGGACTCCTAATACCCAGTAACTCCCCATGCAACACACCCATTCTTCCAGTCATCAAACCACATGGCACCTACTAACTGGTTCAGGACCTCTGGGCCATTAACACAGCTGTTCTGCCTATAACCCCAGTTGTTCCCGGCCCTTACACCATCCTGTCAACAATACCAGCCAATACCACACACTTCACAGTCTTAGATCTAAAGGATGCTTCTTTACCAGTCTTTTACATCCTAACTGCCAAAACCTCTTCACATTCACTTGGACTGACCCTGACACCTTACACTCACAACAGCTCACTTGGACAGTCCACCCTCAAGGTTTTAGAGATAGTCCTCATTTCTTTGAACAGGCCTTAGCCTCTGACCTTCAGTCACTTACAATGTCACACAGCACTATCTTAAAATACTTAGATGACCTTCTTCTGTGTAGCCTGTCTCTAGAGACTTCCAAACCAGACACCATTCAATTACTTAACTTCCTAGCACAACATGGCTACCAGGTTACTCCTTCAAAAGCACAGCTTTCTTTAGAGGCTAACTCCCTGATTCTGTTCGGGTCTACAAGCGCGGTTGAGCAATCAACAACTCAGCCCTGTCCGGACGCTCCTGCCGAACAAGGAGGTAAGGTATCTCACTCTCCCTGCGTCTAGTTGTCCCTTGCCCCTGAGTCTTCAAGTCTTACCTGTTCCTTCCGTATTCCGGGTGTTTCTCCCATATTCTGAAGTTGCCGTCCGTTTGTCCAGGCTCCGTTTCAGTGGACCTCCAATGCCCCTTCGGAAAATCTAGGTACCTAGTCGGCAACTCCTCCTTCCTGTCTGTCTGTCTGTTGAGAATAGCGGGTGACGACTTCTATCCTCCTCAGACCCTTCCTCTCTGTTGAGGAATAACCTAACGGCTACAACTTCCCTGGGGACGCCCAGGACAAGTCATCCCGCCAAATATGGGAGATTCACAATCCAAACAGAACTCTAAGACTCCCCTGGGTGCCTCCTAAAAAATCTCACCAGGCGCCTGACCTGTGGTGGCGCAGTGGATGAAGCATGGACCTGCAATGCTTGAGGTTGCCGGTTCAAGACCCTGCACTGGTCTGGTCAAGGCACATATGGGAGTTGATGCTTCCTGCTCCTCCCCCCCTTTCTCTCTCTTTCTCTCTCTCTCTCTAAAAAATGAATAAATTTAAAAAAAAATTAAAAAAAAAATTCTCACCAGGCTTGGCCTAACTGACCTTAAACCGAAAAGACTGATTTTTCTCTGCAATACGGCCTGGCCTCAGTACCAATTGGACAATTACTCTCATTAGCTTGAAAATGGCACTTTTGACCACAACATCCTAAGGGACCTTAACAATTTCTGCCAACATTCTGAAAAGTGGTCTGAGATACCTTATGTACAGGCTATCTTCTGCCTCCGATCCCGCCCCTCTATCTGCTCTTCCTGCTCAACTTATCAAGTCCTTCTTGCATGCTCTCCTCTCCTTCTTCTGATCCTCTAGCCACCGATTCCTTTGACCCCCAAGATCACAGTTCCTCACGTTGAATTACTAAATTCACTCCAACTACTCTTCTTAATCCTGACTCTCATCCACCACCCTATTCTGATCCTAATGTCAACTCACCCAACTCTAACTCAACACCGGACTCTCCTTCTTCCATTTCACCTCCACACCTTCGTCCTCGCAAACCTCCCCAGTCTAATTCTGGTTTATACCCACTCCGGGAGGTTGCCAGGGTAGAAGGAATAGTTAGGGTAGCAATCCCTTTCTCCTTCTCTGACCTGAGCTAAATTGAGCGTTGCCTAGGGTCCTTCTCCTCAGACCCGGACAAATACATTCAGGGAATTCAAATAATAACTCTCTTCAAAAACTCCAGTACAGCCTGACCAGTGGTGGTGCAGTAGATGAAGCGTCGACCGGGGAACACTGAGGTTGCTGGTTCAAGACCCAGGACTTGTCTGGTCAAGGCGCATATGGGAGTTGATACTTCCTGCTCCTCCCCCTTCTCTTTCACTCTCTTTCTCCTCTCTAAAATGAATAAGTAGTAAATAAATAAAAAAAATTTTAAAAAAACACAAAACTCCAGGACAGACTATGCAACCATCTTTCTGACCAGTGGTGGCAAAACCCTATGTTTTCCATGCTGGCTCCTATTCTAGGACCACTTCTAATCCTCTGCCTCATACTAATGTTTGCTCCATTATTTTTCAAATTCCTGCAGGCCCACATCAAGAAAATCTCCAAAGTCACCTATAACCAAATGCTCCTTCACCCTTAGTCACCACTTCCCCAAGGGGGAACTCCAGGAGGGACCGCATCTACAGTAGGGATACCAGCAGGAAGCAGCCACCTCAAAGCCCGAGATGGATCTCCTGGAGCGTCCCCTACTCCCTTCTTCTCTCACCCAACAACTATTCCTTCAATCATACGAACACTGGGCAAATCAATATTAAACCCTCTCTAGATTCTTCCTGTTCTGTGCCCAGGCAATTGAGAACTTCTCATGAATGGAACTTCTCAGTCCTTCTCCAGCTCACCTGCTGTCTTGGTTACATGACTTAACCTGGCAAGAAACCTTCCAAACCTTTGAGCCACACAAATACCTAGTCTTTTCTTTCTTCTTTCTATTTTTATTAATATAAGAAGTCTAGAAATGTAAGATTGTTTGGGAGTGTGGGCTAGGATGTTCTCGTTACAGAAACTCCCATCCTCGTCTATCGTGAACGGACCTCAAGGACGCACAGCTGTCTGGGTGACTGTTAAGCTGCAGAAGATAAACCTGACAAAGAATCTTTCAGCAGGGACTTTCCAACTTCCAAGCACTCCATGTGTACGTCAGAGGCCTAGCAACAAGAAACATCCAACCAGAATCCACCTCTAAAACTCCTATAAATCACCCCTTAGACTGTAATGGGCGCACCTCTCTTTCCTCTCCAGAGGGCGCCTTGTCAGGTTGTTTTCTTTCTTCTAATAAAGTCTGCAACTCCTACCATGCCCAGTCTGATTATTTTCTATCACTCATGAGAGTGCACCACCCCACATCATGCAACAGTCAAGGGTGTGGGGAAAAGTTTAGTCTTAAAACTAAGTTTTAGGTTATAACGACCCTGCCTGCCTACAGCCTGTCCCCTACATCCAATGCAAACTATAAGCAAGCAAACATATACATCATATTTATAAACTTATTTGACCAATATACCCTCTGGCTGGGTAGAAGTGTAAACCATTTACTCTTGGGTGTCCTTGATTATGGAAGATAGGCTTGTGTGATTTACTAGATGGCTGTGAACCACTTGGCTGTTGTAGACTGCAAGTGGCAAAAAGCCTTTGTATATTCGAGGTTTAGCAAAAGGCTAAGTTCTTCCCCCTCCACTTCCATATTGGCTATGATGCTGAGTATTTGCACCTACTTCACTTGCTTGCTGAAGTTGCTAGAAGCAATTTACATGCCCTTCCTCTTACTCTTTGTTCAGATGTTGGATGATTTTGCTTATATATGGTAGGGGGATTCCTGTTTATGCCTTGGGAGAGTTTTTGTTTTTGCCTCAGATATGTAACTTTGTATCAAGGACTTCCTTGATTTGCATACGACTATATAATAAAGCAAACTGGGGCTATAGGGCACTCAGATATTGCCATCAGAATTGAAGAGGCATCTGGATCCCTTTTTTTTTTTTTTTTACAGGGACAGAGAGAGACTTAGAGAGAGGCATAGATAAGGACAGACAGACAGGAACAGAGAGAGATTAAGAAGCATCAATCAGTCTGACCAGGCGGTGGCGCGTTGGATAGAGCACCGGACTGGGACGCAGAGAACCCAGGTTTGAGACCCTGAGGTCGCCAGCTTGAGCACGGGCCCATCTGACTTGGGCAAAGGCTCACCAGCTTGGACCCAAGGTCGCTGCCTTGAGCAACCTGCTGAAGGCCCTGAAAGCCCACGGTTAGGGCACATATGAGAGAGCAATCAATGAACAACTAAGGTGTCGCAACAAAAAACTGATGTTTCTCATCTCTCTCCATTCCTGACTCTCTCTCTGTACCTGTAAAAAAAAAAAAAAAAAAAAAAAAAAGAAGCATCAATTATTAGTTTTTCATTGCTGTTGCGACACCTTAGTTGTTCATTGATTGCTTTCTCACATGTGCCTTGACCACGGGCCTTCAGCAGACCCAGCAACCCCTTGCTCAAGCCAGCGACCTTGTGTCCAAGCTGGCAAGCTTTAGCCTAAGCCAGATGGACCCGCACTCAAGCTGGCGACCTCGGGGTCTTGAACCTGGGTCTTCCACATCCCAGTAAGACGCTCTATCCACTGCGCCACCGCCTGGTCAGACTCCTTTATTTCTTAATGAATCTGTTTTCTTAATTCCGCACCATTCTCACTCAAGACCCAGAATTACAAACCGCGCTGGTCCGCGGCAAGTGGCGCCCAAACAGGGACTTGAGTACAAGAAAACTAAACTGAAGGCAGGTAATGGAACTCCCCAGGTGTGCACAGTGAGTAAAGAAAGTTTTTGGGAAAAGTGTAGTCGGGAGTAAAAAATTATGGGACAATTAGAGTCAAACCTTTTTGTAAGAATAGTTATGCAGCTCCTGACCAGGTGGGGCGCAGCGGATAGAGTGTTGGACTGGGATGCGGAAGACCCAGGTTCGAGACCTCACGCTTGCCAGCTTGAACGCGGGCTCATCTGGCTTGGGCAAAAGCTTGCCAGCTTGGACCCAAGGACGCTGGCTCCAGCAAGGGGTTGCTTAGTCTGCTGAAGGCCCAAGGACAAGGCACATGTGAGAAAGCAATCAATGAACAACTAAGGTGTCACAACGGCAATGAAAAACTAATGATTGATGCTTCTCATCTCTCTCCGTTCCTGTCTGTCTGTCCCTATCTGTCCCTCTCTCTGACTCTCTAGTTCTGTCTCTGTAAAATAAATAAATAATAGTTATGCAGTTAGAATGCTTTTTGTAATATGTTCAAGACGTGTGCCCCTGGTTCCCGGAGGAGGGAATGGTTATTTCTGCTACAGGGGAGCAAATAAGTAAAGTTCTGAGAAGGCAGTGTTGTGAGGAGACTATGGTATGAGGAATAAAAGTGGCAGTCTCTCTGGCAGTTGTTGCTGTACTTTGTGGCTTTGGGGGCTGAGGAACATAGGACAGTGTGGCTGCCTCTGGTTCTTTCCAGCTGCTTAGTCTGCAGCTCAGCTGAAGTTGAGGTAGGGGAGAAAACTCAGCATAGTCAACCTGAGCTGCCAGTTACAGCAACTATAGAATTTGAGAATGGATAGGAGACTGAGGTATTAGGAAAGTTACAGCTTTTCCTGTTATGGTCTGATTAATGTTTTTAAACTACAATCTTCTGAACTATCTTTTCTTTTTCTTTCTTGTTCTTTGCCTCTAAAGAGGGTGAAGGAAGTACCTGTTTGGATGTTGCTAAACAGAAATCTCATACGGCCATCTTGAGATTTTTTGAGAGATATATCTCTTTAGTATTTATCCTTATTAAAATAAGGATGCTCTATCCACCGCGCCACTGCCAGGTCAGGCAAAAGACAAATGTCTTTTTTTTATTATTCATTTTAGAGAGGAGACACAGAGTGAGAGAGAGAGAGAGAGAAAGGGGGGAGGAGCTGGAAGCTCAACTCCCATATGTGCCTTGACCAGACCAGTGCAGAGTTTTGAACTGGCCACCTCAGTGTTCCCAGGTCGACGCTTTATCCACTGCGCCACCACAGGTCAGGCGACATATGTCTTTTTAATGTCATGTGATCTACCCATACTTCCTTCACGATCGAACAGAAGATCGCGATTGACGTATTGAGCACCCCTGGTTTAGTCAATACTCAAGTGCTTAATCAGGAATTTTTGCCCACTAAGGGACTAGGGAAAGAACAGTGGGGAATTCTCACCCCCATAGAAGTGGCACCCAATACCAGAAGGTGTGGATTAGGGTATCAAAATTTAGCATAAGGGCCTTGGTAGCTCCTGCTACCCCAATAATGCATTGTGCAGCCTGACCAGGCAGTGGCGCAGTGGATAGAGCATTGGACTGGGATGCAGAAGACCCAGGTTCGAGACCCCGAGGTCGCCAGCTTGAGCGTGGGCCCATATGGCTTGGGCAAAAGCTCGCCAGCTTGAACCCAAGGTCGCTGGCTCCAGCAAGGGGTTGCTCGGTCTGCTGAAGGCCCGCAGTCAAGGCACATATGAGAAAGCAATCAATGAACAACTAAGGTGTCGCAAAGGCAACGAAAAACTAATGATTGATGTTTCTCATCTCTCTGTTCCTGTCTGTCAGTCCCTATCTATCCCTCTCTCTGACTCTCTCTCTGTCTCTGGGGGGGAAAAAAAAGACTTCACCATGTGACTCTGGAGTTTAAAAAAAATTTAATAATGCATTGTGCCGACCCAATTTCTTGGAAATCAGATAATCCTGTATGGGTGGACCAATGGCTCCTTTCTCAGGAGAAACTTAAGGCAGCTGCTCGATTGGTACAAGAGCAGCTACAGCTTGGGCACATTGAACCTTCTAATAGACCATGGAATATGCCTATATTTGTTATTAAAAAGAAATTAGGAAACTGGAGGCTATTACAAGATTTGAAAGCAATAAATAAGACTATGGAAATTATGGGTCCTCTCTAGCTAGGACTCCCTTCTCCTCCATGGAATTTTCACCTTGCAATTATTGACTTGAAGGATTGCTTTTTTACTATTCCTTTAAGTCCTCATGATTGCAAGTGTTTTGCATTCCGTGTTCCTTCACTTAATTCCTAGGCTCCAATGGAGCGATACCAGTAGAGAGTTTAGCCTCAAGGTGTGGCTAAGAGTCCTACCTTGTGCCAAAAATACGTTTCTCAAGCTGTCTCTCCAGTATGAAGGCAGCACCCTAAGACATACATAATTCATTATATGGATGATATTCTTATTGCTCATCCAGATAAAGACACTGTGCTGACCATTTTGCAACAACTAGAATACTCTTTGAAAGAATCAGGACTTTATGTATGTAAAGCCAGTAGTCACGGCCACTATCACAGCAGCCCGACCCATGCAGGTTCACATTAGATTCGGACAGATCGTAATGAAACACAGGAGCCAAAAACTGGTGAGCCATCAGCTTTAAGTCCAGCTTGCACCCGGCGGACAAGCAAAAACACACACTGGGCTCCAAAACCCACACATTCAGTGCTCACAAAGCTACTGACTTATCCGAGTTTCCTAGAATCAAAGGTTTCTAGCTCACCAGACTTATTCACCTCTGTTTCCCATCTCTCCTGCACAAACTCTTAACAAACTGGCTTCTTCCTCAGCATTCAGCCATCTCGGCTACTTCTCCTCCACATGGCCTTAATCTGCTCTCCTCTCTAATACCAACCTCAGGAACTCAGGAACCAAGAGAGAGAGAGATCTAGCTACCGGTCCGCCCACTTTATAGCATAGAAAATCCAAACCCTTAATCCAATTATACATACAAGAAAGTCTCTGATACAAAGCCACCCATCTGAGGCATAATGAGATTCCTCCCTACATCACCACCCTACATCATCCTATCAGTCAAGGGTGTGGGGAAGTGCTTACTCTTAAACTAAGCCTTAGGCTATGACGACCCGGCCTGCTCACAGCCTGTTCCAGAACACACATTAATATCAACGAACTTCCATGTGGGCAGCGCCATCTTTTACAAAGTGAGCATAATATATTTTATCTGCCCAACAATATAGCTCTTGAAAAGGTACAGCAATCTTTACTTTTCTCTTATTTAGGACAGATTATTGAGGGACAACAAATTCGTCCACAAAAACTAGCAATCAGGACACATCATTTGCAAACTTTAAACGATATCCAGAAAATATTAGGAGACATTAATTGGCTTGGACCTTATTTGAAATTAACTACCAGGGAACTGAAGTCACTTTTTTATATTCTTAGAGGCTCGGCTGAACCAGCTTCTCCTCAGCTATTTACAGCTGCAGGACAGCAAGCTTTAAAGCTTGTAGAAAAAGCCTTGCAGCAAGCACAAGTAAAACACATAAATCCTGAAGAATCAATTGCCTTACTAATTTGTCCCTTGAGTTATACTCCAATGGACTATTGTGGCAAGCTTCAGGTCCTACTGAATGGATTTATTTAGTTGTTACTCCTAAGAAAGTTTTATCTCTGTATTTTGATCTTGTTGCCTCCTTGATTATCAAGGGACGTAGGCGACTCAGCTTATAGGTGTTCTTTTTGTTTTATTTTGTTTTACAGGGACAGAGAGAGAGTCAGAGAGGGATAGATAGGGACAGACAGACAGGAACGAAGAGAGATGAGAAGCATCAATCATCAGTTTTTTGTTGCCTTTGAGACATCTTAGTTGTTCACTGATTGCTTTCTCACATGTGCCTTGACTGCGGGCCTTCAGCAGACTGAGCCACCCCTTGCTCAAGCCAGCGACCTTGTGTCCAAGCTGGCAAGCTTTTGCTCAAGCCAGATGGGCCCGCGCTGAAGCTGGCGACCTTGGGGTCCCAAACCTGGGTCCTTCCACATCCTAGTCGCTCTATCCATTGTGTCACCGCTTGGTCAGGTTACAGCTTATAGGTTTTGAGTCTCAAGTTATTGTTGTTGCTTTTGCAAATTTTACAGGCCAAATTGATTCTACCCAGCTGATAAAATAATTCCATTTTCAGCCTGACCTGGGGTGGCGCGGTGGATGAAGCGTCGACCTGCAATGCTTGAGGTTGCCGGTTCAAGACCCTGTACTTGTCTGGTCAAGGCACATATGGGAGTTGATGCTTCCTGCTCCTCCCCCCCCCCTTTCTTTCTCTCTCTGTCACTCTCTCTCCTCTCTAAAAAATGAATAAATTTTAAAAAAATTAAAAAAATAATAATAATTCCATTTTCATTAATTACTACATTTGTCTTTCCCAAGACAATTGTTAATAAGCCCATTCCTGAAGCACCTACAGTCTTTTTTTTAAATTTATTTATTCATTTTAGAGAGGAGACACAGAGTGAGAGAGAGAGAGAGAGAGAGAGAGAGAAAGGGGAGAGGAGCTGGAAGCTCAACTCCCATATGTGCCTTGACCAGACCAGTGCAGGGTTTTGAACTGGCGACCTCAGTGTTCCCAGGTCGACGCTTTATCCACTGTGCCACCACAGGTCAGGTGCACTTACAGTCTTTACTGATGGGTCCAGCTCAGAAATAGCAGGCTTAATAATCGACGGACAAGTTTATACTGAAACAATTGCCTTGAAATCAGCTCAAAGAGTAGAATTACATGCCATGGCTTTTCAGCATTTGCCATGTTCCTCCTTTAATCTGCATACAGACAGCAGACATTTACTTATGGTTGTTTCTACTATAGAGATCGCTGTCTTAGGGACAACTGCTGATGAGGAACTATTTCAGCAATTTCTCTTCTTCAAAGACTTGTATGTCAACATAGAGCTCCATGTTTTATAGGACATATTCAAGCTCACTCCATGCTCCCAGGAGCTTTAGCACAAGGGAATGCCCTTGTTGATCAAGCTACCCAAAAGAAAATTATTGGAGCAACCATGACAGATCAAGCAATTCAGTCTCATACTATTCATCACCAGAATGCTGCAGCCCTGCATAAACAGTTTCAACTTTCTCGGGAAGCAGCACAGCAGATTGTTAAATCCTGTACAAGGTGTCCTATACTGCAATCTATCCCTTTGTTTGGAGTTAACCCTCGAGGTTTCCTACCAGGACAACTTTGGCAAATAAATGTTACTCATATACTGTACCTACATTTGGCAAACAGTCCTTTGTCCATGTTACAGTGGATAGTTATTCTGGATTTATGGTAGCCTCTGCCAGAACAGGAGAGGCTGCTAAGCATGTTATAGCTCATTGTCTCTACGTACTTTCTATTATTGGACTTCCTAAACTGATTAAAACTGACAATAATCCTACATATGTAGGAAAAGCATTTAGTATATTGTGTCAAATCTTTTGAATTACTGGTATTTCTTTTTTTTTAAACATCTTTTTTTAATTTTTATTTTATTCATTTTAGAGAGGAGACACAGAGAGAGAGAGAGAGAGAGAGAGAAAAGGGGGAGGAGCTGGAAGCTCAACTCCCATATGTGCCTTGACCAGACCAGTGCAGGGTTTTGAACTGGCGACCTCAGTGTTCCCAGGTCGACGCTTTATCCACTGCGCCACCACAGGTCAGGCGAATTACTAGTATTTCTTACAATTTTTTTTTTCTTATTTATTTTTATTTTTTTACAGAGAGAGAGTCAGAGACAGGGATAGGGACAGACAGACAGGAACGGAGAGAGATGAGGAGCATCAATCATCAGTTTTTTGTTTTGACACCTTAGTTGTTCATTGATTGCTTTCTCATATGTGCCTTGACTGCGGGCCTTCAGCAGACCGAGTATCCCTTTGCTTGAGCCAGTGACCTTGGGCCCAAGCTGGTGAGCTTTTTACTCAAGCCAGATGAGCCTGTGCTCAAGCTGGCGACCTTGGGGTCTCGAACCTGGGTCCTCCACATCCCAGTTCGATGTTCTATCCACTGCGCTACCACCCGGTCAGGCTTATGGTCAATTTTAAATAATATAAAAGGGGAAATCAATCCTGGAATCATGCTTTTTACTTTAAAACGTTTCTTTTCAATGCTGTTGTACAGGAGATGCCAAACCTTTCTCCTGCAAACTTCTACCCTCTTTTATTTGATCCAGCTAATAACATGGTTTTGTCTTTTTCCTAGTAGCTCCAGATATATAGGCGGATAAGGACCTTGAAACCCCTCAGCGAGATCTTTGAGCATTGCTTTTAAGGTCTATAATGACCAAGAGGCAGACAAAGCCCAAGAGAGATCAGATAAAAAACCAGCTTGTGGCATACGTGCTTAAAGGCTCCAATGCCCCAAAGGGGTCTCATAGGACTGCATCTGGGCCCTGCTTCAATAGTGGAAAGGAAGGTCATTGAGTTAAGGCCTGTCAGGCTTACATGCCTTTGCTGTGGGGAAAAAGGGACACTGGAAGGTAAGCTGCTCCATCGCTCCTCTAAGGGAGGGTTCAGTCTCTTCTAGCCCTGCCCCATCCACCTGTGACCTAACCTTGCCCAGCCTGCTGGGACTTGCCACTGAAGGCTAAAGGTGCCCAGAGCCGTTGGCCTGATCTCACGTCACTGTGGATGAGCCTAGGGTATTTCTTCCAAGTAGCAGGTAAACTGATCTCATTTCTTACGGACAAAAGGGCTGCTTACTATGTTTTTCCTGAATATTCAGGTTTTTATTCATCCCTCGAAGATCTCTGTTGTGGGTGTTGATAGTCCTATTTTCTGCTGCTTTGTTTAATATATGGTGTCTCCTTTATTCCTCTTGCCTCAATTCCCCATGCATATTTTAAGCTGGGACCTGCTCCTAATTTAGAGCTCTTTCGCCTTTTTGCCAACTTCTGTTACAAATTTATCTTTGCCACCCAGCATAGTGTATCCCAAGGTTCTCCTTACCACCCCATGGCTGTAAAGCTCCAGGGAAAGGCCCCGAGTTCATCTTTCCAGTTTTGAAGAAAACGGAAGCTCCATCTCCACACATGCTGCAGATTGCTTTTTCCAGTCTACCTGATTCATTACCAGCCAGAAGCAGCGATCATTGAGACTTGGACGCTAGCTGCAAAGTGTAGAAATGTGACAATTCCAGTGACATGCGGACTTTTCCTGGACTCCTGCTCCTTGTGACAACTCTTAACTGACTGAACTGGGGTGGGGTTTCATTTGCAGGGAATGCAGAATAATGATGTGTCAGCATGGATTTGGTGAACATGTTAAGGACAATCAAAACAGCATAGACTCTTTTTTTTTTTTTTAATATTTTATTTATTCATTTTTAGAGAGAGAAAGAGAAGAGGGGAAGGAACAGGAAGCATCAACTCCCATATGTGCCTTGACCAGGCAAGCCCAGGGTCTCGAACCGGCGAGCTCAGCATTCCAGGTCAACGATTTATCCACTGTGCCACCACAGGTCAGGCAGCATAGACTCTTTTTTTTAAAATTTATTTTATTTTTATTTTATTCATTTTTTTTTTTTTTAGAGAGGAGACACACACACACACACACACACACACACACAGAGAGAGAGAGAGAGAGAGAGAGAGAGAGAGAAAAAAAGGGGGGAGGAGCTGGAAGCATCAACTCCCATATGTGCCTTGACCAGACCAGTGCAGGGTTTTGAACTGGTGACCTCAGTGTTCCCAGGTCGACGCTTTATCCACTGCACCACCACAGGTCAGGCAGCATAGAATCTTTTATAGATTCTGTTATATTGGCTAAGAATTTGCTTAAAGCTTTAATCCCTGTAATGTATTAGAATACTTGTTTGGGTATCTGTTAGCATTGGCTGTACTAATTTTGTGTTTATTCTGTATTTTTTCAGTCTGCCTCCAAATTAGAATCTGGGAAACTAGGAAATCAGATGAGTGCAAATCTCAGCACACAAATTAAAAAAAAAAAAAAAAAGAAAAGGGGGTGTAAAGCCAGTAGTCGCGGCCACCTTCATAGCCGCCCGACCAACGCAGGTTCACTTTAGATTTGAACAGTCAGTAACGAAATACAGGAGCCGAAAACTGGTGAGCCATCAGCTTTAATTCTAGCTTGCACCTGGCGAGCAAGCAAAAACACACACTGGGCTCCAAAACCCACACATTCAGTGCTCACAAAGCTACTGACTTATCCGAGTTTCCTAGAATCAAAGGTTTCTAGCTCACCAGACTTACTCACCTCTGTTTCCCATCTCCTCCTGCACAAACTCTTAACAAACTGGCTTCTTCCTCAGCACTCTGCATCTTGGCTACTTCTCCTCCACATGGCCTTAATCTGCTCTCCTCTCCAATACTAATCTCAGGAACCCAGAAACCGAGAGAGAGAGAGCAAGCTCCCGGGCTGCCCCAGTTTATAGCATAGATAATCCAAACCTTTAATCCAATTATACAAACAAGAAAGTCTCTGATAATGGGATTCTTCAGGAGAGTGCACCACCCTACATCATCCAATCAGTCAAGGGTGTGGAGAAGAACTTACTCTTAAAACCAAGCCTTAGGCCATAAAGACCTGGCCTGCTTACATTACAGCCTTTCTCCACACCCATCCCAAGCATAAGGGCAAATAATATCACCTGGGTGATGGGCTTCCATGTGGGCAGCTCCATCTTTAACAAAGTGAGCATATTATATTTTATCTGCCCAACAGGGGGATATGTTGTAGGCTGCAAGTGGCAAAAAGCCTTTGTAAATTGGAGGCTTAGCAAAAGTTCTCCCCTCTCCACCTACATATTGACTATGATGCTGAGTATTTGCACCCACTTCACTTGCTTGTTGAAGTTGCTAGAAGCAATTTACATGCTCTTCCTCTTACTCTTTGTTTGTTCAGATGTTGGTTGATTTTGCTTATGCATGGTGGGGGGATGCCTGTTTATGCCTTGGGAGAGTTTTTGTTTTTGCCTCAGATATGTAACTTTGTATCAAGGACTTCCTTGATTTGCATACTGTTCGGCTGATAAAATATAATATGCTCACTTTGTTAAAGACGGAGCTGCCCACATGGAAGCCCGTCATCCAGGTGATATTATTTGCCCTTATGCTTGAGATGGCTGTGGGGGAAAAGCTGTAATGTAGGCAGGCCAGGTCATTATAGCCTAAGGCTTAGTTTAAGAGTAAGCTCTTCCCCACACCCTTGACTGATTGGATAATGTAGGGTGGTGCACTCTCCTGAAGAATCCCATTATACAGAAACTTCCTTGTTTGTATAATTGGATTAAAGGTTTTGAGTCTATGCTATAAAGTGGAAGAGAGCAGTAGCTTGATCTCTCTCTTGGTTCCTGAGTTCCTGAGGTTAGTATTAGAGAGGAGAGCAGATTAAGGCCATGTGGAGAAGAAGTACCCAAGATGGCAGAGTGCTGAGGAAGAAGCCAGTTTGTTAAGAGTTTGTGCAGGAGGAGATGGGAAACAGAGGTGAATAAGTCTGGTGAGCTAGAAAGCTATGATTCTAGGAAACTCAGATAAATCAGTAGCTTTGTGAGCACTGAATGTGTAAGTTTTGGAGCCCAGTGTGTGTTTTTGCTTGCCCGCCGGGTGCAAGCTAGAATTAAAGCTTATGGCTCACCAGTTCTTGGCTCCATTGTTGTATTGCCATCTGTCCGAATCCAATGCGAACCTGCATGGGCCAGGATGCTGTGATCCTGACCTCGACTACTGGCTTTACACATACGACTATATAATAAAGCAAACTGGGGCTATGGGGCACTCAAATATTGCCATCAGCATTGAAGAGGCTTCCCGATCCCATCCTTTTTTCTTAATGAGTCTGTTTTCTTAATTCTGCACTGTTGGGCAGATAAAATATATTATGCTCACTTTGTTAAAGATGGCGCTGCCCACATGGAAGTTCGTTGATATTAATGTGTGTTCTGGAACAGGCTGTGGGCAGGCTGGGTCGTCATAGCCTAAGGCTTAGTTTAAGAGTAAGCACTTCCCCACACCCTTGACTGATTGGATAATGTAGGGTGGTGCACTCTCCTTAGGAATCCCATTATACAGAGGCTTCCTTGTTTGTATAATTGGATTAAAGGTTTGGATTTTCTAGGCTATAAACTGGGGCAGTCTGGGAGCTTGATCTCTCTCTCTCTTGGTTCCTGAGTTCCTGAGGTTAGTATTAGAGAGGAGAGCAGATTAAGGCCACGTGGAGGAGAGAAGCAGCCAAGATGGCAGAGTGATGATGAAGAAGCCAGTTTGTTAAGAGTTTGAGCTGGAGGAGATGGGAAACAGAGGTGAATAAGTCTGGTGAGCTAGAAACCTTTGATTCTAGGAAACTCGGATAAGTCAGTAGCTTTGTGAGCACTGAATGTGTGGGTTTTGGAGCCCAGTGTGTGTTTTTGCTTGCCTGCCGGGTGCAAGCTAGGATTAAAGCTGATGGCTCACGAGTTTTTGGCTCCGGTGTTTCATTGCCATCTGTCCGAATCCAATGCGAACCTGCGTGGGTCAGGTGGCTGTGATAGTGGCCCCGGCTACTGGCTTTACAGAGGTGAATAAGTCTGGTGAGCTAGAAACCTTTGGTTCTAGGAAACTCGGATAAATCAGTTGCTTTGTGAGCACTGAATGTGTGGGTTTTGGAGCCCAGTGTGTGTTTTTGCTTGCCCGCCGGGTGCAAGCTAGAATTAAAGCTGATGGCTCACCAGTTTTTGGCTCCTGTGTTTCATTACCGACTGTTCGAATCTAATGTGAATCTGCATGGGTCAGGCTGCTGTGATCCTGGCCGCGACTACTGGCTTTACATGCACTGTTCTCACTCAAGACCCAGAATTACAAACCATCCTGGTCCATGGCACTTGGCCATTTATCTCTTTACCTATTCCATTTGTCCTGCCTTACTAGTGTAGATGACAAAGGGGCTACATGCTGAACCTAACAAGCTTAGGGGATACCTGCATGGTGGTCTTGCAAACTCAGAAACCTAAAGTAATCGCAAAGAATGGTCTGAAATGAAAACTTTCTAACTAAAAGCAGTTCTTGACAGGTGGTCAAGTCCTAAGGAGGTATTTTTCCCTAAAAAATGTCAGTGTTTACCTTAATCTAGCCTGTCTGTTGTCTTTTTGCATCTATAATAAAGTACCTGATAACATGCCTTTGAAATGTAAGTAATCTTTTCCAAACCCTCTCTGGGCACACTCACCAGAGTGACTAAAGCATCCTTATCATCATGTCAGTTGTTAATTGTTAGGTATCCTATACCTGCCTATGTAAAAGAAGTAATCATCAATGGATTCAATGTTACCCCCTAGATCTTCCCTTTTGATTCTAATGTATACAATAAACAATGAAACTGCCCTGCTCCAGAGTATTTTCTCAATTCACTGAGATATTGCTTCCAGGAAATTTTCAACAGTTTGGCTCAAATAAACTCATAAAAAAGTCTTACTGGTTTGAACTTTCTTACACTGACCATAGTCAATCTCAGTTCAATTGGAGAAGAATGTGTGTAAGGCCGGTGGCTGCCATGGCCATGTAGGTTCCCATTGGATTTGGGCATAATGTAAAGGAATTGTGGAGCCAGAGGATGGTGGGTCATTCCATTTATTAAAGTCTTTCAACGCCAGATGAGCAAGCAGGCAGAAAAAATTGCTTCCCTCTATCTAAAGACTCCCAGGTCTCAAGCCAAAAACAGGTGTGTGCGGGGGGTGGGTGGGTGGGGGGGATACACCTTCCCCGGCAAACAATGGCCCTCCCAAACAGGCCAGAAATCCACAATTTGCAATCTGCTGCCCTGAGCGCAAGCACCCACAGCACCAATCAGGCAAAATACAAGGGAGCAAACATAACACACTTACTATACACACTTTTGCCCAACAAATATGTCGACCCGGAATGCTGAGGTCGCAAGTTTGAAACCCTGGACTTGCCAGGTCAAGGCACATAAAAGAGGCAACGATGAGTTGATGCTTCCCACTCCTCCCCACCTTTCTCTGTCTCTGTCTCTCTCTCCCCACCTCCTCTCATAAAATCAATAAATAAATTCTTTTTAAAAAATAGCAAAAAAGAGAAGTAATAGTTTTTAAAACATGAATGTTACAGTATGGTATTGCGAGTGGAAGTAATGTAAATGGAGCAATTGCGGGAAAAATATAGCTGATAAAAGAGTGAAGGGAAAAAAATAGAAAACATGAGTTTCTTTTTTTTTTTTTACAGGAACAGAGAGAGAGTCAGAGAGAGGGATAGATAGGGACAACAGACAGGAACAGAGAGAGATGAGAAGCATTAATCATTAGTTTTTCGTTGCTGTCATGTTGGGCAGATAAAATATATTATGCTCACTTTGTTAAAGATGGCACTGCCCACATGGAAGCCCGTCATCCAGGTGATATTATTTGCCCTTATGCTTGAGATGGCTGTGGGGGAAAAGCTGTAATGTAGGCAGGCCAGGTCATTATAGCCTAAGGCTTAGTTTAAGAGTAAGATCTTCCCCACACCCTTGACTGATTGGATGATGTAGGGTGGTGATGTAGGGAGGAATCTCATTATGCCTCAAATGGGTGGCTTTGTATCAGAGACTTTCTTGTATGTATAATTGGATTAAAGGTTTGGATTTTCTGTGCTATAAACTGGGGCAGTTTGGGAGCTTGATCTCTCTCTCTCTTGGTTCCGGAGTTCCTGAGGTTGGTATTAGAGAGGAGAGCAGAGTAAGGCCACGTGAAGGCCAGGAGAACCAGCCGAGATGGTGAAGTGCTGAGGAAGAAGCCAGTTTGTTAAGAGTTTGTGCAGGAGGAGATGGGAAACAGGTGAATAAGTCTGGTGAGCTAGAAACCTTTGATTCTAGGAAACTCGGATAAGTCAGTAGCTTTGTGAGCACTGAATGTGTGGGTTTTGGAGCCCAGTGTGTGTTTTTGCTTGCCCGCCGGGTGCAAGCTAGAATTAAAGGTGATGGCTCACCAGTTCTTGGCTCCAGTGTTTCATTGCCAACTGTTCGAATCTAACGTGAACCTGCGTGGGTCAGGCTGCTGTGATAGTGTCCTCAACTACTGGTTTTACACGTCACAACACCTTAGTTGTTCATTGAGATTGCTTTCTCACATGTTCCTTGACCATGGGCCTTCAGCAGGTGGAGCAATTCCTAGCTGGAGCCAGCGATGTTGGGCAGATGAAATATATTATGCTCACTTTGTTAAAGATGGTGCTGCCCATGAGCAAGTTTTAAGCTTTTCCCCACACCCTTGACTGATTGGATGATGTGGGGTGGTGCACTCTCGTGAGGAATCCTCCCATTATGCCCCAGATAAGTGACTTTGTATCAGAGATTTCCTTGTTTGTAGATTGGATTAAAGGTTTGGATTTCTACACTGTAAAGTGGGGCAGGCCTAGAGCTTTCTCTCTCTGGGTTCCTGAGATTAGTATTAGAGAGGAGAGCAGAGTAAGGCCACGTGAAGGCCAGGAGAAGCAGCCGAGATGGCAGAGTGCTGAGGAAGAAGCCAGTTTGTTAAGAGTTTGTGCAGGAGGAGATGGGAAACAGAGGTGAATAAGTCTGGTGAGCTGGAAACCTTTGATTCTAGGAAACTCGGATAAGTCAGCTTTGTGAGCACTGAATGTGTGGGTTTTGGAGCCCAGTGTGTGTTTTTGCTTGCCCGCCGGGTGCAAGCTAGAATTAAAGCTGATGGCTCACCAGTTCATGGCTCCTGTGTTTCATTACCGACTGCTCGAATCTAATGCGAACCTGTGTGGGTCAGGCGGCTGTGATCCTGACCGTGACTACTGGCTTTACACCGGCGCACTGGAAAAGACTCTGAGGCCCCATATATTCAGGCTTTCTGGGATCTCCGTTCCTGTCCCGATCTCTGTTCCTACTGTTCCATTCTCCAAATTCTTCTAGCCCAGACCTCCCCTCCTCCCAAGGCTTCATCCCAAGACCACCCTCCTTACTCTCAACCCGATGACCTTCCCGACCACCTATCTCCTCCTCCGGCTCTCCCACAGGAGAACCCCCCAGACCAGGGCCGGGCTACGGCTCCTTCCGCCCCTCTGGCTACTTCTGCCCCACCTCCCGCCAACCTTCTCCCCTCTCCCGTCGCAGCTCATACCAGGTCGCAGAGCCCCCAATCATCATCCGTTGTACTCGCCCCTCTCCGAGAAATAGCTGGGGCAGAGGGCCTAGTTCGGGTACATGTCCCCTTTTTCCTCCAAGACCTTTCACAGATTGAGAAACGGCTAGGATCTTTCTCGGCCGATCCCTCAACCTACATTAAGGAATTCCGGTACTTGACTCAGACATATGACCCGACCTGGCATGACATTAAGGTAATCTGTACCTCTACTCTTACCCCTGAGGAACATGAACGCATCCTCACTGCTGCCAGAGAGCAGGCAGACAGGGACCATCTAGTGGATGACTGTTGGGCAGATAAAATATATTATGCTCACTTTGTTAAAGATGGCGCTGCCCGCATGGAAGTTTGTTGATACTAATGTGTGTTCTGGAACAGGCTGTGGGCAGGCCGGGTCGTTATAGCCTAGGGCTTGGTTTAAGAGTAAGCTCTTCCCCACACCCTTGACTGATTGGATGATGTAGGGTGGTGCACTCTCCTGAGGAATCCCATTATGCCTCAGATGGGTGGCTTTGTATCAGAGACTTTCTTGTATGTATAATTGGATTAAAGGTTTGGATTTTCTATGCTATAAACTGGGGCAGTCCGGGAGCTTGATCTCTCTCTCTCGGTTCCTGGGTTCTGAGATTAGTATTAGAGAGGAGAGCAGATTAAGGCCACGTGGAGAGGAGAAGCAGCCAAGATGGCAGAATGCTGAGGGAGAAGCCAGTTTGTTAAGAGTTTGTGCAGGAGGAGATGGGAAACAGAGGTGAATAAGTCTGGTGAGCTAGAAACCTTTGATTCTAGGAAACTCAGATAAGTCAGTAGCTTTGTGAGCACTGAATGTGTGGGTTTTGGAGCCCAGTGTGTGTTTTTGCTTGCCCGCCGGGTGCAAGCTAGAATTAAAGCTGATGGCTCACCAGCTCTTGGCTCCTGTGTTTCATTACCGACTGTTCGAATCTAATGTGAACCTGCATGGGTCAGGCGGCTGTGATAGTGGCCGCGACTACTGGCTTTACAATGACCAAATCCCCCTTGGCACAGAGGCGGTACCTGGGGAAGACCCCAATTGGAGTTATCAACCTGGCCAAGGGTCCAACATCCCTTGTCAAAACCTTATGCTCCGATACTTAATCAGAGGTATGGATGCAGTTTCTAACAAGGTTGTAAATTAGGATAAGCTGAGGGAATTTACCCAACTCCCCGAAGAAAACCCAGCCCTTTTCCTAAACCTCCTTCAAGAGGCCCTAGTTCCTTACACCCGCCTAGACCCGGGGTCCCGCAATGGGGCCACAGTCTTAGCCTCTCACTTTATCTCTCAGTCAGCCCGAGATATTAGAAAAAAACTAAAAAAGGCTGAAGAGGGTCCCAATACCCCATCCAAGACCTGGTGAAAATGGCTTTTAAAGTTTTTAACACCCGAGATGAAACGGCTGAAGCAGCCTGGGAGGCACAGTTACAGCAGAAGATTAGCCCCCAGACCCAAGCTCTAGTAGCGGCCTTCAGGCTGGTAGGGGAACCGGCAAAAAGGCCAACCTCCAAGGGAGGACAGCGCACACCACCGGGTGCTTGTTTTAAATGCGGCAAAGAGGGCCACTGGGCCAAGGCCTGTCCGCAACCAAGGCCCCCCACCAAGCCTTGCCCACAGTGCAAACTAATGGGCCACTGGAAGTCAGACTGCCCGACCCTGGCACAGCCTCCGGCACCTCAATACCGGGGAGCTGAGAACCAGGCATTCCCGGTCTCAGAACTGTTGGGCTTGGTGGACAACTGAGGGGGCCCTGGCTCTTTGACTTCAGTTACCCTCACCGAGCCCAGGGCTACGCTCCAGGTAGCGGGTGAGTCTGTTTCCTTTGTAATAGACACGGGGGCAACCTACTCTGTCCTTCCCTCTCATTCAGGCCTTACAGTTCTTTCCCCGGTCTCGGTCATGGGAATCGACGGATCGCCCTCGACCCCACAGCGGACGACCCTCCTTAACTGCCTATTTGAGGGTCACCCATTCTCTCACTCCTTCCTAGTCATACCCTCCTCTCCAGTTCCCCTCTTGGGGAGAGACATTCTGTCCAAACTCCGGGCAAGCATTTCATTCTCCCCCAGGCAAGCCTTCCTATTAGCACTGGTGCCAGATCCCGACCCCGGGCCTGATTCGGACCCCAGAGTCCAGCTTCTACCTGGAGTCGACCTTAAGGTCTGGGATACGGATACCTCCACTGTAGCCTCCCTACAGAGACAAATAACTTCTCTCGCCCAAGTCTCGTTACAGAACCGGCGAGCCCTGGACCTGCTTACGGCCAAGCACGGGGGCACCTGTGTCTTCCTGCGGGAAGAGTGTTGCTACTACATCAATGAATCCGGAGTCGTCGAGGAGAATGTCCAGTCACTCCGAAAACTACAAGAAGAGCTACGAAAATAAAACCAACAACAGAACACGTTTACCCCGGAGTGGTGGAAATCTCCTCTGTTCTCTATGCTGGCTCCTATCCTAGGACCTCTCCTAATAATCTGCATCTTACTCACATTTGCTCCTTTACTTCTTAGGTTTGTACAGACCCGCCTTTGTGAAATCACAAGCGTGGCAGTCCACCAAATGATGCTGTTACAGTACCAACCCCTGCCCACCATGGCGAATACGGACTGCTCTGGCCCTTTCCTACCTCTCCCCAACTCCGCCCCCGTATAGCAGGAAGTAGCCAGATAAGACCACGTCGCCCCACTCCCTATACCAAAGAGCCAGGAATGCCGGGTAGCACCCCTGGGGAAGGGGCTGGAAAATCCCTCATGCCTTTGGCACTTCTGCAATTACTAACCTTTAGCACACACACCCTGTCCGAAAACACAATAGAAATTCCTCAACCATTAGCGTCCCTAGTTATGCAAACCAAATTCCCCAGCCAGCCTGATGGGGTACAAAAATTTCCAGCCCCACCAGTTGGGCGCGGCTTCTCTGGCTCACTACTCTCCAAGAGTCACTGAACCCGCCCGAAGGTTCCAATAAAGTTGGACTTTTTAACTATTTGGTACTTTGTCTCATTTCATGCGGGTTGGACCTTACACTGCCCACATGGAAGCCCGTCACTCAGGTGATATTATTTGCCCTTATGCTTGGGATGAGTGTGGGGAAAGATTGTAATGTAAGTAGGCTGGGTCGTAATAGCCTAAGGCTTAATTTTAAGAGTAAGCTTTTCCCCACACCCTTGACTGATTGGATGATGTGGGGTGGTGCGCTCTCCCGAGGAATCCCATTGTGCCTCGGATGCGTGGCTTTGTATTGGAGACTTCCTTGTTTGTGTAATTGGATTGGAGGTTTTGATTTTACAGTATAAAGTGGGACAGACCAGGAGCTTACTCTCTCTTGGTTCCTGAGGTTAGTATTAGAAAAGAGGAGAGCAGATTAAGGCCACGTGGAGGCCAGTAGAAGCAGCCAAGATGGCAGAATGCTGAGGGAGAAGTCAGTTTGTTAAGAGTCTGTGCTGGAGGAGATGGGGAACAGAGTTGAATAAATCTGGTGAGCTAGAAACCTTTGATTCTAGGAAACTCGGATAAGTCAGTAGCTTAGTGAGCACTGAATGAGTGGGTTTTGGAGCCCAGTGTGTGTTTTTGCTTGCCCGCGGGTGCAAGCTACAATTAAAGCTGATGGCTCACCAGTTCTTGGCTCCATTGTTTCATTACCATCTGTTCGAATCTAATGGGAACCTGCACAGGTCAGGCAGCTGTGATGGCGGCGACTACTGGCTTTACAGTATTTTTAGGATATATTCCTAAAAGTGGGATGGCTGGGTCAAAGGACAGTTCCATTTTTAATTTTTTGAGGAATCTCCATACCGTTTTCTACAGTGGCTGCACCTGTGTGCATTTTCACCAGCAGTGCAGGAGGGTTCCCTTTTCTCCACGTCCTCACCAGCACTTGTTCTGTGTTGTTTTGTTAATCAGTGCCATTCTGACTGGTGTGAGGTGGTATCTCATTGTGGTTTTAATTTTCACTTCTCTAATGACTAGTGATGTTGAATATTTTTTAATCTGCCTATTGGTCATCTGTATGTCCTCTTTGGAGAAGTATCTATTCATTTCTTTTTTTTTTTTTTACAGGGACAGAGACAGAGTGTGAGAGAGTGATAGATAGGGACAGACAGGAACGGAGAGAAATGAGAAGCATCAATCATTAGTTCTTTGTTGCCGTTGCGACACCATAGTTGTTCATTGATTGCTTTCTCACATGTGCCTTGACCGTGGGTCTTCAGCAGACCGAGCAACCCCTTGCTGGAGCCAGTGACCTTGGGTCCAAGCTGGCAAGCTTTTGCTCAAGCCAGATGGGCTCGTGCTCAAGCTGGTGAGCTCGGGGTCTCGAACCTGGGTCTTCAGCATCCCAGTCCAAAGCTCTATCCACTGCGCCACCGCTCTATTCATTTCTTTTGCCCATTTTTTTCTTTTTTTTTTCTTTTTCTTTTTGGGAGCGAGAAGGGGAGGGAGGAGCAGGAAGCATCAACTCCCATATGTGCCTTGACTATGCAAGCCACCACAGGTCAGGCTCTTTAGCCCATTTTTTGATTGGATTGTTTATTTTCCTGGTGTTGAGTTTCACAAGTTCTTTATAAATTTTGGTTATTAACCCCTTATCAGACATTGTCGAATATGTTCTCCCATTGTGTTGTTTTATCTTTTTATTTTGCTCATATTGTCTTTAGCTGTGCAAAAGCTTTTTAGTTTGATATAGTCCCATTTGTTCATCCTGTCCTTTATTTCACTTGCCCGTGGAAATAAATCAGCAAATATATTGCTGCAAGAGATGTAGGAGAGCTTACTGCCTATGTTTTCTTCCAAGATGCTTTTGGTTTCACGACTTACATTTAAGTCTTTTATCCATTTTGAGTTTATTTTTGTGAATGATTTAAGTTGGTGGTCTAGTTTCACTTTTTTGCAGGTAACTAATTTTCCCAGTATTTGTTAGAGACTGTCTTTACGCCATTGTATGCTTTTACCTCCTTTGTCAAATATCAATTGTCCATTAAGGTGTGGGTTTATTTCTGGGTTCTCTGTTTTATTCCATTGACCTATATGCCTGTTCTTACACAAGTTCCATGCTGTTTTGAGTATAATGGCCTTATAGAATAACTTGATATCAAGAAGTGTTTTACAACCCACTTTATTCTTCTTTTTCTTTTTAAAACCAGAACTTTAAATTTATTTTTATTTATTTATTTTAGAAAGGAGACACAGAGTGAGAGAGAGAGAAAGGGGGGAGGAACTAGAAGCATCAACTCCCATATGTGCCTTGACCAGACCAGTGCAGGGTTTTGAACTGGCGACCTCAGTGTTCCCAGGTCGACGCTTTATCCACTGTGCCACCACAGGTCAGGTTTATTCTTCTTTTTCAAGATTGCTGAGGTTATTTGTGTTCTTTTTTGGTTCTATATAAAATTTTGGAATATTTGTTCTATATAAATTCCATTGGTATTTTTAATAGGAATTGCATTGAATTTATAAATTGCTTTGGGTAATAGGCATTTTAATGATGTTTATTCTTCCTATCCATTAACACGGTATATGCTTCCACGTGTTTTGTATCTTCCTTGATTTCTTTTATCAATGTTTTATAATTTTCCGAGTATAAGTCTTTAACCACTTTGGTTAAATTTACTCCTACGTACTTTATTTTATTTTTGTTGCAATAGTGAAGGGGATTGTTTTCTTAATTTCTCTTTCAGACAGTTCACTGTTGGTGTATAAAAATGCCTCTAATTTCTGAGTATTCATTTTATATCCTACCACCTTGCTGAATTCATTTACCAGGCCCAGTAATTTTTTTGACTAAGACTTTCGGGTTTTCTATGTACACTATCATATCATCAGCAAATAAAAAAATGGGTCCAAGCTGGCGAGCTTTTTGCTCAAGCCAGATGGGCCCGCGCTCAAGCTGGAGAGCTTGGGGTCTTGAACCTGGATCTTCTGTATCCCAGTCCAACGCTCTATCCACTGCGCCACCATCTTGTCAGGCTTGTGTATCTTAAAATGGTCAATTTCATGCTAGGACAAGAGAGGTTTCACAAAGTGTCCTTGCTTTCTGTGTTTGTGGGACAGCTAAGCTCGGGAGAAACACTGGACACAGAAAGAGTGGCCAAAACATGAAGCTCTGGAAGTAGAGATTCAAAATATTGTGAATGAACCTGTAGTTAATTGAGACAGGATCATTTTTCCCCCACTTCACATCAAACTTGGCTTAATGAAGCAGTTTGTTCAGGCTTTGAAGAGAAAGCGAAAGCTTTCAACATATTATTTCTGCTTTTCCTGCCTTGTCTTTCGAGAAGATAAAAGCAGGTGTATTTGATGGACCTCAAATTTAAACCCTCATACGTGATGAAGAATTTGCCAGGAAGATGAATAAGGAGGAGAAAGCAGCATGACAGTCTTTTGTGGTAGTTACAAAGAACTTCCTTGGCAACAAAAAAGCAGGAAACTATGAACTTCTTGTTCAAAGAATGCTGTTGGCTTTCCGTGACATTGGAAGTAACATAAACGTTAAGATTCACTTCCTGGCCTGACCTGGCGGTGGTGCAGTGAATAGAGCGTTGGACTGGGATGTGGAAGACCCAGGTTCGAGACCCCGAGCTCGTCAGCTTGGACCCAAGGTCGCTGGCTCCAGCACGGGGTTGCTTGGTCTGCTGAAGGTCCGTGGTCAAGGTACATGTGAGAAAGCAATCAATGAACAACGAAGGTGTCGTAATGGCAACGGAAAACTAATGATTGATGTTTCTCACCTCTCTTTGTTCCTGTCTGTCTGTCCCTGTCTATCCCTCTGACTCTCTCCCTGTACCTGTAAAAAAAAATTTAAAAACTTAAAAAAAAAAAAATAGATTCACTTCCTGAACAGTCACCTTGATAAGCCCGAAAATCTTGGAGCTGTTAGTGATGAGCAGACTATTGCGGGAGCATCAGACAAGACTGTCCTGAAGAAGTAGACAAACTCAAGAGCTACAAACACAAATTTGTGACCGAATAGAATTTAAATAAGTTTTGCACAAATTTTATGATTAAAGTAAGTGTTTTAATACATTCTATTTCAAAATTGTAGACAAATTCTGATGCAATCATATCTTGTAATGTATTTACTATCTTTTAGTGTATTAGTGTATTTACTGCACTATATAAATTATATTTTCACAAAGATGATGCCCAAGAAGACATTCTACTTCATCTTGTTAAACTAAATGTTGAAAATTGTACAATAAGATGAAAACCTAAAATCTTGAATTACAAAAAAACTGTAGCTTGCAGAGAAAAACTAATTTCAGATTTGAGATCAGCACACTCGAATTAGGTATGAGCAAGTGTTTTTGTCGATGCAACAAAAAATTTGTTCCCCAGTGTTATTAGTTCGATAAAATAAAATAAAAACCCAGAACTCCAATTATCACAAGTGTGAGAGAAAGGAAATGAGTGGCTATTATATAACAGCTCTGAAACCTTTCTTCTTAGCTATTGTGATTAGACCTTAGACCAATATTCCCACTGTTATTGTTTACTTAGTCTAGGTACAATCAATATTAAAGTTTAGTGTTTTATTCTTCTTTGAATTTACTCACTTTTAATTTAGTCTCATTCAAAGTAATTCTCAAAATAACTATCTGAGATGTTAATTATATATATATAATATATATTTAAATATATATATTAGCATACATAGACTATATACACAAGGCATATAATATATATATTAGCAAGAGAGGAACAGAAAAGAATGGAGAGAGATAAGAAGCATCAACTTGTAGCTGCGGCACTCATTCATTGATTGCTTCTCATATATGCCTTGACTTGGTAGTGGGTGGGGACTCTAGTTGGGCCAGTGACCCCTAACTCAAGCCAGCAACCATGGGGTCATGTCTATGATCTCACCCTCAAGCTGGTGACCCCGCATTGAAGCTGGTGGAGCCGTGCTCAAGCTGGCAACCTCAGGGTTCTGAACATGGGTCCTCAGCATCCCAGCTGACACTCTATCCATTGCACCACCACCTGGTTAGGCCTATATATTTCTAACATACTGATATGTGACCACTAAAATTCTAAAAGTTTGCCCTAAGTCTAAAATAATTTTTCTTTATTTTTTAATAAAGCCAAAGTGTGAACGTGTTTATTATTTCTTTTTATTTATTTTAGAGAGGAGACAGAGAGAGGAAACAGAGAGAGAGAGAGAGAGAGAGAAAGGGGGGAGGAGCTGGAAGCATCAACTCCCATATGTGCCTTGACCAGACCAGTGCAGGGTTTTTTTTGCTATTTTTTTTTAAAATTTCTTTTTATTTTATTCATTTTAGAGAGGAGACACAGAGTGAGAGAGAGATAGAGAGAGAAAGGGGGGAGGAGCTGGAAGCATCAACTCGCATATGTACCTTGACCAGACTAGTGCAGGGTTTTGAACAGGTGTTCCCAGGTCGACGCTTTATCCACTGCGCCACCACAGGTCAGGCTAAAATAATTTCTTATACTGTTAGCAATAACACATACCCCATGGTAAGTAATCTGCCTATATATATTTTTTTCCACTGAGAGAGAGAAAGAGGAATGGAGAAAGAAAGAAAAGGGAAGGAGGGAGAGAGAGAGAAGCGTGAACTCATTGTCCCATTGTGTACTTACTGATTGCTTCTCTTAAATGCCCTGACCAGGATTGAACCAGTGACCTTTGTGTGCCCAGGGCAATGTTTGATCCACTTAGCCACTGGGTCAGTGCCAATTTGCCTACATCTCAGAACAAATGCTTCACCTGACTTGTGGTGGCACAGTGGATCAGCTGTCGACCTAGAATGCTGAAGCTGCCAGTTGAAGACCCTGAGCACATACAAGAGATCAAGGGCACATATGAGAAGCAACTACAAGTTGGTGATTCCCATTCCTCCCTATCCTCTGCTTTTCTCTCTCTCTCAAACCAATAAGTAAAATCCAAATTAAACAAACAAAAACCCACAAATGCTTCAAAGGTACTATTGTAATGCAGACAAACTGAAAGTGTTTCCATGCTCACATATACCACCCAGAAAAAATACTCCAACTCAGGCCTGACCTGTGGTGGTGGTGTTGATAAAGTGTCAACCTGAACCACTGAGGTCGCCAGTTCAGTCGAAACCCTTACTTCCCTGGTCAAGGTACATATGGGAGTTGATGCTTCCTGCTCCTCATCCCTTCTCTCTCTCTCTAAAATGAATTTAAAAAATCTTTAAAATATTAAAAAATAAATCCTTCAACACAGTACATGAGTTCACCACATTTTTATTACCAGTACTCAGCGGAAAACACAAAGCTCAGACTGCTACTTGTTTTTTCTGTTTCTTAGTTTGTCCATTTGTCTTCTTTTTTTTTTTCTTCTTGACGAGAACAGCTTTTTCTCCAATAAATAAACTTTTAGAATGTCCTACATTTTTTGAAGCAAAATTAAATCCTTTCTTAGGTTTACTGACATTTTTCAAACTGGGATTTGGATTTTGTTTTAATTTTTCTTTATTAACAGAACGCATGACTCTGAGTTTTCTTCCCATCAGTTCAAAATTATTTAATTTCAGAGCAAGATGAACAGCATCTGTATTCTGAAATAAAAATCAATGTTAATTTCAACCAGAAACTTATCTGCAAAGAAGAGTAAAATTGCACCTTTAATGGATCAGAACAGCTTACACATGGAACACCCCACTCCCACCCGTTTCCACAAGCAGCAAGCCAAAGCCCACTGCTCCAGCAGCTCTGCGGTGGTCTCCTTTGACCGCCTCCTCATCCATTTCTCCTCAAGAAGCATTCACACTGCCTTGTCAAGTTAGCAAATAAGTCACAATCCAATGGGTTTCCTTTTTCTCACTGTATAATGAACTTCCCACAACTAGCTAGTCACGTGCAATCTTTTAGCACAAGGCTTTCTCTGCATAAGCCCTGCTGTGTCTATCAGCTGACTCTATTACAGTGTGAGATGTTGGACTAGGTGTCTTGTAGGGTTCCAATGAGATGCGAAATTCCATTATTCTTTTATTCCAGCATAGAACTACTAAATGCTAACAACTCTAAATATACACGAAATGTATTTTTTAAAGGACTTTAGAAACTTATCAAGTCATTGAAGACCAAGAGCAGAGGAACTACAACATAGTAATGATGGGAATATAACGATGCTCTAAACAACTGTGCTATACAGCCAGGGCATATGTCAAGAGTTGCATATGTCAAGAGTATTTTTTTTAAGATTTTATTTATTATTATTTTTTTTTTTTAGAGAGAGAAGGTGGGGGGCAGGAAGAGTGGAAGAATCAATTCAGAGTAGTTGGTTCTTCTATGGGCAAGCCTAGGGTTTCGAACCAGCAACCTTAGTATTTCAAGTTGATGCTTTACCCATTGTTCCACCACAGGTAAGGTGTTAAGAATCTTAAAAATGGTTACATATTGCCTGACCTGTGGTGGTGCAGTGGGATAAAGTGTTGACCTGGAACACTGAAGTCGCCGGTTTGAAACCCTGGGCTTGCGAGTTGATGCTTTCTGCTCCTTCCCCTTCTCTCTCTCTCTCCTCTCTGAAAATTGAATAACTAAAGTATTTAAAAAAGAAAATAGGTTACATATCTTGACCTACTTAGTAATGGACCAGTGGGATCTCTTTTTTTTATTATTAACTTCAGTGGGGTGATATTAATAAATCAGGGTACATATGTTCAAAGAAAACATCTCCAGAGGGATCTGTCTTAAAGAAGTAATCCAGCTCTGGCTGGGAAGCTCAGTGGATAAAGCATCGTCCCTGAAAACTGACATTGCAGGCTCAATCCCCAGTCAGGGCACGTATGAGAAGCAATCAAAGAGCACACAACTAAATAAAACAACTAAGTGGAACAATGAGTTGATGCTCCTCTGGCTCTCTCTCTTGAATCAATGGAAAGAAAAAAAAAAAAAGAAATAACTGAAAGAAAATGTATTACTGTTGTGGAGGAAGAAAAATCAAATGTCATCAGATAGTATGTATATCCTAATCTGAAGTATATTCTAATATTAGGCATGAAATGCTGATTATTATTCAGTGAACTAAACAGAACCAGTTTTGTACGAAGACTAAAATTTTCTTCTACCTGAGTGAAATGTCAGTTCTTTTCTCCATTTTTTTTTTTTTTAAATGGATTTGGGTGGTTGCAGTTTTTTATTTTATTTTATTTTATTTATTTTAGAGAGGAAGCACAGTGAGAGAGACAGAGAAAGAGGGAGAAAGAGAGAAAGTAGGGGAGGAGCTGGAAGCATCAACTCCCATATGTGCCTTGACCAGACCAGTGCACGGTTTTGAACTGGCGACCTCAGTGTTCCCAGGTTGATGCTTTATCCACTGTGCCACCACAGGTCAGGCTCTTTTCTCCATTTTATAGAAGGTGGAGATTCAGAGTTAATACCTTTAATACCCAATATTTCCTTTTCTTTTGGTGACAGGGATAGAGAGACAAAGAGACAGACAGATAGGAACAGACAGGAAGGGAGAGAGATGAGAAGCATCAATTCTTTGTTGCAGCTCCTTAGTTGTTCACCGATTGCTTTCTCATATGTGCCTTGACCAGGGGACTACAGCAGAGCGAGTGACCCCTTGCTCAAATTAGCGACCTTGGGTTAAAGCCAGCAACCTTGGGCTTCAGGCCAGTGATCATAGGGTCATCTCTATGATCCCACGCTCAAGCCAGTGACCCTATGTTCAAGCTGGTGAGCCTGCACTCAAGATGGATAAGCCCATGCTCAAACCAGCAACCTCGGGGTTTAGAACCTGGGTCTTCTGCATCCCAGTCCAACACTATCCACTCCATCACTGCACAGTCAGGCAATATGCAACATTTAAAACATCATTTAAGCCTGACCAGGCGGTGGCTCAGTGGATAGAGTGTCAGACTGGGATGTGAAGGACCCAGGTTAGAAACACTGAGGTCGCCAGCTTGAGCATGGGTTCATCTGGCTTGGGCAAAAAGCTCACCAACTTAGACCCAAGGTCACTGGCTCGAGCAAGGGGTTGCTCGGTCTGCTGAAGGCCCGCAGTAAAGGCACATATGAGAAAGCAATCAATGAACAACTAAGGTGTCACAATGAAAAACTGATGATTGATGCTTCTCATCTCTCTCCGTCCTGTCTGTCCCTATCTGTCCCTGTTAAAAAAAAAAAAAAAGTTAAAACATCATTTAATAACAATGATACGAAACATGAGGGACTGGAACACCCTCAGTCTAGGTGCAATGACAGTATTGTATTAGGACAGCTTTAGAACTAAGGAATATATTTTTTAAATTTCTTTTTAAAGATTTTGTTTATTGATTTTAGAGAGAGGAGAGGAGAAGAGAGGAGAGGGAGAGAAAGAGAGAGAGAGAGAGAGAAAGAAAGGGGTTGAGAAGTGAGAACCATCAAGTCATAGTTGTTGCTTCTCATATGTGCCTCGATTGGGCAAGCCTGAGATTTTGAACCAGCAACCTCAGCATTCCAGGTTGACACTTTATCCACTGTGCCAGCACAGGTCAGGCTAAATTCAGGAACTGAGGGTAGCAGTGATATTTATGTCGTAATGATGAAATGGTGACAAGCCCTTCTGGTGCATTTCAAACAACAGTGACAACCCATTGGTCCTCCCATACCTCAAAGAGCACATAGCCAAACCCTCTGCCAACACCTGTCAGCGGGTCTCTCACGATCCTTACTGCCACGATATTCCCACAGTCCAAAAAATGGTCCTCAACCGCAGAGTCTTCTATTTCTAAAAAGAAATTCAACCAAAGTGAAAGCAAGGCCTCAGGATCACCTTGGGAAACTGGAGGTTTCATAACACAAGTAACGCAGCCCCATAAAAATTAGTCAAGTTACATTTCACCTTTCTTAAAGTTACTCTTAAAGCAAAACAGTTACTACTCAGTGGTTATTTCCATTAATTTAATAATGAATAGGTACTTTGATTAAACAAACTTACTATACGGGAGATTTCCCACAAACACTGATCGCTTGTCCCTCTAAAACACAAAGATATAGAAATCAATCACTGGGACAGAACATGAAGTCATCCCAAGACCCAGCCTTTCCTCCACCCCACGCATGACAAGGTGTCCACATCCTGTGTTTACCATGCACCAGCCCCTTGTTTGATTCTGTCTCTTCTGTCTTCCCTTCTGGAATGGGAGTCAGATGGCAGGAGAGATTGAGCTTTTGTTCACAGTGAACAGTGACTGAATGACAACTGGCAGTGCTCAAGAAAGGCATGCTGCCTGACCAGGCGATGGTGCAGTGGATAGAGCATCAGACTGGGATGCAGAGGACCCAGGTTCGAGACCCCGAGGTTGCCAGCTTGAGCACAGGCCCATCTGGCTTGAGAAAAAAAAAAAAAAAAAAAAAGAAAAGCTTACCAGCTTGGACCCAAGGTCGCTGGCTCAAGCAAAGGGTTACTTGGTCTGCTGAAGGCCCGTGGTCAAGGCACGTGTAAGAAAGCAATCAATGAACAACTAAGGTGTCGCAATGAAAAACTGATGATTGATGCTTCTCATCTCTCTCCGTTCCTGTCTGTCCCTATCTATCCCTCTGACTCTCTCTCTATCCCTATAAAAAAAAATAAAATAAAAATGGAAAGGCATGCTGTGTTAGGGATAAAGGACCAGACAGCAAGTATCAGGCTTTATGGACCATGTGGTCTCTTGTCACTACTTGTCTTTGCCACTAGAGCACAGCAATACCTAACCTAATGGTGTGGTTATGTGCTTATAAAACTTTATTTAAAAGAGCAGCCAGCCTGGTCTGTGGTGGTGCAGTGGATTAGGCGATGACTTGGGATGCTGAGGTTGCCGGTTTGAGACCTCTGGCTTGCCCAGTCAAGGCACATATGACAAACAACTGCGAATTGGTACTTCCTATTCCTCTCTCTCCCTGACTTTCTCTCTCTCTCCTCTCTAAAATCTAAGAAATAAAAAAACAAAACCTCTAAAAAAAACCCCCAAAAAACAAAACCTCTAAAAAATAAAAAAGCCTGACCAGGCGTTGGCGCAGTGGATAGAGCGTCAGACTGGGATGTGGAAGACCCAGGTTCGAGACTCCGAGCTCGCCAGCTTGAGCGCAGGCCCATCTGGCTTGAGCAAAAGGTCGCCAGCTTGGACCCAAGGTCGCTGGCTCCAGCAAGGGGTTGCTCAGTCTGCTGAAGGCCTGCAGTCAAGGCACATGTGAGAAAGCAATCAATGAATAAATATGGTGTCGCAACGGCAACGAAAAACTAATGATTGATGCTTCTCACCACTCTCCGTTCCTGTCTGTCTGTCCCTATCTATCCCTCTCTGACTCTCTCTCTCTGTCCCTGTAAAAAAGAGCAGCCAGCCTGACCAGGCAGTGGCGCAGTGGATAGAGCGCTGGACTGGGATGTGGAAGACCCAGGTTCAAGACCCCAAGGTCGCCAGCTTGAGTGCGGGCTCATCTGGTTTGAGCAAAGCTCATCAGATTGAGCCCAAGGTCGTTGGCTTGAGCAAGGGGTCACTCCCTCTGCTATAGGCCCCCCCCCCCCATCAAGGCACATATGAGAAAGCAATCAATGAACTAAGGTGCCACAACGAAGAATTTGATGCTTCTCATCTCTCTCTCTTCCTGTCTGTCTTTTCCTATCTGTTCTTCTTTCTGACTCTCACACACACACACAAAAGAGCAGCCAGCCCTGGCTGGATAGCTCAGTTCGTTAGAGCATCATGCTGAAGCACAAAGGTTGCTGGTTCGATCCCTGGTGAGGGCACATACAAGGAAGAAATTGATGTTCCTGTATCTTTCTCCTTTCTTTCTGTCTAAAATCAATAAAATTAAATATATGTATACTTTAAAAGAGCAGCCAGCAAGTGGAGTTGGCCCTCTGGCTAGTTTGCTGCCCCTGTGCTAGGTCCACAACCACAACCAGGAATGTCCACCAGGCCTTTGTCATTTCTCAGCTAGGTCACTCTGATATAAGCAGTCACATACTCTGCTTGCATGGTAAAGCTCTCATACACTTACTTCATTTTAACAGATATTTTTGAAGTGCAAACCTGGTCACCCCACTCCCCATTTAAACTTGTGGAACAGCTTCCAGACAAGACCCAGACTCACCATCGAGATCAGAGCCTCTACCTTTCTGTCCAACAGCAACTCTTACTGCTGCCCCTCCTCACACTCTGCCCACTAATGATGGCAGCCAGTGCTCGTTGTTCCATGGGCAGGTTCAGTTTTTCTCCCCATAATTTCTGCTGTTTTTCCTGCCCAAATATCTTCATTCTCTTTAAACAATTTTTTTTTTTTGGCTAGGTAATATCAACTCATCTGGCAAGACGGATGTAACACCTTCTTTCCTATAAATTCTCCTTTGTCCCCTCTTGCTGACACATCCTCAAGTCAACTGCCCCATTCCTGCACATTTACGACAGCATTCATCATAAAACAGCAACAACAGGACAGCCCATCTGCTCATCAGTACCCTTGTGCTGGGACACACAGAACTGAGATGCCTTAGCACCGTATACCCAACACAGTAGAGACTTGAAAACTATTTAGTGAATAATTTTAACTTCCTAAACCACAGTCTGTGAAATAAGGTGTTTGCCTAGATGGTCTCTAACATACCTTCCAGTCTAGCTCTCTGATTATTTCAATCTAATGGTGGGTGTGAGGGGCCAAGTTCCAGAAACTAATGTGACTTAATTCCTATGCCATTATAGGGACCAACGCTGTGACCAAAGGACAAAAGCTGTTTCCTTTTGTGCTTCCCTCATACTGTTTATTCCTTTATTCCGCTCCTCACCAAGCAAAATCCCAGAAGAAAATGTTTCTCTCCATAAGACTCTAGTTACATTCTTTTTTTCTTCTTTTAACTGCGAGGAGGGGAGGCAAAGACAAACTTCTACATGCGCCCAATCAGGATCCACCAGGCAAGCCTACTATGGGGTAATGCTCTACCCCATTGCTCTGCTGTTTAGCAACAGAACTTCTTTTTTTTTTTTTCAGGAGGTGGCTCAGGCCACAGAGTCCTCCTCAGCACACCACGGACAACTCAAACCAATGGAGCTATGGCTTGGGAGGGAAAAAGAGAGGGCGGGGTAGAGGTGGAGAAGCAGAAGGGTGCTTTTCCTGTATGCCCTAACTGGGAATCGAACCCAAAGCATACACATGCCAGCCCCATGAATCAACTGGCCAGGGCTAGTTACGTTCTTTAAACTCACATACTACTTACAGATGAGGTCTCCGATGCTAGATCAACTCTAATACAAAATCCATCAGCAATTTGGGCACCATTTCTGTATTATGCATATGAAAAGAAAATGGCTTTTAAAAAGGAGCACTGTTACTTGAATATTTGCTCTAAAGTGAAACCAAAGAATTAAATAGTCCTCATAAATACTTAAATAATTTTGACAAGCTTCAAAGAGTAAAATTACCTGTTCAATGCTTTAGTAGCAGCTCTCTCTTCTTTAAATACAACATAAGCATTAATAGTTTTCTGATCAGGATGAATTTTACGTCTATACCCCCCCAAAAGAAAAAGACCATGTAAATTTGTTAATCTCAATGTCACCAACATAGACATAGCTTGCCTTCTACTCTCATTCAACACAATGGCAAGAATTTCTGGAGGAAGTTCCACCTTTTTCAGTAAATTTTTAGCAATAACACACCACTTACACAGACATTGGCCAAAACACGTAAGCCACACCTTCTTACTAGGTGTCACCATGAAGACTAGGGCAGCACAGGCAACCCCGCACAGGCCTGCAACTATGACCTTAGCTGTGATTCTGTATCCAATACACACATAAACAGGTATGAGAGACAACCTGATTTTTACTTTTTACTGTAAAATATAAACTGCACAAACATGTGTGGTTTAGCGATTAACAGGTCACCACCTTCAGCCACTGCCCACTCTAGAAACTTCCGTCTGTGCAAATTAACTTCCTGGTTGCACTCTGTTCTCTCCCCAAAGGTAACCCCATCCCACTTTTTTTTTTTAAACTGATTTTAAAGAGAGGAGAGATAGAAAGGCTATGTGAGGAGAAAGAACGAAAAATATCACGTCACAGATGCTTCTCGTATGTGTCTTGACCGGGCAAACCTGGGGTTTTGAGCTGGTGGCCTGAGCCTTCCAGGTCAACATCTTATCTACTGTGCCCCCACAGGCCAGGCAGCCCCAGTCCCACTTTTATAGGCACCATTTTCCTGTGTGTCACGGTGGTTTTACCTCTGGTGTCTATTCCTAGACAATATCCTTCAGTCTTGTCCATTTTCCCACTTGGAAAGTCTTCTCAGTCTTGTTTTAATCTACAGAATCCCCCTTTCTTTCTCTCCATACTACTGCTTGGAATTTCCCAAAGCTGGGATATTGCTGAGTGCAGGCTCACAGTGAACTTCAACATCTGTCTCTGGCCTCTATATTTCTTACAAATTGGCAGCTGGATACAGAGCTTTGATCAGACTTAGGTGTGACTCCTTTGTCAGGACTGCAGGCAGCACTGTGTTCTATCAAAACAATGTGTGTTATTACTAGTTTTCACTCAATTTCAATGACTGCAGCCATTGCTGCTCAATGCCTAAAATCATTAATTCATTAGATTTCCAAAATAGTAATATAATTTAGATGTGACCAGTTACCAAAAAGGACCTAGGAATGACCACAGATCCTTCCCTGAAGACATCACCCTATTTATTTTTTTAACAGTTCAAACTATTTTATTCTAATATTTTTTTTAAGCAAGGGAGGGGAGGAACAGACAGGGACAGACAGACAGGAAGGGTGAGAGATGAAAGCATAAACTCATAGTTGTGGCACTTTAGTTGTTCATTGATTGCTTTCTCATACATGCCTCGACTGGGGAGCTCCAGCTGAGCCAGTGTGATCCCATGCTCAAGCCGGTGACTTTGGGGTTTCAAACCTGGGTCCTTAGCATCCCAGGTTGATGTGCCACCACGTGGTCAGGCTTTCTTCTAGCTTTGTTGATTTTTTTTTTCTTAAGGACATTAAAAAAATTTTACTTATTAATTTTAGAGATAGAGGAAGGAAGAGAAAGAGACAGAAACATTGATCTGTTTCTGTATGTGGCCAACTGGGAATCGAACTGGCAACCTCTGCACTTTCATCAATACTCCAACCGAGCTATCTGGCCAGGGCTTGCCCTATATATTTAAGTAACAAAAATGCTAATAAACAAATGTGCATCATCAAGAAAGATACTAGAGCCTGACCTGTTGTGGCGCAGTGGATAAAGCATCGACCTGGGAACACTGAGGTCGCCAGTTCAAAACCCTGCACTGGTCTGGTCAAGGCACATATGGGAGTTGATGCTTCCAGCTCCTCCCCCCTTTCTCTCTTTCTCTCTCTCTCTCTCACTCTGTGTCTCCTCTCTAAAATGAATAAATAAAATTAAAAAAAAAAAAAAAAAAAAAAGAAAGATACTAGAGGCGACTTCTGTGGTCTGTTTTGCGGACCAGAGAACCTCGTCCAGGATGCGCTCTACTAAATAAAGCTTTTGCTATTCCACACTTGGTAGGATAGAAGCCTTTCCTACCTCTCGAGAGATGGCAGACACCGTTGAACGTATCATCCTGCACTTTGGACTGCCAACTACCATCCAGTCAGACAACAGCCTGGCCTTCACTGCCCAAATAGTCCAGCAGGTTGCCACCTCTCTCAACATTACCTGGAGACTTCACATACCCTATCACCCTCCATTGTCGGGGCCACATCCGCAAGGTTTCTCAAGTCACGGTAAACCAGATCTTCCTACACCCATATACACAACTCAACATTACCTGGAGACTTCACATACCCTATCACCCTCCATTGTCGGGGCCACATCCGCAAGGTTTCTCAAGTCACGGTAAACCAGATGTTCCTACACCCATATACACAACTCCCTTCAGAGCCACCACCTTCCGACCTCCCCTCCCCACAATGCCCTTAACCACAGGAAGTAGCCAGATGAATAGGAGTGCCCCTATCTAACATAAAAGGTCGAAATGTGAGGTCAGTTGGCAATGGGGGAAGGTCATGTGAAGAATCAGGTCTGGGAACTTTGGCTGGAACTGCCCACACCCATGCCTGCCAAAAAGAAATGGCCCAGAGCCCTTTGAAAAAGAATGGCCATCTGTCAGCCAATGAAATTTTGCCACGTTGTATCAACTTGCCATCACCCTACTGACCCTATAAATTAGTCCCCAGTGGAAGAATCCGTGTGACTTCTCTAGCGCGTTTTGTGGACCAGAGAACCTTGTCCAGGATGCACTCTACTAAATAAAGCTTTTGCTATTCCACCCACAAAAAAAAGGAGGATACTAGAAAATAAAATCGGAGCATGGCTCATGGCATTCTGTAATAATAATAATTCAGTCTAACAGTTTGATACTGGTAAGACCAGCTATGATTTATTGAATGCATCATGTATACCAGGCACTGTGTTATACATTTTATGTATCTCTTTTAATCTCACATCTCTGGCAAGTTTTAGTTTCCCAATTTTATGGATAAGAAAGCTGAGGCTTGGAGAATTACATAACCACAATTATAAGACAATGAGTGCCCAGCCTCAGACTTAAACCAAGTCTGGTTGGCTTTGTGGAAGCACAGTGGATAAAGTGTCAACTTGGAACACTGAGGTCACCGGTTTGAAGCCCTGAGCTTGCTGGGTCAAGGCACATACATATGACAAGCAATCAATGAACAACTAAAGTGAAGCAGCAATGTACTGATTGATACTTCTCACTACTTTGCCCCTCTCTTTCCTCTCTCTGTAAAATCAATACATAGAATCTTTTTAAAAAAAAACCCAAAAACAAAAACAACCAAGTCTGGCTGACTCCAGAGCTGTCCTCCTTCCATGAAGTGCACTGCTGCTGACATCTGAATCCAATGTCCTAGTATAACACTGTCTTAATGTTTGTGTCACCCCGCATTCATATGTGATAATCCATTCAGTGCCCAATGTGATGAGAATAAGAGGTGGGCTTTTGTGAGATGTTTAGATCATAAGGATAAGGTACTCATGAACAGGATTGGTGGTCTTATAATTTCTTTAAAAATATATTGATTTTTAGAGAGAGGAGACAGAAAGAGAAAGAGAGAAAATAAAAGAGTGCAGAGAAGTGGGAAGCATCAACTCATAGTTGCTTCTCGCATATGCCTTGACTGGGCAAGCCTGGGGTTTTGAACTGGCGACCTCAAAATTCCAGATCGATGCTTTATCCACTGCACTACCACAGATCAAGCTAGTACTTTTCTGTTTTAGAGAGGGAGAGAGAGAGAGAAAGAGAGAAACAGGGACAGACAGGAAGGGAGAGAGATGAGAAGCATCAATTCTTCGTTGTGGCTCCTTAGTTGTTCATTGACTGCTTTCTCACATGTGCCTTGACCAGGGGGCTCCAGTCGAGCCAGTGACCCTGGGCTTCAAGCCAGTGATACTTGGGCTCAAGCCAGTGACCATGGGGTCATGTCTATGATCCCAAGTTCAAGCCAGTCACCCCACTCTCAAGCCTGTGATCTTGGAGTTTCGAACCTGGGTTCTCCATGTCCCAGGTCAACGGTCCATCCACTGCACCACTACCTGGTCAGGTCAGGCTAATGTTCTTATAAAAGATACTCCCATGGAGCTCCTAGACCAGTGGTTCTTAACCTGGGTTCTATTGAACCCTAGGGGTTCGATGAGTCAGTTTCAGGGGTTCGGAGAAGTCTCTTTTGCGGAGGCCAGAATAAAGTAATACCGTAATTTTGTTGTGAGTTCATGCACTTTGTTAGTTTTGAGCAAGGTAATGTTCATGCACGGCTCATTTTGTGCACCAGTAAAAAAACATATACCTATGTCTTGAATTTGGAAAAAAAATCATATTTTATTTATCACTAAAGAAGGGTTCGGTGAATGTGCATATGAAACTGGTGGGTTCAGTACCTCAAAAAAGGTTAGGAACCACTGTCCTAGACCCTTCAGCCAAATATGGAGACAGCAAGAAGCGCTGGCCCTCAACACAATGCAACCCTGCTGCACTCTGATCTCAGGCTTTCCGGCTTCCAAAAATGTAAAAATAAATTTCTGCTGTTTATAAGCCACCCAGTCTGTGATATTTTGTTATAACAGCCTCAACAAACTAAGACAAACACAAGACAACATAACTAGAAAGTGACTTTTTTTTAAGTGACAGGAAGGGAAATAGACTCCCACATGCGCCCTAACTGGGATCCACAAAGCAACCCTCCCTGGGGCTGATGCTCAAATCAACTGAGCTATTCTCAGTGCCGAGGGCTGACACTTGAACCAATCGAGCCACTGGCTGTGAGAGGGTAAAAGAGAGAGAAAGGGGAGAGAAGGGGGAGAAGCAGATGGTCACTTCTCCTGTGTGCCCTGATCGAGAATAGAACCCGGGACATCTGCATGCCGGGCCACGATCTATCCACTGAGACAAATGGCCAGGATAGAAAGTGACTTTTAAAGAAACTTAATCAGCCTGACCAGGCGGTGGCACAGTGGATAGAGCCTCAGACTGGGATGAGGAGGCCCCAGTTTCAAGACCCCGAGGTCGCCGGCTTGAACGTGGGCTCATCTGGCTTGAGCAAAAATGAAAGCTCACCAGCTTGGACCCAAGGTTGCTGGCTCGAGCAAGGGGTTTCTCGGTCTGCTGAAGGCCCATGGTCAAGGCACATGTGAGAAAGCAATCAATGAGCAACTAAGGTGTCGCAATGGAAAACTGATGATTGATGCTTCTCATCTCTCTCTGTTCCTGTCTGCCTGTCCCTATCTATCCCTCTCTCTGACTCTCTCTCTGTCCCTGTAAAAAACAAAACAAAAAAAAACTTAATCATTACAGTACACTCTGCTATTCTATGAGAAATGATCTCTGTGGTTCAGGTATAACAGCCAGCACATGGCTCTACCCCTCTGTACACGGCAAGAATAGGTCCTGCATGAAGCATGGTGGAGGATTCTGAACTAATGACATCCAGACATCCAGATGTTAATGACACCTAGAGCTCTACATCCACCCAGAAGGGAAAAAGCCAGGAATAGCATCCTACTTGCCAAAACAATAAAACAGACAAGGTACGACATCACAACTTTGGTTGAAGCCAGCAGAGGGCTGAAGTCAAGGGGAAGCAAGCAACCTAGAAACCAAGAATGGACAGGCCAGTCCAAGGAGACAGAGGCAGCACTGCTCACAGGCTGGGCACCAGACAAGCATGTGTGACCAAGAAAGAATTCAACTATGATTTTACTGAAACCTAAATCTACATGTAAGCTAGGCCTGAAATGGAATCGCTATAGGCCACGGACACAGGATGGGTGCCCCCTCATCTGTTCCACTGGGGTCCCAAAGAAAGACTGAGGACAGGGAGGAGCCCAAGAACATCTACAGGGAATACGAGCCAGGAGAAGAGAAGGGCCAAAGGTGGCTTGGGATAGGTACAAAGCCCCGCCTCCAGCATTCTTATCCCTGAAGCGGAGGAGGCTAAGCCACTGGGGCAGGAGAAGCAAAGTCTCCCCTCCTCCACCCCCACCCCAGCAAAGGGAAGACCTCTTGTGGCCAGAGGAAGGGAGGCCTACTGCTTGGCAACCCCCAACAAAGGCATAGGGCAGGGTTTGGCAACCAAGGGAAAGAGTGCCAATCAGGCACACTTTAGAGACACAGCAACAGAGGGTCTGCATCTCAGACTGGACCAATGCCCTACCAGACCACTTCAAACTAAACCTTTAATCATATTTAAAACTTTTGCTCTTTACCCTGATTGGTGGTAGAACACTGGATAAAGCATCAACCTGGGACACAGGGGTCCAGGTTCTCGGCTTGAGTGCGGGCTTGCTGGCTTGAGCATGGGATCATAGAAATGATCCCACAGGTGCTGGTTTGAGCCCAAAGGTCACTGGCTTGAGCCCCCCCCCCCCATCTAGGCACATATGAGAAGCAATCAATAAACAACTAAAAGTGATGCAACTACAGGTTGATGCTTCTCATCACTCTCCACTCCTCTGTCTCTTAAAAAAAATAAAAACAACCAAAATAGAACAAAACTCTTTTGCTCTTAAAAAAAAAAAATCCTATTTGACTTTTGGTGACGGGTATGCAACACGGTTGAATGATAAGATAACCTGGAGATGTTTTCATTGTACATATGTACCCTGATTTATTGGTGTCACCCCATTAGAATTAAAAAAAAAAAAATCCTTAAAAAGGCCAGCGAGTCTGATAAGGCGGTGGCGCAGTGGATAGAGCGTCGGACTGGGATGCAGAAGACCCAGGTTTGAGACCCCAAGCTCGCCAGCTTGAGCGCGGGCCCATCTGGCTTGAGCAAAAAGATCGCCAGCTTGGACCCAAGGTCACTGGCTCTGGCAAGGGGCGGCTCAGTCTGCTGAAGGCCCACGGTCAAGGCACATGTGAGAGAGCAATCAATGAACAACTATGGTGTCGCGATGGCAACGAAAAACTAATGATTGATGCTTCTCACCTCTCTCCGTTCCTGTCTGTCTGTCCCTATCTATCCCTATCACTGACTCTCTCTGTCCCTGTAAAAAAAAAAAAAAAAAATGCCAGCGACAGACCAGAGCAAAACACACATCAGAAAATGGTTCTGCATCCAGAAGACATCAAGAACTCCTTACAACTCAATGAACCACTAGAACATTTCTGAACTGACACTTCACCAAAGAATAGCCAATAAACACATGAAAAGATACCTAATATCTTTAGTCATTAGCAAAATACAAATTAAAGCCAAAACGACAAGCATTTAGGATGGCTACAACAAAAACACCAAGTGCTGCTGAGGATGTGAAGCAGGGGGAGTTCACTGCTGTTGGGAGACTGTAAAATGTGCAACCACTTTGGAAAATAATTTGCAGATTCTATGAAAGTTAAGACACCAGGCCCTGGCCAGTGTGGCTCAGTAGTAGAGCATCCCATGTGTGGATGTCTCAGGTTGGATTCCTGGTCAGGGCACACAGGAGAAGTGCCCATCTGCTTCTCCACCTTACTTCATTCTTTCTCTCTCTCTCTTCCCCTCCTGCAGCCTTGGCTCAGTTGGAGCAAGTTGGCCTTGGGCACTGTGATGGCTCCATGGCCTCACCTCAGGTGCTAAAATAGCTCAGTTGCTGAGCAACAATGCAATGGCACCAGATGGGCAGAGCATTGCTCCATAGGAGGCTTGCCTGGTGGATCCAGGTAGGGATGCATGTGGCAGTCCCTCTGCCTTTCCACTTCTCACTTAGAAAAAAAAAAAAGACACAGCCCCAGCAATCCTACACCTTCAGGTACAGGTACTTTTTAAAGAGAAATGACCTGGACTAGAATGTTTTTAGTACTTTTACTCATGACAGCCAAAAACTAGAAATAACCTGAATGTCCATCGACTGGGAGAAGCCACTGAGCACCCAGCAATATGAAGGCATCTCAAAACCATCATGCTGAGGCCTGACCACGTAGATCGGTCAGTTAGAGAGCATCGTCCCAAAATGCCAAGGTTGTGTGTTTGGTCCCTGGTCAGGCACATACGGGAAGCAACCAGTGAATGTACAACAAAGTGGAACAACAAATGAATGCTTCTCTCTCTCTCTCTCTCCCCACATCCGCTTCCTCTCTTTTTCCAAAATCAATAAAAAAAAAAGAAAATCATCACAAGAGCCAATCAATGATGGTATGAATGAATAGAACAACAAATCAAGGATTCTCTCTCTCCCCTACCCCTTTACAAAAAATAAATTTAAAGAACTAAAAGAAAAAAAAATTTTTTTTTAATTTTTTTTTTTTTTTTTTTTAAATTTTTTTTACAGGGATAGAGACAGAGTCAGAGAGAGGGATAGAAAGGGACAGACAGACAGGAACAGAGAGAGGTGAGAAGCATCAGTCATTAGTTTTTCGTTGCCGTTGCAGCACCTTAGTTGTTCATTGATTGCTCTCTCACATGTGCCTTGACCGTGGGCCTTCAGCAGACCAAGCAACCCCTTGCTGGAGCCAGCAACCTTGGGTCCAAGCTGGTGAGCTTCTGCTCAAGCCAGATGGGCCCGTGCTCAAGCTGGCGAGCTCGGGGTCTCGAACCTGGGTCTTCCGCATCCCAGTCCGACGCTCTATCCACTGCGCCACCGCCTGGTCAGGTAAAAGAAAATTTATACTGCAATATTTGGATGCAAAACTGTTTTATTTATTTGTATTTATTGATTTCAGCGAGAGAGGAAGGGAGAGAGAGACATGGGAACATTAATCTGTTCCTATATGTGCCCTGACTCCAACCAACTGAGCTATCCAGCCAGAGCTGGATGCAAAACCTTCCTTTGCTCTTCAAACACTATACCTGATTAAAGATCCTTGAAATTTCTTATGGCACCTTTTTTAGTAGGTTTTCATACAATACTTTCTGTGACTCTACAACTTATGATAGAGATTAAAGACAAACATTTAACAAATTTATGGGCTAGTACAGATATAAGGTAACAGTAAATCATGATGTATTATCCAAATATAAAAATCAATGAAGTTATTGGGTGGCGAACACACAATACAATATATAGACGATATGCCTGACCAGGCGGTGGTGCAGTAGACAGAGTGTCAGCATGGGAGACTGAAGACCCAGGTTTAAAACCCTGAGGTTACCAGCCTGAGTGCAGGGTTGCTCACTTGAGCGTGGGATCATAGACATGACCCCGTGGTCACTGGCTCAGCTGGAGCCTCCCAGTCACGGCACATATGAGAAGCAATGAACAACTAAGGTGCCATAACTATGACTTTATACTTCTCATCTCTCTCTCTCACTAAAAGAAAATATACATATACATACACACATACATACTACATACACACAAACGTATACACACATATAGATGTATTAATAGAATTGTATACCTGAAATTTGTAATTTTATTAATCAAAGTCACCCAATAAATTCAATAAAAAATAAACATCAAAATCTCAGAAAATCAAAATATAGTATTTTAAATTAAAAAGTGTATCCAGTGTTTTTTACTATGCATCATAATATAAACGTCACATTTTAATAAGTCAAATGCTAGAGATAAGATACCGACAAAATAAATTAAAACTGTGATTATAAAAAAAACCTTTGAAGTTAAAAAATGATCTCAATTTTAACCAAAATAAGAGTTTAAGACCTCTCTTTTTCTAATTATAAACTTACGTTATTGCAGCCAACTTTTTGGACAAAGTTCCCTCTGCTGGAATCTTTTAAAAGGAAAGAAAAAGTATTAAAGAAAATTCATTATTTTAAATATTACTTCAAATTAACTAACTTCTAAATATCTAACTCTGCCTGATCTGTGGTGGTGCAGTGGATGGAAGTGTCGACCTCTTGAACGCTGAGGTTGCTGGTTCAGAACCCTGGGCTTGCCTGGTCAAGGCACATATGGGAGTTGATTCTTCTTGCTTCTCCCTCATTTCTCTCTCTGTCTCTTTCTCTCCTCTCTCTAAAATGAATAAATAAAATCTTAAAAAAAATCTAACTCTAATATAATCTGATTAAAAACATTCTAGGGAAATACTGAATCAGACATAACTTTGCTGTAATGTTCATGGGAGGACATTAGGCAGGAGTTATAGGAAGAAGTCCTTTAGGAAGATTAAGTCGACAGTGGCATGCTGGATAAACTCGAGGGAAACAGCAGGTAGGAACCATGATAGGCCTCTGCAGCTATTCTGACAAGAGGTAATGAGAACGTATATGGAAAAGACATGAAAAGGATTCATGTTGGGAACAAACTACAGTTGAAACACAGGAAGGGATGACAAACACTAAGCTGGGTGGGACAAAGAAAAGTGTTAAGGGCAACCACTAGGTTCACAGCCTGGTGACACCAACTCACACAGAAAACCAGCAGGCAGCAGAGGCTGGGCTGGGGCTAGATGGAGCAAAGCACAGGCATGTTGAAATCGGGGTCCTGGCAGGACACCCAAGTGGATGTGTCAGGCAAGGCCCTGATACCGGGAAGTGGGACTCAGAAGGGCAGACAAAAATGTGATAAAAATGAGAAACAATTACCAGGATAAAAATGACTGAAATTGTGCCAAAGCCTTGGGAAATGTCCACTTTGGGAGAAGTGAGCAGCTTTGCCCTTGGGAGACATCTGGCAATGTCTGGAGATAGTTTTGGTTGTTACAGCAGGGGTGCGCAGGGTGCTACAGGTATCAAACAGGTAAAAAACAAGGAGACTGCCGAATATCCTATAACGCACAGGACAGCCTCCAACAGCAAAGATTTATCCAGCACAAGGTCAATAGTACCCATTTTAGAGAATGAGTAAGAAAGAGCTGTTAGACAATGAAAAAACATTTCCTATGTTCTAATATACATTAATTACATCTCTAAAAGCTATGAATGTTTATTTCATGCTCCAAGAAAAACAGCTATAACTGGTCTACAGTGTTCACTTGATGTCAGATACCATATACTTACATAGTTTCTTTTTTCTTTTTTTTTTTTTTTTTTACAGGGACAGATAGGGACAGATAGACAGGAGCGGAGAGAGGTGAGAAGCATCAATCATTAGTTTTTCATTGCCGTTGCGACACTGTAGTTGTTCATTGATTGCTTTCTCACATGTGCCTTGACTGCGGGCCTTCAGCAGACCGAGCAACCCCTTGCTCAAGCCAGCAACCTTGGGTCCAAGCTGGTGAGGTTTGCTCAAGACAGATGAGCCTGAGCTCAAGCTGGCGACCTCGGGATCTTGAACCTGGGTCTTCTGCATCCCTGTCCGACGCCCTACCCACGGCGCCACAGCCTGGTCAGGCTACTTACATAGTTTTTTAAAAAATGTTTATTTTATTTATTTTAGAGGGGGAGAGACAGGAACATCAATCTGTTCCTATATGTGTCCTGACCAAGGATTGAACCAGCAATCTCTGTACTTCAGGACAATGCTCTAACCAACCAAGCTATGTGGCCAGGGCTTATATAATTTAACATTAAATTGACTTTAAATGTAGAGCATAATCAACAGTTCAAATGCCATAGAAATGTTTATCTGAAACTTATGTACTATTATTGGTCAATGTCACTGTGTTAAAGTTAATTCTCTAAATAAAATTTAAAAATTAAAAAAAAAAAGGAAAAAAAGAGAAAAAAATGTATAAAATACCTGTGTAAAGCACACATCTAGATTTTGGCTATTTATTTCATGAAAACCTTCATGGTAACTAGTAAATAAATCTTTGTCAATGAAAAAAAGGATGACTTTAAAAAATACTATGTGCAGAAGCCACACAAACCTCCCACATAAAAACCCTACAACTTCAGAAATGCTGCTTAGTAATATCTTGAGTAGGCGTTCCCACCTACTCAACTCACACAACAAAAAACAGGTCAACCATCCACCCTCCAAATACAGTGCTGGTCTAAGTAACTATGGTATCATTTTACTACGTGAACTCACTAAGTTATTTAACAAAGACAAGAGTCAGCAATATATGCTAAAAGCAACTCCTCTCTTGGGCTAGATTTGAATCTCTTGATTCAAAAGGTTCAAGTCAAGTGCTCATCCCTCATGTTGTGTTATCCCAACATGAAAATAAGTCTGATTTAAATGCAGTGTCTTACGATTACGCAGTTCTAAGGGTGAAGAAAACATACCACAGAACGAAATCGTACAGATTCTATTGGTCCATACTCTTTAAAAAATGACTTCAGCTTCTAAAAAAAAAAGAAAATTAGTACACTTTCAAAATATCAAATTGGGTGCTACAAAAAGTAAAATTATGTGATAATCTTTTTTTTTTAAAGTTGATTTTAGAGGAAAAGAGGGAGAGTGAAAGGGAGAGAGGGAGAAGGTGAAAGGGGGAGAGGGGAGAGGGGAAGGGAGAGAAACATCGATTTCTTGTTTCACTTATTTATGTACTCATTGGTTGAGAATGTGCCCTGACTGAGGACTGAGCACACAACCATGACATATTGGGATGATGCTATAACCTGACTGAGCAAACCCAGCCAGGGCCTGTTTAATGATCTTTTAATTTTAATTTTATTTTATTTCAGAGACAGAGAGAGAGTCAGAGAGAGGGATAGATAGGGACAGACAGACAGGAACAAAGAGAGGTGAGAACTAATCAATCATTAGTTTTTCGTTGCCATTGCGACACCATAGTTGTTCATTGATTGCTTTCTCACATGTGCCTTGATTGCGGGCCTTCAGCAGACCGAGCAACCCCTTGCTGGAGCCAGCGACCTTGGGTCCAAGCTGGCGAGCTTTTTGCTCAAGCCAGATGGGCCCGCGCTCAAGTTGGCGAGCTCGGTGTCTCGAACCTGGGTCTTCCGCATCTCAGCCTGACGCTCTATCCACTGCGCCACCGCCTGGTTAGGCTAATGATCTTTTACTGCGAGGTTTTATTTTAAGAACATTTCATAAAAAGCAGGGAACTATTCAAGTTGGAAGACAAACAAACTTTACTGAAAATTAGGAAAAAAAAACCCCACAATGAAAGTTCAATTAGTATCTATAAGGCATACAACAATTTTGTCTTTCAATCTTTGATAATCTTTACCACTAAGATTAAATTAAGATTATAAATTCCATAGATTCTCTCATTTCACATTGGCTTAATCCAGAAACAAATATTAAGAATGCTTATACAGCCTGACTAGGCAGTGGCACAGTGGATAGAACGTCGGACTGGGATGCTGAAGACCCAGGTTCGAGACCCCGAGCTTGCCAGCTTGAGCGCGGGCCCATCTGGATTGAGCAGAAAGCTCGCCAGCTTGGACCCAAGGTCGCTGGCTCCAGCAAAGGGTTGCTATGTCTGCTGAAGGCCTGCGGTCAAGGTACATGTGAGAAAGCAATCAATGAACAACTATGGTGTCGCAATGGCAACGAAAAACTAATGATTGATGCTTCTCACCTCTCTCCATTCCTGACTGTCTGTCCCTATCTATCCCCCTCTCTGACTCTCTCTCTGTTCTTGTAAAAAAAAAAAAAAATTAAATGAGAGGAGGGGAGATAGTGAGGCAAACCCCACATGTGTCCCGACTAGGATCCACCTAGCAACTCCATCTGGAGTCAATCCTCTAATCAACCAAACTATCCTTAGCACCTGGGGTCACCCTCTCAAACCAATCAAGTCACTGGCTGCAGGATGGGAAGAGGGAGGGAAAGGGGAGGGAATAAGGAGAGATGGGGAAGGAAGGGGGAGAGAAGGGGGAGAAAAAGGGGAGGGAAGGCAGAGGGAATCAAACCTGGGATGTCCACAGGCTGGGCAGACACTCTATCCACTGAGCCACTGACAAGGGCCAATTAATTCTAATTCATAAATAATGTATTGAATGTTCAAAGCACTGCATAACACTCCCTTCCCTGAAGCCTCTTACAATCTGACAGGAAGATCAATAACCAAAACTATGCTACAGATGTGTTCTGTTCTATAAAATAATCACAAATCAGGCATAACCTGTGGTGGGGCAGTGGATAAAGCGTCCACCTGGAATGTTGAGGTTACCGGTTCAAAACCCTGCACTTGTCTGGGAGTTGATGCTTCCTGCTCCTCCTCCCTTTCTCTCTCTCTCTCTCTCACTCTCTCTCCCCTCTAAAATGAATAATAAAAAAAAGTTAAAAAAAACCTTCTAAAATAAAATAATCACAAATCAGGTGCTAGGAGACAACAGTGTATGAGGGAAAGAATAAAAAACAAGGAAGTCAGTCACTGTTTTATTTAAAAAGTGGAATTTAAATTGTCCTTCAAAAAGCCTGATTAGGTGGTGGTGCAGCGAATACAGCATCAACCTAGGATACTGAAGACACTAAGGATCATTGGCTCAAGTGTGGGATCATTGACATGACCCATGGTCGCTGGCTTGAAGCCCAAGGTCACTGGCTTGGCTGGAACCTCCCTCACCCCCGTCTAGGTACATATGAGAGAGCAATCAATTAACAACTAACGTGCCACAACTAAAGGTTGATGCTTCTCATCTCTCTTCCTTCCTGTCTGTCTGTCTCTCTCAATAAAAAAAAATTAACACAAAGATACTATCCTTCAAGAGATGAACATAAATTTTTTAAAAAGATTTTTATTTATTGATTTTAAAGAGAGAAAGGTGGGTGGTAATGAAAAGTATCAATTCATAGTTGCTTCACTCTAGTTGTTCAATGGTTGTTTGTCTTATGTGCCTTGACTGAACAAGCCCTGGGTTTCATACTGGTGATCTCAGAGTCCCAAGTCGAAGCTCTCTGGCCACTGTGCCACTGTAGGCCAGGCAAGATGAGCAGGATTTTGACCCAGGAGATTGCCAATTGTCAAGTGAACTCACAAAAAGGGCATGTTTTCTGTTCTGGTTTAGTGAGCCCCCACATAATGGAGGAAACCTAGAATGTACTCATTCAATTACATAATAAATATTTATCAAGCCTCTGTTATGTGCTGGGCACTGTTTCCAGTGCCAGAGAAAGAGCAGTGAAGGAAAGAGATAAAGACCCCTGCACACAGTGGCTATGACAGGAGGTAAGTTTAGGTCAAGTAAGATTGTCCTGAAATAGGGCCGTGACTATGGGAACAGAAAGGAGGGTGAAGATAATCTACAGAATGATTTATGTAGTCATTCATAATGAAGTTATATATCAATGACTTATTGTATGCTTCCTCAATAAAGGAACAGTAAAAAAAGTTAGGAATTAATACCTTCTCTGAGGCTTACCATATTACAGATTACACACTCACCTTCTTATTACATGTGACAGGCAAATTCCCCACAAACACAGTTCTCTCATTCTTTAACCTCTCTTCTTCTTGGTTGACTTGAATTTTCTTCTTTTGATTGACAGCTGTGTGATCTACATCATCAAGTACTGTTGTTCTGTATGCTATTTTAATACCAGACTGAGAAATTTTCCTTTTCTGCCCTTGTTTCTGATGAATTTCTTCTTCTAAACCAGTATTTGCTAGAGCGTTTTCTCTTTTTAAGGCAAAAAACAAAAACAAAAACAAAAAGGAGTCGTGAAAGCCAGGTCTACTATAAGACAAAGCACAGTGGTGATTAGAAATACAGTGTGTCCATAAAGTCATAGTGCACTTTTGACTGGTCACCGGTCAAAAATGCACTATGACTTTACGGACACACTGTATTTCCGCCTGATCTGTGGTGGCACAGTGGATACAGCGTAGACCTGGAATGCTGAGGTTACCGGTTTGAAACCCTGGGCTTGTCAGCTCAAGACACATCTGGGAGTTGATGCTTCCTGCTCTTCCCCCCATTCTCTCTCTCTCCTCTTTAAAATGAATAAATAAAATCTTAAAAACAATAAAAGAAAAAGAAATATTTACTACCTACTTCTGGCTTTCCAAAATACATATAAACATACCATTCACAAATATATCTAAATTTCAAGTAGTATTACAAAAAAGTGACTAGTATCTTTAGAAAACTCCAGCCAGAAGAGGTTAAGCTCCATTTCTGAAAATATGTTAAAACTATCAGGTCATTGACTATGGGATCATGTCTATGATCCCATGCCCAAGCCAGCAACCCTGCACTCAAGCTGCTTGAACCCGTGCTCGAGCCAGCGACCTCGGGGTTTCAAACCTGGGTCCTCTGCAATCCAGGTGGATGCTCTATCCACTGCACCATCGCTGGTCTGGCAATAGTGGGTTCATTTTAAAGATCCTGGGAGATTCAGCTGACACTCTCCCAATGCCTAATTCCATGCTCTGCTCTGAAACTCTAGGGCATGGGTCCCCACACTACCGCCTGTGGGCCGCATGCAGCCCCCTGAGGCCATTTATCCAGCCCCTGCCGAACTTCTGGAAGGGGCATCTTTCATTGGTGATCAGTGAGAGAAGCACAGGATGCATTTGCACCCATAGTTCCCATTGAAATACTGGTCAGTTTGTTGATTTAAATTTATTTGTTCTTTATTATTTTAAATATTGTATTTGTGCCTATTTTGTTTTTTACTTTAAAATAAGGTATGTGCAGTGTGCATAGGGATTTGTTCATAGTTCTTTTATAGTCCAGCCCTCCAACGGTCTGAGGGACAGTGAACTTGGCCCTGTGTAAAAAGTTTGGGGACCGCCTGACCGGTGGTGGTGCAGTGGATAAAGCGTCGACCTGGGAACACTGAGGTTGCCAGTTCAAAACCCTGCACTGGTCGGGTCAAGGCACATATGGGAGTTGATGCTTCCAGCTCCTCCCCCCTTTCTCTCTCTCTCTCTCTCTCTGTGTCTCCTCTCTAAAATGAATAATAAAAAAAAAGTTTGGGTATCCCTGCTCTAGGGGCACTGCAGCACCCCTGGGGGTGTTTAAGGTCAACATGGCTGCAAAATATTTACTGTGTGAAAGCAATCTGGCCAATAGGAAAAACCAGATTTCCTACTTATATTAGCTCTGCAATACTATATTTAAAGGACTGCTTATCAAAATTGAATTCTAAAATTACAAATACAATATAAAGTCTCGGGGCACCTGAATAAAGTGAGATCTGAGTATCAATGTAACAAGAAAACTGATCCGGGATCTTAAGAAGTGAGGAGGAGAGAATGAGGAGTAGGAGCCACTCATTCATTCATTCAATATTTCCTGGGTTTCTACTGAAGTAGAAACCTATGGCCATACAAAGACAGAAACCATTAAAGGCTTTCAAAAAGTCTCTGAAAAGCAAAGTTCATGATAAAATGGTAATATTTATAATACATGGTATAGAAACATAAAAGGCCTCTTGGAGGAAAGGAGTGTCAACCACACAGTCCTCAGTAAATGCTGACCTTTACATTTTATTTTTTTATTTTTGAGAAAGAGGAACGGGTTGGAGGAAAAGGAGAGAAAGAAGCATCAACTCATTGTTCTTAGTTGTGCACCCACTGATTGCTTCTCCTACATGCCCTAACCAGGGCTCTAACTGGCAACCTTGGGTTGAGCTTGTGCTCTCAGGATTGAGCCCTGACTGAGGCTTGAATTGGCACACTTGAGGTTAGCCAAAGACACTCTGTACAGCTGGTAACCTCAGTACTCCTGGATGACATACTACCCACTGTGCCATTTACTGTGCCACTGGCCAGAGCAATGCTGACCACTATTACTACCTCAGCAAAGCATAAGATCCACTAAGGAAAGGTCCATGTCTAATTTTTTGCTCACCGTGGAATATAAAAGTACACAGCAGGAGTGAAGGGACAGTATGATAAGGTAGGAACCAGGTCTAGAGGACTGTCTTATTATGCAGAAGTGCTTAGATTTTTATCCCACAAAAGATAGGGAGCCACTGAAGACTCTGAGAATGCCTAAAAAAATCATTTGGGCAGCAGAGGAAAAGATAATTAGACAGGGGAAAAGTTTAGAAGAGAAATACCACTAAGGAGACAGTTGTAACTGTGTGTAGTTGGGAAGACAAGAGATTAGCCAGAGCAAGGGAGGGGTCGGCAGCAGAAAACAGATTTTTTTTTTTCTTCTAGGGACAAAGAGAGAGTCAGAGAGAGGGATAGACAGGGACAGACAGACAGGAACGGAGAGAGGTGAGAAGCATCAATCATTAGTTTTTCATTGCCGTTGTGACACCGTAGTTGTTCATTGATTGCTTTCTCACATGTGCCTTGACCGTGGGCCTTCAGCAGACCAAGCAACCCCTTGCTCAAGCCAGCAACCTTGGGTCCAAGCTGGTGAGGTTTGCTCAAGACAGATGAGCCTGAGCTCAAGCTGGCAACCTTGAGGTCTCGAACCTGGGTCTTCCACATCCCAGTCCGACGCTCTATCCACTGCACCACCACCTGGTCAGGCAGCAGAAGATAGATTTAAAAGATAATTAAAACCCTGGTTGGGTAGATCAGTTGGTTGGTGTCATCCCGATATGCCAAGGTTGCAGGTTCAATCCCCTATCAGGGCATATATAAGAATCAACCAATGAATGCATAAATAAGTAGAACAACAAATTGTATTCCCTTCCTTTCTCTCTAAAATAAAAGAAAAGATAATTAAAAAACAGTGTCATTAGGACTTGGCAACTGATTAGATTTGCAGGGTAAAACAATGTAAGATGACTCCCAAGTCACTAGCTTAGGCAACTGAATGGCTGGTGGTCCCACTCATGTAGAGGAACAGGTTTGATGAGGGTAATAAGCTTAGAGTGAAGCATTCTGAATTTGAGGTGTATACAGAATACACAGGTACAGATGCGGTGGGTGAACAGACACACAGGTCTGATGATTAGGAGCAAGGAGAGAACAGTGGTTCATGGCACAAATGACATGGCCTAGAATGAAGAGTGAAAAAGGTCATGAGATGATGGTGAACGGAATCTTGAGAAAAATTATCATCCAGGATGCAGTCAGAAAAAATATAATACCGAGAAGGAACAGACAAAAAAAGAGACAGAACAGATCACGACAGAAGAAAACAATAACGTTGAGAAGAAATGCAGCAATGTAGCCCTGGCTGGACAGCTTGGTTGGTTGGAGCTTCATCCTGAAGTGCAGAGGTTGCTGATTCAATCCCCAATCAGGGCACATAATGTCTCGGTATCTCTCTCCCCCTACCTCTCTCTAAATAGAAGAGAAAGAAAGAAAAAGCAGCAATGTGAAATGTAGTGGATAAGACTCACAAGATGAAGCCTCCACTACCTATTAAATACAATAAGTAGGTCAGGATGGCTTCAGTGAGCACTGTTTCAGAAATATGGTCAGATCGCATAAAAAACAAACACAACAACCAACCAGAATGCCAATGAGTGGGAGAGAAAACAGGGAAGAAAAAGGAAGACATCCACACAAAGACTTCCAATAGCTTGACTATGAGGGCAAGGACAGAGGGAATGGTGCAAAACAGAGACAATGACGATAGACCAGATTTTGTTTGGTCGGATATTTATTCTTATTTATTTGCAAGAGAGAGGGAGACGCAGGCAGGCAGACAGGAAGGAAGGGAGAGAGAAGCATCAACTCAAAGTTGCAGCACCTTAGTTGTTCATTGATTGCTTTCTCATGTGTGCCTTAACCAGGGTTCTCCAATCGAGGCAGTAACCCCTCGCTCAAACCAGTGACCATGAGGTCATGTCTATGACCCCACACTCAAACTGGTGACCCCACATTAAGTTGGTGAGCCCGCACTCAAGTGGGCGACTTCAGGGTTTCAAAACTGGGTCCTCAGCGTCCCAGGCCAACACTCTATTCACTGCACCAATGCCTGGTCAGGGAGATATGTTTTTTTAAGATGAGACTCTTGAGTACACTTATGTGGCAGACAAACCTAAGATATGGGAAAGGGGAGAAAAGGAAGGTCTGACAGCATATCCCGAAGGAGGCTAAAGAGGAGTAAGTTGTATACACAGCATAGGTGACTGAATTAACCTTGGACAAGGAGGGGAAGAAATTAAGGGTGTGCAGATATATACAGTGTGTCCGTAAAGTCATGGTGCACTTTTGACCAGTAACCGGTCAAAAGTGCACCATGACTTTACGGACACACTGTATTAAGGAGGAAGATAAAATGTAGTTCACAATGCTGCCTGACCAGGCGGTGGCACAGTGGATAGAGCGTGGGACTGGGATGCAGAAGACCCAGGTTCGAGACCTCGAGCTCCCAGCTTGAGCACGGGCCAATCTGGCTTGAGCAAAAGATCGCCAGCTTGGACTCAAGGTCACTGGCTCCAGCAAGGGGTTGCTTGGTCTGCTGAAGTCCCGCGCTCAAGGCACATGTGAGAAAGCAATCAATGAACAACTAAGGTGTTGCTACGGCAACGAAAAACTAATGATTGATGCTTCTCACCTCTCTCCGCTCCTGTCTGTCCCTATCTATTCCTCTCTGACTCTCTCTCTGTCCCTCTAAAAAAAAAAGGTAGTTCACAATGCTTAGCAATTAGCTCTCTGAACAGGCAACGAGACCACCTGCTGAGAGAGAAAAGAGAAACAAGAAGCCTGAAAGACCTAAGAAGAAAGTTAACTGGGAACCTATGTTGGTACTATTTGGATCTTGATCCAAATAAACTGAGAAAGAAATTTTAAGCTAATGGGGATTTCCATTAATAAGTGGAAATAAATGGATCTCTTAATAAATAACTTTAAGAAAACCAACTCATTTTTCATATAGATGATGAAATATTTAAAAATGAAACATGTCTTAGGTTCGCTTCCAAATAAACAGGGGGCTAAGGAAGGGGTAAAAATGAAATAGGACTGGCCCAAGTGTTAAGAGCCATTGTTGTTCGGTAAATGGGGATCCTTATCTTTTCAAGTGCTGAATATGTATAAAGTTTTCCATGACATAAATGTTTTAGGAAAACATAAACATAGAACTATGAAATGAGAAAAAAATCAAGATGGATATTGCAGGCGCAATATCTGTTTCTTTACCGCCTTAATTCTTTAGTCAACTAAGAATTTTACCAACCTGTCTGCCAACTTATTGTCCACATCAGAAAATTCCTTCACTTTCACGTTTTTTGCAGGTTCTTGCAGAAGCGGTCTTTGAATTCGGGATGTACTTTCTTCCTCCTCATTCCCTTTCCGTTTTTTGGTGGTTTCCTTTTAAAAGTTTGAAGGTATGTGTGAGATCTCAGCCTTCTGAAAAACTCCGTGGTCTTCCCAGGTCGGCCTCTTCACTCCCACGGACACGCCCAGCCAGGAAAGACCCCCTGCGATCCAGCCCACATGCCCCACGTCAAAAGCCGGGCCCTGCGAGGTAGGTTCTCTCTTTGAAGCTGTCCCAATGGGCCATCCGGAAGTACCAGCGACTCACCTGGGGCAGAGGCACGTACACGGGCGGAAGCTGAGACTCCCCGGGGTTGAAGAGGGCCGCCAGCCGACCGGCGAGGCTTCCGGAGCGGCGCCCGCTGGAGACGAGGCTATCGGCCACCTGCCCCACCAAGTAGTCGGCCCTCGGGGGCGCGCCGCCGCCGCTGCCGTCGGGGCTCCGCCTAGAGACCAACGCCAAGGTTTAGCGACGCCGCGCCCCCGCCTGCCGTTTATCCCATCCCAGGGGACGCGCCCGCCACTCACCCCTTCGCGGCCCTGTCTCTTTTCCTCCTTTTGCTCTTCCCTCCCGGTGCCATTCGCAGCCCAAGGCCTTCGCGAGCAGCAGACCGCATGCACTTCCGGGCTGCACCGACTTCCGGCCTAAGCCACGCCCCTTCCGGGCTAGCTTCCCTGAGGCTGCGCTGGGAGCAGGGACGGGCTAGAGCCACCACCTGGAGGCAGTGCCGCCGTGGGGTTCGTCTCTCTCCTGGTCTTGTTTGATGGAAACCCAGTCCTGAGGTTCTACGTGTGAATGAGAATCACCCGGGCTGGGCCAGTTTGGGCCTGTCCCAGCCGACTGGGAGCATGTACGGAACCGAAATGGTTGGAGCGGAAGGAGGGTGAGGGTCAGTGGCAAATGAGTGTGAAGGGTACTTGGACTTTTTCGTACTGTTTGTGCAACTTTTCTGAAATTGGACATTATTTCAAAATATAAACAAATATTTGGAGACCCAGGTCTAACCTCTTCTGCCTACTATTCTACTGGGAAAACATGGTGTTTGGCACCAGGAACTGCTTCACCTGTCTAGCTTCCACATGTATCTCCTTCCAAAACACAGCCTGCTTTTTCTCTATTCCTTCCCCTTGTTATTCCTTATTTTCTTATTTTGAGAGATACAGGAAAGGAGAGAGATGAGAAGCATTAACTCATAATTGTGGCTGTAGGCCCAGTAGTCAAGTCCGTCTTGGCCATGCTGCTTCCCATTAGATTTGGGCAGATGGTTAAGAAACAGCAGAGCCAAAAACTGGTGGGCCAATTACTTTATTCTAGCCTCACACCCCACGTTTGAGAAACACACAGAGGGAAAACACTTCCCTTTCCATTCAGGGCTCCCAAAGCCATGGACACATCTGGGTTTCCCTAGAATCAAAGGCCCCCACCAGTCTTAGTCACCCATCTGCATAGCTTCTCCCTTCTCTCTGCACAAACTGGCTTCTCTCATTCAGTACCCAGCCACACTGGCTTCCTTCTTCCCTGCCATCTTGGCTTCTTCTGTAAAAAGAAAAAAAAAAAAAAGAAAAAAAATTGGCTTCCTTCTTTTTCTCCTCTTCCTTCTTCTAAAAAACTACCTGGGCCCACAAAGATCCCTCCTCTAGCACACATTAATATAACAATGGCCCTTCCCAAGCAGGAAGGTAATTAGCAGTTTCACCTGGCAGTGCCATTTACCTGGGCAGTACCATTTTTAATAATAAAAGTGAGCAAACTTCAAAATCATATTTTACAAACTCATTTGCCCAACAGTGGCATTTTATTCATTGATTGCTTCTGATAGTGTCTTGTGGGGGAGGCCTCCGGCAGAGCCAGTGACCATGTGATCATGTCAATGATCCTGCGCTCAAGCTGGCGAACTGGGGGTTTTGAACCTGGGATCTCAGCATCCCAGGTCAATACTCTATCCATTGAGCAACCACTGGTGAGGGTATTTGCATTATTTTCTTACCCCCAAATTGCCCTCTTCCACTTTACCCCTCAGTTCAACCTGTAAAATTGTACCCATCCTTCAATGACCAGCTCAGATACTATCACTGATGAAAATTTCCCGTTTATTATAATCTTTTTCCAAGCTTCTGTGTATTTTGCATTAGTGTTATTCAAACAGTGTCTGTAGATGTAAATGATGTTTTATTCATCCCATATTCTCTATCCCCATCTGCCATACCTAGGGAATATTTGGTAAGTTGACTTTTAGTTAATAAAAGATAAATATTAGATTATGATTAGATAAATAATTGGATTCAGTTTAGGTGGTAAAATAGAATTTGACTTTGAATCTATGGAAACAGACTTGGCTTTTAAAAAGCTCCTTAATAGAAGTCACTTTTATAGACCACCTCAGATAAGTTGATGGAAAAAAAAAGTGTCCCTGATTTGGCTTTCTGAGTCCCTTATTTTGTTTTCCGTAATTGTGATCTTACAGTATTTCACAAAGATGAGCAAAATCTAACTGTCCATATTTGTAACTCAAGCATCTATATCTGTCCTATAAAGTACAATAAATTCTATTCATTCTTCCTTGAGAATGTCCCCCAAACCCATCTCTTCCCCACTCTGCCAAACATTATCCCAAGAATCACTTCATATCTGAACAATACAACCTCATCTCTTCTGGCCTTCCTCATTTTTCCTTAACACATTCCATTGCTAGTGAATTTCCCTTGAATGTTAAGATCTGCATTGCCTCTATGTCACCATCACATCAGTCATAATGTTCATTTTTCTTCAAATGTTTATTTTATTGATTTTAGAGGGGAAGGGAGAGATAGAACAAGAGAGAGCAAGAGAGAGAGGAACATCGTTCCATTCCTGTATGTGCCCTGACAAGGCATCAAACCGGTGACCTCTGGCCGTGGCTAGTTGGCTCAGTGGTAGAGCAATGGCCAGGCGTGTGGATGCCCAAGGTTTGATTCTCAGTCAGGACACACTGGAGAAGCAACCATCTGCTTCTCCCCCTCCCCCTTTGCTTGCTTTCTCCTCTCTCTCTCTCCCCCCCTCCTGCAGCCATGGCTCAATTGGAGTGAGTTGGCCTTGGGCACTGAGGATGGCTCCATGGCCTCTGCCTCAGGCGCTAAAGAACTCAGGTGCTGAGCAATGGAGCAATGCCCCAGATGGGCAGAGCACTGCCCCCTAGTGGGCTTGCTGGTTAGATTCCCAGTTGGGGCACATGCAGTCTGTCTCGGCCTCCCCTCCTCTCACTGAATAAAAAGAAAACACACAACTGGCGACCTCTGCACACTGTGACAGTGTTCTAACCAACCTAACTATCTGACCAGGGTAGTCATTGTGTTATTGTATAATCATACACTGCTGCTACCTTTAATCTCTTAGGCACTTGTTTTCTCTGCTCATAAAATTTAATACCTGTACATAATTTTACACCATAGATGGGTTGTTTTTTTTTGGTATTTTCCCGAAGTTAGAAGCGGGGAGCCAGTCAGACTCCCTCATGTGCCCAACTGGGATCCATCTGGCATGACCATAGATGGTATTTCCACAATTAAACCATGAGATTATTCCTCTGGGGGATGACATTTTATACAAACAAAACCCATCATGTTAGCCCCAAATCCCAAAATAGCAGACCCCACTGCTGTTCAGAACTGATTTTTAACCGTTTTGAGAACACTTAACCCCTTTTGAAGAGTTCCTTAAAATATAAGGACTCTTTTCATAGAAAAATACAAATAAAAACAAGTAAAAAATGTCAGGAGTTTCATGGAATCTGCTCCATCCTCCCTAATCTCCCCAGGTTAAAAAATATTTAACAAGACCTCACCCTCAGGTTAGTGTTTCAGTAGGAAAAAAAGGTTTTGGAGAACACCGTAAAAAATATACCATCCTAATTTTATTAAAGACTGCAAACTAGGCTGGTAAAATACAGTTAGGGTGACCGGAAGAAAAGTCAAATTCTATTAAGATCATGATCATTCTCCTTTAAGGAACAACTATTTCTGTAACATAAAGTAGGTGATAGTAATAGTTCCTTGAAAAACGGTTTCATGATCAGGTAAGATTGAAGAGAGTAGGGTAAAAATTGGCATGTCTCCTCACAGGCCTTCTCAAAGATTTTTATTTTTAAGATTTTATTTGACTTTAGAGAGGATAGAGAGAAAGAGGAAGAAGTGGAAAGCATGAACTCACAGTAATTGCTTCTTGTATGTGCCTGGACCAGGCAAGTCTGTGGTTTCAAACCAGTGACCTCAGCATTCCAGGTTGATTGACGCTTTATTCACCGTGCCACCACAGGTCAGGCTCAAAGTTTAGCATTTCCAAAATACATTTGATGATAAATTCCCAGAGCATTTCTGGGCTCCAATATTTTATGACATTATTTTGGGAAGCACTATTTAACAGTTTTTAAAATCATCCCTTAAGAGTTCAATTAATTTTTATGAAAATAAAGGGCCATCCCAAAAATACCAATTTGAACTTTCTAGGCCTTGAAATAGTATATTTTCATTTTAAAGAAAGTATTTTCTCTTAGTGGAAAGTTCATTAAATGGAGCAACACCCCTCCCCTAATTATTGATCTTCAAAGGTTTGATATAAAGCAGTGATTCTCAATCCTGAGGCATATTAAAATCACTGGAAACCTTTAAGAAAGATCAATATCCAGGTATCCAGGTACCACCCAGACCAATTAATTAGGAGTCTTTCAGGGTGAGACCTGATTACTCCTTTGCCAGTGCCTGGCGATTCCATGTGCAACAGAATAGAATGCCCTAAAAGTAGGAGACCAACAGGGTCCATGTAAATTAAAAGACAAAAAATAAAATAAAAGGGCAGCAGCTGGTAATGGTTTCAAGTATGTCAAAGAAAAAAAAGTTTTGATTTTCTTCTTTAGACAAATCTCTAAGTATTCATCATGCTAAGACTCAAGCAAACTAGTGTATATAAAGATATTAAGAATGCCTAATAAATCCTATATCTGGTTAGTGCTCTTTTAATTTTTATAGGTAGAATATTCCCCTTTTTGTATGTCAGTTAACCCCTCCTTACAATACAGGCTGGAGATGTATTTTCCAATTAGTCATCACATCCAGAAATAAACTAAAATTACTTAATCTTTTAGAAACAAAATCAGTGATTCACAAACTATGGCATTTTATTTCAGAGCCTTTGCTTACATTTGTACAATATATTACATAATTCTTCGTTGTTTGCAGATCCTAATATATACTTTATAACTTTTATTCTATAAGCTTTTCTTCAATGTTTTGCTGTCAACAAATCTTTATAGTCCTGTACAAATTTGAGTAACTTGAAACCATTTTCAACAAAATCAGTTACTGTAAGCACACACTACAAGACTGAAAATGCTTTTCTTAGAAAAATTGAATGTAAAGGATTCTGACACGTTAGCATCTACAACAAAACGCTTCTAAATTCTCACATGTCGTATTGCCAGAAAACAAATAAAACATGCCAGCCCCATTCAAAAAAAGTACACAGAACTACAATTAAAACAGTAAAACAGTCTGTACAATAAAGTACTGTGTATTAACAGTGCCAGGTATTAAATAGCTTGAATGAACACATCCACAATATACAAATGTCTTACAAAGGTGTAGAATTAAATACAAGTGCCAAACAAAACAGAGATTGGAATCATACAACATAAAGTCAATACAAGTGAAAAACAATTCAGCGTTCATTTTGGATTTTATACAAGGCATTTAATTTTATAGGTCTACTACCGATTAGCTATTTATATTTAAAATAACAACTATCCTTTTGAGACAGTTTATATCAACAACCTTGAATCATACTAATACAGTTTACCTGTTCCTGAAGTCCTCTTGTTGTAGCTCATAATAAAATAAGCAATACAAATGAATTATCTGTATTTAAGGAAAAGAAACATTTACAAGAAAACACAAAAATATAACTGTTATAGTTCATTATGAATAAATATACACTTTGAACTGGCTAAATACAATCTTTATACATTAAGATTTAATACAGTTTATTAGCCATTTTCTTTTTTCACACAATGTATTATATCAAAATTAAAAAAAAATACTGATTTATAGAAAAATGGCAAAGTACAGTAGATCCATTCCAATTTGAAGGGGTATGAAAAGCCACTGCAAGACCTTTTAGCCTAATTCAAACCTGTAAACATGTTCAGTCTTTTATAAAGAGAATCTTTAATATTTGCTTACCAGGATTGATGTGTGATATCCTGTTAACTGCAGGTTTTGAATTTGTTACATGTGCTTGACTTATACAATTAAAGCGACCCTCTTTAAAAAACAATTAGTTTGTACAAATGAAAATAGGTTCATATTTTTTCATAAATAAATGGAAAAATATCAAATGCTCCAGCTTTAACAAAATACAAGGGAATACATATACAGTAAGTTATCTTACCATGTTCTGGCCCATCCAATAACTATGCTTACTGTATTATCTCTGCAGGCAGTGAAAAGCCTCCGTTAGCCACAGTGGAAGGCCTTCAAGTTACCAGACACACATTCCCAGACAAGTTGGAAACAATTATTGCTTGAGGAAAAGCAGTTCATTGTACTATTTCTTCATAAAAAAAAGTGCACTTAAGTGCCAAGTCAGCTTGTCAAGAAACAATTTTTAAATATAAAATAGTGCTTTGTCTGATATTTTTTGTGCCACTGTGCAGTATAAAAAAGACGTGGCCTTCAACAGCCATTAAGTGCAAAGTGCTTTAGCAAGTCCTGCTGTCACCTGCACTCAACTGACATTCCATTTTGTGATGCGCTGGACATTGACGGTTCAGCTAAAGTTAACATAACAGCAGCTGTTATGGAGCTGGATGAAGGTGAAGAAGAGGACGAAGATGTAGCAGCACCTAAGGAAAAGGAAAACCAAGTCCATGGCTTAGTAAAACACACACAACAAGATGGCACAAAACACTAGACCAGTGATGGGCTATCTTTTGAGCTTGGTGTGTTAAAATTTGCCAAAAAACCGAGCATAACTTGGATGGTGTGTCACTTTGAGAAAAACGGCCTAACCGGACGTCCCAGAACTAAACGCTCTGTGCCGGAGTTCTGTTGTTTTGGCCTACAGACCTCCGGCACAGAGTGTCTACACTACAGCAAATGTTTTATTCTCGGATCCTGCACCTGGCCGTGGAGGAGCCGAGGATGAAATGTCCTTCTCGGCATGTGGCCCCATACTTCTCTGGTGTGCGGCCGCATGCGGCTGTGTGTCATCGAAAATGGCTACATGTGTCAGTACTGACACGCATGTCATAGGTTTGCCATCATGGCACTAGACTATAATTCTGTTGTATTCTCCAAACTCATTTAGCTTATAAACGCAATTTTATCTGAAGCCTATATAACTTTATTAACCAATGTCACCCCAATAAATTCAAAAAATAATTTTTTTTAAAAAGAGCAGTCAATTCTCACAATCCCATAATGGAAAGAAAGGAAAACTCAGTGTGTCTCAAGTAGCTTAGACATGCAAACCACAGACGGGATGAAAAAGAAGAGACAGATCAGGAAATACTCCTGTTTGGATCAGAAGAAAACACATTGTGCGCTCAGTCTATTAGGACGTGGAAATAAAATAGAACACAGACTTTTTCTCTGGGTGTGTGACAGAGAGAGACAGAGAGAGAGAGAGAGAGAGAGAGAGAGAGAGAGAGTGAGACAGAGACAGTCAGGAACGGAGAAATAAGAAGCATCAATTCTTCGTTGCGGCACCTTAGTTGTTATTTGATTGCTTTTTCATATATCTTGACGGTCAGGCAGGCTAGAGCAGACCAAATGACCGCTTGCTCAAGCCAGCAACCTTGGAGTTTCGAACCCAGGTGCTCTGCGTCTCAGTCTGATGCTTGATCCACTGCGCCACTGCCTGGTCAGTGGCTTCCTTTTTTTTTTTTTTACAGGGACACAGAGTCAGAGACAGATAGGAACGAAGAGAGATGAGAAGCATCAATCATCAGTTTTTCGTTGTCGTTGTGACACCTTAGTTGTTCATTGATTGATTTTTCATATGTGCCTTGACCAAGGGCCTTCAGCCGACCGAGCAACCCCTTGATCGAGCTGGCGAGCTTAGGTCCAAGCTGGCGAGCTTGGGATCTCGAACCTGGGTCCTCCATGTCCCAGTCCGAGCACTGCACCACCGCCTGGTCAGGCAGTGACTTCTTTTTTTTTTTTTTTACAGGGACAGAGAGTCAGAGAGGGACAGATAGGGACAGACGGACCGGAACGAAGAGAGGTGAGAAGCATCAATCATTAGTTTTTCATTGCCGTTGCAACACCTTAGTAGTTCATTGATTGCTTTCTCACATGTGCCTTGACCGTGGCCCTTCAGCAGACCAAGCAACCCCTTGCTGGAGCCAGCGACCTTGGGTCCAAGCTGACAAGCTTTTGCTCAAGCTAGATGGGCCCTCGCTCAAGCTGGCGACCTCGGGGTCTTGAACCTGGGTCTTCCGCATCCCAGTCCTACGCTCTATCCACTGTGCCACTACCTGGTCAGGCAGGTAGTGACTTCTTATAGTAATGAAATAAATGTCAAAAAGAGCTTTGAATCCAATAGAAGAAAATCTGTAATCTACCCCCAAAACTTTCCTTCCTAATTCCTATATCTATTTTTAGAGTTTCTTATGAGTTTATTTATTTTTAAGATTTTATTTATTCATTTTTAAAGGGGGGGAGAGAGAGAAGGGAGAGAGAGAGAGAGAGAGAGAGAGAGAAAGAGAGAGAGAGAGAGAGAAGGGAGGAAGAGCAGAAAACATCAACTCCCTTGACCAGGCAAGCCCAGAGTTTCAAACCAGCGACCTCAGCGTTCCAGGTCAATGCTTTATCCACTGCGCCATCACAGATTAGGCATGTTTCTTATTTATTTATTTATTTTTAGATTTATTCATTTTTAGAGAGAGAAGGAGGAGGAGCAGGAAGCATCAACTCCCATATGTGCCTTGACCAGGTAAGCCCAGGGTTTCAAACCAGCGACTTCAGCATTCTAGGTTGATCTTTTCTTATACATTGTGCCACCACAGGCCAGGCCTTTTCTGTTTATTTATTATTATTATTTTAGACTTTTCCAGGCATGTTTCTTATGAGTTTAAATGGTGATGGAAATGGAAGGCTGCTTCTTAAGATAGAACAAAAGGGCCCATACCTCAACTACTGCATTTGACACAGCTGACCACACCACTCCCCTCCTCTTGTGGTTTTCTTCATTCAAGGCTACTCCTTCTTAGGTCTTGCTGCTTCTGGCATCTCCTAGTCCCCATCTCTAAAAGCTGGCTTGCCCCAGCTTTCCTTTCCTTTTCTGCTCACGCTTCTTTCCTAAGTGACTTACTCAAGTACTGGGGCATAGATATGAAATGACTTAAAAATTATATCCCAAAAAAGAAAAAAAAATTATATCCCTAGTCCTGACTTCTCCCCTCAGCTACAAACTTACACATCCCTGACATCGCTACTTGGATGCTAATAGGCATTTCAAAAAGTAACAGGACTAAAACAGTACATTACATTCTCTCTGTTCTCCAACCTACAATCTGTCCTTTCTAGGTCTTCCACATTTTCAAAACTGGCACTGAGCGTCCAATTGTTCCAAATACTGACAAGTCATCCTTAATTCCTTCTTCATCTACCACATTAAATCTATCAACAAGTGCTGGTAACTCAACATTTGTTGCTCTTTTTATTAAAACCACCTTGGTACAAGTAACAGTCATCTACTCTAACTCCTGCAGTGGGGCCCCAGTCAACACTGCTTCTACCACTGCCCTTCCAGAGTCTACTGTCCATACAGCAAACAGAGATCTTTAAAAAACTGTAAGTAGATCATGTCTTCAAACAGATGTCCACCTACTTAGAATAAAGTCTGAAAATCCTCATCCTGGCCTACAAGAATTTGGCTTTTGCTTATCTAGTTGATACTTCTACCACTTACCACAATGGTTTTGTTTCTTCTCTGGAAGATACCAAGTGTGTTCCCACCTTAGAGCAGTTGTTCTCAGCCTGGGGTGATTGTGCCCCCTAAAGGATTTCTGGCAACGTCTGGAGACATTTTTGGTTGTCATGACTGTGAGGTGCAACTAGCATCCAGTGGGTGGAGACCAGAGAAGCTGTTACACATCCTATAGGACAGCCTGCCACAACAAGAATTATCTGGCTCAAAATGTCACTAGTTCCAAATCTGAGGAACCTGAGAGAGGTTTCTCAGATACTTGCTGTTCTCTCTGCCTAGGACCCTTTGATGGACTATGTTGAAGCCTTAACTCTTGAATGTGACTGCTATGTTGAAGCCTTAACTCTTGAATGTGACTGCATTTCGTTTTTTGTGTGTGTGTGTGTATTTTTTCCGAAGTTAGAAGTGGGGAGGCAGTCAGACTCCCACATGTGCCAGACTGGGATCCACACAGCATGCCCATCAGGGGGCGATGTTCTGCCCATCTGGGGCGTTGTTTCATTGCACCCTGAGCCATTCTAGTGCCTAAGGCGGAGGCCATGGAGCTGTCCTCAGTGCCCAGGCCAACTTTGCTCCAATGGAGCCTTGGCTGAGGGAGGGGAAGAGAGAGAGAGAGAAGAAGGAAGTGGGAAGGGTGGAGAAGCAGATGGGCGCTTCTCCTGTGTACCCTGACCAGAAATCGAACCTGGGACTTCCACATGCCAGGCCGATGCTCTATTGCTAAGCCAACTGGTCAGGGCCGTGACTGCATTTCGATCAGGCCTTCAGACAGGTAGTTAAGGTTAATGACACCAGAGATTCTATCTCCTGTGCACCGAGGAAAGGCCATGTGAGGAGACCACAGAAAGGTGGCCACCTGCAATCCAAAGATACCTCAGGAGAAACCAAACCTGCTGACACCTAGACCTTGGATTTCCAGCCTCCAGAACTGTGAGGAAATACATTTCTGTTGTTTAAACCATCCAGTTTGTGGTAGTTTGTTATGGAAGCCTGAGCAGAAACTCAGACAAGTCTTTCCCCTCAGATTCACTCTATGCACTTCACTAACAAATTATTTTAGGATTTTTTTGGGGAAGCTCTATGGAAAGTAAACATTATGATCTGAGATCATTTTTTTAGACAAATTTTTCCGTTTTACAGATGAGGAAAATAAGGCAGAGAGATTAAAAAACTTGCCTGAAGATATACAGACAAACCCATGTGAGTCTAACTGCAGTCGTAAACTACTTGTGTTTAAGTATGGTAAGGGGAAACACTTACTTTCTCTCTCTTTCTTCTTCAAACGCTTTCTCCTCCGATCAATGGAAGCTACTTCAGATTTTAATGACAGATAATGTTTTCTAATTTCTTGTAGTTTTTCTTGAAGAATTGTGATGCGTTCAGCACTTGTCATATTTTCAAGGTCTGCTGTGAATTTAAAACTTTCATTAATATATATGTATTCTGAACCAAATGTTAACACATAAGAGACAACATATAGTGTGGTTGTAGAATGAGGTCAAGATAGGGAAACTAAAAATAAGGCTTGTAAATATCTGTTTCTTTAAGATGTTTTTCCCAGCCTAGAACTATACCTGGCACATAATATATGCATGATATTTGTTGAACTAATAAGTATGTAGAATTAAAGACCTTATTAACTGAATGTGTATGCTAAAAATTCTACATTCATGTACAGTATCACTACAATATATAGTTAAAAATCATACTGAGAAATAATTGGGAATACACAAAATGTTAAAATTGTATTATACTGTTGAATGTCAGGACTGTGGACAAATTTTTCTTTTATTCTTTAAAAAATTTTAATGGAATATGTATAACTTTAGATTAGAGTAAGTTTTTCAAAAACTCTGAAGACATTTTCAATATCCTAAGAATATTTATTTCCTTCTGTGAGAAACCCAGAAGGTAGTCTCATTACCAAAAAAAAAGAAAAAAGAAAAGAAAAAAATTCTGTTACGGAGATTTCTCATATACTGTATACAGAAGTACAGAGAGTAGTCTAATAGAACCCCATATACCCATCATCCAGCTTCATAAATTAGCAATTCACGGCAAATCCTGTCTCATACCTGTCTACTCTACACCCTGTATCAGAAATACCTAGCCAATGTTGATACTTTTCTCAATTGACTTAAAATTTTTCTTTTAGAGAGCCTAACCTGTGGTGGCACAGTGGATAAAGCATTGAACTGGAACACTGAGGTTGCCAGTTTGAAAGCTTGGGCTTGCCTGCTCAAGGCACATATGGGAGTTGATGCTTCCTGCTCCTCCCCCACTTCTCTCTCTCTCTCCCCCCTCTCTAAAATGAATAAATAAAAAATAAAAAGAAATGCTGAAACTTAAAAATTTTTTTTTAAAATATTTTATTTATTCATTTGAGAGGAGGGAGAGTGAGAAAGAGAGAGAGAGAGAGAGAGAGAGAGATGGGTGAGGGTGGGGTATTGGGGGGAGCAGAAAGCATCAACTCCCATATGTTCCTTGACCAGGCAAGCCTAGGGTTTTTAACCGGCGACCTCAGCATTCCAGGTCGATGCCTCATCAATGTGCCACCACAGGTCATGTGAAATGCTAAGATGCTTAAAAAATTTATTTTCTTTTAGCAATTTGTTTATTCATATCAAGATCCAAATAAAGTCACTAAAATGCAACCTTTTATTATGTCTCTCAAATTTGGTTCATCCTCTTTTTTGGAGTTACTAGCATCAAAGAGTTACAAGGATGAAGTTTCTACAGATTACCACATTTCCCCAGGTATGAGATGCACTTTAATTTTGGGACCCGAAATTTGGAAAAACAAAAAGTATTACATAAAGTTATTGAACTCACGTTTTATTTTACTTTTTACAGGGACAGAGAGAGAATCAGAAAGAGGGATACATAGGGACAGACAGACAGACAGACAGAAACAGAGAGAGATGAGAAGCATCAATAATCAGTTTTTCGTTGCAACACCTTAGTTGTTCACTGATTGCTTTCTCATATGTGCCTTGGCCGCGGGCCTTCAGCAGACCGAGAAACCCCTTGCTGGAGCTAGTGACCTTGGGTCCAAGCTGAGCTTTTTTATTTTGCTCAAGCCAGATGAGCCCGTGCTCAAGCTGGCGACCTCGGGGTCTTGAACCTGAGTCCTCTGAATCTCAGTCCCATGCTCTATCCACTGCGCCACCACCTGGTCAGGCTGAACTCACGTTTTATTCATAATAAAATTTATAACTCCTCAAATGGGAAAGGCAAGAAACTACAACCACTGTATAAGACACACCCAGATTTTAGACCCCAATATTTTCCCAAAAAAGGTGCGTCTTATACATGAGAAAATGTAACTGTCAATATTTTTAAATTTTTTTTAGAGGAAGGGAGACAAACAAACTTTCTCATATGCCAGAACTGGGATCCACCCAGCCACCCCCACCTGGGGCTGATGTACAAATCAACTATCCTCAGCACCCCCAGAGCCACTGGCTGTGGGAGGGGAAGAAGGAAAGAAGAGGGAGAAGGACTGAAAGAGAAGCTGATGCTGCTTCTCACATGTGCCCTGAAGGTCAAACCTGGGACATCCACATACCAAGTCGACGCTCTATCCACTGAGCAAACCAGCCAGGGCCTGATTAATTGCTGATTTAATGTCTATCACTTACACATCTGAAAGCTCCATTTATAAACTTTGGGTAATCGATTACTGGGTTCCTTGAGATCCGGATCCTTATCACCATTCTTTCCACATTTTCCTGGAGACTGAGTCCTTGCAGGAGATTTGGTACTATGAGACTTCATTCCAGTGGAAATTGATTTGACTGATTGAGTCTTAGTTACACTTTCACCAGCAGAAAGATCTTCACTATCACTACTGTTTGCTGAAAGAAAAATAAAACCACTAGTAAACAAAAAAGCAACAAAAATTTGTCACACATATTAGTGGACAATGTAAAATTAACCATTTGAATTTATAACTATAGTAAATAACTTCTTTTTATAGATTCTGCATAATAACATGAAAAATCATCATGTACAACTGCACCAGCATCACAGTTAAGCAAACAAAAAATTCTTCTTACCTGAATTACCAATATTTTTCTTTTGCCAGTAATATTAAAAACAAACAACTAATCTTCCATTATACCTGGCAGACTGACTGTCCAATATACAGTAATTACCTGAATGGCTTTTTATTCCATTATGTTAATATATAGAATACAGAATCTTTTTAAATGACTCATTATAGAAACTTAATTTCAATATTTTAGATTGCATACATATATATACTACTCCTTTGGCCACAAACAATGGATGTTTAATCATTATATTCAATAAAGATTATTCAGGAGTAAACTCTATTATGTACAATGAATTTCTTAAGCAACTCCTGATTATAGCCTGATGACTAAAATAAACATCAGTTTTCCCCGGTAAATATATTCAGTAATTTATAAAAAATCTGAAGTCTATGTAATATTATGTCACATCTGCTTTTACTGACTAAAGCCTCATTACCAGAACGGAAAATTTTTTCTTAAACACCTTGACAGTGCCTAGGTGATGGCACTGAGAGTCCCATCAATTACTTCTTTTTGGATACAGGTATTATTTTAGATTCCATGAGAGTTAATTCACTTAACTAAATTATTTTCAGAATGGTACTCTCATTCTTATTTACCAAGGTATAAGCTCAATAATTAAAATGTGAGAATACAATCAACAGCTATATCTCTAAATTATATGGATGTTAACTGGTTTGCTGAAGATCCCTTTTAATTTAAACGGAGAAGTCTTAAAGACAAAACACCATCGTGTAATAAAAAATGCTTTAAACATTCTATCAGATACTCCAAATAATTGATGATCAAATTGACATATATTTATTGATTCACTTAACAACAGCTACCCCCCACAAAATATAGTTAGGTTCTCAAGGCCTGAAAAACATTCTTGATAGAAAAGGTACGTACACAGCAAGTCCTCCCACTGTGGTGTTTTAGGAATAAAGAAAATCCACCACTCTCTCTTAACACATTCTTAATCAAATGTCCTCCCAGTCCTCCACTGCTGCTCTGTACCCCTGGCAACTCCTAGCTAAGATCGCAAGGCTTGGTTGGCCCCACTCTGATGCAGTGGTCTGCCTCAGCCTGGCTTTCATGGCCCTGCTGATGAGCACAGCCACCCAGGGCCCCAAGGAATGCCATATTCACCGCCTGGAAGTCATATGGGCTCAGCAGAACCTCGGGGAGCTGGCTGCATAACCCTTTTGTGTACTGAAGTGCAGCCAAGCCGGCCGAGAGCAAAGCAGGTGGCAGGAGTCTCCTGGAAGAGCAGCAGGAGGTTAGTGTGGGGCACCTGAAAAAAAATTCTTTACATATTTTCTGCTTCTCACTTTGTCTACAAAAGAGAGATAATCTGTGCAGCTCTCAGGAGAAATACAGTGTGTGTGTGTATATATATATATATATTCCTGTAGGTCTATGAACAGAGTCATTGCTAAAGTTGAGTCTTTAATTAGAGCACACATAACCAACAAATATTGTTCACAGCTACTCTTGGTCACAGAGCTGAGGTACCAAAGATAAAAGTATTAACTGGAGTGGATGGGATTAAAGCTCTAAAGCAATCTTGACTGTTCTCTTCTAGGCTAGTTTTGCCTTGAAGAATTACAAAGCAATCAATTTCATAATAAAAATAATATATAACTGAAGCACTTCATAATGCACTATGACAAAGGGAAAGAACTATGGAACATAAAATGAATATGAAGATGTTATTTACAATATATTGATTGCTATTTTAAAAAGGATTACCTGCTCAATAATCACCAATCAGTATCACTGCTGCATAAGACCAAACTGTTTAATTTTAAAATTTACCTAGGATTAGAAGACTTTTATGTGACTTTTTGGAGGGTAGTGACAAAATTAAAATATTGATCCATCTCACATCCTGAATATCCTTTTCTTTTTTTTTAAAAACTTTATTTTATTTATTCATTTTAGAGAGGAGAGGGGGGGGAGGAGCAGGAAGCATCAACTCCCATATGTGCCTTGACCACACAAGTGCAGGGTTTTGAACTGGCAACCTCAGCATTCCAGGTCGACACTTTATCCACTGCGCCACCACAGGTCAGGCTTGAATATCCTTTTCTTAAGTGGGGAAAAAACATATCCAAAATAATTTTTTAGATTATAGTTCACATACAATAATTACTTTCAGGCAACAACATTCAATCAACATTTATATACCTTATGAAGTGATCACCACATCAGCCACATTATTTTCATATTTAAAAAAATTAGCGGTTTCACACTTACTGCCTTTCCCTTTCTTTTTGTTGTTCACCACTGTTGCTTTATGGCTTCGTTTCTGCTTTTTTGATGAACTTCCTCCTCCCTGAGATTCCTTCCCTCTTTTCTGACCTGTACAGGCTATGATGAGAAAAAGAATTAAGTAACAAAAAATAATTCAAGCTTTTTCTAGAAAATTTCACATTTTAGAACCACAGAACAATTCTGAAGCTACACATGCTTTTTTAAAACTACATGTTCTTTATGAGATTTATAAATTATCACAGAATTCAGTATTATTTTAAAAATAGTTATTAATGAGCTGACTTACTGCTTATAATAAGAGTTGTTTTTTAAAGCAAATAAATTATGAACATCTTTTTTAGAAAAATCAGATATAAACTGAAAATAGTTCTTAATATAGTAGTACTGGAGTTATGCGTCTAGTAGTAATTCAAAACCAGGCATATACTGAAAACAAAAACTGTTAAAATTTAGTAAAACCAAAATATCAAGACTTAAATGCAGGTTAAAATATTAGTGGTATATCTTATAAAGATACTAATATACTTTTAAATGGTATTAATGGGATAAATTTAGTAGTAATTCATACTTAGTTATATTACACATTTATTTCAACAATTACTCAGTTCCCAGGGCACTGGTTAACACACACCATTTACAAATCCAGCATAGCAGTTCTAAGGAATGGTTCATCCTCTTGGTGGGAAAGTGTCTGTAAACATAAATGTCTCCCTTTTCTTCAAGGACTAACCAAGTCCTGAATCTTCACTAACCTCCCCTGATGCTCAGGCTTCAATGATTAATCACTATTCCACACTGCAGTTCCTACACATTTTTCTGTATTACTAATTTGGTCTTCAGAATCTTCTGTATTTCTGATTCTTTCTGTGTATTTTCTCCCTGATAATACAGTAAACAGTTTTTCCATAGACACAGGTTTTCTTTTTTTGAGAGGAAGAGAGACCAGAAGGAACAGATACGAGAAGCATCAATGCATAGCTGCGTCACTTTAGTTGTTTATTGATTGCTTCTCATATGTGCCTTAACCAGGGGGCTCCAGCTAAGACAGTGACCCCTTGCTCGAGCCAGCAACCCTGAGATCATGTTGATGATCCCGTGCTTGAGCTGGTGACCCTGAGCTTGGTGACCTTGGAGTTTCAAACCTGGGACCTCAGTGTCCTAGGTCAACACTATATTCACTGTGCCACCACTGGTCAGGAGAGATGAATAAAGTCTTATCTATTCAGTTCCAATGTCAGATACTATGACATGACGTAATTAATATTAGGATAAAATTATGCCATAGTTAGTACAAAAAAGTTTCTTAGTCATGTTATCAATGATAAAATCAATTATGACTATACAAGACATAGCTTCCTTGGTCAAAAATGGAAAAGAAATGTTTTGTTTGCAACTTCCCAGTTTTCTTTTTTAATGGGTTATATCTACTAATAACTTTTCCTAATGCTTTTTTTTTTTAAGGGGGAGAGAAAGAATGGAGAAGGGGAAGTGAAAGAGATGAGAAGCATCAACTCATAGTTGTGTCACTTTAGTTTTTTCACTGAATGCTTCTCATATGTGCCCTGATCCAGGCTTAGGCCAAGCCAGGGACCCCTTGCTCAAGCCAGTAACCCTGGCATTAAGCCAGTGACCTTTGGGCTCAAGACAGAGCCTACACTCAAGACTGCAACCTCAGGGTTTTGAATCTGGGACCTCAGCATCCCAGGTTGATGCTTTATCCATTGCACCACCATTGGTCAGGCTCCTAATACTATTTTAATATAAGAATGTGAAACATAAAGATCACTTAGATATTAACTATACTGAAGCACAAACTCTTAAAAATAATTGCCAGGTTTTTCTTTAAGAGTTTAATTCTGAAACTTCCAGCTATAAGAAATAAATACCTTAATGTAGGCTAAATTGGAGAAAAATCCTAAATCTAAATCACAAGACTTATATTTTTACTTTTAAAATAATGTAAATTCTTTAATATCAATAGACAACTTTATTAAAATAAGGTCATATGATGTAAATGTTTAAAGATTTATCCCTAAAGGATATAAATTCTAAAAAAATAAAATTAAGTTTGATTTGATAAAGCAAATTGTCTCTATTACACTAAATTTGGGAAATCTTAGGTTTCTCACTTTTTAACCTAGTCAAGATTAAAATTCAAGAGAAATATTGACTATCAAAGAACTATCATATCTTTTTAAAAGAATATTTTAATCTTACATAAGACACGAGGAACATGGTTAAAGATACAATTTCTAAAGAACTGTAATTAGTAAAACTATCATATTCTTGTCAAAAGCCTCTCTAATCATGTATGACAAAGGCTCCTTCATTCTGAAGAGTCCTTATGGCTGGACAATTAGGGCCCAGAAGACAGTGTGGCACACATACGCGTTCACAGTAGCTATTCCAGTGAATGCGTGAAAAAAACAACATCCCATGTAATTGCAACTCTGTTTTTTTATTTAATATTTATTTTTCAAAACAAAATGTTTTAAGTCAATATTTGTGTGACAATGTCAATTCTCTCTCAATAAAGCTGGAAAAAAGAAAAAGGATTTGTGTGAGAAAACTTGGATTTAAACTAATCTGATCTAGATCATGTCTCTTTAAGCTTAGCTTAAAACCTAATTTTAGCCTAATAAAATCTTAGCATGTGACATAAAATACACACCCTATCTAGTGGTCTATCTTTACACTGGTAAAGTGTGTTTTAAAACCAAGTATCAGATTAGAGTATACTGGTTTAAAGATACCGAATGAAGTGGTTTATAAAAAAAGATGAGGACAGAAGTATTGTTGTGGCACTATCAAAAGTACAGTATCAAAAAGATACTAATACTTTTCGAAAGTACTAATTTGAATTTCCACTTTTAATAACTTCAGGGAAAATCAAAAAAGTATTACTATACGTTATTAACATACACATCGGTCCTTCAATTTGGTAGCTATGCATCTGAGACAGCATCAAATTCCTTTACAAACTCACACAAGTTAGTCAGGCTTGAAAATCAGTTTGACACGGTAGTCTGAGGAAAGCAGTGCCTGGACAGTTGGTTGCTCCAAACCCCTATATACAGTATTTGGTTAAGGGTGGAGGGGTCTGTCAATAAATCAAAATGTTTGTGAGAAGCTGCACATTACAATTGCAAAAACAATGTTACAGAAATATATTTAAGCTGCTTATGCCATATAGTCAACTGGTGTAAAATGAATTTTCAAATATGGTCTGGATTGGGGCCTGGGTGCAAAGGACATCAAATCTTTCTCAAGCTCTGAAATGCACTCCACTGTTCATTATTCAAATTACTTTTCAAATTTCCATTTTCACTATGTTCACACAAGTATTTCACTTAGGAAGCTAAGGAGACAGTAAGAGGGGAAACCCTGAAACAAGGCCCCTGCCCTGCTCCTCACCTTTTTCGGGGTGCTCTGGCTCTGGCTGAGCACTACTGCTGGAGCTCACACTGGCGTCACAGCCTGCAGGCGAGCTGTTCCCCTCGGAATGCAAGTCCTGCAGCTCCCCTGCAACACTATCCACCTCAATTGTGCTATCAGTTTCACTCTTGATACTCTGGACCTCTTCTTGGTTTGGGGCCAGCACTTCTGATACTGTTACACAAGACTGTTGCCCACTGGCTTCTGTGACAGTGACAGAGGAAGGTGATTCTGGGGTAGTAGGGGGTGTATTTAGCACTGAATTACTGCCACTACTTGGAAATTCAGCTTTTTTGTCACTGACTTCCACGGCTTTCTCCTCAGTGGGTTGACTATCGGCACAGACGGGCGGTGGTGTTTCTAGCTCAGTGCTGGGTGAGCAGCTCTCCTCCTCAGCCACGGTCTGCAGTGTCCCCTCTGCCGGGCCCTCCTCTGGGGCAGGGTGTGGTGGGGAAGCTGCAGCCTCAGTGTCAGAGTCTGAAAAAAGCTCCTTCAATGTTTTTTTAGGCCACTGTCCTTGAATACTTGACCAGACATCTTTTCGATCTTTAGCTCGACTGTTCTGAAGTCTTTCATCAGAGTTATTTAGAAGTTTTATCCTTTTTTCTGCCACTTCTGAAAATCCAGAATAAAAACCAGTTGTCCGCAGAGATTTTCTCTTTTCCTCCAAACCATTGTATTTCTTAGTTGGTGCCAGTTTTGCTTTTGATTTTTCTTCTTCATCTTCATCTGAAGAGCTGTTGCTACTGTTTTCTGCACAAAGTGATTCTTTGTTCTTGGTCTTCTCGTCCCTTTTGCTGGGTGACCCGGTTTTTGAGCAATCCTCTGTATTGCAATGCCTTCTTTTTCCACGTTTCACTTGTGGCTTTGAGGATTTATCTGTGGAGTCCTTCTTGACATCCTTTCTTTTTTTTGTGACATCATCTTCTTCATAATCAGTATCTTCAGACAATACTTCTATATCTTTCCTTAATCTTTCTGGAGATTTTGATGCTGGTTTAGATATTACCAAATCCGCACGGACTTTGTTTTCTTCTAGCAAAGATGAACTGTTTTGTTCCTCTTTTAAAAGAAGATCATTTCTGGCATGGGTCATATAATCTGTCTTAGATTCCTCTTTGCCATTATTGTCCATATTGTGAGCATCTGTCTCATCCTCCTGCTCACTGTCTTCACCAGAACTTTCAGAAGCTGAAAAGAAGAAAAACGATGAGTATGCTAAGAAGACTAACAATGTCTTCTCTTTGCCAGGTACTTTACATATCAGTACCTATGTTTATAGCCACCTCGCTTCCCAGGTTTTATTCCATTTTACAAGTGAGAAAACTAAGCTTAAGAGTTATGACATTCACTGAATGGTGGAAATGTATATATCATATCTAGGGTTGCAGTTACACTACTATAAGCTTTTGCCATTTCTCATAAAATTGTGATCATAAAAGTTGTGAATTTTATTGTCTATAAATTACACATCAATAAAGCTGATCATAAAAAAAAACTTCTCCAATCTATGAGCAGAAAATAGTGGACTGAGAATATAGTCCCAGGATCTTTTAACTCTAGAACGTATATTCTTGCCCTGGCTTGTTGACTCAGCAGTAGAGAGTTGGCCCCGCGTGTGGAAGTCCCAGGTTCGATTCCCAGCCAAGGCTCACAGGAGAAGGACCCATCTGCTTCTCCACCCTTTGTCCTCCCCTTTCTATCTCTCTATCTCTCTCTTACCCTCCCGAAGTCAAGGCTCCATTGGAACAAAGTTGGTCTGGGCACTGAGGATGGCTCCAAGGCCTTCACCTCAGGCACTAGAATGGCTCCGGTTGCAACAGAGCATCACCCGCTAGTGTGCATGCTGGGTGAATCCCGATCGGATGCATGTGGGAGCCTGCCTGTCTGCCTCCCAGCTTCTCACTTCAGCAAAATACAAAAAAAACCCCCACCTGTATTCTTACAAAAGTGTACCGTTCATTTTCAATATAGCAATGATTATTCAAAGATTTTTGTGCAAGACTCTGGCCAGCGAGCTCAGTTGGTTGGAGCTTCATCCCTCCAATGCCAAGGTTGTAGATTCAACCCCCAGTCAAAGCACAATACAAGAATCAACTAATAAATGCATAAATAAGGGGAACAACAAATCAGTGTCTCTCTTTCCAATCTATTAAAAATAATTTTTAATTAAAAAAATGATTTTTGTACACAATAAATTTCCACAATGAATACTTTAAAAACTTTAAAGAATGACACAATGAAGTAACTGATAATCTTATATAAAAATATTTATAGAATTTATTTTTAAAAAGGATTTTATTTATTGATTTTATAGAGAGAGGGAAAGAGACAGAGCGTGAGGGAATGAGATCAAAGTTGCTTCATTTTAGTTGTCCATTGACTGCTTCTCATATGTGCCTTGACAGTGCAAGCTGACGTTTTGAACCAGCGACCTCAGTGTTCCAGGTTGATGCTCTATTCCCTGCGCCACCACAGGTCAAGCTATAAAATTTATTTTTAAAATGTAATATAGTAAATAAATTCAATTAATAAAAAAAAAATAGCCTGACCAATCGGTGGTGCAGTGGATAGAACGCTGGACTGGGATGTGGAGGACCCAGTTTCGAGACCCCGAGGTCGCCAGCTTGAGCACAGGTTCATCTGGTTTGAGCAAGGCTCACCAGCTTGAGCACAAGGTTGCTGGCTCGAGCAAGGGATCACTAGGTCTGCTGTAGTCCCCCCCAACCCCCCATCAAGGCACATATGAGAAAGCAATCAATGAACAATTAAGGAGCCACAACAAAGAATTGATGTTTCTCATCTCTCTCCCTTCCCATCTGTCTGTCCCTATCTGTCCCTTTCTCTGTCTGTCACAAAAAAATAAATAAATAAAAAGCCCCTGAGCCCGGCTCAGTGGATAGAGTGTTGGCCTGGCACATGGACATCCTGGGTTCAATCCGGTCAGGGCACACATGAGAAGTGACCATCTGCTTCTCTTTCCATCCCTCTCTCTTCCTCTCTCACAGCCATTGGGCTCGACTGGTCCGAGCATCAGCCGTAGGCACTAAGGATAGCTTGGTTGATTTGAGCATCTGCCCCAGATGCGGCTTGCCAGGTGGATCCCAGTTGGGGTGCATGAAGAAATCTGTCTATCTCCCCTCCTCTCACTTAAAGAATAAAAATAATGGGCCCTGGCTTGGTAGCTCAGCTGGTTAGAGTGTCATCCCAATATAACAAGGTTACAGGTTTGATTCCCAGTCAGGGCACATACAAGAATCAATCAATAGCCTGACCAGGCAGTGGTGATATGAATAGAATATCAGCCTGAGACGCTGAGGACCCAGCTTAGAAACTCCAAGATCGCCAGCTTGAGCACGGGGTTGCTGGCTTGAGTGTGGGATCATCAGTATGACCCCATGGTTGCTGGCTTGAGCAAGGGATCACTGGCTCAGCTGGAGCCCCCAGGTCACGGCATGCATGAGAAAGCAATCAATGAACAACTAAAGTACTGCAACGAAGAATTGATGCTTCTCATCTCTTTCCATTCCTGTCTCTCTAGCTAAAACAAACAAAAAACAATAAAACAATAAATACAGAAGAAAGAAGAACAAGTCAACATTTCTCTCTCACCCTTCCTCTCTCTAAAACCAATAATTTTAAAAAGATGTGGTGCAGTGGATAGAGCTTTGCCCTAGAACACTGAGGTTGCTGGTTCGAAATCCTGGGCTTGTCTGGTCAAGGCTCATGCAAGCAGCGAATAACTAAATTGAAGCAACTTTGAGTTGATACTTCTCAAGCCCCGCCCCTCTCTTTTCTCTGTTAAAATCAATAAATAGTAGCAGCAATATATTTGCCGATTTATCTCCACGGGCAAATGAAATAAAAGGCAAGATAAACAAATGGGACTATATCAAACTAACAAGTTTTTGCACAGCTAAAGACAATAAGAACAGAATAAAAAGACAAACAACACAATGGGAGAACATATTCGACAGCACATCTGATAAGGGGTTAATAACTAAAATTTATAAAGAACTTATAAAACTCAACATCAGGAAGACAAACAATCCAATCAAAAAATGGGCAAAAGAAATGAATAGAAATTTCTCCAAAGAGGACATACAGATGGCCAATAGGCATATGAAAAAATGCTCAACATCACTAATTATTAGAGGAATGCAAATTAAAACCACAATGAGATATCACCTCACACCAGTCAGAATGGCGCTCATCAGCAAAACAACACAGAATAAGTGCTGGCGAGGATGCGGAGAAAAGGGAACCCTTCTGCACTGCTGGTGGGAATGCAGACTGGTGCAGCCACTGTGGAAAACAGTTTGGAGATTCCTCCAAAAATTAAAAATCGAACTGCCTTTTGACCCAGCTATCCCACTTTTAGGAATATACCCTAAGAACACCATAGCACTGTTCGAAAAGAAGAAATGCGCCCCTATGTTCATGGCAGCATTGTTCACAATAGCGAAGATCTGGAAACAGCGCAAATGTCCATCAGAAGATGAGTGGATTAAAAAGCTATGGTACATATATACTATGGAATACTACTCAGCCATAAGAAATGATGACATCGGATCATTTATAACAAAATGGATGGTCCTTGATAACATTATACAGAGTGAAATAAGTAAATCAGAAAAAAAGAAAAACTGAGAACAGCATGATTTCATACATAGGTGGGACATAAAAGTGAGAATATGAGACATGGACAAGAGAGTGGTGGTTACGGGGAGGAGGGGAGGGACACAGGGAAAACCAGATAGAAGGTGACAGAGGACAATTTGACTTTTGGTGACGGGTATGCAACACAATTGAATGATAAGATAACCTGGAGATGTTTTCATTGTACATATGTACCCTGATTTATTGGTGTCACCCCATTAAAATTAATAATAATAAAATAAAAAAAATATCAATAAATAGTATCATAATGGCCCTGGCTAGTGGCTCGAGCATCAGCCCAGCATATGGACACTCTAGATTCGATCTTGGGTCAGGACACACCAGAGAAGTGACAATCTGGTTCTCTCCTCTTCTCTCCCTCTTCCACTGCCGCAGCCAGTGGCTTGATTGGTTCAAGTGTCAGCCCTAGGCACCGAGGATAGCTTGTTGGGTCTGAGCATATCAGCTTCAGGAGCTAAAAATAACTCAGTTGATTTAAAGATTGATGCCAGAGGGAGGTTGCCAGGTGGATTCTGATTGGGGTGCATGCCAGAGTCTATCTCACTATCTCCCCTCCTCTCACCTAAAAAAATACAATAATAAAATAAAATAAAACAGAGTAAGTTTATGTATATATCCATCTGAAGTATGAGACAAAAAACAATTTCCATTACAATAAAAAATTAAGAAAAGCCCTGAACTCAAAGTTATAAAAAATGTGAAAAAATCTTTGTGAGCTAAGAGAAAGAGAAAGGGAGAAAGAGGGAGAGAGAGAGAGAGAGAGAAACATTGATTTGTTGTTCCATTATTTATGCAGTCAATGGTTGTTGATTCTTGGATGTTTCCTCACTGGGATTGAACCTGCAATCTTGGCATCTGGGACAATGCCTGACCAGATAAATATTTAAAATATTTTTTATAAAGATACCTTCTTTTACTTCATTTGATAGATCAGATCTTCAAGCCCTCCTTCCCTACCAGTCAGATTTACTATATCTTTTCTTCCCTTCGGTCCTCATCATTTCTTTTTAATGTACGCGCATGAGAGAGAAAGAGAGAGTGACAGAGACAGACAGAAAGGGAAAGAAACGAGAAGCACCAGCTTACAGTTGTGGCACCTTAGTTGTACATTGATTGCTTTCTCATATGTGCCTTGACCGAGGGCTACAGCAGACCAAGTGACCCCTTGCTCAACCAGCAACCTTGGGTTTAAAGCCAGCGACCCTTAGGCTCAAGTCACAGACCATGGGGTCATGTATGTCTATGATCCTGCGCTCAAGTCGGCAACCCCATGCCTAAGCTGTTGACCTCAGGGTTTCAAACCTGGATCCTTAGCATCCCATGCCTACACTCTATCCAGTGCACCACCACCTAGCCAGGCCCTCATGACTTTTTCTTTTTTTCCAGGCCCTCATCACTTTTATTATTTGATAGTTACACTTCATTCTGCCTTAAATATTCAGCAGTAATGTCAATATAAAAACCATAATCAAGATAAGGACTGTTAAATATTCCTTACAAAAATTCAATATAGTTTTAGTCTAATATGGCATAACATAAACTATATTTACATGGCAACAGAACCTGAAAAAAACCCCACAGTATCAGTACAATAGGTTGAATATTAAATTTTAACTAAAATTTAATGGTGCCCTTGGATCTACTAATAGAAATATTTACAGGCTTCAATCAATGGCTTATATTATTTCAATTAATAATAGAGACAAAAACATTCTAGTTCAATTAAAGAAACAAATTGATAATGTCTCTGAATTATCTTAATAGAATTTGATTTATAAAAACTAAAAACAAACATTTGCATGCAACAGGACATTTGTTATTTTTACCTTGAAGTCCATTAAGAATAGAAGTAATTTCTATGGATTTAATGTGAGCTGTATCGGAGTTTTTGGTATCAGTAAGATCCAGTTTGGATACCATTTCAGGAGATGAATTTGTTTGAAATGGTGGTTTTGACAAGCGCCGCATTTTACAGTTTTTAGGAGAGTATTTTTCATCTTTGTCTTTTTCTTTGTCTAATTTATTCTAGGTTAAGGAAAAAAAAGTATTTAATGTTAGCCTTAATTTATTATGAGGCATTTATTTGTAATATTGTTAATACTCATTTTAACTCTTAAATTATAAAATATATTAACATTAAAATTATGAAAAGCCCTCTAAAACAGCCAGAGATGTTTTTTCAAAGTTACTTAATACTGCAGAATAAGCAAAAAGTTTTTGTCTAGTATTTATATTTAAATAGTTGAAATAAATTAACAGACAATTAAGACTAGCAAGACTCCATACTGCTAATAATGGTTGTTATAAATTCTTCAAAATTAAATTTAAAAAGCTTAAATATTCACTTAAAAAGAAGCAACTTGGTAGTTTTAAAACCCATAACTTCTCAATAAAAAACAGGTCTGGGAATGACAAAATTCCAAATATCTTCATTCAGTTGACAGCCAGGAATAACTCTTAGCAAATAATCTATTGTATAATCAAACTGGAGGTCTCACTGATAAATATTTTGGAGGGGAAAATGAGAAATTTTCTCTAATTCTCTATTTACAAATAGTTGGACAAAAGCTAACTTATATACTTCCTGAAAACTTTATGTTAAATTTGTTTTAAAAATAATTTATAGAAAAATATTTCATGCAAGCTCTCTAAACGATGCTGTAACAATAATAAGTCTGAAGTTCTTTTACATAGTCAGACTATAGAATTTGAGTGACTATTTTTACAATTCTCTCAAAGATGGTACATAGCTAGTATTATTCCAGATAGATAGAAGATACATATAATGTATGCTTTAGGGTAATGGTTCTCTTAATGAGGACCCTGGCCCACCAACATTAGCATCTTTTGGGAATTTGTTAGAAATGAAAACATCTGGAACCAGTGTTAGATCTAGTGAATCAGAAACGCTGAATTTCTGAGTTGCAACAAGTCCTCCAGGTGACTGTGATACATGTTCAAGAGTGAGACCTGCTGACTTAGGGCGTCTGGGCTTAATTTTCAGAATGTGTAAGAAGGCTTATGTGCAGTAGACTACCACAGCCTATCACTGATTAGTGCTGTCATAGTTTTTCTACATCTGTCAGCCTTTTCATCACTTCATTATTTTATACTGGAGGTGTAATACAGCATGCATTCTGAAGGCAGAAATAGTCTATATCACTCAAAGTTCAAAAAGGCTTTAAATGGCTATATGAGGACAGCCTTGAAAATAGTGGTTCTCTGAGTCAGATGAGCTGTAGAGAGAAAGGGGTGTACAATAGCAAGTATTTTCCAGGAAGCTTTTTTCAAAATTCACATGCCTCTTCCCTTATGACGAGTATCTTCAATACACTTTGCAGAGGCCAACAACTGAATTGAGAGCTAAATAAATACTTAGAAAAAACTCCCCACATAGTATTCATTTTTTTTCTTTTTTAAGTGAGAGAGGAGATAGTGTGACAGACTCCCGCATGCACCCCAATCAGGATCCATCCTACAACCCATATGGGGCTGATGCTCGAATCAACTGAGCTATCCTCAGTGCCCGGGGCTGATGCTCAAACCAGTCAAGTTGCTGGTGGTGAGAGGGGAAGAGGGGGTTAAGGGGGAGAAAAGCAAATGGTCACTTCTCCTGTGTGCCCTGACTGGGAATCGAACATAGGACGTCCATATACTGGGGCCACTCTATCCACTGAGCAGGCCAGCCAGGGCCATAATATTCTAATATAGCTTCTCCCACCCCTACCCTGTCCTCTACCCCAAAAATGCCACTCCTAAGACTTGCTATATCTAAGAAAATTGGCTTTTTAACAGTACACACACACAAAATTCCTCCAGTATGTAAAACCAATGCTCCATGCAGAATGAATTCCATACACTCCAATAAAGACCAAGAGTGAAGATGAAAAAGATGGGGGGGGGGGCGGGGGCTAAGCTGTAGCTACTTGGTTGCATTACCAAAACTTTAAAAACATAAATCTAATTTTACAGTGAGGAAAGACTAATCTTTTTAGAGGAAAGCTTTCACTATTAGGAGCCACTAGGCAGGTATCATTCTGTAGGAAAGTAAATAGTTCCTCACTTTGAGTATGAAAATTGAACTTCAGAAGAACTATTAAACACCTCAACTACATAAACCATTCAATGCATAAAAAAGTCATTAATAAGATAAAAACTATTCCAAAACTTAATGGTCTACTTTCTAATAAAACATTAAAAAGGTTTAATCTTAGAAAGACTAAGAGTAATTCGATCATACATAGATGTAACATTAATTCCCACATGAGCAGTATCTATGTGAACATGTTCTAAGCTACAACCTACAGTCAGACAAAGAAGAACAGAAAAGAGATGCCAACAAGGCTCTGCTGTGCCTCCAGATGTCTCATTTTCTTCCTGAGCAGTTCGCAGCTAGTACAGTAGCCCACTGCTCCAGGGCTCTCTAAATGGAAGTCAGAGTGGCAGGGGAGGGGTGTGTGGACCAGTAAAGTCAGTCTGAGAGGTCTTATACAATGCTGAAACTGAAAATGTCTGAAAGATCATTTAGTACAGTTTCCAAAATGTCTTTTCATAAATGACGATTTTAATTGTACCCAGATCTAGCTTTTAATAAATTAGCTATATCAAGAGTATTTTCAACTGTGCTAACACTAACACACACAATGCAAAATTTTGGGGAAAAAGTTCCTTAATTAACAGTTAAGATGTAGAGAAAAATAAGCACTTACCTTTATTTTCTTTCGATGTTTTATCTTTGGCACATTTTTATCAGCAGGCCTCACTATTTTATCTGCTTTAATCCATTCATCATATCTAAAATTAAAGAAAATTAATATAAATATGCAAAACACATACCACAGAAACACTTATGCCAGCCATATTTAGGAGAATTCATAAATAGAACTGTAACATTTTGGAACTGCAAACAACCCTGGAGATCATTCAGTTCAACTTCCTGGTTTGATACATAAAGCTACCAAGGACCAAAGGGAGAGATAAAGTGATTTTACCCAAGGGCATGTCAACTACAAACTAAGGCAATATGCTCTAGTTTTAGTGATGTTATGTGACAGAAGAGCATAGTATTATAAACTATGTACAAAGCAAAATCCAGAGCAAATATCTTCTCATAAAATACTAGGAAAGCTTTACTTTCCCAAAAGTTTTTAGTATTTTGAAATACTTCCTTCATATACAGACAGCCGAGAGTCCAGCTATGACAGCCTCTCTACTCAATGCTGTTGTCCGCATGACTTTACAGAGTGCAAGTCACTACTAACTGCAATAAAACTATTTGTATAAAGCAAAAAAGGACAGTTCATTTTTTGTATAAACAGCTAGAATGAATAAACATTAGGAACAAATTAACTTCCCAATAAATTCAATTAAAAAAAAAATTTTATGTTCAAAAGTTATACACATTATTGTAGAAAATGGGAAACTCACTGACATTTTTAATTCCAGAACATGAACTAAAAACAAGCTTTTAAATTAAAATGTGCTCATTATTAGAGGCACTAAATAAAGTAATAAAGGCCCTAAGTCAGGAAATAAGTCATTACCTAATAAATTACATTCCTGATAAAGGGGGGCCTAGAAAGGATCTGAAACAACTCCCAGGCAGAGTTATACACAGCCACTGGCTGCAGGAAAGCTCAGGGCTCAGACTCACAAGGGGGTATGTCTGAATCTGCTGGTAGCTGCTGAGGCCACAATGATAGAATGAGAAAGGAATGAAATGAGTTCTGGGCAAGTCTTTACATAATTCTTGTTACCTAGTTATGTAGCCCTGGTCAAGCCATTCTCAACATCAGTTTGCTCTGTATAAGACTTCAGTAAAAAAAAAAAAAGAAAAGAAAAGAAAAGAAAATAAGACTGCATATCACATATGGTTTTTTGAGGATCAAATATCTGATAAGTACTTTGAGAAGTTTCAAAGCAGGTATTATTCTACTAAACCCACTCCTTTTGGCATTTATACTCACATAGGAGCACCTACCTGTGTATTTGCAGTACTTTAAATTTTCCCATTAAAACTGAAAACTGAATTATGCTTGAGAAGAAAGCATTTTAGTTTCTTCCAAAATTGAAGTGAATGTAGAGAATAAAGAGAAAATATCTCTATCCTCCACAAAGCTGAACATGAATTCCTACAAGTTTCTTATTTTAGTAAACATATGGAAATCAATGCTATGTACTTTTTAAATATTGAATTTATTGGGGTGACACTGGTTAATTATATAAACAAAACAAGCTTTCTATTTTCTTTGTTTTTTTTTTTAACCTTTCTTAACCAGACTATTATGTAGAGTTTTACAATACTAGACATTTTTACTACTAGTAAGAATACTATTTAATTCAATTTGGGCTTTTGACATAAATTATATTTCATATTAGGGTATAATAGCAGTAGCTTCCAATTTATGACTACCACCATCATAACCATTTGTATATTTTACATGGAGCACCAAACACATCCAACAAGCAAAACGTAGTTACTGCCTCTATAGCTAAAATATTCAGTTACAGGGGGAAGACTTCTTTGATTCAGAGATAATGTATACTGCTTAAATTCTCTTAGAAACAAGGTAGAAGGAATATATACTCAGTGTGGTACAGGCTGATGCTCAATCCCTAAGCTCCACCAACCAGTGTACAGATGCTATCCGGTAAGGTCAAACAAGAACTTTCGTGGCCAAAAGTTTCTCTGGAGGAAAGGGTTTTTGGAGCCATATACTAGCAGGAAAAAAAGTCGTGCAGCATGTGGTCTAAACCACCAGCAGCAGGGCCAGATGGAGAAGACAACATGTCCACTGTCCTGGGGTCTATGGGCTCTTTTATACAGTGAGTTTGAAAAAGATGTAAGTTCTTTTGAAAGAATTTACATTGGCTATAGATGTAGAGGGAGAGAACAGATAATGTGGAGCTAGTTCTGGAGTAAGTGTCTAGTTTGAAAGAAAGAAGCACTGACTACTGTTTGGATTGGTGGTGGGCAATAGCCCAGAAAGTTCATGCATAAGTAAGATGCATTGGCGCCTGGTGGTCAGCTACTGCACTGTACTGCACACTAGATAATCATGGAAACAGTCACCTGGAAGTTAATTTAAGGTTCCAACATAAATTCAGAAGTGTAAGCTGACTTTTGTTGGTTTTGCCCACGGCTGTTAACTGATTAATTAACCTTCTACCTCTGGCCTGCTGTAATTTAGTTTAGGACATCTCAAAATTTTCTCCTTATCAGTAATCATTTCATGTTTTCTTCCTCCCAATTTCAAAGTAAGAATGGTATGGAAGATGTGGTTATTAGAAAACTTTAGTGAGTTTAGATAAGGAAAGACTGTTGGACGAGGCAGAAAACAAAACAAATTCTGGAGTCAGGTAAGACAAACTATGCACACTTCTAAAATATTTGAATAGTAGTAATCAAACACTATGGTCTTGCTATTCTGGATAAAAATTTTGTTTTAAAATTTTTATTTATTTTTATTTTAGTGAGGGGAGGGCAGGAAGCATCAACTCCCATATGTGCCTTGACCAGGCAAGCCCAGAGTTTTGAACTGGCGACCTCAGCATTCCAGGTCGACACTTTATCCACTGTGCCACCACAGGTCAGGCTTGTTTTAATATTGTATAATATTCTGTATGGTTTTAGGAAATACCTTGTGAAATTCTTCAGATGTCCAATTGGAGTAATAACGTGGTAACTTACAGTTCTATAAATATTAGCTAATATTATGACTCCTTTATTAGTTGCTTCTTTCTAGTCTACCTTCTCAGTGCTTTGGTTAGTTCAGGCATTTCCATGTTCTAACACAGGGGTCCCCAAACTTTTTAAACAGGGGGCAAGTTCACTGTCCCTCAGACTGTTGGAGGGCCGAACTATTTAAAAAAACTATGAACAAATCCCTATGCACACTGCACATATCTTATTTTAAAGTAAAAAAACAAAATGAGAACAAATACAATATTTAAAATAAAGAACAAGTAAATTTAAATCAACAAACTGACCAGTATTTCAATGGGAGCTATGGGTGCGGATGCATCCTGTGCTCCTCTCACTGACCACCAATGAAAGAGATGCCCCTTCCAGAAGTGCGGTGGGGGACGGATAAATGGCCTCAGGGGGCCGGCATGCGGCCAGTAGTTTGGGGACCCCTGTTCTAACAGTATTCTTTTAGATTTTTTCTTTTCTCAGCCAGATTTATGTCTTTTTAAAAAGATTTTATTTAGCCTGACCTGTGGTGGCGTAGTGGATAAAGCGTCGACCTGGGAACACTGAGGTCGCCAGTTCAAAACCCTGCACTGGTCTGGTCAAGGCACATATGGGAGTTGATGCTTCTAGCTCCTCCCCCCTTTCTCTCTCTCTCAATCTGTGTCTCCTCTCTAAAATGAATAAAAGAAAAGAAAAAAAAAGATTTTATTGATTTTACAGAGAAAGGAGAGGGATGATGAGCGAGAAGTATCAACTCATAGCCGCTTCACTTTAACTGTTCATTAATTGATTGCTTCTTATAAGTACCTTGCCTAAGCAAGGCCAGGGTCTCAAACCAGTGACCTCAGTGTTTCAGGTTGATGTTCTAGGCACTGTGCTACCACAGGCAAAGCAGATTTATGCTCTTTAAAAAATGTAGTACTGCAATATTGCTATTGTTATTATAAATAGTAGCTTTTGGAACTAGAACATGCCTTAAAAATATATCAATAAATTTATTTCACAGATTAAGAAACTCAATCCATGGAAGCAAAATGACCTCACAAGCTATAGGCTTGTCAAAAAGCCCTATGTGGAGAGTTAGAGAAGAAGGTGAAATTGACTGCCTGTTAAAACCGCGTAACTGCTTAATACCAGGATGAAAGCAGGAACTGAAAATGCCTCATTAAAAATGCACAGCATGGCCTCATCAGGAGGTGGCGCACTGGACAGAGCGTTGGCCTGGGATGCTGTGGATTCAGTTCAAAACCTTAAGTCACCAGCTTGAGCATCTGATCATAGACATGACCCCACGGTCACTGGCTTAAGCAAGGGGTCACTGGCTCAGCTGGAGCCCCCTCCACCCATCAAGACACATACGAGAAAGCAATCAATGAATAAGATGCCACAACGAAGAACTGATGCTTTTTATCTCTCCCTTCTGTCTCCATCTCTTAAAATAAAATAAAATAAATAAAAAGGCCTGACCAGGTAGTGGCGCAGTGGATAGAGTGTTGGACTGGGATGCAGAAGTCCCCAGTTCGAGACCCCGAGGTTGCCAGCTTGAGCTCGGGCCCATCTGGCTTGAGCAAAAGCTTGCCAGCTTGGACCCAAGGTCACTGACTCCGGCAAGGGGTGGCTCGGTCTGCTGAAGGCCTGCGGTCAAGGCACACGTGAGAAAGCAATCAATGAACAACTTTGGTGTCGCAATGGCAATGAAAAACTAATGATTGATGCTTCTCATCTCTCTCCCTTCCTTTCTGTCTGTCCCTATCTATCCCTCTCTCTGTCCCTGTAAAATAAATAAAGAAAAAAAAGAAAAAAAAAGGCATAGTATGAAGCAACCCATGATGAGAGAAAATGGGTAAAAACAAATGTGAGAATTTTGGTTAAGGGAGCTTTTTCAAACTACAATGCCCTTAAGAAACAGAGGTTTAAGCACTGAGATAAACATTAACAAATATTTCAAAACTTAATGAGGTTCTAAATAGCACTTTAGTTGCCTGAAAAAATAATGATCAGAAAATAAAATTAATACTATAACTGACATTACATTTTATTATTTTTTTTATTTTATTCATTTTAGAGAGGAGACACAGAGTGTGTGAGAGAGAAAGAGAGAAAGAGAGAAAGGGGGGAGGAGCTGGAAGCATCAACTCCCATATGTGCCTTGACCAGACCAGTGCAGGGTTTTGAACTGGCGACCTCAGTGTTCCCAGGTCGACGCTTTATCCACTGCGCCACCACAGGTCAGGCCTGACATTATATTTTAAAAATAAGAAATGTTCTTTCCATTTATGTAATTATTGGAGTGTTATTCAAGTGTCCTTTCTATATTCTTTACAGAATACTTTCAAAGAACAGGAAGGAAAAAACAAATTCACGAGGGAAAAAAACAAAAATTGGTACCCCCACAAAAAAAATCAACATTTCCTACAGACACTAAATTATGTTAAAAAGGTAAGCCACCTGACCAGGCGGTAGTGCCGTGGATAGAGCTGGACTGGTACGTGGAAGACCCAGGTGTCCTAGAGTAACCAACTTGAACGCGGGTTCATCTCGTTTGAGCAAGGCTCACCAGCTTGAGGCCAAGGTTGCTGGCTTGAGCAAGGGGTCACTAGCTCTTCTGTAGCCACCCCTGCCCTGCCCCATTAAGGTACACATGAGAAAGCAATCAATGAGCAACTAAGGTGCTGCAATGAAGAATTGATGCTTCTCTTCTCTCTCCCTATCTGTCCCTATTCTCCCTCTCTCTGTCTCAAAAAAAAAAAAAAAAAAAAGAGGTAGGCCAATTTAATTTTAATTTTACTAGTGCCAATTAATTCAAATCCAAGAGGCAAATACTAGTGGGTCAAGATCTCTAATTCCCTATCAAATACCAAAAGTAAAGACTTTAATGAAGGGAACAGAGTTCAGAAGTACAAGAAAAAGCTGCAGTTGATCCTGTTTATTGTACATAAACCTGGACTTTTTTTTTTTTTTTAACAGGGACAGAGAGAGAGTCAGAGAGAGGGATAGATAGGGACAGACACAGGAACGAAGAGAGAGGTGAGAAGCATCAATCAATAGTTTTTCGTTGCTGTTGCAACACCATAATTGTTCATTGATTGCTTTCTCACATGTGCTTTGACCACGGGCCTTCAGCAGACCAAGCAACGCCTTGCTGGAGCCAGCAACCTTGGGTCCAAGCTGGTGAGCTTTTTTTTGCTCAAGCCAGATGGGCGCATGCTCAAGCTGGCGGGTTCGGGGTCTTGAACCTGGGTCTTCCGCATCCCAGTCCGACGCTCTATCCACTGCGCCACCGCCTGGTCAGGCAAACCTGGACTTTTTATACAGTATATTTTGAATATATTAAAAAAGAGATTTCAGACTATAGTAAGTTAACTTTAGGCACAACAGATAAGTAGTCAATAAAGATGGAAAATAGGGAAATTAAGTCAGATTCTAGAACATCATAAAAATTAAAATTACTGGAAAATAATAAAGAGCAGAAAATTGTAGCTAAAAACTAGAAGACCATAAAATATTTCTCAATTTCTCCTAGGAGTACCATATCAAGTGAGAGATACATTCATCCCTGAAAGTACATTCTTAAAGAATATAAGAATCTTAATAACTAAGTCAAATACAAAATTTTTGGTTTTGTAATGCTTCTAGTCCCTTCCTCAGACATCCCCAAATATATGGGACTCACTGTACTTGGCATCCCTAATCCCTGAACAGGGGCTATCCAATTACTGACTCTGTTTTACTACAGAGAGACTCAAGACATGTAGAGTATACATTTTGATGGGGTCTCTTCTGCCTGGGAAGAAGACTATGAAACAGCTCTATATTCCAAAGAAACATCTGTATTGTTAAATATCTGGTCTCCTCCCCAAGGACAGCAGGCCTGTGGCTGCTGTCAGCTATCATGTTTCATGGCTCTGTAGCTTGAGAACTAGGAGAGAAATATAAACCAAGTGGTTGGCCTGTGAACAAAATGACTTGCAATCTTAGATTCAGGCAATACAGTTTTATAAGAATATCTGAGGAAAACTAGGTAGCTTGGATTATTGATATAAACTATTCTGACTTTACTTAGGTTTTACCTTTAGAAATGATGATCAGAAGAGAGCAACTGGTCTCTTCATGACAAAACATAGTTTTCTAGGAAAAGAGGATTACTATATTCATTTAAAAACAAATATAGAAAGACAAAGAATAACAAATACTGAAACAAATATTTAAAACAAACACTGAGTTAGAAAATTAAGACTAATTCTTTGGGTGGTTAGACCATACTTTTTAAATTCAGCTATCAATAATTTCACTGTAATTAATGCATAAAATCTACATGAGTATCTTTATTTTATTTATTTATTTTTTTGTATTTTTTCTGAAGTGAGAAGCAAGGAGGCCAACAGACAGACTCCCTCATGAGCCCAACTGGGATCCACCCAGCATGCCCACCAGGGGGCAATGCTCGGCCCACCTGGGCCGTTGCTCCAAGGCAACAAAAGCCATTCTAGCGCCTGAGGCAGAGGCCATGGAGCAGTCCTCAGTGTGTGGATCAACTGTGCTCCAATGGAGCCTTGGCTGTGGGAAGGGGAGAGAGAGACAGAGAGGAAGGAAAGGGAGAAGGGTGGAAAAGCAGATGGACGCTTCTCCTGTGTGCCCTCACCAGGAATCGAACCCAGGACCTCCACACGCCAGGCTGATGCTCCACTGCTGAGCCAACTGGCCAGGGCTATATGAGTATCTTAACTAAATTATTAAAGAAAATATTTTCAAGTATATACACGACTTATTTCAGAATATTTCTACTGAAATAGTTTAACTAATAAAACAAACATAAAACAGATGCACTAGCAACTAATTGAACTTCTAAAGGTCTGCTCCCTGACCTACATGAAATGGAGGAACTGCACCAGAGGGCCCTGAAATGAAAACTTCTGTGAACTCCCAGACTAAAAGTATGTTTAAGGGCAGATTCTCCCAACACACGTCTTAGGTACGTTTTATGTGACAGGGTCTGTACTGGGCACTGAGTATTCAGCAATGATGCAGCACAGCTCCTTCCCACAAGGAACTTACAACCAAGCAAAGACAACACTGAACGGTAATTACAAAAGGAACAATACAAAACCTTCTGAAAGAAGCCACATATTTTATTTTTTTAAATGTGATCAATTAAAGTATTTACACAAAACTAGAAGAAACCATTCAGAGACCACAACATACTTGCTCTCACCAGAGAAAAATAAAGTTCAGAAAGATAGCTTTATAATTTTGTTTGGGTATGTTGGCAAATCATCTAAGGAATCATTTAGCAATACTAAAAATGGAAAAGAATGCTAGTCAAGCATATATAAAATACCAAAATGGTTTCTGTGCCCACATCATTTCAGATTTCAGTTCTTCTTAAACCCAATTAAACCTTTCCCAGAGAAATATTATCAGCAAGCATATATTAATATATATCAAAAAGATATAATCTTAAGAGATTTAAAAAAGTAATGAATTACAGAATAAAGATATTTTAAAAATATCTTTATAAGCAAAACTGACAAAATCTAAAAATTCACTATTTGAAATATGCATAGCTTATAAAAGATAACTCTAATAACCATTTAAGTAAAATATTAAAATCATTTGTATTTTGTTTTCTGTAATATACTCATTTAGTAATTCCTGAGTAATATATATTTTATATTTCTTGCGTACCTACACACAAAAAGTTAAGATATGTCATACAGGCTTTTAAAAACCACAAATCTAAAGTGGAAATTTATACCATCTTTGCAAGGAAAGGAGGTTTCCTCCCTTAATTAAGAAATTATGAGGCTGACCAGTGGTGGCACAGCAAATATAGCATCGACCTGGGATGCCAAGGTCCCAGGTTTGAACCTCCAAGGTGCCTGGCTTGAGCATGGAGTCATCAGCTTGAGCGTGGGATCACTGACATGATCCCACAGTTGCTGGCTTGATCAAGGGGTCTCTGGCTTGGCTGGAGCCCCCTGGTCAAGGCACATATGAGAAACAATCAGTGAACAACCAAAGTTCCACAACTATGAGTTGATACTTCTCATCTCTCTCTCCCTTCCTGTCTCTCTCTCTCTCAAAACAAGCAAACAAAGGGGGAAAAAAGAGACCAAGTCATGATGACAAGAAGTACTAGTTATTGTTTTTTAAAGATTGTATTTATTGATTTTTAGAGAGAGGGGAGAGAAAGAAAAAGGAGGGTGGGAGGAGCAGGAAGCATCAACTTGTGGTAGTGGTAGTTGCTTTCCATATGTGCCTTAACCAGGTAAACCCGAGGTTTCCAAACTGTGACCTCAACAGTCTGGGTTGAATGCTTTACCCACAGCGCCACCACAGGTCAGGCAGAAGTACTAGTTATTAATAATACATATTTACAACTTTCTTTTTTAAACAGTTCTTTCTTTTTAACTTTATTTTATTTATTCATTTTAGAGAGGAGAGAGAGAGAGAGAGAGAGAGAGAAAAGGGGGAGGAGCAGAAAGCATCAACTCCCTTATGTGCCTTGACCAGACAAGTGCAGGGTTTTGAATAGGCGACCTCAGCATTCCAGGTCGACTCTCTATCCACTGCACCACCACAGGTCAGGCTAACAATACATATTTATATGCAATTTTATCGATATTTACCTACTTGCTGAACTTTCTGTGATAATCTCAATTAACATGTATTTTTATAGACTCACTGAACACTAACAATTTTAGTAATGTACTTAAGAAATAACAAACATATAGCATATTACCAAAAACTAAAATTCTAAGCACACTATTAACATTTCATATTTCTATTTAATGTAACTGTTAAATCCACACCAATGACAAAGAAATGGTGTTCATAATAATAAAAAAAATAACAGCATAATGAGAGAAACATGAATATTATGGCATAAAGATTTCATACAACCACCCCAAGAGAATGGTAATTATATCAACTGATTCTCCTAGAGAATTTAGCTGTAACATAAAACAAAGCTCTCGCTCTTTAGGCAAAGGTAATACATAGTGTTAAGAACAATCACAGTGCATTGTACCAGGCTTCATTTATAAAGACACTGCAAATGGTTAGCAACTGTGGCACTCATTGTATTTTGTGACTGAGATACTGACTTTTAAAAGTGCCTAAAAAGTTTATTTTATTAGTAATTGATACGTTTAGCCTGACCAGGTGGTGATAGAGTAGATAGTGTTGGCCAGGGACACTGAAGACCCAAGTTTGAAACCCCGAGGTTGCCAGCTTGAGTATGGACTCATCAGCTTGAGTCTGGGGTTGTTGGCTTCTTGAAGCCCAATGTCACTAGCTTGAGCAAGGGGTCACTCGCTCAGCTGGAGCCCCCCAGATCAAGGCACATATGAGAAGCAATCAATGAACAACTAAGGCACTGCAACTATGAGTTGATGCTTCTCATCTGTTTCCCTTCCATTTTGTCCTTGTCTGTCTCTCTCTCCCTCTCACTAAAAAATAAAATAATAATAACTGATAAATTTAGGGGATTAGTATTTGTGCACATTTAGACAACCAATGAAACAGGTCTAATTTTATGTTTTACATCAAATGTACCTGCTAATCTACAAAAACTACTAAATGCATAAAGTCCAGTTTTGTAAATACTCTAAGTTAAATGCACAAAGAAAGAAAACCCACTTAAGTGCAAAGATAACTAAATTATTAGTCTTTTTTCACTAAGAAAATGTTTATTTTCACTTGCACTGAAAAGCTATAGTCGACTCAAAAGTAATTTTTAAAAATTACTTTTATGTTCACCTTATTCATTGCTTTTTAGCTTTGTTTTAAATTTCTCTACATATAGGACTGTCTGATACAAAGCATTTTGCATGTTACAAAAGAATTCTTCTCAGCCTTTTGTCTACCACAGTACATTCTCATTTTAATTTGCTTTGTATCATAAGCATAAGTGAACAGCTGAGGAGAATAACAGAGGATCTGTGGAGGAGAGACTGGAAAAGACAAATGTGAGGTCTTAAGAGTAGAACAGCTCAGGGAAGGAGGAACATGCATAGGCAACAGGAAGGCTTGGGGCGAAGGACAGGGCGATGTTCCTTTCCACCCCTATAACAAGTTTACAGATAGTTACTTGGAAACCAATCAAGTGATCTTCATCTATAATTCTTGAACTGTCACACTATAGAGATAAAGCAGTTCCCTAGATTACCTTGCCTTCCTAGAATTACCAGACCAACTACCCCAAAGAGTAAGCAGAATATCTCTGTACTCTTTTGTAATATTCCTAAATCCAATGGCATATACAAAAAAGTATTGCAGGGATCAGATTATAAAAAGTATAAGAAAAAAAAAGGGAGGGAGTATAAAGCAGAAAGTACTGGAGAAGAAAGGAATAAAGAAATTAAGCTTAGGTCCTGGCTAGATAGCCCTGTTGGTTAGAGCATCGTCCCAAAACACAGAGGTTGCCAGTTCAATCCCCAGTCAGGACACATATAGGAGTAGACAGCTGTTCCTGTTTCTCTCCCTCTCTCCTTTTCTCTCTAAAATCAATAAACATTTTTAAAAAGAAATAAATTAGGCTTAAAAGTGACGGCCCTGGCTGGTTGGCCCAGTGTGTGGAAGTCCCGGGTTCGATTCCCAGCCAGGGCACACAGGAGAAGCGCCCATCTGTTTCTCCATCCTATCCCCTCCCTTTTTATCTTCCCCTCCCACAGCCAAGGCTCCATTGGAACAAAGTTGGCCCAGGCTCTGAGGATGGCTACATGGCCTCCGCCTCAGGCTCTAGAATGGGCAAAGCACTGCCCCCTAGTGAGCATGCTGGGTGGGTCCCGGTTTGGCACATGCGGAAGTCTGTTTCTCTGCCTCCCTGCTTCTCACTTCATTAAAATACAACAACAGAATGATTTTTTTAAAGGGACAAAAGGAGACAAGGTAGAAGGAAAGTCACAGGATATGAGCATTTCCAAACAGATCCATTCCAGTCTCCCTCTTTTAACAGCATTTTGGCTGCTAATTAGGAGATGGGCTCTGTATATGACTCAAAGAGGTAAAAAAAAGAAAAAAAAATCAGATAATCACATATAAAATTAACTCAAAATGGATCAAAAACTTCACTAAAGCCAAAACTATACAATTCTTAGAAGAGAACACAGGGGTAAATTTTTGTAACACTGGATTTGATGATGTTTTCTAGGATACAACACCAAAAGTACAGGCAATAAAGAAAAAAAAATCAGACTATCAAAATTAAAAACTTTGGCTCTGGCCAAATAGCTCAGTTGGTGCGTCAAGTTCCAGGTTTGAACCTTGGTCAGGGCACATACAAGAACCAACCAATGAATGCATAAATAAGTGGAACAACAAATTGATGTTTCTATCTCGCTTTTTCTCTCTTCCTCTATCAAAATCAGTAAATAAAACATTAAAAATTTAGAACTTTTATATATCAAAAGACACTATCAAGAGAATGAAAGGACATTTGGGGGCTCACAGAATGGAATGAAATATTTTCAATTCGTATATCTGATAGGGGATTAACACATCAAATAAAGAACTCCTAAAACGCAACAACAATCAATTCAGAAATGGGCAAAGGGCTTAAACAGGCATTTCCCCAAGAAGATACAGAAACAGCTAATAAGCACATGAAAAGATGCTCAACATCACAAGTTATTAGGGAAATACAAATCAAAATCACAATGAGCCTGACTGGGCAGTGGGGCAGTAGATAGAGCGTCAGACTGGGATGAGGAGAACCCAGGTTCAAGACCCCAAGGTTTCCAGGTCGGGTGCAGGCTCATCTGGTTTGAGCCAGGCTCACCAGCTTGAGCTCAAGGTTGCTGGCTCGAGCAAGGGGTCACTCAGTGTGCTGTAGATCCCCTAGTTAAGGCACATATGAGAAAGCAATCAACAAACAACTAAGGTGCCGCAATGAAGAATTGATACTTCTCATCTCTCCCTTCCTGTCTGTCCCTCTCTCTTTCACAAAATAAATAAATTTAAAAAATCACAATGAGACATCCACTAGGCTAGCTATAATAAACATATTTTAAATGAAAAATAAATGGTGAGAATATGGATAAATTGGAACCCTAATACACTGCTAGTTAAGAATGAAGAATGGTATAGTCTCTGGAAAACAGTTTGCCAGATACCCAGAAAATCGGTCACAACTGTCCCAATCCATTAGCCTCTATATTCTATAGGTATGACTTTTATAAACCAATCCTTTTTATTTGGATCTTAACTTCCGCTCTACTCCCATTCTGTTGCCAGGAGGTCCAATTTAGTTCAGTATTCATTTACTAATTGTCACATGCCAGGCACATACTGTTCTAGATATGGTAAGGGTTATTAACAGAATGAATATGGCATTGATATTTTTTTTCATGTTTTAAAATTACATGTACTTTCATAATGTGAAGTAATGTGGTCCTGATATAGAAAGCTTGAACACTGAAAAAAAAAATTTAGCCATAGTTCTAAGTGGAAGTTATATTTCAAGAAGTCAAATCCTTTTGGCTCCAAAATATAATTTGAGAAAATTCACTATCAGAAAATCAACTCAAATTAGGACTCGTAAAACAGGAACCGAACATAAAAAAAGTTAAAATAGATATCAGAAGGAAGAAAGCAGAACAATTAGAAGGAAGAAAACACACAAAGACAAGAGAGATAAGTGATAGGTCGATGGAATAATTTTTTAATTTTGAGAAAGGTAGAAAAGGAAAATAAATAAGAAAAAGAGCTGCAGTAGTTTTTATGGTGACAGATGTTACTTAGACTAATTGTGGTCATCATTTACACTAAATACAAATATCAAGTCACCTGAAACTAATATAATGTAGTCAATTATATCTAAATAAAATAATAAAGAAACACTCTCTTAAAAAGGAAACAGTATGAAATAGTCTTCCAAGAAAGTAGGAGAGTATATGGAAGAACATATAGTGCCTACTTGAGGTTCACAGTCATGAACTGCAGATAAAACCCATCAGTGTGGCTGTCTGCTTTCATCTAGCCACAATCAACTGAACAGGTGTAGGCAGGAGCGGAAAGTTAGATTTAATCAGGGCTCTTGTGGTTTTGCTGGGAGTACTACAGAGCAACAGAAGAAGTTAGGGTAAAAAAATGCAAAAATGATTCTAGCAAGTGACTGGAGAATGTAAGCAAATTGAGGAGAGGGCTCAGGGCATTGCAAAGAGAGTGGTAGGATCGATCCATGGGTTGCACATTCTGGTGAGGTAAATTCCCTATCCTGGACAATAAGTTACTTCACAGGTACCATTTCTTTGTATCTTTAGTGCCAAACATAGTATTTGGCACGTAGATGTTGAACTTACAACTGCCAAATAAAGAAATAATGTCTGATAAAAAGCAATTGAATGTTCAGAAAAAGTGAGATTGAACCCATTTGTCAAAACCTCTTTACTAGTACCCCCTCCACACACACACCCATTCTTTCCAAGGAGGAGCCAATTTGCTAAGAGAAATATGATCATTTAAAAAATAAAATACATTTTTATTTCAAGTAATATATTTAAGTCTAATTTATCTTATTTTCTATAATTTGTAATATGGAATAGAATGAACTGTTCTCATTTCTTCAAGAGTTTTACAGTTGAAATTTTAGTCTCTTTTCTCTTTTACTTAAGGGTATCCCCTTCAATGCTGTTGGTGATCTTCAATATAAAATTAATAGTCCCGCCTGACAGGTGGTGGCACGGTAGATAGAGCATGAACCTGGGATGCTGAGGTCCCAAGTTTAAAACCTCAAAGTCGCTGGCTTGAGTGTAGGCTTATCTGGCTTGAATGCAGGCTCACCAGCTTGAGCACGGGGTCACAGGCTTGAGCATGGGATAATCAACATGATCCACTGGTTGCTGGCTTGAGTCCGATGTTGCTGGCTCGGCTTGAGATCCCCAGTCAAGGCATGTATGAGAAGCAATCAATGAACAACTAAAGTGACACAACTATGAGTTGATGCTTCTCATCTCTCTACTTTCCTGTCTGTCTTTCTCTCTCTCTCTCTCAAAAAAAAGTAATATTATTCTCTAATCAAATTCCCAAATCCTTAATTATAAAAAGCAAAATCAGCATCAATACATAAAATATTTTAAAACCCATGCCAAGCAGTATAGTTTCAATGCACTTAATTGTATTAATGAACAAGAATAGTTGTTATAAACAAGGATAAAACCAACACATGTAACAGAATTTATGGTAGGTCTATTACAAAGTATAATTTTATTTTCAAAAATCAATCCCACGTTTATGGAATGACTTAGAAACTTGAGATTAATGACATGAAAAACTTGTATAAAATATTAACATTGCTAAGAGAAAATAAAACAAATGTAACAGAGAGCCTACTATTAAAAATTACTGGAGTATAACTATAATTTTAAAAAGTAGAGATCTACTTTTTAAAAGACTGAGAACACATTACAATATTAATAATAATCTTATCTTCCTACTTTTATGTATTTCCCATTTTTCTAGACTAAATGCTATTTTTTAGAAGTTTTAAAAATTTATGAAAAAGCACGGACTTAGTCTAAGCATATGGTGACTTTGAAAGTCCCATAGTTTTGGACAATTGTTTTATGTATGGTCACAATATCTGAAAAATTATGTATGAGTACCACACTATAAGTTTTTATGTTGTTTATCATCCAGAGTTCTGGCTATTTCCAGTAAAATGAAAGTAAGCATGTAAAAATGTCTTTTTTTCCCTCATTATTAGCAAACAAATCAGTTCAAATACTACCCTTTGTTTAACAAAATTTAGTATTTTTCAATTGTGAAAATAGCAGTATAAAAATTATATTAATGTAAAGATTTATATAGCACTTTAAAACCAGAAAGTAGAAATTACAAGAAAAACAGTATTTTTTAAAACCAAGATATTTTCTTTTTAAGAAAAACCTGTTTGCAAGAAAATGATGTTTCAGAAAACACAAGACTCCTATAAATAGCCATACATGAAATTTCCTAAACTGCTATTGTAATGAAAGGCTGTATTGAATGTAATAAGATAAAACTATTTTTATGAAACTTCAATGCATAAATCTTCATTTTTAATTTCACATCCCAAGTGTAAATTCAGAGATTAAGCTGAATTCCCCAAAATAATATTTTTAAAAAGGGTTGTAGAACTGATGAGGACTTGTTGCAGTCCTCATTAGATAGCTTCAGACATGAAGGAGCAGCAAAAATCATACATGATTTCTTTTCTTTTCTTGTAAGATTTTATTTGAGCCATACTGATGACATATGTCAAGGGGCAAGATCTCAAGTGCTCCCCCATAAGTGATTTCTTATTCATCAACAGGACAGACTTCGGTTATTTGCAGAGAGAAAGAGGAATACTGTTATATCGACTCTAAGAAAATTAACTGCTTAATCTACTGAAGCACAGTTGTTTTCTCTATGATGCTGGAGTGTGCAGAGATCCACCCTACAGGTCTTCACCAAGATGGTTAAGTTTTCTTCTTTTCCACGTTCACACTATACAATGCTTGAGCTGTTAAGAGTAGATTCCATCCTTTTCAGTGACAAAAACATGTCTTGCTGAACTTGTTCTCATTTTCCTTTCTGTATTATTAAAACTCTGAATGCCTCAATTTAAAATCTTCCGTTATCCTACCCAACCCACTATCAATTTCAAAGCAGAAATTTGAACATCTTTTCTAATCTAAAATCCAAGTACTCCTGCCTGACCAGGCGGTGGCGCAGTGGATAGAGTGTCGGACTGGGATGTGGAAGACCCAGGTTCGAGATCCTGAGGTCATCAGCTTGAGCGTGGGCCCATCTAGCTTGAGCAAAAGCTCGCCAGCTTGGACCCAAGGTTGCTGGCTCCAGCAAGTGGTGGCTCAATCTGCTGAAGGCCCACGGTCAAGGCACATATGAGAAAGCAATCAATGAACAACTATGGTGTCGCAATGGCAAAGAAAAACTAATGATTGATTGATGCTTCTCATTTCTCTCTGTTCCTGTCTGTCTGTCCCTATCTATCCCTCTCTCTGACTTTCTCTCTGTCCCTGTAAAAAAAAAAAAATAAATAAAAAAAAAAAATTTTAAAATCCAAGTACTTCTAGCATAGGGTTCTTGTCTTAGTATTTTCTTAACAAAACAGAAAGTTATATTTTAATTACAGAATAATTTTATAAATGTCTCAATTCATATACAGACAGAGCCTTTTCTGTTTAATGAGACAAATAAGAGAAAATAAGCAAGCCCTGATTATAGTGAAAGATAGAGAATGCCTAAATTCTATCCATCCATCACAGAATTTAAAGCATTTTGTAGGCTGCCAGGAAAACTGTCTTATTATATAAACTAGCAAAATAACCAGAAGAACTGACAGGAAAGGGCAAAAGATGTGTGGCTCTTATCTACCTTGTGGGTGTTATTTAGTAATTATTAATTTTTGCTGACTCAATTCTCTCCTAACTTTAAACTAACATTCACCATTTAGATCCTAGGCAAAAATGGAACTCCCTCTACATTTTTATATTTAATAAGATCATTTATTAGGATCAAAACAAATATCAAAAACTGGGCAAAACAGTCTTATAGCATCTATAGCTGAGATTTCAAGTGTCTTCTTTGAATATATCATTACTAGCCAGCCCTTCAGATGAGAAAAATCATGTACCATAGAGGCAGCATAAGAACCAATAGAAAAAGGAATTATTTATACACAATGTTAAAAGTAGCATCTGGAAAAGTTGTTTGAGTATAAAACTGACGATAGAGATTCTTAAAATTCAAAACTCTGTTAAATCAAGTCTCAAAAAAAAACCTTCCGAACATTTCCTTATGTATAAGTTGCTACTTTTTTTCAAGCTTCAGAATGGATCAGAACTGTACTTTCTCAAATAAGAAAGCAATCAAATTAGACATGTTTATAGAGCTTCCTATTGCTGCAAAAGGACAATACAAAGTATACTTTTAAGAAATAGAGTAATTTTTTCAAGAAAAAAAATTTGAGATGCTTTCTTAGTAAGTTCCCAAATCACAAAATACAACTTAAATATCAAGAATAAGAACTGTCGTCTTCCTCCTTGAAGACATTAGAGGCATACCATGAAACCACCACCTAAACCTTCTATGGTTAATTTTCCAAGGGCTACAAACTCTATCATAGGCTATATTTCAAATAAAACACTAAACATTCCAAAATAAAATGTTTTTCTTAAAAGATAGCTAAATGATCAGATCACAAAACTAACAAACTTTGGATAAAATGAAAACACAAAATCCCTTTGGATAAACCAAAGGAAACGTGTATAAGAAAAAAGACTTCGGTTCCCTAGGTTAGGAGAGGTGAGAAAGTGCACTCTAGTTAGGCAGACCTCCTTCCATGGCAACCATATTGTTTCAAACATGGAAACAAATTTCTGAGGCTTCTGAAAATGCTGTAATGCAAGCACTGTTAAAGAGAAGAGAAGGCCTTCTCGCCTGACCAGGCGGTGGCACAGTGAATAGAGCGTCAGACTGAGATGTGGAAGACCCAGGTTCGAGACCCCGAGGTTGCCAGCTTGAGCGCGGGCCCAACTGGCTTGAGCAAAAGCTCACCAGATTGGACACAAGGTCGCTGGCTCCAGCAAGGTGTGGCTCGGTCTGCTGAAGGCCTGCGGTCAAGGCACATGTGAGAAAGCAATCAATGAACAACTAAAGTGTCGCAATGGCAACGAAAAACAAATAATTGATGCTTCTCATCTCTCTCCATTCCTGTCTGTCTGTCCCTATCTATCCCTCTCTCTGACTCCCTCTGTCCCTGTAAAAAAATAAAAAATAAATTAAAAAAAAAAAGAGAAGAGAGGCCTTCTTGAAACAGCTAAGGCTTCTTAAAACATCAATTGTAAAATCCCTGCCAACTGAAAGAAATATGATGGCTGAAGGAAAGAAATTTGATGGCTTAAGATTATGAAGAGTTTACTATGGCAAGGTAGTTGAAAATGCAAGAAAGAAGTCTGATAATTAATTGGCTTATTATTATCAAGAAGCTCAAACCTCTTTCACATTTGTAAGATATTTTCCTATCATCTCACTAAATGTTGCCTTTATTAATCTACATATGTAATATAAAAATCAACTGTGTAGAGTTCATTTTTCTAGATATTAAGGATATTTTCTAAGTATTGAAAACAGTAGGTTGGAAGTCACTAAGTGAGGCATTTACATGATAAAAACTATATTATTTTTTATATGGTGCTATGATCTTAATTAAAATACTAATAAGCCTATAATTTGTTAAATTTTAAAATAGGAAATTATTTTATAAGTGTTTTTAGGTAGCAATCACTAGCTAAAACTCAAGTTACCTCACATTCCATCCGCAGTAATGCACCAAGTAAAGGACCTCTCCACCTTCGACATCAGAATCTTTAATACTAGCTTCATACATTTTTTGATTTTTCCCTCGTCCATACCGCACTTGGACTTTCATGCCTGGTGGATAGCATTCAAACTCCTCTTCCTCATTGTTGTCATCATTATCTTCATCCTCTTCCTCCTCCTCCTCCTCTTCTGCTTCTTCATCATCTTCATCTTCCTCTTTATTCGTTTCATCTCTTGAAAGGTTTAAAAAATTGCAGTTAATAAAAGACACTTCATAAGCTTTTCAGTTCCAAACCACATAAACTGATAAAAATTGTGGCTGTGATTGTTCCGGGAACAGCAGGTTCCATGTGTATGAAATTCTCTGATTTTCAACTTATTAAAAACTAACACTGTACAGAAAAGATACATTTAGAGAAAACAAACACTGAAAAATAAGTGCATTAAAAGAAAATTTCCAACAGCCAGAACAGAAGTTGTGCTGCAAGGCAGGAAACTAGTAATGGTGACTGTAACAATTTTCTTATGCTTTATTATAAAAGTGTTTTATATCTCAATTGACAAATACAAAAATCATTATACCATATAGCCATTTTCTGACTAAAATACAGTGTGTCCGTAAAGTCATGGTGCACTGTTGACCGGTCACAGGTCAAAAGTGCACCATGACTTTACGAACACACTGTATTTTATTAAATATTTCCAGCTTCAGGATGTCTAAAACAAAAATATTTACTAGCCAATGGCTATTCTTAAATAATTTTTAAAAGTGCTCCAACCAAATTTTCAAATGGCATATAGTAACTAAATTATTATTTTACCTTTCATAAATATATTCTACTAATTTCACATTATATATCACATTTTTTTCTTTCTTTTCTATACTTCACCACAATTTCTGCTCTCTTTACTACATATTCACTAAAATTCTTCTCTACCAATTCTCTCGACTTTAATGCTTGAATGAAACTAAAAGGTTAAACTATTCAGAAGCAGCACTGCAACCATTTTTATCTTCTCAATATCATGTACTATCTAATGTTGAGTATTCACATTCATTTCATATTAGCCACAAATCTGTATTAAACATACTGGAGAGAATATCAAGTTATAAATCTCTCCAAGCACTATATTAAAAAAAACAAAGCTTTACTACTTTAAATTAGAATTTAAAATTTAACTATTTTTAGTTTTTATCTGCTCTGCATGATGTCTATACTTATTACAATAGTTTTCTCTCAAAAAGAATCCATTACATTATAGCCGACAAATGAATAAACATCATAAAACAGAATCACAAGACAGCTACATAATTAAGCTTTAAATTAATAGAAATATTTATACAAAAGGTGACCTCCACTGATAATTTGTTTTATATTCTTATATGCAAGCTTTTTAGCAGTAACATTTTACCAATTTGTATATGCAACAGAAATAATCTATAAATACTAACACAAGCAGCACTACAACACTGTTATTGTTCTACTTCTCTCCTCCCACAGTGAAGGATGAAGGAAAGCGTAATAGACTTGTGAAATTAAGTCTGAATTCATAAAAGTACCAAATGTGTCAATCTCCTCTGAAATACATCACCAAGTCCACAAAGATTCTCAAAAATTATTCCTATTTGAAAGCCTCATCTACAGTCAAATGAATAAGTACTTAAACACTAAAGGCTAAATGAAACCAGCTATAATCTCAGATAAACAATATGAACTCTGTTATTAAAAATACATAACATCTCTATAATGAAAGAATTATTAGTAAGGCTAACATGTTTAACAAATTATCAGAAAGGGTGTTATTGATAATAAGCTAATGTTACCATCTAAATAAATGCTTTATATGTATAATAGATATCATATACACAATTAAAAGTTAGAATATCAGGGAGGAAAGGATATATAATGCAGTGACCACAACAGAAGAAGAGGCTTATCATGCATTTCATTGTAAGAGAAGAGAGATATAGAATAAAAAGCTTAAAATTTTGTTAAAATGAAAAATTCTAAAAAACTGTATTTTACATTATATAATGCACTGAACACAACTGCTGAATGCCAAGAATTGCAAGCAAAATCCTACTTTAAGTGGTAGCCAGAGCAATCTTTATTTAACCTGGAATAAAAAACTAATACTATGTATTATAAGTCAAAGCAATAAAAAATTAAAAATTAACATTTATATCAACTTGAGGCACAAACAAATATAAGTCATGTAACTAATACACTGAACTATAAAGAAATAGACAACTCAATTACTGGCTTGAATCAGCCATAAAAAATAGTTTTTCTATTCTCTCGAAGAATTCAGTGGCAAATGCACTGAAAGAGAATGCCAAGAAAGGTAGCCTCTGAAAGTACACACATATATGTACAAAATGCAACCAGCACATAGGCTGAATAAATTAAGCTGATGAATAAGTACATTACATGCAGGCACACACAGACATACGCACGTTTTTGTTATCTTCAGACAACTACATTTGGGGAAATCAAGTGTATCAGTGGATTTTTCATCTGAATTCACAATGAAATATCAAAATTTCCCAGTTTGATGCCATATTCCTTACAATGGAACAAATCAAAAGAAAAAAGCTACAACTTATTAATACCTACTCTGGACCACACCAGCCATTATAGGTAAATTACCATATTTAGTCTCACATACCTGGAATATGGAGGTAGGTTATTAAAAGTTCTTAGTAGTACCTAATTACTCAGAGAACATTTATATACTAGAGAAATATTTAAATATTATTTCTTCATCATTGTAAAATTTCCTGTCACACACTAATAAAATTCAGAAATCACTTTTGGACATTTCTAACAGATAAATGTTTCCAAAGAACATCCATCAAATTAGGGCAGTCATACCAGGATCATATTTCAGTCTGAGGTATGACATCTGCATAAATATTTGTATTAAGTAAAAAAGCCACACAGGTGAAAAATTAAATGAATTAATATAAACCTACAAAATACAGTTTATACTAAAATTAAGCTTTTAAAAATACTAATTTTAAAAATTATCATAATGCCTTCCACATAGTAGATGCTCCAGAAATATCTGCAGATTTAAAAATCAAATTCTAGGCAAAAAGCTGAATCCTAACTGTCTCCAGTAGCAGCATGAAGTACTTGAAATGAACATTCACACATAGAGAATTACAACCAAGTACAATGAACAAACACGTCTACTGCAGTCATCTAAACTTAGTTTTTATTTCTTCCAAGTTTATCTGTGTTCTCAGAACAAAATTCCAGAAGAACACAAATGACCAAAAGATTTTAGGCAAAAAGATGAATACTTACTAAGTTACTTAATAGTTGAAATATACACTTGTACAGGCAGATATGTAACAAAGATAACAAACATCTTTTACTATATTCATCTAGAAATGTTTTTCTTTTTTTTCCTCCTTCCTCCTTGGCTTAATGCTGCAACTAAATTTCAGGAAAATATTAAAACGATCACAATAATTTTGGTTATACTTATTTAAATGAACCACTAACAACGAGGGATGTTTAGGGATTTTTAGACCTCAGAAATAAGAGTTAGACACCAAAGATCACCTATAAAGCACAGGATCCAATATCCAGGGGTCTACTGGCAGTGCAGACATTGCATAGTTAAATAATTCTCCATTCCAAACTGACCAAAACAAGTAAATGCTATGGTCACATAATACATAGGATAACAATTTTGGCCTTTAAAAACCTAATCATTAGCACTTTTCCATTCTTATATTTTGCTTAAGAAATGAATACTACTATCAAAATCTACAGCCAACATACCATCTACAACACACTGGAGAAAGCCATTTTCCCAAATTTGTATTATCTGCTTATTAGCGGAGCTTAATGTAGTAAGAAGTACTTTTCTCTAGCTCAAAATATTATAAATTTCCATGATGAGAGCAAGAAGAATGAATAAAAAATAGGATCTTTGCTACAAATTTGTATCAGTAGGGTCTCTGAAAGGAGGCAAATATTATTTACATAACAAATGTAAATCAATTATTCTCTTTTGTCAATCAAATTTAGATTCATACATACAAAGAGCAAATTACAAGAATTCATTCAGTCAAAATGCATCTTAACCAAAAACAAATTTCTTACCCAGATTTTGCTTTTTCTTCTTCAGCTTCTACCTTTATGCTGAGGGATTCATCTACCCGAGTTGTCTCATCATCTTTATCATCCAGATTTTCATTCTCTTGTGTTTTCTGTATGTTACCTTCTTTTTCATGATCAGTTTGTGTAGGTATGGAGTCTAATAAACTCTTTTTACTTCCCTAGAAAAAGATCAGAGCAACTAAACCAACAAAAGTAAATACTGTCAACCTAATTCAATGACATAATTGTTAGCAAAAGGAGGTACCAACCAATACTAATACTGAGAAAGTTATTAGTTATTTCAAGAAGCTCCTGCTATTCCTAAAACAGGCAAAAAAAGCAAACAGCTATTTTAAACACAAAATAAAGCACTTACTCAAGAAATTGCACGAACAATAAAGTATAAAATTATACCATAAGTTAACTACAAAAACTTTATAGAGGATGTAGAAAATGTATCAAAGGTGGCAAAGGACAGTATCTGAATTTACCAGAGAAGGTTTAATATTTTCCTTTCGTTCAACATCCTCTTCAGGTTTTTCTTCTTTTAGTATTTTCTTTTCCTCCTCTTCAATCTTTATTTCTTTGATCTCTGGTTCATTTTCTTCCTTATCTTTTATTTCTTTTACATTTTCACACTCCTTACACGGCTTGTTAACAACTTTCTCTGGCAGTGCCATCTGAAATTCAATATTGGCCGACCTGCAGTACTCCTCAAAGCCATATAAGTATCTAGAAACATGAAGAGAAATTACACTGGGAAAATGATTTAGAAATATTATTGTAGAGTTCTGTTTTTTCGGGTGACTGTTGTTTTGTTTGTTTTTTGAGAGGTAGGGAAAGAGAGAGAAAGAAGCATTAACTCATTGTTCCATGTAGTTGTGCCACTGAGTGATTCTCACATGTGCCCTGATGGGGGGTTGAGCTGGTGTCCTCGGCATTGAGCCAGTGCAGTGCCCTTGGAATCAAGCCAGAGACCCCAGAATGGAGTCAGCGATACTGTGATCAAACCAGTGACCTTGGCGCTCTAGGATAAAGCTCTATCCACTGTGCCACCAGCCAGGCCCAAGTTGTGGTTTTTTAAAACATGTTCAGATTTGAGCCATATTAATATTCCAATTTATTCTAATTCAGTTCTTCTCAATCTTTTTAAAACAAATAAAAATATTTTTCAAAGAAAAAATTCATTATAAAAAAACTATGCTGAAAATAAAAATATAAACATGATCTTAAACATAGTTACTGCAACAACAGTATCTATTAGAAGTACTAGTATCCGTAAAACGCTTTCTTTTATGTCAGACATGGGGTCTCTTTCTTGTTTTTTTTTTTGACGAAAGAGAGACAGAAAGACAGAGAAAGAGAGATAGGGACAGACAGAAAGGGAGAGAGATGAGAAGCATCAATTCGTCATTGCAGCTCCTTAGTTGTTCACTGATTGCTTTCTCGTATGTGCTTTGACTGGGAGGCTACAGCAGAATGAGTGACCCTTTGCTCAAGCCAGCAACACTGGGCTCAAGCCAGCGACCTTTGGCTTCAAGCCAGTGACCATGGGGTCATGTCTATGATCCCACACTCAAGCCAGTGACCCCTTGCTCAAGCTGGTGAACCTGTGCTCAAGCCGGATGAGCCCGTGCTTAAGCCTTGGGGTATCGAACATGGATTCTCTGCGTCCCAGTCCGACGCTCTATCTATCCACTATGCCACCACCTGGTCAGGCAGGCATTGGGCCTCTTAGTACATGTAAAATCTCAATTGGTCATCATATTAATCCTATGAGGCAAACAGTATTATCCTAGTCTATGAATGAGAAAACTGAGGTTTAGGAGAACAAATAAATGAATGTTCCAAGGACACCAAAAGCAAACCCAGGATTCAAACGTGAGTTTATCTGAATTTTAAAACTTGGGCATTTTAACCTCTACACAGTATTTTTCAAATTTACTTGACCAAAAAAACCTTCTTCAGAAAATATCTCATAGATCTAGTATTCACAGAATATACTTTAGATAAAGAGCAGACTAATAGGTGGGAGGGTAGGGGTCTGGGGGGAGAGTAAAGGGATTGAGCGCAAAAAAAAAAAAAGAAAAAACTTACAAGTACAGACAACAGTGTGCTGATTGTTGTGGGGGGAGGAGCATATGGGGGTAAATGCTGATGAATGAGGCTTGACTTCAGCTGGTGAACACACAATACAGTGTACAGATGATATGTTGTAGAATTGTACACCTGAAACCTGTATAACTTTGTAAACCAGTGTTACCCCAATACATTCAATAAAAAAATGCTTTATTATAATAGAGTGATTATTCTAGCAAAAATGTCTGATTTCTTAGAAGAAATATTAGCTTCAGTTATGTGATAAATTCCATCCTGCTTTCTAGCTCCTACAGAATATAGCTACATCAAGAATACAACTTACTTTTTATAAGCACATTTAACATTGTATCCTGCAGCCGAATTTAAGACGGGAATTCCAAGGTCTTGGTAGACTTGCTTCCAAACAGCTCCACTTTCAATCTAATGGACAAAGTGAATTAAAAACTCTCAATTTAAATGTAGGAATATAATAAGATTTTGATAAATATAGTATATAAATATGTTTATATTTATTGGTTCTAGTCTCAAAGGCATGAAAAATATCAATCACATTACATTCTAAATCAAAAATTATTTTATTTGAGAGGAACATGAAACCATGCAACACAATAAATTTTAAAGTTATTTTACAATATTTATAAAGTGTTAGTATTCTAACAAATCTAAGAGAATTACAAATGCTGAAATATTAGATCATTTGACTTTTAAGTAAATCCTGCTATAGTAAATAAGAAAAGATCTAGGTTTCTATATCCAAATTTATAATGAAGAAACAGAGAAGTTTTTTAATGATATATTATGTCCCAAACTCAAAGCAGTTCTATAGATTTTACTGAAGTATTTTCTACAGAAATTTTTTTCACAGAAAAGTTTTTTTTTTTTTTGATAGAGACAGAGAGAGAAAGGACAGATAGAAACAGACAGGAAGAAGGGAAATGACAGTATCAATTCTTCATTGTGGCACCTTAGTTGTTCATTGATTGCTTCCTCATATGTACTTGATGCGGGGGTGGGGGCACTACAGCAGAGTGAGTAACCCCTTGCTTAACCTGTTAACCGGGCGGGACGTATAAATACATCCAACGTAAACAGCAGCGCGTACGGCAAGACGTATGAATACGTCCTTGAAATATATGTTGCACCCCGGGACAGGTGGGGCGCATAACTGCATACAACAAAGGTATTAGTCATCGATGCGTATCTCGACATGAGTTTAAGACGCGGGGAAGGTCAGTATCACTTCGTTATTGAGAGTGGTGGACGTATTCTGGGTGAGCAGTGACGAGTACGTACTTACACTTACCTAAGTATTTTTGTATTATACTTTATTTACTTATATTTTTATTTTTGCATTACTGTTTATATTTTTTAGATTTTCAACCTTTTTATTGTACAATACATTTTTATAAGTATCCATAAAATGAATGAAAGCGATATTAGCGAAGATGAAATCAATGTACCGGCAAGTACAAAAAGGAGACGAATTATGAGTTCGTCATCTGACAGTAATTTTGACTACAACACGGAATTGAGCGATACTGAGAATGAAGATGGTGCAGAAGTTGATGAAGTTGGTTCTAGCAGCAGCATTGTTTCTGAAGCATGGCTACCTCAAAATGCAGAAAGACCACAATTTCCCTTTACTGCACAGCCTGGAAAAACTTTCGCTACTCCTTGAAGAAAAGTTCCTTTGTTTTATCTGGAGAAGTTTATAGATGAGGAACTTATCAAATAAATTACTGAGCAAACAAATTTGTACGCCGCCCAATTTTTTGATAATAATCCTGAGTTGAAACCATGTTCGAGAATTCGACAATGGAAGGATACATATGAAGCTGAAATGATTTTTCTAGGGCTCCTAATTTTACAAGGAATAATTGGAAAACCGTCTTTGGAAACTTATTTTTCAAGAAAAAGAATAATTGAAACACCATTTTTTTATGAAACTATGAACGAAAGCAGGTTTAGATTATTATGTAAGTTTCTGCATTTTGCAGACAATCTAAGTTTTGATCCTAACACATCTAATAAAAAAACATGTAAAATTGATCCAATCATGAATAATTTGTCCGAAAAGTTTAAAATTATTTATTTATTTATTCATTTTAGAGAGGAGACACAGAGTGAGAGAGAGAGACAGAGAAAGAGAGAAAGGGGGGAGGAGCTGGAAGCATCAACTCCCATATGTGCCTTGACCAGACCAGTGCAGGGTTTTGAACTGGCGACCTCAGTGTTCCCAGGTCGACGCTTTATCCACTGCGCCACCACAGGTCAGGCTGTCCGAAAAGTTTAAAAGTTGTTATGTATGTGAACGAGAAATATGCGTGGATGAATCTCTTTTATTATGGAAAGGGAATTTATCTTGGAAACAATATATATCTACAAAAAGAGCTAGATTTGGAATGAAGTTGTTTATTTTGAGTGAAAGCCAATCTGGATACATACAAAATATAATTTTATACACCGGCAAGGGCACATATTATGGTTCGAACTACCCACAAGAGAAACAATCAACAAGAATTGTTTTGGAGTTAAATAAATGTCTTTTTCTTTAAACCATGTTTATTTTTCTGAAGAAAGCAAAATGGGTAAGAGCCACAAATCCAACACTATATATATAAATAAACGAAAACATATATATCTCATAGCCTTTTCATTTATTTTAAGCATAAATAAAAAAATAATACGAAGCCAAGTACTCTGGGCGTGACGTACTGACACGTCCTAGTGTAAGAGTTTGCGCCCGTTGTATGCTGCGTACTTAAAAAGAGAACTCCCCAGTTAACAGGTTAAGCCAGTCACTGGCTCAAGCCAGCGACCATGGGGTCATGTCTATGATCCTATGCTCAAGCCAGCAATCCTGTGCTCAAGCTGGTGAGCCTATGCTCAAGCCGGATAAGGCCACGCTCACGCCAGTGACCTTGGGATTTTGAATCTGGGTCCTCTGTGTCCCAGTCCGATGGTCTATCCACTGCGCCACCACCTGGTCAGGTCGGAATAGTCTTAATTACATGTTCACTACACATCATGGCAACCTTAAGACAATTTCTTCAGTTCAAAAATACATTTTCTGCATGTTTATAAATCTATACATATAGATGAAATGTTTCATAAATATCAGGCACAGTGGATGAAGGTAAATATATAAAGCATATTAACACAGATCCCTGCTCCAAGGCGTCTGCAGCCTAGTGGAGACATACAGAGCAGAACTTCCCATCTGTACAGTTCTGCCGTGACTCAGACATACATAAGTGCTCAGGAAGTTCTTCTTTTGTTTGTTTTTTGTGACAGAGACAGAGAGAGGAATGGATAGAAAGGAATGGAGAAAGATGAGAAGCATCAAACCCCCGCTGGGGCACCTTAGTTGTTCATTGATTGCTTTCTCACATGTGCCTTGACTGGGAGGGCTTCAGAAAATCGAGTGACCCTTTGCTCAAGCCAGTGACCTTGGGCTCAAGCTGGTGAGCCTTGCTCAAACCAGATGAGCCCGCACTCAAGCAGGCAACCTTGGGGTTTCTGGGTCCTCTGTGTCCCAGTCCGATGCTCTATCCACTGTGCAACCACCTGGTCAGGTAGGAAGTTCATTTTTTTTAAAAAAAAAATTTTTTTAAAAATATATATTTTATTTATTCATTTTAGACAGGAGACACACACACACACACAGAGAGAGAGAGAGAGAGAGAGAGAGAAAGGGGGGAGGAGCTAGAAGCATCAACTCCTATATGTGCCTTGACCAGACCAGTGCAGGGTTTTGAACTGGCGACCTCAGTGTTCCCAGGTCGACGCTTTATCCACTGCTCTACCACAGGTCAGGCCAGAAGTTCATTTTTAAAAATCTTTAATTAAATTTAAATTTGGGCAGAGAAAGCTGTCTTTCTAACTTGTACTTTCCATTTTTTATTAACTGGAATAAATAATTTTAGATGAGAAAACATGTATTAAAAACATGTTTCTCTTCTAATTGTAATACTTACATTATCAAATCCTCCAAGTTTGTGTACAAGTCTGAACAATTTAAAGAGATTCAAATTTCGATATCCAAGTACAGGTCGTTTGTTAATAGGTGTGCCTATTAGGAAAAAACAAAATATACTAAAGCTATGCTACATATTTTAAGTTCCTAAACATTCACATACTACTATCAAATATAATGCAGAGGGCACACGTGCACACACACACACATACAGGTGGGGCAAAAAGCAGGTTCACAGTTGTTTGTACAGAAAATAATACAATAAACTCCATGTTTAGAATACTTAGACTTATAACCTACTTTCCCCCTCCCTGTGTACATGAAGGTAAAAATTCCTCATTAATTAAAAACATGTCTACTACTTAACCCCATTTCATTAAAAATTTTTCTCATACCAGACTTTTAAAACCTTTTTTTTAAAGAATTTTTTAAAATTTCTTTTTATTTTATTCATTTTAGAGAGGAGACACAGAGAGAGAGACAGAGAGAGAGAGAAAGAGAGAAAGGTGGGAGGAGCTAGAAGCATCAACTCCCATATGTGCCTTGACCAGACCAGTGCAGGATTTTGAACTGGCGACCTCAGTGTTCCCAGGTTGACGCTTTATCCACTGCGCCACCACAGGTCAGGTCCAGATTTTTGAAACTTTATAAAAATTCATTGTTGCACTTTCATTTCCCTGATGAGTTAAAGAATAAATACCAAAGAAAGCAAAATAAAATACCAACAAAACAAAATTTTTAAAAATCAGGGAAACAAGGTTTGGTAGAATTAAAAAGTGTTAAGATAAATGATGGGCAACTGCTTCACAATGAGTTATTTTTATTAAACTTTCTTTGCATTTTTTTTTAAAACTTGCTTTGCATTTTACTAAATAACATACTACTCTAAATGATTTAGAGTAAAGCTATAGTTTTCTTTCATTCTAATATGGGAAAATGTAGGACAAGAACACAAACTATCAAACCTATAGAAAGTGGCAGAGGAAATAATACGACAGAGATACACAACTTATGGCTCTTTCCAAAAAATATATGATTGGCATATCATATATCATCACTATTCTAGTATTAGATATTATTCATTTTCTTCACTTATTTATTTTATACAAAAACCTAAGAAAGAGCCACCTTCTTAAGCCAAGCCTCCATTCATACAAAGAAATAACACTGGAATCAAGGACAATGTATATTAAATAAAAATATAACTACACTGTAGTAGCCACTATCATTATAAGAGCAAACAACATATATTAAATAAAAAGATAACTACATTGAAGTAGCAACTATCATTTATAAGAGCAAAAGACAGCCCGCTTCTACTACTCATCAGCAATGCAAACAAGGATTTAAAATTCATTAACTACCAGAATACAGTAGCATTTCCAAATATTATTCATTCATTTTGTCCTGCTCCTCAAGTTAGAAAGATTTCTGCCTCTCCTGACTCCCTTCCCTTCCTACCATCTTTCCAGGAAAGGAGAAACTATACTCTGAATAGCAGAAAAGCACGAGAGTGACAGAGCCAATAGTTACGAGAGGACTAGGTCATCATTAAAGGTGAGCACTCACTCCTCTTTCCCCTGATTCGTGCATTTCTTCAAAAACATCAGATAGATTTCATATACCAAGTCAGTGGTTCTCAAATTCTCAAACTTTTTGAAGTCGGGGCACATTTAAAATCCTACAAATAATTGTAGGTGCACTATATACAAATTTCTGAGAAATATGTTATAATAATTAAGTCAAATATTAAAGAAAAAAATATAAAGTCCAAGCATGCTTTTATGGTAATTAAACAAAATAAATACGACAAAATTAAATTTATTCTGACATTAAAAAAAGCATTTTTATGTTACATTTTTTGTTATACTTTTTAGAATTCGTAAAAAAGGGGGGTTAAAAAATATAAAAACGACAAAATAGTTATCTTTTTATATACAGTGTGTCTGTAAAGTCATGGTGCACTTTTGACCAGTGACTGGACAAAAGTGCACTATGACTTTACGGACACACTGTATATAGATACATTCTTAGTAAGATTTAGTAAATTCAGCAGGTCCCGACGTGAATATGTTAAGTTTTTCATTCTTGTGTTTACGAGAAACATGAGCCGGATGTGTCCTAGCGATTTCTTCAATGTTTGGGCATATATTTGAAAGACAAACTCTAATTTCCTCTCTCAATACATTGAAGAATTCCTCTCCTTTTAATTGTGTTGAGTGCAGAAAACTCTGACCATACACATCATCTTAACTTTACACCAAACAAAGGATAGAAGAAACTTGCCTCCAGTCTTTCCGGGAACATGGGAGGTAGTGTAAACAATCCAGCACCGCAGCTTAACAGCCTTTTGCAACCTAATCAGGCAAGTGAGGTGGGGGGTTGGGCAGACTGTCAGCTTACAGCCAATTCCCTACACCTCTGTCTCCCAAAATCTAAACTCCAAGAACCCTGTTGGCTTTTCGGTCCCCAACAGGCACGTATTTCTCTGGAATACCATAGGGCGCACCTGGAAATCTAGGGTGCACCAGTGTGCCCTGGCGCACAATTTGAGAACCACTGCACTAAACCAAAGGTCCCCTTTACGACGCTGCTACATTTCTCTATTTTGACTCTCCATGTTTAGATTAATTCTGTTAGTTCTACGTGCCTGATTCTTTATAAAAAGACTTCTATACGGTGGATAGAGATGTGTTATAGAACTGTACATCTGAAGCCTGTATAATTTTGTTAACCAGTGTCACTCCAATTAATTCAATGTAAAAAAACAACAACCTGTAGTCCATCTTATAGTGCAGACACACACAGCCACCCCACCCACAGGCATATCAAACAGTGATTTTGGAGAACGATGCCTTTCAATAGTGGCATCTATGTAGGTGCTGATATAATGGTAATACTATGATCCCCACACTGCTATTTTCTAGTATGTAAGCTCTTTGAGGTCCTACTGATGGGTGTGAAGAAAGACAGGACAGAACACAGGCATTTACAGGTCCACAGCCATATCTATCAATCAAAATACTGTCAAATTCCTCATTCCATTTCCTATCGAACAGATACTATGCTAGGTGCTCGTGATATTACCAGTGATATGAAGGTTAATGAACAGAATTATTATTTTATAAACATTAACTATTTATCTGATACCTACAACATTAATAATAGAGAAAAACCCCTCACCTCTATCCTCCATGAATTTATACAACTGCTGAAGAAAGTTTTCTCTTTCTTCTGGAAATGGTTCTATTTCTTCCTAATTTTAATCACAGAAAAATAGAATATTATTATCCTCAGTTAAGCATTTAATAATACATACAAGCAGATTTCCTACCAACAGCAAAGACTACTGATACTAAAATATTTCTAAAGCTTTTTATCAAATAAAAATTATTTCTGAATACTAAGTTGCTCCAACCCAGAAAAGTCTAGACATTTTATGCTTTATAGAGACTTATGTCCTAAAAGGTTATCTCAATAGTGACAAATTCATGTTACAATCTCAAATGTACCGTATTTTTCGCTCCATAAGACACACCTGACCATAAGACACACCTAGGGTTTTAAGGAGGAAAAAAAAAAATCTGAATCAAATGGTGTGTTAAAATATTTAACAAAATACGTATTTTTTGCTCTGTAAGATACTTTTGGGAAAAAAAATAGTGTGTCTTATGGAGCAAAAAATACGGCAAATTCTCATATAAGAAATGAGACTACAAAGATGGTTCATCAATTTTTTACCACATAAGACATCAGTTCTTTTTTTCTTTTTTTGGCAGACAGAGAGAGAAACAGGAAGGGACAGACAGGAAGGGAAGAGATGAGAAACATCAACTCTTCATTATGGTTCCTTAGTTGTTTATTGATTGATTGATTTCTTTCTTTTTTTAACAGGGACAGAGAGTCAGAGAGAGGGATAGATAGGGACAGACAGACAGGAACGGAGAGAGATGAGAAGCATCAATTATTAGTTTTTCGTTGCCATTGCGACACCTTAGTTGTTCATTGATTGCTTTCTCACATGTGCCTTGACCATGGGCCTTCAGCAGACTGAGCCACCCCTTGCTGGAGCCAGGGACCTTGGGTCCAAGCTGACGAGCTTTTGCTCAAGCCCAATGGGCCTGTGCTCAAGGTGGCGACTTCGGGGTCTCGAACCTGGGTCTTCCGTATCCCAGTCCAATGCTCTATCCACTGTGCAACCGCCTGGTCAGGCTCATTGATTGATTTCTCATATGTTCCTTGACCGGGGGGCTATAGCAGACTGAGTGACCCCTTGCTCGAGTGACCTTGGGCTCATGCTGGTGAGCCTTGTTTAAACCAAATGAGCCCGTTCTCAAACTGGGGACCTTTGGGTCTTGAACCTGGGTCCTCCACATCCCCGTCTGATGCTCCATCCATTGTGCACCACCTGGTCAGGCAAGACATCAGTTCATTAAATCAGGGTCACAGGCTGAAGAAGACCTACTCTCACTTCTATTAAACTGGGTTAGGGTTTAAATTTAACCTCAAAATTGACTCAATCGCTCCTCATATAACAGTACAAGTGTGGGTCCCAGCAGCTGTAACTACAAGTAGCTTTCATTACACAGAGCCCCACTGTGTAGTACTTGAAGCTTGTAAAATGAGTAAAGTGGGAAACAAACTGAATCTACAATACCTGAAGATTCAGACTTAGAAAAATCTTCAAGTACTAAAATAGTTCTCTGATTTATCAATTACAAGGGAGGAACTAGCTTCCTGCTGCTGTGGCCAGAGTCTGTGGCAGTAGAGAGCTGGTTCTAGAGCATCCTGCAAGGAGCAAGGTAATAGGTAAGACTGAGAAACTCATTGATTCAGTGACTGCCATCCATACAACAAACATATAATGAGCACCAGTAAGTGGAGTAAGTGGAGGCACGAGGTCAGGTGCTAAATAAAATGAAAAAATAAAAAAAAAAATTAGCAATGAGAGTAACTGAGAGAAAGTGGTCATGATATACACCAAGGCTTCAGAGCTACTCTGACTAAGGCAGATGTATTTCTAACAGTAAAAGTTAGGAGCAAACTTTTTTATCAGTATTCTACATAAGTCATTTTAATTTTTAAAAATCATGCCTCGCCTGACCTGTGGTGGCGCAGTGGATAAAGCGTCGACATGGGAACACTGAGGTCGACAGTTCAAAACCCTGCAATGGTCTGGTCAAGGCACATATGGGAGTTGATGCTTCCAGCTCCTCCCCCCTTTCTCTCTTTCTCTCTATCTCTCACTCTGTATCTCCTCTCTAAAATGAATAAAAAATAAAAAAATAAAAAAAAAATCATGCCTCTAATGCCATTGGTTTGAATGAGATGCACCACTTTATTTTAAAAGCTAACGGAGCAGTCCTGGCCAGATAGCTCAGTTGGTTAGACTCTCATCCCAATACATTAAGGCTGCAGGGGTTTGATCTCCGGTCAGGGCACTCATTTATAATAGATAAAATTTTTTAAGATTCTCATTAAACTTTACTTTTTTTGCCAATCCTTTTAATATCAGATGAAATATATATTTTCTACTCTTTTAGGTATTTCAAATAAAATATGCAGATGAAGTGTAATAAACATCATACGAGGTAGCAACTGTCTATAAAACAGTGAAAAGTATGTGAAAGTCCTATTATATTAGGTGGGTATTTCCTTCACCATCTCATAAACCAAAAACAAAGCAAAATTAAAAACCATTTCTGCCTGGCCTATGGTGGTGCAATGGATAAAGCATCAAGCTTGAATGCTAAGGTTGCTAGTTTGAAACCCTGGCCTTACCTAAACAAAGCACATACGACAAGCAATCAATAAACAACTAAAGTGAAGCAACTATGAATTGATGCTTCTTACTCCCCCCTTCCTCTCTCCTCTGTAAAATCCAAAAATTTAATGTTTAAAAAAATAAAAAAGTATCTTAGGTCACTTATTTTTCATTTCACAAGACCATATTTCTATTTTAAGGTAAGTAAAAAACACAACAACAATAAAAAATACTATTTGATTATGATGAGAATCACAAATACAATTTTATTATGAAATGTGGCTAATACTTAAAATATTTAGGGTATTAATGACTTTATGCCAAATCCTAACTCACAAAGGAAACCAAACCCAACTATAATATTCTTAAATTTTATTTGTTAAGAGAGATAGGATGGCAAAGAGATGAGAAGCATCAACTTGTAGTTGCATCACTTCAGTTGTTCATTGATTGCTTCTCACGCATGCCTCATTGGGAGGCTCAGGCCAAGCCAGTGAGCCCTTCCTTGCTGAAGCCAGTGACCATGGGCATCAAGCCAGAAACCTTTAGGTTCAAGCCAGCGACCTTGAGATTATGTTGATGACCTCATGCTCAGGCCGTTGAACTCAGGGTTTTGAACATGAGTCCTCAGTGTCCCAGGTCGACGCTTTATACAGCGTGCCACCACCGGTCAGGAACCCAACTGTTTTTACTTACCTCCTCTTCACTGCTGTTATCCTCCTTTTCTTTTTCATCATCTTCCTCTTCTTCTTCTTCCTCTGCTTCACTGCTAGAGCTATCTTCTTTCAATTCTATTTTCCAGTTAGCAGGAATAGTTCTACTTTTGTGAAATTCAAGTGCATGATCAAAGGCTGGAAAGAGACCATAAACTATATGAACTGCAGAAATAAGACAACTTGATTTAATAAGTCTAAAAATAGTAAACAAGATGAAGAAATGAAAATTGTAGAGCTAATACTGCTAATAGTTATGAAGTATCTGCTGTGTGCCAGGCACTGTGCTAACCATTTCTGCAAGGAACAGTTCCTTTACTCCTAATAGTCTCTTAAGCATAAAGTAGTCAGCCGTATTTATAGAAGGAAAAACTGCTATCACTGGAAGGTGACCTAGGTTCAAATACAAGAAAAAAAAGCAGTTTTCTTTCCCTAAACAAAAATTAAGCATGTCTAGCCTGACCTGTGGTGGTGCAGTGTATAAAGCGTCAACCTAGAATGCTGAGATCGTCGGTTCAAAACCTGAGGTTGCTGAGCTAGAGCGTGGACTTGTCAGCTTGAGCATGGGGTTTCTGGCTCGGCTTGAGCTACAATCCCCAGTCAAGGCATGTTTGAGAAGCAATCAATGCACAACTAAAGTGAAGCAACTACAAGTTGATGCTTCTCACTCCCTCTCCTCTCTCTGAAAAAAAATTAAGCATGTCCAGAAAAAAAAAAAACTTTAAGGTAGGTAAACCCTTATTTTTTTCTTAAGATTTTTAAAATTTATTGATTTTAGTGAGAGGAGCAGGAAGCCTCAACTCCTAGTTGCTTTGTAGTTGCTTCTCATATGTGCCTTGACTGGGCAAACTCAGGATTTCAAACCAGGGACTTCAGCATTCCAGGTTGACACTTTATCCACTGCGCCACCACAGGTCAGATAGATAGGTAAATCTTTAATTGTTTATCCAACAAATGACAGTTAAGCAGTATTACCATTACATATCAGACAGAGCCACTGTAATGAACATAACAATACCTGGAAATATACTATAAATATGTTCTCTACATCTTTAGTTAAATCTAATTATATTAACTTCAATTAAAATAAGTTGTGCATTTATTCTCATTTTACAATACACAGAAATAAATTCTAAACCATATATTCTTGATCATTTTTAACCAGTTGACACAGCAGCTTTTTTACAATGGTAAAATTTTAGTAAGAAATACAATTACAGCCTGACCAGGCGGTGGCACAGTGGATAGAGCATCGGACTGGGACGCGGAGTTTCCAGGTTCGAGACCCTGAAGTCACCAGCTTGAGCACCGGCTCATCTGGCTTGCTGAGCAAGGCTCATCATCTTGGACCCAATGTCGCTGACTCAGGCAAGGGGTTACTCGGTCTGCTGAAGGCCCGCGGTCAAGGCACATATGAGAAAGTAATCAATGAACAACTAAGGTGTCACAATAAAAAACTAATGATTGATGCTTCTCATCTCTCTCCATTCCTTCCTATCTGTCCCTGTCTATCCCTCTCTCTGTCCCTGTAAACAAACAAACAAACAAACAAGAAATACAATTACAGCATTTACTATAACCACTAAGTAATATAGTGAGAAATGCCATATCAAAATTGTTTTGATTCCTGTTTCTGCTATCCTCAGTAACTAACATTTTGTTTAGAACAGTGGTTCTTAACCTTTTTTGAGGTACCGAACCCATCAGTTTCATATGTTGATTCACCAAACCCTTCTTTAGTAATAAAATATGATTTTTTCCCCCAAATTCAAGACACAGGTATATGGTTTTTTTGTTTTGTTTTTTTTTACAGGGACAGAGAGAGAAAGTCAGACAGAGGGACAGATAGGAACAGACAGACAGGAATGAAGAGAGGTGAGAATCATCAATCATTAGTTTCTTGTTGCCCTTGCGACACCATAGTTGTTCATTGATTGCTTTCTCACATGTGCCTTGACCGCGGGCCTTCAGCAGACCGAGCCACCCCTTGCTGGGGCTAGCGACCTTGGGTCCAAGCTTGAGAGCTTTTGCTCAAGACAGATGGGCCCGCTCAAGCTGGCAAGCTCGGGGTCTCAAATCTGGGTCTTTCGCATCCCGGTCCGATGCTCTATCCACTGCGCCACCGCCTGGTCAGGCGGTATATGTTTTTTTACTGTTGCACAATATTAGCTGTGCATGAATATCACCTTGCTCAAAGAACAAAACCAACAAAGTGCATAAACTCACAAATTACGGTATTACTTTATTCTGGTCTCTGCGGCAGAGGCTTCTCCGAACCCCTGAGACCGAGTCACTGAACCCCTAGGGTTCGACAGAACCCAGGTTAAGAACCACTTGTTTAGAAGCAAAAGCCAGACAGTAATAGCTGCCGGTGGAGTTGTTTCACACTTTTAAATAACACTGAGCTAAAAAAAAGAGAAACCTGTCATTAAAAAAAAAACATGGGTTTACAAAAGTCAAAGTCAGAGAACTAAGTATAAATTTAAAGACAATGTAAAAAATATTTTTAAGAGCAAAAGAAAATTCAATCTTCAAAAATATTTTATCAGTTTTTAAATTAATAATTTATTCCAAGATCACCCTTACCTTGTTTTAATATAGCATCAGGTTTTGGTGCAGTGTCATTAATAATTTCATGGACATCCTTTCTTGGTACTGAAGTACTTTGTTTTATTCAATTTTAAAGAAAAAACAAAAAACAAAAATACAACAAAGATTAATTAAGAGCCTAATTCCACACCACAGAAAGCTACTGAAATTATGGGAATATTGACATTTACAATGAAAGTGATTATATACATGGTTTCAATTTCCAAATAAAATGTTAGGCAGGTTATTAATATATATGTAATCATCTACAAAAAACAAAACAAAACAAAAAATACCTTTAAGAAATGTTTTATAAACATAAGGTATTCTCAAATATCAAGGGTCCCTGGCTAGAAGCAATATTAAAAAAAAACAAACAGGCCCTGGCTTGTTTGCTCAGTGGATGGAGTGTTGGCCCAGTGTGAGGACATCCTGGGTTCAAGCCCTCAGTCAGGGCACAAAGGAGAAGTAACCGTCTGCCCCCGCCCCTGAGGATAGCTCAGTTGATAAAAGCATAGGCCCCAGATGGGGTTGCTGAGTGGATCCTGGTTGGAGTGCTTGCAGGCATCTGTCTATCTCCCCACTTCTCATATTAAATAAATAAAGTAATGTTTGACCAGGAAGTGGCGAAGCGGATAGAGTGTCGGCCTGGGATGCAAAGGACCCAGGTTCGAAACCCTGCGGTCACTGGCTTGAGCGCAGGGTCTCTGGCTTGAGTGTGGAATCATAGACATGGTTGCTGGCTTGAGCAAGAAGTGTCATAGGCCCAGCTGGAGACCCCTGGTCAAGGCACATGTGAGAAAGCAATCAATGAACAACTAAGTTGCCGCAACAAAGAACTGATGCTTCTCATCTCTCTTCCTTCCTGTCTGTCCCTGTCTGTCTCTCTATTTCGCTTTACAAAAACACATTAAAATAAATAAATAAAATTTAAAAACCTGAAATTGTAAAAATAACAATAAATAAAATATTTGGATAGCAGAATGTACCAATCCAATAAATAAAAAGGCAAACAATAAGAATTTGCCCATATCTTGGAATAATCCTAGGATATTACTAAATTTAATATTAAAAGAAAATGTACTAGTTTACAATGTAAATGTTCTTTTAATAATTTTAAAACTGAAATTTTAAACTCATAAGCAAACTTCTAACATAATATTTAAAATCTTTTATGTAACCCTTCAACCATAAGGAGGGGTCAGATGCAAGCAACTATAAGAGGTTCTATCATACATGTCATATGTATTTATTTTACACTAATACATCATTATTCAGCCTGACCAGGCATGCGGTCGCGCAGTGGGTAGAGCGTCGGACTGAGATGTGGAAGACCCAGGTTCGAGACCCCGAGCTCGCCAGCTTGAGCGCGGGCCCATCTGGCTTGAGCAAAAGCTCGTCAGCTTGGACCCAAGGTCGCTGGCTCCAGCAAGGGGTTGCTCCATCTGCTGAAGGTCCGTGGTCAAGGCACGGAAAGCAATCAATGAACAACTAAGGTGTTGCGATGGCAACAAAAAACTAATGATTGATGCTTCTCACCTCTCTCCGTTCCTGTCTGTCTGTCCCTATCTATCCCTCTCTCTGTCCCTGGGGGGGAAAAAAAAAAACAACAAAAAACATATAGGCTCTCATGGTGAAGGTTTTAAAAAAAAAAGATACATCATTATTCAGCTTTTCTGAATTTTGTTTGTGTCATTCAATCTAGAAAAGCCTGGAAACTATTTCAAATATATTTTTCAGCTTGCCTATTTCTTGTAACTTTTTATTTAAAAAAATTTTAAATACATACAAAAGTAGATTTAGTGCAATGAACTCCCACGTACATATCACCCAACTACCATAATCATTAATTCATAATCACTGCTTCATTTATACCCTACCTACTCCCACCCCAAATGGATTATTTTGAAGCAAGCCTGACATAATTTGATTTATGGTACTTTATTCATTATGGACCTATAAAATTTTTTATTTTATTTATTGATTTTAATTTATTGTGTTTACATAGATTCTAGTGTTGCCCCAAATGCATTCCCCCACCCGTTTTCCCCTCAGAGAAATGACTTTTAGTAACCTGAGAGAAACAGCCCATTATCTAGTTCATCTCATTTTCTTTTTTTTTTCGGACCAATAAAATTCTTTTAAAATTATATAATACCATTATCATACATTTTAAAATTAGCATATATTTTAATACTATCAAACCAGCATTCAAATTCAGTGCTAAAATTTCTCTGATTATCAAAGTATTTTTAACATAGCTTTTTTTACAGATTGTTTTTAAAAATCACTTTTCAGAAATTGATAAACTAAACACCAATCATAAAACGTGATCATCCTTTTAAGATATAAGAATCCTATAAGGCAGAGTATAAAATGTATGAATTTTATAATCACACAACTCTTTTTTAAAGTCACACAATTTTTTTTTTTAAAACACTTCTTTTTATTTTATTCATTTTAGAGAGGAGACACAGAGTGAGAGAGAGAAAGGAAGGAGGAGCTGGAAGCATCAACTCCCATATGTGCCTTGACCAGACCAGTACAGGGTTTTGAACTGGCGACCTCAGTGTTCCCAGGTTGACACTTTATCCACTGTGCCACCACAGGTCAGGCAAAAGTCACACAATTTTAAAAGAAAATAAAACCCATAGAAATTCTTTTTTTTTAAATTTATTTATTTACTATTTATTCATTTTAGAGAGGAGAGAGAGAGTGAGACAGAGAAAGGGGGGAGGAGCAGGAAGCATCAACTTCCATATGCGCCTTGACCAGACAAGTCCTGGGTCTTGAACCGGCAACCTCAGTGTTCCCAGGTTGACGCTTTATCCACTGCACCACCACTGGTCAGGCAAACCCATAGAAATTCTTAACTCAGTTCTAAGAAAGCTCTACAAGAAAAATTGCTTTCCTAACACTTAACATACATTTTATAGCAACCTTTCTTAATGCTCAGATGACTGCAGAAAGTAAATGTTACACATCAGGCACCACTATACCAGTGCTGGGATTCAGCCGGTGCGCACCAGTTCAGCAAAACCGATACCTAATATTTTTGTTGAGTTCGGCAAACTGTTAAAATGGCACTTGTCACCAGGGTTCTCTTTAAGGTGGGCACCTGGGCAGCCACACAATGTGGAAATCACAAATTTACATTCCTTACTCTTTTTCAACGTTCACCTGTGCAACAGCATATTCTAAGCACCTGTCCATAGGTGAAAAAAATTGCAAGTGAGGAAACCAATCAAGAAGCAATATAGAAATATCCTAAATAACAGTTTTCTTGTTTTTTGTCAGGTATTTTTCATTAATATTTTAAAAAGCTATTCTTATTTTATTCTTATTTAAGTATTAAATGCATGAAATAATAAACTTCCTTTCAGTATATCTTTTTATTATATTTAAAATGAACATCAGAGCAGAGAATTGGTTGTTAAATTATTTGAATCCCACCACTGATTACAACCATTCAGTCATAATTAAAAATATTAAAGAGTCCTAATTAGACATTCAAGAATAAATATATCAACTAATATATCAATTAAGTGTTATCTCTGATAATATATCAAATTTGTCTCAACAAATCATCTGCTATTATTATAGGTAAAACTGAACAAATTATTAGTAAGAGCGGAGTTTAGTAAAGACCAAAATGAACGAGGTAAGACATACTATAAGACTACTACACTTAATAATATGAAAAATGATCATACTTTGAAACATTCTGAATGATGAAAAGTAAGAGGGTAATATCACTGGAAATTATAAATTTACTATTTACCATCTTAATTTGAAAAATCAACATATTTTTCATACCAAGTGAATTATACTTACAATTTGCCATCTTTGAAAGATCGTACAAGAATATTATCTTTTTTCACAGCAATTTCATCACTACAATCAGGACAAACCACCTTTAAAAAAAAAGTGTGAAATTATTACAACTAAAAGCACATTTGTAGATAGTTGCATAACTAACAATTACTTAAATCCTTTGAGAAAGTTTCAGCTCAGTTTAAAAACTGAGTTTAGTTTTAAGGCAAAAAGGCACAGTACCGTGGGAACACACACAGTAACTATACACCTCCACCTTCATCCCTTTTCCTCCAGCCCTCTGATCACCACTGGCGTAGGGCCCAAGCCCAGAGCTGAAAGCAGAAGGATGGCTGTGAGGGGATTAGGAATGTGGACACACCCTAGTCAGGAACAGAAAGTGGGATGGAAGTGGAGCAGGGGTAGAAAAGGACTATAGATAGCTAGGACCTTAGCCAAGGGCCTCCAACATGGCTAAAAGGACAGAAACCAAATTGGACTCAGGTTTTAAAAACTTAATCAGAGCAGTCTCTATCCAAAAAAAAAGGGCAGAGATGTGGTTCTATTATTTACATTTAAACATATACTATAACACATATTAATTTTTTTCATAATACTACCCACTCAAGTAGGTACCTTTTTGGAGTCTGTGTAAGATTTCTTAATAACACTAGAAGAGTTTTTGATTTGAAACTGCCTCAGCTGCTATTAACAGGGAGGATAAAGAATGTCTTCTCACGAAGGCAGTGCCAATGCAAGATGCCTATAAACTCTGATTATTTTAATTCTCAGACAACCATCTAGGTATACCAAGAACAAGTTAATGGTATAGTTACATTTTTAAATGAAAACTGGGCTAACCTGGCCTATAGTGGTGCAGTAGATTGAGCGTTGACCTGGAATACTGAGGTTGCCAGTTCAAAACCCTGGGTTTGCCTGGTCAAGGTACATATGAGAAGCAATGAATGAACAACTAAAGCAACTATGAGTTAATGCTTCTTTAATATTAATAAATTAAAAAAATAGAAGAAAGTTCATTTGAAAACTGGACTAAATAAGTATGACAGGTTGTTTAAAGGCCTGTCTCATTAGCTCTGAAAAATGATACCATATTACATAAAGGCAGTACTCACCACAGGCCACAGAGGAGTGAGAAACAGGTTAGTTCTAGTTCAATCTTTTAATTAACCCTTTGAGTAGTGAGTTTTTTTCATGCTCGCTGACTCCCGAAGTGAGTTTTTTTTCAAAAAATTAAATTAGTTCCAGTTTTATTAACTTAAAATCATGTTTGTTTAATAACCAATTTATGGAAACAAGAAGAACACACATTTGCCTTTTTAAATATTTGTTGCCTTATACATTTTTAAAATAAAAATTTTTGTATTATCATACTCTGGATGGTCAGGAGGCACGATGACATACATGAATGGTCGTACTACTCAAAGTGTTAAGAAGTTAACATTTTTCATAATTACAATAACACTGCATTAAGCATTTCCTAAATATTGATGGCATTTCCAAATTAATTCAGTGCTGAAAGCATTTTACATATATTAGCATATATGGAACCTTTCCTCTCATTTCATAAAAGTCCTGAAGTAAATAGTTATTTAACACTGGTTCATTCATTTAACTAGTTGTTCTACAAATATTAACTACTACAGCAAGGTATGGGACTGCACTAGATGTTGGGGAATACACAGGTCAAGATGGTCACTGTTCCTCCCATGGAGATTGCACTCTGCTTGCAAGACAAGCACTAAACAGGTGTGTGAAGAAGTCCTTATCACAGTGGTCAGGGACTGTGTTCTTGAGGAAACAACATTTAAGCTCAGCCCTGCCTAGAGAAGAATGTATGTGCACACACGTGTACAGCACAGGGCAACACACTAGCAGAGGAAATGGGTCATGAGTAGGACGGAGACAGTAAGCAGTGGAAACAATTCCAGGAAGCTAAAGGTCAGCAGAGCTGACTTTCTGCCTGGGCTGAATAAGAGAGATAAGTAGGGTTCAGGTTTTCTTGGGGGCCATGTTAATTCTTAGGACAAAACCTAAAATCTTTATGGAAAAAGTATGAAGCAGGATTATATCATTACAGATTTGCCTTTTAAAAATTACTTTATCTAAAAATAAAGAAAAAGGTTACTTTGGCTATAAAGAAAACAATGGACCAGAGAAGGCCAAGAGTTTAAAGACATTGCCTGACCAGGCAATGTCGCAGTGGATACAGCGTGGGAATGGGACGCAGAGAATCCAGGTTTGAAACCCCAAGGTCTCCGGCTTGAGCACAAGTCCATCTGGCTTGAGAATGGGCTCACCAGCTTGAGTGTGGGGTCACTGGCTTGAACGTGGGATCACAGACATGATTCCATGGTTGCTGGCTTGAGCCCAAGGTCACTGGCTTGAGCAAGGGGTCACTCACTCTGCTGTAGCCCCCGGTCAAGGCACATATGAGAAAGCAATTAATGAACAACTAAGGAGCCGCAACGAAGAATTGATGCTTCTCATCTCTCTCCCTTCCTGTCTATCTGTCCCTCTGTTTCTATCACACACACACACACACACACACACACACACACACACACACACACACAAAATACAAAACACAAAATAACACTAAGCTATTATAATCATCCAGGTGACATATGGTTACTTGAATGTAAAATGGTGGTAATGGCAAATGAAAAAAAGAAATATTAGAGATGGCCATGGCCGATTGTCTCAGCGGTGAAGCGTCAGCCCAGCGTGTTGAGGTTCTGGGTTCGATTCCCAATCAGGGCACACAGGAGAAGCAACCATCTGCTTCTCCATCCTCCTCCATTCTCTCTCTTTTTCTCTCTCTTCACCTTCCACAGCCATGGCTCAGTTTAAACAAGTTGGCCCTGGGTGCTGAGGATGGCTCCATGGCCTCACCTCAGGCACTAAAATGGCTTGGTTGCTGAGCAACAGTCCCAGATTGGCAGAGCATTGCCCAGTAGGGGGTTGCCAGTGGATCCCGGTCAGGGCACATGCTGGAATCTCTGCCTCCCTGTCTCTCAAAAAAAAAAAAGAAGAAGAAAATGTATTAGATATAATTAGGGAAGTGGAAAGATGAGAAAGAAGAGGATGCTTAGGTTTCTGCCTCATTCACTATGAGAGGATAATGGAGAAGGGTCAAGTTTGGGAACAGGGGAGAAAATAAATTTGCTTTTAGGCTTATTAAGTTCTGAGAGGGCTAAAGAATACCCAAGTGGAAATACTGAATAGAGCAATATCCAGATCGGGTGCTCGGAATACAGATTTTTGAGTTATAAACCTGGAAGTTGACAGCCTAAATATCAGGAGTCTAAAACTTGGGTCTAAAACTGTGAGCCAAATAAATCCTTTTGGGTTTTGCTCTGGACCTTAGGGTTGAAAAGTACAAATATAATAGCTCTGGCCAGTGCTGACAGTTGCTGTGACTAGCAGTTTCACTCTCCACTCTGACACAGAAACCACAATCCTTATTTTATCTCGTTCACTCACGTATGTTATTTTCTTGGTCCCTAAGGCATTTCAGTTTGTTATCAATGCTATAAAAGAGGATGAGATTACCCTAAACAAAATGTAGTGTGGTATGTTCTGAACCTTGAACAACAACACTTAAAAGTCTGGTTAGAGAAGAAACAGTGAAGAAAACTGAAAGACTATGAGTCATGAAATAAGATTTCCTCCCTTTCAAATGGGGGTAAATACCACTTATTTTCAGCCTCAATGAGAACTAAATGTGACCACTTATGTTAAGCTTATTAGCACAATGCCTGAATGCTTGATACACATTTGATTATTCATACTGCCTAAAAGAATGTGAATATTTTCTAAGATAATGATGTTATCCAAAGCACTTGTAAAATTTACTCAGTTTATAAAAATTAACTTGAAAAATACAAATATTATGTGATTATGTAAAGATTGCTTGATTTAGAATACCATTTCATACTCTGGTTTCCTAAATTTTCCATCACTGTCCGAAAGATCTCAATTTTGGGGAAAGGATAAAATATATCAATAATTCTGTTTTCAAAACATTAATGAAATGTTTGACTAAGATTACGAACCTTTCAATACCATAAACCTTTCAATACCAAAATCCCAAATATTTTTCTAATCATCAGAGACACTATTAAAAATTATGGCTTCAAAAAATTTCTTCCAAAGAATCTTAGAGCTTTAGAAAAAAAAGAAATGATCACATATATTAACACTTAAGTTTTTAGCTTACCAGTAACCAAACTTGTTGAATCACATAACCCTTCTAATACTCCATTTCTTATCTCTGTCTAAATGAGAATAAATAGTTACACCTACCTCATAAGCCTTGTATAGGTCTTAGCACAATGCTGCACATAATAGGTATCTAATAAATAGATGCTCGATGGACAGGTATAAACACGCAGAGGTACAAAGGTATTATAAAGTATTTGTATATTAAAACAAATAATTGCCCTCATTGGTTTTACTTGTAAGAGCTCACATTTATTGGACACTTATTTTATGCAAATAAACTAAATTAAGCACTCAAAATAAAAAATACAATATATGTTCACTGAAAAAAATGACAAATAGACATCATTTGTAGACAACGATAGAAAAGAAAGATTCTGTTCTTCTTTTGCAATCTTTTACACAGTAGATTTAAGAGTTTTCAAAATCTGCATTGTAAACTTCCCAAAATAGCAGTATACTGAACTCCCATATACCTAGCCTCTAAAATTATCACAATTCTGTCTTTCTTAAATGACTTGAAAAGTTTTTTGTATTCAAAGACAATTTTGAAAGTAATCTTCGTTTGAATTAAATGATGCTAAATCCACTTTGTACCTATGAAAAACACTAAGACAATCACTTTTTTTTCATAAACTTGTGTAATTGAAAATTAAACTCTTTTATACTAAAGTTACTCACCAATGCAGGAAAACACAGTGCTTTCTTTTTATCCAAACTCACGTAATCTACACATACAACTTTTCCTAGTAATTCATCAATCTGTTTCCTATCATCCTCATCTTCATCACTGGAGGATGACGAAGACTCTTCCTCTGGTCTAGGGAAAGAAAACAGTAAGATATTTCTACTTATCTTCACAAAGACCAAACATACTAGTAGATCAATATAGGTATTCTAGAAATCTTACCCCATTTCCTAATCCTTATAGAATGGCTAATTTAAGTTTTATTTTCTAAATTTCTAAAAAACAACCCAAAAAGGTTATCAGGTTTATTTGATACTATTTTAAATAATTAAGGGAAAGATCAGAACAGATTAACACTGGTCTCCAAATTATCAAAAAGCTGAAGGCCCCATATTGAATATCCCAGTACTATTATATAGAGTAAAAACATACTAGATCCTTCTCTTAAAGGAGTTATAGAGATAGTAATTGTACACTCAGTAAAAAGCTAATTTTAAAAGGTGGAAGGCAGACCTTTATTACTGGAGGTCAGGGCAGCGAGAGTAGACAATATGATAAGAGATCACCACTGTTATCCTCAATGTCAAATATACACAAATATTCATAAAATGTACAATATGATTCTTTTGTATTATGGTAAAAATTTCTCCCAGTTAAATTGTATATTGAACTAAATTAGAAAGATGTTATGAAAAGAATCTAAAATTACGTATCTGATGTTTAGAAAAAGACTACAATCAGTGTTAAAAGAAAAAAATTATAAGTACTCAAAATGCCAGAATAAGACACTAAAAAACAGTGAATAAACAGACTACAATTTAAGTTCTTTTTATAAAATAAAACAGAAGAGCCCAGCCCTGGTAGCTCAGTCAAGTAGAGTGTCCCCCCAACACAATAAAGGTGCAAGTTTAATTCCAAGTCAGGGCACATTACAAGAATCAACCAATAATGCATAAATAAGTAGAATGACAAATCAATCTCTCTTTCTACCCCTTCTTTACTCTTTAGAACAATCAATAAGAAAATATTTAAAGGAAAGGAGGATATATTTTAAATAATAATAAAAAAATAATGGCTAGTATGAAAACATATTTTGGCCCTGGCTGGTTGGCTCAGTGAAAGACCGTCAGCCTGGCATGTGGATGTCCCAGGTTTGATTCCTGGTTAGGGCACACAGAAGAAGAGACCATCTGCTTCTCCAACCTTCCCTCTCTTGCTTCTCTGTCTTTCTCTCTTCTCTTCCCGCAGCTATGGCTTGATTGGAGCAAATTGGCCCTGGGTGCTGAGGATGGGTCAGTGGAAGCCTTATCTCAGGTACTAAGAATAGCTCAGTTGCTGAGCAACTTCCTGGATGGGCAGATCATCACCCAGCAGGGGGCTTGCCGGGTGGATCCTGGTTGGTTGAGGTACATGTGGAAATCTGTCTCTGTCTCCCTTCTTCTCATTTAATAATAAAAATAAAAAATGAAAGAAAATGTTTTTTGAGATAGTTGGCAATGGCCAAGTTAACTGACAAAAAATGTTAACTGGCAGCATATTCTATATTGATCTTCATGCCTTTCAAAGAGATGACAATATAAATGTCATTCCTTTATATTTTCATATCCTGATAGAAATATAAAGAAAGCAGCCTGACCTGGTGGTGATGCAGTGCACAGAGTATTGGACTGGTACACAGAGGACTCGGGTTTGAAGCCCAGAGGTCGCTGGCTTGAGCACGGGCTCATCTGGTTTGAGCAAGGCTCATCAGCTTGAGTCTAAGGTTGCTGGCTTGAGCAAGGGGTCACTCGGTATGCTATAGCTCACAGTCAAGGCACATGTGAGAAAGCAATCAATGAACGACTAAGGTGTCGTAACGAAGAATTGATGCTTCTCATCTCTCTCCCTTCCTGTCTGTCCCTATCTCTCTCTCTCTCTCTCTCTCTCTCTCTCACACACACACACACACACAGACACACACACACAAGCAAAAACTACTATAACAATATTAAAGATTCTAGAGTCATACGGCATATATCACTATTTGATTTCAATGACCAAATAGTAAAAATTATCCCCTTAAAAAACAAAGCAAATTGTTCAAGTTTGGTACTGGGCAGAACTACTATACTTCAAATGGCACTTAAAGCAGTTTAATCCCTACTTAGAAAGTAGGTAATTAGTAGGAAAAAAAAAAAACCCTACCTTCATATTAGTAGAGAATAAAAAATTATTATACGCACATAGCTTGGAACAGGAATGACAGACTTCACAAGTCTGATTTCTATTTGATTAGAAGAGCATTTCAGGGCAATGATTTTGCTCTCTCCACTTTCTACTGATTATAGAACAAAACCAACCTTAAAACCGTAATTACTGCTTTTTCAAAGTAGTCATAAAATACTCATTCAGCTAGGGTTTTATGGATGCCCTTTATGTCATTATCATTAGCAAGAGAGAAAGTGACAATGTCAAATAACATCTATCAAAAGTGTAAAACACAGAGGTGGCTTGACTAGATCCAGTGGCAGAGGTGGAGAGGAGTGGAGACGGAAGATGGCAATGGAGTAGGCGGACATACCAACTTCCAACTCCCAGAACCAAAGTGGATTATAACTCAATTTTAAGAACCATCATCTGGATAAACCAACTATGAACTAAACTAAGAGGACTCTTCAACCAAGGAACACTACAGAAGCCACATTGAGACTGGTAGGAATAGCGAAAACGCGAAGAGGGCTGCCCAGCTCCCTGGAGAAAACGGCAGCCCGGAGAGACCCGCATGGCGGTAGGAGAGTTTGGCAGAGAGGGAGGGACCTGGGTCCCAGGAACCAAGCCCCAGACTGCAGCCCCAGAGCCTAGAAGAGGCGTATGGACAGTATTGAGCTGTGAAGCAAGTGAGGATACTGTTTGTGAAAAAGAGAGAGATTTCTCAGACCCAAGAATCTTTTCAAAGGGACAGCGCAGAAACCCTCTCTCACAACCACGCACCCGGGGCTCCAGGGAACGGGGACAAAGGAGAGGAACAGAGCAGCGGGAACAGAGAGTGGACTGAAGGCACGAGGACACTCTGAGGGACAGCCACCCTAACCCCTGGGCTAAGTCATTTCCCTAATCGAAAACGAATATTTCCCCTGGAACTAGCAATACCAGCAAAGGGAGACAGGACACTAGCCAAACAAGAACTCCCGCGGCAATTAGAGCAGAGCTGCTTAGAGAAACGGAGCTACCACGCCTACAGTGTGGAGACCTAAGACACTGCTATCTATCTGAGGGTTGCTGAAGGGATGTTGGCGGCAGGATGCTGAAAAGCGGTCCTGTCGGCGTGGGCGGAGGCACAACCGATGTGAGCTCGGTCTAGCCCAGCAGGAGCGGAGGGGACGCGCGAAAGCGATCTGGCAGCTGCGGGCCGCCTGTGACCCCAATTGTGGGGAAGAATTCGGACAGAGATCGGCTCTGCGACCCTGCGCAAGCCGGCCCTGACCACGGGGACGTGGCTAGGACCAGAAACGGGCGAGGGGCTCTTGACTGAGCTCACGCTGCCGCTGCCAACCCCGCCCGGCCAGAGAAACCACGGTGGTTTGAAATCCTCCATGCACGCGAGCTGGCTTTCGTGGCTAAGCTCACACTACTAGCCCCGCCCGGCCAGAGAAACCCTGGTGGTTTGCAAACCTACGCGCGTAGCTTGCTTTCGCGGCTGAGCTCACGCTACGAGCCCCGCCTGGCCAGAGAAATCCCAGCGGTTGGCCATCCTACGTGTGCGAACTGGCGCCGAACGAGGAGGCATGTTAGAGTCCGGATAGATCGGAAGCTAGCAGCTGAGCTAATGCCAGCAAACACGCCCGGCCCAATAAACCGCAGCTTGCAACCCTACGCAGGAGGGCCCCGTACTTGAGGGTGGGGCTAAATTCTGGACGGGCAAAGGCTCACAGCTGAGAGCACGTCAAACGCCTCGCCCAACCCGCAAAACTGTGGCGAGCAGGCTCTGACTGTGGGGGCTGGGCATAAGCCTTCCGGAAACGGGCTGGTTCCGCAGCTGAGCAAAGGTGCTCACCTCTGCCCTTGGTGCTAAGGCTTGTGGCTTGAGTGACAGCCCCTCCTGTGGAGGAAAGATGGAAATCACAGCAACAGCCGGAGTAGGCTGTCACTGGCAATGCCCATACCCAACCACCCTAGGCAGCAGCAGAGGGGGTGGAAGGCCTGCAAACAGACCACACCTAGAGAACACAAAGGGAACACCTACTGGACTCCAGTGCCCACAACTTGCCTATACACAGATAAAATGGGCAGGCAGAGGAATGCAAACCAAATGAATCAAGAGAAATCCTCAGAGAAGGACCAGAATGAACCAGATATAACCAAACTACCAGAAGTAGACTTTAGAATAATGATAGTTAGGATGTTCAAAAAATTAGAGCAACAATGGATAGTCACTATGAACACCTAAATAAAGAAATAACAAGTATAAAGAACGAAATTGAAATAATAAAAAAGAATCAGACAGAAATGACAAATATAGTATCAGAACTGAAGACCACAATGGAAGGAATTAAAAGCAGGATGAATCACACTGAGGATCAAATCAGTGAGTTAGAAGACACAATAAACTAAGGAACAGAAGCAGAGAAGAAAAAGGAAAAGAGACTCAAAAAATGTGAGGAAACTCTAAGGGAGCTCTGTGACAACATGAAAAGAAACAACATTTGCATCATAGGGGTGCCTGAAGAAGAGGAAAGAGGACAGGAAATGGAAACTTTGTTCAATCAAATCATAGCAGAAAACTTCTCTAAATTAAGGCTGGGAAACATTCCACACGTTCAAGAAGCACACAGAACTCCATTAAAGAGAAACTCAAAAAGATCAACACCAAGACACATCACAGTTAAAATACCAAAGCTAATGGATAAAGAAAAAAACCTTAAAAGCTGCTAGAGAAAAGAAGGCTATCACCTACAAAGGAGCCCCCATATGGATGACATCGGACTTCTCAACAGAAACACTTGAGGCTAGAAGGGAATGGCAAGAAATAATCAAAGTAATGCAGAACAAGAACCTACAACCAAGACTAGTCTATCCAGCAAGGCTAACATTTAAAATCGAAGGAGAAATAAAGAGCTTTCCAGACAAAGAAAGCCTCAAGGAATTCATTAAAACCAAACCAACTCTGCAAGAGATACTAAGGGGCCTGTTGTGAACAGTTCAAAGGGAGGAAAGAATATAGCAAAAGAAGAATACAACTTTAAAGAATAAAATGGCAATAAACAACTACATATCAATAAGAACCTTAAATGTAAATGGATTAAATGACCCAATCAAAAGACATAGGGTAGCTGCATGGATAAAGAAACAGGACCCATACATATGCTGTCTACAAGAGACACACCTTAAAACAAAAGATGCACATACACTGAAGGTAAAAGGATGAAAAAAAATATTTCATGCAAATGGAAATGAAGAAAAAGCAGGGGTAGCAATACTTATACCTGACAAAATGAACTTTAAAACCTAGGCTGTAGTAAGAGATAAAGAAGGACACTACATAATGATAAAGGGAACAATTCAACAGGAAGATATAACTATTATAAATATCTACGCACCAAATATAGGAGCCCCGACATACATAAAGCAGACTTTGATGGACATAAAGGGCGAGATTAACAGCAATACTATCACAGTAGGGGATTTCAATACTCCACTAACAACACTGGATAGATCCTCAAGAAAGAAAATCAATAAAGAAACAGCAGACTTAAAGGAGACACTAGATCAACTTGATTTAATAGATATCTTCAGAACTTTTCATCCTAAAGCAGTAGAATATACATTCTTCTCAAGCTCTCATGGTACGTTTTCTAGGATAGAAACATGTTAGGACACAAAAATGGTCTCAATAAATTTAAGAAGATTGAAATCATATCAAGCATTTTCTCTGATCACAATGCCACGAAACTAGAAATTAACCACAAAAGAAAAACTGAAAAATACTCAAACACTTGGAAACTAAATAGCATGAAATTAAATAATGAATGGATTAACAATGAGATCACAGAAGAAATAAAAAAGTTTCTAGAAACAAATGATAATGAGCATACATCAACTCAAAATTTATGGGACACAGCAAAAGCAGTACTGAGAGGGAAGTTCATTGCACTAAAGGCATATCGTAGGAAGCTAGAAAAAGCTCAAATAAGCAACCTGACCCTGCAGCTAAAAGAACTAGAAAAACAACAACAAATAAAACCTAGGACAAGTAGAAGGAAGGAAATAATAAAGATCAGAGCAGAAATAAATGATATAGAGGCTAAGGAAACAATACAGAGGATCAATGAAACCAGAAGCTGGTTCTTTGAAAAGGTAAACAAGATTGATGAACCTTTAACTAGACTCACCAAGAAAAAAAGAGAGAGGTTTCAAATAAATAAAATTAAAAAGGACAGTGGAGAAATAACAACTGATACAACAGAAATACAAAGAATTGTAAGAAAATACTATGAAGAACTCTATGCCAAAATATTAGACAATCTAGATGAAATGGACAAATTTCTTGAATCATATAAACTTCCAAAAATCAATCTGGAAGAATCTAAACACCTAAACAGACCAATTACAACAAATGAGATCGAAACAGTTATCAAAAAACTCCCAAAAAAGAAAAGTCCTGGGCCTGATGGCTTCACAAGTGAATTCTATCAAAAATTAAAGAAGAACTAACTCCTATCCTCCTCAAGCTATTTCAAAAAATTCAAGAGGAAGGAAGACTTCCAAACTCCTTTTATGAGGCGAGCATAATTCTGATCCCAAAACCAGGCAACGACAACACAAAGAAAAAAAATTATAGGCCTATATCCCTGATGAATTTAGACGCTAAAATTTTCAACAAAATATTAGCCAACCGGATCCAGCAATATATGAAAAAAATCATACACCATGATCAAGTGGGATTTATTCAGGAGAGGCAAGGCTGGTTCAATATTTGCAAATCAATCAATGTGATTCATCACATAAAAAAAAGGAAGGACAAAAATCACATGATAATTTCAATAGATGCCGAAAAGGCATTTGATAAAATCCAGCACCCATTCAGACTCAAAACTCTCAGTAAAGTGGGAATACAAGGAACATTCCTTAACATGATAAAGGCCATCTACGAAAAACCCACAGCAAACGGCCAAAAATTAAAAGCAATCCCCTTAAGATCAGGAACCAGGCAGGGTTGCCCACTTTTACCACTCTTATTCAACATAGCTCTGGAAGTCCTAGCTACAGCACTCAGACAAGAAGAAGAAATAAAAGGCATCCAAATTGGAAAAGAAGTAGTAAAACTGTCACTATTTGCAGATGATATGATATTGTATATAAAAAACCCTAAAGTCTCAGTCAAAAAACTACTGGACCTTATAAATGAATTCAGCAAGGTGGCAGGACATAAAATTAATACTCAGAAATCAGAGGCATTTCTATATACCAACAATGAATTGTCAGCAAAAGAACTTAAGGAAACAATCCCCTTCACTATTGCAGCCAAAAAAATAAAATACCTAGGAGTAAATTTAACCAAGGAGGTTAAGGACTTGTACTCAGAAAATTATAAAACATTGATAAAGGAAATCAAGGAAGATACAAACAAGTGGAAGCATATACCGTGCTCATAGCTAGGAAGAATAAACATCATAAAAATGTCTATACTACCCAAAGCAATTTATAAATTCAATGCAATACCAATTAAAATACCAATGACATACTTCAAAGATATAGAAAACATATTCCAAAAATTTATATGGAACCAAAAAAGAACACGAATAGCCTCAGCAATCCTAAAAAGAAAAAATAAAGCTGGAGGTATCACTCTTCCGGATATCAAGGTCTACTACAAGGCCATTATACTCAAGACAGCTTGGTACTGGCATAAGAACAGACACATTGATCAATGGAACAGAACAGAGAACTCAGAAATAAACCCGCCGCTTTATGGACAACTGATATTTGACAAAAAGAGGAAAGAACATACAATGGAGTAAAGACAGCCTCTTTAACAAATGGTGTTGGGGAAATTGGACATCTACCTGAAACTAGACCATCAACTTACACCATTCACAAAAACAAATTCAAAATGGATAAAAGACTGAAACATAAGCCGTGAAACTATGAGCATCTTAGAAGAAAACATAGGCAGCAAGCTTTCCGACATCTGTAGCAGCAATATATTTGCTGATTTATCTCCACCGGCAAATGAAATAAAAGGCAAGATAAACATATGGGACTATATCAAACTAAAAAGTTTTTGCACAGCTAAAGACAATAAGAACAGAATAAAAAGACAAACCACACAATGGGAGAACATATTCGACAGCACGTCAGATAAGGGGTTAATAACCAAAATTTATAAAGAACTTATAAAACTCAACAACAGGAAGACACACAATCCAATCAAAAAATGGGCAAAAGAAATGAATAGAAATTTCTCTAAAGAAGACATACAGATGGCCAAAAGACATATGAAAAAATGCTCAACATCACTAATTATTAGAGAAATGCAAATTAAAACCACAATGAGGTATCACCTCACACCAGTCAGAATGGCACTCATCAGGAATACAACACAGAATAAGTGCTGGCGAGGATGCGGAGAAAAGGGAATCCTTCTGCACTGCTGGTGGGAATGCAGACTGGTGCAGCCACTGTGGAAAACAGTCTGGAGATTCCTCAAAAAATTAGAAATCGAACTGCCTTTTGACCCGGCTACCCCACTTTTAGGAATATACCCTAAGAACACCATAACACTGTTCAAAAAGAAGAAATGCGCCCCCATGTTCGTGGCAGCATTGTTCACAATAGCGAAGATCTGGAAACAGCCCAAGTGTCCGTCAGAAGACAAGTAGATTAAAAAGCTTTGGTACATATATACTATGGAATACTACTCGGCCATAAGAAATGATGACATCGGATCATTTACAACAAAATGGTGGTACCTTGATAACATTATACGAAGCGAAATAAGTAAATCAGGAAAAAAAACCTGAGAACAGCATGAATTCATACATAGGTGGGACATAAAAGTGAGACTATGAGACATGGATAAGAGTGTGGTGGTTACGGGGTGTGCGAAGGGAGGGGAGGGTGGGAAAGGGAGAAGGGTAGGGGCACAAGGAAAACCAGATAGAAGGTGACAGAGGACAATTTGACTTTGGGTGACGGGTATGCAACACAATTGAATGATAAGATAATCTGGAGATGTTTTCATTATACATATGTACCCTGATTTATTGGTGTCACGACATTAAAGTTAATAAAAATAAAAGTGTAAAACACAGAAAGAGAAAACTGGGTTTTATTTGGCTAACAAAGTCATCAGCATCTTTACAAAAGTTCTCATCTCTTTTTTAAGACTTACCAAGTGTAAAGGCTTCAGTCACCAAAGATTTGCCTGAAGACAAGCCAACATAAAACATCTATCTGTCTTACATAGTAAATGTCCAGGTTCCAATCTAAAGCTATTCCCCATGTATGGACAAGATTCCCTTCCCCCTGTCATTTATTCAAGACTTCGACAGCAATTCTGCATCTACTAGTCTGAGTCTGATCAGCATACTGTTATTTCCATAGTGTGCTGTTATTTCTCCAACTTAAAAAAATCCCCTCACCTCACTTTTTCCACTGGCTACTACACATGATTTTTTCTACTCCCTTTTGCAGAAGAATAGCCTTAAACCCTCTACTTTCATCTTCTCTAAATCTCTGCTCAAATGTCATCTCAGTTAGGCTACCCTAAGTACTTTATTCAAATTTACAATCTGCTCACCACAATCTGTTATTTCCACAGCATTCATAAAGCTATCATATATAATTAATTTATTTTACACTCTTACTTATTGTTATGAACACCTACGAAAAAGAAATGAATATGTACTGTATTTACCCATGTATAAGACTCATCCTTCTCTGAAGAATTTGGGGTCTAAAAACTGAGTGCATCTTATTACAGTGGTTGTGGTTTGTTCTTTTACTTGAATTTCCTAATTTTTTGCGCTTGATAAGGAGGTGCATAAATTTTATGATGAATAAAACTTGTGCTCAATAACTTTTATTATTTCTTTTTATTTATTTATTATTTATTTTAGAGAGGAGACACAGAGCGGGGGGGGGGGGGGGGAGGAGCTAGAAGCATCAATTCCCATATGTGCCTTGACCAGACCAGTGCAGGATTTTGAACTGGTGACCTCAGTGTTCCCAGGTCGACGCTTTATCTACTGCGCCATCACACGTCAGGCGAGTTCAATAACTTTATATAATACAATTCCCCCCAAATTTTGGGCCCCGAAATTAAGGTGCATCTTATATATGAGGAAATATGGTACCTAAGCTCTAAGGGCAGAAATTTTGCAAATGCCTATTTTGTTCACTGATATATCTCAAATACCTGAAGAGTACTTGGCTCAATAAATATGTGTTGATTAAATAAATGAACTGAATAGATTTATTATTTATCCTGAAATCACTAAATACAATCAGTCTAAGGCAGTGGTTCTTAACCTGGGTTCTATTGAACCCTAGGGGTTCGATGAGTCAGTCTCAGGGGTTCGGAGAAGCCTCTGCCGCGGAGGCCAGAATAAAGTAATACCGTAATTTCTTGTGAGTTCATGCATTTTGTTGGTTTTGTTCTTTGAGCAAGGTGATGTTCATGCACGGCTCATTTTGTGCACCAGTAAAAAAACATATACCTATGTCTTGAATTTGGAAAAAAAAAATCATATTTTATTTATCACTAAAGAAGGGTTCGGTGAATGCGCATATGAAACTGGTGGGTTCGGTACCTCAGAAAAGGTTAAGAACCACTGGTCTAAAGTATACAACCGGTATAAACCATATTGGTATACCTATACTTCCTTTACAACTCCTCCTTTTAGAGAACCTTAGCCGGAAAAGTGATTACGTAAAACAAATATTCAATAAACTGATGAACTAAAATAAAGAGCAAAGGGAGCAAGCAGAGAACCAACCGCCTTGGTGTTTATTTCCCTCTGACATTGTTGCTTCTTTGGTGGGGAAGTATTTGGTTATAGAGCCACAGCAAAATAATGCACTGTTTCTGCAAAATAATATCTAATGATGCCACTGAAAAGAAAGCTAATTACATGGAAATGTTTACCACAACAGACTAACAGCTAATCATACACCACTATTATAAATTAATTGTAAATCAAGTGAGAACTTCATTTTACTTTTATAGTCAGAGAGACAGAGAGAGGGACAGACAAGCAGGAAGAGACAGAGATGAAAAGCATCAATTCTTTGTTGAAGCTTCTTAGTTGTTCATAGATTGCTTTCTTATATGTGCCTTGATGGGGGGTGGGGGTGTGTGTGCTGCAGCTGAGCGAGTGACCCATTGCTTAAGCCAGAGACCTTTGGGCTCAAGCCAGTGACCATGGGTTCATGTCTATGGTCCCATGCTCAAACCAGCAACCCCGTGCTCAAACCAGGGACCTCGAGGTTTCAAATCTTGGTCCTCTGTGTCCCAGGTTGACACTCTATCTTCTGCCACTGCCTGGTCAGGTCAAGTGAGAGGAACTTGAGACAAGACAGATGCCACAGAAAAGCAAATTATGGAACGCAAATAGAAAACTGAGCTAGGAACTTCAGAAGCTCAGTCTTTAAAATGCAATTCTTAATCTATGATCTTTTTTCCTTTTTTGTCTTTTTCTTAAGTGAGAAGCAGGGAGGCAGAGAGACAAACTCCTACATGTGTCTGACTGGGATCCACCAGCATGCCCACTAGGGGGCGATGCTCTGCCCATCTGGGGCATTGCTCCATTGCAACCGGAGTCATTCTAGTACCTGAGGTGGAGGTTATAAAGCCATCCTCAGCACCCGGGCCAACTTTGCTCCAATGGAGCCTTCGCTGCAGGAGGGGAAGAGAGAGATAGAAAGGAAGGAGAGGGAGAAGGGTGGAGAAGCAGATGGGTGCTTCTTCTGTATGCTATGACCAGGAATTGAACCCAGGACTTCCACATGCCAGGCCAACACTCTACCACTGAGTCAACCAGCCAGGGCAATAATTTTGTTTTAAAGATTTTATATATTCAATTTGGGAGCGGAAGAAGGAAAGGAGCAGGAAGCATCATCTTCCATATGTGCCTTGACCAGGCAAGCCGAAGGTTTCGAACCAGCAACCTCAGCATTAGGGTCAACTCTTTATTAACTGGGTCACTATAGGTCAGGCATTTCAATAATTCTTATTATTTCAAGCAAGTAATTTACTCAGTTTCAAATATTGCACAGTATATTAAAAATCTATATTCGCTGGTAGCATAAACACCAACAATTATAGTTTCTTAGAGATTAAAACATACAGAATATATGGACATGTGTACATTTACTAATATTAAGAGTTTTAATCGCCCCCAATTTTTATTAAGAAGGAAACTAGAATCAAATTTTCATATCAAACTAAAGTATCAAATAATAAAAAAAATCTTCTGGAATTAGACAATGGTGCTGGTTGCAAAAATTTGTGAGTACACTAAAAAACACCAAACATTGTACACTTGGACTTTAAAAGGATGAATTTTATATGTGAATTATATCTCCATAAAAAATTTGAAAAAGATTTGCAGATCTGTAATTACCAGATTCAACTCACTAGTTTATTGAATCTTAGCACCATCACTAGGTAAAACCTATACCCATAAATAATCCCTAACAAGAATCCTTATAGGTCTTGTTATACTATATTCTCTTCCTAAATGGGAAACAACAAGATTGTTTTCTTACTGTACCAGGTGCACACATATTGTTGCCGGGTTATTAGAAAAAACTTTTTTGCGGGGGAGGAAACACAAATATTTCTATAATTTAAGGCATTCTATTCTCTAGACAGAATCAAACAAAACCTCTGCACACAATGGATATAAGAACAAAATTTAACCAAGCTATACACTGAGCCAAAGAATCAATAACTTGCTTTAAAAATATTAAGGTAAAGTTTGACAATCATTAAAAAAAGAAAACACTCAGACATATTAGTATTAATTAAAAGTAGAATATAAATAAAACTTAATTGAAGGTGTCAAAATAATCAATTTTGGAATACCCGGGGCCAGATTACTGGTATGTGGATTAACAGTTGTTAAAAGAAACAAAGGGCCTGACCAGGCAGTGGCGCAATGGATAGAGCATTGGACTAGGATGTGGAGGACCCAGGTTCGAGAATCCAAGGTCGCCAGCTTGAGCGTAGGCCCATCTGGCTTGAGCAAAAGGTCGCCAGCTTGGACCCAAGGTCGCTGGCTCCAGCAAGGGGTGGCTCTGTCTGCTGAAGGCCCACGGTCAAGGCACATGTGAGAAAGCAATGAATGAACAACTATGGTGTCGCAACAGCAAAGAAAAACTGATGATTGATGCTTCTCATTTCTCTCTGTTCCTGTCTGTCTGTCCCTGTCTATCCCTCTCTCTGTCCCTGTAAAAAAAAAAACAAAAACCCCACAAAGGAATTAATACATTATTGCAACAATAGAGTCTAAGGAATCCTAGGAGAAGATATCCCTTAATATATATTTGTACAAAAATAAAATTTAGAATGGAGGAGGACCTGAAAGTCAGATAAGACTATTGTAGCCTGATCAGGTGGTGGCGCAGTGGATAGAGCGTCGGAATGGGATGTGGAAGACCCAGGTTCGAGACCCCGAGGGTTGCCAGCTTGAGCGCGGGCCCATATGGCTTGAGCAAAAGCTTGCCAGCTTGGACTCAGGGTCACTGGCTCCAGCAAGGGGTGGCTCGGTCTGTTGAAGGCCCACAGTTAAGGCATATGTGAGAAAGCAATCAATGAACAACTATGGTGTTGCAATGGCAACGAAAAACTAATGACTGATGCTTCTCATCTCTCTCCGTTCCTGTCTGTGTGTCCCTATCTATTCCTATCTCTGACTCTCTCTCTGTCCCTGTAAAAAAAAAAAAAAAAAGTAGACCACTGTAGAAAATCACTCTGCAGAAAGCCAAGAAAACTTCGACGAAGTGTAATTAAGGGGATGGGCATCACTGTGGGCACCTGTCTGTGGCATTTACATACTGAGGCTTTTGGCATGAAGCAAGAAAATTATAATGTCCCTTTGGCAGTGAGAATGACCACAGTGGTGAGGGGTGAGAAACAGCAAGCAAAAAAGAACACTGATGAGACTGGATTCATTTCCTACAGTGGTAATTCTCACCATTTTATCCGCCTTAATACTTTGCACAAATACAACACAAACCAAACATCAAATCTCTCATTACACATAGAGATTCTCAACAAGAAAATTACTGACTTAGAATGTTTGATGGAGTCTTTAGAAAGCAAAGATCAACTTGCTCAGTGAAAACTGCATGTTTTATTCTCAGACATATATGAGAAAGTGAAAAAGGGAGACCTCAGATAAGAAACATAACAGATTTTTTGACAGATCATGATTCACTGGTTGATTCCCATGCGTGCCCTGACTGGGGATCAAACCCACTACCTTGTTGTTTCAGGATAATGCTCTTAACTGACTGAGATAACTTTCCAGAGTTATATATCATAATTTTAAGTCACTTTTGTAAACCAATCTATTTGATATTCCATAAATTACCTTAAACTTATTTTACACTTCTGAATAACATTTATAAAAAGGTAAAATATGTCTGCCTGACCTGTGATGGCACAGTGAGTAAAGCATTTGACCCATTTGATGGAATACTGAGGCCATCACTTCAAAACCCTGGGCTTGGTAGGTCAAGGCACACATGGAAAGCAACAACTACGAATTGATGCTTCCTGCTTCTCTTCACCCCACTTTCTTTCTCTCTCTTTACTATCTAAATATCAGCAAATAAACTCTTTTCAAAAATGTTTAAACAGGAGATGCAGTATTTCAAAATTTAAAAAATCATTGATCGGCCTGACCAGGCGGTGGTGCAGTGGATAGAGTGCTGGACTTGGACGCGGAAGACCCAGGTTCGAGACCCCGAGCTCGCCAGCTTGGGCCCGGGCCCACCTGGCTTAAACCAAAAAAAGCTCACCAGCTTGGACCCAAGGTCACTGGCTCCAGCAAGGGGTTGCTCAGTCTGCTGAAGGCCCGCGGTCAAGGCACATGTGAGAAAGCAATCAATGAACAACTATGGTGTAGCAACAGCAATGAAAAACTAATGATTGATTCTTCTCACCTCTCTCCGTTCCTGTCTGTCTGACCCTGTCTATCCCTCTCTCTGATTCTCTCTCTGTCCCTGTAAAAAAAAAAAAAAATCATTGATCGATTTTTCCTGTAATAAATATATAAAATAATATGGTAAAGTTGTTTTTAAAAATAAAGCCAGCTTAGCCTGTGGTGGCTCTGTGGATAGAGCACTGACTTGGTACACTGAGGTTGCCAGTTCAAAACCCTGGGCTTGCCCAGTCAAGGTACATATGATAATCAATGACCAACTAAAGTGAAGCAACTATGAGTTGATAATCTCATTCACCCCGGCTTGGTAAAAGTCAGTAATTTTTTTAAAAATCTGAAAAAATATATAGCCCACAGTCCTACCTGTCAAACATAAACACTACTACACAGAATTTTTATATGCTGGCATATAAACAAATATTAGTAATGTACAGTGCTTTATATACAGTGTGTCTGTAAAGTCATGGTTCACTTTTGACCATGTGACTGGTCAAAAGTGCACCATGACTTTACGGACACATTGTATTATCTAAGGATATGAATACATTCAATCTTTGCAACAACTAAGAGACAGGTAATACTATGATCTCAGTTTTACAGATGAGAAAATTGAGGCATGAAAAGACTAAGTAATCTGTACATAGTCACAGAGCAAGACAGTGGCAGAGGCAGAATTCCAATGCAGCAGGTCATTTGGCTCCACCATTCACACTCTTAACTAAGCTACATCATCACTCTCAAGAGCTAGAGAAGTGGAAACCTTCACTAATGAAGTGATTTCACATTAAATATCATATCTCACTGTTCTGATATCATCAATCATAGCTAAAGTTTGGCTATAGAACTATAGGAAGACCCTAATGACCAATGTTAGATAAAATTTTTAATTCACAATTATAGTAATTAATTTTGAAAGAGCTATCAAAAGATTTAACTTAGAAGAGTTTCAGTGGATATTTTACGGCAAACAACAGTCCTTTACAATAAATGAAAACATTATTAAAAAGTAATAAGATCTAATAATAATAGAATTCTTGCATAATAATGCTATTGTATATTTTTCATTATTTCTTTTAAACTAGAACACAATTTTAAAAAACTTCTTTTTTTTTTATTTTATTCATTTTAGAGAGGAGACAGAGTGAGAGAGAGAGAGAGAGAGAGAGAGAAAGGGGAGGAGCTAGAAGCATCAACTCCCATATGTGCCTTGACCAGACCAGTGCAGGGTTTTGAACTGGCGACCTCAGTGTTCCCAGGTCGACGCTTTATCCACTGCGCCACCACAGGTCAGGCAGAACACAATTTTAAATGACATATGTAGAAGAGTAAATAATCGTTACAACTTGATTATTAAAAATAATCAAATCATCAGCAAGCTAAATCACAAATGAAAGAAATTATTCACCTAAAAATTAAAACATTTCCTAGAAGATTCAGTGAGAAAAAGAAAAGCTCATGGTTTTTATAAGTATTGTAGAAAAGTAAGTAATATTAAATATTTTTTCAATGTAAGGATTAAGTCTTTTAATTTCCTCCCTCAAATAAGTCATTATTTATTTACTTTTAAAACTAGTTTGAGGAAAAAACTAATTTGGAAAGTTACTGAAGTACTAAGCCAGTGGTTCTTAACCTGGGTTCTATCAAACCCTAGGGGTTCATTGAGTCGGTCTCAGGGGTTCGGAGAAGCCTTTGCTGCGGAGGCCAGAATAAAGTAATACTGTAATTTGTTGTGAGTTCATGCACTTTGTTGGTTTTCTTTGAGCAAGGTGATGTTCATGCACGGCTCATTTTGTGCACCAGTAAAAAAACATATTCTTATGTCTTGAATTTGGAAAAAAACAATCATATTTTATTTATCACTAAAGAAGGGTTTGGTGAATGCACATATGAAACTGGAGGGTTCGGTACCTCAAAAAAGGTTAAGAACCACTGTACTAAGCATATTAATTGAATAGGAAAAGGCCTATAGAGCACTAAGGAGTTCAATTCCTAGTCCTTTCTTTTCTGCGTTCCTTGAATTAGTTCTCTGCAGCCAATTTCCCAATTTTGTTTTTTACAGGGACAGAGAGAGTGTCAGAGAGAGGGATAGATACGTACAGACAGGAACGGAGAGAGGTGAGAAGTATCAATCATCAGTTTTTCGTTGCCGTCGCAACACCTTAGTTGTTCATTGATTGCTTTCTCACATGTGCTTTGACAGCAGGCCTTCAGTAGACCGAGCAACCCCTTGCTGGAGCCAGCGACCTTGGGTCCAAGCTGACGAGCTTTTGCTCGGGGTCTTGAACCTGGGTCTTCCGCATCCCAGTCCAAGGCTCTATCCACTGTGAAACCGCTTGGTCAGGCCAATTTCCCAATTTTTAATAAGGGTAAAACTAATGCCAAGCTTCATGGGTTTGCTGTAAGGCTGAAACTAAGTAATATGAGAGAGAGTGCTTACCTAATTTCTATCTCCCAAGCTTACCCACAATTAGATTTATCACCTGATGCTGTATACTGAATGAAAGCATTCACTTACACTCAAGTTTGCAGTAATTCTACTAATATTAATTTTTAATAGCTATTCTAACAATATTTGGGCTTAGCCACATTAAAATCTTATCGAAGTTAAATATTCAAAGTTGTTTTCAAAACAACCTTTAACAGAATGAATAAAAACCACATTGCCACATTAAAATCTTACTGAAGTAAAATATTCAAAGTTGTTTTCAAAACAACCTCTAACAGAATGAATAAATACTACATTCACCTGCCCCAATCTTTCCAACTTTCTTCTGCTCCATGGAGGCAACTATTCTTTTTTCTTATTTTTAACTTTATTGATTTAAGAGAGAAAGAGAGAGCAAGAAAGGGAGGGAGGAAAGGAGGGAAAGAGAGAAAAATATCTTATTTATGCATTCACTGATTCCTTCTGATATGTGCCCTGAACCGGGATTGAACCTGCAACCCTGGAGTATGAGGACAATGCTCTAACCAACTGAAATACCTGGATAGGGCTTGGAGACAACTATTTTAAACTCAGTTATTTCTCTCATAGTTACTACCTTATCTCTAAATAATATTCTTATATCAGTTTTTCTTTATTTATACATTTTTTATTCTATTGATTTCCCATTGTTATAGATGTAACCTCCACACTTTCCATCCTACTAACATGATTTTACTTTTTTTAAGGTAAGCAAGAGGAGGGGAGATAGACAGACTCCTGCACACGACCTGACCAAATCGACCTGGCGACCCCATCTGGGGTCAATGTTCTGCCCATCTGGGGCTGCTCACAACTAAGGTATTTTTAGTGCCTGAGGTGGAGGTTTGATGATGGAGTGCTTGAATCAACTGAGCCATGGCTGCAGAAAGGGAAGAAGAGAGAGAGAGAGAGAGAGAGAGAGAGAGAGAGAGAGAGAGAGAGAGAATGAGAGAAAAGGGGGAGTGGTGAGGGGAGAAGCAGATGGTCACTTCTCTTGTGTGCCCTGACCAGAAACTGGACCATGAACTTCCACACGCCAGGTCAATGCTCTGCCACTGTGCCTACTGGCCAGGGCCTAGTTTTCCTTTCTTGTATGATTTTGGGGATGGTAAGATTCTGGACTGTCTTTGCTATTTTGTCTCTTTGTTATCATACCTTTAATTCTCCTCCCATGTTCCATTATATTAAGTAATCAAGTCCTCCTTTTTAATAGACTTCCATTCCCCTATTCTGCATTCCACTGACTACTAGCATCTCGAGTTACTCTTGAGAAGTCTGATGCCATTCTGCCTCCTAATCCTTTGCAATAAATTATTTTTCCTTAGGGAACTGTTTGAAGATTGTTTCTTTATCTCTGATGACCTGAAATGTCACGACCCCTACATCTTGTGATCTTTTTAAATTTAGCCTTTGGGGCCGGGGAACATTTCACTGAAAGTAATCTGTCAAATATGTAGACTATGTAACACAACTACAAGACACAAAAATAAGACAGTTCCCACTGTCAGGGAGAGTAAACTATTAGGAAAGAAAAATATTACAATAATAATATAAGGTAAAATATTGTCTATGACATTAGATAAATGCAAAGAATTTAGAGAGTTCAGAGTACAAGAATATGTCTGTTTTCAAAGAAAGAGAGGGGAGACACAAATGATTCACATAAAAATTGGAGCATTTCTGTTGAAAACTGACAAATGAGACAGTGGTATGGAAGGATACCATTCGAGACAAGAAAAGCATGAATAAGAGTATGCTATCAGGAAAACAAGAGATGTATTTGGGGAATATTGACTAGTTCCATTTGACTACAGCATCAACATACATGTAGGGAGAAAGGGATGGCAGGTCCACAGCTGGTAAGGGTGGCTGAATGTGGAGAACCTCAAGACCTGTGCCAAGAAGTCTGATGTTACTATTAGATCTAAAATTACTTTTGGATCCAGTTAGCATTTTGCAAATTACAATTTAAAATTAGTAACTGTTGCAACAATACTAGAAGAAAAAATGAGCTCAGGCTCACTGAGTTATGAAAACGGACTTACATATGGTTAGATCTTCTTCCTCTATTGGCTTTCTTTCCTATGACTGGAGTGCCAAAATGTTCAGGGTTGGTGAGTGGGAGCTGGTCTAATGTCTGTGGGTAAGAACATAAACCCATAAAAAGTTATTACGTTGCAAGTTCTTTCAACATTTCAAACCAAATCAGTTTTAAGAATATGCTTAGATTTTGAGGTTAAAAACTTCTAAGGAAGACTAAAATAAATTTTCCTAAAGATAGAAAACTTTATTTTCAAAGATGTTAGAATAAAGATTGAGCCCATTATTGAAAAACAGTGAAAAGAAACTTAGCAGTTCTCTCTAGACCAGTGGTTCTAACCATTTTTGAGGTACCGAACCCACCAGTTTCATATGCGCATTGACTGAACCCTTCTTTAGTGATAAATAAAATATGATTTTTTTTTACAAATTCAAGACATAGGTATGTTTTTTTACTGGTGCACAAAATGAGCCGTGCATGAACATCACCTTGCTCAAAGAACAAAACCAACAAAATGCATGAACTCACAACAAATTACGGTATTACTTTATTCTGGCCTCCGTGGCAGAGACTTCTCCGAACTCCTGAGATCGACTCATCGAACCCGTAGAGTTCGATAGCACCCAGGTTAAGAACCACTGCTCTAGACATTACTATCTATTTGAAGGTTGACAGGATTCTAACAATGATTAAATATAATCAAAACAAAACACAACTCAGTGGAAACATTGATTGGAGAGATACGACAACTACAGGACACATAAGGAACTAACCCTAGAATCAGGGCTGACTGCAGCTCAAATTTTTCTTTGCACACAAGGAATCATAATATATGAAATAAATTCTTAATAAGTAACAGAAATAAATTATTAGATTAAGCATCCAAAGGCTTGAAAAAAGGCTTCAGACAGGCTATATTATTACTTTGCCAACATTTTCTACAATAAACTGTTATTAAAAAGAAAATGTACAAGTTAAGTTTTTCTACACTTAATATTTTGCTTTACTTTTCAATCTGTAGCATATATCATATTTTTTGCTCCATAAGATGCACCTGACCATAAGACACACCTAAGGTTTTATGAGGAGGAAAGTAAGAAACAAAATATTCTTAACCAAATGATGTGTTAAAATATATAATAAAATAGTGTATTTTTCACTCCATAAGATGCACAGGCATTTTCGCCTCCACTTTGGGGAGGGGGGGAATGTGTCTTATGGAGCAAAATATACAGTAATATTGTGCTTAGTTAGTATGAAGATAATAATTAAAACATTTCTTTCTTGTTATCAATTGACATGACAGTTCATATCAACCCATTTATCCCTAACACCATTCAAAAAAAAAAAATGTCCAAGCAAGGAAATGGTTGATAGTTAAAAAACAAAATGAATAAAAAGGCATTTTGGAACGATGTCCTGAAGAGGATACTCCAACTAACTTAATTCTCTGAATATAAATTCTGATTTCCTACTTTTTCTGCATTTTAAAGATTTTCCACAGTTGCTATTTCTTTCATCCCTCCAATAAAACCTTTGCTATTATAGATAGTTTCATAAAAATTAGGGGAACTGAAGATCCCAGGAAAATTTTAAGGATAAAAGTGAGAGTGAGGAACTACTTAGGATAAAGACTTCTCAAAGTTACAAAGCTCACTGTTATATGAAAATATACTCATCAACTTAGATTTAAAGATCAGATAGTTAAATATAAACTAATGTTAATCTTTAAAATAAAGTTTATTTTTAATTTTTTTACTGAGCGAGAGAGACAGACATACAGGAAGGGGAGAGATGAGAAACATCAACACTCACAGTTGTGGCTCCTTAGTTGTTCACTGTGCTTCATAGGTATCTTAATGGGGGAGGTGTGAAGCCAAGCCAGTGACCCCTTGCTCAAGCCAGTGTACTTGGGCTCAAACCAGTGACCGTGGGGTCATGTCTACGATCCCATGCTCAAGCCAGTAAACCTGTGTCAAGCTGGATGAGCCCACACTCAAGCCAGTGACCTCGGAATTTCGATTCTGGGATCTCAGCATCCCAGGACGATGCTCTATCCACTGCACCACCACTGGTCAGGCAAAGGATATTTTAACCTTTACTTGAAAAACTGAGATAATTTTGTTGAGAAAAAGAAATATTGTGGAGAGCAAGATGGCGACGGAGTAGGCGGACGTACCAACTTCCAACTCCCAGAAACAAAGTGGATTACAACTCAATTATAAGAACCTGGATAAACCAACTTTGAACAAAACTAAGTGGACTCTTCAACCAAGGAACACAGAAGAAGCCACATTGAGACTGGTAGGAATAGCAAAAACGCGAAGAGGGCTGCACAGCTCCCCGGAGCAAACAGCAGCGCGGAGAGACCTGCGTGACGGGAGGAGAATTTGGCGGAGACGGAGGGACTTGGGTCACAGGAACCAAGCCCCAGCCTGCAGTCCCAGAGCCTAGAAGAGGTGTTTGGACAGTTTTGAGCTGTGAAACAAGTGAGGGAGCTCCCAGGCGTACAGTGTGGAGTATTAGGTCCCTTCCTACTCTGCTGAGGGTTGCTGTAGGGCATGGTGGGCGGCAGGACGCTGAAATGCGGTTTTGTCGGCGTGGGCAGAGGCCAAGCCGGTGGGAGCTCGGTCTAGCCCAGCAGGGTCGGAGGGGATGCGCGAAAGCGGTCCAGAAGCTGCGGGTCGGCCTTTAATCCCACTTACGAGGACAAAGCGGCAGGCCAGGAACAGGCAGAAATCTGCTCTGCAACTCTGTGCAAGCCGGCCATGAACGCGGGGACCGGGCTAGGACCAGGGACGGGCGGGGGGCTTGCGGCTGAGCTCACGCTACCAGCCACGCCCGGCCGGAGAAACTGAGGTTTGCCATTCTGTGTGCGCAAGCGGGCGCGGGTACGTGGTAGACCCCGAGACAAGTGGAAGCTCGCAGCTGAGCCCACACTAATACCCCCCCCCCCCCCCCGCCGGAGAAACCGTGATTTGGCATCCCATGTGCACGAGCGGGCTGCGAACGCGGGGGCGGGGTAGAGTCCAGGACGAGTGGAGGTCCGCAGCTGAGCGGAATCCAGCAAACACACCCTCCCCAATAAACCTTGGTTTCCGACCCTGCGCAGAAGGGCCCTGGCCTCGAGGGCGGGGCTAAAGCTCCGGACGAGCAAAAGCTTACAGCTAAGAGCATGTCAAAAGCCCCGCCTAACCCGCGAAACTGTAGCGAGCAGGCTCCGAATGCTGGTTCTGGGCGGAAGTCCGGAAATAGGCTGGTCCGCAGTTGAGTAAAGGTGCTCACCTCTATCCTTGGTCCTGAGGCTTGTGGCTTGAGTGACAGCCCCTCCCGCAGAGGAGAGGCAGAAATCACAGCAAAAGCCACAGAGGGCCGGCTCTGGCAACGCCCATACCCAACCACCCTAGGCAGCGGCAGAGGGGGTGGGGGGCCTGAAGATAGACCACACATAAAGAACACAAAGGCAACACCTAATGGACTCCAGTGGCCACAACTTGCTTATACACAGACAAAATGGGCAGGCAGAGGAATGCAAACCAAATGAATCAAGAGAAATCCCCAGAAAAGGACCTGAATGAACCAGATATAACCAAATTACCAGATGCAGAATTTAGAATAATGATAGTTAGGATGTTCAAAGAAATTAGAGCAACAATGGATAGTCATTATGAACACCTAAATAAAGAGATAACAAGTATAAAAAACGAAATTGAAATAATAAAAAAGAATCAGACAAAAATGACAAATACAGTATCAGAACTGAAGACCACAATGGAAGGAATTAAAAGCAGAATGAATCACGCTGAAGATCGAATAAGCGAGTTAGAGGACACAATAAACAAATGCACAGAAGCAGAGAAGAAAAAGGAAAAGAGACTCAAAAAATGTGAGGAAACTCTAAGGGAGCTCTGTGACAACCTGAAGAGAAACAACATTCGCATCATAGGGGTACCTGAAAAAGAGGAGAGAGGACAGGAAATGGAAACTTTGTTCAATCAAATCATAGCAGAAAACTTCTCTAAGTTAAGGCTGGGAAACACTCCACACGTTCAAGAAGCACACAGAACTCCATTAAAGAGAAACCCAAAAAGATCTACACCAAGACACATCATAGTTAAAATACCAAAGCTAATGAATAAAGAAAAAATTTTTAAAGCTGCTAGGGAAAAAAAGGCTATCACCTACAAAGGAGCCCCCATAAGGATGAAATCGGACTTCTCAACAGAAACACTTGAGGCCAGAAGGGAATGGCAAGAAATAATCAAAGTAATGCAGAACAAAAACCTACAACCAGGACTACTTTATCCAGCAAGGCTAACGTTTAAAATTGAAGGAGAAATAAAGAGCTTCCCAGAAAAAGAAAGCCTGAAGGAATTCATAAAAACCAAACCAATTCTGCAAGAGATACTAAGGGGACTGTTGTGAACATTTTAAAGGGAGAAAAGAATAGAGCAAAAGAATAATACAACTTTATAGAATAAAATGGCAATAAACAACTACATATCAATAATAACCTTAAATGTAAATGGATTAAATGATCCAATCAAAAGACATAGTGAAAAAAAAAAAAAAAGAAAGAGGGTAGCTGCATGGATAAAGAAACAGGACCCATACATATGCTGTCTACAAGAGACACAACTTAAAACAAAGGACGCACATAGACTGAACATAAAAGGATGGAAAAAAATATTTCAGGCAAATGGAAATGAAAAAAACGCCGGGGTAGCAGTACTTATATCTGACAAAATGGACATTAAAACAAAGGCTGTAGTAAGAGATAAAGAAGGACACTACATAATGATAAAGGGAACAATTCAACAGGAAGATATAACCATTATAAATATCTATGCACCAAATATAGGAGCCCCGACATACATAAAGCAGACTTTGATGGATATAAAGGGCGAGATTAACAGCAATACTATCATAGTATGAGATTTCAATACGCCTCTAACAACACTGGATAGATCCTCAAGAAAGAAAATTAATAAAGAAACAGCAGACTTAAAGGAGACACTAGATCAACTTGATTTAATAGATATCTTCAGAACTTTTCACCCTAAAGCAGTAGAATATACATTCTTCTCAAGCGCTCATGGTACGTTTTCTAGGATAGACCACATGTTAGGACACAAAAATGGTCTCAATAAATTTAAGAAGATTGAAATCACATCAAGCATTTTCTCTGATCACAATGCCACGAAACTAGAAATTAACCACAAAAGAAAAACTGAAAAATACTCAAACACTTGGAAACTAAATAGCATGATATTAAATAATGGATTAACAATGAGATCAAAGAAGAAATAAAAAAGAACACGAATAGCCTCAGCAATCTTAAAAAGAAAAAATAAAGCAGGAGGTATCACTCTTCCAGATATCAAGGTTTACTACAAGGCCATTATACTCAAGACAGCTTGGTACTGGCATAAGAACAGGCACATAGATCAATGGAACCGAACAGAGGACCCAGAAATAAACCCACAGCTTTATGGACAACTGATACTTGACAAAGGAGGAAAGAACATACAATGGAGTAAAGACAGCCTCTTTAACAAATGGTGTTGGGAACATTGGACATCTACCTGCCAAAAAATGAAACTGGACCATCAACTTACACCATTCACAAACACAAACTCAAAATGGATAAAAGATTTAAATGTAAGCCGTGAAACCATAAGCATCTTAGAAGAAAACATAGTCAGCAAGCTCTCCGACATCTGTAACAGCAGTATATTTGCAGATTTATCTTCATGGGCAAATGAAATAAAAGGCAAGATAAACAAATGGGACTATATCAAACTAAAAAGTTTTTGCACAGCTAAAGACAATAAGAACAGAATAAAAAGACAAACCACACAATGGGAGAACATATTCGACAGCACGTCTGATAAGGGGTTAATAACTAAAATTTATAAAGAACTTATAAAACTCAACAACAGGAAGACAAACAATCCAATCAAAAAATGGGCAAAAGAAATGAATAGAAATTTCTCCAAAGAGGACATACAGATGGCCAATAGGCATATGAAAAAATGCTCAACATCACTAATTATTAGAGAAATGTAAATTAAAACCACAATGAGATATCACCTCACACCAGTCAGAATGGCACTCATCAGCAAAACAACACAGAATAAGTGCTGGCGGGGTTGTGGAGCAAAGGGAACCCTTCTGCACTGCTGGTGGGAATGCAGACTGGTGCAGCCACTATGGAAAACAGTTTGGAGATTCCTCAAAAAATTAAAAATCGAACTGCCTTTTGACCCAGCTATCCCACTTATAGGAATATACCCTAAGAACACCTTAGCACTGTTCGAAAAGAAGAAATGTGCCCCCATGTTCCTGGCAGCATTGTTCACAATAGCGAAGATCTGGAACCAGCCCAAGTGTCCGTCAGAAGACGAGTGGATTAGAAAGCTATGGTACATATATACTATGGAATACTAAGCCATAAGAAATGATGACATCGGATTATTTATAACAAAATGGATGGTCCTTGATAACATTATATGAAGTGAAATAAGTAAATCAGAAAAAAAGAAAAACTGAGAACAGCATGATTTCATACATAAGTGGGACATAAAAGTGAGACTATAAGACATCGAAAAGAGAGTGGTGGTTATGGGGTGGGGGGAGGGAGGGAAGGGTGGGATAGGGAGGAGGTGAGGGACACAGGGAAAACCAGATAGAAGGTGACAGAGGACAATTTGACTTTTGGTGACGGGTATGCAACACAATTGAATGTTAAGATAACCTGGAGATGTTTTCATTAAAAAAAATAAAATTAAAAAAAAAAAAAAAAAGAAAAATTGTGAAAAGGGGAAGTGTGTTCATCTATTTTGTATAATTCATTAGAATATATAAAAATGTATTTAAGATACATATATATCCAACAACACAATATAGTATAGGAAAAGAGTACTGATCGTAAATCATTAAATAAATTCCTCCAAAAGAGAAAACAATTCCTGTCTGGTTGGCTTAGCAGAAGATTGTAGATCTAACATGTGGAAGTCCCAGATACAATTTCTGGTCAGGGCACACAGGAGAGGTGACCTTACGCTTCTGCCCATCCTGTTCCTCCTTCCCTCCCTATAGCCATGGCTCAGCTGATTTGAGCACATCAGACCCCCAAATGCTGAGGATGGCTTTGACATTGAGTCTCTCCCTCAGGCGCTAAAAATATCTCAGTTGTGTCTGGGTCCAATGAGCAGAGCATTGGCCCCAGATGGTGGATCCTTGTTGGGGCACATACAGGAGTCTATCTCTGTATCTCTCCTACTCTCACTTAAAAAAAAAAAAATTAGACAAAAATCAAGCCCTAGCTCAGTTGGTTAAGCTTTGTCCCAATGCAGAGGTTGCGGTCAGGGCACATACAGGAACAGAGTGATGTTCCTATCTCTAATAAATAAATAAACAAACAAATATTAAAACAAAATAAAAAGACAAAAATCGTAACTTTTATCGGGTAAAACCTAATCTTTCAAATTTAGCTTGTAAATTGGGCATTTAAAAATATTTGGAGGCAAAAGCTGGCCCAGATACAATAATATGCCAAACAGAAATTCATTTGTCATTAACTCCTAATTATGCTTCCCAAGAGTGAAAATTTCAAAGTACTATATTTGGTAAATAGAGAAATATATTAATATATTCAGAAATATATTAATCTATTAATCTGTGCCAAGCTGACAGATGAATTAATGCCCTTTCTCAACCCCTAAAATTAAGGTTACTCTCTTGAAAGCAGAGATTCCTATTATAGTATACTGTGATTTCTATTTTAAGCATCTGCTCATCATTTCGCTTGTTACAGGAAAAAGATACCCATTATCTAAGAATCACAGAGGATTTTCAAATAAAGCATAGTCTCTCCCTGGTATGTAATAAAGAGTGAGAACAATAAGAAGCTCATCTCTGTCTGGGCCTCAATCCACAGCCAGAAAAGCAGGAGCACCTTTACTTCAAGTGATGAAAAAGTCTCAGGGGACGGTAAGACTCTGTCTTGTCTCATACCAGAAGAACAAAAACTAGAGACTCCTGGCTATATGAAGGCTCAAAGAAAATTCCACAGGCCTAGGGGAAACATGCCCATAGCTCTGTTACCAAAAATAGGTTGCAGGAAACACAAAGCTGAGACTTTATCGAAACTTTGAGTTTTCAACTGCATGTAGTAATGTAGTAAGTACACAAAGAGAACAGCAACTGATGAAACTACTTTTGGATAATATTCAAATTGTGAATGGTTTGTAGAAATACCCAAACACTCCAACAGGGGTTAGCCAGTGAGCAACATCCTCATTAAACTGGTCATGGACAGAATGAGCGATTGTTAATGTTGGAATTCAAACTGACTGAGTGCTAGTATGATCTCCTCCAGAGAAATCTTAAATTTAAGTCTTTGTTTAGGTATGTGGCTTATTAATTGATTATTGACCCAAAATATGGCATTTCTCTCAAAGGCCAAAATTATTACTAGTGACAACAATATTGAGTAATCTTTCAAAAAAATTTAAAAACTTTTTTTAAATATCAAATAAAGGGAAAGACTATATAGATCGTAGATTAAATATACACCAGGCCATGTCTCCACAGAGCTCAATACACTTAAAATTTTTAAATATTTTTAATTGTTTGATTAATGCATTCTTTTTCTGCAAATAGACAATAAGTTACTCTTGTGTCCCAACTGCCAAGCATAGTGCTGGCACAGGGAACAGGGGTAAGGAGAGTACGTCAGTATTCCAATCACCCTCGTGTACGAGACATACAGAGCAAAACTGAGACTCCTGCAAGGCAAGAGGAGACAAAGATGTACTTGTTCATATGGTTTCACCCTTTACACTACAACTGTGTTATGGATTCTTCCACCTTAAAATTCTCTTGCCAAAACAAAATTAATATTTTAGATATTTCTCTGAATTAAAAATACATGCCTTCACTTAACAATAAATCAAGTCTGCAATCCCCCCATATTCACTGACTGACTCACATGTTCTAACTAAGGAAAATGAAGTTATTTCTAGAAATTACCTAAACTCAGAAAGAATTCTGTTATTTCATCAGTGTCAGAGTGAAATCACTGCATTTGCTCCAAAGCTATATGCATTTCCTATATTTAAACCTTCCGAACTAATTTAACAAATATTTATTAAAGGTTTTTGTGAAGAAAACACTGCTGGAAAAAGGAGATTCTATCAAGATTAACAAAAACATAGCTATTTCCCAAAACAGCTAAGAATCTTATAAAGAAAATAAAAAAAGTAACCGAAACCACCATAAAATAAGAGAAGTGCAAAAGGATCAATAAAATAAAAAGATCAAATTTGGTTCGAGGGCCCTGGCCAGTAGCTTAGTGGACAAAGCATTGGTGCAGTGTATGGACGACCTAGGTTCGATTCCTAGTTAGGGCACATAGGTAAAGCAAACATCTGCTTCTGCCCCACTCACTTTCCCTCGTTTCTCCCACCTCCCCTCCCACAGCTAGTGGCTTGATTGGTACAAGAGTGACCCTGGACACTCAGGATAACTCAGTCAGAGCATGACAGTCTCAAGCACTAAAAATAGCTCAGCATTGGGGCCATATTCGAGCATTGGCCCCAGACAGGACGGTTGGGTGAATCCTGGTCAAGGAGCATATGGGAGTCTGCCTTACTATCTCCCTTCCTCTCGCCTAAAAAAATTTTTTTTGTTGTTGTTGCATAGCTCATGAAAAATACCATGGAGAAAGTAATTCTAGTAGACTTATGAAGAACAGGCCACAGCAGAATCCACGATGACGAAGTGTAACCCACAGTCTGAAAATACCAAGTGGTCTTTACAAGGGAGAAGTAGAGGGAAATGGTAGAACATAAGACTGAAAAGATGAAAATATCATGATTGGGCCACATTTTGCATTAATATTCATAGACTAGGGACTAGAGAGTACTAGAGAATATAACAGTATGTCCACTAACTTTGTGAATTCCCCATTCCTAGTAAATGAATAAAACCTTTTAATTTTAGAGCATGGATTTGGTACTAGAAAATGCTGGTTTAAAAACCAGCTCTAAATATCAGTTTCATCATCTGTAAGTAGAAGAAAATAATGGTTTCTACTTCACAATGTAAATGCAATAGTGTATGTAAAACACTGAGAAATGCTTTTTATTTTCCTGGGAAATACAATGCTCACAAAAACTAGGGGATATTTTATCACTTCATATTCATTTTGAAATATTTCCCAATTTTTGTAAGCAGTATAGAAGCACTTGGTTTATTCATCCAACTAACATTTGTTCTGTTCCTGCTCTGCACCAGGCACTGCACTAGGAACTGGGAACAAAGTGGTGAATAAGAAAAAGCCCTAGCTTGTGACACAGTCTAATGAGAAAGGCAGACAATAAACAAATAATTAAGCATATACACATACTTTGATGCCAGAGAACAATGTGTGCTATGAAGAAAATGAAACCAACCTAAAATAATAAAGAGGGATGGAAGGAACAATTTTAAAAAGGATAGTCAGGCAAGGCTTCTTTAAGGAAAGGCTACAATCATGTCAGCTATTAGCAGTAGTAGTCAGAGATTGCTTGTAGTAACTACATATTTTAATGATGATGAGTTGAGGTTCAACTGGATTACTAATCAGACATCTTTTTTCTATAATCATTTACAAATTTTAAAAGCCTATATAAAAATTATCTAAAGATAACAATTAAATAAGCTTACAGTATTTTCCTTGTGGACAAATGACTAAAATAAATTAGACAAGAAAGACCACAGAAACTGGTACTCAAACACAAGGCCTTAAAGAGGCTTCATAGATTACATTACAATGATATTATGTATTAGTGAATTTCCTGATTAAAAAATAAATTGCCTGATTTTAGAAAGCCAAAATGTGCTCCCCCCAATACAAAATACTGGGAGACGGTCATTCGTTAAATGATTACTTACTTCACTTTCAGCAAAGTGCCTCTCTCCTTTGAGGCACAGTGAAGACCGTCTCAGTGTCTTCTCATCTCCATCATCAAAAACTAGGAGAGAAAGTAAAAATGGAAACTACTGTAGTTTTTCTCAAAGATTAACATGATGATATAAGTTATTTAATTTTCTGAGTGCAAATAGAGCTGTTGTTTAAAAAGATATTTGAAATTCAGTTCCCAACATGTTTTCTAATGAACAGCTTCAAACCTAGAGTATTTTTTCCAATTTCTAGCAAAAAAAGATATATATACCTTTAAATGAAAAAACACCTTCCCTGAAACAGAAAACACCAAATAAAAATAAGTTAGCGTGGATCAAGTGTCAATCCAGAACACTAAGGTCACCGGCTTTGAGTGCAGCCTGTTAGCTTGAGCATAGGGTCACTGGCTTGAACAGGGGATCATTCTCATGATCCCAAAGGTTGCCAGCTTAAATCCAAAGGCCGGTGGCGTAAGCTTGAGCAAGGGCACTCTGACTCAGATTGAGCTTGAGGTCCAATTCCTAAGTCAAGGCACAAAAAAGAAGCGATGCACAACTAAAGATAAAGTAACTGCTCCTCACTGTCTCTCCCCTTCTCGCTCTCAAAAAAACAAGGCATTGAAGGATGAAACTACAGTGTGTCCGAAAAGTCATGGTGCACTTTTGACCGGTAACAGGAAAGCAACAAAAGACGATAGAAATGTGAAATCTGCACCAAATGAAAGGAAAACTCTCCCAGTTTCATACCTATTCAGTGCAGTTCGATTTGGGCTCCATTTGTTGTCCTACACACATCCAAACCATAGTGAAGTTCTTGCCACACACGGATAAGGATGTCTGGTGTAACAGAGTGAATAACGTCTGTGATTCTCTGTTTTAAGTGATTAATGTCGTTGATACTTTCAATGTACACATGTTGCCTGACCAGGTGGTGGCACAGTGGATAGAGCATTGGACTGGGATGAGGAAGACCTAGGTTCGAGACCCCGAGGTCGCCAGCTTGAGCGCAGGCCCATCTGGCTTGAGTAAAAGCTCGTCAGCTTGAACCCAAGGTCGCTGGCTCCAGCAAGGGGTGGCTCGGTCTGCTGGGGGCCCGCGGTCAAGGCACATGTGAGAAAGCAATCAATGAACAACTAAGGTGTTGCGATGGCAACACAAAATTAATGATTGATGCTTCTCACCTCTCTCTGTTCCTGTCTGTCACTATCTATCCCTATTTATCCCTCTCTCTGACTCTCTCTCAGTCCCTGTAAAAATAAAAAGAACTAACAATGTACACGTGTTGCTTCACATAATCCCAAAAGTAAAAGTCTAAGGGCGTCAGATCTGGGAATCCTGGTGGCTGTGGCTTGACAGAATCCCAGCCTATCCACCACCAGGGGAATGTTCTATCCTGAAACTCACAATGGTGGCATAGTGAGGAGGAGTGTCGTCCTGTTGAAAGATGACACCTTCTGGAAATTGTGGCACTGCATACAATTCCAACATATCAAGAAAGGTGTTCGCTGTCACAGACTGTACCGCTAAAGAAAATGGGCCTACCATAAGGTGACCAGATTTTAGAATTGGTAAAGCAGGACACCATTGAAGGAGGGGGGTGTGTGTTCTTGATTAAAAATTTGGTCTATATGGAGCAAAAAAAATTTTCATAGAATGCAAAAATAGTATTGTAATATATTTTTTTAAATTTCAACATAAGTACAATTTACAAATATAATACATTAAAAATTATGTATAGTATTATTTTATTCTTTGGCATATTTCTCATTTGAGTGAATTTTTTTTACTAGATTGCTGTCATTGTTTAAAAGGTCATGAAATTTTTCACAAGAATTTGTTAAATTATATTTCACACATAAAATGGTTTTCAAAGTCTCAACACTTAATTGTGATTTTTCTGATGTCCACACTTTATTTTTATTTTTTTGTTTTGGTTTTTTTCCAGGGACAGAGAGAGTCAGAGAGAGGGATACATAGGGACAGATAGATAGGAACGGAGAAAGGTGAGAAGCATCAATCGCCGTTGGGACACCATAGTTGTTCATTGATTGCTTTCTCACATGTGCCTTGATGTGGGCCTTCAGCAGACCGAGCAACCCTTTGCTGGACCCAGTGACCTTGGGTCCAAGCTGGCGAGCTTTTGCTCAAATCAGATGAGCCCGCGCTCAAGCTGGTGACCTCGGGGTCTCGAACCTGGGTCTTCTGCATCCTAGTCCCACGCTCTATCCACTACGCCTCCGCCTGGTCAGGCCACACTTTATTTACTGTAGAAAAAACACATTCAGTCGCAGCATTAGTTCCTGGAAAGGACAGCACGTATTCTACAATTTTTAGTGCATTATTGTATGGAACATGGATTGTTTCAAAATGATGAAATATTTCTAACCATTTGTTCTCTATTGTGATTTTTGCTGATGCCCAAGATTTAACCTTTTCCTTATCAATATATATTTTTAATAATGATACCTCCTTAAAAAGTTCATTTTCGGAAATATCACTATATGGAAAATTTTGAGTGAGTCAGAGGGATCAGGTTACATGGTCCCGAATCCGATGCCTGAGCTGCACAAGCGGGCGGGAGCAGGCAGGGCAGTGCCGTCGGTGCACTTGGAGGTGGAACTCCCCGTGTTCAGCCCCACCATCCGATGGAGATCGAGCAGCTTGTGCCTTGCGGAGCAGCCCGGAGCCGCATCCCGGCGTCCAGGACACGGGCCTATGGTTAGTAAGGGGACTTGACAGCCGCTGCTCCAGCAGGTAGGTCATTCCCAAAGTTCTTTGTTTCAGGGCCCCACAAAGGGCAGCCAGCTCTTGCGGTAGTGCGGGCGCTTCCAGGTCGAGGCAGGGTCTCCTCGCCGAAAACCGTATATTCCCTTCCCATTCTCCCGCCGTTCCCTAATTTTTCATGCATTCTTTCCAAAAATTGGGACTTTTTTAAAACGCCGTGGGACGTGGGACAAATTGTTAAAAATCGGGACTGTCCCAACAAAAGTGGGACATCTGGGCAATTTAGTTTATCACCTTATCATGCATCAGGTCACACCACACATTCACTTTAGGGGTGTTACATTTGTACTCAACGTAGGCATGAGGATGTTCAGCAGCCCATATTCGGACGTTATGGCGATGAACATGTCCACAGATATGGAAGGTCGCCTCATCGCTAAACACAATCTTCTGCAAAAATCTTGCATCATTGTCGATCTCATGAAGCATATCTGTAGCAAACGTGCTTCATGTGGGTCTATCCGCTGGTTTGATAGCGTGCGACAGCCGCAATTTGTACCCCGTAAAACAAGGACGTTTCTTTAACACCTTATGAACTGTAGTCTTGCTTAGGTGTAATTGCCGAGCACATGCACGCAAAGATTTTTTAGAGCTCCTCAGGTAGCTATCGCATATACCCTCTACAGACTTGTCACTGACTGATGGCCTACTAGAACAGGGTTTTTCCACCAAACTGCCGGTTTCCTTCAACTGCTTATCCCACCGAGAAATGTTATTCCTATGTGGTGGCGCTTCATTATAAACGTGCCGATATTCACATTGCACTTTGGTCACAGATTCAAATTTAGCGAGCCATAGAACACACTAAACATTCCTCTGTACCATCCACATCTCGACTAGCATGGCCGTGGGATGCTCTGCTATATACACAGTGTTACGTCATCATTTACACACACGCACATGCTGCCACATCATCCTACAGAAACTAGGAGGGTTTTCCTTTTATTTGGTGCAGATTTCACATTTCTGTTGCTTTCCTGTGACCGGTCAAAACTGCACCAAGACTTTACGAACATACTGTATTTAAAATGTTAATTAACACTTCTCAATATGATAAAGGAAAGACAAATTTTCCAGATGACACCAACAAATTTACTAAAGAAACAGAAAGTATAAATTTCTACATTTAGAGTGCCCTTACAAAATTACTTTTTTTAAAAAAAAATTTCTTTTTATTTATTTATTTTAGAGAGGAGACACAGAGTGAGAGAGAGAGAGAGAGAGAGAGAAAGGGGGGGAGGAGCTAGAAGCATCAACTCCCATATGTGCCTTGACCAGACCAGTGCAGGGTTTTGAACTGGCGACCTCAGTGTTCCCAGGTCGACGCTTCATCCACTGCGCCACCACAGGTCAGGCCAAAATTACTCTATTTTTATTTAAAGCAGGATTTCTCAACACCAGCACTACTAATACTTTGGACAACTTTTTCATGGGGGCTGTCTTGTGCACTGTGGGATATTAAATAGCACCCCTGGCCACTACATGTCAGTAGCAACCCCATTTCCAGGTGTGGTAAAAAAAAATGTCTGCAGACATTGCCAGATGTTCCCAGAGTGAATTTGCCTCCAGTTGAAAACTACTTATTTAAAGTGCTAAAAAGTCCCACCAAATTTACTGTAAGTTTATATATAGACAGAACATATATATACCATGTACTACATTACTCCAAATCATGGGAAGAAGAGTATATCTTTTTTCTTTTTTTCTGGCAAGAATGGAGGGGGGAGGCAGACAGGGATAGACAAAAAGGGAGTGAGGTGAGAAGCATCAACTCATAGCTGCAGCACTTTAGCTGTTCACTTATTGCTTCTCATACGTGCCTTGACCGGGGGTCTCCAGCTGAGCCAGTGACCCTTTGCTCAAGCCAGCAACCTTGGGATCAAGCCAGTGACCACGGGGTCATATCTATAATCCCACATTCAAACTAGTGACCTTGGGGTTTCGAATCTGGGTCCACAGCATCCCCGGTCAACGCTCTAGATGCTGTGCCATCACCTTGTCAGGCAAGAGTTCTTCTATTTTAAAAAACGTTGCCAGGCATTAAGTTTTAGAAATAGCAGTTTTTGCTTAAATACCAAAATTAAGTTCTTATATACTATATGAGCCTTCACATTATGTGAGACTGAATAAATAACTTTTAGTACATTATTTTAATGCTATAACTAAAACATGGAACAGCAAAAATGCCACATTTGCCTGACCAGGCGGTAGCGCAGTGGATAGAGCGTCAGACTGGGATGCAGAAGACCCAGGTTAAGACCCCAAGGTTGCCAGCTTGAGCGGCCCATCTGGCTTGAGCAAAAGCTCGCCAGCTTGGACCCAGGGTCGCTGGATCCAGCAAGGGGTTGTTCGGTATGCTGAAGGCCCACGGTCAAGGCACATGTGAGAAAGCAATTAATGAACAACTATGGTGTTGCAATGGCAACAAAAAACTAATGATTGATGCTTCTCATCTCTCTCTGTTACTGTCTATCTGTCCCTATCTATCCCTCTCTCTGATTCTCTGTCCCGGTAAAAAAAAAAAAAAAGCCACATTTATGAGACTAACAACCATACCTAATTACAATAATAATTCACTATACAGACTTGCTCTTAGTCTTATAACCCATATAAAATCAAATATTTTCTTATGTCTCAAAAAGTTATATCAAATTTTGACACCACCAAAGATATTAGGTGTTTATATCTCTCAGGTCATTAAAGAGTAAGGATTATTACCATTCAATAAATAATGCTGGAATAATGGACTATCAATTTTTTAAAAGGTATCTGATCATATTTTAGAATGTTAAAAAGAGTAAACTAGGTAAAATAAAAAATTGTTTGTAGCCTGACCTGTGGTGGCGTAGTGGATAAAGCGTCGACCTGGGAACACTGAGGTCGCCAGTTCAAAACCCTGCACTGGTCTGGTCAAGGCACATATGGGAGTTGATGCTTCTAGCTCCTCCCCCCTTTCTCTCTCTCTCTCTCTCTGTCTCCTCTCTAAAATAAAATAAAATAAAAAATCTAATCTCATTTAAAAAAAATATTAAAAAAAATTGTAAAACAACAGCTATAAATTGAAGACTACATTGGAAAATAAATTTAACACTGAGGGAAGGAAGATCTTAAACAAAATTCAAATCTAAACTGCAAAGAAAGAAGTGATAGGTAAACTCACTACATGAAAATTCACAGTAGAGATAAGAATAAAGCAATATGAGAAAAATATTTGCAACTAAAGCAGCAAAGGCTTAATATTCAGAATAAGTAAAGAAACCACATCCTAGAAATAACAGGAAAGAGAGAACCATCCTAAGAGGAGAACAAGGAAGAATGGGAAGACACTATAACCGTACAGGTTGCAGCAAAAGTAGGTCTATAGTTATGAATATGCAAAACAGAATTTATTCTTATATTATTTATTATTGTATTATTTTACATATGAACAACTGTAAACCTACTTTTGCCCCTCTCTGTATAGATAAATGTTCCTTTTGATAAACATGTGAAAAGACGTTTTATCTCACTAGTAATCATGAAAGGGGCATATTAAAACAAAACTCAGGCCCTGGCTGGTTGGCTCAGTTTTAGAGCGTCGGCCCGGTGTATGCAAGTCCTGAGTTCGATTCCCAATCAGGGTACACACGAGAAGTGCCCATCTGCTTTTCCACCCTTCCTGCTCTCCTTCCACTCTCTCTCTCTCTTCCCCTCTTGCAGCCAAGGCTCCACTGAAACAAAGATGGCCTGGGTGCTGAGGATGGCTCCATGGCTTCCACCTCAGATGCTAGAATGGCTCTGGCCAAAACCGAGTAATGCCCCAGATGGGTAGAGCATTGCCCCTCTGGTGGGCATGCCAGGTGGATCCCTGGCCCGGTCATTGTGGGAGTCTGACTGCTTCCCCAGTTCTAACTTCAGAAAAATACCAAAAAAACAAACAAACAAAACTCAGAGACTACTTTGTGTCCACATGGGCAAAAATGTAAAAAGATTACTATCACCAACTTTGACAACAGCTGGAAAAACAAGTGCACTCATACACTGCTCATGAAAGTGTAAATTAATACAGTCTTTGAGGAAGGCAGTTTTCATTAGCAATTAAAGTTTTAATGCCTGACCAGTAGTGGAGCAGTGCACTGAGTGTCAATCTGGGACACTGAGGTCCCAGATTTGAAACCCTGAGGTCTCTGGCTTGAACCCAAGTTTGCTGGTTTGAGCAATGAATGGGTCACGGACTCAACTTGAGCCCCCCAATCAAGGTATGCAAGAGAAGCAATCAATGAACAACTAATGTGAAGCAACTACAAATTGATGCTTCTCAATCTGTCTTTCCCTCTTCCTCTCTCAAAGTCAATAAAAATAAAGTACATTTCACATCAATCTCTGTCTAGTTCCCAATGTATACACCAGGAAAATACTAGAATAATGTGCATGTACAAAAGACATTTAATTCAGTGTTTATTGTAACGGGGATAAAAAACAGGAACATGATTGGTAAAAAACAAACAAACATACTGGTATATCAAATTTCTCTATTGCACAACAAAATAAATATACTTAAATGTACACTTAAAATAGTCAAGATGGGCCTGGCCAGATAGCTCAGTTGGTTAAAGCACCATCCTAATAAACCAAGGTTGTAGGTTTGATCCCTGGTCAAGGCACATACAAGAATTAAACAATTTGGCCTGACCTGTGGTGGCGCAGTGGATAAAGCATCGACCTGGGAACCCTGAGGTCGCCAGTTCAAAACCCTGCACTGGCCTGGTCAAGGCACATATGGGAGTTGATGCTTCCAGCTCCTCCCCCCTTTCTCTCTTTCTCTCTCTCACTCTGTGTCTCCTCTCTAAAATAATTAAAAAAAAAAAAAGAATCAAACAATGAATGCATAAATAAGTAGAACAACAAATGAATGTTTCTCAAAACCCAGTAAAATTTAAATTTTTTTCTTAATAATTAAGATGGAAAAAGAAATTTCTCTAAGATACATCTTGAAGTGAAAAAAGCTAGAAATTCAATTCTATACTGATAACAATAACTTCAAGTTATATATTATATAAGTACTAATGAAATACATTTTTTAAATATCTGGAAAGATAACCATTAAAAGCAATGATTTCTATGCACTAGAGGAAGTAAAGCAAGAAAACTTTGCATTTGGTTATATTATCTTTGAAAATACATTTTTAAAAGATGTATCTCCTTACCAACAGTGTACCAACTCGCATCTGTTAATTTATTGATAACAGCTTCCTGATATACACCATCAAGATTCTTCACTTCCACAACAGCTCCAACCTAAAGAATTATAAAAGTTAGAAAAACTTTTAGAAAATAAGTGAACAAACCAAACACTGGCTTTGTATTTTTTAATTTGTGGTAAAGTATAAAATTACTGACTTGATTTGTGTTGAGGTTATCCACCACTGTTTTTGTAGTATCAGTGAAAATGTCAACATAGTAAAGATGGAAATAATATCTGTACTATGAAAAGTGTCGAGCCTGTTGTACCATAGAAGTATCTTGGGAACCACCAGGGGTCCTCAGAACTTACTTTGAGGACCAGAACAACTGTATTAAAACTGTCCTTGCCACATAGTAGCACTTCTCTTTGAAGAAGGCTGAGGAATGGTATAGATAATAAATAGCTTTGAAGTCTACTTATGAGTTAAAACGTAACACTAATGACAATCATTTAAAATTTATTTTATTTTTATTTTATTCATTTTAGAGAGGAAACACAGAGTGAGAGAGAGAGAGAGAGAAAGGGAGGAGGAGCTAGAAGCATCAACTCCCACATGTGCCTTGACCAGACCAGTGCAGGGTTTTGAACTGGCGACCTCAGTGTTCCCAGGTCGACGCTTTATCCACTGCGCCACCACAGGTCAGGCAAATGATAATCATTTAAAATATTTTCCATTTGATCAAGAAAATGCTGAGTTACATTTATGTGATCTTTACAACTACATCAAACTAAAAAGATTGTGCACAACAAAGGAAACTATCGAGAAAATGAAAGGCGATCTATTGAATAGGACAAAATATTTGCAAATCATTAATCTGACAAAGGGTCAATACCCAAAATATATAAAGAACTCATACAATTCAACAGTAACACAAACTATCCAATTAAGAAATGGGCAGAGAATCTGAACAGACATTTTTCAAAAGACATACAGATAACCAACAGGTACATGAAAAGATCATTAACATTAAACATCAGAGAAAAACACATCAAAACCATAAGAAGATATTAACTCACACCTGTGAGAAGGACCAGTGTCAAAAGAAATAAGTATCAGCGAAGACCAGGAGAAAAGGAAACCACTGTGCATTGTTGGGAGAAGTGGAGAAGCCACTATGGAAATCAGTATGGAGGTTCCTCAAAAAAATTAAAAGTAGAACTACCATAGAATCCAGCAATTTTATTTTTGACTTTTTATCCAAAATAATGAAGATGCTAAATTTAAAAAGATATGCACCCCTGGCCTGACCTGTGGTGGCGCAGTGGGTCAAGTGTCGACCTGGAACGCTGAGGTCGCCAGTTCAAAACCCTGGGCTTGCCAAGTCAAGGCACATATGGGAGTTGATGCTTTTTGCTCCTCCCCCCATTCTCTCTCTCTCTCTTTCTCTCTCTCTTCTCTAAAATGAATAAATAAAAATAATTAAAAAAAAGATATGCAACCCCATGTTCAATGTAACATTAACCACAACACTGAAGACATGAAAGCAACGTGTTTATAAATGAATGGATTAAGAAAATATGGTGTGTGTGTGTATGTATGTACGTACGTGTATATATATATATATATATATATATATATATATATATATAATTATTTAGCCATAAAAAGGAAATCCTGTTGCCTGACCAAGCGGTGGCGCAGTGGATGGAGCGTCGGACTGGGATGCGGAAGACCCAGGTTTGAGACCCCGAGCTCGCCAGCTTGAGCACGGGCCCATCTGGCTTGAGCAAAAGCTCGTCAGGTTGGACCCAAGGTCGCTGGCTCCAGCAAGGGGTTGCTCGGTCTGCTGAAGGCCTGCGGTCAAGGCACATGTGAGAAAGCAATCAATGAACAACTAAGGTGTTGCCATGGCAACAAAAAACTAATGACTGATGCTTCTCACCTCTCTCCGTTCCTGTCTGTCTGTTCCTGTCTGTCTGTCCCTATCTATCCCTCTCTCTGTGTCCCTGTAAAAAAAAAACAAAAAAAACCACACGGAAATCCTGTCATGTAACCTAGGTGGACCCTGAGAGAATTATGAGGATTATGAAAGATAATATATGCAAAAGTCAAATGAAATCAGAAAGAGAAAAACGAATACTGCTAAACATCATTTACATGTGGATGCTAAACAAACAAACCAAGCTCATAAATAAGAGGAACAGATTGATGGTTGCTAGAAGGTGGGGTGGTTGATGAAGGGGGTCAAAAGAGACAAACTTACAAATAAATAAGTCATTAGGATGTAATTTATAGCATGCTGACTAGCAAATAATTCTGTATCTCACATTTGAAATTTTTTAACAATAAATCTTAAAATTCCTTCTGAAAAGAAAAAGAAAAAAGTTTTTGTAACTATGTGTGGTGGATTTTAACTACATTTACTGTGATGAACAGTTTGAGATGTATAAAAAAACAGAATCATTATGCTGTACACCTGAAACGAATATGTCAGTTATGCCTCAAATGAAGTAAAATGTATATGGTCTTTACAGTGATAACAAAATAAACTTGTTCAGAGAAGAGACTATTAACCACCCACAATTCTTAAAAGAGGGAAAGAAATTCCAGAAAATAAACAAAATTTTCATTAACTGACTACAATAAAAAGTAAATTTTTTAATTTAATACTCAAGTGATATAGGTATTTTTTTCATGTGAACTCATTAAAAATAAATTTAGATCAATTTTTTTAAAGCTATACAATATATAAGGAAATAATTTAAAAACATTCCAATAAATCATGGGAGAGTATGTGTTCTGAACATCCAGAGAGCACAATGCTTCAATTATATAGGTTGTGAGACTATCAGAGTTTTGGTTTTCCCATTACTGGTGGCAAGTCCTTGGTCGAATTACTTTACTTCCTTCAGTTTCTCTTCTATAAAGAGCAGTTATGAGGATTAAGAAGATAATAAAGGCCCTGGTCAGTTAGCTCAGTGGATAGAGCACTGGCCTAGTGTATGAATGTCCCGGGTTCAAGTCCTGGTCAGGGCACACAAGAGAAGTGACCATCTACTTCTCTTCCCATCTCTCTTCCCCTCTCACTCCCCCCCACAGCCAGTGGCTCTACTGGTTTGAGCGTTGGACGCAGGGATTGAGGATAGCTCAGTTTATCAGCCCTAGACAGGGGTTGCGAGGTGGATCCCGGTTGGGGTGTGTGCAGGAGTCTATCTTCCCTGCTCTCACTTAAAAAAAAAAAAAAAAAAAAGATAATACTGCTAAATAAATGGTGGCTAACATCATATTATAAGTACACGTGTTTTTTTGTCCTTTTTGTCCCGAAAAGTGATAAACTTGTGCAAGTAATGTTAAAGATGGCGCCTAAATACACACATCTATCTAAACCTCCAAAAAGTACAGCTTCATGAATAAAGGATTTTCTTGCATCTACAAATGTTTCTTCAATTCTGTTATCATCACTTTAAGTTTACCCAGCAAGGCCAATGTCCATTTTCAGACATTCAAAAGGTCCAAACAGCACACAGTAGCTTACCCACACATTCCCTTTATCTTGGTCACGAATTAAAAGTAAAGCAACACTTATTTCAATGGCCAATGAAGAAAAGTGAATGCAAAAAAATTAATCTATCTGCAATGAACATGTTCATCCCTTGTGATTGCCTAATGACTTCCCCCGCCAAATTTCATTTGCTAGTAGTTACTTTAAAGAATTATAAGCTCTGAGGGCTGTTTTGTTTTTCTCTTTTCACATTATCATAGAACTTACACCACAATCTTAATGATGTAGATGAATTACATTAACTATTAACTCTGAAAAATCTATCATGTTAGTCAGTGATACATGGTGAGACCAAAACTGACAAGTAATAAAGAGCAACCAATGTTTCTTTGATGTTCATTTGGTTTCTAAACAGTAATATTTCATTGTCATATCAGGTTTTATTGAGCATTAAATCTACTCTTTTCTATTAGTCTAGTCAGAGAGAAATACACATTTATCAACTCGGTAACAAAATAGTCAATGAATTAAAAAGAAATGGCAAAGTATAATCATTACTGTTTTTCCCAATGAAGCACTGAAATTAATAATGAATAAATAAATGAATTACCTTTAGTGGGCCCTTTATGTGGTCATCTTGAACTTCTACTGTTGAAGAATCATGCCTAAATGTTACCTAGAAACAATAAATTTAATTAGCAAGATGTATACACACACACCGAATCAAGCAACACAAGCTCATCAATGCACAAATTCATTTTTTTTCCCCACAGAGACAGAGAGTCAGAGAAAGAGATAGATAGGGACAGACAGGAACGAAGAGAGATGAGAAGCATCAATTATTAGTTTTTTGTTGCTGTTGTGACATCTTAGTTGTTCATTGATTGCTTTCTCACATGTGCCTTGAGCGCGGGCCTTCAACAGATTGAGTAACCCCTTGCTGGAGCCAGCAACCTTAGGTCCAAGCTGGTGAACTTTTGCTCAAACCAGATGAGCTCGCGCTCAAGCTGGCGACCTTAAGGTCTCGAACCTGGGTCCTTCTGCATCCCAGTCTGACGCTCTATCCACTGCGCCACCGCCTGGTCAGGCACAAATTCATTTCTATTATGAGTAACTCAAACAAACAACTCTGCCTACTTTATATAAAATCTCAATCCCTAAATAGATTAACTAAAAATTTATTATTTACACAACTCAGATTAAATTACTTGATGTTTCACATATCATACTTTGTTCAATACTACTAGTTATTAGTTTAATAGCACCATTTCTTTTCCTAAAATATGAGGAAAGAAGAGGTGGAAATCTAAAGCTATTAGGTACTACAGATGACCCTTAAACAAAATGGAGGTTAGGGGCATGAACCCCCCAACCCCAAAGCTGAAAATGGACATATAACTTCTGAGTTACACAAAACTTAACTCTTAACTGCCTACTAATGACCAAAAGCTTTATCGATAACAAAGAGTTGATTAACACAAATTTTGCTTGCTATATACTGTATTATATTACATTATGTTGTATATCATATACTGTATTCTTACAATAAAGGAGGCTTCTAGAACAAAATGTTAAGAAAAATCATTAAAACAGAAAATACATTTACAGTATTTATTGAAAAAAATCTGCATATAAGTAGACCCGCAGAGTTCAAATTCATGTTTCTCAAGGGTCAAATATATACCATTTTGTGAAGGCCTAGCTTAATCATAAGCAGTAGCAACAAACATTTAATGAAAGCTAAGTATCAATCTCAAGAATCAAACCTATCATTGTCACAACAACCTTATTAGATAGGTATAACCGTTCCCATTTTACTGATAAGAAAATTAAGGGACAAAAAGTGCAAGTAACCGGTCCAAGATCTCAGAACTAGTAAATGATAGAGATAAAATTCAAATTTAGACAGTCTAGCTCCAGAACTTTACTATAGAAACCAGATGTGAGGGTTCAAATTTAAATATTTAATTAGTTGGTGAAAAACAAGATAGCTTCCAGTATTCAGCACTATACTTCCCTACACAAGCAAGAGTTCTCACAGGGAAGGCACCATTAACATGGTCTTATCCGATGTGTGCGGTAAACAATCTAGGCAACAGTCTAACATAGCAGCCACGAAAGGAGATGTCCTATACTAACAGTACCCCAGGCATTTTTGTCTCATAAAAGCATTATGCCACTTTATTTAAAGTATGTGTGTAGGAAACTGCGCCATTCACTTAGACTAAGGATGAAGACCGTGTCTTAAGACCAGAGTTTCCAGTTTCAATACCTTATATAGTGCTTAATACATAGTAAATACTCAACAAATGAAAACTGGTGGTGAAGAAGTTTATCAATAAATTGTTGCAAAATTTACTGACTTTGAATCATAAACAGATTTTGGAGCACCAGTGTATCAAGTCAGAACAGAAAATGCCACTATAAGGGCACTGTAGAGTACTGACATACACCAATCACAAGAGCTCACAGGCACCAAGCATGTGAAACTGAAGAAAAGGTGGGGCCAAGACTAGCATCCTATAAGCTTACAGCTGAAAGCCCTACCGCCATGTTCTGAACTAGGGGGTATAAACTAGAATCATCCAGGAAGCTTTTTAAATACACCCATGCATAAGGAAGGAACATGGGCATGAACAAAGCTCCAGAAGAGAATGATACTCTCTACAGGCAGTACAGAACCTCTATGAACTATTTACTGGTGATATTTAAAGCCATGCTTGATATGGTATCTGCTAATCTGAATTATAAATCCCTTGAGGACAGAGATTAGGTCATCTTCCTATCCCTCCCCTCCCCACCTAATAATGTCTTGTACAGTTTCCACTTAATAAATAGATGAAAAATAAATATCTACCTTCAACTATATCATTTTTCCCATCTTTTTCAATATTGATAATTTATTAAAATGTAAACAATTATATTTCTTTTTCTGTATTATCTGAGATAAAACACAAATATTTTAGAAAGATTTTTTAATAAAGGTAGAGGATAAGGAATCAACAACTAGATCTACCACAGTTCATAGTTATAAGGCACCATAAACTATAAATCACACATCAATTTCCTGGTTAAAATGAAAGGATGGGTGTCAAAATGAATAAACTAGGATGATTCCCATTCTGCCACTAATTTGCTATAATAGCCTTGGAGAAGGCCATTATACACTAACCCTGTATGAGCATCATTTTCCTTACAATAAAATGAAGGAATAAACCACATGACTTTTAAGGTATTTTCCAGCTCTAAAAGGCTAACTATAATACAAATAATACCAAGTCTGTATATACTAAAGTGGCATTCAAAATACCAAATGTACTCATCTAATTTCATTCCATCTGGAATACTTTAAAACCACAAATAATGTTCTTTTCCTCCCCAGGTATTTTTAAAACCATACCTCCAAGAAACTAAACATACTGCAGAAAAAAATTATTAAATATATTCACTAAAGTTTAAATATCAAACACTAAACACAAGTTATAAAATCTATGTATACCGTACCTTGACTTTGACAAGTCTTTTTGCTGTCTTGATCTTGGCTTCACAAAAGGCTCCTCTGTATTTAGCACTCACATCAGTTCCGACTGTTAAATAGGGAGGCTCATCAATGGCCTAAAAATGCAAACAAATTAGATATAAGCTCTCTAATTCTTTCTCTCAATCAGATTTCGGAATGGTAGGACTAATCCTGTTATAGCTTTAGAAGTTGTAATAGTGAAGTATGTATTTACTAACAAGAACGATCTAAAAAATACTTAATAGGCAAAATATATCTCATAAAGTCTATTTAAATGTACTAAATGCACATCATATAAAATATAAAGTCACCTTTTCCTCTATATAAAATTTATATTACCCATAATATGAATTAGCTCAATCACAAGTCTACACAATCCCTGTCACCTTCTTCCATTCATCATTCATTCAAATATATATTTACTATATGACCACAAGAAGGCAAATTCTTAAAGCTCAAAGTCAGAGAAAATTTCTTTAAATAGGCTCTATCACCCTGGCCGGTTGGCTCAGCAGTAGAGTATTGGCCCGGTGTGTGGAAGTCCTGGGTTCGATTCCTGGCCAGGGCACAGAGGAGAAGCGCCTATCTGCTTCTCCACCCTTCCTCCTCTCCTTTCTGTTTGTCTCTCTCTCCCCCTTCAGCAGCCAAGGCTCGATGGGAGCAGGGTTGGTCCAGGTGCTGGGGATGGCTCTATGGCCTCTATCTCAGGCTCTAGAATGGCTCCGGTTGCAGCCGAACATCGCCTCCTAGTGGGCATGCTGCGTGGATACTGGTGGGGCACATGAGGGAGTCTATCTGCGACCCCCCCCCCCACTGCTCTCTTTTATTTTGGGAGAGGGGGGGCTGGCTCTATCTTCACAGGCACCCAAATTCTTAATTAGAATGGCATAAAAGAGGCAGAGGGAATTACAAGTATTCAAACTACAAAATCTATCTAGGAAGTCTAAAATAAAACAGCCAAAATGTCTCAAATGCTTTGGGGCACAGGTTCACTGTTTCTTCATCCTTCTACATTAAATAATATTTTAAGTTTCCCCACTTGAGATTTAGTTTTTCTTTTTGTATTTAATTAATTGTGTTTACATAGATTGTAGGGTAACCCCGACTGCATCCCCTCTCCTCATATTGCCCTCCACATCTCCCTTACTCCCCTCCCTACAGCGCCCTCCTCCCTTCCCTTCAGGTTTATCCCATACTATCATCCCCTTGCCCTCTGTCCTCTTCTCCTCTGGTTCCTTTGATCCATCCTCTGTCTCAATTCCTTTCCTCAGTTCTCAATGTTCCTTGGATTCCTCAAATGAGTGAGGTCATATAATATTTCTCTTATTCTGCCTGGCTTAGTTCACTCAACATAATAGTTTCCAGGTCAATCCATATTGTTGCAAAAGGTAATATTTCCTTCTTTTTCATGGCCCCATAGTATTCTATATATGTACCAAGGCTTTTTAATCCATTTGTCCACTGATGGATACTTGGGCTGTTTCCAGATCTTCACTATTGTGAACAATGCTGCCATAAGTATGAGGGTGCATTTCTTTTTTTCAGTCGGTGACATGGTGTCCTTGGGATATATTCCTGTAAGTGGGATAGCTGGGTCAAAGAGCAGTTCCATTTCTAATTTTTTAAGGAACTTCCATATTGTTTTCCACAGTGGCTGCACCAGTCTGTATTCCCACCAGAAGTGCAGGAGGGGATCCCCTTTCTCCACATCCTTGCCAGCACCTATGTGTTTTGCTAATGAGCGCCTTTCTGACTGGTGTGAGGTAGTATTTCATTGTGGTTTTAATTTGCATTTCTCTAATGATTAGTGATGTTGCGCATTTTTTCATATGCCTATTGGCCATCTGTATGTCCTCTTTGGAGAAGTGTCTATTCATTTCTTGTGCCCATTTTTTGATTGGATTGTCTTCCTGGTGTTAAGTTTTACAAGTTCTTCATGAATTTTGGTTATTAAACCTTTATCAGATGTGTTATCGAATATGTTCTCCCATTGTGTGGTTCGTCTTTTTATTCTGTTCATTTTGTCTTTAGCTGAGCAAAAGCTTTTTAGTTTGATATAGTCCCATTTGTTTATCCTGTCTTTTATTTCATTTGCCTGTGGAGATAAATCAGCAAATATATTACTTTGGTAGATGTTGGAGAGTTTACTATGTTTTCTTCTAGAATGCTTATGGTTTCACAGCTTACATTTAAGTCTTTATGCATTTTGAGTTTATTTTTGTGCATGGTGTAAGTTGGTAGACTAGTTTCATTCTTTTTTGCAAGTAGTTGTCAACTTTTCCCAAAACCCTTTTGTTAAAGAGACTGTCTTTACTCCATTGTATACTCTTACCTCCTTTGTCAAATATCAATCGTCCATAAAGCTGTGGGTTTATTTCTGGGTTCTCTGTTCTGTTCCATTGATCTATATGCCTGTTCTTATGCCAATACCAAGATGTTTTGAGTACAATGGCCTTGTAGTATACCTTGAAATCAGGAAGTGTGATACCTCCCGCTTTATTCTTCTTTTTAAAGATTGTTAAGGCTATTCGTGTTCTTCTTTGGTTCCATATAAATTTTTGGAATATGTGTTCTATATCTTTGAAGTATGTCATTGGTATTGCATTGGATTTATAAATTGCTTTGGGTAATATAGACATTTTAATGACGTTTATTCTTCCTAACCATGAACACGGTATATACTTCCACTTGTTTGTGTCTTCCTTGATTTCTTTTATCAATGTTTTATAATTTTCTGAGTACAAGTCTTTAACCTCCTTGGTTAAATTTACTCCTAGGTATTTTACTTTTTTGGTTGCAATAGTGAAGGGGATTATTTCCTTAATTTCTCTTTCTGACATTTCATTGTTCATGTATAGAAATGCCTCTGATTTCGGAGTGTTAATTTTATATTGTGCCATCTTGCTGAATTTGTTTGTTAGGTGCAGTAGTTTTTTGACTGAGACTTTAGGATTTCTATATACAGTATCATATCATCTGAAAATAAGGATAGTTTTACTTCTTTTCCAGTTTGGATGCCTTTTATTTTTTCTTCTTGTCTGATTGTTGTAGCTAGGACTTACAGTACTATGTTGAATAAGAGTGGTAAAAGGGGACACCCCTGCCTTGTTCCTGATTTTAGGGGAATTGCTTTTAATTTTTGTCCATTAATTATGATGTTGGCTGTAGGTTTGTCATAAATGGCCTTTATCATGTTAAGGTATGTTCACTGTATTCCCACTTTGCTAACAGTTTTGATCATAAATGAGTGCTGGATTTTATCAACTGCTTTTTCTCCATCTATTGAAATTATCATGTGGTTTTTCTCTTTCCTTTTGTTTATGTGGTGAATCACATTAATTGATTTATGAATGTTGTACCATCCGTGTCTTCCCAGAATAAATCCCACTTGATCGTGATGTATGATTTTTTTCAGGAATTGATGAATCCGGTTTGCTAATATTTTGTGGAGGACTTTTGCATCTAAATTCATCAGGGATATCGGCCTATAATTTTCTTTCTTTGTGTTGTCTTTGCCTGGTTTTGAAATCAGAATTATGCTTGCCTCATAAAAGGAACTTAATAGTGTTCCTTCCTCTTGAATTTTTTGAAATTGCTTGAGAAGGATAGGAGTTAGTTCTTTGCATATTTGGTAGAATTCACCAGTGAATCCATTGGGCCCAGGGGTTTTGTTTTTTGGGAGCTTTTTGATAACTGTTTCAAATCTCTTTTGTTGTAATCGGTCTGTTTAGGTTTTCTGATTCTTCCAGATTGATTTTTGGAAAATTATATGTTTCAAGGAATTGTCCATTTCACCTAGGTTATTTAATTTTTTGTCATAAAGTTCTTCATGGTATTTTCTTACAATATTTGGTATTTCTGTTGTGTCAGTTATTTCTCCACTCTCATTTCAAGTTTTATTTATTTGAGTCCTCTCTCTCTTTCTCTCTCTCATTTTTTTTACAGGGACAGAAAGAGAGAGAGAGAGATAGATAGGGACAGACAGATGGGAACGGAGAGAGACGAGAAGCATCAATCATCAGTTTTTCATTGAGACATCTTAGTTGTTCACTGATTGCTTTTTCATGTGCCTTGACCACGGGCCTTCAGCAGACCGAGCAACCCCTTTGCTGGAGCCAGTGACCTTGGGTCCAAGATGGCGAGATTTTGCTCAAGCCTGATGGGCTCGCGCTCAAGCTGGCGAGCTTGGGAAGTTGAACATGAGTCTTCTGCATCCCAGTCCTACGCCCTATCCACTGCGCCACCGCCTGGTGACGCTCTCTTTTTTTCTTGGTGAGTCTGGTTAAAGGTTCATCGATCTTGTTTACCCTTTCAAAGAACCAGCTCTTGGTTTCATTGATCCTCTGTATTGTTTCTTTAGCCTCTATGTAATTTATTTCTGGTCTGATCTTTCAAGCTTCTTCAGGAATGCCTGTAGTGCTATGAACTTCCCTCTCATGACTGGTTTAGCTCTGTCCATAAATTTTGAGTTGTTGTTACGTTATCATTTGTTTCTAGGAATTTTTATTTCTTCTTTGATTTCACTGTTTACCCATTTGTCATCTAACAACATGCTATTTAGTTTCCATGTGTTTGAATATTTTTCAGTTTTTCTGTTGTGGTTGATATCTAGTTTCATGCCATTGTGCTCAGAGAAAATGCGTGATATGATTTCAATCTTCTTAAATTTGTTGAGACCACTTATGTGTCCTAACATGTGGTCTACCCTAGAAAATGTACCATGAGCACTTGAAAAGAATGTATATTCTGTTGCTTTAGGGTGAAAGGTTCTGAAGATATCTATTAAATCCAGTTGATCTAGTGTGTTATTTAAGTCTGCTGTTTCTTTGTTAATTTTCTTTCTTGAGGATCTATCTAGTGATGTAAGTGGGGTATTGAAACCCCCTACTATTGTAGTATTGCTGTTGATCTTGCCCTTTATATCCATAAAAGTCTGCCTTATATACCGTGTGTCCATAAAGTCATGGTGGACTTTTGACCGGTCATAGGAAAGCAACAAAAGACAATAGAAATGTGAAATCTGCACCAAATAAAAAAATAAAAAACTCTCCCAGTTTCATAACTATTTTGTGCAGTTCCTTATGGGCTCCATTTGTTACCCTACACACATCCAAATGATAGTGAAGTTTTTGCCTCACACGGGTAAGGACGTCTAGTGTAACAGAGTGAGTAACGTCTGTGATTCTGTTTTAAGTGATTAATGTCATTTGATACGTTCAATGTACATATGTTGCTTCACATAACCCCAAAAGTAGAAGTCTGAGGGCGTCAAATCCGGGGATCGTGGTGGCCATGGCTTGACAGAAGCCCTGTGTATCCACTGCTGGGGGAATGTTCTATCCAGAAACTCACAAACAATTGTGGCGAAGCATGGAGTAGCGTCCTCCTATTGAAAGATGACACCTTCTGGAAATTGTGGCACTGCATACAATTCCAACACGTGAAGATAGATACGGGGTGGGGGGAGGGAGGAGAGGGTGGGATAGGGAAGAGGAGAGGGGCACAGGGAAAACCAGATAGAAGGTGACAGAGGACAATTTGACTTTGGGTGATGGGTATGCAACATAATTGAATGATAAAATAACCTGGAGATGTTTTCTTTGAACATATGTACTCTGATTTATTGGTGCCACCCCATTAAATTAAAGAAAGATAGGTGTTTGTCGTCACAGACAGCTCCGCAAAAAATAATGGGCCTATCACCTCATCATGTATCAGGCCACACCACCTGTTCACTTTAGGTGTGTTACGGGCATACAGTACTCAACATAGGCATGAGGATGTTCAGCAGCCCATATTCGGATGTTATGGCGATGAACATGTCCACAGATATGGAAGGTCGCCTCATCGCTAAACACAATCTTCTGCAAAAATCTTGCATCATTGTCGATCTCATGAAGCATATCTGTAGCAAACGCGCATCATGTGGGTCTATCCGCTGGTTTGATAGCGTGCGACAGCCGCAATTTGTACCCCGTAAAACAAGGACGTTTCTTTAACACCTTATGAACTGTAGTCTTGCTTAGGTGTAATTGTCGAGCACACGCACGCAAAGATTTTTTAGGGTTCCTTAGGTAGCTATCCTGTAAAGCCTCTACAGACTTGTCACTGACTGATGGCCTACTAGAACAGGGTTTTTCCACCAAACTGCCGGTTTCCTTCAACTGCTTATCCCCTCGAGAAATGTTATTCCTATGTGGTGGCGCTTCATTATAAACGCGCCGATATTCATATTGCACTTTGGTCACGGATTCCAATTTAGCAAACACAGAATACACTGAAGTTTCCTCTGTACCATCCACATCTCGACTGGCATGGCCGAGGGCTGCTCCGCTGTATACAGGGTGTTACGTCATCATCTGCACATGCACACATGGTGCCACATAATCCTACAAACACTAGTAGGGTTTTCCTTTTATTTGGTGCAGATTACACATTTCTATCATCTTTTGTTGCTTTCTTGTGACCGGTTAAAAGTGCACCATGACTTTACGAACAAACTGCATTTAGGAGCTCCTATATTAGTTGCATAGATATTTATGATGGTTTTATCTTCATGTTAGATCGCTCCAATTATCATTATGTAGTGACCTTCTTTATCTCTTACTATAGCCTTGGTTTTAAAGTTGATTTTGTCTGATATAAGTATTGCTACACCAGCTTTTCTTTCATTTGCGTTTGCATGAAATATTATTTTCCATCTTTTTACCTTCAGTCTATGTGCATCTTTTGTTTTAAGCTGTGTCTCTTGTAGACAGCATATATAAGGGTCCTATTTTTTTATCTATGCAGCTACCCTATGTCTTTTGATTGGATCATTTATTCATTTACATTTAAGGGTATTATTGATATGCAGTTGTTTATTGCCTTTTTATATTTTAAAGGTGTATTCCTCTTTTGCTATATTGTTTTCCCACTTTGATCTGTTTAAAACAGGCCCCTTAACATTTCCTGCAGCATTGGTTTCGTTGTAATGAATTTCTTGATTTTTTTTTTGCCCGGGAAGCTTTTTATTTCTTTTTTAATTTTAAATGATAGCCTTGCTAGATAAAGTAGTTTTGGTTGTAGGGACTTGTTCTGAATTACTTTGAATATTTCTTGCCATTCCTTTCTGGCCTCAAGTGTTTCTTTTGAGAAGTTGGATGTCATCCTTATGGGAGCTCCTTTTTAGGTGATAGTCTTTTTTTTCTGAAGCAGCTTTTAATATTTTCTCTTTATCATTTGGCTTTGGTATTTTCATTATGATGTGTCTTGGTGTAGGTTTCTTTGGGTTTCTCTTTAATGAAGATCTCTGTGCTTCTTGAATTTGGGAGACCCTTCCTTGCATCAATTTAGGGAAGTTTTCAGCTATGATTTGATTGAATAAAGTTTCTATCCCTTGTTCTTTCTCTTCCTCTTTAGGAACCCCTATGATGGGGATATGTTATTTCTCTTCATGTTGTCATAGAGCTCTCTCAGAGTTTCCTCAGACTTTGTGAGTCTCTTTTCTGCTCTGCTTCCATGCCTTTGTTCATCTTGTCTTCCAACTCACTAATTCGATACTCAGCTTCATCCATCCTGCTTTTAATTCCTTCCATTGTGGTCTTCATTTCTGATATTGTATTTGTCATCTTTGATTCTTTTTTAATATTTCAATGTCCTTTTTTATACTTGCTATCTCTTTATTTAGGTGTTCATAATGACCATCTATTGCTGATCTAAGATCCCTAAGCATTCTAAAAATCATTATTCTAAACTGCATCTGGACGTTTGGTTATTTCCATATCGCTCAGTTCATTTCCTGGAGGAATCTCTTGTGGTTTCATTTGGATTGCACTTTTCTGTTTTCTCATTATGTCTGCGTGTTAGGGTGTGTTGTTTGTAGAGCTGGTTGAATTTAGGCTTGGTGTTGACTGCCTCCAATTTTGAGTTGTGTTATTTCTAGGTCTTCTTGGGTTGGCTTCAGCTGTTGTTTGTAACCCACTGTGGAATTTGGCTTTTCTAATAGAGCCCCTTTGAAGTCTTGATTTGTTTGTTTTCTTCACTTGGTGGTAGTCTTGTTTACTGATCTCAGCAGGGGGCTTATTTGAAATTGTATCCAGGAATGGGGTGGGTGTAACTTGAGATTCTGAAGACCTGATCTGCCAGTTACTCTCTCTGGGGGTGGGGTGCTTTCTCCACTTCAGTAGGGGGAGGTGTATCTCAGATCTACATGGAGACCTGAGTTACTGCCCCTCCTCCCCACTTTTTGTTTTCAGCTGTGTCTTGTGCTGATTGGAGCTGGAGAGATATCTTGAGATGGTTGACCGGGAACCACTTTATTCGGTTATGTGGAAGGATCAACCCTCCCCTAGCTATGGCGGACTCCAGCACCTCCCCAGGTATGGCTGCCTCCAGCACTGGATTAGTCCACTGCTCAGGTCCTCCCATGCATTCCTCTGTCACCAGCTGTCTCTCTCTCCCCCTTTCTTTTTGGAAAACAAGCCAGCTCTTTCAACACACCTCATTCCCAGGTCCCCAGGTAAATGGCTGTGCGTGATATTTTCTACTGTTTTTCTTGGATTCAGAGCCTTTCTGGGTTCTCAGCCTCAGGCCCCCCCCCCTTTGTTCCTGTAAGCAGGGGAGGCTTACCGATCCTCGGCACTCCCCACCAGGCTTGGTGTGGCTTCTTCTTTACTCTTTGGTTTTTGAGAGTAGTTCTTGTAGTCCACAGTTGGTTTTTCAAGCTGGTTGTTCCTAAATTAATTTGTAATCCAGTTTGGTGGTGTGAGTTGGGAGTCTGTGTGTCTGCCTACTCCGCTGCCATCTTGTGTCCCTCTGATTTAGTTTTTAATAGCCCTAATGTAGCTGCTCTAACATTTTAGAATCAGGTATATTTCTGCATTAGATCTATATTTCTAAGGGGTTCTGCTTATATCAATCAATTCCATAGCTAAAGAAAGATTATGTGAGTTTACTCCGAAGTGTTTTACAAGAAATACTAGTATCCGTAGAAGCTCTACCAAAAAGAAAAATATTTTGGAAAAGCTAGTTTATTGAATGAATTCCCACTCTGCCTCATCATTTGCCAATCTTTTTGTACAAAGAACTTATTTTCTCTATTAACGTCCTGCAGAAATTCCATAAAACATAATGTAGAAAATACTGTTATACAGCAGCAAACAATGAAAGTATCACATTTCAGTTGGATCTTAAGATAAATTCACCCCTAATACTTGTGGCAAACATCTTACAGGAGAAAAAAAAACCCCTCATGTTATATAACAAAAGTGGCCATAATTACATCAGAAGATTTTTCATCGTTTTTTTATGAGTCGTCTTGTTTTCCTTTTTTTTTTTAACACCTTTTTTTAAAAATTTACTTTTTATTTTATTCATTTTAGAGAGGAGGCACACACAGAGAGAGAGAGAGAGAGAGAGAGAGAGAGAGAGAGAGAAAGGGGGGAGCAGCTGGAAGCATCAACTCCCATATGTGCCTTGACCAGACCAGTGCAGGGTTTTGAACTGGCGATCTCAGTGTTCCCAGGTCGACGCTTTATCCACTGCGCCACCACAGGTCAGGCGAGTCGTCTTGTTTTTTAAAGATTTTATTTATTCATTGGGGGGGGGGGTGTGGAACAGATAACATCAGCTCCCATATGTACCTTGACCAGGCAAGCCCAGGGTTTCAAAGTAGTGATCTCAGCGTTCGAGGTTGACGCTTTATCTACTGTACCACCACAGGTCAGGCAATATATCAAATAATTTTAATAACCTTTTAAAAGGTGGAAAGCCATCACATAAACCAAGACGAGAGCTCTACATGTAAAACTGTCAGGCCGACTTCCTTAACAGCCAGAAATTCTGTGCTTTTCATGAATAAAGAAACTCAAAGCCTATCATAGATATGATTTTAAAATCTATTTAGGAAAATGCCTATATTTCAATCCTTTTATGCCATAACAGAAGTGTTTTCTCACAAAGATATTTTTCTATTATTTCTGCATTACTATTTTCTTGAAGTTAATAATAAATGTTATTCTACTTGACCTACCTGCCTCAGCCCTCCTAAAATATCATTTTCCTTGGTGAAAATTTAATTAAAGTCCAGAGAAGCTCGTGGCTTTATTTTAGCAAGAATATGAAAGAGACTCACAGCGCTTCACCCAGAAATTTTTTTTTTTAAAGGATTTTATTTCTTCATTTTAGAGAGGGGAGAGAAAGAGATAGAGAGAGAGAGAAGGGGGAAGGAACAGGAAGCATCAGCTCCCATATGTGCCCTGACCAGGCAAGCCCGGGATTTTGAAGCGGTGACCTAAGTGTTCCAGGTCGACGCTTCATTCACTGCGCCACCACAGGTCAGGCCTCACCCAGAAATTTTAAGAAAAAATTTAAAACACATGAAAAGCCCAAATGGTGGGGCAATCTTCACGACCATGGGCTCATTAATGTTCACAATTTGCAACCTCTCCCATTAACACATTTTGTATCTTATAAACTAGTAAAATTTTATTTTCATAGATAAATATTACAGCTAAAACAAATGAAAACTGATGTGGGACCGGATATTGTGAAGTGTAGATAGATGAGAACAAAATATCAACCAAAAGTTGCACATCTGGGTCGTCTACTCAGGAACAAATAAACTTTTAGATAATTTTATTATTAAGAATTGTGAACAAAAAGAGAAATAAAATAGTAATATATTTAGACTACAAGTACACAGAAACCCATTTACGTGTTCTTATTTATATTCCTATTAAACACTGGCAACATTCCAACTACAGTATAGCAAACTAGAAGTATGCTTTAATTATTTTCCTTTATTTTATTGATTTTAGAGAGAGGGAAGAAGGGAGGGAGGGAGAGAGAGAGAGGAACATCAATCTATTCCTGTATGTGACTCGACCAGCAATTGAACTGGCAACCTCTGTGCTTCAGGACGATACTCTAACCAACTGAACAATCTGGTCGGGCTACTAAGCAGATTTATCCAACTTGAATTTGAGAGGGGAATTTACTCCTCTGAACCAAACCCGTCCCACATCTATAAGAATCCATGTTGAGAGAAAAGAGCAGTAATTACCTCAAATATTGCAGGGGGGGTGGTATAAATTAGTATTTTGAAGAGTAATACTTTCCTTCTTGCTGTCTCACAAAAAAACTTTATTCTTTTTTTTAAAAAAAGGGTTCCATTTTGTTTAATTATTTGCAATTGGCATGTATCCTTTGCTTTTTAAAATGCATTTTAAGGAACATTTCAAACATAAACAAAAGAAAATAGAACTATATATATTAGAGTGACAGAAACAGGGAGAGAGATAAGATGCATCAAGTTGTAGTACCGTCACTTTAGTTGTTTACTGATTGATTCTCATACATGCCTTGGGGAGAGGGGCATAAGCCAAGCCCCTTGCTCTAGCCAGTGACCCCTTGCTCAAGCGACCTTGGAATCATGTTGATGATTCTATTCTACACTCAAGCCGGCGACCTTGGGATTTCGAAACGGGACCTCAGAGTACCAGGTCGAAGCTCTATTCACTGCCCCAACACCAGTCAGGCAGAACTATTGATGTATTAATAAATCCCCATATACTCATCTGATTCCCACAATAATTAACTGAGATAAATTTTTGTCTTATCTGTACACTTACCCATTCCTTCAAAACAAACAAAACCTCATTATTTTAAAGGGCACCCCAGACCATTATATCATTATATTACTGCATCAAAACAAAAAAAGTATAATCTTTAGCAAGTGAGATTATGGGTCATTCTGAATTTTCTTACTAATACTTTCCAGTATTCTCCAATGTATTTGGAATGACTATATTAATGAGTCAGTATACTATAGCATTAAGAGCACAGGCCCTTGACCTGTCCTGTGGTGGCTGGCGCAGTGGATAAAGCCTCGACCTGGAATGCTGAAGTCACCAGTTTGAAATCCTGAGCTTGCCCGGGCAAGGCACATATGGGAGTTGATGCTTCCTGCTTCTTCCATCTCTCTCTATCCTCTCTAAAATTAATAAATAAAATCTTAAAAAATTAAAATAAAAGAGGGCACAGGCTCTTGAATTAGATGTTTTGGTTCAAATCTACTACCTAGTAGGTAAGTGACCTTGGCCTAGGACCTACCTCTGTGCCTCAGGATATAATAATAGTGATCTCACAGGAATGAGGATTGAAATATTACGTTAAAAGAGTAGGGCCCAGCATATAGTGTAAAAAAAGAGTCAATTACTATTACTTAAGAATCTAGGGCAGTGGTTCTCAAACTTTTTGAAGTCAAGGCACATTTAAAATCCTACATATAATTGTAGGCGCACTATATACAAATTTCTGAGAAATATGTTATTAAATAAAAAATATAAAGTCCAAGCGTGCTTTTATGGTAATTAAATGAAATAAATACGACAAAATTAAATTATTTCTGACATTAAAAAACATTTTTATGTTATATTTTTTGAGTTATGCATTTTAGAATTCTTAGAAAAGAGGGATTAAAAAATTTAAAAATGACAAAATAGTTATCTTTTTATATATATAGATCTGTTCTTAGTAAGATTTCTTAAATTCGGCAGGTCCCGGCACGAATGTGTTAAGTTTTTCATTCTTGTGTTTATGAGAAACATGAGCCTGATGTGTCCTAGCGATTTCTTCAATGTTTGGGCATATATTTGAAGGCAAACTCTCATTTCCTTGTCAATACATTAAAGAATTCCTCTCTTTTTACTTTTAATTGTGTTGAGGGTAGAAAATCCTAATTCACATAAATAAGATGTTGAAAATTGTACTAAAATGTTCAAAGCTTTTTTAGATATTGCCACATATTCTTCTTTTATAGAAATCCCAAAGGCTTCAAGAGACAATTCCTTATGTTTAATCATCACTCCAAAACCCCAACCATACACATCATCTTAACTTTACACCAAACCAAGGATAGAAGAAACTTGCCTCCAGTCTTTCCCAGGAACATGGTTGGTAGTGTAAACAATCCAGCACCACAGCTTAACAGCCTTTGGCAACCTAATCAGGCAAGTGAGGTGGGGGGTTGGGCAGACTGTCAGTTTAGAGCCAATTCCCCACATCTGTCCCCCCAAAATCTAATCCTTCCTGGCACACACTTTGAGAACTGATCTAGGGGGAAACTGTGAATTAAAAAAATGTTTAAGTCCTTAACAAAAAAAGATACTGCATAAACAGCAGATGACAGTATAACTGAGTTACGAATGAGGGGTGTTTAAATATTATTCCCCTCATTTGAATTCAGAAATAATCATGTTATATTATAGCAAGAGAGGTTAAGTGTTGGTGGCAATGCTCCTTAAGGAAGTGTACCACAACCCTTTAGGGTGGCAGAAAGACAACCAAGACTATATACCTATCCTGAAACTACTGTGCTTAGTTCCAACGGGGAGATATACAAAGAAGAGCGAGCTGATTAACTAAGGGTCTCCTGACCAACACCCACCTTGCCAGGTATCCATGTATACAACCAAAAACAAAACAAGAAACCTCTTATTTTCTCTTTTTGCTCTGCTTCTCTGATTTTATTCAATAATATAAACCATCTCAGAAGCTAAAATAAAATATTTTATGTAGCACCTCTATGCCAAAAAGAAATCAAACTACTAATTACCATCCCTTTGTTTAGCAAACAGAGCAGTTTTCTAGTTGTCAAGGTAACAGCTACCTCACAGTTATCAGCATTGCTTAAACAATTATTTTTCTCTTCAATCTACCAAATGCCCTCACTGGCACCTAAAAACCCTTGAATTCTATGGGAACGCTAAAAAGCATAAGTCATTTTAAAATAAGCTGTTGGTGAATACTAACCCTTCAAAAAGCCAGGGAAACGTAATAAGTGCTCAATGAATCAACAATAACCTCTATTGCCCTGGGATGCAATACACCAATAAATACATGAAATGTTTTTAGGAGAAGAGCTGAATTTATTCTCCAAATGGCTGACTAATGTTGACACCTCCTAGGAAATATTCAGTTATTCAAGATCTATTTTTTAAAAAGCAAAATATGCTAGATGACACTGAGATAGTTTCTTTAAAAAAGTAAGCATTCACACTGATTACTAGGCAGTGCCAATGCAGTCAGGAAAATGAGAAAACAAAAGTACTAAATTTGATGCTAAAATCTCCATTAAATAAATGTACTTAGACACACAAATCTATAAAGACAACCTTTTTGTATATGACAATTTCAAAGAGTAGCATTAAAACCATAATTCCAATAGATGAATGAATGAAAAATACTGACACCTATATACCAAAGAGTGTGTCATTTAAAAACTAAGCTTAAGCGCTGGCTGGGTAGCTCAGTTGGTTAGAGCTAACAATATGCCAAGGTTGCGGGTTTGACCCCAGTCAGGACACATACAATAATCAACCAATGAATGTATAAATAAGTAGAACAACAAATTGATATTTCTCTCTAAAAATCAATGAGTAAACAAAATTTAAAAAATAAAAACTAAACTTAAAACGCACAATTTTTTAGGACATACAAAAAAAGAAAACATTGAGGCTATAACTCTATAATCTAATTTTCCTCTTTTCCTTTTCATGGGTTACCAAGGGTAGTGAGGGGTAGGGCTGGGGAGGCACAGGAGGTAAGGGGACAGATAATAAGTGTAGGGTGGTTAGCAATGGGGTGGTCAAGTGGGAAATCAAAGGCCCAGTCTTTGTCTGGGATCGCCCACATGGCCAGGCGCGCGGAAAATACACTTCCCATAAACCTTTGGGAGAAAAGCAACTGTCTGTCAGCCAGTGAGATTTCACTACGTCATATTAGCTAGATGACCCCGGGAGGGCCCCTTTTAAAATCTGGCGCCATGCGGTCCCTGGCGAGAGATTCCTGGCATTCATCTCCTGTGCCAGTGAGTCCCGACCGAGTAACGCTCTGTACCAAATAAATCCTCAATAATTAAGACTTAATAACTACGCTGATTTTATTCTTTCTCGGTGGGGAAAATACCTTACAATGAGTATACACAGTATTGAGAAGTCTGGGAGACCCACATGAAAGCATAGTCCCTGTGGTGGAGGGCATGATGGAAGTTGAGTAGAGACAAAGAGAAATGCACAGCATGATTGGAAGATTTGCCTCATTGACCAAATAAGTAAACTGACAGATTAAATAAGTAAAGACACAGAGGCCTGACTAGGGGTTGCACAGTGTAAAGCATCTACACGGAACCCTGAGGCTGCCAATTCGAAACTCTAAGGTCGCTGGCTAGGGTGGGCTGCTCAGCTTGAGCTGGAGGGTCATATCCTCGATCAAGGCACGTATAAGAAGAAATCAATGTATAACTCAAGTGAAGCAACTATGAGTTGATACTTCTCACTCCTTTCCCCCCTCTATCTTCCTTCCTATCTCTCTCTCTCTAAAAGACACAAAAAATGGTGAGGCCATGTTTCTCACTGACAAAGATATTTAAAATAACGGGGAAAAGCTATAAAGAAGTCTAATGTATTGGACTGAACTTAGAAATATGAATTCATTGTTATATAATATACTGGATGGGGCAAAAGTAGGCTTATAGTTGAGTACATGAAACACAGAGTTTATTATTCTTTATTAATTACTGTATTATTTTCCATACAACTATAAACCTACTTTTTTCCCACTATGTATATACATACACACACAGAAAAATAAACATCTAGTAACAGATATATATGTGTGTACCTGCATATATAGAGTGTGTCTGTAAAGTCATGGTGCACTTTTGACCGTGTGATTTCTAAAACCCATCCTACACTAAAAGGAACCAGGGTCTTTGGAGAAATGGCCAATTACAAAGTTGGGCAGGAAAAGTGCAAGAAGAATCTAAAACCCTTGTATCAGAAAGTAAAGTAATGCTCAATGAATGATGGTGACATTTCAAAGAGACCTGAAGCCATTTTGAAGGGACTCCTAATGGCCAAATTGGGAAAATGTTGAGCATCAGAATAAATATTGGTTGTCCTATTATCTACTTAGGGATGTATATATATGTCAAAACTGAATGACTTAAGATGTGTGTATTCCACTGTAAGTAATTATACCTCAGTTTAAAATATTAGTAACAGCCCTAGCCAGATAGCTCCTGTAAGACCAGTGGCCATGCAGATTCAGGTTCTCATTGGATTTGGGCGGATGGTAAAAAACTGTGGAGCCAGAAAATAGTGGACTATTTCGTTTATTAAAGTCTAGTAAGGGCAGACGAGCAAACAGACAGGAAAGAACACTTATCTCTCACTCAGGGTGTCCCAAAGCCCCTCAGCATTCCAAAATCACCCGGACTCACAGGCCCCCTAGAAGCAAAACAGCAGTCCCCAGACCAGGACAAACAGACCAGGACAAAATCTCAGGGCTCCCAAGCCTCTCAGCGTTCTCACTCTCTCTCTCCCTCTCTCTGCCTAGCCCAGTGATGGGCAATCTTTTGAGCTTGGTGTGTCAAAATTCGCAAAAAGAAAAAAAAATCGCCAAAAAACTGGGCATAACTCGAGGGTGTGTGTGTGTGTGGTGTCACTTCGAGAACAACACCTAAAAAAGTCCCAGAACTAGATGCTTTGTGCCAGAGTTCTGTTGTTTTGGCCTATAGACCTCCGGCACAGAGTGTCTACACTACAGCAAATGTTTATCCTTGGCTCCTGCACCTGGCCGTGCAGGAGCAGAGGATGAAACGTCCTTCTTGGCGCGGCCCCATACTTCTTTGGTATGCGACCACATGCAGCTGTGTGTCATTGAAAATGGCTACACGTGTCGTGTTATAAGTTCGCCATCAGGAGCCTAGCCTCTCCAGCCCAAAACAGCCTGGGGCAAAAAACCTTCCTCCAGTAAACAACAGCAAACAATCACGCCTCCCCAGGGTGGCAAGCAATCACATTTTGCAATCTGTTGCTCTGAGGGCAAACAACAGTCTTTCACAGAGCACACACACTTCTGCTACCCTGCACAAATGCAAAATAAGAGCAAGCAAACCTAACTCATTTGTTTACCCAACAGCTCCATTAGAGCATGGTCCTGAAGCACAGAGGCTGCCGGTTCTATCCCCAGTCAGGGGACAGGCACAGCTCGATGTTCCTGTCTCTCTATCTCTCCCCTTTCCTCTCTCACTAAAATCAATAAATAAAATTAAAAAAAAATAACATCAAATTACCACCCATTCAATGACACTATGACATTCAATAGCATCTATGAGTCCATGTTGACAAATAAATGAACAAACATTGAAAAATAAATAAATGCAGAGAAGGAAAAGCTCTTATTTATAGTAAAATGTTAATAAATGTAGCAGGAATAATAGAAATAATCATCTTTTGGCAACCATCATAAAAGTGACTGATTCAGAGTTGTCAATAGGTGCTAAATCTATGAGGCGAGGTTTGATGAAGAACAGGATGTTGGCATAATCCTGGAATATCACTCAATTGTCAGTAGTGGAATACTCTGATACAATGAGAACAAAAGATCATCTTTCTGCAGTATACATACCTGCAAAAAATGACTTTGATAATAAGAAAAATTAAACAGATTCAGGTTTAAGTTAGATCTATACCTTAAAACTCTGAAAGACATGAAATATATGAACACTGGAAAACAATTTTAGATTAAAGTAGTTTGAAGAGTCATGATAATCTAATGCAACCTGAACTCCTAGATAGAGAAGGCACCAGAAAGGGGGAAAAAGGAAACATTATTAGGGGAGTTGGTGAAATTAGGACAGCTGTGTTATACCAATGCTGATTTCCTGATTTAGAAGGTAGAATGCAGGATAGAGTGAAGAGTGTTCTTTCTGTTGGGAATTATACACTGGGGATTTAGGGGTCACAGGCCATATGTCTCCAGCATATCAAAACGTTTTTAAGATGGCCTGACCAGGCAGTGGCACAATGGTTAGAGTGTCGACTTGGGATGCTGAGGATCCAGCTTGGAAAACCCAGGGTCACAGGAGTGAGCACAGGCTCATCTAACTTGAGCACGAGCTCACTAGCTTAAGCATGGGGTTGCTGGTATGAGCATGGGATCATAGACATGATCACATGGTTGCTGGCTTGAGCAAAGGGTCACTGGTTCAGCTGAAGCCCTTCCACCCCATTAAGGCACGTATGAAAAAGCAATCAATGAAGAACTGAAGTGTTGCAACAATGAGCTGATGCTTCTCATTTCCTGTCTGTCTGTCCCTCTCTCTTCCTCTCTCACCCTCTCCTCTCTCAAAAAAGTTTAATGATACACATACAGATTTTATGAATTCTTCACAGTATAAATTTGAAATTTATGAATTCTCTATACTCTTAATTTGACAGTATTTGAAAATAAAAATTTTAAACAACTATATATTTATTGGCCATTTGTATATTTTTTCCTATGAACTGCTGATTTATGTTCTTTACCTCTATTCCTCAGTTACTTATTTTATTTTTACTGGATTGTAGAAGTTCTTGTACATAAAAAAATCAACCTTTCCCTCTAATAAAAAATCCTCTTTGGCCTATATTTCTTAACATTCCTCCTAAAATTTAAGTTACTCTAAGGCAGTGGTTTTTAACCTTTTCTGAGGTACCGAACCCACCAGTTTCATATGCGCATTCACCGAACCCTTCATTAGTGATAAATAAAATATAATTTTTTTTCCAAATTCAAGACATAGGTATATGTTTTTGTTCTGGTGCACAAAATGAGCCGTGCATGAACATCACCTTGCTCAAAGAACAAAACCAACAAAGTGCATGAACTCACAACAAATTACGGTATTACTTTATTCTGGCCTCTGCGGCAGAAGCTTCTCCGAACCCGAGACCCACTCATCGAACCCCTAGGGTTCGACAGAACCCAGGTTAAGAACCACTGCTCTAAGGAATTCAGACCCACAACTACATGTTAACTAGAGAGATGTTTGTGTATTCACAGATATTAACAAAGGGCACCTGCATTTTCCTACAAGTTTAAATGACTTAAAATAGACATTTTAACTAGAATGTTCATCATCAGCAAAGAGGCAAGAGAGGAATACACCGGGGAGCACACTAATTATCTATTGTATTTTTTAAAAATATTCATTTTAGCCAGAGAAGAAGGGAAAGGGGACGACGACATCGAGTTGTTCCTGTATGTGCCCTGATGGCGATCAGATTGGCAACCTTTGCACTTTGGGCCAATGCTCTAACAAATAGAGCTATCTGGCCAGGGCCAATGTTTAGCCACCCGAATATTCCTCCCTCTTTTTTATTTTTTAAGTTTTAGAGAGAGGAGAGTGGAAATGGAGAGAGAGAGAGAGAGAGAGAGAGAGAGAGAAAGAGAAAGAAAGAGGAGGGAGAAGTAGGAAGCATCAACGCATAGTACTTGCTTCTTGTATGTGCCCTGACCAGGCAAGCCAACGGTTTCAAACCAGCGACCTCAGTGTTCCAGGTTGACATTTTATCCACTGAACCACCACAGGTCAGGCAAACTAAATATTGTGTTTAAGACATTGTTCTATGTGTTTTTTTAAAAAGCAAGGGCATACCTGATCAATGGATAAAGCATCAGACTGGGACGTGGAGGACCCAGATTATAAACCCCAAGGTCCCCTGGCTTGAGCATGGGCTCACAGATACGACCTCATGGTGGCCGGCTTGAGCAAAGGGTTAATCGCTCTGCTGTAGCTGAACACCCCCAATCAAGGTGCAAATGAGAAAGCAGTCAATGAACAACTAAGGTGCCTCAATGAAGAATTGATGCTGCTTCTCTCTCTCCCTTCCTATCTGTCCCCCTCTCTCTCTCTGTCACACACACACACACACACACACACACACGTGCAAGCAAGGGCACTTTCTGCATATAATACAAAAATATCCAATTTATTGTGCCCTCCGAAAATGTTAATGGTTGAGTCAAAACTTCATTCAAATGTAACCCAGTCTGTTTTAAGGTAACATCACTCTTTGTATATACACCATGCTTACTTATAATATTTATTTAAAGATTAATTTATAGAAATTAGGCCCTGGCCGGTTGGCTCAGTGGACAGTGTGTCGGCCCCACATGTGGACGTCCCGGGTTCGATACCCAGTCGGGGCACATAAGAAAAGTGATCATCTGTTTCTCTTTCCCTCCCTCCTCTCCCCCTTCTCGCTTTCTTCCCCTCTTGCAACCAGTGGCTTGATCAGTTCAAGAGTCCACCCCAGGTGCTAAGGGTAGCTCAGCTGATTAAAGGATTGGCCCCAGATGAAGCTGATGGGTGGATCCTGGTCGGGCACAAGTGGGAGTCTGTCTCAGTATCTCCTCTCCTCTTAAAAAAAAAAAGTTAAAAGATTTGAAAATCAGAATTCTAGTGGTACAGCCAGTTCAAAAATCATAATTACAGCCTGACCAGGCGGTGGAGCAGTGGATAGAGTGTCGGACTGGGATGTGGAGGACCCAGGTTTGAAACCCTGGGGTTGCCAGCTTGAGCACGGGCTCATCTGGTTTGAGCGCAGGCTCATCTGGTTTGAGCAAGGCTCACCAGCTTGAGCCCAAGGTCGCTGGCTTGAGCAAGGGGTCACTCGCTCCGCTGTAGCCCCCTGGTCAAGGCACATATGAGAAATCAATCAATGAACAACTAAAGAACTGCAACAAAGAATTGATTTCTCATCTCTCTCCCTTCCTCTCTGTCTGTCCCTATCTGTCCTTCTCTCTGACTCTCTGTCTCTGCCACAAAAGAAACAAAAATCATAATTATAAAGAGAAACCATAAATCACATTGTTAAAGCTTAATCTCTGGGAATGTTAGTTATATCCTGAACCAAAGAAGTTAGACAATAGTCAAGTCCTACTAAATGACTTAAAGAAGTCATTTAAGGCAGGGGTCCCCAAACTACGGTCCGGTCCCGGGGCGTGGGGGGGGGGTTTGCACGTGGCACCCTGAGGCCATTTATCCAGCCCCTACTGGAAGAGGCACCTCTTTCATTGATGGTCAGTGAGAGGAGCACAGGATGCATCTGCTCCCATAGTTCCCACTGAAATACTGGTCAGTTTGTTGATTTAAATTTACTTGTTCTTTATTTTAAATATTATATTTGTTTTTTTTTACTTTAAAATAAGATATGTGCAGTGTGCATAGGGATTTGTTCATAGTTTTTTTTTATAGTCTGGCCCTCCAAAAGTCTGAGGGACAGTGAACTGGCCCCCTGTATAAAAAGTTTGGGGACCCCTGATTTAAGGTAAAATGACTTATATTTCCAAAGCACCTTATGTTGGGAGGCAGCTTATATTAAGCAAAAGCAAGAGCTCTGAAATCAGAGTAGCTACAACACAAGATAAACAGTGATGTTAAAGAGAGTGAGACTTTTTAATGCCACATTTTCTTGTATGTATATTTTAGGTATTTTTCTGTTTTTTTCCTCTGATCACCATCTGAGCATCTTTCAAGTTTTTAATGGTGGCACCAAATGGCTTTTACTTGATGATTCCTACCATACTCCAACACACTAAATGGAGATTCTATTTGTTGTTGGGAGTATCTATTCATTTAGCACTAAGAGAAATAATTTCAGGATAGGTGTAAAGATACATATTTAGGCAAAAACTCTATCTCCTGAGTCTTCATATGCACCTAGTCTTACTGCTAGATCACAATGGTGGTCTTCTCAGTCATCAGAAATTGTTACATCAGAACCAATATCCTATAGTTCCTCCCCCCACATCTGAAGAACTGAGCATTTCCCTTTCCTCACTGCACAGTTATTTAAGTATATAAACATAAGGTATCATTAGTGGAGACAGGAAGGAAGGGTCAAACAATATACAGAGATAAATAACAGGCCCTCTAGGGTACTCCATTTTGCCTTCTTCCAATGGGCTCTGAGAACCAAAAAGACTCAATTTCAAGGCATTCTAATAGGATAACTTACATCAGATTGTTCATCAGACCTGGATATTTAAAAAAATCACACCAGTCAGTCCTGGCCAGATAGCTCGGAGGGTCAGAGCATTGTCCTGAGGCACAAAAGTTGCCAGTTCAATGCCCAGTGAGGGAAATATAGGAACAGCTCGCTGTTTCTCTCTTTCTCTCTTCTCCCCTCCTTCTCATGTTGAAATCAATAAATAAAATTTTTGTTTTTTAAATTATACCAATCAAGTTAAAACGTTGCTTATCCACTGTGGGATCCCAATGTATCAGAATTGTCCGGTAGTTGCCTCTGGGTTGGGTAGTGAAACCCTCCCTGGCCCTGAGCTTTCTGATATTGTTAATCTTGCTCAAACCGCACACACCCAAATTCTCGAAACTGTCTGTCCCCAAGGCTGTTCCATGAACTGCAGGCCCCACCAAACCGGTCGAACGTTACCATCCTTCCCCTCTGCAGATATAAAAAACCCAGAAACCCTCCCTGGGCGCGCCTTCACAGACTCACATCCCAGGGTCAGTGAACTCGCCCGGAGTCCTCCCAGTAAAGCCTGACTTTTGCTCATTTGGCTGTTTCGGCTCTTCATTCGTTCATCGGCGGCACCCGGCTATCTTTCAAGAATATTTTCAGAATATTTCAGTTCTGAGAGGACCATGCCCACCTTGCTACCCAGATAAACTCTGCCTCCCTGGGGTTCTCTGACACCACTGAAGTCATGAAAATAGTACATTTCAATGGCATCCCCTTCCATAGGCATTCCTAGCTGGAAAGAAAATCCAATAAAGTCCTTAAATTCTACTCCCTAACCCAGTTTTTGCAAGAAAATGTTGAAGACAGAATCCACTGGACTGTGATTACCAAGGTATCATGGTAAATTCCAAGTGGTGTGGGGAAAATTCACTAAGCACACAAAAATATAAAATTTTACTTATCTTAAAAACAGATAACCTTTTCTAACTAATATCTCTTAAGTTGATGTGCATGAGTCATGTGTCACATGAACACATACATCCTGAGGGAAAAGTGGCAATTGGAAAACACACAGGGGTTAGTGTCTTTTTATTTATTTTTTTAAGGTGAGAGGAAAGGAGATAGTGAGGAATACTCCCGCATTATCTCCCACTGGGATCCACCCATCAACTCCATCTAAGGCCAATGCTTGAGTACCAAGCTATTTTTAGTGCCTGAGGCCAATGCCTGGACAAACTGAGCTAACCTCAGAGCACAGGGCCACACTCAAACCAACAGCCAGTGGCTGCGGGAAAGGCAGAAGGAGAGAAGGGGCAGAGGGAGGGGAAGAGAAACAGATGGTCATTTTCTCCTGTGTGTTCTCACAGGAAATTAAACCCCGAATGTCCATACGTCTGGCCAACACTCTAAACACTGAGCCACTGACCAGTGCAAGACAGTGTCTTAACTATTTATTTACCCTTAGCATACTGTTACATAGGTATGCACATATAAAGTTTGCAGATTACATTATTCTTGTTACACAGTTTGTGTAGATGGTATCACAAACTAGAAAAGAGGTACTCAGAAGTGTGTTCCCAGAACCAACAGCATCAGCATCACTTAAGAACTTGTTAGAAATGTGAATTCTTAGGCCATGCTCCAGACATTCTGAATTAGATAAAAACTCTGGGGAGAGGGAATCAGCTATCTATGTTTTAACAAGTCTTTTAGGGAACTCTGATGCACTCCATAGTTTGAGAACCCATGACCTAGAGGCTATCTCTCTAGGTTCTCACTGGGAACTTGTAACAGATATACTCTACAACTAACAGAATCTCTACTTGGTTTCCCAGTGGTTCTTAACCTGGGTTCTATCGAACTCTAGGGGTTCGATGAGTCGGTCTCAGGGGTTGGGAGAACCTCTGCTGCGGAGGCCAGAATAAAGTAATACCGCAATTTGTTGTGAGTTCATGCACTTTGTTGGTTTTGTTCTTTGAGCAGGGTGATGTTCATCCATGGCTCATTTTGTGCACCAGTAAAAAAACATATACCTATGTCTTGAATTTGGGAAAAAAAAATCATTTTATTTATCACTAAAGAAGGGTTCGGTGAATGCGCATATGAAACTGGTGGGTTCGGTACCTCAAAAAAGATTAAGAACCACTGTTCTAGACCCATGTAGTATGAGGTATTATGGTAGAAATGGTTAAAGGAAAAGCTTAAAAAATGTCAAGATGGTAAGAATGAAAAAAATATTTAACATACACACAGAATTAAGGCAATAAAAGCATATTTAAATCTATATTTTAAAATATTTAAAATAATACAGACCCTGGCCAGTTGGCCCAGAGGTAGAGCGTTGGCCTGGCACATGGAAGTCCTGGGTTCGATTCCTGGCCAGGGCACAGAGGAGAAGCGCCCATCTACTTCTCCACCCTTCCCCCTCTTCTTTCTCTCTGACTCTCTCTTCCTCTAAGGCAGCCAAGGCTCCACTGGAGCAAAGCTGGCCTGAGAGTGGAGGATGCCTCCATGGCCTCCACGGCCTCCACCTCAGACGCTAGAATGGCTCCGGTTTCAATGGAGCAATGGCCCAGATGGGCAGAGCATCGACCCTTGGTGGGCATGCTGGGTGGCTTCCGGTCACAGTATGCAGGAGTCTGACTCTTTGTCTCCCCGCATGTCATTTCAGAAAACTACAAAAAATATTTAAAAAATAAAATAATATAGAGCTCTGGCTAGATGGCTCAGTTGGTTAGACTACCATCCCAAAGCGCAGAGGTTGACAGTTCAATTGCTGGTCAGGGAACACAGAGGAACAGATTTATGTTCCTGTCTCTGTCCCTTCCTCTCTCTCTAAAATCAATAAAAAATAATATAGAAAATGGGCACAAGAAGATTCTAGCAGCCCTGGCCAGGTGGCTCAGCAGTAGAGCATCAGCCCAGTGTGCAGAAGTCACAGGTTCAATTCCTGGTGAGGGCACACAGGAGAAGCAACCATCAGCTTCTCTACCCCTCCCCCTCCTCTCTCAATTTCTCTCTCTTCTCCTCTTGCAGCCATGGCACGATGGTTTGAGGAAGTAACCCCGGGCGCTAAGGATGGCTCCATGACCTCACCTCAGGCACTAAAATAAAATAGCTCAGATGATGAACAATGGAGCAGCGGCCCAGATGGGCAGGGCATCACCTTATAGGTGGCTTTCTGGGTGGATCCCGGTTGGAATGCATGCAGGAGTCTATCTCTCTGCCTCTCCACCTCCCCACTGCTCACTTAAATTAAAAAACAAAAAAAGATTCTAGCAAAAAAGTCAGAAACTAAATAAAATTATATAGAAAGTAAATCTTAAGTAAATTAAAAGCTAATATTTCTCTGCAGAAAAAAAGTTAATATAGTGCCCTCATTGCTATTTTGGCCTACTTGTAAGGCCCTTGGATGGCATCTGGGAACTTATGGAGACCTGGATTTTAGGAAGGTTCCCACAACGAACTGTTAAGTGTGGCTCACTGTGCCTAAACTGTACATAGAAACAATAGTTTATACTCTCATTCTCAGAGGTGGGAATGTGAGTCTGTGCCAGGTGGCATGCCTATGTGACTAGCCTCCAATAAAACCCTTGGTGCTGATTCTCTTAACAAGCTTTCCTATTGACAACACTGCAGATATGTTGTCACAATTAAATGTTAGAGGCATTATGTGTGCTCCATGTGACTTTACTGGGAGAATATTCTGGAAGCATGCACCTGGTTTCCCCCCTAGATTTCATCCAAGAACTTTTTTCTTTTGCTGCTTATGCTCTGGATCCTTTTGTTGTAATAAATCCCAAACTAAATATAACCTACACTGAGTCCTGTGAGTTCTCTAGTGCCTTACCAAATCTGAGGGTGGTCTTGAGGACCCCCAATACATTCTCTTCTATTATGAACTCTTTGACAGTCACATTTGCTTCATTCTAGTTGTTCTACTGCTTGCTTGTCATATAAAACAACTATGAGTGCTCCCCTCCCCTCTCTCTATAAAAATCAATAAATAAAATATTTTATTTTTATTTTTCTTTGTGTGTGTGTGAGAGAGACAGAGAGAGGGACGGATAGGGACAAACAGGAAGGGAGAGAGATGAGAAGCATCAATTGCTCATTGCAGCATCTTAGCTATTCATTGATTGCTCTCTCATATGTGCCCTGACAGGGGGGTGGGGTGAGGTACAGCAGAACGAGTGACCCCTTGCTCAAGCCAGCAACCTTGGGCTCAAGCTGGTGAGTCTTGCTTAAATCAGATGAGCCTGAGCTCAAGCCAGCGACGTCAGGGTTTCTAACCTAGGTCCTTCGTGTCCCAGTCTGACACTCTACCCACTGCACCACTGCCTGATCAGGCTATTTTTCTTCTTTTCCAAGTGAGAGGAGGGGAGATAGAGAAACAGACTCCCACATGTATCCCAACAGGGATCCACCCCACGACCCCTATCTAGGGCCAATGCTCTGCCCATCTGGAACCATGCTTGCAATCAAGCTATTTTTAGCATCTGAGGTAGAGGCTCCACGGAGCCATCCTCAGTGCCCCAGCCAATGCACTTGAACCAATAGAGCCATCATGGGGGGGGCGGGGCGGGGGACGTGGAGAAGCAGATGGTTGCTTCTCCTATGTGCCCTGACGAGTAAACAAACCCAGAACATCCATAGTCTGGGCCAACACTCTACACTCTACCACTGAGCGAACTGGCCAGGGCCTAAAACCTTTAAAAAAATATAGTAGAAAGAAAAATTACTATTACACACTATGTTTAAAATATATACTGTACTTAAAATACATAGTAGTTATCTTTGCAATGTTTGAATTATGAGTGATCGCTTCCCTAATTTTCTAGACTTTCCAAAATTCCTGTAAGTTTTTAATAATAACCAGAAACGATTTAAATCAGGTAAAATATTTTTATTATAAAATAATTGATATTAGACTTTAGTATTTAATGTTTACTAAGAGGCTGTCAGTTATGAGATTTATCATAAACACTGTACTTTTTTGGTCTGTTGTTAAAAAAAAGTTAACTCAGACTATCTATAGACAAAATGAAATTCATCTTATATTTTAAATAAATCTCCATTAATTCTCTAAGGTCCAACATCACCTCTTCTCCAAGTATATTGTAAAATTATCTTAAGATTCAGGAGACTTCCAGTTTCTCGTCTGGCCTGTAAGGAGATTGGAAGTCATAACCCCTCCCCTACAAGTAGAAAAAGATTCAACAAATTGAAAATTGTTGTAATAATATAAGGTTATAGTAATTAAATATATAGAAATATAAAAATATGGAAGATATATAAAAGTAGTTAAAAGGATAATAAAAATAATTATTGAAGTTATGCCATTTGGATAGAAATTAGTATAGTGACTTAGTGTCATAACTCTGTAATGTGATAAACAGACTCTGACTTACAAGCAGGACCCAGTTAGTATGTGTATGAAGTTATACCTAGATAAGAAATAGCTTGGTGTTAATTATGTTAACTTTGTAAACTGACGTAGAAAAGAACATCTTAAAAAGTGGTCTGCCTGACCAGGCAGTGGCACAGTGAATAGAGCGTCGGACTGGGATGTGGAAGGACCCAATTTCGAGACCCCGAGGTCACCAGCTTGAGTGCGGGCTCATCTAGTTTGAGCAAAAGTTCACCAGCTTGGACCCAAAGACGCTTGCTCCAGCAAGGGGTTACTCGGTTTGCTGAAGGCCTGCGGTAAAGGCACATGTAAGAAAGCAATCAATGAACAACTAAGGTGTCGCAATGAAAAACGGATGATTGATGCTTCTCATCTCTCTCCGTTCCTGTCTGTCCTTGTCTATCCCTCTCTCTCTGTAAAAAAAAACACAAAAAACAATTTGATGTAAGCATTTCAGTAGATTGATGTAGAGGAGATTCTCCCAAAAAGGTGGTTTGAAGTGATAATCCTGTAGATTGACACTTGTTAGAAGGCGCTGGCCAGAAAAGGTACTAAAGCTGAGGGGTCCCTCTGCTGCAGTAGTTGCTCAGACTCCAACGTTGATGTGGACTGTCTCCACGCTGCTCTGAGCTCTAACCAAAGCCATTAGAGCCAGCCGAGAGAAGCACGCCGACGGGGCCTCCTTAAGCTGTACCCAGGCACGCCAAAAGGATTTGTGAGTAATAAACTGCCTGTGTGATTACTGAAATTAATTTGTGTGTCGGTCGTGTCTTTACTCCAGTGGCACTTAACAGTAGTATCCTCATAGCCGCCTCAAGAGTAATCTCTAGAAGAGGCTGCCAGCCCTGCTGATAAGCAGGAGTGTCCCACTGTATGGGGAAGTCGAATCAGGTACACCTGATCGACGTAGAGCTTGGGCTCTACTGGGACAAAAATTATAACTTTTCTTAAATCCATTAGTGAACTGAAGTCACAGGACAAACGACTGTCTCCAAAATTGGAGATGAAGAGACAAAACAGAGAATTACAACTTCTCAGGGATGAAGCGCAGCAGTAGAACCCATTGCTGGAGACATTCAGACTAGTGAAACCTAAAATGTAACTAATAAATTGCTGGAGGTTGTGTGGACAGCATGATGAGAGTACAGAGAGGTTCAGTATTAGGGGAGTCCCCACACACTCCTAAGAGAACTTTCAGGTTCTCACAGAGATCAGGGAAAACTCCCCTCTGCTTCTAGCAGAGAAAGAGAAAAACTCTCACCATTCTAACAAGTCCAGTGGCATTCTGTTCTTAACAAGGCCTGTCCTCAAGAGAAACTATTTTATCAGAGCCAAAGTGACCTGGGGGAAGGAAACAATCAACTTCAGCCCCTCAAACCCTCCTGTGTCAACTAAGGAAGAAAGGTTTGAGAAGCACTTGACCTGAAAAGGCCACAGACTTGGCACAAATGCGTACAAAGAACGAGACATGATCAAGGATTACAGGATGCTGTCCCTTCCCCACACCTTTCCATCACATCAACGTATAATAAAACAGGAGCTTATAAGTGAAAGAACAGCATGTATCAGAACGTATTTAAGAAGTCTCTAGGAAAACTCAAAGACAAAAACAAGAACACCACAGGAAATTTTAGCCTCTGACACCTTCAGCTACAGCAAACAATAAACACAGCTTAATTCTTAGCTGATAAACATGAAACCCACATTAATGGCCTGTATACTCAATTCCTTTTACCTAGTTACCCTGGTAGGCAAACTGCGGCTCGCGAGCCACATGCGGTTCTTTGGCCCCTTCAGTGTGGCTCTTCCACAAAATACCATGTGCGGGTGCTACCTTGATAAGGCTCTACCTACCTATATAGTTTAAGTTTAAAAATTTTGGTTCTCAAAAGAAATTTCAATTGTTGTACTGTTGATATTTGGCTCTGCTCATTAATGAGTTTGCTGACTACTGACTTAGTACATACGTACAGCCTTCGATAAATATAACATGGCATAACTACATGGTTTGAAGAAAAAGACCATATATCAGAACCAGACTCAGACATGGCAAAGATATTCAATTATCAGACAACGAATTTAAAATAAATGGCAGACATGCCGCCTATTTAGTTTTTAAATTAAAAACCATATCCCTTCCCCAGAAATCTGAAATTTAAATGCCCATTCTTTGTAATAATGATAATAAATTCTTGTATCCTTGCACTGTGGGGGGAGGGGGATTTGGCATAGAATGTTAAGAACCCAGCAGCAAACTTTCTTCTCATTCCTCTTCTAGTTCCTTTTCTTCTACCCTTTTCCCCATTTCTTCTGTTCCTTCTACCACCCGAGTAAAGCTGCATGATTAACCACTCACTAATTCAAATATTTGACTCGAAGCCTACAATGTACCAGGCACTAGTGATACAATCTAAGAGCTAGTCTGTTTCAAGGAATCTAGTGGAGGAGACAGTTAAACAAATGAGCAATTACAACACAAATATAACTACTAAGATAATTACTAAGGATCAGGTTCTGTACAAGAGGAGCAAAGAGGGATGTAGATCAGTCTTAGGATACCAGAGAAGGAGACATGAATGATGACTGGTAGTGTGGCAAAACGAATCAAGACGTGTAATGACCTGAAATTAGAACTATAGAGTCTGGGCCCAGGCTGGGTAGCTCAGTCGGATATAGCATCATCCCAATACTGCCAAGGTTGCATGTCCGATCTCCGGTCATGGTATATACAAAAATCAATCAATGATGGTATGAGTAAGTTAAAAACAAATCAATGTTTCTATCTCTCTCTCTCTCCCCTCCTCTCTCTTTAAAGACCATTAAAAAAAAATACAGAGCCAGGGGAACAATGTAAGGAGAAAGGTGGCAATAAAAGAGATTATAACTACTAATTACCATATCAAGAAGTATTTTGATAGCCAAGGGAGAAACATGGCCTGATACCAAAAGAAAACCCATTACAAACTAATCTGATGTCTTAGGTCACTGTGGCTGGCATGTGGAAAACGAACTAGAAAAATACCAGTTAAGATTCTCTTGACATAATCTAGAATGAGATACAAGGTAGGTGCAGAGAAAAGCCTAACTACAGACATCTTTATATTTAGTGACTAACTGAATAAAGGGATAAAGAAGAATTTCATCTTTCTTCTTCACACTGTTGATTCTATTTTATAAGAAGAAATCTGCATCCTGGACCAGTATATTAAGAAAACTAAACTAGAAGGAGCCTTGACTGGGTAGTTCAGTTGATTAGAGCAGGGGTCCCCAAACTTTTTTTTTTTAATTTCTTTTTATTGTATTCATTTTAGAGAGGAGACACAGAGTGAGAGAGAGAGAGAGAGAGAGAGAGAGAGAGAAAGAAAGAAAGAGAGAAGGGGGGAGGAACTGGAAGCATCAACTCTCATACGTGCCTTGACCAGACCATCGCAGGGTTTTGAACTGGCGGCCTCAGTGTTCCCAGGTCAATGCTTTATCCACTGTGCCACCACAGGTCAGGCCCCAAACCTTTTACACAGGGGCCAGTTCACTGTCCCTCAGACCACTGGAGGGCCGGACTATAAAAAAAACTATGAACAAATCACTATGCACATTGCAAATATCTTAAAGTAAAAATACAAAATGGGAATACAATATTTAAAATAAAGAACAAGTAAATTTAAATCAACAAACTGACCAGTATTTCAATGGGAACTATGGGTGCGGATGCATCCTGTGCTCCTCTCACTGACCACCAATGAAAGAGGTGCCCCTTACGGAAGTGCGGCGGGGATGGATAAATGGCCTCAGTGGGCCGCATGCAGCCCGTGGGCCGTAGTTTGGGGACCCCTGGATTAGAGCATCATCCCGATATGCCAAGATTAGAGGTTTCATTCACAGTCAGGGGACATAAAGAATCAAACAATAGCCTGGCCTGTGGTGGTGCAGAGAGAGGTGACTTGGAATGCCGAGGAGGTCAGTTCAAAACCCTGGGCTTGCCAGGTAAAGGCACATGTGAAAGTTGATGCTTCCTGCTCCTTTGCCCTTCTTCTCTTTCTCTCACCTTTCTTTACAAAAACCAATAAATAAAAACAAACAAACAAAATCTTGCAGTGGAAAGAGCGTCAGACTGGGATGCAGAAGGACCCAGGTTCGAAACCCTAAGGTCACATGCTTGAGGGCGGGGTGCTGGCCTGACCATGGGATCAAGGACATGACCCCATGGATGCTGACTTGAGTAATGTGTCTCTCAATCTGTTCAAGGCCTCTGGTCAAAGAACATATGAGAAAGCAATCAGTAAACAACCAAGGAGTTGCAACCAAGAATTGATGCTTCTCATCTCTCTCCTTTACTGTCTATCCCTCTCTCTGGCTCTCTGTCAAAAAAAAAAAAAAAAAAAAAAAAATCTTAATTAAAAAAGAAAATCAATCAATAAATGCATAATAAATCAATAAATCTCTCTCCCTAAAATCTATAAATATAAAAAAACCTAAACTAAACTAGATATCCAGACTGCAGGAAAGGCTGTAGAAGCAAGGTAGAAGACAAAAAAAAATTACAGATGAGGCTATAGGGGAACAACAGCTCTGTTTACCATCTTGCATGTATTAGAAACTAACAGTATTGATGAGGATATGTGGGAAAGGGTTTACTAATTTTTATCCTTATATTTGCACTAAAGTGATTAGAATATGCATCACAACAAACAAATTAATGACTAATTATCAGCAAATTAGTAAACTATATCTTTACTCTCTACCTAATGATTCCACTATCAGCTATTACACTGGGAAACAATTTTTTTTTTCATTTTCTGTTGCATGAGGTTTTAGAACTGTTTCTATATACAGTGTGTCCTTAAAGTCATGGCGCACTTTGGACTTCTGACCGGTCAAATGTGCACCATGACTTAACAGACACACTGTACTTCTGCATTGATGATTCCAAATCTAAAATGTTTTTTGGTGCATGCTCTAGTTTTTACGCAATTTTAATTTCTTTTTGTTACAGTTAATGGCATGCATTGGTTTTTAAACTGGAGTTAAAGGGCAGCGACTCTTGGATTTAACATAACCACAAGGCAATTAATGTTTTACAAACATCACTTTTACATGATTGTAGTTGTTTTTAAATGTAAAATATTATCTGATAAAAACACCCTCTTATTTTAAGATTGAATCATGGCTTCTTTGAGTAAGCATAAATGTAAGAATAGTCCTGACACCTTCTGTTATATATGTGGCTGTTACACACTTCAACTTCAAAGGCGCAATTTCATCATTTGTGACACGTGCATATACTGCCTATTTTCAAGTTCCCATTGGCGATCAAGACAAGAATTGGGCTCCTCATATTGTGTGTCATAATTGTGAGGAAATGCTTCGTGACTGGACAAAAGAACACAGAGGAATGCCTTTTGGTATTCTAATGGTTTGGCGGGAACCTAAGAACCACTGCAGTGACTGTTATTTGTGTCTGATCCATACAAAGGGCATCGGCAAGAAAAAACGGCATACTTCAGCAATACGACCTATCCCACACTCTGAGACACTCCCAGTTCCAGTTTTCAATGGTTTTTCTAAGAACGAATAAAGCGAACATGGTGATCAAGTGTATTTTGATAAGATGCATGAGGAAATGGCTGTAGAATCTGAAGGGTCTTCTTCTGATGCCAAGCAGTCATTAACCCCTCAGAAGTTTAGCCAACCCAAATTAAACAACTTAGTAAGAGATTTGGGCCTATCAAAGAAAGCAGCTGAGTTATTAGCCTCCAGGCTTCAAGAAAAGAATGTACTTCACCTGTCAGCTAAAGTGTCTCATTTCATAAAGTATGCATAAAATTTTGTGGACTTTTTTTCGAAGACAAACACTTTATTTACTGTCATGATATCAGTAGTCTTCTCAGCCACTTACAGTCCAACAGAATGGCGGCTATTTCTTGACAGCTCTAAACGAAATCTGAAATGTGTTCTCCTACACAATGGTAATGTTTATGCAACAGTTCCAACTGGTTATTCAACTCATCTGCGAGAAGATTATAATGACATAAAAACTGTCTTCGACTTTCTGAAGTATGAGGAGCATAACTGGATCATTTGTGTGGATCTTAAAATGGTCAATTTCCTGCTAGGACAACAGAGAGGTTTCCCAAAATATCCTCACTTTCTGTGTTTGTGGGACAGCCGAGCTCGGGAGAAACACTGGACACAGAAGGAGTGGCTGAAATGTGAAGCTCTGGAGGTAGGGATGCAAAATATTGTGAATGAACCTGTAGTTAACTGAGACAGGATCATTTTTGCCCCACTTCACATCAAACTTGGTTTAATGAAGCAGTTTGTTCAGGCTTTGAATAGAGAAAGTGAATGCTTTCAACATATTATTTCTGTTTTTCCTGCCTTGACTTTCGAGAAGATAAAAGCAGGTGTATTCGATGTTCCTCAAATTTGAACCCTCATACATGAAGAAGAATCTGCCAGGAAGATAAATAAGGAGGAGAAAGCAACATGGCAGTCTTTAGTGGCAGTTACAATGAACTTCCTTGGCAAGAAAAAAGCAGAAAACTATGAACTTCTAGTTCAAAGGATGCTGTTGGCTTTCCGCGACAGTGGATGCAACATAAGCATTAAGATTCACTTCCTGAACAGTCACCTTGATAAGTTTCCCAAAAATCTTGGAGCTGTTAGAGATGAACAGACTACTGTTGGAGCATCAAACAAGATTGTCCTCAACAAGTACACAAGTGCAAGAGCTACAAACACAAATTTTTGCCTGAATAGAATTTAAATAAGTTTTGCGAAAATTTTGATTAATAAGTGTTTTAATATGATCTATTTTGAAATTGTAGATAAATTCTGATGCAATCATATCTTTTCATGCATGAGTGTATTTACTGCATTATATAAATTATATTTTCACAAAGATGATGCCCAAGAAGACATTCTACCTCATTATGTAAAACTTAATGTTGAAAATATTAAAATAAGATAAAAACCTAAAATCTTGAATTGCAAAAAAACTGTAGTGTACAGAGAAGAACTAATGTCAGATTTGAGATCAGCACACTCGAATTAGGTAAGAACAAGTGTTTTTGTAGATGCAACAAAAATTGTGTTCCCCAGTGTTATTTTCAACAAGAACTGTTGTTACATGAGGCCTGACCGGGTGGTGGCACAGTGAATAGAGTGTTGAACTGGGATACGGAGGACCCAGGTTCGAGACTCTGAGGTCACCAGCTTGAGCGTGGGCTCATCTGGTTCGTGCAAGGCTCACCAGCTTGGACCCAAGGTCGCTGGCTTGAGCAAAGGGATACTCGGTCTGCTATAGTCCCATGGTCAAGGCACATATGAGAAAGCAATCAATGAACAACTAAAGTGCCACAATGAGAAACTGATGATTGATGCTTCTTATCTCTCTTCGTTCCTGTCTGTCTGTCCTATCCCTCTCTCTGTCTCTGTAAAAAAACAAAACAAAACAAAAACCTGTTACATGAACCTGACAAAATGTGATCATATACTCTCTAATAAATTCTTGGTCCCAAAATATATAGTCTTTTTTTAAGCACATGTTAATATATAAGTTCATTTGCTTTATAAAAATTCACCCTAGGCAGATGGCTCAATTGTTTAGAGCATCATTCCAAAGCACAGAGGTTGCTAGTTTGATACCTGCTCAGGGGACATATAGGAACAGATCGATAATCCTCTTTCTTTCTCTCCCCCTTCCTCTCTTGCTAAAATCAGTAAATAATATGTTTTTATAGAATAAAATTCAGGAGTTAGGGTGAGGGTGGTAAAGAGGGTATAAAAAAGGATAAAAATTAATAAAATTTAAAAAAGAATATTTAAATTAATATATATACACACACACACACACACACACACACACACACACAAAAAGCCAATGTTTCCATCTTCTCACATCTCTAATCAACATAACTGTCACCTATTTAGGGTACCCTTTACTCTTCTTTTTTTTGCATTTACAGGGATCTGTGTACAAAACAACATAACTATTATCAACAGCATATATTTCAAATTTGCTCTTAGTTATGCAATCTATAGAAATATCATCCTTGTATAAATAATAAAAGTTAAAGTAAATCCTAAATTACTACACTCAATCCCAAATCTGTTCCCCTTGGTAATCACTTTTATTGTTTGGCATATGTCATGCCAGATTTCTTTCAGACTCTTCCATTTATATACATGTGTAAATATCCATAATAATATTTCTGTGAATATTTTTACATAATTGGTACTATATTTAATACAGTGTCTTTCAACTTTTCATTTTACTCAAAAATGTTTGAGTTCTTTCCAATTAGAAAACACTATCAAATTATTTTTTAGTATAATCAGTATAGAAATTTACCATGGTTTAACTCCTCTATTAATAATATTAAATGATTTCTAGTTTTTCATTATTACAAATGAGCCTGCAATAGACCTATGTATACATGCTTCTTATGCACCTGAACAAATGCTGCTCTAGGGCAGATGTCAATAAGATGAAATAGAACACGCATATTTATTTTTAAAGATTATGCAAATTCTTTAAGAATTGCTAAAATATAACCCTGGTGCCCTAAAGACTAATATATAATCATAATTAAAAAAAAAGAAGATTCTTACTAACAGGAAAATATTCTATTTTCAACCAAAGCTTTTCCAAAATTGAGGGAGTAGAACAATCTGGCATCTTGAACACAAATCAATTTACACAATTACATAATTTCTTCACCAGTTATTAGCAATGTATAATAGTCTTGGAATATACATGTACTTGACTTGACAATTATCAAAATTAAAAACATATAACCCCAGCCCCAAGAACATACAACAAAATTTATCCAACAGATCTAATTGTACATGTATGAGATAGCATATGTTCAAATGTACTCATCACAGGTGCAAGTTGGACAATCTGGCTAAATCTCTAAATCTCTAATTTAATTCAAAGTGATAATTAGTTATGACCTTGGAAGAATATTCAATATGTGTCTCACTTTAAATAGAAAATTAACTCAAGCCTCACCAGTGGAAGCGCAATGGACTGAGCATTGGCTCAGGGTGCTGAGGGCCCTGGTTGGAAAACCTGAGGTCACTGGCTAGGGCGTGTGCTTGATGGCTTGAGTGAGGGGTCACCAGCTTAAGCATGGGATCACTGACATGGTCCCAAGGTTTCTGGCTTGAGCAATCGGTCACTGGCTCAGCTTGAGGGCCTCCCCACCCCATCAAGTCACATATATGAAGCAATCAATGAACAACTAAAGTAAAGGAACTACAAGGTGATGCTTCTCATCTCTTTCTACCCCTTTCTCCCTTCCTGTCTTTGTCTCTTTCTAAAAAAAGGGGAGAAAAATTAACTCAAAGTTCAGAAGCTATTAAATAAAGTATTTAAATTTTTATTTTATTTTTTTTTACAGTATGGAGAGGCAGCGAGGCAGAGAAATAGACAGATGCCCACATGTACTCTGACTGGGATTCATTCAGTAAGCCCACTAGGGCCGCTGCTCCATTGCTCAGAACTGAGCCCTTTAAGGGCCTGAGGTGAGACCATGGAGCCATCCTCAGCACCCAGGGCCAATTTACTCCAACCATCCAGCCATGGCTGTGGGAGGGGAGGTTACAAGAGGGGAGGGGAGAAGTGGGGAAAGGAGGAATGCATAAGAGAGGGGTGGGGGGAGAGGGGAAAGGAGGAGGGGGAGAGAGGGGGGGAAGGGTGAAGAAGCAGATGGTCTCTTCTTCTGTGTGACCTGACCAGGAATCGAACCTGGACTTACACACAGAAACTAACTGATGCTCTATCACTGAGCCAATTGGCCAGAGCCTAAAAGTATTTAAATTTAACCATAACAAACTCTGCAGGGCTACAAAAACAACATAATCAAAATACCTACACAAAGCAAGCAAATCCAAATCCAAATGACAAACCCTGAAATAATTATTTGTAATCCATATTACTAACAAAGAGTTAATCTCCCATACGCAAAAAATACCTGGAAATTAGTAATTTTTAAAAAGAGTAACATGTCAACATAAAAATTATAGAAAGAGGTAGTTGACATAAATATTTAAGTGCCTCTTAAATATATAAAAAGATGTCTGCTAACATACTGGGTGGTAAGGTTTGAAAAAACAAGCTATCCCATTGTTAAGGAAAATGTAGATCTGTATAACTTATATGAAGAAAAACTGGCAATAACTACCAAAATCAAAAACACGTATACCCTTTAACCAGAAATCCTCTTTTAGGTGTTCTATCCTACAGATACTCTTGCATATATATGAACTGCTGCAAAAGGTCAACAATTCAAACGTCCAAAAGTAGAGTAGTAGTTAAATAAATCACATTACATCTGTAAAACCAGTTAGTATATTACTGCAAAAACAAATGAGGAGATCTGGATTGCTTGGGGCTGAAGAAGAAAGCAAGGATTGATTGCAGATAGGCAGGAGGGAACTTTTGGGGGGTGAAATAAATGTTCTAAAACTAGACTATGGTAGTAAATGCACATTTTTTAAAGTCATTGATTTTTATACTTATCATGGCTAAATTTTTGGTGTAAAAATTATACCTCAATAAAATTGTTAGAAGAACACACAAAGGAGGGCATGCTCCATGCAACAATAAGTTCTCAACAGATGTGCTAAGTTGACAATACTAAAAACTGCAGAACAGTATTATGATTTTTAAAAGGAAGGTTAAGAAAAAAGAATAAGAAAATAAATTTGTTTACTTTTCTATGCATAAGTAGCTGAAATGATATACAAGAAACAATAGTGGTTACCTGTGCAGAAAGAAGGAAAACTTAAATAATGAAGAGGTGGAATAAAAAGGTTTTTCTTACTATGTTCCTTTGTATATCTTTAAAGTATTCAGCCAGGTAAGTATTTTAACTATTCAAAAGATTTTAAAATAGACAGACTTTATCAATATGGGTGTATATTCTCCTATAAACCAACTGCTCCCACATTTCATTACATTATATATGATATAATTTTGAAATTATCCTATTGTTCCCAAGATCCTGTTTTTGTGAAGAGTTCAAAGATTCCAGTGTTAATGATTTATGTATCAATAAAGACTTCTGGAAATTCCAACTTTTCAAGGTTATATCTACAATGACACTTGGAAGAGCACATACACACAATTTTTTAATCACTTGACCCAGTTTAAGGTTGGGGAAATAGTCACCCATGATCTACATAAAACTTGAAAATTCTGACTTTCTAAATTTTTACTGGGCAAGATAAATTTTTACATCTCTTGGTAGCTGACATAACAGAACAGGTACAAAGTGAACCTCAAAGTCTCTGCTGGGCAGAAAAATAGGAAATGAGCCCTTTGGGAATAGACAAATTGACAGAGAAGAAAAGCTGAAGTAGAAACTAGCTCCAAAATAAAGTCATAGCCATTTGATATTCACACAAATGAATACAAAGAAAGAAAAAAAAAAAAAAAAAGAACAGCCTGACCTGTGGTGGCGCAGTGGATAAAGCCGTCGACCTGGGAACACTGAGGTCGCCAGTTCAAAACCCTGCACTGGTTTGGTCAAGGCACATATGGGAGTTGATACTTCCAGTTCCTCCCCCCTTTCTCTCTCTCTCTCTCTCTCTCTCTCTCTCTCTCTCTCTCTGTGTCTTCTCTCTAAAATGAATAAAATAAAATAAAAAAAACATTAAAAAAAAAAAAAAAAAAGAACACAATGCTCTTCTAAGACCCCCACAATACACTCCTCATTCATTATCTATATAGCTATAGTACCCCCTTCCCAAAACCTATAGGGCAGCAAATATAGAATCTACAAAGACCAAAGATCCTATTCGACTGACTGCTCACCAAGTGTCAGGCAGTAAACTTTAGTAATGTCCCATTTAATTTCACAACACTATGACACAGGTAGCATTTTACTTAGTACCTAAGTACAGCAACTAAGAATCAACATTAGGGCCCTGGCCGGTTGGCTTCGTGGTAGAGCTTCAGCCCAGCGTGTGGAAGTCCCAGGTTTGATTCCCAGTCAGGGCACACAGGAGAAGAGCTGATCTGCTTCTCCACTCTTCCCCCTCTCCTTCCTCTTTTTCCCCTCCCTCAACCAAGGCTCCCTTGGAGCAAAGATGGCCTGGGAAGCTGAGGATGGCTCAAGGCCTCTGCCTTAGGCACTAGAATGGATGCGGCCACAATGGAGCAACGCCCCAGATGGGCAGAGCATTGCCCCCTGGTGGGCATGCAGGTGGATCCTGGTCAGGCGCATGTGAGAGTCTGTCTGACTGCCTCCCTGTTTCTAATTTCAGGGAAAAAAAAAAAGAATCAACATCATACAATTAAGTATAAGACTCAAGGTCAAAAATATATATGCTACTTTTCCTACGTTTTTTTTTTACATTTGAATTATTGATCACTTTGAGAAGTGGAAAAATTTTATAAAAACAGTGCATGCTAATAAAAAAATCAAACATCATAACTGCAAAAAGAAGACACTAAACCAGTGGTTCTTAACCTTTTTTGAGGTACCGAACCCATCAGTTTCATATGCGCATTCGCCGAACCCTCTGAACCCTTCTTTAGTGATAAATAAAATATGATTTTTTCCCCCAAATTCAAGACATAAGTATATGTTTTTTTACTGGTGCACAAAATGAGCCATGCATGAACATCACTTTGCTCAAAGAACAAAACCAACAAAGTGTATGAACTCACAACAAATTATGGTATTACTTTTCTGGCCTCTGTGGCAGAGGCTTCTCCAAACCCAAGACTGACTCATCGAACTCCTAGGGTTCAATAGAACCCAGGTAAAGAACCACTGCACTAAACACTTTCTATAGTCTCACCCTCTAGAGACAATCACTGTTAACAACCTTGTTACAAGTTGTTCTACATCTTTTCTAGGAAGTACTAACAGTTAAAGCACCTGTTTCAATAAAGAGTGGGAAAAAAACTATATACCAGTATATATACCTTAACTGTATATATTAAGCCAGTAAAAATTGATGTTTTAAAAATATGTCAATTCTAGTGACGTCAGAGAAATGGCACCATGAGGAGTGCTGGCGATATCTCACCCTGAAATTTCAACAAATTCAACAACTAGAGACAGAAAAACAATCTCAGGAACATCTGCAATACACATACATCAAAGGTACAATTGGGCGAAAAGGTGGCTGAATATATGTATAATAGTCCACTCTGAAGGAAATAAGACGGAGAACGGAGTATTTTGCTTTCCTCACTGATCTTAGGAAGGGCTGCTTTTGCCTAGAATGGAAAGAAACAGAGGATTGGGGCACAGGGAAGAAGCTAGGGTGGATGATCAAGCAGAGGAGAGAGGGCGCCAGCTCGGCCTGAGATTGTGGACGTGGGTGGCAGACTCCATGGAGTTGGCCGGAGCAGGTTGCCTGCAGAGGCCATCACTGGAGCGGCTTTGGGATTTGAGTGCTCCTGGTCAGTTATCGTGGGCAGTGTGTGAGTAGCTCCACCGGGAGCTTATGGCGTGGAGGCGCGGTTCGCGGACAAAAGGGCTAGGCTGGATGGAAACTGTCACAGTGGACTTCTGTGTAGGCTGTAGCCAGAATTTCTGTGTGGTCTCGAATCCCCAACCAACAGCACAAGAAGTGTGCAAGGGCCGGGTTCCCTAGGCCTGGACCTGTCCGGGTGGGGTGCCTCTGCCAGCCAATACATGTTACAAAGCACAATCCTGCAGAGCAGACCTCAGAGAGCACTGCACAAGTGGTGGGGGCTGGGCTGCAGGCTTCCAAACAGGGCACAAGGAAGAAGCCTGTGGAGATCAGACCCGACAACCTGGGGACCCTTTGAAAAGAGCCTGACCAGGCGGTGGCACAGTGGATACAATGTCAAACTGGGATGCGGAAGATCCAGGTTCGAGACCCCGAGGTCTCCAGCTTGAGCATGGGCTCATCTGATTTGAGCCAAAAGCTCACCAGCATGGACCCAAGGTCGCTAGCTACAGTCAAGGCATATATGAGAAAGCAATCAATAAACAACTAAGGTGTCACAATGAAAAACTGATGATTGATGCTTCTCATCTCTCTCTGTTCCTGTAAAAAAAAAAAAAAAAAAAAAAAAGGAGCATGACCAGCAGTCATCTCACTGCCCTGCCTGCTTACGCTGGTGGCTGTGGTTAAAAGAGCCTTACCCAGAACTGTGTTTTGAGTGGACCTGGAGGAGGGAATTGGCAGCTCTTAGGGCACTGATAGGCAATCTTTTGAGCTTGGTTTGTCAAAATTCACCAAAAAGCCAAGCATAACTCCAGTGGTGTGTCACTTCGAGAAAAATGGCCTGACCGGAAGTCCCAGAACTACACACTCTGTGCCAGAGTTCTGCTGTTTTGGTCTACAGACCTCTGACACAGAGTGTCTACACTACAGCAAATGTTTTATCCTCAGCTACTGCATCTGGCCATGCAGGAGCCAAGGATGAAAAGTCCTTCTCGGCAAGCGGCCCCATACTTCTCTGGAATGTGTCCACCTGTCATCGAAAACGGCTACGCATGTCAGTGCTGATGATACACGTGTCATAGGTTTGCCATCATGCTTTTAGGGCTTCTTGTTCTGCAGGCTGTGGCTGGGGCAACTTCACAACTGGGTCCCCAGGCTGCTGTCTCAAAAAGGAGAGACATGGGAAGGGGCAGCAAGAAAACTGACTCTCCCATTGTTGGAGCTGGCAAACCCTAATAAGCCCCGCCTAACAAAAGGTATGAGGCCTAGCTTATATCATTGCTATAGCGATACATCAACTGCAAAACTCTACTCAAGTGCCACAGGGGCAAAACCTGTGGTACAGCACCTCTGGCAATAAAGAAAAGAGAAAAGAGAAAAAAGAAGATAATCTCTGAAAAACAGGGGGAAAAAAAATCACATTTTTTATAACTTTTTTCCATGTTTTTCTTTTATTTTTTCATTTTTATTTTCTACTTTGGTCATTTTATCCTCATCCGTCTTATTCTTTCCTTTTCACTTTGAATTTCATAACCCACAGGTGTTATATTTTCCATTCTTGTTGTTTTTTCTTTTTAATGAAGGTAACATTCCAAAAACCTTAACTCATTTATTTCTTAATTTTTTTTTTTTCTTCTTTTCTCTTTCACTTTTTCTCTCATTCATGCCAATCATCATTTACAAATTATTTTAGTCTGGATATAAATATTTTCTTTGTGGCACTTTGTGTGTTTTTTTACTTCGTTTTTTAATCTCTTTGTAATTTCCCCCCAACTCAGGCTCTCCGTTCTATGTAGTATTTGTTCCACTTAGCACAATAAAAATTTTCATTGTATTTTTTTAATTTCTTTTTTTTAAATCACCTTTTAGTGTTATTAACAATACCATTCTGAAATGCCATAAAGGAAAAAGTAATCAAATATCATGGATACAAAAGACAGAAATGTAGCTCAGACAGATGAGGAAAAATCTATAGAAAAAAATTTCAATTGCTTGGAAACCTTGGAGTTAAAAGACAGAGAATTAAAAATTGAAGTCCTAAAAAATACTCAGGGAAATATAAGAAAGCACAGAAAGGCAATTTAGAGAGCTCAAAAAACAATTCAATGAAGAAAAAAAATACATCACCAAGGAAATTTAAACTATAAAAATCAATCAAACAGGGATGAAAAACTCAATTCATGAACTGAAAAACGAGGCAACAAGCTTAGTTAATAGAACAGGCCAGATAGAGGAGAGAATTAGTGACATAGAAAACAGGCAACTAGAGACACTACAGAGAGAAGAAGAGAAGGACTCACAAATTTAAAAAAAAATAAGAAAGCCCTACAGGAATTGTCTGACTCTATCTGAAAAAGCAACATAAGAATAATGGGTATATCAGAAGGTGGAAAGAGAGAACATGGAATGGAGAACATATTCAGACAAATAATATATGAGAACTTTCCAAGCCTATGGAAAGAATTAGAGCCTTGAATCCAAGAAGCAAATAGAACACCAAGTTATCTGAACCCAAACAAACCTACTCCAAGGCACATTACAATGAAATTGTCAGAAACCAAAGAAAAATAAAAAATTCTCAAGGCAGCCAGGGAAAAAAAGAAAACAACATATAAAGGAAGGTCCATTAGATTATCTTCAGATTTCTCAGCAGAAATTCTACAAGCCAAGAGAGAGTGGACCCCAATAATTAAAGTTCTGAAAGAGAGGAACTTCCAACAAAGAATACTATATCCATGAAAGCTATTCTTCAAATATGAAGGAGAAATAAAAACATTCACAGATATAGAAAAGATGAGGGAATTTATCACCAGAAAACCACCACTTCCGGAAATACTAAAGAAGTTATCCGACCAGATACAAAGAACAAAATAAAACAAAACTACAAGTAAAAGCTCCATCAAGATCATAATAAAAACAAGATTAATTTGTGACAACAAAAACAAAAAAGGGGAGAGGACAAAGATTAACAGTAGCAAAGGAGGATGAAGTGCAGAAGCACTCATGAGATGATGTACTACACTGAACATGATATGTAACCTTTTTATTACTTAATGATAACCAACCCTGAAAAAATCACCACAGAAACACATGGCTTAAAAAAGAAGAAACAGGAAAGAAGTATGGAATACAACCAAACAAAAACAAATGACAGAAAAACAAAAGAGAAGAATCAAACAATATACAAAGCTATCAGAAAGCAACATATAAAATGGCAACAGAAAACCGTCAAGTGTCAATAATTACACTAAATGTAAATGGCTTGAATCCACCAATAAAAAGACAGAGTAGCAGAATGGACTAAAAAAAAAAAAATCCAACTGTGTGCTGCCTTCAAGAAACACATCTAAGCTATAAGGATAAAAACAAATTCAAAGTGAAAGGTTGAAAAACGATTCTCCAAGCAAATAATATTCAAAGAAAAACAGGTGCAGACATACTCATACATAACAATGCTGATTACAAGATAGCAAAAGTAATCAGAAACAAAGATGGTCATTTCATAATGATAAAGGGGACACTGAATCAGGAAGACATAACACTTCTTAATATATATGCACCAAACCAAGGAGCACCAAAAGTATATAAGACATCTACTAACTGACCCAAAAATAAAAACCAAAAGCTTTGAAATTAGAATTCAACTGCTAAAAAGAAGTAAACAAACCCCCCAAAATGTGGAAATTAAACAACGTACTTCTAAAAAATGAGTGGGTCAAAGAAGAAATAAAAGCAGAGATCAAAAGATACATATAGACAAATGAAAATCACACTACTTATCAGAACCTCTGGGATGCAGCAAAAACAGTAATAAGAGAGAAATTCATACCATTACAGGTCTATATGAACAAACAAGGAAGACCCCAAGTAAACAACTTAACTTCACATCTTAAGGAACTAGAAAAAGAACAAAGGCAACCCAAAAACAGTAGTAGAAACAAAATAATAAAAACCAGAGCAGAAATAAATGAAATAGAAAACAGAAAAACTAAAGAAGAAAATCAGTAAAACACAGAGCTGGTTCTTTGAAAAGATCAACAAAATTGAGAAACCCTTGGCAAGACTCACCAAGGAAAAAAGAAAAAGGACTCATATAAACAAACTCAAAAATGAAAGAGGAGAAATCACCACAGATATCATAGATATACAAAGAATTACTATAGAATACTATGAAAAATCCATATGCCACCAAATTTAACAATATAGAAGAAATGGAAAAATTCCTAGAACAATACAATCTTCCTAGACTGAGTCATGAAGAAGTAGAAAGCCTAAACAGACCCATAAGCAGGGAGGAAATAGAAACAACTATCAAACACCTCACTAAAAATAAAAGTCCATGGCCAGACAGCTATACTAGTGAATTCTATCAAATATTCAAAGAAGACTTGATTCCTATTCTACTCAGTCTTCCAAAAAATTGAAGAAGCAACAATACTGCCAAACACATTTTATGAGGCCAACATAACCCTCATGCCAAAACCTGGCAAGGACAACACAAAGTAAGAAAACTATAGACCAATTATCTCTAAGGAATAGATGCTAAAATACACTAAACAAAATAATAGCAAATCGAATACAAGAATACATTAAAATAATAATTCATCTGGGATTTATCCCAGAATCATAAGGATGGTTCAACATACGTAAAACAGTTAACATAATACACCATATCAACAAAACAAAGAACAAAAACCGTAAGGTAAAGATAAATGAATGGGACTACATCAGATTAAGAAGCTTATGCACAGCAAGAGAAACTGACAACAAAAAAAAAGAAAGCCAACTAAATGGGAGATGTTTTCAAATAACAGCACAGATAAGGGCCTAATACCCCAAATATACAAAGAACTCATAAAACTCAGTAACAAACAAGCAAACTATCCAATAATAAAATGGGAAGAGGACATGAACAGACTTCTCCCAGGAAGAAATACAAATGGCCAAAAGATATATGAAAAGATGCTCATCTTCATTAGCTATTAGACAAATGCAAATCAAAACTACAATCAGATACCACCTCATACCTGTTAGATTAGCTATTATCAACAAGACAGGTAACAAGTGTTGGAGAGGCTGTGGAGAAAAAGGAACTCTCACCCACTGTTGGTGGGAATGTAAAGTAGTACAACTAATATGGAAGAAAGTATGGTGGTTTCTCAAAAAATTAAAAATAGAACTACCATATGACCCAGCAATTCCTCTACTGGGTATATACCCCCAAAACTCAAAAACACTGGTAAGTAAAGACACATGCAGTCTCCATGTTCATTGTAGCATTGATCACAGTGGCCAAGACATGGAAACAACCACAAAGCCTTTCAATAGATGATTGGATAAAGAAGATGTGGTACATATATACTATGGAATACTACTCAGCCTTAAGAAATGATGACATCGGATCATTTACAACAACATGGATGGACTCTGATAACATTTTACTGAGTGAAATAAGTAAATCAGAAAAAACTAGGAACTATATGATTCCATACATAGGTGGGACACAAAAATGAGACTCAGGGACATGGACAAGAGTGTGGTGGTTATCAGGGGGAGGGGAAAGGAAAATGTGGGGGTGGGGGTGGGGAGGGGCACAAAGAAAACCAAATAGAAGGTTAAGGAAGACAATTTGACTTTGAGTGATGGGTATGCAATATAATCAAATGTCAAAATGATCTAGAGATGTTTTCTCTGAATCTATGTACCCTAATTAATTCATGTCACTCCATTAAAATTAAATCTCTAAATAAAAAAAATGTGCCAATTCAGTAATCCATGGCATAAAATACATCTTACTTACCAAAAACAGAACAAATGCAAGCAAAGGTAAACCATTTCCTAAAGCTAGGGACGCCACCTTTGGATTTTACCACAAATAATCTGAAAAGCACAGATACTGAACAAAAGAAAAGAAAAAAAAGGGATGACAGGAAGATAGGGCCAAATAAAGTCTAGCAACCCTGTACAACAGTATATAGCCAGTTTGTCACCATCTGCCTACTCAAGAGCTCATTTTAACATCTATTTCCATGGTAGTTAGGCAATAAGAAAAGTGCCTAGTCTGGAAAATCTGAGTCACATCATCTGTAAGTTTGACACTGTATCATAAATTTAATATATCACCCTGCAAAATATCTTTAAATTATGAACTGACTGAGATGGGAATTACAAGGAATATTTATTATCTGCAGATATCTCAACTACAACTTTTAAGCAATTACACTTCCATCTACCTTATAATAACATAACAATATTCAAAACCCAGTAAAATATTTAAAATTCTAAAAAGCAATATAAAAACAAGAATTATTTACTGCAACCTCGCAACCATCTGGTCACTGGGAAAATTTACACTGGATTTTTAAATTTGAACCTTAAAAACTCACAAAAGCATAAATTAAATTTAAAATAAAAACATGGTAAAATAATACTTCATTTTTTTAGTTAGTAAATAGAACATGAGAATTATTATATGCCAACCAGTAGCACCTTTTTAAAAACGCCCCCAACAGCCTGACCAGGCAGTGGCCCAGAGGATAAGAGGACCCAAGTTTGAAATCCCGAGGTCGCAGGCTTGAGCGCGAGCTCATCCAGCGTGAGTGCGGGCTCACCAATCGAGCATAGGGGGCACTGGTTTGCACATGGAATCACTGACATGACCCCATGTAGCTGGCTAGATTGAGCCCAAGGTCACTGGTTTGAGCCCAAGGTTGCTGGCTTGAGGAAGGAGTCACTTGCTCTGCTGTAGCCCCCTGGTCAAGGCCCATATGAGAAAGCAATCAATGAACAACTAAGGTGCTGCAAAGAAGAATTGATGCTTCTCATCTCTTTTTACTGTCTGTCTGTCTCTCTCACTTAACCCAACATTACAAAATCATGTAAATATTTTACATTAAAAAAAAAATTAGGCTGACCAGGCGGTGGGGCAGTGTATAGAGCGTAGGACTGGGATGCGGAAGACCCAGGTTCGAGACCCCAAGCTAGCCAGCTTGAGCGTGGGCCCATCTGGCTTGAGCAAAAAGCTCACCAGCTTGGACCCAAGGTCGCTGGCTCCAGCAAGGTGGTGCTCGGTCTGCTGAAGGCCCGCGGTCAATGCACATGTGAGAAAGCAAGCAATGAACAACTAAGGTGTTGCAACGGCAACGAAAAACTAATGATTGATGCTTCTCACCTATCTCTGTTTCTGTCTGTCTGTCCCTATCTATCCCTCTCTCTGACTCTATGTCCCTGTAAAAAAAAAAAAAATTAAGCCCTGGCTGTTTTGCGCAGTTGTAGAGAATCGGCCTGGCATGTGAATGCCCCTATTTCAATTTTCAGTCAAGGCACACAAGAGAAGCAACCATCTGGTTTTCCAATCCTCCCCCACTCCTCTTCTCCTTCTCTCTCTCTCTCCTCCCATAGCCATGTTTTGACTGGATCAAGCCAGTTGGGCCCTCCGGCACTGAGGATGGATTCCTGGCCTCATCTCCTGTGTTACAAATAGCTTGGTTGCAGAGCAACAAAGCAACTTCCCCAGAGGAGCATAGCATCACTGGTAGGGGGCTTGCGGCTCGGTCAGGGAGTCTGTCTTTCTGCTTCATTTTCTCTCACTTAATTAAAAAAGATTAAAGCCAGACCAGGGATGGTGCAATGGATAAAGAGCATCAACCTCAGATGCTGAGATCCCAGGTTCAAAACCCTGAGGTTGTCAGCTTAGGCTTCACACCTCCTTCCCACCCCATTAAGAAACCCATAAGAAGCAATCAATGAACAACTAAAGTGAAGCAAGTACGGGCTGATACCTCTCATCTCTCTCCCTTTCTATCTTGCCCATAGATACAACCATAAGGTGAATACAAAAGGAAAAGATATTGGGAGATAAAAGAGGGAAAAGTTGGGAGAGATGGTGAAGGAAAGACACAAAGACACAACTTTGGGTAGTGGTGAACACACAACCCAACACACAGATGATGTACTACTGAACTGTAGACCTAAAACCTATATAACTTTTTTTAAATTTTATTTATTAAATTTAGAGAGAAAAAGAGGAAGGGAAAGAGAGAGAGGAGAGCAAGTGAGAAGCATGCTCTAACCACCTGAACTATCTGACCATGGCAAAAGTTTGTACTCTTAACCACTGAGGCTCTACTATCTCCCACACTAACTTTACATTCCTGAATTATATACTACTAAAGACTTGATTCCCAAAACAGAGAATTTCCAGTAGAAAATTTCTGTTATATTGCTTTTTATTAAAATTAAGCACCGCCTGACCTGTGGTGGCGCAGTGGATAAAGCGTCGACCTGGGAACACTGAGGTTGCCAGTTCAAATCCCTGCACTGGTCTGGTCAAGGCACATATGGGAGTTGATGCTTCCAGCTCCTCCCCCCTTTCTCTCTTTCTCTCTATCTCTCACTCTGTGTCTCCACTCTAAAATGAATAAAATAAAATAAAAAATTTGTCTCATTATAAAAAATATATATATATATAAAATTAAGCACCATGGAGAAAAAAAGGAACCAGGGAAGAAACGAAAAATGTGTAGCACCAAGAAGAAAAACTAGCCAAAACTATATGAACTTGGCTTCCAATCATTAGGTGCACAGGTAATAAGCACACTATTTTATCACAGTGTGATGCACACTAAGTCCATATTCTAAACTATTAACAATTAAAATTTGAAAATAGTAAAGTGGCCTTCCCTCCTCCTTACAATGCATATCATATATTAGTTATTTTGACACTTACCTGATTTTGTTCGTTTGTTTTTTTATTTTTACAGGGACAGAGAGAGGGATAGATAGGGACAGACAGACAGGAACGGAGAGAAATGAGAAGCATTTATTAGTTTTCGTTGCAGTTGCGACACCACAGTTGTTCACTGATTGCTTTCTCACACGTGCCTTGACCGCCAGTCTTCAGCAGACTGGGCCACCACTTGTGGGTGGAGCCAGCGACCTTGGGTCCAAGCTGGTGAGCTTTTGCTCAAGCCAGATGGGCCCGCGCTCAAGCTGGCTAGCTTGGGGTCTCAAACCTGGGTCTTCTGCATCCCAGTCCGACGCTCTATCCACTGCACAATCGCCTGGTCAGGCTCATCTGATTTTATTCACAACAAAGCAACAAAGTAAATACTCTTCTCCCCATTTTTCATGTGCTGAAAATAAAGCTCAAAGAAATAAACTGCCTAAGATCGTGCAATTAGTTATAAGGTATAGCAGGATTTAAACCTAACATATCCTCTTCCATTATTATCTATTATCAAAGTGATGAGGACCTCCATAACACATCCTGACATGCATCTTCTTTTGCTTCGTATACACCTTTGATAAAGTTTGACAATAAAGAGTAGCACTTAAATTTATCAATTTCATTAAAATGAGGTATGATGGTCCTGGCAAGATAGTGCAGTTGGAGTGTTGTGCCAAAGCACAGGGGTTGCCGGTTCAATCCCCTATCAGGACACATATATGAACAGACTGATGTTTCTCTCTATCTCTCTTTCCCTTCCTCTGTCACTAAAATCTTTAAAAAAAAAAAGACACTCAAAAAAAAGAGGTGCTGATGAACTTTTAAAAAGTTAGATAACAATTTGATACAGTACCATACTTGCTAGCAAACTCAAATCATTCACATATCTATATTTTAAGAAACATTGCACAAAATAGTTGATATATGTAAAACAAACTGAGAGCCCAAGTTTACAATTCAGGTAGGGCACAAAGAACTCTGTGAAACTGAGTTTGTAGTGATGCATTTATGAAAATACACAGCTGTCCAAGATTTACTGCCTAACTTAGTGGTTTACAGCTGCGCTGTTAGAAATATGTGCTAAGTATAGTAATGGAGAAAAGGGTCTGAAACAGTAAAGATATCTTAAATAAGAAAAACCTATCATGCTACAAGAACCAAATCACTGGTTACAACTTTATCTTTAAAAAATAAATAAATAAGCCTGACCAGGCAGTGATGTAGTGGATAGAGCATCAGAGTGGGATGCAGAAGACCCAGGTTTGAGACCGTGAGGTCGCCAGCTTGAGCGCGGGCCCATCTGGCTTGAGCAAAAGCTCGTCAGCTTGCATCCAAGGTCGCTGGCTCCAGCAAGGGGTTGCTCTGTCTGCTGAAGGCCTGCGGTCAAGGCACATGTGAGAAAGCAATCACTGAACAACTAAGGTGTTGCGACGGCAACGAAAAACTAATGATTGATGATTCTCATCTCTCTCCGTTCCTGTCTGTCAGTCCCTATCTATCCATCTTTCTGACTCTCTCTCTGTCCTTGTAAAAAATAAAATAATATAAATAAGATTTTATTTATTGATTTTAGACAGAGGAGAGGAGAAGAGAGGGAGGGGGAGAAAGAGAGAGAGAAAGCGGAGGAGCAGGAAACATCAATTCCTAGTAGTTACTTCCTGTATGTGCCTCGACTAGGGAAGACCAGGGTTTCAAAATGGCGACCTCAGCATTCTAGGTGGATGCTTTGGTCACTGCCCCCCCCCCCCAAACAGGTCAGGCACAACTTCATCTTTTATTTATTATTATTATTGACTTTGGAGCAGGGGTCTCCAAACATTTTACACAGGGGGCCAGTTCACTGTCCCTCAGACTGCTGGAGGGCGGGACTACAATAAAAACTATGAACAAATCCCTATGCACACTGCACATATCTTATTTTAAAGTAAAAAAACAAATATATTATTTAAAATAAAGAATAAGTAAATTTAAATCAACAAACTGACCAGTATTTCAATGGGAACTATGGGTGCGGATGCATCCTGTGTTCCTCTCACTGACCACCAATGAAAGAGGTGCCCCTTCCGGAAGTGCGGCGGGGGCGGGATAAATGGCCTCAGGGGGCCGCAATTTGGAGACCCTTGCCCTAGAATTAAGTCACACTGCCAAAAATTTATTTATAAATTAGAATAAAATGGCTTAAATAAGTCTATGTAAAATATCCATTCTGCTGTACAAAATATAGTTACCTGACACATTTTAATAGTGTAACATTATTAATAATATAAATACTATAGTGTAAAATAGTATTAATACTATAACAGAATTATTCTTTTAATTAGTGATAACTAAATTTATATATTTTTTTAAATTAAAGGGGTGATGGAGAGACAGCCTCCCACATGCACCCTAATAGGGATAAACCAGGAAATACCCATCTGGGGCTGATGCTCAAATCAACTGATCTATCCTCACTTGGACCAACTGAGCTATCCTCAGAGTCTGGGGATAACACTTAAACCAATCAAGCCACTGGCTACAAGAAGGGAAGAGAGAGAGAAGTGGGAAAAGAAGAGGAAGAGAAGCAAATGGTGGCTTCTCATGCTGCCCTGACTTGGGATGGAAACGAGGATGTCCGCACTCTAGGCCACTGAGCCAAATGCTCTATCCACTGAGCCAAACGACCAGGGCCTAAATTTATAATTTAAAAGTGATACATACACTATTTTCTGTAAGATTTTCTTCCTTAAAAAGCTTTAAAATGGCATGACCAGGTTCAAAACCTCAAGATTACTGGCTTGAGCAAGGGGTCACTGGATGAGCTGAAGTCCACGTCACCATCAAGCCACATATGAGAAACCAATCGATAAAAAACTAAAGTGCAAAAAACCAAAACAAACAAACAAAAAACAACAAAGAAAACACTAAAGTGCTGCAACTATGAGTTGATGCTTCTCATCTCTCTTTTCCTGTCTTCCCCTGTCTCTCACTAAAAATAAACAAACAAACAAACAAATAAATAAATAGGGCAGGCTTGACCTGTGGTAGCACAGTGGATAAAGTGTTGACCTGAAATGCTAGGGTCGCTGTTTTGAAATCCCAGGCTTACCCGGTCAAGGCACATACAGGAAGCAGCTACTAGGAGTGGATACTTCCTGCTTTCTGTCCTTCTCTCACTCTCTCCTCTGTCTAAAAAAATCAACAAATAAAATCTTGTTTAAAAGGCACCATAACAAAAGCTCAGAAAACCAGCCTACACTCCCTGACTGAACCACACCAATTTAAGCTGGAAAAACTCTCACACCAGGTAGAGTAAATTTTATACATATCACTAATTGTATCCTAAAGCTAAGTACATCCTTGACACAGGTGAACTGAATGTGGGAAAGGTAGGAGCAAACATAAACTAACATTTGAAATTATTTTTTAAACTTATTGACTGACTTTTAGAGATAAAGGAAGGGGGATGGGAAGGAGAAGAGAGGAAGGGAGGATGAAAGGTAAGAACAGAGGGAGTGGGATGGGAGAAAGGGAGGGGAGAGAAAGAATGATCATTTGTTGTTTCACTATTTATGCATTCATTGATTGATTCTTTTATGTGCCCTGACCAAGATCACATCTACAACCTTGGCATATCGGACAACACTCTAACCAACTGAGATACCCAACCAGGGCATTTTATTTCCTAATAAATAGTTTCATAAATAATACCCAGTGTGATTAAAAAACTGTATTTCCTGATTTTCACAGCAACCTTTTAAAGTTATTTCATTAAATGTTTATATGAATTAATGAATCTTTATAACTGAAAACATTCAGATTCTTATTAGAAAATGAAAAAAGGAAAACATTTTTCTTAAAAGTTCAAAAAGGCAAACATTTTAAGCTGTTCATGTACATTCTAATATTTCAGAAACACTAGTAAAAACTGTTTTTCTAACTGTGCAATATCAGCAAAAGAAAATTAGAAAACAAAATGAGTAGTGACCAGATGTTTACCTGCTTTTTTAATGAGAGTAGAAGTAAGTGCAAGGCAGCTGATCAGCTAAGAGATGATACTACAGAGCTGTGTTTCTCTCTCTTTTTTTAGCAAGAGAGAGAGAGATAGACAGGAAGGGAAAGAGATGAGAAGCATCAATTCTTCACTGTGGCACTTTAGTTGTTCATTGATTAGATTCTCATATGTGCCTTGACGAGGGTAGAAGGAGGGCAGGGAGAGGGGCTGCTACAGCCCGAGTGACCCCTTGCTCAAACAGCAACCTTGGGCTTCAAGCCAGCAACCTTTGGGCTCAAGCCAGATGAGCCCACGCTGAAGCAGGAGACGCGGGATTTCGAACCTCAGGTCTTCTGCGTCACAGTCCAACATTCTACCCACTGCGCCACCTCCTGGTCAGGCTAGAGCTGTGTTTCTAGAGCAGGGGTCAGGAACCTATGGCACACGAGCCAGATGTGGCTCTTTTGATGGCAGCATCTGGCTCGCAGACAAATCTTTAATAAAAAATAATAATGACATTAAAAATATAAAACATTCTCATGTATTACAATCCATTCAATTCCTACCGCTCATGTCCATAGTTGCAGGTGGCAGAAGCCAATCACAGCTGTCCCCTGGGACAACACCAAACTTTTACTGAATAATGTGTAATGTACACAGGTCATTGTGAGGTCAGGAAGTAAACTTCCCTCCTTTTAATTAAGTAGTCAGCTAGCTAATTGCAGAAACCCTTTTGATGACGAAGATGGCTAAAAGAAACAAAGGTGAGGAGTATTGTACTTTTTCGCAGGAATGAACAGAGAAATTCACCTTTGTGGAGAAAGCAGGTTCTGCAATGTGTCTAATATGCAATAATAAAATTGCATCGATGAAACAGTCAAATATAAAGTGGCACGTTGACACATGCCATACTACATTTGCATCGAAATATCCTGTGTGGGACAACAGGAAGAAAGCATGTCAAGAGCTACTGTGCAGAGTGCAAGCCAGTCAGCAGCAACTCCGTGTTTGGACCTAACAAGGTAACTGGATGTCGGCTAGCTTTGCTGGTACTTTAGCAATTGTGAGAAACGGAAAGCAATTCACAGATGGGGAGTATGTCAAAACATTCATGGTTGATGTTGCCAATGAACTTTTTGGATAAAGTCAAGATAATCAAACGAATAAAAGACATGCCTCTGTCAGCAAGAACTGTTCACGATCATACCATCATGATGGCAAATCAAATTGAGGCAACACAAGTGAAGGACATAAATGCAGCACCATTCTTTTCTCTTGTTTTGGATGAGTCAACAGACGTAAGCCATTTATCCCACCCAGTTCAGAGTGATTGCAAGGTATGCTCTCAGTGACACACTACCTGAGGAAAGTCTTGCTGTTTTGCCTATGAAAGAGACAACAAGAGGGGAGGATTTATTCAAGTCTTTCACTGAGTTTGCTAAAGAAAAATAGCTACCAATGGATAAACTTTATTTTGGTGTGTACTGATGGTGCTCTGTGTGTGGTGGGGAAAAAGAGAATTCGTAGAGGTTTCTTTTTTTTTTTTTTTTAACAGAGACAGAGAGAGAGTCAGGGAGAGGGATAGATAGGGACAGACAGACAAGAACAGAGCGAGATGAGAAGCATCAATCATCAATTTTTCCTTTTTTTTTTTAATTTTTCCTTTTGACACCTTAGTTGCTCATTGATTGCTTCCTCATATGTGCTTTGACTGCAGGCCTTCAGCAGACTAATTAACCCCTTGTTTGAAGCAGCGACCTTGGACTCATGCTGGTGAGCTTTTGCTCAAACCAAATGAGCCCGCACTCAAGCTGGCGAACTCAGGGTTTCGAACCTGGGCCCCTCCGCATCCCAGTCCAATGCTCTATCCTCTGCGAAACCGACTGGTCAGACTCATAGTGCTTCTTCGTGAATACGAAAAGAGACCAATTCTAAGTTTTCACTGCATCCTACATCAGGAGGAGCTTTGTGCTCAGATGTGTGACAAGCAGCTTGGTGAGATGATATCGCTGGTTATTCGGGTGGTCAACTTTATTGTTGCCCAAGCTTTAAATCAGGGGTGCCCAAACTTTTTCAGCTTGCAAGCTACTTATAAGATGACCAAGTCAAAATGATCTACCTAAAATTAAAATGCAAAACATAAATTTATTTCTTCTATATTATCATTATTTAAGTTACTATTATTACTATTTAATATTGTGTATTCTTCTTTCACCTTTGTCCTTCTCAGTTCCCTTTTCAGAGGAAAGTCAATATCATAGTTTTTATGAACAATATGAAAAAGATGCTCCACATTACCCTTCTTTGGAATAGCAATGGCACACAGACAGATGAGGCAAACGCACTTAGAATATGACATAGTGAAAAAAATCCCCTCCCATTCTGTTTGAAAGTGGTAGGCTTAAGGCTTCTTACTCGGACCAGCTACGGCACTCATTTTTATACCCTTTGTTGTATTTAGTTTAAATAAATTGAAGGCTAACTACGCAGCAACATAACTGAAAATGTTAGCGCGGTTTAACACGCAAGCGTAGGGTTCAAAAGTTCAGACGTCAGATTGGCTACCCTGTATATGCCAATCAAAAGACAAATGTCTTTTTAATGTCCTGCAATCTAGCCACACTTCCTTTGCGATAGACCAGTAGATCACGATCGACGTATTGAGCACCCCTGCTTTAAATGATCGCCAGTTTAAAACACTGCTGGATGAAGTTGGGAATAATTATCCTGGTCTGCTTCAGCACAGCAATGTGCCCTGGTTGTCAAGAGGGAAGGTGCTTAGCTGTTTTGTGACTTGTCTGAGCAAAATCCAGATTTCTTTTGAAATGGAAAACGTCGAGCACCCTGAGTTAGCTAACACTGAGTGGCTCATATAGTTCTACTATCTCATGGACATGACGAAACATCTAAAGCAGCTCAATGTGAAAATGCAAGGTGTTGAAAATACAGTCTTATCCCTTCAACAAGCAGTGTTTCCATTTGGAAACAAGCTGGAACTCTTCATAGTCAACATTGAAACAGGCCTTTTACTACACTTTGAAAAACTGAAAGAGTTTAAAGATGCATGCACAGCAAGTGACGCTGCTCAACATATTGATCTCCAGCAGCTAGCAGGCTTCAAATCTAATCTGCAGTCATTCAAAACGAGCTTTGGAGAATTTTGTGAGCACACTGGTCCATCCACACGAGTGTGCAGTGGACAGAGCTGACCTGAGTTACATCCCCGGTGTCTCCATCAGAGATTTTGAGCTACAAGCTGCTGAACTGAAGGTCTCAGACATGTGAGTGAATAAGTTCAAGTCACTGAATAAAGATTTGGAAAAACTTGCACAACAGCAAGCAGAGTTGGTGAGTAAACACAAGTGGGAAGAAATGAAAAAACTTCAATCTGCGGACCACATGATTGTCAAAACTTGGAACGTGCTTCCCATCTCATACCACACACTCAGTGTGAGTATTGCTGTACTGACAATGTTTGGCTTTACGTATGCATGTGAGCAATCTCACATCTAAAGAACGTTAGGACCAATCTATGATCATTTTTAACAGATGGAAGTCTCAACGCCTGCATGAAGCTTAACCTCACCACCTATCAAACAGACTACAAAGCCATCAGCAAAGCCAGGAAGCACCAGAAGTCGCATTAATGCTAGAAAGTATTTTATTTATCATTGGTTAGCAACAGTATAACAACGATATTAAAAAGAATTCAGAGACTTACTGTACTTTATTTTTTTTTATTAATTTCAATGGGGTGACATTAATAAATCACGGTGCATATGTTCAAAGAAAACATGTCCAGGTAATCTTATCGTTCAATTATGTTGCATACCCATCACCCAAAGTTAAATTGTCCTCTGTCACCTTCTATCTGCTTTTCTTTGTGCCCCTCCCCTCCACCCTCTCTTCCCTCTCCCCAGCCCATAATCACCACACTCTTGTCCATGTCTCATAGCCTCACTTTTATGTCCCACCTCCGTATGAAATCACGCTGTTCTCAGTTTTTTACTGATTTACTTATTTCACTCCGTATAATGTTATCAAAGTCCATCCATTTTGTTGTAAACGATCCGATGTCATCACTTCTTATGGCTAAGTAGTATTCCATAGTATATATGTATCAAAACTTTTTAATCCACTCGTCCTCTGATGGACACTGGGCTGTTTCCAGATCTTCGCTATTGTGAACAATGCTGCCAGAAACATGGGGGCACATTTCTTCTTTTTGAACAGTGCTATGTTGTTCTTAGGGTATATTCCTAAAAGTGGGATAGCTGGGTCTACAGGTAGTTCGATTTTTAATTTTTTGAGGATTCTCCATACTGTTTTCCATAGTGGCTGCACCAGTCTGCATTCCCACCAGCAGTGCAGAAGGGTTCCCTTTTCTCCACATCCTCGCCAGCACTTATTCTGTGTTGTTTTGCTGATGAGTGCCATTCTCACTGGTGTGAGGTGATATCTCATTGTGGTTTTAATTTGCATTTCTCTAATGATTAGTGATGTTGATCATTTTTTCATATGCCTACTGGGCATCTGTATTCCCTCTCTGGAGAAATTTCTATTCATTTCGTTTGCCCATTTTTTGATTGGATTGTTTGTCTTCCTAGTGTTGAGTTTTATAAGTTCTTTATAAATTTTGGTTATTAACCACTTATCAGACGTGTTGTCGAATCTGTTCTCTCATTGTGTGGTTTGTCTTTTTATTCTGTTCTTATTGTCTTTAGCTGTGCAAAAACTTTTTAGTTTGATATAGTCCCATTAGTTTATCTTGACTTTTATTTCATTTGCTCGTGGAGATAAATCGGCAAATATATTGCTGCTACAGATGTCGGAGAATTTGCTGCCTATGTTTTCTTCTAAGATGCTTATAGTTTCACGGCTTACATTTAAGCCTTTTATTCATTTTGGTTTTTTTTTGTGAATGGTGTGAGTTGATGGTCTAGTTTCATTTTTTTGCAGGTAGATGTCCAATTTCCCCAACACCATTTGTTAAAGAGGCTGTCTTTACTCCATTGTATGTTCTTTCCTCCTTTGTCAAATATCAGTTGTCCATAAAGGTGTAGGTTTATTTCTGGGTTCTCTGTTCTGTCCATGGATCTATGTGCCTGTTCTTATGCCAGTACCAGACTCTCTAGAGTACAATGCCTTGTAGTAAACCTTGATATCCGGAAGAGTGATACCTCCTGCTTTATTTTTTCTTTTTAAAATTGCTGAGGCTACTCGTGTTCTTTTTTGGTTCCATATAAATTTTTGGAACATGTGTTCTATATCTTTGAAGTATGTGACTGAAATTTTAAGTGGTATTGCATTGAATTTATAAATTGCTTTGGGTAATATAGACATTTTAATGATGTTTTTTATTCCTAACCATGAACACGGTATATGCTATCACGTATTTGTATCTTCCTTGATTTCTTTTATCAATGTTTTATAATTTTCCGAGTACAAGCCCTTAACCACCTCGGTTAAATTTACTCCTAGGTACTTTTTTTTTTTTGGTTGCAATAGCGAAGGGGATTGTTTCCTTAATTTCTTTTACTGACAGTTCATTGTTGGTATATAAAATGCCTCTGATTCCTGAGTATTAATTTTATATCCTGCCACTTTGCTGAATTCATTTATCAGGTCCAGTAGTTTTTTGACTGAGACTTTAGGGTTTTCAATATACAATATCATATCATCTGCAAATAATGGCAGTTTTACTTCTTCTTTTCCAATTTGGATGCCTTTTATTTTTTCTTCTTGTCTGATTGCTGTAGCTAGGACTTCCAGAACTATGTTGAATAAGAGTGGTGAAAGGGGGCACCCCTGCCTCGTTCCTGATCTTAAGGGGATTGCTTTTAATTTTTGCCCATTTAGTATGATGTTTGCTGTGGGTTTGTCGTAGATGGCCTTTATCATGTTAAGGAATGTTCCCTGTATTCCCACTTTACTGAGAGTTTTGAGCATGAATGGGTGTTAGATTTTATCAAATGCCTTTTCTGCATCTATTGAAATTATCATTTGATTTTTGCCCTTCCTTTTGTTTAGGTGATGAATCACTTTGATTGATTTGCAAATATTGAACCAGCCTTGCCTCTCCAGAATAAATCCCACTTGATCATGGTGTATGATTTTTTCCATATATTGCTGGATCCAGTTGGCTAATATTTTATTGAGAATTTTAGCATTTAAATTCATCAGGGATATAGGCCTATAATTTTCTTTTTAATGTTGTCTTTGCCCAGTTTCGGGATCAGAATTAAGCTCGCCTCATAAAAGGAGTTTGGAAGTCTTCCTTCCTCTTGAATTTTTTGAAATAGTTTGACGAGGATAGGAGTTAGTTCTTCTTTAAATTTTTGGTAGAATTCACTTGTGAAGCCATCAGTCCCAGGACTTTTCTTTTTTGGGAGTTTCTTGATAACTGTTTCGATCTCATTTGTTGTAATTGGTCTGTTTAGGTGTTCTAATTCTTCCAGGTTGATTTTTGGAAGTTTATATGATTCAAGAAATTTGTCCATTTCACCAAGGTTGTCTAATTTTTTGGCAAAGAGTTCTTCATAGTATTTTCTTACAATACTTTGTATTTCTGTTGTGTCAGTTATTTCTCCACTATCATTTCTAATTTTATTTGAGTCCTCTCTCTTTTTTTCTTGGTGAGTCTAGTTAAAGGTTCATCAATCTTGTTTACCTTTTCAAAGAACCAGCTCCTGGTTTCATTGATCCTCTGTATTGTTTCCTTAGCCTCTATGTCATTTATTTCTGCTCTGATCTTTATTATTTTCTTGCTTCTACTGGTCCTGGGCTTCATTTGCTGCTGTTTTTCTAGTTCTTTTAGATGCAGGGTTAGGTTGCTTATTTGAGCTTTTTCTAGCTTCTTTTGATATGCCTGTAGTGCAATGAACTTTCCTCTCAGTACTGCTTTTGCTGTGTCTTATAAATTTTGAGTTGATGTGTGCTCATTATCATTGGTTGCTAGAAATTTTTTTCTTCTTTGATCTCATTGTTAATCCATTCATTATTTAATAACATGCTATTTAGTTTCCAAGTGTTTGAGTATTTTTCAGTTTTTCCTTTGTGGTTAATTTCTAGTTCATGGCATTGTGATTAGAGAAAATGCTTGATATGATTTCAATCATATTAAATTTGTTGATACCATTTTTGTGTCCTAACATGTGGTCTATCCTAGAAAATATACCATGAGCGCTTGAGAAGCATATATATTCTACTGCTTTAGGGTGAAAAGTTCTTAAGATATCTATTAAATCAAGTTGATCAAGTGTATCTTTTAAGTCTGCTGTTTCTTTTTTAATTTTCTTTCTTGAGGATCTATCCAGTGATGTTAGTGGGGTATTGAAATCTTCTATTATTATAGTATTGCTGTTAATCTCGCCCTTTATATCCGTTGAAGTCTGCTTTATGTATGTTGGGGCTCTTGTATTTGGTGCGTAGATATTTATAATAGTTATATCTTCCTGTTCAATTGTTGCTTTTATCATTATGTAGTGTCCTTCTTCATCTCTTACTACAGCCTTTGTTTTAAAGTCCATTTTGAAAGATATAAGTATTGCTACCCCGGCTTTACTTTCATTTCCATGAAATATTTTTTTCCATCCTTTTACCTTCAGTCTATGTGCATCTTTTGTTTTAAGGTGAGTCTCTTGTAGACAGCATATGTATGGGTCGTGTTTCTTTATCCACACAGCTACCGTATGTTTTTTTTGGATCATTTAATCCATTTACATTTAAGGTTATTATTGATATGTAGTTGTTTATTGCCATTTTATTCTTTAAAGCAGTATTCTTTTTTTGCTATAGTCTTTCCTCCCTTTGAACTGTTCACAACAGGCCCTTTAGTTTCTCTTGCAGAATTGGTTTGGTTTTAATTTATTCCTTGAGGCTTTCTTTGTCTGGGAAGCTCTCTATTTCTCCTTCAATTTTAATGTTAGCCTTGCTGGATAGAGTAGTCTTGGTTCTAGGTTCTTGTTCTGCATTACTTTGAATATAATCTTGCCTTTCCCTTCTGGCCTCAAGTGTTTCTGTTGAGAAGTCGGATGTCATCCTTATGGCGGCTCCTTTGTAGGTGATAGCCTTTTTTTTCTCTAGCAGCTTTTAAATTTTTCTCTTTATCTCTTATCTTTGGTATTTTAAATATGATGTGTCTTGGTGTAGATTTCTTTGGGTTTCTCTTTAATGGAGTTCTGTGTGCTTCTCGAACATGTGAAATGTTTCCCAGCCTTAATTTAGGGAAGTTTTCTGCTATGATTTTATTGAACAAAGTTTCTATTTCTTGTTCTCTCTCCTCTTCTTCAGGAACCCCTATGATGCAAATGTTATTTCTCTTCATGTTGTCATAGAGCTCCCTTAGAGTTTTCTAACATTTTTTCATTCTCTTTTCTTTTTTCTCCTCTTGCTTCTGAGCCTTTGTTTATTGTGTTCTCTAACTCGCTGATTCAACCACCAGCCTCATCTATCCTGGTTTTAATTCCTTCCATTGTGGTCTTCAGTTCTGATACTGTATTTGTCATTTCTGTCTGGTTCTTTATTTAGGTGCTCATAGTGACTATCCATTATTGCTCTAATTTCTTTGAACATCCTAACTATCATTATTCTAAATTCTGCTTCTTGTAATTTGGTTATATCTGGTTTATTCAGGTCCTTCTCTGGGGATTTCTCTTGATTTTTTGGGGTTGCATTTCTCTGGTTTTCCATTTTGTCTGTGTATAAGAAGTTTGTGGCCAGTGGAGTCCAGTAGGTGTTGCCTTTGTGTTCTCTAGGTGTGGTCTGTCTGCAGGTCCACTAGCCCCTCTGCCGCTGCCTAGGGTGGTTGGGTATGGGCGTTGCCAGCGCCGGCCCACTGTGGCTATTGCTGTGATTTCCGCCACTGCTCCACGGGAGGGGCTGTGTTCTGGTGCCCGGCTCTACAAGACTCAGCCTGCCTGGGCCTTTGTCTCACCCCACAGGTTGGATTGTGCACTGCACTGAAGCCAAAAGCCTCAGCACCAAGGTTAGAGGTGAGCACCTTTACTCAGCTGCAGACCCAGCCTGTACCCGGGCTTCTACCCAGTCCCCGCGGTCTAAGCCTGCACGTCACAGTTTCTCGGGTTGGACGGGGCTGCTGATGTGCACTCAGCTGTGAACCTCCACCTGTCCAGAGCTTTAGCCCCGCCTCCGAGGCCAGGGCCCGCCTGCGCAGGATCGTAAACCACGGTTTATCAGGCCGGGCGGGGCTGCTAGCGTGGGCTCAGCTGCGAGATTCCACTCATCCGGGACTCTAGCCCTGTTCCCTTGTTCAGAGCCAACTCACGCATGCAGGACAGCAAACCATAATTTATTGGGCCGGACGGGGCTACTGGCGTGCGCTCAGCCGCAAGCGTCCGCCTGTCTCTGGTGCTAGCCCTGCCCCCGGGGTCTGGGCCGGTTTGTGTAGGGTCCGGGTCGCAGAGCAGATCTCTGTCTGTTCCTGGCCTCCTGCAGCTGGTGGACCGCTTTCGTGCATCCCCTAACCCTGCTGGGCTAGAACGAGCTCACACTGGCTGCGCCTCGGCCCCCACCAACAGAACCGCATTTCAGCGACCCGCCGCCACAGTCCCTTCAGCCAGCCCTCAGCAGTGTGGGTGGGTGTACTGCAACTCAGACCCTAACACTCCATAATGTAGTCCTGGAAGCTCCCTCTGTCTAAGCAGCTCTGCTCTAAGTGCCACGAGAGAGCTTGTTTGCTTGGTGTCCTGTCTCCCTTTGCACGTATTGCTAGTTCCAGGAAAAATATTCGCTTTTGATTAGGGAAGTGACTTAGCCCAGGGGTTCAGGTGGATGTCCCTCACAGTGTTTGTCCCTGTGCCTTTAGTCCACATTCTCTTCCCACTGCTCTGGTCCTCTCCTCTGTCCCCGTTCCCCAGAGCCCCGGGTGTGTGGTTGTGAGAGAGGTTTTCTGCGCTGTCCCTTTAAGAAGAATCTTGGCTCTGAGAAAACTGTCTCTTCCTCACAAACAGTATCCTCACTTGTTTCACAGGTCAATACTGTCAAACGCCTCTTCTAGGCTCTGGGGCTGCAGGCTGGGGCTTTCTTCCTGGGACCCAGGTCCCTCCCTCTCTGCCAAACTCTCCTTATGCCATGCAGGTCTTTCTGGGCTGCCGTTTACTCTGGGGAGCTGGGCTTCCCTCTCCGCGTTTTCACTTTCCTACCAGTCTCAATGTGCTTCTTCAGTGTTCCCTGGTTGAAGAGTCCACTTAGTTTAGTTCAAAGTTGGTTTATCCAGATGCCGGTTCTTAAAATTTAGTTATAATCCACTTTGGTTCTGGGGGTTGGAAGTTGGTACGTCTGCCTACTCCATTGCCATCTTGCCGTCCCCCAAAGACTTATTGTATTTTAAAAGTGTTGGTCTTACATAAAATGCACACATTTACTTGTATTTAGTGTTAAATATATCGTATGGCTCTCACGAAAGTACATTTTAAAATATGTGATGTTCATGGCTCTCTCTCAGCCAAAAAGGTTCCCAATCCCTGTTCTATAGTACTGTATTTTAAAGACTAGCACACTAAATGGGGTTTTATTGAGAAGTTGATGAAAGGTTTGGTTTCTCTCCCCAGGAAAATATATGGTCGTATAAAATTTGGCACATAACTCTGGGTAGGGGGAAGAGATTTATAGCAATCTTCCTCCCCACTACCACATGCGCTGAACCAGGATCTACCCACATCTCGGGATGATGCTCGAATAATTGAATAACTGAGCTATCCTCATCACATGAGGCAGGCTCTCAGATCAACCAATCAAGATGTCCTAAGCATCCAGGGCCACTGAAAAGAATGGAGCCACTGCAAGAGGGGGAGAGAGAGAAGGTGAAAAGGGAAAGGAAGAGAGTGAGATGGTCACTTCTCATGTGTGCCCTGACTAGGGATCAAATAAAGGAAGTCTGGAAGCACCCCCAAGGTTCTATCCGCTGAACCCATGGGCCAGGGCCAAAAGCATAAGTTTTTTTTTTTTTGGAGGGGGGGGCGGTGAGAGAGATTGCAAAAGAGGGACAGAGAGGAAGAGAGAGAGATGCACTCAAGCTGGTGAGCCCATGGCTCAAGCCCTCAACCTTGGAGTTTCCAGGCTGATGCTATATTCACTGAATCACCACCTGATCTGTTTAACAATATTAATACTCATACTTAAACCTTGTGAGTAGAGGATGAGCAAATCTTAATTAAGGAAATATGTTCAGTAACGCAAGTGTTTTTATAATTTCCCTCTTTTGCATTCTTTTTCCTTTGTTGCTAGTTACTATCCTAAAATATAACAATTAGTACAGAAAGTAAACATGAAGTTTGCTTTCTCTTGTCTCCATACGATGACTCAAGAATATCTATCTGCCCTTTGCCTGACCCAGCAGTGGTGCAGTGGATAGTGTCGGACTGGGATTTGGAGGACCCAAATTCGAGACCCCAAGGTCGCCAGCTTGAGCACGACTTCATCTGGTGTGAGCAAGGCTCACCATCTTGAGCACAAGATCGCTGGCTTGAGCAAGGGGTCACTGAATCTGCTGTAGCCCCTTACCCCCACCCCTCCCACCCTCCGTAAAGTCACATATGAGAAATCAATCACTGAGGAACCACAACAACTAAGGAACCACAACAAAGAATTGATGTTTCCAATCTCTCTCCGTTCCCGTCTGTCTGTCCCTATCTGACCCTCTCTCTGTCTCTGCCACAAAAAAAAAAAAAAAAAAATCTGCCTTTTATTTTCCAAAACCAGTTTCACATTTTATAAACTCAATTTTTTCTCCCCAAACCTGAATGGTGTCTTCAATCATAGTATGAAAATTATTACATTTCTATAAACACATTATCCTTCATGGAAAACTTGAATGCCATGGATGGAAATGCATCAATTTGTATAACATAAGTTCTCTTTTAAACTTAAACTTAATACAGTGATTAGTAGTTGAAGAGATAACAAATATAGTCTCATTTTGACGTAAAATAGTTTACTTAAAATATCCCAAACATCTTGGGAAAAAAATCTAGTTACAACTTCTGTTTCTTTCAATGTCCATTAGGGTTAATGGAGACCCAACTGAAAAGAAAGAGACACTAACACATTTTCTTTTAATACTTTCCTTTGTCTTTTACATTTAAATTAAATTATTAGCTAAAAGTGATGTTTGGCACTTAGGTACTCAATACAAATTTTTAATTGTACTTGCAGGCCCTGGTCCATTGTCTCAGTGGTAGAGCATCGGCCGGGAGTGTAGAAATCTCAGGTTTGATTCCCAGTCAGTGCACACAGAGTGCCCATGGGCTTCTCCAGCCCTCCCCCTCTCGCTTCTCTCTCCTCTCCCTGTCTGTCTCTCTTCAGCTCCTGCAGCCTTGGCTCAGTTGGAGAGAGTTGGCCCTGGGTGCTGAGGATGGCTCCATGGCCTCTGCCTCAAGAGCAAAAGAAGAGCTCAGTTTATGAGCAACGGCGCAACGCACCAGATGGACAGAGCATCTAGTGAGCTTGCAGGGTGGATCCTGGTTGGGGCGCAGGCAGGAGTCTGTCTCTCTGACTCTTCTCTCACTGAATAAAAATAATAAAAATATAATAATTCTACTTGCAGTTTATACCTTATCAAGATACACCCACTCTGCCTGACCAGGCGGTGGCGCAGTGGATAGAGCGTCGGACTGGGATGCGGAAGACCCAGATTCGAGACCACGAGGTCGCCAGCTTGAGCGCGGGCTCATCTGCCTTGAGCAAAAGCTCGCCAGCTTGGACCCCAGGTCGCTGGGTCCAGCAAGGGGCTGCTCGGTCTGCTGAAGGCCCGCGGTCAAGGCACATGTGAGAAAGCAATCAATGAACAACTAAGGTGTTGCAACAGCAACGAAAAACTAATGATTGATGCTTCTCACCTCTCTCCATTCCTGTCTGTCTATCCCTCTCTCTGTCCCTGTAAAAAAAACAGAGAAAAAAGATACACCCACTCAACAATCTATATTTAAATATCAAAAGAATTATGGAAGCAATGGAAACCATGTACCTATGGTTTCCACTGCTTCCAGTGGTGTCATCTTACATGAAACATTAGTCTATGCTTCTTGTGAATGTAGAAGCACCTTTGCTTTGTGACACTGAAAGGAAGGGAGCAATAAATCTCTTTTTAAACAATTTGTCAAGAATAAAAGCTTAGCCTGACCAGGTGGTGGTGCAGTGGATAGAGCATCGGACTGGGATGCGGAAGACCCAGGTTCAAGACCCCGAGCTCGCCAGCGTGAGCGAGGGCCCATCTGGCTTGAGCAAAAAGCTCGCCAACTCGGACCCCAGTTCGCTGGCTCCAGCAAGGGGTTGCTTGGTTTGTTGAAGGCCCACGGTCAAGGCCCACGTGAGAAAGCAATCAATGAACAACTAAGGTGTCGCAATGGCAACGAAAAACTAATGATTGATGCTTCTCACCTCTCTCTCTGTTCCTGTCTGACTGTCCCTATCTATCCCTCTCTGACTCTTAATAAATAAATAAATAAACCCAAATATTTAGCATGACCTGTGTTGGCACAGTGGTCCCAGGTTTGAAACCTGTAGGTGGCCGCTTGAGTACGGGCTCATCTGGCTTTAGCGTGGGATCATAGACATGATCCCATGGTCACTGGCTTGAAGTCCAAGGTTGCTGGCTTGAGTAAGGAGTCACTGGCTCAGCTGGAACAACCTCCTAACCCATCAAGGTCTGAATGAAAAGTACTCAAGGAACAACAAAAGTGACACAACTACAAGTTAATGCTTCTCATCCCTCTCTCTTCCTGTCTTCCTCTCTCCCAGTTCTCGAAAAAAAAAAAAAAAACATACAAGTTTGCAGCTCTTCTATATGTGTCTGTTCCTGGAAAATTAATATAGCATGTCTGTATTTTGTTTACAGCCACGTTTTACAGAGCAATATACCACGTAGAATTATTGAGAATTATAATATATAAATGCTTATTTCTAAAAAGTTATGCAGCCCTAACATCATGCATTTTCCTGTTAAACAGCCAGAAAAGTCTTGGTGTATCTTGACTCTTTCTCTTTCCCCTTCATTCAATCTGAGAGGAATGCCTGTTGGCTCTATCTTCAAGAGACATCTAGAATCTGACCACTCCTCACCTCCCTTCACTGTAGTGGCCATATACTACCATTATGCTTTTTTTTTTAATTGAGAAGACATTGGTTAATAAAATGATAGATGGCTCAGTTGTACTATTCTATAATACATCAATTGTATATGGTATTGTGTTCACCACCCCGAGTCAAGTCTCATTCCTTCACCACTAACACCATCCTTGATCAAAATAGCTTCCTAAATGGTCAGCTTCTATCTTCAACTTACCTGCAGCCAGTTTTTAACACTGCAGTCATTGATCTTTTAAAAAAATAAAAAATTTGACTGACCTGTCATGGCGCAGTAAATAAAGCATCAACCTGGAAGGCTGAGGTCACCAGTTCAAAACCCTGGGCTTGCCCCATCAAGGCACATATGAGAAGTACCTACTACGAGTTGATTCTTCCCACTCCTCTCTCTCTCAAAAATCATTAAATAAAATCTTAAATATATACATATATAAACTTTGCGCCTGACCAGGCGGTGGCGCAGTGGATGGAGCTTCGGACTGGGATGGGGAAGACCCAGGTTTGAGACCCCGAGCTCACCAGCTCGAGCATGGGCCCATCTGGCTTAAGCAAAAGCTCGCCAGCTTGGACCCAAGGTCGCTGGCTCCAGCAAGGGGTTGCTCGGTCTGCTGAAGGCCCGCGGTCAAGGCACATGTGAGAGAGCAATCAATGAACAACTAAGGTGTTGCGACGGCAACAAAAAAAGAAACTAATGATTGATGCTTCTCACCTCTCTCCGTTCCTGTCTGTCTGTCCCTATCTATCCCTCTCTCTGACTCTCTCTGTCCCTGTAAAAAAAAAAAAAAAAAAAACTTGCCGGTCTGTAATGAGTCTACATTATTCCCCTACTCAAAGCCCACAACTGTTCCTTCTTTCTTTTTTTTTTTTTTTAAATTTTTATTTCATTCATTTTAGAGAGGAGACACAGAGTGAGAGAGAGAGAGAAAGAGAGAGAGAGAGAAAGGGGGGAGGAGCTGGAAGCTCAACTCCCATATGTGCCTTGACCAGACCAGTGCAGGGTTTTGAACTGGCGACCTCAGTGTTCCCAGGTCGACGCTTTATCCACTGCGCTACCACAGGTCAGGCTCTTCCTTATTTCTATCAGCATAAAATCCAAAACCCTTACAATGGCCGTCAAGGTCCTAGGTAATTTGATTTGATTTTATCTGATCTGCCCCCTACCTGCATCCCTTTACCTGTTGGACCCCTCCACCACCCACTCATTTCTTTCTTTCTTATTCCACTCCAGTCACCCTGGCCTCTGCAGTTCACTGAACAAGTCAAGCTGTCTTTGAGGCCACATGACTAACTCCCTCCCATCAGTCCATCAAGTCTTCTCAATAAAGCCTATCTGACCACCTCATTTAATAGTACAGCCTGCCTCATCCCCACATTCCCTATCCTCCTTTTCCAGCTTCCCTCCTACTTCCCTGCTCCTTATCACCTAACAACCTACATATGTATGTTTATTCTTATTTGTCTGCCCACCCTCTCATCTTAAAATATAAAATTCACAGGGCCAGGACTTTCTACATGTTTCGTTGACTTTTATATTCTAAATGGCTAGTACAGAGACTAGCTTGTAAGTGTTCAATAAATACTGAATTTTTTAAATGTCCAACCTTTTGAAGGCCACTTACCACAAGGCCACGACAACTAAAGCTAAACACTTTTCAAAAGGGTTACTACTGCTAGTATTACTACCCTAGAATTTAAAATATACGTTCACACAAAGCTTGTATACAAACGTTCATAGCAGCATTATTCGTAGGCAAGAAGTAGAAATAATCCACATGTCTAACAACTAATAAATGAATAATCTAAATGTGGTATATCAATAAAATGAACTATTATTCAGCAATGAAATAATGAAGTATATTTTTTGCCTGACCAAGTGATGGTGCAGTAGATAGAGCGTCAGACTGAGATGCAGAAGACCTAGGTTCAAAATCCCAAGGTCGCTGGCTTGAGCACAGGTTCATCCAGATTGAGCAAAGGTTCACCAGCTTGAGTGACGGGTCACTGGCTTGAGCATGGAATCATAGACATGACCCCATGGTTGCTAGCTTGAGCCCAAATGTTTCTGGCTTCAGCAAGGGGTCACTCGCTGAGCTGTAGCCCCCCAGTCAAGGCACATACAGGCAATCAACGAACAACTAAGGAGCTACAACAAAGAATTGATGCTTCTCGTCTCTCTCCCTTCCTGTGTGTCTGTTCCTGTCCGTCTGTCTCTGTCACAAAAAGAAAACACAAGAACAACAAGAAAATGAAGTTCTGATACATACTACAAAATACATTAACCTTGAAAAGCTATGCTAATTGAAAAGCATCAGATACACAAGGTAACAGACTAGATGATTCCATTGATAGGAAATGTCCAGAATAGGCAAATCTTTACGGACAGAAAGCAGATTAGTGATTGCCAGGGGAAGCTAGACAAAAGGAGAACAGACGTTGACTGCTAATAAGTACAGATTTTTTTGGTAAGATGAAAATGTTCTGGAGTTGGGTAATAGCGACAGATGTACAATCTTGTGTAAACAGGAGTACTGAATTGTTCACTTCAGAAAGTATACACTTTCTAAAATTCAAGAACAGAATCAAATAAAATGGGAAGAACTGTTCATCTGAATGTTCACTGCTCACTTACGAGAGAAGACCAAGAGTTGTGAATACCTGTTTAGCTGTACTTAGTTCTAAGAACCCCGTCTACCATCTAATCACAACACAAAAATTTTTTTTAAAAGACAGAGGGGGTTGTTATCTATAAGTAACAGCAAGCAGAATTTTCCACTCATATCCAATCCATGCAAATTCTATCATCATCCCCCCTTCAATACAATCACCTCTCGCCTGTGTGTACCACCTCTCTCTCTATCACTTCTCTCACCAGAACTAACTTGGTACCCTAGAGTCATCTCCTACTTCCAGTCCCATTCCCTGTAGTCTGTTCTCTACACAGCAGTTACTGTTTGTTCTGAAAATGTGTATCAGATCACTTCACTATTTTGCTCAAACTCTTCAATGACTTCCTAACACACTCAGATTTTTTTACTCAGGCCCTAAACTGTACTGGACCTGTGTCCTCTCAAACTTCATCTCCTAACATCCAACCCTTAAGGCCTTCCTTTTCCTGTTCCTCAAATATACCAAGGTCAAACAGGCCAAACTACAGGTACAGGGTCTTTTCACTTGTAGTTTCTGCCTGGAATGCTCTTCTCCCAGATAATTGAATGGTTCACTATATTATTTGTTTCACACAATGCTTAAGTGTCATCTCTCCAAAAAGCCCTTTATTAGATCTAATCTATAGTCTTAAAAAAAATTTTTTTTTTTTAATTTAAAAGTCTGACCTGTGGTGGCACAGTGAATAAAGTGTTGACCTGGAATGCTGAGGTCACTAATTTGAAACCCTGGGTTTACCTGGTCAAGACACATACGGGAGTTGATGCTTCCTGCTCCTTCCCCTTCTCTCTCTCTCTTTCTCTCTCTCGCTCCTTTAAAATGAATAAAGTCTTAAAGAAATTTTTTTTAATAAATAAATACGCTCTGTCACTCTAACCTCTAAGCCTGAATTTGCGCTGTTTCTCTTCATACAACTTACCAATTTTTATTTTTTTGTCTCAGTGTCTATCCACCCTAACAAAAAAGTAAAATCAACAGGGTAAGATCTCTTGTTCACTGACATATCCTCAATACCTAGAACCAATGAGGTACAAAATATTTCTTCAACGATTGAATTTATAGGCTGAGTTAGCAAAAACCATATCCTTAAGTGAACTATGTACTCATCTACCACACTTTTAGAAATTATAGTAAGCAAAGAGATAGCAATTTGGACAAAAACAAGTTGGTATTTTATAAAATGCCTTTCATCAAAAAGACTAAAATTTATAGGACAAAATACATTTGACATATTATAGATCTAAATACCTTTGAGCCTGCCTGACCTGTGGTGGCGCAGTGGATAAAGCGTCAACCTGGGAACACTGAGGTCGCCAGTTCAAAACCCTGCACTGGTCCGGTCAAGGCACATATGGGAGTTGATGCTTCCAGCTCCTCCCCCCTTTCTCTCTTTCTCTCTCTCACTCTGTCTCCTCTCTAGAATGAATAAAATAAAAATTAAAAAAATAAGTTTAAATACCTTTGAGCCTGACTTGTGGTGACACAGTAGGTATTCAATCTGGAATGCTGAGGTCACTGGTTTGAAACCCTGGGCTTGCCTGGTCAAGGCACATATGGGAAGCAACTACTGAGTTGATGCTTCCTGCCCCTTCACACTCCCTTTTCTCTCTCTCTCCTCTCTCTAAAATTCAATAAATAAAATCTTATAAATAAATCCTTTTGAATATTATAGTTAAATATTAACAGTGGGGTTAACACACTGGATAACCAAGCCTATGATTGCTCTCCACCCTATCTGCTGTCTTATTTTTATTTTAATAAGTAGATTCACTTGGATGTGGACCTCTTATAGGTCCTATAAAGTCTCAAAACCCTATTCATCTTTACTAACAATAACAACATGCTTCAAATGACAGCAACATCCATCTCATGCCCAGAACCTCCATCTTCCTCCTACCCCAGGGTGAATTACTAGATCCTAAATTCTACTTCCCAGATATCTCAGATCTGTTTCCTCCACTCCACTTCCTGTGTACTAGGTGAGGCCTTTCTTCACTTCCTACCTGAGGTTCTCACCTGCAATCTCCAGACCTTTCCATTCAGATCTCCCTTTTGATGTATTCAATACAATACTACCTAAGTGATCTCTAATACAAATCTTAACATTTTTACACCTTCTTAAAACCTTCAGTGGTTCCATGTAGCTTTTAAGAAAATTTTCAACTCCTTAACTTAACTCATTTCCCATCACAGCCCTCCCACTCCCATCTCAAACATATCATGCTTTAAGACAATCCAGCCACAGTTGAACTACTTACTTTCCAAATATGTTACCTTGCTTTTTCCCTTATTTTTCAATGTTGTTTCCTCTCTCTCTGAAACATTTTCTAACCCTTCTTTGCCTAGTAAAAGCTTAGATGTCACTTCCACCAGAGGACTTTCTACGACTGATTTACATATATCCTCTTCTGTCCTCCCATAGCATTTATAATTACCACATACTGAATCAATAGTCTTTTATTTCAACATGCACTATGTTTTGTTTTCTTTATCTTCTAAATTGTGAACTTCTTGAGAGCAGGTCTGATGATAGCTTATCCACCTCATCCCATACAGCCTGACACACGGAAGGGGTTGTTAAATGAATGCCTTACGAAGGGGGAGGGGTGGCGAGGGGGAAGGAAAAGATGGAAGGCAAAGAAGGAGGGAAAGGGAGAGCCAAGGAAAAGGAGAGGGGAGGAACATTCACACAAGCAAAGGGCATTTAAAAAGGCATTTGTAGCCTGACCAGGCGGTGGCACAGTGGATAGAGCGTCAGACTGGGATGCGGAAGACCCAGGTTCGAGACCCCGAGATTGCCAGCTTGAGCGTGGGCCCATCTGGCTTGAGCAAAAAGCCTCGCCAGCTTGGACCCAAGGTCACTGTCTCCAGCAAGGGGGTTGGTTACGCAGTCTGCTGAAGGCCCGTGGTCAAGGCACATGTGAGAAAGCAATCAATGAACAACTAAGGTGTCGCAATGGCAATGAAAAACTAATGATTGATGCTTCTCACTTCTCTCCATTCCTGTCTGTCTATCCCTATCTATCCCTCTCTGACCCTCTCTCTGTTCCTGTAAAATAAATAAATAAAATAAAAAGGTATTTGTAATCAACCCCAAAATATTTGTATATAATCAAGCCAGAGATTACTGAAGAAAGAATGATACGTCGGAAGAACCTATCTCCCCAGAGTCTAAATACAACTATCTGTATCACTTATCCCCCTAAAGATTCTGAAATACTATATCTAGCCAATCCAATCCATTTCACTGGAAATTTTACTGCAATGTAAATAATATAAAAGTAGGAAATGAATTTGATATAATTCTTAAAGTAACTTATAAACTTTAATAGTCTATCATTTCCTGATAATATGCTATCATGGATGTTAAAAGTCTATGAAAAGCATGAAAAATAAAGCCTGACCCAATAGCACTGTTGGTTAGACCATCACCCTGAAATGCCAAGGATACGGGTTCAATCCTAAGTCAGGACACATACAAATAAATCAACCAATGAATGAATAAATAAGTGGAACAAATCAATGGTACTCTCACTCTCCATTCTTCTTTCTAATAAAGAAAAAAAAAAGAATAATAGTGATACCATTTGACCGGTAGTGGCACAGTGTAAAGAATATTGACCGAAGACTCTGAAAACCCAGGTTTGAAACCCTGAACTCAATAGCTTGAGCACAGGCTCATCTGCTTGAGCGTGGGTCTCCAGTTTGAGTGTGGGATCATGTCTATAATGGTCACTGGTGGGAGCCCAAAGGTCATTGGTTTAAAGCCCAAGGTACGTGCTTGCTTCGGCTGCACATATACTAAAGCCCAAGGTTGCTGGCTTGATCAAGGGGTCACTGGATCAGCTGGAGCCCCCTGGTCATAGTACACATGAGAAGCACACATGAGAAACAATCAGTGAACAACTAAAAGTGCCACAACTATAAGCGGAAGCTTCTCGTTTCTCTTTCTTCCTATCTGTCTGTCTCTCTCTTGCAAAAAATAAATAGTAATAATATAATTTTTTAAGTATGAAAACTAAATACAACATAACTCTTAAATTGTGATTTATGTTAAAATTGCTATGGTTATCGGATTTCTCAAAAACACACTGGACAAAACTGTCAGACTTTAGAGGCTGCCAATCAGCAGAGGCGTTAATTATTTATATAAAATCTTAAAGGTAGTACTACAGGAAAACTGCTTCTATAAAAACATATAATACTTAAAATGACATAAACATTTTTATTTTGGAATTTAAAGCAACAACCAAAGAAGCATTACTAAAGACTTTTTCAATTATCTCAATACACAGTCACTTAATAAAATTTTTAGAAATTTTGTGACTAATAGGACGTAACACAAAGTTAAAGCTTACTTCAAAGTATGAATATCTTCAATAAGACCTAATAAATGGCAGAAATACTTCTATAGCTTCATTGTCATTATGATACGGAAATGGGAAACATGAAAAAAGAAAATTTAAGCCCAATACAATCAATACTAAATAATTACTGAATTGCAATTTTGTTAAAGCAAAATATCAATCATAAACAGCCTCTCAACTTTCACCACACAAGAAATGAAGTTGTAAGAAATATGCTAAGTTTTTAGTACAACTGATTATTATAGGTTCCCTAAGAAAAGATTTACTATATATACACTGTAATAACAGGAAGTTCTTGCATGAAGTTAGAGGTTTATTTTTATTAAAGGCAGAAATAGTGGAAATACTGAGCATTTCAAATTAGTAGTTCTAAAATGATATCCAAATTTTTTAAAATTAATTAATTAATTTACTCATTTTTTAGAGAGGCTAGAGAGAGAGAGAGAAAGGGGGGGGGGGGAGCAGGAAGCATCAACTTCCACATGTGCCTTGATCAGACAAGTGCAGGGTTTTGAACCGGCGACATCGGTGTTCCAGGTCAACACTTTATCCACTGTACCACCACAGGTCAGGCTGATTTTCATCCAAAATTTTTAAGGTTAAAGTTTCAACGTACTTGCATTATTTTTTTAAACAGACAAGTTGGAAAAACATGAAAAAGGAAATGAAAGAAAAGGAAGAAAAAGAAAATTTAAATCTAAAAGACCTTCAACTTACTACATTTCTTTTAACCAAACATTAACAGAGTTGTTAAGGCAGGCCAGGCACTAGATTGGGAATTGTGAAATTACACATTTATTTCAAACACTATCCTATAGTATTCAAGCTTCTGAATTTATTACGTACTATTCAACCCAGTACTTAATAAACTCTTGTCTAATACCAAGGAAGGCATACATTTTTCCTAATGAACTTACTTGTCACTGTTTTATAGAGGTCACAGAAGTTAGTCACATCTGTGACTAACAAAAAAGGGATTCATTTCTGAGACTGATTGCTGTTTTCATTAATGTGAAGGTAAGACAGAAATTCAGCAGATACAAACATTTTAGGTACTTTATAAATTAAGAAGAAAAAAATTAAAAAATAAGTGAACTGAACTTAATTATTTTGTATAGCTGATATTTAAGTAGCCACAGGTTTTACTTTCTTTCATAAGCACAAGCATTACAATTTTTTTTTTCAGGGACACAGAGAGAGAGTCAGAGCAAGGGATAGATAGGGACAGACAGGAACAGAGAGAGAGATAAGCACCAATCATCAGTTTTTCGTTGTGACACCTTAGTTGTTCATTGATTGCTTTCTCATATGTGCCTTGATCATGGGCCTTCAGCAGACCAAGGAACCCTTTGCTGGAGCCAGCGACCTTGGGTCCAAGCTGATGAGCTTTTGCTCAAGCCAGATGGGCCCACGCTCAGGCTGGTGAGCTTGGGGTCTCGAACCTGGGTCTTCAGCATCCCAGTCTAACGCTTTATCCACTGTGCCACCGCCTGGTCAGGCGCATTACAATTTTTTTTTAAGACTTTATTTATTCATTTTAGAGAAGAGAGGGGAGAGAGAGAATGGGGGGAGGAGCAGGAAGCATCAACTCCCATATGTGTCTTGACTGGGCAAGCCCAGGGTTTTGAACCAGCCACCTAAGTAAGTGTTCCAGGTTGACGCTTTATCCACTGTGCCACCACAGGTCAGGCACATTACAAATTTTAATTAGAATGCCATACTATAAAAAAGTCTAGACTCTGAAGAAAATGAAGCAAATTTGCTTTAAAATAGTTCAAAAGAACAGTCAAAAAGTAAATGATATTTACATTTTAACATGCTATCTGTTGCATTCCTTTACTTATGAACCCTAACCCTTTCAGGCACTTCTGAATTTGAAACAGGCTAGCCTCTAAGTTCCACCAGTTGAATCTAGCCATTTCTGGTATCCCAGGCTTTCATTCTAGAGTGCCTTTAAAATATCACAGCATTCAACTGCATACTCTGTGTAAAATGAAAACACAGCCTGTACTTTTACCACTATTAATTTCTTCCACCAATTAAGCAAATTGTACTTTTGGGGCAATATCCTCCATTCATTTAACACGTTTACATTTAGGCCATCAGTTTTACTACAATGCAATACTACGTCTGACAATTCCTAGACCAAACAAATTAACAAGGAAAAATAAACTAAATAATCCGAAACCCCTGTAAATACAGGAACATCTGCTACCTCTGAGTTGTGCGAAGATCAGAATTCTCCTTAAAAATCTTTCAGTTACTTTCCTGGCTAATCAAATAGGTCTAAAAATTCACACTCCTGTTAACACAATAAATGAGGTTTTCTTTCATCGATGTAACCGATAGAACCACAATACAGTTCAGGTTCCAGAGTCAGATTACTTGACCTGCTTTTTGTTTTACCTTTTAAAACACTCTAATGCTTGCAATTACTCCTCTCATTTCCGGTAAAAAGAGACGTTCTTTCTGCACGGGACAACCACCCTTAGTGCGAAATCCTGAAACTGGCTCCAACTCCTCCGCACAGCGCACGAACCGCCACCGACCCTGTTTCGGCGGGGGCTCAGCAACCAGCCCCGGCCCCATACACGACCTCGACCCGCCCCCACTTCCTGCATCCCACAGCCCCAGAGCTCGGGTTTCCGTAGGCAACCTTACTTTCATGATGACTCCAGGAACGCGCTGCCCTCGAAAACACCAGATTCACCTGCACCTGGAAGGATAACAAAAGACACCGGGTCAACGCGACAGGCACCCCTGCGCGGCGAAGGCGAACCAGCCCTGAAAGACGGTCGGACGGCGAGGCGCCGAGCAGGCTAGCTCTGGCTTCGCCTCCCTGCACACTCGCCACCCACACAGCTCGCCCGCAGCGTTCCCATTGTCGGGACCCCACGGAGTTTCACGTCTCCAACAATGACGCCATTTCTGTCAGAGGAGAAACTCACAACAAGCCGGGTCCGGCCGGGCCTCGCCGCACCGCGCGTCCGAGCGGTCCGCGGGAGAACCGACCTGCGGGGCGGCTACCCACGTCCCGTTCCGAGACGGGGACCGACCAGCCGAGTCTGTCCCCAACCGGCCGCCAACCGAGGGGACAGGGGACGGGGAGGAGATAACAGAAAGGAAGCCCAGCCCCCGCCGGCCCCCATCGCGGAACGCGGCAAACCGTGAGCACGGCCGCCAGGCTGGGGCGACCGCGGGGGGTGGGAGCCCCGCAGGCGGAGGCCCCGAATTCTGGGTCCGGCGAACCCCCACGGCGATCCTCCCCGCTCCGCGGCAAGGCCCGGGGACTACCTGAAGGACCCCTGATGAGACCGCGAAAGCCTCAGGAATAAATGCCCTACCTTCCTCGGAGGCGAGCGCCGACTCCGGCGCGTCCACAGTCCCCTCCCCGACTTCCCCCCCAAAACCAGCAGGCCCGAGGGAGATGGGGGAGAAAGCGGCGGGTCCAACGGAGCCGAGGCTGAAGCTCCGGCTCCTCCTCCTCCTCCCGCGGCGGCGACTGGTACCTTTGTTTGGCGGCCGCTCTGGCTCCCTAGCTGGGGGGAGGGGGACGACGAAAAATCTTCCCGGACTGGAGTCCGGGCCCCCGTTGCGCTGCCCTCCAGAGGACGGTGGCCACAGACCTTCTGTGGCTTCCTCCCGGCAAAGGTCCAGGCGGTGCCCGTGGCGACGGCAAGCTAAGCTCCAGAGTCTCCTCCGTTCCGGCGCCCGAGCTCCTCAGTCCGGACTCGACTGACGGGCAAACATCGCTCCCCCCACCCAGAGTTCCCCCCTTCCCTCCGCTCTCCCCTCCCTTCGGTTGTTTCTCCTCCCCTACCTCTTTCCCGGATAGCCTTTTAGATGACCTAGGATTGGCTAGAGTTTTTTAGAACCCGCCTACACTCTATTATTATTGGTCCGCGGGATACAAACAACGACGCCATTTTCCCACCAGTTCTATGGAAACAGAGAGTTGCGCCTCAAAGCTTCCCGGGAAATGTAGTCCAAACTTTGGAGCTAGTGCACAAGCTCTTGCCCACAAGAACTGCAAGACCCGCAACTCCCTATGTCTGCGTGGGACGGAAGGGGGGGTGATAGGGCGGGGCGACAAAGTCACGGGGAGGCAGCAAAGGCGCCTGCGCAGTGTGACCGGGATGGCGCATTTTCTTGCACAGAGTAATGCAGTGTTGCTGGTGGCTCTGGAAGGCGGAGAGTTCTGTGATGAAGTAGTGGGAGAAATTCATGTAGGCGTCAGAAAGAGCCGTGGTTTGAACTACACAGTAGGAAGTTGATGCTTGGGTACTGCTACTCCCAGACCCGCGCCGCGAAAGCTGTGATCTCATCTTTGAACCGTAAGCGGCTGTAGTGTGGGCTGGGGGAACCCGGATGGGGAGGAGGGCGGAGCCTGAAGTAAAGAAAGACGGAGGGGGAGGCCCCGGATGCTGAACCGGATTGTGCATGAATTATCTGTCCCCTTGCTGGAGAGTAGGAGGAGCAGGAGGGAACAGAGCGGGGCGGAAGGGGGCATCTGAGCTGGAGGGGGTAGCAGTCTCGTGGACCCTGCGGTTCTGTTGACCGAGTAACGCTGGAGGCTCTCTGACAAGCCGCTGTTGAAAATTAGCCTCGGAGTTGTTTAAATACCCCGCCCGCATCTCGGGCGTTTTCTGCAGACCCGTCATCTCCCGGGGTTGAGTGGAAGGGTTCCCTGCGCTTACATTTGTATGTCTCTATTTAGCCATTCTAAAACCAGACCATTCCTTTGATATTTTCATTTTTTATGTGCAAGTGTGTGCCGGATTTTATCATCTAATAGTGTTTGTCAACCGCTGGTCTGCCAGTCAGCCAGAAACTTCGTATTGGTCCAGGAAAGAGTTAACCATCCTGCTATTACTGTATGAAGACTATAAACCCAGTGATCGTAGTAGAATTCGCTTATGCACATGGTGATTCCTGCCTTAGGGGTCCCGAAATAATTCTACTTTCTCTGGTCCCCATGTGTAAAAAAGGTTGAAAACCACTGCAACTCATGTTTACTGAGCCCCTACCACGTGGAAGAACTGGTGAGACATACCGATATTAATAAATGGACACAGCCTGACCAGGCGGTGGCGCAGTGGATAGAGCAGGGGGTCTCCAAACTTTTTACACAGGGGGCCAGTTCACTGTCCCTCAGACCGTTTAAGGGCTGGACTATAAAAAAATTTATGAACAGATCTCTATGCACACTGCACATATCTTATTTGAAAGTAAAAAAAAAAAACGGGAACAAATACAATATTTAAAATAAAGAACAAGTAAATGTAAATCAACAAACTGACCAGTGTTTCAATGGGAACTATGGGTGCTGATGCATCCTGTGCTCTTCACTGACCACCAGTGAAAGAGGTGCCCCTTCGTGAAGTACAACCGGGAAAGATAAATGGCCGAAGGGGGCTGCATGCGGCTGGGGTAGTTTGGGGACCCCTGGGATAGAGCATCGGACCCAGGTTCGAGACCCTGAGGTCGCCAGCTTGAAGGGGCGGGGGAGGATCTGGCTTGAGCAAAAGCTTGCCAGCTTGGACTCAAGGTCAGTGGCTCCATCCAGCAAGGGGTTGCTCGGTCTGCTGAAGGCCCATGGTCAAGGCACATATGAGAAACCAATCAATGAACAACTAAGATGTCGCAATGAAAAACTGATGATTGATGCTTCTCGTCTCTCTCCGTTCCTGTCTGTCTATCCCTCTCTCTGATTCTCTGTCCCTGGAAAAAAAAAAAAAAGGGACACAAGCGAGGAGTGCGAAATTGCAACAGCAATGAGTGTTAGAGTTGTTACGTGGTGACAGGGAATGTGAGATAGGGAATTTGGCGTAGGGACCTAAGGGAAGGCTATCCCTCCCCCTCTCCCTCCCAGCAAGTGAGGATCGACTTCAGAGTTTAAGAGTTGGCAGGAGTAAACCAAAGGAAAGAAGACAGAACAACACTTTAGTAAGCCTCCTGACAAAAGGGAGCTTTTCAGATATAAGGAACTGAGGATATAGGGGTGGGGACACAGAACCTTACACACTGTATTAAAGGATTTTGTTCAGTCGAAAGGGAGATAGACTCCCTTTTGAAGATTTGGATTTTTCAAAGATCACTAACACAAGTAACCCAACCAGGAAGTTACTGCAGTAGTTACACGGAGGGGAGAATCTGTTTTTGTATTTTTAATCTGTCCATTGTTTGAACAGATTTAAAGTAGTTTTAGTTTGCAAATGAGTAGTTTCAGACACAGGCATTCTGTAGTGTTATTCAATATAAAAATAATAGAGTTCAAGTAACAAATTAGTGCCTCTTCGTAAGATAGCTGAAATTAGAGGCTCTGGCTGGATAGCTGGGTTGGTTAGAGCATCGTCCTGAGGCGCAGAAGTTGCCTGTTTTATTTCTGATCAGAGCACATACAGGAACAACTAAATGTTCCTGTCTCTCTCTCTGTGTGAAATCAGTACATTTTAAAAATTATTTTTTTAAAAAGGAGCTGGTTAGATTACATGCCACAGTGTGTAGAACTCAGACTTTTCTTTTTTAAGATTTTATTTATTGATTTTAGAGGAGAGATAAAGGCGGAGGGGAGGAACAGGAAGCATCAGTTGTTTGTCTTATGTGACTTGATCAGGCAAGCCCAGTGTTTCGAACTAGCGACCTCAGGATTCCAGGTCGATGCTTTATCCACTGTGCTACCACAGGTCAGGCAGAACTCCTCAGATTCTTAAGAAGACACAGAACACATCGTTTTCCAATACTGTGCCTAGAAAATTTGAGGTTCCTATGTTTTCCCACTGCTGAGAATACTGTGTATAAACAGTCATCTGGGATAGAAACCATCAATTGACTTGTTAAGTGAGTGTTTTTAAACTTACCAAAGTGAGAAAAGGAAAACATAATTTTTAAAAATTCATAAACTAGTATTTTAAGTCACAAAATAATATCAACTAAAGTGCTAAGAATTGAAACAAAGGTTAGGCTCTGGTTTCTGTATAAGAGAGTTACGTTACTAACCCAGAGATGAAAGAATATTCTTGAAAGTTGGTCTCATTGATTTTTGTTTATTTAAGATGAGAGTTGATAAGATAGTGCCATAGATCCCTCTATTAGGATCCACCGGCAACCCCTTCTAAGGCCTATGCTCAAATACCGCGCTATTTTTTATCACCTGTGGCTGATGCCCTCAGACTAAATGAGCTATCCTCAGTGCCTGGGGCTACACTTGAACCAATCTAGCCACTGGGCAGGATGGGAAAAGGGAAAGAAGGGGGAGAGAAAGGGGTGGAGAAGGAGATGGTCATTTCGACTGTGTGTTCTGACCAGGAATCCAACCCGGGGCATCCATATAGCAGGCTGACACTCTTTCCAGGTTCTTTATTTTTTTAAAGTCAAATGTATTTTGGAAGCCTTAAGAAAGATAAACATGATTTTTGCTCTTAACTGAGTTGTTTAAGAGATGAGTACTGATTGGTTTAGAGAATTATTGTAGGTAAGAGATACTTTTTCTTATTCTACCATTGTGTCCATTAATAATAATCCTAAGCAGTTAGTTACTCTTCCTGTATGTTACCTTCTTTAATTTCTTAAGAATGAGATAACCTATGTCAAAGCTTAAACAGTATAGGTAATAAGTTATCCTAAATTGGTTTTTGAATTATTTCAAAATATTTTCTGGACTTTATTTCTCTTGTGATATACTTAGTATTAGTATAAATTATTGGTTAAGGCAGATGTAAAAAATTTCTGTGTGTGATGTTTCCCTTTGAAATCATATTACTAAAATGACTTCCTTTGGTTCAGTGCTGATGTTTTATTGATTATTTCTCCTACATACTCGAGTAAAATACAAAAAACACACTTTTCCTGTCAGCCGAAGCACAAAGGTTGCTGCTTAGGTCCTGGGTCAGGGCACATAAAAAGGAGGAACAGATCAAAGTTCCTGTCTGTCTCTCTCTCGCCCCCCCCCTCCCCTTCCTCTCTGTCTAAAATCAATAAATCAGTTAAAAAAACAACAACAATTTTCGTGGGACACTTGAAACCATGTCAACACAATAAATTAAAAATAAAAATATTAAATGGAAAGAAAACCAAACTTTTCAATTCTTTAGGCTCATGATCCTAAAGACCAAATCATTGTCCCAAGAAACAAAAGAAAGTTGATAAAAGGGGAGAAAACCTCCTAAAATGTGCTAACGATGTCAGAGCAATCAGAAAACTAATGTGAAGACAAATAAAAATAATGGGTTTTTACAGAGAAAGAGAGTGCAGGTTCAGTAGTAAAGGAGAATTTTAGGAAGACCATGAGTGTTATGCTGGGAAATATTGGAGTAAATGTAAAATTCTGAATAATATATCATGACAGGGAATACTTTTAATAATATAATTACATTCAAGTTAATGAATGTCTTAAATCAGAATCTGAAATGGGTTAATGGTAAAGAAAATACAGGAAAGACATTTCCCCTTAAATTTTTACTTTTCCCTTAAATTTTAGATAGTATATAACATATATTTGTCTTACTGCTCATAGAAAAAAAGTATATTTACTAATTATATAATCAAATGTAGAAGAAGCTAATTCTTTGGATTTGCTTTAACATTGATTTGATAGAACAATATAAGCCTTTTATGATTAAGTGGGAAAGGCTTAATATAGGTTTATAGCTATAAGTTTTGCAATATAAGTTTTGTAACTTAAAATTCAGGTAAACACTTTGACCAATCACTTAAATGAAAACTTTTCTTTTTTAAAATGAGATACGGTTTACATGTATAGTTCACCCATTTAAAGTATACAGTTAGTCCTGGCCAGATAGCTCAGTTGGTTGGAGCATTATCCCGAAGTGCAGGCTGCCAGTTTAATCCCCAGTCAGGGCACATACAGGAACAGATCAATGTTTCTCTCTCTCTCTCTCTTTCTCTCCCCCCTCCCTCCTCTCCTTCTCTAAAATCAATAAATAAAAACTATAAAATAAAATATATAATTAGTTGGGTTTTAGTATACTCAGAGGGTTGTGCAACTACCACCACAGTCTAATTTTAAAATGTTTTGCTACCCCGAGAAGAAACCTTGCTCTCATCAGCAATCATTCCCTATTCCCCTACCCTAACTCTAGACAATTATCAGTCTACTTTCTGTCTCTAGATTTGCCTGTTTTGAATAGTTCATATACTATAAATGGAATCATAACAATATGTGGTCTTCTGTGACTGGCTTCTTTCACTTAACATATCATTTTCAAGACATCATATGTATAGAATTTTCTTTTAAAATGAAACAAAGTCTGGCCCTTGCCTGTTGGTTCGGTGGTAGAGTGTCATCCTGGGATGTGGATGACCCAGGTTTGATTGCTGGTCAGGGCACATAGTAGAAGCAACCAACTGCTTCTTCCTCCCCACCGCCCCTCCCTCCCTTTCTTCCTTTCTTCCTCTCTTCCTCTCTCTCTCTCTCTCTCTCTCTTTCCCTCCTGCAGCCATGGCTCTATTGGTTCAAGCGCATCCACCGGGGCACTGAGGATGGCTCCATGGAACCTCTGCCTCAGGCGCTAAAAATAGCTTGGTTGGGAGCATGGCCTCAGATGGGCAGAGCATCAGCCCCAGGGATTGCAGGGTAGATACTGGTTGAGGGCGGTACATGTGGGAGTCTCTCTTTTTCATCCCTCCTGTCACTTGGAAAAGAAGAAGGAAGGGAAGCGAAGGGAAGGAAAGGGAAGGGAAAGGGAAGGGAGGGGAGGGGAGGAAGGAAGGAAATTAAACAAAGTCTGGATTTACAGAATCACCTTAAGATACACATATCTTTTCATTTTGACACCTAAAGATAATTTACTTACTGAGATCATATTTATGTTTCTCTTTTTTAACAGATCAGCTTTGAAATTCAAGAACAATGGAACAGACTCAAGAAACCGTTCAAAGAATTCTTCTAGAACCCTACAAGTACTTGCTTCAATTACCAGGTAGCAGTTCAGTTACTGTCCATATAAGGTTGTTTTTATATAGTAGTGGTAATTCAAATGTTAGCATACAGAAAAGGTTAGATTCTCCAGCTCTTAACATTTTTCTATTTATGGTGATAGATATAGGAAGAAAATTCTTTGTTCTTAAAAGGGACATTTTTAAAGTAACCTTTTAAAAATATCCCAGTATATGTCATAGCTAAAAAATAAAAGAACCTAAAATATTTGAGTACCTTTTTGGAGATTTTATTTGTTTTGTTTTGCTTTGATTTTGAGAGTTCATTTAATAAAGCTGGGGACAGTGAAGTAAGGAAATGCTTAGGACAGAAGAAGCAACAGGAGAGAGCCTAGGTGGGGCTGCAATTGTCTCACTAAAAAGTCAGAGAAAAGGGGCCTTGGAGACAGGCTTCAGGTGTTTAGCCTGGGACAATCTGCTGCTGCCCACTGCTCCCCTGGTTGCAAGTCTGTTGGGGACCTTTAGAGTTTAAGAGATACACACCTGAGAAGGAAGAAGGGTATGGGCATGCTCCCAAGAGAGAGAACACTGAGATTTTATTCTTTATGGATGCCACATATTGCTATTCCCTACTTTAGGGAAACTATGCCAGTTTATATAACAAAAAGCTTGTCTTACCTTCCACATTCATGTTTTCCACTATCACACACAGACTGCATTTCTTACACTACTAGTTCCCTTAAGAGCCAAATAGTAATGCATCTAAAAAATCACATTATTTAAAAGCATAATGCACATTATTCCTATATAAAGATGGGCCACCGGGACATGGTTTCCTACAGTTACACCTGCCTTATCATGTTTATGTGTATGTGTATGTTTTATTTTGATATATTTTTTAACTTTGGAAAAATGATAATATTGAGTAAAAGTTCATATATCCCTGGCCACATAGCTCATTTGGTTAGAGCAGAGGTAGTCAACCTTTTTATACCTACCACCCACTTTTGTATCTCTGTAGTAAAATTTTCTAACCACCCACTGATTCCACAGTAATGGTGATTTATAAAGTTGGGAAGTAATTTTACTTTATAAAATTTATAAAGCAGAGTTACAGCAAGTTAAAGCATATAATAATAATTACTTATCAAGTACTTTGTCAGTTTTTCGCTAAGTTTGGAAGAATAAATCTTTATAAAACAACTTACTATAGTTAAATCTATCTTTTTATTTATACTTTGGTTGCTCCACTACCGCCCACCATGAAAGCTGGAATGCCCACTAGTGGGTGGTAGGGACCAGGTTGACCACCATTGGGTTAGAACATCATCGCGATATGCTTAGGTTGCAGGTTCAATCCCTGGTCAGGGTACATACAAGAATCAACCAGTGAATGCATGAATAAGTGGAATAACAAATCTATCAATTTCTCTCTCTTCCCCTTCCTCTCTCTAAATTTAATAAAATAAGTATATATAATGTATATATAAATATATATTTATTAATTTACTTAAAAATATATTCTTTTATTAAATATATTTTTTAAATATATATGTATATATATATTGTGTGTGTGTGTGTGTGTGTGTGTGGGTGTGTGGCAGACAGGGAGAGTCAGAGAGAGAAACAGATAGGGACAGACAGACAGGAAGGGAGGGAGATGAGAAACATCAATTCTTCGTTGCAGTTCCTTAGTTGTTCATTGATTGCTTTCTCATATGTGCCTTGACCTGGGGGCTACAGCAGACTGAGTGACCCCTTTCTCGAGCCAGTGACCTTGGGTTCAAGCTGGTGAGCCTTGCTCACACCAGATGAGCCCGCACTGAAGCTGGTGACCTCAGGGTCTTGAACCTGGGTCCTCCACATCCCAGTCCCATGCTCTATCCACTGTGCCACCGCCTGGTCAGGCCTGAAACTTTTTGTGTAACTATTTTTCTGAAACCTAATCTGAAATTTGGATGTAATTTGAATTGACTTTGGCAGGAAGCTTTTGGAGATTTTGGTTTTTTTTTTAAGCAAGAGAGATACATAGGAAGGGAAATATGAGAAGCATCAGTTCATCATGTGGCACCTTATTCATTGATTGCTTTCTTATATGTGCCTTGATTGGGGGGTGGGGCCTGCAGCTGAGCCAGTGACCCCTTGCTCAAGCCAGTGACTTTGGTCTCAAGCCAATGACCAGGGGGTCATGTCTATGATCCCACAATCAAGCCAGCAACCCCAATGCTCAAGGTGGATGAGTCCACACTCAAGCCGGCAACCTCAGGGTTTCGAACCTGGGTCCTCCACTTCCCAGGTCGATGCGCTAGCCACTGTGCAACCCCTGATCAGGCTAGAGCATTTTTATTAAATGAACTGGTTGTGGTTTTTGTCTTCTATTCCTTTATATTTGGACTAAAATCATTTCTGGTGATAATTACTACCCAAATAGCTCTTGAGCTTTCCAAGAATTAAAAAGATAGTATTGGAAAACTAATAGTTCTTGTCAAATTCAGATGTTAAAAGGGAATACTTAAGGCTACGGTATGGTAGTCTCACTTTTTGGTAGGAAAGCACCAATGCTGTCCAGTCTCTAAAACCCTAATTTAAAGGAATGGTAGATAATTAAAAAAAATTTTTGGGGGGCCTGACCTGTGGTGGCGCAGTGGATAAAGCATCGACCTGGGAACACTGAGGTCGCCAGTTCAAAACCCTGCACTGGTCTGGTCAAGGCACATATGGGAGTTGATGCTTCCAGCTCCTCCCCCCTTTCTCTCTCTCTTTCTCTCTCTCTCTCTCTCTCTCTCACTCTGTGTCTCCTCTCTAAAATGAATTTTTAAAAAAAGTATTAAAATAAATACCTCTCTTTTAAAAAAAAAAATTTTTTTTTGGTTGCTTTTAGAGAGAAAGGAAGGGAGAAAGACAGAAACATTGATCTGTTTCTGTATGTGCCCTGATCGGGGGTTGAACCTGCAACCTTTGGCAATCTTTGCATATGGGGACTGAGCTCTAACCAACTGAGCTATCTAGCCAGGGCAATGGTAGGTAATTTTGAGAGGTGACTCTATGAAGTAATTCAATAGCAATGTACATTTCATTAAAAATACCTATGTTTTCAACCTGGCCAGGTAGCTCAGTTGGTTAGAACATCACCCCTGCATGCCAAGGGTGTGGGTTCAATCCCTGGTTAGGGAACATACAAAAATAAACCAGTGACAGGACTAATAAGTGGAACGAGTCAGTGTATCTCTTTTTTCTCTCTAAAAATCAATCTATTTTTTATTATATACAAAATACTTATGTTCTCTGAAATTGACAGTTCTATTTAGTTGCCACTAACTAGACCGGCATCCTTTGCAAATGAATGAATTATCTCATAATTCCTAAAACCCCCATTTCATTCTAAAATTTTTGGTACAAATTAAGTTGAAAGTAATGAGCTTACTAGTGGGCTGCTGAAATACCTTAGAACAGAGATGCTCAATACGTTGATCGCGAAGGAAGTGTGGGTAGATCGCATGACATTAAAAAGACATTTGTCTTGCCTGACCTGTGTATTCTTCTTTCACCTTTCTCAGCTCTCTTTTCAGAGGAAAGTCAGTGTCATAGTTTTTATGAACAGTCCGAAAAAGCTGCTCCACATTTCCCTTCTTTGGAATAGCAATGGCACACAGACAGATGAGGCAAACGCACTTAGAATATGACATAGTGAAAAAAATCCCCTCCCATTCTGTATGAAAGTGGTAGGTTTTAGGCTTCTTACTCGGACCAGCTACGGCACTCATTTTTATACCCTTTGTTGTATTTAGTTTAAATAAATTGAAGGCTAACTACGCAGCAACGTAACTGAACAAGTTAGCGTGGTTTAACGTGCAAGTGTAGGATGTCAAAAGTTCAGACGTCAGATTGGCTACCCTGTATGCCAATCAAAAGACAAATGTCTTTTTTTTTTTTTTACAGGGACAGAGAGTCAGAGAGAGGGATAGATAGACAGGGACAGAGAGAGTCAGAGAGAGGGATAGATAGACAGGGACAGAGAGAGTCAGAGAGAGGGATAGATAGACAGGGACAGAGAGAGTCAGAGAGAGGGATAGATAGACAGGGACAGAGAGAGGTGAGAAGCATCAATCATTAGTTTTTCTTTGCCTTCGCAACACCTTAGTTGTTCATTGATTGCTTTCTCACATGTGCCTTGACCGCGGGCCTTCAGCAGACCGAGCAACCTCTTGCTGGATCCAGCGACCTTGGTTCCAAGCTGACCAGCTTTTTTTTGCTCAAGCCGATGGGCCCGCGCTCAAGCTGGCGAGCTCGGGGTCTCGAACCTGATTCTTCGGCATCCCAGTCCGAAGCTCTATCCACTGCGCCACCACCTGATCAGCCTTACCTGCCCTGATTTTAAGGTTGTGCTTTTTGGTACTTGAATTTCAACAGAAGGGGTCACTAGGGGCTTACCAGTAGAAAGCAAGCTCTGCAGTAGGTAATGGATTGATGGGGCTGGATTTATCCAGTCTGATCTGTTAGAGAAAATTTCTGATTTTTTAAAATAATTGAATTATTAATTTTATTGGCAAATTTTATTCTTTAATTGCAGGTAAACAAGTGAGAACTAAACTTTCACAGGCATTTAATCATTGGCTAAAAGTTCCAGAAGACAAGCTACAGGTATCTAAGCAATTCTAACCTCATTCTTTTTTTTTTTTTTAATTTTAAAAAAAATTTTAAGTGAGAGGAGGGGATATAGCCTCCTGTATGTGCCTTGCCCAGAAACCCTGTCTAGTACTGATGCTCAAATCAGCTAAGCTATCCTCAGTGCCTTAGGCCAACGGTAGCCAACTAAGCTATCCTTAGCGCCTGGGGCCAGTGCTCAAACCAGTCAAGCCACTGGCTGTGAGAGGGTAAGAGAGAGAGAGAAGGGGGAGAGGGACAGGAAGAGAGCAGATAGTCACTTTTCCTGTGTGCCCGGACTAGGGATCAAACCCAGAACTTCTGCATCTATCCACTGAGCCAACTGGCCAGGGCTCTAACCTTATTTGTAATCCCCAAGAAATTAATGAGGTCACATAAAAATACTAGCTCTTAATTCAGTTAAAAGGTCATGCAGAATATTGGATTAAAAAAATTTTTTTTCTTCTTTTCCAAGTGAAAGAAGGGAGGATAGACTCCTGCATGTGTCCCAACCGGGATCCACCCAGCAACGCCCATCTGCGCCATTACTTTGCCAATCTGTGGCCATGCTAGCAACAGCTATTTTTAGCACTTGAGGCAGTGGCTCCAGGGAGCCGTCCTCAGCACCTGGGGCTGATGTGCTCAAACCAATCAAGTCATGGCTTCAGGAGGGAAAGAGAGAGAAGGGGTAGAGGGAGGGGTGGAGAATCAGATGATCGCTTTTCCTATGTTCCCTGACCTGGAATTGAACCCAGGATATCCATATGCCAGGCCAATGCTCTACCAGCTGGCCAGGGCCAAAATATTGTTTTATATTGAGCTTGCCAAATAATTACTAGTTTTAGAAATTAAGACACCTGAGACCCTCATAATCTATTAATAGTTCAAATATGAAAAAAATGTAATTTTCATTTGTCTTTTTTTTTAGATTATCATTGAAGTGACGGAAATGTTACATAATGCCAGTTTACTTATTGATGATATTGAAGACAACTCAAAACTCCGACGTGGCTTTCCTGTGGCTCACAGTATCTACGGGATTCCATCTGTCATCAATTCTGCCAATTACGTTTATTTTCTTGGCCTAGAGAAAGTCTTAACCCTTGATCACCCAGATGCAGTAAAGCTTTTTACACGCCAGCTTTTGGAACTCCATCAGGGACAAGGCCTAGATATTTATTGGAGGGATAACTATACTTGTCCCACGGAAGAAGAATATAAATCTATGGTGCTGCAGAAGACAGGAGGACTCTTTGGATTAGCAGTAGGTCTCATGCAGTTGTTCTCTGATTACAAAGAAGATTTAAAGCCACTACTTGATACACTTGGTTTGTTTTTTCAAATTAGAGATGATTATGCTAATTTACACTCCAAAGAATATAATGAAAACAAAAGCTTTTGTGAAGATCTAACAGAGGGGAAGTTCTCATTCCCTACTATTCATGCTATCTGGTTGAGGCCTGAAAGCACCCAGGTGCAGAACATCTTACGCCAGAGAACTGAAAACATAGATATTAAAAAATACTGTGTCCATTATCTTGAGAATGTAGGTTCTTTTGAATACACTCGGAATACTCTTAAAGAGCTTGAATCTAAAGCTTATAAACAAATTGATGCACTTGGTGGGAATCCTGAGCTAGTAGCTCTAATAAAGCACTTAAGTAAGATGTTTAAAGAAGAGGATGAATAATATTAAGCCATTCTTGATTAGACCTGATAGCTTATTTTGGTTGATTATTATTTTTGTCTTTTAGCCTATCATCTTTTAAAATTTTTTGAGCAAGCTGTTTATCTCCAAAAACTGAGTGGACAGGTGTGATGCGGGTGCGGTGGTTTCCATTTAGATTCACTCTGTAATCATTGTACAAAACTAAAAGAGTCAGAAGGAACCACATTTAAATAGGTCTAACTTGAATGTCACAATGTGCTGTGTTGGCTCCTTGTGGCCAACTCTGCCACAGATGTTTGTTTGGTTGATTCTGTCAATAAAGAATGCAGCTTCCAGCTATTTCCTAACTGGACTATGTGGGCAGTTCCCAGTTCGTCTACCCCAGTTCAAGCCAGGGACTACTTGGGACAAGTTTTTGTAGCTAGCTGGCCCAAAGACAGTAACTCCTCTTCTTAAATATTGATTAGAATATCCGTCTTCCATGAGAAGACTGACAGAAATGGTGAGAACTCTGGTTCTTCGTACCCCATCCTGTTTTTTCTTTCTCCCTCCCTGGCAATTCTGCTCTTTAACTGAGTAGTCTCCTTTAATGTGCTAGTCTTTTTTTATTTGAAAGTAACCAGTGCCCTAAAACTGATTAGTATTTGGGTACAGCAATATCTTTCCATTTGGGAAGAAATACAATGCATGGAGAAGTATTTTAAGAAAGAGCCTTTAAAGCTTTTTATATTTTCTAACTGTTAGTAGTAAGAATCATAAAAGAGCTTTTTGCTCACTTCAAGTACAAAAGAAGTAGGAAATGCCCTCTTCTTTCCCACCCACTACCCACGTTCAAGGTGCTTGAATGGACAGAGAATGTAGTTATCTTTAATCTCTAGGATTAAAGGAAAGAAAGTGTTAACCTGAGAGCTAGTGCCTAGCTGAAAAGTAGTCAAAGGCTACAGTATTGGGCACTAATTAGCTTTATAGTGCCTTAACCCTGATAATCCCTATTGTGTAATTTCTAGCCCTACACCTCAGGAGTCATCTGTGGCCCAAGAAATAGGAAAAAGGATACCTTGATTCCTTTAATAGAAGTGTTGCTGACATCCCAAAATGAAAGTTTGTATTTCTCAGAAATACTGAATTTTGTTTGATTGGTTCTATAGTATGTTAGATCTAATCACCAGTACTCATATGAGAATTTCTCATGGAAGCAGTTAACTTAAATCTTTTTGAAAAGTTAGGTACTGCCTTTACTAACTTTTAAGATAATTATAGTCTTCCATTTTAATTGATAGAGGGAAACTTCTTAAAATCACAGGTCTTTGTGCTACCCTATGGGAATTTGAATTTTGTGTTATGGATCCATAATTTAAAAAGAAATAAGAGCCTGACCTGTAGTGGCACAGTGGATAAAGCCTCAACCTGGAACACTGAGGTCACTGGTTAGGAACTCTGGGCTTGCCTGGTCAAGGCATGTATGAGAAGCAACTACGAGTTGATGCTTCCTTCTCCTTTCTCCCTGTGTTTCTCTCTCTAAAATCAGTAAGTCATAAAATCTTTTAAAAAAGAAAGCTTCATTATTATTCAGAAAGGTCTAATGCTGTGCTAACTATATAGACAAACTGTTTACCTTTAAGATAAAGGTTGCTTAAGTAGATCAATCATGCCTTACCTAATTAAAGTAATTTTGGCCTGGTGCTATTCATGACTCCTTTGTCATTTTTATCTTGCCTTTGTCAGTGACAGAAATGCTTGACATTGAATTGGGGACTTACCAAAAGAGTTATTTTATCTATTAATCAAAAATTCATTCTTTACACTCGAACTTTTATGAACAAAGAAAACCAGAGCATAACAGAGTAAGTAGTTTAATACAATGTATTCATTTAGGTTTTTTTTCTTTATAAAGGGACATCTGTGATAACCCAAGTAAGAATTGGATTTTGTCATTTAGAAAACATGTAATTTTAGCCCTGGCCCATTAGCACGGTTTGTTCGAGTGTCATTCCAAAGTTGTAGGTTAGATCCCCAGTTAGGGCACATATAAGAGTCAACCAAGGAATGCATAAATAAGTGGAACAACAAATCAATGTTTCTCAAAATTATTTTTAAAAAGGACACATTTAGACCATTTTCACATTTTCTAGTCTGAAGCTTCAGAAAAAAAAAAATTGTCAAAATCCAAAGAATGAAGGCTGATTATAGTGCCATAAATTATTTTCTGACCTCAACAAGACTTGAACTCCATCAGCTCGTCTCTGTTCCACTCTCTTGACTTCTGAACTTGACTTCCTACCCTGTACCCGGGCGCCCTTCACTTCAGGGCGCCCTTTCAAGAACTTTGTCAAGCCATGTCCTTTTTATTAGGCCCCTCGAATCCTACTAATTCCCAACCTGAATGAATCCAACCAAATACATCCCTCGCTCCTCCCATGTCGCTGAGTGCTGCTGGGTAATGTTCTCAGAACTGTTGCAGCCATTGCAAGTTACAGCCTCAGCCGCCCTTTTATTTTTCATCCAATTTTGATGTAGATTTCAAGCCTGTTGATCTATAAAGTCTCCTTCTCCTCTACTCTTCTCCCATTAAATGTCAACTCTCCTAACTTTCCTCTGCTCTACTTCTGGATGTCTGTCTTGAAATGGTCTGCCTTTCAAGAAGTTTGTACTCCCCTAGGCAAAATAAGCTCTGTTTTTCTTGTTTTGTTTTTAGATTTTATTTACTGAGTATTAAAGAGGGAGGAGAGAAGCAAGAGAGGATGAAAAGCATCAACTTGTAGTTGCTTCACTTTAGTTGTTCATTGTTCCTCATAGTTTGAGGCTGTAGCCTGACTGGTGGTGGCACAGTGGATAATGCATTGACCTGGAACATTGAAGTCGCCAGTTCGAAACCCTGGGCTTGCCTGGTGAAGGCACACAGGGTAATTGATGCTTCCTGCTCCTCCCCCTTCTCTCTCTCCTCTCTAAAATGAATAAAGTCTTTAAAAAAAAGGTTGAGTCCCTCTCTCTGCCTCTTGAGGGCCTTATTTCATCCCCTGCCTACTATCCTTGGGATTTACTTATTGGCTCTTTTTTGTTTTTTTTAAAGGTGTCGGGGGCTCCATACCCATCTGCTCCAAACCCTGCTGGACTTGCCAGTGTAATGCCGGTGGCTGAGGCCAGGCAGGTTCACACTGGATTTGGGCATCTAGATGGTAGAGAAACTGAAGCTGGAAAGTGTTGGGCCATACCCCTTTACTGGAGGCTCGCAAAGACAGGAATCAAACAACAAAAGTGAAAGAGCTGATAAAGGGAAATCTGCTATTCAAAGTAAGGGCAAGGGAGCAAGAAAAAGGGCTCCTCACGGTGGTGGGAGGGAAAATTGCTGCCCAGGGGAAGCACCCATAGCCTTATATGGGCTATGCACACTGCCTCTGCCACGTGCTCACACGAATCAAGTGCGTGCAGCTGGTAAACTGGCATGAACATGCCTAACACAGCTGCCCCTCACTCCCTTTCACACTCGGAAATCAATGGGAAATTTTTTAAATTAAAATGTTTTTACACATTTTTAAAGGGTATCTGCCTGTTGAAATTCTGTTCAACTTTAACAAAATTCATCATGAAGTCCATCTCCCTGGTGTTACTCAACATCCCTCTAGCTGGATTAATGACCTCTTTCATTTGTACCAACAACAGCACTGTGGACATTGGGTGCTTGTATCATGTATCGAACCCCACCGCTAAACCTCATTTGATCCTGACAAACCCTCAAGACATTTATGTGAGAAACTGGCACTGAGAAATTACCAGGACCACGGAATTTGTTTTTCCATTATTGCACTTACTTTCACTCCACCGTGTGTGTGTGTGTGTGTGTGTGTGTGTGTGTGTGTGTGTGTGTGTGACAGAGGGAAAGATAGGGACAGGCAGGCAAGAAGGGAGAGAGATAGGAAGCATAAATTCGCCTGACCTGTGATGGTGCAATGGATAAAGCGTCAACCTGGGAACACTGAGGTCACCAGTTCAAAACCCTGTACTGGTCTGGTCAAGGCACATATGGGAGTTGATGCTTCCAGCTCCTCCCCCCTTTCTCTCTCTCTCTCTCACTCTGTGTCTCCTCTGTAAAATGAATAAAATAAAAATAAAAAAAAAGAAGCATAAATTCTCTGTTGTGGCTCCTTAGTTTCCTTAGTTGTTCATTGATTACTTTCTCATATGTGCCTTGACTGGGGGGGGGGGGTTCAGCAGAGCTAGTGACCCCTTGTTCAACCCCTTGTTCAAGCCAGCGGCCTTGGGCTCAAACCAGCGACAATGGGGTAATGTCTATGATCCCATGCTCAAGCCAGCAACCCCATGCTCGAGCTGGTGATTCCCCCGCTCGAGCTGGTGATTCCCCCGCTCAAGCCGTACCTCGGGGCTTCGAACCTGGGACCTCCTTGTCCCAGTTCGGCGGCGGCGCTCTATCCACTGTGCCACCACCAGGTCAACCCTCACCCGCCCCCAATTATTGAGGTATCATCCTTACTCTTTGTAACCACCACAGGCTCCTTACGTAGTAGATCGTCAATAAACAAGGAGCTGAACCTCACACAGCACTTGTGACTTGCTTCCATGAAAACCAGTTCCTCGGGCTGTTCTGCTCTTCCGGGAAACCGGTCTGGAACACTAGAACAGCCAAGGATCTGAGTCTGGGTGAGCTGACCGCAACTGCCGCTGCAGTCCAGTCTAAACTCCAGCGGCCGTCACTGACCAGGGAGGCGGGACTTCCTGCCTCTAATAATGTACTTCCGGCCACGCCGGAAGCTGCGCTGCGAGGCGGCGAGTGCAAGGGGTTTCTGCCCTGATCACCTGGCTAGCTGGGGGTAGGTGAGTGTTGGAGGACTGTGGAATGGATGGTGCGAGTGTTTCCCTGGGCCGTGGCCCGCGGTCAGCATGTAATGCTCTCGGTTTTCCTTGCCTTTCCTACAAGTTTCCTAGAAACTTCCCAGGTTGCGAGAGCTGGGCGTTGTCTGATCCCTTTTGCTTTGCCGGAACCCAGGCGCGCAGGGTCAAGGGCTGCGCGCGTTTGTGTGCGGGTAGACGTACGGGATCCCGGGCTCGACTGGCAGGAGGGGCCGCGCCATCCTGCACTTCACAGGGAAGCCTTATTGGCTTGTTACTTGGGAAGAGGTGAAATTGGTACTGGCGGCCAATGACTTGGTGTCACGTTAGAGAAACAGCCTTGTCCTTCCAAATCATTTAACATTTGTGATGGAGAAATGATGTTAAGTGGGTGGAGGACGTTTAAAATTTTTACATAGTGCTTTACTACCGACTGGGGACTGTATTAAGCTGTGGGTGGCCCAGGTGAGGGTGTCACATCCCTATCCCCAAAGAAACCGCAGTCCCTTCTGGAAGACAGGGTTTACAAGTGTCAGACTGTTAGGAATAGATAGAGAAAATAGAGATTAAGAGAGCAGACTTCTCTTTTGTCTGGTAGTACATGTACTGTAGCTGTCGTTTGATATTTATCTCCTACATTTTTATCTTTTTAGTTTAAACCTTTCTTTTCGCTTTTATAAACAGCATATATATATATATATATATATATATATATATATATATATATATATAATTTTTTTTTTAACAGGGACAGAGAGAGAGAGAGGGATAGATAGGGGCAGACAGACAGGAACAGAGAGAGGTGAGAAGCATCAATCAGTAGCTTTTCGTTGCCATTGCAACACCTTAGTTGTTCATTGATTGCTTTCTCACATGTGCCTTGACCGTAGGCCTTCAGCAGACCTAGCAACCCCTTGCTGGAGCCAGCGACCTTGGGTCCAAGCTGGCGAGCTTTTTCTCTAGCCAGATTCCCCTCCCACCCACCCCCTACCCCCGTAACCCCCCCCCCCCTCAAGCTGGCGAGCTCAAGTCTCGAACTTGGGTCTTCCGCATCCCATTCGACACTTTATCCACTTCACCACCACCTGGTCAGGCAACAGCATATTTTTGAGGGTTGTTTTTTTTAAATCCTGGTCAACAGTCTCTGCCTTTTAATTGGCAGGTTTATTGTACTTAACATTCATTGTCACTGCTGAGATATTTGTTCCCGCCAGAACCTTTGACTCAGTGCTTTTGCAGGCACATGTAAACCATTAGCACATTTTTTGGATTAGGTCTTCAAAATCTATCTAGACTTCCAAATCCTTTTTACCAACTTCACTTATACAGGTTGCAGTCATCTGTCACGTTGTTGAGCAGTAGCCACCTAACCAGTTTGCTTTATTTTCTTTCATTCGGTTTGCATCACCCCTTTTTAAAAATCAGATTATCTACCTTCTTTCAAAGAAAATCCTCCTGCCTGACCAGGCAGTGGCGCAGTGGATAGAGCATTGGACTGAGACGTGGAGGACCCAGGTTCGATACCTGGAGGTTGCCAGCTTGAGTGCGGGCTCATCTGGTTTGAGCAAGGCTCACCAGCTTCAACCGAAAGTTGCTGGCTTGAGCAAGGGGTCACTTGGTCTGCTGTAGCGCTGTAGTCCCCCGTTCCCCCCCACCCCCCTACACCCCGTCAAAGCACATCTGAGAAAGCAATCAATGAACAACTAAGGTGCTGTAAAAAAGAATTGATGCTTCTCATCTCTCTTCCGGTCTGTCAGTCCCTCTCTCTCTCTCTCTCTCTCTCTCTCTCTCTCTCTCTTTTTCTCTCTCTGAGTCACACACAAAAAAATCCAAGTACTGTCTATTTCACTTAGAGTAGAAGGCTAGTCTTAAGAGTTTCCCCCAAGGTCCTATATGTCAATGCAGTCCTGTTTTATCTCTGATTTCCCATCTTGTATTCTGCTCTTTGTCCCAGTCTATGGCCTCCCCAAACAGATCCCAGCCTCTGAATATTTGTGCCGTTCTTTTGCTTGGAATGCTGTTCTTCTTATGTCTGCATGGTTCAGTCCCTTATCTCTATTTTTTTTAATGTATTTATTTATTCACTTTAGGCCCTGACCGATTTGTTAAGTGTATAGAGCGTTTGGCCCAGTGTGTGGATGTCCCAGGTTTGGTCCCCAGTCAGGGAACACATGAGAAGTGACCATCTGCTTCTCTTCCCCCTTACTCCCCCTATCTCAGCTAGTGGTTCTATTGATTCGAGCGTCATCCTTAGGCACCAAGGATAGCTTGGTTGATTTGAGTATCAGCCCCACACATGGATTGGTGGGTGTATCCCCGTTAGGGCGCATGTGGGAATCTGTCTCTATCTCCCCTCTTTTCACTTAAAAAAAATCCTAACATTTCCTTAAAAAATTAAAAGAAAACAAGTGTGAAATGAATATTACCCAGAAAGTATGTAGGTACTACCAGAAAGGGGAAACATCACAGTTTGCCAATTATTAGGAGTAGCTGGAATAAATTTGTGGAGGAGTGATTTGGGAAGATTTGGTGGTATTTGAAAGTATGTAGCAAAAAGGTAGAAACTTACTGGTTTATAATTAGTTTTATATGTTTTCTTTCATATAGTTTTGCCATAAAAATTGTGGTTTTGGTGTAGATTGAAGTCATTGTTGTTTGAGAGGGAAGACATGCTGGTAGCCTCTTTGGAAAGGCCTAAAGCTTTTTGGAGGAGCTGCTAAAAAATATGGAAGACAGTTCCCAATGGGAGAACACAGAAACTGTGGTGAGGTTGAAGAGCAGCCTAGACACAGGCTCTGACATCAGGCACGAAGGGCAGGAGAGAACAGTAGGACATTCTGCTCAGTGAAACAAGCCAGTCACTGAAAGACGAATACTATGATTTCATTACTGAGATATCCAGAGTAGTCAAGTTCATAGAAACAGAAGATGGGGGCTAGAGATAGCAGTATATTGGGAGTTTTATAATGACTACAGAGTTTCATTTTCGCAAGATGATAAAAGGTTTTGGTGATTGGTTGTACAACCGTGCAAATATATCTAACGGCTGTGAACTGCTTGCTTAAAAATGGTTACATGATTAATTTTACGTGTATTTTACCACAATTATGTTTTTTAAAAAGGATAGCAGATAGGTTTATTTAAAATTGGGCTTGGAGCCTGACCAGGCGGTGGTGCAGTGGATAGGGCGCCATACTGGGACGCAGAGGACCCATGTTCGAAACCCTAGGTCACCAGCTTGAGTGTGGGCTTACCAGCTTGAGCGCGGGGTCGCTGGCTTGAGCATGGGATCATGCGATCCCATGGTCGCTGGCTTGAGCCCAAAGGTTGCTGATTTGAAGCCCAAGGTTGCGGGCTTGAGCCTGAGGTCGCTGGCTTGAGCAAGAGGTCACTCACTCTGTTATAGCCCCCTGATCAAGACACATACAAGAAAGCAATCAATGAACAATTTAGGAGGAGCTGCAGTGAAGAATTGATGCTTCTCATCTCTCTTCCTGTCTGTCTACCCCAATCTGTCCCTCTTTCTGTCCCTCTGTCTCTGTCACAAAAAAATATAAAATAAAATAAAATTGGCCTGGGAAATTATTAAATATTGTGTGGTAACTTAAAAGCAAGTGACATTTTTACCCTTAAATGCTTAAGGGTATTCTCTGATTTAGTCTCCCAACATGAACTTCCATTCAGTGAAGCCGTCTTACATTTCCCTATCTGGAAAGTTTGTTCTCTCTGCTGCCCATTACTAATATCTTAAACAGGGTATGGTTTCTATGTGGAGCCTTCCCTTACTCTTGTTTTGTTTTTTACAATTAAAGTTTATATTCATTATTATTCTGTATTAGTTTCAGATATACAGGATAGTGGTTTGATAGTCATGCTCTTTGCTGAGTGACACTCCCCACTATTTCAACTACTTATCTGGCCCCATACATTTTTTTTTTTTAATTGAGAGGAAGGGAGGCAGAGAATCAAACTCCTACATGCTCCCTGACTGGGATCCAACTAGCAAGCCCCCTACAGGGTGATGCGCTGCTCATCTGGGGCTCTGCTCCATTGCTCGGCAACTGAGCTATTTTAGTTCCTGAGGGGAGGTCATGTAGCTATCCTCAGCGCCCAAGGCCAACTTTCTCGAACCATTTGAGCCATGGCTACGGGAGGAAGAGAGAAGAGGGGAGGGGTGAAAAAAGCAAATAGTTGCTTCTCCTGTGTGTCCAGACTGGAAATTGAACCCAGGACTTCCACACTTTGGGCTGATGCTCAACCACTTAGCCAACTGGCCAGGGCCAGTTATTATGATATTATTAACTATATACTCTATGCTGTAAGCCTGCCCTTACTCATGACCCACATGGTTGTCTTCTGTCACTGAATTTGATCTTTGCATTCCTAATTTTAGGTCTTAGTTTTGTACTGTTAGTCATCTCTCCCAGTTAGACTGCAAGTTCCATGTCAAAGCATATCTTCTACTTCCTTAAGTTCTTTGTGGCAGAAATGTTAATGAATCTAAGGGCTTACAGCTTGTTAGTGCCTGAGCCAGGTTTGCTATTTAGAGCTCCTAAATCTCAGGTGAGCGTGTTTCCCACTGAGGCTGAGTGTTTTACTTGATAGGTGTCGGTGTGTGACTATGCATCAGACCCCAGTATTTTGGACAAATATCAGGGAAATATTTAAGAAAATACATTTAGAAAGGTAATACTACCCACATTAACTCATAAACTGCCTGTGTTTTTACCTTTTCTGTTGTGCATCAGACATTTGTTTGGATTTCTTTGCTAAAGAAGGTAGAGAATGTGGTCACTGATGTTGAAATTCATACCTACTGTGAACAGTGGACTTACTGGGATTAAGTTTCCCATATCAGCTTTGGTTCTTCTGAACTTGTAATACACTTCTTTAGCTTTATGAAACATTTTCCTCTTAAATAAATATACAGTCTTCCCCTGCCTGACAGGTGGTGGTGCAGTGAATAGAGCATCTACCTGGGATGCTGAGCTACTGGTTTTGAAACCCCAAAGTCACCAGCTTGAGCAAAGGCTCATCCAGCTTGAGTGCAGTTTCACCAGCTTGACTGTGGGATCATCCACATGATCTATGGTCACTGCTTAAGCCCAAGGTTTGCTGCCTTGAAGAACTCAAGGTCGCTGGCTTAAGCCCAAGGTTGCAGGTTTGAGCAAGGGTTCACTGGCTGGGCTGGAGCCCTACCCACCCCACATCAAGGCACAAATGAGAAACAATTAATGAACAACTAAAATGCTATAACTAAGAGTTGATGCTTCTCATCTCTTTCTCTTTCTTAAAAGAATATGTATGTATGTATACATATATTTAAATACAGTCTTATGATCTTTTATTTGTGACAGAGACAGAGGGACAGGTAGGGACAGACAGACAGGAAGGGAGGGAGGCGAGAAGCATTAATTCTTTGTTGCGGCACCTTAGTTGTTTATCGATTGCTTTCTCATATGTGCCTTAACGGGGGTGAAGGGGCTACAGCAGATTGAGTGACCCCTTGCTCAAGCCAGTGACTTTAGGCTCAAGCTGGTGAGCCTTGCTCGAACCAGATGAGCCTGTATTACAGCCGGCGATCTCATGATTTGGAGCCTGGGTTCTCCGCGTCCCAGTCTGGCGCTCTATCCACTGCACCACTGCCTGGTCAGGCTACAGTCTTATGATCTTAATGAATTTAGGATCTTTATAATCTTTTTTTTTTTTTACAGGGACAGAGAGTCAGAGAGAGGGATAGATAGGGACAGACAGACATGAACATAGAGAGGTGAGAAGCATCAATCATTAGTTTTTTGTTGCCGTCGCAACACCTTAGTTGTTCATTGATTGCTTTCTCACATGTGCCTTGACTGTGGGCCTTCAGCAGACCGAGCCACCCATTGCTAGAGCCAGCGACCTTGGGTCCAAGCTGGCAAGCTTTTGCTAAGGCCAGATGGGCCTGCGCTCAAGCTGGCAAGCTTGGGGTCTCGAACCTGGGTCTTCCGCATCCCAGTCTGACGCTCTATCCACTGCGCCACTGCCTGGTCAGGCAAGATCTTTATAATCTTAATGGCTACATTTACTGACTGTTTATAATATGTTGAGCACTTGTGCATATAACATTTAATGTTCACAACCCTGTAAAATAGATTCTAATGTTAACATTTTACAGATGAGAAAACTGAAACAGCTTAAATTATCCAGTGTCCCATAGCTAGCACATAGTAGCAGAGGCAGAATTTCTGTCCAGCAGACTGACCACTTATAATGTCCATATAACATTAAGTAGGAGCAAATATGACCTAAATTCTTACGTATTTTTCAGGGTTCTTTCAGTTGCAGTAGAAAGGAACCCAGCTCAAATTGATAAAAACCAAAGAACACATTTAATGTAATGTGTGTGTGTGTGTGTGTGTGACAAAAAGAGGGACATATAGGGACAGACAAACAGGAAGGGAGAGAGATGAGAAGCATCAATTCTTCATTGCAGCATCTTAGTTCATTGATTACTTTTTCATATGTGCCTTGACCAGGGGGCTATAGCAGACTGAGTGACCTCAAGCCAGTGACCTTTGGGCTTAATCCAGTGACCTTGGTCTTCAAGTCAGCGACCTTTGGGCTCAAGCCAGCAACTGTGGGGTCATGTCTATGATCCTACTCTCAAGCCAGTGACCCCATCCTGAAGTTGGTGACCCCTTGCTCAAGCTGGTGACCTCAGGGTTTCAAACCTGGGTCTTCTGTGTCCCAGTTCATGCTCTATTCACTGCGCCACCACCTGGTCAGGCTGCTGTTATTTTTAGACAAGTTATTTCCTAAGGGAGAGTGGGGAAGGGTAGAGAAGCAGATGGCGCTTCTCCTCTGTGCCCTGGCTGGGTATCGAACCCGGGACTTCCACACGCTGGGCCGACATTCTACTGCTGAGCCAACCAGCCAGGGCCATTTGACAAATATTTTTTAGAAGAATTAAAGAAATTTAGGGAGCAAGATGGCGACGGAGTAGGCGGACGTACGAACTTCCAACTCCCAGAACCAAAGTGAATTACAACTCAATTTTAAGAACCACCACCTGGATAAACCAACTTTGAACAAAACTAAGTGGACTCTTCAACCAAGGAACACTGCAGAAGCCACATTGAGACTGGTAGGAATAGCGAAAACGCGAAGAGGGCTGCCCAGCTCCCCGGAGCAAACGGCAGCCTGGAGAGACCCGCGGGGCGGGAGGAGAGTTTGGTGGAGAGGGAGGGACCTGGGTCCCAGGAACCAAGCCCCAGCCTCCAGTCCTAGAGCCTAGAAGAGCGTTTGGACAGTATTGAGCTGTGAAACAAGTGAGGGAGCTCCCAGGCCTACAGTGTGGAGTATTAGGTCCCTTCCTACTCTGCTGAGGGCTGCTTAAGGTTTTGGGGCGGCAGGACGCTGAAAGGCGGTTCTGTCGGCGTGGGCGGAGGCCAAGCCGGTGGGAGATCGGTCTAGCCCAGAGGGTCAGAGGGGATCGCGAGAGCGGTCCGGAAGCTGCGGGCCCGCCTTTAATCCCACTTACGGGGACAAAGCGGGAGGCCAGGAACGGGCAGGCCCTGCGCAAGCCGGCCCTGACCGCGGGGACCGGGCTAGGACCAGGGACGGGCAGGGGCTCGCGGCAGAGCTGACGCTACCAGTCCCGCACCCCCCCCCCCACCCCCGGGGCGGAGAAACCGCTGTTGGCCAGTATACGTGCGCGAGCGGGCTCCGAGCGCGGGAGCGGGGTGGACCCCGAGACAAGTGGAGGCTCGCAGCTGAGCCCACACTACTATCCCCATCCGGCCGGAGAAACTCCGGATAGCATTCATACGTGAACGAGCGGACTCCGAACGCGGGGGCGGGGTAGAGCCCGGGACGAGCGGAAGTACGCAGCTCAGCGGAAGCCAGCAAACACGCCCGCCCCAATAAACCTTGGTTTCCGACCCTGCGCAAAGGGCCCTGGCCTCGAGGGCGGGGCTAAAGCTCCGGACGGGCAAAAGCTTACAGCTGAGAGCACGTCAAAAGCCCCGCCTAACCCGCGGAACTGTAGCGAGCAGGCTCCGACTGCTGGTTCTGGGCGGAAGTCCAGAAATAGGCTGGGTCCGCAGCTGAGGAAAGGTGCTCGCCTCTACCCTTGGTGCTAATCTTGTGGCTTCAGTCACAACCCCTCCCACGGAGGAGAGGCAGAAATCATAGCAAAAGCCACAGTGGGCCGGCGCTGGCAACGCTCATACCCAACCACCCTAGGCACCGGCAGAGGGGGTGGGGGGCCTGCAGATAGACCACACCTAGAGAACACAAAGGCAACACTTACTGGACTCCAGTGGCCACAACTTGCTTATACACAGAAAAAATGGGCAGGCAGAGGAATGCAAACCAAATGAATCAAGAGAAATCCCCAGAGAAGGACCTGAATGAACCAGATATAACCAAATTACCAGAAGCAGAATTTAGAATAATGATAGTTAGGATGTTCAAAGAAATTAGAGCAACAATGGATAGTCATTATGAACATCTAAATAAAGAGATAACAAGTATAAAAAATGAAATTGAAATAATAAAAAAGAATCAGACAGAAATGACAAATACAGTATCAGAACTGAAGACCACAATGGAAGGAATTAAAAGCAGGATGGATGATGCTGAGGATCGAATAAACGAGTTAGAGGACACAATAAACAAAGGCACAGAAGCAGAGAAGAAAAATGAAAAGAGACTCAAAAAATGTGAGGAAACTCTAAGGGAGCTTTGTGACAACATGAAGAGAAACAACATTCGCATCATAGGGGTGCCTGAAGAAGAGGAGAGAGGACAGGAAATGGAAACTTTGTTCAATCAAATCATAGCAGAAAACTTTCCTAAATTAAGGCTGGGAAACACTCCACACATTCAAGAAGCACACAGAACTCCATTAAGGAGAAACCCAAAAAGATCTACACCAAGACACATCATAGTTAAAATACCAAAGCTAATGGATAAAGAAAAAATTTTAAAAGCTGCTAGAGAAAAAAAGACTATCACCTACAAAGGATCCCCGATAAGGATGACATCGGACTTCTCAACAGAAACACTTGAGGCCAGAAGGGAATGGCAAGAAATAATCAAAGTAATGCAGAACAAGAACCTACAACCAAGACTACTTTATCCAGCAAGGCTAACATTTAAAATTGAAGGAGAAATAAAGAGCTTCCCAGAAAAAGAAAGCCTGAAGGAATTCATAAAAACCAAACCAATTCTGCAAGAGATACTAAGGGGCCTCTTGTGAACAGTTTAAAGGGAGGAATGAATAGAGCAAAAGAAGAATACAGCTTTAAAGAATAAAATGGCAATAAACAACTACATATCAAGAATTAAAGAAATTTAAATTTTCAAATGAATATTATATAACTAAGATAAGGAAAATAGAAGTATTTTGTAAAGCACTGTATAATTTCGTTTAAATAATTTGCTTTGTTGTTGATACTGGAGACTAACCACCAAATTCTTAAGTCTTCCGATTTTCTTAATTGATTCTTTAAGATAAAGACCCTACTTAGGAGTCTGATAAAGCATGTGAATGCTTTTTTTTCCCCCCACAAAGGAGTGGAACAGACAGGAAGGGAGAGGGATGAAAAGCATCAACTCATGGTTGCACACCTTAGTTGTTCATTGATTGCTTTCTCATATGTGCCTTGACCAGGTAGGTGTCTCCAGTCGAGCCAGTGACCTTGGCCTCAAGCCAGTTACCATGGGGCAGTGATGGGCAATCTTTTGAGCTTCGTGTGTCAAAATTCGCCAAAAAACGAGCATAACTCGGGTGATGTGTCACTTCGAGAAAAATGGCCTAACTGGAAGTTCCAGAACTAGACGCTCTGTGCTGGAGTTCCGTTGTTTTGGCCTCCAGACCTCCGGCACAGAGTGTCTACACTACAGCAAATGTTTTATCCTCGGCTCCTGCACCCTCCGTTCAGGAGCCGAGGATGAAACTCCCTTTTTGGCATGCGGCCCCATATTTCTCTGGTATGCGGCCGCGTCTCATCGAAAATGGCTACGTGTGTCAGTGCTGACACGCAAGTCATAGGTTCGCCATCACAGCCTTGGGGTCATGTCTGTGATCCCTCACTCAAGTTAGTGACCCCGTGTTCAAGCCTTGGAGTTTCGAACCTGGGTCCTCAGCATCCCAGGTCGTTGATCTGTCCACTGCACCACAGCCTGGTCCTGGTTTTTTTTGTTTGTTTTTTAGTTTAAGTATTTATTGATTGATTTTAGAAAGAGGAAGGGAGAAAAAGAGAAAAACATTGTTTTGTTGTTCCACTTTAGTGTACATTCATTGGTTGATTCTTGTATGTTCCCTGACTGGGGATCCAACTGGCAACATTGCATATAAGGATTACGCTCTAACCAACTGAGCTATATAACCAGGCCTTCTTAATATTTTTAAATACAAAAAGTATATTGGATTTCAAATGAAATCAGTTTTGCGAAATTAAGTTATCAAAGTATTTTAAAAATTGTAATAGAATAATATGTGTGTTTATTAATATACTAAATGACAATCTAGTGGCGGGTCTAATAAATACAGTGTGTCCGTAAAGCCATGGTGCTCTTTTGTCCTGTGACTGGTCAAAAGTGCACCATGACTTTACGGACACACTGTATTGTAACTGAAATAGTGATGAATGTCAAGTATTTTGAAATCTGTAACAGTTGTAATACAATATAGGGTATTTGTGATCACAAGTACTGCTAATCCAACTGATATTTTTGCGTATGTTCACCATTTAGGAAACTGATAAATTTTAGTTAGAAATTAGTGAAAATCTTCAGTTAGAAGATAGCTTGTGCCTGACCATGTGGTGGCGCAGTGGATAGAGCGTTGGACTGGGATGCAGAAGACCCAGGTTCGAGACCCCGAGCTCGCCAGCTTGAGCACGGGCCCATCTGGCTTGAGCAGGAGCTCGCCAGCTTGGACCCAAGGTCGCTGGCTCCAGCAAGGGGTTGCTTGGTCTGCTGAAGGCCCGTGGTCAAGGCACATGTGAGAAAGCAATCAATGAGCAACTAAGGTGTTGCGATGGCAACAAAAAAACTAATGATTGAGCCTGACCTGTAATGGCACAGTGGATAAAGCGTTGACCTGGGAACACTGAGGTCGCCAGTTCAAAACCCTGCACTGGTCTGGTCAAGGCACATATGGGAGTTGATGCTTCCAGCTCCTCCCCCCTTTCTCTCTTTCTCTATCTCTCACTCTGTGTCTCCTCTCTAAAATGAATAAATAAATTAAAAAAAAACCAAAAAAACTAATGATTGATGCTTCTCACCTCTCTCTGTTCCTGTCTGTCTTCCCCTATCTATCCCTCTCTCTGACTCTCTCTCTGTCCCTGTGGAAAAAAAAAAAAAAGAAGATAGCTTGTGCCCTGGCCAGTGGCACAGTGGATAAAGTGTCATCCTGGAGTACTGAGTTCGCTGATTCCTGCCTGGGGTTTCCAGTTCAAGCCCTGGGTTACTGGTTTTAGCCCAGGATTCCAGCTCAATCCTGAGGGTGGTGGCTAGACCCAGAGGTCGCTGGTTAGAGTCCTGATCAGACCTTGTATGAGGAGAAATCAATGAGTGCACAACTACATGGAACAAGTTAATGCTTTTCTCTCCTTTCTCTCTCCCTCTTCTCACCCCTTCCCTTTCTATCCCCTACTCCTTCTCCTCCTTCATCTTTCTCAAAAAGAAAGAAGAAGAGGAAGGTAGCTCGAGAGCCCTGGCCCAATAGCTTAGTTGGTTACAGCATTCTCTCAGTACACCAAGGGTGCAATCCCTGGTCAGAGCACATACAAGAATCAACCAACGAAGTGGAACAATAAAAAAAGAAATAAAAAATAAGTAAGTGCAACAATAAATCTGTATCTCTCTCCCCTGACTTCCTCTTTCTCTAAAGCCAATTTTTTTAAAAAAACTTACAAGCCCACAGACCTTGAGGAACAGATAATTAGTGTACTTCTCTAAATTCCTGTTGGGAATTACAACCCACTCTGCTCTCATTAGTTGCCTCTGATTCCCAATCTCATGACCTGCACTATGTTTCCTTGACCAGGATTCCTAGATGCAGCGTTTTGGTTTCTGAGAAACATGCACCTGGACTGCCCATTATGTTGTTCTTCCTGCTTCTTGGGAGAGCCATTTATGTTTCCTAAATTCACTGATACCAGGTATTAACCTTGACCTCCCTCCACCTGAATTCCTGATGGTCATGATTTTTTTTAATTTTTTTTAATTTTTATTTTATTCATTTTTAGAGAGGAGGCACAGAGTGAGAGAGAGAGAGAGAGAGAAAGAGATAGAGAAAGGGGGGAGGAGCTAGAAGCATCAACTCCCATATGTGCCTTGACCAGGCCAGTGCAGGGTTTTGAACTGGCGACCTCAGTGTTCCCAGGTCGACGCTTTATCCACTGTGCCACCACAGGTCAGGCTCTGACAGTCATGATTTAACTATGGAAGTATAGTTCCTCCCATCCTTTGTTTCTAATAAGCATATATAATCACTCAGATCTTGGCCTATCTTCCTTTTTTTTATTTTTTATTTTATTTTTTTGGTCTTCACAGATAATGGTCAACTCCATGCTAAAGTATTCTGCCTCAGGAATTGGGAACATAGTTTCTAATAGGAATCAAGGAAATCAATAGGTTTGAGAAAAATGGACACTAAAGTTTGTAAAGAGGGAAGAGTTGCTAATGAAACTTAACATTGAGTGCTGATGAGAAAGAGTGCAGTGCACACCGAATACTGGAGGAAACAGCTGGAAGATTTTAGGAAGAGATACTACTGTGGCAAAAACACAGTTATTGAACTTGTGGTTTCAAATTTCTATTCCTGGAAGATCCATGAAGCCCTGGTGGGATAGTTCTGTTGGTTTGAGCATCAACCTGGAGTTCAGAGGTTGCCAGTTCAATTCCAGGTCAGGGTACATACAAGAACAGATGTTCCTGTCTCTCTTTCCTGCTGTCTCCCATCCTCTCTCTAAAAATTCAATAAAATAAAACATTTTTAAAAAGTTAATCTTTAAAAAAAAGATAACGAAATACCATGAATATCATGAAAATTTGCTGGAATAGGCTCATTCTTGGAATGGAACCATATCTGTTCAAAATGACATTGGATATGGCCTGACTAGGCAGTGGTGCAGTGGATAGAGCGTCGGAATGGGAGGTGGTGGCATAGTGGATAGAGCGTCGGACTGGGATGCGGAGGACCCAGGTTCGAGACCCCGAGCTTGGCAGTTTGAGCACGGGCCCATCTGGCTTGAACAAGGTTCACCAGCTTGTACTCAAGGTCACTGGCTCCAGCAAGGGGTTGCTCAGTCTGCTGAAGGCCCATGGTCAAGGTACATGTGAGAAAGCAATCAATGAACAACTATGGTGTCGCAAGGGCAACCGAAAACTAAAGATTGATGCTTCTCACCTCTCTCCGTTCCTGTCTGTCTGTCCCTCTCTCTGACTCTCTCTCTCTGTCGCCATAGGAAAAAAACAAAAAACAACAACATTAGATATGAGCGATGAGAGAGTGGATTTTAGAAAGATACATATACTTGTTGGGAGCCAAGAGTATAGGCATTGGGGGGGGGAAAGCACGAAGCAGTAAGAAGGGATTTGTCGCACTGGGGAACAAAATTTTTGTTGCATCCACAAAGACACTTGTTCTTACCTAATTTGAGGGTACTGATCTCAAATCTGACATTAGTTTTTCTCTGTAAGCTACAGTTTTATTAGCAATTCAAGAGTTTAAGTTTTCCTCTTATTGTAAAATTTTCAACATTTAGTTTAACATAATAAAGTACAATGTCTTTGTGAAAATATAATAATTTATATAATGCAGTAAATACACTAATACACTAAAAGATATGATTGCATCAGAATTTGTCTACAACAGTGGTTCTTAACCTTTATTGAGGTACTGAACCCACCAGTTTCATATGCGCATTCACTGAACCCTTCTTTAGTGATAAATAAAATATGATTTTTTTTTCCAAATTTAAGACATAGGTATGTTTTTTTACTGGTGCACAAAATGAGCTGTGCATGAACATAACCTTGCTCAAAGAACTAAACCAACAAAGTGCATGAACTCGCAACAAATTACAGTATTACTTTATTCTGGCCTCCACGGCAGAGGCTTCTCCGAACCCCTGAGACTGACTCATTGAACCCCTAGGGTTCGATAGAACCCAGGTTAAGAACCACTGGTCTACAATTTCAAATTAAAACACTTATTTTAATCATAAAATTTGTGCAAAACTTATTAAAATTCTATTCAGGCAAAATTTTGCGTTTGTGTACTTGTTGAGGACAATCTTTTTAATGCTCCAGTAGTAGTCTGCCATCATATTTCTGTGCCATCGCCCCTGATAACGCTCTTTCATCATCTTCAGATCTTCATGAAAGCGTTCTCCCTGCTCATCACTAACAGCTCCAAGATTTTCCAGAAACTTATCAAGGTGCCTGTTCAGGAAATGAATCTTAACGCTCATGTTAATTCCAATATTGTGGAAAGCCAACAACATTCTTTGAACCAGAAGTTCCTAGTTTTCTGCTTTTTTGTTGCAAAGGAAGTTCTTTGTAACTGCCACAAAAGACTGCCGTGCTGCTTTCTCCTCCTTATTCATCTCCCTGGCGAATTGTTTGTCACGTATGAGGGTTCGAATTTGAGGTCCATCAAATACACCTGCTTTTATCTTCTCAAAAGACAAGGCAGGAAAAGCAGAAATAATATGTTGAAAGTATTCACTTTCTTTATTCAAAGCCTAAACAAACTGCTTCAATAAGCCAAGTTTGTTGTGAAGTGGGGTAAAAATGATCCTGTCTCAATTAACTACAGGTTCATTCACACAATATTTTGCATCCCTACTTCATGTTTTGGCTACTCCTTGTGTGTCCAGTGTTTCTCCTGAGCTCGGCTGTCCCAGAAACACAGAAAGCAAGAATACTTTGTGAAACTTCTCTGTTGTCCTAGCAGAAAATTTACCATTTTAAGATCCACACAAATGATCCAGTTATGCTCCCCATACTTCAGCAAGTGGAGGATAATTTTTTTTATAATTTTTATTTATTCATTTTAGAGAAGAGACACAGAGTGAGAGAGAGAGAGAAAGGGGGGAGGAGCTGGAAGCATCAACTCCCGTATGTACCTTGACCAGGCCAGTGCAGGGTTTTGAACTGGTGACCTCAGTGTTCCCAGGTCGACGCTTCATCCACTGCACCACCACAGGTCAGGCGTGGAGGATAATTTTTATGTCATTATAATCTTCTCGTAGATGAGTTGAGTAACCATTGGAACCACTGCATAAACATTACCATTGTGTAGGACTCCGTTTAGAGCTGTCAATAAATAGCCGCCATTCTGTTGGACTGTAAGTGGTAACACCTAGCTGACTGAGAAGACTACTGATATCATGACAGTAAACAAAGTGTTTGTCTTCGGAGAAAAGGTCCACAAAAATTTGTTCACGCTTCCTGAAATGGGATACTTTAGCTGACCAGTGAAGTACATTCTTTTCTTGAAGCCTGGAGGCTAATAACTCAGCTGCTTTCTTGGATATGCCCAAATCTCTTACTGAGTCATTCAATTTGGGTTGGCTAAACTGCTGAGGGGTTAATGACTGCTTGGCATCAGAAGAAGACCCTTCAGATTCTACAACCATTTCCTCATGCATCTTATCAAAATACACTTGATCACCATGTTCACTTTCTTCATTCTTAGAAAAACCATTGAAAACTGGAACCGGGAGTGTCTCGGAGTGTGGGATAGGTCATGTTGCTGAAGGAATATTAGGATATGTGATCATATGCCATTTTTTCTTGCCGATGCCTTTTGTATGGATCAGACAGAAATAACAGTCACTGCTGTGGTTCTTAGTTCATGCCAAATCATGGGAATACAAAAGGCATTCCTTTGCGTTTTCCTTTTGTCCAGTCATGAAGCATTTCCTCACAATTATGACACACAATATGAGGAGCCCAATTCTTGTTTTGATTTCCAAGCGGAACTTGAAAATAGGCAGTATATGCACGAGTCACAAATGATGCAATATTGCACCTTTGATGTTGAAGTGTGTAACAGCCACATATATAACAGAAGGTGTCAGGACTATTACATTTACGCCTACTCAAAGTAGCCATGATTCAATATTAAAACAAAATAAGAGGGTATTTTTATCAGATAATATTTTACATTTAAAAACAACTACAATCATGTAAAAGTGATGTTTATAAAATATTAATTACCTTGTGTTTATGTTCAATCCAAGAATTGTTGCCCTTTAACTCCAATTTAAAAGCCAATGCATGTCATTAATTGTAACAAAAAGATTAAAATTGCATAAAAACTGGAGCATGCTTCAAAAAACGAATTTCAGATTTGGAATCAGCAATGCAGAAACATAGAGAAAGTTCTAAAACCTCATGCAACAGAAAATGAAAAAGAAATTGTTCCCCAATGTTAGACTCTAGATGACTTGATTAAGAGGAGAATAAAGCTGTCGCTTTCCTAATATAGTTTTAAAAGTGGCATAAAAATAAAATGAAATGACAGAAGATCACAGATTTCTTAAATTCTCATAAAGGCCTATTTTTTTTTATTTTTTATTTTTATTTTTTTACCATGCAAGTCCCTCGGAAGAAACAAAATAAATGGAGATTTTTTTTTTGTTTTTTCTTGTGGCAGAGAAAGAGATAGGGATAGACAGGAAGGGAGAGAGATGGGAAGCATCAATTATTTGGTTCAGCACCTTAGTTGTTCATTGATTGCGTTCTCATATGTGCCTTAACTGGGCAGGGAGGGAGGGTTACAGCAGAGCTAGTGACCCCTTGCTCAAGCCAGCAACTTTTGGGCTCAAGCCAGCAGCAATGGCAGTCATGTCTATCATCCCACACTCAAGCCAGCAACCCCGTGCTCAAGCCGGCAACTTTGGGATTTCGAACCTGGGTCCTCTGCATTCCAGTTAAGTGCTCTATCCACTTGACCACTGCCTGGTCAGGCAAAAAAGATTTTTTTGGTTTGAATTCTCATGAAGTAGGAAGAAACATGAAATGGAAGAGCCTGAAATATTGTAGGAAAAGACACTGCTGTTTTTGAGAATTTTCCCAACAAATACAATGTTGAATATATTCAAATTCTTCCTTGATATTTGGAGAGTATACTTTGAATAATGGAGATTAAACACCATACTCTTAGTGATTTGGCGTCCCAATTTAAACTGAAGCAAATCAAAGCTCTATAAAACCTAAAATATTGGGAATCAAATTTTAAGTTATTTTTTAAGTTGTGGTAAAATAAAGATAATGTAAAATTTACTATCTTAATCATTTTTAAGTGTGTAGTTTATAGTGTTGAGTACTTCCATTTCCCCTCCCCCCAGCACCTGTCAACCACTATTCCACTTTCTCCATGAATTTGACTCATCGAGGCATATTCTTTTCTATTTAAAAATTTATTTTTAATTTTTTTATTTTAGTGAGGAGAGAGATAGAGAGAGAAGAGGGGAGGAGCAGGAAGCATCAACTCCCACATGTGCCTTGACTGGGCAAGCCCAGGGTTTTGAACCAGCAACCTCAGCATTCCAAGTTGACACTTTATTCACCGTGTCACCACAGGCCAAGCTCTCTAGGTATATTTTTAAAGTGGAATTATACAGTAATTTCCTTTTCATGACAGGTTTATTTCTTTTAGCATAATGTTCTCAAAGTTTATCTGTGCATGTGTCAGAATTTTTTTCTTTTTCAGGCTGAATAATCCACTGAATGGATAGACTGCAGTTTGTTTATTCATCAGTGGACACTTGGGTTGTTTCCACCTTTTGGCTATTTGTGAATGATACTGCAATGAATGTAGGTTTACTAATATCTGCTTGTGTTTCTCCTTTCAGTCTTTTTCAAATTATTTTATTTCAAGAATTATGTAGTTATCCCATTCTTAAGACCATATAAGGAACAGTTTAGCTTTTAAATACCGGTTAAGTAAAAGATCCATAAACCAAAAGGAAAATGAGCAAAGAAAGCATGTGAACAGGTAGTTCACAGAAAAGGAAATTAAAGTGAGTAAGCAGATGCTCAGCGCCGTTATAAAAGAAAATATAAATATGTACATATTTCACTTATCAGACCAATAACTGAAAGTTTAATATTCTGTGAAGGGCAAGGCTGTGATGATACATGGGCTTATTATGTACTGCTGATGAGACTGAAAAATGGTACAGCCACTAAAAAAGAATATTTGTCATTAGCTAAATTAAAATGTATGTCCCCTTTGACTCTGCAATGCCCATTTTGAGAATTTTTCCTATAGATACTTTCGCACAAGTATAAAAAGATAAATGTACATGGGCTTAATCCTTCCACTGTTTGCAGTAGCAAAAATTTTGGTGTAATCTAACTGTCCATCAGTTTGAGGACTGGTTACATAAAATATGTATGATTTACTTATACAAATATAGGGTAGGGAAAAAGTAGGTACAGAGTTTATTCATGTAATATTAATTACTGCATTCTCCATATGAGCGACTGTAAACCTACTTTTGCCCCGCCTTACATTATGCAGCCATCAAAAATTTAAAATCTCATGGCATGGGCCCTGGTTGTTTTGCTCAGTGGTAGTGTTGGCCTGGCATGTGGAAGTTCTGGATTCAATTCCCGGTCAGGGCACACAGGAGAAGTGAACATCTGCTTCTTCACCCCCCCCCCCATTTCCTCTCTCTCTCTCTCTACCTCTGTACCCCTCCCACAGCTGTGATGGCTTATTTAAGCAGGTTAGCCCAGGGCACTGAGGATGACACCATGGCCTTACCTCAGGCGCTAAAAATAGCTTGTTTGCTGAGCAATGGAGCAGTGGCCCAGATGGGCAGAGCATCACCCCATAGGGGGCTTGCTGGGTCAACCTCAGTTGGAGTGCATGTGGAGAGTCTGTCTTTGCCTCCCTTCCTCTCACTTAATAAAAAAACAAACAATAACATGGAATGACTGTAGATAAATCTCTGGGATATATTATTGAATAAAAATGTAAGGAATAGAATTATATCTGTAGTGTGCTTTTTTTTTTTTAATTTATTTTATTTTTATTTTATTCATTTTAGAGAGGAGACACAGAGTGAGAGAGAGAGAGAGAAAGAGAGAAAGGGGGGAGGAGCTGGAAGCATCAACTCCCATATGTGCCTTGACCAGACCAGTGTAGGGTTTTGAACTGGCGACCTCTGTGTTCCCAGGTCGACACTTTATCCACTGCGCCACCACAGGTCAGGCGAGTGTGCTACTTTTTATATAAGGAAAGAAAAAGAATGTATTTGCTTGTATAAGAATGAAATATATATAGAAGTAGGTATGGAGATACCGAAAAGCTGTTGCCAGTGGAAAGAGAGAATGAGTGTCAGGAGTGGAAGGGGAACTTGGTTAATCCCTGTCATACTTTTGAGTATCACCTATCCAAACAAATTAAGTGAGAAAGATATGCATAGAAAAATAGAGGCCCCTGACCTGTGGTGGCACAGTGGATCAAGTGTCAATCTGGAATGCTGAGGTCACCAGTTCGAAACCCTGGACTTGCCTGATCAAGGCATATATGGGAGTTGATGCTTCCTGCCCCACCTTTCTCTTTCTCTTTTTCTCCTCTTTAAAAATTAATTTAAAAAAAAAGGAAAGGAAGCACCTGACCAGATGATTGCGCAGTGGGTAGAGCCTTGGCCTGGTATGCAGAGGACCCAGGTTCGAAATCCTGTGGTCACTGGCTTGAGAGTGGGATCATAGACATGACCTCATGGTCACTGGATTGAGCTAGAGGTCACTGGATTGGGGTCACTGGCTCAGCTCTAGTCTCCTGGTCAAGGCACATATGAGAAAACAATTGATAAACTACTAAGGTGCTGCAACTATGAGTTGATACTTCTCTCTCCCTTCCTGTCTGTCTGTTTCCCTCTCTCTCTTAAAGAAAAAGAAAAAATTAGACAAAGGTAGAAAAATGGAGAGAAAAGTATAATGAACACCTATAGCCTTTCATAAATGTTAATATTTTTCAAATACTTCAAAAATGTTTAATGTAGTATAACAGATGACAGAAAAATGGAAGATTGATTTAATTTTTTTGTCTCTTTTATGGAGAATGTTTCCTGACTTGTCAGAAAGAAAACAAACAAATTGGTTAAAACCATGTCAAAGACAAAAAGAGGTAGGATAATATTTGGCTATTTTGAAATAGTCTTTGTTCCCAGAGAAATTACATCCAGTAATTTGTGAAAGGTACTGGCCAATATAATTGCAAAAATTTCTGTTCATAATCTTTGGAAAGTGATGAACAAAGGAGTTTTAATTTCTAAGAAAGATGTTTGTGGACTTTTAGGAAATAGGAATAGTTTCAGGATCTGGGGAGAGTGTAGTCAATCTTGCTAAATTTACTTCATGTTTTGTTTGAATTGTGATTCTCTGGTGAGACGGAAATTTGTAGAGAACAATACATTCTTTCCTCTGTCTTTTCATCATCATTCTCCTTTTCCTCCTCCTCATTAGTATTAATAGAAAAAAAATAACAGCTACCTGTTCCAGAAATATTCAGACAGCTTGGATGTGTATAAGTTAAAAAGTGAGGCTTGTGCCTGACCTGTGGTGGCGCAGTGGATAAAGCTGTTGACCTGGGAACACTGAGGTCGCCAGTTCAAAACCCTGCACTGGTTTGGTCAAGGCACATATGGGAGTTGATGCTTCCAGCTCCTTCCCCCTTTCTCTCTTTCTCTCTCTCTCACTCTGTGTCTCCTCTCTAAAATGAATAAAATAAAATTTAAAAAAAAAAAAAAGTGAGGCTTGCTTCTCTTACCCTACCTCCTCTGTCTGATTGACATAGCATATTCCCTGACCGACTTATTTTGATTTCAGTGAATTATTTTGCAAAGTTCATGCCATTCTTTTGTTTTTTAAAGAAACTCTATATTTATTTTTCTTTATTTTTATTTAGTGAGAGGAGGGGAGGCAGAGACAGAGTCCCCATGTTCCCAGACCAGGATCTATTTGGCAAGCCCATCAGGGGGCGATGCTTTGCCCATCTGGGGCCCTTGCTCTGTTACAACTAGAGCCATTTTTTTAGTGCCTGAGACAGAGGCCATGGAGTCATCCTCAACGCCTTGAACAAACTTGCTCTAATCCAGCCATGACTGCAGGAGGGAAAAGAAGAGAGAGAGAAGTGAGAGGAGGAGGGGTGAAGAAGAAGGTGAGCACTTCTGTGTTCTCTCTTTGAGAATTGGCCCAGGATATCCACATGCCGAGCCAATGCTCTACCACTGAGCCAACTGGCTAGGCCTCCATAACCTTTAAATGTTTACTTTATTGACTTTAAAGGAAGGGAGAGAACAGGAGAGAGACATGAACATTTGTTCCGTCTGTACCCTGACCAGGGATCAAACCAGCAACCTCCATGTTTTGGGACAACGCTCTAACCAACCAAGCTATTGGCCAAGGCTATGACATTTTTGTTTCCTTCTTTTTCTTTTTCTTTCTTTTTTTTCTGTGAGAGAGACCGAGAGAGAGACAGATAGGGACAGACAGTAAGGGAGAGAGATGAAAAGCATCAGTTATTCGTTGCGGCACCTTACTTGTTCATTGATTGCTTTCTCATATGCGCCTTGACCATGGGGCTACAGCAGAGCGAGTGACCCTTTACTCAAGCCAGCGACCTTGAGCTTCAAGCTAATGACCTTTGGGCTCAAGCCATTGACCATGGGGTCATGTCTGTGATCCCACGTTCAAGCCATTGACTCCGTGCTAAAGCCGAATGAGCTCGTGCTCAAACCAGAGACCTTGGGGTTTTGAACCTGGGTCCTCTGCTCCCAGTTTGATGCTGTATTCACTGTGCCACTGCCTGGTCAGACTCCTTCTCTTTCCAAGTGAGAGGAGGGGAGATAGACTCCTGTGTACTCCCTAACCAGGATCCATCTGGCAACCCCCATTTGGGCCAATGTTCTGCCCATTAGGAGCCGTGCTTATAACCGAGCTATTCTAGCATCTGAGGCAAGGCCATGGAGCCACCCTCAGTGCCCGGTGAAAGATTGCTGGGTGCCGCTGATGAAGGAACGAAGAGCTGAAACAGCCAGATGAGCAAAAGTCAGGCTTTATTGGGAGAACTCTGGGTGGGTTCGCAGACTTCGGAATGGGAGCCCGAGAAGCCGTGCCTAACTGGCGGGGTTTGAGATTTTTATATCCCTTCAGGATAGCTGGGGGATTTCCACTGCGGTTTAGGCCTGCAGGTGTCTAGTGCAACCAGGACGTTAACGGTTGAGGAATTTCTATTGTGTTTTCGGACAGGGTGTGTGTGCTAAAGGTTAGTAACTGCACAAATACCAAAGATATGAGGGACTTTCCAGCCCCTGCTCGGAGGGTGCTACCAGACATTCCTGGCTCTTTGGTATAGGGAGTGGGGTGACATGGTCTTATCTGGCTACTTCCTGCTGTACGGGGTGGAGCTGGGGAGGGGTAGGAAAGAGCCAGAGCAGTCCGTATCCGCTATGGTGGGCAGAGGTTGGTACTGTTGCAGCATCATTTGGTTGACTGCTATCTTGGTGATCTCCTGAAATCGGGTCTGCAGGAAGCGAAAAAGACAAGGGGTAATCAGTAAGATTAGTCTAATTATGAAAATGGGTCCTATGAGTGGACCAGTAAAGAATACATGGAGGAGTTCCACCAAGATGAGGCTTCTGATGAGAATTTTTGCTTCTGGAGGTCAGAGCTGAGTTTGTGGAGAGCTTCTACCCTGGTCTCTACAAGGCCGGATTCGTTGATGTAGTAGCAACATTCTTCCCGCAGGAAGACACAGATGCCCCCGTGCTTGGCCGTAAGCAGGTCCAGGGCTCGCCAGTTCTGTAATGAGACTTGGGCGAGAGAAGTTATTTGTCTCTGTAGGGAGGCCAGGGATGCGGCCGAATTGTCAACAGCTATTTGGAACTTGGCCGTCAGTCGAGCAGAAGTCTCTAAGGAGTATGCTAGGGCTCCTCCGCCAATTCCGGCTGCGACTACTGAGGTGGTGAGAGATAGTCCGACTACAAGGGGGAGGGATGCCGCCTGTTTTTGCCTCAAATGAGATCCAATGTATTGTTGTTGGAACTCAGCAGGAGTGTAGATGGTTAGTTGAGGAGTTAAAGTCACTGGAAGGCAGAGGAGGGTGGGGTTGAGTGGATGGGACAGGTTTTTTGAGAGAGTATGATTGCACGAGAAGAAAAAGCCGCTCGGGGCAGTCAGGTTCTGAGTAAGGTTAATGGTATGGTTGCATTGGGTGTGGTTGGAGGAACTATAGCAAAGGGGAAATTGTTGAAAGGTTGGAGGTATATACAAATTGACCCCCGGCAGAGGTGGGGGAACATGCGTTGCATTGGTAGAGTTTACTGCAGTGAGAGGAGGTTTGCCAAGAGCGGCACACATAAGACACGAGGAGAGATTGCCTAGGCCTGTGATGTTGGCTAGGAGTAATCCTTCCCGCAGAAGGGAGAGCCAGGAGAAAGGTGTCGAGGTGGGGGCTAGCTGTTTGATTAGGAAAGACTCCTGTTGCTGTATGTCTGCATATACCTGCCTCTGAACCTGGACTAGGGACCGCCAGATATAGATGTGTGAGGAAGGCATCCTTTCCCAGTTGGTCATGTATACGACTCCCCTTTGAGGGGTTTTCCATTGGTTGTCCCAAGGGTCAGGGACGCTTAGGGAAAATCCTCTGTTGGCCAAGGTAAAGACAAGGCGTCCCTGTGAAATGGGGGTTCTATATCGTTGGGCCGTATGAATTCTGCACGAGCTCCATTGACACCCCATGCACTGTAGCCAAGAGGATTTGGCACAGTGGGAAGGTTGGTTGTACATGAAGCAGATGGCTGGTGCTTCACGGTCCTTGATGGCATGGTGTTTGAAATCTGTGAAATTTAAGTATATGGCCGATCTACATCCTTCAGGAGGGCAATCGGCAGTGGCCAGGAGGGCATTGAAAGAGTAGGGTGGTCTGCAGTTTAGGCGGAAATTCTGTGTGGAGTTTTCAGTGAGATAAAACCTCCAGGCAGCCTGACCTGTGGTGGCGCAGTGGATAAAGCGTCGACCTGGGAACACTGAGGTCGCCAGTTCAAAACCCTGCACTGGTCTGGTCAAGGCACATATGGGAGTTGATGCTTCCAGCTCCTCCCCCCTTTCTCTCTTTCTCTCTCTCTCTCTCTCACTCTGTGTCTCCTCTCTAAAATGAGTAAAATAAAAAAAAAAGAAATTTAAAAAAAAAAAAAAAACCTCCAGGCAAAGGCATTATTTTTTGGATTGTACTATGCTGAGCTACTGTCTGGTAAGTTTGAGAGGCAGAGGACCAGTAGAAGTAGCTGTCCAAGAGGGAGAGCCATCTGGGGGAGGGGCCTTTTTTATTCTAGAGAGATGAACCCATGCAGAGATGCCCAGGACCTTTGCTGCTGATGGGGTGGTTAGGACAACTGTGTGGGGTCCCTCCCACTTAGGGGTCAGGGGTTTGGGGGAGAGGGTCTTTATAAAGACCTGGTCCCCTGGGGCGACCCGCTCTGTTGGCCCCAGGACTGGGCTCAGGATGGGCCGAGTTGGCGTGTTCCCTAAGGAGAGAGCGGAGGAGGGAGAGGTAGGGTAGGTATGAAGCTAGAGGGGGCGGGTGTGGAGAGGACGGAGTTGACAGGAGGAAAGGTCGGCTGTAGAGGAGTTCGAAGGGGCTCAATTGGGAAGGGCCCCGGGGGGTAGCCCTTAGGCGGGTCAGAGCCAGGGGGAGAAGTGTGGGCCAAGATTGGCAGAATTCTAGGCAGAGCTTGGTCAGATGGTCTTTGATGAGCCCGTTGGCTCTTTCTACCTTACCAGACGATTGAGGGTGGTAGGCTGTATGCAGTTTCCACTGTATGCCAAGGGAGGTGGAGACAGCCTCTGTGATCTTGGAGATGAAGGCGGGCCTGTTGTCCGACTGGATGGAGGAGGGTAAACCGAAGCGAGGAATGATGTCCCGGATTAGGTGGTCAGCTACTGTCCCCGCGGTTTCTGAGGTCGTAGGGAAAGCCTCGATCCATCCTGAAAAAGTATCCACCATAGTTAAAAGGTATTTAAGGTTTTTGTGTCTGGGCATGTGGGTAAAGTCAACCTGCCAATCCTGCCCAGGCAGGTGGCCCCGCATTTGATGAAGCGGGCAACGGATGTGGCAGGCCCCCTGGCTGTTTGTCCTGGAACAGGTGGAGCAAGAGGAATGAACGTCTTGGATGGTTTGCTGGAGATGGTTGTGGTGGAATAGAGGAGATAGAAAATGAAAAAGGGCTTTAGGCCCAATGTGTAAGGATTTGTGAATGTCAGCGATTATTTGGTATCTCTGAGACTGTGGGAAGATGAGGAGGTCATTTTTGAAAGCCCATCCATCCTTGATCTGGACCTCAGGGGAAGATAGGAAAAGACTTTGCTCTGTGGAGGAGTATTGGGGGTTGTATGTCTTTGAGAGAAAGCAGATAGCAGAGGTAGGGTGTGTGCATGCTATGGAACAAGTTGTTTTGTCAGCGAAGGCATTCCCCTTAGCTATGGGAGAATTGGAGGTCTGGTGGCTCTTACAATGTATAATGGCTATTTGTGAAGGAAGTTGGATGGCCTGTATAAGTTTAGAAATGAGCTTGCCATTTAGAACAGGCGTTCCCTTAGTCATGAGGAAGCCTCGTTCCTTCCAGATCATACAGTGAGAGTGGGCAATGAGAAAGGCATATTTAGAGTCAGTGTATATGTTAACTGCCTTATCCTTTGCCCAGATGAGGGCCCGGGTTAGGGCAATGAGTTCAGCCTGTTGGGAGATAGTTCCCAGGGGGAGGCTGTTTGCCTCGATGACCTGGGTGTCAGAAACGATGGCATAGGCGGCTCGTCGGGGCCCCGGAGGTTCAGAGATTGAACTGCCATCAATATAAAGGGTATGTTGGGCCTTAGGCAATGGATGAGCCGCAAGGTCAGAGCGGGGAGATTTAGAATGTTCTAAAACTTCGATGCAAGAGTGGGTAGAGGTAGGTGGGAAGGAGGGTGGCTGGGTTAAAAGAGTTGCAGTTAGAGAGAGTGATGGAGGGGTTTTCTATGAAGAGGAGGTGGTACAGCTGGAGTCAAGAGGGCCCAAGGTGGGCCAAAGCCTGATGTGAGAGAAGGTCTGTGAGGCGATGGGGAGAAAAAACCTGTAGTGGCTGTTGGAGATTAATCTTGAGAGCCTCGGTGGTGAGATCAGCGGCGGCTGCAAGAGCTCGTAGGCAGGGTTGCCATCCACGGGTGGTGGGATCTAACTGTCTGGAGAGATAGGCTATTGGGACTAGAGTTGGACCCGCCGGCTGGGCCAGGACTCCTAGAGCCAAGTGTTGTCTTTCTTCAGTACAAAGGACAAAAGGATGTGAGGGGCTAGGTAGGGCTAGGGCCAAGGCCAAGCAGAGGGCCCCCAGGAGAGCCGAGAAAGCCTGGCGGACAGTCTCAGGGGAGGTCAGGGGTCCCTCTGGTGCTTCTTTGGCCGCCAAGTAGAGAGGCTTGGCCAGGAGGGCAAAATTTGGGACCCAGTGGCGGAAGAAGCCTACTAATCCTAGAAACGACTGGATTTTGGCTGCCGAGTTGGGGGATTGCAGGCCCCGAAGAGCCTGCAATCTGTCAGTGGTGATGGCTCGGTGGGTCGGGGTGACCAAGAGGCCAAGGTAGGTGACGGATGGGGTGGCTATTTGTGCCTTCTTGACAGATACCCAATATCCCCTGTTGCAAAGGAAATTCAGTAAGAGGGTGGTAGCTTTGAGGCATTTGGCCTTGCTTGGGGAGCAGACTAGAAGATCATCTACATATTGTAAAAGAGTGGATGGAGCTATATTGTAAGCAAGTAGGTCTGTTGCCAGTGCTTGCCCGAATAGATGAGGGCTGTCCCGGAATCCTTGGGGGAGGACCATCCAGGTCAGTTGTTGGGCGGTATTGGAGACCGGGTCCTCCCAGGTGAAGGCAAATAGAAAGTAGGAATCCGGGTGGAGAGGTATGGTGAAGAAAGCATCCTTGAGGTCAAGGACTGAGAAATGGGTGGTATTAGGGGGAATGTGTGAGAGAAGGGTGTATGGGTTAGGGACTACTGGGGATATGGGGACAACCGCTGAGTTGATGATGCGGAGATCTTGTACAAGGTGGTATTGTCCTGAGGTCTTTTTAACAGGAAGGATTGGAGCGTTACAAGGCGAGTTGGTGGGAATTAGTAAGCCTTGTGTTTTAAGTTTGGTGATGATGGGCAAGAGTCCCATCCTATGGCTGTGTGAGATAGGAAACTGTGGGCGGTTGGGGAAAGAAGATGGGTCCTTGAGTTTGATCAGGACAGGAGTGTGGTGCGAGGCTACAGTGGGGGTGCCCGTATCCCAGACCTCAGGGTTTACCCGGGTAAAAGCTGGACCCTGGGGTCCGAGTCCGGCTCAGGATCGGGACCTGGCACTAATGCTAGTAAGAAGGCCTGCTTGGGGGAAAACGAAAGACTTGCCCGGAGTTTGGACAAAATGTCTCTCCCCAGGAGGGGAACTGGGCAGGAGGGTATGACTAGGAAGGAGTGAGAGGATGGGTGACCCTCAAATAGGCAGTTAAGGAGGGTCGTCCACCGTGGGGTAGAGGGCGAGCCGTCGATTCCCATGACCGAGACCTGGGAAGGAACTGTAAGGCCCGAATGAGAGGGAAGGACAGAGTAGGTAGCCCCCGTGTCTATTAAAAAGGAAACAGACTCACCCGCTACCTGGAGCGTAGCCCTGGGCTCGGTGAGGGTAACCGGAGTTGAAGAGCCAGGGCCCCCTCAATCATCTATCAAGCCCAGCAGTTCTGAGGCCGGAAATGCCTGGTTCTCAGCTCTCCGGCGTTGAGGTGCCGGAGGCTGAGCCAGGGTCGGGCAGTCCGACTTCCAGTGGCCCATTAGTTTGCACTGTTGGCAAGGCTTGGTGGGGGGCCTTGGTTGCGGACAGGCCTTGGCCCAGTGGCCCTCTTTGCCACATTTAAAGCAAGCGCCCTGCGGTGTGCGCTGTCCTCCCTTGGAGGTTGGCTTCTTTGTTGGTTCCCCTACCAGCCAGAAGGCCACTACCAGGGCTTGGGTCTGGAGACTACTCTTCTGCTGTAACCGTGCCTCCCGGGCTGCTTCAGCCATTTCCTCTCGGGTGTTAAAAACTTTAAAAGCCATTTTTACCAGGTCTTGGATGGAGTCTCAGGGCCCTCTTCAGCCTTTTTAAGTTTTTTTCTAATATCTGGGGCTGACTGAGAGATAAAGTGAGAGGCTAAGACTGTGGCCCCATTGCGGGACCCCGGGTCTAGGCGGGTGTAAGGAACTAGGGCCTCTTGAAGGCGGTTTAGGAAAAGGGCTGGGTTTTCTTCGGGGAGTTAGGTAATTTCCCTCAATTTATCACAACTTACAACCTTGTTAGAAACTGCATCCATACCTCTGATTAAGTATCGGGGCATAAGGTTTCGACGAGGGATGTTGGACCCTTGGCCAGGCTGATAACTCCAATTGGGGTCTTCCCCGGGGACAGCCAAGGGGGATTTGGTCATCTACTAGATGGTCCCTGTCTGCCTGCTGTCTGGCGGCAGTCAGGATGCGTTCATGTTCCTCAGGGGTGAGAGTGGAGGTACAGATTACCTTAATGTCATGCCAGGTCAGGTCATATGTCTGAGTCAAGTACTGGAATTCCTTAATGTAGGTTGAGGGGTCGGCCGAGAAAGATCCTAGCCGTTTCTCGATCTGTGAAAGGTCTTGGAGGGAAAAGGAGACATGTACCCAAACTAGGCCCTCTGCCCCAGCTACTTCGCGGAGAGGGGCAAGGACAATGGATGACGATTGGGGACTGTGACCTGGTATGAGCTGTGAGGGGAGAGGGTCGGCGGGAGGTAGGGCAGAAGGAACCAGAGAGGCGGAAGGAACCGGAGCCTGGCCCGGGTCTGAGGGGTTCTCCCGGGGGAGAGCCAGAGTAGGAGATAGGTGGTTGGGAAGGTCATCAGGTTGAGAATAAGGAGGGGGGTCTTGGGATGAAGCCTTGGGGGAAGCGGGGGTCTGGGCTAAAAGAATTTGCAGAGTGGAGCAGTGGGAACAGAGATTGGGACGGGAACGGAGGTCCCAGAAAGCCTGAACATATGGGACCTCAGAGTCTTTTCCTATGTGCCGGCAAAAATTGTCTAGGTCCCGGAGGACGTTAAAGTCAAAAGTACCCATAGGTGGCCAGTGAGACCGGTTATCTAGGGTGTATTGAGGCCAGGCGACCTGTGACAGGATGATGAGTTTCTTCCTGCGAAGTGTCTGAGTGTATCCCAATTTGGAAAAATTTTTAAGGAGATATCCTAGAGGAGTTTTTGGGTCTATTTTGGATTTGGAGTTCCCCGTAATTTAGTAGTCCTTTGGACCCCTACGTGTTGGAGGAGAAAGGATATAAGGGAGGCGTCCCTTCCAGATATCCGTCTCCGGACAGGAATATAGGAGCGAGTGAAAGGCGTTCCTTTCAATCGAACCCCCTATTAAGATCCAGGAGTCGGCGTGGGGAGGGCCTCTCGGCTCGGCCGAGTCTAGGACGAGAGACCCCGGTGGAGACACGGGGGTCCAGTGAGACAGAGAGAGAGAATCGAATTACGGTTGAAAGTCACTCTCGCAGGGAACTCTGAATTAAAAGTGACGGGTGGCACAAGGCAGGAGGAGAGAGAAGGGGGACTCTCGCTTCGGCCTGTGGGGGCTGGGGCGGGTCACAAAGCCCTTCTCCTGGGTTTCGGCACCAAATGAAAGATTGCCGGGTGCTGCCGATGAACGAACGGAGAGCCGAAACAGCCAGATGAGCAAAAGTCAGGATTTATTGGGAGAACTCTGGGCAGGTTCGCAGACTCGGAATGGGAGCCCGAGAAGCCGCGCCTAACTGGTGGGGTTTGAGATTTTTATATCCCTTCAGGATAGCTGGGGGATTTCCACTGCGGTTTAGGCCTGCAGGTGTCTAGTACAACCAGGGTCGTTAACAGTTGAGGAATTTCTATTGTGTTTTCGGACAGGGTGTGTGTGCTAAAGGTTAGTAACTGCACAAATACCAAAGATATGAGGGACTTTCCGGCCCCCTGCCCGGAGGGTGCTACCAGACACCCGGGATCAACGCATTTGAACCAATTGAACCATGGCTGCCTGAGGGGAAGAGAGAGAGGGAGAAGGGGGAGGGATGAAGAAGCAGATGGTTGCTTCTCCTGTGTGACCTGACCATGAATCAAACCTGGGATATCCACAGGCTGGGCCAGTGCTCTACCACTGAGTCAACCGGCTAGGGCCAGCCATGACATTCTTGAATGTGAATTGGAGGCTTGTAACTAAAAAGTTTAACCCACAGTTTTTATGGGGTTCTGTCTTTGGTCAGTGTCTTATCTATTCTTTTTTGTCTTCATTTTTTTTAAAATTTATTTTAGATTGAAGAGACTGAGAGAAGTGGGGGTAGGAAGCATCAACTCCCATATGTGCCTTGACCAGGCAAGCCCAGGGTTTCGAACCGGCTACTTCGGCATTCTAGGTTGATGCTTTATGCACTGCACCAACATAGGTCAGGCTTGTTGTCTTCATTCTTAACAAAAATCGCACAGGGTAAAACCAAGAGGGTTAGTCAATATGTTGGATTATTGAATGTTTATTATATATATTTATATAAAGCATCAACTTATGGATCTGGCTGGTTGGCTCAGTGGTAGACCATAGGCCCGGCATGTGGATGTCCTGAGATTGATTCCCGGTCAGGGCACACAGGAGAAGTGCCCACCTGCTTCTCCACCCTCCCCCCTCTCCTTTCTCTTTAGCTCTCACTTCTTCTCCTGCAGCCAAGGCTCCATTGGAGCAAAGTTGGCCCCGGTACCAAGGATTGCTCCATGGCTTCTACCTCAGGTGCTAGAATGGCTGCGGTTGCAATGGATCAATGCCCCAGGTGGGCAGAGCAATGCCGCCTAGTAAGCATGCCATGTGGATCCCTGTTGGGCGCATGCAGGAGTCTGTCTCTTTGCCTCCCTGCTTCTCACTTCAGAAAAATACAAAATATAAATAAATACCCCCCCCCCCCAACTAAAAAATGCATCAACTTATAGTAGTAGTTGTTTCTCCTATAATATATGCCTTGACCGGGCAAGCCCAGGCTTTTTTTATTATTATTATTCATTTTAGGAGACACAGAGTGAGAGAGAGAGAGAGAGAGAGAGAAAGGGGGGAGGAGCTGGAAGCATCAACTCCCATATGTGCCTTGACCAGACTAGTGCAGGGTTTTGAACTGGCGACTTCAGTGTTCCCAGGTCGACGCTTTATCCACTGTGCCACCACAGGTCAGGCCAAAATTTTTTTAGTCACTCATGGCACCTTGTTTTTTTTTTTTATTTTTATTTTATTCATTTTAGAGAGGAGACACAGAGAGAGAGAGAGAGAAAGAGAGAAAGGGGGGGAGGAGCTGGAAGCTCAACTCCCTTATGTGCCTTGACCAGACCAGTGCAGGGTTTTGAACTGGCGACCTCAGTGTTCCCAGGTCGACGCTTTATCCACTGCGCCACCACAGGTCAAGCCCAGGCTTTTGAACTGGTGACCTCAGTGTTCCAAGTCAGTGCTCTATCCACTGTGCCATCACAGGTCAGGCAGAATTTGTAACACTTTTTAGAAACAAGTAAACAGTAGGTTTTCTTTTAGTGGTGTTGTAAGGTACCAAAAGGTACAAAATTAATATTAATATTTTAGGAAGCTTAAAAAACATTTTATTAATTTGGCCTAGGCATGCAGTGAGATTTTGTAAATGATCTTTGTACTTGTGTGATTAGCATAAAATCAGGATGGCCTATAGCATTGTATTGTAAATGCAGAGGGGAAGGAGATTTGGATTCTCTGACCTCCCCCCATGCCTATAAGGAAGTGAGTGAATAGGTAGCCAAGGTGCAGGAAGAAAAAGATTAAAATAAACCTTTTCTTATATTGATGAGCCATTTACAGGCATTTGTCCCCATGGAAACTACCCCTCCCCTACTGAAAGCTGTAGTTAATATAAAACAAAGGAATAGCAAATGAACACTAGAAAATATAGGAATATCTTTTAATATTTAAAGTGACATTTTTACCATTGTGTTACCTTGTAAGTTTTAATGTGTAGAAACATCTTATGAATCCTATAGACAGATGTTATAAACTTGCTAATGAATTGTATCCCATTCCCCCCCCTTCATCCTTTTCCCAAACCTGTGTAGGTGAAAACAAAGGTTATGAGCTTATGCCGTGATGTCAGGCTTTTCCCTCGCCCATGTATAATTAAGGGTATATAACCAGCCCCTAGAATTTTATAGACTCACATGATTTGGGACTGCTGCCATGTAAGCTCTATGTGGCCGCATATTTAATAAATTTCCTCTTTTAATAAAACTTTTCCACAATTATCTGGACTGGGTGTTTCTACGTGAACTCTATGAAATGAGGTAGGTACAGTGCCTTTCAGAATCTGGGGTGCAGTACTTTTTAACAGTGATGGAAATTTTAATTTTTTAATTTTTTTATACGGGGACAGACAGACAGGAATGGAGGGAGGTGAGAAGCATCAATCATTAGTTTTTCGTTGCCATCGCAACACCTTAGTTGTTCATTGATTGCTTTCTCACATGTGCCTTGACCGTGGGCCTTCAGCAGACCGAGCAACCCCTTGCTGGAGCCAGCGACCTTGTGTCCAAGCTGGTGAGCTTTTGCTCAAGCCAGATGGGCCCGCGCTCAAGCTGGCCAGGTCAGGGTCTCAAATCTGGGTCTTCTGCATCCCAGTCCGACGCTCAATCCACTGCGCCACCGCCTGGTCAGGCAATAATTAACTTTTTTTTGATGGACAATTTTGCCATGGCTTTTTAGAAGCTAAAACATTTATTTACTGTGAATAATTATCTCAAGAATTTTTTACAAGGATATACTTCAAAGGACAGTAATAATTTAAAAATGAAAGCTGTTTTTAGCTGTTTTCTTTGAGATAATAAACAATGAAAACATGTAAAATAGAGAAATGATTAATTTTGGTATCTTCACGTCAACATTAAAGTGATTAAAATGATTCTGTGACTATAAAAATATTTATAGACTATTAGTAAAAGAAGTAGAACAGAAATTATGTCTTTTGCAATAAAATTCAATTACATGTTAACAAAAATTGAAAGGACATTGAAAACTTTTATGGGTAACATAATAGTGAAATTTAAACAGTTTATGATCAGAAGGTGACAGTAAGTTAAAAATGAAGTTTATTTCATTCTTTTTATTTTCTATAGTAAGCAACAACCTTTTCCATGAAAAAGAAAAATGAAAAGTGAATGTATCTAGGCTACATTATTAGAAAAATGATGTTCAGTACATTGAACTTACATGTAGGTCGAGTCACATTTGGAATATGGCTTTCAGTTTTAGGTATCATAAGAAAAGAATCTGTCAATGAATTACGGAGGGAAACTTGGAATTCAGATGTTTACCTGGGTAAAGAGTTCTGGGGGTGGGGGCGGGAAGAGGAAAAAGGGGAAATAATAATTCAATGGTGACTTTTAAATAGTAAATGTCAACTGAGACTGGGAATAACTTGATTCTCTATGGCTGCAAAAGGCAGTCTAAGATCAGAGGGTGAAGTGGGAAGTATATAGTTCATCTTCCTTTAAAGAGCTACTATTTGACAAGTAGAGTCACCTGAAAATTAAATGGGCTATCTTCATTAGTTAGTGAGCAAGTGTATTTAATAAAAGACAGTCATCTTGTTGAGGGGAATACGGGGGGAGGAGGGGATGCATTTGGGGCGACACTAGAATCTCTGTAAACACAATAAATTAAAATAATTTTAAAAAACCCAGTCATCTTAACCAAGGCTTGATTGGCATCTAACCAAGGAACAGTGACTTGCCACTTACGTTCAGGTGATTAGGAGAGAGCCCAGTGCAGGCAACTAGAGAAAATGTAACTAAGTGAACAGCTGACTTCAGGACAGTTTGACTAGGCACTAAAATGGAAGGAGTGGCCCTGGCCAGTTAGCTCAGTTGTTTAAGAGCGTTGTTCTGAAACTACAAGGTTGCTGGTTTGATCCTGGGTCAGGTGGAAGCAACCAAAGAATGCACTACAGGTATTGATCGACTTAAACCTATGCAACTTACGACCATTCAACTTTACGACCACAATCGCTAGCCACGACTGCTCCGCATCTGGAGCAGTTTTTGTATGCCCCTGTATTTTGTAATTTTGTATGTTTTGCAAATATTAAACCAGTTGTACTGGTAATGCAGTGTTTTACTTAAATCTGACGAATATAAAAATAAAAAACAAAATGGTGTAGAGATGATACAAATGGCATAAAATGAACAAATAAAATTATGATATATAACAATAATGAAAGAAAATTATGATAAAATATGACTTAAAGATTTTTATAACATCACTTCACAATACTGTACATATAGCCTACTCAGCTTACCACCAAAGTCGTGTTATGACCAGTCTGTCAGAACTAATCGTAGCCGTAAGTCGAGCACTAGCTGTACTGAGTGGAACAACAAATGAATGCTTCCCTTTCCCCTCCCCTCTATCTCCCTTCTTCTCCCTGTCACTCTAAAAATAAAAAATTAAGCCCTGGCCAGATAGCTCTGTGGGTTGAAGCATTTGATTCCCAGTCAGGCACATATAGGAGCTACTCGGTGTTCCTGTCTCAAGAAAAGTAAATGAATAAAATCAAATAAAATGGGAGGAGAAGGGGCAGGGGTAGGGTGATCCAAGTGGTAGTGTTAGCAACAGGCAGTGTGGTGGACCAGCAGCTGGCCTTGAGTGGGGTACAGTGACTTGTTGGGTGACTAACCCAAGGGAGATGGTAATTAATGGCTTTGAGACCAGAACAGGTCCAGTCTCTTGTCCTCATAGAGGATCACAGTATCAGAAAACAGTTATTAGAAGACGTAAGAGACTAGACAGGATCATGAAAAGTATTGACTTGGCTTTGACCACATTGCTCAGTGGATAGAGCATCATCACAGTGTGCAGAGCTCGTAGGTTCAATCCCTGGTCAGGGCACATTGAGAAGCAACCAGTGAGCAAGTGCACAACTAAATGGAACAACTAAGTGGAACAATGAGTTGATGATTCTCTCTTCTTTCTCTCTCAAGTCAGTGGAAAAATTAAAAAATATGTATATCAATTTAATGTGGAGCCAATTAATTACTGACCTTAGACACCTGTACCTAATGATACCCAGTCCTGTGAACACAGCATATAGGTGAGGATGAAAAGAATTGTTACCAGAGGTCAAGTAGGATCCAACATGTGAAGGAACTTACAATTTATGAATTCCTTACACTTCCTAGTGCCTTCACTCATTTCTTCTAGTGTGCCACTTGGTTTCTAGCCTCGCCAGTGGACCACTGCCCCTTGCTTCTGAGCAAGACATTCTCACTGTTCGCCTGAGCACCAAGATGATGCCCTTGGGCAGCGCCCTTGTCAGAGCTGCAGACTGATGTTGGTTCTGGTTGTGAGTTTCTAGGTTTGGATAAACCCTGTACACTCTAGTTCATGGAACCAAGAATTGGCCTAATACTTCATCTTCTGTTAGGAATAGCCCTCTGCAGTGATCATACTAGTTTACCTCCTCAGGGACTGCAACGTGGCATCTGGACTCGGGCTTGTGAGTGGGCTTTCCCTGTTGACCAGACTCCTTTGCTGCTGAATGTGTCTGAGCTTATAAAACATGGCTTTCCCATGCCTGCCCCACCAGCCTATTGATTTTATTGTCAATTCATCTGAACTGTTTTGATGACTTATCTTTTTTGTTGTTTTTTTTTTTTGTTTTGTTTTTCATTTTAGAGACAGAGAGAGAGAAGGGGGGAGGAGCAGGAAGCATCAACTTCTATATGTGCCTTGACTGGGCAAGCCCAGGGTTTTGAACCAGCGACTTCAGTGTTCCAGGTCGATGCTTGATCCACTGTGCCACCGCAGGTCAGGCTGACTTATCTTTTTTTTTTTTTTTAATTTTTAATTTTATTTTATTCATTTTAGAGAGGAGACACAGAGTGAGAGAGCGAGAGAAAAAGAGAGAAAGGGGGGAGGAGTTGGAAGCATCAACTCCCATATGTGCCTTGACCAGACCAGTGCAGGGTTTTGAACTGGCGACCTCAGTGTTCCCAGGTCAACGCTTTATCCACTGCGCTACCACAGGTCAGGCTGACTTATCTTTTTTTAAAATCTATCTAGAGGTTTAGATCTAGATCTTGGGCCTCTTTCTGACTGCCCTTTTCTCCCATATTTAAACTGTCAAAATTCAGCACTGTTTTGAGATAAAGGTCTTTTCATAGAAATTGGGGAAAATGTTTTTATGAGAAGCTAGAGAACCTGATTGAAAGAACCCAATACGGAAACTTGATAAGAGATCTAAAAAATGTTTCGATTATTCTTTTGTATGGGAACAGACAGCTCCAGTAATAGATAAAATGTCTACTATTTATTTTTATAAAGATAACCAAAAGAGAGAAGTAATAATACCAGCTACCCACATGCTGGTGGAGTTTAGGAGTTACCAGGAGTGTGATTTTAACCCAAGAAGTATGTTAGCAGTGTATGCTTTTCTTTGTACATATTTTATATGGTAATATTGTTAAAATGGAAAAAGTACCATACTTTGTTCAATAACCCTGTAATTTGTGGCCATTTCAAAATCCTTGTGCCACCCAGCATTACTAAAGTTTTTTTGTTTTGTTTTGTTTTTTACAGAGAGAGAGAGAGGGATAGATAGGGACACACAGACAGGAACGGAGAGAGGTGAGAAGCATCAATCATTAGTTTTTCATTGCCGTCGCTACACCTTAGTTGTTCATTGATTGCTTTCTCACATGTGCCTTGACCGTGGGCCTTCAGCAGACCAAGCAACCCCTTGCTGGAGCCAGCGACCTTGGGTCCAAGCTGGCGAGCCCTTGCTCAAGCCAGATGGGCCCGCGCTCAAGCTGGCGAGCTCGGTGTCTTGAACCTGGGTCTTCCTCATCCCAGTCCAACACTCTATCCACTGCGCCACCGCCTGGTCAGGCGCATTGCTAAAGTTTTATAATGGGAGCTAAGTTTCATTTAGAGGAAGCTGAGGATATGCCTGTAAACCAACCTCTGCACCCTTTGATACTGTTACTCCATTATTCTAGCCACCTTTGGATCCCAACACTAAATGTTTTCTTTTCCTTTTTCTTTTGTATTTTTCTGAAGTGAGAAGCAAGAAGGCAAAGAGACAGACTCCCACATGCCCCCTACTGGGATCCACTCATCATGCCCACCAGGGGGTGATGCTCTGCCCATCTGGGCTGTTGCTTCGTTGCAACAGGAGCCATTCCAGCGCCTGAGGCAGAGGCCATGGAGCCATCCTCAGTGTCCGGGCCAACTTTGCTCCAATGGAGCCTTGGCTGCAGGAGGGGAAGAGAGAGACTGAGCAAAAGGAGAGGGGGAGGGGTAGAGAAGCAGATGGGCGTTTCCCCTGTGTGCCCTGGCCGGGAATCAAACCCGGGACATCCACACACCGGGCCGACGCTCTAGCACTGAGCCAACTGGCCAGAGCCCCAAATCTGTTTTCTTAAAATTGTTTCCCACTTTTCTTTGATTCTTCTAGGGGTTTCTTTCCTCCTCCTTTTAAATACTGTATTTCCATAGGGTCTTGTCTTGGACTCTCCTCTTTCTACCTGATACACTATTGATCTCATGTACTTTCACAGTATCAGTTATCAATTGTACCAATGATGCCCAAGCATGCATGCCTAGTAAAAACATGCCTGTTGAACTGGAGACCCTTGTGCATCACTGCACTCTACAGGAACCTCAACTCAAGGTCTTCCCTCCCAAACCTAAGCCCCTCATATTTCTCATTTCAATGTCTGGCACCATCTACCCAAGGCAAAATTTTGAGTCTTACTAGTCTTTGATTTTATCATTTCTATCATTTTAATTACCAACACCAAACCCTGTTGATTCTTGCTCTTAACTTTCTCTGAAATCTATACCCTTCTTCCTTCTCTCAGGTCTACCTGCTACTGGACTGTAAGCTGCTGCCGCCTTCTTTTTTTTTTTTTTTTTTTTTAGCGAGAGAGACAGGAAGGGAGGGTGAGAAGCATCAACTCATAGTTGCTTTCACTTTAGTTGTACACTGATTGCTTTGAAGAGAGGGAGGAGAAATAAAGAGAGAAAGAGAAGCATCAACTTGTAGTTGCTTCACTTAGGCCTTGACCAGGGCCCAACCAGTGTCCCCTTGCTCAAACCAGTAACCTTGGGCTTTTCATGCCAGTGACCTTTTGGGGGTCAAGCTGGCAAGCTTTAGAATCGTGTGGATGATTTCCACCTCAAGCCAGCAACCCCATGCTGACCAGCACTCTTTCAGAGCCAGTGACTTTGGGATTTTGAACCGGTGACCTCAGTGTTTCAGGTTGATGCTTTATCCAATGTGCCACCACTGGTCAGGCTGGACCATAAGCTTCTAAGTCAGGAGTCACATATGTATGGTTCCTACTCTATGAGATCCAGCATGATAGCTAGCATGCATTTAGTGCTCAGTATGTCATATGAATAGATGGAGGCTAAGATCTTGGCTGAATGACAGCAACATTTTCCTAACTGGCTGTTCTGTTTTTTACTTCCTTTCAATGTGTTGTTGTCTACAATGCCACTACCATGATATATGGAAAATACAGTGCTACAGTACCTGTAAATATTTTAATGTGTATTTAGAATATAAAAGCTTTTAAAAATCATAACCATCCTGGCTGAATAGTTCAGTTGGTTAGAGCACTGTCCTGAAACGCAGAGGTTGCTGGTTTGATCCCTGATCAGGGCACATACAGGAACAGCTCAATGTTCCTGTCTTTTTTGTTCTCGCCATTCCTCTCTTGCTGAAATCAATAAATAAAAATTTTTTAAAAATCATAACCATTTTACTGTTATCAGAGCTAAAAATCTTAACAATTATTCTCTCCCCCTTTTTTTCAAAATAAATAGATTTTTTATTAGCCTTACTGGAAACAGTTACTTTTCTTTTTGGTGACAGAAACAGACAGGGACAGATAGGGACAGAGAGACAGGAAGGGAGAGATGAGAAGCATCACATCTTCATGGTGGCACCTTAGCTGTTCATTGATTGCTTTCTCAAATGTGCCTTGGCTGGGGGTGGGGATGGTCTAAAGCAGAGTAAGTGACCCCTTGCTCAAGCCAGCAACCTTGGCCTCAAGCCAGTGACCCCACACTCAAGCTGGTGAGCCAGTGCTCAAGCCAGCAACATCAGGATTTCGAACCTGGGTCCTCTACATCCCAGTCCGACACTCTGTCCACTGCACCACTGCCTGATCAGGTTGGAAACAGTTACTCTTTAATATCTAGTTGTGGTCAAATTTTCAGTTTTCTCTTTTAAAAATTTTTACAATTAAAAAAATTAGAATCCAAATAGTCTGTAAATTGCAATTAGTTGAAGCGTCTAAGTTTCTTTTTAACTCTTTGCTCTTCCTCTGTTTCTTTTTCGTTTGTTTGCTCTTCTTTTGCTGAAGAAGCCAACTTGTTTGTTCCATAGTTTCCCACTTTTTAGAGCACAGCTGACTCAGCCTGGTGCTTTCCTGTGAAGGGGGGCTGGGAGCTAGTTATCACTCCAGGCAGGCGATGCTTTTCTTTCTCAGTTTCTTTGAAGGCCTTCTCTTTATTTTTAGGGTTCTGTGTTTTTATTAGTTTAATTTTTATTGTTCATCATGTGTTGCTTCACACATCTGAGAATTTATGTTTTCTCCCTTTCTGAGGAGAGAATGGTGTTCATGTTACTTGTTTTCTCTCCCTTTTGTCCAGTAAATGACACTTTATCCCCTACCTTTCCCTTCCGTCACCCCCAGTAAATGACAGAGTAGACACATCATGATGTAAGCTAACTTTAGTTAAACAAAATTTAAAAGTACATTAGATTAAAGTAAAATCAACCTATCAGAATATGGTACATAACGCTGTTAGATTTGCCTCACCAAAATATGGAGACTAAGTTGGTCAGAGGCATTGACCTCATGAATCTCTACATAAAGTTTAAGAATTTTAAAAAAGAATATTAATAAGTTCTTGTCAATGTTGTACTTTTATTCCTAGATCTCATATTTTGGATTCTGGCTGTATTATAATGAATGAAACTTTGACATCAGATGTCATTGGTCGAAGAGTTGAAGTTAACGGAGAGCATGCAACAGTGCGTTTTTACGGCACCGTCCCTCCGGTGGCAGGTAGTGTTTGAGTCTGTGTGTGGATTTATTTATTTTGCAGTTGCTCTGTGTGGGCTTCTCAGAATGACACCAGTTTGGAGGAAACAACCAATTTATAGATGCCTCCTGTATACAGTTTTATTTGGTGACAATATCCTGTAGTATCTGTGGTTTTATTTAATTATGCACTTTAATTACTGTTGCTATTTCATATTAATTCATCCATAAAATATATTCTGAGTAAACTTTGAACAAAAAAATATTGAATTATCATAATCCTAAACTCAAAATCTAAGTAAGTTTTGAAATATTTTGCTATTAATCCATGTGTACATACAGTGTGTCCTTAAAGTCATGATGCACACCATGACTTTATGGACACACTGTATATGTAGCTAATATATATAATTTAAATTGGTATAAATACAATTTTGTGTTAACTTTTCTCACTTCTTATTTGGTATATATTTAGCTGTGTTTCCATAGCTTTACTTTACTTGGAGTTTTTTTTCAGTGTTTATTTTTTGTTATCTTAAAGGATGGGAGAGAGCAAGTAAGAGACATCTATTCTTATATGTGCCCTGTCTGACTGGGAATTGAACCGGCATCCTGCTCCTCAGGATGATGATCCAGCCAACCAAGCTATCCAGCCAGGGCGACTTGTATTTTTTTAATTGACTGTAATTGATATGCAACATAGTAGTTTCAGGTATACAACATAATGATTTGATATTTGTATATATGTGTAATGATCACCACAATAAGTCTAGTTAACATCCTTTACCATATATTGTTACAAATGTTTTTTCTTGGGATAAGAACTTTTAAGATCTATTCTGTTAGTGCCCTGGCCAGGTAGGTTGGTTGGTTAGGCCAAGGGCATCATCCAGATATGCCAAGGTTGTGGGATTTGTTCCCTGGTCAGAGCACATACAAGAATCAACCAATGAAAAGCTTTGGTACATATATACTATGGAACACTATTCAGCCATAAGAAATGATGACATCGGATCATTTACAACAAAATGGATGTACCTTGATAACATTATACCGAGTGAAATAAGTGAATCAGAAAAAAAAACCAAAAACCTGAGAACAGCATGATTTCATACATAGGTGGGACATAAAAGTGAGACTATGAGACATGGACAAGAGTGTGGTGGTTACGGGATGGGGGGAGGGTGGGGAGGGTGGAATAGGGAGAAGGGGAGGTGTTCAGGGAAAACCAGATAGAAGGTGACAGAGGACAATTTGACATTGGGTAATGGGTATGCAGCACAATTGAATGATAAGATAATCTGGAGATGTTTTCATTGTACATATGTACCCTGATTTATTGGTGTCACGCCATTAAAGTTAATAAAAGAAAAACTGTCAAAAAAAAAAAAAGAATCAACCAATGAATGTATAAATAAGTGGAACAACAAATGGATGTTTCTCTTTCCCTCTCTATAAAATCAATAAATTAAAAAAGAAAGATCTATTAGCTACTTTCAAATACATAATACAGTATTATTACTGTGGTCACTATGCTGTGCACCATTTGATTCCTTTCATACATTTCATCCACCCTTCATGCTCTTCCTCTGGCAAACACCTATTTGTTCTCTGTATATATGAGTTCTTTTTTCTTTTTTTTTTGAAATGGATATTACTATTGTCTTTTTAAATTTTTTTAATTTATTCATTTTGGGGGGGGGAGCAAGAAGCATCAACTCCCATATGTGCCTTGACTGGGCAAGCCCAGGGTTTCAAACTGGTGATCTCAGCATTCCAGGTCAACACTTTATCCACTGCGCCACCACAGGCCAGGCTCTTTTTTTTTTTAAATTATGATTCTACCTATAAGTGAATTGTATGGTATTTGTCTTTCTCTGACTTATTTCACTTAGCATAATACCTCCAAGGTCTATTCATGTTGTCTCAAATGGTAAGCTAGCCTTTTTATAGCTGGATAATACTATGTTGCATATATATATATATATATATGTATATATATATGTATATACATATATATATACACACACACACACACTACATGCACTTCATCTATTGGTGGAATCTTAGGTTACTTACATGTCTGACTACTGTAAATAATGCTGCATTGAACATGGGGCACACATATCTCTTCATGATAGTGTTTTTGTTTCTTTGAATAAATATCCAGAAGTGGAATTATGGACCCTGGGTAGTTCCTTTTTTTTTTTTTTTTTTAATTGACAGAGATAGAGAGTCGAAGAGAAGGACAGATAGGGACAGACAGACAGGAAGGGAGAGAGATGAGAAGCATCAAGTCTTTGTTGCGGCACATTAATTGTTCATTGATTGTTTTCTCACATTTGCCTTGACCAAGGGGCTACGACCTTGTCAACGACCTTGGGCTTCAAGCCAGTGACCTTTGGGCTCTAGCCAGCGACCATGGGGTCATGTCTATGATCCCATGCTCAATTCAGCAATCCCGCGCTCAAGCTGGTGAGCCCTTGCTCAAGCTGGATGAGCCCACGCTCAAGCCGGCAACCTCAGGGTTTCAAACCTAGATCCTCCACATCCCAGTCCGATGCTCTATCCATGCGCCTCTGCCATGGTCAAGAGGTAGTTCTATTTTTTAATTTCTTAATGTAATGATTTTTTAATTTTATTTTTATTAATTTAAGCCAGAGAGGAAGGGAGATAGACAGGAACATCAATTTGTTGGGAGGTAGAGGGACAGGAACATCAATTCCTTCTTGTATGTGCTCTGATCAGGAATCAAACCAGCAACCTCTGTGCTTTGGGCCAATGCTTCAACCAATGGAGTTATCTGGCCAAGGCCTATTGTTTAATTTTTTTAAGTAAACTCCATACAGTTCTCCATAGTGACTATTCCAGTATACATTCTCATTAACAATGCATAAGCTACCTGACCAGGCGGTGGCGCAGTGGATAGAGTGTCGGACTGGGATGCAGAGGACTCAGGTTCGAGACCCTGAGGTCACCAGCTTGAGTGTGGGTTCATCTGGTTTAAGCAAGGCTCACCAGCTTGGACCCAAGGTCGCTGGCTTGAGCAAGGGATTACTCGGTCTACTGAAGGCCGCGGTCAAAGCACATATGAGAAAGCAATCAATGAACAACTAAAGTGCCACAACGAGAAACTGATGATTGATGCTTCTCATCTCTCTCCGTTCTTGTCTGTCTGTCCCTATATATTTCTCTCTCTGACTCTCTCTCTCTCTCTGTAAAAAAAAAAAAGAAAAGAAAAAGAAAAACAATGCATAAGCCCTTTTCTCCACATACTCACCAACACTTGTTATTTCTTGTCTTTTTGATACTAACCATTCCAACAGGTTTGAGGTGATATCTTATTGTTCTTTTAATTTGTATTTCCCTGCTGATGAGGGACGTTGAACACCTTTTCATGTACCTGTTGGCCATTTCTATGTCTTCTTTGGATCCTCTGTCATTTTTTAATCAGATTGTTTGGGGTGGTTTTGCTATTGACTTGTATGCATTCTTTTTATTTATTTATATTTTTAGGGGAAAGGGAGAGGCAGGGAGAAAGATAGGAACATCGAGCTGCTCCTGTACATGCCCTGATGTGGGAATGTGGGAATCAAATTAGCAACCTTCATCCTCCAGGTTGACTTAATTATTTTCTTCTTCTTCTTTTTTTTTTTTTTTTAGAGACAGAGGAAGGGAGAGACTAGGGAGGGGGAAGGGAAGCATTCATTTGTTGTTCCACTCAGTTGTACAGTCATTGGTTTCTTCCCCTGTGTGCCTTGACCAGGGTTCAAACCCACAGCCTTGTCGTTTCAGGACGACTCTTTTAGCTGACTGAGCTAACCGGCCAGGGCCTGATTTGTATGAGCTTTTTATATTTTGGATATTAACTCCTTGTTAGATAAATGATTTGCATATAGTTTCTTTCATTGGGTAGGTTGCCTTTTGTTTTGTTGATGGTTTTACTTGTAATTTCTAGTTTTATACTTTTGTAAATAATAGTGTAGTAGACTAATTTATATTTTGTAGTGAATCAATAAATATTTGAGTATCCTCTACATATTAGGACTGGCCTGAATTGGTACAGGGAAATTCAGTGACAAACATAGGCCAGAGGGTCTCAAAGTGAGGTTCTGCCCAGTGTCAGCATCATACGGTTACTTGTTAGAAATGCAGATTCTTGGGTCTCACCCCAGAACCACTAACCCAGACACTCTGGAGGTGGTGCCCAACAATCTATGTTTTAAAAAGCCCTTTGGGGGATTCTGATACTCATTAAGGTTTGAGAACCATTGAACTAGATGGTTATAAGCACTACCTTCGAGAACCTAAGGTTGCCGTGGAAGTCTTTCAGCTGAATGTGGGCTGCTCTGAAGCCAGGATGGCTTTCAGTCTTTCCCAGTTACACAGGTATGTAATATGATGTGGAGAAGGCATTTTTCCTTATGTAACTGGGATTATTGGTAAAGTGAAAGAATTTAGCATTTAACCTTCAAGTCAGCTAATTAGGAACCTTAATTGCTAAGTAAGCAATCACTGTGTGCCAGGTGCTTTCACATATGCTCTCTACTTTGAACATCATAGCAGCTCTAGAATATAGATGCTATTGCTCCTATTTATTTATAGACGAGGAGACCAAGACTCAGGTTTCAGAGCTTTCATATAGCAGAGCTGGGATTTGAATCTGTGCTTGAGTTCATGCCCTTTCTACACTGTTGTTTCTAAAAAATAGGAATATTTTAAGGTTCTTGATATATGTTGCCAAATTGCTGTCTAAAAGTATTGGCTGGAGGCTGACCAGGCAGTGGCGCAGTGGATAGAGCGTAGGACTGGGATGTGGAGGACCCAGGTTCGAGACCCCGAGGTTGCCAGCTTGAGCGCGGGCCCATCGGGCTTGAGCAAAAGCTTGCCAGCTTGGACCCAAGGTCGCTGGCTCCAGCAAGGGGTTGCTCGGTCTCCTGAAGGTGCGCGGTCAAAGCACATGTGAGAAAGCAATCAATGAACAACTAAGGTGTCGCAACGGCAACAAAAAAATTAAAACTTAATGATTGATGCTTCTCACCTGTCTCTGTTCCTGTCTGTTTCTATCCCTCTCTCTGATTCTCTCTTTGTCCCTGTAAAAATAAATAAATAAATAAAAAATAATCCCAGAGCCCGTTTAAAAGTATTGGCTGTAGGCCTGACCTGTGGTGGCGCAGTGGATAAAGCGTCAACCTGGGAACACTGAGGTCACCAGTTCAAAACCCTGCACTGGTCTGGTCAAGGCACATATGGGAGTTGATGCTTCCAGCTCCTCCCCCCTTTCTCTCTCTCTCTCTCTCTCACTCTGTCTCCTCTCTAAAATGAATAAATTAAAAAAATTAATTAATTAGAAGTATTGGCTGGATATCTAATACTTACAAATGCCTAATACCTCAGTTCTCTGGGAAGCTGGCTGAGATGGCTATTCATATTCAGGAAATGTAGGAAATGTAGTATTCAGAAAGTTTATTAGGAGTACTCTTGGGAAGGAAGCAGGACTGGGTGGAGGGAGAGAAGTTGGGCTGTGATGTGATATGATCAAAGGGTTCAGCTGACATGCAGTATGCTCTGAAGCTAGGATGGTCCTCAGTCTTTCTTAGCTGAGATGAGGGACTGGGCATTTATACCTCTGTGATAATCTGTCATTGGATTCTCGCTGCCCTAGGAAGGGGATGTGCACTTGAGCAAGGAGTTTTTTCCCTGCAAATGATTCTGAAAGAGGGTTCATAGTTGAAGGTTAACCTACGGAAGCCAGTACTCTCAACAGCTGGAGGAAATAAGCCCAGTTCCCAAAGGCAGATTATAGTGGTGCATCGCAAATACAGTAATACAGGTAGAAGCTATTTAATGGTAGTTTAGCAAACATGAGGTGGTACATATTTTCATTCATTAAGTTGCCTGTGAGTTTGACACTTTCCTTGTATGTATTTATAATGCCTGGTGGCTGAGGCCAGGCAGGTTCATATTGTATTTGGGCAGACGGTAGAAAAATTGCAGAGCTGGAAAGAGTTGGTCCATTCCGTTTAATCAAGTCTCACAATCACGGACAAGCACAGTCAGGGAAACCGCCTCTCAGGCAAACAAACAGCAAAATGGCCCGTCACAGTGGCGGGCGGGCAATCTGTGCATCCGCAATCCCCAGTCTTTCTTGAGCGCAAGCACCCATAGCCTTATTTAGGCCACACACACATGGTGCTGCCACACATTCACGTACCAATCAGGCAAAGTGCTTGCAGCTGGTAACCCCGTGAGCAAGCCTAACACAGCTGCCCCACAGTATTATAAGGCATTTTTTTCCCCTGAAAATTACAATTCTGCAAAGAGGGAGTTTCTATATAGTAATTCCTTATTAATTATCTCATTGTATGGGGCACTCTCCATTACTTTGCCTTAGTTGGTACTATTTTGGGGTTTCTTTTAGAGATCTGCTGGAATTGATGCAAAGATGTAGACAAATTGAACACAGTTAGTAATTACTCCTGGAGTTACTACACAGAATGTTGCTATAGGGTTCTTGTGACAGCTAAATGTGTTAAGGTGTTTAAAGCACTTGGACCAGTGACTGGTGAACAGTGGTAGCTTTTGTTTTAATTAGACATGTAAAAATTACTTTAGTCTGACTGGGGTTGGCACAATAGATAGAGTGGTCAATGTGGATGCTGATGTCCCTTGTTTGAAACCCTGAAGTCACTGGCTTGAGCCCAAAGGTTGATGGCGTGAGCCCCCTGCCCAGTCAAGGACTGAACAACTAAAGTGAAGCAACTGTGAGTTGATGCTTCTCATTTCTCTCCTCCCTCTCTCCCCCTTCCTGTCTCTCAAATTAATCTTAAAAAAGAACTTTAAAAAGAAATACAACAATCCTAATGTTTGGAAAATGACTACTTGTGGTTAGAAATTTAATTTCCTGAGCTTGGATCATACAGAGATTTAAATAAATGTTATTATGCCTTAAAACTATTTAAATAGCTTTGGCCAGTTCGCTCAGTGGTAGAGAGTCAGCCCCTTGTGTGGAAGACCTGGATTTGATTCCCAGCCAGGGCACACAGGAGAGCGTCCATCTGCTTTACCACTCTTCCTCCTCTCCATTCTCTCTGTCTCTTCCGCTTCCACAGCCAGGGCTCCATTGGAGCAAAGTTGGCCCCGGGCGCAGAGGAAGTCTCCACTGCCTCCGCCTCAGGCACTAGAATGGCTCCTGTTGCAACGGAGCAATGCCCCAGATGAGCAGAGCATCGCCTCCTAGTGGGCATGCTGGGTGGATCCTGGTTGACGCATGCGGGAGTCTGTCTCTCTGCCTCCCTGCTTCTCACTTCAGGAAAAATAAAACCCACAAAAACTATTTAAATAGAAGATGACCAGCAGTGGTGGGCAGAATCCACCTTCTGCCTGTCTCCAGAACCTGGTGACTTGTAGCAAAAGAGAATTAGGGTAGCAGGTGGGATTAAGGTTTCTAATCAGTGCCTTTAGTACAGGGAGGTGATCCAGGTGGGCACAACGGAATCTCCAGAATCGTTAGCAGAATCGGGAGGTGGAGGAAGAGTGTCCGGCTACTGTGAAGTGAGCAGAGGTGATTGTGGGCTGTGTGTCGGGGGGGAGATGGCCCCAGCCTGGAACCTGTGTGCCCCTAGAAGCTGGGAAAGGCACAGTTTTCTTCTGGAGCTTCTAGAAGGTAGATACCCCAGGACCTGTGAGCCATGGTCTAATGTAGGTGGTTAATGAATCCTTTCCATGGCAAGTGGCCTCCTGCACATGTTTCATGACTGGTCCCACTGAATGTTCCAGAAGTATTGTTGTAAAGTACCATACCCCAGATTCTGAAAGGCACCGTACCTCACTCTGTCGTGTTTACGCAGAGACAACAAGTCCAAATGAATTTTGAAGATTTTTATTAAAGGAAGAAATTTATTAAATATGCTGGCCGCATATGGCTGACACTGGGCAGCAGACCCAAATCATGTGCGAGCCCCAAAAATATTTCAGGGGCTGTTTATATACCCTTGATCACACACGGGCGGGGGTGGGGGAGAGCATGACATCATGGCACAAGCTGATGACATTTGTTTAGGGGATATACAGAAACATTAAGACTTTCAAGGTAACACAATCAAAGATGTTTACAAATCTTTTAGGGTTCATCTTCCTTCACTAGCCTAGAGGTATTTTACTCTCATGATTCCAGGGAGAGGGAGGAACTACAATCAATGTAAGGTGGTGTGTAAATCCTGTCTTCCATTGAAAGAGAAAGTTTCTCGGCTAAACTTTCAGATTTTAAACTAAATGACCCATTGTTCTTGCAAGCCAGAAACTTCTACATTCTTCTCCCTCTCCTCTGCACAGGAAGGACGGGACAGGAAAGCCTGACCTTTCCTCCTAGAATATCAATTTAAGTCAAATTTTTGACTTAGTTTACTGAAGAACATGAGGCTATTGTGTAGAAAATATTAACTTATAATATGTAACAGATATTTAACAGAGTATTAATAGCAATACAGTTCACTAAAAAATAACAAATATTGCTGATTAATTTTCTATAAATTACACAAACCTTTTTGCAACTTACATAAAACTAATTGGCTTTTGTAACAATTTAGTTAGAACTTTTAATTTTAAAACCTTTAACTTTTAGTGACAATTAAGTTGGCTTTTCTTTAATTCTAGTTTTCTTTTTTTCCAAAGTCTGATTAAAAGGGAATCCTTAGTGAGTTTCTTCATACATTTGCTGTATGTAGACCAACCAGCTTCCGGTTTGTGGTTGGAGTAAGGCATGTTATCCTTCTATCTTGGCAGCAGTGGGAGTCGTCAGAATTACGGTGTGTGGACCTGTCTACGTGGGAGTAAGTCCTTGGGTGATTTACTGGATCTCCTGGCAATAGGAAGTGTCTCTCGGACAGTCTTTTGAATGGTTTGCTGAGTAACCTGCAAACCCTGCAAGTAATTAAGGAAGGAGTGGTTACGTTTCCTTTACAATTTGATTCATGCATTTTACTTGCCCTGAACCTTTTGGTGCCTGTGGGCACAATATAACTTCAAATAAGTTTCTAATTAATATTGGATTTCTTTCCTACTAGCTTTGGGACTGTGGACACAAATGCAGGTCCAACGCTAGAATGGGCAAGCTAAACCTGGAAAGAATTTTATGTAGTAACTTCCTAACAATTGTCACTGTTGCCTATTTCTAGAAGGAACAGCTTCTATTTACTTATCATTTATTTATTAAAGTCTATTTCTAAATGTTTACCTGGGAAAATTCCCTTCTCTCCCTGTTTCTTTTTATAATTTCCTTATTTTGCTTAGTATTTACTTGGGCATAAACTAAATACTCAGATATTATGCTTTTTGTAATATATTCGAAGTCTGGCTTCTCTAATTATCCCTTTCTTGTTGGCAAAATCTTTTTCTAATTTGTTTTGAATAAATCTTTGGCAATAAGGGTCCCAAACCAGTGGCATCTTTTTATTCATTTGAATTTTTAATTCCTATGTTCCGATTTTAGGCAGACTGGAAAAATATAAACAAACAAAATTCTAACAGCTAATGTTAACAAATACTATAACAAGTGTTCTAATACAATAAACTGACCAAAGCCTACTAGATTATTAAACAAGTTCTAACCAATATAATAGGATTCAAAATAAAATTCTTACAGTCTCAAATGTCCTTAACATTTTAACATAATTTTACTAAGTCTGTGTTGACACTATTACTGCTTTATATTATTTGCAAATGTAATTCAATCTTACTTTAGTCTGAGAAATGTCTCAGAGTAGGAGTCACATGTATTCAGGAAAAGTCCACAAGGCACTGGAGTTGTGGTCACATTCCACACTCTGTATCTAGAGTCCAAGTCATAATGATTACTGCTTTTAACTGGAATTAGGAGCAGGTCCCAGCCTAAAATAGGCATGGGGGCATTGAGAAAATAAGAATAAAGGAGACATTATACATTAAACAAAGCAACAGAAATAAGACTGTCAATACACACAGTAGAGATCTTCAAGGGATAAATAAAACTTGAATATTAAGCAAGGCATAGTAAATTGCCCTTGTGTTTACAAGAAATGAGATTACTTTACCTGCTACTTGGAAGGAATACCCTAAGCCAGGGGTCCCCAAACTTTTTACACAGGGGGCAAGTTCACTGTCCCTCAGACCGTTGGAGGACTGGACTATAAAAAACATCTATGAAAAGGGAGACACAAGATGGCAGCGGAGTAGGCTGACGCACAGACTCCCAGCTCACACCACCAAACTGGATTACAAATTAGGAACCTCCAGCGTGGAAAAAACCAACTCTGGATTACAAGAACTGCTCTCAAAATCCAAGGAGCAAAGAAGAAGTCACACCAAGCCTGGTGGGGAGCGCTGAGGAGCCGTGAGCCTCCCCTGCTTACAGGAACAAAGGGGTGGGGGTGAGGCTGAGAGCCCAGAAAGGCTCTCAATTTAAGGAAAACAGTAGAAAATATCACTCACAGCCACTTGCCTGGGGACCTGGGAACAAGGTATGTTGAAAGAGCTGGCTTGTTTTCCAAAACGAAAGGGGGAGAGAGACACAGCCCGTGACAAACAGTGTAATGCATGGGAGGATCTGAGCAGCAGGACTAATCCAGTACAGGAAGCAGCGATACCTGGGGGAGGTGCTGGAGGCAGCCATTGCAAGGGGAGGGATTGATCCTTCCACACAACACAAGAATGAAGTGGTTCCAGGTCAGCCTTCTAAGATCTCTCTCCAGCTCCAATCAGCACAGAAAAGACAGCTGAAAACAAGAAGTGGGGAAGAGGGGCAATAACTCAGGTCTCCATGGAGATCTGAGATACACCTCCCCCTACTAAAGTGGAGAAAGCACCCTGTCCCCAGAGAGAGTAACTGGCAGATCAGGTCCTCAGAGCCTCAGGTTACACCTACTGCATTCCTGGATACAGTTTCAAATAAGCCCCCTGCTGAGATCAGTAAACAAGACTACCACCAAGTGAAGAAAACAAACAAATCAAGACCTCAAAGGGGCTCTATTAGAAAAGCCAAATTCCACAGTGGGTTACAAACAACAGCTGAAGCCAACCCAAGAAGACCTAGAAATAACACAACTCAAAATTGGAGGCAGACAACTCCAAGCCTAGACTCAACCAGCTCTACAAACAACACACCCAAACACACAGACATAATGAAAAGACAGAAAAGTGCAATCCAAATGAAACCACAAGAGATTCCTCTAGGAAATGAACTGAGCGATATGGAAATAACCAAACATCCAGATGCAGAGTTTAGAATAATGATTTTTAGAATGCTTAGGGATCTTAGATCAATAATAGATGGTCATTATGAACACCTAAATAAAGAGATAGCAAGTATAAAAAAGGACATTGAAATATTAAAAAAGGATCAGAGATGACAAATACAATATCAGAAATGAAGACCACAATGGAAGGAATTAAAAGCAGGATGGATGAAGCTGAGTATCAAATCAGTGAGTTGGAAGACAAGATGAACAAAGGCATGGAAGCAGAGCAGAAATAAAGAGACTCAAAAAGTCTGAGAAAACTCTACAAGAGCTCTGTGACAAAATGAAGAGAAATAACATCCGCATCATAGGGGTTCCTGAAGGAGAGAAAGAGCAAGGGATAGAAACTTTATTCAATCAGCCTGACCTGTGGTGGCGCAGTGGATAAAGCGTCGACCTGGGAACACTGAGGTCGCCAGTTCAAAACCCTGCACTGGTCTGGTCAAGGCACATATGGGAGTTGATGCTTCCAGCTCCTCCCCCCTTTCTCTCTCTCTCTGTCTCCTCTCTAAAATGAATAAATAAAATAAATTTTAAAAAAAGTTTAAAAAAAAAGAAAAAAGAAACTTTATTCAATCAAATCATAGCTGAAAACTTCCCTATATTGATGCAAGGAAGAGTCTCACAAGTTCAAGAAGCACAGAGATCTTCATTAAAGAGAAACCCAAAGAAACCTACACCAAGACACATCATAATTAAAATACCAAAGCCAAATGATAAAGAGAAAATATTAAAAGCTGCTACAGAAAAAAAGGCTACCACCTACAAAGGAGCACCCATAAGGATGACATCCGACTTCTCAACAGAAACACTTGAGGCTAGAAGGGCATCGCAAGAAATATTCAAAGTAATGCAGAACAAGAACTTACACCCAAGACTACTTTTTCCAGCAAGGCTATCATTTAAAATTGAAGGAGAAATAAAAAGCTTCCCAGACAAAAGAAAACTCAAGGAATTCAGTACAATGAAACCAGTGCTGCAGGAAATGTTAAGGGGCCTGTTGTAAACAGATCAAAGTGGGGAAAGAATATAGCAAAAGAGGAATGCACCTTTAAAATATAAAATGGCAATAAACAACTACATATCAATAATAACCTTAAATGTAAATGGACTAAATGATCCAATCAAAAGACATAGGGTAGCTACATGGATAAAAAAATGGGACCCGTACATATGCTGTCTACAAGAGACAGCTTAAAACAAAAAATGCACATAGACTGAAGGTAAAAGGATGGAACAAAAAAATATTTCATGCAAATGGAAATGAAAAAAAAGCTGGAGTAGCAATACTTATATCAGACAAAATGGACTTTAAAACCAAGGCTATAGTAAGAGATAAAGAAGGTCACTACATAATGATAAAAGGAGCAATCCAACATGAAGATATAACCATCATAAATGTTTACGCTCCTAATATAGGAGCTTCTAAATATATAAAGCAGACTTAGATGGATTTAAAGGGCAGTATCAACAGCAATACTATAATAGTAGGAGATTTCAATACCCCACTTACATCACTAGATAGATCCTCAAGAAAGAAAATTAACAAAGAAACAGTAGACTTAAAGGACACACTAGATCAACTGGATTTAATATCTTCAGAACCTTTCACCCTAAAACCGCAAAATATACATTCTTTTCAAGTGCTCATGGTACATTCTCCAGGATAGATTACATTGTTAGGACACAAAAGCAACCTCAACAAATTTAAGAAGATTGAATTCATATCAAGCATTTTCTCTGATCACAATGGCATGAAACTAGAAATAAATCACAACAGAAAAACTGAAAAATACTCAAACACATAGAAACTAAATAGCATGTTATTAAATAACGAATGGGTTAACAATGAAATCAAAGAAGAAATAAAAATTCTAGAAATGAATGTTAATGAACATACAACAACTCAAAATTTATGGAACACAGCTAAAGCAGTCCTGAGAGGGAAGTGCATAGCACTATAGGCATTCCTTAAGAAGCTTGAAAAAGCTCAAAAAAACAACCTAACCCTTCATCTAAAAGAAGGTGAAAAAGAACAGCAAGTAAGACCCACAAGTAGTAGAAGGAAGGAAATAATAAAGATCAGAGCAGAAATAAATGACAATCAATGAAACCAAGAGCTGGTTGTTTGAAAGGGTAAACAAGATCGATGAACCTTTAATGAGACTCGCCAAAAAAAGGACAGAGAAAATGCAAATAAAAAAAATTAGAAATGAGAGTGGAGAAATAACCAACACAACAGAAATGCAAAATATTGTAAGAAAATACTATGAAGAACTGTATGCCAAAAAATTAAACAACCTAGGTTAAATGGAACAAATTCCTTGAAACATACAATCTTCAAAAAAATCAACCTGGAGGAATCATAAAACTTAAACAGACTGATGACAACAAAAGAGATTGAAACAGTTATCAAAAAGCTCCCAAAAAACAAAACCCCTGGGCCCAATGGATTCACTGGTGAATTCTACCAAATATTCAAAGAACTAACTCCTATACTTCTCAAGCTATTTCAAAAAATTCAAGAGGAAGAAACAGTACCAAGTTCCTTTTATGAGGCGAGCATAATTCTGATTCCAAAACCAGGCAAAGACAACACAAAGAGAGAAAATTATAGGCCAATATCCCTGATGAATTTTGATGCTAAAATCCTCAACAAAATATTAGCTAACCGGAACAGCAATACCTGAAAAAAATCATACATCATTATCAAGTGGGATTTATTCTGGTGAGGCAAGGATGGTACAACATTTGTAAATCAATTGATGTGACTCACCACATAAACAAAAGGAAGGAGAAAAATCACATGATAATTTCAATAGATACAGAAAAAGCATTTGATAAAATCCAGCACCCATTTATGATCAAAACTCTTAGCAAAGTGGGAATACAGGGAACATACCTTAACATGATAAAGACCTTTATGACAAACCCACAGCCAACAACATAATCAATGGACAAAAATTAAAAGCAATTCCTCTAAAATCAGGAACAATTCAGGGATATCTGTTTCCTTTACCACTCTTATTCTTCTTCTTAGGAAGTCCGAGCTACAGCAATCAGACAAGAACAAGAAATAAAAGGCATCCAAATTGGAAAAGAAGAAGTAAAACTCATTATTTGCAGATGATATGTTACTGTATATAGAAAACCCTAAAGGCGCAGTCAAAAAACTACTGGACCTAATAAAATGAATTCAGCAAGGTGACAGTATATAAAATTAATACTCAGAAATCACAGGCATTTCTATACGCGAACAATGGAATGTCAGAAAGAGAAATTAAGGAAACAATCCCCTTCACTATTGCAACCAAAAAAATAAAGTACGTAGGAGTAAATTTAACGAAGGAGGTTAAAGACTTGTACTCAGAAAATTATAAAATATTGATAAAAGAAATCAAGGGCCTGACCTGTGGTGGCGCAGTGGATAAAGCGTCGACCTGGGAACACTGAGGTCGCCAGTTCAAAACCCTGCACTGGTCTGGTCAAGGCACATATGGGAGTTGATGCTTCCAGCTCCTCCCCCCCTTTCTCTCTCTCTCTCTCTCTCTCTCTCTCTCTCTCGTGTGTCTCCTCTCTAAAATGAATAAAATAAAAATAAAAAATAAAAAAAAAGAAATTAAGGAAGACAGAAACAAGTGGAAGCATATACCTTGTTCACGGTTAGGAAAATAAACATCATTAAAATGTCTATATTACCCAAAGCAATGTATAAATTCAATGCAATACCAATTGAAATACCAATGACATACTTCAAAGATATAGAACAAATATTCCAAAAGTTCATATGGAACCAAAAAACAACACGAATAGCCTCAGCAATCTTGAAAAAGAAGAATAAAGTGGGAGGTATCACACTTTCTGATATCAAGTTATACTACAAGGCCATTGTACTCAAAACAGTTTGGTACTGGAATAAGAACAGGCATATAGATCAATGGAACAGAACAGATAACCCAGAAATAAACCCACATCTTTATGGACAATTGGTATTTGACAAAGGAGGTAAGAGCATACAGTGGAGTAAGGACAGTCCCTTTAACAAATGGTGTTGGGAAAACTGGACAGCTACCTGCGGAAAAATGAAACTAGATCACCAACTTACACCATTCACAAAAATAAACTCAAAATGGATAAAGGACTTAAATGTAAGCCATGAAACCATAAGCATTATAGTAGAAAACGTAGGCAGTAAACTCTCCGATATCTGTGGAAGCAATGTATTTGCTGATTTATCTTCATAGGCAAATGAAATAAAAGACAGGATAAACAAATGGAACTATATCCAACTAAAAAGATTTTGCACAGCTAATGACAATATGAATAGAATAAAAAGACAAACCACACAATGGGAGAACATATTCAACAACACATCTGATAAAGGGTTAATAACCAAAATTTATAATGCACTTGTAAAACTCAACACCAGGAAGACAAACAATCCAGTAAGAAAATGGGCACAAGAAATGAATAGACACTTCTCCAAAGAGGACCTACAGATGGCCAATAGGCATATGAAAAAGTGCTCAACATCAGTAATCATTAGAGAAATGCAAATTAAAACCAAAATGAGATACCACCTCACATCAGTCAGAATGGCGCTCATTAACAAAACAACACATTATAGGTGTTGGTGAGGATGTGGAGAAAAGGGAACCCTCCTACACTGCTGGTGGGAATGTGGACTGGTGCAGCCCCTGTGGAAAACAGTATGGAGATTCCTCAAAAAATTAAAAATGGATCTGCCCTTTGACCCAGCTATCCCACTTACAGGAATATATCCCAAGGACACCATGTCACCAACTGAAAAAAAAAAGAAATGCACGCCCATGTTTATGGCAGCATTGTTCACAATAGCAAAGAGTTGGAAACAGCCCAAGTGTCTATCAGTGGACGAGTGGATTAAAAAGCTTTGGTACATATATAGACTGGAATACTATGGCACCATGAAAAAGGAAATACTACCTTTTGCAACAATGTGGAGGGACCTGGAAACTATTATGTTGAGTGAAATAAGCCAGGCAGAAAAAGAAAAATATTATATGACCTCACTCATTTGAGGAATCCAAGGAACATGGAGAACTGAGGAAAGGAATTGAGACGGGGGTGGGGTGGGGGGTGGAATCAAAGAGACCGGAGGAAAAGAGGACAGTGGGAAAGGGGATGATAGTATGGGATAAACCTGAAGGGAAGGGGGGAGGGCACTGTAGGGAGGGGGTAAGGGAGATGTTGAAGGGAATATGGGGTAAGGGGGATGCATTCGGGGTCACCCTAAAATCTATTTAAAAACAATTAAATTAAAATAATTTATGAGGGCCTGACCTGTGGTGGCGCAGTGGATAAAGCGTCGACCTGGGAACACTGAGGTCGCCAGTTCAAAACCCTGCACTGGTCTGGTCAAGGCACATATGGGAGTTCATGCTTCTAGCTCCTCCCCCCTTTCTCTCTCTCTCTCTTTCTCACTCACTCACTCTGTGTCTCCTCTCTAAAATGAATAAATAAAAATTAAAAAAAATTAATTTATGAGCAATTCCTATGCACACTACACATATCTTATTTGAAAGAAAAAATGAGAACAAATACAATATTTAAAATAAAGAACAAGTAAATTTAAATCAACAAACTGACTATTTCAATGGGAACTATGGGTGCAGATGCATCCTGTGCTCCTCTCTCTGACCACCAATGAAAGAGGTGCCCCTTTCGGAAGTGAGGCAGGGACCGGATAAATTACCTCAAGGGGCCGCATGCTGCCCTGTGGGCCGTCGTTTGGGGACCCCTGCCCTAAGCTTTTCCATGGTGATGTGAGATGTGGCCAATGGCCCTGGGCATCTTTAATCTTCAGTGGCAAGTCCCAGCAGGCTGGGCAAGGCCAGGTCACAGGTAACTGGATTAGGGTTGGAAGAGACTGAACCCTCCCTTCATGGAGCAAGGGGCAGCTTATCTTCTCGTGTCTCTTTTTCCCACAGTAAAGGCATGTCCTGTGGTGGGGGCCGAGAAGCCTGGCAGGCCTCAGCTCAATGACCTTTTCCACTCTCGAAGCAGGGCCCTGATGGAATCCTATGAAGCCCTTCGGGGCCCTGGAGCCTTTAAGGGCGCATGCCAAAAGCTGGTATTTTCCTGATCTGTTTTGGGCTCTATTTGCCCTTTTTGTTCCATTTTTGGTCATGATAGACCTTAAAATCCATGCTCAGAAACTCTCGCTGAGGGGTTTGAGGGTCCTTTGCTGTTTATATAAACTTTTGGAAAAAGACAAAAACAGTGTTATTAGCTGGATCAAATAAAAGAGGGTAAAAGCTTTCAGGAGGAACAAGTTTGGTGTCTTCTTTAGCATTCCAGAGTCTCTCTGCTGCTTAATAACTCAGTACATTAGCATTCAAGAGAAATTTTAAATAAAGAACATGATAAAAATAGATTTGCAGGAGTTCCAGTATATGACTCCCTTTTTTATATTACCTAGCATTGAACAATATTGTTTCAAAATGATAATAAACTAAACATTACATAAAAAGACATTATTAACAATTCCTAATATTTAAACCAAGATTGCAATATTACAGGGCTATAAAACCACAAATAAAAAGGAGAATGCATTAACAAAAGGCTTTTGAAATAATATATACATTTTTAACATGAAAATTACTTTTACACAATAAGGGATTTTTGGTGCAAACTACCCAGCTGGCAAAGAGATTTTTTTTTTTTTTTACAGTAATTTACATTGTTAAGTCAACATGAGGGGCAAGATGCCTAAGGGGGAAGCAGACTCCAAGAACTGGAAGAGGAGTCTGCCGCTTTTACCTTTTCTTTTCTGCCATTTGTCTTGTATAGTCTAATCTACTACCTGTAACTAATTGCCTTGTTTTGAGCAACTAATACAAATTTTACGTAATTACTTTACCAATAATGGGTTGCTTTAGCCTATATGAGGTTTCCAATCTTTCCTGCAATTCCCTGAAAATTCTTTTTACAATTTTTACTATTATGGCTAAAGCAGTGGGTCTTCCCATGAATTCCACGCCTCCCTCATCAGATAACAGTTATGCCACATGAAGGAATTGGAAGACTTGGAGAGAATCCAACACCCGCTCAACCCCACGGGAGAGTGTTGGAACCTTTTTCTCTAATTTTTACACCAGTAGAGGGCAACAAGCCATCATCCCCAACCCACAGAGGGCTTGTCTCTTAATAATTCTATTCCCTATAATCCTACTACTCATGCTTCTATTACTCCATCTGGAGTTGCAGTTTATTTCAAGGAACTGATAACTAGCAAGATCCACACTTGTAGTTGGTTAATTTCTAAATTCTTTTTTTTCCTTTTCTCTAAAATTTTTCTAAAGCAAAGTTCTAATTTTAATACTATTCCTATCCTGTATTTTCCAAATGGGCAAAACCTCTTTTCGTCAGTAGGCGGATATTTGAAACTAGTTTCTATTCTATATTTCCTCCAGTTAGTTCACCCTCTCTCTAGCGCCCTTCCCCTGCTGCTCCGCCCACAGCACATCCCGGCCCTGCCTTTCTCTCACTCAAACTGCTTACTTGCTAGTCCTTCAGCTCCAGAGTCTGGAGAAACACTTTCAACTTGTGGGCTTTGCTTTTCTATCACCTCCTGGGCTGCTTGTAACCTGGGGCATGTATTTTTCCAATGCCCTTCTCTCTTGCAATAAGCACATTGATTCTTTCCTAGCAGAGTATTATTCTTTTTCAAATTACTTCCTTTCTCTATTTCTCCCTCACCCTCTCCTTCAGCAGAATTCACACCAACTTCCTCATAATTCTTCTTAAGGGCAGCCATGTCCTTATGTCCCTCAGAGTACTCTCCTTCCTCTTCCAGGGTCCCTTACCCTTAAAAGAGTTTGTCTCCTGGAGTGCTGCTACTATTGCTTTAGTTATTCTTTTTTCCTGTTTTAAACTCAAATTTTGCTTGACTAAGAAGACAGGGCACCCGCTCTGTATCAAGTATGTTTTAAGCCACTCAGATTCATTGTTAAATTTAGCTATTGATCAATGTATGGAAACTGATCAGGATAGCCCGGATTTCCAGTTATGAAGTTCCAAATTGCCCTTACTAGCCGGAGATTAAAAGTTCCAGCCGCCGGCACCTATTATAAAACTCAAACGTGTTCCAGGAGAATCTAAGAATTAGTGCACTAATATAAGCAAGGAAGATAAGACAGATAATTAACTAGCACCCAGAATAAAGGGTGTTTGACTATAGAGGTATTCATTATTACACAAGACAAGGGGAAGAAGCCAACAGAAGAGAACAATTTCTTCAGGGGAGAAATCTGACAGGGCACCCTGAAGCTAGAATTCAAGAACAAAGAGAATAACCACTCACCACTTAAGATTGCTTTTTAGTCAGAAACTTCTAATTTTGACACAAAAACTGAAGCCAAACCTTAAAACAGACACAGACATTAAACAAGGACTTCACATAAACAAACAAATAATGAGCACCCTTTATTTTAATTAAAATAATACTGGATATTTTTTACAAAGACAAAGCTTCGTAGACGAGGGAAGGGCTCCCCCTCGCCTCTCAAGTGCACGCAGACCCCGGCACCAGAGATTCCTTTAAACCAGGGGTTTCTAGACAGACACAAAGCAAAGAATGAGATCTCGACAAATACAAAGGTGTCCCTACTCAGGCTTTCTCTGAGAACATAACACAACTAGCTGCCTCTGGAAGTTCGGAGTCTACTCAGTCCCCTTTAATTGTCTTTCTAGAGCATGAACAAATGTGCAAACAGAAATGGACATCTCTGGAGGCCCGCTTTCCCGAGTACAACCAGATGCGTCCCAGAGAATCCTAAGGCAGGACTAATGGACCTCCTACCAACGTTTCGGTCTTTGGAGAGTCCCAGATCCAGATAGAGTAGTTACGGAGAGCAAAGTAGTTCTGAAGGCCGTACCTAAACACCAGGGTTCCACATCTCCAGAGTCACAACTCCCCAAAGCCCCAAACCTACCTTACCTACATTTTAGTCCCCCAAAAATTTGACCAGTACCAGTCCCAAGCAGAAAAGCGAAAGCAAGAATTCAGAGGAAAGCCAGAATTCAGTAAAACCAGAGAATTGCTTTACCTACCTTCTTGATTTCTCTGCCAAATTGTCCAAATTGTCGAATTTGGGAACCGAGAGGCATCTACCGGAGAACTGTCCGGACCCACAGGAAGACCGGGAGCCCTGGAACATCTCAAGTGACGCCTCTCCTTGAGATTCAAGGGGGTCGGGCAGCTCCCTGGAGAGACCAGCCAATTCGGGGTGTCTATACCTGGTGACGCAAAACACCGGATCCCAGACGAGCCCCCATATGTTGTAAAGTACCTGTACCCCAGATTCTGAAAGGCACCGTACCTTACTCCATCAGATTTACATAGAGACACCAAGTCCAGACGAATTTTGAAGAGTTTTATTAAAGGAGGAGATTTATTAAATATACCGGCCGCATATGGCTGACATGGGGCAGCAGACCCAAATTGTGTGCGAGCCCCAAAAATATTTCAGGGGCTGTTTATATACCCTTGATTACACACGGGCGGGGGGGGGGGAGGGGAGAGCATGACATCATGACACAAGCTGATGATGACATTTGTTTAGGGGATATACAGAAACATTAAGACTTTCAAGGTAACACAAAGATGTTTACAAATCTTTTAGGGTTCATCTTCCTTCACTAGCCTAGAGGTATTTTACTCTCATGATTCCAGGAAGAGAGAGGAACTACAATCAATGTAAGGTGGTATGTAAATCCTGTTTCCCATTGAAAGAGAAAAAGGTTTTGGGCTAACCTTTAATTTAGATTTTAAACTAAATGACCCATTGTTATTGCAAGCCGGAAACTTCTACATTCTTCTCCCTCCACTCCCCATAGGAAGGACAGGACAGTAAATCCTGGCCTTTCCTCCTAGAATATCAATATTAATTTTCAGCTTTTTGGTAACTTACTATAGTATAACTCCTTTCTTTTTCTACTTTCTTCCATCTACTATTGGGGTCTCTTTTATCAAAACACCAGCTCTTAGCTTTCTTTAAGTCTGCAGTAGAATATTTAGGGTCAAATTGTGGCAAGTCTAGAATAGGTACCATTATAAATGTTCCCTTAGCAGCCTTTTTCACTGCTTGATTGGCCAGATTATTTCCTTTAGTCTCTTCAGTGTCCTCTTCCTGATTCCCAGGATGGTACATAACTGCCCACCTGTAAGGGTACACGAACAACTTCTAGTGATTTTAAAATTTCCATTGCATGTTTAATTTTCTTTTTATGATAGGTTAATATCCCTCTTTCCTTGCAGATCAAACCATGTCCATGCAAAATTAGAAAAGTGTGCCTTGAGTCAATACACATTTACCTTCTTTTCATGCAACATTTCCAGTGCCCTGGAACATTTGCTACCTAAATGTTGGCAAAGAACTGAAAAATTCACTCAACCATTTTGGGAATTTTTTTTCCATCTAGGTATACAGTGTGTCCGTAAAGTCATGGTGCACTTTTGACCTGTCATACGGTCAAAAGTGCACCATGACTTTATGGACACCCTGTATTATTCTTTCAGGCTCTGGAGCAATTACAGAGATATCTACGTAGTTTAGGGTCATCCCTGAGAATTATAGTTTTGGATTTATGTCCATTTCCCTGGGACTGGAATAACAGGTCTAGCTGCAAGTTCACCAGTCAGATAGAATACAGCCTAACTGACTCTCTGGTGGAACTGAGATCAAGCTGCTTGTTTTAAAACCTAAACAAAATCCAAAAACAAAGTCTAAACAAACAAGTGTTTACAAATCAAATTCCCCAGAGGGACAAAGACACTCGTCTTAGAATCTTATCCTCCACCAGGCAGGACGGCAGACACCTTCAGAAGGTCCAGATGGTACAAAGACTAAACAGGGAGACAGGATTCCCAATGTGTATAGAATAGCAAGAATTTCAGACAGACAGATAGATGAGAGCTCTCAAACTGAAACTAACTTTTTCACAGACATGAGTACATTTTCACATAGAAAAAAGGCAAATACGGAGACAGGGCCATGGCACATAAATAAAACCCAATCAAGCCTAATAGCAGAGTTACTACTTGGCCCCCAATACTGGAGTGAACAAACATAGAGTATAACAATTAGTATGGCCAGACACTTACAGAATACAAAAACAAAGAAACAAGTTCAGGGTCAAAATTCCATTCCATTTAAACTTAAATGAATACCCTTGAATATCCAAATTTTAAGGCAATAATGTCCACAGTACCTTAAAGACAGAAATAAGAGTATTTTGATTTTAGAGCTGGTATTTTCTAATTTTGTATAAAAAATTAATTTAAGCATTAAACAAAAATAAGAGCTCCATTTTGGCCATCATAAGTGATTTAAGTACTTGCAAGTAAAGGTTTTCTGTTATCTAAAGCAGGGGTCCCCAAACTTTATACACAGGGGGCCAGTTCACTGTCCCTCAGACCATTGGAGGGCCAGACTATAAAAAAAACTATGAACAAATCTCTATGCACACTGCACATATCTTATTTGAAAGTAAAAAAACGAAATGGGAACAAATACAATATTTAAAATAAAGAACAAGTAAATTTAAATCAACAAACTGACCAGTATTTCAATGGGTATCTATGGGTGTGGATGCATCCTGTGCCCCTTTCACTGACCACCAATGAAAGAGGTGCCCCTTCCAGAAGTGCGGCAGGGGCCAGATAAATGGCCTCAGAGGGCCGCATGCGGCCTGAGGGCCATAGTTTGGGGACCCCTGATCTAAAGGCTTTATTCAGCCTGACCTGTGGTGGTGCAGTGGATAGAACATCAACCTGGAATGCTGAGGTCACTGGTTCAAAACCCCAGGCTTACCTGGTCAACATACACATATATATATGGGAGTTGATGCTTCCAGCTCCTTCCCTTTCTTTCTCTCTTTCCTCTCCTATCTAAAATGAATAAATAAAATCTTTTTTAAAAGAAAGATTTTGTTCAGATCCTTAGAAAGCAATTCCAGCCAGACCAGGCGGTGGCGCAGTGGATAGAGCGTCGGACTGGGATGCGGAGAACCCAGGTTCCAGACCCCGAGCTCGCCAGCTTGAGTGCGGGCCCATCTGGCTTGAGCAAAAGCTCGTCAGCTTGGACCCAAGGTCGCTGGCTCCAGCAAGGGTTGGCTTAGTCTGCTGAAGGCCCGTGGTCAAGGCACATGTGAGAAAGCAATCAATGAACAACTAAGGTGTTGCGACGGCAACACAAAACTAATGATTGATGCTTCTCACCTCTCTCCGTTCATGTCTCTCTGTCCCTATCTATCCCTCTCTCTGACTCTCTCTCTGTTCCTGTAAAAAAAAAAAGAAAGAAAGCAATTCCAGTTGAAAAGCCAAAGTTAAGATCAGCTATCCATTTTTCCACCCGTTTTGCCTCATCTCAACCCCATAACCTTTGGCGCCACCTTGAGGATTTAATCCCATTTCAAGCGTAGGTTGACCAATCAGCCACAGTTCGCCCAAAAGGGTGAATTTCCCTAGAATGAAGGTTTCCCCCACCCCATTCCAGCCGACAGCGCTCTGTGAAAGCAAAAAACAAAAACCAGAAGGCACCTTAACCTGTCAACTGATCTAGATCATAAACCAGGACTATAAGCCAGAAAGCACAGCAATTCAAAGGTGGTGAAGGTGATGAAGGGTGCCAGGAATCAGGTGAGTCCCCCAGTAAATTCATGTGCCAGCTGCTAAAGAGGCTATATCCATGCCCCTGGCCCACTAGTCCAGGCAGCCAATGGGTCTCCCTGTTAAATACCCTGACTAACTGGAAAGTCCTTAAGCTGTCCCACAAGAATCACCAGAATTGAAACATGAACAGAGTTTATGCTGTCTCTCACCACTCAGCCAAATAAGTAGCAACAGGGATTGACTATGGGCACTTTATTCAGATGGTCGGAGATCTGAGGAGATGAGGGTTATATTACCAAAACTCTCTCAACATTTTTTCCTGAACCATTCTTTTTATAAGTAAAAGAAAAAGGTAGGTAACGGGTTTTAGAATTTCAAGGGAAAGTTAATTAGATCGTAGTCAAAGGTAATTGGATCATGGTCATTGGGCATTTTGTCCTTGGAGCAGAGCACACAGGCTGTGCTTGCAGTCCCCTGGGGCACAAGGGTGGATTGCTTGCAGATCTCAAGTAGGCCTGCTCAGGTATCCCAGGTCCTGTACCAAAACTTTATTTGCATTCATCATTAAGCCTATTGATCATAACTAAATCCACTATTATTCAAGTTGAAGTTTTAAAATAACTCTTTAGTTTCCTCTATAAAATTGATATAACGAATAAATCTATAATTTATGGCCCTTGGGGCCAGAATGGCCAATACTAGTCAGATGAAACCATTATTCTTATCAGTCACAAGTCTTATATCTAGGACTAGCAATATAGAATACTTGTTTGATAGTGTTTTACCTACAGTAGGACTTTTTCAAAATTGGAGTCAATCCTTTCAAGCCGTGTCCTGCTTTTATCAGCTAAGCTCATGTAATATTCTAAATCCCTTGTTGCCATTTCAACAGTTTTCACATTATTTTTACCAGGAGTGGATTCCACCTCAGGGAAGCACATTCTTTGCTTTTCTGTAAGGAGCAAATCCTCATCTGTTTATTCAAGTTCTGTCAGCAGGGGAGAGCAGAGCAGGCCCCCTTAGGCTCCACTTCTCGTTTGGTTTTCCTGCTGTTCTCACCGCCATCTGCAGTGACTTTCTCCACAAAGTCATCCTGGAACCTAGGAATCAACTTCTTTCGAACTCCCGTGAATGTTGATATTTTGACCTCTTCCCATGAGTCATCAGTGTGCTTATTGGCATCTAGAATGGTGACTTCTTTTTTTTTTTTAACAGGGACTGAGAGAGAGAGAGAGAGGGACAGACAGGGACAGAGAGAGGTGAGAAGCATCAATCATTAGTTTTTCGTTGCCATTGCGACACCATAGTTGTTCATTGATTGCATTCTCAAATGTGCCTTGACCGCGGGCCCTCAGCAGACCAAGCAACCCCTTGCTGGAGCCAGCGACCTTGGGTCCAAGCTGGTGAGCTTTTGCTCAAGCCAGATGGGCCCGCGCTCAAGCTGGCAAGCTTGGGGTCTCGAACCTGGGTCTTCCACATCCCAGTCCGACGCTCAATCCACTGCGCCACCGCCTGGTCAGGCTAGAAGGGTGACTTCTTTTCAGAAGGCTTTCAGTTTGCTTGACATGGGGTTGTCACAAACCTTCCATTTGTAATAGACTATCTATTAAGTGCAGAAAAACGCGGTGTGCCTGTCTCTGAATCCCCGCTGGCAGGGCTGAGCTGTTTATAGCTTTTTGAGGAAACACTGTACTGTTTTCATAGCAGCTTCATCAGCTTACATCCCCCTGCAGTACACTGGAATTCCCTTCCCACACATCCTTGTAAGCACTTGTTCTTTTCTGTTTTGTTTTTTGACATGAGCTGTTCTAATTGGTATAAAGCAGGGGTGCCCACACTTTTTCAGCTTGCAAGCTACTTATAAGATGACCAAGTCAAAATGATCTACCTACAATAAAAATGCAAAACATAAATTTATTTCTTCTATATTATCATTATTTAAGTTACTATTATTACTGTTTAATATTGTGTATTCTTCTTTTACCTTTCTCCTTCTCAGCTCTCTTTTCGGAGGAAAGTCAATGTCAAAGTTTTTATGAACAGTCCGAAAAAGCCGCTCCACATTTCCCTTCTTTGGAATAGCAGTGGCACACAGACAGATGAGGCAAATGCACTTAGAATATGACATCGTGAAAAAATCCCCTCCCATTCTGTATGAAAGTAGTAGGTTTTAGGCTTCTTACTCGGACCAGCTATGGCACTCATTTTTATACCCTTTGTTGTATTTATTTTAAATAAATTGAAGGCTAACTACGCAGCAATGTAACTGAACAGGTTAGTGCGGTTTAACGCACATGCGTAGGGTTTCAAAAGTTCAGACGTCAGATTGGCTACCCTGTATGCCAATCAAAAGACAAATGTCTTTTTAATGTCATGCGATCTACCCACACTTCCTTCGCGATCGACCAGTAGATCGCGATCGACGTATTGAGCACCCCTGGTGTAAAGTGATTTTAAAAAATAGTTTTTTTAGCTTTTGTACTTCTCAGTAGGAGTGTAAATCCAGCAGTGAAAGCCTCTGATTTCTGTACATAGCACAGTGCTTTGTCCACAGTAGGTACTGATTAGTGGGAGAGAGTAAAGAAGGCAGAGAGACTGCTCTGCAGACTGAGCTATTAGTTACAGACAACATAGAATAAGGGTGAGTTTTGGCTTCCTGAGTTAAGATGAGCTACATTTGAAGTTGTATGACTTTTGGTAAGTTATTTTACCTATGTTGAACAAGAATTTTGAGGGAGATTTTGTGTGTGTGTGAAATAGGAAGGAGGAGAAGGGTGAGAAGAATCAACTCATAGTTGCTTTCACTCTAGTTGTATTACATTCATTGCTTCTCATAATGCCTTGCTAGTGTCCCCTTGCTCAAGCCAGTGACCTTGGGCTTTTTATGCCAGCGACCTTTGCACTTACGCTGACAAGCTTTGGAATCTTGTGGACAGTCCGCTGCTCAAGCCAGCAACCCTGTGCTGATGAGCCCATGCTCAGAGTCAGCGACTTCAGCACTTTGAACTGGTGACCTCAGCATTCCAGATAGATGCTTTATCCACTGTACCACCACAGATCAGGTGAACAAGAATACTATTTACTTATACAATTTAGTTTTATGTAAATATTACTAGACTAGGACTCAAAAAAATGTGTATTGGGGGTTGGGGGATTGAGTGAAAGAAGTGAAGGGATTAAGAAGTACACCTTGACAGGCCTGACCTGTGGTGGCGCAGTGGATAAAGCGTCGACCTGGGAACATTGAGGTCGCCAGTTCAAAACCCTGCACTGGTCTGGTCAAGGCACATATGGGAGTTGATGCTTCCAGCTCCTCCCCCTTTCTCTCTTTCTCTCTCTCTTTCTCACTCTGTGTCTCCTCTCTAAAATGAATAAAATAAAAAAAAGTTTAATAACAAAAAAATAATTAGAAAAACAAAAAAAGAAGTACACCTTCACAGTTACAGAATAGTCACGGGGATGTAGAGTACAGCATAGGAAATGCAGTTAATAATATAGTAATAATTATGTATGGTGCCAGGCGGGTACTGAACATATGGAGGGACACTTTGTAAAGCATATGCTTGTCTAACTACTATGCTATTTACCTGAAACTAATACAAAATAATACCGAAAGTAAATTGTCATTGAAAATTAAATCATGTTCATTTGTCTGAGAGCTGGTAAAAAGAGGACAATAACAATACCTCCTTAACAAAGATGACTTGTCTGTTGTAAGGATAACAGGAAATAACATGAAGAAAACTTTCTCGCATTTAGTCAGTGCTCATTACATTTTAGCTGTTGTTGTTTTCTGCAGTTGTGATTTTTGCTGATTTTTGAACCAAACATGCTGTTACTTGTTGGTTGAAGTCCCAAGTCTAAAGTTAACTTGTCCTTTTCCAAAGACATGTCTTTCTCCCCCAGTGGTGTCTGCGATGTGGTTTTCAATTCAAGGAAATGGAGCATCACATCTGTCACCACTTTTTGCTCATGTGGCTTTTCTTCCCCTGCCAGGACTCTGGTTAGGAGTTGAGTGGGACAACCCCGAGAGAGGCAAGCATGACGGAAGCCACGACGGGACTCGGTACTTTCAATGCAGGTATTCTTTCCTTACAAATTGACATGGTTATTTAGGGTAACATTTAATAGTTGAATAAAGGGAGAAGAAGTGTTTGGCTTGTGGGTCAGTTCTGTAATGTAGAAAGTGGTGTATTTTAAAAAAGACAATTCTATTAGTAGAGTTTTTTTCCAATGTTTTTAAAACTGATACTTAATTTTACAAGTGGAGTTGCTTGCTTTGTTGTTTTTTGTGTTTTTGTTTCTTCAGTCTTTTAAAATAATTGAATGAATGTAAACATCTCTCCCTAATTCATTAACAGTTTAAGCCCTGGCCAGATAGCTGGGTTGGTTAGAGCATCGTTCCAAAGTGTAGTAGTGGTTGCTGGTTCTGTCCTGATCAGGGCACATAGAGGAACAAATTGATGCTCTCTTTTTTTTTTTTTTTTTTGTATTTTTTCTGAAGTGAGAAGTGAAGAGGCAGAGAGACAGACTGCCGCATGTGCCCTGACCAGGATCCATATGGCAACGCCACTAGGGGGCAATGCTCTGCCCATCTGGGGTGTTGCTCCATTGCAACCAGAGCCATTCCAGAACCTGAGGCAGAGGCCATAATATAGCCATCCTCAGTGTACCAGGCCAACTTGCTCAAACTGGTTGAGCCATGGCAACAAGAGAGGAAGGGGGGGGGAGGAGGGGAGAAGAAGCAGATGGTTGCTCCTCCTGTGTGCCCTGACCAAAAATCAAACCTGGGACTTCCACACGCTGGGCTGACAATCTACCACTGAACCAACTGGCCAGGGCCGTGATACCTCTTTGTTCTTCTTTCTCAATATTGCTTTGGTATTGGGGCCTTTTGTGTTCCGTGTAAATTTTAGAATTATTCTAGTTCGGTGAAATGTCGTTGGTATTTTGATAGGGTATATTGCTGTGGATAGTATGGACATTTTAATGGTGTCTATTCTTTCTATCTATGAGCATGGTATATATAGGCTTCATTTTGTTTGTATCTTTAATTTCCTTTTTCATTATCTTAAAATTTTCCTAGTATAGATCTTTTACCTTCTTGGTTAAATTTATTCTTAGATATTTTATTCTTTTTTGATACAATTGTGAACGGGATTGTTTTCTTAATTTCTCTTTCTGATAGTTATTGATTTATTGAAGTGCAATCTATTTTTGAATATTACTTTTGTATTCTGCTGCTTTACTGAATGTATCAGTTTTAACAGTTTTTTGGTGGAATCTTTAGGTTTCTCTATATATAGTATCATGTCATCTGAGAGAGTTTTAAAATAGCCTGACCTGTGGTGGCGCAGTAGATAAAGCGTCGACCTGGGAACACTGAGGTCGCCAGTTCAAAACCCTGCACTGGTCTGGTCAAGGCACATATGGGAGTTGATGCTTCCAGCTCCTCCCCCCTTTCTCTCTCTCTCTCACTCTGTGTCTCCTCTCTAAAATGAATAAAATAAAAATAATTTAAAATAAAATTAAAATTGTGGCACTCAGATGCAATTTATAAAAAGATGCTCGTTCACAGGGCCATTTCTGTTGGGACATGTGTCCGTCATGCCGGCTCTGTAGATCTTACAATAGTGTGCACGGAGTGAAATTGACTATGTGTCCATGCTGAGCAGCGTGTTTGCAAGCTTGCAGAAGTATAGCAAATGGTCTCAAGATTAACAGCATTTATGAGAAACTCCTCAGAGACCCAGCCTTTCCCAGCACCTAGCATTTAAAGCCCCAACAAGAAAAATGCTTCCTGTAAGAGTTTTAGAATTTGTTGGGAACTCTACTTTTTTTTTTCTTTTCTTTTTTTTTTTTGACAGAGACAGAATCAGAGAGAGGGACAGATAGGGACAGACAGAAAGGAAGGGAGAGAGATGAGAAGCACCAATTCTTCATTGTGGCATCTTAGTTTGTTGATTACTTGCTCATTGATTGCTTTCTCATATGTGCCTTGACCGGGGGCTATAGCAGAGCGATGACCCCTTGCTCAAGCCAGCAACATTGGGCTCAAGCCAGTGACCATGGGGTCATATCTATGATTCCACACTCAAGCCAGTGACCCTGTGCTCAAGCTGGTGGGATCCCTTTACTTTTGAGTAGTGTTGCCAGATTTAGCAGATATATATACCAAATACAAAATTTGGGTTTTATTTATTTTTATTTTATTCATTTTTTATAGAGGAGACACGAGAGAGAGAGAGAGAGAGAGAGAGAGAGAGAGAGAGAGAGAGAGAGAAAGAGAGAAAGGGGGGAGGAGCTGGAAGCATCAACTCCCATATGCGCCTTGACCAGACCAGTACAGGGTTTTGAACCGGCGACCTCAGTGTTCCCAGGTTGACGCTTTATCCACTGCGCTACCACAGGTCAGGCCAAAATTTGGGTTTTAGATAAACAGTAAGTTACTTTTTAGTATACGTATGGGACTAAAAAATGATTTGCTGTTTATCTGAAATTAAAATTTAGCTGAGCATTCTTTTACCTGACAGCCTTATTGTGGAAATAGGGCAGATAGTCTTGGTACAGGACTTCATGAGAGTCTCACATTTCTGCAGAGGACCTGGTCAGGATGCTGGTGGTACTGGCAGGCAGCAGGAGGAAGGAGCTTAAACAAGCTGAATGCTTACAAGAGAAAAACTTTTGGACTCTCTTCTTACCAATCTCTGCCCTCCCCAAGTTTTATTTGTTTAGATAGCATTCAGAATTTCAGGGTTGGGATACAACGTCTCGATATTAATCTAAAATCTCTGTGAAGTCTACATAATTATCAGCTGATCTTTGGAGGTTCTTGTGGCCACTTATTCAGCTAGCATTTTTCATTAGCTGCTGAGCTTTTTTTTTTTTTTTTTTTTTTTTTTAGAGGAGAGAGAGAGAGAGACAAAGGGGGGAGGAGCAGGAAGCATCAACTCCCATATGTGCCTTGACTAGACAAGTGCAGGGTTTTGAACCGGCGACCTCAGCATTCCAGGTCGATGCTTTATCCACTGTGCCACCACGGGTCAGGCAGCTTTTTTTTTTTTTTGAGAAACTTTCCCAGATGTTCCAGAGGACACTGACATTCGATGTCACCCTCTGGTCTGCAAAGTCCACAGCAGCCCAGCCGAGCAGTGATGAAACCTCTCCTTGAATTATTCACATTTGAACTTAGGACAGAGATGAAACCATGCTATTTTGCATTGTTTTCTCATCTATTATAAATGTATTGGTTTTAAAACTTGTGCTCTCATACTTATTTTTTCATTTAAATCATGTAATATTTGAAGAATAGGTTTTTCTATTTTTATTTCATTTAATTAGAACTTTTAATTTTACTTTTGAATTAACTAAGACCTTATACATGTGAGACTTTAGGAACGTTCTCTTAGATGCAAAGCTCATTTGTTTATACACATTGAGATAGATTGAGGTATATAAACTAATATTCTAAATCATCTGGAATTATTTTTCCAACACCTAACAGACATTTCTTGGGACTTTGTTCATCATTGTGCCTGTAAAGTGTTTCCTCGTAATAATATTTAGTGCCTGACCTTTGCGGGTGCAGTTCATAGAGCATGAGCCCAGAATGCTGAGTGAGGTTCCAGGTTCAAAACCTTGAGGTTGCTTGACCTGTGGTGGCGCAGTGGATAAAGCGTCAACCTGGGAACACTGAGGTCGCCAGTTCAAAACCCTGCACTGGTCTGGTCAAGGCACATATGGGAGTTGATGCTTCCAGCTCCTCCCCCCTTTCTCTCTTTCTCTCTCTCTCTCTCTGTGTCTCCTCTCTAAAGTGAATAAAATAAAAAGAAATTTAAAAAAAAAAACAAAAAACCATGAGGTTGTTGGCTTGAGCGTGGGCTCATCAACATAATCTCAACATCAACATGATCTCAATGTCGCTGGCTTGAAGCCCAAGGTCGCTGGCTTATGCAAGGGGTCACTGGCTCACTGGAGCCCCTCAGTCAAGGTACATATGAGAAAGCAATCTATGAAAAAGTAAGGTGTTGCAATGTCTTCATTGATGCTTCTCATCTCTCCTTTCCTGTCTGTCTATCCCTGTCTGTCCTCTCTTTCTCTCGTCACCCTCTCTCTCTCTTACCAGAAAAAACCAAATTGATTTCTTTTGGTGACAGGGTACGGCTGTAGTTTGTTGCCTCTATTTATAATTGAAGGAAATGCGCCTGACCTGTGGTGGCGCAGTGGATAAAGCATCGACCTGGGAACACTGAGGTCGCCAGTTCAAAACCCTGCACTGGTCTGGTCAAGGCACATATGGGAGTTGATGCTTCCAGCTCCTCCCCCCTTTCTCTCTTTCTCTCTCTCTCTCTCTCTCTCTCTCTCTCTCTCTCTCTCTGTGCGTTTCCTCTCTAAAATGAATAAAATAAAAATATATATATATAATTGAAGGAAATGCTGAGTTTTAAGTTAGTGTCAGCTACTCATGCATGACAAGCCGCCCCCAAACTTGGGGCTTAAAACAGCCACCTTATGGCTCATGACTGTCTCAGGGATGTGAACAGGGCTTAGTGGAGACGGCTGCCTCTGGCTAGAGGGTCCAAGATGGCTGTGCACAGCTGGGACATGGTATTGACTAGGGGGCTTAGGTGTCCTCTCAGTCTGTTTCCGCTTACAGTCTGTTACTGCAGTCTAGCGAGAGCTTTACACAGCCCTTGGTTTCCAAGACAGTGACAATGGAGGCTGCAGTGTGTCTTAAGGCCCATGCTTCACTGTTGGTAAAACCGAGTCACTGGGACAGAAATGAACTACACCTGTTGATGGGACAAGCGGCAAAGTCACATTGCTAAAGGCCTGTGGGCGGAGAGTCACCTGTGGGAATAATTTGTATCAGTTCCCCCGCTGGTCAGAACAGTTCACATCCCTTCTCCATGCAGAATTCACTCCCCACCTTCACGAGTCTCACCCTATTTTGCAGTAGTAGCTGAAAGTCCAGGGTGTTGCCATCTAAAGTACCACAGAGCCTGCGAGGCTTCTGGGGTGCAGTCCTGGTGCAGATACTTGGGAGGAGCTGTGGCTGCAGGGCTGTGGAGGTGGGAGTCCTCTTCCTGGCCTGCGGGCCGTGGTGGGAGGGACAGAACTGCTGCAGACATCCCACTCAGAAAGTGCAAAGGGACGCTCATGGCTGGCGCTGTCGGCATGCTTCGGCAGTCCCGCTGCTCCGAGACATGAGTGTCCCCTGTGTAGGGCCCATTGCAGCATTCTGGAAGCCCATCTTTCCAATAAACACAAGGGTCCTAGATAATCCTGTTCAAATTGTAACATTTATAACACGAAAGACCCTGTGTTGTTCTTGACTCTCAGAAATGTTGACTGTAGCTAGACATGACTTGCTCACTAGCTGCTACTCCCATGTAACATTCAAAACATTGCAGTTTAATACTTTTACTTGTGTGTGAATTTTTAAAGATGAAAAACTCAAGTAATATCGTATTTCTTGAAGTTTTTGCTCACAGTTTAAAAAAATGATAATCTTTTCTGGCCTACGGTGGCGCAGTGGATAGAGCATCGACCTGGAACGGTGAGGCCCCAGGTTCGAAACTCTGGGCTTGCCTGGTCAAGGCACATATGAGAAGCAACTACTATGAATTGATACTTCCTGCTCCTCCCCCTCTAAAAATCAATAAATCTAAAAATAAAAAGAAAATCTTGAACCTTTTTTCTTTTTCTTTAAATAATTTTTGTTTTGCCTCTCCACATTTCTCCATGTTTGCAAGCAGTTAAGATTTGGTTGTTTTTTACTCTGAGATTTGTTCTGCACAGATCCAGACATCAAGTTGCACAACAACAACACCAAGATCTTGCTCTTACTCACCCAGGCTGGTCATACTATGTCCTTTCAGCCCACACTCAGCGTGCAGCAGAAAGTGTCCTTTGCCTTTCCCAAAGCTCAGCAGTGTCATGTTTATGAGCAAAACTACTAGGTCTCAGTGGTTAGGTGGACGTATCCAACCTTCCTTAATGTTGCAGTTTTTTATTTTCTTCTGGAAGGGGTAAGCATGTTAAATTGTCACCAGAGACGGCTGCCAATTATGGTTCCCATTCCTATTCAAGCCTGTGGCTTCTCCCAGAAAGATGTGGAGGCTCTTTCCTTTCCTTCGAATCGAGGTGACCTGTGACTAGCTCAGACATGTGGCAGAGATGATGTTGCGTCAGTTCTGGGACTAGGCTTTAAGAGGCTATGCAGTTTCGGTTTTCACTCCCTTGAAAGCCTCTCTGCCTGAGATGTCTAAATAGGGAGAGAGGCTCAGCTGTCCCAACCGCCCCCCCCCCACTACACACACACACACACACACACACACACACACACACACCTACACTCGTCCAGGTGCCAGGAATCCAAGTGGAGCCATCTTGGATGGTTCCGCCTCAGCCACCTCCTGGCTGAATGCAGCCAGATGGATGACCCCAGCAGAAACCATGTTATGCAACTCAGCTGAGCTAGGCTTACCCACAGAATTGTGAGAAATAGCAAATCATTCCGCCTAATGCTTTGGGGTAGTTTTTAGGTCACAATAAATTACTGGAACAGATAACTTCATGCCTGAGTGTTGTGTGATTTTTCCTGGCATATGTTTATCAACATATATTATCTTATCAAAATTTACTGCCCTGGCCGGTAGCTCAGTTGTCCTAATATGCCAAGGTTGCAAGTTTAATCCCTGGACAGAGCACATACAAGAATCAACCAATGAATGTGTGAATAAGTGGAACAATAGGTTGATCTCTCTCTCAAATCAATCAAAAAAATTTTTTCTTAATTGTACATGGCTCATTTGATGTAATTGTTGTTATTGATGGGTGTACTACAGGAGCCCATCTAAACATGTTTGGGAGGTATTGCTTAAATTTAGGGTATTTGGCCTCTGGGTTATTCCAGTATTTCAAAATATGTGGGTTTGTTTTAATATTTTCAATAAAATAACTATATTTATGCCAGACAATACTGGGGTGGTTTACTTTTTATTATGGTTTATTTAATTCTTATAAATAACCTCATTTGGTAGGGCTTTATAGATGAGGCTACTTATGCTGAGAAAGTAACTTGAGTTGTGTGAGGTCACACAGCTGGTAAATGATGGAGCCATGAGCTGACAGCAGGTTTGCCAGCTCTCACATGCTGTCCCTGCTCTGTCCTCACTCACTCCTTCTCATATTAGGAATGGACATGCTAGACAGAACTTTACTTTAAGGGGTGTGTTTAATTTAACAAAATAAGCCAAGACAGAACCGTGGGAAAGGATAGCACACTAGTAGTCAGAAATCAAAGGTTTTTCGTGTTTGTATGATATCTCCAGAACAGTAGACCCAGAACCCCAGCCAAAACAGGATGGGTTAGGTGAGCATTTCTTATAGTGGGATACAAGGTCCACCTGCATCAGCATCCCTTGAGCATCCTTTGAAAGGAATGTATTTCTGGGCTCGGCCCAGCCCCGCCCCACAGTCAGACTCTTGGTGGTGGTTGTAGGGGTCCTGCAGCTTTACAAATGACTGCTTCTTAGGTTAAGTTTCAAACGGCCTGTACCTGGATAATTGGTCTTTAAGTAGATTTAAAAAAGTGATGTTAGCTATATTTAATTTAATATTTAACTGAGCAATGGAATTGTTTGTCGGGACTGTGCTCTTTAAGTGTGAGCCTTTCCTGTGGTCAACATAATATTTTCCCAGCAGCCTCTGGTAGGCTGTGGCCCTCTGAGATCACTATGGACTCACACCTTGATTTTGCTGCAACAGAGAATTTAATTTCCTGCACCATCGATTCCCCTGCTCCACTGGGTGTTTTCATCAACATGCAAGTTTGAAATTTCCCTCCTGAAAACACTCCCTGTCAGTCCAATCTCCCTTCAGATGTCCCTACTCCCGTCTCCCTCAGGACCAGCTGTCTGTGCTCCCTGTCCTTACTCTCTGGGCTCACCCCATCAGGCCTTGGTCCCTGCTGCACCCCCTTTGCTCCTCCAGTTCCCTCAGGTTGTAGGTCTAGGGGCCAGGCAGCTGTCACCTCCAAGCTTTTGTGGCACTGGACACAGTTGCCCACATCCCTCACGGGCTTCCAGGACACCACTCTTTCTGGAATTTGGATGACCTCAGGTTCACTTCTTACCTGTATCACTTCTAACTTTTGAGAATCATGCTCCTTTCAATCTGGTCATCTCTATGGACCTACTTCCCAGAAAAAAATGTGTATATGTTCATTTTGGCAAAATTTATCATAAATATTAGTTTTCATCCTTTTAAATTATGATGACTTATAGGAAGGTTTGATATCTTTGACTTAAACAAAGGTTGTAAGCCCAAATAGTGTTTCTAATAAAATTTTTGGCAGTAAGTGTATTTCATCATTTATTTTCTAAAGTGATCAAATGATAATATTCACATTGACAGTTGTTTTATAGGGCATACTTAGATTTCCCTGAAAATAGCTCTTGTTGCCATGACGTGATGCTGAGTGGGTCTCAAGACCTGTTTTCAATCTATTGGAAAGCCCCACAGAGTAGTCATTACATACAGCATTATAATCACTATTTCTTTTTTTTTTTTTTTAACAGGGACAGAGAGAGAGTCAGAGAGAGGAATAGATAGGGACAGACAGACAGGAATGGAGAGAGGTGAGAAGCATCAATCATTAGTTTTTCACTGCTGTCGCAACACCTTAGTTGTTCATTCATTGCTTTCTCACATGTGCCTTGACCGCAGGCCTTCAGCAGACCAAGCAACACCTTGCTGGAGCCAGTGACCTTGGGTCCAAGCTGGTGAGCTTTTGCTCTCGAACCTGGGTCTTCCGCATCCCAGTCCGATGCTCTATCCACTGTGCCACCGCCTAGTCAAGCTATAATCACTATTTCTATTAAATTCTGGTAGAGATTATTATTAAAAATTGCTATGAAACCTGAATATAAATGGTGGTAAAATAGCCTCTATTTCTATAGAATTGTTCTCACTCGCTCTATTTTAGCACCATAAATAAAGCTTTTTTAAATTTTTTTGGAAGCACAATTTCTATTTTCTTGTCAAATGACTTGACTTGAGGCAACAAATGAAATATAATTTAACTTAACAGGAAATATCACACTTGGAGGAAAAACAGAAAAAAAACAAACCCTTAAATTAAAGCCAAACATTCTTTCCAAGCACAGCTCTGACATTTCCAGATTGACAGCAGAATGAGTATGTTTCCATGAAACAAAATCATGAGCCCAAAGTCTGCCTTTGAAATAGCTTTCCACTTCATTCCCACTTCTCAAGGCTCAGGGAACGATGCTTGTGGCCTTTCTCAGGGCCAGGTAGCCAGTGACAATGTCGGACAGCCTCCGAATGAAGGAAAACTCCTCTATGGAGCTGAACTGCAGCTTGCTCTGCGGGTCTGTGTAGTTGGCAAGAAGACCTGAAACAGAATACTTCTTAGCTGGTTTGAAGGATGGAGGGGCATCAATACTGAAGTAGTTAGGATCGTTCAGTTGCCACGGCAATGCCCTTTTAGAAGCGAGAATTTGTTTCAGGTTCTTCCAGGTCCTATTCTTCTTGCCAGCTACAGCACCACCGTGGCCAGAGTGCACAAAGTTGGGATCCTTAAACGGCAAAGGTTTGGAAGTTTTTTCCATAGGTCCTGTGCTAAAATCAGAGGGTACCATTTTATTCTCACTCATGGCTTCCATGCTGATACCCTGTGCAAAGCTAGAGGCGGATACTTTTTTCTTCTTACTGGCGCCATATCCCCCAGTGCTGCTGCCCTTGTGGGAAGGACTGGCTGGCCTCTTTTTGCTGTTTCGGGCTATCCCCGGAATGGCAGTAGTGGCCACAATTGGGATTTGGGCCGCCATGCCAACCCTGGGTCTTCCTTCGCCCCCCTCTCCACTGCTTTCTCTCCATAAATAAAGCTTTTAAAATGCATTTAGTTCAATCTGTAATTTAAGAGAGTTTGTACATAGTCCTTTTACTCACAAATGTTTTCATTTCTTTGTTTCCTTATCCAGTCTTGATCTATAAGTTATTCCTCTGTAGTTGTGTCATTAAAATTTGGTGTAAATTTTAGAAATCTTAACATTTTGTGAGTAAGTATTACAGCTAGAATTTTTTAATATCTGCTTATCTGGTTTACTTAATATTTTCTGTTCACCTGGGCATTTTTAGGGTTTCCAGAGTTTCTCAATTGCAAATAAATGCTATTATACAGAATCTTTGCAAATTCAATTTTGTTTTTATTTTTAAATTGTTGCCTACTGACAAGTTCCCAGGAGTGTGATTATATAATCAAAACAGACCCAGCCTTGCAGCCTTTCAGCTGTTATAATTTTTCTTTGTCTTTTGTGTTTTGTTGAAAGAGTTTCATTATTTGGATTTGCATTTCTTAATCATTAGCAAGATAAAACTTTTCCCCACATTTTAATGCTTCTCTTTATGCTCTTAGGTGAATTATCTCTTCCTTGTTCTTTGTCTGTTTAATCTGCTGGGATTTCACCTGCTTGCAAAAGCTCACAGCCCTTTATGATCAGTCATATCAATTATTCATGTTTTTAGAATATTATTTTACTTTTTATGCCAATTTTGATTTTCTAGCATACAGAAAGTTTTGAAATCCTTCAAAACACTGCATTTATGGCTATGCTTGGTGAATGAAATATATATTTTAAATTGTATAATTGCTTTTATTTTCTAATATATTTGTAAACAGATTTATAAATGTGAACTTTTTTTACATTTGTGGCAGTGTCATTTTATTTAAATGTTTCTGTGAATATTTACTGGGATCCATTTCTCGCCTTTTCAGGCACCCAACAGGAGGATCCTTTATTCGTCTACACAAAGCAAATTTTGGAGTAGATTTTCTTACTGCACTTAGGAAGCGCTATGTGTTAAAAGATAGACCGGAGGAAGATGACGGAGAACAAGTTGTTATGATTGGAAATAGACCTGTGAAAACTATTGGTTTTGACTCTGTTTTAAAAAAGCAAAGGTAAGTGGACTTGGTAATGGCAAGGCTGACCCTCACAGTCCCATCAGGGCTCAGGAGCAAGTTCACCTGCCTGCACGTTGGTGCTCAGAACTTGACTTCCTAACTGGGCTGTGTTCTCAGCACAAACATCGAAGTGGCAGGAACCTGAGGTCCGAGCCCTCAGGGAAATGAAAATCCTTCCTTTAGCTCAGGGTTGTTGGACTTTCTAGATTGGAATTAAAATATTGATTTGCCTATTATGAATATTTACGCCATACTTGTATTGACTGATTATTAAGTAACCAAGGTTGACACTTTGGGCCTTTTCTATTTCATGGTGACATTTCTAGCTGGTTGATGTCAGAAGTGGAGACAGAAGTATGAATTGTTATCTCTGCCATGTCCTAGTGTCCCTGGGGTTCCCGTCACCAGCTGCACACCCTTATCACTGGATCCCATCCCAGACCTACTGAGTTGGAATACACTGGCTCTCGCTTCTCAGTACCCAAATTATGGCGCCATCTGAGGGGCATGAAATATTGCATTTTAAAACTGCTGAGTCCAAGCCGTCTCTGTTCCCTGAAACTGTACACGGATTCATTCTGCTACACTGTCTGAATATCAGAGACTTGAAGCTGATGTTCCCACAAAAAATCAGGCACACGAGAACCTTCCAGATTGTGCTGGGTTAGTGCTGGTCAGGGCTGTGGTTTGGCCTGATGCTGGTGAGGCATCCTTGTAGCAACCCCTGGTGGCCACGTGGAGAGTGGGTTTATAGCTGCTTGGTGCAGGCCTATAATCTTAATTTTATTTCTAAAATAAGACTTAAACTGTGGTGTTTTTCATAGTAAAGTTCTTTGCTATCTTCTTGTTTCTGTTGTTATTATTAAGATTTAACATAATGCATAATTTTAAGTATACATAGGGACAGTATGAAAGAATAAATTCATTTCTTGTTAGCTCTGCTTTTTACCACAAATGAGCAGCATTTTAAATTTCTTTTTATTTATTTATTTTTAGAGAGGAGACACAGAGTGAGAGTGAGAGAGAGAGAGAGAGAGAGAGAGAAGGGGGGAGGAGCTAGAAGCATCAACTCCCATATGTGCCTTGATCAGACCAGTGCAGGGTTTTGAACTGGCGACCTCAGTGTTCCCAGGTCGACGCTTTATCCACTGCGCCATCACAGGTCAGGCTAATGAGCAGCATTTTAAAAAGCTCAATAAGCCCTGGCCAGTTTGCTCAGTGGTAGAGCATCAGTTTGGCGTGTGGATTTCCTAGGTTAAATTCCTGGTCAGGGCACACAGGAAAAGCTCCCATCTGCTTCTTCACCTCTTTCCCTCTCTCTCTCTTTCTTCTCCTCCCTTTCTCTCTCTTCTCTCCCTCTCTCTCTCCCCCTCCTGCAGCCATGGCTTGATTGGAGCAAGTTGGCCCTGGGCACTAAGGATAGCTCCATAGCCTCCGCCTCAGGCACTAAGAAGAGCTCAGCTGGTGAGCAATGCCCCAGATGGGCAGAGCATTGCCCCCTAGTGGGCTTGCCAGGTGGATCCCGGTCAGGGTGCATGTGGGAGTCTGTCTCTCTGCCTCCCCTCCTCTCACTGAATAAAAATAAACAAACAAATAAACAAAATGCTCAATAACTCATGATTTTTTTTTTTAATTTTTATTTTTTGCCAGAGAGACAGAAAGAAAGAAGTATCAACTCATAGTTGGGGCACTTTAGTTGTTCATTGATTGCTTCTCATATGTGCTTTGACGGGAAGGGAGGTTGTAGTAGGAAGGGCAGTGCTCAGGCTGAGTCAGTGACCCTTTCCCTACTCAAGCCAACAAACAGCCTTGGATTTCAAGCCAGCGACCATGGAATCATGTTGATGATTTCATGCTTAAACCAGCAACCCCACACTCAAGCCAGGTGAGCCCATGCTCAAGCCTGCGACCTCGGGGTTTCAAACCTGGGACCTCAGTGTCCCAGGTCAATGCTCTGTCTTCTGTGCCACCACTGGTCAGGCAGGATATTTTTAACTTTAAAGGGATACAGTGACATCTGTTGGGGTAGTTTATAGTTTCATGATATTTCCACCATTCCATTCAGTGCTGGCATCCTGCCAAGCTGGGCTTCTGGAGATGGCTATGATGAAGAGCAAGCAGCTCCTGAACTTCCTTCTGGGCAGGAAGTGGAGCGCTAGTGGCCTGTTTGGTTCCAGGGAAGATGTGTGGTTGGTGCCCAACAGACACAAAGTTGACAGGACATAAATACTCATTGTTTGGACCTAACCTCTTACTAAATGGAATGGTTAGGTATTTCTTTTGGCCGAGGGGCACTGTGAGAGGCTTACTGTGACACCAAGGGCCCTGTGAACTGAGAAGGTTGAGGAGCCTCCACCCTGTAACTTACTGCTGCTGCCTTCCCTGGTCTCTGATGATTGCCATAGCTCATCTCATGCCTTATGTATTTTTTCTTTTTGTTTTTATTTATTAATTTTAGAAAGGAGAGAGAGAGAGAAGGGGGGGGAGGAGCAGGAAGCATCAACTCCCATATATGCCTTGACCAGGCCAGCCTGGGGTTTTGAACCGGCCACCTCAGCATTCCAGGTTGATGCTTGACCCACTGCGCCACCACAGGTCAGGCACCTTACATGTTATCTTAGTATATCCACAAGGTTGTCAGTTTTACATTCATTTTTTATAAATACTTGTAAAATAACTTACTGTATGTTAGATAGTATTCTAAGAGTTTCATAAATACTAAATTGTAAAATGCACATAAAACAAAATTTACCTCCTTACCCATTTTAAAGTGCCCAGCCCAGTGGCAAGAGCACATGCGCACGTTGTGCATCCATCACCACCCTCCATCTCCAGACCCTTTCCACCCGGCAAAACTGAAGCTTCATACAAGAAACTATAGCCCCCATCTCCCGCTCCCCAGCCCGACACCCACCCTTCTTCCTGTCTCCATGAATTTGACTCTTCTAGGGATCTAATACACTCTATAAGAGGAATCACAATATTTGTCCCTTTGTGACTGGCTTATCTCACTGAGCATAGGATTTGAAAGATGTGGAATCTGAGGCAGAGACATTAATGCACCCCAAGCCACAGGAGGTGGTAGAACTGGAATTTGAACCCAGGCAGTCTGGCTCCAGATTCTGTGTTATGAACACTGTTAGGCACTGCAGAACATAGGTTTTGTTCATAGATAGAAAACACAGATCCTCCACACTGAAAAGGCTCTGACAGCACCCAGAGAGCCACAACTCCCCAGGCTCACATAGGTCACCCCTGGACTGCCCATGTTAGTGGGTGTGCCCAGTGTCACCCAGCACTGCTAGGGACAAACTTAATGCCGGCACAGGAATAAGTACATGTGTGTTATTCAGATAGTAAATACCTATAAGCTGTGAAAATGAACGTTTTAGGGTGTGTTTGTTGATACAGCTGAATCATTGTGAACAGGACACTACTGACGAAAGAAATGATTTGCAGGATATATACTTAAGTTTCCACTTACGTTGTTTCATATGTATAGAATAGTCTAATTGTTTAGGAAGCCTGACCAGACAGTGGCACAGTAGATAGAGCGTCGACCAGGAATGCTGAGGATCCAGGTTCAAAACCGTGAGGTCTCTGGCTTGAGCCCAAAAGTCACTGGCTTGAAGCCCAAGGTCATTGGCTTGAGCCCAAGGTCTCTGGCTTGAACAAGGGGTCACTGGCTTGGCTAGAGCCCCCGGGTCAAGGCACATATGAGAAAGCAATTAATGAACTAATTTGCTGCAAGGAAGGATTGATGCTTCTCATCTCTCTTCCTTCCTTTCTGTCTGTCCCTCTCTATCTCTCTCTTAAATAAAGTGGGGACATGGACATAGACATCTGTCCCTGTCTTTCTCTTACATAGAATGGAGACGTGGACATAGACGTCTGTCCCTCTCTGTGTCTCTCTTAAATAGAATGGGGACGTGGACATAGACATGAGACTGTTAAGTGCTGAAGATTAAACAAACACCTAATAGGCATAGCGGTTGCCCGTGCATGGAGGGGTCAGGGTGGGTCACAGAAGAGATGGGCTTCAGTTGTCTGTAATGTTTGTAATGCTTAGTTGTTTTTTTTTTTCCAATTTTATTTTTAAAATTGGGTGGTTGGTGCTGGTATTTGTTATTTTTTGATACCTTGCTGTATGTCTGAAATGCTTTCCAGTTTTTTAAAGGGCCACTGGATGGCATGCGTGTTTGTTTGTATACATGTGAACTCTGTGTTCTTCATGCAGTCAGCTGAGCAACTTACAAGAGATTACTCTGAGGGGCTGTACAGTGAGCTGTGCTGGCGACAAAGGAAGCATTGCCCAAGCGTGTCCTCATATCCTTTCAGTGACAACTCATTGCTGGGCTCTGACTGAGTCTGGACTCTGTGCAGACACTGTGAGTCAGCCACCCCATGTCCACTGTCCTGCCTTCCTTCCCCACAGCAGCCCAGTCTACCTGGACCGTTGCTGCCCAGTTATTATTTACCTTCCCAGGCTCCCTGCTTTCAGGTGAGGATGCTCCCGGCCAATGAGGTATAAAGTGGGTTTCAGGATGGAGTTTCTGTGAAGGGGACAGCGGGGCTGGCATCTGCCCCTGCCTGTCGCCCACACATCCTGCCTGGCCTTTGGCACAGTCAGGACATGCAGGCTCAGCCGTGATTGGCTGTGACAGCAGAGAGTGAAGGAGGAGCTGGTCCTGAGTCCTGGCCAGTGTCTGGGAGTCACCACAAGGAAGTAAACTCTTCCTTATTAAGGTTCCCATTTCATTCAGCTGAGTGCAGTTTTTAAAGTGCCTCAAACAGGCTTTTTCAAAGTTTGTAATCTCTTTTTTCTAGCTTCTCTTATGGGTGGTTTCCCCCACATATTGCTTCTATGCCCTCAACTCAAACATAGGAGGTGTTTGACCAGTGGTGATGTAGTAGATAGACCATAGACCTGGGATGCTGAGGACCCAGGTTCGAAACCCTGAGGTCGCCTTTTTGAGTGTGGGCTCATGAGTTTCAGTGCAGGGTCGCTGGTTTGAGCATGGGATCACAGACATGACCCCATGGTTGCTGGTTTGATCCCAGAGGTCGCTGGCTGCCCCAGGTTCAAGGCATATATGAGAAGCAATCAACGAACAACTAAAGTGCTGCAAATATTGATGCTTCTCATCTCTCTCCCTCTCTCCCTAAATAATAATTTCTCTTGCTAAATAATAATAAAATAATAATCTCTCGCTAAAAAATAATAAAAATAAAACATAGGAAGTGTCCAACAGGCAGTCTGGATGTTTCTGCAGATGCTTACCACCTAGAATGTGACCACTGAGAATCTTGAGTGCCTTCTCAACCCTGTGACCACAGTGCAGTCGCGCAGGCATAGCCCGGGTTTGCACATTTACACTGTCTTCCCGTTTTCCTGGTCTCCTTGGAGACCTTCCCAAGTGGCACCTTCCTAAAGCCATATCCTTTCCAGCCAGTCCAAGGGCTCAATGCCACCATATGGACGGAAAGACTGATCTGTGCTTATGCACTCCCTGTTGCATTGTAGGTCTAAGAAGGGAATTCCTGAGTTGAGGTCGCCCTGGGTTTAAGCTCGCATGTGTTTGTCTGCACAGGGCTGCCATCACTGGGTGTCTGTGCCAGGTTTTCTTCCGTGGAGAAGGAAACACCAGCAGCAGCCTGTGGAGCGCCTGACCCGTTCTGCAGCACACGGCGGACAGCTCGGTCCCTACTATCATTCCTGCTCGGTCTGCAGGGCAGTGAGCGACCAGGCTTGGGCCCTTCAGCCTCTGCCCCAGTCTGCATGCATGCCTACGGGCAGGGCTAAACCACCTCCTTCCAGATTCATTTCTCCAGCTATGTATTTGGTACCCGTCTAGGTGTCTGACGGTTATTTTCACATTAACAGATAGGGACTTGAAGTCCCATCATACCTGCTCTGCAAACGGCAGTCACCTTTGCCTGGACGTCATCCTTGATGTCCCCTTATCTACCATCTGCACCTATGCCCACCCTCCAGTCCAGCCGCTCCGGACTTCCTGTGAGGATTTCAGGCTTGAGGTTGCTGTCCCCTGGAGTGCCCTGTCTGGTCCAGGGAACCTCCTCACCTCTTTCTGCTCCATCTTCCTTCCCTGTGGGCTGCTGCTGATTATGTGAATAGTGACCTTTGAAAGGCTGGGGCACAGCCCAGCACTGGCTCCAAGCCCCCTTCCTGCCCCTCCCACCCCTCCCCTCCTGTCCTTCCAATTCCAGGCGAGGCCCTCTGTGATGTGGCCTAGCCTCCACCCCTTTGTGCACTCAGTTCCAGCACCGCCCCTCTGCCTGGGCACACTGGTGCTCGTGCCATTCCCTCTGCCCAGATGGCATGCCCTCATTTCCGTCAGTGCTGTGCTCAAATGTCACTTTAATAGGGGAGGTGGTCTTCCCTCTCCACCATCTGTCAGTCACTCTTACCGCAGTTCCTGTGCCCACATGTCTGTCAGTCAGCTGTAAGGTGCTCCTGCGTAGTGACCGTCTTCCCACCGAGAGTGTGCTCACTGCCTGCACTAGTTATGTGTGGAATAGGTGAACAAGTGTGAGTCTCTCTGATCAGGGGTTTTGCTAGCTGTGTCCTTTTTTTTTTTTTTTACAGGGACAGAGAGAGTCAGAGAGAGGGACAGATAGGGACAGACAGACAGCAGCGGAGAGAGATGAGAAGCATCAATCATCAGTTTTTCATTGCGACACCTTAGTTGATCATTGATTGCTTTCTCACATGTGCCTTGACCACAGGCCTTCAACAGACTGAGTAACCCCTTGCTGGAGCCAGCGACCTTGGGTCCAAGCTGGGGGGCTTTTGCTCAAGCCAGATGGGCCCACGCTCAAGCTGGCGAGCTTGGGGTCTCGACCCTGGGTCTTCCGCATCCCAGTCTGACGCTCCGTCCACTGCACCAGCGCCTGGTCAGGCCAGCTGTGTCTCTTCTTGACAGCACTGCCACCATCCCCTCTAGCATTCTGCTCAGGTGCCTTTCTCTTTCTGTCCCACTGGTTTATGCTTCTCTGGGGGATTCCTGTGCCTGGGGCAGTGAGTGTCATAGTAACTGCATCCAGTCTGCAGGAGACTCTGAGTGCATGTTTGAACAGTTGTCCAAGCTAACCCCTGTTGTCTCTGCTGGACATGCCACTGGCGATTTGGAGAATCCTGTGGCGCAGAAGGTAACATGAGCCCCCAGAGAAGGGTGAGGGCTGATGTGAGGCTGCCGCTGCTACAGCGCCAAGGGCAGGGCCTGTGGGACACCTGAGGTTCTTAATAAATCAGGGGTACCGTCACTGGCTTTTTCTTTTTGTTAGATAATGCAAGAATGGTATAGCAGTGACACTGGGTTCTCATTCCTTTGATTGTTGGTGTTTGTCTCTAGTTTGCAGTATGACAGTGTTTTAGTGTCTGAATCATCAAATCATCAGTCAGATGATTTGAAAAGGTAGAAGTAATCTGAGAATAGGGCACCACGTGAGAAACCTCCCAGGCTCTAGAAGTGAGAGGTGACTACAATATGTCTGATTCTTTCTGTATTACTGTTTCTTTTTTATTTTTTAAAAATACTTTATTTATTTATTTTAGAGAGGAGAGAGAGAGAGATTGAGAGAGAAGGGGAAGGAGCAGGAAGCCTCAACTTACATTTGTGCAAACCCAGGGTTTCAAACCAGTGACCTCAGTGCTCCAGGTCGACGCTTTATCCACTGCCACCACAGACCAGGCCGTATTACTGTTTCTTTCTTTTTTTTTTTTTTTTTGTATTACTGTTTCTTAACATGTGCTTTTAGATATTAGAGATGTAGATTTGTCAAAAAACCTGCTGTCAGTATGGGATGAAGTCACAGATATTGCTGACCAGCTCAGATGCCTGGAAGTCCTTAATCTCAGGTAGGAGCCCTGGGTTACCTAACTGTTCCCTAATCTTTAAAGACCACTCTCCTCCTCACTCACTCCCAGTGTCTCTGTGGGGGAGAAGTGGGAAGGATACCTTAGTTGAATTTATCTAAACTTATTCTAAATTTTTCTTTAACTTCTTTCATATTCTTTGACTATTACAGTTTTACAAATGGTCACAGGAGTTGATTCATTCATCAGGAATGTGCTTTGCTCTTGCCTAGGTGGGGGATGGGGTAGTTGATTTACTGAGCTGACATCTCCCATTTCTGGTGAGCCTGACCAGGGCAGGTGGCCCTGTGGGGTCGTTGGTGTTTGGGGAGTAGAAGAGGTGAATCAAATGTGCTGGTTCCTTTTGAAGCTTCTGGCTTTTAATTGCTTTACGGATGAATAATTTCATTGCAATAGTTTAATTCAGTTCTGATGCGGATTTTTCATTAATCTATATATTTTCCTAATATCACAGTTTTCCAGTCCTTCTCCAATATTTGATTGGCTTTGATCTCAGAACTTAACTTTCCAAGAGCTCAGCTAGGTCTCCCCCTTCATATTTGAGCTGACTTGACACACACAGGTGAGCGCTGCCTTGCTCAGGCTGTCGGCCTGATCTGTCAGCTCCAGATATGCAAAGGGTGCAGTTGGGCCCATTGTCTCCTTCTGCAACCAGCACTCATATGGGCTAATGGCACCTCCTTTCAGAATGACTGCCCTGAGTGAGAGCTGTCTGAGGTTAGGATCTTGAGAACTTGAAGGGCAGTATTTTATTTCATCCAACCTGAGAGCAACAGGGAGGCAGACTGTTTAAAGAAGCAAAATGCCCACAATCTGGCCCACTGGTGGGACCCAGGAGTGGGCATTATGGGCAGTGTCCAGTGCGCACCTTGTGAAGCTGGACGCTGTGTCACCTAGCTGTCCTGACCCTGTTAAACATCAAAAAGTTGTATGAATTTTTTTTTTTTGTATTTTTCTGAAGTGAGAAGTGGGGAGGCAGAGAGACAGACTACCTGACTGGGGTTCACCTGGCATGCCCACCAGAGGGCGCTGCTCTGCCCATCTGGGGCATTGCTCCATTGCAACTGGAGCCATTCTAGTGCCTGAGGTGGAGGCCATGTAGCCATCCTCAGCACCCGGGCCAACTTTGCTCCCATGGAGCCTTAGCTGCAGGAGGGGAAGAGAGAGAGAGAAAGGAGGGGGAAGGGTGGAGAAGCAGATGGGCACTTCTTCTGTGTGCCCTGGCTGGGAATCAAACCCGGGACTTTCACACACTGGAATGACGCTCTACTACTGAGCCAATTGGCCAGGGCCTGTATGTAGTCTTGACTCACTTTGTTTTTGATACTATTTTAAGTCCGAAAACACTGTTCATATTACATCCCAAATTGTTGCATGCAGTAGCCATTCTGGCTGGGCCTCCTGTGTGCAGTAAGCACGCATGTCTACTTCTCTGCAGGGAAAATAAACTGAGGTTCCCCTCCGGCTCCTCATCCCCACCCAGGAAGTTTTCTGCACTGAAGGTGTTAGTTCTTAGCCAAACAGGAATAACGTGGGCTGAGGTAAGCATATTTCTTTGGTTTATTACCCAGTAATAAGCACTTTAAAGTGATTGCTTTAATAGAGAATTGAAGCATAACTGTGGCCTCATTTTAATCATCCTGTTATCGAAATAATAGGATTCTTTAAACTTTCTGCAGACTCACGGTGGTGAGGGAGAACTTTGTTGTCTCAGAAGTCATGTTCTCAGCGCTTTCTGACCTGTTCTGACATGTCCGTGAGCAGCAGCTTGGTGATGCTTGCAGTAAACACATGCCTTTACTGACCTGTTTCCCCAGGTGTCTGGGGCAGAGCTCAAGCAGCAGGAAATCCTCACATCCTTTTCTTGCTTGAAGTTCAACTCTAGCCACGGCTGTTCACTGTGCACAACTGGGAGGCTCGGGCCCTGGGCCTGCCAGCATCTGTTACGGGAGCCGCTGCTTCTGTCCGGGCTCAGCTGCCTTCACACGGCCAAACGTGCAGAGAAGTGCACCCCAGCGAGTTGTCCGTCAGTGAAGTGTGCCGAGGCACCTCCATTAGAAGTGTCTCCTTGAACTGTGGCCACAGTCACACAGCTTGTTCCTTGGGGATCTTTCATGTGCCTCTATTCAGGTTCACATTTAGCATCAGAATAGGAAAGGCTCACAGATGCAGGTGGAGGAGAGGGCCGTGAAGTTCAAGTGTGAACACTTAGGGACAGTTATTGAGAAATGTTGACTGATTAGTATATTCTTTACAAACTCAAGATTGGCATTGAGAACTGAGGAAAGGTGTTTAATATCAATTTCCTTCCTTTGGTGAAGCAAATTCTATCAAGTAATAGGAATGTGCCATGTGCCCTGCAGGCCACTTCGTGGATGCCTCGGTGCCTTTCTGGATAGACCCACCTGCATGGCCCACAGTAGCTACGCTGGGTGGGTGGGTGCTGGGAGACAGGCTCCATCCATGTTGCTGAAACGCAGCCATTAACATTTCCATCTGGCCTGAAATAAGGTCTTTAATGAAATGTCTGACAAGGCACTTTATTTCCACAATGGATTCGCGAACAGGTCACAGAACCCCCCCCTCCCCCAACCCACCCCGGGCAGCCAGCCAGCAGAGCCTCTGCACTGTGTTCCCTCCTAGGTTCTCCACTGTGCGGCAGCGTGGCCGGCCCTCCAGGAGCTGTACCTTGAGTCTAACAACATTTCCATTTCAGAAAGGTAATCACAGCTCTACTTAACCTCACCACACTCACTCTGAGCAAATAGTCTCAGTTATGTTACTTTTTAGAAGGATCTGCAAATTTGAATTAGAAAAATACTTTCATTGCCTTCACACATTAGAATGTCAAGTAAACTTTACTACTAATTGAGGAAAAGCCCATTAGGGTGAAAGCTGTGAGCTAAACATTTTTGAAGACATAAATTTTATGTTTTACATAAATATATTTAACTTCTGTGTTTAAATGGAAATTCTGTAGAATTTGCTATAGGATTAAATAATGCATTCGTAATTAGCACCATCTGTTAAAGGACAAGGTTCCAAAGTATAAGTGAAAGCTTGTTCTCTTAAGAGAATTAAAGATGCTGTCTTATCTTTTATTGATATCTTTAAATTACTATGTGAAAAAACCTTAAACGTTAACAAATTTACAACAAAATCTCAAAGGATTCAAATTAAGATTCACTGTACAGCCTGACCAGGCAGTGGCACGGTGGATAGAGTGTCGGACTGGGATGTGGAGGACCCAGGTTCGAGACCCCAAGGTCGCCAGCTTGAGCGTGGGCTCATCTGGTTTGAGCAAAGCTCACCAGCTTGGACCCAAGGTTGCTGGCTCAAGCAAGGGGTTGCTCGGTCTGCTGAAGGCCCACGGTCAAGGCACATATGAGAAAGCAATCAATGAACAACTAAGGTGTCACAACGAAAAACTGAGGATTGATGCTTCTCATTTCTTTCCGTTCCTGCAGTCCCTATCTATCCCTCTTTCTGACTCTCTCTCTGTCTCTGTTAAAAAAAATAAACAGCCTGACCTGTGGTGGCGCAGTGGATAAAGTGTCGACCTGGGAACACTGAGGTCGCCAGTTCAAAACCCTGCACTGGTCTGGTCAAGGCACATATGGGAGTTGATGCTTCCAGCTCCTCCCCCCTTTCTCTCTTTCTCTTTCTCTCTCTCTCCCTCTCTGTCTCCTCTCTAAAATGAATAAAATAAAAAGAAATTTAAAAAAAATTAAAAAAATAAAAATAAAAAAGATTCACTGGACAGAATAACACTGGGAAAAATATTTTTTCATTTTCTGCTGCATGAGGTTTTAGAACTGTTTCTATATATTTCTGCATCACTGATTCCAAATCTGAAATTCATTGTTTGGTGCATGCTCTAGTTTTTATGCAATTTTAATTTCTTTCTGTTACAGTTAATGACATGCATTGGTTTGTAAATTGGAGTTAAAGGGCAATGACTCTTGGATTGAACATAAGCACAAGGCAATTAATATTTTACAGACATCACTTTTACATGATTGTGGTTGTTTTTAAATGTAAAAAATTATCTGATAAAAACACCCTCTTATTTTGTTTTAAGATTGAATTATGTCTTCTTCGAGTAGGCGTAAATGTAAGAATAGTCCTGGCACCTTCTGTTATATATGTGGCTGTTACACACTTCAACATCAAAGGTGCAACATTTCATCATTTGTAACATGTGCATATATTGCCTATTTTCAAGTTCCCCTTGGCAATCAAGACAAGAATTGGTCTCCTCATATTGTGTGTCATGATTGTGAGGAAATGCTTCGTGACTAGACAAAAGGAAAACATAAAGGAATGCCTTTTGATATTCCCATGGCTTGGCGTGAACCTAAGGACCACAGCAGTGACTTGTTATTTCTGTCTGATCCATACAAAGGGCATCGACAAGAAAAAATGGCATATGATCACATATCCTAATATTTCTTCAGCAATACGACCTATCCCACACTCTGAGACACTCCCGGTTCCAGTTTTCAAAATGATTTTATTTCTTCTAAGGACGAAGAAAGTGAACATGGTGATCAAGTGTATTTTGATAAGATGCATGAGGAAATGGTTGTAGAATCTGAAGGGTCTTCTTCTGATGCCAAGCAGTCATTAACCCCTCAGCAGTTTAGCCAACCTGAATTGAATGACTTAGTAAGAGATTTGGGCCTATCAAAGAAAGCAGCTGAGTTATTAGCCTCCAGGCTTCAAGAAAAGAATGTACTTCACTGGTCAGCTAAAGTATCCCATTTCAGGAAGCATGAACAAATTTGTGTGGACTTTTTTTCCGAAGACACCAAACACTTTGTTTCCTGTCATGATATCAGTAGTCTTCTCAGCCAGCTAGGTGTTATTTACCACTTACAGTCCAATAGAATGGCGGCTATTTCTTGACAGCTCTAAATGGAGTCTGAAATGTGTTCTCCTACACAACGGTAATGTTTATGCAGTGGTTCCAATGGTTACTTAACTCATCTGCAAGAAATTGACATAAAAATTGTCCTCCACTTTCTGAAGTATGAGGAGCATAACTGGATCATTTGTGTGGATCTTAAAATGGTCAATTTCCTGCTAGGACAACAGAGAGGTTTCACAAAGTATCCTTGCTTTCTGTGTTTGTGGGACAGCCGAGATCGGGAGAAACACTGGACACACAAGGAGCGGCCGAAACGTGAAGCTCTGGAAGTAGTGATGCAAAATATTGTGAATGAACCTGTAGTTAATTGAGACAGGATAGTTTTTCCCCCACTTTACACCAAACTTGGCTTAATGAAACAGTTTGTTCAGGCTTTGAACAGAGAAAGTGAATGCTTTCAACATATTATTTCTGCTTTTCCTGCCTTGTCTTTTGAGAATATAAAAGCAGGTGTATTGATGGACCTCAAATTCGAACCCTCATACGTGATGAAGAATTTGCCAGGAAGATGAATAAGGAGGAGAAGGCAGCCTGGCAGTCTTCTGTGGCAGTTACAAAGAACTTCCTTGGCAACAAAAAAGCAGAAAACTAGGAACTTCTGGTTCAAAGAATGCTGTTGGCTTTCCACGATATTGGATGTAACATGAGCGTTAAAATTCACTTTCTGAACAGCCACCTTGATAAGTTTCCGGAAAAATCTTGGAGCTGTTAGTGATGAGCAGGGAGAACGCTTTCATCAAGATCTGAAGACGATGGAAGAGCGTTATCAGGGGCAATGGAATAGAAATGTGATGGCAGACTACTGCTGGAGCATCAAACGAGATTGTCCTCAACAAGTACTCAAACGCAAGAGCTACAAACGCAAAATTTTGCCTGAATAGAATTTTAATAAATTTTGCGCAAATTTTATGATTAGTATGTGTTTTAATATGTTCTACTTTGAAATTGTAGACAAATTCTGATGCAGTCATATCTTTTAGTGTATTAGTGTATTTACTGCATTATATAAATTATTATATTTCCACAAAGATGATGTCCAAGAAGACATCTTACTTCATTGTGAAACTAAATGTTGAAAATTTTACAATACGATGAAAACCTAAAATCTTGAATTGCCAAAAAACTGTATCTTACAGAAAAAAAACTAATGTCTGATTTGAGATCAGCACACTCGAATTAGGTAAGAACAAGTGTTTTGGTAGATGCAACAAAAATTTTGTTCCCCAGTATAATTTGTTACACAGGCGAATTCAGGTTTTAAAAAATTAACCTTTTTATTTTGCCATAATTTTAGAGCCACATGTAGTTATACCTGTTACCTAGTTTCGCCAACTGGTAACATCTTGTACAGCGGTGGCCGTGTCACCACCAGGATACTGATATTGGTCCCATAGAGATGCAGAAAGCTTCCATCACAAGGGCCCCTTGTACTGCCCTTTTATAGTTACACCCACTTGCCTCCTGTGCCCAACCTCTCCTTAACAGCAAATGCAGGTATTTTAAGGCTGTATTTTTTAAAACAAGAGATTTAAATTCACGTTGAAAAAATTTATTTTCCAAACAGGCCAGTTGACGTTCTACAGATGGTCAAGTTATTAGACCTTTCCTCTAATCAGTTAATTGATGAAAATCAGCTGCTTCTAATAGCAGATCTGCCCAGGTAATTCATTTCTAAAATATCTATTCCATTACAGCGTTGTAAATTTTGAGTGGGTCAGATGTCATATGTATTTTGCAATGGAATTCCCAGACGGAGTCATTCCCTTTGGGAAATTTTTATCTGAATGCATTTAGAGTTTACTTGTGAACCACATACACTGTGGTCTGCATCTGTGCTAGATAATTGGAGAAGGAATAATTTGGCCCTGGTGCTGAAGTCAAATCTTCATTCTGTAAGCTTTGGGAAGTGAGGTCATGTCTCTTTCCTCTCTGAGACCCACCCAGCACCTCGCACAGCCGTAGCTGGCCAGGACTGTCAGATGACTGTGGAGTCATGCCCGAAATTGGACTTCACAGTTTCTAAGTGTTTCTGGGATGAAAACCCGAGGTGTAGCAAATAATTTACAACTCTAGTCTGGCCGAGAACCCACAGCATTTGCTTATTGTTCTGTGCAATGAAGTCGAACATTTGTCGTTTCAGATTAGAACACCTGATTCTTTCAAACACGGGGATCTCCTCCCTGCATTTCCCAGATGCCGGCATTGGTGAGTATGTGCTCCCTGCCCGTCCTTGGTACTGAGCTCTCCCTTTCACTTCTACTGTGTAACTTAGTTCTCCTCTTTCCAGGGTGCAAAACATCAATGTTCCCTTCCTTGCAACACCTTGTAGTCAATGACAATGGGATCTCACAAGTAAGAGCCTCATCAGAATGTGCATGCCATGTGGCCACTGCGCCCCACCCTCATGCTGGCGTTTGGAGGCTCCTTCTATGAAAAAATATTTTATATTTTCTGAAAGGGAAATGCTTCCTCACAGTGAAATTCATATAAACCCAAAACTATTAGGAAAGAAGTTAGTTTAACTCCTATTTAAGCAGACTCCTTTTTCTCGGCCCAGTGAGAGTGCTTAAAGTGATGAACTGCTGGGCCTCAGACTGGACTGGCAACTTTGCCTTTCTGTTGCTAGTGAAAAGTTACCCTGAAATGCATTTTCTCTGGCTGGGTTTTAGTGGTCATTTATCAACGAGCTGGACAAGTTACAGAGTCTGCACTCTTTGTCCTGCCTGAGAAACCCCCTGACGGAGGGGAACAGAGCAGAAACCCTGCAGTTCATCATCGCCAGAATTGGCCAGCTGCGGACCCTGAACAGGTGTCAGGTGAGTGCCAGGGCCCCAACTGGGCCTTTCAGAGATCAGGAAACAAGTTAGAAAAAAGTACAAAAAGATATATTTGAATATTGTCGAGGGTGTCAGATGCAGTTTCCCACTGATGGGTAAAAGAGCACCCTGCGCATTTTATTTATTTATTTTTAGAGAGAGAGAGAGAGGGATAGAGGGAGGGAGGAAGGAAGGAAGGACAGACAGGAAGGGAGAGAAATGAGAAGCATAAGTTTGTAATGGCATCTTAGTTCATTGATTGCTTCTCATATGTGCCTTGACCAGGGTGCTTCAGCTGAGCCAGTGACCTTGGGCTCAAACCAGTGACCTTGGGCTTCAAACCAGCAACCATGGGGTCACATCTGAGCCTGTGCTCAGCCAGCAACCTCAGGTTTTGAACCTGGGTCCTCAGCGTCCCAGGCCTACACTCTATCCACTGTGCCACCACCTGGTCGGGCCATCCTGTGCAGTTTAGTGACAGTGGGATTAGACTGGTCAGTGCTGTGGGGACCTGTCCCAGCTGACTCATTATCGTTGGGGTAAGGAACCCTGGGCTTTTCCCTTTTCCTAGGGGATGCGGGCAGGAAGAAGGCAGAACACTGAGCCTGTTTACCCTCCCTCAGCCGCTTTTCTTGTAGGTGGCACCTTGCTGGCCTTTTGGAGCTGCTTACTGGGAATGCCCACTCCCCCAGGGGGCTGACCCACACGAGTCACTTAAGCTACCTTAGTCCAGAAACCCACTTATGGTCCAATTATTCTCATAATTGAAGAAAAATAGAAAGCAAAATACTTTCTTTTTAAATAAACTCCTGAACTCTGTCAATGTTCAAAAGGGTAAAAATACAAGTATCTTATCCCTCTCAGTTGATATCTGTAGTGGGCAGTGGGGAAGAGCATGGCACAAACACACTCGGTGGACTCAGTAGGCCTGTCTGTGTGTTTTCCACCAACACAGATCCTTCCTGAGGAGAGGCGTGGGGCCGAGCTGGATTACCGGAAAGCGTTTGGAAACGAATGGAAAAAGGCGGGTGGGCATCAGGATCCAGACAAAAACCGGCCACATGAGGAGTTCCTGGCGGCCCATCCCAGATACCAGTCACTCTGCCTCAGTGCGTACCTGCCTTCCCTTGGGCGTCTGCTGAACCGCAGGCCGCTGCTCCTCTGCCTGGTTTTATGTGGGTTAATCTAAAGGGTGCAGCACTGCCTGGGTAGCTTCTGCAAGGAGATGAGAACGGCAGAGGAGCCTGGGATGTGGGGCAGAAGCACATCTGCACCACTCCCCATCCAGGGGGTCAGGCAGGCAGTGCCAGGGGCAACCTGGCTCATAGGGAATTTAAAAAATTAGGAATGCATGAAGGTGGGACCTAGGCAGGGGCCTCTTTCACAGTCCCCAGGTGACCCTAACTTCTGCAGGTGTGGCAGCCAGCTGGCTGCTCTCCAGCCCCACAGGGTGTACAGGGTGCTTCTCACTCCCCGGCCTCAGGCGCTGGAACTGGGACTTCAAGGCTTGTCTCTGATGTCCTCTCCTTTGTTTTGACTTCATTATTATTCCAAATTTCACTTTTATGTGACTTTATTTTTAATATATTTTTAAATCTGAACTCACTGCGTAAATGCATCAGGCTGGAACATTATCTTTTAGGAGGAAAAGCTGCCTGTGGGAACTGCTCTCAAATTACTCCATTAGCTGGCCTGATTTTCTGGCTACTTTAGGTGAATTCAAAATCACTTGGGGGTGGGGAAGGGAAGGTTCTGAACTGCCCTGCAGGTATGGCTCAGAACTTCATTCACTGCTAGGATTCTGCAAGACAAAATGTGTAAGACATTGTGTCACCAGATCTGACTGATGCTGGATGAAGGTGTGCTGTGAGTTGTGTCCCAAATAGTACTAGGCTGATGTCTCAAGCTTTAGAAAGAAAAATGTTAGCATAGGTGAAATTTTGCCTAAGTGTTTTACATCTTTGGAAGCACAGCCTCAATCTTGTTAGTTTGGGTCTGGACACTGTCTCTGAGGATCAGTGATGTAAGACACAAGTGCTGTCCATCCCTCCTAAAAATAAATAACTGAATAAAAGGAAGCAGACCCTGGTTAGAGACCAGCAGGTGCTAAGTTGATCTTATGCTGGCAATTACCTGTACACTTTTCTCCTTACAGTGGCCTTTGGTTTATCATTCATTGTTTATTTCTTAAATAGAATATGGTGCACCTGAAGATGGAGAACTCAAAACACAACAAGCATTTCTGCTCAGAAACCAGCTACTAAGTAAGAACCCCAAATTCAAAGACAGCTTTTTATTCGAGTCCTTAAGTGCTGAAACAGATAGGAATTGTTTCTTTCTCTTAAGTACCTAAGTAAGTAATTTGATTTCTAAAGATGACCTATTCTCAAGCCTATCTAAATTATTATTTGAGAGAGAGGGAAAGAGAAGCATCAACCCATTGCTCCACTTTAGTTGTGATCCATTGATTGCTTCTAATATGTGCCTTGACTGGGGATTGAACCAGGACCTCTGGCTTGAGTTGGTGACCTCAGGTTTCAAACTGGGTTGTGAAAGGCGGCCTCGGTGCTCTGGGTTGGGGCTCTATCTACGGTGCCACCACCAGTCAGGCTCTAAATTCTTATAATGAAGATGTTAACAGTTCTTATGCTTTCAGCTCATTTAGTAGTGTTATAAATGTGGGAAGCTCTTGGGCAGCGAGCTTGAAGACCTAGTGAAACTGTAAGGAAAGAAGTATATACTTAGGGGAAAAGGGAGCACGGTAGAACGTTGGTTCAGCTGTTTTGTTGTGAGCAATTCAGGGAGGTGTTACTAGAAGGACTTTTAAACACGAGTACCCTGTATGAGGTTTTGAGCTGGCTGTACTGAACAGCTGTGCCATTTGGCAGTCTCTGTTAACATGCAGGTATGATTTAAATCCTTATTATAGGAGGTCTCAATTAGTCCTTTTCCTTTTTCTTGTTCAAGCACTACAAATAAAATGTCCTAACCGGCTTGACCAGAAAGTGCTCGAGAAACAACTGCCAGGTACGAAGCCTGAATCTCTCTCCTCTCATGCTCTGAGCTGGCTGAGTGTAAACGGTTCACGCGTATCTGAGTGTGATCTTGTGAAGCTCAGAGGTTGTCACTAGGCTATATATTGTAAACAGAATCGATCATGCTAATATCACCCCCCTGAAAGCTCAAATTCCTCATGACATTATCAGATTTTCCTTTGTTGAAAGGAAGCCCCTGTGGACTGAACCCTGAGCCTTTGGAGGCCTTTCCCTCGCTTGCTTAGTTCTCCAGTTGTTCTGGGGTTTTTCTTGGCTAGAAGATCGTTACCCTGGACAGGAAGTCTGATTTATCACCCCTCATAGACGTAAATGCGGTCCTGGTGTTTCCTTGGACATTGTGACTTCTGTACATTCTGCTCCTTACGCGCCAAGAGTTCCTGCAGAACAGTGCTCAGATGCGGTCTTTAAGGCAGTGTTTTTCATACAACAGAAGGGTGCTAAATTCCATCTTACACTGGCAGTAATTCCTGGCAGACTAGCAGTTGAAAAACACTTTTAATTAACACCGTTTTCCTTGAAAAAAACTACTTTCATAGCTTTAAATGTTTGTGCTGCTGGAACTGAATTAGTTTTATCTGGATAAATTAGATCAATTTAACAAACCTTCACTCAAAAGAAAAATTAAATTACACTCTGTCTTTGAGTATACTGTGAATTCTCAAGATAAACTTGATTCACAGTTAAATACTAAAATATAAACCGATTAAATTTAGAGCAGTCAGGGTTTGAAGAAGTGAAATATATATTAGTCTAGTAAAATACTTTCCTTTTGTTTGCCTGTAAACACACTGTTTTAAATAATTTTTTATAAATAAACTTATTCTGGTATTGCTTGTGGAAGGCTTTGGCTTCTGATCATAACTGTCATTTAGTGTCCCTTTCCCAGTGCAGTCAGCAGTGTTTCTGTGTTAGAACTGTTACATAATTGTGAATTCAAGTTACTGGTTCCCCTTTCACTCTTCTGTTTTTATACTTTAATACTGGTTAATACTGTCAGTAACGCACTCATGTAGACAAGTGGAGAAGGACCAGAGCTTTTTGTTTATGTAATTGGCTGTGGAAATGTCTGCATTTTCCTTTTTCCTTTCCAGATGCATAAAACCACTGGGGGAGAGGGGGAATAGCTGCTCAAGAATGTTATCATTGGAGCTGTGCTGAGCTTCCTGTCAAGGCCTCCTCTGGGGAGGCACCAAGAGCCCTCAGCCAGGCCTGTGGCTAGGGGGGCGCGTGGATGAGGTCTAGGTTGATGGCGACAGGGTGTGCTCCCTTCCTTCCTGTCCTCGTCTATACTGCACATGTGACACTGCCCCAGTCCTTCTGAGGTTCAGTTCCCACTGTAACAACCACTGTGTTCATGATAAGTTTTATTAATCTTCAGGAGGGACCAGCAGAGATTAGAATTATTCATAGAAATGATATGTAATAATTACTGCTTTTAGTATTCGCTAAACTCAGCAGTAAGCTAGCAGATTCAGACAGTTCTCGCTAGTTTTTATGCCACAGGATAAAAATATCTAGCCACTAACATAAATATTCTTTAAAGAGAAAAGTTACAAAGAAATATAAAATATTGAAACTATTTTTTGTCAGATTAGCAAAAATTAAAAACAACATGCAGAGCTGGCATCAAAATTCAGTACGTATATGCTTTTTATAAAGGGTGGTAATTAGTTTAAAAAATTAAAAATACATATACGCTCAGACCAAGCCCTCAACCTTGTGGCACTTGTAATGGTAAAAATGACAATAATCTCAGTGCCGGGGAAAGAGGAAGAAGCGGCTAGGGCCGCACTGTCCAGTGTGGCTGCGGCCAGCCCCAGGTGCCGACCTCGGCCCATTACGCGGAAATGGGAAGCCCATCTTTTTAGTCACTTGCCACAGGCAGCTGCTGACTAGAGGGCACAGGCCCACGAGAGCGAGCAGGAGAAGGTGTGTCACTGTACAATAAAAAATATAAGTTGTACACCAAGATATATCATGAAATTAGACAGTCTTATGTAAATAGGAGAACGCTTAGAATTTACCCAAACTTTTAACACTGGTCAGAGAGAGGCAAAAAGAAAATTACCCAATTCTACATTTTCTGAATGTTAAGATAAATATGCTACTTTTACATTAAAAAGTAGTATTTAGAATTATTACATGCAAAGTGCCACTTGCTTCTGTGGACAGTACAGGTAGGCAGATTTTTATTAGACTTGTTTTGTGACTAATCTGTCTCTGGCACGGTTTAGGAAGGTGTCACTTCCCATTGTTGTACAGGAGATAACCCAACACTGACCACCCTCTAAACCAGAGGTCCCCAAACTATAGCCCGCGGGCCAAATTGTGGCCACCTGAGGCCATTTATCCGGTCCCAGCCGCACTTCCAGAAGGGGCACCTCATTCATTGGTGGTCAGTGTATGGAATACTGTATGTGGCGGCCCTCCAACGGTCTGAGGGACAGTGAACTGGCCCCCTGTGTAAAAAGTTTGGGGACCCCTGCTCTAAACAATGAACCCAATCCACCTAAATTTTCTAAAGGGACAAGATTATCGAGCAATTTATGCTAATTAAAAGTGTCTATTGTTTATTCAGTACAAAAACATAAGGCATTTTTTTTTTGCTAAAATAAAGAACATTTATTATCACAAGTTGCATAAAAACAGGCAGCCTTTACAAAAGTGATTTTTTTATTTTTAACAAAAGTAATTTTTGATAGAAAAATATTTGAATCCATGTGATATTTGTAGGAACACCACACTATTGCTGTACCTCCAGCTGAAGCTTATTTTTCATAATCAAAATAGCCAATATTTACCCCAACTCATCTTTGGAGAAAAGTTCATAGTGTTCCCTGAAGAAGTCACAGCATTTTATTCATTAAGTTACATTCCCATGCATGTCGAACACAGTGACACACTGTAGTAATAAGGAGTCCGGCTGTGCTAGAACAGACCTGGCGGCCCACGTAGCTCACCCCTCACTTTATGGAGAAGAAACTAAGGCCAGAGGGCCTGAGAGCCCCTCTGGTGGTCTTTTAGTTAAGTCATGAGTAACCACAAATATTTAAAATGAAAAGTTAATGACTAACATGTAGTCCTCTGTGCAGAAATTATGATTTCTGGTTTATTTGGGTTAAGCAGGAAGTATTAAACACCAATGAAATGGTACGAAAACTCACTGTCAAAGGGCACTTAGGTCAAACACTGGCTCCGTCTCCCCAGTGACTCTAATAAGTGCTATGAACTGGGTGCCATGTGATTACTATGCTGTTACCAGATCATTTACTCGGGCAGATCAACACTCTGAAACAACCATTTCAGCTGTCACTGCAACTGTGGTCTTGTGTTGTGAGCTAGTTTGACAGGTCACTGTCCTTTGAGAGAATTGATGGCTTTTCTTTTCTTTGATAAGAGCACATGACAATTCAGAAGGTGAAGGGATTGCTGTCACGTCTTCTCAGAGTTCCTGTGTCAGACCTCCTGTTGTCCTACGAAAGTCCTAAAGTAAGGTGCCCAGCAAAACATAGCCACGCTTAGTTCCACAAGCATGATGCGCTACTGAGCTGAGTCTCCATAGCTGCTTCTCTATGGGGACAATGTAGCTGCTTTGGGGTGGGTACATGTGGCATGCTTTGTTAGCTCTGTCTTAATCACCCCCAACCCTTTGTTCTAATTTTAGATGCCGGGCAGAGAGATTGAACTAGAAAATGATCAACAGTCATTACAGTTTCATTCTGTGGAAAATGGAGATTGTCTATTAGTTCGATGGTGACAGCCAGCTAATAATATTCAGTGATGAGACTGCTCATTGTGACAGGTTCACTGGAATAAAATGACTGACTAGCACAATTCCACTCTCAAAAATAAAAGCAGAGGTTTTATAATTTGACCCAAGTATAGAAAAGATTATACTTTTCATTAGGAAAAGACCATTTCTAGGCTTGTATATACAGTGGTCCCTCATCCATCGCAGGGGTTAGGTTCTAGAACCACCTGCGATAGGCAAAAATCCACAAAGTAGCAATCTTGCATTTATTTTAGTATTTATATATATTTTAAGGCTTTATAAACCCTCCCCACACTTACTAACTTTTCCCACACTTACTTTGCTTATTTTACCGCAAAAATAATATATAAAAATATCTGTATACCGCAAAACTCCGCAATATAGAGAAAAATCCTTGATACAAAATTAGATATATTCAATTTTAAAACCCGCGATACAGTGAGACCGCGAAAAGTGAACCACAATATGGCAAGGGACGACTGTAAAGGCAATAATAAAGGTTTGAACCTACTAATGATCTGATTTTATTTCTTGTTTGTAGTTCATGGTTGCATTTCATGATGTGAATATTGCAATATTAAATAGAATTAGCTAGTCTAATAAGATAACCCAGTTGTCTGTCATAAGACTAGTTTTAGTGGAACTTTCTATTGATACTTGTTTAATAGGTTACTAAGAGGGTTTGGTTATTTAGGGAAATGTCCCTTAAACTTGGGGGGGCAAGTCTTCTACTTTGTACAACATACATGCTACAATCTCTCTTCTCAACTGCACTATTTTTAGAGTACTTACAAAAATTAATTACATGCTTTTCCTACAGTTATACCTAAGTTGAGCCTATATTCACCTATAAAAGATTACCAGCTCTGATTGAAATTCACTTAGATTAAGTAAACATTAGGCAATGACAGAGGAAAGCAAAATTCAAAATGCCAACTATTTAGGAATATCCTTCTCTATAGCACTAAAACCCTGAGAGGTATTTTACTTATATTCACAAAAATTTACTTTTTTTTACAAGAGACAGACGACAGGAAGGGAGATGAGAAGCATCAACTGGTAATTATGTCACTTTAGTTGTTCATTGGTAGCTTTCTCATATATGCCTTGGGGGTGGGGGCAGTGACTCCTTGCATAAGAAGCCAGTGACCTTGGGCTCAAGCCAGTGGCCATGGGGTCAGGTCTATGATCCTACACTCAAGCCAGTGACCTTGGGGATTTGAACCTGGCTCCTCAGCATCCCAGGTTGACGCTCTATTCATTGTGCCACTGCCTAATGAGGCAAACATTTAGCTTCCTTTTTTTTTTCTTTTTTACAGGGACAGAGAGAGAGTCAGAGAGAGGGATAGATAGGGACAGACAGACAAGAACGGAGAGAGAGAAGAAGCATCAATTATCAGTTTTTCGTTGCGACACCTTAGTTGTTCATTGATTGCTTTCTCACATGTGCCTTGCCCGCGGGCCTTCAGCAGACCGAGCAACCCCTTGCTCAAGCCAGCGACCTTGTGTCCAAGCTGGTGAGCTTTTGCTCAAGTCAGATGGGCCCGCACTCAAGCTGGCAACCTCAGCGTCACGAACCTGAGTCTTCCGCATCCTAGTCCGACGCTCTATCCACTGCGCCACTGCCTGGTCAGGCAGCATTTTTAATAGGAGTACTAAACTGTAACTTTCAGGATATATGTGAAATGGCAAAAGAAAGCTTGCATTAGCCACTTACTAATAACTCAGCTTTAAAACCAAGATCCAGAACTAAGCGTTAAATTGGTTCTTTCCCAAGTTTAAGTTGCCCACTTCCTTTGGATATCCACAGAAAATGACATTTCCAGAAATGTCAAACTTTGGTATCAGTGACCACTGCTCATAAGTGATCATACATTCTGTGAGCTGGGTTTTTAGCCCATGTTATTTACTCTAATTATGCTATTGTATATGGTGCTATTCTGCAATCTAGACTGAAATTCCAACTCTTAGTTACTAAAGATTTTTGAACAAGCCAAATTTTAACCAGAAATGACAGGTAATGAATTCTAAATGATGCATCAGGATTTAGAAATATTTTTCTTTTATAAACTATTTGGTATTTTTCAATTCTTCCCATATAGAAATAAATTTTTCTTATGCTACAGCATCAGTTAATTTTTTAAAAGGAAACTGCAGGCATTAAGAAATGCCACACTGGTTGAAGGAGGGCCAGCAGGCGCCTCCTGCGAGGTCAGGTAGCCAGCACCGGGCCTGGCTCTTCAGGGTTTGCTCTTACATTCCACTTAAAATTGCTGTCATCTGGCTTCACATTGACAAGGATCACCACACAGTTCCTTCAGTCCCCACAGATCTGTCAGCTCCTGTGCAGAGTACTGAGGGGAAGAAAGCATTCCTGCTTCACAAGTCTTCTCACACAGCCAGAGGCTGTCCTGTGGAAAACAAACGCTGATTGAGCAGTGTGATGGCAACCTCTTGAAGGAAAGAAGAACTGGCACACAGGCCCTCATCTACCCCAGTGAGGCTGAAAGGATGCAGAGACCACTCGGTGTGTGAACCCACTCGGGTTTGTGAGGCAGGAGAGTGCCACGTGTACTGACCCCATGCCGTGGAACAGTGACAGTGCCATATGTACAGCATCAGCACAGGGAGGTACAGGAGGCTGAGGTCACAATGGAAAGTTTGGTCTGCCCTCAGAACCAGGGCCTGCGGAGCAGCGTGCAGAAGGCCAGGTGCTGATCCTACTATGTCTGGGCCCTGTACCATCTGCTCTATAAATGTCATCTAATTCAATTCTCACAATCATCCTGTGAAGTAGAAATTAACTTCCTTTTACAAATAGGAACCTGGAACTACAAGTGAAGTAGTTTGCTCAAGGTCACAGGGAAGTTAACGTAGGTGAGTCGTGCTGCGCAAAAAGAATTCAAAGGGGCCACCACCTCCTTCCACCTATGTGGGCTCATCAGTTCCCAGCCCCAGAGCAGAACACAGACCCAGAGAAATCCATTCAAGCAGAGAACACGAAAATACTGACTACAGCCCTAAATCTCTCTGTAAAGTAAGGCTGAACTGGTCCTGAAGAAGGACCTTGAGGTGAGAAGGTGTTGGCGTCAGCCTCTAGACTCTCCAGGGTCAAGAGATTGACCAGAGTCCCACAGCCAGTCAGGACCCTGAAGGGCCAAAGCTTGGGGCCAGTAGGGAACAAAACAACAGAGCTGGCTTGTGGGTATCAGCCCTGGCCCTGGGTGGGCGGGATGAAAAGGGACTCCCCTGAGCATCTGGAGCCAGAGCCTGAACACATGTGGTATTTGGCTAGAGTCCCATTCTGTATCCCATAAGGCCCATATCAGAAACAAAGTGCTCATGGATGGTGAAACCATCCGTGTGGCAGCAAAGATATAAATCCTCACTGTTAAGAATGTGTTTCCAATTCAGACCTCAGTTCCTAAAGAACATGAGGTCCCAGCAAAAAAGCCTCTAAAAAAGCCTCAGGAAACAAGCTTCAGCCCTGGCCAGATAGCTCGGTTGGTTAGAGCATTGTCCAGAGGAACAGAGGTTACTGATTTGACCCCTGGTCAGGGCACATACAGGGACAGATTGATGTTCCTGTTTCTCTTTCTCTCCCTTTCTCTCTCTATAAAAAAATCAATAAAATAAAAAAAATTAGAAAAAAGTGAACTGATAGATTAAAAAATAAAAATGTTAGGTAATAAATGTGTTAGAAAAAAAGGAAATTCCAGCCTGACCAGGCGGTGGCGCAGTGGATAGAGCATCGGACTGGGATGCAGAGGACCCAGGTTCGAGACCCCGAGGTCGCCAGCGTGAGCGCGGGCTTATCTGGTGTGAACAGGGCTCACCAGCTTGGACCCAAGGTCGCTGGCTCCAGCAAGGGGTTACTCGGTCTGCTGAAGGCCCACAGTCAAGGCACCTATGAGAAAGCAATCAATGAACAACTAAGGAACCACAATGAAGAATTGATGTTTCTCATCTCTCTCCATTCCTGTCTGTCTATCCCTATCTGTCCCTCTCTCTGAATCTGTCTCTGCCACAAAAAAAAACAACTACAAAAAAAGGAAAGTCCATAAGCAACATTCTGCAGGAACCACAAACAGAGTCAGACCTGTGGAACCAGATACTAGAATTATCACATGCAGAAATAAAGTTGATTGTGAAATAAATCAGGCCTGCATCATTGCAGGTCAGGCCCTGCCCAAGGTGTGATACAGAAACCTCACTTCCTAACTGCGGGCCCACCTGGTATCTTTTAGGTCCTATGGCTGCCATCCATATGCCCATGCTCACATCTTCACCCTAAACACAAATAAGGTAAAGTATAAATGCAAAAAGTTTAAATGCTCTGCCATCTGTAAAGACAGTGCCACACCCATTCTGATAAATGATCTTTCTGCCTCTTTGTTTTGCAATCTAATATGAAACCCAGGCATGTGTTAACACTGATACACAGAGTGAAAGCTAGTGTCTGTTAATAAGATGACAACGTAGCCACAAGGGGCCAGTCAACTCTTCTCGTGGACCTTGAACCCCAGCACTAACAGTACAGAACACATTAGATCCAGTAACTTGGCGGAACTATTCACCGACAGTATCACTCAAAACTTGCTTATTGTGTTCCTTTTTCTGAATACAAATCTTTACAGTCCTCCAGGGACTAGTAAATACACTGCTCACAAAAATTAGGGGATCAGGGAATGTGCAGATACTCTAGTACTTTCAGCCTTTTGAATAGTGCATTTTTACCAATAAAATATAATTTGGTTTTGCAACTCATTTGCATAATTGAACGACTTTCTTTTGACTTGTTTACTTTTCTGATGTTCTTGTTTAGTAAAAAAGAAATTCAAATGCTTTTTTTTATTGCTTCATATTCATTTTGAAATACCCCTAATTTTTGTGAGCAGTATATATGCTGAAAATAGAGTGAGTAGGTTCAAAAAAGGTTTAGGAATAGAATTTAGAGCCAAATTTGAGGTACAGGACTGTGTCCCTAACTTTCTGCAGTGATTCCTGTACAGAAACACGTGCTCTCCCCAAGGTAAGCTGGCCCTCTTCTCAGTGATGGGACCCTGGGTTGGGCGAAACTTGGTTTGATGGGTACTCTCAAGTCAGAAATCCTTAATTACCCACCTGATAAGTCTTTAACCTCCCTGCATTGCTGGCCAGCCAGTGGACGATGTCCCTGGAGACCACGTACCCTGACCCGCACGCAAAGGCAGGGTAAGCAGGGCTGGGGTACTCCAACTCCTGCCATTTTCCTGTTCGGTCAACTGCCCAATTCAACCTGAAACTGAGATTCAAAATAAGTTTCTGTGCTGTCTGACACACATCCTACCACTGTTAAGCTTGACTCAAACTCTTATCCCTACAAAGGAACAGAAGCAAGGAAAGCAAAATGAGTTTCTGTTAGTCTAAGGAAGGAATTATTTATTTAGGGTATTTTACATAAAAGATTAATATATTTAAATTCTTTCAAAGTTGTATTTGTGGAGTTTTTGATGGAAGATACCTGATCATATTGTGTGTGTGTGTGTGTGTGTGTGTGTGTGTATATATATATATATGCCTTAAAACATTTCAGTAATCCATACTGTATTCCTGAAGAATAGTTTCAGAGATGTCACAAATTTATTCTAACACATAATACACAGCAGCTGTTAATCTGAGTACCACTTATTTCTAGGGCATGAGGGTAAAGCCAAGTTCCTTTCCTGCCTTCATTACATTAGCTGAAGGTTTTTCATTTTAAAGTTGTTTTTCCTCTAATCATAAATTAATAAAATACAGTAACCCAGGAGCCTAACAGGGAAATTTCCAATCTCAACCACATTTTCCTTATGAAAACTGAAGTATATTTCATTCTAAACCAATTACCTTTGATCAGACACATAAATGCTAATGGGCTACCAATGTTTAACTTACTTTCCCCACCAAAAATTAGGTCCATCCAGGTTCCTATGGGCAATTCTATTAAATACAGCTTCTAAGTCGATGTAACAGTCATCATCTGTCTTCAGCAATAAATCAAAGCTGGTTGTTTCCACAGTCCTGTTGGCAGAAAAAGGACATGAAAGTCAATGTGTCCATACAAGGACACAGCAGAGCCAATGTGGTCACACTGCTGACATTTTAATTAAAGCTGCCCCTACTGCCTGCACACTTTTCAGTTTCCTGTCTCTCCAGTACCGAGACTGTCTGCTCTAACAGAATGCCGCCACCGCCGACCACAGCCCTCACTTGATACTCATGTGTGGCAGAGCAGAGACAGGCCAGCATGGACGGTGCAGAGGAAAGGGAGCATGCTATTAAGTTGGACATGTGCTCAAACAGGTGCTTCACAAGCACTGCTCGGGTTGGGCCAGCAAATCTATTAAACATCTTTCCCTTGTGTTCTTAATGAGACAGGCCAGTGTCATGCCTGGTCCCTCAGAGAATACTGTTGGACAAGATGCTACTATTTACATTGCACTCAACTATTTTTTGGTTTAAAAAAGTTATTAATACTGAAACACATTTCCATCAGAAACAATTTCCAGCAACTAAACTGTTACCAAGGACCTATATGGAAGGCACAGGAGGGTAATTTCATTTCTCTCAACATAAAATATACCTAATGGCAACTAGAAACAAAATTATGTCTTCATTTTTACATTGCCAATCCCAGCACATGTTGGTAAAAACCCCAGAGTCTGGTGCCCTCAAGTGCCAGCCACTTTCAGGTTTGGTCAACTGCCCAATTCAATCACACTGGGATTCAAAATAAGCTAGCTTCTCTGTGTTGTCTAGGAAACAAGTCAGATGACAGCAATCTGAATGAAAGAAGCCTGGAGACAGTTTCATTAGATCAAAGAATGGTGAAGTTCACGGCAGGTCCACAACAAATAGCATCATTCTATGCTTCTGATGTCCATTTCCAACTAGCATGAGGCCTACATGACAGTTATTTGTTGATGATGAAGTAACTTTCATGAGGTCAGTGATGACTCAAGTCAGTAAAGAAGAATGAATAATGGAAGCTCTCATCTGTGGAACGGAGGGCAGGCAGCTGGAACAGGCTGTGGGGAAGTACGTCATGAAGTACAGCTGTTAGGTCACTGGAGTCATCCCAGTGGGGATGATGGCTCAATACATTGGCATCAGAGACAGAAGAGAGGCTAAGATCTCAGAGATATGCAAGGAGCAGAGCAGATGAAACTTAGGTTTTAATCATTTTAGAGATGGCGGGGGGGCAGTGCGGGAGGAGTGCTATGTGCCTTGACCCGGCAAGCCCAGGGTTTTGAACCGGCAACCTCAGTGTTCCGGGCTGAAACTTGATCCAAACCACAGGTCAGGCTAGAGGAGAAAAAACTTAAATTGAGGATAGTATCACAGCTACACTGAACTTCCACAACTGGGAATCAACCCCGATGGAAAGCCCTAAAACTCGACCACAGGCTGATTCCTCATTAGCTGGACCTCCATTCTCACTCTGTACTCTGCCTTGGCCCCACTTGCAACAGGAATGCCCATTAGTGGCCTTGAACTACAAGAAGGTTAATCCTGGTAATCTAGGCACACTCAAACTTCCAAGTCTTATATGTACATCTGTCCTCTGCCCAGAATATGACTCTAACTTGCCCCAGATATAAAGCATTACCCTCCATAAACTAATTAGACCATCTGCCCCTCAGGACCAGGGAACCATATCCATAGATGCTTGATAACTTCCCACTCTGCCCAGAGCAACAGGAAAGAGATAGGGGCTCACCAAGAAACACGCTGATAGTTTTAAAAGAAAAGACAAAGATGTGAATACATTTTACAGATTTAGTCTAGATACAATTAGTCTAGATACAATTAGAAGGTTTTAATTCTACAGTCAGGGTAGACAGTATCAAGGGGCTCAACAGCAAATTATGAGATCCTAGCATAACTAATAATGTTAACAACTGCATGTCTAACAGTAGCTATGATGGTTGCTATTATTATAAAGGTAAGAATTACAACTAAGACCCAAGAAACACTGGAGGCTCTAGAGCAGGGGTTGGGAACCTATGGCTTACGAGCCAGATGTGGCTCTTTTGATGGCTGTATCTGGCTTGCAGACAAATCTTTAATAAAAATAATAATGTTAAAAATATAAAACATTCTCATGTATTACAATCCATTTCCTATCACTCCGCAGATAGCAGGAGCCAATCACAGCTATCCTCTGGGATAACACCAAATTTTTATTGGATAATGAGTAAAGTCACGGGTTGTTGTGAGGTCAGAAAGTAAACTTCCCTCCTTTTCATCAAGTAGTCAGCTAGCTAATAGCAGAAACACTTTTGACGAAGAAGATGGCTAAAAGAAAAAAAAGAAGAGCCTGACCAGGAGGTGGTGCAGTGGATAGAGCGTCGGACTGAGATGTATGTGGAGGACCCAGGTTCGAGACCTCAAGGTCGGCAGCTTGAGTGCGGGCCCACCTGGCTTGAGTAAAAGCTCGCCAGCTTGGACCCAAGGTCGCTGGCTCCAGGAAGGGGTTGCTCGGTCTGCTGAAGGCCCGCGGTCAAGGCACATATGAGAAAGCAATCAATGAACTATGGTGTCGCAATGGCAACAAAAAACTAATGATTGATGCTTCTCACCTCTCTCCGTTCCTGTCTGTCTGTCCCTATCTATCCCTCTCTCTGACTCTCTCTCTGTCCCTGTAAGGAAAAAAAAAAGAGAAAAGAAAAAAAGAGGAATATCGTACTTTTCAGCAGGGATGGACAGAGGAATTCGCGTTTGTGGAGAGAGCAGGTTCTACAGTGTGTCTAATATACAATGATAAAATTGCATCAATGAAACGGTCAAATATAAAGAGGTACTTCGACACACGCCATACTACATTTACATCGAAATATCCAGCGGGGGACAGCAGGAAGAAAGCATGTCAAGAGCTACTGTGCAGAGTGCAAGCTAGTTAGCAGCAACTCCGTGTTTGAACCCACCAAGGTGACTGGAATTCGGCTAGCTTTGCTGGTGGTTTAACAATTGTGAGAAACAGAAAGCCATTCACAGATGGGGAGTATGCCGAAACATTCATGCTTGATGTTGCCAATGAACTTTTTGACGTCTTTTAGGATAAACAGAAGATAATCAAGTGAATAAAAGACATGCCTCTGTCGGCAAGAACTGTTCATGATCGTACCATCATGTTGGCAAATCAAACTGAGGCAACACAAGTGAAGGACATAAATGTAGCACCATTCTTTTCTCTTGCTTTGGATGAGTCAACCGACGTAAGCCATTTATCCCAGCTCAGCGTGATTGTAAGGTATGCTGTCGGTGACACACTGCGTGAAGAAAGTCTTGCTGTTGTGCCTATGAAAGAGACAACAAGAGGGAAGGATTTATTCAAGTCTTTCACTGAGTTCACTAAAGAAAAAAATCTACCGATGGATAAACTTATTTCGGTGTGTGCTGATGGTGCTCCATGCATGGTGGGGAGAAACAGGATTTGTAGCGCTTCTTCGTGAACATGAAAAGAGACCCATCCTAAGTTTTCACTGCATCCTACTTCAGGAGGCGCTTTGTGCTCAGATGTGTGGCAAGTAGCTTGGTGAGGTGATGTCGCTGGTCATTCGCGTGGTCAACTTTATTGTAGGCCGAGCTTTAAACGATCGCCAGTTTAAAATACTGCTGGATGAAGTTGGGAATAATTATCCTGGTCTGCTTATGCACAGCAATGTGCATTGGTTGTCAAGAAGGAAGGTGCTCAGCCGTTTCACGGCTTGTCTGAGCGAAATCCGGACTTTTCTTGAAATGAAAAATGTCGGAGCATCCTGAGTTAGCTAACACTGAGTGGCTCCTGAAGTTCTTCTATCTCGTGAACATGACTGAACATCTGAACCAGCTCAATGTGAAAATGCAAGGCGTTGGAAATACAGTCTTATCCCTTCAACAAGTAGTGTTTGCATTTGAAAACAAGCTGGAACTCTTCATCGCCAACATTGAAACAGGTTGTTTACTACACTTCGAAAAACTGGGAGAGTTTAAAGATGCATGCACAGCAAGTGACCCTGCTCAACACCTTGATCTCCAGCAGCTAGCAGGCTTCACATCTAATCTGCAGTCATTCAAAGCGCGTTTTGGAGAATTTCGTAAGTGCACTCGTCTTTTTAAGTTCATCACCCATTCACATGGGTGTGCAATGGACAGCGCCGACCTGAGTTACATCCCTGGTGTCTCCGTCAGAGATTTTGAGCTACAAGCTGCTGACCTGAAGGCCTCAGACATGTGGGTGAATAAGTTCAAGTCACAGAATAAAGATTTGAAAAGACTTGCACGACAGCAAGCAGAGTTGGTGAGCAAACACAAGTGGGGAGAAATTAAAAAACTTCAGCCAGCGGACCAGCTGATTGTCAAAACTTGGAACGTGCTTCCCATCACATACCACATACTGCAGCGTGTGAGTATTGCTGTACTGACAATGTTTGGCTCTATGTATGCATGTGAGCAGTCTTTCTCACATCTAAAGAACATTAAGGCCAACTTACGATCACGTTTAATGGATGGAAGTCTCAACGCCTGCATGAAGCTTAGCCTTACCACGTGTCAACCAGACTACAAAGCCATCAGCAAAACCATGCAGCACCAGAAGTTGCATTAATGGTAAGAAGTACTTTATTCAACATTGGTTAGCAACAGCATAACAACATTATTAAAAAGAATTCCGAGACTTACTGTACTTTAAAAGTGTTGGTCTTACATAAAATGCACACATTTACTTGTATTTTATGTTAAACATATTGTATGGCTCTCACGGAATTACATTTTAAAATATGTGGCATTCATGGCTCTCTCGGCGAAAAAGGTTCCCGACCCCTGCTCTAGGAGGTATAAATACAATAGACTCTGAGGACTAAATTTCATTTTATAAAAAAGTTTTGGAATTAGAGCAAGTAATTTCTTTTTAATATTTTATTTATTGACCTTACACAGAGAGGAGGTGTTGGGGAACGCGAAGTTATTGCTTCACTCTAGCTTTTCATTGGTTGCTTGTGGTATGTGCCTTGACCAGGCAAGCCCAGGGTTTCAAACCAGCCACCTCCATTTTCCAGGTTGACGCTTTATCCACTGTGACACCACAAGGCTAGGGCAAGTACTTTTTAAATGTGTGGAGTAGAGATGGACATACAATGTTGATGTTCAGTTGAACAGAATGTAGACGGTTAACCTGGGTGCAAGTGACTATAATTGGGAGCTTAGGTAGGCAGGCATGAATGCAGTGGAGAATGGCCACTTTGCATTTAATGCTGGCTCGAGATAACCATGGGGATGACTCAATGTGATATTAACTTTTGCCTGTTTGTTTTTGATAGATTACTATCATTCACCTTATGGGTTTGCCAACCTAAGTAAGAAAGCAGCATTTATAAAATCTATCCTTGCAGAGAACCAGGACACAAAAGATCATATGCCAGGTGTTCCAGGGTCACAGGTTTGTTTCTTAAAACTCTCAGTGATTTGCCTGACCAGGCGGTGGTGCAGTGGATAGAGCATCGGACTGGGATGCAGAAGACCCAGGTTCAAGACCCCGAGGTCACCAGCTTGAGCGCGGGCCCATCTCGCTTGAGCAAAAGCTCGCCAGCTTGGACCCAACGTTGCTGGCTCCAGCAAGGGGTGGCTCGGTCTTCTGAAGGCCCGCGGTCAAGGCACATATGAGAAAGCAATCAATGAACAACTAAGGTGTCGCAATGAAAAACTGATGATTGATGCTTCTCCTCTCTCTCCGTTCCTGTCTGTCTGTCCCTATATATCCCTCTCCCTGTCCCTGTAAAAAAAAAAAAATCTCAGTGATTTGATGAATTGTTTCTCCATCTAAAGAACACTAGCCTGACCAGGTGGTGGCGCAATTGATAAAGCATTGGACTGTGACACAGAAGACCCAGGTTCGAAACCCTGAGGTTACCAGCTTGAGCCCAAGATCACTGGCTTGAGCAAGGGGTCACTTAGTCTGCTGTAGAACCCTGGTCAAGGCATATATGAGAAAGCAATCAATGAACAACTAAGTAGCTGCAAGGAAGAATTGATGCTTCTCATGTCTCTCTTCCTGTTTGTTCCTATTTGTCCCTCTGTCGTCTACCTCTGTCACAAGAAAACAAAAAACAAAAAAACCCCCACTAAAACAAATTCTTCTATATATCCAACACTGCTACAATCTACCATTTATAGAAGTTCAGCAGCTTTGCAGGAACGTTTCGGTAGGTGTCAACAACATCCACAAAAACCATGTCATCGTGGGCACGACTCTCCTCCTGCAGTAAGGCGTCTTCCTTATGGAGGTTGCTTATATGCTCAACATGTCTTCGAGGGCGAGAATGAAGGTTTTGTAAGAGAGCATCACCTTCTAAAAAGGAAAAGTCGAGAGCTGGAGAAAAATGCTATTACAAACTCAGGGCCCAGAACTCATACCACGATGCACACTAGAACTCTGTTCCCACAGGAATATGGTGGCTGGGAACTCGGAGAAAGGGAAACGGGAACTCTCAGGGTAAATGAACACACTTGCTTTGGAGGGCAAATTGCAGTGTCTAGTTCAACGGAGGACGTGCACACTGTATGGCTTGTTAAGTCATTATTTTACATGGTCACAAGGATATTCACTACAGCACTGCTGGTGACCATGAAAATATACCTGCTCATAGAAGAAGGTCTAAACTGGTAATGTCACACAGTGGAACACAGCAGTTAAAGGAATGGCATTGAGAAATAATGCTGAGTGAGAAAAATATGTTGCTAACTAATTGACATACGCAACAATGGTACCACAGAGAGCAACTATAAATACTCTATCAAAACCATACTTTACTTAAAGATATGTAAATACGCAGTAGGAAGCAGGAAAGTAAGACTGGAAGGGTATGCATGATTCAGGCCAGTGGCTCCCTTGAGGGTGAGGGCAGGGCTAGGGACAAGAGAAAGAAAGGGGCTTCAATTGTACCTGTAATGCTTTACTTCTTAAACGAAAAAAAGCAAATATGACAAAATACTGTTAATTCTGAGCAATATGTACATAGGCATTTTTTTTTTCTTGAGAGAGAAAAAGGAAGGAAGAGAGATGAGAAGTATCAGCTTGTAGCTGCAGCACCTTAGTTGTTCAATGATTGCTTTCTCATCTGTGCCTTGACGGGGGGGGGGGGGGGGGGGGGGGTGAGCTCCAGTCGAGACAATGACCCCTTGCTCAAGTCAGCGACAATGGTGTCAGATCAACGATCACATGATCAAGCCGGCAACCTCAGGGATTTTGGGGTTTTTTTTTTTTTTTTTTTTTTTTTTACAGAGACAGAGAGAGAGTCAGAGAGAGGGATAGATAGGGACAGACAGGAACGAAGAGAGATGAGAAGCATCAATAATCAGTTTTTCATTGCAACACCTTAGTTATTCATTGATTGCTTTCTCACATGTGCCTTGACCACGGGCCTTCAGCAGACCAAGTAACCCCTTGCTATAGCCAGCGACCTTGGGTCTAAGCTGGCAAGCTTTTTGCTCAAGTCAGAGCATCCCACACTCAAGCTGGTGACCTCGGGGTCTCAAACCTGGGTCCTCCGCATCCCAGTCTGACGCTCTATCCACTGTGCCAAAGCCTGGTCAGGCAACCCCAGGGTTTTGAACCTGGGTCTTAACGTTCTAGGCTGATGCTCTAGCCACTTCGCAACAAGTGGTCAAGCTACATGGGCACTCCCTATTTTTGGTGTGTTTATGGTATTTCATAATCAAGAGGATTACTAATGTGCTTAAAAAACTATCACCTCATAAGTTCTGACTCATCTGTCACATTTGTACAGGGCTGTCTGCAGACCCTGCAAATTTAATTAGGGCAGCAATTCTTCCCCAAGAGTCTCAATCACATTAGAGAAAATTTCTGAAAAATAAAAAAGGTGTATTGCTGAGTGGTAGGGAAAGGAAACAAAGTACTTTAGCTCTACTTTTAGAAGTGCAAATGGAGACAGAAGGATGAGAATCTGAAGGCCTACTTCTGTTTCTGCCACTACCTGGGAGATACTGGGCAAGGTACAAGTCTCTGGCCTCAGTTTCCTCACCTGTAGAAGGAGGAGGTTCTCAGGAATGCTTTTGGAAATACAGATTTCCAGGCCCCAAGCCTAAAGATCCAGCAGGTCTGGGGTAGGGCCCAGCAGTCTGCATTTTAACATATGCCTTCCTATAACTCTGATGCAGGTGGACCATGGACTACCCCTTGAAAAAAGGCCTATAGAACCTTGGGGTCTTTACAACTCTTACATTCTATTGTAACATCCTTCACTTTAGAGATAAGGATAAACATACACAATTTAACAGAAAGAAAAGTGAAAGTGTTATAAAGTTGTAGTAACAAGAAAATGGGTAGTATCAAGATGAGAGCAGAAATTATATACAGGCCTTAGCAATGAAAAAAATAACATCCTGTTTTTTTTGTTTTACAGAGACAGAGAGAGAGTCAGAGAGAGGGACAGATAGGGACAGACAGACAGAATGGAGAGAGATGTGAAGCATCAATCATCAGTTTTTCGTTATCGTTGCAACACCTTAGTTGTTCATTGATTGCTTTCTCACATGTGCCTTGATCGCGGGCCTTCAGCAGACCGAATAACCCCTTGCTGGAGCCAGCGACCTTGGGTCCAAGCTGGCGAGCTCGGGGTCTCGAACCTGGGTCTTCCACATCCCGGTCGGACGCTCTATTCACTGTGCCACCGCCTGGTCAGGCAGTAACATCCTGTTTTATATTGCATCTGTCTGAAAGCTATCCATATAAAGCAGTGGTTCTTTACTTGGGTTCTATTGAACCCTAGGGGTTCGACGAGTCGGTCTCAGGGGTTTGAAGAAGCCTCTGCCACGGAGGCCAGAATAAAGTAATACTGTAATTTTTTGTGAGTTCATGCCCTATTTTGGTTTTGTTCTTTGAGCAAGGTGATGTTCATGCACGGCTCATTATGTGCACCAGTAATAAAGCGTATACCTATGTCTTGAATTTGGAAAAAAAATCATATTTTATTTATCACTAAAGAAGGGTTTGGTGAATGCGCATATGAAACTGGTGGGTTCGGTACCTTAAAAAAGGTTAAGAACCACTGGTGTAAAGTAATAGATCAGTGTGTTAATTCTGATCATCCGTCTAGGGGTTGTTTAAAAGAATCATGGTGTACAGCCTCTCCATTTGGAGGCATCAAATCCATCCAGGCCAGAGCTTGTTAACATACAGACATCTGGACACTAATCCTAAAGATTTTAACTCTGCCACTCAAGATAGGTCCCAGCCAGAGATGCTAAAGCATCACAAAATTTAAAAATTTGTGCACCACCTGACCAGGCGGTGGCGCAGTAAATAGAGCGTTGGATTGGGATGCAGAAGACCCAGGTTCGAGACCCCGAGATCGCCAGCTTGAGCGTGGGCCCATCTAGCTTGAGCAAAAGCTCATCAGCTTGGACCCAAGGTCACTGGCTCCAGCAAGGGGTTGCTCGGTCTGCTGAAGGTCAAGGCTCATGTTTGGGAAAGCAATCAATGAACACACTAAGGTGTCGCGACGGCAACAAAAACTAATGACCGATGCTTCTCATCTCTCTCCGTTCCTATCTGTCTGTCCCTCTCTGACTCTTTCTCTGTCTGTCAAAAAACAAAACAAAACAAAAAAACTGTGCACCATGTGATTCTTCTGAATAACCCTTTGATCCTCAGTTTTTAAAAAAATTTAATTTGGCTTTGGCTGGGTAGCTCAGTTGGTCATCCCGATATGTCAGTGTTCGGGTTCGATCTCTGGTCAGGGCACGTACAGGAACCAACCAATGAGTCCTTGGGTGAATGGAGCAACAAATCAATGTTTTTCTCTTTCTCTCTAAAATCAATAAAGTTTAAAAAAATAAAATATTTAATTTCTACTTAATTTCCAGATATATCCAGATAATCAATTCATTTTAATTCCTTTAGCTTAAAACTTGTATTATTTCACTCTTGATTGAAAGGCATTTTCCTAAGGCACTCACAAAACTATTAATAAATGAGTTCAGCAAGGTTGTAGCATACAAGATTGATAAAAATCAATTATATATATTATGAATGAACAGTCTGGAGATAAAATTTAAAAAATGTTTTCCATTGATTTCACAGAGAGAGGAAAGGAAAGAGAGAGAAAGAGGGAGGGAAGGAAGGGAGAGAGGGAGGAAAGGAGGGGGTGGGAAGAAAGGAAGAGAAGAGGGGAAGGGAGAGAAGAATCAACTCATTATTTTACTTATTTGTTCCATTTAGTTGTGTACTCACTGATTGCTTCCTCATACATGCCCTGACCAGGCATTGAACCTGTGACCTCAGTGTGCTTTATCCACTGAGCCACCTATCCAGGGATGGAAATAATTTTATTTTTTAAATTCCACTTACAGCCTGACCTGTGGTGGCGCAGTGGATAAAGCGTCGACCTGGGAACACTGAGGTCGCCAGTTCAAAACCCTGCACTGGTCTGGTCAAGGCACATATGGGAGTTGATGCTTCTAGCTCCTCCCCCCTTTCTCTCACTCTCTCTCTCTCACTCTGTGTCTCCTCTCTAAAATGAATAAATAAAAATAAATTTAAAAAATTCCACTTACAATAGCATCAAAAAAATAATTTTTAAAAAAGAAAGAAGTGCAAGCCTGACCAGGTGGTAGCACAGTGGATAGAGCGTCGGATTGAAATGCGAAGACCCAGGTTCGAGACCCCGAGCTCGCCAGCTTGAGCGCGGGCCCATCTGGCTTGAGCAAAAGCTTGCCAGCTTGGACCCAAGGTCACTAGCTCCAGCAAGGGGTTGCTCGGTCTGCTGAAGGCCTGCGGTCAAGGCACATGTGAGAAAGCAATCAATGAACAACTAAGGTGTTGTGACGGCAACGAAAAACTAATGATTAATGCTTCTCACCTCTCTTCGTTCCTGTCTGTCTGTCCCTATCTATCCCTGTCTCTGTCCCTGTTTAAAAAAAAAAAAAAGTGCAAGACACATACTCTGAAAACCCCATAACATAACTGAAAGAAATTTATTAAGATCTAAATAAATGGAAAGACATCCCATGTTCATAGATAGGAAATGTTATGATGGCATCACTCCCCAAAATGATCTACACACTAAATGCAACCCTTTCAAAATCCCAGCTGGCTTTTTGCAGAAATTGGAAAGCTGACCCTAAAATTCATTAGGAAATGTAAGGTTTCCAGAATAGCCAAAAGAATCTGAAAAAATAACAGGCATGGAGGTCCCACACTTCCCGATTTTCAAATATTACTAGAAAGCTACATAATTAAGACTGTAGTTAAGGACAGACACAGAATAGAGAATCCAGAAATAAATCTTTGCATTTCAGGTCCATAGCAAATTAGTGGTTGTTTGGGGCTGGAGGGAAGGGAGAATGAAGAGTGACTGGGGCCTGACCAGGCGGTGGCGCAGTGGATAAAGCACTGGACTGGGATGTGGAAGGACCCAGGTTCGAGACCCCAAGCTCGCCAGCTTGAGCGCGGGCCCATCTGGCTTGAGCAAAAGCTGGCCAGCTTGGACTCAAGGTCGCTGGCTCCAGCAAGGGGTTGCTTGGTCTGCTGAAGGCCTGAGGTCAAGGCACATGTGAGAAAGCAATCAATGAACAACTAAGTTATCGCATGTCGCAACGGCAACGAGAAACTGATGATTGATGCTTCTCATCTCTCTCTGTTCCTGTCTGTCTGTCCCTATCTATCCCTCTCTCTGACTCTGTTTCTGTTAAAAAAAAAAAAAAAAAAAAAAGAGTGGGAATGGGACCTGGGTTTCTTTTTGAAGTGATGGACATGGACTAGAATTTCTGGACATAGATGCAGAACTCAATATACTAAAACCCACTGAATTTAACACTTTAAAAGGGTAAATTATGTGGTACGTGAATGATACCAATAAAGCTATATTTTTTAATGACAAAATAGTAGATCACCTTCTATGTCCAAGTATAGAATAAGACTTGGCAGATGAAAGTCAATATGCTATTCAACTTTCAACTAGCCAACTTACCCTGAATAGAATAAATAAAACCACCTGCAACTCCCTCCACACCTTCCATGAATTCATGAGGCAACGCTCCCTCTCCAGCCTGAAAGAAATAAGAATGCAAGTGCTCAGTGTTTCATTACAAAGATCCACTCCCTATATTTAAAACTGATAGGCAGAGTTCATACAGACTCCACAACAGCTAATCCACCCGAGTTGCTGGCATACTACAGGTATGGTCAGCGGGTAATGTCGGTGTCCTCTGGATTCTGTTGTCTCATCAGTTACACATCAGGTATATGCAGCAGTCCATGAAGTGTTCAGAATTCCAACTTACACAGAATCATATACATATATACATATACTATGTATATTTTATTAGCAAGAGAAACAGAGACAGAGAGACAGAAAGACAGAAACGGGGAGAGATAAAAAGTATCAACTCATAGTTGCAGCACCTTAGTTGTTCATTGATTGCTTTCTCACATGTGCCTTGACCGCGGGCCTTTAGCAGACTGAGTAACCCCCTTGCTCGAGCCAGCAACCTTGGGTCCAAGCTGGTGAGCTTTTAGCTCAAGCCAGATGAGCCTGTGCTCAAGCTGGCGACCTCAGGGTCTAAAACCTGGGTCCTCTGCATCCCAGTCCAACACTGTATCCACTGCGCCACCGCCTGGTCAGGCTAGGCCAGAATATCTTAAACTCGCTATCGTAATAGTACATGATAGTACAAAACCCAATTTTATTTTGCACTGTAACCCCATCACTTAAAAAAAATTATGACCCCTTTTCATTTCTTAGAGATTAAAAATTCTCATGAGTTTGAATATAAGCATGCACAGTTTAAAGTCAGGCTACTGTGCAGAGAAAAGCCCCTCTAAACAAATGGTTCAGAGAGGCCCTCCTGATTTCTGATGCTGTTCAGGTGTTCAGAGACCACTGCACCGGCAGACAACAAGTCTTGCTTCCTCTTAGCACTGCAGGCTCTTTAGTGCGAGAGATTACACAACACCCTTGCTCAGAGTGTGGCGACACAGCGGTGTGGTATGGACCCAGCACACCCACAAGGGGACCGAGGGGCCTCCCTGTTGCAGCATGCTCACAGCGCTTCTTCTCACCCCACCTACCAAGGCTACTCTGCCCACTCTTCCTCTTCAGACAGACCTTTCAGCAGGGCTGTATAGGTGAGACTGTATCCTGAGGTGACTGTTATAACTTGTCATCTAATTTTTTTTTAAGTGAGAGGAGGGGGAAATAGACACCTGCGTGCGCCCCAACTGGGATCCACCTAGCAACCCATGTTTGGGGTGAATGCTCAAATCAACTGAGCTGTCCTCAGTGTCTGGGGCCGATGCTCCAGCCAAATGAACCACTAGCTGTGGTAAAGAGGGAGAGAAGGGGAAGAGGTAAGTGAAAGAAGCAGATGGACTGAACCCAGGACAACTGTATCCACTGAACCAACCAGCCAGGGCCAAATATCACACTTCTTAAAATGTACCAATCCTTTAATTTTTATTATTATTATTTTTTACAGGGACAGAGAGAGTCAGAGAGAAGGATAGATAGAAACAGACAGACAAGAACGAAGAGACATGAGAAGCATCAACCATCAGTTTTTTGTAGCAACACCTTAGTTGTTCATTGATTGCTTTCTCATATGTGCCTTGACCGTGGACCTTCAGCAGACCGAGCAACCCCTTGCTCAAGGCAGCCACTTTGGGTCCAAGCTAGTGAGCTTTTTCTGCTCAAACCAGATGAGCGACCTCGGGGTCTTGAACCTGGGTCCTCCGCATCCCAGTCTGATGCTCTATCCATTTTACCTGACCAGCCACTGCCTGGTCAGGTAAAATGTACCAATCTTAAGGCAAAACTAAACAGGGTGGGAAAAAGTAGGTTTATAGTTGTTCACATGGAAAATACAATAATTAATAATAATACAATAAACTGTTTCACATACAACTGTAAACCTACTTTTGCCATACCCTGTATTTACTGACACACCTTTTTTGAAAAATTTGGGGTCTAAAAACTGGGTGCATCTACTACAGTGGTTGTAGATTTTTTTACTTGCATTTCCCACTTGCCCATGCTTGTTTTTGCGCTCATTGTTGAAGACAGTGATTCATCATCAGACACAGATGAGGACAAGCTAATGGACAGGAGTTTTGACAATGATGAGGAGTTGTATGAATTTAATGATGAATAAAATTTGAGTTCAATAACTTTACGTAATATATTCTTTTTTCAAATTTTAGGCCCCAAAATTGAGGTGCATCTTATACATGGGAACATCTTATACATGGGGTAATACGGTACTAATAGTGGAATTACAAAATCATAGAACTTTCGAGTTTAAAATAAATTTTTTAAAGACTTTATTGATTTTAGAGAGGAGAGAGAGGGGTAGGGGAGAGAAAGAGAGAGAGAGAGAGAGAAATGAGGGAGAAGCAAGAAGCATCAATTCCTATATGTGCCTTGACCAGGCAAGCCCAGGGTTTCAAACCAGGGACCTCGGCGTTCCAGATCAACACTTTATCCACTGTGCTACTGCATGCAGGTCAGGTGAACTTTTGAGTATTTAATCTTTACTATGGTGCCCTGGCCAGATAGCTCGGTTAGCTAGAGCATCATTCCGAAGCACAGAGGTTGCCAGTTCGATCCCTGGCCAGAGCACACACAGGAGCAGATTAGATTGATGTTCCTGTCTCTCCCTCTCTGCCTTCTCCTCTCTAAAATCAATAAAATAAACATTAAAAAAAATATTTACTATGGTGACTACACAATATTTTCTAGTGTGTATGTGCTAAAACACAAAATTGCTTGTTCTATTTTGTCTGGGTTGTAAAAATAAATTTTAAAACATTGTTATGTATTAAAAAATACTTAAGCCTGACCTGTGGTGGCGCAGTGGATAAAGCGTCGACCTGGGAACACTGAGGTCGCCAGTTCAAAACCCTGCACTGGTCTAGTCAAGGCACATATGGGAGTTGATGCTTTCAGCTCCTCCCCTCTTTCTCTCTGTCTCTCTCTCTCTCTCTTACTCTCTGTCTCTTCTCTAAAATGAATAAAATAAAATAAAAAATTTAAAAAAAAAATTAAAAAAAAAAAAACTTAAGTATGTTAAACATGACTTACTGTAATGACTTTCAGAACTCCTCCTCCGTCATTGACCGTCACTTTGCGGAGATTTCTTGACAGAAGGCCTTGGAGGTCTTGGCTCTCCCACACAATTATACCTTCAAAGCTCTTTTGTGAAAGATGAATAGTGAGTCATTTCTTTATAGCTGTTAGGTTTTAAGTAAGTTTTTAAAGAAAACAGATTTTTTTCTTAAGACACATTAGTTAAAATTTTTATCCCACAACTAACATACCATTGTGCTGGGTATTTTTTCTTCTTTTTAATTTTAGTGAGAGGAGGGGAGGCAGAGAGAGACTCCTGCATGTACCCCTCCCTACCAGGATCCACACGGCAAGCCCACCAGGGGGGCGATGTCTGCCCATCCGAGCCCAACTGGGACCATTTTTTAGCACCTGAGGCAGAGACCATGGAGCCCTCCTCAGTGCCTGGGGCCAACTCTCTCCTATCAAGACTTGGCTACAGGAGGGGAAGAAAGAGATCGAGAGGAAGGAGAGGGGGAGGGGTGGAGAAGCAGATGGGAGCTTCTCCTGTGTACCCTGGCCGGGAATTGAACCCAGAACTTGTACACACTGGGCCAACGCTCCACCACTGAGCCAACTGGCCAGGGCCTTTGTTGGTTTTTTCAAATACACATCTAAGAAAACAAAAGGAGTATACAGACAACTTTGCAGACTGCTGTTTGCTACCTCCCCTAAGTCAAAGACATTTCCTCCAGCTGCTGCAGCTGCCAGCCTTCTTGTTTAGGTTTGTGTAGCATGCCAGACGTTTCTCTGCCATCAGCCATTCGGGCACTACCAAGTCATGTGAGGCATGTTTCAGTGTCAAGGTTTATTTTCACCTAATAATTTGTTGCTGTTTTTATTTAAAATAAATTCTCAGAAGTGAAATTACTAGGACGAGAGACATATTTTATATGGATTTTGGTATATAGTGCCAAACTGCTTTTCAAAAGCAAATTCTACCTGATCAGTGGTGGCGCAGTGGACAGAGTGTTAACCTGAGAGACTGACATCCTGGTTCAAAACTTTGAGGTTGCCGGCCTGAGCACAGGCTCATCCGGCTTGAGTATGAGATCACCGACATGATCTCATGATCAGTGGCTTGATCCCAAAGGTGGCTGGCTTAAGGAAGGGATCATTGGCTTTGCTGGAGCCCCCGAGACATGGCACATATGAGAAGCAATCAATGAACAACTGAAGTGAAGCAACTATGAGTTGATGCTTCTCATCTCTCTCTCTTCCTCTCACTTAAAAAAAGCAAATTATACTAATTGATAGTGTCATTAACAATTTATGTACATGTCAATTACACTGTATTCTTCCCAATATGGGATATTAGTAAAAGAAAATTAGTTGCATTAAAAAATGATTCCTGGCCCTGGCTGGTTAAGTGAATAGAGCATCGGCCTGCTGTACTAATATCTGGATACAATTCCCATTCAGAGTACACAGGAGAAGCCACTATCTACTTTTTTCTTCCTCCCTCTCCCCGTTCTCTCCCTCTTTTTCTCCTGCAACCAGTGGTTAAATAGGTTTAAATGTCAGCCACAGGTGCTGAGGATAGTTTGGCTGGTCCTAGCATCAGCCTCAGGTGCTAAGAATAGCTATCTCTGTTAACTCAAGTATTGGCCCCAGATGGGGGTTGCTGGATGGATCCCGGTTGGAGCACATGGGGAATCTTTCACTATCTCCCTTCCTCTCACTTGGAAAAAAAAAGAAATAAAACAAATGATAAGAAAAAAAAATCCTCATTTAATTCTTTAGATTTCTAGTGCTGTAGAGGAATTATATAGTCTTTTCTGGGCATTGCTTTGTCATGTTTCTTTGCCATTTAGTTACTGAATCTTATATTTTTCTTATTCATCTCTGTGAGCTTTTAAATAAATAATCTTGTGTATATTTTGTTAAAAACATTTCTTCAGAATCGTTTGCCATTTATTATGTTTTTTTAAGTCTAAAAGTCTATAAGTTTTATCTTGTTTAATCTGACAAGCTTTTCCTTTGTGATAATTGCTATTAAATTCTGAGTTTAGGAAGTTACATTCCCCTTCCTCAAGGTTTGATAAACATTTAAATTCTACTGTCTTCTAATTTCTCTCTGGGTTCCATTTTTAGTACCTCTGCCCAGCTGACTCTCATTTCAGCCCAGGTCAGTTTCACGCCATCTCCCCAGAGAGGCCTTCTCCACAAGTGCCAACCAAGCCAGCCAGCTTCCAATTTCTGTCACATCAATTGTTTTAATTTCACTTTGCACTCTCACTCGTAGTTCCTGTTTACTTTTCTATTGTCAAACCCACTGCTTCCGCTAGCACAGGGGTCCCCAAGCTACGACCCAAGGGCCACATGCGGCCCCCCTAAGGCCATTTATCCGCCCCCGCTGCACTTCCGTAAGGGGCACCTCTTTCATTGGTGGTCAGAGAGAGGCGCACAGGATGCATCCACACCCATAGTTCACATTGAAATACTGGTCATTTGGTGATTTAAATTTACTTGTTATTTTAAATACTGTATTTGTTCCCATTTTGTTTTTTTACTTTCAAGTAAGATATATGCAGTGTGCATAGGGATTTGTTCATAGTTTTTTTTATAGTCCAGCCCTCCAATGGTTTGAGGAACAGTGAACTGGCCCCCTGTGTAAAAAGTTTGGGGACCCCTGCACTAGAATGAAAGGACCATCATGGCAGGACCACTATTTCCCCAGCACCCAAATGGCCTGACATACAACCAGCACTCAAAAATATATACTTAATGTTGAATTCAAAATCAACTAGAATTAATTCTGGTGTAGAGGACGAGATAAAAGACACAGTTTTGGCCCTGGCCAGTAGGCTTAGTGATAGAGCTTCAGCTCAGCATGTGGATGTCCTGGGTTCAATTCCCAGTCAGGGCACACAGGAGAAACGACCATCTGCTTCTCCATTCCCTCCTCTCCCCACGCCCTTTCTCTCTCTCTCTTCCCTTCCCACAGCCAAGGATTGATTCTAGCACATAAGCCCTGGGAGCTGAGGTTGGCTCTGTGGAGCTTCCGCCTCAGGCACTAAGAACAGCTCAGTAGCAAGCACGAGCCACAGAGGAGCAGAGCATCGGCCCCAGATGGGGATTGCCAGGTGGATACCAGTAGTGGTGCATGTGGGAGTCTGTCTCTGTATCTCTCCTTCTCTCACTTGGAAAAAGAAGAAGAAAAAAAAACAATAATATAAAATTTTCACCTATTAAAATTAAGAGAGAAGTACTTTACAATAAGTCTCACTTAGCAACCATAACAATACAAAATCAAATTTCTCCAATAAGCTAAGCCAATGGTTTGTAAGCTTTTTTAAACAATAAAACTTCTCTACTAAAACATTAAAAAACTGGAAAAAAAAAAGGAGTCTGTCACTTCATATTCAGCTAATGTACCTTAACCTTTATTATCAGTGATGCTCCTGATGCACTAGGAGGTGCTATAGGGCTCCTTAGGGTAGATCCTGCACACAACTTGGGCCACTTTTCCTAACCTTTAAAATCGAGGAAATGGACTGACCAGGCGGTGGTGCAGTGGATAGAGCATCAGACTGGGATGCGGAGGTCCCAGGTTTGAGACTCCAAGGTCGCCAGCTTGAATGCAGGCTCATCTGGCTTGAGCAAAAAGCTCACCAGCTTGGACCCAAGGTCACTGGCTTGAAAGGAGTTACTCGGTCTGCTGAAGGCCCGCGGTCAAGGCACGTGTGAGAAAGCAATCAATGAACAACTGTGTTGCAACAAAAAACTGATGATTGATGCTTCCCATCTCTCCACTCCTGTCTGTCTGTACCTGTCTATCCCTCTCTCTCTCTCTGTCCCTGTAATAAATAAATAAATAAATAAGTAAGTAAGTAACTAAAATAAAAAACAAAAATAAAAAAAAATCGAGAAAATGATACCTAACTCATAGGGCTGTTTTGAGAATTAGTAATACTGTATACAACATAGGTTCTCTGCTCAGCAAAACAGAGCTTATCACCAACAGAGAACACAGAGGTGAACTCCCCTTTAAGATTCCATTTTCCTATCTTTGAAATAGGTGCAGATCATGTCTATACTTTCCCTATGTGGCCTTAATTCTCTACTGAACTTGATACTAAACCTCAATTCTGTAAAAACAAAAAACGCTCTCACTAACAGATATAGACACAAAGGAAAAGAAGTTACTAAGAAGAAATATACCAAAATGTGGCCCTGGCTAGTTGGCTCAGTGGATAGAACATTGGTCTGGCTTATGGATGTCCTGGGTTTGATTACCGGTCAGGGCACACATGAGAAATGACCATCTGCTTCTCCTTCTCCCCCTCTTACTCTCTCGACTGGTTTGAGCATCAGCTGCAGGTACTGAAGATAGGTTGGTTGGTCCAAATGCGTCAGCTTTGATGCTAAAAATAGCTTGGTTGATTCGAGCATCGGTCTCCGATGGGTTGCTGGGTGGTTGGATTCCCATTGGGGCGCATGTGGGAGTCTGGTTTACTATTTCTCCTCCTCTAACTTAAAAAAAAAAATTACCGCCTGACCTGTGGTGGCGCAGTAGATAAAGCATCGACCTGGGAACACTGTGGTCGCCAGTTCAAAACCCTGCACTGGTCTGGTCAAGGCACATATGGGAGTTGATGCTTCTAGCTCCTCCCCCCTTTCTCTCTCTCTCTCTCTCTCACTCTGTCTCCTCTCTAAAATGAATAAAATAAAAAAATTTTTTTAAAAAATTGAGAAGTCCTTCTAAAAAAAAACTTACCAGATATGTTGGAAATAGTTAGATGACATCATATTCTTTTAACTTTTCTGTATTTTTGTCAAGTTTTCAACAGCAAATATTTTCATACTTTTACAGTCATGAAAAAATTTGTTTAAACAAATACACAGCTAAGTAAATATGGGGTCAATCTTTCAGATATGAAACATTACTTAAAACTTTTGATCGTCTACTATGTACCAGGGTGTAGGCAGTGTGTTTGAAGACTTTAAAAAGAAATGAAACAATTTCCCCAAATATTCATAATATATTATTAATAGTATCAGTAATGATGGGAAGTTATTCTGTTTGGGAAGGTCAGACAGAATTTCAAATGACTAAGAGAGCTAAGTCTTGAAGGAATCTGAGTCAGAGAAGTGAGAGGCAGATAAAATAACATCAACAAACACAAGGTTGGACCAGCACTGCGTATTCAGCCAAACATTAAGTAGCTCAGTATTGCTGAGGAAAAGAGAGGCAGAAAGCAGGCTGAAGGTCAGCTGTCTGCTATAATAGACAGTCTGTCTTTTACCTAGAAGGTGGTAAAGTTGCAAGCAAAAGAGTGACAGCTAAATTTGTAACTTTGGAAACATCACTCCAATAATGAAATGGTATCAGAGCAGAGATTGGTAGGGAAAGAAGCAATTGGTCTATTTATAAAAGTGCACATCTGAAAAGCATGTACTTATCATTTAGAAATTAAGACTGCCCTCTGAAAACTAAAGACATAAATAAAAGGAAAAATATTCTGTGCTCCTAGATTAGAAGAATGCTGTAAAAAAATGGCCATACCACCCAAAGCAATCTACAGATTCAATGCAATGGCTATCAGAATTTTTTATTTTTTTTTAATTTATTCATTTTAGAGGAGAGAGAGTGAGTGAGAGTGAGAGAGAGTGTGTGTGTGTGTGAGAGAGAGAGAGAGAGAGAAGGGAGGGAGGAACAGGAAGCTTCAACTCCCGTATGTGCCTTGACTGGGCAAGCCCAGGGTTTTGAACCGGCAAACTCAGCATTCCAGGTCGATGCTTTATCCACTGGTCCACCACAGGTCAGGCGCTATCAGAATTTCAATGGCATTTTCACAGAAATAGAACCAATAATCCTAACATTTGTATGGAACCACAAAAGACCCTGAATAGCCACAGCAATCTTGAGAAAGAGGAAGCTAGAGGCACCATGCTTCCTCATTTCAAACTATATCCCAGAGCTATAGCAATCAAAATAGTATGGTACTGACAAGACAGACACCTCAATCAGTAGAAAAGAATAGAGCCCAGAAATAAACTCATGCATGTATGGTCAATTAATTTGTAACAAGGAACCAAGAATATACAACAGGGAAAGGACAGTCTCTTCAAATGGTGCTATGAAAACTGAACAGATACATGCAAAGAATCAAATAGGAACACTGTATTACAGCATACATGAAAATCAACTCAAAGTGGATTAATGAACTGAATATACGAGCTGAAACCACACAATTCCTAGAAGAAAACGTAGGCAGTAAGCTCGTTGACATTGTTCATAGCCATGATTTCTTTGGATTTGACACCAAAAGCAAAGGCACAAAAGCAAAAATAAACAAGTGAGACTACATCAAATTAAAAAGCTTCCTTCCGCCCTGCAACCGAAATCATCAACAAAATGAAAAGGCAGCCTACTGAGTTTTGAAGGAATCTGAGTGGAAGAAAATATTTGTAAATCATGTATCTGATAAGAAGATATCCAAAATATACAAAGAATACATACAACTCAATAGTAAAAAAAGAAAAATCTGATTAAAAAACAAAAGAGGATGACATACAGAACTAACAAGTACATGAAAAGATACTCAACATCATTAAAGCCACAATGGGATATCAGTTCCTGTCAGAATGGTTATTATAAAAAAGATAAGAAGTAACAAATGCTGGTGAGGATGTAGGAAAGGGAACCTTCATGCACTGATGGTAGGATTGTAAAATGATGCAGCCACTGTAGAAACCAGTGTGGAGGTGCCTTGAAAACTTAGAAATACCACAGGATCTAGCAATTTCACTTTTGGGTTGGGTATTTATTTAAAAGAAACAAAAACACTAAATTGAAAAGTTACATGCACCCCCATGCTCCCTGTGACATCATTTATAATAGCCAAGACAGTCTACTGATGGATGAATGGCTAAAGAATTTTGATACATATGTGTGTGTGTGTGTATGATGGTATATTATTCAACTATTAATATAAGAAAATCTTATAATTTGCTACAACACAGATGGACTTTGAGGGCATTATGCTAAGTGAAATTAAGTCAGACAGAAATAAATCAGATAAACATTGTACCATATAATCACACTTTTATGTGAAATCTAAAATTAAGGGGGAAAAAACAAAAACAAACTCTTAGATCAAGAACAGATGGGTGACCTGACCAGGTGGTGGCACAGTGGATAGAGCGTCAGACTGGGATGCAGAAGACCCAGGTTCGAGACCCCAAGGTCGCCAGTTTGAACGCAGGCCCATCTGGCTTGAGCTAAAGCTCGCCAGCTTGGACCCAAGGTCGCTGGCTCCAGCAAGGTGTTGCTTGGTCTGCTGAAGGCCCGCGGTCAAGGCACATGTGAGAAAGCAATCAATGAACAACTAAGGTGTCGCAACGGCAATGAAAAACTAATGACTGATGCTTCTCATCTCTCTCTGTTCCTGTCTGTCTGTCCTTATCTATCCCTCTCTCTGACTCTCTCTCTGTCCCTGTAAAAAAAAAATAAAAAGACAGATGGGTGGCTGCCAGAGGTGGGGGTGGGCAAAATGGGGGCGGGGTTAAGGTGGTCAAGACACAAATTTCTAGTTATAAAATATGTCCTGAAAATGTAATGTACAGCATGGTGACTATACTTAATACTATTCTATGGTATATTTAAAAGTTGCTGAGAGTAGATCTCAAAAGTTCTTAAACAAGAAAAAGAATTATAGCTGACTAGGTGGTGGCACAGTGGATAAAGCTTCTTTCTGCCTGGGACACAAAGGACCCAGGTTCAAAACCACAAGGTCACCGGCTTGAGTGCGGGCTCATCTGATTTGAGAGTAGGCTCACCAGCTTGAGCACAGGGGTGCTGGCTTGAGCATGGGATCATAGACAAGACCCCATGGTCACTGGCTTTAGCAAGGGGTCACTGGCTCAGCTGGAGCCCACCAGTCAAGGTACATACAAGAAGCAATCAGCCTGACCAGGCAGTGGCGCAGTGGATAGAGCGTCGGACTGGTATGCGGAAGACCCAGGTTCGAGATCCTGAGCTCGCCAGCTTGAGCGCGGGCCCATCAGGTTTGAGCAAAAGCTCGTCAGCTTGGACCCAAGGTCGTTGGCTCCAGCAAGGGGTTGCTCGGTCTGCTGAAGGCCCGCGGTCAAGGCACACAGGAGAAAGCAATCAATGAACAACTAAGGTGTTGCGACGGCAATGAAAAACTAATGATAGGTGCTTCTCGCCGCTCTTTGTTCCTGTCTGTCTGTCCCTATCTATCCCTCTCTCTGACCCTGTAAAAAAAAAAGAAGCAATCAATGAACTAAGGTGCCGCAACGAAGAATGAATGCTTCTCATCTCTCTCCCTTCCTAACTGTCCCTGTCACTTAAGAAGAAATTATAACTGGCCTGACCTGTGGTGGTACAGTAGATAAAGCGTCGACCTGGACCGCTGAGGTCACCAGTTCAAAACCCTGCACTTGTCTGGTCAAGGCACATATGGGAGTTGATGCTTCCTGCTCTTCTCCCTACCCTCACTCTCTCTCCTCTCTAAAATGAAAAAGAAATTTAAAAAAAGAAATTATAACTGTGTGGTTACAGATATCAATCAGACTTACTGTGATCATTCTGCAATACATATACAAATATCCATTATACAGCTGAAACTGTTTCATGTCAATCATTATTATTAATTTTTAAATATTTTTTTAAATTGATTTTAGAGAAAGGGGGAAAACTAGAGATAAACATCTGTTGCTGCATTTGCCCTGACTGGGGATCGAACCAGCAACCTCTGTGCTTCAGGATGATGCTCTAACTCAGGGGTAATAAATCTTTTTATACCTACCGCCCATTTTTGTATCTCTTTTAGTAGTAAAATTTTCTAACCGCCCACCGGTTCCCCAGTAATGGTGATTTATAAAGTAGGAAAGTAACTTCATTTTATAAAATTTATAAAGCAGTTACAGCAAGTTAAAGCATGCAATAATAATTACTTACCAAATACTTTATGTTGGATTTTCGCTAAGTTTGGCAGAATAAATCTTTATAAAACAACTTACTATAGTTAAATCTATCTTTTTATTTATACTTTGGTTGCTCCGCTACCGCCCACCATGAAAGCTGGAACGCCCACTAGTGGGCTGTAGGGACTAGGTAGACTACCACTGCATCTAACTAATGGAGCCATCTGGCCAGGGCTATCAATTATACCTCAATAAAAAATGGAAAAGATTGCTCTCTGAATTGAACTAATTAAATCTTTACATTAAAGGAAATAATGTTTCTAATAACTAGGAAGAGCTCTAAGATTGAAGTTTAATTAGCAAAATCAATACCTTCAACAATGTATCTATTGGCCATTACAGGAAAGCAGTTTAAGAGAAATGTTGGCAATATAGCTAGCTATGTGCAAGGGGAGACTCAGTAATTGAAAGACATGTAACACTCTCCTCCCACTTTTGCAATTAAATTCAATGCCCAAACCAAGCATGGTTCATACTGTTTTTTAAAAAGGTGCCTGACATACCAACAAGGATGTTCCTTGATAGGGATCATGAACTTTTAAATCACTCTAATAAGCTAACACCCCTTAAAGATGGATGAACTGATGTTCTGGTTTATACACTGATCTGCGAATTTATATGACGTCACTCAGTGAGAATCTGATCATCTCTAAGTGAATTAACTGGAAGGTCAGTGTTAGGATCTGAAAGCTAAGTCCCAGACCCTTGGCCTTGTGAGGTTACTTTGGGTTCATCATGTCTTTCTCCTAGAAGGCACAACTTCTTGCCCTTTTTATACTTTTCTTTTGTCTAAAACGTCAATAATCATAGCTTAGAAGAACTGACACCAAATATGTTTAGGAGAAAGAACTGACAGGGTTTCATGAATGCTCAGATAGGAGAGCTGAGGCTATATCCCATGCTTCTGGTTTGGGTGCGTGAGAAAAAGGAGACCTATTACCCAAGACTGAACACACAGAAAGTGAGAATGGGTGAGATGAACATGGTGCTCAAACAGAATGCCTACAGGAAACTCAAGCAGAGATGTCCAGTAGGTAGATGATGACATGTGTACAGAGCTCATGAGAGAAATTTGGGCTGCAGACTGAACTGCCCCATGAGCAAAGTACAGTGTGTCCGTAAAGTCATGGTGCACTTTTGAAAAGTGCACCATGACTTTACGGACACACTGTAGTAGTAATTGTATGAACTGCCTAAACAGAATGAATAGAAGGCTGAGAATCAAATCCTAACGACTAATAATTAAGATGGAAGCAAAAGAGGAGATAAAAAAAAGTACACCAGGAAGGACTGGGCCAGACATGGCTGACCCAGAAGAATATACACGACATCAGCCAAGAGGAAACTGATCAACTAGGTAAGAACAGAAAGTGTCCCCTGCAGTTGGCAGTTAGGTCACTGGGAATCTCAGTAACTATTGTTCCTAATGATCAAATGAAAATGCTTCACCTTCAAACTACAAATCTAGAAAACAGATCAAACAAGTAATCCTCTGCCATGGCCACTCAACTGAAACTTGGTATGTGACTTGCTTTTTCATGGTAGCTCTTGCCAACATTCACCTCCATTTTGTGACATGGTCACCACTGAATTTCTGTTCTCACTCCTCTCACACACCTACTTTCTGCTCTTGGATACAAAGTCATCATAAAGGTCAGATGTGAAACAACTCGTTTATGGTGAATCCCTGCTAAGATGGTAAGACCAGAATGAAAGTTAGGAAAACCAGCCTGGTGTAGGTTGGAAAAACGTGATCTTTTATCTGACCCATCACATAAGCAAGCTACCAGCAGCCCTTTCACATAATGTTAATTCTTTCATATCCTATTTTTTATTTGTCATCCAAACCAACAGACTAGCTCAAACACACAGCTGTTTTGTGACTGTAACCAATAACATTTTTGATGGGTTTGAGAAATGACTACATCTGAAGAATGTTTACTTTAATTAAAAAAAAAAAGTGTGTAAGCTTCCACAATGCTAACTAACAATGTCTCTAGTGACTCAGATGAATCAAAGGTCATTTTATTGATACTAGTTTCAGGTTTCAACTGCACTACTGAGGAATTTAAGAAATTAGGGAAATAAATATTTTAAGAGAAACACACAGCAATCTCCATTTAGATCTGTGAGTCCCACAGAGATTTATTGTCAGGGAGCCACATGATGGAAAACACTACCAGAGACATGCTCACTTGATGGGCTACGCTGCTGGCACATGACTCCGGCAGACTGAGTGTGGAGGGGACAAGATGATCATAACCCTTCCTCTCCCTCTCAAAGGGAATGACCCCTTTCCTCCTGTCACTTTCTGCTGACAGGCAGGCACACCACTCTGCACTGTTAGTTTCCTGTGGTAATAAATCTCAATAGGTGTGATGCAACAAAAATGTAAAATTAAACAGTTTCAACAAAAATAGAATTGTAAGAGGAAAAACGTCTTAATTTTTAAGTTTATTTTTCTTTTTTTAAAAGATTTTATTCATTGATTTTATGGGGGGGGGGGGTGAGAAGTACAGTTGCTGCTTGCTTGTTGCTTGCTGTATGTGCCCTGACCAGCCAAGTCCGGGGTTTCAAACCGGCAACCTCAGCATTCCAGGTCGACACTTTATCCACTGCGCCACCACAGGTCAGGCTATTTTTCTTTTCCTTTTTTAATTTTATTCATTTTAGAGAGAAGACACAGAGTGAGTGTGTGTGTGTGTGTGTGTGTGTGTGTGTGAGAGAGAGAGAGAGAGAGAGAGAGAGAGAAAGGGGAGAGGAGCTGGAAGCATCAACTCCCATATGTGCCTTGACCAGACCAGTGCAGGGTTTTGAACTGGCGACCTCAGTGTTCCCAGGTTGACACTTTATCCACTGCGCCACCACAGGTCAGGCCTATTTTTCTTTTTTATAAAGCGAGTATATATTTTTATGGAACACTTAAAAAATAGATACTCAAAAAGAAGAAAATGAAGATGCTCCCAACCCCTGTCCACCCAGTTAATTAACTGCATGTTTTTAAAAGAAAAAATTTAACTCAGAATAAATATACAAGTCAATTTAGCTGAAAGCTTAAGGCAAAATGAAGATCCCAAGGCTACAGGCATTAAAATCACCTGGACTCACGCAGTGTCACCATCAGGGCACATCTGCTTTACCTCTGTCTATACACACACAGAGTTTTCTTTTTTTTTTGTGGCAGAGACAGAGTCAGAGAGAGGGACAGACAGGAAGGGAGAGAGATGAGAAACATCAATTCTTCATTGTGGTTCCTTAGTTGTTCATTGATTGCTTTCTCATATGTGCCTTGACTGGGGGGCTACAGCAGAGTGAGTAACCCCTGGCTCGAGTCAGCGACCTTGGGTCCAAGCTGGCGAGCTTTTGCTCAAACCAGATGAGCCCGCGCTCAAGCTGGCAATCTCGGGGTCTTCTTCCTGGGTCCTTCACATCCCGGTCTGACACTCTATCCACTGCACCACTGGTCAGGCCACACACACTTTCTACTGTTGACTCACTTGAAAGAAAAATGCAGATACCATGGCATTTCACGTTTAAGTACTTCAGCATACACTTCCTAAGAACAAGAGCATTCTAAGGAAAAGTAATATTTTTTGTGGACTAATCAAAATTTGTAATTCTTTCTGTAAAGCTAAGATAATGGAACAGACTTTGTAAAATTGTGATTAGCCTCAAGTATTAAAGCTTAGTTTCTTCCTTTTGTCCCATTTTGTGACTCCTCCATTTTTGTTCTTTTTTTTTTGTATTTTTCTGAAGTGAGAAGCGGGGAAGAGGCAGACAGATTCCCACATGCGCCCAACCAGGATCCACCCGACATGCCCACTGGGAGCCCACCTGGCTCGGCCCCTCTGGGGTGTTGCTTCATTGTGGCTGGAGCCGTTCTAGTGCCTGAGGCAGAGGCCATGGAGCCATCCTCAGCGTCCGGGCCAACTTTGCTCCAGTGGAGCCTTGGCTGAGGGAGGGGACGAAAGAGAGAGAAAGGAGAGGAGGAAGGGTGGAAAAGCAGATGGGCACTTCTCCTGTGTGCCCTGGCCAGGAATCGAACCCGGAACTTTCACATGCTGGGCGGATGCTCTACCGCTTAGCCAACTGGCCAGGGCGTGACTCCCTCTTAAGCAGTGTTTCTCTCCCTTGGGAACACTCGACACTTTGGGTCTGATAACCTGTCGCTGCAGCGGTGTCCTGTGCACTGGAGCATGCTCAGCAGCAGCTGGCCTCCACACTCAGCTGTAACAACTGAGTGTCTCCAGACACTTTTAAATGTCAGGGGAGGGGAGACAAGCATCCCTGCTGGAGAAACACTGCCCTTGAAGATCAGTGCCCTCCAGATCCAGGTCAGCAGCAGCAACAGTAATAAGGACAACACACATGTGTCCTGAATGCTTACTGAATGTGGCAGCATGTTCTGAGCATTCTACATGTATCGGATCAGTCCCTAGAACAACCCTCTGAACTGGGTTGTGTAGCACCTCCATCTACAGACAGGACAGACACAGTGAGTTATGTAGGATGCATAGGTCAGAGACACTGAGTGGCAGAGCAGGGATTCAAATGCACCCATAGGCACCCGCACCCAAACAGGCCCTCACATACTTACTCCTCAATGAATTATTTTTCTCTTTCCTACTCATGCCAACCCTCACATGTCTTTTGTGAAAATTAACCCTACCTACATCAAGCTCACACTTTTCTGTATAGCACCTAACATAAAGCTAGTACTCTTGGTCTCCTTGGAATAACACTAGCACTTTGGAAATCATGTGGCTCTGTCCATACTAGTTCTAAGTAGAAAGAAAGGACTCTCACAGATGACTTGCTTCAATCCTGAAGGAGCTTCCCAATTAGTTAATGTGGGAAAGTAGAGCACAGGCATTGGCTCTCCTGCCCACATCAGGTGCTTGCAGGGCAGGGGTTGGCACACTGCGTCTTCATACAGACACAGTGCGTGGCACATACTAAGTTCTCAATACTTCCTGAGCAAATGAATAAACACACCAAAGAACTGCTCTGTTCAAACCTGATGTCAACACTTGGTCAACACCACTTAGCTGAGCACTACTTTTAGTTACAAGGAAGAGCTGTCTTTGGTGCTCTATCCCTGACTTCATATGTGCAATTTACAAAGAACACAGGAGACAGCCATTCTCATATAATGGTGGTAGTTATCTAAGATGCTAGAAGCTGCTGAACTGTTGTCCAGAAAGAAACCATATGCCTGGACTGAAAACAGCCTGGAAAGGCTGAGGTTGATGATGAAGGCCTGTTCCTGCCGCTGTGTAATATTCTGCAACCATACTGTGGCTTAACTGTAGGACTGATGAGGGCATCTGCAGTTGAGGTGGCTGCCAGCACACATCTACTTAAGACTGGACCCAGAAGGTTGCAGTTATGTCCTAAGATATTCTTCACAATGTTGAGAAGTGGCCCATCTCTTTGCCATTATGTGGTCTTTACCCCCCACCCCCACTCTTTAGGTAAGTAAACTACTGAATGTATTCAAATGGTATCTGTGCCTAGTCTTTCTGAATCCATACCTGTTACTACTTGTCGTCATTAACACAGCCATACAGCTCTCTACTCCACTAACTCAACCCTGGTAACAGGCAATGCTTTTTTCTTTATTTCTTTTTTTTTAAGTGAAAGGAGGGGAGATAGTGAGGCAAACTCCCTCATGTGCCCCTATCGGGATCTATCTGGCAACACTGTCTTGAGCTAATGCTCGAGTACTGAGCTATTTTTAGTGCCTAAGTCTCACGCACTCAGATCAACTAAGCCAACCTCAGCACCAGGGGCCACACTCGAACCAATAGAGCCACTGGCTATGGAAAGGGAGGAGGCAGAGATGGGGGAGAGGGAGGAGAGTGAAGTGGATGGTCACTTCTCATGTGAGCCCTGACCAGGAAATCAAACCCAGGATGTCCATACACTGAGCCAACATTCTATCCACTTGAGCCACTGGCCAGGGCCCAGACAATGCTCTTCAAAGAGTGGTTTTGAAACCTTGGAGGCATGATGAAGCTCCCTGGAAGTATAAACACGGAATGCGACACTTCAGCACATCCCAGTTGGTGGCCTCCTCTGTATACCACCCTGGAGAGCCATCCTGAACAGCAGAGTATCAAGCGTCTGGCCCTGAAAGTGCAGCCCAGGAGTGCAAGGGGCTGCACCAGTACTCCAGTCTTCAATCCACCTGTACCTCTGGCAAGATGAACTGTTCCACAGGCTTATACCACAGCTTGTTCACCTGCACACCACAGCTTGGAGGACTAAAGCGAGCAATGAAGAGGGCCTCCTAAATGCGGAAGGGGGAGACAGGAACAAATACTTCATGTTAAACATTGCATATGTTAACAAGTCTTCAAATATCCTGCACGGTCAGCTAAATCCTCAGTGGCCCCAAACTTGGGTTTCTAACATTGTTCTACTGTGGTTTAGGTGTCATTTGTTTTTTCTAGTGCAATCATGGTTATTAAATGAAGTTACTTAAGATAATCAAAGTTGTCATGAAGTTCTGAAACCCTGAAAATAATCCATATAACCTTAAAGAACCCACCTTGAAATGAGAAGCATAAGAGGAAGGGCAAGGTACTGGTAAATTAAGCCAACTTATTAGGTTTAACCCCAAAGGGTCAAGAAGAAATTGAAATATCACAGATTTCTACATGGAACAAAGGTATTCTGGAACCCCCTTCAAAAAGAACCTTTAGAGGAAAGAAAGAAACAAAGAAAGGGAATATAAAAAAGCATGATTCTCAGGTCTGTTTTCTTGGGTCCTTTCCAGTTACTTTTAGGCAAGAACATTTTCTCTTCTCAGGCCTATTCTTACAGACCAATTTACCACAGGGGAACTGTTAAAAATCTGAAGTCCATGTGGAAGATCGGAAGTAAGGGGGTTTTAGGTGGATTTTGTGTATTTCTTTCATTAGCACCAGTTCTTGGCAATGTGGTGGTAATACATTTTGCATTTTGACTACCTGTGAACCAATTAGCATTCACTTTAGACTAGGCCTTCTTTGAGGACAAAGATTAATTTCTCCTCAGCTAAAAATATGGCTACTAAAAGTTAAATCAACATGATCAAAATATTGCACATCTGAACCAAACTACCTAACAACTCAAACATTATTAATACTTAAAAAAAAATGACATATACCAGGGGTTCCCAAACTACGGCCCGTAGGCTGCACGTGGCCCCCTGAGGACATTTATCCGGCCCCTGCCACACTTCTGGAAGGGGCACCTCTTCCATTGGTGGTCAGTGAGAGGAGCACAGGATGCATCCGCACCCATAGTTCCCATTGAAATACTGGTCAGTTTGTTGATTTAAATTTACTTGTTCTTTATTTTAAATATTCTATTTGTTCCCGTTTTGTTCTTTTACTTTCAAATAAGATATGTGCAGTGTGCATAGGGATTTGTTCATAGTTTTTTTTATAGTCCGGCCCTCCGACGGTCTGAGGGACAGTGAACTGGCCCCTGTGTAAAAAAGTTTGGGGACCCCTGACCTATACTAACACAGTTAAATGTATCAAAGCATATCACTGGAATTCAGAGTATTGCTATTTCAGGTACCTATTTGAACTTCACCACTGAGACTTGTTCCCCTCTCTTATTTTTACACCATTAAGCACATTAACAAACTACATAGATTCTTTAGAGGAAGTAGCAATAGGAAAAACTGCAAAACAAAAATTTAATCTTAAATTGATTTGTATATTTATTCAAAAGATAAAAAATACTGAACAGAGCTCTGCTTCCAATGCAATCAGACCAATTCCTATATAGATAACAACTACGAACATTGAACAAAACAGTTAAGAAAGTGATCTGAAAGCACCAGAATGTGAATAAAGCAGCAGACACCGGAGGAGAATCAATACTGGGGAGAGAAGAAAGGCAGTGGGCATGCTCCCCTCACTCTTCATGGCTCTTTGTCTGAAGGTACACCTTGAGAGGTTAATTAAAAATTTGAATTAAAAACCTGCAGTCTTTTTGGCTACAAAATTAGAGGATAGAGTTGGGGCAAACACATCAGCTAAAAAGTGAAAAGGAAAATCCCAGGAAGGCAAGGGTCACAGAGAAAAAGTCTAAAATTCTTCATACAAATTCTGCCCAAATCTGTGGCTGACTCATGAAACACATATTCAAAATAGTGCCCCAGCAGCCCACACAAGTTCAAAAGAAATGAACAGAGATTGCCACGGCTGTCCACTGCACAGGAGACAGTTTAGTCTGTGTCCAGCTAATTTAACTGCATGCTAAAACAACAACAGCAAAAAAAATCAATACATTTCAAGGACCATAATAGGATCCAGAGATCCTACCATGAATTAGTCACAATCTCTGGGATACAAGTCCAAAATCACTCAATGTGGAACTGGAAAATGATATCCATATTCAAGAGCAAAGATGATAATCAATAAAGACCCCAAGATGACTCAACTATTAGAACAGTCAGAATTTTAAAGCCATTATTATAATTAAGATCAAGGAGGGGAATCAAGATGGCGATGGAGTAGGCGGACGTACCAACTTCCAACTCCCAGAACCAAAGTGGATTATAACTCAATTTTAAGAACCATCATCTGGATAAACCAACTTTGAACTAAACTAAGTGGACTCTTCAACCAAGGAACACTGCAGAAGCCACACTGAGACTGGTAGGAACAGCGAAAACGCGAAGAGGGCTGCCCAGCTCCCCGGAGCAAACGGCAGCCCGGAGAGACCCGCGTGGCGGGAGGAGAGTTTGGCGGAGAGGGAGGGACCTGGGTCCCAGGAACCAAACCCCAGTCTGCAGTCCCAGAGCCTAGAAGAGGCGTATGGACAGTATTGAGAGGTGAAGCAAGTGAGGATACTGTTTGTGAAAAAGAGAGAGTTTTCTCAGACCCAAGAATCTTTTCAAAGGGACAGCGCAGAAACCCTCTCTCACAACCACGCACCCGGGGCTCCGGGGAAAGGGGACAGAGGAGAGGAACAGAGCAGCGGGAACAGAGACTGGACTGAAGGCACAAGAACACTCTGAGGGAAAGCCATCCTGACCCCTGGGCTAAGTCATTTCCCTAATCGAAAACAAATATTTCCCCTGGAACTAGCAACACCAGCAAAGGGAGACAGGACACTAGCCAAACAAACTCTCCCGCGGCAATTAGAGCAGAGCTGCTTAGAGGGAGAAAGCTCCCAAACCTACAGTGTGGAGACTTAAGACACTGCCATCTCTCTGAGCCTTGCTAAAGGGATGTTGGCGGCAGGATGCTGAAAAGCGGTCCTGTCGGCGTGGGCGGAGGCACAACCGACAGCTGCAGGCCGCCTGTTACCCTACTTGTGGGGAAAAATACGGGCAGAGAAAGGCTCTGCAACTCTGCGCAAGCCGGCCCTGACCACGGGGACCAGGCTAGGACCAGGGACGGGTGAGGGGCTCGCGGCTGAGCTCACGCTGCCAAGACCGCCCGGAGGGAGAAACCGCGGTGGGTAGAAATCCTTTGTGCGCGCGAGCGGCTTCCGCGGCTGAGCTCAAGCTACTGGCCCCGCCCGGCGCGAGCGGCATCCGGCTTACGCAGGTGAGCTCACGCTACTGGCCCCGCCCGGCAGGAGCGGCTTCCGTGGCTGAGCTCACGCTACTGGCCCCGCCTGGCTAGAGAAATCCCCGCGGCTGGCCACCCTACGTGCGCGAGCTGGCGCCAAACGTAGGGGCTTGGTAGAGTCCTGATCGATCGGAAGCTAGCAGCTGAGCTAACGCCAGCAAACACGCCCAGCCCAATAAACCGCAGTTTGCGACCCTACGCAGGAGGGCCCCGGCCTCGAGGGCGGGGCTAAATTCTGGACGGGCAAAGGCTCACAGTTGAGAGCACGTCAAAAGCCCCACCCAACCCGCAAAACTGTGGTGAGCAGGCTCTGACTGCAGGGGCTGGGCGTAAATCTTCTGGAAACAGGCTGATCCCGCAGCTGAGCAAGGGTTCTCACCTCTGCCCTAGGTACAAAGGCTTGTGGCTTGAGCGACAGCCCCTCCCGCGGAGGAGAGGTGGAAATCATAGCAACAGCCGTGGTAGGCTGTCGTTGGCAACGCCCATACCCAATCACCCTAGGCAACAGTAGAGGGGGTGGCAGGCCTGCAGACAGACCACACCTAGAGAACACAAAGGGAACACCTACTGGACTCCAGTGCCCACAACTTGCCTATACACAGATAAAATGGGCAGGCAGAGGAATGCAAACCAAATGAATCAAGAGAAATCCCCAGAGAAGGACCTGAATGAACCAGATATAACCAAATTACCAGAAGCAGAATTTAGAATAATGATAGTTAGTATGTTCAAAGAAATTAGAGCAACAATGGATAGTCACTATGAACACCTAAATAAAGAGATAACAAGTATAAAGAACGAAATTGAAATAATAAAAAAGAATCAAACAGAAATGACAAATACAGTATCAGAACTGAAGACCACAATGAAAGGAATTAAAAGCAGGATGGATCACGCTGAGGATCGAATCAGCGAGTTAGAAGACACAATAAACAAAGGCATAGAAGCAGAAAAGAAAAAGGAAAAGAGACTCAAAAAATGTGAGGAAACTCTAAGGGAGCTCTGTGACAACATGAAGAGAAACAACATTCGCATCATAGGGGTGCCTGAAGAAGAGGAAAGAGGACAGAAAATGGAAACTGTGTTCAATCAAATCATAGCAGAAAACTTCCCTAAATTAAGGCTGGGAAAAATTCCACAGGTTCAAGAAGCACACAGAACTCCATTAAAGAGAAACCCAAAAAGATCTACACCAAGACACATCATAGTTAAAATACCAAAGCGAATGGATAAAGAAAAAATCTTAAAAGCTGCTAGAGAAAAAAAGGCTATCACCTACAAAGGAGCCCCCATAAGAATGACATCGGACTTCTCAACAGAAACACTTGAGGCCAGAAGGGAATGGCAAGATATAATCAAAGTAATGCAGAACAAGAACCTACAACCAAGACTACTCTATCCAGCAAGGCTAACGTTTAAAATTGAAGGAGAAATAAAGAGCTTTCCAGACAAAGAAAGGCTCAAGGAATTCATTAAAACCAAATCAATTCTGCAAGAGATACTACAGGGCCTGTTGTTAACAGTTTAAAGGGAGGAAATAATATAGCAAAAGAAGAATACAGCTTTAAAGAATAAAATGGCAATAAACAACTACATATCAATAATAACCTTAAATGTAAATGGATTAAATGATCCTATCAAAAGACATAGGGTAGCTGCGTGGATAAAGAAACAGGACCCATACATATGCTGTCTACAAGAGACACACCTTAAAACAAAAATGCACATAGACTGAAGGTAAAAGGATGGAAAAAAATATTTCATGCAAATGGAAATGAAAAAAAAGCCGGGGTAGCAGTACTTATAGCTGACAAAATGGACTTTAAAACAAAGGCTGTAATAAGAGATAAAGAAGGACACTACATAATGATAAAGGGAACAATTCAACAGGAAGATATAACTATTATAAATATCTATGCACCAAATATAGGAGCCCCGACATACATAAAGCAGACTTTGATGGACATTAACGGCGAGATTAACAGCAATACTATCATAGTAGGGGATTTCAATACCCCACTAACATCACTGGATAGATCCTCAAGAAAGAAAATCAATAAAGAAACAGCAGACTTAAAGGAGACACTAGATCAACTTGATTTAATAGATATCTTCAGAACTTTTCATCCTAAAGCAGTAGAATATACATTCTTCTCAAGCGCTCAGGGTACATTTTTTAGGATAGACCACATGTTAGGACACAAAAATGGTCTCAATAAATTTAAGAAGATTGAAATCATATCAAGCATTTTCTCTGATCATAATGCCATGAAACTAGAAATTAAACACAAAAGAAAAACTGAAAAATACTCAAACACTTGGAAACTAAATAGCATGATATTAAATAATGAGTGGATTAACAATGAGATCAAAGACGAAATAAAAAAGTTTCTAGAAACAAATGATAATGAGCATACATCAACTCAAAATTTATGGGACACAGCAAAAGGAGTACTGAGAGGGAAGTTCACTGCACTACAGGCATATCATAGGAAGCTAGAAAAAGCTCAAATAAGCAACCTGACTCTGCAGCTAAAAGATCTAGAAAAACAACAACAAACAGAACCCAAGACAAGTAGAAGGAAGGAAATAATAAAGATCAGAGCAGAAATAAATGACATAGAGGCTAAGGAAACAATACAGAGGATCAATGAAACCAGAAACTGGTTCTTTGAAAAGGTAAACAAGATTGATGAAGCTTTAACTAGACTCACCAAGAAAAAAAGAGAGAGGTTGCAAATAAATAAAATTAAAAAGGACAGTGGAGAAATAACAACTGATACAATAGAAGTACAAAGCATTGTAAGAAAATATTATGAAGAACTCTATGCCAAAAAATTAGACAATCTAGATGAAATGGACAAATTTCTTGAATCATATAATCTTCCAAAAATCAACCTGGAAGAATCAGAACACCTAAACAGACCAATTACAACAAATGAGATCGAAACAGTTATCAAAAATCTCTCTAAAAAACGTCCTGGACCTGATGCCTTCACAAGGAAATTCTACCAAAAATTCAAAGAAGAACTAACTCCTATCCTCCTCAAGCTATTTCAAAAAATTCAAGAGGAAGGAAGACTTCCAAACTCCTTTTATGAGGCGAGCATAATTCTGATCCCCAAACCGGGCAAAGACAACACAAAGAAGGAAAATTATAGGCCTATATCCCTGATGAATTTAGACGCTAAAATTCTCAACAAAATATTAGCCAACTGGATCCAGCAATATATGAAAAAAATCATACACCATGATCAAGTGGGATTTATTCTGGAGAGGCAAGGCTGGTTTAATATTCGCAAATCAATCAATGTGATTCATCACATAAACAAAAGGACAAAAATCACATGATAATTTCCATAGATGCACAAAAGGCATTTGATAAAATCCAGCACCCGTTCATGCTCAAAACTCTCAGTAAAGTGGGAATACATGGAACATTCCTTAACATGATAAAGGCCATCTACGACAAACCCACAGCAAACATCATACTAAATGGACAAAAATTAAAAGCAATCCCCTTAAGATCAGGAACCAGGCAGGGATGCCCCCTTTCACCACTCTTATTCAACAAAGTTCTGGAAGTCCTAGCTACAGCAATCAGACAAGAAGAAGAAATAAAAGGCATCCAAATTGGAAAAGAAGAAGTAAAACTGTCACTATTTGCAGATGATATGATATTGTATATTGAAAACCCTAAAGTCTCAGTCAAAAAACTACTGGATCTTATAAATGAATTCAGCAAGGTGGCTGGATATAAAATTAATACACAGAAATCAGAGGCATTTCTATATACAAACAATGAACTGTCAGCAAAAGAACTTAAGGAAACAATCCCCTTCACTATTGCAGCCAAAAAAATAAAATACCTAGGAGTAAATTTAACCAAGGAGGTTAAGGACTTGTACTCAGAAAATTATAAAACATTGATAAAGGAAATCAAGGAAGATACAAACAAGTGGAAGCATATACCGTGCTCATGGCTAGGAGGAATAAACATCATTAAAATGTCTATACTACCCAAAGCAATTTATAAATTCAATGCAATACCAATTAAAATACCAATGACATACTTCAAAGATATAGAACACATATTCCAAAAATGTATATGGAACCAAAAAAGAACACGAATAGCCTCAGCAATCCTAAAAAGAAAAAATAAAGCAGGAGGTATCACTCTTCCAGATATCAAGGTTTACTATAAGGCCATTATACTCAAGACAGCCTGGTACTGGCATAAGAACAGGCACATAGATCAATGGAACAGAACAGAGGACCCAGAAATAAACCCACAGTTTTATGGACAACTGATATTTGACAAAGGAGGAAAGAACATACAATGGAGTAAAGACAGCCTCTTTAACAAATGGTGTTGGGAAAATTGGACATCTACCTGCAAAAAAATGAAACTAGACCATCAACTTACACCATTCACAAAAACAAACTCAAAATGGATAAAAGACTTAAATGTAAGCCGTGAAACCATAAGCATCTTAGAAGAAAACATAGGCAGCAAGCTCTCCGACATCTGTAGCAGCAGTATATTTGCCGATTTATCTCCACGGGCAAATGAAATAAAAGACAAGGTTAACAAATGGGACTATATCAAACTAAAAAGTTTTTGCACAGCTAAAGACAATAAGAACAGAATAAAAAGACAAACCACACAATGGGAGAACATATTCGACAGCACATCTGATAAGGGGTTAATAACTAAAATTTATAAAGAACTTATAAAACTCAACACCAGGAAGACAAACAACCCAATCAAAAAATGGGCAAAAGAAATGAATAGAAATTTCTCCAAAGAGGACATACAGATGGCCAATAGGCATATGAAAAAATGCTCAACATCACTAATCATTAGAGAAATGCAAATTAAAACCACAATGAGATATCACCTCACACCAGTCAGAATGGCACTCATCAGCAAAACAACACAGAATAAGTGCTGGCGAGGATGCGGAGAAAAGGAAACCCTTCTGCACTGCTGGTGGGAATGCAGACTGGTGCAGCCACTGTGGAAAACAGTTTGGAGATTCCTCAGAAAATTAAAAATCAAACTGCCTTTTGACCCAGCTATCCCACTTATAGGAATATACCCTAAGAACACCATAGCACTGTTTGAAAAGAAGAAATGCGCCCCCATGTTCGTGGCAGCATTGTTCACAATAGCGAAGATCTGGAACCAGCCCAAGTGTCCGTCAGAAGACGAGTGGATTAAAAAGCTTTGGTACATATATACTATGGAATACTACTCAGCCATAAGAAATGATGACATCGGATCATTTATAACAAAATGGATGGACCTTGTTAACATTATACAGAGTGAAATAAGTAAATCAGAAAAAAAGAAAAACTGAGAACAGCATGATTTCATACATAGGTGGGACATAAAAGTGAGAATATGAGACATGGACAAGAGTGTGGTGGTTACGGGGTGGGGGGAGGGAGGGGAGGGTGAGATAGGGAGGAGGGGAGGGACACAGGGAAAACCAGATAGAAGGTGACAGAGGACAATCTGACTTTTGGTGACGGGTATGCAACACAATTGAATGATAAGATAACCTGGAGATGTTTTCATTGTACATATGTACCCTGATTTATTGGTGTCACCCCATTAGAAAAAAAAAATATATATATATATATATAAAATAAATTAAAAAAAAAGAAGATCAAGGCTGCAGAAAAAATGAAAATGCTCAACAAGAAAATTTTAGAGAAATAAAAACTACAAAAAAAGTATTAAGTGGAAATTCTATAACTAAAAAGTAAAGTATCTCTTTTTTTTACAGGGACAGATAGTCAGAGAGAGGGATAGATAGGGACAGACAGACATGAACAGAAAGAGATGAGAAGCATCAATCATCAGCTTTTCGTTGAGACACCTTAGTTGTTCATTGATTGCTTTCTCACATGTGCCTTGACCATGGGCCTTCAGCAGACCGAGCCACCCCTTGCTGGAGCCAGCGACCTTGGGTCCAAGCTGATGAGCTTTTGCTCAAGCCAGATGGGCCCGCTCTCAACCTGGCTACCTTGGGGTCTTGAACCTGGGTCCTCCGCATCCCAGTCCGAGGCTCTATCCACTGTGCCACCACCTGGTCAGGCCAAAAAGTAAAGTATCTAAATTTAAAAATTCATTGGCTAGGCTTAACAGATTTGAGATAGAAAAGTCAGTGAATCTAAATGTAAAATAACAGAAATTACAAAATCTGAAGAACAGAGAAAAAAACACTGAAAAAACTGAACATAGTTTTGTGATCTGTGGGACAATACCAAAAGGTCAACATGCATGTAACTGGAATCCAGAATGAGCAGAAAGAATGAGGCTGGGAAAAGTTTTTGAAGAATAGCCGAGTTTCCCAAATCCTAAGCAGAACAGACACAAAGAAAAACCATACCAAGGTACAACACAACCAAGTTGTTTACAACCAAATACAGTGTGTCCATAAAGTCATGGTGCACTTTTGTCCTGTGACAGCCAAGAAAAACAAAACACCACATTACAAACATCGTACATAAGAATAACATGAAGGATGGCTGACTTCTCACCTGAAACAGCGAAGGTCAGAAAACAGTGCAGTGACATCTTGAACATAATGAAAAGAAAAAAAACTTCAACCCAGAATTTCTATATCCAGAAAATATATCACAAGAATAAAAGGGGGACGAGAATAAAGGCAAAATTAAAACATTTTCAGAAAGATGAAAACTAACTGAACCATCAGCGTAAACACACACTGTAAGAAATACTAACGGCTGGGGCTGAAGGAGCTGATATAAGATGGAAATGCAGACATTCAGGAAGGAAATCAATGGTAAAAAAGTGGGCAAATATAAAAGACTTTTTTGTCTAAATCACTTTAATACACATTTAGCTGTTTAAAGCAAAAATCATAACCCTGCATTATGGGGTATACAGCACACACCGATGTAATGCACAGAATACAGCAAGAAGACAGGGACAGTAAATGGAGTCAGGTAGTCGCAAAGTTCTTCTAGTTTATTTAAGGGCACAATATTAACTTTAAGAAGACTGAAAAGTTCAGGACTCATATATATGGGTTTTGTTTCTTTGCATGCGCATTTGCCCACACACAAGAGAGAGAGAGACAGAGAGAGGGATAGACAGGAACAGGCAGTCTGGAAGGGAGGGAGAGAGATGAGAAGCATCAGTTCTTTGTTGCAGCTCCTTAGTTGTTCATTGACTGCTTTCTCATATGTGCCTTGACCAGGGGGCTACAGCAGAGTGAGTGACCCCTTGCTCAAGCCAGCAACCTTGGGCTTCAAGCCAGTGACCTTTGGGCTCAAGCTAGCGACCATGGGGTTATGTCTATGATCCCACGCTCAAGCCAGCAACCCCACACTCAAGCCAGATGAGGCAATGCTTAAACGACATTAGCCTGTGCTCAAGCTGTTGACCTTGGGGTTTCGAAGCCGGGTCCTCTATGTCCCAGTCCGATGCTCTAGCCATTGCACCACCGCCTGGCCAGGCTATATGTATTTTTTTTTTAAAGATTTCATTTATTGATTTTGAGAGGAGAGAAGGGGGGGGGGAGAAGCGTGAAATATCATAGTATTTGTTTCTCGTATGTGCCTTGAGTGGGCACGCCTGGGGCTTCGAACTGGCGACCCTGGTATTAGAATATTCTAATCCTTATGTCAACTATATGCACAAACAATAATAGTGCAAACAATCACAGCTATAAGGAAACAAATTAAAATGGAATTCTAAAACACATTTAATTAACCCAAAAGAAGGCAGGAAAAGAGGAACAAAGAAACAGTAATTGTGGAACAGAAAATAAATAGCAAAATGCAAAACTGAAATGCAACCATTTCAATAACTGCACTAAATGTAAATGGAATGAACACTTCATGTGTAAAGTAAGAGATTCTCAGACTGGATAAAAAGGAAAACCCAACGACATGCTGTGAGCAAGAAACACATTTCTCAGCAGTATATAAAAAGGAATATATAAATATATAAAAAATATGTAAAAACATATAAAAAATAATACATCATGACCAAGAAAAAGAGACTGAACATTCCAAAGCCAACAAATGTAAACCATCATAGTACCAAAATAAAGGAGAAAAATCCTTGAAACATTCTGGGTGCCCATCAATAGGAGACATTGTATATTGCTCAAATACAACTTAGCAATTAAAAGGAAAAGGGAAAATTCACTGATAAATACAACATGGATGAATTTCAAAAACTTCATGTAGAGTGAAAGAAACCTTACACAAGAGAGTACTTACTGTATGATTCTATTTATATATGAAGTCCTACAACAGGCAAAAAATAGTCTCTGGTTAAAAAGGAGGACAGTAGCTGCCTCTAGGGAATGAGGCAGGATGACAGAAGTTTGTGTTATACAGACTTACATAGTTTAAAATATTGACTGAATGCACATTTCACTGCATGTAAAAATGTAAAAACAATAAACAAATATTAAAGTCTAGATAATAATATGCAGGCTGAAGTGTTTTGGGGTAAAGTGTATGAATGTCTCTTCTTCTTGGTCATGATGTATTATTCCTTACATGTTTTTACATATTTTTTTACATATTTATATATTCCTTTTTATATATTGCTGAGAAATGTGTTTCTTGCACACAGCATGTAGGGCAAGCTGCTCTGAAATACATTTTAGAGGTACAATGGATGAATGACTATATACATATAAAGCAAATAACAGAGCATTCACTATTGTTGAATTTAGTTGGTGGATACTTAGCTGTTCACTGTATAATTCTTTGAACATTTCTGTAGTTAGAACCCAGAAACAGATCTTTTCAAATACTATTCCTTGCTACATTCCTTCAGATACACTTTGTGAACAAATTCGATTTCCCCAAATCTCAGGAACAGAGGAACGCCAGTTGTTTCAAACTTGTATTCCTTCTACATCCTTATTATATAAAAGATCTGAAGTAGCTGTCAGCCTTGCTTTAGACTGATAGGCTTTTAGGGTGCAGGAGAGACAATATTTTTACATAAGAGACCCACACATTTTTGTGTGTGTATCTTTCTAAAGTCAGAAGCAGGGAGGCAGACAGACTCCGGCATGCGCCCGACCGGGATCCACCTGGCATGCCCACCAGGGGGCGATGTTCCGCCCATCTGGGGCGTCCTTCCATTGTGGGCTGAGACATTCTAGCATCTGAGGCAGAGATCATGGAGCCATCCTCAGCGCCAGGGCCAACTTTGCTCCAATGGAGCCTTGGCTGTGGGAGAGGAAGAGAGAGAGAGGAAGGAGAGGGGGAAGGGTGGAGAAGCAGATGGGCGCTTCTCCTGTGTGCCCTGACCAGGAATCAAACTCGGGACTTTCACACACTGGGCCGACGCTCTACCGCTAAGCCAAACTGGCCAGGGCAAGACCCCCATTTTTTATATTCATTACCAACTTTTGAATTCCCTTAGATTGTAAAGAATTTTAAGCTGGGAATTTCTAACGTGGTCCAACCTTTTTTTGTGTGTGTGACAGAGAGAGAGGGGTGTAGAGAACAAATAGGGACAGACAGACTATCAATTTTTATTATGGCTCCTTAGTTCATTAATTGCTTTCTCATACGTGCCTTGATTGGGGGGAGGGGCTATAGCAGAGTGTGTGACCCCTTGCTCAAGCTACAGACCTTGGGCTTGAAGCCAGTGACCTTTGGGCTCAAGCCAGCGACCCCATGCTCAAGCTGGTGAACCCGCACCTAAGCTGGATGAGCCCACACTCAAGCCACCGATATCGGGGTTTTAAACCTGGGACCTGTGTGTCCCAGTCTGACGCTCTATCAACTGCACCACTGCCTGGTCAGGCCCAACTTCTTCTCTTCTAAATAGAACTGTAAACTTACTCTTGCCCCATCTGAATATTACACTATAATGTACCCAATCGATAGAGAAGAAAGGTGAACTCTCCCAACCTATAATATACCATGAGGAAAAAACTGATATTTTTTTTTAAGAGGTTTTTTATTTTATTTTTTTTTTTAATTTATTTATTCATTTTAGAGAGGAGACACAGAGTGAGAGAGAGAGAGAGAGAGAGAGAGAGAGAGAGAAAAAGAGAAAGGGGGGAGGAGCTGGAAGCATCAACTCCCATATGTGCCTTGACCAGACCAGTGCAGGGTTTTGAACTGGCGACCTCAGTATTCCCAGGTCGACGCTTTATCCACTGCGCCACCACAGGTCAGGCAAAAAAAAAACCACTGGTATTTTTGACAGAGAAAAACAGAAAGCACCTTGTACAGAAGCAATGCATACCTCCTGTTCTGCCTGATAAAGCTTGACGGTGATGTTCCTTTGGAAACCCACATCGCTGGCATCATGAAATACCCCGAGACTGGTAATGACGATTGGGTAGAGAACACGGAAGCTCACGCTGACAATGCTGTCCTCAGAGAGCCCTGATGAAGTGTCTTCAGGAAAACTAAAAGCCTCAATTTCGTGATTCAAAACTAAGAAAGTAACAAATAAAAAAGGGGTTTTACATAATCAAATAATGCTAAGTAATAAAGTCAGCTTGATAGCAAAATCTAGATAATTTTATTTGTTAAAGAAATCTTTCACAATGGCAATAATTTTTAAAAATGCTTCAGAAATATGGCTCATTTTAGAACAAACTCATTCTGAAATTTCAGAACAGTTTTCAGCCACATCTAAGTAAACTAATTTATTTATCAGAGCTATTTTAATAATTTTGCATACACATGTGTATATATGTACTATAAACACTACAAGGAATATTAAATTCAAATATCAAATTCAAAGCACCTATTAGAAAAAATTTCATAAATAGGGATATTAAAAACAATTATTGATTACAGTCATAAATAATGAATAAATTTAGTTTTGCTCTTCAAAATCCCAAAAGCCTATGTCTTAGGCAATTTAAAATATTTGTGATGTCAGGCTGTTATCACAAACAAAAGTAGCTAAAATAAGTTCAAACAACATTGAAGAACTCCTGCTGTCCACTCCTGATGAGCAGAAGCACAAATGCAGCACGCATCTCTGGCCCTGCTCTGCACCATCACACTGACATCTGTACTACTACTCTGTGGGCTTGAGGCACTATCTCCAGTTCACAGAGTGCAAAACTGAAGCCCAGAAACATTAAGTAATTCACCTACAGTCACAGAAGGCAGCAGAGGCAGGAATTAAACCCAGACTTAGTGACTTCAAATTCAGTGTTCTTTCTACTCCCACGCAGCTATCTAATTAAGGTCAAAAACAGTTCTCTTTAAATAATTTTTCCAGTTGCCATATATGATTCAGGATAGATTACATGAAGCAGTTAATGCAGCTGACAATGTCAGTACCACTTTAAGAATATAAAATCCTATTTTAAAATATTAGTGTATCAAAAGTCTTTGTATCTTTTAGAACTGTAGTTTTCCAGATTTGCTGATCACACAACCCCATGTTAAAAACGTCTGCAAACGCACTCATATTTACTTACAGATATACACATATATTATTGTCAGTCAATATATTTAGTATTATTACAGATTACAGTTTCTTATTTTCAAATAAATAAGAATTGTTTTATTCCCACACTCTAGCAGATCATCTGGATCCCTACCTTAGAATTCCTAGAATGCTATTTTACACTTAGTAGATGTTCATAAAATGTGACTGAGTGGAACTGATGGCTCCTACCCACTTACATCCACAGGCAGGAGGGATAAAACATACAGAATTTGTCCTGGGTTGGGCAAGCATTGGCCAGAGCCTAGACTCCAAATATACCAGATGACAACAAAAATTTTCCTCTTTAATATATTCAGTAAAGATATCCAAAATAGAAGCACATCTATTACAAGCAATACGTTAAGCAAATTATAATTAAAATCACATACTGTTTTCTTTTTTTTTTTACATGACTATGTATTTTCTATCTAAAATAAATGTGTCTTGAACTTCAAGTTACCTGTACGTAGGAAATTCTGTTGCTTTGACGAAAACTATTAATTAAAATTTCTATACATCCAGAGTATCATGATGACCTTGAGGTATGGAAATAAAGCTAAATGCTGTCTGACTCATCCAAATGATATTAGGTATTATATATATGAAAACAATCTATTAATGGAAAGCTCCACTCCTTTACTATTAATAATAGCATTTTAATAAAAGTGGTTAATTTAAAGGTGACGTTTTTAAAAATTTGGTTTGATTTTGGATTTCAAATATGATTTGTCCTAAATACTGATGATTTGTACATCACCAGTAATACATTTACATCACCAGCAATACTATGGCATCCCTAATAATACATTTCTTAGGTTCACAGTCCTTTTGGAACTTCAGCGAAACAAAGGATCCTCTCCCCAGAAAAACACAATTAAATACAAAAATTCTGCTCACAAAGTTAACTGAATTCATAAACACTCTAAGTAAGAAACTTCCGCTCTGCAATACAGATCTGAAAATGTGGTCCAACTTATTTAAAAAGCTAAATGAAGCCCAACTTTATATATAAAAAAAGGTAGGTTCTCTATAATAACTACAGTATATTTAAGCACCTAACATGTTTTCGGAACTATTTTTTAAATGTATTTTACAGGCATCAACTTACTTCATCCCTGTGTCAATCCCTGAAGTAAGTAGTTTTATCCCCAGTTCACAGTTGATGAAACTGAGGCACAGAGGGGAAAATAAGTGATCAAAGGTCAGAGAGATGCAGAATGACAGAGCCTGGATCTAAAAGCCATGCAGCCTGACTCCAAGCCATGCTGTTAACCAATTCATGAGTGCTGCCTAGAAAAGCAAGGCGTCTATAATTACATAGCCTTCACAAATCTTAAAACACCAGAAGCCATAAGATGCACATTTAAGATTTGGAAACGTTTACTCTCTCTTAGAACCATACCTGAACATCATTGGAAATATACAGTTACCAACTTCATAAAATCAGTTCCCTGGACAGAACCTCATTAGGACTCCCTTTCCTCATCTTCACCGGAATTCCACATTTTTAATTGTAAGAAATAAAAAAGTACTAGAGTTTTTTATGCTTTGTTTCTTTTGCAGAGGCTTAGGCAATCATTCTAAGAGAAGGTGGATTCGCAATTTTTGTTTTAAGGCTATAATTACAAATCAATAGGCTGGTAGAATTAGCAGTTTCCCAAAAGTCAAAATTCAGTCTTGAGAATTTATTGCTGCATGAGGAATTTCCAGATGTACTTGAATCACACTTTAAAATAAACCCTCCTGGACCCTGAAATGACATATATGTATATAGGATCTTCACAGATACCCAGAGTGATCAGTCAAGCTATTAAAAATGATAAAAATTGATGACAGCTCGATTTTCACCTGTTAAAAACAGACACCATACTATTCGGCACAATGATTTTTTTCCCTCAATATTGAACCTGTACAGGAGAGACCAGGGCTGAGGAGAGAACTCACCTGGGTTTGTGATGTTGAGCAGTCTGCAGGAGTAAGGGTCTTCCCGGTCCTCCACAGGCACGTCACAGCCATGAGCACCTATTATGAACTTCACGAGCACACTGAAAAAGGCATGGCATTAACATAGGTTACTGATTCTCATCCTGCATGTGTACGTTTCCTCATCCTCCTTTCAGAGCTTTGAGGCACAATATTTATAAGGGTTAATTCGAACTTTACTCTTCTAGTCTAGCAAAAAGAAGGAACAAGCAAATCCAAACTTGTTAATTACCAAGTGACTTACTAGATGAGTCCTGCATCTAGTAAAGCAGGTGTGAACTCATTTGGCCTGGCTACCAGCAAAAGCTCGTACCACTAACAAGCAGCTACAGTTAAGTCTACTGCTCATGCCCACGCCTAAAAACCCTCTCTATCTGCCGTCTTCTCTACCTGCTTTCTTCCACTTCAGAAGGTGTTCCCCTTGCTCAGAACTAGTCTTTCTACCCAAGAGGCAGTTCTCTTCTTGGGACCTCACTTTACCAGTTCCCTGTAACCTGTGGCTCCTTCCCTACACATTACAAATATGATAAAGTCCTAACACCAATTTCCTTCCTTGCCCACACCCTTTCCTTTACAGTGAAGTTCTACAAAGAAATTAATATTACAACCTCTAGTTTCTTGTTTCCTACTCATTTTAGCTTCACTATTCACCACCTTCCTATGAGATGTCTACCACCAATGGAACCACTGATTTGCTGCTAAACCAACAGACTATGGCTGGAGAGCACTAGTCCTTACAATGCTTTCTTCCCTTCTCTATGGGGCCCTGCTTAGTGGGCACCACTGGCTCTTCTTCCCCAGCTGGTCCATTAAGAGTGGACAGGACTGCCTGACCTGTGGTGGCACAGTGGATAAAGCGTCGACCTGGGAACACTGAGGTCGCCAGTTCAAAACCCTGCACTGGTCTGGTCAAGGCACATATGGGAGTTGATGCTTCTAGCTCCTCCCCGCTTTCTCTCTCTCTCTCTCTCACTCTGTGTCTCCTCTCTAAAATAAATAAATAAATAAAAGAAATTTTAAAAAAAATCAATAAAAATCTTTTTAAAAAATCTTTAAAAAAAAAAAAAAAAGAGTGGACAGGACTCCAGAGCTTTGCCCTTGAATGTCTTTTCACTGCTCTCCCTGGACAATACTTATTCCCAAGGTTTCAAACTAGCTGGGAAATTATTTCCAAATTAGCATAACTAGTTTGGGCCCATCTTCTAAGTAAAAGATCTATCAGTTCACTGGACATCTTCCCCCTGATGGCCCACAGAGAGCTGTGTGCTGGAGCCTGTTCCTAACTGGCTGTGAGGGCAAACTGCTGAATTTTAAGGAATTCTGTGAGCTGGCTATTTATTTATTTTCTGAGCTGGTTATTAAGCACAACCGTTCTTTTAAAAATTGAATTACATAAACTTACAATATATCAAAAACAAAGAACATGAACACTCATATTAATCATGTCTTAATTATTTCACTATTATCTCTGCTCTTGATGTCATTTATATGCATTAGATCCATATGATGGAAATATTATAATGGCATGCTGCTTACTGTCTATCTTCCTCAATTCTGTGTTCAGAGATGTCACATTAGATGCTTGAAACTGGCCATGGTGGGCACACTTACAGCAGGGAAACTAGCAAACACTACCAAAAAGGGTTTGATTTATTGTGTTGATTGTCTAGACTTAGAGTGATGGAGAAAATGTTAATAATGCAGATGATTTTTACACTTAAAATGTGATGTGACTATAGCCATTGCATTGTGAAGAGTACAAAAAACTAAGAAAATACTCATCCATTGTTCAAAACCTATTAGTTGATTCAGCAAAGAAGTCACACACTTTACTATGAGTAAAGTTGTTACTTTAGTTTTACTTTTTTTTTTTCTTAGCGTGAGAGAAAGACGGGAGGGGACAGACAGGCTGGAAGGGAGAGAGATGAGAAGCATCAATTCTTTGTTGTGGAATCTTAGTTGTTCATTGTTTTCTCATATGTGCCTTGACTGGGGGGCTCCAGCAGAGTGAGTGACCCCTTATTCAAGCCAGAGACCTTGGACTCAAGCCAGTGACGCTGGGCTTCAAGCCAGTGACCATGGGGTCTGTCTATGATCCCACACTCAAGTTGTCAACCCTGCACTCAAGCTGGTGAGCCCGCACTCCAGCACTCAAGCTGGCAACCTTGGGGTTCAAACCTGGGTCCTCAGCATCCCAGGCCAATGCTCTATCCACTGCGCCACCACCTAGTCAGGCTAGTCTTACTCTTTAACTTACAGGAAACACTTATGTCAGAACTCCACTCTTGTTAACTTGAAACCATAAGTTGGCTACAGATATAAAATCTAGCAAGCAATAAAAGCATCCTATGGAATCAACTGGCTATATGGACTTTACAATAAAGAACATCACACATGTATTATCTGTCAGTTATGTGCTGCACACCCTTTATATCAACAAAGTTTATAATAAGCAGACAAATACACATCAGCATACCTCTCAGAGGGCCAGTTGGTAAATGTCTACTAACATATCACTGTCTACAGATACCTCAAACTCAATGTGTCTACAACTGAGATTCTCTCATGAACCTGCTCTTCTTAACTAGCATTTTTTGTCTTGAATAATGACATCATGACTCTCTAAGTTAGAAAGATAGCCAGCAGCCTAGACTTCTTCTCCTCTTTCTACATACAATCACCTTCTTTTCTCATAAGGTCCCACTTAGTTCAGCCCCTTAGCAGTCCTTGCCTCAACAGCTCTCTTCCACCCAGTGAACTCTTAACGCAAGTATCCTGCATGATCTGGTCACTGCCCACCTCTTATTTATATGTTCTCCCTCCTTTTCTCTTTCATTTTTTTTTTTATGAAATTTTTTTCATCCTTTTACTTTTATTATTTATTTATTTATTTTAACAGGGACAGAGAGAGAGTCAGAGAGAGGGATAGGGACAAACAGACAGGAACGGAGAGAGGTGAGAAGCATCAATCATTAGTTTTTCGTTGTTGTTGTGACACCTTAGTTGTTCATTGATTGCTTTCTCACATGTGCCTTGACCACGGGCCTTCAGCAGACCGAGCAACCCCTTGCTGGAGCTAGTGACCTTGGGTCCAAGCTGGCAAGCTTTTGCTCAAGCCAGATGGGCCCGCGCTCAAGCTGGCGACCTCGGGGTCTCGAACCTGGCTCTTCTGCATACAAGTCCGATGCTCTATCCACTGCACCACCACCTGGTCAGGCCTCTTCCTTTTCTCTTTCTATGGTCATCTCTGTCTTTCTACTCACTTTCCTTCCCCAGCACTCAACTTCACTCATCCACAAAACCCCTTCCATATAATCCCCACACTTCAGTTACACAGAATTGTTTGGAGTTTCCCAAACTCTCCAGACTATATCTGTTTACATCAGAATGTATGTAACATTTTATTACACTATTACATCTGTTTGCTTTTACTAAACTTGAAGGCCCCATAAGGGCTCAGGCTACATACAGTGCAGGGGTCAGGAACCTATGGCTTATGAGCCAGATGTGGCTCTTTTGATGGCTGGATCTGGCTGGCAGACAAATCTTTAACAAAAATAATGTTAAAAATATAAAGAATTTTCGCCTGACTAGGCGGTGGCGCAGTGGATAGAGCGTAGGACTGGGATGTGGAAGACCCAGGTTCGAGACAACAAGCTTGCCAGCTTAGACCCAAAATTGCTGGCTCCAGCAAGGGGTGGCTCAGTCTGCTGAAGGCCCGTGGTCAAGGCACATGTGAGAAAGCAATCAATGAACAACTATGGTGTCGCAATGGCAATGAAACACTAATGACTGATGCTTCTCACCTCTCTCCGTTCCTGTCTGTCTGTCCCTATCTATCCTTCTCTCTGACTCTCTATCCCTGTAAAAAAAACAAAGAAAAAAAACAAAGAAAACATTCTCATGTATTACAATCCATTCATTTCCTACCACTCATGTTCATGGTTGCGGGTGGTTGGAGCCAATCACAGCTGTCCTCCGGGACAACACCAAATTTTTATTGGATAATGTGTAACATACACTGGTCGTTGTGAGGTCAGGAAGTAAACTTCCCTCCTTTTAATCAAGTAGTCAGCTAGCTAATTGCAGAAACCCTTTTGATGACCAAGATGGTTAAAAGAAAAAAATGATGAGGAGTATTGTACCTTTCAGCAGGAATTAGCCTTTGTGGAGAGAGCAGGTTCTGCAGTGTGTGTAATATGCAATGATAAAATTGCATTGATGAAACGGTCAAATATAAAGCGGCACTTCGACACACACCATCCTACATTTACATCGAAATATCCAGCGGAGGACAGCAGGAAGAAAGCATGTCAAGAGCTACTGTGCAGAGTGCAAGCTAGTCAGCAGCAACTCCGTGTTTGGACCCAAGGTGACTGGAATTCGGCTAGCTTTGCTGGTGCTTTAGCAATTGTGAGAAACGGAAAGCCATTCACAGATGGGGAGTAACTAAACTTGAAGGAAGCCAAAACATTCATGCTTGATGTTGCCAATAAACTTTTTGACAACTTTTCGGATAAAGATAATCAAACGAATAAAAGACATGCCTCTGTCTACAAGAACTGTTCACGATCATACCATCATGATGGCAAATCTAATTGAGGCAACACAAGTGAAGGACATAAATGCAGCACCATTCTTTTCTCTCGCTTTGGATGAGTCAACAGACGTAAGCCATTTATCCCAGTTCAGCATGATTGCAAGGTATGCTGTCGGTGACACACTAGGTGAAGAAAGTCTTGCTGTTGTGCCTATGAAAGAGACAACAAGAGGGAAGGATTTATTCAAGTCTTTCACTGAGTTCCCTAAAGAAAATAAGTCTACTGATGGATAAACTTATTTTGGTGTGTACTGATGGTGCTCCATGCATGGTGGGGAGAAACAGAGGATTAGTAGCGCTTCTTTGTGAACATGAAAAGAGAGCCATCCTACGTTTTCACTGCATCCTACTTCAGGAGGCACTTTGTGCTCATATGTGTGGCGAGCATCTTGGTGAGGTGATGTCGCTGTTCATTCAGGAGGTCAACTTTATTGTTGCCCGAGCTTTAAAAGATCGCCAGTTTAAAACACTGCTGGGTGAAGTTGGGAATAATTATCCTGGTCTGCTTCTGTACAGCAATGTACATTGGTTGTCACAAGGGAAGGTGCTCAGCCGTTTCGCAGCTTGTCTGAGTGAAATCCGAACGTTTCTTAAAATGAAAAACGTCGAGCATCCTGAGTTAGCTAACACTGAGTGGCTCCTGAAGTTCTTCTATCTTTTGGACATGACTGAACATCTGAACCAGCTCAATGTGAAAATTCAAGGCATTGGAAATACAGTCTTATCCCTCCAACAAGCAGTGTTTGCATTTGAAAACAAGCTGGAAGTCTGCATAGCCAACATTGAAACAGGTCGTTTACTATACTTTGAAAACTGGAGAGTTTAAAGATGCATGCACAGCAAGTGACCCTGCTCAACATCTTGATCTCCAGCAGCTAGCAGGCTTCACATGTAATCTGCTGCAGTCATTCAAAGCGCACTTTGGAGAATTTTGTGAGCGCACTCGTCTTTTTAAATTCATCACCCATCTACACGAGTGTGCAGTGGACAGCGCCAACCTGAGTTACATCCCTGGTGTCTCCCTCAGAGACTTTTTTTTACAGGGACAGAGTTAGACGGGCAAGAACGAAGAGAGAAGAGAGGCATCAATCATTAGTTTTTCATTGCCGTTGCGACACCATAGTTGTTCATTGATTGCTTTCTCACATGTGCCTTGACTGCGGGCCTTCAGCAGACCGAGCCACCCCTTGCTGGAGCCAACGACCTCGGGTCCAAGCTGGCGACCTCGGGGTCATGAACCTGGATCCTCCCTACTCCAGTCCGACGCTCTATCCACTGCGCCATCACCTGGTCAGATATCCGTCAGAGATTTTGAGCTACAAGCTGCTGACCTGAAGGCCTCAGACATGGGGGTGAATAGGTTCAAGTCACTGAATGAAGGTTTAGAAAGACTTGCATGACAGCAAGCAGAGTTGGTGAACAAACACAAGTGGGGTGAAATTAAAAAACTTCAACCTACAGACCAGCTGATTGTCAAAACTTGGAATATGCTTCCATCACAAACCACACACTGTAGTGTGTGAGTATTGATGTTCTGACAATGTTTGGCTTTACGTATGCATGTGAGCAGTCATTCTCACATCTAAAGAATGTTAAGACCAACCTACGATCACGTTTAATGGATGGAAGTCTCAACGCCTGCATGAAGCTTAACCTCACCACGTGTCAATCAGACTACAATGTCATCAGCAAAACCATGCAGCACCAGAAGTTGCATTAATGGTAAGAAGTACTTTATTCATCATTGGTTAGCAACAGCATAACAATATTATTAAAAAGAATTCAGAGACTTATTGTACTTTAAAAGTGTTGGTCTTACATAAAATGCACATATTTACTTGTATTTAGTGTTAAACATATTGTATGGTTCTCATGAAATTACATTTTAAATATGTGGCGTTTATCGCCCTCTCAGCCAAAAAGGTTCCTGACCCCTGCTATAGTGTATCTTTCTTTGGATTGTATAGTACCTTATACAGAAGATACTATTAAGTACTTTTGAAATTGACAATTTATGGCTTTACTAAAAATGTTTTCAATTAAATAAGGTCCTTGCCATATATGTGGAGCTTGGCTCCTTCAGTGAAATCCAAGATTTGGAAATAAACCATAACCACAGAAATGCAAACATTTTTACTAAGGACCACTTAAGGCAAAATACCTTTCATAAACAAATAGCATCTAGAATAAATGTATAAACAGAAATGAATAAATTTGCTAATTAAATTATTTCAGATACTTACCCAATTGTTTTTATAAGCCATCTTAAATACTCTTACTAGAGTCACAAAATTACTTTGCAGCAAGAAATTGTTTTGGCTAATATTTATTTTTATACCAATATCTAATTTTAAATAAATCACCAAACTTACTAAATTTAAAGCAAGAATGCTATGATGGCAAATAAATTCCTGGTGAGTGTCTGAATGTTAATTGTATTCATTGCATTTAGTTCTGAGCCATTCTCTTAATATTGGAGAGTGCCTTACTCTGTGTCAAGGTAGGTTCTAGGTACTGGGAATGAAAAAAAGCTGAAACTCCTACGCTTATGAAAGTTATATCCTAGTGGGGAAAGATAATTTATAAATATTCAACTAAACATATCACACATGTTAATTGGTTATAAGTATTATAAGAAAAATAAAGCCAAGTAAGGGAAGATAAGAGATGGAATAGGGGTGGGTGCTCTTTAACAGGGGGCTGCCTGGTAAGCAGAGACCTGAAGAAATTGAGAAAGTAAGCCATGAGGATATCCAATGAAAGAAGCAGGGGGAACGAGTAAGTACAAAGGACCTTAGGCAGGAGGAGCACGTGCAGGGTACTCAAAGCACTATAAGGTAGCCAATGAAGGGGAAGTAGATGTACCTAAGGTCAAAGACCACAATAAAGACTATATCTCACTCTGAGCAAGAGAAGAAGTCAGTGGAGTGGTATGAGTAAAAAACTGACATATCTGATTTAACTTTAAAAGGATCATTCTGGCTGCTGTATGGAAAATAAATATAGAAGACCAAATATAGAAGCAGGAAATTCAGATTAGGAGGCTTCTGCACTAGTCCAGGTGAGAGGTAATAAGCCTAGGCCAGGCTGGTGGTTCTAACTATAATAGCAAATGATCTAGGGATAGCATCAAGAAGGTATGCTGATGGACTGGACATGGCATGTGAGAGAAAGAACCAAGACAACACTGCATTGTAGATTTTATTTTTTACAGGGACAGAGAGAGAGTCAGAGAGAGGGATAGATAGGGACAGACAGACAGGAATGGAGAGAGGTGAGAAGCATCAATTATTAGTTTTTCGTTGCCATCGCAACACCTTAGTTGTTCATTGATTGCTTTCTCACATGTGCCTTGACCGTGGGCCTTCAGCAGACTGAGCCACCCCTTGCTGGAGCCAGCGACCTTGGGTCCAAGCTGACGAGCTTTTGCTCAAGCCAGATGGACCCACGCTCAAGCTGGCGACCTTGGGGTCTCGAACCTGGGTCTTCTGCATCCCAGTCCGACGCTCTATCCACTGCGCCACCGCCTGGTCAGGCGCATTGTAGATTTTTTAAACTTCCAATTTCCCTAATGCCTCAGCACCCTGTAAGCATCCTACCCAAGGAGTCAGTGTGGTCAGATCCAATTGCAACTTTTCCTTGTACAGTGACCCTGGAACAATGCAGAGTACGAGCGGCAATCCCAGTGCATTTGAAGATATGTCTGCAACTACTGACTCCCCCAAACTTAACTGCTAATAGGCTGTTGACCGGAAGCCTCACTATAATAAACAACACGTATTTGGTATGTTATATGTAATATACATGGTATTCTTATAATAAAATAAACCAGAGAAAAGGTAATATTAAGAAAATCTACCTGACCAGGCGGTGGCGCAGTGGACAGAGCATCGGACTGGGACCAGAGGACCTAGGTTCAAGACCCCCAAGGTCGCCAGCTTGAACGTGGGCCCATCTGGCTTGAGCAAAAAGCTTGCCAGCTTGGACCCAAGGTCGCTGGCTCCAGCAAGGGGTTACTCGGTCTGCTGAAGGCCCGCACTCAAGGCACACGTGAGAAAGCAATCAATGAACAACTATGGCGTTGCAACAGCAATGAAAAACTAATGACTGATGCTTGTCACCTCTCTACGTTCCTGTCTGTCTGTCCCTATCTGTCCCTTTCTCTGAGTCTCTCTCTGTCCCTGTAAAAAAAATAAAATCATAAGTAAGAGAAAATACATTTACAGTATTTATTAAAAAAAAATCCATGTATGAGTGGACCTGTGCAGTTTAGATCCCTGTTGTTCAAGGGCCAACGGCATACTTCACCAGGAAGGCACTTGCCCTCACTCTCTTGGCTCCCCACCTGTGGGCTGAGCCCACTTTCTGGACACTCCTTTCCTATGACCCTTTGCACGGCGTGCTGTGCCTCCCTCTCTAGGACCTGAGTATAATAAATCCTTTAATTGCATATGCCTCCCCCAATGTAATTTCTGTGAACATGTTGGATTAACCTTTAAAAACCCAAGGGGGACTTATTGCCCCACATACAACACAAACAACAACGTTTTTGGTCTGAGCAATGAGCAGAGTAGGGCCATTATTTTCTGAGATGGGATCAACCATATAGGTTTTGGAGATGGTTCTAATAGCAGTGGCAATTCTGAGGCCTTTCATCTGCTGGGTAATAGGTTCTATTATCACTGTTATCATGAACTAAAGAAACCTCTCTTAAAAAGGAATGAAAGCTGCTATGAATAAGATAGGAAATCTATAAATGTTCACTGCTGGTGACAAGAAAATTCACAACTGCAATTCATTCACTTGTATAGCTACACTCAGTCCCAAGTGTGACATTCAAATGCAACCCTGAGAGAGCCCTTCTCTGCTCATCAGCTGAGTGTGTTCACAGAGCCAGAGGTGCCACCTCACATGCTTCCTTCCCACTGACACCTCCCTACATCATCTTCAGAGGCTGCTCTCCCTGAGAAGATAAGGGCCTCAGGTTCCTAACAATTTACCAAGCCATCTAATGCCAACTTGAGATGTGCTAGCAATCCGCTGCCGTGGAGGACTGGTCAGGAAGACCGTGGCGGAGGACACACAATCAGAGAACACAACTAAAAAGTGCTATGTCTCAGTGAAGTCAGTGAAAAGCAAATTTTGACACAAACATGTCAAAGTAGAGAATTATTCTGGAATAAAATCTTTTAAAAATTGCTATTTTAAACTAAAACAAAAAATAAAAAAAATACTAGGGATCTATAAATAGTAGGTATGTTAACCAATGATCATATTCTCCCCCAACTATCTTTTGTCTTAAAACTCCAGTTAAATTTACTTTGGAGCTCAACTATATAGAGGAAAAGCAAAACAAAATAGTCATTTCTCGCAGGAAGAGAGGCTATAGGTCTGAATTAACATCTCTGACTATCCAAGAACAAGTTTTAAAGAACTCTTATTCAGTAAATCAGGCAAGGTGACAACTCAGAAAACTTACCGTTGACTTAGTACAGGATGCTGTATTAAATGTTTCAGCCAGGTGCTTCTTATCACATTTCGAAGTTCATGGTTATTGCGGGCTGACAACACACCAACTACCACATCATAGTGACTAGATTTCCACCAAGGAAATATAGCCAATTGATCTAGAAATAGGCAACAATAAATTAGAAATGTCACGTCTCGATTACTAAGTTCAATATGTAACATAAAAATGTTTATTACAAAATAATATATGTTCTTATTTGTAGAAACACAAATACAAAGAAGAAAATAATTTTAAAGCACCATAAATCCACTGCTGCTAACATTTAGGTGTCTTCCACAGATATGTATGTACTCATGCCCTTATTAAGTATGTAAATTCTTCAAAATAAGAAAATGTTTATAAGAATCAATTTGAATAGGCAATGTGGCATAAAACTATAGAATACTGGGCAATAAGAGTCAGTTAGCCATAGTCAGAATTCTCACTGTTTTACATTACATATAAATTTGTTTTTAAATTTTAAGTGAGAGGAAGGGAGATAGACAGTTTCCTACATGTACCCTGACCAGGATCCACCCAGTAACCCCACCTGGGGCCGATGCTTGAATCAACCAAGTTTTCCTCAGTACCTGGAGCTGATGCTTGAACTAAGAGAGCCACTGGATGCAAGAGGGAAAGAGGGAGAAAAGGGGAAGCAGGGGGGGTAGACAAGCTGATGGTCACTTCTCACGTGTGCCCTGACTGGGATCAAACCCAGGACATCTGCATGCTGGGCCAATGCTGTCTCCACTGAGACAACCGGCCAGGGCTATTTAACTTCTTGAACCTGTTTCCTCAGCTATGAATGGGCATTATAATACTTCTCATGGAGTTGTAAATTAAATGAGATAAGGTGTATAAAGGTCTTGGTTTGGTACCAGGCAAACAGGAGGCATTCAATGGCAACTAACAACAACAAAAATGGGCTTTCAAAGGTGACGTCCTACCTTAATTTTAGCTATTAGGTTTGGGAGATGAAGCTGAAAGACTCCCACGCTACAAAGGACCCTTATTAATACCAATAAATTCTACAGCTGGCAAACCTTTTATCACTTACTAAATATTCTAAAGAACAAAGGAGGCCCTGGGAGGCTGGCTCAGTGGTAGAGCTTCGCCCTGTGTGTGGATGTCCCAGGTTTGATTCCTAATCAGAGCACACAGAAGAAGTGACCACCTGCTCCACCCCTCCCACTTCTCTCTCTCTCCCCCTCCTCAGAAGAAGTGACTATCTGCTCCACCCCTCTCACTTCTCTTTCTTTCCTCCCCCTCCCGCAGCCATGGCTCAACTGGTTTGAGTGAGTTGGCCTCGGGTGCTAAGGATGGCTCCAAGGCCTCTTCCTCAGGCACTAAAAAAATGGCTCTGGTTGCTAAGCAATGAAGCAAGGCCCCAGCTTCATCCCCCAGTGGACTTGCCTGTAAGATCCTGGTCAGGGTTCATGTGCGAGTCTGTCTCTCTGCCTCCCCTCCTCTCACTAAAATAAAAATTAAAACAAATAAAAAACAACAAAGCAACATTTCTAGTAAAAAAAAATCAAGTGAAAAGTCATGTGAATGGCTCATTTTTACTATCAAAAGGTCTAATGGGCAGGATTACATTTAAAAAATATGTCCTGTCTGACCAGGCGGTGGCACAGTGGATAGAGCATCGGACTGGGATGCAGAAGACACAGGTTCGAGATCCTGAGCTCGCCAGCTTGAGCGCAGGCTCATCTGGTTTGAACAAAAGCTCACCAGCTTGGACCCAAGGTCGCTGGCTCCAGCAAGGGGTTACTCGGTCTGCTGAAGGCACATATGAGAAAGCAATCAATGAATAACTAAGGTGTCGCAAAGAAAAGCTGATGATTGATGTTTCTCATCTCTCTCCGTTCCTGTCTGTCTTTCCCTAGCTATCCCTCTCTCTTACTCTCTCTCTGTCCCTGTAAAAAAAAAAAAAAAAAAAAAAGTGTACTTATAAAGAAGACAGACGGGAAGGATACTTTATCCCTATATATATATTTTACCACCAGTTTCAAAGCTTGAGAGCTTATAAATAGCTCTGATGAGGGATCTGTTTCATCTCTTTCCCCAATGGTGGGAACTGATCCAAAATGTTTCAAAAAATAAATTATTAAAGGCCAGATCTTTATTACATTAAATGCAATGTTTTTACATGCCACTGGACCTAGGTATGCAGTCAAAAGACAACAAAAACATGTTGACATTTTTTCAGTATTATTATTATTGAGAGGGAGGTGGGAGGCAGAAAGACAGACTCCTGCATGCACCCAACCAGGATCCATCTGGCAAGCCCTTATGGGGTGGTGCTCTGCCCATATGGGGCTAGAACTTTGTTGCTCAGCAACCAAACTCTTTTTTAGCACCTGAGGTGAGGCCATGGTGCCATCTTCAGGGCCGGGAGTTAACTCGCTTGAATGGGCCATGGCTGTGGAAGAGGGAGAGGGGGGGCAGAGAGAGATGGGGAGGGAGGGAGAGAGAGATAGAGAGAGAAAGAGGGAAAAAATGAGAGGGAGGGAGGGGAGAGAAGGTGAAGGGGTGGAGAAGCAGATGGTCGCTTCTCCTATATGCCCTGAGCGGGAATCGAACATGGTACTTCACCACACTGGCTAATGCTCTACCACTGAGCCAACAAGCCAGGGCCAAGATTTTTTTCAAAGGGTCAATTAAAATAATAAAAAGAAAATCTGGGGACAGATTTTTCTCATAGGATAATTTAAGGGCATTACATTGTAACAATTACAGGAAAACAGGATTACATTTTTGTGTAGATACCTCATTTTCCACAATAGGATTGTTTCTTAAACGGTAATTCAATTCTGAATGGGATAGAGATACTTGTAATTTCACTCAACCATGAATCTTGCACTAAAACATATTCTTCCATAAAGGCACAATTTATCTTAATGTAAACCCAAATTTCCATAGATTAAGCTTGCTTATTAACAGGTCATATTTATTGAACATCTACTATTTACTAAGCACTATGTATAGAGTATTTTTTTTTTTTTTTTTTTTTTACCATGAGAGAAAGAGAAATGAAAAGGATCAACTCATAATTATGTCATGTTCGTTGTTCATTGATTGCTTCTCATATGAGCCTTGACTGGGGGTTCAAGCTGACCCAGTGACACCTTGCTCAAGCCAGCAACCTTGAGCTCAAGCCAGTGACAATGGGGTCAAGTCTATGATCCCACGCTCAAGCCAGAGACCCTGCGCCCAAGTTGGTGATCCTGCACTCAAGCTGGAGACCTCAGGGTTTTGAACCTGGGTCCTCAGAGTCCCAGGCTGATGCTTTATTCACTGCGCCACTGCCTGGTCAGGCTTTTCAAAATAGATTACTTAGAACATAATTTAACCTTTCTTTGATGACAAAATCTTCATGAACAATTTCTCAAACTTGTCATTAATTTTAACTGTTGCTACATTCAGTCAGACTTTTCTCTTTCAACTGGACTGTTACAAGGGTGTCCTAATGGCTTCTCCCTGATTTCTCATATGACTCCAAATCAAAACAAAAGTTTTCTAAAAGTAAATCAATAAATAACTAAACATGGAGATAACCATGTGGCACGAGAAAATCCCCTAGATTATGGCTGTAAACTACCTTCTGATGTCACTCCCCTTCCCCTTACCCCTGCCAACCCTTCCTGCTTCTAACCTATGTCTAAGCTGTTTCTCTCAAACTGCTTTACTTTACATCCATTTCTATTTTTTTCACAGATGTACACAGCAGATTTTGGCCCTTTAGAGAACATCTACTTCCAGATATCTTGAAAAAGAGATTTCTAAAGACTCAATTAAAAAAAACCATTAGGCCTGGCCTGTGGTGGCGCAGTGGATAAAGCGTCGACCTGGGAACACTGAGGTTGCCAGTTCAAATCCCTGCACTGGTCTGGTCAAGGCACATATGGGAGTTGATGTTTCCAGCTCCTCCCCCCTTTCTCTCTTTCTCTCTCTCACTCTGTGTCTCCACTCTAAAATGAATAAAATAAAAAAAATAAAAAACAAATAAAAAAGAACGGTTAGATTTAATAAACAAATTCAGTAAAGTTGCAGGGTACAAAGTCATTTTTGTATACTGGCAAAAATCAGTTGTATTTTTATACACAAACAATCAGAAAAGAAATTAAGAAACCAATCCTATTTACAAATACATCATAAAGAATAAAATAACCAGGAATAAATTTAACCAAGGTGGTGAAAGACCAGTACAATGAAACCATAACACATCAATGAAAGATATTAAAGAAACAAATAAATGGAAAAGTATTCTTTGCTCAGGAGTTGCAAGAAATATTATTAAAATGTGCATACTACCCAAAGCAATCTTCAGATTCAATGAAATTTCTGTCAAAAATCCAACGGCAATTTTTACAGAAATACAACCAACAATCTTAAAATTTGTATGGAACAACAAAAGACCCAGGATAGCCAAAGCCATCTTAAGAAACAACAAAGCTGCCTGACCAGGTGGTGGGTGGTGCAGTGAATAGAACAGGGGTCCCCAAACTTTTTACACAGGGGGCCAGTTCACTGTTCCTCAGACCGTTGGAGGGCCGAACTATAAAAAAAACTATGAACAAATCCCTATGCACACTGTACGTATCTTATTTGAAAGTAAAAACACAAAACGGGAACAAATACAATAATTAAAATAAAGAACAAGTAAATTTAAATCAACAAACTGACCAGTATTTCAATGGGAACTATGGGTGCTGATGCATCCTGTGCTCCTCTCACTGACCACCAATGAAAGAGGTGCCCCTTCCGGAAGTGCGGCAGGGCCAGATAAATGGCTTTAGGGGGCCGCATGCAGCCGGCGGGTCGTAGTTTGGGGACCCCTGGGATAGAGCGTCGGACTGGGATGCAGAGGACCCAGGTTCAAGACCCCGAGGTCGCCAGCTTGATCACGGGCTCATCTGACTTGAGCCAAAAGCTCACCAGCTTGGACCGAAGGTCACTGGCTCGAGCAAGGGGTTACTTGGTCTGCTGAAGGCCCGCGGTCAAGGCACATATGAGAAAGCAATCCATGAAAAACCAAGGTGTTGCAACGAAAAACTGATGATTGATGCTTCTCATCTCTCTCCGTTCCTGTCTGTCTGTCCCTATCTATCCCTCTCTGACTCTCTCTCTGTCCCTGTAAAAAAATAATAAAAAAAACACAAAAAACAAAGCTGGAGGCATCACACTTCTTGATTTCAAACTATACTTTAAAGCTATAGTAAGCAAAACTGGCATTAAATAAAGGTAGTTCAATGGAATAAGAATAGAGTACAAGGAGAAATTTACTTATATATGGTCAATTAATTTATGACAAAGGAACCAAGAATATACAATGGGGAAAAGTTTCTTCAACAAATGTGCTGGGAAAACTGGACAGCCACATGTAAAAGAACCAAACTGGAACACTACGTCTTATATCTTATACCATACACAAAATTCAATTCAGAATGGATTAGAGATAAAATCAGAAACCAGAAAATATGGGCAGTATGCTTCCTGACACTGGTTTTGCTGGTGATTTTTTTTGTATTTGATACAGAACACAAAGGTAACAACAGCAAAACTAAACAAGTGGGACTACATGAAATTACAAGTTTCGGCAACAGCAAAGGAAACCATGAACAAAATAAAAAGACAACCTACTAAGTGGGAGAAAATATTTATAAATCATGTATCTGATAAAGGGTTAATATCTAAAATATATAAAATATTTATATAACTCAAGAGAAAAAAATAAACCCTAACAATCTGATTTAAAAATGGGCAAGCTATCTGAACAGACTTTTCCCAAAGACATAGACATGGCCAACAGGTACAGGAAAAGATGCTCAACATCACTAATCATCAGGCAAATGCAAATAAATCAAAACCACAATGAGGTATCACCTCACAACTGTGAGAATAATGATTATAAAAAAGACAAGAAATAGCAAATAGTGAGGCTGTGGAGAAAGGGAACTCTTGTGTACTGCTCGTGCAATTATAAATTGGTACAGTCACTACACCAATGCAGAGGATCTTCAAACACTTAAAAATAGCAATACCATAGGATCCAGCGATTTTACTTCTGGGTATTTGTCCAAAGGAAATTAAAACACTAACTCAAAATGATACGTGCACTCACATGTTAATTTACAATAGCCAAAACACAAAAAATATCCTAAGTGTTCATCAATGGATGAATGGAATATTATGCAGCCATAAGAAAGATATCTTGCCATTTCTGACAACATGGATAAAACTTGAGGGCATTATGCAAAGTGAAATAAGTCAGAAAGAGAAAGACAAATGCTGTATGATGTAACTTATATGTAGAAAAAACAAAACCAAAAAATAAAAAAATAAAACCAAACTAATGACCTCACGTATTTGGTATTAGTGATAGAAACATATGGATGGTTGCCAGATGTGGGGGGACTGGGGAGAAATGATTGAAGATGGTCAAAAGGGACAAACTTCCAGTCTTTTGGTTTTTTTAGAGAATTATTTTATTTATTTTTTTTTACAGGGACAGAGAGAGAGAGAGTCAGAGAGAGGGACAGATAGGGACAAACAGGAATGGAGAGAGGTGAGAAGCATCAATCATTAGTTTTTCATTGCCGTTGCGACACCATAGTTGTTCATTGATTGCTTTCTCACATGTGCCTTGACCGTGGGCCTTCAGCAGACTGAGCAACCCCTTGCTGGAGCCAGCGACCTTGGGTCCAAGCTGACGAGCTTTTGCTCAAGCCAGATGGGCCTGCGCTCAAGCTGGCGAGCTCGGGGTCTCGAACCTGGGTCTTCCGCATTCCAGTCCGACGCTCTATCCACTGTGCCACCACCTGGTCAGGCGGACAAACTTCCAGTTTTAAGTGAGTTATGGGGTGTGACTTATCGTCACAGCATGGTGACTATAGTTAATAATAGCTTGTAGTCTGACCTGTGGGGGGTTTCGCTGGTTCGAAACCCCAGGCTTGCTTCATCAAGGCACATATAAGAAGCAACTACAAGCTGATGCTTCTTGCTCCTCCCCCAACCCTTTTCTCTCTCTTCTCTCTCTAAAATCAATAAAGTATTTTAAACAATTAGCCTGACCAGGCGGTGGCGCAGTGGATAGAGCGTCGGACTGGGATGCAGAAGACCCAGGTTCGAGACCCCGAGGTCGCCAGCTTGAGCGCGGGCCCATCTGGCTTGAGCAAAAGCTCACCAGCTTGGACCCAAAGTCGCTGGCTCCAGCAAGGGGTTGCTCGGTCTGCTGAAGGCCCACGGTCAAGGCACATGTGAGAAAGCAATCAATGAACAACTATGGTGTCGCAACGGCAACGAAAAACTAATGATTGATGCTTCTCACCTCTCTCCATTTCTGTCTGTTTGTCCCTATCTATCCCTCTCTCTGACTCTCTCTCTGTCCCTGTAAAAAAAAAAAAAAAAAAAAAATTAATAATACTGCTTGTATATTTGAAAGTTGCTAACAGAGTAAATCTTAAAAGTCCTCATCACAAGCAAAAGAATTTTAACTATGTGGTAATGGATGCTAATTATACATATTGTGGTAATCATTCTACATCATATACATATATGGAATCATTATGCTGTAAATACAAAACTAATATAATTTCAATTATATCTAAATTAAAAAAAAAAGGTTTCTTTTACCATGTACCATCATTGTAAATCAGTCGGATAGACTGGTGAGTATTGTGTTACATGGTATAAGATCCAATGTGAATGCTTGATAAACACCTAAGTGAGAATGCCCGAGTCCCACTTGACCAGGTGGTGGATCAGTGGATAGAGCGTTGGCCTGGGAAACTGAGGACTCAAGTTCGAAACCCCGAGGTTGCTGGTTTGAGCACTGGGCTCATCCAGCTAGAGCACAGGGTTGCCAGCTTTAGCATGGAATCATAGACATGACCCCACGGTTGCTGGCTTGAGCCTAAAGGTTGCTGGCTTGAAGCCCAAGGTCACTAGCTTGAGCAAGGGGTTACTGGCTTGGCTGGAGCCCCCTGGTCAAGGCATATATGAGAAAACAATCAATGAACAACTGAAGTGCCACAACTATGAATTAATACTTCTCATCTCTCTCCCTTCCTGTCTGTTCCTGTCTCTCTCTCTCTCTAAAAAATAAAAAGAATGCCCAAGTCACTACATCCCCTTCCTAAATCTTGGCTCTACACTTTCCTCACCTGCTGCTATATGTTGTAGTAGTATAAGATACCTAATTTGATACTGGTGTCTGGAAACAGAAGACAAAGAAAATAAATAAATATGTGACAAAAGAATGATAATTCATAGAATAAATACAAATAGACTACAACCGATGGGAAAAAATGTTCAATTTCACTAGGAACAGAGTTTGAATCAGAGCAGTATAAGATACCAGTTTGCTCCTACATTCAAACTGACAAATATCTCATTAAGTGGTAATACCCAAATGATCAGGGTTTTTTTTGTTGTTGTTGTTTTTACAGGGACAGAGAGAGAGTCAGAGAGAGGGATAGACAGACAGGAACGGAGAGAGGTGAGAAGCATCAATCATCAGTTTTTCGTTGGCGTAGCAACACCTTAGTTGTTCGTTGATTGCTTTCTCACATGTATGTGCCTTGACCGTGGGCCTTGAGCAGACCGAGCAACCCCTTGCTGGAGCTAGCGACCTTGGGTCCAAGCTGACGAGCTTGGGGCCTCGAACCTGGGTCTTCCACATCCCAGTCTGATGCTCTATCCACTGCGCAACCGCCTGGTCAGGCCAAAGTATCAATATTTTAAAGAAATGTTGATAGCATTTCAAGAAAATGGCTACTCTCCTATCTGCCGGTAAGAATGTAATTTTATAGTCTTTTGCAGGACAATTTGCCAATATACAACAATACCTCAGAAATGTGTAACTTTTTTGTCCAGCAATTCCATTTCTAAGAACTTATTCTAAAGAAATAATCAGTGATACACTAAAAGATCTTTATTCATCACAATGTCACTTTATTAACAGTGAACCACAAACTACATAAATAAGAGATTACTTAAATAAATTATGGTTGCTTACCTATATGTTAGACTACTATTCAGCTATTAAAATTCTATTGAATATATATCATTCAATACTGTTCTACATCATATTCAGTAAGATAAGCAGGCTATAAAAACTGCATACGTACTGTATGGTTCCACTTGAATATCAAGTACAAAAGCGGACAAATGTCTGCCATTAAAGATCAGGACAGGGTTACTACTCTCTGCAGTAAAGTAAGGGAGCAGGAAGGGTGATTCCAGTTGTTGGTAGTTTTCTTGTTTTTAATTTAGGTGCTGATTAGTTGGGTGTATTAGGTTTTTGAAAATATATCAAGCTGTACAATTACATACACTTTTCTGGAAGCATTTTATACATCAAGAAATGTTTAAATAATAATTTCCCCAAAACATGTATTATATATGTACATGCATTAAAAAACTGCCTAGTATAGCCTAACCAGGCGGTGGCGCAGTGGATAGAGCGTCAGACTGGGATGCGGAAGACCCAGGTTCGAGACCTGGGGTCTCCAGCTTGAGCGTGGGCCCATCTGGCTTGAGCAAAAGCTCGCCAGCTTGGATCCAAGGTCGCTGGCTCCAGCAAGGGGTAGCTCGGTCCGCTGAAGGCCCGTGGTCAAGGCACATGTGAGAAAGCAATCACTGGACAACTAAGATGTCGCAAGGGCAATGAAAAACTAATGATTGATGCTTCTTACCTCTCTCTGTTCCTGTCTGTCTGTCTGTCCTTATCTATCCCTCTCTCTGTCCCTGTTAAAAAACAAACAAACAAAAAAAAACTGCCTAGTATAAAAGTAGCCCTGGCCTGGTAGTTCAGCTGTTAGAGCAGGGGTCCCCAAATTTTTTACACAGGGGGCCAGTTCACTGTCCCTCAGACCATTGGAGGGCCGAACTATAAAAAAAAAACCAACTCTGAACAAATCCCTATGCACACTGTACATACCTTATTTGAAAGTAAAAAAACAAAACGGGAATAAATACAATATTTAAAATAAAGAACAAGTAAATTTAAATCAACAAACTGACCAGTATTTCAATGGGAACTATGGGTGCGGATACATCCTGTGCTCCTGTCACTGTCCACCAATGAAAGAGGTGTACTTCCAGAAGTGCAGGGGGGGGGGGATAAATGGCCTCAGGGGCCCGCATGCGGCCGTGGGCCATAGTTTGGGGACCCCTGTGTTAGAGCATTGTCCAGATATGACAAGGTTGCGGGTTCGATTCCCAGTTAGGGCACATACAAGAGTCAACCAAGTAAGTGAGACAATAAGTCAATGTTTCTCTTTCTCTAAAATCTATAAATCAAAATTAAAAGAAAAAAACTCAAAAACTGTCTAATATAGATCAGTTTTTCCTGTTCCTTCTTAAATAATTTCAAACTTTTCTACAAAGAATGTGTTTTACTTTTATAAGAAAATTTTAATACAAAGTCATGATAAAATGTAAACAAATGATCTATAGGTGACAAACTCATCCATATTGTCCCAGTTTCATTCTTTTTTTTTTTTTTTAAAGATTTTGCTTGGTCCTGGCCGATGGCTCAGTGGTAGAGCATCTGCCCAGCATGGACATCCCAGGTTCAATTTCCAGTCAGAGCACACAGGAGAAGTGATCATCTGCTTCTCCCCCCTTCTCTCTCTCTCTCTCTCTTCCCCACCTGCACCTGTGACTTGATTGGTTCAAGTGCATCGCCTGGGCGCTGAGGATAGCTCTGTGGAGCCTCTGCCTTAGACACTAAAAACACGTAGCTTGGTTGACTGGGTGCAGGGCCCCAGATGGGCAAAGCATTGCCCCATATGGAGATTGCCAGGTGGATCCCAGTCAGGGCACATACGGGAGTCTATCTCCCCTTCTCTCACTTGGAATAAGAATAAAATAAGTAAAATAAAGATTTTACTTATTGATTTCAGAGAGGGGGGAGAGAGGGAAAGAAGGAAAGGGGGAGAAAAGGACAGAAGGGGAGGGAGAGGAAGAGAAAGGGAGAGTGAGGAAGAGAGAGAGAAAGGTGGGGCAGAGGAATGGGAAGCATCAACTTGTAGTTATTCTCATGTGCCCTGACTGGGCAAGCCTAGGGTTTTGAGCTGGCAACCTCAGCATTCCAGGTCAATGCCTTATCCACTGCACCACCACAGGTCAGGCCATACTTTCCCAGTTTTATTCTCTTTTTACTTTTTTAAATTATTTTTATTCATTTTAGAGGAGAGAGAGAGAAAGAGAGAAGGGGAGAAGAGCAGGAAGCATCAACTCCCATATGTGCCTTGACCAGGCAAGCCCAGGGTTTTGAACCAGCAACCTCAGCGTTCCAGGTTGATGCTTGATCCACTGCGCCACCACAGGTCAGGCAAATTATTGAGCACTTCTTGTGTTCACTGTTCTAGATGGCAGATATATTGTGGGTCAGATAAGTATGCAAATATGATGTATGTTTGCTTGGTTATAGTTTGCATTAGATGTGGGGGACAAGGTGTAAGCAGGCAGGATCCTTATAGCCTAAGGTTTAGTTTTAAGGCTAAGCCTTTCCCACCCTTTTAATACTAAGATCTTCTCAATACTGTTTCCCCACACTCTTGACTGTTGCATGATGTGGGGTGGTGCACTCTTATGAGGAACCTCATTTATGCCTCAGAAAAGTGACTTTGCACTAGATGTATTTGTACATTGGCTTAAAGGTTTTGATTTCTACACTAAAAATTGGGGCAGACCGGGGGAGGGCTAGCACTCTGGGTTCCTGAAATTAGCATTGAGGAGAGGCAGCCAAGATGGCGGAGTGCTGAAGGAGAAGCCAGTTTGTGCAAAGAGGAGATGGGGAACAGAGGTGAGTAAGGCTGGTGAGGTAGAAACCTTTGATTCTAGAAATACTCAGATGAGTCAGTGGCTTTGGGAGCCCTGAATGGAAAGGGATGTGTGTGTATTTCTCTCCCGCCAGGTGCAAGCTAGGATTAAAGATAATGGCCCACCAATTCTTGGCTCTGTTGTTTCATTACCAACTGTCTGAATCAAATGTAAACCTGCACAGGCCAGATGGCTGTGATGGTGGCCGTGGCTACTGGCTTTACATATATACATATCAATAAGCACATATTCATAGTGTCAGGAATTAAAGTCTCACACAAGCTCCCTGAACACTCTTACTTTCTCTCACCCCTACTAATCTGAGTAAGAGAGAGACAGGAAGGGAGGATGAGAGGGAGAGAGAGAAGCATCAACATGTTGTTTCACTTAGTTGCTCCATTAGTTGTGCACTCACTGATTGCTTCTCATATGTGCCCTGACCAGGGGTTGAACCCACGACCAACGATCTCTTATTTATACGCAACATATTCTGAGAGTCTGTCTGACAATCTGCAAGGTTCTGCAATGCGAGTGGACACCCATTGAAGACTACGGGAAACTGACTTCAACTAATTGTTCCAAATAAGCCCAAGATAACGTCTATCACAAATACGCAGAAATCTTGAAAATAAGGAAATCATACAATTTCATAAAAGACCTACTGATAAGAACAATCATCACACATACCACCAGCCTGCCAGTGCCAATTTCTGGTACCTTCCAACACACCTCACTAGCAAACGCATCAACCACCACGATTCTACCATTCTCTCTAAAATTCAGGAATCAGGCAGTGTCTGGCTATTTTATTAATTGAATCTTCACCAAAAACCCCATGAGGTCATTGTTTTATAAACAAGGAAACAAGCACAGACAAGATTAGCATACAGGGATTACTTTAACCAACCACAGGCAAAACTGCAAAAGCTCAATTTGTTTTTGACCTCTACTTGCCCCATGTCTGTTTATTTCTTTTTTTCTTTTTTCTCAGAAGAGAGGAGGAGAGATAGTGAGGCAGACCCCCGCAGGCGCGCCAACGTAACCCAAATGGGATCCACCTGGCAACCCCATCTGGGGCAGATGCTTGAGTACTGAGCTATTTTTAACAACTGAGGCTGATGCACTCCAATTAAGCTATCCTTAGCATCCGGGCCACACTCGAACCAATTGAGCCACTGGCTGCAGGAGGAGAAGAGGGAGAGAAGGGGGGATGGGGAAACAGATGGTTGCTTCTCCTGTGTGTCCTGACTGGCAATCAAACCTGGACATCCATATGCTGGGTGGAGGCTCTATCCCCTGAACAACCAGCCAGGCTGTTTCCATTAGACAGACTATGAGTACCTTGAGAGCGGACTGTCCTTCTAGTATGAGACCTATCACTCTACGCATTTATTGGATATACTTTTTTTTCCCAAATATGCTGGACAGAGAAACATTTTTCTAAATTAACTGTTAAAAAGTTCCTAATGTATTACCCCAAGCCAAAACGTTATAATTAAGATAGCCTATATCCATAGCCCAATGATTGTCTCCTCCATGGATTTCACATGAGACCAGCTTCTTCTTCGCCCTGTGGTCCAGCTGTTTAAAGAGAGTCACTGCATTAGAAAAGTACCAGGGGCACTTCATCAGGTCCATGCTCAACGGTCACTTCTTCAGAGGCTGCTCTGACCTCCTTTCAAACAGCAGCACAGCATTCTCTAGCCTCTTACACTGCTTTATTTTTGTCACTACACTTATCACCACCCCTATTATATTTAACAGTTATTTCCTATGGTCTGTCTTCCCTTCTAAATTGTAAATTGCATGAAGGCAGGGACTTTATCTTGATTCTGCTATAATGCCACATGGACAGCAGGACAAAGTAGGCTCTCAAATACATATTTGCTGAATCAACAGAAAGTCAAGAGGCCTTTTTTAATATTCAGGGAAAGTAAATCTCCTTTCCAAAAAATACTGCTCAGACTCTATGAGACTGGAGCAGAAAGCAGCAGGAGAAAGGAGAGCAAAAGCAAATGTGACAAAATTCAAGGCAAGAACATTTCACAAAGTCTTGGGTTTTCTCTCCCATTATAGCAGTTAACCTTTTTTGAGGTACCAAACCCACCAGTTTCATATGCGCATTCACCGAACCCTTCTTTAGTGATAAATAAAATATGATTTTTTTTTCCAAATTCAAGACATAGGTGTATGTTTTTTTACTGGTGCACAAAATGAGCCGTGCATGAACATCACCTTGCTCAAAGAACAAAACCAACAAAGTGCATGAACTCACAACAAATTACGGTATTATTTTATTCTGGCCTCCACGGCAGAGGCTTCTCTGAACCCCTGAGACCGACTCATCGAACCCCTAGGGTTAGATAGAACCCAGGTTAAGAACCACTACACTATAGGCTTAAGGTAGTAAGAGGTGAAATGCAAAAATGTCCAAATGTTTCAGCTTAAACATGGTGAATACACAATGGGAAAGAGAACTGCAGGGAAATTTTAGCAATCAAGGTGCTTCTAACTCTTTTTAGTTTTGAAAGTACCAAAAATGAAAAAGGAAAGTTATAACTGTCAGGTTTCATTTAGTAGGTTAAACTGCTCTACTTTATTAAGTAACTAGAAGCACCGTGTCCATTAAAGTCAGCTGTACATAACTAGTGAAGAGTCCTAACTGCAGCCTGTCCCTGTCAGGCCTGCACCTGGCCCCTGGTCCCTGTCACCTATCCTGCTCCAACCCGGTGACTGAGGGCATCACCCAAACACTAATTATCTCAGACTAAGAAACCACCCTGCAGACCCTTAGAATATTTTAAGCTTGAAGGCTAGTTTTGCTTGTTGACAGAACCCAACAGCCTGGTAATGTCATAAATACCCTAAGGATGGCAGGCTCTGCAAGTAAATTCCAAGAGAGTTCACTCATCAAACAAAAAAAACAAAAAAAAAAGAAAGAAACCTGTAAAACAAACCCAGCAAACGTTACACAGCATTTTATACTTCCTCAGCTCAGTTTACAAAAACCCCAAACCCCCCCAAATCCTAACCTGTTAAGAGCTTAAATGCCCGGTAACACTGCACTTTTCATTAAGTCATTTAAATAGTATTTTAAGTCTATTCAGGTGCCACAAATAGCCTTTTCGAAGCGTCTGTGGTTTGCCTAATAAAATACATTTTAAGAGGCAGTTCGCAGAATAAAGAACCCCGATTATGACAACGAGGTTGCTTTGCGGGCTGTCGAATTAGTTTCCATACTTTCTACTTATAAGTGAAGGCAAAGAGAGAGAGGTAAAAAACGTTCTCCGAGTAGTTTAAAAAAAAAAAAAATCTTTAACAGAGCCTTCCAGGTTTCTCTAAAGGTTCCAGGGTGAGCCTTTAAAAAGAAAAGGGAAACCTTAGGTAGTGCTGAGGGCTGTGGAGCCCCTGAACAGCGACGGGCCCCCGCAGGCACACCGTCGACCACCGGGCTGGGAGGCGAGCAGGAAGCGCCCCGCTCCCCGGGTGCGGTGGAGCCCCGCGCCTACCCGCGCTGGGCGAGCCGGGCGCACAGGTGCAGCGCGCCCGTGCGTTCAGCCCGCCGACGCCGCGGGCTCAGAACCCACACACAGGGTGACCCCGAGGCCGCCGCCTTCCGACCCGCACAGACGCCGCACGCTCGGAGCGCAGCCCGGAGCGATGAGGCCGACTGCTCGCGAAGGAAGGAAGGGGCCCGCGGCCTGAAGGAAAGTGGCGAAGTGACAGCAGCGGGCGCGCACCGGCAAGCGCGCCCTCAAGTTTGCCCGACTTGAATAGACGGAAAGGGCCATCCATGCGGCCGACCCGGGACTCCCGCCCTTCGGCCGGCCCTGCCCTCACCTGTGGGGTGGAGGGCGGAGGCGCGCGCGGGCGGCGGGGAGCGGAGCCGCAGCCAGAGGTGCAGCGTGGCCCCGAGCACGCAGGGGCACAGCAGCACCAGCCAGTTTCGCATCGGCCGCCCCCGCCAGCCCCACCTCGCGCCCCCGTCGCGCGCCGGACTCTCCCGCGTCCCGGCGGAGGGCAGGGACCTGCTCGTGAGGCAGCCGAAGCCCTCGAGACCGCTCCGAGGGAGCCAGCCGCAGTCGAGGTTCTTCGCTGTTCCCGGGACCGCTCCTCCTTCTCTTCAGCCCCCGGATGGTGGCGGCTGGACGGCCGGAGCCCCGCCCCTCTGCCGGTCTCCTCAGCCTCTTGACTCACGTTCCCTCCCGCGCCCGCCCGCCGGGAGATGAAGTCCCGCTCCCCGTCCAGGTAGGCGGCGCACTAGTGACACCACGGCTTGGAAACTACGCTTCCCAGAATAACATGCGCTCATTGCGTCACTCGAAAGGCGCGGAGGCAAAGCGCGAGACCTCACACTGAACTTGCGCATCTTTTTTTTTTATGCCTTCTCTTGGCCTGTCGCGTTCCTGCGCCCGAGGGGAAGGGATACTGGTGACCACCGCTGGGAGGCCCTTCCCGCTGGAGGAGGTTAACCCCGTTGTGGAGGGGGACTGGGGAACTCTGAGTGCCTCTTGTTTTCAGTTACGCAGAATGCTGCATCCTGTGCAAGACGGAATCCTGCTGACATGTCCTCTGCTCGGAGAGTCTTGTGTGAGCAGCGAGCCATCTAGAGTTGGTTCTGGGGCAGTGCAGACCAGCTCAGGCCGACTCTGCTCCGGGAGCTCTCAGGACAGCGACCGCACTTTGGGCACCGAGTAGCGGACGAGTCCGGGTTCCCGGGTGCACGCTGGCCCGGCAGAGTGGGAATTGGAACAGTTGTGCGCACCCCCTGCAGCCCGTGGATCAGGGGAATTCCTGGCGGAGTGCTGCCCGGGTGCAGCTGTGGTGCCCGCGCAGGTCCCCGCCCCTGGCCGAGCGCACTCCGTCTCTGCGGTGTGTGTAACGAGGACTTGTCGTCAGGCTGCCTGCTTATTGTTTTTTGTTTACCCAAGTTGTCACAAAAGATTTCATTGAAAGTCACAGAAAAGCCATTTCAATCAGTGTGGGAGACAGGCTGTAAGCTGACAAAGTTCCTTGCAGTCTCAGGGTTAAGCCAAAGCCACACAGCCTCTTCTTTTTACTCCTTGAGGCAATTTACATGCCCTTTCTCTCACCCTTGTTTGTTCAGCTGCTTTTTATGTTATGCATGACGAAAGGTTATGCATTCTTGAAAAAGTTCCTGTTTATACCCTAGATAATGTGACTTTGTGTCGGAACAAACGGTTTTGTTCTCTGCACTATGAAATAAAACTGACCAGGGTTTTTCTCTGCTCTTGTAGGCCATCAGTTTACAAGAGGCCTCCCGATCCCATTATTTTTCTCTGTTTATTTCTTTATTCCTCACTATTCTCCCTTAGTACCTGGACAATTAGGAGTCGCACTGGTTCGCAGCAAAACAGACTTAAGGGGGAAATGATAATTTATTCAACTGGCAGAACAGCCCAGGAGGAGACACCTCCAGCACTGTCAGTTCCATAGTTTCCTTGAGTGGCAATTTGATTTCAGCAAAACAATCCTTTATTAAAAAGATTTGTGGCCTGAGGCGCGCGGGGGGGGGGGGGGGGGGGGGTGCAGTTGATAGAGCGTCAGACTGGAATGCAGAGCACCCAGGTTCGAGACCCCGACCGAGGTCACCAGCTTGAGCGCAGGCCCATCTGGCTTGAGCAAAGCTCACCAGGTTGGACCCAAGGTCGCTGGCTCCAACAAGGGGTTGCTCAGTCTGCTGAAGGCCCGCGGTCAAGGCACATGTGAGAAAGCAATCAATGAACAACTATGGTGTCGCAACAGCAACGAAAAACTAATGATTGATGCTTCTCACCTCTCTCCGTTCCTGTCTGTCTGTCCCTATCTATCCGACTCTCTGTCTCTGTAAAAAAAAAAAAAAGATTTGTGGATTGTTTTCTAGTACTGTCTGGCTGTGTAAGGTATTTTCCCTGCTGAGGAAGAAGGAAGGGTGTAGCCACCAAGTGTGGAATAGCAAAAGCTTTATTTAGTAGAGCACTTCTCAGACAAGGTTCTCTGGTTCACCAGACCGGGGCCAGAGAAGTTGGCAGCCTCCCCTGTTTGGGGGTAATTTATAGTGTCAGTAGAGTGGTCGGATTGATATGACATGGTGAAATTTCATTGGCTGGCAGGCAGTTGCTCTTTTTCAAAGGGCTCCTGGGAAGTTTCTTTTGGCATGCATGGGTGTGGGGTTTCCAGTCAAAGTTCCCGGGCCTGGTTTCCCACGTGACCTTTCCCCGTTGCCAACCGGCCTCACATTCCAACTTTTTATGTTAGATAGGGGCACCACTATTTGGCTACTTCCTGCTGGTTAGGGGCACCATGGGGAGGTCGGAGAGGAGGTCGGAAGGTGGTGGCTCTGAGGGGAGTCGCGTATGTGGGTGTAGGAGCATCTGTTTGACAGTGACACGAGAAACTTCGCAGATGCAGTCCTGTAAGGATTTATAAAAGAGGAGTAAATATGAGTAATATGTTGATAATTAGAAGAGGACCTGGGATGGGGCAGCCCAGATGAGAATGGGTGGCTGTCATCAGGAGTTAGGCGGGTTGTAGAAGGAGAGGTCCTTGTGCAGTTTCTCTTGCAGATGGTAGAGAACCCTGATGCTTTCTTCCATTGGGCCAGTTTCATTGAACAGCATTGCTTCTTGCTTTAACTTACTCTGGTGGCAGGTTTCTGGTGGGAGGGAGAGGAACAACAGGAGGGTCTGCAGGGCCCAACCTTTTGGTGAGCCAGAGACGGGTAGGGCCCAGTGGTTCCGACTGCCAGTGGTCCGTATGGGGGTAACCTTGAGGGGAGAGACATGATTAGAAATGAGGGTAGTATTGATTATGGGGAGCCCTTGGTAGTGAGGAAGATATTGTCAGCTGGATAGTGGCTTTGAGACTTTGTAGAATGTCCCAACCCAGGAGGGGTACAGGGCACAATGGCGTAACTAAGAAGTAGTGCAAAAAGGGGATTCCATCCAAACTGCATGTCGGGTGGCGTGTGAAGAAGAAACGAAGGGGTCCCATCCACTCCAATAACTGAGACCTGTGAGGGAACTAGAGGTCCAGAGTGTGATGGCAAAACAGAGAAGGTAGCCCCCATGTCCACAAGAAACGAGATGGACTTACCTGCTATTTGCAGCATTACCCTGGGCTCGGTGAGGGTGATGGGGTTCTCCGAGTCCGGGCCGTGTCAGTTGTCCATGAGGTCTAGGAGTTCGAGCAGTGGGCCCACCTGGCTGGCTTGTCCTCCCATTTGGGTAGCTTGTTCTCCACATGGAGGTGCTGAGGAAGGGCCTGTTGCCCAAAGGGGGCAATCACTCCGCCAGTGACTGGGCTGCTTACAGTTAGGGCAGGGCTTAGTGGGTGGCCTCAAGCAGGGGCACTGCCGGGACCAGTGACCCTCCTTGCCACACTTAAAGCAAGTTCCTGGTGGGAAAGGAGAGGGGGAAGGGTGGAGAAGCAGATGGACGCTTCTCCTGAGTGCCCTGGCTGGGAATCGAACACAAGACTTCCACATGCTAGGCCGACGCTCTACTGCTGAGCCAACCGGCCAGGGCCGGAGAATCTTTTTTTAGGTGGCTCACTTACTTGGCTGGTAGGTTGGTGCTGGCCTCTCTAAGGTCTCTCCAGTGAGCTGTTTTTGTGTTCCAGTCCATGGCAACTTGATTCTCCAACAGCTAGAGGTCCACGAGACCAGTGCAGAAGCTTCAAGGCCTTTTATGATTGTGGGGCAGCTGTGTTAGGCTTGCTCACTGGTTTACCAGCTGCAAGCACTTTGCCTGATTTATGCATGAGCACATGGCTGCGCCACGTGTGTATAGCCTATGTAAGGCTATGGGTGATTGCACACAGGGAATTGCAGATGGTGGATTGCCTGTCTGCCACTGTGTGGAGCTATTTTGCTGCTTGCCTGAGAGGCAGTTTCCCCTGCCTGTGTGCTTGTCCACTGTTGCAAGATTTTATTAAATAGAATGGCCCAACCCTTTCCGGCTCTGCAGTTTCTCTACCATCTGCCCGAATCCATTGTGCACCTGCCTGGCTTTGGCCACCAGCATTACAATGATGAATCCCTGGAAGACATAGAACTGTCACTTATGCGGTATTTGTTATGTTGGTCACTAATGCTGGTGGATGAGAAGAGACAGGTTCACATTGGATTTGGGCAGATGGTAGAGAAACTACGGAGCCGGAAAGGGTTGGGCCATTCCATTTAATAAAATCTCACAACGGTGGACAAGCACACAGTCAGGGGAAACCGCCTCTCAGGCAAACAAACAGCAAAATGGCCCCTCACAGTGGTGGGCAAGCAATCCGCACATCCACAATACCCCTGAGCGCAGGCACTCATTGCTGTCTAGATTAAGGTGACCAGATTTTAAAATTGGTAAAGCGGGACACCATTGACCGGGGTGGGGGAGGGGAGGTCCTGATTAAAAATTTGGTCTATATAGAGCAAAATAATTTTTCATAGAATGTGAAAATAGTATTGTAATATATTTTTTAAATTTTAACATAAGTACAATTTACAAATATAATACATTAAAAATTATGTATAGTATTATTTTATTCATTGGCATATTTCTCATTTGAGTGAATTTTTTTTAGTAGATTGCTGTCATTGTTTAAAAGATCATGAAATTTTTTACAAGAATTTGTTAAATTATATTTCACACATAAAATGGCTTTCAAAGTCTCAACACAACTGTGATTTTTCTGATGTCCACACTTTATTTACCATAGAAAAAACGCTTTCAGTCACAGCATTAGTTCCTGGTAAAGACAGCGCGTATTCCACAATTTTTAGTGCATTATTGTATGGAACATGGTTTGTTTCAAAATTATGAAATATTTCTAACCATTTGTTCTCTATTGTGATTTTTGCTGATGCCCAAGATTTAACCTTTTCCTTATCAATATATTTTTAAAATAATGATACTTCATTAAAAAGATCATTTTCAGAAATATTACTATCTGGGAAATTTTGAATGAGTCAGAGGGATCGGGTTACATGGTCCCAAAACTGATGCCGGAGCTGCGTGAGCAGGTGGGAGCAGGCAGGGCAGCGCCGTTGGCGTGCTCGCACAAGAGCAGTCGCTTACACTCCCCGCCTGGACTCATCCTTGCAACGGCTGTGCTCCCCGCATCCAGCCCCACTGCCCACTGGACACCCAGCGGCTTGTGCCTTGTGGAGCCCGGAGTCGCATGCCGGCGTCCAGGATGCGGGCCTATGGGTAGTTAGGGGACTTGACAGCCACTGCCCCAACAGGTACGTCCCGCCCAAAGTTCTTTGTTTCAGGGCCCTGCATGGGCCAGCCAGCTCTTGCGGCAGTGTGGGCGCTTCCAGGACAAGGTGGGGTCTCCCTGCCGAAAACTGTATATTCCCTTGCCGTTCCCTAGCTTTTTGTGCATTCTTTCCAAAAATTGGGACTTTTATAAAATGCCGCGGGACATGGGACAAATTGTTAAAAATTGGGACTGTCCCGCCAAAAGCGGGACGTCTGGTCACCTTAGTATATAAGCTATGCATATATGCCTCTGCCAGATGCTTACACACTAATCAAGCAAAGGGCTTGCAGCTGGTAAACCAGTGAGCAAGCCTAACACAGCTGCCCCACAGTCACACAGATCAGCCCTGATTCCCAGTGGGAGAGACCACCAAGGGTTTGCATGTCAGAGGCCAGGATCATTGCAGGTCACCTTAGAGGCCCACTACCAAAGTATGTTATGCAAATTTGAGAAAGCTATTGTTATGACAGTGGCCGAGGCCAAGCAGGCCACATTGGATTTGGGCAGATGGTAGAGAAACTGCGTGCGGAGCCAGAAAGTGTTGGGCCATTCTCATTTAATAGAGTCTCCCAATGGTGGATGAGCAAACAGGCAGGGAAAACTGCTTCTCAGGCAAAGAAACAGCAAAATGGCCCAACAAACAGTAGTGAGCAGGCAATTTGCAACCTGTAGCTCATAGCCTTACATGGACTATACACATGGTGCCCTGCCACGTGCTCAGGCACTCATCAGACAAAGTATAAGCTAGCAAGCCTAACACAGCTGTTTTCCCAACAACTACTGTTAGTAAAACAGTTTTGGGAGTTTCTAGGGCCCCCATATAGTCTTCATAGCCCCTTCTTTTTCTCTGTGTGTGTGTGTGTGTGTGTGTGTGTGTGTGTGTGTCAGAGACAGAGAGAGACAGATAGGGACAGACAGGAAGGGACAGAGATGAGAAGCATCAATTCTTCGTTGTATTACCATGGTTGTTTATTGATTGCTTTCTCATATGTGCCTTGACTGGGGAGCTACAGCAGAGCCAGTGATCCCTTACTCAAGCCAGTGACCTTCTATTCAAGCTAGTGAGCTGTGCTCAAACCAGATGAGCCCACGCTCAAGCTGGTGACCATGGGTTTCAAATCTGGGTCCTCTGTGTCCCAGTCTGATGCTTTATCCACTGCGCCACCACCTGGTCAGGCCAATTTTTCCTTCTTGTGGGACATAAGGAATTAGCAGGCTATGATCATTTGTGGCTCTGGGAGAAATGTCACTGAGGTCTGTGTGCCCCCTTCCCAGATCACTGTTACATACCTCAAAAAGGAAGAATATTCATTGTCTACAAATTTCTTGTTAGAAATTCTTTGCTTAGAAACTGTGCTGACATGCTTTCTCCATTTCAATTAAAGAAATTGTCAAGAACGTAATAATTAGTTGTCACTAAAGGTGTCTAAAGAAAGGTAGTAAAATAGTAAAAGGTCTGTCTGGATATCGTGAAATTTTCTTTCCTTTTTTTCTTTGTGTGTGTGTCTGTGTGCGTGTGTTTGTGTGTGTGTGTGAGAGAGAGAGAGAGAGAGAGAGGAAGAGAGAGAGAGAGAGAAAAAATAGGAAGGGAGAGAGACAAGAAGCCTCAACTCATAGTTGCAGCACCCTAGCTGTTCATCACTGCTTTCTCATATGTGCCCTTGACTTGGGAGCTACAGCCGAGCCAGTGACCCCCTGCTCAAACCAGTGACCTTGTACTCAACCCAGTGACCTTGGGCTTCAAGCTAGCGACCCCACGCTCAAGCTGGATGAGCACACACTCAAGCCAGTGATCTTGGAGCCTCGAACCTGGGTTCTCAGCATTCCAGGTCAATGCTCTATCCACTTTACCACCACCAGTCAGGCTCATTTTGGATTAAAAGATTATAATGAATTAACCCAAAAAGGAAGAATCTCTAACTTAGATGTATTCATTCAGCAAATACTTATTGGGTACCTGTTACGTACCAGGCACTTTTGTAGGTACGTGCGGTAAATTGATGGATGAAACAAAGATCCCTGTGTTGATGGGGGTAGGGTGGCTGAAGACTTGGATGCTATAGAGAAATGCATTTTTCCAGCATGTAGAAGATGGTGAGGGATACAGAAAACATAAAAAGTAGAACAACTGGGGAATTGGGAATGCATGACTGAAACAGAGCAGATTGCAATATTAAATGGCAGTATTTAAACAACTATTAAATTACAATAAACACTAAAGAGAAGAATAAACAAACCATCCAAATATATTAACTAATCAAAATGTTCCTTCAAATTACCAAAATACTTCAACCTACAGCAGAAACTTCATTGGTACTCTGACAGGCCTATAGCAGAAACCATTGTGAGTAACATGTTAGCCTCTTCAGATCCCACCACAGGGGTAGCTGCCTATATCAGCTACTCATGGATCTGGTGCTTTCATTTATATGTTGCCACCTACACCCTAATAAACTTGAGACTAAGGTGGGTAAAGATTGTAAGAGAGACAATATGTGTAACGGGAAGAAGAAACTTAAAAAACCCAGAAGTGATACAGTCTGCAGAGTCAAGGTGCTCATATTCTAAGATATGGATAAATTATCAGAGAATTAGAATGGAGAGGCAAACCAGGTTGGTTGGTCACCCTGAGTGTAATTCAGTGTGATAAGTGCTATGAGAAAGGAATCACAGGCCCTGGCTGGTTGGCCCAGTGGTAGAGAATCATCTGGGTATGTGGAGGTCCCAGGTGCAATTCCCAGTCAGGGCACACAGGAGAAGTGACCATCTTATTTTCCACTCTTCTCCCTCTCTATCTCTCTCTCTTCTCCTCCTGCAGCCATGACTCGAATGGTTCAAGTGGGCACTGAGGATGGCTCCATGGCCTCGCCTCAGGTGCTAGCAACAGAGTGGTGTCCCCAGACAGGCAGAGCATTGCCTGGTATGGGGCTTGCTGGGTGGATCCCAGTTGGGACACATGCAGGAGTCTGTCTCTGCCTCCCACCTCTCACTCAAAAAAAGAAAAAAGGAGTCACAGAGTGAAGGCAGCAAAAAGTAGGAGGTTTCTGACTGCCCCAAGGTGCCCCAGGGGAGGCTTTCCTTCAAAAACAGGGCTGGGGCTTGAAATCAAAGAGGCCAATTAAGAAGGCCAGAGGATGGAAAGCGCAAAGGGCACTCAAAAGCACCCTATGCAGAAAATGAATAAATAATTAAAAACAAACAAACAAACCAAGAGAGTGAAGACATGGCAATTAGGGAAATGCAAGCAATTTGGTATGACCTTAGGAAAGTTTGTCTGGGGAATGGTGAGAGGTGAACAGAAGGCAAAGTCCTAGTCATGTCCTTATGCTATGCTAAGGAATTTGGATTTTATCTTGAAGGTTATAGGAAAGAATTCTTTTCCTGACTACAAAAGTAATACCTGATTATAAAAAGGAATTTGGAAATACAAAAGAACGTAAAGAAGTTAAATCGTACTAGATATAAATCATATATTGTTTTTATTTTTGATTTTTTAACTTAAAAATATTGGCAGTCATATGAAATTATATCCATTTATTTTCACCTAACATATAACAAGCATTTTCACATTTAATTAGTAGTCTTAGAAAATATAATTTTTAGTTAAGTAATCATCTGCCCACAATGTAATTTCTTATCTGAACCCTTAAAGGTTTTTCCATTTTCCACTATAATAATATTGGCACTTCTGTGCATGAAGCTTCATCCACATTTCAGATGATTTTCTTTTTAAATCTTAAAGTCTCTTTGTTCATACTGGCATTGTATTAATGGTGTATGTCTGCCTTCAACAAATTTTATCTCATCCTACCTTCCCTAGCATTTTTAAAAATCTTTCCTAATTCAAAGGACAAAAGATTTTTTCTAATTGGATTGAATATTTTATGTTTATTAGCTGTTTCTATTGCTTCTCTTGTAAATTATCTGTTTTTCCCTTTTATCCATTTGTATGAGCTCTTTATATACTAAGGATATTAAACCTTTACATTTATGTATGTTAAAATATTTTTCTGTTTCCTGCCTTTCAATTTTGTGACTTTTTAGACACAAAAACATTTAAGATTTTTATGAATTCAAGTCATCAATATTTCATCTTTTTCCATGTTTTAGGGTGTTTCTGATCATGAGATCTCACCAATATTCTTACTTGCTTGATTTAACTTTCACTCCATCTGGAATTTATTTTAGAATATGATATAATGTGAGGCTCTCTTAAATAGATTAATTAATTTATTTTTCTGTGTAGCTATCTATTATCCCTGAACATTATTTCCCTGTTACTTTATGATGTTAATTTATTTAAATTATTATATATAATAGTTTGTTTATGAGCCACATTTTTAATTAACACATCCTTGTATCTGCACCATAATATTGTAATGAGTGTGATTTTATGTTTTATACTCCAGGGGGCAGTTCTTTCCCAATGCTCCTATTTCTGATTAATTTTTCAGTTATCTACCTTTTCCCTGAATTTTATATTTAATTAAAATACTGGCTCAGAGTGTCATCCCTAATTGCCAAGGTTGCAGGTTTGATTCCTGGTCAGGGCACATACAATGAATCACTTCTCGTACTTTTGCCTAAGAGCAAGTGAAGAATCAACCAATGAATGCATAAACAAATGGAACAACCAGTCAATGTTTCTCTCTTTCTAAAATCAATAAAATAAAAATAGTCCTAACACATGCTTATTATAATAAAATCCAGAAATACTAGTGCAAACAAAAATATGTTAGAATCCTCCCTTATCTCACCCTTATCTTTCTCTTCAGATTTGAGCACTTTAGCATAGATATTTCTTCTTGTACATATATCCTGAATTTTCCCAAATTCTCTGCTTTTCTAGTGATGGGAAGGGAGAAGCACCTTTCTTTTAATCCTCAAGAATGCAACCTGTTCCGTTAACCTGTGTACCTCCAGAAATTGTAGTCCCCTCCCTAAATATCTATAAATGTCCCAAGGGTGTTTGCTTTTCCACAAGTTCATCACGACTGTACCTTGACACTTCTGCTCCAGACTGCTGCTCACATTTTCTCCATTAACTCCCTGAACCTGTAAAAACTTCTTTTTTAAAAAAAATTATTTTTATTTATTCATTTTAGAGAAGAGAGAGAGAGAGAGAGAGAGAGGGAAGGGGGGAGGAGCAGCAAGCACTAGCTCCCATATGTGCCTTGACCGGGCAAGCCCATGGTTTTGAATCAGTGACCTCAGCATTCCAGGTCAGGCTTTATCCACTGCGCCACCACAGGTCAGGCTGTAAAGAGTTCTTTAGGCCACAATACTTGCTCCTCTGCTTCTACCCCAAACACGGACACAGCTAATACAAGCTGTCACATTTCACAGACCTTATTAAGGAGTTTGGCTAAGGAAATACCATACAGAAAGCAAAATTTAAAACTAGATATGAGACAGAATTTCTTCTCTTGTTCACCAGGAGTTTCCCTGCTGGCTATCCCTTGCTTTTGGCCTACCCCCTTAATGCTTTTTTCATGAGGGTTGCCTTTTGGTGGTTCTATTGCCAACCAATGAAGTTAAAATTGCCCTTGAAAATCTCTTAAGTAGCCAGGAAAACAGTTACTGCTGATCATCCTGCAAATGTGTTCAGGGAGGAGGAAGGAGGCAGTGTGATGGGAACAGAGTGAGAGGAGGAAGCTAATAGAGGATGTGGTCAGAGATAAAGTCTGGAGCAAGATATGGTATAATAAGGATTATGGCTTTTAATATGAAATGGGAGGCAAGTAACCACTTGATGGTTTTGAGCAGAGGAATTCCATGATCAACTCAGAGTTTAGCAGGAACACGCTTACTGCTGTGTCGAGAACAAACTGGCTGGGATGAGGGGAATCTGTGGTTAGCAGAGGAGGAAGATGGCAAGTGTCATTTGCACCTGAGGCAAGCTGTGGCAGCAAGGGCTGACAGGAATGGACAAGTGTCTTCTGACACTTCCTAAGTGGCCCAGCTCTGTGTAAGGAGAGGCTGTGCTGCACCACCCAGAACCCTGCTTTGGGATAGAGCCTGTTGACTGTCCAAGACTCTCAGTGAGTCTCTTTCTGGGAGTTAGGCTCAGCTGAAGGGTGCTGTCCCCTCCTCTGAGGCAACGGCATCTGGTTACTAGTTTCCTAGTAAAGAAGATTTGGGATGACTCTGGTGAGACATTCATCACCTCTGTTGCAGCTATATCACAGTTCAATGTTCTCTTCTGCACAGTTCTACTTCCCTCACTCCTCACAGGTGCGTCCCCAAGAAAACTGCACACAACCTGAGTTTCAGAGTCTGCTTCTTGGAAAACTTTACCTAAGACAGTGATTCTTAAGAACTTAAGTAGGGTGATGAGCACACAACACAATCAACAGTTCAAACACCATAGAGATGTTCACTTGAAAACTATGTACTCTTATTGATCAATGTCACCCTATAAATTTAATTTAAAAAAACTTAAGTAAAGTGATGCCACTTCTCAACCAAACACCCTGCTACAGAAGACAGTTCCCTCCCAGGGAAACTAAGGTCCCTGCAATGGCCTCCCTCCAGGCCCAGTGAGGTCCAAAGCCCTGAACCCTCCAACCTCGCCTGTTACCTTCTCCCTTGTTCACCTTGTTCTAGAGCTGAACTGGCCTCTTGCCATCCCTCAAACACAATAGGTGCACCTTGCCTTGGCATCTTTGCATATTTGTCTTGTTCTTTCTCTGATTCTTTACGACTCCCTCCTCTGCCTTCTTCTGGTCAGCTAATGTTACTTGCTCAGTGAAGCCCTCCCTGTTCATTTTACCAAAACCTTTACCCTCCCAACCTCATTACTCTGTTCTAGATCACTATAACCCTCTAGCATACTGTCGAGTTTACTTAGTTATTTTGTTTATGTTTTTTTTCATCTTATTGTCCACACAGAGCAAGAACTTTTCCTCTTCCATTTTGTTCACAGATATATCCCAGAAACTGGAGCAGGAACTGGCACTTTGTAGGTACTCCATAAATATTTGCTGAATAAAAGAATGAGTAACTGGGTGAACTTTGAAATCTTTATCAAGTTGATTGTAGAAGAGTTCATGGGGTGTGATGACCCAGGGATAGTGGGCAAAGCAAAGATGATCAGAGTCATGAGCATTTAGGTACAAGCAGAGGGAGAGGGAGAGATTACAGAAGATGCTGGATTATAAAGAAACCAGAATGCAGGAGGAAAATGGGAGACTGTGTCACAGAAGACAAGAGGCAGGATGGGAGAGAGGATAAGCAACTGGGAATACCACAGTCAATATATGAAGAAAGGTAAAGTCTTGTGGACTGAGTGCATCCCCCCAAACTTGCATGTTGAAATCTAATCACTATGTGACAGTATTAGGAAGTGAGGGTCTTTGGGAGATGATTAGATCACAGGGGTGGACCCCCACCCCATAGTGGGATTAGTGCCCTTATAAGAAGAGGTCAGGGAGCTATATTATTCTTTTTTATTGATGTCTATAACCCCAAAGATGGCTCTTACAAGAACCCAACCCTGCTGGGGCCCTGATCTCAGATGTCCAGTCTTCAAAACTGTAACAAATGTCTATGTCTGTTGTTCATAAGCCAGCCCACCTGCGGTGCTTCTTACAGCAGCCCAGATGGACTACATACAGCAAAGACAGAAAGTGTCTCTCGATGTGATGGTTGGCAGGCAACTTCATGGGGTTTTTTTGTTTTGTTTTGGGGGTTTCTTTTTTGTTTGTTTGTTTTGTATTTTTCCGAAGTTAGAAGTGAGGAGACAGTCAGACAGACTCCCACATGTGCCTGACCGCGATCCACCTGGCATGCCCACTGGGGGTGATGCTCAGCCCACCTGGGGCATTGCTTCGTTGTGACTGGAGCCATTCAAGTGCCTGAGGCGGAGGCCATGGAGCCGTCCTCAGCACCCAGGACAACTTTACTCCAATGGAGCCTTGGCTGCAGGAGGGGAAGAGAGAGACAGAGAGGAAGGAGAGGGGGAGGGTGGAGAAGCAGATGGGTGCTTCTCCTGTGTGCCCTGGCTAGGAATCAAACCCACACGCTGGGCTGATGCTCTACCGCTGAGCCAACCAGCCAGGGCCGGCAGGCAACTTCATTTTGAGGAGCAGGAAGGAATAGAAGAAATGAGGTAGAAGTGGTGTGTAGATTACTTTTTAAGAAGCTTGCTTGTGAAGATAGGAAAGAAAGGTTAGAGCTGGGAGGAGGGCTCAGATCAAAGGTCTGTGCAGTTAGGTGGGAGATGGAAGACTAACTTGAATATTATATGACAGTCAGTAATAAACGTATAACTTCTTACCCAAATCAGAGTTTTGAGAGAAAAAGGAGACAGGACAGAGGCTAACTTGGAAACATGTCTGTAATCTGGACATTGACTATCTGTAGCTGACATGCTTTCTGCAAGTCATTCCTTTATACTTAGCAGGCCATTAATTATATTTTCTTTTTCTTTCTTTTTTTTTTTAAAAAGGCCATTACATTTTCTAACGGCAAGTGGCAGTAACAGGTTTGCATTTTCACCTTTTTTTTTTTTTTAATTTTGGATGGCAATCATATATTGGTAAAGATCAGTTTAACCACAGACATATCTCAGTTTAGATTTTACTTTGGGAAAGTTGATTTGGCACACGTCCTTTTTTTTTTTTTTTAAACCCCCACCCCATTTGGCACATTTTTAAGAAAAGGAGAGGCCTTGCCCAGTTAGCTCAGTTAGTTAATTAAGAGAGTCATCCTGAAACAACAGGTTTGCAGGTTTGATCTCGGGTCAGGGCACACATGGGAAGTGACCAATGAGTGCACGACTGAAAGGAACAACAAATGAACACCTCCCTTCCTCCTCCCCTCTCTCTCCCTTTCTCTTTCTGTCTCTAAAAATAAGTAAAAATTAAAAATAAAAAGCCCTAACTAGATAGCTTGGTCCTCCTGAAGTGTGGAAGTTGCCAGTTCGGTCCCCAGTCAAGGCACACACAGGAGCAGCTCCATGTTCCTGCCTCTCTCCATGCCTCTCAAAAAGGAAAGGGAAGGGGAAGGGGAAGGGGAAGGGGAAAGGAAAGGGAAAGGGAAAGGAAAGAAGCCTGACCAGGTGGTGGCGCAGTGGATAGAGCAGGGGTCCCCAAACTTTTTACACAGGGGGCCAGTTCACTGTCCTTCAGACCATTGGAGGGCCGGACTATAAAAAAAAAACTATGAACAAATCCCTATGCACACTGCACATATCTTATTTGAAAGTAAAAAAACAAAACGGGAACAAATACAATATTTAAAATAAAGAACAAGTAAATTTAAATCAACAAACTGACCAGTATTTCAATGGGAACTATGGGTGCGGATGCATCCTGTGCTCCTATCACTGACCACCAATGAAAGAGGTGCCCATTCTGGAAGTGCAGCGGAGCTGGATAAATGACCTCAGGGGACCGCATGTGATCCGAGGGCTATAGTTTGGGGACCCCTGGGATAGAGCATTGGACTGGGATGCAGAAGACCCAGGTTCGAGACCCTGAGGTCACCAGCTTGAGTGCGGGCCCATCTTGCTTGAGCAAAAGTTCTCCAGCTTGGACCCAAGGTCGCTGGCTCCAGCAAGGGGTTGCTTAGTCTGCTGAAGGCCCGTGGTCAAGGCACATGTGACAAAGCAATCAATGAACAACTAAGGTGTCGCAACGAAAAACTGATGATTGATGCTTCTCATCTCTCTCTGTTCCTGTCTGTCTATCCCTATCTATCCCTCTCTCTGACTCTCTCTCTGTCCAAGTAAAAAAAAAAAAAAGAAAGAAAAGAAAAGAAATAAAAGAAGCATCTCTATCAGTCCTCAAAGAGGTAAGAATATTTAAGCAATTATAAAGTTAGTTGTGCTGTTTTCACACTGAGTCATTTTACCTTTAGTAGATGAACATCTGTCTTCCTCCTAACAGCACGATTACTGCTAATTCTCCCACTTCCACATCCACGCATTTCTTATCTGCATGTATAAACTTTTAATCAAATCCAAATTTGATATATATTGGGGACCTTGATATTAGAGATTTATGAATACTGAAATATTATAAATGATACAAAATTTCTTTTTATCAAAGATAAGATTAGAGATGTCCATAGATAAAAATCTTAAAAGCTGAGAAGACAAGATGGCAATGGAGTAGGCGGACGTACCAACTTCCAACTCCCAGAACCAAAGTGGATTATAACTTGATTTTAAGAACCATCATCTGGATAAACAAACGTTGAACTGGACTGAGAGGACTCTTTAATCAGGAGACACTGAAGAAGCAACATTGAGACTGGTCGGAAAAGCGTAGACACGGAAAGGGCTGCCCAGTTCCCTGGAGCCAACAGCAGCCCAGAGAGACTCGAGTGGCAGGAAGAGAGGCTAGCAGAAGGGTAGGGACCTGGGTCCCAGAAAAAAAGCCCCAGTCTACACCCCCAGAGCCCAGAAGAGGCGTATGGACAGTATTTAGCTGTTAAACAGGCTAGGATACTGTTTGTGAGAAAGAGATAGTAGTCTCAGACCCAGGATTCTCCTTAAAGGGATGGTGCAGAAAACCTCTCTCACAACCACTCACCCGAGACTCCAGGAGACAGGAAGAAAGGAGAGGACTGGAGCAGCGGGAAGAGAGTGTGGTCTGGAAGGCACAGGGAGAAAAGGATTGAGGGACAGCCACCCTAAACCCTGGACTGAGTCACTCCACAAATCTGAAACAATATTTCCCCTGAAACCAGCAAGGGGAAGCAGGACACCAGCCAAACAGGCTCCCCTGTGGCAATTAGAGCACAGTCGCTTAGAAAGAGGAAGCTTACAGGACTACAGTATGGAGTGTTAGGGTCTGAGCTGCAGTGCCCACACCCACACAGGGGAGGGCTTGCTGGAGGGCAGGCAGCGGCAGGATGTGCAAGCGCAGTTCCGTCAGCTGGGGCAGAGATAGAGCCGGCTGGCGCGAGCTTGGTCTAGCCCAGCAGGGGTGAAGGGGACGTGCAAAAGTGGTCCAGTGGCTGCGGGCCCGCCTACGACCCCACCTGTGGGGGAAAAGTAGGAGCCTGAAACGGGCGGAGATCCGCTGCTGGGCAGGGGCAAGCCAGCACACAGCCTCACCCGGCCTCCCAGGCTTGAAGCCCTGCAAGAACCGGCTTTGCCTGCGGAGGTGGGGCGGAAGTCCAGCTTGCGGCTGAGCATGCACCAGCAGCCCCTCCCAGCTGAGGAGCCAAGGTTGGCATGGGTGGGGCAGAAACCTGGCTGCAGCTGAGTGTGCACCAGAAGCCCCTCCTGGACAGAGGAACCGGCTGACAGGGACCCGCAGCTGAGCAAAAGTGCTCACCTTAGTGCCCAGGCTTGTGGCCCGAGTGTGGTACGCAATCCGACCCATAGGAGAGGGGCGAGGCCGAGACCAGCTGAAGCTTATAGAACCTGACACAAGAACACAGCCCCTCCCACAGAGGTGATGCGGAAACCGCAGCAACAGCCACATTGGCTGGCGCCGGCAACACCCATACCCAACCATTCTAGGCGGAGGCAGAGGGGGTGGCGGGCCTGCAGACAGACCACACCTAGGGAACATAGAGGCAACACCCATTGGACTCCAGTAGCCACACTTTTCTTACACACAGACAAAATAGGCAGGCAGAGAAATGCAACCGAAATGAATAAAGAGAAATCCCCCCAGAGAAGGACCTGAATGAATCAGATATAACCAAACTACCTGATGCAGAGTTTAAAATAATGATAGTTAGGATGTTCAAAGAGCTTAGAGCAACAATGGATAGTCAGTATGAACACCTAAATAAAGAGATAGTAATTATAAAAAAGGAAATTGAAATAATAAAAAAAAATCAGACAGAAATGACAAATACAGTATCAGAACTGAAGACCACAATCGAAGGAATTAAAAGCAGGATGGATGAAGCTGAATATCGAATCAGCAAGTTAGAGGACAAAATAAACAAAGGCACAGAAGCAGAGCAGAAAAAAGAAAAGAGACTCAAAAACTGTGAGGAAACTCTAAGGGAGCTCTGTGACAACATAAAGAGAAATAATATCTGCATCATAGGGGTTCCTGAAGAAGAAGAGAAAGAACAAGGGATAGAAACTTTGTTCAATCGAATCATAGCTGAAAACTTACCTAAATTAAGGCTGGAAAACATTTCACACGTTCAAGAAGCACAGAGAACTCCATTAGAGAGAAACCCAAAGAAATCTACACCAAGACACATCATAGTTAAAATAATAAAGCTAAGTGATAAAGAGAAAATTTTAAAAGCTGCTAGAGATAAAAAGACTATCATCTACAAAGGAGCCCCCATGAGGATGACATCCAACTTCTCAACAGAAACAATTGAGGCCAGAAGGGAATGGCAAGATATAATCAAAGTAATGCAGAACAAGAACCTACAACCCAGATTACTCTATCCAGCAAGGCTAACATTTAAAATTGAAGGACAAATAAAGAGCTTCCTAGACAAAAAAAAACCTTAAGGAATTCATTAAAACCAAACCAATTCTGCAAGAGATGCTAAGGAGCCTGTTGTGAACAGTTCAAAAAGGAGGAAAAGAATATAGCAAAAGAAGAATACAGCTTGAAAGAATAAAATGGCAATAAACAACTACATATCAATAATAACATTAAATGTAAATGGATTAAAGGATCCAATCAAAAGACATAAGATAGCTGTGTGGATAAAGAAACAGGACCCATACATATGCTGTCTACAATGACACATCTGAAAACAAAAGATGCACATAGATTGAAGGAAAAAGGATGGAAAAAAATATTTCATGCAAATAGAAATGAAAAGAAGCCGAGCCGAGGTAGCAATACTTATATCTGACAAAATGGACTTTAAAACAAAGGCTGTAGTAAGAGATAAAGAAGGACACTACATAATAATAAAAAGAGCAATTCAACAGGAAGATATAACCATTATAAATATATACGCACTGAACATAGGAGCCCCGACATACATAAAGGAGACTTTGATGGATATAAAGGGCGAGATTAACAGCAATACTATAATAGTAGGGGATTTCAATACCCCACTAACATCACTGGATAGATCCTCAAGAAAGAAAATTAATAAAGAAACAGAAGACTTAAAGGATATACTAGATCAACTCGGTTTAATAGATATCTTCAGAACTTTTCACCCTAAAGCAGTAGAATATACATTCTTTTCAAGTGCTCATGGTACATTCTCCACATGTTAGGACACAAAAGTGGTCTCGACAAATTTAAGAAGACTGAAATCATATCAAGCATTTTCTCTGATTACAATGGCATGACACTAGAAATTAACCACAAAAGAAAAACTGAAAAATACTCAAACACTTGGAAATTAAATAGCATGTTATTAAATAATGAATGGATTAACAATAAGATCAAAAAAGAAATAAAAATGTTTCTAGAAATGAATGATAATGAGCGTACATCAACTCAAAATTTATGGGACACAGTAAAAGCAGTACTGAGAGGGAAGTTCATAGCACTACAGGCATACCATGAAAAGCTAGAGACAAACTCAAATAAACAACTTGACCCTGCATCTAAAAGAACTGGAAAAACAACAGCAAATAAAGCCCAGGACCAGTAGAAGGAAGAAAATAATAAAGATCAGAGCAGAAATAAATAGCAGAGAGGCTAAGGAAACAATACAGAGGATCAATGAAACCAGGAGCTGGTTCTTTGAAAAGGTAAACAAGATTGATGAACCTTTAACTAGACTCACCAAGAAAAAAAGAGAGAGGACTCAAATAAAATTAGAAATGAGAGTGGAGAAATAACTGACACAACAGAAATACAAAGTATTGTAAGAAAATACTATGAAGAACTATGCCAAAAAATCAGACAACCTTGGTGAAATGGACAAATTTCCTGAACCATATAATCTTCCAAAAATCAATCTGGAAGAATCAGAACACCTAGACAGACCAATTACAACAAATGAGATCAAAACAGTTATCAAAAAGCTCTCAACAAAGAAAAGTCCTGGGCATGATGGCTTCACAAGTGAATTCTACCAAAATTCAAAGAAGAACTAACTCCTATCCTCGTCAAACTATTTCAAAAAATTCAAGAGGAAGGAAGACTTCCAAACTCCTTATATGAGGTGAGCATAATTCTGATCCCGAAACCAGGCAAAGACAACACAAAGAAAGAAAAATATAGGCCAATATCTCTGATGAATTTAGATGCTAAAATTCTCAACAAAATATTAGCCAACCGGATCCAGTAATATATGAAAAAAATCATACACCATGATCAAGTGGGATTCATTCTGGAGAGGCAAGGCTGGTTTAATATTCGCAAATCAATCAATGTGATTCATCACATAAACAAAAGGAAGGACAAAAATCACATAATAATTTCAATAGGTGCAGAAAAAGCATTTGATAAAATCCAGCACCCATTCATGATCAAAACTCTCAGTAAAGTGGGAATACAGGGAACATACCTTAACATGATAAAGCCATCTATGACAAACCCACAGCCAACATCATACTAAATGGGCAAAAATTAAAAGCAATCCCCTTAAGATCAGGAACTAGGCAGGGTTACCCCCTTTCACCACTCTTTTTCAACATAGTTCTGGAAGTCTTAGCCACAGCAATCAGACAAGAAGAAGAAATAAAAGGCACCCAAATTGGAAAAGAAGAAGTAAAACTGTCATTATTTGCAGATGATATGATATTGTATATAAAAAACCCTAAAGTCACAGTCAAAAAACTACTGGACCTGATAAATGAATTCAGCAAGGTGGCAGGATATAAAATTAATACTCAGAAATCAGAGGCATTTTTATATACCAACAATGAACTGTCAGCAAAAGAAATTAGGGAAACAATCCCCTTCACTATTGCATCCAAAAGAATAAAGTACCTAGGAGTAAATTTAACCAAGGAGGTTAAGAACTTGTGCTCAGAAAATTATAAAACACTGATAAAAGAAATCAAGGAAGATACAAACAAGTGGAAGCATATACCGTGCTCATCATGGTTAGGTAGAATAAACATCATTAAAATGTCTATATTACCCAAAGCAATTTATAAATTCAATGCAATACCAATTAAAATACCAATGACATACCTCAAAGATATAGAACACATATTCCAAAAATTTATATGGAACCAAAAGAGAACACGAATAGCCTCAGCAATCTTAAAAAGAAAAAATAAAGCAGGAGGTATCACTCTTCCGGATATCAAGGTTTACTACAAGGCCATTATACTCAAGACTGCCTGGTACTGGCATAAGAACAGGCACGGAGATCAGTGGAACAGAACAGAGGACCCAGAAATAAACCCACAGTTTTATGGACAACTGATATTTGACAAAGGAGGAAAGAACATACAATGGAGTAAAGACAGCCTCTTTAACAAATGGTGTTGGGAAAATTGGACTTGTACCTGCAAAAGAATGAAACTAGACCATCAACTTACACCATTCACAAAAACAAACTCAAAATGGATAAAAGACTTAAACGTAAGCCGTGAAACCATAAGCATCTTAGAAGAAAACATAGGCAGCAAGCTCTCCGACATCTGTAGCAGCAATATATTTGCCGATTTATCTCCACGGGAAAATGAAATAAAAGGCAAGATAAGCAAATGGGACTATATCAAACTAAAAATATTTTGCACAGCTAAAGACAATAAGAACAGAATAAAAAGACAAACCACACAATGGGAGAACATATTCGACAGCACGTCTGATAAGGGGTTAATAACCAAAATTTATAAAGAACTTATAAATACAACACCAGGAAGACAAAGAATCCAATTAAAAATGGGCAAAAGAGAGTAGTGCTCCAGGCTTGGAAACAAGCTTGCCCTCTGAGACAGGCTGGCAAGGTCATAGACAATGGCTAGGGCGAGCCATCCATGAGGATGAACAAAGAGATTGTCTCTAGAAGAAAAGAATTCTGCCACACCCTACACTTCACCAAGGTGACCCAGGAGTCATGGAGGGGCAGGACCAGAATGTGGTGTGTGATCTAGGACGCAGAAATCTACTCCGACGTCCTGCACCCACTGGATGACAGAAAGGGTTGGAGTGCTAAAGAGGGAGGCTGGGGAGTAACACAAGAGAGACAGGCATCCTGTATTTTCATCTGCTAAATCTGGCAACCCTTGCTTGGCCTGGGATGGCGCAGTGGATAGAGCATTAACCTGGAATGCTGAGGTTGCTGGTTCGAAACCCTGCACTTGCCCAATCAGGGCACATATGACTGGCAAGCAATCAACAACTAACGTGAAGCAACTATGAGTTGATACTTCTCACTCCCCTGCCCCTCTCTGTAAAATCAATAAATAAAATCTTTTTTAAAATGAAAAGAAAAAAATGGGCAAAAGAAATGAATAGAAATTTCTCCAAAGAGGACATACAGATGGCCAATAGGCATATGAAAAAATGCTCAACATCACTAATCATTAGAGAAATGCAAATTAAAACCACAATGAGATATCACCTCACACCAGTCAGAATGGCACTCATCAGCAAAACAACACAGGATAAGTGCTGGTGAGGATGTGGAGAAAAGGGAACCCTCCTGCACTGGTGGTGGGAATGCAGACTGGTGCAGCCACTGTGGAAAACAGTTTGGAGATTCCTCAAAAAATTAAAAATCGAACTGCCTTTTGACCCAGCTATCTCACTTTTTGTAATACACCCTAAGAACACCATAGCACTGTTCGAAAAGAAGAAATGCACCCCATGTTCGTGGCAGCATTGTTCACAATAGGGAAGATATGGAAACAGCCCGAGTGTCCATCTGAGGACAAGTGGATTAAAAAGCTTTTGTACATATATACTATGGAATACTACTTCGCCATAAGAAATGATGACATTGGATCATTTGTAACAACATGGATGGACCTTGATAACATTATACTGAGTGAAGTAAGTAAATCAGAAAAAACTAAGGACTATATGAGTCCATACAAAGGTGGGACATAAAAATGAGACTCAGAGATATGGACAAAGTGTACTGGCTACCCGGGGGATGGGGTGAGGAGGAGGTGAGGGAAGTATTAGGGAGATGGGGAGGGGCACAAATAAAACCAGATAGAAGGTGATGGAGGACAATTTGACTTTGGGTGATGGGTACGCAATATAATTAGATGTCAAAATAACCTGGAAATATTTTCTCTGAACATATGTGCCCTGATTTATTAATGTCACCCCATTAAAATTAATAAAAATAAATAAATAAATAAATAAGAGAGCAAGATATAAAAAAAAATCAATTAAAAAAAAGAAGATAGCCTGACCAGGCGGTGGCGCAGTCAATAGAGCGTCAGACTGGGATGCGGAAGACCCAGGTTCAAGACCCCGAGGTCGCCAGCTTGAGCGCGGGCCCATCTGGCTTGAGCGATAGCTTGCCAGCTTGGACCCAAGGTCTCTGACTCCAGCAAGGGGTTGCTCGGTCTGCTGAAGGCCCGCGGTCAAGGCACATGTGAGAAATCAATGAACAACGAAGGTGTTGCAACGGAAACGAAAAACTAATGAATGATGTTACTCACCTCTTTTCGTTCCTGTCTGTCTGCCCTATCTATCCATCTCTCTGACTCTCTTTCTCTGTCTCTGTAAAAAAATAATAATAAAAAAAGAATATAACTATGAAAAAAAAATCTTAAAAGTTGAGAATGGTAAAATGAAAGCACATGCATGGCTCAGGCGATCTTGGCGGAATCTAACATCTTAGAGTCAGAAAACTTTGTAAGAGAGAAAGCTGAATTAGAATAATCTGTGCAGGGCTTTCAGACAAGTCAGAGGTCAAACCAGTGGTGGTATTCAAATAATTTAACAACTAGTTATCTGCCCTAATGACCATTTTAAGTATAAAAAATCGATATACAGATAGGTAGTTTATTATTTCATGCATTTAATACTTAAATGAAAATAATAAAAGAGGTACACAAAACTAGATAGTTATAAGAAAGAGTTTTAAAATATTAATGAAAAAAATATTAAATAATACTTGACAAAAAACAATACAAGTTGTTACTCCCTGATTGTTTGGCACTTTTTCTCTTTACATTGTATGTTTGTTTACTAAAGTAACAAATGTGAGGGAATTAAAATGTAGTATTTCAGCCCTGCCTGGTTGGCTCAATGGTAGAGCGTTGACCCGGAATGTGGATATGCTGGATTCGATTCCCAGTCACTACAAATGGGAGAAGAGCCCATTTCTTCTCCACCCCTCCCTGTCTCTCTCTCTCTTCCCCTCCTGCAGCCATGGCTCTATTGGAGCAAAGTTGGCCCCAGGCACTGAGGATGGCTCCATGGCCTCTGCCTCAGGCACTAAGAAGAGCTGGGTGGCTGGGCAGAGCATTGCCCCCTGATGTTTGCTGGGTGGATCCCTGGTCAGGGCGCATGCAGGAGTGTCTCTCTGCCTCTCTTCCTTTCACTGAATAATAAATAAATAAATAAATAAATCCTATAAATGGATCTGACTTGGTCAGAGAGGTCAGGGTAGGTGTGAATCTTCACCCATGCTCACCTTGAGATCTAAACAATCAGTGAACCTGGCAAAGGAAGGTGTGCTAGGCAGGGAAGCAGGTGCAAAGATTCTAAGGCAGCGGGAACAGGGATGGGGAGGTAGGTTTAACAAGGGCCAGCCTGGCTGGAGCACAAGGTTTTGTAGGGGAGTGAGATGCAAAAGTGACCCTGGTAGGTCAGGGCCAGGGAACGCACAGCTTAGTAGGCTGGGGAATCTTTTTCTTTTTTTAATTTTGGAGAGAGAGGCAGAGACAGAGAGACAGAAACATCCATCTGTTCCTGTTTGTGCCCTGACTGGGGATCAAACCTGCAGCCTCTGGGTATTAGGACAATGCTCTAAACAACTGAGCTATCTGGCCAGGGTAAAGGCTGGGGAATCTTTGAAGGGAGTCGTTACAATAACACTAGCAGGCAGGCTTGAACATTTTTGAAGTTAGTGACTAAAACAGTATCAAGTGTAAGGATTTTTAAAACCAGTTGGGCTGTCATGTTCTGATCAGTGGGAGTGGGCATGGCTCATTCACAATTATCTCCAGGAACAGTGAAACTGGGCAGATACCCAGTGTCTCTGCCCTGACCTCTGCACTTGGCCATGCGCCTGTGGAGGGCATGGTGGTGCGCTGCTCAGGAGACAAAGCTGAAACCTGGATGGGGCAGGGAGCACCGTTCTGGGACTCTGTAAACCACCCCCGACCCAACCCCCATGATCTGGGGTCTTCTCACCACTCTGATGAGCTGAAGATTATAGAAGTAGATTCTGCCTAATCTAGTAGCAGAGTCCATATCCTTCTCAGCTCAACACATTAGTCGTCATTATTTTCATCTACAATTTTAACAGTCACCAGATGAAATTTGTTCTGACCTTTGATTTGCTCCCCTCCCATGACTCCCTCAGAGCAAGGCTGCTGACACCTCCCAGACACGTTGCTGAGCTCTCTGGGGAAGGTGCAGAGAATGAAAGTGAGGACCTATACTCACATAGTGGGCATCTCAGCATGCAGCTGCTGTGACCTCCCTGGGACTGGACATGTCAGAGCTGTGAGAATGGCCGAGGCCATGTGGTAGCTGAGAGCAAATGAGTCGGGACCAGGGACCTCAGAGACATTCAGAGGTCTGGAAGTGGCACAGAATCAGAGCCTTTGCCTCAGTGTGTGTACAGGGTGGGTGGCCTGGGGGACTGTGGCTGCATACAAAACACACATCATTGCAGAACCAGCTGGTGCCTGGAGTGTGGTTCCTTCCCTGGAGGTGGAGTTTGATAACTGGGCTTTGTGGCAGCCACCCCCTCCATTCATTCCTTATGCTCAGAGGCAGGAGAAGCTGAGAGGGTGCCACCTGCCTCAGTTAGAGAGGATGCTGTAAGTGCGAAATCCAGCAGGATTCCTCACTGTTTTCCCAGCAGACATGGATCCCACAGCCTGGCATTCACACACCCTGTTCACAGACAACTATCTGCACGGTGCTCACAGCCTGTTCTCTGTCCAGATAGTCGTGGATTCTTTCATTTCAAAAGTGTTGTCAGATACACTCTTCAATGCCCGAGGAGGATATTATACCTGAAGAGGGGTAAAAGTTGAGTGAAGTGCCAAAAAGACAAAAAATAACAGTAAGACTCTTAACTGCTAGCCACAAAAAACTTTTTACTGAAGTGTAACATACATACAAAAAGTACACAAATCGTATATGTACAGCTCGAAGAATGTTCACAAAATGAACAGACCCAGCGTGTTCAGATCAAGAAACAGAACATTCCAGAAGCTCCCCCGTGCCCCTCCTGGCCATAGCCCCTTGGAGTGATGGACAGCCCACTGCACCAGCATAGGTTGGCTATGCTGGTTTCATACTCGGTAGAAATGGAACTGTGTCCAGCACGTCCTTGCCTGATCTCATGCGACTGGCACCATGTGGCGCTGCAGCTGCAGGACCATTAGCTCATTCTCATCACTGTGAAAGACCCACTGCATGAATGTTCCACTATTGGTTTAGCCATTCAACATGGGCATGTGGGTGCCTTCAAGTTTGGGGTTATAATAGTGCTTACATTTCTTCTGGTGAACATACGCACACATTTCTGTTGGGTATACACCTCAGAGTGAAGTTTTTGGTCACACGATAAGTACTACATCCAACCCAGGTTATTTCACAGAAAAATAAGGAATTCATTGGATGGAACTTGGGGACTCAAAGAATTGAGAGAAAATTGGAAAGGAAACCAAGGAGGACGAGTTGGAGCTGTAACAGCTCAGTGGAGCCAAGGAATAGTGTAGGAATGCTTGGCTTGATACTCGGTCACCCCTGGACATTGTTACCAGTGGGCCCAGCAGTCCCAGATGCCTCCTCTGCTGGGCCACAGCTGCCCGTGGACCACTGAAGCTCCTATGGAATAAGTGTCAACACTGTCTTTCTGAATCACTGGCTCCAGGGTCACATCCCAAAGCAGGGAGCCCATGTAGTTCACCCTGGGTCACTGGGCATGCCCTGGCCAGTTGGTGCTAGAAAGGGGGTATACCCAAGAGACAGGGAAGACCTCCCCACTTGAGCATCCACAGGGGGAGGGATTCCACATCCCACTAAATTTATATATAAGGGGCAATTCCACCCTATAGGAGGGGATGTCAGAGGCTGGACAGCCAACTGATAACACAGAATGACAACTGTCCACCATAGGCATACTCCATGCCATTTGCCTCATGATGAAGGCTAGAAGCGGGAGGGGACCAGTCACATGTATCTCACAGCCCTCGGGCCTGAACTTGCCTTGAAGACGACGGCATTGAGTTCAGGGACACTTGAGAAGGGGCGAGCTGTTCAGAGGCCATCAGTTTGGAAGGAAAAGTGTGGTAAAAGGATGAAAGATCCCATGAAGGAGTGTAGGGAGAGAGGAAGAGAAGGAAAGCAGGATCTGGACAGACATAAATAGTGACGGTGAACATTGGACAGTTTGGTGAAAGATGGGAAGCATGTTTGTTCTTGACTCAGTTCAGCCGGTTTCTCTGCCGCCCCACCTTCAGCTTCTCTGCTGTGCTTTCATGGGTTGTGCTTTGTTTCATCAGGTTAATGATGTTGACATGAACCACAGAATAAAGAGACCCTGGTCACAGACCAAAAAAGAGAAGGACCTGAGTCTTGTTACCACGTATGGCATACAATTCTGCTACAGTTTCCTAACAACACGAGTATTATCAGTGAGCTTCAATGATGCTAAGAATGGGTTTCAACAAAAGAAGCAAAGAATAAAAATGTACTAAGACCATTTACAAGTGTGGCAAGTTATTAACTGATGTGAAGATTGTATTTGCCCCTTTGTAGGCAATTTTGCATTAGTCCCCTAACTGAACTATGGAGTCTTTGAAGTCATGTGTTCTTCCCAATATTACAGCTTAGCATTTAGTACATTTGTTTTAAATGATAATCACAGCTTCCTCTAGGTAGCAGCTCTCTGGTATGTCCTCCTAGACAGAAAGGCAGGAGAAGTCATCACTATTAAGTTCACTGTGCAGGTTAGCACATTTCAGAAACACAGGCTTGCTCACACAGCAAGCCCCAGCAGGACTAGGGACAGAGGCAGTTTCCAAACAGGATAGAAGAAACTTAGACAAAGCACTCTGCGTCTCTGTGGGTTACTCTTATTTCTTCAGGGTGATTTGGGTTTGTTTTAGGGTGGGTCTGCAAGTTTGTCTCAGAAAAACCAAGCACTGTCTAGTCTTCCGTGGGAGCATCCAGATATCATCATTCTTAAACTGCAGGAAAACAAGCCCAGCATGCCTCCTCCTGAAAGATGGGAGGAGACATGTGTTCTTAAGCAGGCTGCAGCTACAGCGCTTTGCAGAACGTTCAGGTTGTCTGCAGATCTGTCTACCTGCAAACAGGTAGACCTGGGAGGCAGTGTAACCCAGGGTTCAGGGAGGGCTCTGGGGCCAGACTGCCTGCACTTAGGTCCCAGTATTCCTGCTGACTATAACCCTGGGAAAACAACATCATCTTTCTATGCCTCACTTTACCTCTCTTTAAAACACATATGCTCATGGCATTTATTTATTGTTGGAGGATTAAATAAGCAAATACTTCTTAATGCCCAGATCTGCTGTTCCTGGGACTTATTCTTCTGGGGCGGGGCCACCATGCTGAAACCTCCCAGGACCCAGTGTTGAGCCCAGAATGGCCCTATTAACAATGCCCACAATAGAACTCCCAAGGAGGAGCCATCTGGGAGGAAGCAGGGAGAGAGGTCTATGTAGAGAGGGGAGATGGTGCCCTTGATGGCTGGAGTCACTGGGTACACACAGGGGTAAGCTCTGCAGTATCCACCCTGTACCTACATCTGTGGAAAGACCACCTCTAGAGTGCCTGGTGATATAGAGTGGGAAGCAGGGGCCTGGGCCACACATGTTCAGAAAACTATAGGTGTTGTGGGTTGTTTCCTTGTTAAGAGGTTGATGGGAAAGTAGGAACTAGACAACTTCCAGATCTGCTTTTTCTAGGGAAGGAGGAAAATCTTACCCTTTTATTTTAGTTGGTCAAATGCTCTTATTTGATGCTGAATTATTGGGAATGGGGACTACTGGGTATAGTTTTTCTTTTTAAAATTTATTTATTGATTTGGTGTGTTTTTTTTAGAGAGAGAAAGAGGAAAGGAGCGGAAAACTGATTTGTTGTTACACTTATTTATGCATTCATTGGTTGATTCTTGTATGTGCCCTGACTCTGGATTGAACCTGCAACCTTGGTGTATAGGCATGATGCTCTAACCAACTAAGCTAACCGGCCAAAGTCTTAGGTAGAGTTTTTAAATAAATTACCCACTGAAAGGTGTTAACTTGATGGATTTAAACTTGGGAACTGATGTTTAAAAATTTAAGCCCTTAAATCCATACTTACTTTTACTTGGCACATTTGTTATTCGGCTACAAAACTGTTTTCTTTGCCAGTAAGAAAGATAACATGAAAATGAAAAGAAAAAGTGAAATTGATGTAAGAAATGAAGAAAATAAAGGGATTGACAAGACTGGCCCCCATGATGGAGGCTGGGCAGGGCAAGGGGTTCCCTAAGCTACAGGCATGTGGGTCCCCATGGGGCATTCCAGAGAAGGAGACGCTTCACTGCACACAGAGTCAGAGGATGGTGCAGAAAAACTTCTCTCGGAATGGGTTTTCTGACGCAGGCACAGGGATGATGAGAGGGTCCTCCCGGACATGGGCCTCACAGTATGCCAGGAGGTCTGTGGCTGCCTGGTATACCTGTGGGGACACAGCACAAGCTCAGGGTCTGGCACCAGTTCAAAGTGTCCATATGGACAGTGGACAAAACTGAGGACATGCTGTGTTGTGTGATGGCCAACAGCAGGGCCACACTCGGCCTGGGGAGAGGCTCTGCAAACCCAAGGAAACAGGGTTTCCCCGAGGAAAGATGCTGCTCTGGAGGACAGGTCAGTGCCTGGAGGAATGGGAGCCAGCAGGAGGCCAAACAACCCACAATCCCTCTACTAAACCACGTTCACATGGATAAGGCGGAGTGCTGACCCCGGCCAAACCAGTGTGACTGAATTTATGTTAATAATAATAATAACTGTCTTATTGGTCTTATTGTAACCCACTCTCATGACCCACAGAGAGGACACTCTATCCTCCTTGGCACAATACATATTATAAGCACAGTCTATATATAACACCGACCCAAGTTTAACCTGGAATGGCCACTCCCCAGATGAAGAAGCTTTTTCTTCTCTGTCTTCCTTCCAGGCTTACCTGAAGCTGGCAGACACCTGTCACAGTGCACACTGACTTAGTCCTGGGTTGGGTTCAGAAGCTCCAGAGAGGAGGAGCTGGGAGGGGTGGAAAGGGCAGGTGCGGAGACGTGTTTCCTAAAAGGCAGATGAAGTTCCGGCTCACTGCCCTGGTCCATTCTGTGCCTGGCAACTGAATGGCTTGCATTGAGCCATCCTGCCAATGAAGCTGTTCCGCCAGCCAGGGCCTCAGAGGCTCAGGCAGCCTATGACAGTCGAACGAGCTCCGTTAGTGCATTTGATGTCTCAATCTTTTCCAGAGTGACAAGAACACTCCATAAATGAAAAAACAATGAAATGAAATGGATGGCCTTCAGTACATACAAGCCACATATATTCCCTCTATATTTTTTAATGGGCCCACCTTCCAAAATTTTGTAGAATTTCTTCTGATTTCCAGTCCAGACCCACTCAATTTAGCAATGGGTGGGATCCTACAAATGATCACAGTAGAGATACGTACTGCATTTTTACCTCAAATAGAACTAAAAGTTAACTGATGAGTCAACCTAACCCCTGTCAAAGTCACATTTGTTGGGAGTGTGGAATGCAGTAAGGAATATCAATGAGCATCAGGCTTCCATTTTTGTCTCTGCCCCTAAGCTGGTTCTGTGACCTTGGGTAAGTAACTCAACTTCTCTGAGTTTCAGTTTCCTCATCTGTAAAATTTAGGAGAGTTAGATATCTCTAGGGTCCCTTTAACTCTGAAAGTCTACAATTTCCCCTCTAATTGCACCATGGCCAGTATTTTAGATCCGAAATAGGTATATACTGAGTGGAATAGGAGTGGCTGGAGCATGTAGTGGTTCATAGGACACCACACAGGACTCTCTAGGGGCAGACCAGGCCTGCAGGAAGCAGGGGAGTGACTGAGGCCCTGCAGCAGCGACAGGCACAGGAGGGAGCTGGGATGGCTGTCCATGGGCTGAATTCAGTTAGCTCCAGCATGCTTGCTGCCACCTTCCGAAACAAAGCCAAGTGGCCTTGGTCACAACCTACCTCCTCTCTACTTCAGGCTTCTCTCCATGCCTCCTCTATAGCCACCATGTTAGGATGACGACTGAATTCACCAAGTGACCCCTTGGGCAACCATTGAGAACTGGTGGCTGCTGCCCAGACCAGCAGACAGAAAGGCTGGTAGTGTCGGAACCACACCTTCGTCCTCTAAGAGCCACTATTCTCTGAGACCTCAGTCTCTGACTTCAGTGAGCTCTTCCAGACAGTTCACTGTGGAATGTCTTATCTGACCCTGATCCCTTCTCCAGTTTTTACTGTTCCCATTTAATTAATTTTTTAATGTTTATTTCAGTTTATTTCAAATTCTCTATAAACCTCATTATCTCATCCAGGCAGCATTTACTGAAAAGATATAAGGGAAAGAATAGGGCAAGATTTTTGCCCTCTTAGAATATTTAAATGAGAAGACTCAAAAGTTATAGAGTTACTATAAAGGTCTTTAAATAATTGGCATTATATAAAGAAGAGTTGCATACCACTGCTGGGCCATGATGGGCAAGGAGATAGGTGGTATGTCTGACAATCCCAATGAGTCCTGCATGGTGGCAGTCACCTTGGTAAACCTGTGCCCTTTATCCAGAGGACAGTCCCTAGTCTCTGGGCCCCAAAATGCAATTTTCTTTCTAAGAGTGGGCTACCTCCTGCAGCTAATCTATATTACACAAGTCTGAGGGCAGCTGTATAAAACCATTAAGAAAAAATCAGAGCTAACAGTCACTCATGACATGTCAGGTCGGTGCTAACTGCATCGTCATATGAATTACCTCATTTAGCTCTTCTAGGTAACACTCTTAAAGTCACTTTCCAGATGAGGAAACTGAAGCACAAAAGTTACAAAACTTACCCGAGGTCACATATCAAATACGAGAGAAAGCCAGACTTGGCAGGTCAACAGTCTGGTCACAGAATTTATGTTCCTGTGGCTGCCTGATGAATTGATCATGATAACCAGAACTGCCAAGTGCTGGAATGTTCTTGTTTGCTAGGCCAGTACACTCTCTTCTTATGGATCTGTCCCCACATGGCTAGAAGAACTAAAGTTTCCTAGGTCATTCAATTAGATCTGGCCAAGGGAACCCTAACATGTAAGACTCTTGGCGGGGACACCTTTCCTCTCCCCCACACCCTCCATTATCATCTCCAAGATCCTTCTCCCTCTAGCTGTGACCCACACACTGTTAAAGTATTTAAACAAGGAGGTAACCAGACTGAGGAGGCTCTAATGCCTTGGTAGTCCACATAAGCTAATTAAAACCTAAACCAGAGTCAGTGCCTTTGCTGGAATCTGAGAAATTAAAACTGAAGAACAACCAATCACAAACAGCCAACTAGGCTTTCCTACATAAGGTAACCACTTAAGCTACAACAAATAAGATAATTTCCTTGCTTTGTTTCACCTCTTCTCTGCAAAAACCTTGCTCCAACTTATGTCTGTGGGGCACTTCTAATACCTTTGATTTTGCGCTGCCTGATTCCAATCAATGTACGCTCATTTATGGAAAAAAAAAGAATCTTAGCATGCCTCAGTTAACCTTTCACCAGCGTGATCCACTGGTCCAAAGTTGACTTGCTAAATTATAAGTATAGCTTCCTTCCCTCCATCAGTTTACTTGTTCAGATGCTTGTCAGTATCTATGTGGGTAGATTTGACTCATTTAATTTCCTGAGAGCAGCCACCAGGGGACACTTCACTGGGGCTGAAGCACTGCAGGAGAGAGCCAGAAAAAATGGGGCTTTGGTAGACAGCGGTGGAGGAGAGAAATGGGGCTGGACCATGTTCCTATCTCACATCAGTATATCTGCATCCCTTCCAGCCCCATGTCTGCAACACCCTAACAACTTTGCTGTTAGTGTCTGGCCTTGCTGGTTGACCCAGGTCTAATCTAGGGATTTTTGTCACCTTCAAAGGTGATACTACATTTGATACTAGTTCCTCTTTCAAAAAAACCAACTGTTCTTAGATTACTTCCTGTGGTTGTTTTAGGATTACAGATGGGTTTGCTTAATAATAACCACACTTTTCTGAATTACAGTGGAGTACTGCATAATAGGAATGAATACATGATGAAATTACAAGTGCCCAGTTTAAAAGTGTGGGTCTGAGTTGCTTCCATGAAACATTGATTTCCGAGATGTGAATGTAGAGCCATAGGAATGTTGCCAGAAAGATAGCCTAAAGTAAAACAAAGTTCATAGTGTCCTAACAATGAATCTAACATAAGAGGAACTGTGAACTGTTTGTGCATTGAATTTTTGAAAGATAACCGTTTGAATTTGAACCCGCCCTGCTGTGGCTGACACAGATAACGGCTATCTCCTCCCCGTTACTTCTTTGTGAAGCGTGTTCAGCCCTGCCCAACCGCTAACTGCCATGTCAGTTTCTGTAAACTGCTTGCTTGCTGCCACTATATAAACCATAAGTCTGTAAGCAGCAGGCGCGACTCTCATTTGCAGCCCCTCTGGGGGGTAAGGTGTTCCCTAACACCTAGAGAGTTCGCCCCTGCGCAGGTTAAACTTGGCCAATAAAGTAACATCTTAAGTCCTAGAAGTCTCCAACGTCTGTTCTTGGCCCGGTGAATGCAACAGTGAACAGATTATGGAGACACTGTAAAGATGACCTATGAGCAAGCAAGTCATCTTACAAGAAAGGAATCAAGCGTGACCTGTGGTGATGCAGTGGATAAAGCGTCAACCTGTGTAAAGCCAGTAGTCAAGGCCGCCATCACAGCCGCCTGACCCATGCAGGTTCGCACTGGATTCAGACAGATGGCAATGAAACACCGGAGCCAAAAACTGGTGAGCCATCAGCTTTAATTCTAGCTTGCACCCGGCGGGCAAGCAAAAACACACACTGGGCTCCAAAACCCACACATTCAGTGCTCACAAAGCTACTGACTTATCCGAGTTTCCTAGAATCAAAGGTTTGTAGCTCACCAGACTTATTCACCTCTGTTTCCCATCTCCTCCAGCTCAAACTCTTAACAAACTGGCTTCTTCCTCAGCACTCTGCCATCTCGGCTGCTTCTCCTGGCCTTCATGTGGCCTTACCCTCCTCCTGCACAAACTCTTAACAAACTGGCTTCTTCCTCAGCACTCTGCCATCTCTGCTGCTTCTCCTGGCCTTCACGTGGCCTTACTCTGCTCTCTTCTCTAATACTAATCTCAGGAACCCAGGAACTGAGAGAGAGAGATCAAGCTACTGTTCTCTCCCACTTTATAGCAGACTCAAAACCTTTAATCCAATTATACAAACAAGAAAGTCTCTGATACAAAGTCACCCATCTGAGGCATAATGGGATTCCTCAGGAGAGTGCACCACCCTACATCATCCAATCAGTCAAGGGTGTGGGGAAGAGCTTACTCTTAAACTAAGCCTTAGGCTATAACAACCCGGCCTGCCCACAGCCTGTTCCAGAACACACATTAATATCAACGAACTTCCATGTGGGCAGCACCATCTTTAACAAAGTGAGCATATTATATTTTTATCTGCCAAACAACCTGGAAACACTGAGGTCGCCAGTTCAAAACCCTGCACTGGTCTGGTTAAGGCACATATGAAAGTTGATGCTTCCACCTCCTCCCCTCTTTCTCTCTTTCTCTCTCTCTCTCACTCTGTGTCTCCTCTCTAAAATGAATAAAATAAAAAGAAATTATTATTTATTTTAGCCATACTAGCCATTCTGACTAGTATGAGGTGAAATCTCATTGTGGTTTTAATTTGCATTTCTCAAATGATTAGTGATGTTGAGCATTTTTCATATGCCTATTGACCATTTGTATGTCCTCTTTGAAGAAATTTCTATTCATTTCTTTTGCCCATTTTTTTCTTTTATTATTATTATTATTAATTTTAATGGGGTACACCAACAACTCAGGGTACATATCTACAATGAAAACATCTCCAGATTATCTTATCATTAAATTGTGTTGCATACCCGTCACCCAAAGACAAATTGTCCTCTGTCACCTTCTACCTGGTTTTCCCTGTGCCCCTCCCCTCCTCCCTATCCCAAACTCTCCTCCCTGCCCCCAACCCGTAACCATATTCTCTTGTCCATGTCTCATAGTTTCACTTTTATGTCCCACCTATGTATGAAATCATGCTGTTCTCAGTTTTTTTATTGATTTACTTATTTCACTCCGTATAATGTTATCAAGGTCCATCCATTTTGTTGTAAATGATCCAATGTCATCATTTCTTACGGTTGAGTAGTATTCCATAGTATATATGTACAAAAGCTTTTTAATCCACTCGTCCTCTGACGGACACTTGGGCTGTTTCCAGATCTTCCCTATTGTGAACAATGCTGCCACGAACATGGGGTGCATTTCTTCTTTTCGAACAGTGCTACGGTGTTCTTAGGGTATATTCCTAAAAGTGGGATAGATGGGTCAAAAGGCAGTTTGATTTTAAATTTTCTGAGGAATCTCCATACTGTTTTCCACAGTGGCTGCACCAGTCTGCATTCCCACCACCAGTGCAGGAGGGTTCCCTTTTCTCCACATCCTCACCAGCACTTATCCTGTGTTGTTTTGCTGATGAGTGCCATTCTGACTGGTGTGAGGTGATATCTCATTGTGGTTTTAATTAGCATTTCTCTAATGATTAGTGATGTTGAGCATTTTTTCATATGCATATTGGCCATCTGTATGTCCTCTTTGGAGAAATTTCTATTCATTTCTTTTGCCCATTATTAATTGGATTCTTTGTCTTCCTGGTGTTGTATTTATAAGTTCTTTATAAATTTTGGTTATTAACCCCTTATCAGATGTGCTGTCGAATATGTTCTCCCATTGTGCGGTTTGTCTTTTTATTATGTTCTTATTGTCTTTAGCTGTGCAAAAACTTTTTAGTTTGATATAGTCCCATTTGCTTATCTTGCCTTTTATTTCATTTTCCCGTGGAGATAAATCGGCAAATATATTGCTGCTACAGATGTCGGAGAGTTTGCTGCCTATGTTTTCTTCTAAGATGCTTATGGTTTCACGGCTTACATTTAAGTCTTTTATCCATTTTGAGTTTGTTTTTGTGAATGGTGTAAGTTGATGGTCTAGTTTCATTTTTTTGAAGGTAGAAGTCCAATTTTCCCAACACCATTTGTTAAAGAGGCTGTCTTTACTCCATTGTATGTTCTTTCCTCCTTTGTCAAATATCAGTTGTCCATAAAGCTGTGGGTTTATTTCTGGGTTCTCTGTTCTGTTTCATTGATCTATGTGTTTGAGTATTTTTCAGTTTTTCTTTTGTGGTTAATTTCTAGTTTCATGGCATTGTGATCAGAGAAAATGCTTGATATGATTTCAATCTTCTTAAATTTATTGAGACCATTTTTGTGTCCTAACATATGGTCTATCCTAGAAAATGTACCATGAGCGCTTGAGAAGAATGTATATTCTACTGCTTTAGGGTGAAAAGTTCTGAAGATATCTATTAAATCGAGTTGATCTAGTGTATCCTTTAAAAGTCTGCTGTTTCTTTATTAATTTTCTTTCTTTTTTTTTCTTATATATATATATTTTATTATTATTAATTCTAATGGGGTGACACCAATAAATCAGGGTACATATGTACAATGAAAATATCTCTAGGTTATCTTATCATTCAATTGTGTTGCATATCCATCACCAAAAGTAAAATTGTTCTCTGTCACCTTCAATCTGGTTTTCCCTATGTCCCTCCCCTCCTCCCTATCCCACTCTTCCCTCCCTCCCCCCATCCCATAACCACCACACTCTTGTCCATGTCTCATATTCTCACTTTTATGTCCCACCTATGTATGAAATCATGCTGTTCTCAGTTTTTCTTTCTTTCTGATTTACTTATTTCACTCCGTATAATGTTATCAAGGTACATCCATTTTGTTATAAATGATCCGATATCATCGTTTCTTATGGCTGAGTAGTTTTCCATAGTATATATGTACCATAGCTTTTTAATCCACTCGTCTTCTGACGGGACACTTGGGCTGGTTCCAGATCTTCCCTATTGTGAACAATGCTGCCATGAACATGGGGGCGCATTTCTTCTTTTCGAACAGTGCTATGGTGTTCTTAGGGTATATTCCTAAAAGTGGGATAGCTGGGTCAAAAGGCAGTTTGATTTTTAATTTTCTGAGGAATCTCCAAACTGTTTTCCACAGTGGCTGCACCAGTCTGCATTCCCACCAGCAGTGCAGAAGGGTTCCCTTTTCTCCGCATCCTCGCCAGCACTTACTCTGTGTTGTTTTGCTGATAAGTGCCATTCTGACTGGTGTGAGGTGATATCTCATTGTGGTTTTAATTTGCATTTCTCTAATGATTAGTGATGTTGAGCATTTTTTCATATGCCTATTGGCCATCTGTATGTCCTCTTTGGAGAAATTTCTATTCATTTCTTTTGCCCATTTTTTGATTGGGTTGTTTGTCTTCCTGGTGTTGAGTTTTATAAGTTCTTTATAAATTTTAGTTATTAACCCCTTATCAGATGTGCTGTCGAATATGTTCTCCCATTGTGTGGTTTGTCTTTTTATTCTGTTCCTATTGTCTTTAGCTGTGCAAAACCTTTTTAGTTTGATATAGTCCCATTTGTTTATCTTGCCTTTTATTTCAGTTGCCCGTGGAGATAAATCGGCAAATATACTGCTGCTACAGATGTCGGAGAGTTTGCTGCCTATGTTTTCTTCTAAGATGCTTATGGTTTCACGGCTTACATTTAAGTCTTTTATCCATTTTGAGTTTGTTTTTGTGAATGGTGTAAGTCGATGGTCTAGTTTCATTTTTTTGCAGGTAGATGTCCAATTTTCCCAACACCATTTGTTAAAGAGGCTGTCTTTACTCCATTGTATGTTCTTTCCTCCTTTGTCAAATATCAGTTGTCCATAAAGCTGTGGGTTTATTTCTAGGTCCTCAGTTCTGTTCCATTGATCTATGTGCCTGTTCTTATGCCAGTACCAGGCTGTCTTGAGTATAATGGCCTTATAGTAAACCTTGATATCTGGAAGAGTGATACCTCCTGCTTTATTTTCTCTTTTTAAGATTGCTGAGGCTATTCGTGTTCTTTTTTGGTTCCATATACATTTTTGGAATATGTGTTCTATATCTTTGAAGTATGTCATTGGTATTTTAATTGGTATTGCATTGAATTTATATATTGCTTTGGGTAATATAGACATTTTAATGATGTTTATTCTTCCTAGCCATGAGCACGGTATGTGCTTCCACTTGTTTGTATCTTCCTTGATTTCTTTTATCAATGTTTTATAATTTTCCGAGTACAAGTCCTTAACCTCCTTGGTTAAATTTACTCCTAGGTACTTTATTTTTTTGGCTGCAATAGTGAAGGGGATTGTTTCCTTAATTTCTTTTGCTGATATTTCATTGTTGGTGTATAGAAATGCCTCTGATTTCTGAGTATTAATTTTATATCCTGCCACCTTGCTGAATTCATTTATAAGGTCCAGTAATTTTTTGACTGAGACTTTAGGGTTTTCAATATACAATATCATATCATCTGCAAATAGTGACAGTTTTACTTCTTCTTTTCCAGTTTGGATGCCTTTTATTTCTTCTTCTTGTCTGATTGCTGTAGCTAGGACTTCCAGAACTATGTTGAATAAAAGTGGTGAAAGTGGGCAACCCTGCCTGGTTCTTGATCTTAAGGGGATTGCTTTTAATCTTTGTCCATTTAGTATGATGTTTGCTGTCGGTTTATCGTAGATGGCCTTTATCATGTTAAGGAATGATCCCTGTATTCCCACTTTACTGAGAGTTTTGAGCATGAATGGGTGCTGGATTTTATGAAATGCCTTTTCTGCATCTATTGAAATTATCATGTGATTTTTGTCCTTCCTTTTGTTTATGTGATGAATCACATTGATTTGCGAATATTGAACCAGCCTTGCCTCTCCAGAATAAATCTCACTTGATCGTGGTGTATGATTTTTTTCATATATTGCTGGATCCGGTTGGCTAATATTTTGTTGAGAATTTTAGCGTCTAAATTCATCAGGGATATAGGCCTATAATTTTCTTTCTTTGTGTTGTCTTTGCCCGGTTTTGGGATCAGAATTATGTTCGCCTCATAAAAGGAGTTTGGAAGTCTTCCTTCCTCTTGAATTTTTTGAAATAGCTTGAGAAGGATAGGAGTTAGTTCTTCTTTGAATTTTTGATAGAATTCACTTGTGAAGCCATCAGGCCCAGGACTTTTCTTTTTTGGGAGTTTTTTGATAACTGTTTCAATCTCATTTGTTGTAATTGGTCTGTTTAGGTGTTCTGATTCTTCCTGATTGATTTTTGGAAGGTTATATGATTCAAGAAATTTGTCAATTTCACCAAGATTGTCTAATTTTTTGGCATATCGTTCTTCATAGTATTTTCTTACAATGCTTTGTATTTCTGTTGTGTCAGTTGTTATTTCTCCACTGTCCTTTCTAATTTTATTTATTTGAGTCCTCTCTCTTTTTTTCTTGGTGAGTCTAGTTAAAGGTTCATCAATCTTGTTTACCTTTTCAAAGAACAAGCTTCTGGTTTCATTGATCCTCTGTATTGTTTCCTTCGCCTCTATGTCATTTATTTCTGCTCTGACCTTTATTATTTCCTTCCTTCTACTTGACTTAGGTTTTATTTGTTGTTGTTTTTCTAGTTCTTTTAGATGCAGGGTCAGGTTGCTTATTTGAGCTTTTTCTAGCTTCTTATGATATGCCTGTAGTGCAAGAAACTTCCCTCTCAGAACTGCTTTTGCTGTGTCCCATAAATTTTGTGTTGATGTATGCTCATTATCATTTGTTTCTAGAAACTTTTTTATTTCTTCTTTGATCTCATTGTTAATCCATTTATTATTTAATATCATGCTATTTAGTTTCCAAGTGTTTGAGTATTTTTCAGTTTTTCTTTTGTGGTTAATTTCTAGTTTCATGGCATTGTGATCAGAGAAAATGCTTGATATGATTTCAATCTTCTTAAATTTATTGAGACCATTTTTGTGTCCTAACATGTTGGTCTATCCTAGAAAACGTACCATGAGCGCTTGAGAAGAATGTATATTCTACTGCTTTACGGTGAAAAGTTCTGAAGATATCTATTAAATCAAGTTGATCTAGAGTCTCATTTAAGTCTGCTGTTTCTTTATTAATTTTCTTTCTTGAGGATCTATCCAGTGTTGTTAGAGGGGTATTAAAATCCCCTACTATGATAGTATTGCTGTTAATCTCGCCCTTTATATCCATCAAAGTATGCTTTATGTATGTCGGGGCTCCTATATTTGGTGCATAGATATTTACAATAGTTATATCTTCCTGTTGAATTGTTCCCTTTATCATTATGTAGTGTCCTTCTTTATCTCTTACTACAGCCTTTGTTTTAAAGTCCATTTTGTCTGATATAAGTATTGCTACCCCTGCTTTTTTTTCATTTCCATTTGCTTGAAATATTTATTTCCTCCTTTTACCTTCAGTCTATGAGAATCTTTTGTTTTAAAGTGTGTCTCTTGTAGACAGCATATGTATGGGTCCTGTTTCTTTATCCATGCAGCTACCCTATGTCTTTTGGTTGGATCACTTAATCCATTTACATTTAAGGTTATTATTGATATGTAGTTGTTTATTGCCATTTTATTCTTTAAAGCTGTATTCTTCTTTTGCTCTATTCATTCCTCCCTTTAAACTGTTCACAAGAGGCCCCTTAGTATCTCTTGCAGAATTGGTTTGGTTTTTATGAATTCCTTCAGGCTTTCTTTTTCTGGGAAGCTCTTTATTTCTCCTTCAATTTTAAAAGTTAGCATTGCTGGATAAAGTAGTCTTGGTTGTAGGTTCTTGTTCTGCATTACTTTGATTATATCTTGCCATTCCCTTCTGGCCTCAAGTGTTTCTGTTGAGAAGTCCGATGTCATCCTTATGGGGGCTCCTTTGTAGGTGATAGCCTTTTTTTCTCTAGCAGCTTTTAAAATTTTTTCTTTATCCATTAGCTTTGGTATTTTAACTATGATGTGTCTTGGTGTAGATCTTTTTGGGTTTCTCTTTAATGGAGTTCTGTGTGCTTCTTGAATGTGTGGAGTGTTTCCCAGCCTTAATTTAGGAAAGTTTTCTGCTATGATTTGATTGAACAAAGTTTCCATTTCCTGTCCTCTCTCCTCTTCTTCAGGCACCCCTATGATGCGAATGTTGTTTCTCTTCATGTTGTCACAAAGCTCCCTTAGAGTTTCCTCACATTTTTTAAGTCTCTTTTCCTTTTTCTTCTCTGCTTCTGTGCCTTTGTTTATTGTGTCCTCTAACTCGCTTATTCGATCCTCAGCGTGATTCATCCTGCTTTTAATTCCTTCCATTGTGGTCTTCAGTTCTGATACTGTATTTGTCATTTCTGTCTGATTCTTTTTTATTATTTCAATTTCATTTTTTATACTTGTTATCTCTTTGTTTAGGTGTTCATAATGACTATCCATTTTTGCTCTAATTTCTTTGAACATCCTAACTATCATTATTCTAAATTCTGCTTCTGGTAATTTGGTTATATCTGGTTCATTCAGGTCCTTCTCTGGGGATTTCTCTTGATTCATTTGGTTTGCATTCCTCTGCCTGCCCATTTTTTCTGTGTATAAGCTAGTTGTGGGCACTGGAGTCCTGTAGGTGTTGCCTGTGTTCTCTAGGTGTGGTCTGTCTGCAGACCCCCCACCCCCTCTGCCGGTCCCTAGGGTGGTTGGGTATGAGCGTTGCCAGCGCCAGCCCACCTTGGCTTTTGCTGTGATTTCTGCCTCTCCTCTGTGGGAGGGGCTGTCACTGAAGCCACAAGACTTAGCACCAAGGGTAGAGGTGAGCACCTTTGCTCAGCTACGGACCCAGCCTATTTCCGGACTTCCGCCCAGAACCAGCAGTCGGAACCTGCTCGCTACAGTTCCGCTGGTTAGGCGGGGCTTCTGACGTGCTCTCAGCTGTAAGCTTTTGCCCGTCCGGAGCTTTAGCCCCGCCCTTGAGGCCAGGGCCCTTCATCACAGGGTCGGAAACCAAGGTTTATTGGGGCGGGCGTGTTTGCTGGCTTCCGCTCATCTGCGTACTTCCGCTCGTTTCGTACTCTACCCCGCCCCCGCGTTCGGAGCCCACTCGTGCTCGTATGTATGCAATCCGTGGTTTCTCTGGCCGGGTGGGGATAGTAGCGTGGGCTCCGCTGCGAGCTTCCACTTGTCTCGGGGTCTATCCCATTCCCGCGCTCGGAGCCTGCTCGCGCACGTATACTGGCCAACCGCGGTTTCTCCGGCCCGGGGGGTGGGTGGCTGGTAGCGTCAGCTCAGCCACGAGCCTCTGCCCGTCCCTGGTCCTAGCCCAGTCCCCGTGGTCAGGGCCGGCTTGCGCAGGGCCTGCCCGTTCCTGGCCTCCGGCTTTGTCCCCGTAAGTGGGATTAAAGGCGGGCCCGCAGCTTCCGGACCGCTTTCGCGCGTCCCCTCTGCCCCTCTGGGCTAGACCGATCTCCCACCGGCTTGGCCTCTGCCCACGCCGACAGAACCGCCTTTCAGCGTCCTGTGCCCCAAACCCTTAAGCAGCCCTCAGCAGAGTAGGAAGGGACCTAATACTCCACACTGTAGGCCTGGGAGCTCCCTCACTTGTTTCACAGCTCAAAACTGTCCAAACGCCTCTTCTAGGCTCTGAGACTGCAGGCTGGGGCTTGGTTCCTGGGGCCCAGGTCCCTCCCTCTCTGTCAAACTTTCCTCCCGCCCCGTGGGTCTCTCCGGGCTGCCGTTTGCTCCGGGGAGCTGGGCAGCCCTCTTCGTGTTTTCGCTATTCCTACCAGTCTCAATGTGGCTTCTTCTGTGTTCCTTGGTTGAAGAGTCCACTTAGTTTAGTTCATAGTTGGTTTATCCAGATGATGGTTCTTTAAATTGAGTTATAATCCACTTTGGTTCTGGGAGTTGGAAGTTGGTATGTCCGCCTACTCCGTCGCCATCTTTCCTCTCCTAATTTTCTTTCTTGAGGATCTATCCATTGTTGTTAGTGGGGTATTGAAATCCCCTAATATTATAGTATTGCTGTCAATCTCGCCCTTTATATCCATCAAAGTCTGCTTTTTGTATGTTGGGGCTCCTATATTTGGTGCTTAGATATTTATAATAGTTATATCTTCCTGTTGAATTGTTCCCTTTATCATTATGTAGTGTCCTTCTTTATCTCTTATTACAGCCTTTGTTTTAAAGTCCATTTTGTCTGATATAAGTATTGCTACCCCGGCTTTTTTTCATTTCCATTTGCATGAAATATTTTTTTCTACCCTTTTACCTTCAGTCTATGTGCATCTTTTGTTTTCAGGTGTGTCTCTTGTAGACAGCTTATATATGGGTCCTGTTTCTTTATCCACGCAGCTACCCTATGTCTTTTGATTGGATCATTTAATCCATTTACATTTAAGGTTTTTATTGATATGTAGTTGTTTATTGCCATTTTATTCTTTAAAGCTGTATTCTTCTTTTGCTACATTCTTCCTCCCTTTGAACTGTTCACAACAGGCCCCTTAGTATCTCTTGCAGAATTGGTTTGGTTTTAATGAATTCCTTGAGGTTTTCTTTGTCTGGGAAGCTCTTTATTTCTCCTTCAATTTTAAATGTTAGCCTTGCTGAATAGAGTAGTCTTGGTTGTAGGTTCTTGTTCTGCATTACTTTGAATATATTTTGCCATTCCCTTCTGGCCTCAAGTGTTTCTGTTGAGAAGTCCGATGTCATCCTTATGGGGGCTCCTTTGTAGGTGATAGCATTTTTATCTCTAGCAGCTTTTTAAATTTTCTCTTTATCCCTTAGCTTTGGTATTTTAATTTTTTTATTTTATTTATTTTAGAGAGGAGACACAGAGTGAGAGAGAGAGAGAGAGACAGAGAGAGAGAAGGGGGGAGGAGCTGGAAGCATCAACTCCCATATGTGCCTTGACCAGACCAGTGCAGGGTTTTGAACTGGCAACCTCAGTGTTCCCAGATCGAGGCCTTATCCACCGCACCACCACAGGTCAGGCAGCTTTGGTCTTTTAACTATGATGCGTCTTGGTGTAGATTTTTTGGGTGTCTCTTGAATGTGTGGAATGTTTCCCAGCCTTAATTTAGTGAAGTTTTCTGCTATGATTTGATTGAAGAAAGTTTATATTTTTTGTTCTCTCTCCTCTTCTTCAGGAACCCCTATGATGTGAATGTTGTTTCTCTTCATGTTGTCACAGAGCTCCCTTAGAGTTTCCTCACATTTTTTGAGCCTCTTTTCCTTTTTCTGCTCTGCTTCTGTGCCTTTGTTTATTGTGTCCTCTAACTTGCTGATTCGACCCTCAGCCTCATCCATCCTGCTTTTAATTCCTTCCATTGTGGTCTTCAGTTCTGATACTGTATTTGTCATTTCTGTCTAATTCATTTTTATTATTTCAATTTCATTTTTTATACTTGTTATCTCTTTATTTAGGTGTTCATAGTGACTATCCATTGTTGCTCTAATTTCTGTGAACATCCTATCATTATTCTAAATATTGCTTCTGGTAATTTGGTTATATCTGGTTCATTCAGGTCCTTCTCTGGGGATTTCTCTTGATTCATTTGGTTTGCATTTCTCTGCCTGCCCATTTTGTCTGTATATAAGAAGTTTGTGGCCAATGGAGTTCAGTAGGTGTTGCCTTTGTGTTCTCTAGGTGTGGTCTGTCTGCAGGCCTGCCACCTCCTCTGCCGCTGACTTGGGTGGTTGGGTATGGGCATTGCCAGCGTCGACCCACTGTGGCTATTGCTGTGATTTCCACCTCTCCTCCGCGGGAGGGGCTGTCACTCAAGCCACAAGCCTCAGCACCAAGGATAGAGGTGAGCACCTTTGCTCAGCTGCAGACTCAGCCTGTTTCCGGGGTTCCGCCCAGCCCCTGCGGTCAGAGCCTGCTTGCTATAGTTTCTCAGGTTGGACGGGGCTGCTGATGTGCTCTCAGCTGTGTGCCTTTGCCTGTCCGGATCTTTAGCCCTGCCCTCGAGGCCAGGGCCCTCCTGCGCAGGATCGCAAACCACAGTTTATTGGACTGGGCGTGGCTGCTGGCATGCGCTCAGCTGCAAACTTTAGCTCGCCCCCGCGTTCAGAGCCAACTCGCGCACGTGTATGGCAAACCACGGTTTCTTAGGCCTGTTGGGGCTGCTGGAGTGTGCTCAGCTTCTAGCTTCCGCTCATTGGGGCTTTAGCCCCGCCCCCGCATTCAGAGCCAACTCGCACACACAGGATGGCAAACCGTGGTTTCTCCAGCTGGTTGGGGCTGCTGGTGTGAGCTCAGCTGCGAGCCTCTGCCCATCCCTGGTCCTAACCCTGTCCCCGCGGTCACAGGCAGCTTGCGCAGGCTCGCAGAGCAGATCTCTGCCCGTTCCTGGCCTCCCGCTTTTCCCTCGCAGGTGGGGTTACAGGCGGGCCTGCAGCTGCTGGACCGCTTTTGCACGTCCCCTCTACCCCTGCTGGGCTAGACCGAGCTCACTCCGGCTGGGCCTCCGCCCCTGCCAACAGAACTGCATTTCAGCATCCCGCCGCCACCGTCCCTCCAGCAACCCTCAGCAGAGTAGGAAGGGGCCCCACAGTTCATACCCTAACACTCCATACTGTGAACCTGAAGCTTCCTCCATCTAAGCAGCTCTGCTCTAATTGCCGCAGGAGAGCTTGTTTGGCTGGTGTCCTGTCTTCCTTTGTTGGTATTGCTAGTTCCAGGGGGAAATATTCATTTTTGATTAGGGAAGTGACTTAGCCCAGGGGTTAGGGTGGCTGTCCCTCAGAGTGTTTCTCCCTGTGGCTTCCAGTTTACTCTCTCTCCCCGCTGCTCTGGTCCTTCCTCTGACCCCGTTTCCCGGAGCCTTGGGTGAGTGGCTGTGAGAGAGGTTTTCTGCGCTGTCCCTTTAAGAATCTTGGGTCTGAGAAAACTGTCTCTTTCTCACAAACAGTATCCTCACTTGTTTCACAGCTCAATACTGTCCAAACGCCTCTTCTAGGCTCTGGGACGCAGGCTGGGGCTTTGTTCCTGGGATCCAGGTCCCTCCCTCTCCGCCAAACTCTCCTCCCACCACGCGGGTCTCTCCGGGCTGCCATTCGCTCTGGGGAGCTGGGTAGTCCTCTTTGCGTTTTTGCTATTCCTACCAGTCTCAATGTGGCTTCTGTGTTCCTTGGTTGAAGAGTCCATTTAGTTTAGTTCAAAGTTGGTTTATCCAGATGATGGTTCTTAAAATTGAGTTATAATCCACTTTGGTTCTGGGAGTTGGAAGTTGGTAGGTCCGCCTACTCCATCGCCATCTTGCTCTCTCCCAAAATAAAAAGAAATTAAAAAAAAAAAAGGAACCAAGGGAGCTTTTCCTTAGCCAACAGCCCCCTCATTTCATAGTATCCCCTGTCCATTTATTCCTGTATAACCAAAGTATCTTGCATTACCACTCATGTTTGTTGGAATATGAAAAGATAAATACCTGTGGTGAGTGTCTTCATGAACCTCATAATGGAAGGCTCCTGACATATGCTTGGTGTCCAGGCATGAATTCACCTAAACCCACTCTTAGGTTTAGTGGGAGGGTTTTCTTTTCTTTTTTCCTTTTTATTGAATTTATTGAGGTGAGGCTGGTTAACAAAATTATACAGGTTTTAGGTACACAATTCCACAAGACATCATCTGTATACTGTAGTATGTGTGCACCACCCCAAGTCAAGTCTCACCATTTATACCCCACATCCTCCTCCCCTCGTCCTCCCCCATCTCCTCCAGCCATCACCACTCTGTTGTCCTTGTCCATGAGTATTTCTCTTTTTCTCTCTTTTTTTGCTCAATTCCTCCACCTGCCTACCCAACCCTCTAAGCCCCATCCCCAACAGTTGTCAGCCTGCTCTGTGTCTATTAGTCTGTCTCTGTTTTGGTTGTTAGTTCATTTTGTTCATTAGATTCCACATAAGAGTGAAATCATATGGTACCTGTCTTTCTCTGACTGGCTTATTTCACTTAGCATAATGCTCTCCATCCATGCTGTCACAAAGGGTAAGATTTTCTTCTTTTTTATGGTCAAGTAGTATTCCATTAAGTAAATGTACCATGACTTCTTTATCCACTGATCTACTGATAGGCACTTGAGCCAAATCTAGGCTATTATAAATGATTCTGCAATGAACACAGGGGGTGCATATATTCTTTCAAATTAGTGTTTTTGGGATTTTCAGATAAATTTCCAGAAGTGAAATTACTGGGTCACAGGTAGTTCTATTTTTTTTTTTTTTGGTAGTTCTATTTTTAATTATTATTATTTTTCTTTTTTTGTGATAGAGCAACAGAGAGAGGGACAGATAGTGACACACAGGAAGGGAGAGAGATGAGAAGCATCAATTCTTCGTTGCGGGACCTTAGTTGTTCATTGATTGCCTTCTCATATGTGCTTTGATCAGGGGGCTCCAGCAAAGTGAGTGACCACTTGCTCAAGCCAGCAACCTTGGGCTCAAGCCAGCAACATTGGGCTTCAAGCCAGTGATCATGGGGTCTTATTTATGACCCCAGGCTCAAGCCAGCAACCCTGCGTTCAAGCCAGATGAGCCCATGCTTAAGCCAGTGACCTTAGGGTTTTGAACCTGGGTCCTCTGCATCCTAGTTCAATGCTCTATCCATTGCACCACTGCCTGGTCTGGCTAAAAAAGTTATTTTACTTATTGATTTTAAAGAGAGAGGAAGGTGGGGGGCACAGATCTGTTTCTTATGTGCCCTGACCTGGGACTGAACTGGCAACCTCTGCACTTCAGGACAAAGATCTATCCAACAGAGCTACCTGACCAACACCCATCTTTGATTTTTTGAGAGAACTCCATACTGCTTTCCACAGTGGCTGTACCAGTCTACATTCCAACCAACAGTCTACAAGGATTCCCTTTTCTCCATATTCTTGCCAATACTTGTTGTTTGTTGATTTACTGATCACAGCTATTCTGATAGGTGTGAGGTGGCATGTCATTGTGGTTTAATTTGCAATTTTCTGATGACTAGTGAAGTAGAGCTTCTTTTCATCTATCCATTGGCATCTGTGTGTCCTCTTTGGAGAAGTGCTTATTTAGGTCCCTTTCCAATTTTTAAATTAAATTGTTTGTGTTTTTGGTGTTGAGTTTTTTAACTTTTTCATAAATTTTGGATATTAATAATATCAGATACAATGGCAAATCTGTTCTACAGTGGGGAGGATTTTCTGAATCGGCCCTAGATTAATGATTATGGTTGAAAGTTTTCTTCAAAATGTATAAAATATGGGTTGCAGACAGTGCCAAATCCTATAAAACATCTGCCAACTTTGAAACATAAAATAGACAATTCACATTCAAAGAGAATATTTTATTCTGGTTGGAAACCTAATATGCTTCTACTGCATAGGCTTTTTCACTAAGCCTCAAGTCTGCTTTACCCAAAGTTCTCTGTTTCCAATTGCCCAGAGCATCCCTGCCTCCTCTTCTTAACTGAACTGTTAAGAGTTATAGGATCTGGCCCTAGCTGGTTAACTCAGTTGGTTAAAGCATTGTCCTGACACATCAAGATTGTGGGTTCAGTTCTCAGTCAGGGCACATACAAGAATCAAATAATAAATGCATAAATAAGTGGAACAACAAATGAGGTTTTTTTTACTCTCTCTTTCTCTCTAAAAAAATTCAATAAAAAAATTTCAAAAGAGTTACAAGATAACAAATATTGACAAGAACCAGCAAGATCCAAGATTGTGACAGACTAGGTAGATGTTACATTTACCTCCACCCAGGACCAAACTGGAATTAAACTAAAATATAGAACAATCAACCTAAACAACCACTGAAGACTACCTGAATAGAAACCTTATAACCAAGGATTACAGAAGAAGCTACATCAGCCACAGGAGGTGGCTGAGCTTCTGGAGGGATAGCTCAGCTGCCAGGGTTCCCCACTGGGAAGCTGGGCAAACAGGGTCAGTCACAGACAGTGTCTGACATTGGCCTATAGCTCCATGCTGGGTTCCCCAGCTCAAAGCACCAGATCTAGGAAGAGGAACTCACATAACATCTGGTTGTGAAAATGAGCAGAGATTCTGTCTGCCAAGGAGAGGCTGAAGTTTGCTAGAGACACAGGCTCCCTTTTAAAGGGCCAACACACAAAATCTCATTTGCAGCCACTCACCCTGAGCTCCAGCAGAGGAAGGGTGGAACAGACTAGAGTCAAACAAGGAGAGACTGGGGTTTGTGGCTCTGGGGAAAGAACTAAAGGGACAGTCATTGGGAACCCTGTGCTGAGTCCCTCTCTCACACAGCAAACACTGTCTTTCTTGGGTGGAACACTCCTCCCCACATGGCATCAGCCTGGGAGAATGCAACAACTCTACCATCTGGACTCATAGTCAACCCAACCTTCTGAAGAGTCAGCTGTCTGGTATAGAGATCTGGACAGATTTAGGGGGTGTCAGTGACTGCGTGGTGTGTTTCTGGAGCAAGGACCATTCCTTCCCCCTTTCCTGTGAACCTGACTGGTGCCTCCCTGTCATGGGAGACCCTCTAGTGCCATCTTCTGGCTCCAGGTAGCCACACCTTCTTAACTCCTGGTGGTCCTGCCCTGCTGAGGTCTGGGCAGAATACGGGATAGACTGAGCTGTAAGGCTCTGAAGCAGGAACCACTCCCCATACCTCACCCCAAGCCAGACCAACACCTTCCCCTCTGCCAACTCATGGTGTCCACACCCTACTGAGATCAGGTTCCTGGAAAAATCTGGGACAGACTGAGTTGTGGGCTCTAGGGAAGAGTTCATTTATCCTACCTTATCCCAAACCTAAAAAGTAGCTCCCTTTCATGAGAGATCCACTAGATGTACTTTCCTGACTCCAAGTAGCCCCGTTCTATTGATCTGGGCTCGTGGCAGTATCTTGGACGACTGAGTTGTGTGGCTCTAGGACAAACCATTATTCCCTCACATGTCCAAATAGTGCAGAGCCCACCTTTCATGGGGCCCAATGTTGGTCTGTTTGGGCCTGATAAACTCTACTTATCAACTTGATGATTTGCTGAGACCCTAACCCACCACAAAGGTCTGTGGGCACCCAGTAGGAGGCAGCTAGACTTGGTATACCCTTAGTCATTTGCTGAGTGGCATCTGACTGAGCACTGGCACTGAGTTTAAATCTGAATCAATCTGGTAAATGCTACTCACCCCTATTTGTTGACTCACTGAGAACCTACCTCATGCAACTTGAGTACTACCAGAGGCTCTTTCAGTGACTGAGCTTAACAGGTAGTCGGCAAGAAGAGGCAAGTGGAGGTGGATCTTGGGTTCCTTGGGACTTTTGCTGACATGCACCCAGGCCCAGTGCTGGTAAAAGCCAACCTTGGTGCATAGCCTGGTCCTCCCCCCAAACAGTGAGGACCATATGTGCCTTGTAGCTGCACAGGCAGCTACAAACTGTGGATCACTCTGTAGCTCCAAACAGGTTGCCCAGGGCCAGTCACAGACAGTATCTAGCACTGGTCTACATCTGAGTCTCTCCCAAGAGACTCCAGAACCAATACATCCAATGGCCAGCTTTAGACAACATCAGGACAGGATCATTAGTTTCACAAGTGGCATATCCAACACAAGATCTTCAGGCACCAGACACTGTTGAAGTAAATGCTGCTTCATGTGGACAGCACCTAGACCCGTGACAGCGAACCAATGACACGCGTGTCAGCACTGACATGCATAGCCATTTTCGATGACACGCGACCACATACCAGAGAAGTATGGGCCCACATGCCGAGAAGGATGTTTCATCCTTGGCTCCTGCACGGTCAGGTACAGTAGCCGAGGATAAAACATTTGCTGTAGTGTAGACACTCTGTGCCGGAGGTCTGTAGACCAAAACAATAGAACTCCAGCACAGAGCGTCTAGTTCTGGGTCTTCCGGTTAGGCCATTTTTCTCGAAGTGATACACCACCTGAGTTATGCTCGTTTTTTTAGCGAATTTTGACACACCACGCTCAAAAGATTGGCCATCACTGACCTTAGCAGCTTGTACACCGATATCCGGGTTGGTCCTCATCATCAGCCTGCCTGAGGGTCAAACCCACACAAATGGGCCAATAGCAATCAAAACTCAATTACAACAGAGGGCCCACATAACCCATACAAGGGACACTCCTGGAACACTCAAATCAGGTGATCAAAAAGACTGCACCACTGTGTCCCACAGGACACCTACTATATATAAAAACAAACACGAGTCATCCAAAATGGGGAGATAAAGAAATAATACCCAAAGGAAAGAACAGGAGGAATCTCCAGAAAAAGTGCTAAATGAAATGGAGGCAAGCAATTTATCCGATAGAGTTAAAAAATGGCTATATGGATGCTCAAGACATCCGGTGAGAACTTCAACATAGAAATAGCAAGCATGAGAAAGGACCCAGAAACCATTAAAAAAATAAAACAGCCATAAATGAAGAATACAATATCTGAAGTAAAAAATACAATAGAAGATGCCTAACCAGGTGGTAGAGCAGTAAATAGTCCTCAGCCTGGGACGGTGAGGACCCAGGTTTGAAACCCCAACATTGCTGGCTAGAAGGGGGACTCACCAACTTGAGCATGGGGTTGCCAGCTTGAGCATGGATTATAGACAAATAATTTTTGATTTCACTTATATATGGACTCTAATGAACAAAATAAACAAAACAGAAACAGACTAATAGATACAGAAAACATACTGACAGCTGTCAGAGGGGTGAGGGTCTGGGGGCTATGTAAAAATGATGAAGGGATTAAGCCAAAAAATTCATAGACACAGACAACAGTGTGGTTATTACCAGAGGAAATGGGGGTGGGGAGGTAGAAGAGGGTAAAGGAGGGATAAATAGTAACAGAAGGAGACTTGACTTGGGGTGGTGAACACACAACACAGTATACAGATTATGTATTATAGAACTGTACACCTGAAACCTATATAATTTTATTAACCAATGTCACCTCAACAAATTCAATAAAAATTAAAAAGAAAAAATAAAGAAAAACACAGTAAAGAACCAGTAGCTTGAAAACAATTGTAGAATTTTACCATTACATTTCAGAGGAAAACAATCTAAGTTAGCACATAATCCCGGTGGCTGCACTATAATTATAAGCTTCAATGATGGGAAAAAAAGTTGCAATTACTATAGTCACATTTCACAAGACAGGTGACATAATTACTATTCTGGTGGTTATACCCACTGCATTTATCATTCGCATCTAAAGCAGAGCGCCTCACACCTATTTCTCCGCAATACTGGTCTCTCTAATAATACCACTTGAAATCAATTACAAGCATCTCTGATGTCTCTGCCTGTTCCTCCCTCCACCCAAGGAAACAAAGCAGGATTATAGTGGAGAGCACAGTCCAGCTACAGCTCCTACAGTGATGGTTGCCGGCAAGGTCAAACTTGCTGCTCACTCCAACAGAAGGAATCATCTGCTGGTCATTCCCAGTGAGCTCTCAGGTTGATTTGAGATCAACACACAGTCCCTCAGGGTAATCTGTACATACTTCCATTATTATAATGCCATGTACTGAATATTTATGTCCCCCCAATTTCCTATGTTGAAGCCTAAATCTCCAGTATGATGGTGTTGGGGGTGGCCTCTGGGAGGTTATTGTTAGGTCATGAGAGTGGAGCCCTCATGAGTGGGATTAGTAACCTTATGGGAAGAGATACCAGAGAGAGGATCGCACTCTGTCTTAGTCATGAGAGGTCACAGCAAGAAGGCAACTGGCCATCCATAAACTAGGAAGAGAACTCTCACCAGAACCTGACCATGCTGACACCCTGATGTCTGACTTTCTAGCTTACAAAACTGAGAAATGAATTTGTTGTTTATGCCACTCAGTCTGTGCTCTGTCACAGCAATGTGAGCTAATATGTATGGCTTCCAGTGGATCCCAGCAACAACTCCGTGCTGATCCAGATTAACAGAGGCAATGCTCAATATTTGGTTAATGGCCTGTATGGGGAGAGGCTTCTGCTTACCCATTGGGTCACCAGTCACCAGTCACAGGTAGCACCTAGTTGGGAGTGGGGATATGCATGAATAAGTGAGTAATCTAACAGAGAGTCCTTCTTTGAGTTCTAAAGTCAAGTCCAAAATAATAGATTCCCTACTGCTTACTATCATCAGCATAAAGGCTTTTTTTTCCACATCAAAAGCTGATTGCACATTGAGGGGTAAATCTAAGATGCTTGAAGGAGAGTTTTAATATTCCCAAGTTAGCCTAAGTAAGCGCTGTTATTACATGGCCTTCATTACTGAAGGAGCCAAACCCTCACTTAGCTTGTGTTCAATGACTCAGATCCCACCTGGACTTCAACTTGACCAAACCCTTTCAACAGGTTGATACATATCCTATCTGACTCTGACTACCTCTCTATTTTGATATATCCTGATTTTCCACAAAGGAAGCCGTAATTCCATCATTGTACAAGTTCACCAAAAGAGTAATTTGGTGAGTCACTCAAGAGGCTTCTGGGACTTACTTAGAGGTGAAAGATGAACATAAAAAGTAGGTTCTCGCTCTAGAGGGTTCTAGAAAGCCAGTGGCATCTCTAGAGAGGAAGCACGGGGCTGTGAGTCAGGAAACAATGTCCCTGGCTGAGCTGTCATTCAGCACTAATCAGCTGGTCATTCTGGGCAAGACCAACACTCAGGAAAACCCTCGCCTACTGCCCTTTGGCTGAGCGACATATGGGTGCCGCCACATATACGTGTCACATCATTACTCATTTGGTCACTCTCTGGTAGGGCCAAAAGGATGCTGAAAGACAGAGAAAGGAAGTTCCTCAGGAATTATCAGGGCAAGTGAATGGCCACAGTGTCCCTAACCGAACACTCCTCCAAGTTCAGGAGCCCTTTTTTACCAAATGCACTTTTTGTCTTGTTTTATGTTCTACTTTGATTTAATCCAAAGGGTTTTCTCCTTTTAGCTGATACCTGTTCTAGAGTTGTTCATTCATATGAATTGTTTAATTTCTAAAGGATGAACATTTCTGGTAGAGGGCAAGAAAATGAATGGAAGGGTGAAACTAAGCTGTAAGCTACTGACAGTTGGAGCAAGGAAGGGTGACCTTGGAGTCAGACTGAACAGACTGAACATATGCACTGCCTCCAGACTTGCGGCGGGTCAAACAACATAATTTCTATTTATTTTCTTTTAGAAATGCCATTCTTTTGACCTTAATGTCATTAATCATCTTAATTACATCACTTCCTTAGAACTCACCAGACCCTTTTAATCATCTGCCAGTTCTGGGAGGTGACATTTCCCCCATTTTTCTCTTTTTCAATTTTAACCCTTTGTTTTTCACGTAGGAAATGTTTTTCTTACTTTGTTGATTGGAAAATTTTTACCCCATAAAAAATTTTAAATGCAGTCAAAACTCTTACTTTATGACCTTGAATTCTGTGATATGCTTGGCCTTTCCAAACTCATATTATAAATTATTTGCTCCTAGTTTCCTAGACTTTTACGGTTTTTGTTATGTTTAAATCCAAGTTATACACTGAATTATATCCTCCAAAACTCAGATGTTAGAGTCATAATCCCCAATGTGACTTATTTGAGGATAGTGCCTTCTGGGGTAATAAAAGTTAAATGAGGTCATAAGGGAGGGACCAAAATCTGACAGGACTGGGTATGTTTATAAGATAAAGAAGCACCAGAAAGTTCTCTCTTCTAATGAGCACAGAGGACAGGCAGTGAGAAGGCAGCTGTCTGCAAGCGAAGGAGAGAGCTCTCACCAGACATAAACTCTGTGGGCACCTTGGTCTTGATCTTGGACTTCTAGCCTCCAGAACTGTGAGAAAATAAATTTCTGTAGTTAAAGCCACATAGTCTGGTATTCTGTTGTGGCAGCCTGAGATGACTAATATAACCTATCTGAAATTTATCTGGATAAAATTAGTGATGTATACAGCTTTATTAATTTTTCCAAAGTGCTAGCAAGTCCTAGAAAATTTGTAACAATCTGTCCTCACTGATTTAAAATGCTGTCTGGATCACAGTCCAGATTCCCATACACTTGAGTTTGTTAGGGACTTCCCATTCTGTTCCACTGATCTGTCTATTGCTAAAGGAGTGTCACAAATCTTTAAACACTATGATTTTATAATAGATTTTCATACCTGGGAATAAAATTCTATAAATTTTCTTCATCAAACACCCATACTGATTAAAAAACAAAAAACTTTCTGGATACTCTCACACATTAACTCATTTAACTCAATTTTAGAATAATTTAAAGTTTGCTTTCTTCAAAAACAGAACTAAAATTTTGATTAGATTTGCACTAAATCTATATGTTAATTTAAAGTGAAGAGACATTTTTTCAACATTGAGTCTGCCTATTCAAAAACAAGGTATCACAGTCCTTTTTCAAGTCTTCTTTCATGCCCTTTTATGTTTTGAGTGTTTCAACAAAATACGTGCCTTGCCTGACCAGGTGGTGGCACAGTGGATAGAACTTCAAACTGGGATGTGGAGGACCCAGGTTCGAGACCACGAGGTCGCCAGCTTGGGTGCGGGCTCATCTGGCTTGAGCAAAAAGCTCACCAGCATGGACCCAAGGTCGCTAGCTCGAGCAAGGGGTTACTCAGTCTGCTGAAGGCCCACAGTCAAGGCACATATTAGAAAGCAATCAATAAACAACTAAGGTGTCGCAACGAAAAACTGATGATTGATGCTTCTCATCTCTCTCCGTTCCTGTCTGTCTGTCCCTTTCTATCCCTCTCTCTGACTCTCTCTCTGTCCCTGTAAAAAAAAAAAAAAAAAACATGCCTTATACATTTGTATACAGCATTGTCAAAATTGCTTTCATTATCTAAGAGATAGTTTTAAAAAAATTACCCAGGTTGACACTTTATTTCCCACCATTAATTTCATGGCATATGGTCAAAGAATGTGGCAGAATCATCTCTACTTTTTAGAATATACTAAACTGTTCCATGACTGATGCTTATAGAAGTGTTCTTAGTTGTTTCTGGATAAAATATATACATATATATACAGTGTGTCCGTAAAGTCATGGTGCACTTTTGACCGGTCACAGGACAAAAGACAAGTAAGCATATGTTTATAAGTAAAATTAATAAGGTTGGTCTAATATATATATATATATATAAATTTTACTTATTAATATGTGCTTAGTGGTCTTTTGTCTAGTTTATCCAACAAGGACTGGGAGAGACATACTAGACTCTTGTCAATTTTTCCTGACATTTTCTCACATTTTGCATTGTGTATATTTGATATAATTGGATCATATGGTAAGACTATCTTCATCAGCTTTGTAAGAAACTGCTAAACTGCCTTTGAAAATGGCCATGCCATTTAGCATTTCCATCAACAACTGATGAGAGTTCCTGTTGCTTCACATCTTCACCAACATGGTGTTGTCAGTATTCTGGATTTTTGCCATTCCATTGGGTATGTAGTGGTAGCTCATTGCCTTCTTAATTTGTAATTCTCTAGTGATATGTGATGTCCAGCATGTTTCCATTTGCTACTTTGACATCTCTACCTCCTTTGGTGAGATGTCTGTTCAGATCTTTAGCCTTTTTAAAAATGGGGTTGTTTTCTCATTGTTGAGCTTTAAAAGTTCTTTGTACACATTAGGTATCAGTCCTTTATCAAGTATGTGTTTGCAAAGACTTTCTCCTAGTCTGTGGCTTCTCTTTTCATACAGTGTTGATTTGAATGAAGTCCAGATCATCAATTTTTTCTTTCATGACTTGTGATTTTGGTATTATATCTAAAAATTCTTCACTAAACCCAAGTTCACCTAGACCAGTGGTCGGTAAACTCATTAGTCAACAGAGCCAAATATCAACAGTACAACGATTGAAATTTCTTTTGAGAGCCAAATTTTTTAAACTCAAACTATATAGGTAGGTACATTCCTTACTGAGGCAGCGTCCACACGTGATATTTTGTGGAAGAGCCACACTCAAGGGGCCAAAAAGCCACATGTGGCTTGCGGGCCGCAGTTTGCCGACCAGGGACCTAGACTTTTCTCCCCTATTCTCCAGAAGTTTTATAGTTTTGCCTTTTACATTTAGGTCTATGAGTTGAATTAATTTTGTGAAGAGTGTAATGTTTGTGTCTAGATTTTTTTTTTACATATAGATGTGTAGCTGTTCCCGCACCATTTGTTAAAACGACTACCCATTCTCAATTGTTTTGTCTTTGCCCCTTTGTCAAAGACCAGCTAACCATATTCAGAGGGTCTATTTTGGAGTTATCTATTCTATTCCATTGATCTGTCTATCCTTTTGCCAGTATCACTTCGTCTTTTTTTTTTTTTAATTTTAATTTAATTTTATTTTATTCATTTTTAGAGAGGAGACACACACAGAGAGAGAGAGAGAGAGAGAGAGAGAGAGAGAGAGAGAGAAACAGGGGAGGAGCTGGAAGCATCAACTCCCATATGTGCCTTGACAGACCAGTACAGGGTTTTGAACTGGCGACCTCAGTGTTCCCAGGTCGACGCTTTATCCACTGCGCCACCACAGGTCAGGCCCTCACTCCATCTTGATCATTGAAGCTTTATAGAAAGTCTTAAAGTCAGGTAGAGTCAGTCTTCCAACTTTGTCTTCTCCTTCAATATTGTGTTGGCTATTGTGGTTTCTTTGGCTTTTTTTAATTGATTGATTTTAGCCAAAGAGGAAGGGAGGGGGGGAGGAAGAGAGAGAGAGAGAGACAGCAATCTGTTCCTAGTAAGGTGACCAGATTTTAAAATTTGTAAAGTGGGACACCATTGACGGGAAGGTGTTCTTGATTAAAAATTTGGTCTATATGGAGCAAAAAAAATTTTTCATAGAATGCAAAAATAGTATTGTAATATATATATTTAAATCGGGACTTTTTTAAAACACCGTGGGACAAATTGTTAAAAATCGGGAGTGTCTCACCAAAAGTGGGACGTCTGGTCACCTTATATATGTGCCCTGACCATGGATTGAACTGGCAACCTCTGTGCTTTGGGCTGATGCTCTAACCAACTGAGCTTGGCTTTTCATATAAACTTAAGAATCACTTTGTCAATATGAACAAAATAACTTGTTGGGGTTTTGACCAGGATTGTGTTGAATTTATAGATCAACTTGGGAAGAACTGACACCTTACTAATATAGAGTCCTCCTATCCACAAACATGGAATATCTCTTCATTTATTTAGACTTTCTTCAATTCTGTTCATGAGCTTTGTAGTATTTCACATAGTTTGTATATTACTTTCAGTCTGACTCACTTTAATTAATGTCTAATGCAAAATATATTCTGTATTTTAAATTAAATCTGAGAATCTAAATTAGTTGTTTCACTTAGCACTTATTATTTATTTATTTTAGGAAGAGGCAGGAATAGAGAGACAGAGAGACAGGAACATTGATCTGTTCCTGCATGTGCCCTGACTGGGGACTGAACCAGCAACCTCTGTGCTTCCAGATGATGCTCTAATTAACTGAGCTATCTGGCTGGGCTTAGTTTTTAATTTATTGATTTATTATTTTTTTTAGAGAGAGAGAGGAAGGGAGAGAGAGGGGAGGGGAAGGGAAGCATTCCTTTGTTGTTGTTCCACTCAGTTGTGCATTCACTGGTTGCTTCCCGTGTGTGCCCTGACCAGGGATTGAACCCACACCCTGCCATTTTGGGATGATGCTCTGACTGAGCTAACTGGCCATGGCCATTAAGATAAATATACTTGGTGTTGCTTCTATTGTTTTATTTTTGCCTTTATCTTTTTTTTTTTAGTTTATGGAAAAATATTTATAACATATAATATGCAAGAAACTCTTACAAATTAATAAGGAAAAGATAAGTACCACGATAGAAAATTAGACCAAGGATAGGAACAGGCAATTTACAAAAGAAGAATTTAACACATGAAGTTGGTTTAACCACAATATGAGTCAGTGAAATTCATCTTTAAATCAACGAGGTATCAACAATCGAGAAAAGATATGGCACAAAGGTTAAGAGTGAGGTCTCAGGAGCTAGACTACAAGGATTCCCATCCCTGTGCTACCACCACTTTCTAGCTGCCTATTCTCGGGCAAGCTACTTAATCTCCACAGACTTCAATTTCCTCCTCTGTAAAGTGGGAATGTTAGTAGCACTTACTCATAGAACTGTTATGAAAATTGAGCAAATTCAGTATAAATTATTCAGAACAGCAGAGAGTAAATACTCAATAAATGTTGCTCATTCTTATCACTACGGCCATAATCTATTATGCATCAACTAGGTATTGCTTAAAGCATGGTGTAGGGAGGAGGTTGGGTAACAGACACTTCACATCACTAATGAGAGTATAAACTGGTATCACTTTTCATAGAGAAATTTGATTCTGATTCTGATACTTCAGAATATATCCTTTGACAAGCAACTTTCAGTCTGTAGGAACTTATCCTAAAGAAACAAGGCCTGTGCAAGTTTTATCTACCAGTGTGCTCACTGTGTATTGAAAAATTGGAAATAATGAAAATGTCCAAGTTGAATAAATTATAGTACATCAGATGATGGAATAAAGAGGTATTTAAAAATGATATTTTAGGAGAGTATTTACTGACCTGGATATACAATCACAATACACTGCTCAATGATAAATCATTTTATAAAAAGTAATAAATGTACATTATAACCACGATTTTATAAAAAGAAAAATATGTAAACAGATGGAATATAAAAATGTACTGGTTACAGATCCTTTAAATTTTCTTCTTTATACTTTTGTATGTTTTCCAAAGTTTTCTAAAATAAGTGCCATTTTTATGAACAGAGACACAGCAATATTCTCAAAACAAGAATGAAAGCCCCAGACCAAAGCACCGGGCTCCCAGTCTCAGCTCGGCCTGCTGCGTGGCCCCAATCTTCCACCTTGGAGCACTGAGCACACTGCATGCTCACTGGTGGGCTGAGTTTGCTCAGGTCTGTGGTCTGAAAACACTCTAAACAGAGTAAGTGCAGTATATGTCAGATACAGTTTGTTGAACACTTTTAAATCTAACTTTTGTGTCCTTGTGTTTCCTGTCTAAAATACTTTTTGACCATGTATTATTCTTGTTTCTTTGAAGCACCAAATTATAAAACCTTCGGTGTCAAAGAGTACATGGAATATGCCTTTTCTTCCCCTAGAACTATTTCCCCTTTTCAAGTGGTTTTTCCAAAATTTTCTTAACTTTGTGGAGGAGTGTGAACTGTTATGATTTTTATGACATCCCACTTTTTCCTTGTGTTGCTACCTGTTATGACCAGTCTCCCTCCTCAACGTCCACTCCTGTAGCTCCGGGTTCTCTGTTAGCACACGCACCACTCGGCCTCTCCCTGCCTTGGTTTTTAGTTGTCTACTGAATGCAGGCTGATCAAGAACAGTTGGGTCTAGCAGCCAGTCAGCAAATACAGCCTGTGCTGACACAGTCTGAGTCTAACAGCAGCCCCTTTATGGATTGATAGCACATTCTGCAGATGTTTGAGTACCCTCCACAAGCAGGCAAACAAGAGGGCTGGCCATGATGTTGCTTGGCCAATTCTCCCCAGCAAGTCTGGCAGCTGCTTCCAGGTCCCTGGCTGAGAGCTACTGGTTTACTTAATGTGTCCATTCATGTCTAGAGCTCACAGGGATTGGCCCATCAGCAACTCCCCTTTCCTTTCGGGCAGGAGAACCAGGCACCCTAACTGAGCCCAAACAGAGAGGCGGCTCTCAGAGGTCCTACTAGAACCTGTGACCTGGCCTGCCCCAGTTCTGGGCCTCCCCTGCGGGCATCTGCTCTTCAGCTAAACTCTCTCAGGTTGCAGGCTGGCATGGGAGTCCCTTTTCTCCACTTAAGCGTCCTATGTGTTGCTTGTATCTGCCATGATTGCTCAACAAATTCTCCCAACTGGATGATCGATGTCATGTATGTACTTTCCTGAAAGAAGTGCATATCACTCGAGTCCCTAATGCAGTGGTTCTCAAAGTGTGTGTGCCCTAGATTTCCAGGTGCGCCCTATGGTATTCCAGAGAAATATGTGCCTGTTGGGGACCAAAAAACCAACAGGGTTTTGGGAGTTTAAATTTTTGGGGGACAGAGGTGGGGGAATTGGCTGTAAGCTGACAGTCTGCCCAACTTCCCACCTCACTTGCCTGATTAGGTTGCAAAAGGCTGTTAAGCTGTGGTGCTGGATTGTTTACACTTACCCCCCCCCATGTTCCCTGGAAAGACTGGAGGCAAGTTTCTTCTATCCTTTGTTTGTTATAAAGTTAAGATGATATGTATGGTGAGGGTTTTCTGCACTCAACATAATTAAGAGTAAAAAGAGAGGAATTCTTGAATGTATTGATGAGGAAATGAGAGTTTGCCTTTCAAATATATGCCCCAAAATTGAAGAAATTGCTAGGACACATCAGGCTCATGTTTCTCATAAACACAAGAATGAAAAAACTTAACACATTCGTGCCGGGACCTGCTGAATTTACTAAATCTTATTAAGAATGTACCTATATATATAAAAAGATAACTTTTTTGTCATTTTTTAATTTTTAAATTCCTCTTTTTTATGAATTCTAAAGAGCATAACTCAAAAAACGTAACATAAAAATGTTTTTTTAATGTCAGAATAAATTTAATTTTGTCATATTTATTTCATTTAATTACCATAAAAGCACACTTGGACTTTATATTGTTTTCTTTAATATTTGACTTAATTATTATAACATATTTCTTAGAAATTTGTATATAGTGCACCTACAATTATTTGTAGGATTTTAAATGTGCCCCGACTTCAGAAAGTTTGAGAACCACACTCTAATAAATAAGACTGTGAGTATTCTTTCCCTTTCCAAAATAGTAATCTTTTATGAACTTTTATTTATTTTCTTTTTTAGGATCCTGAGCATTATCTTCAAATACTTCACTTTTGGGAAGCATACATGTGCTATGTTGAGTCTTCACTGTGCTTATGGTAACACGGAGAACATTCACACTTCTTAGCAGCTGAAATGGTTCTCAAAGGGGAACACCCACCTTTGCTGGGAAATACCCCCTGAGCTCCAGGCAGGATGGAGGAGGGTGGTTGGGTGTTGGGGTGTGGAGGGGAGTGGGTGGGCCACTCGGGGAGAGGGCTTAGTGGGGGAAAGTGCTCAAACATTGAATTGGTGAGGGTTGGGGTGCTGGTGGGGGGGCGCTGAGGTTGGATGTGGAGGTCTCTGAGCCTGCCTATGGTCATGTGCTACCTAGGCCCCTCCTCCCCCCTCTTGTCCTTCAGACTCTGGAACAAAGTCTACATCGGCACAGACGCTTTTGTGCAAACGATGTTTCTGGGGGACAAATAGGACCTCAAGATGATAGTGGTATTTTGGCTATATTTTTTCCTCCACAAAACTGCACAGACCTCTCTGAACCATACTTTTTATGACTTTTGCAACCCAAACGACTGATTAATGCCATTATCTTTTCCCTCATCCCCATTAACAGACCTCCCTTTCATTACCATGAGCTCTGAATGTCTTTTTTCCCTCTCTCCCTGTTAGACACCCGGTGGAACACCATAAACTACAAAGCCCAAGGGGGAGGGCTCTGCAGTTGGCCACACACTGGCTATGGCACCCCTTTCTGCTTCTGTGCAGATACCTGCCCTTGCTGAGCTGTCCTTGGGTCCCCACCTGTGGCGCTCCCACTTGGGCGCCAGCTCTGTGGGACTAATTGCAGCAATTTTTCTCGAAGCCTCAAGCTGTTCCCCTGCAGCTCAGCCCCCTGTGCAGGGCCCAGGGCACAACCCAGTTCTGTAGGCTCAGTCGGACTTCCCTCTTTTCTCTGCATCTGGACCTGGCCTCTGTCAGTCCCAGTGACGGCTCCTCTCCTCCTGGCTGACTTGCGGTTCCCTCTGCTATCCACCCACAGTGCAGGCTCCTTTCCTTCTCCCTCCCTGCAGCAGCCTCTCCCCAAACAAGAAAGCCTGCTTTCTCTCCCTGGTGACTCTGCTCCGCGAGGTCCTTGGCAGGGTCAGTGTGGTGTTTCTTTGGCAGCTCCCTCTCTTTTAGCACCCCATCTTTATTGTCTGGCTAGTTGACAAGAACACACACCATTTTTCTGACCAAAATTTGCACCAAGTAGATTTCCCACCAAAGCCACAGAGTCCTGAAGCAAAGGGTGTCCGGTGCCTAAAACCCTAGTGAGCCTCACACCCACTAGGGTGACTATACTGTAAAACAAAACAAAACAAATGTTGGTGCAGATATAGAGAAACAGACCCTTGGGCATCGTTGGGGGGAAGTAAAATGCTGTGGTCTCTATGGAAACTGGTCTGGCAGTTCCTCGAAAAGCTGAATCTAGATTTCCTGTGTGGTCTAGCAATTCTACTGCTGGGCAACACCCCAAAGAAGTGAAAGGTGGGACTCAAGCACCTGCACATCCATGTGTACAGCAGCACCATTCACAACAGCCAGAAGGTAAAGACAAGCCAGAGTCCATCAACAGATGAACAGAGAAATAAACACCCTGCATTCATATAATGGAGTGTTATTCAGTCATAAGAAGAAATGAAATTCTGATACCTGCTATAATATGGGTGAATCCTGAAAGACATATGGCAGGTGAAATAAGCCAGACACTAAAGGACAAACACTATGAATGAGGTACCTAGAACAGGCAAATTCATAGAGACAGAGAATACAGTAGTGGTTGTCAGGGGCTGTGGAGGGGAGCGGGAGTTTGTGTGTAATAAGAATTTGTTTCTGGAATAATGAACAAGATCTGGAGACGAATGGTGGTGATAGCTACACAATATGGCACCTTGCTATGTCCCTTCCTTGATGGCTCCATTGTCATGTCACTTTCTGTGTACACTCCTGCCCCCTGGGACAGTGTGTACTCCAAAGCTGGCTCTCTGGCCATAACTGAAGCATGAGGGGAGGCCTCGGTGAGGGGCATCTCCAGCACAGAGGCTTCAGGAGTCATCCACTGCCCTGTGGAGTCTGTCTGTTTTGAATATCAGATGGCTGGGTGAGCCCCTGATTTTGTGTCCACAGATCACAGAATCAGTAGACTTGGGTTTATTGGTGACCAGGCTCCATTATAGTCAACAAATTTATTTTATTTATTTATTTATTTATTTTAAATTTTATTCATTTTAGAGAGGAGACACAGAGTGAGAGAGAGAGAGAGAGAAAGAGAGAAAGGGGGGAGAAGCTGGAAGCATCAACTCCCATATGTGCCTTGACCAGACCAGTGCAGGGTTTTGAACTGGCGACCTCAGTGTTCCCAGGTCGACGCTTTATCCACTGTGCCACCACAGGTCAGGCTATAGTCAACAAATTTAAACAGCACTTCAGAGCCTCTGGCCTGCTTCCAGGTGGCATCTGCAGAAGAGGTGGCTTTACCTGACTTCAGCCCATAGGGACCTATGCTCACCAGCGAGATAGACTCGGTGGAAGGTAGCTGGCACCTTCCTATACTTTGCCCAAAGGAACTTTTGACAAACACAGTGCGTGGCTCTGTGCTTTACTCCTAAAAGTACCTATCACAATACCTAGTGTTGTCTAACCTCAGACACTGGATCAGGCAGGAAAACTATGATTGATCTCATTGTCAAACTCTTTCTCACTTAGTGGCATGACAACAGAGCTACTAAAATAGAGCCACAAGGACTGAGCCTATTTCTTGAGTTCTTGCATTGTGCATCACTTGGATCTGTGGGCACAGCAGAACGCTGAAGCAAACACTTGTTTGTGAACGTTAGAGCCACCAAGCTTGGCTGGACACTCTGCTAGGTGACATACAGACTCCCTGGGACATGAGAGGACTGTTGTGGGTGGGTGTGGCAGAGGGTAACGGCTGGCGGGGCTTACCTTCACCCTGTCCATGCAGGCTTCCATCTTGAGCTGCTCCACAGCCTTGCGGGCCTGCAAGATGCTGGTGGTGCTGTTACTGGACATGCCCTCCTTCATCCCGGGCCCTGAAACAGCCGAAGAGAAAGGTCTTCAGGCACTGCTTTCCCAAAGGTGAAATTGAGCCCTCCTTGACTCTCCCCGTCCGCCACCCACCACTGGTCTGCCCAGTGTTTGGGAACACACCATCCTGGGGTAAGAAAAGGAGTGCCCCACCAGAGTGACAATGCTTATATTTGGAAAGACGGCCTGAGGAGGGGGAGAAGCAGCTCCCATAGGGTCCCCATCATTTTGCTGCCCCCACGACCCTAAGTGATACCTTGTCATCTGTACCGTCCTTTCCTAGTAAAGTCAGTCATTCACTCCCCTAGCAGCTCACGAAGTTGGCAAAACATACCAAGTTTCATTTTGTATGTAAAGGAAATTCAAAAGTCAGAGGAATTAAGTCAACATTGAAAGGTCCGTCTGGCCTGTGGTGGCGCAGTGGATCAGGCGTCGACCTGGAATGCTGAGGTTACCGGTTGGGAACCCTGGGCTTGCCTGGTCAAGTCACATGTGGAAGTTGATGCTTCCTGCTCCCCCCCCCCCTTTCTCTCTCTCTCTCTCTGCCTCTCTTCTCTAAAATGAATAAGTAAATAAAAAATAATTAAAAAAAAAAGAAAGGTCCTATAGCCAAAACTTGTGGACCCAGAACTCAAAACTCTTAGCTTAGAAGCTGAGCTCAGGTTTCTGCCCTGCACCATGTGGCCTTGCCCAGCAATCTGCAGTTCTGAGCACACGCTCTCCATGAACAAAAGTGCTTTGTTATTAATGTGAAATTTGCTAGCATTCCAAAAGCTGACAGACTTATGTTGGGAGTTTGTTTTTAAACAGCAGCATGTGTGTACACACACACACACACACACACACACACACACACACACACCCCAAGCACAGACTTGCTTTTTTTTTTTTTTTTAATTTTTATTTATTTATTTATTCATTTTAGGAGGAGACACAGAGTGAGAGAGAGAGAGAGAGAGAAAGAGAGAAAGGGGGGAGGAGCTGGAAGCATCAACTCCCATATGTGCCTTGACCAGACCAGTGCAGGGTTTTGAACTGGTGACCTCAGTGTCCCCAGGTTGACGCTTTATCCACTGCGCCACCACAGGTCAGGCACAGACTTGTTTTAGAAGAGAGAAGTTTTTGACATGACATGTAGTGATGCCACATGACTAAGATGCTAACTGCCCCACAAAAAGGCTTCTGCCCATCAAACGGGAAACAACTCAGAGGAGGTTGAGTTGTCCAAGCCTGAGAGCGTGGGACAGGTCAGGTAGGTGACAACTTCTAAGGGCGTATGTGAGGTGTGAGGAGGCTCAGCCAGTGTCCTGGTGTGCAGACCACACACTGTGGGTTTGTTCCCATGTGTGCTAATTTTCTGGCCCAGATGAGTGTGGTGGCGGCTTCTTTTGTCCACAGGCAATTTTTTAAAAAAATAAAAGTTTCTCATTATAAGAGATAGATCATGTAAGTCAGAGCTTAACAGGTGTGTTCCTGTCCTGGTTGAGGCTTTATGCAACAGGAAGAGGAGCATCATGAGGAGTTGGGGGTTTGAGATTGGGGGAGCAGGCACCCCCCCACACTCTAGTGATATGCTTGTGAGTCCAGGTCTGTGTCCCTGTGCGGACCTGTGAAACTGTCCTCTGTGAAGGGGTGTGCCATGTGTCTGTGTTCCCGTGTGTCCATGCAAAAGGAGTGAGGACACACAATCTTGTTCTCAGCCCTCCGCAGCCTGACGCAAGTTAAAAGGGACCCTCAAATTATTGCCTTAGATCCTGGCCCATTCCAGAATCTACTCTTTTCTTTCCTCCTCATGACTCTGGGTTTCCAGGAGGTGGGGAGGTCAGAGGCCACAGGGATGGCTAGAAAGGAAGCTGATCCACGCCCCGCAGGATTGAAGAAGAGGCGGACAGAGGGGGAGAGCAGAGAGGAGTGTGTGTAAGCGCACATGTGAGAAGGCAGGTGTGCGTGACAGCATGAGTATGAGTGTGAGAGGATGCGTGAGTGTATGTGGGCGTGAATGTGTGTGTGTGTGTGTGTGGGTGTGAGTGTGGTGTAAGTATGGAGAAAATGTTACCAGTGGGACAAGAACCCTGTCAGACCCCGGACCTCCTCAGTTTCCTCCCTTTTGCTGCGTTTCCTGCACCTCCTCGGACACCTAGGGAACCTGCTTAACCTCCCACTCTTGTGTGTCCAGGTGGGGGCGGGGTCCCAGCACCTGTGAGTGAGACTTTTGGGGTCTCATCTGTCTCACATCCTCTCTGTTAGCCCTCCATCCACTTGTCCCCACCACTTGTCCCCTCCAGACCATACCTGGGCTGGGCCATTGCTCTCTGACTGCTGCCCTGAACCCTGCTCTTCAGCCTGCAAACAATGTGTCCCTCTACCCTGTCATCTCAGTTATAGCCTTTCCAGGCTCTGGTCACCTCCACAGGCAGCCTAAATGACAGGACCCAGGACTGCCATCACACACTCCAAGACCTGTCTTCTTGCCTTCATCCCTAAAACCTGACCTGTGTCATCTAACTCTGCTTATATCAAAGGACATTAAGCATGGCTGGAAAAACCCCCAAATGTTGTGGCTGGTGCCATCAGTCACAGACCAGCCTTTGCAGGTCCTCAAAGTGACTAGGCCATCTTCTCCATTGATGGTGACCTCCCTTTCTCTCATGTCAGTCTCAGTCTTCAGTCTCTATTGTTTCTTACCACCTCTGTCCTCACTTCCATGGGACAGAGAGATTGCCACTAGGGCAGAACCTCCTCAGCCCATGTTCCTGCCCCACCCCACCCCCTGCACCTCATGCCCACCACACCCTTGTCCCCACTCAGTGCAGCGGCCGCTCCACTGCACCAGGGCCTGCTGCCGTTGCCCAACGCTGGTCCCAGCCAGCAGGGCCCCCTGCCACTCCAGGGGTTGAAATGCCGTACTCTCACTTCCGCCTCCCTGCAGCAAGGCCAGAGTGCAGGAGCCTGTCTCACCAAAGGGTCGTGCAGGGAGTGTGCAGGGGACTCGCAAGAAAGGGTTTTCTCTATAGTGGAGGCACGAGAGAGTCCTGGCCTCAGCAGCTGCCTGATTGAGTCTGGTCAGACTAACCACTGGGGGAACTGAGCCACAGCAGGGTCAGGACACTCGTGAGATACTGATCTGGAGCCCCACAGAAGATGGATCCTGGATGCTCTTCTTCAGGTCCTGACGATACATCCCTCCCAGCTGGGCTCCTTCTTTACATGGGAGGACTGTCCCCTTCTGACAGCTCTGCCCCTGGGACTTTTCCCCATGGCCTTCTCCTCTGCACATTCATATCTTCTTTATAACCTTAAAAAACCACTACCAACAAAGCAGAAATCCCTCTAATTTCCACTCCTGCTCAAGAAGGAGGCAGAGAGGTAACTTGTGGTGGAAGGGTCCCTAAGGAGGGTAACCGTGATGATGCGGAACATCCAATGGGAGGCATGTTCCTGGTGCAGGAGACAAAGGGTCTGTCCCATCTCACCCCTCTACTTGCTGCCCTCAGCCTGCTGACCTCATTTACAGATGTCACTCTTGTGGCCAGCAGTGACTGTGTGCTGTGTCATGTGTATATGTTAACGCTCTCTCCATGTACAAGTGTCTTATGGCACACGTGCTGGGAGCCTGCCTGTGACCTACTCACCTAGGCAACTGAATTTCAACCTCATTGGGTGATTCTGGCAGGTACCAGAGGTAGAGACCATGTGGCTGTGATTGGTCCCACTTTCCTGTTCCCTCATGTCACCAAATCACCTTGCATGGTGTCCCATGTACAATCGTTTCTGAATTGTCCACGGAACCTTGACAACATGCAGATTCCAACTGAGTGGGCTGTGGCCTGGTCCCCTTGCATGGTGTCCCATGTACAATCGTTTCTGAATTGTCCACGGAACCTTGACAACATGCAGATTCCAACTGAGTGGGCTGTGGCCTGGTCCCAAGTTTGCATTTCTTACTGGTCTCAGTTGCTGGTGGTGCATGACCCACACTGAGTAGCCAGGCTCCAAATCACCAAGTGTTATGACTAGAAGGGAACTTAAATGTCCACCTCCAATCCTCTTAATATTTAAAAAAATTTATTTTATTTTATTGATTTTATAGAGAGAGGAAGGGAGAGACAGACAGACAGACAGACAGGAACATAGCTCTGTTCCTGTGCCCTGATTGGGGATTGAACTGACAACCTCTGCACTTCGCGATGATACACTAACCAATCGAGTCATCTGGCCAGGACTCCAATCCCCTTAACTTTCAAACGTGGAAACATGCTTAAGGATATGTGGACTGAAGCCCACCACCGCAGAGTTCTCGAGTGGAAGTATTTGGCAGATGCTGCCCCCTGCCAGGCCACCCCTCCTTGCCCAGGGGGCCTCAGAGCAGAAACAGGATTTTACCCTCACACTTGGTTCGTCCTGTTCCCTTAGGACAGACCCACCTAAAGTGACCCTAGCCATGCCTGAGTTGAGTGAGGTAGCAGGGATGTCCCTGTCCCCTGGGGTCAGCAAGGTAACCCAGTAAGATATCTAGCAGGGGAGGAGGAAATGGATTTGCCAACTGGAGCTAAAAACAACCAAGTCTTTGAGAGATGTGACCCCATGGGAAGGGTCCTGAGCCCCTGCCCACTGGGCCAGACACCTATTATTCATTCCCCTCAAATAACAGATGCAGTGCTCCTTTATCTGGATGGCACACCCCTGCGTGAACAGATGAGTGTCTTTCTCCATATGTGTACTTGAGTATCTACCCCCTACCTTGACCCAAGAAGAAAAACAACAGTGGGGACAGAGTGGGGATGGAATAGATCTAAATGTGCACCCTGGCTACTGCTGGACTACTAACTCGACTCATGAGTTTTTAGAAGATGAGGCAGAAGGGACAAGGCTCTGTCACTGCTATGATCAGACAGCACCTTGTCCTTGGCCCACTCAATCACTCATACACAGACAGGTCCAATGGGAGGTTCTGATGGGCTGTACCTTGTGCACAACTCAGTAAACAGAGTTGGGGTGGCATGCTGGGTGGGTAGACCCCCAGTACCACTGATCTGATATGACTCGGGACACAGTGTTTGGAATTTCTGGATGAGTGGACGTCATTGTGCCCTTTCAGCTTTCCTTCTTAACTTGACTTAGCTCCACGAGCCACAGATAAGTTTCATTTGGTGAGCACAGATGCCCTGGCCTAAAGGAACCAACCAGCTTAGATGGAAGGGTGTGTATGGGGTGTTGACTGACCTCCCCTCGGTCACATAAAAACAGGGAGCAGCTTTTTTCCTCAGGGAAGCACAGAGGTGGTTTCCCAGCTGAGGCCCTGCACCCTTGGAGATGGCTTGGTCCTCTTCCCCCTGCTGCCCCAACAGGGGGCACATATACCCACAGGGATAATGTGATGTGGTGGGCAATTTGTGAAATAGGCTTCATAAGGGTCCCTGTCTGCTATGGAGGGTGGGAGGGGGAGGATGGTGACAACTGCTGGAAGAAGTGATGATGTGAGCACCTAGCCACACATGAAGGACCCTGACACCCAGCCTTACCCCAGGCCCACACGTTTGTACTCGATACCTGCTCTCCAGAGGGAATTCTTAGATGGGATTAATCATTCCTTACCTGCTGAGATGTGGCACAGTGACAGACCTGAGCAAGGGACAGGCTGGTGGTAGCAGCAGCTGACAGTCATCAGACAAGAGGCTGGGTGAGGGCTCCTGCTCTGAGGCTCTGAAATCACAACCAGAGATGAGTTGACAGGTGCAGCACCAGCCAGGTGTCCCCAGATGGCTCTGGCTACCACAGTGCCCACCCCGGGCTGTGCCTGAGAGGCCTCCCAGACCTGCATGCCCCTCTCCAAATCACCACCCCAGCTCCAGCCAGACCTCTGCCCGACAGAAACAGATTTTTTTTTCTTATTATGAAAAGATATGTCTATTGTAGATAGAGTTCAGAGCAAAGAAAACAAAGACCGATCTCAGCACCTTTCCTCAGCAACAACTCTGGTTAGCACGTGGATGCACCGTTCTTACACATTAGAAACAACCTGACTGCAGCCAAAGCACATTTAGAAGAGATGGCTTTAAAGCTGGGGACACTCCACAGAGAAATGACAGCCTATCTCCCTCCTGCACAAAGATGACCTCTAGGACAGGCTCTCCCTGGAGTCTTGCTCGAGGCATGGCCCATAGATGGCACTGCTTTGGGCACAGAAGTTGAGGACAGGTTCCCCTGGTGTTCAGAGCAATCATTGCTCATGACCCCGTCTCCCCAGCTTTAAGATAAATTGGTTTTGAATTGTCACAAAGATTTCACACATTGAGTAGACATTCTGGAGTGCCTCCCAGATAACAGGTCCCATCAGCTTGAAACAAGGGGTCTGAAAGAGAGATCTTAATTCACCCAAGAAGTCATAACCACAGGTTTTCCCGTAGAGCCTCCAGAAAGAACCACAATTCTGCCAACATCTAATGTTAACCCAGCGAGACCTTCCAGAACTGTAATATAATACATTTTGTTATTTTAAGCCACTGAGTTTGCAGTGATTTGTTCCAGCTACAATACAGAGCAGCAGAGTGAGGTGGCGACAGGGTCTGGTTGCCCCCAAGCTGGAAAGAGGGCTCCTGAGCTGTAACGCGCACCTGCCACACAGCTGGCCCCCGCTCCTCCAGCCCCATCTCAGGCTTGTCCAGCTGTGTAATTCGCTGCAGCAGCCGAGACAAAGTACCACAGCCTGGGTGGCTTAAACAACACAATGTTTTCACAAATCTGGAGTCCAGATGTCCAAGATTAAGGTGTAGGCAGGGTTTGTTCCTTCTGAGCCTCTCTCTCTGGCTCTGAAGATGGCCCCCTTCTCTGTGTCTTCACATGGTCTCCCCCTGTGTGTGTCTGTGTCCTAATCTCTTATGAGGATACCAGTCCTAGTGGGTTAGGACCATCCACGTGATCACTTAATTACCTCTTTAAAGGCCTTGTCTCCAAATACAGTCACATTATGGGACACTCTGCATTTGATGGGAGACACAATTCAGCTCATAACTCCATACTCTGGATCCCCCAAATTCATGTCCTTCTTACATGAAAAATAAATCCACACCCATCCTAACAGCCTAAACATCAGTCTATTCCAGCATTAGCTCTAAGTCCAAAATGTCATCTAAATATTACCTAAATCAAATGTGGGTGAGGCAAGCCGTGATTCATCCCAAGGCAGAAATTCCTCTCCAGCTATGAGCCTGAGAAACCAGACAAGTCATCTGCTCCAAAGACAAGGGCAAGGCAGGCACAGGACTGATACTCCCTCCCATCGAGGGAGAACAAGGCCCTGGCCTCAGGAAGACACTGTGGCACTGTTGCATTCGCCGGGCCAAGAACAGACATCAGAGACTTTCAGGACTTTAAGATGTTACTTTATTGGCCAAGTTTAACCTGCGCAGGGGTGAACTCTCTAGGTGTTTGGGAACACCTTACCCACCAGAGGGGCTGCAAACGAGAGTCGCGCCTGCTGCTTACAGACTTATGGTTTATATAGTGGCAGCAAGGAAGCAGTTTACAGAAGCTGATGTGGCAGCTAGCGGTTGGGCAGGGCTGAACAAGTTTCACAAACAAGTAACGGGGAGGAGATAGCGGTTATCTCTGGCAACCACAGCAGGGCGGGTTCGGATTCAAACGGTTATCTTTCAAAAATTCAATGCACAAACAGTTCACAGTTCCTCTTATGTTAGGTTCATTGTTAGTTAGGACACTATGAACTTTGTTTTACTTTAGGCTATCTTCCTGGCAACATTCCTATGGCTCTACATTCCCCCATTTCTTTTGGTTATAAATCAAACCCTAATTCTTCGTCAGTGGAAAGAATGGTATAGTGTTGGGACAATACCATCAGTTTCACTGTTTCTACTCTTTCCTTTATGAAAGCAAGGAGCTTGTTCAAGAGGATTGGTCCAAGAGATAGGGCTAACAACAATAATAACAAGGGACCAGCGACGGCTGAGACTAAGGTGGTTAACTATGGAGAACAATTAAAAAGGTTTTCATACTAATTATTTACTTCTCTGCTTTCTTTTACTCATTCCTGTAATCTTTTTCTAAGGACCTGGATGCTTTCCCTTATGACTCTGGAATGATTAACATAAAAGCAGCAATCTTCTCCCAAGGCTGCACATAGCCCACCTTGTTGGAGGAAAAGCAAGTCTAATCCTCTTCTGTTCTGCAGTGCTACTTCTGCCAGGGAGTCTACCTGTCGTTCTAAGTATGCTACCTGATCTTGGAGGAGCGATATGTCCTTAGAGAATGTCTGGGAGAGCTGCCGAAGATGGAGTTCTCCTTGGACGAGAGATGCTGTTCCTACCCCTATGGACCCTACTACACCTATAGTAGCTAAAATGGGGATAAGGAGCGGGGCGGCTCGCCTTTCCCTTCTTGTGGGAGTAACGAGGAATTTAGGGTCTCCACCATAGAGATATACTTGTGGGATCACATAAGCACTTACACAAAGTTCAGAATGGGAGAGGGTTATACACTTGAAGATACCTCGAGTACATACAAACTATAATCCTTCAGGAGCCTTAATTAGCTGTGGGTTCTCTAATGATGTTGACAAAGTCTCTTGGTTCAGGCAATAGTCACTATAGTTGAAGTCCTTCAAGGTATAATTAGACAGAAGGTAGCATGTTCCTTTCCCATGAAATTCCGTCATGATAAGGGATCCTTCGAAAAGACAACTCTCTATCTGTTCTACATGTTGGCCTTTACTAAGGGTTATTATAGCTGGGGCTGATTCTCCTAGGCCCGAAGTGTTGGCTCCGAGCCCTATATAAAAAGGGGGTCTGGGACTGAGACAAAGCCAACAGGACCCTGTCACTTCAGGTTGGGTGCTATTAAAAAAGGAAACACTTTGTCTAGTAGATCTAGGGCATAAATCTTCTGGTGATGGGGCCTATCTAACAATGGACTCAAGGTGTGGAGAGGCAGTTTCTTGTTTTGCTTCCCTTAGAAAGTAACCTCCTTTGGCAGGAAGTTTTCTGATGGAGAAGAAGACTCCGGGGTCACTTCCAGACACATATAACCTAAGTCCCCATGTTCTTCCTACAGTCCACCTAGGATCTTGTGGGCTCATAATGGTCACAACAGTGGGGTTGCAATTATCCTTGGTGCATTCATCATCATACCCATCTGAAGGGCTCTTTCCTCCTTCCTGCTCTTGTTCCAAGTCTTACTAAAACAATATTTGGGTCCTTCTTCTTAGGTGTCCAGGCATCTGCCAGCGTTTCACAGCCCCATGCTTTGCAATAATAGTCGGCAATAGACCCGCATATGCAGCGTCGCCCGGGAGGGGGTTCTGGACATGCATAGTAGGGGGTATACCACAAGGCTCTGTTCTTAACATGCAGAGAGCACTTGTTGCCTACAGTATAAGAACTAGGCCAGTCATCCTGAAGGGGGCTCCGCGCTGAGTCCGAGTGGCGCCATGCAACCGGGGAGTCACAAAATTTCTCATCGAAGAATTTTGAAAAATCAGTTTTTAACACTACAGGGGCATTTCCCTACAATGTGTTGGTAGAAATAACAGTTCTATCTGCTGTTCTTATTAATACCTATTCATGGTGTTCCAATCTATTAACATACATATAACATAATATTAAAACTAGGTGGTGGAAAACTTGAGCTTTAATGGCTTCCCAGGAGTTTGTCTTACCCGCCATTTTTGAGGCTCTTTGTCTGGTGGGTTGGCTAATTTCACATGAGATAGATAGATCCAGTAAGGTTTTTCTGCAATCTTAATGGATGTTGGTGTGCTTAACAGTACCTGGAATGGTCCGTTCCATCGGGGTTCAAGGTTTTCCCTTCTATGGTTAAGAATCCATACCCACTTTCCGGGATCAGGTGACTCTCGTTGATGGGAGTGATTCTCTGGTGCCACGTGGGCTGACCTCTGGAGGGCCCGTACTTCATTTCTGATGTTCTGTAGAGACTGCAAGGACTTAAGGAAGTTATGGTTAGAAGCCTCTAGTTCTTCCCTAGTTAATTGAGGCACAAGGGGTATGGGTTGACCACAAAGGATCTCATAGGGAGCCCATTTCTTCAGGTACGGGGTACATCTTACTTTAAAGAGGGCAAAAAAGAGTAACTCAACCCAGTTCTTGCCAGTCTCCTCTCAGCTTTATTATGGTTTCTTTCAGAGTCCTATTCATCTTTTCTACCTGCCCTGAACTTTGAGGTCTATAAATGCAATGTAACTTCCAATTAATTCCCAATTTGGTAGCCAATTCCTGGAATATTCTAGACACAAAAGCGGGTCCATTATCAGACCCTAAGGCTAGAGGGATGCTATGCTATACTTTAGTATGATTTCTCTCAATAAAATCTTGCAAACTGTGGAGGCAGCTTCTCCTCGCGCGGGGAATGCTTCTACCTAGCCTGAGAAGGTATCTACTAAAACTAAAAGGTACTTATATCCTAATTTTCCAGAGGTCATCTCTAAAATCTACCTCCTATAATTCTCCTGGGGCTTTTCCCCGATACTTCACAAAGAGTGGTAGCTTCCTGTTTTGCGCATTCACCCAGGCACAAGTACTGCATCTAGAAACAGTAGAATGAACAATTTCTCTAAGACCTAACATAATACTTCCTAACAAGTAGTTCTAACTTATTCTGTCCCAAGTGAGTGCTAGTGTGAATATCCCTTACAATTTCCCTAATTATTCCTTGAGGGAGGTAGAGCCTAGAATCAGGGAGTTCTATCTATCCTTGTTGATTTTTCTTTCCTTGAAATTGTTCTCCTATTTGTTTCTTAGGGGTGTATCTAGGATCCGGAGGCAGGGCTGGTTTAGGCAGTAATGGCAATAGATTCTCTTGCGGTCCAACAGCTGCTTCTCTTGCTGCTGAGTCTGCCAAATTGTTACCCTGTACGACAGGAGAATCTCCTTTTTGGTGTCCTTTGCAATGAATAATACCAACTTTGGTGGGTAGCCAAATAACCTCTAAGAGAGCAAGAATTTCCTTACAATTCTTGATGTCTTTTCCTCCTGCTGTTAGGAGGCCTCTTTCCTTGTATATGGCACTATGGACATTGCCTGTTGCAAATGCTAACGGCTATCAGTATAGATGTTAACCACTTTGTCCTTAGCTATCTGAAGGGCTCTAGTCAGTTCAATTAGCTCTGCCCTTTGTGCAGAGGTTCCTGCGGGTAATGCTTTCTGCCACAAGACCTCATTTCTAGTGGTCACTGCTGCTTCTGCATACCGCTGCCCATCCTTGACAAAACTGCTCCTGTCAGTAAAGAGGGTTAGTCTACCTTCTCATAAGCTACGTCCCTCAGGTCTGGGCATGATCCAGTCATGGTGTCAAGGATCTGCTGACAGTCATGTACCACGCTTGAATCTGGTATGGGCAGCAGGGTAGCAGGGTTCAAGGTCGCTGTCTTAAGGAACCGAACAACCGGCGGGTTCAGCAACTGAGCTTGATACTGCGTCAGCCGCGCATTGGACAGCCATCTGTTAGGAGGCGCCCGTAACATTTGCTCCACATAATGTTCTCCAATTATCTGGAGATCCTGTCCCAAAATTAGTTTACTAGCTTCTCTGGCTAGTATTGAGGTTGCTGCAAGAGCCTTGAGGCATGTTAGCTACCCTGACGCTACAGGGTCAAGTCTTTTGGACAGATAAGCAATGGGCCTTTTCTATGGCCCTAGTTCTTGGCTCAGTACTCCCAGCGCTATTCCCCTCTTTTCTGCTACAAATAGCTGAAAAGGCTTAGTCAGATCTGGTAGGGCTAGTGCGGGGGCCGTCACCAAGGCTTCCTTAAGCGCTTGGAATGCTTGTTTCTCCTTGTCTGTCCACACAAACTGTTCTTCTTTGCCTCTAGTCAGTTCATGCAGGGGTCTGGCCAACTTCACAAATCCTAATATTCACAACCGACAGTACCCCACAGCACCAAGGAACTCCCGGACTTGCCTCTTACTGGTTAGCTCGGGAATCTGCAAAACCGTCTGAATTCGCTGGTTAGACAATGTCCTTTATCCTCCCTGTAAGTTATAACCCAAGTAACTCACAGTTTGCGTCACAATCTGGGCCTTCTTGGCAGAGACTCGATATCCCATTTTCCCGAGGTTCCGTAGCAAGTCCAAAGTAGCTTCTGCACACTCCTGTTCATTCTGTGCAGCTAAGAGGATATCATCTACATACTGGAGCAGTACAACTGACGGGTGCGAGGTGTGGAAGGCCTGCAAATCTTTACCAAGAGCTTCATTAAAAATGGTGGGGGAGCCTGACCAGTGGTGGCGCAGTGGATAAAGCGTCGACCTGGGAACCCTGAGGTCGCCAGTTCAAAACCCTGCACTGGTCTGGTCAAGGCACATATGGGAGTTGATGCTTCCAGCTCCTCCCCCCTTTCTCTCTTTCTCTCTCTCTCTCACTCTGTGTCTCCTCTCTAAAATGAATAAATAAAAATAAAAATAAAGTTAAAAAAAATGGTGGGGGAGTTTTTAAATCCCTGTGGCAGTCGCGTCCATGTGAACTGCCCTACCAGTCCATTCTCAGGGTCATTTCACTCAAAGGCAAATATCTCCTGGCTCTGAGGTGCCAGGGGAATACAAAAGAAGGCATCTTTCAAGTCCAAGACCGAGTAATAGATATGGGTCGGGGGCTTCTGCGCAGCAATTAGAATCTTAGCCACCTCCTTAGTCTTTCCAATCTCTGGATCGTCCCTATTAATGAACACTTTCTGGGCTATCTCTAATAATTTACTCCTATTTTCCCCTTCAAACGCTTCTATCTTTTGAAGTTTTCTCCTTATATCTGAAGCTGCCTGGGTTACAAAAGCTATATTCACTAGCCTCCTGTTCTCTTCCGCCTCTGGACCTAACGAGGTGTATACCCTATAGGCTTCTATAAGCCTCTCTAAGAAGGCTGACGGGGATTCTTCTCTTCCCTGTCACTTACTTTGCCAAAATTTGTAGGCTTTCTAGCTGCTGCTCTAAGCCCTCTTAACAGAGCCCGGCGATACTGGAGGAGTGCGTCCCTTCCCCCAATAGTATTCGGGTCCCATGCTGGTGGTTGGGATGGGAGTATTTCCTCTACTTCTTTTTTCCATCCCTAGTCTCTCCTTCCTCCCCTAGGGTTGCTTGTGCAGCTTCCCGTATGATCCTGTCCCTCTCTTCAGACGTAAAGACAGTTTGCAGGATCTGCTGGCAATCATCCCAAGTGGGCTGGTGAGTCCTAAAAATGGTTTCAAGGAGGGAGATCAGCCCTTGGGGTTTCTCAGAAAACGGGGGGTTCTGATGCTTCCAATTATATAAATCACTAGTGGAAAAAGGCACACAAATGAGACGAGGAGGTGCCCGTGGCCCAGCATCTGGGGCTGGGGGTGCCTCTCGAAGAGGCAAAATGGCGGCGCCTCCGGTCGGGGGCAAAAGTCCTTCCCCATAGGGAGTTCCACTGTGAGTATGGGGTGGGCTAGGAAGCCTGCCTTCATCCTGACGAGAGGAATCAGGTTCCTCTTTGCGGGGGTATGGGAGAGGTGCATGCACAGGGTCTAAGTGGTCCTCAGGTGACTGAGGCAGGACGGGGTGTAGCCTGGGTTGACTGAGAGGCTGCTTTGGAGTTTGCTGCCTTTCAGTTACCTTTCTTTCTTTCGCAGCAAGGAGGACAGCCCTCTTCCCTTGCTGGCTCCCTTTCATGCATTTTTTTATGTACCCAGGTCTCTCAGTGGCTATATCTATCCAAACATCTATGTACACACATTGGTCTGGGTGTGAAACTTTGTAAACAGTAGCTCTGACAGCAAACAAAATAGGGAGTTCAAAGGTGCCCTCTGTGGGCCATCCCACATCAAAAGAGGGCCATTCTAACTGGCTCAGGGTTCAGAGGGTGTCGGGGTCAGGTGCCAGGCCCCATATCCCTGAACCCTTTTCCGGAATCAGAGAAGTTCTTCATTAAACAGTCAAGTGGAGAGACAGGCACCGACTCTTGTTGACCTATCTTAAACAAATCAGGGATAATTAAGAGTGGGAGTAGACAGGCGACACAAAGTAACAAAATAATTCACAGTACAGTCTCACGCACACTCAAGACAGACATACAGGACACGGCGCAGCACAGCGCGATTTCCCTTAGCAATTGCTTGTTTCTTAACGTATCCAAAATCAAATTTCAGAGAGTGGCGTCCCACCTCTGAAATCCCTGGGTAGGCTGCTGGCGGCGTCCTACCTACTACCTCAGGGTTGCTTTGCTCCGGAGCCTCAAATTCAAAACCAAAAGAAAGATCCTTAGCTATACTTACTCAGCTCGCGCTATCCTTCCATTCTCCGAACTGAACCGAAACTCCACAAAGGGAGATCCCGGACGAGCCCCCAAATGTTGCATTCACCGGGCCAAGAACAGACGTCGGAGACTTTCAGGACTTAAGATGTTACTTTTTTGGCCAAGTTTAACCTGTGCAGGGGCGAACTCTCTAGGTGTTTGGGAACACCTTACCCACCAGAGGGGCTGCAAACGAGAGTAGCGCCTGCTGCTTACAGACTTATGGTATATATAGTGGCAGCAAGGAAGCAGTTTAGAGAAGCTGACGTGGCAGTTAGCGGTTGGGCAGGGCTGAACAAGTTTCACAAACAAGTAACGGGGAGGAGATAGCGGTTATCTCTGGCAACCACAGCAGGGCGGGTTCGGATTCAAACGGTTATCTTTCAAAAATTCAATGCACAAACAGTACACAGTTCCTCTTATGTTAGGTTCATTGTTAGTTAGGACACTATGAACTTTGTTTTACTTTAGGCTATCTTCCTGGCAACATTCCTATGGCTCTACATTACCAGCTACGGCAAATCCCACTTTGACATGACAGTATGGAAAAAGCTATTTTTACAGTGTGGGAAGTGACTGACAAAGAAAAATGTTGCTTTTGAATTTTCATGTAATTTTTAATTGAGAAAAGGACATGCTGTCATATTTCAGATCCTAGCTTTATTCAAGAATGAATTTTCTATAAACATTCTTAGGGCAATTAATTTTGACAATACCGGTAAATTAATCTTTAAAAAAGAGAGATGATTTTGTTTCAAAGTATCAGGATTTTATCATACATTGTGTGTGTGTGCATGTGTCACAGAGGTATGCATGAGGATGTACAGGTGTGAGGTGTATGTGAGAGGGGTGCATGAGGGATGTGTGAGTGTGTATGAGAGATTTAAGACTGTGTGAGGTGTGCATGAGGGGTGTGTAAGATGTGAGGTATGTGTGTCTGAGGGGTGTGTATGATGTGCGGTGTGTGTTTGAATTTATTTCCCATCACATTTGCCTCCAGGGAGATTTTCAGGAGCGAAACAGATGAAATGTGCTCTCTCTGATGTCTCTGGCTTCATCCCTGATCCCTCTCACCTTTAGGGTCTATTTGTCTTGGTCAGGAGCGCTATTTATAAACAGGCTCCTATGCACCAGAAGGATATGCCTGTTAGTAGTAATTTGCAGCTTTGGGGAAAAACTGTTAACATATAACATGTAGACTTTCTTGAACCTGGGGAATATGTATCTGTCCAATTTCCCCCAACATCATTATTCAATAGACCATCCCTATCTCATTGTATGTTCTTGCCTCCATTGTTGAATATAAATTGCCATGTAAGTGTAAGCTTATTTTTGGGCTCTCTATTCTATTCCATCGTCTATGTCTGTTTTAATGAGAGTACCATGCTGTTTTGATTACAATGGGTTTATAGTATAGTTTGATATAAAGCAGTTCCTTCAAGTTTGTTTGTTGTTCTTCCTCAAGATTACTTTGGCTATCAGGGTCTTTTGTGGCATCATATAAATTTTATATCACTTGTTCTAATTTTGTAAAATATGCTATTGTTATCTTAATAGGAATTACATTGAATCTATATATTGCTTTGGGTAGTACTTACATTTTTTTTTTGGTTTTTAAGAGAGACCGACAGAAAAGGAGAGAGATGAGAAGCATCAACTCATAGTGGCATCTCTTTGGTTGTTCATTGATTGGTTCTCTTATGTGCCTTGATGGGGGTGGGGCTTCAGTTGAGCCAGTGACCCCTTGTGCAAGGCAGTGACCTTGGGCTCAAGCCATTGACCATGGGATCATGTCTATGTTCCCACACTTAAGCTGGCAACCCTGAGCTCAAGTTGGTGGCCTTGTGGTTTTGAACCCGGGACCTCAGGTCAATGCTCTATCGACTGCACAACCACTGGTCAGGCAGGTAGTAAATTTTTTTTTAAAATGAAAAATAAGTGGTACTTTTATTTATTTATTTATTTATTTATTTTACAGGGACAGAGAGAGAGAGTCAGACAGAGAGATAGATAGGGACAGACATACAAGAATGGAGAGAGGTGAGAAGCATCAATCATTAGTTTTTCATTGCCGTTGCGACACCTTAGTTGTTCATTGGTTGCTTTCTCACACATGCCTTGACTGCGGGCCTTCAGCAGACAGAGCCACCCCTTGCTGGAGCCAGCGACCTTGGGTCCAAGCTGGCGAGCTTTTGCTCAAGCCAGATGGGCCTTTGCTCAAGCTGGCGAGCTTGGGGTCTCGAACCTGGGTCTTCCGCATCCCAGTCTGACGTTCTATCCACTGCGCCACCGCCTGGTCAGGCGAGGTAGTAAATTTTAATGATGTTAACTCTTCCTATCCATGAGCATGGTATATGCTTCCATTTCTGTCTCTCTGCATTTCATTCTAACCCTTTGTAATTGCCTTTTTGTTTTTCTTTTTTGCTTCATAAAGGTTATATCAAGTAAAATGCCTCTGGACAGAACAAAACCAGTAAGACAGCTTAACAAATTCATAGAATATTAGACTCTGTCACCTACCTTTTTTGAGATTAGGTAACAACTTAATGGCTTGATCTTGAATAAAACAGTCATGTAGTGCTCATTCTAGATTAGAAGGATTTATGACCAAATGACTCAAAGACAGTGAGTTGTCTTCAAAAAAGAAAGACAGAACTGATATTGGGGGCTGTCACTGTCTGACACTTGATAATTTGTTACATACATTAACAGGATTTCTCTGAGGTGCCTATTTATACTGCAGAGACAGATCTGTATTGTCCAAGTGAGCTCTGCACTAAGAAAAAATGTTGTAGCAGCAGTGGAAAATAAAACAAAGCAAACAAACAAAACAAGGATACTTTAAATGAGCCTGAAAACCATCTGGTTATTTTCCAGGAAAAAAGATGTAGAGTCTGACACAAGTTTTTCCTTAATGTCTCAACAGCTTGCTGATAATCCTGGCAAAGTAGTTTTTTGTGGTCAACTGTCCCCAAGTAGTAGGGTTGGCAGGGGTAAATGGCAGGGTTGGGCTGGGTGGCAAACAGAGAAATGTCCTCTCTTCCAGCATCCAAAGAAGCCACAGACCACAGGGTCTGTGCTGTTGCCCTGACCCATGCCAGCATGCCCACAGAAACACCTGAAATGACGCAAGTCCTCCTGTGCTGTGTGGCTAGACTGGGACGTCTGAGTAAGACAGGTAGCCAGGGGACACTGACTCTGGCTATTTCTCCTTTTAACTAGATGCTCACTAGTTGTGAAGAGGCACCTGAGATGGGAATGTTGTGAGTGGAAAAGCACAAGACAAGTCTATTAAATGCAAGAAAAAGTCAGCACAAGGTCCAGCTCACATACAACATCTCCATAAGTAAACGGGGGAGGGATGCAAAGACCAGTATCCAAATCTGAGAACAGACAGAATAAAGCTCTGGTCCAAGGAAAGGCGCTCCTGGGACTGGGTAGTGGGTGGAGGATGAATCAAAACCAGAAGGCCGAGGCTGGGTTCTGTAATGGCAACCGAGTCCCTCTGGTCACTAACTAGTCCCCACTTTGGCAGGGATGGTGGGGGACCAACAGCAGTTCCAGAGCTGCCCTGCTCTATGCCTACACGGGGAGACCCAGACTTCACTCACCGCCCTGTGGAAGGATCAAAGCTCCTTGGAGAACCTTCTATAAGACGCCATTATCAGTGACCACAGAGGACTAGAAGTGTTCCACAGACTGCGGTTCCAATGTGTTTAAAGCTACACATCCCTTCTAAAATTAAAAAACAAACAAAACAACAACAAAACAATGCAATTTCCCTTACAGCAGTACTTGTAACATCTGCTGACTCAGAAGATGAGAGATAAAAATAACTCAGGGATTCCCTTCACTTCCTTCTATCTATCCATGCACACTCTACCCAGTCTGCACTGGGCCCTGGTGGGGACAGCATCCCAAGACCCGTGCAGGAATCCTGGAGCTGCTGTGAGGAAGCCGAGGACTGGAAGAAGGGGTCGCTTACCCTCCTTTAACCAGCTAGTTAGGGGCTGAGAACCAGCATCACCACACTGCGAGGGACCCTCTCTGATCTGGAGACTTGGAGGGTCCTCCCTTTTATTGCACGAGTGGGCCAGGCCAGGGTGGGGAAGCTGGCTTCGTGTGTGGAGAGAACATGCTGACACACTGTTCGGCACTTTCTCTCCATGTTTCATGGTACAGAGCTCTCACCCAGCCAGAGGGGACCATGCTGCGTCAGGGTAACTGGGAGGGTTAAAGTAGGACAGAGACAAAGGGACCTTCTGTTCCTCTTCACTACAAGTCTGGAAGCCTTTGTTTTACCTGAGGAAGGTTCTCAGGAAGGGAAGACCTCAAAAGCTCCTAGACAGAACAGAGAAAGGCCAGGATGGACCTGTCCTGGGACAACCCTGGGGAGGGTGGTGTGCAGGGCAGGATGGCCCAGGGATCTGGGGATCACAGTGGAAGGCACTCAGTCAGCACCATGAAGCAGGTGTGCAGCCTGTCTTCATCACACTGTGAGCTATGCCTACAGCCACTTGTGGCTATGCAGGGCCATGTCACCTATGCTCAGGCCACATTCTCTGAGGGTCTCCCAACAGGAGACTGTCAAATCACTGAGAGGCCTCCACTGGAAGCTTGTCTGTACCTGAAACAGGGGTGAGTCTCATCCAAACTACCCCACAGGACACTCCCATGTCCGAGGCCTAGGGGCTGCGGGCACTTAGCCAGCAGGGTGGGGTCCCCGAGATGATGTTGTGTGAATGCTCCAGCACCTACTTTTGTACAAGCCACGGGGCACCTCTGACCTAGAATCTGGCCCCCTATTTCCTTTTAATGTGTTTCAAGTCACTTTTTTTCTAGAGGCAAAATAATGCAGAAGGACGACAGCCTGTTTCCACCCCCATTCTGCCATGCGCCACGCTACATTAGACCTCCCTGACCTTAGTCTTCCAGGAATGGAGATGAAGACGCCTGCTTCCAGGCACTTCGAAAAAGATCAAGTGGATGGAGTACATGAACACTGTAAACTACAAAATGCCAGTCAGATGGTTTTTGCACCTTTGAAAAATCTAAGCACAACCCATAAAATACTTGAAATACAAATTAATGAGATGTATCTGGAGCAGTGGGTCCAGGTGATGCTTATCATGTTTAATATTAAAAAGATCTTAAAATACTACCTCAAAATTCCTTTGACCACTTATTTCAGTCAAAGACAGAAGGATGGGGGATGCTTCAGAGGAAACAGCAACAGAACTAGAATGAATAGAAGAATCAGGAGGCAGAAGCAGGTGTCTGAAGATGGGAAAATCTTAGATGCATAAGGATGCTACACTTGACCATCTATCTTTTTTAACCACTGGCTGGGAAGGCACTTTGAAAGCACCTGTAATGGAGACAAGGTGAAGGTTTTGTTTTTTTTTCCGGTGACAGAGACAGAGAGAAAGAGAGGGAAAGATAGGAAAAGACAGACAGAAAGAGAGAAGCATCAATTCTTCATTGCGGTTCCTTAGTTGTTCATTGATTACTTTCTCATATGTGCCTTGACTGGGGGCTACAGCAGACTGAGTAACCCCTTGCTCAAGCCAGTGACCTTAGGTTCAAGCTGGTGAGCCTTGCTCAAACCCAATGAGCCCGCGCTCAAGCTGGCAACCTCAGGGTTTTGAACCTGGGTCCTCTGCATCCCAGTCCGATGCTCTATCCACTGTGCCACCACAAGGTGGAGGTTTGAAGTAGCAAACAGCTCAGTCTGCACCTGGCGCTGGGCAGAGCTGGGTTGTGTGGTGCCTGCGGAGCTGACCTCTGCCCTCGGTGGCACTCACAGTGATGCATGGACTTGAGCAGATTTGCAAAAAGGAGCACAGGCAAGTAGGCAAAGGGGTGGGGGTGGGCTGCCTCTGCTGACCACCCACCTGCCAGTTCATTTCTGAATGCTGGCTTCTCAGTCCCTTCCAGGCAGGGAGGCAAGATGGGAAAGTGCAGGACTTGGAGCCAGAGCTGAATTCTGAACCCTGGATCTGGTCCGTACTCATTGCTGTTGCAACAAAGTGAAGTGCCACAGACTTATGGCTTATAAGAACACAAACTTATCATTTTACAGTCTGGTTTCTGGAGGTCCACAGTTGTTGGGAGTTCTAGGGGAGAATCCTGACATCAGCTCTGGTGTCAACAGCATTGCTCATGGCCCTTCCTCCACCTAAAGCCAGCAGCCCAGCATCTTCCAATCTCTCTGGCACCTGTCTTCCTCTTATAAGGACACGTGATGACATTGGGCCCACCCAGTAACCCAGGAGAATTTCCCCATCTAAAGATCAGGAACTTCATCACCTCTGTAGACTTTCTTCTGCTCTGTAAGGTAACATATTCACAGGTTCCAGGGATTGGGGTGTTGTCACCTGTGGGGGGCTGTTACTTCTCCTGCCACAATAGTTGTCAAGGAATAAATTGCTAATACAATATAGGACACTTAGAGCCTGGTATGTAGTGAGCACTCAGTAAATGGCAGCAATTATTGTTATTAATGTTATTTGCTCAAACTGAACTCAGCCTGGAAAGCCATTACTGCTCATTGGATCTGCCCAATCCCTTCCTCTGGCCAAGACCTTCAGGACTCCCTCCCTGACCTCAGCTGGGGTTGGGGTCCCACTATGTGCAGGTGGGCCTGTTCTTAGTTATGCCATGTCAGAATCCTCTGCCCTCCTCTCTGGATTGTCAGTTCCTCAAGAGCTGGGCCCTCCTTGTAATCATCCTTGAGCTCCAACCCTGCACATGGCACGCAGGAGCATTCACATCTCACCACGAACAATGTCCCTCCTGACTCCTTAGCAGGTGGGGTAGCAGGTGGGTTAGCCCAGAATCACGGAGCTGCTGCTGTTTGTTGGGGTGGAGGGTAGGGAAGTCTGTGTTTTGGGGTCACCACGCTCCATGCAGAGGCTGTTATTCAGGCTGTGTTGGTGGTCTTCCTGTTGAGGAGGAAAGCAGACCCAGGGTCCTCCTCCAGTGTTTCAGTCATGTGACGTTTGTGGGCAGTCACGGTCTCACAGCCCCAAGAGGGTGGGAAAGGCTGGCACAGGAAATGAACCTGGGATGCTTACCTAGTTTGGGGAATTGTCAGATGCAAGGAAGAATGGCGCACAAAATCACCCGGGTTAGTGGTTTGCAAGGCACAGATGTCCAGGCCCCAGCACAGGCCTGCTGAGTCAGATTCCAGGGCTGACACAAGAAGCCAGAGTTTTGAAAAAACTATGGGATGATTCTGATTCTGCTATGTAGCCAGTCTTGGGAGCCACTGATGGGTCCACGCTGATTATTACAGACACACTGTGCTGTGCACAGATGGTTCCTAAAGCAGGTGTGTAAAGCAGAGGGCGGCCGGCACAGCCCATCACTCGGCACACTGACAAGTACCTCGCAAGGCCACAGTCGTCCCCTTATCTGTTGGGAACACATTCCAAGACCCCCAAAGGAAGCCTGAAATCACGGACAGTATCAACCCCCCCCACACACACACATGCCTGTCACTTAAATGAAAGACTTCATAGCTTGTCTCTGACATGTCTCAATGGCCACCTCTGTGTGGTATCTTGGACACAAGCACTGCGATCCCCGACAGTCGGTGTGATCACTCAGACGACTACTAAGGGACTAAGGGGCAGGCAGTGTCTACAGTGGACAGAAGGCTGATTCATATCTGGGGCAGGACAGAGCAGGACAGTGTGAGATTTCATTTCACTACTCTCTGAATGGTGCACAATTTGAAACTTATGAATTGTTAATTTCTAGAATTTTTCCATTTTTAATAATTTTGGATTTCAGCTGACTGTGGGTGACTGAAACAATGGCAAGCTAAACCACGGATAAGGAAGCTGCTCTATATGAAACAGATCTCCCGAGCTGTCTCCTAACCCAGCCAGGTCTATGGGAGAGGGGACCAGAGGGTGGCCTCTACCTGGTAACCACTACATGTGGAGGTCTGTGCACAGGGCCTGGACTCTGGATTGGGATGGCATGCACAGAACCAGCTGAGGTCTCCGTGCTGTGTCATTTTGCTCACTCTCTTCTTCTGCCTTCAGGAATGCTACCAAGTGCTCTTCCCAGGAATGTCGCTTGCTGTCCTGTGTGCCTGGGGTGTGGCCACAGGACTGAGGGAGCAGGAGCCCATCCTGTCCAGGAGTGCGCTGAGCAGACACAACTGTGGGTCCCTCATGTTTCTCCCACTGCCTTTTCGCTGGCTGCACACCTATCAGACCTGCTGCTTTGCAGTCACAAAGCCTTGGAGTCAGCACAGCAAGTCCTCTGTGAGTGGCCTGTGCAAGTCTATAACCCTCTCCCGGGCGTCCCTGTCTCCCCACAGCACTTACTACAATTTAAGGTGCTTATTTATTAACTTACTTAAGTTACTTCTGATTTTCTGACTTCTTATTACTAGTCTGACCCATCCACTAAAATATAAATCCCATGAGGGCAGGATGTTTGTTTTCCCTCCACTGCCTGCTCTTTGTCACTGCTGTGTCCCCAGCACTTAGCAGGAACAGCGAGGAACGGAGAAGAGAGAAAACCCACTGTGAGGCTGCACTGCTCACAGCCTAGGTACAGGGGAGGCAGGCAGGGACAAGAAGGAGGCCTGGGTTTGGCCAATCTGAGTTGCCATGGTTACTGTGAAGCAGGACCACCAGTGCTCTGGGGCAGATAGAGGGGCACCTGGAGGCTTGGGAAGAACATAAAACAAAAGTTCCCCTCACCCCATAGTATTCCATGAAAAAGAAGGAAATCTTACCTTTTGTGACAACATGGATGGACCTGGAAACTATTATGTTAAGTGAAATAAGCCAGGCAGAGAAAGAAAAATATATGATTTCACGATCATTTGAGGAATCCAATGAACAGTGTGAACTGAGGATTGGAATTGAGACAGAGGAGGGATCAAAGGGAACAGAGGAAAAGAGGACAGAGGAAAAGGGGATGATAGGAGGGAATAAATCTGAAGGGAAGTGGGGAGGGCACTGTGGGGAGGGGGCAAGGGAGATGTTGAGGGGAATATGAGGGAGGAGAGATGCATTCGGGGTAACACTAGAATCTATATAAACACAATAAATTAAAACCAATAAAAGAAAACAAAAAGAAAAACCAAAAATAACTCCCTTCACCAAAGGCTAATGGACTGTCGCCCCCCCGACCTAAGCACTGAGAGTGACCATGGGGGCAGCCCAGACCAAATGGGCAATTGTCAGAGGACAAAGAAGCACAAACAGGAGGCAGGAGGGCTGGAAGTGCAGGGACAGGAAGAGTGAGTCATCGAAGCTGGTGGTTGGTGGCCAGTGGTGGTGGGCTTACTGTTGCTGAGCAGAGACTGGAGTCTCAGCAGCCTCAGGGACTGTGGGGCAGGGCCCCTTCTCAGGGACCACAATACATGAAAACCTGTGTTAGAAGGAGTACATGTTTTACAGAATATTTGGTTTGCCCCCAAATTCATACCTGCTCTTTGAAGCTTCCCTACTGTGTTCACCACTCCTCAGAATTCCCAGGAGGCCAATCACCCACTCTGTGGCTTTACCTGGCACCAGCGACCCCTCCGTCTCCAGCTGGACTCCTGCTCCACCTGGATGGCACCTCCTCACCTGGCAGGCCACACAGCTCTCTCCACAGCCTTTTCCTCCGTCCACTAGGCCAGGGCTTGTTACCTTGTGTCTGGGGTCTGAGACATTGGTTCCTTTCTTCCCCTCCCCTCTGGTCAGACAGCAGTGCAGACCGCTGGGATGGCCGGAGGCTCTAGGGACCAACTATAGCTATAGCCCATGCACTGGTTCTGCTTGCCCTCCTCTCCATCTCTGTGCTCTGACTGGCCCATACAGCATCTGAGGGCCAAGGTAGGACCTGTGAATCCTACATCTGCTCAACCACAGCCCTGGGTCCCTGTCGTCATGGCACAGACTTCCCTGTCATGTACACAGCACCGAGCCTCTGCCCAGGAAGCACTTTCTTATCTGTCTGGACTGACATGTCTTAGTCAATTCCAGCAGCCCTGAAGGCTTTACCTTGCTGTCAGGCCCCTGCTGAGTCCCGTCGTGCTGGTCACTGTTCCTACAGGACTTCATACACGTCAGTCAGTCTGTTGCAGCATTAGTACATGCTCCTGAGCCCCAGGACGAGCATAATCATGTCTTACTCATCTTGAAGCGTCAGTGCCTACAACATCTGGGCCTACAAGGCAGGTGCCTGTCACATGTGCCATAAACAAATGTCTCAGACCTACACAGCTTACAGAGTCTTTCAGGATCTCGTCTATTGCTTCAGCAAGACACGTGTATTGGAGAGCTGTCCAGTTGTGTCCAGTGACTCGGGTGAATGTTGTGGGCAGCAGCACGCTCAGGAAAACCAGGGAGGCTGACTGCCCAGGAAGGCTGGTCATGGTGAGGACCAGCAGGGATCTGGGATGCAAATCCCATGACTAAGAAAACTTCTGTGTAATAGCCTGACCAGGCAGTGGCGCAGTGGATAGAGTGTCGGACTGGGATGTGGAAGACCCAGGTTCGAGACCCCGAGGTCGCCAGCTTGAGTGTGGGCCCATCTGGCTTGAGCAAAAGCTCATCAGCTTGGATCCAAGGTCGCTGGCTCCAGCAAGGGGTGGCTCTGTCTGCTGAAGGCCCGCGGTCAAGGCACATGTGAGAAAGCAATCAATGAACAACTAAGGTGTTGCAATGGCAACGAAAAACTAATGATTGATGCTTCTCATCTCTCTCCATTCCTGTCTGTCTATCCCTCTCTCTGACTCTCTCTCTCTGTCCCTTTAAAAAAAAAAAGAAAACTTCTGTGTAATAAAATTGTGCCTGGGTCCAGCCAGCTGAACAGATGCTTTATTTCAAACACTATTTAGTATAACAAGTTCTAGCGCAAGGAAGGGGTCTGGCAAGAACTGGGGAGTTCAGAGGAATCAGACCTGTTAGAGAGCCTGGGGGTGTAGGGGCTGGTCCCCAACACAGGACACACAATAATTCTGTCCACTGCCCTGAGAATTCAGAGAGAGGACAGAGTGGCAGCGGTAGGGACACCTGCTGCCATGTGGACAGAGCAAGCCAGGTCGAGCCCAACCAGGCGGTGCTGAGACACCGACTCCGACACTCAGAGACAGGGACAGGGTAGTGGGTCCAGAGCAGGGTGCACGGGGACCCAGAAGTGTAGCACAGGTAAATGAACCTCACCTAAAGAACAGAGGTTGTAATGCTGATGAAGGCCAATGAATAGCCTTTCCTTAACTTATCCAGAAAGAGTTCGTGGCTGACGTCACTGTAAGTCCCGCCGTTTTACTTCCCTCAAGATTCAGTGCTTCGGCATTCTGCTCTCCAGCTCACCAGCCCTTCTCAGCTGCTCTCCAGACCCACCACTGCCCTTAAGAGTTCAGAAGCCTGACTGCACTTTCACTTCCCACAACCCTGGCTTTCCCCATCAAACGTCCTCTTGTACACCTAAGTCCTCTGTCACCTTAACCAGGATGTGCACCCCCACTTGGCTCCACCGTTTGGGGTAGTGGAGGTAAATAGGCAGATACAAATGGTGAAGCCCCTCGGTTGTGAGCAGTTATCAGGGGCACAGAGAAAACAGAGAAGACCCAAGATTGGAAGCAGAAACTAAACTGAATAGGGATTACCCATGCTAATTTAGTGTGCTACAGGCTTTGGACTCCAGACCTTGCTGAAAAAAGTCCTGCTAGGAGTGCTGGAGGATGGAATACTCCATCCCAACATACGCCACCATTGCAGAAGACACGTTTGGAGCTGAAGGCAATTAAACTGCAGACACAGGAGGAAATCTCTGACCTCCCCCTTTCTGCCTAAAAGCAGGGGCCTACATTTCCCCTTGTGAGGGCACACCCTTCCCACCTCCCACTCCAGGAGCAGAACACCCATTAGGAGCAGAACAGAAGGTATGCATCAACAGACCTCTCTAAAATAACCCTCCATCTTCCATGAGTTTACCCCACATAGTTAGTTACCATATTACCCCATGTATAAGATGCACCTTAATTTTGGGGCCAGAAATTTGAAAAAAATGTACACAAAATTATCAAATTCAAGTTTTATTCATCATAAAATCCATATAACTCATCACTGTCAAAGCTCCCATCCATTAACTTGTCCTCATCTGTGTCTGAATGACGAATCACTCTCTTCATATATTTTGCCTCGTCCTCAGTTCCATCTATGGCATTTGAAATGCCACAGTCACTGTATAAGATGCATCCAGTTTTTAGACCTCAAAATTTTTGAAAAACGGTGTGTCTTATACATGGGGAATATGGTACCTTCCCACAACTTACCACCCCTAGAAGCTCAAATGCCCCTCTGTATTGTCACTTTCCCTCAGCCTCCCTCCCTTTGTTAAAATGGAATATAAGCCCCTGAACCTGAGCCCTTCCTAGGTTTCCTCTTCTTTCCTGGGATGCCCTGTGTGTCTGGAGAAGGGCCATCCTCCCCTTAATCGTTCCTGTCATCAGCTCAATCCACAGGCTCCAGACGCTGCACCTGAGACAGAGGGGAAGTTTCTTTTCTCCCTTCCGGCTTCCATCAGGGGCACACACAGAATGTGCCCCAGGGCACAGGACAGACTGCCCCACATAAGGCACGACAAACACTGTGGAAGATACCAGTTCTGGGCTGGTCTGGACCCTCACACAGAAAAGGAGAGGAGTAGGTAGAGGCCACTGTGATAGTAGGCCCACAGGCACGAAGGGTGTCCTTCAGCAGCAGGCACTGTTTGTGAGGGTCCTGGGCTGCCAGAATCTCCCAAGGATTGTGGTTGTGGGGGAGAAAACAGCTCTTTCAAAGGTTTATCAATGATTTATTCTGGGCATCAAAAGTGGCCTCAGTTGCTTGACCTGGAAGCAGACGTCGCTGGATGGGCTGTGGGCAACTACAGGTGCCCTAGCCTGTGCTGCTGCCAGACTACTGTCTCCCTCTGCCTGGAGCCTGAGCCCTCCACCCCTGGGAAGACAGAGTCCCAGCATAAACCACCCCTTAACTGTCTGCCATCCCTGTCTTTGCCCCTCCAAGTGTCAGGACCTGAGCCACAGAGCCCACCGGCCATCATGGAGAACAAGTTGCTGCCCACAGGGGGCCTTCAGCGCCCTCTCCATTCATTCTGCTGTCATTCTCCAGTGTCCCCTGCTCTGTCCTTCCTGTACTCTAATTCAATTCCTCCTACATGGACCTTCATACTTGTGTACTGTCCTGGTAAAAGTCTCTCAGTCTCACATATCTGCGGACAGAACAGTGGAAAAAGTTGATAGAGCTAAGTCTGGGGGCAGGACCATGAAAGAACCTCTATTTTTCATAGTAAAACCTTTTGCTGTAGTTGTAAAGGCTTCTAATAAGAATTTCTTAAAACAATTAACCCTTTGAGTAGTACAAACATTCATGTACGTCCTCGTGCCTCCTGACCATCCAGAGCACGATCGATTTACTATTTTAAAAATGTATAAGACAACATTAAAAAAAGGCAAATGTATGTTCTTCTTCTTTCCATAAATTGGTTATCAAACAAACATGATTTTATTTTATTTTTTTTGTATTTTTCAGAGTGAGAAGCGGGCAAGCAAACAGACTCCTGCATGTGCCCGACTGGGAGCCACTGGGCATGCCCACCAGGGGGCGATGCCCTGCCCATCTGGGGCGTTGATTTGCTGGAACCGGAGCTATTCCAGCGCCTGAGGTGGAGGCCATGGAGCCATCCCCAGTGCCCGGGCCAACTCTGCTTCAATGGAGCCTTGGCTGCGGGAGGGGAAGTGAGAGAGAGAGAGCGAGAGAGAGAGAGAAAGAGAGAGAGAGAGAGGAGAGGGGGAGGGGTGGAGAAGCAGATGGGCGCTTCTCCTGTGTGCCCTGGCCAGGAATTGAACCCAGGACTTCAATACACTGGGACAACACTCTGCTGCTGAGCCAGCTGGCTAGGGCAAACAAACATGATTTTAAGTTAATAAAACTGTAACCAGCCTGACCTGTGGTGGCGCAGTGGATAAAGCGTCGACCTGGAAACACTGAGGTTGCCAGTTTAAAACCCTGCACTGGTCTGGTCAAGGCACATATGGGAGTTGATGCTTTCAGCTCCTCCCCCCTTTCTCTCTCTTTCTCTCTCTCTCTCTCTGTGTGTGTGTCTCCTCTCTAAAATAAATAAATAAAAAGAAATTAAAAAAAAAATAAAATAAAAAAAGAAAAAAAAACTGTAACCAGAACTAATTTCACTTTATGAAGAAAAAAACCCCACAACACTCACTCCCACGAGTCAGCGAACATGAAAAAAACCCTCACTACTCAAAGGATTAACAACGTTTCCCTTCTCCCCACTGCTATCACTGGCCTTCCTCCTTTGGTGGGCTGGGGAAGGGGCAGAGAAGAAGGCCTGAAAGGGGTGGATTGAACGTGAGGGACAGGAGGACACATCGGGTAGAACAGGGGTCGAGAACCTTTTTGGCTGAGAGAGCCATGAACGCCACAATATAAAAATGTAATTCCATGAGAGTCATACAATATGTTTAACACTAAATACAAATAAACGTGTGCATTTTATGTAAGACCAACACTTTTAAAGTATAATAAGTCTCTAAATTCTTTTTAATAATGCTGTTATGCTGTTGCTAACCAATGAATAAAGTACTTCTTACCATTAATGCGACTTCTGGTGCTGCATGGTTTTGCTGATGGCTTTGTAGTCTGGTTGATACGTGGTGAGGTTAAGCTTCATACAGGCGTTGAGACTTCCATCCGTTAAACGTGATTATAGGTTGGTCTTAACGGTCTTTAGATGTGAGAAACAATGCTCACATGCATACGTAGAGCCAAACATTGTCAGTACAGCAATACTGACATGCTGCAGTGTGTGGTATGTGACGGGTAGAGCATTCTAAGTTTTGACAATCAGCTGGTTCGTGGGTTGAAGATTTTTCACTTCTTCCCACTTGTGTTTGCTTGTACACTCTACTTGCTGTCGTGCAAATCTTTCCAAATCTTCATTCAGTGACTTGAACTTATTCAACCACATGTCAGAGGCCTCAGGTCAGCGGCTTGTACTTCAAAATCTCTGAAGGAGACACCAGGGATTTAACTAGGGTCGGCGCTGTCCACTTTACACTCGTGTGGATGGACTAGTGCGCTCACGAAATTCTCCAAAATGCGCTTTGAATGACTGCAGCAGTTTACATATGAAGCCCGCTAGCTACTGCAGATCAAGATGTTGAGCAGGGTCACTTGCTGTGCATACATCTTTAAACTCTCCCAGTTTTTCAAAGTATAGTAAACGACCTGTTTCAATGTTGGCTATGAAGAGTTCCAGCTTGTTTTCAAATGCAAACACTGCTTGTTGAAGGGATAAGACTGTATTTCCAACGCCTTGCATTTTCACATTGAGCTGGTTCAGATGTCCAGTCATGTCCACAAAATAGTAGAACTTCAGAAGCTACTCAGTGTTAGCTAACTCAGGATGCTCGATGTTTTTCATTTCAAGAAAAGTTCGGATTTCGCTCAGATAAGCCGCCAAACGGCTGAGCACCTTCCCTTGTGACAACCCAATGCACATTGCTGTGCAAAAGTAGACCAGGATAATTATTCCCAACTTCATCCAGCAGTGTTTTAAACTGGTGATCATATAAAGGTCAGGCAACAATAAAGTGTGACCACCCGAATGACCAGCGACATCACCTCACCAAGCTGCTCTCGCCACACATCTGAGCACAAAGCTTCTCCTGATGTAGGATGCAGTGAAAACGTAGGATGGGTCTCTTATCATGTTCACGAAGAAGCTCTACAAATCCTCTGTTTTTCCCCACCATGCACAGAGTACCATCAGTACACACCAAAATAAGTTTATCCATTGGTAGATTTTTTTCTTTAGCGAACTCAGTGAAAGACTTGAATAAATCCTCCCCTCTAGTTGTCTCTTTCTTAGGCAAAACAGCAAGACTTTCCTCACGTAGTGTGTCACCAACATCATACCTTGCAATCACGCTGAACTGGGATAAATGGCTTACGTCTGTTGACTCATCCAAAGCAAGAGAAAAGAATGGTACTGCATTTATGTCCTTCACTTGTGTTGCATCAATTTGATTTGCCATCATGATGGTACGATCATGAACAGTTCTTGCCGATAGAAGCATGTCTTTTATTCGTTTGATTATCTTGTCTTTATCCGAAAAGTCGTCCAGAGTTCACTGGCAACATCAAGCATGAATGTTTTGGCATACTCCCCATCTGTGAATGGCTTTCCGTTTCTCACAATTGCTAAAGCACCAGCAAAGCTAGCCGAATTCCAGTCACCTTGAGTCCAAACATGAAGTTGCTGCTGACTAGCCTGCACTCTGCACAGTAGCTCTTGACATGCTTTCTTCCTGCTGTTCCCCACTGGATATTCAATGCAAATGTGCATTGAAGTGCTGCTTTATATTTGACCGTTTCATCGATGCAATTTTATCATTGCATATAAGACACACTGCAGAACCTGCACTCTCCACAAAGGCGAATTCCTCTGTCCATTCCTGCTGAAAAGTACGATACTCATCTTTTTTTTCTTTTAACCATCTTCGTCAAAAGGGTTTCTGCAATTAGCTAGTTGACTACTTGATTAAAAGGAGGGAAGTTTACTTTATGACCTCACAATGACCCGTGTATTATCCAATAAAAATATGACGTCCCGGAGGACAGCTGTGATTGGCTCCAGCCACTCGCAACCATGAACATGAGTGGTAGGAAATGAATGGATTGTAATACATGAGAATGTTATATATATATATATATATATATATATATATATATATGGACTGTAATACATGAGAAAGTTTTATATATATATATATGTATATATATATATATATATATATATATATATATACACACACACACACACACATACATACATATATATATCAGTGGTTCTTAAACTTTTCTGAGGTACCGAACCCACCAGTTTCATATGCGCATTCACCGAACCCTTCTTTAGTGATAAATATGATTTTTTTTTTTCCAAATTCAAGACATAGGCATATGTTTTTTTACTGGTGCACAAAATGAGCTGTGCATGAACATCACCTTGCTCAAAGAACAAAACCAACAAAGTGCATGAACTCACAACAAATTACGGTATTACTTTATTCTGGCCTCCGCGGCAGAGGCTTCTCCGAACCCCTGACACCAACTCATCAAACCCCTAGGGTTTGATAGAACCCAGGTTAAGAACCACTATATATAAATATTTTCTTTTTTTACAGGGACAGAGAGAGAGAGAGAGGGATAAATAGGGACAGACAGACAGGAATGGAGAGAGGTGAGAAGCATCAATTAGTTTTTCGTTGCCGTCGCAACACCTTAGTTGTTCTTTGATTGCTTTCTCACATGTGCCTTGACCACAGGCCTTCAGCAGACCGAGCAACCTCTTGCTGGAGTCAGTGACCTTGGGTCCAAGCTGACGAGCTTTTGCTCAAGCCTGATGGGCCCGCACTCAAGCTGGCGAGCTCGGGGTCTCGAACCTGGGTCTTCCACATCCCAGTCCAACGCTCTACCTACTGTGCCACCGCCTGGTCAGGCAAGAATGTTTTATATTTTTAACATTATTATTTTTATTAAAGATTTGTCTGTGAGCCAGATGCAGCCTTGAAAAGAGCCACATCTGGCTTGCGAGCCATAGGTTCCTGACTCCTGGGGTAGAAGAAAGAAAGCAGGAAGACACAGTGAGGGAATGCGGTCAGGGTAAAGAAGTGAGGACGTGGGTGCCAAGAGATGCTACAACATTTCTTCTATCTCTCCTCTTTTCCATCAGCCTCGCAGCACTCAGCCCCATTAGACAGCTACCCTGCCACCAGGGGCCAATGGTCTGAGGATGTGGAGCCCTGTGAGGGAAGGAACAGCCCAGCCACTGGGCCAAGCCTCGTATACTTTACTTCTTTCTTCTTTTAGCTCAGTTGCTGTCATGCTCTCATATCCTATAAGCACATGCTTTTCTTTGGTTAGTTAAAAAGTACCCACCATCCACCAATATGCTGTCAAAGCATTCCTGGACAGAAAGGACACCAGTGGTCACCTTAATTTTTGCTAAAGAGAAACCCTGCACGTGTGTTGTGAGGATTAATGAGACTACTTGCTCCTCCTGCCCCACCCAGCTCACCAAGGTCTCCTCCAGGTCCGGTCCTCCCAGCCTGGTCCCTGGCAGGAGCCTCAGGGCTCCAGGGACACTTGCTTCTCCACAGCTACAAAGACCTCCTCACTTCCTGACGCCTGGGGACCACTGCACAAGCACCGACCTTACACATGCTGCCGTACCACCTGCACGAGACCTGCCATGTTGTCTGCTGAGGTCCACTAGAATGCTGGTTGCTCATCACCTGCCAAATGACCTCACAAAGGCCCCCAGACAAAGTGATTTAGAATGTCCCAGCTCGCTACTGAACTGATCTTGTTCTAAATCCCCACTGCTTTCTCTGCAGGTGTTTCTTTTCAGCAGTATTTCTTGCCTCCAATTCCTTCCCCAGATGGAAAATTCATTGCACCTCTGATCATTTAATTAAGATATATGCTTTATTCTTCATAGGGTTTTAATCAGTTACAAACTTTCAGTAATAATATGCTAACTTTAACATACTATAATTGATCTCTGGTTTTCCTTTTCTGATGCTAATTTACCTTGTTTAATTTGCAATTAAAAAATCTTGCTGGGTAGTGTTGAAAGGATATTTTACAATACTTTTGATATATTAAAGAAGTTAAACTTCAGTTTCTGGTTTACAAAAACTGAACAAATAATTTCTCTACCTGAATAAGTAAGTCTCTTTATGCCTGAGTATCTCTAAAGTGAATAAAATATCAAATAAAATTGGAAAACCTGCAAGATTAGATAGCAGCATGTACTCATGAAGGTGAAGTTTTGAGAGCAAGTCTACGGGTAATTATCTTAAAGACAGTTTCCAGATCCCATGGAGAAAAATGGCAGTCTAAGAAAATGCACTTCATTTTAGCATTCTCCCCTCTTCAAGTAGAACAAAAACGAGAAGAAAAATGTGATAATGAAACGTGGCTATAAGTAAATGAGACTGAGTTGTCTTTCAGATATCCGTCTTTTCTCAGCTATTTGGCTGCCTTCCTCAATAAGCAGTGTGTGTATGTGCGTGCGTGTGGTGTGTTACAACACAATTACTCCTAAAACGCTACCATCTTCTTTTTTTTTAATATATATATTTTATTATTATTAATTCTAATGGGGTGACACCAATAAATCAGGGTACATATGTACAATGAAAACATTTCCAGGTTATCTTATCATTCAATTATGTTGCATACCCGTCACCAAAAGTCAAATTGTCCTCTGTCACCTTCTATCCGGTTTTCCCTGTGTCCCTCCCGTCCTCCCTATCCCACTCATCCCTCCCTCCCCCCATCCCATAACCACCACTCTCTTGTCCATGTCTCATATTCTCACTTTTATGTCCCACCTATGTATGAAATCATGCTGTTCTCAGTTTTTCTTTCTTTCTGATTTACTTATTTCACTCCGTATAATGTTATCAAGGTACATCCATTTTGTTATAAATGATCCGATGTCATCGTTTCTTATGGCTGAGTAGTATTCCATAGTATATATGTACCATCGCTTTTTAATCCACTCGTCGTCTGATGGACACTTGGGCTGGTTCCAGATCTTCGCTATTGTGAACAATGCTGCCACGAACATGGGGGCGCATTTCTTCTTTTCGAACAGTGCTATGGTGTTCTTAGGGTATATTCCTAAAAGTGGGATAGATGGGTCAAAAGGCAGTTCGATTTTTAATTTTCTGAGAAATCTCCAAACTGTTTTCCACAGTGGCTGCACCAGTATGCATTCCCACCAGCAGTGCGGAAGGGTTCCCTTTTCTCCACATCCTCTCCAGCACTTATTCTGTGTTGTTTTGCTGATGAGTGCTATTCTGACTGGTGTGAGGTGATATCTCATTGTGGTTTTAATTTGCATTTCTCTAATGATTAGTGATGTTGAGCATTTTTTCATATGCATATTGGCCATCTGTATGTCCTCTTTGGAGAAATTTCTATTCATTTCTTTTGCCCATTTTTTGATTGGATTGTTTGTCTTCCTGGTGTTGAGTTTTATAAGTTCTTTATAAATTTTAGTTATTAACCCCTTATCAGATGTGCTGTCGAATATGTTCTCCCATTGTGTGGTTTGTCTTTTTATTCTGTTCTTATTGTCTTTAGCTGTGCAAAAACTTTTTAGTTTGATATAGTCCCATTTGTTTATCTTGCCTTTTATTTCATTTGCCTGTGGAGATAAATCGGCAAATACACTGCTGCTACAGATGTCGGAGAGCTTGCTGCCTATGTTTTCTTCTAAGATGCTTATGGTTTCACGGCTTACGTTTAAGTCTTTTATCCATTTTGAGTTTGTTTTTGTGAATGGTGTAAGTTGATGGTCTAGTTTCATTGTTTTGCAGGTAGATGTCCAATTTTCCCAACACCATTTGTTAAAGAGGCTGTCTTTACTCCATTGTATGTTCTTTCCTCCTTTGTCAAATATCAGTTGTCCATAAAGCTGTGGGTTTATTTCTGGGTCCTCTGTTCTGTTCCATTGATCTATGTGCCTGTTCTTATGCCAGTACCAGGCAGTCTTGAGTATAATGGCCTTATAGTAAACCTTGATATCTGGAAGAGTGATACCTCCTGCTTTATTTTTTCTTTTTAAGATTGCTGAGGCTATTTGTGTTCTTTCTTGGCTCCATATAAATTTTTGGAATATGTGTTCTGTATCTTTGAAGTATGTCATTGGTAATTAATTGGTATTGCATTGAATTTATAAATTGCTTTGGGTAATATAGACATTTTAATGATGTTTATTCTTCCTAGCCATGAACACGGCATATGCTTCCACTTGTTTGTATCTTCCTTAATTTCTTTTATCAATGTTCTATAATTTTCCGAGTACAAGTCCTTAACCTCTTTGGTTAAATTTACTCCTAGGTACTTTATTTTTTTGGCTGCAATAGTGAAGGGGATTGTTTCCTTAATTTCTTTTGCTGACAGTTCATTGTTGGTATATAGAAATGCCTCTGATTTCTGAGTATTAATTTTATGTCCTGCCACCTTGCTGAATTCATTTATTAGGTCCTGTAGTTTTTTGACTGAGACTTTAGGGTTTTCTATATACAATATCATATCATCTGCAAATAGTGACAGTTTTACTTCTTCTTTTCCAATTTGGATGCCTTTTATTTCTTCTTCTTGTCTGATTGCTGTAGCTAGGACTTCCAGAACTATGTTGAATAAGAGTGGTGAAAGGGGGCATCCCTGCCTGGTTCCTGATCTTAAGGGGATTGCTTTTAATTTTTGTCCATTTAGTATGATGTTTGCTGTGGGTTTGTCGTAGATGGCCTTTATCATGTTAAGGAATGTTCCATGTATTCCCACTTTACTGAGAGTTTTGAGCATGAATCGGTGCTGGATTTTATCAAATGGCTTTTGTGCATCTATTGAAATTATTATGTGATTTTTGTCCTTCCTTTTGTTTATGTGATGAATCACATTGATTGATTTGCGAATATTAAACCAGCCTTGCCTCTCCAGAATAAATCCCACTTGATCATGGTGTATGATTTTTTTCATATATTGCTGGATCCGGTTGGCTAATATTTTGTTGAGAATTTTAGCGTCTAAATTCATCAGGGATATAGGCCTATAATTTTCTTTCTTTGTGTTGTCTTTGCCCGGTTTTGGGATCAGAATTATGCTCGCCTCATAAAAGGAGTTTGGAAGTCTTCCTTTCTTTTAAATTTTTTGAAATAGCTTGAGGAGGATAGGAGTTAGTTCTTCTTTGAATTTTTGATAGAATTCACTTGTGAAGCCATCAGGCCCAGGACTTTTCTTTTTTGGGAGTTTTTTGATAACTGTTTCAATCTCATTTGTTGTAATTGGTCTGTTTAGGTGTTCTGATTCTTCCAGATTGATTTTTGGAAGGTTATATGATTCAAGAAATTTGTCCATTTCACCCAGATTGTCTAATTCTTTGGCATATCGTTCTTCATAGTATTTTCTTACAATGCTTTGTATTTCTGTTGTGTCAGTTGTTATTTCTCCACTGTCCTTTCTAATTTTATTTATTTGAGTCCTCTCTCTTTTTTTCTTGGTACGTCTAGTTAAAGGTTCATCAATCTTGTTTACCTTTTCAAAGAACCAGCTTCTGGTTTCGTTGATCCTCTGTATTGTTTCCTTAGCCTCTATGTCATTTATTTCTGCTCTGACCTTTATTATTTCCTTCCTTCTACTTGTCTCGGGTTTTATTTGTTGTTGTTTTTCTAGTTCTTTTAGATGCAGGGTCAGGTTGTTTATTTGAGCTTTTTCTAGCTTCTTATGATATGCCTGTAGTGCAATAAACTTCCCTCTCAGAACTGCTTTTGCTGTGTCCCATAAATTTTGTGTTGATGTATGCTCATTATCATTTGTTGCTAGAAACTTTTTTATTTCTTCTTTGATCTCATTGTTAATCCATTCATTATTTAATAACATGCTATTTAGTTTCCAAGTGTTTGAGTGTTTTTCAGTTTTTCTTTTGTGGTTAATTTCTAGTTTCATAGCATTGTGATCAGAGAAAATGCTTGATATGATTTCAATCTTCTTAAATTTATTGAGGCCATTTTTGTGTCCTAACATGTGGTCTATCCTAGAAAACGTACCATGAGCGCTTGAGAAGAATGTATATTCTACTGCTTTAGGGTGAAAAGTTCTGAAGATATCTATTAAATCAAGTTGATCTAGTGTCTTCTTTAAGTCTGCTGTTTCTTTATTAATTTTCTTTCTTGAGGATCTATCCAGTGTTGTTAGAGGAGTATTGAAATCCCCTACTATGATAGTATTGCTGTTAATCTCGCCCTTTATATCCATCAAAGTCTGCTTTATGTATGTCGGGGCTCCTATATTTGGTGCATAGATGTTTATAATAGTTATATCTTCCTGTTGAATTGTTCCCTTTATCATTATGTAGTGTCTTCGTTTATCTCTTACTACAGCCTTTGTTTTAAAGTCCATTTTGTCAGATATAAGTATTGCTACCCCTGCTTTTTTTTCATTTCCATTTGCATGAAGTATTTTTTTCCATCCTTTTACCTTCAGTCTATGTGCATCTTTTGTTTTAAGGTGTGTCTCTTGTAGACATCATATGCATGGGTCCTGTTTCTTTATCCATGCAGCTACCCGATGTCTTTTGATTGGATCATTTAAACCATTTACATTTAAGGTTATTATTGATATGTAGTTGTTTATTGCCATTTTATTCTTTAAAGCTGTATTCTTCTTTTGCTCTATTCTTTCCTCCCTTTAAACTGTTCACAACAGGTCCCTTAGTATCTCTGGGAAGCTCTTTATTTCTCCTTCAATTTTAAACGTTAGCCTTGCTGGTTAAAGTAGTCTTGGTTGTAGGTTCTTGTTCTGCATTACTTTGATTATATCTTGCCATTCCCTTCTGGCCTCAAGTGTTTCTGTTGAGAAGTCCGATGTCATCCTTATGGGGGCTCCTTTGTAGGTGATAGCCTTTTTTTCTCTAGCAGCTTTTAAAATTTTTTCTTTATCCATTAGCTTTGGTATTTTAACTATGATGTGTCTTGGTGTAGATCTTTTTGGGTTTCTCCTTAATGGAGTTCTGTGTGCTTCTTGAATGTGTGGAGTGTTTCCCAGCCTTAATTTAGGAAAGTTTTCTGCTATGATTTGATTGAACAAAGTTTCCATTTCCTGTCCTCTCTCCTCTTCTTCAGGCACCCCTATGATGCGAATGTTGTTTCTCTTCATGTTGTCACAGAGCTCCCTTAGAGTTTCCTCACATTTTTTAAGTCTCTTTTCCTTTTTCTTCTCTGTTTCTGTGCCTTTGTTTATTGTGTCCTCTAACTCTCTGATTCGATCCTCAGCGTGATTCATCCTGCTTTTAATTCCTTCCATTGTGGTCTTCAGTTCTGATACTGTATTTGTCATTTCTGTCTGATTCTTTTTTATTATTTCATTTTCGTTTTTTATACTTATCTCTTTATTTAGGTGTTCATAATGACTATCCATTGTTGCTCTAATTTCTTTGAACATCCTAACTATCATTATTCTAAATTCTGCTTCTGGTAATTTGGTTATATCCTGTTCATTCAGGTCCTTCTCTGGGGATTTCTTGATTCATTTCGTTTGCATTCCTCTGCCTACCCATTTTGTCTGTGTATAAGCAAGTTGTGGGCACTGGAGTCCAGTAGGTGTTGCCTTTGTGGTTTCTAGGTGTGGTCTGTCTGCAGCCCCCCCACCCCCTCTGCCGCTGCCTAGGGTGGTTGGGTATGAGCGTTGCCAGCGCCGGCCCACTGTGGCTTTTGCTATGATTTCTGCCTCTCCTCCGTGGGAGGGGCTGTCACTGAAGCCACAAGACTTAGCACCAAGGGTAGAGGTGAGCACCTTTGCTCAGCTACGGACCCAGCCTATTTCCGGACTTCCGCCCAGAACCAGCAGTCGGAACCTGCTCGCTACAGTTCCGCCGGTTAGGCGGGGCTTCTGACGTGCTCTCAGCTGTAAGCTTTTGCCCGTCCGGAGCTTTAGCCCCGCCCTTGAGGCCAGGGCCCTTCATCACAGGGTCGGAAACCAAGGTTTATTGGGGCGGGCGTGTTTGCTGGCTTCCGCTCATCTGCGTACTTCCGCTCGTTTCGTACTCTACCCCGCCCCCGCGTTCGGAGCCCACTCGTGCTCGTATGTATGCAATCCGTGGTTTCTCTGGCCGGGTGGGGATAGTAGCGTGGGCTCCGCTGCGAGCTTCCACTTGTCTCGGGGTCTATCCCATTCCCGCGCTCGGAGCCTGCTCGCGCACGTATACTGGCCAACCGCGGTTTCTCCGGCCCGGGGGGTGGGTGGCTGGTAGCGTCAGCTCAGCCACGAGCCCCTGCCCGTCCCTGGTCCTAGCCCAGTCCCCGTGGTCAGGGCCGGCTTGCGCAGGGCCTGCCCGTTCCTGGCCTCCGGCTTTGTCCCCGTAAGTGGGATTAAAGGCGGGCCCGCAGCTTCCGGAATGCTTTCGCGCGTCCCCTCTGCCCCTCTGGGCTAGACCGGGCTCACACCGGCTTGGCCTCCGCCCACGCCGACAGAACCGCGTTTCAGCGTCCTGCCGCCCCAAACCCTTCAGCAACCCTCAGCAGAGTAGGAAGGGACCTAATACTCCACACTGTAAGCCTGGGAGCTCCCTCACTTGTTTCACAGCTCAAAACTGTCCAAACGCCTCTTCTAGGCTCTGGGACTGCAGGCTGGGGCTTGGTTCCTGGGACCCAGGTCCCTCCCTCTCCGCCAAACTCTCCTCCCGCCATGCGGGTCTCTCCGGGCTGCCGTTTGCTCTGGGTGCTGGGCAGCCCTCTTTGCGTTTTCGCTATTCCTACCAGTCTCAATGTGGCTTCTTCTGTGTTCCTTGGTTGAAGAGTCCACTTAGTTCAGTTCATAGTTGGTTTATCCAGATGATGGTTCTTAAAATTGAGTTATAATCCACTTTGGTTCTGGGAGTTGGAAGTTGGTATGTCCACCTACTCCGTCGCCATCTTGCTTCAACGCTACCACCGTCTTCTGAGACAGCTACCTGGTACTTGCTTCACCAGGGACCAAGGCATGACAGTGCTCGAGGTCCCACCTGATGTTCCAGCATTTTCAAGAAAGTACAGAGATTTGGGGTTGTCAGGGACTGTCATTTTGGCTTTAAAAACTATAAAATGAGTATGTGAAAACTTTTTCCTGTTTTTTCCACCATCTACCAAAAAAACCTGGCCCAGTCTGCCATGGGACTAGTGGAATTAACCCTTCTACTATGCTACTTCTCAGCTGTCTTCCTCTGGGTAATTTTGTTGCAAGGAGGTTGAGGATTGGATTCACATGTGAGCAGAGATGCAAACAGGAAGGCCATTGTCCTAAATAGTCATTTCAGCCTGGTAAGGCACAGGGAAGCTACAGAAACGAGCTACAGAAACCAGGAGACTTCTATTTACATGACACCTACTATTTATTAAGTGCCATGTCCACCTTTTCTCATGACCTATGAGTGAGTCAACCCCACACTTGCAAACAGTCCACAGGTTTACAGGTACAGGGTCTTTTTTCCCAGGACTGAAAAGGCCTTTCCACTCATCTCTATTGTTCCCACCGCTGCCTCTGCAGGGGATAGGGGTAGATTCATTGCAGGGTCTCCCTCCCCGCAGCAGGCAAACATCAGGAACAGGGTTTCCCCAAAGAACCAAGAAGTCAGCACAGAGTTCAGGTCTCCTCGCTGCCACTTTGAGGAGTTTGCTACTAGATTTTCCCTCCCACTGGAGGGCTGAAGAGCAGATGGCGGGACTGACATGTTTCATTGGGACAGCAGTGCAGCCCAGGAGGCCTTGGGTTGTGACCAGCCTTTTACAGTCCTGGGAGGGAACAGCAAGCCAGGAGAACCAGGGGTGAGTAAGGGGGCCAGGTGGTTCACTTGATCAAACTTGGCATTTTTGGACTTCCTAATACCTTAGTCCAGGGGTCCCCAACCTTTTTACACAGGGGGCCAGTTCACTGTCCCTCAGACCGTTGGGGGGCCACCACATACAGTACTCCATACACTGACCACAAATGAAAGAGGTGCCCCTTCCGGAAGTGTGGCAGGGGCCGGATAAATGGCCTCAGGTGGCAGCAATTTGGCCCGCGGGCCGTAGTTTGGGGACCTCTGCTTAGTCCAAGATACACAAAATAAGCAAATCCTCCTAAATAAAGACGCCTTCTCCAGCTACACTTCTGTCCCCTCGCCCTCCCATGATTAGTTCTAAGTCAGGCAGTTAGGGAATCAAACCAAAGCTCTCCAAAGCCTTTGGGCTCGCGCCGCAAGTGCTGTGCATTTCAGCACCAGCCTTGGGTACAGATGTGATAGGGAGGGAGCAAACTCTAGCCTCGTCGCTCCCGGAACCGCTTTGAGGCAAGTGTCCCAGGTGCTAGGGATCAACAGAACTTCTGCTGGCGCTCGCCAAAACCTTTTCCCCAATAAAAGGACGAGCTGGCCAGTCTACCCCTTCTAGGATGATCCTGTTCCACGGGACGTCCCTGCCGAGAATGGAGAGACTGCTCTGTTACCTACATAGGGACACGGGTCCCCGGGAGCCTCGCCGCCTCCCACCGCCAACCCTGAGGAGATCCCCGAGTCTTCCGAATGGCCCCCACACACTTGCGCTCCACGGAGCGTCCCGGGTTGGGGCAGCGTGCACTCGGCCGCCCACCTGTGCTGGCCGCGAGCTTCACCGAGCGCTGAAGCTCCACCAGGGCCCGGACTGCCCTCCGGCTCCGAGACTTTCCTACGGACACCCTCCTGCCCCTCATGTCTGCCCTCAACCCCTGAGCCCACGGAGCCCGGGTTGAGCCGCCTGTCCGCACAGCCCTGCCGCTACTCACCGGGCGCCGCTTATGCGCGGGTTCTGTCTCCGGTGCGGCATGCGCGGGGGGCCAGGCTGTGCGGCATCATCCCCGTGGGCGCGGGCGGGGCAGGGCGGGAACCCATCAGCAGCCCGCCGGCTGGGGAGAGGCTGCCGCAGCGAGCCCGTTTCTGCAAGCGCGGCCAGAGGGGCGCTGAGTGTCTCGTGCGCTCAGCCTTGTGCGCCGCTGCGGGAGCGCGACCTCATCCCGCTGGCTTCGTCCGCGGGGGGCGCGAGCACTCCGAAGCGGGGTCTCCCCGGGCGCCCGCGAGGGGCCGGGAGATCCCGCCCGCCGCTCACGTCACTGGTGCGTCACCGGGGCTCCCGCGCGGGTCTTCGCGGCCCCAGCCTTGCGCCCCACCTTCCGTCCTCCGTAGGCGCCCGCCGCCGAGATTCCCGCGCCTTCTCTCGTTATCCCCACCCTCTCTCACCCGCTTTCCTCCGCCCACCTCCCATCGCCCGCACCCCTGTCCCCTGCCCGGCCCCTCATGCTGCCTCTTCTCGTCCCTTTCCCGCGCCCCCAGCCTCGCCTCCCATCGCCCGCTCCCCGCGCCCCCGGCCCGCCCAGCACTCCGCCGGCATCGCACACCGGCTAAGGCTGGGGGATGTGAGCTGGGGTCCCGGTGCTCGTAGGTTCAGAGACCAGAGCCTCACGCAGCCCCATTTTTGCCTGGGGGTTGGTTCCAGGGACAGGCTGGGCTGGGCGCGGCAGTTACCACCCATCACCCAGGAAAACGAAATATGGCCTCCTCCCTTCGGGGCAGTGACATTTACGCATTTGGATACTTACCGGGAAGGCTAGCTGCAAGGCTTTTAAAAGACTGTTTAGGTCACTTACTTTTATGTAATCTGATACGGTTGGGTTTATTGAATTATTAGGGTGACAGTGATTAATAAAATGTGTCAGGTGTACAATTCTAGAATACACCACATGTATATTGTATGTCACTACCTCAAGTCAAGTCTCCAGCCATCACCATATATCCCCCCCTTTACCCTCTTCTACCTCCCACCGCCTCTTTACTGTTGTCTAAGTTTTTGTTTCTGTAATCCCTTAACGTTTCACCCAGCCCCCCAACCACACTCCCCTCTAACAGCTACAGTCTGTTTTCTGTATCTGAGTCTGCTTCTATTTTGTATCTTAATTTTGTTCATTAGATTCCACATATATGTGAAATCATACGGTATTTGTCTTTCTGTCTGGCTTATTTCACTCACTATGCTCTTCAGGTCCATTCATGCTGTTGAAAATGGTACCATTTTCTTCTTTTTTATAGTATATTGTGTAAATATACCACAACTGGTTTTATCCACTCATCTACTGATAGGCACTTGGGCTGTTTCCAGATTTTGGCTGTTGTAAATAAGACTGTAATGAACATAGTCTTGCATGTATCATTGGCTAACATGTTCTCCCATTTAGTGGGTTGTCTTCATTTTGTTGATGGTTTCCTTTACTGAGAAAACCTTTTTAGTTTGATGTAGTCCCATTTGTTTATTTTTTCTTTTGTTTCCCCTGCCCAAGGAGATATGGCAGAAAAAAATGTTGTAAGAAATACCCAAAGTTTTACTGCCCATATTTTCTTCTAAGATTTTTATGATTTAAAGTCTAACATTTAAGTCTGTAATCTATCAATCTTTTCATATGCCTGTTGGCTATCTGCGTTTCCTTGGGAAAATGTCTATTCAGATCCTCTGTCAAATTGTTGTTGTTAAGTTGAATGAGTTCTGTATATATATATTTGGATATTAACCCCTTAGTGTAAACATCACTTGCAAATATCTTCTCCCATTCAGTTATTGTCTGTTTTGCTGATGGTTTCCTTTGCTGTGCAGAAGCTTTTTAGTTTGATGTAATCCCATTCATTTTTGTTGTTTCCCTTGCTTTTGGAGTCAAATTCATAAAAACACCACTGAAACCAATGTCCAGAAGTTTAGTGCCTGTATTATCGTCTATGTATTACAGTGTTTCAGGTCTTATGTTCAAGTCTTTAATCCATTTTGAGTTAATTTTGTGTTTGATGTTAGATAGTGGTCTAGCTTGTTTTGTTTTTAACAGAGAGAGAGTCAGAAAGAGGGACAGATAGGGACAAACAGGAAGGGAGAGAGATGAGAAGCATCAATTCTTCATTGTGGCACCTTAGTTATTAATTGAATGCTTCCTCATATGTGCCTTGATGGGGGTGGGGAGTTACAGCAGAGCGAGTGACCCCTTGCTCAAGCCAGCACCTTGGGCTTCAAGCCAGCGATCTTTGAGTTTAACCCAGTGACCATGGGGTCATGTCTCTGATCCCACGCTCAAGCCAGTGACCCCATGCTGAAGCTGGTGAGCCTGTACTCAAGTTGAATGAGCCCCTCTTATGCTGGTGACCTCGGGGTTTCGAACCTGTGTCCCAGTCCGATGCTCTATCCACTGTGCCACTGCCTGGTCAGGATAGCTTTATTCTTTTGCATGTTGCTTTCCCGTTCTCCTGGCACCACTTATTGAAGAGACTTTCCTTTCACCATTGTATATTGTTGACTCCTTTTTTCTTAAATTAGTTGCCCATATTAAGTGTGGGTTTACTTCTGGGTGTTCAATTCTGTTCCACTGGTTTGTGTGTCTGTTTCTCTGCCAGCACCAAAAGTCTTTTATATTTACCATTTCCGGAACAAGTCATTCATTTGTGAAGATCCAAATTTCTATTTGGTATCATTTCCTTCCGCCTGAAGAACATCTTCTAGCATTTCTTGTCATGTAGATAGATATGTTGGTGAATTGTCTCAGCTTTAGTTTGTCTGAATAAGTCTTTATTTTACTTTCATTTCTGAGAGTCTTTTTAGGTTGGTGTGAAGCCCTTTAAGGGAGTCACTGTTGTGCTTGCAGTTTCTCATGAGGGACTGGGAGCATTGTTCCTTCTTTTCTTGGCACACACTGCATCTATTTTTCTGTGTGTTGATAAGGTATTTTCTTGATCACTGGTTTTCCCATTGTGGATATGAGGCAACTTGGTGTGCCAAGTTGGTTGCCAACTTGGTAAGACCAGTTTAATTTACATTGGAAATTAGTCAAACTTTGCCACAAAACAATTTTTTCTAAAATCATCCTTCATAAACTTCGTTCATGAGAGAAGCAATAAGCTCAGCACTTGAGCAAAAAGACTAGCTCAGTCCCAAGAGATCTAGTTATTTTGGTCTCAAAGGACACATTGTATTATTTAATTTCTCTCAAATAGCTGAGTTGCAACCTAGTTGCCCTAGTGTCAAGATTTTTGTTGTTGTTGTTCAGGTCATGTAACAAATTATTGGCACTTCTTTTTGTCTTGGCAGATGTAGCTGCTCTTATAATTGTGGTGTTTACAGCAGGATTCCCTTGACCTAAATTGAATTCTTCCCGTCATGTTCTCTCAGAGGACCCTGCATTCCACCTGCACAGCTGCCACCATGCTCTGTAACTGCATATGCTGCATATTGGCACAGTGGGTTCCTCCGCCAGCCCACAGCCTCAAGGAGTGCAGGGGACACCTGCAACCTCAGCACACAGTAGGGGCTCTGTACAGATTTCCCAGTGGGGGTGGGGGAGGTGTTCTTTTCTTTAAAATGAGTGGTTTCACTGGGAGGCTGACCATAGTATTAAAAGTTGAAATATAAAATTTCTCACAAAGACTGAAATTAAGAAATGAGAGTTATCCTTTCCTAGTGAAATAAATTGATAGAGGAACTGAAGAGAGAACTCATGTGGGTTATAAAAGAAGAGACATCAATTTGAGATCTGGTCATAATGTTTAGACTGTATAAAGAATAAGTCCTCAAATCTATTTTTATGAAATTTATTCCCAACCTGAAGTGGCAGTGTATACAAAGAGAAGAGCCTGTAATTTATAGAAATGTTTGCTACAACATGCACATTGTGAAGTGTTTTAAGCATATACATATTAAGTTTCATGCTGAATAAATAATCCCCGAAATCTTTATTTTTACATAAAATATAATATTGCACTCTTAACAAGACCAGTTATTTTGCATATTTCCTCTTTAAATAAATGATGAAATTCAGCCTTAAAAAAAAGACTGAGTAGCAACCCAATTCTAATGGGACAAATTTAAGGTTCTCAGTAGAAAAATGGAAGCTAGACAATAGCTGAAAAAAATTTTTAAACAAAGCATATCACTTCAATGTGAATAGAAATATTGCCATCTCTGCACCTGTCTGGAGCTCAGAACTCAGCTGGCCTGTGCGAGCAGGATCTGCCTCCTCCCTGTGGTGTGCCGATGCTTGTGCAGGCCACTCATTGCCTTTGCAGGGATCCTGATGCAGAGACGTGGGAAGTGCGTTTTATACAGTTTTTAAGCAGAATGTTTTAGAAAGTCTGGAAGTTACAAAAGTAGTTCTGTAAACAACATAGGAGTGAAATAGCAAACACGCCAGTTTGTTCTCAGGCAGGAATACATGTTACTCAGCTATTTTACAGTGTTTTCAAAGCCAATAAAGCAGCACCCAGGTAGAAATGTAGCCATCATGCAAGGTAGGGAGACTATTCCAAGAGCTTCAGGAATTCTGTCCTCAGGGCAGGTGAGTCTGCTGTGGCAAGGGTGAGATGTTTGTTTTCACTGATCCTTGAATTCTCAGGTGGTGCATGCAGGTCAGTAGAACCAGAATGGTAACTGTTTCCTAAAGGGATTACTCTGCCTAGTGTTTAAGACAAAGTAAGCTGTCACCTTCTCTTTTGGGGAAGAACCACTTCCTGCACATTAATTAGATCAAATGTCTCACCCAGACCGGATTATTAATATCTGTGCAAACTCTGCAGATGGAGGCTTCCTGCTACAATTGTTAAGTGTTCAAGCTCTGTGCACAGCAGACACGAAGAGGATTATCACTGTGCCTGCATCTTAGTGACTCAGCCAAGGGTACTCAATAAGCTAGAGTTATGGAATTTAAGTAGTATTTTTATGAAGACACAGAATGTATCTCAAATCAAAGATACCCTGGTTCTTGTTTGTAGTTGTCTACTTTGAGCTAAGAAGACTACTGGTAGAAACTGCCTTTTAATAGTAAGACTCATTAATATCTGTTTTTAGTATTCAGATATTCCATAAACTGGTGCACAGGCACCCACTGAGTAACCTATTTCTTAAAGCAGCAGTTATCAAATCCTAAAATCTTTACCTTTTTCTTTCCTTTTTCTGGGGGGGGGGCATAAAACTTTTTAAATATAATTTTTAGAGTATTTTATAATTAGCTAACCAATTTAAATTACATTGGACCTTTTGGAATAATAGAAAAAGGAGTGACTCTAATCTCCTTTAAATACCCTTGGAGAAAAAAAACTTTAAGGATATGATTTTAATTTCCTGTGCAAGACTTCAGTCCTGTTGGTCAATGCACTGTCGCAACCCTCCCAATTATCACTAACTTAGAACAAAACCTTCTTCTGAGGACCCTGTGAGGCTGCACAGTTTTGTGCAGACGAATAGGTTTTATCATTATTTGGAAGGTTTATTTGGTTATCCATTTCTTCAGTTTCAATCTCCTAAAACAAGTAAAGTCCCAAGTCCAGTACGGAGCTAAAGTGCTTGACGAGTGCAGTCCTCACCTTCAGCCGGCAGCGTAGCTGCTCAGGAAAGAACAGAACATGGGCTGCTTCAGGCGCTGCTGGTCCTTCCGACACCAAGCAATCACAGTCCCTTCACTGTTTACTGTGTACAGATGGTGGCCATCACAGGAAAATGTGAGGCTGTAAAAAAGAAAAAGTCCCATTTGTACTGTATACCACTTAAAATTGAATTAAAATACTGGTGACCATGTAGGAATTGGTATAAAGAAGTTATGCTAGCTTTACTGGAGCAGAGAGACAAATAACTGCCTATGGCCCATTGGTTTGACTGTGATTCTCATAGTTTAGGGGCTCTTCTGGCAAATTTGTGACACTCCTTCTAACCATATGACACAGAACAGTGTCAGGATCCCAGAGACCAGTACATGCCATTCCTTCATTTTATGTTCTCTTTGTATTTTCCTTCTCACTTATCCTTTATTACTTAAACAACAAATGCTTGAGTATAGGAAACTTTAAGAAATATAACAGCACTATATTTTTTCTTTACAGAAGTAATTATTTGAGGAAATAATTTATTTCCCAGAAAGAGAAAAAGGTAAAATATAACAAATTATTAATTTAGGGTCATTAAACTTTAAATTTAGTATATTGAAACTAAACTGGCACTGTCCAGTGGAAAGAGTGTTGGCCCAGCCTATGGTTGTCCTGGGTTTGATTCCCAGTCAGGGCACTCAGGAGAAGCGACCATCTGCTTCTCTCCCTCCTTCCCCCCATCTTCCTCTCCCACAGCCAGTGGCTCAGGTGATCCAAGCATTGTCCACAGGTGCTAAAAATAGCTTGGTTGATTTGAGCATTGGCTCCAGATGGGGATTGCTGGGTAGATCCCAGTTGGGGCACATGTGGGAGTCTATCTTCCTTCATCTCACTTACAAAAAAAAAAAAAAGAGATAAAGGAAATATATTTTACTAGAGTAGAATTTGAATCACTTATCCAGTCAAGTTTGTGAAGTCAGATTTGCTCATGGGGAATGAGGGAGAGGGAGACTATCTGTCTTGCTGAACACACACCTGCAGCTCTCAGCCACCATTTTGGTATTTTCAATAAATAAGGAAACATATCACCACTATAATTCAAGAGGCCTTCCCTGGGCATTAACCAGCATACCAGTCTGTCAGACTCAATGCCTGACTCAGTTTTTAAGCACCATGAAGACAAGAACTGTGCCTCTTTTGGCCACTGGGTCCTGGACAACCTGCTGTTTGATAAATGTTGTCTATTTATAACACTCCCATCATACATTTCTTTAGGTCTGTGTGCTTTAATATCTCTAACAAAAATCCAGCCACGTAGTATATTACAAAGAAGAGAGGAGGAGGTTTTACCTTACAATTGGCTTATCTGATTTAGGAAATGTAATTTCACGCACAGGCTTTAGGTCCCACGTACTCCATAACCTAGAGGGGGAGAGAGTTGTCATCTAATTATGCAAACTAAAATTTCCTTCACTAAGAAAACCTACATATTTGTTATTTATTAAAAATCGCATGTGAAAAGTGAGGTGGAGAGGGAAGGGAGGGGAAAAAAATCGCATGTAAGGAAACACAGTGAACAAAGAACAGCAGGACTTCTGGGAGTCTGCAGGGGTGGGGATGGCAGTCAGGAAACCTAACTGAGTATATTTTTGTATTGTTAATCTATAAGTTAACAAACAATATAAAATTTCAAAACCTCACTAAAGCTATATTTATTATTTATAAATAAAGCAAGAAACTGAAAAACCTATGTCTGAAGGTGATTTTAAATTTCTAATTGTTAAACACTTATATGCCTATATATTAAACACTTATTTTTGAAACTGCTGGGTCCTAGTGACCAAAAGCAGACAGAGAATCAGGGTGCATCTCACCTTATGGTTCCATTTTCTAGCCCTCCTGCAATCACATTGATGGACACTCCCTCAGGCTGGTTGGAGAAGGCAACAGAACAAATGATCTCTCTGCAGTGCACATGTCCCACGAGGTCCCCATTCACTGTCCAGAGTCTGAGGTCACTGCCTCCACCAGCTAAAACACAAAAACCAGGTCACTTGAGTGTGGCATCTCCAGCTCACCACCCTGGGCCCCAGATGGGCACCCCTGGGAACCAAGCTTGTGATGGATTTTATAGACAACTTCCGACTGTAGAATGAACAAGTAAAATTACTACACTGTAAGTCACATGAAGCCCTGCATGTTTATCTAGAGGCAATGAATGACCAGTAAAAAAATTAAAAATCTGCAATGAGAGCAACAGGAAAATTAATCACGAATCATAATATATCAGCACATGAACTCCCAAATCTGAATCTGAAAGTACCCAGAAAGCTAAACAATCTCCAAAGAGAAAATACCCTGTGAAATTATCTACAAGAAGCGACTTGTGAAGGAGATTCAAGATGGTAGCAGAGCAGGTGGATGTTACACTCACCTCCTCCCAGGATCAAACTACAGTTACAACTAAATTTAAGAACAATTAACCTGAAAAACCAACTCAAGAGTAATAATGAAGAGGAGTCGTATTACCAAGGGTTCACAGAATTCAGAGACTGGTAGGAAGGATGGAAATGAGAAGAGGACTGGCTTGGCTCCCACAGGTGGCTGCTGAGATTCAGGAGGGATATCTCAACCCTTGGGGGGGATGTTTCCCCCTGGAAAGTGTGGGGCCCAAACACCAAGCTGGACTCCCCAGCCCAAAGCACCAGAGCCAAGAAGGTGCTCATAGCATTTGGCTGTGAAAAGCAGCAAGGTGTCTGTCTGCCAGAAAGAGATGGGAGTCTGCAGAAATATGGAGTCTGCAAGGCTGACACACAAAATCTTGTTCACAGACATTACTCTGGGCTCTGATGGAGGGAGGGCTGAATGGACTAGAGTCACAGGAGAAGAGTGTGCAGTGGTGGCTCTAGTAAGAGATACAAGGGGACAGCTACCAAAACCCCTGTTCTGAGTCACTCTCCCACACCACAGCGATCATAATTCTCGAGCAGAGCATTCCCCTCTGTGTGGCAACAGCCTGGGAGAAAGATATTTGCCCCATCCTGCAGAGATTAGGTCCTGATAAGGAGTCAGCTGCCTGGGCCAGTGACTAGAGGTCTGGCCAGACTCAGGGAGTGGCATTGCCTCAGTTGTCTGGCTTTGGGGAGGGCATTCCCCCCACTTTCCCATGAATCTGACTGGTGCTTCCCCTCACAAGAGATTCAATAGACTCATACTCCTGGCTACCAGCAGACCGACACTCTGCGCTCCAAGGCTCAACCAGCCCAACTCCTAGGGCAGGGGTCAGTAACCTTTCTGGCTGAGAGAACCATGAACACCACGTATTTTAAAATGTAATTCCGTGAGAGTCATACAATATTTTTAACACTAAATACAAGTAAATGTGTACATTTTATGTAAGACCAACACTTTTAAAGTATAAAATGTCTCTGAATTCTTTTTAATAACGTTGTTATGCTGTTGTTAACCAATGATGAATAAAGTACTTCTTACCATTAATGCGACTTCTGGTGCTGAATGGTTTTGCTGATGGCTTTGTCGTCTGGTTGATATGTGGTGAGGTTAAGCATGCAGGTGTTGAGACTTCCATCCGTTAAATGTGATTGTAGGTTGGTCTTAACGTTCTTTAGATGTGAAAAAGGCTGCTCACATGCATATGTAGAGCCAAATATTGTCAGTACAGCAATACTCACATGATGCAGTGTGTGGTATGTGATGGGAAGCACTTTCCAAGTTTTGACAATCAGCTGGTCTGCGGGTTGAAGTTTTTTCATTGTTTCCCCACTTGTGTTTGCTCGCCAACTCTGCTTGCTGTCGTGCAAGTCTTTCAAAATCTTCATTCAGTGACTTGAACTTATTCACCCACACGTCTGAAGCCTTCAGGTCAGCAGCTTGTAGGTCAAAATCTCTGAAGAAGACACTGGGGATGTAACTCAGGTCGGTGCTGTCCACTGCACACTCATGTGGATGGGCGATGAACTTAAAAAGATGAGTGTGCTCACAAAATTCTCCAAAGCATGCTTTGAATGACTGCAGGAGATTAGATGTGAGGCCTGCTAGCTGATGGAGATCAAGATGTTGAGCAGGGTCACTTGCTGTGCATGCATCTTTAAACTCTCCCAGTTTTTCAAAGTATAGTAAACGACCTGTTTCAATGTTGGCGATGAAGAGTTCCAGATTGTTTTCAAATGCAAACACTGCTTGTTGAAGGGATAAGACTGTATTTCCAACACCTTGTATTTTTACATTGAGCTGGTTCAGATGTTCAATCATGCCCAAGAGATAGTAGAACTTCAGGAGCTACTCAGTGTTAGCTAACTCAGGATGCTCGACGTTTTTCATTTCAAGAAAAGTCCGAATTTTCTCAGAAAAGCCGCAAAACGGCTGAGCACCTTCCCTTGTGACAACCAATGCACACTGCTGTGCAGAAGCAGACCAGGATAATTATTCCCAACTTCATCCAGCAGTGTTTTAAACTGGTAATCATTTAAAGCTTGGGAAACAATAAAGTTGACCAACCAAATGACCAGCGACATCACTTCACCAAGCTGCTCACCACATATCTGAGCACAAAGCGCCTCCTGATGTAGGATGCAGTGAAAATGTAGAATGGGTCTCTTATCATGTTCACGAAGAAGCTCTACAAATCCTCTGTTTTTCCCCACCATGCATGGAGCAACATCAGTACACACCGAAATAAGTTTATTCATCGGTAAATTTTTTTCTTTAGCGAACTCAGTGAAAGACTTGAATAAAGCCTCCCCTCTTGCTGTCTCTTTCATAGGCAAAACAGCAAGCCTCTCCTCACGTAGTGTGTCACCAACATCATACCTTGCAATCACGCTGAACTGGGATAAATGGCTTACGTCTGTTGACTCATCCAAAGCGAGAGAAAAGAATGGTGCTGCATTTATGTCCTTCACTTGTGTTGCCTCAATTTGATTTGCCATCATGATGGTATGATCGTGAACAGTTCTTGCTGACAGAGGTATGTCTTTTATTCGTTCGATTATCTTGTCTTTATCCGAAAAGTTGTCCAAAGTTCATTGGCAACATCAAGCATGAATGTTTTGGCATATTTCCCATCTGTGAAGGGCTTTCCATTTCTCACAATTGCTAAAGCACCAGCAAAGCTAGCCGAATTCCAGTCAACTTATTGGGTCCAAACACAGAGTTGCTGCTAACTAGCTTGCACTCTGCACAGTAGCTCTTGACATGCTTTCTTCCTGCTGTTCCCCACTGGATATTTCGATGCAAATGTGCATCGAAGTGCCGCTTTATATTTGACCGTTTCATCGATTCAATTTTATCATTGCATATTAGACACACTGCAGAACCTGCTCTCTCCACAAAGGCCAATTCCTCTGCCCATTCCTGCTGAAAAGTACAATACTCCTCATCTTTATTTCTTGTAGCCATCTTCTTTGTCAAAAGGGTTTCTGCAATTAGCTAGCTGACTACTTGATAAAAGGAGGGAAAGTTTACTTCCTGACCTCACACCAACCTGTTTACGTTACGCATTATCCAATTAAAATTTGGTGTTGTCCTGGAGGACAGCTGTGATTTGGCTCCAGCCACCCGCAACCATGAACATGAGCGGTAGGAAATGAATGGACTGTAATACATGAGAATGTTTTATATTTTTAACGGTATTACTTTTTTTATTAAAGAGTTTTCTGTGAGCCAGATGCAGCCATCAAGAGCCACATCTAGCTCATGAGCCATAGGTTCCCGACCCGTCCTAGTGTCTCCACCCTGCTGAGGTCAGGATAAAATCCAGAACAGACTGTTACCTATGGCTCAGTGGTGGAGGCCATACCCACTACCTTCCCTGAAGCCTGCCTGGGCACCTTCCCCTCAGGGGAGATCCAAATCCTTCCAACTCCACCAGACACTCTTTTAGTGACAGAGCCTGATAGGCATCCAGCAGATGGAGGCCAATCTCAGGGTGCATTGGGATTTTTGCTGACCTGACCCTGGGCTAGGTGGTGGCAAAAGCTGGCCTTGGTGTGTAGCTTGGTCCTTCCCACATGCACCTGAGCCCAGCAGAGGCAGCCACAAAGTGTGGGTTGCTTGTAGCTTGAAACAGGTGGCTGAGGGCCAGTCACAGGCAGCATCTTACATTGGCCTGCACCAGGTTCCCTCCCAAGACGCCCAGAAACAACACAACCAGCGGCCAGCATTAGACAACATCAGAGTAAGATCCAATTAGCTTCACAAGTAGCACATCCAAAGAAAGAGCTTGTGAGATACCAAACACAGATGAGGTAAATTCCACTTCCTGTGGTCAGCACCTGCAGAACAGTCTGCATGCACTGGTTGAGTCTCACAGTCAGCCAGCCTGAGGGTCAATCCCATGTACAACGGGCCAACAGCAATCAAGACTCAATTACAACAGGAGGGCCCACATAACCCATACAAGGGACTTTCCTGGAGCACTCGGCTCAGGTGATCTAGGTGACTGCACCACTAGACCCAACAGAACGCCTACTACATAAGGTCACTCCATGAAGACTGGGAAACAGAATCTTCTAATACATAGAAACAAACACAAAAAGGTAGCCAAAATGTGGAAAAAGAAACAGATTCAGTACGACAGAACAGGAAAAATCTCCAGAAAAAGAGGTAAATGAAAGAGAGATAAGGAGTTTATCAGATATATAGAGTTCAAAGTAATGGTTATACGGATACTCAAGGAACAAAGTGAGAACTTGAACAAAGTGAGAACTTTAACAAAGAGGCAGCAGTATATAAAAGGACAGAGTCTGACCGGGTGGTGATGCAGTGGATAGAGCATCGGACTGGGATGTGGAGGACCCAGGTTCAAAACCCTGAGGTCGCCAGCTTGAGCGTGGGCTCATCTGGTTTGAGCAAGGTTCACCAGCTTGAGCCCAAGGTCACTGGCTTGAGCAAAGGGTTCTCAGTCTGCTGTAGCCCCTGGTCAAGGCATATATGAGAAAGTAATCAATGAACAACTAAGGTGCTGCAACGAAGAATTGATGCTTCTCATCTCTCTCCTTTCCTATGTGTCTGTCCCTTTCTCTCTCTGTCACAAAAGAATAAATAAAAGGACACAGAAACCATAAAAAGGAACCAATCAGAAATGAAGAATATAATATCCAACATCAAGAATACACTTGAAGGAATAAACAGTAGGTTGGATGAAGCAGAGGACTGAATCAGCGATGGAAAGACAAGGTAGGAAAAAACAACTAATTTGAGCAGAATAAAAAACTTAAAAAGAACAAGAATGATTTAAAGCAAGGGTGCTCAATACGTCGATCGCGATCTACTACTGGTCGATCGTGAAGGAAGTGTGGGTAGATCGCATGACATTAAAAAGACATTTGTCTTTTGATTGGCATACAGGGTAGCCAATTTGACGTCTGGACTTTTGACACCCTACGCATGCGCGTTAAACCGCGCTAACCTGTTCAGTTACATTGCTGCGTAGTTAGCCTTCAATTTATTTAAACTAAATACGACAAAGGGTATAAAAATGAGTGCCGTAGCTGGTCCGAGTAAGAAGCCTAAAACCTACCACTTTCATACAGAATGGGAGGGGATTTTTTTCACTATGTCATATTCTAAGTGCGTTTGCCTCATCTGTCTGTGTGCCATTGCTGTTCCAAAGAAGGGAAATGTGGAGCGGCTTTTTTGGACTGTTCATAAAAACTATGACATTGACTTTCCTCCAAAAAGAGAGCTGAGAAGGAGAAAGGTGAAAGAAGAATAGACAATATTAAATAGTAATAATAGTAACTTAAATAATGATAATATAGAAGAAATAAATTTATGTTTTGCATTTTTATTGTAGGTAGATCATTTTGAGTTGGTCATTTTATAAGTAGCTCGCAAGCTGAAAAAGTGTGGGCACCCCTGGTTTAAAGGATCTTTGGGACAATATGAAGTGCTACAGCATTTGCATCATAGGGGCACCAGAAGAGAATAGAGAGAGCAAGGGATCAAGAATCTATGTGAAGAAATAATGACCAACCATGGCTGGCTAGCTCAGTTGGTTAAGAGCGTTGTCCCAAAACAACAAGGTTGGGGGTTTGATCTCTGGTCAGGGCACACATGGAAAGCAACCAATAAATGCATGACTGAGTGGAACAACAAATGAATGCTTCTTTCCCCCCTCCCCTCTCTTTCCCTTATTCTCTCTAACTCTCCAAAAAATCAATCAATAGATAAAAAATCCTGGCTGGATAGCTTGGTTGGTTGGAGCATCGTCCAGAAGTAGAAAGGTTGCCAGTCTGATCCCCAATCAGGGCATAGATTGATGTTCCTGTGTGTCTCTCCCTACCTATCTAAAAAAAAAAAGAAAATATATAATGACCAAAAATTTCCCTAACCTGGTTAGGGAAGGCACTCAAGTCCAGGAAGCACAGAGTCCCAAACAAGACGGACCCAGAGAGGCCCACACATCATAATTAAAATGGCAAAGGCTAAAGACAAAGAGAGAATCTTGAAAGCATCAAGAGAAAAGCAGTTAGTTACTTACACAGGAGCTCCCATTAGACTGTCAGTTATGTCCCAACAGAAACATTTCAGGCCAGAAGGGATAGGTATGAAATATTCAAAGTGATGAAAACCAAGGACCTACAACTAAGATTACTTTCCCCAGCAAGGCTATCATTTAAAATTGAAGGAGAAATAAAGAGCTTCCCAGACAAGAAAATGTTTAAAAAGTTCGTTATCACCAAACCAGTATTTCAAGAAATGTTAAAGGGCCTTTTTAAAGAAAATAAAAAGCAAAAACAAAATAACAACAGAGAAACACAGTTTAAAAAAAGGGCAATATCCCTGGCTGATTGTCTCAGTGGTAGAGCACTGGCCTGGTGTGTGGAAGTCCCAGGTTCAATTCCCAGTCAGGGCACAGAGGAGAAGTGACCATTTGCTTTTCCACCCCTCTACCTTCTCTCTTTCTCTCCCATTCATGGTTTAAATAGTTTGAACAAGTTGGCCCTGAGTGCTAAGGATAGCTCCATAATCATACCTCAGGCACCGAAATAGCTTGGCTGCTGAGTAACAAAGCAGCAGCCTCAGATGGGCAGAGCATTGCTCTGTAAGGGGCTTGCTAGGTGAATCCTGGTCGGGGCGCATGTGGGAATCTGTCTCTCTGTCTCCCTGTTTCTCACTTAACTAAAATAAATAAATAAATAAATAAATAAATAAATAAATAAATAAAATTTAAAAAATGGCAATAAAAGGTAGCTATCAATAATTACTTTAAATGTAAACGGCTTCCATGCTCCAATAAAAAGACACAGGGTAACTGAATGGATAAGAAAACAAGATCCATATATATGCTGTCTACAAGAAATCTACCTCAGAATGAAAGATACACACAGACTACAAATAAAGGGATGGAAGAAGATAGTTCATGCAAATGGAAATTTAACAAAAAGCTGAGGTACCAATACTTATATCTGACAAAATAGACTTTAAAAAAAAGGCTATACTAAGAGATAAACAAAGATATTTCATAATGATAAAGGGATCAATCCAGCAAGAAGATATGACCTTGTAAACACTTATGCACCCAACACAGGAGCACCTAAATATGGACATAATGGGAGAGACTGACAGTAAAACAGTCATAGTAGGAGATTTTAATATGCCATTATATCAATGGATAAATCATCCAGACAGAAAAATCAATAAGGAAACAGTGGCCTAAATTGACATATTAGATTAGTGGGATTTAACCAATATCTTCAGAACATTTCACACTAAAGCTGCAGAATATACATTCTTTTCAAGTGCACATAAAACATTTGCTAGGATAGACCACATGTTAGGGCACAAAACAAGTCTCAATAAATTTAAGAAGACTAAAATCATATCAAGCATCTTCTCTGACCATATGATATGAAACTAGAAATCAATCACGAGAAAGAAACCTGAAAACCACATGAATACATGGAGGCTAAACAACATGTTACTAAACAACGAATGGGTTGACAATGAGATAAAGGAACAAATCAAAAGATACCTTGGGACAGGCAAGATGGCGACGGAGAAGGCTGACGTACCAACTTCCAACTCCCAGAACCAAAGTGGATTATAACTCAATTTTAAGAACCATCATCTGGATAAACCAACTTTGAACTAAACTAAGTGGACTCTTCAACCAAGGAACACAGAAGAAGCCACATTGAGACTGGTAGGAAAAGCGAAAACGTGAAGAGGGCTACCCAGCTCCCCGCAGCAAACGGCAGCCCGGAGAGACACGCGTGGCGCGAGGAAAGTTTGGCGGAGAGGGAGGGACCTGGGTCCCAGGAACCAAGCCCCAGCCTGCAGTCCCAGAGCCTAGAAGAGGCGTTTGGACAGTTTTGAGCTGTGAAACAAGTGAGGGAGCTCCCAGGCCTACAGTGTGGAGTATTAGGTGCCTTCCAACTTTACTGAGGGTTGCTGAAGGGTTTGGGGCGGCAGGACGCTGAAAAGCGGTCCTGTCGGCGTGGGCAGAGGCCAAGCCAGTGTGAGCTCGGTCTAGCCCAGCAGGGTCAGAGGGGATGCGCGAAAGCATTCCGGAAGCTGCGGGCCCGCCTGTAATGCCACCTACGGGGACAAGAGGGAGGCCAGGAAAGGGCAGAAATCGGCTCTTCAACCCGGAACAAGCCGGCCCTGACCGCGGGGACCGGGCTAGGACCAGGGATGGGCGGGGGCTCGCGGCTGAGCTCACGCTACCAGCCCCGCCCGGCCGGAGAAGACGCGGTTTGCCATTATACGTGCGCGAGCGGGTTCTGAGCGAGGGAACGGGGTAGACTCCGAGAAAAGTGGAAGCTCGCAGCTGAACCCACGCTACTATCCCCGCCCGGCCGGAAAAACCCGCAGTTTGCCATCATACGTGCACGAACGGGCTCCGAACGCGGGGGCGGGGTAGAGTCTGGGATGAGCGGAAGTACGCAGCTGAGCGAAAGGAAGCAAACAGGCCCGGCCCAATAAACCTGGGTTTGCGACCCCGTGCAGAAGGGCCCTGGCCTCGAGGGCGGGGCTAAAGCTCCAGATGGGCAAAGGCTCACAGCTGAGAGCACGTCAAAAGCCCCGCCCAACCCACGAAACTGTGGCGAGCAGGCTCTGACTGCGGGTTCTGGGCAGAAGTCCGGAAAGAGGCTGGGTCCGCAGCTGAGCAAAGGTGCTCACCTCTACCCTTGGTGCTGAGGCCTGTGGCTTGAGTGACAGCCCCTCCTGTGGAGGAGAGGCAGAAATCACAACAAAAGCCACAGTGGGCCGGCACTGGTAACGCCCATACCCAACCGCCCTAGGCAGCGGCAGAGGGGGTGAGGGGCCTGCAGACAGACCACACCTAGAGAACACAAAGGCAACATCTACTGGACTCTAGTGGCCACAACTTGCTTATACACAGACAAAATGGGCAGGCAGAGGAATGCAAACCAAATGAATCAAGAGAAATCCCCAGAAAAGGACCTCAATGAACCAGATATAACCAAATTACCAGAAGCAGAATTTAGAATATTGATAGTTAGGATGTTCAAAGAAATTAGAGCAACAATGGATAGTCATTATGAACACCAAAATTAAGAGATAACAAGTATAAAAAACGAAAATAAAATAATAAAAAAGAATCAGACAGAATAACAAATACAGTATCAGAACTGAAGACCACAATGGAAGGAATTAAAAGCAGGATGAATCACGCTGAGGATCGAATAAGCGAGTTAGAGGACACAATAAACAAAGGCACAGAAGCAGAGAAGAAAAAGAAAAAGAGAATCAAAAAATGTGAGGAAACTCTAAGGGAGCTCTGTGACAACATGAAGGGAAACAACATTCGCATCATAGGGGTGCCTGAAGAAGAGGAGAGAGGACAGGAAATGGAAACTTTGTTCAATCAAATCATAGCAGAAAACTTTCCTAAATTAAGGCTGGGAAACACTCCACACGTTCAAGAAGCACACAGAACTCCATTAAAGAGAAACCCAAAAAGATCTACTCCAAGACACATCATAGTTAAAATACAAAAGCTAATGGATAAAGAAAAAATTCTAAAAGCTGCTAGGGAAAAAAAGGCTATGACCTACAAAGGAGCCCCCATAAGGATGACATCGGACTTCTAAACAGAAACACTTGAGGCCAGAAGGGAATGGCAAGATATAATCAAAGTAATGCAGAACAAGAACCTACAACCAAGACTACTTTATCCAGCAAAGCTAACGTTTAATATAGAAGGAAAAATAAAGAGCTTCCCAGAAAAAGAAAGCCTGAAGGAATTCATAAAAACCAAACCAATTCTGCAAGAGATACTAAGGGGCCTCTTGTGAACAGTTTAAAGGGAGGAATGAATAGAGCAAAAGAAGAATACAGCTTTAAAGAATAAAATGGCAATAAACAACTACATATCAATAATAACCTTAAATGTAAATGGATTAAATGATCCAATCAAAAGACATAGGGTAGCTGCATGGATAAAGAAACAGGACCCATACATATGCTGTCAACAAGAGACACACCTTAAAAGAAAAGATGCACATACACTGAAGGTAAAAGGAGGAAAAAAATGTTTCATGCAAATGGAAATGAAAAAAAAGAAGGGGTAGCAATATTTATATATGACAAAACGGACTTTAAAACAAAGGCTGTAATAAGAGATAAAGAAGAACACTACATAATAATAAAGGGAACAATTCAACAGGAAGATATAACTATTATAAATATCTATGCACCAAATATAGGAGCCCCGACATCATACATAAAGCAGAGTTTGATGGACATAAAGGGCAAGATTAACAGCAATACTATCATAGTAGGGGATTTCAATACCCCTCTAACAACACTGGATAGATCCTCAAGAAAGAAAATTAATAAAGAAACAGCAGACTTAAAGGAGACACTAGATCAACTTGATTTAATAGATATCTTCAGAACTTTTCACCCTAAAGCAGTAGAATATACATTCTTCTCAAGCGCTCATGGTACGTTTTCTAGGATAGACCACATGTTAGGACACAAAAATGGTCTCAATAAATTTAAGAAGATTGAAATCATATCAAGCATTTTCTCTGATCACAATGCCATGAAACTAGAAATTAACCACAAAAGAAAAACTGAAAAACACTCAAACACTTGGAAACTAAATAGCATGTTATTAAATAATGAATGGATTAACAATGAGATCAAAGAAGAAATAAAAAAGTTTCTAGAAACCAATGAGAATGAGCATACATCAACTCAAAATTTATGGGAAACAGCGAAAGCAGTACTGAGACAGAAGTGCATTGCACTACAGGCATACCAAAGGAAGCTAGAAAAAGCTCAAATAAGCAACCTGACCCTGCATTAAAAGAACTAGAAAAACAACAACAAATAAAACCCAAGACAAGTAGAAGGAAGGAAATAATAAAGGTCAGAGCAGAAATAAATGACATAGAGGCTAAGAAAACAATACAGAGGAACAATGAAACCAGAAGCTGGTTCTTTGAAAAGGTAAACAAGATTGATGAACCTTTAACTAGACTCACCAAGAAAAAAAAGAGAGAGGACTCAAATAAATAAAATTAGAAAGGACAGTGGAGAAATAACAACTGACACAACAGAAATACAAAGCATTGTAAGAAAATACTATGAAGAACGATATGCCAAAAAATTAGACAATCTTGGTGAAATGGACAAATTTCTTGAATCATATAACCTTCCAAAAATCAATTTGAAAGAATCAGAACACCTAAACAGACCAATTACAACAAATGAGATCGAAACAGTTATCAAAAAAATCCTAAAAAAGAAAAGTCCTGGGCCTGATGGCTTCACAAGTGAATTCTATAAAAAATTCAAAGAACAACTAACTCCTATCCTCCTCAAGCTATTTCAAAAAATTTAAAAGTAAGGAAGACTTCCAAACTCCTTTTATGAGGCGAGCATAATTCTGATCCCAAAACCGGGCAAAGACAACACAAAGAAAGAAAATTATAGGCCTATATCCCTGATGAATATAGACGCTAAAATTCTCAACAAAATATTAGCCAACTGGATCCAGCAATATACAAAAAAAATCATACACCACGATCAAGTGGGATTTATTCTGGAGAGGCAAGGCTGGTTCAATATTCGCAAATCAAAAATGTGATTCATCACATAAACAAAAGGAAGGACAAAAATCACATGATAATTTCAATAGATGCAGAAAAGGCATTTGATAAAATTCAGCACCCATTCACTCTCAAAACTCTTAGTAAAGTGGGAATACAGGGATCATTCCTTAACACGATAAAGGCCATCTACGATAAACCGACAGCAAACATCATACTAAATGTGCAAAAATTAAAAGCAATCCCCTTAAGATCAGGAACCAGGCAGGGATGCCCCCTTTCACCACTCTTATTCAACATAGTTCTGGAAGTCCTAGCTACAGCAATCAGACAAGAAGAAGAAATAAAAGGCATCCAAATTGGAAAAGAAGAACTAAAACTGTCACTATTTACAGATGATATGATATTGTATATCGAAAACCCTAAAGTCTCAGTCAAAAAACTACTGAACCTTATGAATGAATTCAGCAAGGTGGCAGGACATAAAATTAATACTCAGAAATCAGAGGCATTTCTATATACCAACAATGAACTGTCAGCAAAAGAAATTAAGGAAACAATCCCCTTCACTATTGCAGCCAAAAAAATAAAGTACCTAGGAGTAAATTTAACCAAGGAGGTTAAAGACTTGTACTCGGAAAATTATAAAACATTGATAAAAGAAATCAAGGAAGATACAAACAACTGGAAGCATATACTGTGCTCATGGCTAGGAAGAATAAACATCATTAAAATGTCTATATTACTCAAAGCAATATATAAATTCAATTCAATACCAATTAAAATACCAATGACATACTTCAAAGATATAGAATACATATTTCAAAGATTTATATAAAACCAAAAAAGAACAGAAATAGCCTCAGCAATCTCTAAAAGAAAAAATAAAGCAGGAGGTATCACTCTTTTAGATATCAAGGTTTACTATAAGGCCATTATACTCAAGACAACCTGGTACTGGCATAAGAACAGGCACATAGATCAATGAAACAGAACAGAGGACCCAGAAATAAACCCACAGCTTTATGGACAACTGATATTGGACAAAGGAGGAAAGAACATACAATGGAGTAAAGACAGTCTCTTTAACAAACGGTGTTGGGAAAATTGGACATCTACCTGCAAAAAAATGAAACTAGACCATCAACTTACACAATTCACAAAAACAAACTCAAAATGGATAAAAGACTTAAATGTAAGCCGTGAAACCATAAGCATCTTAGAAGAAAACATAGGCAGCAAGCTCTCCGACATCTGTAGGAGCAGTATATTTGCCGATTTATGCCCACGGGCAAATGAAGTAAAAGGCAAGATAAACAATTGGGACTATATCAAACTAAAAAGTTTTTGCACAGCTAAAGACAATAAGAACAGAATTAAAAGACAAACCACACAATGGGAGAACATATTTGACAGCACATCTGATAAGTGGTTAATAACTAAAATTTATAAAGAACTTATAAAACTCAACACCAGGAAGACAAACAACTCAATCAAGGAAAGGGCAAAAGAAATGAATAGAAATTTCTCCGAAGAGGACATACAGATGGCCAATAGGCATATGAAAAAATGCTCAACATCACTAATCATTAGAGAAATGCAAATTAAAACCACAATGAGATATCACCTCACACCAGTCAGAATGGCACTCATCAGCAAAACAACACAGAATAAGTGCTGGCGAGGATGTGGAGAAAAGGGAACCCTTCCGCACTGCTGGTGGAAATGCTGACTGGTGCAGCCACTGTGGAAAACAGTTTGGAGATTCCTCAGAAAATTAAAAATTGAACTGCCTTTTGACCCAGCTATCCCACTTATAGGAATATACTCTAAGAACACCACAGCACTGTTCGAAAAGAAGAAATGCACCCCTATGTTCGTGGCAGCATTGTTCACAATAGCGAAGATCTGGAACCAGCCCAAGTGTCCGTCAGAAGACGAGTGGATTAAAAAGCGATGGTACATATATACTATGGAATACTACTCAGCCATAAGAAATTATGACATCGGATCATTTATAACAAAATGGATGTACCTTGATAACATTATACGGAGTGAAATAAGTAAATCAGAAAAAGAGAAAAACTGGGAATAGCATGATATCATACATAGGTGGGACATAAAAGTGAGAATATGAGACATGGACAAGAGAGTGGTGGTTACGGGATAGGGGGAGGGAGGGAAGAGTGGGATAGTGAGAAGGGGAGGGACACAGGGAAAACCAGATAGAAGGTGACAGAGGACAATTTGACTTTTGGTGATGGGTATGCAACACAATTGAATGATAAGATAACCTGGAGATGTTTTCATTGTACATATGTACCCTGATTTATTGGTGTCACCCCATTAGAATTAACAATAATAAAATATATATATATATTAAAAAAATAGAGAACTCTTAAAAAAAAAAACAAAAAAAACTCCAACTTCGAACAAACAAAAGTCCACAGGTGATTTTACCAAACATTCAAAGAATTAACACCGATTCTTCTCAAATTATTCCAAAAAAATCCATAGGAGGGAAAACTTCAAAGTTCATTTTATGAGGCCAGCATTATCCTATTCCAAAACCAGATAAGGACACTACAAAGAAAGAAAATTTCAGGCCAATATCCCTGATGAACATAGATGCTAACATACTTAAAATATTAGCAAACTGGACCCAGGAATACATTGTGTCCGTAAAATCACACTGTCAAAAGTGCACCATGACTTTACAGACACACTGTATATTACAAAGGATCAAGTGGGATTTATTCCAGGGATTCAAGGTTGGTAGAATGTCCTCAAATCAATAAATATGATACACTATATTAACATACTGAACAATAAAAACCACTTGATCATATCAATAGATACAGAAAAGGCATTTGTTAAAATCCAGCACCATTTATGTTAAAAACTCTCAGCAAAGTGGGAATTGGGTACATACCTCAACATAAAAAAGGCCATATATGACAAACCCACAGCCAACATTACACTCAATGGGCAAAAACAGTAAGTGTTTCCCTTAAGATCAGGAACAAGACAGGGATGTTTGCTATCATAGGTCACACTCACTGTAGTACTAGAAGGCTTAGCCACAGCAATCACACAAGGAGAAGAAATAAAAGGTATTCAAATTGGAAAGGAAAAAGTAAAATTGTCATTATTTGCAGATGATATGATACTGTATACAGAGAACCCTTAAGATTCCACCATAAGACTACTAAAACTTATAAATTAATTCAGCCAAGTAGTAGGATACAAAATAAATATCCAGAAATCAGTTGCATTTTTATATACCAATAATGATCTATCAGAAAGGAAGACCAAGAAAACAGTACATTCACACTTGCTTCAAAAAGAATAAAATACCTAGGAATAAACTTAACCAAGGATGTAAAAGACCTTTACTCAGAAAATTATAACACTGAATGAAGAAAGAAATCAAAGAAGATACAAACAGTGGAAGATACAAACCATGCTCATGGATAGGAAGAATTAACATCATTAAAATGTCCATAATACCCAATTCAATCTATAGGTTCAATGTAATTTCTATCAAGATGTTGATTCCTATCATATTTCACAGAACTAGAACAAATATTCCAAAAATGTATATGGGGCTAAAAAACTCAGTCACAGCAATTTTGAGAGAGAACAATGTTGGAAGAATCATGCTGGGCTATAGTAATCAAAACAGCATGGTTTGACTGGGGGAGGAGACAATATGGCATACAGAGATGTGTTGTTGAATTGGGCACCTGAAACCTGTATAACTATGTTAACTATTGTACCCTAATAAATTCAATATAAAACCCCATAAAGTGACTTATGTGACTTCTGAAGAAAAAAGGTTACAGCAAAAGTTACCTGACTTAAAACACTAGTTCTTAACCAATAAGAGTACACAGGTTTTAGGTGAACATCTCTATACCATTTGAATTGCTGATTGCTTACTCTTATTGATCAATGTCACCCCATTAAATTTGATTTCAAAATAAAAAAAATAAAATTACTAAAAATACAAAAATAGCTAATTCTTAAATCTAATTTCTTCAGAATGTCTAAGATTGAATCTTATAAGTAAATGCCTTATTAAACTAATTTTTTCTTTTCAAAGACACTGAATAACCAGACTTTCTATAGCTTTCCAGGGGTGGAAGAGGCAATAATTACTGGTCATTCTCTATGGACAGACTGTGGTTTGGGGCCTCATGGTGATATGTCTGCCTTCTCTGGAGAAATATCCTCATGCTGATAGAAAGGTTAAGAGGAATAATAAAGTTTGGATGAAATAGTATTACTACACTCAATTTTATTTCCCCATTAGAACTAAGATAAAAGTAGAGAATTTCTGTCTTTCCTTTATTAAGGAAATGAAAATATTTCATATTTTATAGCAAAATAATATTGGAAATACTTTATTTAAAGGTGTGCTAAAGACCTTCAAATATCACAAACCAAAATATATAATGTGTTTTGCATGTGTATGCACTTCCACATGCATCCTAACTGGGGTCCACCCGGAAACCCCAATCTGTGGTCAATGCTCTGCCCATCTGGGGCCATGCTGTGCACAACAGAGATATTTTATTTTAGCACCTGAGGCAGAGGCTCGATGGAGCCATCCTCAGCACCTGGGGCCAACATGCTCAAATAAATTGAGCCATGGTTGCGGGAGGGAACAAAAGAGAAAGAGAGAGAGAGAGAGAGAGAGAGAGAGGTGGAGGGGCGGAGAAGCAGATGGTTACTTCTCCCGTGTGCCCTACTGGGAATCGAACCCAGGATATCCACATGCCTGGCCAATGCTTTACCACTGAGCTAACTGGCCAGGGCTGAAAAAGGTCTTGAAATGATAGTGGTGATGGATGCACAGCATTGTGAATGTAATAAACTGAATTATATACTTTTAAATGGTTTAAATGGTAACTTCTATGTAAACTATATTTTAACATACACACATATGTAAACACACAAAGATTTTAAAATGCCCAATGTTTTCTACTCAGACTTCCCATTGTAGAATATTGACTAGTGGAGATTATCTAAAAGCATCAAGATGTAAGGATGATGACTCATCTTTCTTGTGAGTAGACTATATTTCACTCTTTCTTTTGAATTTAACATCTGATAAAGATTTAAAAAAATACATGAAGTAGCCCTATGTGTACTAGTGAGGTAAGAGGGCTTATTAAAAAGTCACTGTATACATGTCCATTGCATAACAGTTGATGTTGGGGTTGGCCACTACAACTATTGTGTAGTCAGTCCTTCAAAATAAAAGTGTGATTGTGATCCTAGACTCTGATCTTAACAGGCAAAGGATTACCCTACTAGCAGATTACCCAGCAACTTGGGCTATAAAACCAAGTAACTACTCATTGGCCTAAGATTGCAAATATCAAAAATATCAAGGCCCTTATTCATAAATACTAGATTGCTTTCATGTATAACAGTGGTTCTTAACCTGGGTTCTATCGAACTCTAGGGGTTCGATGAGTCAGTCTCAGGGGTTCGGAGAAGCCTCTGCCGCGGAGGCCAGAATAAAGTAATACCGTAATTTGTTGTGAGTTCATGCACTTTGTTGGTTTTGTTCTTTGAGCAAGGTGATGTTCATGCACGGCTCATTTTGTGCACCAGTAAAAAAACATATACCTATGTCTTGATCTTGAAAAATAAAACCATATTTTATTTATCACTAAAGAAGGGTTCGGTGAATGCGCATATGAAACTGGTGGGTTCGGTACCTCAAAAAAGGTTAAGAACCACTGATGTATAATTTAGCACATCAACTAAAAGTCAGAAAGTTGAGCTTTCCCGAAAAAACTTTATTTTTCCTATATATCTTCATTAAAATTAAAATATACTGCTCACAAATATTAGGGAATATTTCAAAATAAATATGAAGCTATAAAATATCCCCTAATGTTTGTGAGTAGTATAAATTGGAGCCTGACCAGGCAGTGGTACAGTGGATAGAGTGTTGGCCTGGGACACTGAGGATTCAAGTTTGAAACCACGAGGTCGCCGGTTTGAACGACCTTCTTTAATATCTTAGTATAGAAAGCATCATTTGAGAAACTGTTTCTTTCACTCCACTCAGTGTAGAATCTGTAGTGGGCGCTCCTCTATCCTTTGTTTGCATTTTCGTTACTTTTATTTCTGACACCAAATATGTGATGACTTTCCTAACACCAAGCAATTCTTGAATTCTGTGACACCAACTGGCTATCCAAACACGCAATTCAATTCCGACAGCAACTCCTGAAGTAGCAAACTGGGGAGTTCACAGACCCACCACCCGGTTCAGCGATTCTTTAGAAGGTCTCACGAGAGTCAGCACACTATACAGTACTTACTACTGCAGGATATTGTAAAGGACAGAAATGAACAGACAGCAGCAGAGATGCCTGGAGGAGAGGCAGATAGATGGTTTGTGCATGAGGGGTCAGAGTGCAGCACCTCCTGATGTGAGGGTGTACTCACCGCATGGGAAACCCTACTAACCCTGTTAAGCAGGGCTTTTCCTGAGGCTTCATTAGGGAGACATAGTCGAATAAATCCCTGGCCATTGGTAATTGAGTTCAATCTGCAGATTCTCTTCCCTCCCAGGAGTAGGGAGGTGCTAGGTGTTGTGTGTCCTAACTCTCTAACCATGCACTTGTTTTTTCTAGAGACCAGCCCCCAACCTGGAGCTGTTTGTCTCCCTCCCCGCTTCTGTCCCTCCCACCCTGCATACTAAAGACAGTAAATTCCAAGGGTTCTAGGAGCTCTAGGCCAAGGACCTGGGACAAAAAACAATTTTTTTTGGTTATACCACAGATATCTCTTGGAGTTTTATTATTTGTACTGATTGTTTATTCGTTCTTGTATTCAAGTAAAGTAATATTTTTAGTCATACTTAAAGATTTCACATGTGAAATATTTTCCTATCTTAGCCCTAGCCCTCAAATAATGTCATGAAAACAGTTTTATTTCTTAAGGGGAAAGATTTTAAACAGTTGACTTTGGTAACGTGAGTGTGGGTAGATGATTGATGACTGCTCAATTTGTCCATTAGGAGTTTTCAGGATATCACATCAAGAGGGAGTCTGAGGGAATGATGAAATGATTATTTATATAGAGGTCTCTACTTTCTTGTTTTGGCAAGTTTAGAAGTTAGGACTGGTCCTGAGGGAGCTGAATTTTGTAAAGTTAATTACCTCCCTGCTGCCAGTAGTGATTTATTTCTGTGCAGTTAGATCAGCTAATCCTCTGGAAACAAGGACAGAATGACTGTGCGGCAGTTACCTATCACTAGCAGGCTCGCAGGTGTCCCTCGGCACAGTGTGAGTATCACTAGAACTTCTTTTTGAAATTTGAACAAAAAGACCTTCTCAACTTTCTAAAGGTTTTTTGATACATATATGAGAGAAGTCCTAAAGAACATTTGGTATATAGAGAACATAATAGAATAACGATTTTTTAAAAGAGAGGCTAAGTTTATGCTTAGTGACTGAGACTAGAGTTCATCCTCCTATTCTTATAGTCCAAGAAGTAAAGAAATTACTAGTCTCCCACAGGCTGAGACCTTAGTGAGTGCCATCCATAAATACATATGTGTACATGTATATCTGTTATGTATGTGTGTATGTATATACATAGATGTTTACATATCTACATATAAACACACATATATTCTCAAAAACTTCTGTATTGGGGTTGAAGTTATTCCTCCTGATCATAATTCTCCAGTGCTTACTATGAGATGTGGTTTTAATAGTGATAAAATATGAAATTTATTAAACTATGTAAATACTATAGTAGATGGTTCCTGTATTTTGTTAAATCATTCCATCACAGGACCAAAATATATGCCTGGTTCATAACCTGGTCATGTATTGTACTGGTATTATAAAGTTAATATAGTATTCTGAGATTCAGGGTACGAGATGGTTCTCCAGTTCATTGTTTTTTTGTTTCTGAGAGAGAGAGGGACAGACAGATAGGAAGGGCAAGAGATGAGAAGCATCACCTCATAGTTGCAATACCTTAGTTATTCATTGATTGCTTTCTCATATATCCCTGACCAGGGGACTCCAGCCAAGCCAGTGACCCCTTGCTCAAGCCAGCAACCTTGGGCTTCAGGCCAGCGACCTTTGGGCTCTCACCAGTGACCATGGGGTCATGTCTATGATCCTACACTGCTGAGCACATTAAGTATTTTTCTTTTTAAATATTCATGCATGAAAAAACAAAAGCCAAAAACAAGACCTTTGATTAGGAGATCTATCTTTGCCATGTAAGTTTGAAGAAAAATTACACCTCCATCTGTTATTCTAGGGCAGTGATGGGCAATCTTTTGAACTTGGTGTGTCAAAATTCACCAAAAAACCAAGCATAACTCGAGTGGTGTGTCACTTCGAGAAAAACGGCCTAACGGAAGTCCCAGAGCTAGATGCTCTGTGCCGGAGTTCTGTTGTTTTGGCCTACAGACTTCTGGCACAGAGTGTCTACACTACAGCAAATGTTTTATCCCCGGCTACTGCACCTGGCCGTGCAGGAGCTAAGGATGAAATGTCGTTCTTGGCATGTGGCCCTATGCTTCTCTGGTATGTGGCTGCATGAGGCTGCGTGTCATCGAAATGGCTACGCATGTCAGAGCTGACACGCGTGTCATAGGTTCGCCATCACGGTTCTAGGGTATTGTTCTCTCAGGACCTGGAAGACATGTACTCAAAGCTGATCACGTGCTGATGCTTTTCACTTTGGGGGAAGGTAGCAAAGTTAGTAGTTAAAAAACAGAAGAAAGAAAGGATAGAAAAACAGAAAGCAAGAAAATAATATAACAATAATTTGCTTAACTTATGTGTGCTCAAATACAATCTTAAATATATCACAAAAAAGAGTTAAATTTTAACAATGCTAACTTTGCATAAGTTGATGCCTAAATTGATGACTCAATCTTGGACCTTACTGTATTTAAATATACACACATACTGTTTGTTCACAAAGTATTAGGATTTGGAAGAGCCTGATCGATGTACCCGATAGTTTCATTGGACGTCCAAATGCACAGTTAGTGCAGGCCCTGTGCTCTGGCTGTGGGGCTGGCTCACCTGAATCACACACAGTGGCAATGTCACCTGTCGTTTCACTGGCAGAGACGGCCATGACAGGGCTTTTGTGTCCTGCCAGACTTTGTATGTAGCACAACCTGAAAGACCAAAAACATAAATTTGCACATGACCACTAAACAAAATTATATTCTCTTATTTGTATAATTCTTTTCTTTAGTATATGTATCTATTATTCGTAAGGCATTCCTAACTGTATTCTTATCTGAACTTTTGATTTCAATAAGAGTATAAAGGTAGAGTTTGTATTTCATGCTTAAAATTATTATGATGTAAAGATACTCTTTGTGCCTGTGTCCTACAAAGAAAAGGAGTTAAGTCAGCTGTGTTGGATCTGGATACCCTTGGTACCTGTTTAAGTCCCATATGATGCAGGTCCCATCTCTGCTCACACTTATCATGATGCTGTATGGTTTGCAGACGAACAAGCTGGTGACCTCCTCTGTGTGCCCATAGAGATGTACCTGAGACTCCATCTCTAGCTCTGAGGGCTGAAATTCAAAATTAAGTAAAGCATTAGATAAAAATCAATGACAGGGAGGAGCAAGATGGCGATGGAGTAGGGAAATGTACCAACTTCCACCTCCCAGAATGAAAGTGGATTATAACTCAATTTTACGAACCATCATCTGGATAAACCAACTTTGAACTAAACTAAGTGGACTCTTCAACTAAGGAACACAGAAGAAGCCACATTGAGACTAGTAGGAATAGCGAAAACGCGAAGAGGGCTGCCCAGCTCCCCGGAGCGAACTGCAGCACGGAGAGACCCACGTGGTGGGAAGAGAGTTTGGCGGGGAGGGAGGGACCTGGGTCCCAGGAACAAAGCCCCAGCCTGCAGTTCCAGAGCCTACAAGAGGCGTTTGGACAGTATTGAGCTGTGAAAAAAGTGAGGATACTGTTTGTGAGAAAGAGACAGTTTTCTCAGACCCAAGATTCTTTAAGGGACAGCGCAGAAAACCTCTATCAGCCACTCACCCGGGGCTCTGGGGAATGGGGTAAGAGGAGAGGACCAGAGCAGCGGGGAGAGAGAGTAAACTGGAAGCCACAGGGAGAAACACTCTGAGGGACAGCCACCCTAACCCCTGGGCTAAGTCACTTCCCTAATCAAAAACGAATATTTCCCCTGGAACTAGCAATACCAGCAAACGGAGACAGGACACCAGCCAATCAAACTCTCCTGCGGCAATTAGAACAGAGCTGCTTAGATGGAGGGAGCTTCCAGGTCTACAGTATGAAGTGTTAGGGTCTGAGCTGCACGGTCCCTTCACACTCTGCTGAGGGTTGCTAGAGGGACGGTGGCGGGGGGATGCTGAAAAGCAGTTCTGTCGGCAGGGGCGGAGACCCAGCCGGTGTGAACTTGGTCTAGCCAAGCAGGGGTAGAAGGGATGCGCGAAAGTGGTCCGGCAGCTGCGGGCCGCCTGTAGCCCCAACTGCGGAAGAAAAGCGGGAGGCCAGGAACAGGCAGAGATCTGCTCTGCAACCCTGCGCAAGCTGGCCCTGACCGTGGGGACGGGGCTAGGACCAGAAACGGGTGGAGGCTCGCGGTTGAGCTCATGCCAGCAGCCCTAACCGGCCCAAGAAACTATGGTTTGACATCCTGGGTGCGCAAGTTGGCTCTGAACGTGGGGGCAGGGCTAGAGCCGCAGATGAGTGGAAGCTCGCAGCTGAGCGCACGCCAGAAGCCACGCCTGGCCCAATAAACCGTGATTTGTGATCCTGCGCAGGAGGGCCCTGACCTCAAGGGCGGGACTAAAGCTCCGGACCAGCAAAGGCTCACAGCTGAGAGCACATCAGCAGCCCCGTCCAACCCGAGAAACAGTGGCGAGCAGGCTCTGACCGCAGGGACTGGTCGGAAGCCCGGACACAGACTGGGTTCGCAGCTGAGCAAAGGTGCTCACCTCTATCCTTGGTCCTGAGGCTTCTGGCTTGAGTGACAGACCCTCCCGCGGAGGAGAGGCGGAAATCACAGCAACAGCCGCAGTGGGCCAGCGCTGGCAACGCTGATACTGAACTGCCCTAGGAAGCAGCAGAGGGGATGGGGGGCCAGCAGACAGGCCACACCTAGAGAACACAAAGGCAACACCTACAGACTCCAGTGGCCACAACCTTCTTATACACACACAAAATGGGCAGGCAGAGAAATGTAACAAAATGAATCATGAGAAATCCCCAGAGAAGGACCTGAATGAACCATATATAACCAAATTACCAGATGCAGAATTTAGAATGATAGTTAGGATGTTCAAAGAAATTAGAGCAACAATGGATAGTCACTATGCCCACCTAAATAGAGAGATAACAAGTATAAAAAACGAAATTGAAATAATAAAAAGGAATCTGACAAAAATGACAAATACAGTATCAGAACTGAAGACCACAATAGAAGGAATTAAAAGCAGGATGGATGACGCTGAGGATCGAATCAGCGAGTTAGAGGACACAATAAACAAACAGAAGCAGAGCAGAAAAAGTAAAAGAAACTCAAAAAATGAAAGGAAACTCTAAGGGAGCTCTGTGACAACATGAAGAGAAACAACATTTGCATCATAGGGGTCCCTGAAAAAGAGGAGAGAGAACAAGAAATAAAAACTTTGTTCAATCAAATCATAGCTGAAACTTCCCTAAATTAAGGCTAGGAAACATTCCACACGTTCAAGAAGCACACAGAACTCTATTAAAGAGAAACCCAAAAAAATCTACACCAAGACACATCATAGTTAAAATACCAAAGCTAAGAAATAAAGAGAAAATTTTAAAAGCTGCTAGAGAAAAAAAGGCTATGACCTACAAAGGAGCCCCCATTAGGATGACATCAGGCTTCTCAACAGAAACACTTGAGGCCAAAAGGGAATGGAAAGATATATTCAAAGTAATGTAGAACAAGAACCTACAACAAAGACTACTCTATCCAGCAAGGCTAACGTTTAAAATTGAAGGAGAAATAAAAAGCTTCCCAGAAAAAGAAAACCTCAGGGAATTCATTAAAACCAATCCAATTCTGCAGCAGATGCTAAGGGGCCTGTTGTGAACAGTTGAAAAAGGGAAATGAATATAGCAAAAGAAGAATACAGCTTTAAAGAATAAAATGGCAATAAACAACTACATATCAATAATAACCTTAAATGTAAATGGATTAAATGGTCCAATCAAAAGACATAGGGTAGCTGCGTGGATAAAGAAATAGGACCTATACATATGCTGTCTACAACAGACACATCTTAAAACAAAAGATGCAAATAGACTGAAGGTAAAAGGGTGGAAAAAAATATTTCATGCAAATGGAAATGAAAGAAAGCCGGCGTAGCAATACTTATATCTGACAAAATGGACTTTAAAACAAAGGCTGTAATAAGAGATAAAGAAGGACACTACATAATGATAAAGGGAACAATTCAACAGGAAGATATAACTATTATAATTATCTACGCACCAAATATAGGAGCCCCGACATACATAAAGCAGACTTTGATGGATATAAAGGGCGAGATTAACAGCAATACAATAATAGTAGGGGATTCCAATACCCCACTAACAACACTGGATAGATCCTCAAGAAAGAAAACTAATAAAGAAACAGAAGACTTAAAGGATACACTAGATCAACTTGATTTAATAGGTATCTTCAGAACTTTTCACCCTAAAGCAGTAGAATATACATACTTCTCAAGCGCTCATGGTACATTTTCTAGGATAGACCACATGTTAGGACACATAAATGGTCTCAATAAATTTAAGAAGATTGAAATTATATCAAGCATTTTCTGATCACAATGCCATGAAACTAGTAATTAACAACAAAAGAAAAACTGAAAAATACTCAAACACTTGGAAACTATATAGCAGGTTTTTAAATAATGAATGGATTAACAATGAGATCAAAGAAGAAATAAAAAATTTCTAGAAATGAATTATAATGAGCATACATCAACTCAAAATTTATGGGACACAGCAAAAGCAATAGTGAGAGGGAAGTTCATTGCACTACAGACATACCAAAAGAAGCTAGAAAAAGCTCAAATAAGCAACCTGACCCTGCATTTTAAAGAACTAGAAAAACAACAGCAAATAAAGCCCAGGACCAGTAGAAGGAAATAAATAATAAAGATCAGAGCAGAAATAAATGACATAGAGGCTAAGGAAACAATACAGAGGATCAATGAAACCAGGCGCTGGTTCTTTGAAAAGGTAAACAAGATTGATGAACCTTTAACTAGACTCACCAAGAAAAAAAGAGAGAGGACTCAAATAAATAAAATTAGAAATGACAGTGGAGAAATAACAACTGACACAACAGAAATACAAAGCATTGTAAGAAAATACTATGAAGAACTCTATGCCCCAAAATTAGACAACCTAGGTGAAATGGACAAATTTCTTGAATCATATAATCTTCCAAAAATCAATCTGGAAGAATCAGAACACCTAAACAGACCAATTTCAACAAATGAGATCAAAACAGTTATAAAAAACCTCCCCAAAAAGAAAAGTCCTGGGCATGATGGCTTCACAAGTAAATTCTACCAAAAATTCAAAGAAGAACTAACTCCTATCCTCCTCAAGCTATTTCAAAAATTCAAGAGGAAGAAAGACTTCCAAACTCCTTTTATGTGGCAAGCATAATTCTGATCCCAAAACCGGGCAAAGACAACACAAAGAAAGAAAATTATAGGCCTATATCCCTGATGAATTTAGACGCTAAAATTGTCAACAAATTATTAGCCAACTGGATCCAGCAATATATGAAAAAAAATCATAAACCATGATCAAGTGGGATTAATTCTGGAGAGGCAAGGCTGGTTTAATTTTCGCAAATCAATCAATGTGATTCATCACATAAACAAAAGGAAGGACAAAGAACACATGATAATTTCAATAGATGCCGAAAAGGCATTTGATAAAATTCAGTACCCATTCATGCTCAATACTCTCAGTAAAGTGGGAATACAGGACACATTCCTTAACATGATAAAGGCCATCTACAACAAACGCACAGCAAACATCATACTAAATAGGCAAAAATTAAAAGCAATCCCCTTAAGATCAGGAACCAGGTAAGGATGCCCCCCTTTTACCACTCTTATTCAACATAGTTCTGAAGTCTTAGCTACAGCAATCAGACAAGAAGAAGAAATAAAAGGCATCCAAATTGGAAAAGAAGAAGTAAAACTGTCATTATTTGCAGATGATATAATATTGTATATAGAAAACCCTAAAGTTTCAGTCAAAAAACTACTGGACCTGATAAATGAATTCAGCAAGATGGCAGGATATAAAATTAATACTCAGAAATCAGAGGCATTTTTATATATCTACAATGAACTGTCAGGAAAAGAAATTAGGGAAACAATCCCCTTCACTATTAGAGCCAAAAAAAATAAAGTACCTAGGAGTAAATTTAACCAAGGAGGTTAAGAACTTGTACTCGGAAAATTATAAAACATTGATAAAAGAAATTAAGGAAGATATAAACAAGTGGAAGCATATACCGTGCTCATGGCTAGGAAGAATAAACATTATTAAAATGTCTATATTACCCAAAGCAATTTATAAATTCAATGCAATACCAATTAAAATACCAATGACATACTTCAAAGATATAGAACACATATTCCAAAAATTTATACAGAACCAAAAAAGAACACGAATAGCCTCAGCAATCTTAAAAAGAAAAAATAAAGCAGGAGGTATCACTCTTCCGGATATCAAAGTTTACTACAAGGCCATTATACTCAAGACAGCCTGTACTGGCATAGGAACAGGCACATAGATCAATGCAACAGAACAGAGAACCCAGAATTAAACCCACACCTTTATGGACAACTGATATTTGACAAAGGAGGAAAGAGCATACAATGGACAGCCTCTTTAACAAATGGTGTTAGGAAAATTGGACATCTACCTACAAAAAAATGAAACTAGACCATCAACTTACACCATTCACAAAAACAAACTCAAAATGGATAAAAGACTTAAATGTAAGCCGTGAAACCATAAGCATCTTAGAAGAAAACGTAGGCAGCAAGCTCTCTGACATCTGTAGCAGCAATATATTTGCCGATTTATCTCCACGGGCAAATGAAATAAAAGGCAAGATAAACAAATGGGACTATATCAAACAAAAAAGTTTTTGCACAGCAAAAGACAATAAGAACAGAATAAAAAGACAAACCACACAATGGGAGAACATATTCGACAACACGTCTGATAAGGGGTTAATAACCAAAATTTATAAAGAACTTATAAATACAACACCAGGAAGACAAAGAATCCAATTAAAAATGGGCTAAAGAAATGAATAGAAATTTCTACAAAGAGGACATACAGATGGCCAATAGGCATATGAAAAAATGCTCAACATCACTAATCATTAGAGAAATGCAAATTAAAACCACAATGAGATATCTCCTCACACCAGTAAGAATGGTGCTCATCTGCAAAACAACACAGAACAAGTGCTGGCTAGGATGTGGAGAAAAGGGAACCCTCCTGCACTGCTGGTGGGAATGCAGACTGGTACAGCCACTGTGGAAAACAGTTTGGAGATTCCTCAGAAAATTAATAATCGAACTGCCTTTTGACCCAGCTATCCCACTTTTAGGAATACACCCTAAGAACACCATAGCACTGTTCAAAAAGGAGAAATGCGCCCTCATGTTCGCGGCAGCATTGTTCACAATAGCGAAGATCTGGAAACAGCCCAAGTGTCCGTCAGAGGACAAGTGGATTAAAAAGCTATAGTACATATATACTATGGAATACTACTCAGCCATAAGAAATGATGACATCGGATCGTTTACAACAAAATGGATGGACCTTGATAACATTATACCAAGTGAAATAAGTAAAACAGAAAATAACTGAGAACAGCATGATTTCATACATATGTGGGACATAAAAGTGAGACTATGAGACATGGACAAGAGTGTGGTGGTTATGGGGTGGGGGAGGGAGGAGAGGTTGGGATAGGGAGGACGGGAGGGGCACAGGGAAAACCAGATAGAAGGTGACAGAGGACACTCTGACTTTGGGTGATGGGTATGCAACATAATTGAATGATAAGATAACCTGGAGATGTTTTCTTTGAACATATGTACCGTGATTTATTGGTGTCACCTCATTAAAATTAATAAAAAATTTTAAAAAAATTAATAAAATTAAAAGCCAATGACAAAAGTTATCCTAGTATTTATCTAAAAAATGAAAACATCCAAAGTGACTCAAATATAAGCAAGCATTTCATTTCTCAATCAACTTCAGTCCTCCCTCCCTCCCTCCCTCCCTTCTTTTTTTTTGAGAAAGAGAGAGACAGGAAGGGAGAGAGATGAGAAGCATCAACTTGTAGTTGCTTTACTTTAGTTGTTCTTGATTGCTTCTTATATGCGCCTTGCTTGGGGTTCAAGCCAAGCCAGTGATCCCTTCCTCAAGCCAGTGACCTTGGGCTTCAAGTAGCGACCTTGGGGCTTCAAGCTAGCAACCTTTGGGCTCAAGCCAGAGACCTTGGGATCATGTTGATGAACACAAGCTCAAGCCAGCAATCCTGCGCTCAAACTGGCAATTTTGGGGTTTTGAACCTGGGAGCTCAGTGTCTCAGGTCAACGCTCTATCCACTGTGCCACCACAGGTCAGGCATCAATTTTTTCTAAACAGTAAAACTAAAGATTAAAAAAACATTTTCATTGCTTATAATTTCAACTATATAATATGCTTTTTATTTTTGTCTGTTCTGCTTCAATCTTTCTGCAATACATGTTTTTATTTTCTTTTTATTTATTTATTTTTGAGAGTAGACACAGAGTAAGAGAGAGAGAGAGAGAGAAAGGGAGGAGGAGCTGGAAGCATCAACTCCCATATATGCCTTGACCAGACTAGTGCAGGGTTTTGAACTGGCGACCTCAGTGTTCCCAGGTCAACGCTTTATCCACTGCGCCACCACAGGTCAGGCAATACATGTTTTTTTATAGTTGTAACTAAAAGGTTGAAACCGTGGAACTAACCAAAAACACGAGGCTAGTGTGTTCCAAAAGGAAAATTTATTTACAAAGCCTGGATGCAGGTGGCCGAGACAGACCAAGCTGTGTCAATGACCAGGGAGTGAGGGAGTAGGATATATATAAGTTAGTGAGGGGTCTTGGGAAAAGCCTGGCCAATGTCACTGCTTCTATCGGTATAAGGTAATATATTTTCGTATGTAGATTAGAGTAGTGCCACAGCTTCTCTGAATTGTTTGTCTCCCAGCTCAATTGTCTACAGGGGTCCTGGGCTAGTTCAAAATTGAGGGCCCAGCCAGCTGGGCCAGCCTAAGCTTCAAGCAAGCCAGTCCCCCCTCCTCCCACAAGTCTGCACTGCCCTCAGAATGGGAGGGTGGGCTGACCTATCAGAAGGCAGTCTCTGGGACTGTGGCTAGGCTTTTACAAACAAGGATTGTGATTTAAACTCTCCTAATTGACTCCAGTGTAAGCTTTCCCTAACATGTCTGCAAAGATAAACTTTTTGCTACATTTCAAAGTGAAGGCCAGGAAGCCATTAAGTGAGAAAATAGCAAGCCAATTAATTACAACCTCACTGTGGGAAATGAAAATGCTCTGTTTTGAGCCTTGGCGAAAAGTTGGGTGAGGGGAATTTGAGTTTTAAGGGGGGCTCTGGATTTAAAGGTGCCCTGAACCCAAACCTAACAGTAACAATTGCCATACAAAGAATTTTCTATTTTTTATTTTACATATTCTCCAATAAGCATTTTTCACTTTTGACACTGTCTTCAAAATAATTTTTAATAGTGTTATGATATTCTATGCAGTTAGTATATACTATAATTTACTTGAGCATCCTTCATTGATAAAGTTACATTGTTTTTAATTTTAAAAAATTATAGATGCCATAATTAAATTCTTCATGCATACGAGTTTTACTTCTCTGAATTATTTATTTAGAATAAATTTCCAGAATCCTATTTGTGGGTCAGTGATAGTAATAATTTTATAGTTCTTGATGGCATTGCACCAATTTATGATGTCACCAATGGTGATATCACTAACAACATCATTACTTTTCAATAGTTATGGACTGATTTTCTAAACCAAAGGTTGCAACTTATGTTCCAAAATCCACACTGGCTCACAGATGCCAGATATCGGTACAAGGTTTCGCACCTGTTTTCATCAGGTCAGCTGTTTAACATCACAGTACTTCCACTTCAAAGAACATACAAAAGTAGAAATTATAATTAAAAGCTATGTACTGACCACTCAGCTAAGCTAATCCTAACATTTTATATGTCCGTCCATTTTTAAATAAAGAAAACATTAAACATTACATCATGCGCACTCCACATCCTTTTTCCTCCTGTCAGAAGTGCACTATCCTCAGTTTTGTACTTATGTTTCCCAGACATGTAAAACATGTTGTACTGCATGCTACTGTAACCATAACAACACACTGTACTGTTTGTCATGTTGGTAAACTTCATATGTGGTATTATTCTTTTTTTTTTTTACAGGGATAGAGAGAGAGTCAGAGAGAGGGATAGATAGGGACAGACAGACAGGAACGGAGAGAGGTGAGAAGCATCAATCATTAGTTTTTCGTTGCCGTTGCAACACCTTAGTTGTTCACTGATTGCTTTCTCACATGTGCCTTGACCGCGGGCCTTCAGCAGACAGAGCCACCCTTTGCTAGAGCCAGCGACCTTGGGTCCAAGCTGATGAGCTTTTTTACTCAAGCCAGATGGGCCCGCGCTCAAGCTGGCGACCTCAGGGTCATGAACCTGGGTCCTTCCGCATCCCAGTCCAACGCTCTATCCACTGCGCCACTGCCTGGTCAGGCTGTGGTATTATTCTTTACCTATCTTCTGCATCTTGCTTTTTTCTTTTTTTTTTTTTTTTTTTTTTTTTTTTGTGGCAGAGACAGAATCAGAGAGAGGGACAGATAGGGACAGGCAGGAAGGGATAGAGATGAGAAGCATCAATTCTTCATTGCGCTCCTTAGTTGTTCATTGATTAATTTCTCATATGTGCCTTGACTGGGGACTACAGCCAACCGAGTGACCCCTTGCTCGAGCCAGCAACCTTAGTCTCTAGTTGGTGAGCCTTGCTCACACCAGATGAGCCCGCGCTCAAGCTGGCAACCTTGGGGTCTCGAACCTGGGTCCTCCACATCCCAGTCCAATGCTCTATCCACTGTGCCACCACTTCGTCAGGCTGTGTCTTGCCTTTTTGTTCACCATTGTTTCTGAAACATATTTGTGTGGATATATTAGTGCAGCACATCCATTTTAAGTGCTAGGTAGTCCACTGTGTTATTCATTTAAAAATACATATTTTACACTTAAAGAGTCAAATGGAAAGGCAATTCCAGCTCACATTCTTCCTAGGAACAACTGGTTTAGCTATGTAGTAGCTGCTTTTACTTAGCGAGTGCAAGTGACCCTCCACCGAACACAGTCAAAGTGATCAGACGGGCTTTTCATGAGGGTAGGAGTTCTAGGCCTGGGCCCCTCTTTGCTTTTCTCTGTCTGCAACCCTCCACATGGGCCAGGAGTCCAAGGGACATGAGGATGTGCCCAGAGCTCTTTCAGATCATGCATCTAGGTACCCAGGACCAAGGAATTCCCTGGCCAAAAGGCCTGATTCCCTTCCTTCCCTGCTTGAGCTCTACAACCCTTGACTTTGAACTTACCTCTCACTGTAAATCTTTAAAGATTTTCCAAGTTTCAAATGGCAATCAAGGTTTTTTTATAATTGTATTTTTCTCATTATAACCAACTTTTTCAATATTTATTTCCCTATCTGTAAATATGTATGCCTTCTTTGGTGTATTTGTTACTACACTAAAATAAGTATTTGGGTCCTGGCTGGTTGGCTCAGTGGATAGAGCGTCAGCCTGGCATACTGATGTCCTGGGTTCAATCCCTGGTCAGGGCACACGTGAGAAATGATTATCTGCTTCTCTTCCCCTTCTTTCTCTCTTCCCATCTTTCAGCCAGTGGCTCAAAAGGTCTGAGTGTCGGCCTCAAGCATTGAGGATAGCAAGGTTGATTTGAGCACTGGCCCCAGACAGGGTTGCTGAGTGGATCCCAGTTGGGGCACATGTAGGAGTCTATCTCCCCTCCTATCACTTAAGAAAAAAAATTATTTGTAAGAAGTCCCCTATTTGTAGAATAGAATGGAAGTATCTTGCTTTTGCCAGATGACCTGGGCCACCTCACCCACAGTCCCATCCTGAAGCTCATGGATAACCAAGGAAATTCCACCCCAGGCTGAATTCCATGTAAGAGCTGGTCCTATCTGCTTCAGATTCATCCTTATTCAGGATGTCACCCTTTAGGGACCGGCCCTTGGAGAGGGGCCACATCGGAACACACCAGCTATCTTAGTCCCTGGTGTTGTTTGTTTCTATTCCTCTCATAAGAGGATGTCCAGTACAGTGTCATTTTCTAAGACTGACAAAGGCTCTCAAGGTGAAAGCTCCCACCTGCTTATCTACACCACTGCCTTGAGAGTTCCTTCTAGCTTGTCAGCCCTTTAAGACTTAAAACATTTTTAAAAAATTTATATTTATTTACATATATGTATAGACACTCACATATGGATATAGATACATGTGTGTGCATATTTTTTTAATTCCCTCACCATAAATAATATTGACAAGGTAAACACAACATAGGCCCTTATAGTGATTGTTGATAATTTCATAGATTTTGTAGTTTACAATGATTGTGAGTTGGTGTCAGTACATGGTTGGTTCCCTGGTGGGTCAGGAAATAATTTCAATGGGTAGAACAGGACTTTTCCCTGGCTTGTTTTTGAAATTGTTCCTGGATGATGTGACACTGTTTTAGATAAACTGCACATGCGTTTTCTCTCTCCACCAGTGCAGCGAACAGAAGCACAGGTGCTCACTTATATGAAGGTGATGTGGCCACAGTATATAATTATGAAAAAATGACTCAAGAACAACTGTTTCAGAATCAATTATCACTTTTGAAGACATTCTTCTCTAATATGCAAACGGCTTACAAATAACAATTCCTTATAACAAGTCAACTACTACCTTACAAGACTACCTTGGGAAAATCAACAGAAACTTACAACACTCTAAGTTAGACATGCTTCATGAGCTTGGGAGGGTATATCATAAGATCCCCGTGAAAATATTTTCAAACAATTATTTGGGTCTTATCCTCCATGGCACATGGGGAGTCCACACAGATGAGAGCAAAATACTCGAGAGCCCTGGCATTCAAGGCACAGGGAGAGGGCCCAGTGAACACAAGTATATCCCACTCCTCACAGGTACAAGTCACACCCGCAGTGTTAGGGAGGCCATGATGGTGAGACGGTCCCTGGGAAAAAGCAACAATCATACCTACAAAACTCAAGTAATGTCCCGTCAAGTCCAACGATGTAAAACCACACAGCTCAGATGAAGTTTTGGACATGATTTAAATAGTTACTGTTAATCTTATGTCTCAATTAACTAATATTATTAATACTTAGGAGAAAAAGAAAACCCTTATAAGTAAGCTGAAAAACCTACTTTCAGGTAAGCAATATGAGTCTTCACAAGCCTACAGTAACTTCAAAATTAAAAGAAGCATATGTCTTGCTTGTTCCAAGGATTCCAGTGACACCTCTGACCTGTTGCGGTCAAAGCTATGCTGTATGCAGTTGCTGCTATACTGACAACTTAACTTTTTTAAAAAACCTATACTATAATTTTAATTTAGTGTACAATTAAAATTTCAAATTATAGGGAGAATAAACGGAAGTAAAAAACTAAGAACAAGGCTGTTCAAAGTGTTGCGGAAAGCAAAAGGAAATAAAAAAAAAAAAAGGTGCAACTAGCTTTTAAATTGCTGTCTATGCACGGTGCAGTGGTTTGAATCTATAAGCAGACACCTCGCTGGCAGCGGCAACCAGATCTGTTCAAGAAGAAGGAAAGCTGAAGCGTGACCTCAGGAGCTGAAAGGCAATGACAGCAGCACATATCTGAGGTTAGGCCTTTGGGAGGAAAAGGAAACACCACAGTGAGGACACCCTCCCTGCCCAGATGCCCCAGCACAGAGACCATCCTCAATACACTCGTCCTGCCTCATCTTGACCACCATCCCAGCGTGTTACATGGAAACAACACGTAGAAGTCTTTGCTACCCCAGGTCACCATGCCTTTGTTTCCATGTTGTTGCTTTTGAACTTTCCTCTTTTCTCCTCTTAACGAAATTGTCCTTTAAACTCCAGCTCACGTGTAACTTCTCAGGCTTCCTAACACCTGCTTGGTCCCTCTCCTCTGTGCCCTTCAGACCTGTGCAGAACCCTTCTCAGAGCACACCTTTTTCTGTCCTGCAATAACCTGTGTGTGTCTGTCCCCTGCCAGTGTTACTGCAGTGGCCTCCAACTGGTGTCCTTGCCTCATCTCATACCCCTTTTAAGGTTTCTCCTCGTAGGCTCTACATTGGTCGTCTTAAAGTGCTGACTGGATCACATCACTCTTGCTTAAAACATTTTAATGGTTCCTTTAGCAATGAGACAGACACCATATATGGTCACATTTATACTCTAAGGACCCTGGCAAAGCACCTTAACAAGGTTTTAAAAGCAAACAGACTTGGACAGAAAAGTAAGAGGAACCTAGTGTCACCCTAAGCTAGGAATACAGATTTTACCTAGTGAAATATAATACTGTAATGAAGAAAAGAACACAGAGAAAGTTCTAAATCAGAAGATAATTACTGTGTTACCACCCTAAGCTTGCCAAGTATCCTCAACAGCAACACAGTTGAGTTGAGGAAGGAAGAACATCTTGACCAAGTGGTGATGCAGTGGATCGAGCATCGGACTGGGATGAGGAGGACTCAGGTTTGAAACCCCAAGGTCACCAGCTTGAGTGCGGACTCACCAGCTTGATCGCTGGGTTGCTGGCTTGAGTGTGGGATCATAGACATGACCCCATGGTTGCTGGCTTGAGTAAGGGGTCACTTGCTCTGCTGTAGCCCCCCTGGTCAAGGCACATATGAGAAAGCAATCAGTGAACAACTAAGATGCCACAACAAAGAATTGATGCTTCTTATCTCTCTTCTTCCTGTCTGTCTGTCCTTATCTGTCCCTCTCTCTGACTCTCTGTCACACACACACACACAAAAAGAATAAAAAAGACAACAGTAAATGAAAAGAAGCCTTGCATAACATCTGGTTTTTCTTCACTAGTCTGTTTTAGAATTTCACTCTTACATCCTGGAGATTCACTGAATGGTTAAAAAAATTTCTTCCAGTAAGTGGTAGAAATCAAGATGGGCTATGTGGATTTTACTGTTATTTAATTTACCCAGAGAGGACAGCAGTGTTGACCATTAGGGTTCTAAGCTTCAAATGCTATTGACTCTCAAGGTACATGCCTAAACATTCCGCCGACATGAAGAATACAGGCAAGCAAGCAACAGAATGTGAAAAAGCCCAAATTCCAAACAAGTCGTAACTCAAAATACTGTCTGGGACACCAGAAAATAACAGCTTCATAATTATTTTCAAAACTTTTGTGATCCTTAATTGAAGAGTTAAATATGCGACCTTTTATATTTTAAGAGCTTATGTGAAGAAAAGAGTAAACTATATAAGATTAAAGTACAAAACCTTTAAATGGACTTTATACAAAGTGAATTATACCTCATGAAGGTTCTCTGCTCTTCACCGACTCTAAAACCCCACACCTGCAGAATGAGCCCCGCCTACCGTGCTGCTGGTCAGCTTGTTAGTGTAGACTGTGATGACACCACACTTGCTCCCGGTGAACAGCTGGCAACTGTCAGGTACCCAAGCACAACTGGTCACCTTTAGGAAAGGAAAAATCAAAGACGATCATGTTTCAAAAACATCAGAAATGCTTCTACTTTTCTGACAACTATTTTAAAAATATATAATCACATAATTTGAGGTAGACATTTTACTTGAAAAAATTAGGATGGTGCAAAGATATAAAAATATTGTAGCCTGTAACTTTCAGCAAGATGCCTTAAATTAAAGCAAATTAAAATGTATTGCAATGCAGCATTTATGATTTTATATTTTTCTACACACACATGCACACATACACACACACGTATGCACACAGAGAGCTGTATGTTCCTCAGAAATTGAAACAAAATAATCCAGGACCTTGTAGATCCTAGGCTGAGTGTGTGTAATGCTAGTGTTTTACATATTTACATGATTTTAAAAATTTCTTTTGTTGTTTTTGGTGGGGAAATGGTACATATAAACACAGGTACTGCTTCTAACAGTTCTAAAGATTATAAAACAGGACAAGGAAAGATAAATGGTGACAAAAAACAAGATTATAAACCCTCAGTCCTAACCATGGAGGCACTATTCAAGGTGACAAGTCTTCCTCTGGCCACCAGCTGACCACAGCACCACACCCCAGCTGCCCTGCTCCCACGTGCCCTCCCCCAGAAACCCCTCCCACAGCCGCAAGCTTGTCTTCATCAAGAAGACAGAGGTCCTCAGCCACAGGCAGCACCCTCTCTACTCCTTGGTGCCTCAAATCATCCTGAGTCCTCTCCTGATTCAGTGAAGAAGCCCAGCCCATCCCGCCCCAGTGCCCCTCAGAACCCTTGTCCTCTCTTAGAATTTCACAGCCTTCTTCTCACTTCTTCCATAGGACCTGTAAATATGTCCACATGTCTGCTACCTTAAAAAAATGACTTTCTCTGATCATGGCTCTTATTAACTCTCTATAAATCATCACAGTCCTTTGGCTCCAATTATTTATTTATTTATTTATTTATTTACAGGGACAGAGAGTCAGAGAGAGGGATAGACAGGGACAGACAGATAGGAACAGAGAGAGGTGAGAAGCATCAATCATTAGTTTTTCATTGCCGTTGCAACACCTTAGTTGTTCATTGATTGCTTTCTCACATGTGCCTTGACCGAGGGCCTTCAGCAGACAGAGCAACCCCTTGCTGGAGTCAGCGACCTTGGGTCCAAGCTGATGAGCTTTTGCTCAAGCCAGATGGGCCCGCGCTAAAGCTGGCGACCTTGGGGTCTCGAACCTGGGTCCTCTGCATCCCAGTCTGACGCTCTATCCACTGCGCCACTGCCTGATTAGGTAGATTTTATTTTTGAGTTTCTTTCTTGAATACTTCTATTTGTAAGGACTGACATTTCATAATTTTTATTTTTCTTAGAGGGCTTTCAAAGAACAAAGAGAACATGTGTATAGAGAATAAAACTCATTCTGTCTTCCAATTACCATATGGGTCTACTCAAATTTTTTATTAACCAAAGTTATATTACGGGATTTTAATAGTCTTTTATTTATTTTTCTTCTCTCTTGCAACATTTTCTATTTCATAATTCTAGGAATTATTAATTATTCCTAAATTTGCTAAAACAAAACAAGTAAGAAGATGGAAGAGTTATGGGTCTCAGACGGATAATATGTGAAATAAATTGTCTTCTTTCGGTTTCTTATTGCATTGTTCAAAGAGTGTTGTCATCTTTCTGGAAAACATGAAAGGAGACTGGAGACACCATTTCTGAAGTCTGCTTTTAGATTTCATTGAACACAATTGGAAATTCAGAATTTCTTTTTTAACCAATAATAGAAAAAAAATCGACAGAGGAATGTTTCACAATTATAAACTTTATCAGAAGATAAAGACAGAGACAGGATTCTATCTATGATGATGATGATGAAGTTGGTCTTCATATAACAGCCCAGATGAATTTTCTCAAGAAGATGAACAAACAACATGTTTCTAAGGACAAAAGTGAAATTTTGTATTTTCATCCACTTAGTGGTGTAACCAAAGTACTTGATTACACAGTATTTTGCTAAAAGAATCTGGACCATCCTGTTTTCCTAAAAGGACTTACGAGAATATTCTTTCATCTTTAATGAAGTTTGTGTGCCAAATTTTACATGACAGAAATAATTTTGCAATGCTTAAATTCTTATTAGAATTTCCAATAAGCTTGCATTTCACTGTCCTTTACTCTTACTTTGTTAGTTGACTGGTAAGCCAGATAAAAAAAGGCGATGGTGATATTTTTCTCAGGAACGTCAGGGGTTAAGTAAACAAGTCATTGTTTTCCTTTCTTTCACTGAAAAAATTCCCCCAAGTAGTTTACTCCATTTCAAAGTGAGCAGGGAATAAGAAAACTGTTAGGATATATCAATAGGCAGCAGGTGTTATATAGATAATGTATGTCTGAAAACAAAAAGAACTTCCCATGGAAAGTCAAAGAAAGAAGGTTCAACATACAATTTAGGAAGTTGTAGCAGTACTGGCTATATATACATTTATATTATAGTATGTCCGTAAAGTCATGGTGCACTTTTGACCATGACTGGTCAAAAGTGCATCATGACTTTACGGACACACTATATATAGTTTTACAGTTTATAAAGTAACTTTACAAATGTCGGAAACATTTTACAACAACTTTATTAGACAGTAGTGGGAGTTAATCACCCCAGTTTTAAAAACGGGGAAAGAATAAAGCTTGGGAAGGTGAAATTACTTGCCAAAGGCAATGCAGTAAATAACAATGCCTGACACCAACTCAGATCCCTAACTCAGAGTCAAACCCAGTGTTACTTCCACCACACGGTGATGCCCAGACACCTGATCCATTCAGGGAAAACCAGTCACAGAAGATGATGCAGCAGCAGAGGGAAGGTGAGCACTGAGAAGAAAGCAATGCTGCTTTTGTTCAGCGCACTGCTGACAGCTGACAAAGGGCAGCAAATCTGGGGACACAGGCAGAAGGGTAGCAGTGGGGCCTCTATAAGCACCGTGATGCACATGTCCAGCATCACCAGCTTCCTGACTGGAGTAATCACTAGATCCTACAGACTGGCTGCTCCCAGGCTGACCCCTGTCTAAAGCATTCTATTTAATTATTACTACAAAGTACTGAATAAAAAAGGTTACCTGATACTGTTGCGAACTTTGTATAAAGTTTATTGGAGGCTCGCTCTGTTTACTCTTCAGCCGTAAAATGTTGTCAGCATATCCCCAGCTCAGGATGGCCGACCACTGAATGTCGGTGCTGTTCATGCTTCTTACACCTTGAGAGGAGGAGAGATCAGGTCAGACACCACTGCTCACCGGTCACTGACAGCCCCTAACCATGGCAGGTTGAGGCTGAAGTTTCCACAGCAGAACACAGTATTGTTCAAGTGCAAAGGCATTTTTATAGCTACAAGACAGACCAATTTATCTTACTTTTATTCCTTTAATGCTAATGGGATTCTTTTTCATTGGTGCTAAGACATTTTTATAAAAGACAGTAACAGTCAAGCTTACACTATTTATGTTCTGCAACAATAACTTTTAAAGATAAGTCTGAACTGGATGCTGTATAAACAACTCCATGGATAGCCCCTCGTATAGCAATGCTGCCCTGAGAAGGGAAGGCCATCCTGTCAACCACAGGCCTGCAGAGAGACCTGGGTTCTCCTTCTTACCCTCTTTTTACACAACTTAGTCTTATGTCTTTCTGATATAAAGATTTGGACACTTTGATGTCCCTCCCTCCTCAGTACTATTCACAATTCATAAATCCAACAAACACTGCTTTGTTAGAATGTGATCGCAGCCACGGCCGTACACATGCTGTAACTGGCACCCTCCCTCACCTTCAGTAGACTTTCAGTTCCTGAGGGAGAGTGCGCTTCACCCACAGTGCCCAGCGCAGTGCTCCCGATGAGAAGGAATAAGACAAACATGTATGAGATGAATCAACGCACATTGAGTATAATTCACAGATTTTTTTTGTTTTGTTAAGTATAATACCAAATGTTGACATCAGTTTTATAATAGCGGAATTGGGAAACACATATTAAATATGAGCTCTTCTAAATATAAGCTTCAGGGAAAGAAACCACATTCCATGGGTCTCAGGACCTTTCAAATTCTTCCAAAATCAAGCATATTTAATAATTGTTCCCAGTTTCTTAGGATCTGGTTGGTTTTCTCAGTGGATAGAGCACTGGCCTGGTGTGCAAAAGTCCTCGGTTCGATACCAGGTCAGGGCACACATTAGAGGTGACCATCTGCTTCTCTTCTTCTCCCCTTCTGCCTTCTCTCTCTTCTCCTCCTGAAGCTAGTGGCTCAATTGGTTTGAGTGTCATTCCTGGCACTAAGGATAGCTCAGTTGGTCTGAGCACGTCAACCTCAGGTGCTAAAAATAGCTTAGTTGACTTGAACATTGGCCTCAGATGGAGGCTGTCAGGTGGGTCCTGGTCAGGGCGCATGCAGGAGTCTATCTCCCCTCCTATAACTTAAAAACAAAACAAAAAAAACTATTCCTTGTTTCTCATTCCAGTAATACAAGATGCACCATCTTTTTCTTTTCTTTTTTAAATACCCTTTTCCTTTGCCTGTTAGAACGGTGGGTTGTAAATAGGAGTTTGCAAGAAAATTCCTTTTCAGCATGCATAGGCTAGTACTCAAGTCCCAGAGGGTCTGAAGCAGTGTCTTTTATTTTTAAAGATTGGATTTTAGAGAGAAGAGAGGAGAGAGAGAATGGGGGGAAGAGCAGGAACAATCAACTCCCATATGTGCCTTGACCAGGAAAGCCCAGGGTTTCAAACCCATAATCTCAGCGTTCCAGGTTGACACTTTATCCACTGTGCCACCATAGGTCAGTGATGTAGTGCGTCTTAAATGAGACTCAAACAAAGATATTTGGAAAAAAAGCCCTTTTGATAATTCTGAGATAGTCAGTTCCCAAGTGCCTGTCCCAGTCCAGTTCTTACACTGACCATGCCGTGCAATTGAGCAAAGCCACACAGTCGCTGTATGATGGCTCCACACTCTGTTACTACCACATGACCTGCCTTTCACCTGTTTCACCGAAGGCCTCTGAGGGATGCCCACGTGGGCTGTTGTGCACTGGGGTCAGCAGAAAGCTCACGTGGACCCTGGCCCAAATGTTCACAGTCTCACAGATGTTCACTAAGCACTCAGAGGGAGTCAGGCCTGTGCTGATCATTCCTTATTTCAGCTCACTGAAGCCTTACAATAACTTAGCTGGTGAGGTAAACACTTTTGTTATTCCCATTTTACATGAGTAACTTTCTCAAGGTCACATGCCACTGAGTAGCAACTCAGGCCCTGAGCTTCCCTCCCAAGGCCACAGCTACTTCCCTGGACTCTGGCATCCCCAGATAGTTTGCAAGGAAACAATGTAACTTGCATGAACACAGCAATTAATAAAGCACACTAAGGCTGTGACAATAGTGGCTCAAATAAGACAGGCTGACAATTCTATTTGACACATTTACGTCCCACCATGCTGCATGGTGATACCAGGCTGTTCTCCTCTGCTCAATAGACAGAAATTCAATCCACTCTAATTTATAAAGGTGAATTATTTACAGTTTCATACTTTAAGTATTATTACTAGCAACTTACTTGTGATACACTGCACAGCTAATTGCAACACATACTAGTGAGAATAAAGCAATGATATCACAATAATTACAGTTAAACACAGTTACCCATACCTACTAATTTATGAAACTCAGATGAAGTGGTATGCAGCCTCTCTTAGTTTAACAATGATATAGACAACTGCTCATTTCATGATGGAATTAAAAGTGACTCTGAAAGACCTGCGGCCCAGCTGGTCTTAGTATTTCATGTAAGTGATGGATGTCCAGCAGCGGTCCTGGCACCTTGTGCTGCATGGACCCTGTGGAGCACAGAGCTTCCATAGAAGGGTTACACGCTAACGCGGGACCACTGGGGGGCATCCAGGTTGTGCACACACTGGTGTCCAGATGGATCTGCTCACACTTTATCTGCCATTCATTTCAGGATGCAAAGCCATGTAAGTAGGGAGAGATCTCTTGCACTTAGTGAAATGGCTAATTTGGAAGGGCTGAGGGATGACTCAAGTGGAAAGTGTCCCTGGTTTTCAGTGTCTAGGAGACATCCAGGAATATGGAGAGGGCCTCTACTGTACAGCACTTTAAGGTGTTGCTTCTGGAGTGCCTGGAGAGTGAGAAAGGACTGCTGTCCAGGCATATGTGTTTTTAAACCCTATTTTCAAGGTTCTCCTGAAGTCCTTACTTTGTTTTGTTTGCTTGACTCTGATGACTAGATTTTCTGGTCAAATACCGTATTTCCCCATGTATAAGATGCATCTTTTTTCGAAAAATTTGGGGTCTAAAAACTGGGTGCGTCTTATACAGTGGTTGTAGAAGTGTGGCATTTCAAATGCCACAGATGGAACTGAGGATGAGGCAATATATGAAGACAGTGATTCGTCATCAGACACAGATGAGGACAAGCTAATGGATGGGAGTTTTGACAGTGATGATGAGTTGTATAAATTTTATGATGAATAAAACTTGAGTTCAATAACTTTATGTAATACATTTATTTTCTTCAAATTTTGAGCTCCCAAATTAAGGTATGTCTTATACATGGGACGGTCTTATACATGGGGGAATACGGTAAGTCTCTCTCTTCTGGGATTTAAGAGCCTCAAATAAACACTTCCGCCAAATTATCGCCTAATATTTTCATCTTGTGAGCAGAACCATTTATTATTGTCCTCTTCAAACTCTTCCTCTAATTTCCAATGACACTGCATTTAATTCCCTTTTTTTTTTCATGTAGGATGTTTTAATTCCTATTCTGCACTAAATAACCACCAGTTTGAACATTTTTCACCAAGGACTCAGAAAACTTAGAAATAAAATAAAACAGCAGCACAGATGATCTGAAACACTCAAGTCTCATGAAAGATACCAGAATGGCTTTCATTGTTTTTATTATACCTTGTTCTTTGCTATATGTCATCAGAAGACAGAAATTTCGGGACAAACCACAGATTGCTCTGGTAGGCAAGGCCTGGAGAGACCCCAGCCTTTCTCCATGGGGCTGGCTGAAACAGACCACAGGCATTGCGGCACTGGGGGAGCCCACATACTCTCCCCACTTCAGGCCTTTTATCCATGACAAAGGACTCTAAAACCAGAGAAGAAATATGATTTTTTTAAAAAGGTAGTAAATATAGAATTAATTCTAATTTAAATTCTAAATGAAGAGGAAGCAACCTGATTATAAACCCATCGAGGGCAAGAATTATTTTATATCTCTTTACGTCCTCCACACTCAGCACATAGAAACGAATACCCTGTTGCCAGACACAGAGATGAAGAGGACAAAGTCCCATCCCTGTGCTGTGGATTCTCATGAGACGGGGACTGAAAAATTCATAAACACACATGTCAGGTGGTGCAAGCGTCATGAAGAAAAACACAGATGAGGACAAGGGCGAGGATGCAGGGCTGTTACTTCATGTGCGGGTCAGGGAAGAATCTCAGCGGAGGTGATATCTAAGCAGAGACCCGTATTAATGAGGGAGCACATGGGGCTGTATTTGGCAACAGGTCATTCTGGGTGGAGGGGACAGCCGGTGGGAAGGTCCTGTGTGACAGTGAGGCAGATTGGTACCACATTCCCACTGCAAGAACCTCACTGCTGACAGAGTTGTGTGCACACCAACTTAACAGTTAAATAGCAGTCACTATACTAGTAAATTAAATAGCATCTGTTACTTTTAAGGGATGTATTACTATTTTGCGTTATCAAAATAACACTGGGGAAAAAATATTTGTTGCATCCACAAAAATACTTGTGAACTAATTCGAGTGTGCTGATTTCAAATCTGACATTAGTTTTTCTCTGTAAGCTACAGTCTTTTTGCAATTCAAGATTTTAGGTTTTCATTTTATTGTAAAATTTTCAACATTTAGTTTAACATAATGAAGTAGAATGTCTTCTTGGGCATCATCTTTGTGAAAATATAATAATTGATATAATGCAGTAAATATATTAATATACTAAATAAAAGATATGATTGCATCAGAATTTGTCTACAATTTCAAAATAGAACATATTAAAACACTTATTTTAATCATAAAATTTGTGCAAAACGTATTTCAATTCTATTCAGGCAAAAATTTGCGTTTGTAGCTCTTGCATTTATGTACTTGTTGAAGACAATCTCATTTGATGCTCCAGCAATAGTCTGCTCATCACTAACAGCTCCAAGATTTTCGGGAAACTTATCAAGGTGACTGTTCAGGAAGTGAATCTTATTTTATTTTTTCTTTTTATTTATTCATTTTAGAGAGAAGACACAGAGAGAGAGAGAGAGAGAGAGAGAGAAAGGAGGGAGGAGCTAGAAGCATCAACTCTCATATGTGCCTTGACCAGACCAGTGCAGGGTTTTGAACTGGCGACCTCAGTGTTCCCAGGTCGACACTTTATCCACTGCGCCACCACAGGTCAGGCCAGGAAGTGAATATTAACGCTCATGTTACATCCAATGTCGCGAAAAGCTAACAGCATTCTTTGAACCAGAAGTTCATAGTTTCCTGCCTTTTTGTTGCCAAGAAAGTTTTTTGTAACTGCCACAAAAGACTGTCATGCTGCTTTCTCCTCCTTATTCATCTTCCTGGCAAATTCTTCATCACGTATGAGGGTTCAAATTTGAGGTCCATCATTTGATGAGAATACACCTGCTTTTATCTTCTCAAAAGACAAGGCAGGAAAAGCAGAAATAATGTTGAAAGCATTCACTTTCTCTATTCAAAGCCTGAACAAACTGCTTCATTAAACCAAGTTTGATGCGAAGTGGGGGAAAAATGATCCTGTCTCGATTAACTACAGGTTCATTCACAATATTTTGCATCCCTACTTCCAGAGCTTCACGTTTCGGTCACTCCTTGTGTGTCCAGTGTTTCTCCCGATCTCGGCTGTCCCACAAACACAGAAAGCAAGGATACTCTGTGAAACTTCTCTGTTGTCCTAGCAGGAAATTGACCATTTTAAGATCCACACAAATGATCCAGTTATGCTCCTCATACGTCAGAAAGTCGAGGGCAATTTTCATGTCTTTATAACCTTCTCGCAGATGAGTTGAATAACCAATTGGAACCGCTGCATAAACATTACCGTTGTGTAGGAGAACACATTTCAGACTCCGTATAGAGCTGTCGAGAAATAGCCGCCATTCTGTTGGAATGTAAGTGGTAACACCTAGCTGGCTGAGAAGACTACTGATATCATCACAGTAAACAAAGTGTTTGTTTTTGTGAAAAAGTCCACAAAAATTTGTTCATGCTTCCTGAAATGGGATACTTTAGCTGACCAGTGAAGTATATTCTTTTCTTGAAGCCTGGAGGCTAATAACTCAGCTGCTTTCTTTGATAGGCCCAAATCTCTTACTAAGTCATTCAATTCGGGCTGGCTAAACTGCTGAGGAGTTAATGACTGCTTGGCATCAGAAGAAGACCCTTCAGGTCTACAACCATTTCCTCATGCATCTTATCAAAATACACTTGATCACCATGTTCACTTTTTTCGTTCTTAGAAGAAATAAAACCATTGAAAACTGGAACCGGGAGTGTCTCAGAGTGTGAGATAGGTTGTATTGCTGAAGGAATATTAGGATATGCGGTCATATGCTGTTTTTTCTTGCCGATGCCCTTTGTATGGATCAGACAGAAATAACAGTCACTGCTGTGGTCCTTAGGTTCACGACAAACCATGAGAATACCAAAAGGCATTCCTTTGCGTTTTTCTTTTGTCCAGTCACAAAGCATTTCCTCACAATTATGACACACAATATAAGGAGCCCAGTTCTTGTCTTGATCTCTAAGGGGAACTTGAAAATAGGCAATATATGCATGTGTCACAAATGATGAAATATTGCACCTTTGATGTTGAAGTGTGAACAGCCACATATATAACAGAAGGTGTCAATAATAGAAGGTGTCAGGACTATTCTTACATTTATACCTACTTGAAGAAGCCATGATTCAATATTAAAACAAAATAAGAGGGTTTTTTTATCAGATAATTATTTTTTACATTTAGTATATGTGCTGCCGAAGCGAGCACAATAATTTTTTACATTTAAAAAGAACTACAATTATGTAAAAATGGTGTTGTAAAACATTAATTGTCTAGTGGTTATGTTGAATCCAGAGTTGTTGCCCTTTAAACTCCAATTTAAAAACCAATGCATGCCATTAACTATAACAAAAAGAAATTAAAATTGCATAAAAACTAGAGCATGCACGGAAAAACAGATTTCAGATTTGGAATCAGCAATGCAGAAATACAGTGTGTCCATAAAGTCATGGTATACATTTGACCGGTCAAAAGTCAAAAGTGCAGCATGATTTTACGGACACACTGTATTAGAAACAATTCTAAAACTTAATGCAACAGAAAATGAAAAAAAAAATTGTTCCCCAGTATAATAGATTCTAGTTAACAGAATAACCTTGGCAGTGAGAAAGACTAAAATGATTATGAGTCTTCAAAACCTTCTGCGTTGAGAAGTACACACAAAACATAAAATGAAGCTGTCAGCTATGAAACACAATGCTGGTGATCTGGTTTTAGCAAATTGGCATTATCTATCAATTGATATTTTCAATCTGAATTTTACTGGTAGTGTAAGTTTGTTTGCATTTAACATGCAATTTAATTATGGGCGTAAAGAATTTACATTTAGTACTCTATTTGTTTCCTACATTCAGTGTATTTAAGTAATACAGAGAAACACTTGTCAAAACAAGGTCTGTGAAAACCATTTTCTCTTGAAGTGGATCACAGTTGGAGATGCGCTGCTTCGTTTTGCCCTAAGGTCCCTCACAACCCTTCCCTTGGCTTTTCATTTGCTGGGACTCCCTTTGGCAAATCTCCATGGCACTTGACCATCCATGGTTCCTCATATTATGCTGCTTTAAAATGAAGAATTTAGTTGAGCATTAGTATTTTACTTAAGGTTTTCTTACTTTATTTTTCTATTTCAAAGTAGAAATTATACCTATTTCCTATTTTAAGAGGCAATACTTTTTATCATTACAATTTGGGGAGGCCGAAGAATATGTAAGGTTCCTGTTAATTCTAACCCAATCCTTCACACCTGTGGCCAGGACTTTTGGTGGGAGATGATCACCAGGATGCTGCCACATATGTGGGCACTGATGTACCCATGTGTGAAATGTCCTTCAGTCCTGGTCAGTGTCTCACTTCTCTTTGCAAGCTCCTGTCCATGTCACTGCCTTATGAGGTTTTCCTGGTAGTAACCCTCAGATGGCTACTCTGTGACCTGCCTTCTCCTGGGCACTCTCTTCATGTCACTAAGCCAGCGTCTGCTACCACAGGAGGTCACTGGTAACTAACTGCACACGTGTGTTCAATGGCTGGCACACACCTTCAGGCTGGGACCATGCTATTCACTTAGGGCCCCCAGAACCTATGTCAGGGCCTCACTTCTTAGGAGGTGAATTGATTTTTCCTGAATTCTGTTACAGTCCAAACAACATACCGGATAGGTAATTTCTTTGACCTGCTCTCGGGTTTCCCTGAAAGCAAACTGCACTAACAGCCCCACGGCTGCAGGAAGCTCTCCTTCGATGTTGAGCCTGGACCCAAGTCTGCCCACGTGAGCTGACTGGAACAGCTGCCGAGGGGTCTGGCCGTAGGTTTTGATCATGGTTTCTAGAGCTCGTCTCTGAACCGGATCTTCAACTGCGGAGACATCCATTCCAAAATATGTCTGAAAGAAAAGGGGAAAGGGGACCAGAGGTTTGTGTAAAGCAAGATCGCAGGAATAGCAGCGGGGAAGCAACAAAGTGCTCTGCTTTGGGTCATGGTCTACTCTTCTGTTTCAATGGAAATGAGTTTGAAACGCTTTGGATCAGTTCATGATCATGAATGGCCTCACTGAGATTAGAAGTTGATGTTTTCGAATGGATGAGTGAAAATACTGCATCTTGATTGATTGATGCTGATCAGGTAGGTATGTTTATAAAATTGATTTTTACTTTAAGACCAGAGAATAGCATATAAGACTTCATGTCTAAATGACTGAGAAAGTCATTTGTCCAAAGTGATAAATAGAGAAAGGTAAAAATGAAGTTAATATACAATATTGGTAGGTTCCAGGAAGTGTTATTTAGGATCTAACAGGACCTGTAAGTGAATTTGATGAGATAAAGTAAGTGAAAGTGCAGAGCTCTTCAGAGCACAGGGCGCCAGCCACTCCCTCCTCCTCAGTGTTGTCAGCGGGAGAGTGAGATAAGTGCCCGTCTGAAACCACCCATCAGCAGCTGGGAGAGATCTGTCATGCTCTGTGCAAACCCACTTATACAATTTATCTTTTACAATCTAACCAGTCATGGCAAATTCATTTACACACCTAGATATAATTTTCTGTAAGTGCCAAAATAAAATCTCAAAGATTCTTCAGAAGTTAATAACCTTCAGCACCACACTATCTCAATTCTTTATCAAATGCTTCTTATAAGTACTCATCTGAACCAGGGTAATTCTCCATGGCTGCTGGACTCAATACTAAAAATTCAAATGGTGACTGGAATCATCCTCTAGACCACTGGTTTTCAACTGCTGTTATATGGACTGCTGCCTGCCAGAAATTTCACGTTGGTCCACAAAAGAGTGAACCACCCTGAACATTATACAGAAATTTCCGGTGGACCGGCACTGGTCTGCGGACTGATAGTTAAAAACCATTGCTCTAGACAGAACTCTTATTTATTTTAAAACAGTGCTTATTTACATTCTGTGGTATCAGTTTCTAGGTGAACCCACAGATTAGTGAATGGTGAGTTAGTGTGAAAAGGTGTTCCTACATCCTTTCTGAAAAGGTGACACATATTTGTATCGGACTATATGGCAGACACCGTCATATGTAAATTTCCTTCCTAATGGGCGGGCATGATTGCTCCCATTTTACAAATTTGTCCATTAGGTACAGAGAGGTCAAGCTATTGGCCCAGGATTACATAACAAGTGTCAGAGCCACAGAGTGAGGATCTGAAGTCAATTCTGAATTCAGAGGCTGTACACTTATAGTCACTGCCTTGTTTTGTCCCATGAACTGAATTTTATAAAAATCCTAGAACAATGATGTAAATTGTCCTTTTTAAAGTTCTAAAGTCCCAAATAATTAGTAAAAAAAACTCTAGGAAAATGAGAATTACATGGATATTTCAGCATGTAGATACTTTTAACGTGAAGTTATATTAGAATAATTGAAAAGATGGGGCAGGTTTATAGGAAGAGTATACTGAGGTTACTGTCAAAATTTCTAATTGCTTTTAAAATTACATTTTAAATCAAATGTGAATGAAGTTAAAAAATTATACCTGAAGCTTTGCCTTTATTTTATAACTACTCTTAATTATAAAATTACTATTCGCCAATCACAATGTATTGTTCCCCCTTTTCAGAACTCTTTGTCATAGCATTTATCTTCTATTAGAGCATCAGGACATCTGATTCTCTTTCAGACTGAGGTCTCTTAGGAATTTAATTTTCCATTACCTTAGAGGCACTTAAAATAAGTACTGAGCCAAATGGACTAAACAGATTTTATTTTAAAACTACTATTCAGGAATGTTTCTCTAGCACAAATAAGCCAAGGCATAGGGTTCTAGATGTGCATTTCAGCTGTACTTATAAACTAATGAATCTACACAGGAAATCCCAGTTGGAGGAAAAGTACAAGCTTGATCTACTTCCACTGCCTAATTTTAAAGTTAGGAAAACAAAGAGGCTAAATGTTAATGCAGTGGACTCATAGTTCATCTGCTGTACTTGAGTAGCTAGCCACTAGGCAGTGCCAGGAAATAGCTGTGTCCTCTTATTTTTCCCTTTGACTTCTTACTCCTTGAGGAATCTCCTTTGAGAGGCCTCCTCTGGACTCTACTCCCACTCTCCCTGCTTGAGTCATCTTCACCTTTATAGGGCCAAGCAAAGTAAATGTTTCCTGAATAGATGCCATATTTTCCCGTGTATAAGATGCACCCTTTCCTGAAAAATTTGCGGTCTAAAAACTGGGTGCATCTTATATAGTGGTTATAGATTGTTTTTAACTTGAATTTCCCGCTTTTATGTGTGGATGAAGAGTTATATGAATTTTATAATGAATAAAATTTGAGCTCAGTAATTTTATGTACTACATTTTAAAAAAAATTGGGGGCCCCAAAATTAAGGTGTGTCTTATACATGGGGAAATATGGTAAGTTTTTGACAACCTCAAAAAGCATATGTGAAAAGTAACACTTCTGCTTTGAGAAATTTACTATATCTTAAGGAAATAAAGACATGCAGAAGGAAATAACCTCAGGAATATAAATTTTAATAGCAAACAAATACTAAATATCCAACAATGGGAGATTGGTTAAATAAATTATACTATCATACATGTGGAAAGATATATAGAAAAAAATCTAGAAGGAAGCTTTGATGTTTATCTCTGGATGATGATATCAAAATTGGTCTTTAAATTTCTTCCTTTTGCAGTCTCTATCTCATATAATTTTTCTAACAAGGCACAAATGCTGTTTCTGCAGTAAGGAAAAATGATGGCATCTTAAAACATACAGTGCGTAGACAGGAGTTCAATGGCAGGCCTGGCTACTCTCCTTGGGGAGGCCTGCTTGCAAGGCTGGCCCTTGGCTGGGTCTGGGAACACGGTTTTAGGAGATCTCCCACCATTCCCTGACAAAAGTGAATCCCCTGTGCCAAAAGCGTCTTCACAGTGTGTTTATGCTGACACCTGCTTTCCGCCTGGGAGTCTGGAATTTCAGTACATGCGAGAAAGAGAGACCTAATGACAAGTCAAGAGTCTGGGCACTGAGTCGCGAATGAGTGTCCCTAATAGGATATCACCCACTCTATTACAAGTTGCACTGGAGGAAGGGTGTTCTTCCTAGTCCCCTGGGAGAAGAGTCTTAGAAGTTAGCCCCAGGCATCTTTTCCTTTTGCTGATTTTGCTTTGTATCTGTCACTGTAACAAACCTTAGTTGTTAAGTCCAATTATTTGCTGAGTCCTTAAGTCAGGGGTCCCCAAACTATGGCCCACGGGCCGCATGCGGCCCCCTGAGGTCATTTATCGGCCCTGCTGCACTTCTGGAAGGGGCACCTCTTTCACTGGTGGTCAGTGAGAGGAGCACAGGATGCATCCACACCCATAGTTCCCATTGAAATACTGGTCAGTTTGTTGATTTAAATTTACTTGTTTTTTATTTTAAATATTGTATTTGTTCCCGTTTTGTTTTTATACTTTCAAATAAGATATGTGCAGTGTGCATAGGGATTTGTTCATAGTTTTTTTTTTTATAGTCCGGCCCTCCAACGGTCTGAGGGACAGTGAACTGGCCCCCTGTGTAAAAAGTTTGGGGACCCCTGCCTTAAGTCCTTATCCAACCTGACGGTGGTCTTGGGAAATACTGGCACATAGTACTTTAATCTTTTTTTTGAGAGAGAGAGAAAGAGAGAGGGAAAGAGGAAGGCAGAGAGAGAGGAAGGCAGAGAAAGGGGGAGAGGAGAGAGATGTGAAGTATCAACTCATAGTTGCTTCACTTTTTAGTTGTTTTTTATTGATTGCTTCTCATAAGTGCCTTGACCGGGGAGCTCAAGCTGAGCCAATAACCCCTTGCTCAAGCTAGCGACCTTGGGCTTCAGGCCAGTGACCTTTGGGCTCTAGCCAGCAATCTTGTGATCATGTTGATAATCCTGTGATCACACTGGCTAGCCCATGCTCAAGCCAGTGAGCCTGCGCTCTAGCCAGAAGCCTCGGAGTTTCAAATGGGGTCAGTTGGCATTGCCGACACTCAATCCACTGTACCACCACCAGTCAGGAAGTACCTGAGTCTTTTTTTTAAGTGAGAGGAAAGGAGAGAAAGAGACAGATTCCTGCATGCATCCAACTGGGATCCACCCAGCAACCACTGTCTGGGGCCAATGCTCAAACCAACCAAGCCACTGATTGAGGGAGAAGAGGGAGAGAAGGGGGAGAAGAAAGGGAAGAGAAGCAGATGGTCACTTCTCTTATGTGCCCTGACTGGGAATTGAACCTGGGATGTCTGCATGACAGGCTGATGCTTTATCCACTAAACCAACCACCCAAGAGCTATCTTAGTTATTTTTAAAAAGGGGAAATATAAAATCTGAAAAATCTTGGGTAACAGTATAGAGTCATTGCTAATTCTCTTTGATAACTTAGGTCAGTGGTTCTCAAACATTTTGAAGTTGGGGAAATTTAAAATCCTACAAATAATTGTAGGTGTATTATATACAAATTTCTAAGAGATATGTTATAATAAAGTCAAATATTAAAGAAAAAAAAGTAAAGTCCAAGCGTGCTTTTACGGTAATTAAAATAAATAAATATGACAAAATTAATTTTTTTATGTTGGTTTCTTTCTTCTTTTTTTTTTTATAGGGACAGAGAGAGAGTCAGAGAGAGGGATAGATAGGGACAGACAGGAACGGAGAGAGGTGAGAAGCATCAATCATTAGTTTTCCATTGCAACACCATAGTTGTTCATTGATTGCTTTCTCACATATGCCTTGACCGCGGGTCTTCAGCAGACCGAGCCACCCCTTGCTGAAGCCAGCGACCTTAGGTCCAAGCTGGTGAGCTTTTTTTTGCTCAAGCCACATGGGCCCGGGCTCAAGCTGGCGAGCTTGGGGTCTCGAACCTCGGTCTTCCGCATCCTAGTCCGACATTCTATCCATTGCGCCACCGCCTGGTCAGGCAACAAAATTAAATTTATCTTTTTATATATATAGATACGTTCTTAGTAAGATTTAGTAAATTCAGCAGGTCCCAGGAAGAATGTGTTAAGTTTTTCATTCTTGTGTTTATGAGAAACATGAGCCTGATGTGTCCTAGTGATTTCTTCAATGTTTGGGCATATATTTGAAAGGCAAACTCTCATTTCCTCATCAATACATTGAAGAATTCCTGTATTTTTACTCTTAATTGTGTTGAGTGCAGAAATCCCCCACCATACTTATTATCTTAACTTTATACCAAACAAAGGATAGAAGAAACTTGCCTCCAGTCTTTCTGGGGAACATGGGGGGTAGTGTAAACAATCCAGCTCCATAGCTTAATAGCCTTTTATAACTTAATCAGGCAAGTGAGGTGGGGCTTGGGCAGACTGTCAGCTTACAGCCAATTCCCCACACCTCTGTCCCCCTAAAAATCTAAACTCTAAAAACCCTGTTGGTGTTTTGGTCCCCACCAGGCATATATTTCTCTGGAATACCATAGGGCGCACCTGGAAATCTTCTAAGGAGCACCAGTACGCCCTGGCGCACACTTTGAGAACCACTGACTTAGGTATTTTAAAGAAAACATCTAACCTTTAAACATTCAGGTAATACCATATATATATATATATGTTATTTTAAAAGAGTCACTTACAGCAGGATGAAAAACATTGATGGCCTGAACAGAAGCCTTCCCTTTTTGCTTATACCCGAACACCAAGTCAATCCACTGACAGATATTCTGGGACACGTGGTCAGACTCCAGAGCCTGCCGATAGATGAGGATAAAAAGACGAGGGTCGTTTCGTGCCCACGGTGGGAGGTCAACATGATTAACCCGTTCACCATTCTGACGCACACCAAAATCAAAACCTAAAAAACAAGACTACTATTAGTGTGTATCTCCCCCGAAGAATGCTTCATTTGGCCTTCAGAAATAGCTATAGCAAAGGGGACAGTAATGCCACTTACTCACCTGGTAACAGCCACACGGGCCAGTCCTGCTCTACTTAACTGGGAGATCTGTCAACTTTATCCTTCTGTCACTTTATAGCATACTGAAGAATGAGCAGAAAACCACTGCCTGCTAATTCCAATATCCACAAATCATGTTTTCAAATAGAGTAAGTGTTTAAATATCTGTTCAACTGTCAACTTGATTAAAATTAAACTAAGGTTTGTATAAACATTTCTGAATTAGTTAAAAACCTCAGTTAATGCAAAGCATGCACATTCCTAGAATGAATGTATTAGACTGTGAGCTTCATGGAAAGTCTACAAGGCCTGCTCTGACATATAACAAAATCACCAGAAACACCAAACAAGAGACTCTGAGGCATCAAGACAGGTGATCTAGTTGCCTCATCAGTCTGCTGGTAGAAACAAAAGTCTCAGAAATGATTATTTTTTAATAATTGTCCTAAAACAAAATGGTATCTTTGAACAGAAGTTTTATGTGCTACCTTTTATGAATAGAAAATCTGAATACCATTAACAGAATGCAAATGAAAAAGGACCTCTTAAAAGCAGATTGTACTCCATATAAAATTAATTTGGGGCCTGACCTGTGGTGGCGCAGTGGATAAAGCGTTGACCTGGGAACACTGATGTCGCCAGTTCAAAACCCTGCACTGGTCTGGTCAAGGCACACATGGGAGTTGATGCTTCCAGCTCCTCCCCCCTTTCTCTCTCTCTCTCTCTCTCTCACTCTGTATCTCCTCTCTAAAATGAATAAAATAAAAATTAAAAAAAAATTAATTTGGTGTCTGCCTACTTGTTGATTTTGTAAAAGAGCTGGAGAACTGCCACTTACTTTGGCACTTTTTTGAAATATGATGTGAAATACAAACCAAAGCGCACATATAAAATTAACACGGGTCAGGTTGGGGATGACCTGCAGACAGTGGTAGGCAGTGTGCTTCAGAATAAATTGATGAATGCCTATGTGGGCCTTTGGAGAAGCAGTAGGATTTGCTGGTTTAAGAAAAGTAAAGGAGCATCGGAGGGCTGAGCTGGGGAGGGACTCAGCAGCAGGATGTCACTATGAACTCAAATCATTCCCAACTTTCAGCTGGTCTGAGGACATAGCATAGAGGAAGATACTCTTCCCTCAGAAATGACTGGAGGCACAATGACAGGCCTATAGGGATGCTGGTAGGAATGACATGATGTATATTATAACAAATTGTATTATCCAAAAATGGCAATGACAACACTGGCTGCTTTGCATGCTTTCCAGAATCTTGCTATGCATCCACTGAGTGGCCAAGTCTGCACTCCTTTCTTTTGAGTGTGGGCAGGCATGGTGACTGCCTCAGCAACTCAGTGCATGGAAGTGACGCTGGGTGACCTCCACCATGGGGCTGGAAAGGCCATGAAACTTCTGTTCCACTCTTGCAGGAACTCGCCAAGGCCCCCAACTTGCCAAGGAGGGTGCCCGCAGCCACTATGCTGTGAGAAAGCCCACATTAGTCATCCATGTGGAGAGACGACATGGAAGAGAAATGCCTCCCCGCCCCCAGCTGCTCTGTTCCAGCTCCAGCCAACCTGAGTGCAACTGTGGAAAAGACCCTGAGCCAAACCAGAAAAAACCCTGGCTGGGCTGCTCCCGAGTTTCTGACCTGCAGAGACTGGGATGGACAATAAATGTATTGTTCTAAGCCACTACGTGTGGGGGCTGTTATGCAGCCATAGAATTGGAACTTACACATGATGGACAGAGAGGACAGGCAGCAGATTTAAATAGGAGCCCCAAATGGAAAGCTGCAAGGCAGGACCCAAAACTGCAGGTGCCGGTTTCACTGAGGCATTTCTCATGTGGGCAACACCAGGCAACACACCCCAAGGAATCAGAATGTGGACATATTAATTATTCTCCAAACAGCTCCACACAGGTCAGTAAATATATAGTGCAGTTCTATAGTAATTTGCCCAATACTAACTTCTCTAGAGATATGTTTCAATTCCATATATTTTTAAAGGTCACATGAAAATATGAAATTAAGTAATATAGAAAACAACCCATCTGAAAAGAAAGCTGGCTTTGCCCATTTCTTATTAAAAAAAACTTGTTGTAAATCCAGTTGTCTAATGGGATCTATCTGAAGTTAGCTATGTCTGTATGCCCTTCTCCCACAAAATACTGTATAACTAGTGTGCTTGTAGTAGTTAACTCCACCATCTTTGTAAGCTGATGCAATTGTGAGTCACCCATTTATATCTTAATTTTTAATCATGTCAGTTCTTGAATGGGTATCTCCTTAGCCTGCTGATTTCTTTTTCTTTCTAAAAAAAGTGGGTGGAGAAATTAATTTAGACGTTTGTTTGCAATAAAAAGAATTCATTTTACTCTAAAAAAATAAAAAGAAAACCCAGAATACCTCTAAATGGTTAACTGATCTCCTGTTAAAGAGCCAGTAGCGCTGACCAAGAGTCACTGGCATCACACAATGTCACGTTTCATCCTCTAGTATGCTTTTTAATTATTAGACATTTCTGGTTAAAGTGTTTATTTATAACTCAATCATTCCTCATAAAATCATTGAGATTTTGGTTAATTTATATTGTGTTTTTAATAAATTCATGACTAATTTTTAAAAATGAGAATAAAGCTATCTGTAACTAAATTAAAATACATGCTTACAAATTTTTTTTTCTTTAACGAGAGAGAGCGTGCGAGGCAGGAGGAAGGCAGGCAGACAGATAGGAAGGGAAATGAGAAGCATGAACTCATAATTGTGGTACTTAATAGTTGTTCACTGCTTCTCATACGTGCCTGGACTGGGGGTCTCCAGCTGAGCCAGTGACCCCCTTGCTCAAGCCAGTGACCTTGGGCTTCAAGCCTATAGTTTTTGGGCTCTAGCCAGCAACCACAGGATCATGTGAATGATCCCACACTCAAGCTGGTGACCCCAGGACCCCGTGCGCAAGCTGGTGAGCCTGCACTCAAGCTGGCAATCTTAGGGTTTTGAACCCGGGACACATCAGTGTCCCAGGTCAATGCTCTATCGACCAGGCTACAAATATTTTTAATAGTTCAAAGTTTTCCAGATATTTGCTCCTGCTAAAAAACTTAAAATCCTCAAGCTCACCTGGAAATAAAATTATATACTTAATATAAAGGTATTTCTCTTACTTATGTACTCAAATTTTAGGACTTAAATAAGCTATTTTTTATTTTTTGTTTTTGAAAAATTATAAAATAAGTACAAATGCCCAGAAATATACCCAAGAAATGCTTTCTTGTTATACCTTCTCGGTTAACTAAGAACTCTGGAAGATAGAAAAACTCCGGGATGAGCTCTTTCACGTCAGTCATGGATTCAAAAGACGAGAGACGCCAGGTTGTATTCATGGAATGGAAGGTCCTGTCTGGAATGTCAAAACTTTGATCTGTAAAGAAACAAATAATAATTAATACACAAGGACCTGATTCTATTTGAAACCTGTCATAATTAATTTTTGCTACTTCAAAAAGATTAAAATAATGTTCATTTTGTTTATCTATAGCTTTAAAGAGGTTATTCATTTAGTCTTGAAAATAAACATTTCTCTACATAATTTGAGAACATATTATTTAAAATCTGTATTGTTTTCATAACACATAAAACTTGATGAATTTATACCATTTGTTTAACTGATGACTATAGCTACCTAAGTAGAATAAAAGTTCCATAAAAGCAGGTACCTGAGGTATTACTTATACCTAGCACACACTAGATACTCAATAATGGTTTATTTATTGAATAAATTAATAATAATGAAGAAAAGTTAAAATTCAAGTGGATAAAGTAGCTTTTCCCCATCAGGAAGCAAAATTATTCCTTCACTTCTAATTGTTAAGACAGCTTCTTCTTTCTTTTATTTGGGGCAGGAGGCCTTGCTTTAGATGTTTTAACTCACTCCTTTGCTAAGTTGCTCTGGTGCAGACTATCAGTAGTCAAGAACTACGTTTTGAGCTGTGACCTTCTGTCAACAGGCATCAACCTTCCCAGCCTAGGACACAGACACACCAAAGGCCGTCTCTGGAAACAGCAGTTTGGCTGCTCCTTAGGGACGTTGTTTCGTCTACAGCTCCTCTGAACTGGCTAAAACTTGAGAACATTTTTGCATTTGGAAATTGTCATGGACTAATCTCAGTCTCAAGCTAGGCAAATTTTAACAAATGTGCTATTTCTTCCCCATGCCTTAGCCGCTTTGCTGGGCACATTTCCCATTATTTTTGTTACTTTATTATGTTGTCCATCGGGTCAGTCAGCACTGACAGGCACTAAATATATAATCTGTGAAGAAATGAAGTTTATAAATATCTCCTTTTTCTCAGAAAGTAGGAAGGATCACTTAAAGAAATACTTACTAACTCACTCAGGAAAAGAAGTTATCTAAACGGAACACTTACAGGCACTCCATGAGGCAGGTGGAGTCACAGAACCCAGTGCGGATATCACAAAACTGGGGGGCAGGCAAGTATGCATGCCGAGGGCTGTTCAGATTTTTAAATTCTCCATAGTTTCTTAATTTAAAAAAAGTAAGACCAGAAATTCCTGTAACCTAGAACACGCATGTACTAAACTAGTGGTTCAAGACTGGCACCACTTCTGTCCCCCAGGGAACATTTGGCACTATCTGGAGACATTTTTGTTTTTCACATGTGGGTGGAGGCCAGAAATCCTGCTGGACACCTGGCAATGCACAGGACCACCCACAACTGAGATGATGACATTCAAATGGCCACAGTGCCATGGTGAGAAACCCTAGACCAAACCAGAAATCTAGAAATAAATTCAACAGCCAACAGAAATCATTTTAAACCAATCAAATGAAACAGAATGGGGACTCACATAGTCCCTATGTTTTTTTTAAACTACACTTAAATACATAGTGAAGAAAACCTAGCATAATAGCAAAATGTATAAAAATATTAACAAATTTTAGTTGATTGGGAGTTTCATATCACATTAAAAGAAATGCAGGGCATAACAATTCTATTCTACACTGGAGTGGTCTCAAACTACATCTGAAAAATTCTTTTTTGCTCTGCCACATTTTAATAAGGGCATTCACAAGTCAAAAGATGTCCAGAAAGATGATAGGAAGAGTGACAGGTGTGGAAACCAGAGCCAAACAGGGTGGCTTCAACTTGGTTTTGAAGACTCCTCACTAAGTAAGAGCAGTCCTGTTTGTTTGTTTCCCTGGCAGCAGCTGGGAAAGGACCTTGCACACAGGAGCCTCTGACCTGATGTCAAATTAACTAAGGATAATTAGCTAGGGTACAAACAACAGTGAGGAGAAGGGACAGGGGAATAGTCATCAAATATTTGAACAGCTGTCATGGGGAACACTGTTTTCTGTACTTATAGAGGGACTAACATAAGAAAGCCCTTTAATAGACCAAGGAGTAATTCATTCCTCCAAGGGGGTGCTATGAGTAAAAATAAAGAAGTAAATGACTAGAGAATGATTGTACAAAGATTGTGCCACAAAGAACTACTGACTGTTCTTATTAGAACCTGACAGGTGAGTGTGTCCCTGTTTGCACACACATCAACTCACCTGGATCTAAGCATCTTCAGGACTGTGGGCTGCCACTTAACCCACCGATGTGGAGGATTATTAACTAGAAAGTTACTATGGTGAAGGTGGCAGTGTGGCTCTTCTATGATGTGTTTAGGTGTAATTTATAATAAATTACAATAACATATTTCCCCTTCAGGATTCAAAGATAACTATGATTTGAAATAATTAAGTTCAACATCTTTAAAAAGTGAATTGCATACACTTTTAAAAGGTAAAATGGGTAAATTTTATGGTATGTGAATTACATCTTAATTTGTAAAAGTGAATTAGATTTCAGAAACTTAGATATGTTTAATTTGAAGCTATAATTTGAGGCGTGAGTAAGATGATTTGGCTCACTGCATGTTTTTTGAAGAAAATTTTGTTGAAGGAATAAATAGAATTCTTCCTGTGGTGTGAATTGGTCTTGGATGTCAGGCAGGGCTTCAGGAAGGAAGTCAGCTAAGTCCTTTCCGATGAGCAACACACTTTCCCAGGCAGTTCTGATGCAGCCGTACCTTGATAGGCCAGAAACATCCTTGTGAAGGGCGGCATCCTGACCAGGAAGTGCAGCACGGTGCCGCTGTTGGAATAGTGGGAGCCGTAGTGGTAGGGCTGCACAGGGGGCAGTGGGTCGTCCTCTCTGGCCCCTTTGCGGTACTCTTCCTCCAAGTACTGAAGGACACAGGGAACCGAGAGATTTGTACTGGTGAGCTCCAGACTAAGCTTTACCATCCTTCCCTACCTGCCCTATGACACTGTTCCCCATGGCTGCCCTCCCCTCATGTTCGGTCAACAGCCACCTTGAATGTCTGGGGGTGTCCTCCTTGGTGCCCTGCTGAGGCCTGACCATCCAGGGGCACCTCCCAGTCTGCAATCTCCATCCCAGCTCCCGACTCTGCTAAGAGCTCCTCCCGTCTATGCTGATCAAGCAGCCCCCATCAGCAGGGATTCAGGAGGATGCTGTGTTCTTCAGGGCAGTAATTTTTGGCAGTGGGGTGTGAGAGAAACAGAAACTGTATCGGGATACTAGAATTCCAGCTGTAACATTTTACGGCTATTTTGTAAGGTAGTTACACAGAGATAAAAATACTGTGACTCTTGACAACTCCTATCTTCCCATCACAAAGTAGGAGGCCCAACCACGTGTTTAATATCTGTCACTATTCTGGTCTCCCACAGGGTCACCTAGCTTTGATAACAAAGTCAGGTGACAGTGGCCTGACCAAGTGGTGGCACAGTGGGTAGAGCATCGGGCTGGGATACAGAGGACCCAGGTTTGAAATCCCAAGGTTGCTAGCTTCAGTGCGGGCTTATCCGGCTTGAGCACAGGCTCACCAGTTTGAGTGTGCGGTCGCTGGCTTGAGCATCAGATCATAGACATGACCCCATGGTCACTGGCTTGAGCCCAAGGTCACTGGCTTAAGCAAGGGGTTACTTGCTCTGCTGTAACCCCTGATCAAGGCACATATGAGAAAGTAATCAATGAACAACTAAGGTGACACAATGAAGAATTGATGCTTCTGATCTCTTTCCCTTCCTGTCCGTCTGTCCCTATCTCCCCATACCCCACCGTCACTGTCACACACAAAAAAGTCAGGTGACAGTGAATTTCTGGAGTCACTTCTCCCGAATCCCTATAGCACTGCCTCATTTTCACTGCAGAGTATCATTAAGTAGTAACAGTTATAAGATGCTTGGAGGGAACTTTCTGGAACTCTGACATGACAACATGGTAAATGTAAGAAAACTGCTTCAGCTGCTCCTATCTTGATACTGTTGTGAAGAATGCAACATGTGACTAATGAGTTTACTTGAATTTCAAACAGAATTTAATTAATATTAATTTCAAAGAAATAAGTAATTGCTTTCTATTTTTATTTATTTTATTTTATTTTTTTGTGGCAGAAACAGAGAGAATCAGAGAGAGGGACAGACAGGAAGGGAGAGAGATGAGAAACATCAATTCTTCATTGCGGCTCTTTAGTTGTTCATTGATCGATTTCTCATATGTTCCTTGACTGGGGGGCTACAGCAGACCAAGTGACCCCTTGCTCGAGCCAGCGACTTTGGGTCCAAGCTGGTGAGCCTTGCTCAAACCCGATAAGCCCGCGCTCAAGCTGGCGACCTCGGGGTCTCGAACCTGGGTCCTCCACATCCCAGTCCGACGCTCTATCCACTGCGCCACTGCCTGGTCAAGCTGCTTTCTATTTTTAAATGTTAATATCTGGCAAGTTTCTGTTAAAGCAATGCATAACTGACTATGAATAATAAAGGGTTATGGTGAATCATAAATAAATTGCTATTGTTATAGAAATAACACTAGGGGACGGCACGTCCCTGGAAATCTTTGTCATTTTTACAAGGAATATAGTTATTTATACATTTCCACATAACAAAGGATCACTAGCTTCCAATTTATGCCATTGTAAATGTACTCCTTTTTTCTGGGCAAACTGCAGAGAATTGAGATAGAGTAATACTTAAAATAATATGATTTTCAGTTTTCCATTAATCAAAGCACAAGGAAAGTAAATAATAGAAAAATCAATACTATACATTTAAATTTTATAAACAAAATAAAACACAAGCCTATAAAACAAAGTTCCAGTTTTCATTTATCAAAAATGAGGAAAAACTGAACCTACCTTGTATGTGTCCACGTAACGATCTTCTTTTTCTTTATACTGCACAGCTATGGGCTTGGACAGATTTCTACAGAGGAAGAGATGATGGGAGATAGAAAGTACTCTGATTCTGTCAGGAGTAAGCCGCCCAGCTGTCTGCATCCTTAGAATAAGTGATCAAAAGAATACTCGGCCCTTTGTTTAGTGCTTACACATGCTGCTTTGCAACTAACAGTCACCATTCAAAATTATGATTTCATAAACTATTAGCTAGAATTTTATAAACAGATCCATACTGATGTTAGGATTCCTGGCTTACAAGTAACCACTAAAAGAACAACACTGCTATCCCTCCTCCTCCTCCAGAATTGTGATGGAGGCTGCCCATGGCAGCTGAGTCTTATCAAGCCCTGGGGGCTCCTGTCCCCATTCCCAGACTCTATGCCCAGGGAGGCAGTGAAGTGAGAAAGGGCAGTTTGGACAGAAAATATGATCATGAAGAGATGTTACTTAATTATTAGGTGAGTTAGTGACCAAGTTGAGATTTGGAGTGTGAGTACTGAAATAAATCTTTGCTATCTTATTTACAGACATAAGCGACACCATGTCTGCAGGCATGTGCATGTGCCTGTGCTGCTGTGCACACTGCACAGGAAGGCACAAGAGCACAGGACGAGCAAGAAGAGACCCCTGAGGAAGGGTAGCTCCTAGGCAGAGGGGCCAGCTGGTCTGGCACTGGGATGGGGCCACCTGAAGTTTCAACATCTGGCACTGTAACTATTAGTAACATCAAGATTTGACCAAATTTCAGGAAGTCAAGCCAGGTCTGTTTACCCAGATGTTGCTTTATCTAATTTTTAAAAAATAATTATTTCTGAGGGATCTGCAATTAGTGATAGTAAATACATTAATTTTATTTTTGAGACTTTTTAAATCTTAAAACTTTGTTAAAAAGTAAAAACAGTTTTATGGAATAAATACAAATTCACATCTCAAAATAGGAGAAATCAGGCTGACCAGGTGGTAGTACAGTGGATAGAGTATTGACCTGGGATGCTGAGGTCCCAGGTTTGAAATCCCAAGATCACTGGCTTGAGGGTGGGCTCATTCAGCTTGAGTGCAGATTCACCAGCTTGAGTGTGTGATCACAGACATGACCCCATAGTCGCTGGCTTGAGCCTAAAGGTCGCTGGTTTGAGCAACAGGTCACTGTCTGGAACCTCCCAGTCAAGGGACATATGAGAAACAATCAATGAACAACTAAGGTGCCACAACTACAACTTGATGCTTCTCATCTGTCTTCCTTCCTGTCTCTTTCCCTCTGCCTGTCTGGACTGGATATTAGAGAATACCATGAAATTACTGTTAATTTTCTTAGATATAATAATGGGACTAACATTAGGTAGAAAAATATTCTTTCTTTTTCCTAGGAGATATATTCTAATGAACATAGGAGTAATATAACAAGATGTCTGTCTTTGTCTTAAATAAAAAGAAAAACAGAAGAAGATGCAAGTTTGGCAAGTGTCTTCAAAGTTGTTGAGTTGGGATGATGGACATATGGGGATTCATTCCATTTTCATTCAAAGTTGTGCTTGCTTGAAAATTCTCATGATAAAACTTTAGTGAAATAAATAGACCACATTGACAGAGGCGAAAAGTGATGATGTTTCTGTTACCTGTAGATGGATGGATCACTGAGGTCGAGGGTCTCACTAACATAGTCAGCCAGTATGAATGGGAACACCGGATACTGCATGAGATCATTGAAGGATCGGCCGGCATGCTTGTTTAAGTGTGTCAAATATTCAAAATTAGTAATTTGCCCAGTATACCAAAAATTGGTCAGAGCGGTGATGTTGCCGTATTCCAAAAGGTTAGGGAGGTTATTGGTCAGTATACTGTGGTACACGTCATCCCGGACCTATAAAGGCAGGGGAAAGAAAACAACCAGATTTAATTTTTAGGCTTATTGGCATTTTCCTCCAAAGAATCTATGATATTATAGGCATGTTACTAATCTCATCCTCCAAGAAATTACTTTCTGCTCAATAACATGAACAGGCAGAGAACTGAGACAGGTGCAGGTCTTCCTCCAAAGCCTGGGTTCTTAACTGCTGTGTTGCGCTTCTGGAGAATCTGTTAATAAGAAACTAAGAAAAAGTTTGTATAGGAAAATCACTTAAATACTTAAGTACAAATGTAAGAAAATAATTTCCTTCATTGAAAATAATGAAGGAAAAAGAAGAGCCTTCACCTAAATTAAAGAAACATGTTGTAGTAGCTAGAGCAAGATTTTTTAATGAGAGGCTGGGTCTGTTTCCTGCTTCAACCCCTTGTGCCACAGTTCCCATGACTGCAGTCTGGGGGTAATGATATTTATTTCATGAGAATGAAGTAAAATATCCTATGCAAAAGAGAACATCTGATTTTCACTACTGATTGAAAACTAATATATGAACCTTTTTTTAAGAGATTCACAAAATGTCAAAGAAAAATGTTATCCTGATTTCTTCTAAAGCAATTACATAATGATTAATAAATGGGAAAAACAGATGAGCCAGACCTTTGCTAAAAACAAATTTGAAATATCCATCTTAAATGTGTGTATGCTGCAGGCTCAGGAAGAAACACAGGTGTGGATACTCAGAGATGGTTCTAAAAGTCAGTGAGAAGAATGAGCTAAGTTTATGGAACAGGCAAGATCACAGAGTGTTTAAGAACCTAGCCTGGAGACCTGTTTCACAAAAGTGTGAACTTAACACTACCAAACTATATGCTTAAAAATGGCTGGGACTGTAAATTTTGTTATGTATTTTTTACCACAATTAAAATAGGGTCAAGGCAATAAAAAAAAAAAGCAAACACCCCCATAAAACCAAAAGCAAAACTTAAACATGTAGTCTAAATCTGAAAGTTGCCCACTGCTGAAGCTGAGGTTGGTGGAAGGAAATTTTTGACAGTCTGTGTACCAAACCCTGCAAGAGAAAGGAAGCATCCATTTGTCCAACAAATGTTTACTGAGCACCTATATGCCAGTATATTCAAGATGCTGAAGCTACTGCGTCTAGCCAAACAAAGTCCTTATATTGTATTGGGGAGACAATAATGTTGGACACTATTAAGTCTTACAAAAAAAACAGCAAAGCAAAAAAGCTGCCCTGGCTGGGTAGCTCAGTTGCTTAGAGTGTTGTCCCAATATGCCAAGGTTGAAGGTTTGGTCCCCAGACAGGGCACATACAAGAATCAACCAATGATGGTGTCAGTAAGTAGAACAACAAATTGATATTTCTTTCTTTCTCTAAAATCAATGAATAAAAAAAGTGAAAGAAAAGGACCTAAATAAGGCTTGGAGGCAGGAGTGAAAGAGAAGTTGCTATTTTGCTTAGTCAGAGAAGGTATCTCTGAAGAAACATGTGATCAAAGAACCTGAAAAAACCATTCCAGGAATCACTGCAGGGAGTAGTAAGTGCAAAGGCCCTGTGGTGTCACTGCCTGCTATGCTGAAGGAAAAGACAGTCACCATGATGCAGAGAAGGAGGGTTAGAAAGTCAGAATGTAAGGTCAGAGAGTTAATGAAGTGCCAGATTATTCAGCACATTGTTAGTTTATGAAAGGACTCTGGCTTTAGTCAAGTGACACAGGGAGTGATTAAAGGGCTTGAGTGGAAGTGAAAGAATGGCATGATCTGACCTACCCCTGGTTGCTGTGTTGAGAATAGTCAGAAAGAAAGGGGTTATGGAAGCAGGGAGGCCAGTTAAGAGGCTAGCAGGATGGGTTAAACAGCAGGTGATGGGGGCTTGGACCAGGGTGGCAGCAGTGGAAGCACTCGGATTCCAGATGTATTTTGAAAACTCACAGTTGGAGTTGATGTGGGAGATAAGAAACAGGAGGAGTCTGGGATGATAACAAGGTTTCTGGCAATCAGAAAGACTGCAGTTGCCACTTACTAAGAGGAGGAAAACTGCAGGGATCTGGGGGAAGATTAAAGGCTAATATCTGCACATGTTGAATTTGCGATGCCAATTAGCCTTCCAAGTGAAGATACCAAGTACGAAGCTAGATATTTGAGTGTGGCAGGGGTTCCCAAACATTTTACACAGGGGGCCAGTTCACTGTCCCTCAGACCGTTGGAGGGCTAGACTATAGAAAAAACTATGAAAAAATCCCTATGCACACTGCACATATCTTATTTTAAAGTAAAAAAGTGCGTCCCGCGTCACCGGAAGTAGTACTGCATCCCAATCTGACGCTCTATCCACTGCGCCACTGCCTGGTCAGGCTCTGGAAGTAGTACTGTACGTGAGTGACGCCACCACATACAGTACTCCAGGAGCACAGGATGTCGATGCATCCTGTGCTCCTCTCACTGACCACCAATGAAAGAGGTACCCCTTCTGGAAGTGTGGTGGGGGCAGATAAATGGCCTCAGGGGGCCGCATGCAGCCCAATGGCTGTAGTTTGGGGACCCCTGGAGTGTGGTGTTCAGGGGAGAGGTGTGGATAGAGGTACAAACTGTAAGTTGTCAGACTGCAGATAGTAGTCAAAGTCACAAGACTGGAGGAGCGGAGACAAAACCTGAAGAATGTGCCCTGAGACACCCAGGGTAGCATCTGCCGGCAAGACTGAGGGGCGTGGCTGGTGAGGGAAAGGGGGAAGACAGTGGTAGCCCAGAGCCCTGTGAAGAAGGTCTTTCTTTATAAGAAAGAGAATGATCAGCGGTGTCAGGTGCTGACGATCTGGGAACATGAGCACAGGGTCAGCAATATAGAGTCACTGGTGGCTGACTAGCTTCCAGTGGAGTGGGGAGAAGAAAACATGCCTGGGGCATTTCCATAGAGAAGCAGAGGAGGACCTGGAGGTGGCAAGCACACAGCTTTTATCAAGAGGCTTTCTACACGGGAGAGCAGACAAAACAGGTGAAGAGATGTGGAGTCGAGAGAGGGTTTGCCAAAAGTGGAACCTACCATAAGCTTAAACGACTCCTCTCAGCTTAGTTGTGCATTCACTCACTTTATACTGATACAGCCCCTCTGGAGAATCAGAATAGTTTTAGAGGACAAAAATAATCCTAATATAACCAAGGGTTTACTTTAATTAGGACTGAGAAATAAGGCGAGTTTTATTTGATTTAAGAAGTAGTAAATGAAAATTTAAACTACTTAAACCTTCACTTGAGCCATATGAGGAGTTGCATCAATACCATGAATCTCAAAGAACAGTGTTACCCGAGCCACACTCGCCTTGGTGTTGTCGAGCGCTAACAGCAGTGTCCTGCCGTTTGTCAGAAAGATCTCTACAGCGTTGTCTCTCAGCTGCCACCAACGCTTGTGAACTTCTTTGATTTCTTCATATGTCCAGGAAAACGATGCTGGTTCCAGTTCTCCCTGAAGGCTCTGGGACACAAATATTTGCTTTATGTGAAATATTAATAATCATTTTAATTTTAAATTTAAAAAATATCAAAATGCAATATAGAAGGTCTTCCTTTTGTGGCAAAATGGCAAATGAGATTCTCTGAAAATCCTCCCACTACTATACACTTCAAAATGCTGAATAAAACTTAGGAGTGTTTTTTAGTTAATAGACTTTATTTTTATTTTTTTAATCAATTTTATTTTTCAGAATATATTTAGGCTCCCTATTAACATATTGGTTAGTATGGTGCATTTGTCACAAATAATGAGCCAATATTGAGACACTAGTCCTAACTCTATCTGCCCACAGTTTGCACTGGGTTCAGCCCTGGTGGCATGCTGTGGTTGGCATGTGCCCACCATTACAGCATCACAGAATGGTGGCACTGCCCTAGAGCTCCGAACTCAACCTGCTCACGCCTCCTCCCCCTGAACTCCTGGCAACACTGACCACTCTATTGTCTCTGTGGGTTTCCCTATCACAGCAGGCCAAAGAGTTGGAATCATATTGTATGTAGCCTATTCAAACTGATGTCTTCTACTAAGAAAATATTCTTTTAAATGTATATGTGAGCTTCTAAGAAAGTAAGAAAACTGAGTTCTTCAGGAATCAAAAGTAAAGAGAAATTTGAAAAACAGCAGTCAGGAGGAAGTGACATTCCAGCCTACGCTATGTGTGTTTTACTACGACGGCACTGGCTTCCAACTGAGTTTTAAAAGTAGAGTCAGGAAATATATTACACATACAATAAAATGTTTAAATGAAAATGTAATATTCTCATTCTTGAAATCGAATTCTTCCTGTTTAGCTCTAACATTCAACATGCAGGCAATTCAACTGACATTCATTTAGAACCCACAGGGTGCTCTGCTAAGTGCTCTGCACGAAATAAGCCCATTTACATTAAAAGGGGCACAGATATTTGGACACACTTTTAAAAGTGTCACATAAGTAAGAACAAATGGTATAAGAGTAGAGAGGAAGGAAGGAGCCTTCAATCTATTACAAGGCAAGGGTATTTTTAGGAAAGTTTTGAAGGAGGAAAATGTTATATTTGGACCCAGAAAAATGTTGACTATATATCATCTATTAAATTCCTTGGTTGTTAAAAAGAAACTTCTTAAAAAATAACATACTACACTTCTAGCAACTGGTATATATGCTGTGATAACTTCAGTTAAATCATGAAAGACTGCCTACTCATTTTGGGGGGCTATATTAAATATTCTTATGAATGTTTACATTATCTGTTTTACAACTAACTTTTATATTCTCAATCATTATTTTCTTTGAATCAAATATGTATTCATCATTAAACCATACATAATCTTATTTTGTATATCCTTAGGAATTTCAACAACTTTTCAGATACAAAAAGCCTTATTTCTCCTATTACAAGGATTTCAAAACAATATTTTAATGACATACAAGTCGATCCAAATGAATAAAATGCTTTCCTATATAAAAAATGCGACTTGAGAATCTTTCTGTAATTTTCTGGATATCAGTATTTCCAGATGAATGAAAATGATGATTACTAACTTCTGTGACTGTCAGGAGAGCGTAAGTTATTCAATTATGTAGTACAGTGTGTCCGTAAAGTCACGGTGCACTTTTGATCGGTCACAGGAAAGCAACAAAAGACGATAGAAATGTGAAATCTGCACCAAATAAAAGGAAAATCCTCCCAGTTTAAGCAGGATGATGTGGCAGCATGTGCTCATGCGCAGATGATGACGTAACACCGTGTATACAGTGGAGCAGCCCATGGCCATGCCAGTCGAGATGTGGACGGTACAGAGGAAAGTTGAGTGACCAAAGTGCAACGTGAATATCGGCGCGTTTATAACAAAGCGCCACCACATAGGAATAACATTCCTTGGTGGGATAAGCAGTTGAAGGAAACCGGAAGTTTGGTGAGGAAACCCCGTTCTGGTAGGCCATCAGTCAGTGATGAGTCTATAGAGGCTATTCGGGATATCTACCTAAGGAGCCCTAAAGAACCTGTGCATGCGTGTGCTCGACAATTACACCTAAGCAAGACTACAGTTCATAAGGCGTTAAAGAAACGTCTCTGTTTTACGGGGTACAAATTGTGGCTGTTGCACGCTATCAAACCGGCGGATAGACCCACACGATGCGCGTTTGCTACAGATATGCTTTATGAGATCGACAATGATGCAAGATTTTTGCAGAAGATTGTGTTTAGCGATGAGACGACCTTTCATATCTGTGGACATGTTCATTGCCATAACGTCCGAATATGGGCTGCTGAACATCCTCATGCCTATGTTGAGTACAAATGTAACACCCCTAAAGTGAACGTGTGGTGTGGCCTGATGCATGATAAGGTGATAGGTCCATTTTTTTTCACGGAGCAGTCTGTGACGGCAAACACCTATCTTGACATGTTGGAATTGTATGCAGTGCCACAATTTCCAGGTGTCATCTTTCAACAGGACGACGCTCCTCCACACTACGCCACCACTGTTCATGAATTTCTAGGTAGACCATTCCCCTGGCGGTGGATAGGCAGGGGTTCTGTCAAGCTGCGGCCACCACGATCCCCGGATCTAACACCCTTAGACTTTTATTTCTGGGGTTATGTGAAGCAACATGTGTACATTGAACATATCAATGACATTAATCACTTAAAACAGAATCACAGAAATTATTCACTGTTACACCAGATGTCCTTACCCGTGTGTGGCAAGAACTTCACTATCGTTTGGATGTGTGTAGGGCAACAAATGGAGCTCACATTGAACTGCACTGAATAGGTATGAAACTGGGAGTTTTCCTTTCATTTGGTGCAGATTTCACATTTCTATCATCTTTTGTTGCTTTCCTGTGACCGGTCAAAAGTGCACCATGACTTTATGAACACACAGTAGTTTCCTTTCCTTCTTTAGGCAAACGTATGGGACCGTGAATGAGGCATGGCGGGACTCGTTACTGTGGGGAGGACAGTGGCAGGGAGCAATGGACAGCAGTGAAATGACAGGAGGGACCAAGAACTTGTCTTGGAAAGGAACTGCCGAGACTCAGATCACAAGGCAGCAGAGATGGCATGGTCTTCTTTTTAGAACTGTCTTTTAAGAAAATGTTTGAAATTCAGATAAGTCTACACATAAAGTCACAATAAATGAGCTCTAATAGTTCTACCTGCTTTTTGCTGGTACTAAATTTGTACGTTTTTGGAGTTTATGTGAATTAATTAGTGTACCCTTAAGCTTCTACTCACCGAATTTTCAACTGTATCAGAAGCATTATCTTCCACAAAATACATTCCGCATTTACCTGCAAAATATAACCGTATCTGAGTTTAAAAACATGTGGGCATTAGATTAGGTGGTTTAAAGCATGACCTTTGGAATCAGTGGCCTGAACTCAAATACCATCACCCAGAAACAGTTCCTGACACTCAACACATATTTTTGAACAGCATCTGTGAGAGCTCAGGTGAGCTGCTCAACCTTTGTGTCTTAGTTTCCCTATATAAAATAGGTGGGGAAGGGAAAGGACTATATGTCACAAGGTTACTGTGGGAATTAAATTATGCTTATTAATAGTGCCTGGCACTCAGTGCTAAAAAAATACTGGCTCTTGATTTTTGCCAGTATTCTTATAATAACTGGCGTATTATCTTGCTTTACTTTGTCACACATTGGCTGAAATCAAGTTGTAAACCAAATTTTCTAGCAAAAGAAGAATTCTTAATTACTTTGCTGACTTAAAAACTCAAGAGAGAAAAAAAAAACTCAAGAGAGAAATGACTTAATATATCCTCCCACAATATTTCCTGCTTCATAGGGTGTCGTTAATATGTCCTTATGACACATATCCCAATGGTAGGAACTGCCTGGACTCTGCACCGTGTGCTGGCCACCTCTGAGCACTAGCATGGCTGGCTCAGGGAAGGGTGCTTTCTCTGTGCTCTGACCATGTGGCTCAGTCCCAGCAAGCTCAGAGCTTTGTATCTTGGGCCCTGGGAGCAGTGGCTTTAGCTTATAGTAAGGATATTCACATTTGAGGGCTCATCAAAGTGCAGATGGCTGGGACCCACCCCAGAGTTTCAGATTCAGCTGGTCAAGGCTGGGGCTCTGGAAAGTGTATCTGAGATGTCTCATGTGAGGATACAAGTTGGCTCTTTAAGGAACAGAGACCAAGTGGCACAACTCCATTCCTTCACATCTTGAGGAAAATATTTCTCACCTAATGTAACTACATAGGTATCCATGTATTGACAATCTTGGCCTTTCTCTCAGAAGTACACTAGAGAATATAAATTCTAAATCTCCAGGTGGATCTATTTCTTATGCATAGGTATTTCTGTTAAAACAGTAGGCATATAATTATATCAATAAATCTTCACTTTAAAATCAAAATTGATACATAATAAAAGGAATGATTAGATATAAAAATGTATATTAATGAAGAAAGTCAACTTTATAAAAATTAAAATGCTATTCCTATGTTTTTCAGGAATAAGACTGTCATTTCTTCATACACACAAGTCAATGCATATAATGCTTAGGCAAAATAACCTATATTAGAAAAAGTTTACCTTATTTAATGGAAGTGTGTCAAAATAATGCTTCAAATGATCAAGAATAAAGTTTAAGGCAGGGCAAATCTGTGTAAAACTCTTCAAAATGTGACTTACCTAATAACAATTCACCGACTGTCTCTCTAGATGGTGCAACACTGATACATCTTCTATTTACTCTGTCAGAATATATTTAAAGTTACTATTATTAAGTCTTTTGACCAATTTTACAAAGTATAAGCTTTATTTTAACTAGTAAAAGATTCTAGCAAAGCAAGAGTTTCAAGCACAATATGTCTTGTCAAAATCTACACACATAAACATATTATCTCATTCTTTAACATTCTGATAGAGGAAAAAGTGACTGAAACTTTTAGAGACAATCCCTATACCCTCTATACAAAACATGGGATTCAGTTATTAAAAGAGACTTCAGTATTTTATATTTTCCAGTAAATAAGTAAGCACTGGTTCATGCCTCTGATAATCTGAACACATAAAAGAAGCCTAGCTTCTAGGAAAAACGGGATTTAGAGTCACAAGTCCTCTATCCTTCAGTCAAGTCACTTATGTTCTTTGAGTCTCAGTAAAATGGGCATGATAATAACTGCCCCATTTACTCCTCAGCAATGTTATGATACACAGAGAGTGCTACATCTTCCTCACGTAACAAAAGAAAAGGAAGCTGACACAGAGAGGCAGGTAACTTGCCCAAGATCAGAAAGTGGGAAGAGCAGGGCCAGAATTTGAACTTTTAATCCCCATGCTGACTGCCTGCTGATCCACAGGCAGCACTGTCTATCCCACTGAACTGTCAGACCATGAACTACGGAAAAACCTGTGTGCAAACAAGAAAGTCCAAGGACTCCTTCCTATAAAAAGTGTCCTTACCTTTTGGATTCTGGCCATTCCGTCTTGTCTTCTATTGAGCTATGCTTAGGACCTTTCCTTAAGACACAGTATTGTCTAAAATAATTAGTATATAAGTACTACAACACACTCTAAAAATCTTTAACTCCCTCAACAAAAAAGAAAACGTCTTACCTTATAGACTCACTTGCAGCTTTGTCTTTTACAGTAGAAGAGAAAGAAGAATGAGTTTTGTCTTCAAAGAGGTAAGAGAGTGGTGGTTTGACCACGTCTGTTAAGGAAAAGAGGACACATTATCTTCACCTAATGACCACAGTTATCTGCTCTAATTATATGCTGAGTCAAGAAGCCACTGTTACCTTCTGATTTCTGCCTATCCCTAAGAAGATATTTGTTTGGAATAGTTAAGTAGCATCTCTGTAAACGTCTCCTCTCTCGATTTGGCCCTTCTGTAGGATCCAGCTGCCAGGATGATGGATAGTAGATAGGGTCGTACCAGACTGCTCTGCATATCAAAAGAAAAGAGTGTTTTAAGTGGCAATCTGAAGTACTTGTAGCTTTTTAAACAATTGTATAAATTGAATAAATCAAAACTTACCTATTCATTTAAAAAACCCAACTATTTATATAATTGGACTAGGAAATACAGATACATAGTACAAAAAAAATAACAAAAAATAATAAATATTCCAGTCTTCCAGTTCCCCACCTAGAAGTAAGCTCTGCTACTAGTTTCCTGTATCTATTAGAAATTTTAAAGATATAGATGACTACTATAAATGCTTTAGCAACACGTATACTTTAGCAATACAATGGGCTTAATCTGGTTAACTAAAGAAAAAAATCAATTTTCCAAATTAATTTTTATATACCCCATTTTGCCTATTATCTAATGTAACAAACAAAATTAATTCATCTGTGTAGTACAAGTCACATTTTTTTTTATTTAAAAAATTAGATTTAACAGGGTGACATTGATCAACAAGAGTACATAGATTTCAGGTAAACATCTCCATAGCATTTGAACAGTCAATCATGTTATATAGATCCACCACCCAAAGTCAAATCATTTTCTGTTACCTTATAATAAAAATCACATTTCCAAACGATTTAAAAATAAATATCTTAAATGAAAATAAATAAATAGTAGGATCATGTTAAATATAGTTAGAAATAAATAATAGAAAAAAATTACCCTGAACATACCAAAATATTTTCTTTTATTGTTTAAAATTGCAGTTACACTTATTATGCAGTCATACACATTTGTATATCCTATTTCATTCACTGAACACATCATCATCTTAACTACCATCAGTTTAAATGGCTGACTAATATTGCCCTGAGTGGGTGCACCATAACATAATTAACTCTATTACTATTGTTATATATTTGTTTCCATTTTATTCACTAGTATATATAATGCAAAAGATGAAAAACTTTATGTTTATTGCCTTTCCATATTTTGAATATTTCCCTTAGGACAGAATCCCTAAAACAGAATAATTAAAGTTAGAAATAAAATGTGTGGTAGGGTTCATGACATATAATGTCAGCATGTACAAAAACCACCAAACCTCTAACCAAGGACTAAGACATGTTTCATATTAGCACCTAAATTTTTTCTTTTTGTAACATAAAAGGTAAAATCTAGCATCTAAAGGTTTTAAAAAAATAAATTAGCCTATGGCGATATTGAATTATTTCACTAGCTGTTTATTCTGCTTGTCTATGTGAAGAGTATATTCATGTTTTTTGCTCATCAAACTTTTGGGATGTTAATATTTTACTTTAAAAATTTCATGAATTTTAAAAATGATGAAAATATTAACTGATATATTTGTTGAAAATAAATTTGCATGTTTTGTTGTTAGTTACACTAGAAACAAAATTCAAATCCATTCATTTCTTCTTCTTAGTTTCTTCTATTGTGCTTGATCTTAAAATCCCTCCATCAAAGAGTTGATAAATACCTCATTTTATCCTATTTTATAAATTTTCTTCTACTTAAAATTCTTTCATTCACCTGGCATTTTCTTCAGAGTATAATATTTAGTGTGTTTTAGCACCCCAAAGACATATTAACCCCATAGCTTATGGCTAACAGACAAACGGAAAGATGCTCAACGTCACTAATCATCAGGAAAATGCAAATCAAAACCACCTCACACCACTCAGAATATCCAGTATCAATAAATCAACAAACCCCCAGTGTTGGCAAGAAGGAAGAGAAAAGGGAACCCTCACGCACTGTTGGTAGGAATGTAAATTGGTACGACCACTATGGAAAACAGTTTGAAGGGTCCTCAATAAATTGAAAATTAAACTACCTTATGATTCAGCAATTCCACATCTAGGTATTTATATGAAAAAGTTCAATATACTAGTTAAAAAAATATGAATCCATACATTCATTGTAGCATTATATACAATAGCCACCTATATGTTCATAGATGGATGAATAAATAAATGTGGTATATACATACAATAGACTATTACGTGGCCATAAAAAAATGAAATTTGCCATTCACAACAACAGGAATAAACCTAGAAGGTATTATACTAAGTGAAATAAGTCAGAAAGAGAAAGACATATACTGTATAATTTCATTTATATGTGGAATGTAAAAAACAAAACAGAAACAAACTCACAGACACTGAGAACAAACCGATAGCTGCTAGATGAGAGGGGGGTTGGAGAGGACGAAGCCAAAAAGGCAAAGGAATTAAGAAGTACAAACTGGCAATTATAAAATAGTAACAGGGATATAAAGTACAGGAAATATAGTCAATACTATATTTATGATAATATAGTATAATAGTTATATAGTTATAATATAGTATATAGTTACAATATGATAGCTACATATGTCTAGTCATAAGTCTAATCACTATGTTGTACCCTTGAAACATAACTGTTGGGCAGATAAAATATATTATGCTCACTTTGTTAAAGATGGCGCTGCCCACATGGAAGTTCGTTGATATTAATGTGTGTTCTGGAACAGGCTGTGGGCAGGCCGGGTTGTTGCAGCCTAAGGCTTAGTTTAAGAGTAAGCTCTTCCCCACACCCTTGACTGATTGGATGATGTAGGGTGGTGCACTCTCCTGAGGAATCCCATTATACAGAGACTTCCTTGTTTGTATAATTGGATTAAAGGTTTTGATTCTATGGTATAAAGTGGGAGAGACCAGTAGCTTGATCTCTCTCTCTTGGTTCCTGGGTTCCTGAGATTAGTATTAGAGAGGAGAGCAGACTAAGGCCACGTGGAGGAAAGAAGCAGCCAAGATGGCAGAGTGCTGAGGAAGAAGCCAGTTTGTTAAGAGTTTGTGCAGGAGGAGATGGGAAACAGAGGTGAATAAGTCTGGTGAGCTAAAAACCTTTGATTCTAGGAAACTCGGATAAGTCAGTAGCTTTGTGAGCACTGAATGTGTGGGATTTGAAGCCCAGTGTGTGTTTTTGCTTGCCCGCCGGGTGCAAGCTAGAATTAAAGCTGATGGCTCACCAGTTCTTGGCTCCGTTGTTTCATTACCGACTGTTCGAATCTAATGTGAACCTGCACGGGTCAGGCGGCTGTGATGGTGACCCCGGCTACTGGCTTTACAATAACTGAAAATCTAATAAATCTAAATCTAAATAAAATAAATAAATCTAGGGGACGGCAAGATGGCGATGGAGTAGGCGGATGTACCAACTTCCAACTCCCAGAACCAAAGTGGATTATAACTTAATTTTAAGAACCATCATCTGGATAAATCAACTTTGAATTAAACTTAGTGGACTCTTCAACCAAGGAATACTGAAGAAGCCACACTGAGACTGGTAAGAAAAGCGAAAACGTGGAAAGGGCTGCCTAGCTTCATGGAGCAAACAGCAGCCCGGAGAGACTCGAATGGCGGGAAGAGAGTTTAGCGGAGAGGGAGAGACCTGGGTCCCAGGAACAAAGCCCCAGCCCTGCAGCCCCAGAGCTTAGAAGAGGCATTTGGATAGTACTGAGCTGTGAAACAAGTGAGGATACTGTTTGTGAGAAAGAGACAGTTTTCTTAGACCCATGATTCTTCTTAAAGGGACAGCACAGAAAACCTCTCATAACCACTCACCCAGGGCTCTGGGAAGGGGGACAGAAGAGAGGACCAGAGCAGCGGGAAAAGAGTATGGACTGGAGAGCACAGGGAGAAACACTCTGAGGGACAGCCACCCTAACCCCTGGGCTAAGTCACTTCCCTAATCGAACACGAATATTTACCCTGGAACAAGGAATACCAGCAAAGGGAGACAGGACAGAGCCAAACAAGCTCTCCAGTGGCACTTAGAGCAGAGTTGCGTAGAAGGAGGGAGCTTCAAGGACTACAGTATGGAGTGTTAAGGTCTGAGCTGCAGTGCCCCAACCCACGCTGCTGAGGGCTTGCTGGAGGAACGGTGACGGCGAGACGCTAAAGCATGGTTCTGTTGGCAGGGGTGGAGGCCCAGCCGGCATGAGCTCGGTCTAGCCCAGCAGGAGCGGAAGGGACGAGCGAAAACGGTCCAGTAGCTGCAGGCCCATCTGCAGCCCCACCTGTGGGGGAAAAGCGGGAGGCCAAGAACGGGCAGAGATCTGGTGCTGAGCAGGGATCCGTGGGTGTGCAGCATCACCTGGCCTCTGAGGTTTGCGACCCTGTAGGAGCTGGCCCTGACCGTGTGGGTGGGGCTAAAGCTCGGGACAGGCGGAGGTTTGCAGCTGAGTGCATGCCAGCAGCCCCATCAGGCCCAAGAAAATGCGGTTTGCAATCATGCGAGAGCTGGCTCTGACCGCAGGGACTGGACAGAAGCCCGGGACAAGCGGAGGCTCGCAGCTGAGTGCATGCCAGCAGCCCCACCCAACCCGAGAAATTGCGGAAAGCAGGCTATGACCAGCGAGCAGGCTCTGACTTAGGGGTCTGCGGGGAAGCCCAGGAAAAGGCAGTATCGCAGCTGAGCAGAGGTGCTCACACCTACCATTGGTGCTGAGGCTTGTGGCTTGAGTACAGTGTGCAACCCCACCTGTGTGGGCGAGGCAAAGGCCCAGACAGGCTGAGGCTTGTAGAGCCGGGCACCAGAACACAGCCCCTCCCACGGAGGAGAGACGGAAATCACAACAACAGACACAGTGGGCCGGCACCGACAACACCAGTACACAACCGCCCTAAGCAGCAGGAGAGGGTGTGGCAGGCCTGCAGAAAGACCACAACCAGGGATCACAGAGGCAACACCCATTAGACTCTAGGGGCCACACCCTTCTTATACACAGACAAAATGGGCAGGCAGAGAAATGCAACCCAAATGAATCAAGAGAAATCTCCAGAGAAGGACCTGAATGAACCAGATATAACCAAATTACCAGATGCAGAGTTTAAAATGATGATAGTTAGGATGTTCAAAGAGCTTAGAGTCATTACGAACACCTAAATTAAGAGATAACAAGTATAAAAGAGGAAATTGAAATAATAAAAAAGAATCAGACAGAAATGGCAAATACAGTATCAGGACTGAAGACCACAATGGAAGAAATTAAAAGCAGGATGGATGAAGCTGAGGATTGAATCAGCGAGTTAGAGGACAAAATAAACAAAGGCACAGAAGCAGAGCAGAAAAAAGAAAAGAGACTAAAAAATCTAAGAAAACTTTAAGGGAGCTCTGTGACAACATGAAGAGAAATAACATCCGCATCATAGGGGTTCCTGAAGAGAAGAGAAAGAACAAGGGATAGAAAATTTGTTCAATGAAATCATAGCTGAAAACTTCCTAAATTAAGGCTGGAAAACGTTTCACATGTTCAAGAAGCACAGAGAACTCCATTAAAGAGAAACCTAAAGAAATCTACACCAAGACACAACATAGTTAAAATACCAAAGTTAAGGGATAAAGAGAAAATTTTAAAAGCTGTTAGAGAAAAAAAGGCTATCACCTACAAAGGAGCTGCCATAAGGATGACACCTGACTTTTCAACAGAAACACTTGAGGCCAGAAGAGAATGGCAAGATATACTCAAAGTAATGCAGAACAAGAACCTGCAACCAAGACTACTCTATCTAGCAAGGTAAACATTTAAAATTGAAAGGAAAATAAAGAGCTTCCCAGACAGAAAAAACCTCAAGGAATTCATAAAAACCAAACCAATTCAGCAAGAGATGCTAAGGAACCAGCAGTGAACAGTTAAAAGGGGGAAAAGTATATAGCAAAAGAAGAATACAGCTTTAAAGAATAAAATGGCAATAAACAACTACATATCAATAATAACCTTAAATGTAAATGGATTAAATGATCCAATCAAAAGACATAGGGTAGCTGCGTGGATAAAGAAACAGGACCCATACATATGCTGTCTACAAGAGACACACCTGAAAATGAAAGATGCACATAGATTGAAGGTAAAAGGATGAAAAAAAATATTTCATGCAAATAAAAATGAAAAAAAAAAGCCGGGGTAGCAATACTTATATATGACAAAATAACTTTAAAACAAAGGCTGTTGTAAGAGATAAAGCAAGACACTACACAATGATAAAGGGAACAATTCAAAAGGAAGATATAACCATTATAAATATCTGTAGCACCAAACATAGGAGCCCCGACATACATAAAGCAGACTTTGATGGATATAAAGAGTGAGATTAACAGCAATATTATAATAGTAGGGGATTTCAATACTCCACTAATATCACTAGATAGATCCTCAAGAAAGGAAATTAATAGAGAAACAGCAGACTTAAAGGATACACTACATCAACTCGATTTAATAGATATCTTCAGAACTTTTCACCCTAAAGCAGTAGAATATACATTCTTTTCAAGTGCTCATGGTACATTCTCTAGGAGAGACCACAGGTTAGGACACAAAAGTGATCTCAAAAAATTTAAGAAGATTAAAGTCACATCAAGCATTTTCTCTGATCACAATGGCATGAAACTAGAAATTAACCACAAAAGAAAAACTAAAAAATACTCAAACACTTGGAAACTAAATAGCATGTTATTAAATAATGAATGGATTAACAATGAGATCAAAAAAGAAATAAAAAAGTTTCTAGTAACCAATGATAATGAGCATACATCAACTCAAAATTTATAGGACACAGCAAAAGCAGTACTGAGAGGGAAGTTCATTGCACTAAGGCATATCATAAGAAGCTAGAAAAAGCTCAAATAAGTAACATGACCCTGAATCTAAAAAAATTAGAAAAACAACAGCAAATAAAGCCCTGGACTAGTAGAAGGAAGGAAATAATAAAGATCAGAGCAGAAATAAATGACATAGAGGATAAGGAAACAATGCAGAGGATCAATGAAACCAGAAGCTGTTTCTTTGAAAAGGTAAACAAGATTGATGAACCTTTAACCAGACTCACCAAGAAAAAAAGAGAGAAGACTCAAATAAATAAAATTAAAAATGAGAGTGGAGTAATAACAACTGACACAACAGAAATAAAAAGTATTGTAAGAAAATACTATGAAGAACTCTATGCCAAAAAATTAGACAACCTAGGTGAAATGGACAAATTTCTTGAATCATATAATCTTCCAAAAATTAATCTGGAAGAATCAGAACACCTATATAGACCAATTACAACAAATGAGATCAAAACAGTTATCAAAAAACTCCCAAAAAGAAAAGTCCTGGGCCTGATGGCTTCACAAGTGAATTGTACCAAAAATTCAAAGAAGAACTAACTCCTATCCTCCTCAAGCTATTTCAAAACATTCAAGAGGAAGGAAGACTTTTAAACTCCTTTTATGAGGTGAGCATAATTCTGATCCCTAAACCAGGCAAAAACAACACAAAGAAAGAAAATTATCGGCCAGTATCCCTGATGAATTTAGACGCTAAAATTCTCAACAAAATATTAGCCAATCGGATCCAGTAATATATGAAAAAACTCATACACCATGATCAAGTGAGATTTATTCTGGAGAGGCAAGGCTGGTTCAATATTCGCAAATCAATCAATGTGATTCATCACATAAACAAAAGAAAGGACAAAAATCACATGATAATTTCAATAGATGCAGAAAAGGCATTTGATAAAATCCAGCACCCATTCACGATCAAAACTCTCAGTAAAGTGGGAATACAGGGATCATTCCTTAACATGATAAAGGCCATCTGCGACAAACCCACAGCAAACATGGGAAAAATTAAAAGCAATCCCCTTAAGATCAGACACAAGGCAGGGGTGTCCTCTTTCACTACTCTTATTCAACATAGTTCTGGAAGCCCTAGCTACAGCAATCAGACAGAAAGAAGAAATAAAAGGCATCAAATTGGAAAAGAAGAAGTAAAACTGTCATTATTTACAGATGATATGATATTGTATATAGAAAACCTTAAAGTCTCAGTCAAAAAACTACTGGACCTGATAAATGAATTTAGCAAAGTGGCAGGATATAAAATTAATACCTAGAAATCAGACGCATTTTTATATACCAACAATGAACTGTCAGGAAAAGAAAATAAGGAAACAATCCCCTTCACTATTAAAACCAAAAAAATAAAGTACCTAGGAGTAAATTTAACCAAGGAGGTTAAGGACCTGTACTCGGAAAATTATAAAACATTGATAAAAGAAATCAAGGAAGATACAAACAAGTGGAAGCATATACTGTGCAATGGTTAGGAAGAATAAACATCATTAAAATGTCTATATTACCCAAAGCAATTTATAAATTCAATGCAATACCACACCAGGAAGACAAATAACCCAATCAAAAAATGGGCAAAAGAAATGAATAGAAATTTCTCCAAAGAGGACATACAGATGGCCAATAGGCATATGAAAAAATGCTCAACATCACTAATCATTAGAGAAATGCAAATTAAAACCACAATGAGATATCACCTCACACCAGTCAGAATGGCACTCATCAGCAAAACAACACAGAATAAGTGCTGGCGAGGATGTGGAGAAAAGGGAACCCTTCTGCACTGCTGGTGGGAATGCAGACTGGTGCAGCCACTGTGGAGAACAGTTTGGAGATTCCTCAGAAAATTAAAAATTGAACTGCCTTTTGACCCAGCTATCCCACTTTTAGGAATATACCCTAAGAACACCATAGCACTGTTCGAAAAGAAGAAATGCGCCCCCATGTTTGTGGCAGCATTGTTCACAATAGCGAAGATCTGGAACCAGCCCAAGTGTCCGTCAGAAGACGAGTGGATTAAAAAGCTATGGTACATATATACTATGGAATACTACTCAGCCATAAGAAACGATGACATCGGATCATTTATAACAAAATGGATGGACTTTGATAACATTATACGGAGTGAAATAAGTAAATCAGAAAAAAAGAAAAACTGAGAACAGCATGATTACATACATAGGTGGGACATGAAAGTGAGGGTATGAGACATGGAGAAGAGAGTGTTGGTTATGGGATGGGGGGAGGGAGGGAAGAGTGGGATAGGGAGGCGGGGAGGGACACAGGGAAAACCAGATTGAAGGTGACAGAGGACAATTTGACTTTTGGTGATGGGTATGCAACACAATTGAATGATAAGATAACCTGGAGATGTTTTCATTGTACATATGTACCCTGATTTATTGGTGTCACCCCATTAGAATTAATAATAATAAAATATATATTAAAAAACAAAAAAAAATTCAATGCAATACCAATTAAAATACCAATGACATACTTCAAAGATATAGAACACATATTCCAAAAATTTATATGGAACCGAAAAAGAACACGAATAGCCTCAGCAATCTTAAAAAGAAAAAATAAAGCAGGAGGTATCACTCTTCCGGATATCAAGGTTTACTACAAGGCCATTATACTCAAGACAGCCTGGTATTGGCATAAGAAAAGGCACATAGATCAATGGAACAGAACAGAGGACCCAGAAATAAACCCACAGCTTTATGAACAACTGATATTTGACAAAGGAGGAAAGAACATACAATGGAGTAAAGACAGCCTGTTTAACAAATGATGTTGGGAAAATTGGACATCTAACTGCAAAAAAATGAAACTAGACCATCAACTTACACCATTCACAAAAACAAACTCAAAATGGATAAAAGACTTAAATGTAAGCCGTGAAACCATAAGCATCTTAGAAGAAAACATATGGAGCAAGCTCTCCGACATCTGTAGTAGCAATATATTTGCCGATTTATCTCCACGGGAAAATGAAATAAAAGGCAAGATAAACAAATGGAACTATATCAAACTAAAAAGTTTTTGCACAGCTAAAGACAATAAGAACAAAATAAGAAAACAACCCACACTATGGGAAAACATATTCGACAACACGTGTGATATGGGGTTAATACCAAAATTTATAAAGAACTTATAAAACTCAACACCAAGACAAATAATCCAATCAAAAAATGGGCAAAAGAAATGCATAGACTTTTCTATAAAGAAGACATACAAATGGCCAAAAGGCATATGAAACGATTCTCAACATCACTAATCATTAGAGAAATGCAAATTAAAACCACAATGAAATATCACCTCACACCAGTCAGAATGGCGCTCATCAGCAAAACAACACAGAATAAGTGCTGCCAAGGATGTAGAGAAAAGGGAACCCTTCTGCACTGCTGGTGGGAATGCAGACTGGTGCAGCCACCATGGAAAACAGTATGGAGATTCCTCAAAAAATTAAAAATAGAACTGCCTTTTGACCCAGCTATCCCACTTTTAGGAATATACCCTAAGAACACCATAGCACTGTTCGAAAAGAAGAAATGCGCCCCCGTGTTCGTGGCAGCATTGTTCACAATAGCGAAGATCTGGAAATAGCCCAAGTGTCCCTCGGGGGACGAGTGGATTAAAAAGCTTTGGTACATATATACTATGGAATACTACTCAGCTATAAGAAATGATGACATCGGATCATTTACAACAAAATGGATGGACCTTGATAACATTATACGGAGTGAAATAAGTTAAACAGAAAATAACTGAGAACAGCATGATTTCATACATAGGTCGGACATAAAAGCGAGAATATGAGACATGGACAAGAGTGTGGTGGTTACGGGGTGGAGGGGAGGGAGGGACTGGGATGCGGAGGACAAAGGCTCGAGACCCTGAGGTCGCCAGCTTGAGCATGGGCCCATCTGGCTTGTGCAAATCTCACCAGCTTGGACCCAAGGTCGCTGGCTCAAGCAAGGGGTTACTCCGTCTGCAGTAGCCCCACAGTTAAGGCACATATGAGAAAGCAATCAATAAACAACTAAGGTGTCACAACAAAAAACTGATGATTGATGCTTCTCATCTCTTTCCTGTATGTCTTTCCCTGTCTTACCCTCTCTCTGATTCTCTCTCTGTCTCTGTAAAAAATAAAATAAAAAATAAATTAAAAAACTATTCTTACAGGATTATTGTTCAAGATGAAATAAATCATAAATGATCAAAACAACTAATAAAATAATGTTATGAATCGTTACTGTGGGATGAAACTACTATTTGGCACAAACATATATGACAGTCACACAAGATGACCCGAGTGCCCGCCAGCATGGCTCACCTGTCATGCGTCAACTGCTGGCTGAGCTCCTGCCAGTGCCGGCTGGCACTCAGATCCACTTTGTACATCCCTCTTATGTGCTGGATCACCTTCTTCCTCTCAATTCCTTGGGAGAGAGACACTGCCTGGGTGATATCTGCAGCTATTTTAGATATATCCTTTGATTTTGAATCAAGACGCTGAAAGAGACTAAACAAACAAGATTGTCCGTAAGTTAAACACAGGTGGAACATGAAATACATATCAAAACATGATTCTTTAGAACTAAAAGTATATGTGAAATCTAATGGGTTCCTAAAAGACATGACTTTACAACACATATAATCCTACCTTTGTTGATTATTATTAACTGTTTTCTGCCAGGTGGCTTTATTCACACCTTCTTCAGTTTCATATTTCTTTTGTTCCTAAAATATTTAAATAATAATGTACTATATAAAACTTTTTATTACTTAACATTGGCACAGAGTCCAATAAATTAACTGTAAAACCAAGTTAACAAAGGAAAAAATATTGTCCCCAGATGACCAGAATATTAAAATACATCATCCACTTAAACAATGCTGTAATTCCCCTTTGTTTCCATACAATCTGGGTCACAAGAATTAGGGCAGAATAGTTAACTAGAGTTGCCAAACCTGATGGGCTTGCACAGGTGCTTCCTTTTCCATTAAAGTACCCCTAACTCAAGGTTGGTTCTTCAACTTGCTTGTAACTGTAAAAATCTTTCCTTCACTGAAAGTTATTGATAATGGATAAGGATCATCACAGAAAACATTCCTTAAATAAGCCTGTTAATTCTCTCACTGTACAAAAGCAATATATATAGAGGAAAAAGTATTTCAAATTTATCATCGATGATACTCTACAATAATAAAAAACAAGCCTTCAATCATTATTTCATTATAGTCAATGGGATCTTCTAAGAAAACTGTTTCTATGTTTTACCCACTCACCTCCTTGATAATTTTGAGAAGCTCCGGTTTTGTTGCTGCACTGGGAGGGATGCACTTGTGGCCACATAGCTTTAAAGCATTCATAAGCACTTCTGCTGTGTCCAGTTCTTCCTGAGTCAGTTCATCTTGGTGATTATGTATCAACTCTGACAAATACAAAACTAACTTGGCTCCATGCTTTAAGACAAAATAACAATTTTTTTTTCAGTCATAAAGAACTTTATTCTTACATTTAAATTATTTAATAGTAATTAAATTAAATTATATTGCTAGATTTATTTGGTTGTATCTGATTTGAATAAAGTAGCTAAAAAAGACATTTTGGGGACAAATGAAAATTTTGATTATGTATTAGATATATGACAACATTAAGTAGTATGCTAATTTTGTTAGGTATAATGTTGTTATGGTTACATAAGAAAATATCTTTTGAGACGTGGAACGCTGAGGTTGCCTGGTCAAGGTACATATGGGAGCTGATGTTTCCTGTTCTTCCTCCCTTCTCTCTCTCTCTCTTTTTCCCCTCCTCTCTAAAATGAATTTTAAAAAAACACATTTTTTTAATAATGTCATAATTTCTATAAATTACTTTAAAGTATTTCAGAAAAAGAAGAAATGATTCCAATATGATAAAAAATATTAACAATTGTTAAATCTATGTTATGGTTATAAGGTATTTATTATCCTAGTCTATTTTTCTTAGTATGCTTGAAAATTTTAACTGTGAAAGGTAAATAAAAAAAGAAAGTAAAAAGAGAGGTAAAGGAAGGAAGGAGGAAGGGAAAGAGAGAGAGAAGGAAGATAGAAAAGAAGGAAAAATAAAAGCCAGTAAGCAGGCTTTTGGGAAAAGAATTCTTCTCAGCACCTGGGGCTGATGCACTCAAACCAATCAAGCCATGGCTACGGGCAAGGGAGATAGAGAAAGAGAGAGAGAGAGAGAGGGAGAGAGAGGGAGAGAGAGGGAGAGAGAAGGAGAGAGAAGGAGAGAGAGGGAGAGAGAGGGAGAGAGAGGGAGAGAGAGGGAGAGAGAGGGAGAGAGAGGGAGAGAGAGGGAGAGTGAAGCAGATGGTTGCTTCCCCTGTGTGCCCTGACCAGAAATTGAACCTGGAACATCCACACACCAGGCCGATGCTCTATTACTGAGCAAACCAGCCAGGGCCTTTTAGTTCTTTTCATAGAAAAATTTAACTGGAAAAAGAAATTTCCTTTAAACCTTAAGATAAGGGAGCTATGCTTATTTATTTTTTCTGCCTTGACTTCTGCTTGGTAAAAGTTGGTAAAATTCCAGAACAGAAAGCTATCTTTGAATGAGCTGATAGGGAGAACTCTAAAACCAATGAGAACTTAGCACTTGTAAATGTCCAGAGAAAAGGTGGTTTAGTCCTGTCTTTTATGAACAGTTCCTATAATTAAAATTTGAGTGTTGTTACTTAAGGCAACAACAATTGTCCTTCATAGTGTGAACCTGCACCCAGCTTTGACTCATGATTTTTTAGGTGGCCCTTCTACACCCGATTGTTATATGTACACTCTGTATTATTTTTATTTTTGTATTTTTCTGAAGTGAGAAGCAGGGAGTAGACAGACTCCCTCATGCACCTGACCAGGATCCACTGGGCATGCCCTCCAGGGAGCGATACTCTGCCCATCTGGGGCGTTGCTCCGCTGCAATCGAAGCCAGTTTAGCACCTGAAGTGGAGACCCTGAGCCATCCTCAGTGCCCAGGGAGGAGAGAGACAGAGAGAAAGGAGGGGGGAAAGGGTGGAGAAGCAGCTGGGCACTTCTCCTGTGTGCCCTGGCTGGGAATCAAACCCGGGCCTTCAAGACGCCAGGCCAACACTCTACCACTGAGCCAACCAGCCAGGGCTACACTATGTATTATTTAGACATTAATTCTGCCAACAAGTTAAATATGCATAATTTTACTTTTTAAGACTATGCATTAATACAAATACCACTGTTTCGCTTTAGGACATTTTAAACTGTAAATAGTATTAAATGTCAGTAAATGGATTTGGAAACTTTGAATTTTGGGTAGTATTTACACTAACATGCTGAATCACAGCATGTCATTTCCTAAAAGCATAAGGTGAACATACACATTATGAAAATAGCAAAGCTCATTTTAACTGAGTCAGGGGACAGCTGCTACCCGACCAAAAGAGAAAACTGAGCAGATGCTCAGCGAGTAAAAGGCCTGAAGAGTTGGCAAATAAAGAGATTTGGTAAATGACTGGATTATTTTCACATGCGTGTCCAGGTTCTTCATATAACTCTAAAAATATTTCCATTTAATATTCAAAAACATTCTAAAATCATCTTGAAAAACTATAAGAAATGGCTCTTTTACTCTGAATAGCCACATAATAGGTGACTTATCAGTCACTGAAATTGTTTCTAATAACTCATTTTAACATCCTCTGATTAATCACTTATTGATTGTAGTTCCTAGGACTAGAAAAGGTGTTACTGGGGATCAACGAGAAAAAAAAAGTCTTGTTTTCAGCTCTCAAAATATTAGTTTTGGAACTGAATCTATCAAACACAAATCCTTGGAAAATAATAAAATGCTAAAATGTGTAAAAATACAATTTCCCATTAAAGTTTCTAAAAAGAAAGCATTCTGGGTACACTGAAAAAAGGCAGAGCTTTGAAGGTGGTACAAAGTGGGCTGGGCACATGGTGACAGGTGGGGTGGCAGCTAGGCAGACAAAGGAGGGGAGAGAAAGCATTTCAGGCTGCATGTACACGTGGACAAGGCAGTGTGTCAGCAGAATTCAGAGGCTGTGAAGAGGGTGCAGTACAGATGAATTGCTCTTGAAAAGAGGAGACGTTATCCACTGGAGAGTTAGCCAGACTCAAGTTGTAGCAGAAGAAATCTGGGGCTTTAAAAATCAGGCAGGTAACAAATGGATTTTTGTGGGTAGCTGTAAAGAGGCACAAGCAGACCTCTATGCGCTGCTGTGGAATGACTGCTAGGAAATACTGTTAGCTGAAGAAAATACAGTGCAGAAGAGTGTACAGTTCACTATCGTTGTGTTGAGAAGTGAGGGAGATTAACATATGTGTATGTATATGTGTGTGTGTATACAGATTTGCTCACATATCCAAACAAAGTAAAAAGCAAATAAAGATGGTTAGCTAGAGAGAAAAGCTAGAAACTCTCTGAATATGCTATTATCATAATTTTAATTTTGGATCCATGTAGACATTTTACATAATTAAAAATGAAATTAAATAAACACAACCCAATGGAATCTCTAAAAACAGAAAACAAATTGAAAGAAAAAGAACCTAACAAGTTAGTTGAAGTTGGTAGCATAACCAAAGAGAAAATTATTTTCAGTGCTTTTACAACAGAGTATTTTCATGGTGCATCCCTCATGCCATGATAAGAACAAAATAATCACAAGAAATCTCAAACTGCATTCAGTGGGCTTGTCTTTACTGATAAAGGTGGTCATCCAATTTTGCAAATGTTATATATGATATAGAAAGATAAAATTAGTTTGTTAATGTCATCAGGAATCAAGATTATCAACATTAATAAAAGAAATACAAATATAAAGTCCAAGAAAAAGTGATGAACTTATGATTTTTTTCCCTAAAAAGATACATATTTCCTAGTTGTTTCCACTAAAAAGGTTGAGAAGAAATGATGACACATATAGAAACGAATCTACGTTAGTCTCCGGATTTTGGTCTCTAAGTATTATTATCACATTAAAAGAAAATAGGGGCTTTTGTGGAAAAGCCTGGTTATAAGTTGGAAAGAAAATATACAGGACGATTCTGGGGCATTCTTCTGTTCCAGAAAACAAGAAATTTAATCACATTAATGTGTTAAAAATTAAATGGCCATGGTAAAAGAAAATAACAGCTTGAATCTACAGAGGTATTGATCTGAATATCTGATAAATAATTACAACAGTTTGAAGCTATTTATAAAATTTATAAAAAACACCTGAGTTCATAATGATACCTCAAAAATAAAAACAATACATAAATTAGAGGTTGCTAGGGTATCAATTCGTTACTCTAAAAATTAAGAAATAGGGGAAATAAATAAGCACTTGTCTTGCCTTTCCTACACAGGCTATAATTTAGGACAGCCAAATGGTTGATAGGGAATATTCTGTCCTATAGATGATTCAAAGCTGATAGATACTGGTGGAATGAGAAACTTAAGAGAAATCACAATTTTGCAACTCCTAATGAAAAAGTGGATCTTGGCAACTATCATCGACTGCTAAAATTATTAAGCTAAATGTTGAGGGTGAATTTTATAATGGATAGATCAGGAGGCTACCATCTTGAAAAGCAGAGCAACCAGACATTGTCTGCCTCCTACTGTGATGTAATGACAAATGCAAAGCACTCCTAGTAAAGTGCTCTTTCAAACAAACAAAAGAACACAAAAACAAATATGAAAGCAAGAACTAGAATCCAGTAAAGGCTTTGGATATAAAGGCTCAAGGACACAATCAGCCAAATCCAGGATGTGGGAAATTCTACAGAATGACCCAGTTTCACCAACAAATAATGACATTTAGCCTGATCAGGCAGTGGTGCAATGGATAGAGCATTGACCTGGGATGCAGAGGACTCAGTTTTGAAACTCCAAGGTTGCTGGCTTAAGTGCAGGCTCCTCTGGCTTGAGCATGGGCTCACCAGTTTGAGTGCAGGGTCATTGGCTTGAGCCCAAGGTCACTGGCTCAGTTGTAGCGCCCCCCCCCACCCCCCGTCAAGGCACATAAGAGAAATCAATCAATGAACAACTAAAGTACCACAACTACGAGCTACGAGTTGATGCTTCTCATCTCTCTCTTCCTTCCTGTCAGTCTCTCGCTAAAAAACAACTAATATTTTAAAAATGGTTGAGGAGGGTAAATGTCATGGATTAAAAATATTTAGCACAAAGCAAACAAATGCAATGTGTGGGCCTTGTTTGGATCCAGAATCAAGTAAACTACTAAAAAATTATAGGAAAAATGGGAAATTTAAACACTGACTAGGTGTTAGATGGTAGGTAGTAAGGAATTATTAATATTGCTGAGTGTGATAAGTTTTTAAAAAGTCCTCATCATTCATAGATATATACTAAAGTATTTAGAGGCAAAATGATTTTATGCCTGACATTTATTTCAAAATTGATGCTAATAAAAATTAAAACTGGGCAATTAAAGCTAGATAATGGTCATGTGGGGTTCTTTTTTTATTTCTCCTAACTTTAAGGTATATTTGAAAGTTTCCATAATAAACTTAAAAAAATCAGGTACAGTGATTTGGTCTTCAGTGTAGATGTTATGGTAGTGATCTGAGCAGAGCGGGCAGAAGTCTGACCTAGGACAGGCGGGTGAACTAGAGAGAGAGAGACTGGACTAAACGCCTGGCCCTGGTGTTGAAATGGAGTCAACTGGGAAGAAACAGTCAACCAGGCTCCAGTGTTTCAGGTTGAAGCCAGGATGGCATGCTGATAGACCAGGGCAGTGGAGAGGGAGGCTGAACTGGGGAGGAGGACTATTCACTAGGGGTGGGTTTTTATGGATGGCACATCTGCTGATGGCAAAGGAAGGAAAGACCACTTCAAATCCTCCAGGGGAGGAAAGCAGGGGCCTCTGGCTGCGCTTCTGCCTTAGGAAGGAAAGACAACACCCCTCATGCACTTGTGACAGTCTTGATATCAGAAAGAGTACCTAAAGTGCTACTTCAAACCTCTAGCATTTTGGTTCCTAATATGATACACCTGTGTTTCCCAGGTTTTAAAAGGGACACCTGTACTTTTTTAAATATCATCTATTAGTTTACTTATATGGCTTTAATTTACATATAATAAAGCATATATATGTATTAAGGGTTCATTTATATGAGTTTTGGCAACGGCATATACCCATGTAAATACTACCCAAAATAAGATATAATCCATTTTTATCACCCCAGAAAGTTCTGGAATGCCCCTTTCCAATCAATTCTCCTCTTCACTGCCTGCTCCTTACAGAGACAATTACTGTCCTAAATTCTATCACCATATCTTCCTTTTACAGTCTTGGAATTCATATGAATGTGACTTGTGTCTGGGTCTCACTTTTGTCAACACATATTTTAGAGCTTCATCCTTACTGACAGGTGTATCAGTGGTCTGTGCCTTCTCTTTTTATTGCTGTATGCACCCTGTTGTATAAATAGAACAAATTGTTTATACACTCTCCTGCAGATAGACATTTGGGTTATTTCTAGTTTTGGGCTATTAGTAAAAAGGCTGCCATGATATATTTGAATAAGACTTTTCACAGATATTTGTTTTAATTTCTCTTTGTAAATAGTACCTAAAAATAGAATTTTGGGGTCACAAGTTACTTGTATAAGAATTGAATGGTTGTATCATTTAAACTCTCTATCATTCTTGAAGTGATAGGATTATAGATTCTGAAATTTTTAAAGGTATTTTGGTTTCGATCATTCCAAATGATCAATGAATTCTTTTCTATTTTAGCTTATTGTAAATATTTTTAAAATGTTATGTGTACTGTTGCTTGAGCTATTCAGTATAGATGCTTCATGGATAATATATTGCTATAAAAAAAGGCTCCAAACAGTTCTTAAAGAAAACACTTTAAGATTTACTAACAAGCTACAAATGAGCTTTTAGAACTATGCAGGAAAAGATGGGAAATGAACAGGTCACACTGAGACTGGTGTGGAGCATCTGCAGGAAGACTCCAGTAATACTGGCTAAGAAAACTGTATGTATAACATTTGGCATAAAAATACAGTTTAATTTCAGCTCTTGTTTTGTACAATTTGATGTTTCACAATAGTTTTATGTATAAAATACCAAGATTCTTACTTGCAAGGATGGGCTAAGACAGTCTTGTAATATTTCCTGATGATTTGGTTCATGAACTATTTCAAAAATTTGCTTTCTCTCTTGTGAAGGGTGGGCTGGTGACAAAATATGTGTGAGCAGTCTCCCCAGCTGCATTCGGAAGGTCTCCTTACAAGAACATACGATCTTTGTCCACTGCTGCTTGAAACCACTGGCTTTGCTTGAGCCCTTAAACAAATACAGAAATGAATTAGGATCAGACGTTTTAACTAATAATATACTAACCTCAAAACAGTCCTTAAGGACATCATGAAACATGCTTTATTTTAGATTTTTAGAGATAATCTAAATTAGAAAGAAATATACATCCATACAAATGATATTTAAGAGATTGTTGTATACCTTTGTTCAAAATAGCCAAAAGGTAGAAACAACCCAAACATGCACTGACAGATGAACAAATAGACAAAATGTCGTCTATACACAGAATGGAATGTTACTCAGCCTTAAAGAGGAATGAAGCACTGACACACACGTCAATATGGATGAACTAGAAAACATTATGCTAAGTGAAATAAGCCACATACAAAAGGGCCAATGTTGCATGAAACACTATCAAAGCAGCTTCTATGAAGTACCTAAAAAGTCAAATTCATAGACACAGAAAATAGAATAGTGGTTACAGGGGCTGGGGAGGAGGTAATGGGAGTTAGTGTATAATCAGGAAAGTTTCAGTTTGGGATGATGAAAGGGTTCTGAAGATGGATAGTGGAGAGGGCTGCACAACAGCAAATTTTATATTTACCACAGAGATAGATGAAGAAGATAAAAGTGCTAAACCACTTTAAAAGCTACCTAGGGCTTGAAAATTTTAAATTGGGGGAGGGGGGGAATCAAAGAGCAATGGTAGATAAGGCCACACTGGTTTTGCAATACTAAAAAAAAAAGGATTCATAACAAAGACTTGCATTAGTACTAAAATATTGAGTCTAATAGTCAAAAATAAGAACTGCATATAAAGTGACCACTTATATTTCCAAATAATCAATTTATTTGATGCCATGTCAAGTGGTTCCATTAAGGCTAATCCAGTCCTGATCAGATCTACTGCATCTGTTTTAAAACTGGTATCACTACATTTTAGAGTTTACTTTGAGTTCTGGAAATAGCTCTCCAATTACTCCAAGTCCTGAGAGCCCTGTGTGAACTGAATGATTCAATTCTAAGTGGAACCTTCAGAAACCAAAATCTGGTTTAGATTTAGAGACTGGCAGAGCCATGACTTATGAGTTCTGTTGGAATCATATTGGCCTTTGGTAACTATGGGGTGTATTGACCGATTTGTTCCCAATGGTCAACTGTAAGTGACTCACAGAAACGCAAGTGAGTTAATGATAAATGGAGCCTGATACTTGCACATATTCTCCACATAATTTTAAAGGAGTTAAAATTTAAGTGAAGATTTAAACTTCAGAATCATTTATAATAATAATTTAAAAGTAAGTAGGTACAAACACTTTAAAAACAGATTATTAATTTAAACGAATAGAACTTATAGTCTGACTTTTTCCTAATGCTGCTCTTACTAAATCACAATATTAGAAAATGGCTTTCAGGTCACAGACTTAAAAACCAGTGCTACAAAAGTGTGTCCTTTTAGAACGGGTGACTAAGCAAATATTACTCCAGTATTAAAAACTCAAGATGTCTGAGTTTCAGAAAACTCTGTGAAAGAGTAGAAGTACAATTTTGAAAATATAAAATACAAACATAAATAAGATGAACAGATTTTAAAACTGGTAAAGCGGGACAACATTGACCGGGGGGAGCGGGGGTTCTTGATTAAAAATTTGCTCTATATGGAGAAAAAAAATTTTCATAGAATGTAAAAATAGTATTGTAATATATTTTTTTAAATTTCAACATAAGTATAATTTATAAATATAATACATTAAAAATTATGTATAGTATTTTATTCGTTGGCATATTTCTCATTTGAGTGAATTTTTTTTAGTAGATTGCTGTTGCTATTTAAAAGGTCATGAAACTTTTCACAAGAATTTGTTAAATTATATTTGACACATAAAATGGCTTTCAATCTCAACACTTAATTGTGATTATTCTGATGTCCACACTTGATTTACCGTAGAAAAAATGCGTTCAGTCACAGCATTAGTTCCTGGTCAAGACAGCACGTATTCCACAATTTTTAGTGCATTATTGTATGGAACATGGTTTGTTTCAAAATAATGAAATATTTCTAACCATTTGTTCTCTATTGTGATTTCTGCTGATGCCCAAGATTTAACCTTTTCCTTATCAATATATATTTTAATAATGATCTCATTAAAAAGATCATTTTCGGAAATATTACTATATGGGAAATTTTGAGTGAGTCAGAGGGATCGGGTTACATGGTCCTGAAACTGATGCTGGAGCTGCACGAGCGGGTGGGAGCAGGCAGGGCAGTGCTGTCGGCGCGCTCGCACACAAGCAGTTGCACACACTCCCTGCCTGGACTCATCCTTGTGGCGGTTGCGCTCCCCTCGTCCAGCCCCGCCACCCGCTGGAGACCGAGTAGCTTGCCCCTCGCAGAGCTGGGAGCCAAACGGCGGCGTCCAGGATGCGGGCCTATGGGTAGTTAGGGGACTTGACAGCCGCTGCCCCAGCAGGTATGTCCCGCCCAAAGTTCTTTGTTTTGGGGCCCCGCACGGGTCAACCAGCTCTTGCGGCAGTGCGGGTGCTTCCAGGTCCAGGCAGGGTCTCCCCGCCGAAAACCGTATATTACCTTCCTGTTCTCCCACCGTTCCCTACCTTTTCATGCATTCTTTCCAAAAATTGGGACTTTTTTTTTTTTTTTGATAAAGGTTTTCCTAAGCCTTTTACTTCTCTTTTTTTTTTTAAATTTTTATTTTATTCATTTTAGAGAGGAAACACAGAGTGAGAGAGAGAGAGAGAAAGAGAGAGAAAGGGGGGAGGAGCTGGAAGCTCAACTCCCATATGTGCCTTGACCAGACCAGTGCAGGGTTTTGAACTGGCGACCTCAGTGTTCCCAGGTCGACGCTTTATCCACTGCGCCACCACAGGTCAGGCAAATCAGGACTTTTTAAAAACACCGCGGGACGTCTGGTCACCTTAGACATAAAACCTCTACTCCTTTTTGTATAAATAAATAATCCTCATTTAATTAATTTACTTACAATAGTTACTTTGAATCCTTCTACCAGGAACGTGAGTATTTCTTTCTGAAATGGATTGAAAATGGAAACCTGTGCATGATGAACATTTTCTTCAGAAACTTCAGTCTGAGAAACTGAGGTCCTGCTTTGAGTGGTATTTTCTGGAGTACTTAAAATGTCAGCAATGTCTGGATTAAACTCTGAATTAAAAAAAGAATAAAAAATTAGTCAAATCACTGATACCAAGCCATTACAAAAGTAATGATGCTGGTAAAATATTCTATGTAATTAATAATTCAGCTGTCACAATATAAATGTGTAGTAGGTGTATTAATTAGAAATTAATATTAATAGAAAAATATCTCACTTAAAATAGTGTAGAAATGTAAACATATATGAGCCATGCAATTCTAAATTAAAGACTTGTTTTACTCATGAAGATGAACTAAACTGCAAAATTATTAAACCCATGAGGTTCTTGTACGAATCAAACACAAGGACCTTGTGATGGTTACATGAAAGGGACATGCAGAGCTCTTTCTCTCCTGTGGTAGCCCAGTAATGTTGTGTATGTGATAAAAATCATTCAATTTTGGAGTTTAGCCTGAGGGCCAGTTGCCCCAAATATAAATTAGGGAAGTTTAAAAAATATCCTGGGTGTACTGTTTTACTAGTCATTAACAATTACTGTTTTCTTTTGCCTGCCTTCTTGGGTTTATTTGAACATTCTTTAGAATCCCACTTTGACTTATCTATAGTGCTTTTGAGTGTATTCCCTTGCATATCTTTTTAGTGGTTGCTCTAGATATTACATTTTATATATAAACATATCAATCATTAGCCACTACATAAATGCAACTTGAAGCCACAATGTGATATCATTATACGTATCAGTATAGCTAAAATTAAAAATAGTGACAATTTGAAATACTTGTAAGGATGTGGAAAAAACCCAGACCACTCATACATTGTTGATAGGAATATAAAATTATCCAGTAACTCTGGAGAAGTTTGCCAACTTAACAAGAAGAAAACACACACTACCACACAACCCAACAACAGCACTCCTGGGCATTTATCCCACGAATACGAAGACTTATGTTCACACAGAAAGCTGCATGTAAGTGCTACAGCAGCTTTATTTGTAAAAGCCCTAAACGGGAAACAACCCAGATGGTTTTCAACAGGTGCATGGCTAAACAAACTGTACTACATCCATATTACATAACAGTATTCAGCAAAAACAAAAAATGTAACAACCAGGCTAAGTCTCTAGAAAATTATGCTTAGTGAAAACAGCCAAGGCTATATTCTGTCTTATTCCATTTATATAACATTTCTGAAATAACAAAAATACAGGGTAGAAAACAGATTAGAAGTTGCCAGAGACTATGGAAGGGGTAAGGGGGGAAGAAAGTGGGTATGGACTATTGTCTACATAAGGGAGCCTTGTGGTGATGGAAATGCCCTGTTTCTTAACTCCATCAATGACAACATTGTGGTAGCAATGTAGGTTTTTCATGACCCATTGGGGGACACTGGGTAATGGGATAATGAGATATCTGTAGTATTTCTCAACAACTACATGTGAATCTATGATTTCAACTGAGCCCCCTTATCTGTGGTTTCACTTTTCACAGTTTCAGTTACCCATGGTCAATTGAGGTCTGAAAATATTAAATGGAAAATTCCAGAAATAAATAATTCATAAGTTTTAAATTGCATACCATTCTGAGTACTGTGCTGAAATCTCCCACTGTCCTACCAGGGACATGAATCATCCCTTTGTCCAGTGTATCCATGCTACAGACACTCCCGCCTATTAGATAGTTAGCAGCCATCTTGCTTACCAGATTGAGTGTCATGGTATCATAGTACATGTGTCCAAGCCACCCTTATTTTACTTAGTAATGGCCCCAAAGATGAAGAGTGCTAACAACTGGGCTGTGCCAAAAAGAATATGGAAAGTACTTCCATTAAGTGAAAAGATGTGAATGCAAAAGAGAAAACATAGTGTATATCAGGATTCATTACTATCCATGGTTTCAAGCATCCATGGGAGGGGGCTTCTTGGAGCATATGCCCTGTAGATAAGGAGGGACTACTATATCCCATAGAAAAGTAAAAATGTCAATCTGGGATTAATAATGTCAGAGTAATGATTGCATGAGAGATAGCCTTGATCACTCCCCTTGAAATTTCAACAAATTGAACAGCTATACAAAGTGAAGAAACCCCAGGTGAACTCACAGGCTTGCCTGAAAGATCCACACATCGAATCAACTAAAGGTGGGAAGGTAAGGAGAGAGATAAGAAGCACTTGCGTTCAGGCTCTGGAGAGGGGAAAGGCACAGGCTGTCTGGGCTTTCATCTACTGGGGCTCTGGAGAGGGAAGAAACCTAAAATGTCTGGTTCTTCGGCCTGGAGGAGCAGAGAGACTGGGGAGTATTTGGAGATATGGAACTGAAGCAAAGAGGCGGCAGAGCATGGGGTCATTGCCAGTGTCCCACGGCCTACTGGCAGTCTGCACTCAGATAGAGACACAAAAATACAAAGTACAGACCCCAGCCTCCCAGATCCCACCTCCCTTCCTTTGCAGAGTACAGAGAATAGCAGAGACATAGCCCACAGCTAGTTCTACAGGGCCATTTTTTCCCCAGAAGAACAGAGGTTCCCAGTCTGTTGAGATGCAGGAAGGAGCACCCAGAGGCCTGAGATCACTATTGCTAAAGCCATAAACCTCACAGCAGGACCCACTGATCATCATAACTTCAGCCCCACCTCCATCACTGTGACAGCAGCTCTTTGGCAAAGGTCAGCCTGGGATTTTACAGAGTTAGATTTTGTAATCCAGTGCCACCTACTGGAAAAAAATAGAAAAACTTCTTGCTCATTGTTTTTTTCTTTTATCTTTATTTTTGTTGTTTTTTGCTTGATGTATTTTTTTAATGAGAAGAGGGGAGATAGACAGACTCCCACATGCTCCCCAACCAGGATCCACTTGCAAACCCTCATCTAGGGCTAATGCTCCAATCAGCCAAGCTATCTTCAGCACCTGAGGCTGACACTTGGACTAACCAAGCCACTGGCTGCGAGAGGGGAAGAGAAAAAGAAGGGGAAAAGGAAGGGGAAGATAAACAGATGGTGGCTTCTCATGTGTTCCCTGACCAGGGATCAAACCAAGGATGATCTGCACTCCAGGCTGATGCTCTATCCCCTGAACCAACTGGCCAGGGCCTTTTCTTGATGTCTTAACAATACCACTCACAAATGCTATCAAGGCAGATAAAATTAATACGATGGCTATCCAAGAAAGAGACATAGTTCAGAAAGAAAATGAAAAATCTCCAGAGAGCAATCTCAATCACATGAAAACCTTGGAGTTAAAGGATACAGAATTCAAAATTGAAGTTATGAGAATACTCAACAAGATATGAGTAAACACTGATAGACAACTTAATAAGCTCAGAAAACAAAATGAGTACCTCACAAAGGAGATTGAAACTTTGAAAAAAGACATAGAGAACTCATGAGCTAACTAGTCAATAGAACAGGCCCGACAGAGGAGAGAATCAGTGACATCAAAGACAGGCAATTAGAGATGATATAGAGGAAAGAAGAAAGAGACTGAAGAATTTAGAAATATTAGAGAGCTATATGAGAATTGTATGACTCCAACAGAAAGAGCAATATAAGAATAATGGATATATCAGAAGAAGAAGAGAGGGAGAAGGAATGGAGAGTCTTTTCAAACAAATAATTGATGAGAAATCCCCAAGCCTATGGAAAGAGTTAGATAACTGAATTCAAGAAACAAACAGAATACATAGTTACTTCAATCCAAACAGTCATTCTCCAAGGCACATTATAATAAAACTGTTAAAAATAAATGACAAAGAAAGAATCCTCAAGACAGCTAAGAAAAAGAACATAACATACAAAGGAAGACCCTTAAGATTATCATAAGACTTCTCAGCAGAAACTCTACAAACTAGAGAAAGGGATGCAAACATTCCAAGTACTGAAAGAGAGGAACTACCAGCCAAGAAGAGTATATCCATCAAAGTTATTCTTCAAATATGAAGGAGAAATAAAAACTTTTCCAGACATACAGAAACAGAGAATTTACCCTCAGAAACCCCCACTGCAGGAAATACTCAAGGGGGTTATTCTACCAAATACAATAAACAAAACAACACAAAACTACAAGTAAAAGCTTCAACAAAGTTACAATATAAACAAGGATAATCTGTGATAACAAAAATATAAAAGGGGAGAAGATAAAAGTCTGAAGTAGCAAAGGAGGATGGAATGCAAAAGCATTCATAAGACAAAGGACTCTCATATGTATGACAATTTTTCTTCTAATAACCTAATGGTAACCACCCACAAAAAAACCGCAACTGAACTACATAGCTTAAAAAGAAAGGAAATTGAGAAAAGAAGCATAGAACATCACCAAACAAAAACAACTGACAGAAACACAAAGCAAAAACACCAAAGGAGACACAGAGCTATCAGAAAACAAAACATAAAATGGCTATGGGAAATCCTAAAGCGTCGTTACCCTAAATATAAATGGGCTGAACTCACCACTAAAGAGGTAGAGAGTAACATTGGATCAAAAAACAAAACCCAACCATATGCTGCCTTCAGGAGACACATCTAAGTTGCAGGAACAAAAGTAGACTCAAACTAAAAGGTTGGAAAATGACTCTCCAAGCAAATAATACCCAAAGAAAAGCAGGTATAGTCACACTCATATCTGACAATATTGATTTCAAGACAACAAAGGTAACAAGAGACAAAAATGGATGTTTCATAATGGTAAAGAATATATCACACTTCTTAATTTATATTCAATGAACCAGAGCACCAAAATATATGACATCTACTAAGAGAACAAAAAAGAGAAATAGACAAAACACAATCATAGTTGGAGATCTCAACTCACCATTGACAGCTTTAGATAGATCATCCAAACAAAAAATCAATAAAGAAATACAGGCCTTAAACAACACATTAGACCAAATGGACATAATAGATGTTTATGTAACACTTCATCCCAGAGTATCAGATTATACTATCTTTTACAGTGTGCACAGAACTTTCTCTCGGATAGATAATATGTTAGGCCACAAAACCAACCTCAACAAATTCAAGAAGACTGAAATTATACCAAGCATATTCTCTCACCATAAGGTTTGGAAATTAGAATTTAGCTGCAAAAATGAAGTTAAGAAGCCCACAAAAATGTGGAGATTAAACAACATACTTCTAAAAAATGATTGGGTCAAAGAAGACATAAAAGCAGAGATCAAAAGACATATTCAGACAAATGAGAATGACAACATGACATATTGAAGCTTATATCATTACAGGCTTATATCAAGAAACTAGATAGATCCCAAGAAAACAACCTAATATCACATCTTAAAGAACTAGAAAAGGAAGAACAAAGGCAACCCCAAAGTCAGCAGAAGAAAGAAAATAGTAAAAATTAGAGCAGAACTAAATGAAATAGAGAACAAAAAAAAAGTATAGAAAAAATTAATATAACAAAGAGCTGATTCTTTGACAATATCTATAAAATTGATAAACCCCTGGCTATACTCACTAAGGAAAAAAGGCAAATGACTCACATAAACAAAAATCCAAAATGAAAGAGAAGAAATTACAAGCATTATAGATATACAAAAAATCATACTAGGACACTATGAAAGATTGACTAAAAGCCACCAAATTCAACTATCTAGAAAAAATGGGTAAGTTCCTAGAACTATAAAATCCTCCTGGAATGAGTCATGAAGAAGCGTAAACATAAATAGACCTGTAAGCAAGGAAGGAACAGAAGCAACTATTAAAAACCTCCCCAAAAATAAAAGTCCAGGACCAGATGGCTAACAGGTGAATTCTACCAAACATTAAATGAAGATTTGTATCTTGTCCTTCTCAAAGTCTTCCAAAACACAGAAGTAGCAATACTTCATAACATATTCTGAGGCCAACATAACCCTGATATCGAAAACTGGCAAGGACAACATACAAAAAACTGCAGACCAGTATCTCTAATGAATACAGATATGAAAATCCTAAACAAAATACTAGCAAATTGAATACAACATTATACGGAGTGAAATAAGTAAATCAGAAAAAAACTGAGAACAGCATGATTTCATACATAGATAAGACATAAAAGTGAGACTACGAGACATGGACAAGAGAGTGGTGGTTACAGGGTGGGGGGAGGGAGGAGAGGGTGGGCTAGGGAGGAGGGGAGGGGCACAGGGAAAACCAGATAGAAGGTGACAGAGGACAATTTGACTTTGGGTGACGGGTATGCAACATAATTGAATGATAAAATAACCTGGAGATGTTTTTGTTGTATATATGTACCCTGATTTATTGGTGTCATCCCATTAAAATTAATAATAATAATAATAAATAATAATAATAATATCACCTGGGTGATGGGCTTCCATGTGGGCAGCATCATCTTTAACAAAGTGAGCATATTATATTTTATCTGCCCAACATTGAGAATAACAGCTAGGTAAAAGTCACCAGGAAGAAAAAAATAAAATAAAATAATACATCACAACGAAGTGAGTTTCATTCCAGGAGCACAAGGATGATTCAGCATATGCAAATCAATCAATGTAATACATACACTGCATTAACAAAATAAAGGACAAAAATCATCTGATCCTATCAATAGATGCAGAAAAGGCATTTGATAAGATACAACATTCATTTATGTTTAAAATTTACTCAATAAAATGGGTATAGAAGAAAATTACCTCAACAAAATAAAGGCCATTATTCAAACCATCAGCCAATATCATATTAAATGGTGAAAAATTAAAAACTTTTCCTCTAAATTCAAAAACAGACAAGGATGCTTACTCCTCCACTCTTATTCAACATAGTATGGGAAGTCCTAGTCAGAGCAATTGGACAAGAGAAAAAAATAAAAGGCATCCATACTAGAAAAGAAGATGTAAAGATGCTTTTGCAAATAGAAAACATCAAAGACTCCAATGAAAAACTATTAGAAACAATAAAGAAATACAATAAAGTTGCATGATACAAAATCAATATACAAAAGTCTACTGCTTTCCTATATGCCAATAACAAAACTTCAGAAAATGAATTGGAAAAAAAAATTCCTTTAAAATCGCAACAACAAAAATATACTTAGGAATAAACTTAACAAAGTATGTGAAGAACGTATATAATGAAAATTACAAAGCATTATTAAAAGAAATAGAGCCTGACCAGGTGGTGGTGCAGTAAATAGAATGTAAACCTGAGACCCTGGTTCGAAACCCAGAGATTGCCAGCTTGAGCCCAGGATCACCAGCTTGAGCTCAGGCTTCCCAGCTTGCGCATGAGATCACAGACATGACTCCATGGTCACTGGCTTGAGCCCAAGGTCACTGGCTTGAACAAGTGGTCACTGCCTAGACTGGAGCCCGCTGGTCATGGTACATATGAGAAGCAATCAATGAACAACTGAAGTGACACAACTATGAGCTGATGCTTCTCATCTCTCTCCCTTCCTGTCTGTCTCTGTTTTTCTCTCTTGCTAAAAAAAAAGAGAGAAAAATAAGGAGGAAAGAAAACAGAAACTGAAAAAGACATAAAGAACTGGAAAAGTATTCCATGTTCATGGATCAGAAGCATCAACATAGTTAAAATGGCTATATTACCCAAAGCAATATACAAATTTAATGCAATTCCCAATGTCACTTTTTAAAAGAAATACAACAAAAAAATCAACAGATTTGTATGGAACCATAAAAGACTTCATATAGCCAAAGCAATCCCAAGAGAAAAGGATGGAGCCCGGATATCACACTACTTGACTTCAAACTATACTACAGAACCACTATAATCAAAACAGCATGGTATCAGAAGAAAAACTGACACACAGATCAATGAAACAGAATCGAGAGCCCAAAATAAAACCACAAATATATGGACAAATGATTTTTGACAAAGTAGCCAAAAACACACAACAGAGAAAAGAAAGCCTCTTCAATAGTGTTGGAAAACTGGAAATCCACGTGCAAAAGAATAAAACTTGGCTTATGGTCTGTCATCCTGCACAAAAATTAATTCAAAATGGATCAAAGACTTAAATATAAGATCTGAAACAACAAATTACATAGAAGAAACATAGGTACTAAACTTATAAACTTTGGCCATAGAGAACATTTTATGAATTTGATCCCAAAGTCAAGGGAGTAAAGGCAAAATTAAATGAATGGGACATCAAACTAAAATATTTTTGCAAAGCAAAAGAAACTGACAACAAAACAAAAAGGCAGCCAACCAAATGGGAGATTATATACACTGCTCACAAAAATTAGGATATTTCAATATTAATATGAAGCGATAAAAAAAAGAAGCATTTGATTCTTTTTTTATTAAACAAGAACATCAGAAAAGCAAACGACAAGTCAAAGAAAGTTGTTCTATTATGTAAATGAGGTGCAAACAAGTGATTGAGTAGCAAGTGAAACATTGGTGGGGGTGAACAGAAGCATGTCAAACTGGATGAGAGAGCCACACATTCAGTTCAGTAGGGTGTATGGTCACCCAAGACTGCCAAAAACACACTCACAGCAATGGGGCATGGACAGGATCCAGATTATCCAGCAGTTCTTGTGGGATCCTCTGCCACTCTTGCTGCAGGGCAACTTCCAGCTCAAGAAGTGCTGTGGGAGGCATTGGACGGTTTGCCAGACCTCTTCCCAGTGCATCCTAAGCACGTTCAATGGAATTCAGGTCTGGAGAACGTGAAGGCCAGTCCATGCATTCGATTCCTGCTTCCTGGAGCATGTTGTTTAAGAGATGTACATTGTGGGGCTTTGTATTACCGTCCAGGAAAAGAAAGTTGTTTCCAACTGCTCCAGCATAGGGTACCACTATAGGGTGCAGGACCTCATCTCGATATCTGGCAGCAGTCAACGATCTATTTCTGATGACATGGAGGTCAGTAAGACCACCAATGCTGATGCCAGCCCACACCATGATATGATTCCACCACCACCACTGAAGGAGTCCCTTTCTTGCATGAAATGTGGATTCTCCCATATTACTTGTTCATGCCAGATCAGGACATGATGATTGTCAGTCTGCAGACTGAACCGTGACTCATCAGAGAAGAGGACAGTTGACCACTCATCAGGGGTCCAATGACGATGATCATCAGCCCCCCTTTTATGGGTACTATAGTGTTCAGCAGGTTAACGGAATGTACACCATGGTTGCCAGCCAGGCAATCCAACACGATGGAGACGATTTTGTATGGTATGGGTGCATATCCATCGTCTAGTGGCAAAAAGAAACTGTCCCCACAGCTCTGTTGCATTGCTGTGCCTGTTCCTTCTTGCCAATAAAGTCAAGTAGTGGTTATCTCTTACTTTTGTGGCAGATGGGCAACCCTGCCCTCGTCTTCTTCGTACTGTGCCAGTCTCCTGAAAGTGATTCCGCAGTCTGCTAATTATGCTTTGGTATGTCCCAAGTGCTGTTGCCACTGTTGTCTGTATTTGACCAACTTCAAGACGTCCTGTGACTCTCCAGGCTTCACATTTGGGCAAATCGTGTTGCAGGAGCATTACAAGGGTTGGGAAGTTGCAGGATGTACACTTTCAAGATTAGGGAATGTGAAGATACTCCAGTACTTTCAGCCTTTTGTGTAGTGCATTTTCACCAATGAAATAAAAGTTGGTTTTGCATCTCATTTGCATAATTGAACAACTTTCTTTGACTTGTCATTCACTTTTCTGATATTCTTGTTTAATAAAAAAATCAAATCCTTCTTTTTTAATAGCTTCATATTCATTTTGAAATATCCCCTAATTTTTGTGAGCAGTGTATATTCACAAACAGCTCTGACAAGGAGTTTATATCCTTGAACTCACAAAGTTTAAAGAACTCACAAAGCTCAACAACAAGAAAATAATCCAATTAAAAAATGGGGAGAGGACCTGAACAGACACTTCTCCAGATGTATGAAAAGATGCTCATCTTTACTAGCTATTAGAGAAACACAAATCAAAACTACAATGAGATACCACCTCACACCTGTTAGATTAGCTATTATCAACAAGACAGGTAATAGTAAGTGTTGGAGAGGCTGTGGAGAATAAGGAACCCTCATTCACTGCTGGTGGTAATGTAAACTGGTACAGCCACTATGGAAGACAGTATGGTGGTTCCTCAAAACATTAAGAATACAATTATCATATGACCCAGCTATCCCCTTACTGGCTATCTACCCAAAAAACTCGAAAACATTGGTACACATGCTCCCATATGTTCATCACAGCATTATTCACAGTGGCCAAGATAAAGAAACAACCAAAGTGTCCATCAACAAAAGATTGGATAAAGAAGATGTGGTATATATACAATGAAATACTACTCAGCTATAAGAAATGATGACATATTGTCATTTACAACAATATGGATGGACCTTGAGAACATTATACTAAGATAAATGAATCAGAAAAAGCTAAGAACTACATGATTTCACACATAGGTGGTATAGATATAAACTAAGACTCATGGACATAGACAAAAGTGAAGTGATAACCAGGGGGAGGGGCTGGCGGAGGGCAGTAAAGAGGGATAAACTCATGGCAGTGGAAAATGACTTGACTTTAGGAGATGGGCACGCAATGCAATCAACATTGCAAATGCTATAGAGATGTTCACCTGAATCTTATATACTATCATTAATCAATATCACCCCATAAAATGTAATTTCTAAATAAGAAAAAAGTCAATCATTTAACACATTGAAAAATGAATTTTTATTTAAAACTGATATTTCCAAATAAATTCTTTCAACAGTGTGGAAAACTATTTCGGTCCTTGCTAAACTATTTCCCATTTAATTCAAACTCAAGCAAGGGCACAGTTTACTCTCTAGTCCTACCTTGATAAATAATCCTGTTAACGGCCAAAATGGTGAGCCTCTGCAGTCTCTGCACCAGCTCTGTTTCAGTTGCCTGGACGGGGTTCTCCTGGCTCATTCTCCGTTGCATCATCATATGAAGTTCATCACTTGCCACTGAACGCATTTTCATCAGAAGGGAGTCGGTTTGAGCAAGGGGAACTTTCCGAGGACCTTCAAATACATAACATCAAATGCCAGAGTTAACGGGATGAAGCAAATTATTTTTGCTACAATATTTGAGTATCAGAGAATGAAAAGAACCTTATTTAATACAAAGTTAATTTAACAAAGGAAAGAGTGATTAAGAGAAAGTGATGTTTGAAGAAGTGCAACAGTACTTCTGATTTCAAAGTCCTAAATAAGAATTCTGAAGCTAGTGACCTAGCTATTGTCTGGCAAAATCTAAGTGTCCTGAAAAACTCCCAGAATTAGAACAGTATATGTAAGTAGTTCAGAATATTTTGACAAAATATTTTCAAATACTGTTGCACTTCCTTGTATTCTAAAATAATCAATATATTTTTAATTTTTTTAAAAAATTTTATTTTATTCATTTTAGAGAGAAGACACAGAGTGAGAGAGAGAGAGAGAGAGAGAGAGAGAGAGAAGGAAAGGGGGGAGGAGCTGGAAGCATCAACTCCCATATGTGCCTTGACCAAACCAGTGCAGGGTTTTTTGAACTGGCGACCTCAGTGTTCCCAGGTTGACGCTTTATCCACTGCGCCACCACAGGTCAGGCTCAATATATTTTTAAAAGCACATTGTGTTTCAGAAAGAACATTACTATTTCTGGATAATTGCCACTGTTGAATTTTATACAATAGTTTTGAGAAGTGCATATAATGACATACTCATCAGAGGAAGGTGAGATCAGAAAGATGAATATCATTCCAGTGATTTGCTAGTAAATGATTTGCTGCATATGTATCACTTGGAATTCAATGCCACAAAAGCATTTCCTGAGAAATGCTTCCTCAGATTAAACAGGTAGGATTGGCATTCAACACCGTTACTGCACCTGCTCTAGGAGGTACCACACAGGGAGTGGATACAGGAGAGGAGGGGCATGTGTCTTGCCTGAGCACATTGAAGGAGAAGGGCATCGGAAGCTGACTGTAAGAGCAGAAGTGGCGTCTTGTCAGCTGAGCAACAGTGGAACCCTTCATTGGAACTGAAACTTTGTTTTAGATTATGAAAACTACATCAGTTCCCATAAATAACCTCTTATATATCACTAAACATAACTTACATATCATAAAATCTGATAAATTTAATGATATCCTGCAAGATTTTAAGTATTTTCATATTATTTTAGACTCCCAATATTTTAGTTAATCAGTTAATACATTTTGATGGGCAGAGTCACCTCTGAGATAAAAAATGAAGCAAATAAAAAGAAAAAATTCCTATCTGTGATATATTCAAGAATAATGTTGTCAAACTTTGTTTTTTGTTTAAGCAGATTCTTCCTAACCTAAGGTCTGTTTCTCTGACAGTGTTCATCTGTATAAGCAGCTGATGATCCTAATTCTGAGGCACAGCCATGTGCTAAGCAAGAAAATGTTAAGTCTTTTGCAATGCTGTGTACTTGACAAAATGGGGATTCAGGTCTCATGCTGTGAAGTCACATTGAGCTACTGTAGCGCTAACTACACTTTTTTCTAAGCCTCAGTTTTCTCACCTGTAAGACATGGATTAGGTAGTAAAACAGAGCCATCCCACAGGCAGATTCTGTCACTCTGTGATATTATACATGAAATATATACTGCTCACAAAAATTAGGGAATATTTTATCACTTCACAGTCAGTTTGAAATATCCCCTAATTTTTGTGAGCAGTATATTTGTTTATAGGCTTATGGACCATTTTCTCCAGTAAAATATAAGTTCCATGAGAACAGAAAAAATGATAACTGGTACATGGCAGGTGCTCAATAAATATGGTGATGGCTGGAAGAGGTTGTTCAGTTAATTAAATTAAAAAATGGACATAAGAAACAATGTCAATCTCATGCAGAGAATCAAAAGATGAGTATACAACATAATAAATAGTTCAAATGCTATAGAAACATTCATCTGAAACCTATGTACTCTTACTGATCAATATAACCCTATTAAATTTTAATTTTTCTAAATAAAAATTTAAAAAGTAGTTAATAGTTAATATTGTTATTAGTGGTTGAAATATAAAGGAAATTCATACAACATATGTATATACACACACATTGCTACCCTGTTGATAATAGCAAAAACAGAAAGTAAAAAATACCTTCATTTATTTATAAAGGTTAGGGAAGACAATCATGACAAAACATAACAGATTATTATTCATTCACTAAACATAAAGAATATTTGTAGTATATTGAAAGATGTCTATAATATATTAATTAGAAACAGAAGTCAGTTTACTAACAAGAGTATCATACCACTGAGGCAGAATTACACTTTCCCTTATCTAATTTCAATACCAAAAATAAATAGGCCACATAGAGGATAAGGAACTGGTGCCTGGTTCACTGGGCAGTAGGGAGCCCTCAGGGCTGCTGAGCTCAAGAATGGTGTCCATTAGTCATACTGCAACAAGATCATCAGGCAGTAAAGCAGCACCTGACTCCCCTAAGCGTGAGACTGATGTGGAGACATGATGAAGCATGCGGAGGGAACTCAGCCCGATCATGCATAACCTGGTTCCCAGTCTGAGTGATCTGTGTGTGATCAAAGAACGTGGTGCGGCCCTAACAGAAGCTGCAGCTGCTGGCAGTGTAGCTGGAGGTGTCACTTGTCCCAGCAGTTTTCAATAAATGCTAAATGAGTCTATTTAGAAAAGAGCCACTCCACACTAGTGAGCTTGTTTTAAATCTTTGCAGGAACAGGCCATCATCTCCATGATAGAAACAACAGTAGTAGAAATCTCTTAGCCACTTTCATATCATGAACAAAAGACTTGGTAGCTTCAAGGTCACACTGCCCAGAGCAAGGAGGCTTCAGTGTTTGGATTTGTGGGTACTGTGCAAAGCCAACATACTTTTGATAGGAATTTTCCGCTAACAGTGAGCAAACTTGAAAACAGTCTTTCTCACATATATTTGTAAAACAACATGGAGTGATTTAAACAGCAATGAATTAAAACATGTAAGGTGGCATTTTGTGACTGAATTCAGACATTTTAATTAAGGTCGTATTTAAAACAGGAAAACTGCTTGGCATAGACTTGAAAAGATAGGTCCTAGAGATCTGACAGAACTGGTTTGACTGATGCAACTGGTGTAGGACACAGGGGAGTGTAGGTGTGAGCGATGGGGCTGGTGTAGGACACAGGGAAGTGTAGGTGTGAGCGATGGGGCTGGTGTAAGACACAGGGAAGTGTAGGTGTGAGCAATGGGGCTGGTGTAGGACAGAGGGAAAGTAGGCTTTCTTTTTGTAGCATCCTCTGATTTTAGCCCCCCAGTGGATATGTCAAATGAGGTAGCTGGACGTCATGACTTTTAAGGTCTTTTATCAAGTTGGAAATTTGGAGGACTCTGTAAACTTCAGATGGTTCACTGCAACCACATTGACATAGTATAAAATGTATGCTCAGGATAAGAGGCTAGAGAAGTCAAGGGGGAAAAGGACTCAGATAAAGGATGTCCATTATTCACTTTAAAGTGACTCAAACAAATAATAAATAACAAAGTTAGAGCTACATACATAGGGCTCTGAGGCTTAAGGTGATTAAAATGCTAGGAAGATGAAGACAGAGGACAGTCTGTTACAGAAACCCGAGAGCAACCATTAATCGATAAGAGGGCTATGTGTTGTGTTGGTCCAGGACCAAGAGCTAGTTCCAGGGACCTAGGGATGAAGGCAAAGAATGAGAGATGTCAACAAGAAAGAAGGTAGCAGAGGTCCACTTTCCCATGTCAACCATCTAAGCAGTCGCTGACTACATAAGGAGCCCTACAAATGAAAGGTGCTCCAGAAGTCACTTTTGGCATGTAGGGAGCTGACCATTTCTGCCAGAGTTGGTATTGATGGAATTCTACCGGGACAAGAGGTAGGACTGGAAAGGTGGCTCCAGAGGAGAGACTGGGTTAAGAGATTCAATTAAGGAGGCTGCAGAGGACAAGGGTATTTAGAAGTTTTGTTTACATAAACTTTTATTTAGCATAATCTAAACATACTGTTAATTTAGGCAGATAGCTAGACATTGACAGGGAAAGAGAGCAAAGGGAGTTGGACATTAAATTATATAGAACTTGGAGAGCCTGCTTCAGTAGAAAACTGTAACATCTCATTTAGCTTAATTTGCTGGAAAGCTAAAGTATTCATAGGTTCAACTGTACATTTCAGGAATCCATTGTACTTTTGGAGTCTATTGTGCCCTCAGCCCTTGGATGCAGGTTTGGGAGGAATCTCCCCAAGGCACTGCCAGTCTCTGTGCTGGTGGGGGCAGAGGGTGATGAGGTGCTTCCGTGCTTCCACATGCAGGGGAAGCCAGGATGGGGACCACAGAGACCTGTCAGTCTAGCTTAGAAGAAGGATCTGATTAGTTAGTGGGAGAAATCAACACAAACATGTAATTTTTAAAAGAAACTGATTGGTTAGCTTTAAGGAAAGTTAGTCCTTTCCAGCCTGAAAATATAAACACAGGCTTAGCAAGCTCTCTCTCTTCCTGCTTGGAAACAAGCTTGTCCCGCTCATTCGTTATGGGGTCTCCAAGCAGCAGCCACGCTGCATGGGCTAGTGCCACTCTCCCGAGAACAGGCTTTGAGCAGTGCCTAGATTGGACTGAGCTCTGACATGGGCTAACCCAGTCTGCAGAATATCTGGATTCTGGTCTTTACACTGGGCTTACTGGAGACAAGGCTGGACTTTCTCCTTGATGAGACAGGTGGAGATGAGCTACTGAATACCTATGAGGAACCTTCTATTTCAACCCTGTATAAATCTCACTACAAAAATTTAAGCTTGTCCAAGTGCAGGTCCAGTAGAATGCTCTTTGTCTGACACAGTACATGAACCACAGTTCAACTGGCATCACAACCGGTACCACTGCAAACCAGGTATACTGAATAGTTTCTCTACAGCTGACTCTGCCAGAGCTATCAATCTGGCAGGGTGCTGACTGGAGGAGTGACACACACATGAGAGACGTGAACTTGAAAAGACTGCAAGGGTGATTCATGTCAAACAATTTCCCACATTCCCTGTGTGGAGATACATGTGTGTATATAGACTCATCCAGTATACAATCATACATGAGTGAACCTATGGAGCCAATGTGTATAGCAGTGTTTTATGCGATCTTTCTGGACTATGGGTATAAAGTTCATATAAGATTTTGTGGAGAAATAAGGAAGTCTAACAATATTAACACTTATTATTCAATGCTTTGTACTAATTTACAGCAAGTCCTGATGTTATGTCCATTCAACTATATTCGAGCCCCCACTGCCTCCCGCCTGGACCTCTGCACCTCTCCTGCTCTCCCCTTATCCACTTTCCATACAGGAGCCACAGTAGTCTTTACAAATGAAAATCTGAGTATGTCGTGTCACCTACTTCAACACCTTTGATGACTTGCCATTAGTATGAAGTCTGAACTATGTAGCTCTGCCACTATGGTCAAATCTACACTGGCCCACGGCAGCTGGGGTAGCCTTATGTCAGTCTTACCCAGTGCTACACTCCAGTCAGTGGCTTTCACTTCTCTGAGCAAGCCTTGCTTTCTCCTGCCTCGGCACCCTCACATGAGCTGTCTACTCTGCTCGTGACACTGTCCTCTGACCCTCTCCCTTGCAAACTCCTTTCTATCCTTTATGTCCACATTTAAACCCCATTTCCTGCCTGACCAGGTGGTAGTGCAGTAGATAGAGGATCAGACTGGGACGTAGAGGACCCAGGTTCGAAACCCCAAGGTCACCAGCTTGAGTGTGGGCTCATCCAGCTTGAGCATGGGGTCACTGGCTTGAGCCTGGGATCATAGACGTGACCCCATGGTCACTGGCTTGAGACCAAAGGTCACTTGCTTGAGCAAGGGGTCACCTGCTCTGCTGTAGCCCCCCATCAAGGTACATATGAGAAAGCAGTCAATGAACAACTAAGGAGCCACAATGGAGAATTGATGCTTCTCATCTCTCTCTGTCCAGTCTATCTGTCCCTATCTGTACCTCTCTCTGTCTTTCTCTGTATCTGTCACAAATAAAATAAAAATAAACTAAACAGAGTCAATAAACCCCACCTCCTGAAATACTTCCCTACCTCTTAATTCAATTGGGTTGCCCTGTTATAGCCTCATTCCCATCCCATGCATTTCTCTTACTATTTTATAATCTCTGCAAGGGCAGATTCTGTGTTTTGTTTTTGATTTTGTATCTTCCACATTTAATGCAGTGCTTAGCACACGGCAGGGGCTTGAGAGACGATTAAAAGAGAACAGCACTGAGAAGAAAGCAGTGAGTAGCTTCTTCTGGGAGGAAAACTTTCTCACATTGTATAGCTTAAGATTTTAAACTAATAGTATTTAAAAATGTGAATGACATCTGCTTATAGAAAAGCCAAGCCATTTATCATTATTAAAGTGTTATTTCAACACTCACCAGCAATGGTCTTCCGCTTAGGAAATACTGTATGATGGGGAGAAGATAACTGGAATGAATTTGTAAGGTTTTCTGAGTCATGGTTTGCAGTGCTCCTTATAAATTCCATAGCAGCCTGGAGAACTCTGAACTGTAGCGCAACAGCCATATCTAAAAACAACAGATATTAGAATGTTTTCAATCTATGTGGGTGTCAACTTTCATTTTTATATTCATGCAGTATCTAAACTGTCAATAATATTATTAGAATTAAAATTTTATATCAAAATGAGTTCTTGGTGGTAGTAAACATCTTTCAACTGACATTAAAAGCAATTTTTAAAATAAATTAAGCCCTGGACAGTTGACTCAGTGGTAGAGCATCACCTGGCATGTGGATGTCCTGGGTTCAATTCTCGGTCAAGGTACACAGGAGAAGCAACCATCTTCTTTTCCTCCTCTCCCCCTTCTCCCTCTCCCTTTCCCTCCCTCGCCCTGCCCTCTCTCCCCCTTACTCCTACAGCTATGGCTTGACTGGAGTGAGTTGGCCCCACGCACTGAGGATGGCTCCATGGCCTCTACCTCTGGTGCTAAAAATAGCTTGGTTGTTGAGCAATGAAGCAATGCCCCAGATGGGCAGAGCATCACCCCATAAGGGGCTTGCTGGGTGGATCCCAGTCAGAGCGCACGCAGGAGTCTGTCTCTTTGCCTCTCGTGCTCTCACTTAATTAAAAAATTAATCAATTAATTAATTTAAAAAATTCTTTTGAGAGACAAACAGGAAGGGAAAGAGAGGATGAGAAGCATCAACTTGTAGTTGCTTTCACTTTAGTTGTACATTGATTGCTTCCTGCATGTGCCTTGACTAGGGATCCGACCTTGGGCTCAAGCAGAGCCAGTGTCCTCTTGCTCAAGTCAGCTACCTTGGGCTTTTGACGCCAGCAACCTTTGGGCTCAAGATGGCAAGCACTGAGTGGATGATCCCCCCCCATGCAAGCCAGTGACCCTGTATTGATGAGCCTGTGCTGCCAGCCAGCAACCTTAGCATTCCAGGTCAATGCTTTATCCACTGCACCACCACCAGTCAGACATTTAAAGCAATTTTAATGCAAATTTCCAATTTTCCAAATGATCACAATAGAATACTAGCCCACAAATTTATTTTATTTTATGTAATTGTTTTAAAGAAGAAGCTTTTTATCATACAAAGTGTTTAACTAGAATTCTCGCATTTTTGTTTCATATTCATTTTAATATTTGCCATTAAAGAAAACTGAAGGGCATTACTATTCAACATAAAACCATTCAATTCTACTTGGTAAGAAAAATCAGCAGTTTCTTTTAATGTTTCCTGCTACTAACTACAAGAAGGCCCACTTTTCTTTTTTTTCCAACTTGAAAAAGCTTCTTTTTAAAGCTGATATATATCATCACAAAAGTAAGTATAAACAAACTTTCAGTAAAACAGTTTCCAAGCAGAAAGAGATTAAGTTCAAATAACATTTTTGGCTACTATATAACTCCCCACAAACTGCATAAGAATTAAATCTTACTTTGTGTCCTCTTGTTTTTGCTGTTTTGAAGATACCCAAGCAATACAATAAGGTCTTCAATAACTCTAAAATACTGGGAGCCAGAGGAACTGCAGGCATGAATTGTAACGGCTATGTAAAGTTGCTGTATATCACAGGAAAGCAATTTGTATTCATTCAAAGGAATGCTAAAGAAAAGGAAAAATAATTTAAGACAAAGAAAAATGTTTGAAATTCTTGTTCATCCAGTAGTTATGCTGCACTCATTTAACATTTATTCATGCTCATTCCATGGCAGGTAATACGAAATGCATGGCTGAAATAGACATATGAAGACGCTTTCATGCCTGTCAAAAAGCTGACTGTCTTCCAGAGAGCCAGACAATTAAAGACATAACTGGATACAGTAAACGGTGGTAAGTGTAATTAATAGAAATAACACGAAGCTACTATGGCAGGGGTCAACAACCTTTTTAGCTGAGCGAGCCATGAACGCCAGATATTTTAAAATGTAATTCCAGGAGAGCCATACAATATGTTTTACACTAAAGACAAGTAAGTGCATTTTATGTAAGACCAACATTTTAAAAGTACAATAAGTCTCTGAATTCTTTTTAATAACGTTGTTATGCTGTTGCTAACCAATGATGAATAAAGTACTTCTTACAATTAATGTGGCTTCTGGTGCTGAATGGTTTTGCTGATGGCTTTGTAGTCTGGTTGACACGTGGTGAGGTTAAACTTCATGCAGGCGTTGAGACTTCCATCCGTTAAATGTGATCGTAGGTTGGTCTTAATGTTCTTTAGATGTGAGAACGACTGCTCACATGCATACGTAGTGCCAAACATTGTCAGTACAGCAATACTCACATGATGCAGTGTGTGGTATGTGATGGGAAGCACATTCCAAGTTCTGACAACCAGCTGGTCCACGGGTTGAAGTCTTTTCATTTCTCCCCACTTGTGTTTGCTCGCCAACTCTGCTTGCTGTCGTGCAAGTCTTTCAAAATCTTCATTCAGTGACTTGAACTTATTCACCCACATGTCTGAGGCCTTCAGGTCAGCCGCTTGTAGGTCAAAATCTCTGATGGAGACACCGGGGATGTAACTCAGGTCGGCGCTGTCCACTGCACACTTGTGTGGATGAGTAATGAACTTAAAAAGACAAGTGCGCTCACGAAATTCTCCAAAGCATGCTTTGAATGACTGCAGGAGATTAGATGTGAAGCCCGCTAGCTGCTGGAGATCAAGATGTTGAGCAGGGTCACTTGCTGTGCATGCATCTTTATACTCTCCCAGTTTTTCAAAGTGTAGTAAACGACCTGTTTCAATGTTGGTGATGAAGATTTTAAGCTTGTTTCCAAATGCAAACACTGCTTGTTGAAGGGATAAGTCTTGCATTTTCACATTGAGCTGCTTCAGATGTTCAGTCATGTCCACGAGATTGTAGAACTTCAGGAACCACTTAGTGTTAGCTAACTCAGGATGCTCAACATTTTTCATTTCAAGAAAAGTCTGGATTTCGCTCAAACAAGCCGTGAAATGGCCGAGCACCTTCCCTTGTGACTACCAATGCACACTGCTGTGCAAAAGCAGACCAGAATAATTATTACCAACTTCTTCCAGCAGTTTTAAACTGGCGATCATTTAAAGCTTGGGCAACAATAAAGTTGACCACCCAAATGACCAGCGACATCACCTCACCAAGCTGCTCGCCGCACATCTGAGCACAAAGCGCCTCCTGATGTAGGATGCAGTGAAAACTTAGGATGGGTTTCTTTTCATGTTCATGAAGAAGTGCTACAAATCCCTTGTTTTTCCCCACCATGCATGGAGCACCATCAGTACACAGTGAAATAAGTTTATCCATTGGTAGATTTTTTTCTTTAGCGAACTCAGTGAAAGACTTGAATAAAGCCTCACCTCTTGCTATCTCTTTCATAGGCAAAACAGCAAGACTTTCCTCACGTAGTGTGTCACCAACAGCATACCTTGCAATCACGCTGAACTGGGATAAATGACTTACGTCTGTTGACTCATCCAAAGCGAGAGAAAAGAATGGTGCTGCATTTATGTCCTTCACTTGTGTTGCCTCAATTTGATTTGCCATCACTATGGTACGATCGTGAACAGTTCTTGCCGACAGAGGCATGTCTTTTATTCATTTGATTGTCTTGCCTTAATCCAAAAAGTCGTCCAAAAGTTCATCGGCAACATCAAGCATGAATGTTTTGGCATAATCCCCATCTTTGAAGGGCTTCCCATTTTCACAATTGCTAAAGCATCAGCAAAAGCTAGCCGAATTCCAGTCAACTTGTTGGATCCAAACAGAGTTGCTGCTGACTAGCTTGCACTCTGCACAGTAGCTCTTGACATGCTTTCATCCTGCTGTCCTCCACTGGATATTTTGATGCAAATGTAGTATGGTGTGTGTTGAAGTGCTACTTTATATTAGACAGTTTCATCGATGCAATTTTATCATTGCATATTAGACACACTACAGAACCTGCTCTCTTCACAAAGGCAAATTCCTCTGTCCATTCCTGCTGAAAAGTACGATACTCCTCAACTTCTTTTCTTTTAGCCATCTTCTTCGTCAAAAGGGTTTCTGCAATTAGCTAGCTGACTACTTGATAAAAAGGAGGGAAGTTTACTTCCTGACCTCACAACGACCCGTGTACATTGTGCATTATCCAATAAAAATTTGGTGTTGTCCTGGAGGACAGCTGTGATTGGCTCCAGCCACTCGCAACCATGAACATGAGCAGTAGGAAATGAATGGATTGTAATACATGAGAATGTTTTATATTTTTAACATTATAATTTGTTTTATTAAAGATTTGTCTGCAAGCCAGTATTAGCTGTCAGAAGAGCCACATCTGGCTCGCGAGCCGTAGGTTTTCGACCCCTGTATTATGGGAACATACAGGCTAAAGGTGGAGATTTTGTAGGTATGAATATGAACATTCTGAGAAGGGACCTCAGAGAAGATGAATCTGAATACATTAATTAACCTCCCTGAATCTCACTTATACAAATTACAGTTATTTTAAGGATTCAAAGAGATAATAGATTTGGATATATACTAATTGCTAATACATATGAATGAGTTACTCCTGTCCCTCTACTTTAGTGTGTGATATATCTTCCTTTACTTTTTCAAATCAAACAAGTTAGAAATGGCAATTGTAAAGCACACCAACAAAAAGAAATGGCAACTGTTTGGGAACAATTAAGAGTAGCATATTAGGGACATTCAGCAAGTTGAGTTTATTTTTTAAAAAAACAACAAACTACTTTTAGAAGAAGCCTGCAGGCACTCTTTCTGAGTTCTACCAAGTTTGTACTATAATCAAGACTAAGTGTTTTGAGGAAATATACTATTCTGTATTTCTTACATGGCTAGCACACAGATCCTAAAGAAAATAGGTGCCCAGTGAAAACTAAACTGAATACAAGGAATGTCTCTTATACTCGTAGAGCGTCCTTGGCCTAGAGCAGAAATTTTCAACCTTTCTCAGCTCATGACACACATAAACTAATTACCAAAATTCTGCAACACACCAAAAAATATGCTTTTTGTCAATTGGACAATAAATAGATATAATTTTGAATCATTCACACCAGATGGCTATTGTGTTGGCAGTTGTCATTTTTTATTTGACAATCTAAGGGGAAAGAGGTCAGTGCCCTTGCTAAGCAGTCAGGTACTGCATGATTTAAAAATTCCCGCAGCATACCAACTGAAAATTACTGGACTAGAAAATCATCAGGATATGCTTTGCCTTCTCTGCAGAAATGTAAATAAAATTTAATCCTTGAAAATGCAATAAGATGGTGCTTCTGGAGATTTATATTTAATATTTTGCTAGTAAAAAAGTTATACTGTACGTAAGTCAAACACCAAGGGCACAAAATTCAAATAAAAATATAATCTCCTAATATATTTCTTAAAGCTGTTAATCAATGTGGTGGGCAGCCAGCCACTTGCCAATATACTTTGGTGATTAGAAATTAATTTATGGTAGTAGATATAAAAGATGAGTAGCACATGAGTTCAAAACATAGGCTTTTGAAGTGAGATACAAATAGTCTCAAATTCTTTGATATTTATTAGCTGCATGATCTTCATGTGACTACATCTCTCCAATTCTCAATTTCCTATTACTGATGGCATAATAATTTTTATAAGACTATAGTGGAAGCTTGGTAAATATACTGTATTTTAAGACAGTTAAATTTATTCAACTTGTCTTCAGGTTCTAGACACCTAAAAGTAGGTTGTATAAATACCTTTTTATAACCAAACTTTGATGAAAATGATGGGAAAGTATGCCCCCTCCAAATTTAATCTAAATTAATTTAATTAGTTTGTAGAAAAGAAGTTTTGTGAAAGTATCATTAAAAATCAGATGCTTTAATGTAACCTATCACTAAAGTTTTCCCTTAACAAGGTAATTACCAGATGTACTTTTACTTTTAAGTAATGGTTTAAGACTTACTTCTTTTCTAATCCGTTCAGGGCTGCTACTGTATTACATAATACATATAGAAGACCATTATCCAACATCATATCTGCTACCTTAGAACAAGAATTTAATATTTGGAGAAGAAGTAGGAGAGCATTATGCAAGAGTGTGTTGTCATATAGAGAGGTCTCTATTAGTCCTAGAACAGGAATGACAGCCCATTTTTGAAAAAGTCCCATGTTTTTCACATCTTCCAGATCAAATCTATAACAAAAAATACACAGTTAAGAGCACATTAGAAGCAATTAATCACAAAATAAGAAAAAATGATTGCAATATGGGTCATTTTGTTAAAATGATTTTGAGGCTATTAAAAATAAATCTGGGAAACAAGGATTGTTAACCATTTTTTAGAACACAGACTTCCTCAAAATATAAGATTAAAGAAGTCTGTCCCAAGGTAAATACACTGCTGTCCTGACCGCAATAAGTAAACTCCTCAAGGTCTGCATTGGTCTACTTAATAAGCAGGAGACACTAAATCATAATAACAGGACATTCATTTCTCTCTATCATAGACAGAAATAACAGTTTAAATTTCCTGTCAAACTTCTGGTTTGGAAGAAAATATTCTTTTAGTTTTGTGCTTATTTGCTAATTCTTCACTTCAGCATTATGCCAGGGTCAGAGTTCAGTAATCAGAACACCAGGAATTGCAGGTGAGGGACAGGCTCTTCCCCCAGATGACCTCCTCCATGGATCACTCATGTCACCTGCTGCTGCAACAAACGAGCCATCTTTCTGCTCAGTAACCTCCTCACATTAACACTAGACGTCTAACCTGAACTCTCACTTTCTTTCATTTGAGGCAGCACTTCTATTTCTAGTAAATAAAATACAAAGGAGGAAGTTATGTTACAAAGAAGAGCACATGGAAAATAATAAAATGATTCACCTGGAAAATGACTTCTAATAGATTTTTTTCTAGAAGTGACCAAATTTTGTTAAGAGCCGGTTTCTTAAGTTTTACATTTAAGACAAAAGATCCTCTATTATGGTAAAAGGAAGAACCCACTTACTCTTCATCAAGGCCAATATGTTGACCAAAATACATTTCTATGAAGCACTCTAACAGCTCATGAGTTCCCCGATGAAGATACAACTGGTTGGCTAGCAAGGCAAAGCCACGATTCTTCAGAAATTTATCTTTTTGTTCCTTAGATGCTCTATTAAAATATGCATCTAATAGCTATGGAAAAAAAATTAAGACAACATAGATATTGTAGAATTTTATATAATGTTATACAAATCAGTTAGTATACTTATATTTGTAAGTTATTGTTTAATTTCATGTGTATAGAACACAGAAAGCTTAAAAAAGTGTCACCTCTTGCAAAACAAAATAAACATTGTTTCTGACTACTACAGAATGCTAATGAGGACTCTATCTTGGAGATCTTAATACCTTTGACAGGAAACTAGCTTTTTAGCTGAGCATGAACACCTAGTGAACTGGCAGCCTTAGTCAAGTATATGCAGAATATTAATGCCTAATTCTGAAAGAAAAATAGTCAGTCAACACTGTCCTATGCTCTCTTGGCAAGTGCATATGTGTGCATGTGTGGGCGTGCACGCGCGCATGCGTGTTCTTGTGTGTGTGTGTTTGCGTAGCACCTAGACTTCTATTCTAAACTTCTTGACAGGTTATTTATCCTAAGCACAGGCCTAGATTTCTATCCTTCCCCAGCATCTTAAATGCAACATGTGTAAAACCAAGTTATCTTTCCTTCCAAATTTACTTGTTGCATGGTTCTGTTCTTAGAGCACAGTAGCACCATCCTCATAGACTTTAGGACTAACATTTTCTTGTCCTGACTCCCCATGTGTAATTAAGAAGGTATTGCTCTGCAATTCTAGCCAATGTCTCTCTAATCTGTCGGTCCTTTGAATTCTCACTGCCCCAGATCAGGACCTTGTCATTTCTTCCCTGGAGTACTGTGCTGGGCTGTTCAGAAAATACTGTCACCTCTCCCCCTGCAATGACTCCCTCACAGTGGTGATAAGATTCTACTTCTCAAAATATACATATATTTACTGCTGTATTTAAAAAACTATCTAAGTTCACAGCATAAAACAAACAACCTTTTGCACAAATCCTTCCCTGGTTCCCCCATGTGAACTAATTGCTTTCCTATGCTCCTGCTCTTCTTTATTTCTAGTGCCATTGAAGCACTCATCACAGAAGTCCTTATGTTTTACTTAGCTGGGGGTATGTCTCTCTCCCTCACTAGACTATAAAATCCTTGCATGTCTGAGCTTATATTACTCCCCTTTGTACTCCTCATGACAACCAGCCCAGTGTTTTGCACATGAAATGAAAGCCTAATAGAGGTTGAATTGCAAGTGATTAAACAATATCTTACATCTACATAATTATTTATATATTTACTTAGTACCTATTATACACCAGACATAAGATGTCTACCCTCATGGACCTTATATTTCAGATTAAAAAGACAAGTACACAAATAAATTAAAAATTATTTACAGTATATAACTAGGATAGATATGAGAGTCATAGTAGAATAAGTGAGGAACAACGCTAGAAGGAAGCTATTTTAGAAGGTGATCAGGGAAAGCTGCTTTGTAAAGATGACATTTGTCTAAAATCTGAGACTACACTGTAGGAGACATTTCCAATGAACTGTGTTCCTCGTAACTGGTAGACTTCAAAACCACATCGATATGAATCAATATATGGAAGAGGGCTAAAAATTAGATGTGAATAAATATGAAAAAGTAACATTATAACGGATGCTTGCAACTGAGCTACTTTTAGCACCTGAGGCAGAGGTTCAAGGGAGCCATCCTCAGCACCTGGGGCCAACATGCTTGAATGAGCCATGGCTGTGGGGGGGAGGGGCTAGGAGGAGAGGGGAAGAAGAAGAGAAAAGGGGAAGGGAGAAAGAGAAAGGGGAAGGGTGTAGAAGTAGATGGTTGCCTCTCCTGTGTGCCCTGACCAGGAATTGAACCTAGGACTTCCACATGCCAGGTCAATGCTCTACCACTGAGCCAACTGGCCATGGCCTCATTATTCTTAAGTATAAAAAAGTTTTAGGTTTACTTTAACTTATATACATTCAAATCATAAATCACACATGTTTTTCATATTAAAGCCACATCTAATATTTGCCCTTACTTTAATAACTCCTTGCTGTATAGCAGGTGATGGGTGGTTCACGAGGACCAACAGCACATCTGCTTGAATAAGCTTGTCCATCACGTCTTCAAGCATAATGTCAGGCAGGATGAGGAGAACTCCACTTAAAAGCTCATATAATCCACAGCATATAGGAACCAAACAATCTTCAGTTACACTAAAACAGATGCCAAAAGTCTTACTAAAACAGTATCAGGGAGACAAGGACACGACTATTCCCTTAAGAATAAATCTTATTTATAATTTCTTTCTACTGAAGAGATTTTCTCAAATAACCATAAAGAATTAAATCACAAGATTGCTCTTTGAGAGCTATTTATGGTTCAGTGTTTGGTTAAATATAGAATTCAATATTATCTAGTATTAAAATAAGGAAAAAGGTATCTTTGTTTGTCATTAAAAAATCTTATATTGTAAGAAGTGACTCAATGAAGACATTTCTAGAAGTGTAAAATTCTTAAAAGAGTAGTAAAAAATGTGGAAGGTGGGGCGGCACACAGAAACAGGTGGGTACCTGTGAGCATTTGCAGTTTGGTTGTAGTTTGGCTCATAACCAGGAGAAAAGGCAAAGTTTCCCCAGTCTTCACTGTTCTTGTCAACAAGACTTGGCCAATGGCTGATGGCTGCAGACCCATTCTGGGAAGGAAAAGCCAGGCCTAAGCTTGCAACAGTGCTGTGGCTTCGCTGGAATGAGGCCAGTCCCTTTAGGTAGTCAGGGCGCCGCAGGCAGGACTCATTTCCGGGGCTGTCACTGTCTACTCTGGGTTCTGCTTCCAACTCTTTCTGATCAACTTTGAGTACCGGAAACTCCAATGCTCCTTTGGGGACACCACTGACAGAGGCTTGTGCTGAAACGGCAGCTTCCGTCTCACAAACAGTTTTTGCAGACTCACAGCTACTGAAGAATGCTTCTTCTTCGCCTTTTTTCAGTGTCTCTGAACTCCCTGGAGGATCCCATTTCTCAGGATGGGAAGCAACACAATTATCTGCAGTATCTTGTAATGCATCAATGCCACAGTCCGAACATGCAGTAAATCTGCATGGGGGCATTATAGGAGAAGTGGGGAATGCTGGTAGGCTTCTAGAACGCCACAGGTTGGCAGCCATCTGCGGTGGAATAATATGGGAGGAACTGTTTCCTAGTAAGAGTAGATAGAAAAATACTATCTAAAAACCTGTTAAGTGGGACCCCACCCCCCTAATCTACACTCTTAGTCACAACCATAGCAATAACCCGTTTACCCAGCAACGTTAAAGAATCCAGATAGATCAATGTTCCTAGAAACTAATGCTTAAAATTCTTTAGTGCCAGAACTATTTTTCTTTAACTACTTTATAACAAAAATCTTTCAAAAATGTGTATCTTTTACCATCTACTTAACAAAATACAATATTGACTGAATGACTCAAAATCATTAGGACTGATGATTCTACTGTAGTGAAACTAAGTAAATTCACCTACAGTCACTATGACATACTGTGACAGAGTACAAAGGGTGGGCATGCAGCTCTAACTGGACTCGAGTCACTAGTTCTGTTAGTTAGGTGGCCCTGGGTAAACCATTTGAATCTATGAGTACTGGTTTCTGCAAATATAAAATGGCTTGGAATGATCAACTTTGAAAGATGCTTTAAGGATTGAGATTGTATCTGCAATATGCCAAGCACAGTACCCGGCACAGAACAGCACCTGATACATGGCAGTAGGAGTTGCCTTGTCATTACTAGACTAAATGAAGCTGTTCTGGCTTCTCCATTTCTGTAGTCACTTCTTGCCTCTATTTGTGAGAAGCAATAGCTTTTTCCCTTCTTGCTTTCTAATTTTCTGTTTATAATATTCTATGGAGGAGACCAGAACAATCACTCATCCTAAGTGCATGAGACACAGGTAGATGCTATGGTGTGGTCTGTGGACCAGTTGCCAGGGATCAGTGACCCTATATGACTGTTAGGAATGCACACTCTTAGGTTCCACCCTTGGTCTACGGAACTGGAACAAAAGGGGGCAAGCCCATGGGACTACAATTTAACATGCTCTCCAGCTGATTTTTGCATGCTAAAACTTGAGAGGTCCTTATATAAAAAAACTAGGCACTGAATGAAATGTTTTAGGGCATATACTTTGTGGCAATAAAATAGCTCCACAGCCTGACCTGTGGCGGCTCAGTGGATAAAGCATCAACATGGAATGCTGAGGTTGCCAGTTTGAATCCCTAGGCTTGCCTGGTCAAGGCACATTTGAGAAGCAATTACTATGAGTTGATGCTTCTTGTTCCTCCTTTCTTCTCTCTTTCTCTATCCTCTCTAATATCAATCAATAAAATATTTTAAAAAATTAAAAACAAAACAGGTCCGAAGTTTTTTGTAGTTATTTCTGGATTTTGGATGGAGGGCTAAGGCTACTAAAAGATTCTATTCAAAGGAGCTGTAAAAGGTCCTGGTTGGTTGGCTCAGTGGTAGAGCATTGGCCCAGTATGTGGTTGCCCCGGGTTTGATTCCTGGTCAGGGCACACAGAAGAAGTGCCCATCTGCTTCTCTACCCCTCCCCCTATCCCTTCTCTCTTTGTTTTTCTCTCTCTTTCCCTTCCCTCAGCCATGGCTCAATTGGTTCAAGCAAGTTGGCCTCAGGTGCTGAGGATGGCTCCCTGGCCTCTGCCTCAGGTGCTAAAAAAAATGGATGGGTTGCTGAGCAATGTTCCCAGATGGGCAGAGCATCGCCCCCTAGTGGGTTTGCCGGGTGGATCCCAGTCAGGGCGCATGTGGGAGTCTGTTTCTATGCCTCTCTTCTCTCACTAAAATTAAAACAAAGCAGCTGTAAAAAAAGACTATTTGAAAATGTTTCCGAATGATGCACAATCATTTTTAAAAATAGCCATTTTGTATAAAATAAAATTAATTAAAACATAACCTTAACATAGTATAACAAAAGGCTGTAAAACACACTAGACAATAACTGAAACATGTTGGGAGAGAAACAAAACTGGAGGTTAAACGCCCCTAAATCCTCACACTACTTGCCCATCTCTCTGCCTCACTTGGGGCATTTAGTAACCTGTACTGCAGCTGCCAAGACCAGGTGATGCTGACAATAAGAGCAACATCTCATGCGGAACAAGCCCATGGCCAGGAGAGGAGGACACACAGCCAGCTCACAACCAGGACACACATCTGTTTGTTCTCTATAACGGTAGAGATGAGGTAGTCTGCTAAAATTAGGAAGGCAGCAAAGCAGAGTAAACTTAAAAGACTTGAACATTCTTGCTATGAAAACACAGGAGAGATTAAATCTGAAATATAGAGAAAATACAGAGCAGTCTGCATGGCAAGGCCAGCTCCTGCTGCAGGCCCTGTGATGGCAGGAGTCCTCAGCAGTGGCTTCCTCCAGCAGCTTTCAGCAGTGTGAAGGTGTTGGGATGCAGCAAGGAGAGGGTTTTTCAAGTCAAGAATGCCATAAAGGCCAAGAGGACAAGGAAACTGAGGAGAGAGCCACAGAATCTGTTCGCTAAACGGATCTAGGCTAGCTGAGGAAAACAGGCAAAGGAGAATTTGGGAGGGTGATAAAGAAGTCAGAATACGGGAGCCTTTTACTGGGAGTGGAACACAAGTTTCAGAGGTGGGACGCAGCCTTGCTGCTATTGCAGTCCAGGACAAACGCACACACACTGGCAGATAAGGTGGAGGGAAGAGTCCCCAGAGTCAGTGCCCAAGAGGTTGTAGTACTGGATGTCCATTCTCATGGCAAGTGAGGCTGTCTAGGATGATGAGTTTAGGTGAGAAGGAGAGAGCAAGCCAAGCACACTTTCTGAAGACAGCTGGGAAAATAAATCAAAAGCTTAAAGACAAATGAGCATAAGAGGGGACAAAGCTGCAGAACAAGACAGCAGGAGCCCCATCCATTCTCCTGAGCATCTCCTGTTACACTGACTGACAGCTGCTGACACCAACTAGCAGTGAAATGGATTCCTTAAACACATCTATAACTTTTATTTAATCTTTCTTTTATTTAACAGCAAGTTGTACTATAGTGCTGAAACATAGACCCTTATGTGTCTACTACTACTCAAAAATAAACGGGGAAAGTTTCTACTTTCATTCTCATTTTTACCTTCAGGTGGTGAGGCGGCAAAACCAGACAGGCTTATTGCCATCAGACCAGGGCTGGTGATGGCCCTCCCACTGCTGCTGGAAGGCCGCAGGGACATGATCGACTCTACTTTCTCCTGGAAGATCTTGCCATCTAGAATAAAAAAAAATCTGAGACAGTAAAATTTTTAAAAAATTTTATTTAGACACTGATCAATAAGAGTACAAAATTATTTTTAAAAAGGTAAAACAAAAATATAACTTTAAAAGCAAATTAAGTACTTATTTTTATAAAAATACAAAAGATATTAAAAGTGAAAAATATGGCATACTTTATATTAATGTACATTTCATCTGGACAATTTCTTATTATAGTTTTTTTGTGGACTATTACTACTTTCCTTGAATTCCTGCTATAGTTAGTTATTTCTATAGTTGAACTGCTCACTTTTTATGCCAATCTGATTTCTCTAAGGAGATTGTTCACCCATTCATTGAGGAAAGGGACAAATGAGCATAAGAGGGGACAAAGCTCTTATTTTTATATATTCCCCTTTAAGATCCAAAATTACTTCAAAATTGATACTACGGCTTAATCTCCCTTTCTGAGCTTCATACTTGTAAATTCAACTGCTTCATATTTTAATTGTAATACAACTGCAACAGATCTAAACCTGAATCTTCTTTCTGTGCTAAATTCACTCTTCTTGTTCTATTCTCTGGTTTGGTAGAGGCATGCATTTCCCACGCAGAAACCTGGAGCCACCTCTGACCACTGCCTTTTCTTTAACCACATCAGGCAGTCTCCAAGGTTTACTGACTTTATTTTTTGTTTCCTGAAGGCTTCTCATCCCATGCATAGTATTATGAAGCAGGCTTTTAACACCTCCAACCTGGATTATTGTCATAGACTTCTAAATGGTACTCATAAGGGACATGTGGTCGCCCTCAAATCCTCATTGCTGCCAGTATTCTATCAAAGGTCAACCATGCTTAAAATCTCCCAGTGGCTCTCTGTTGCCTCCTTACCAGTCTGGACAAGCACCTTGTCTATAAGAATCTCCATATCTGTCCCCAGAACCCAGCCGTTTCTCTTACATTACACATCAGCAAAACCTATTTTCTCACAGATCCCTACCAAGCTGTTTGCTTTGCCTGGATGGCCCTTCCCTTCAACTCCTACACAACCTTTAAGAAAAGCACAGGCATCATTTCCAGAAAATATCCTTCACCATGATCGATGTTACCAGGAAACAAGATATGTATACCACTGGGCTTTCCATAATGTAACTAGCTAGTGATGTCTCTCTCCCCTCTTCTAGGCTGTAAGTTCTGTAAGGGAGGAAACCAAACTTGACTCTGCAATTATCCTGCTCCCAGGTCCTTGATGGCACTTAAATCACTGAATCTGTGCTGAACCTAACCAGAGTCATGCTATTCAATTTCACTTGGATTTTTCCTGCTGCTGAATCAATTTATTCATTTACTATATTCCTTATGTAAAAATGGCTGATTTACAACGATTTTTCCTCTTTAAATTTACTATCTAGCTTTCTTAGCACATTTTCCTAGTTCTTTTAAAAGTCTGATTAGTCCGTCTTTCTCTTACATTGATTACTCTTTCTTATCCCGCCATCTAAATAATATTATTGCTAATAGTTCTATCCTATTGGATAGGGAAGTTTCTCTATTTTCTTCTCTCTCCACTTTTCTTCAGTGGTCTCATCTATTCTTAGAACTTCAACTCACTTCTTAATGGGTAGTTTCTCTTTCCTCATTTTTGCTGCAATAATTTACTTACACCATATCTCTTTGCTTAAAACAAACAGAAACACACACACACACACACCCCTTCAATGACCAAGTTCAAATTCAAATTCTTACATTCAATGACCTTAGAGGAAAAAATAAATGATGGTCCCAAACTACATTTATGGTATTATTTCTCACCACTCCTTTATAGATTCCTGATACATAGGTAAAATTCATTATTCGCTATTTTCTCTTTCTATTTTTCATCCCTTTATGTCATTCTCTTTACCTGGGACGCTAATTCTCCAATCTACCTATCAAATTCTACCTAAATTCCTCAGTGCCTATGTCACATATGTAATCTATCAAATCTTCCTTTTCCACAGCTGTCCGAGGAAGCCCTTACTCCTCTGAGGTCTGTCCGTTCTTCTGTTATATCTGTTTAGTACTTACCAAGCACTGTTTCTCACTATAGTTACTGGAGGCAGTACCTCCTTTCTCCTCCTGGCACTTAAGCTCTCTGAAGGCAGAGACCGTGTGTGGTTCATGTCACAGCCATCTGCCCAGTCCCAACCATAGTGTACAATCAGGGCAGTTTCTGTCACACAGAGGCCATTCAAAGAATAGCAAATAAATGTGGATGAAATGGGGAGAAAAAACAAAAGTGGAGATAGTAAAAATCTAACAGAAATTATCATACCTACCTATGTGCAAAGAAAAGTAGAAGTTTGTGGGGTTGTGACAAACGTAAGTATTAGTAGGAGGGTGAACTGCTAAAAGGAAATTGAAGATAATTGTCAATAATTCCAAATCTGGAGGAGATCCAAGGACTTCTGCTATAATTTTCACAAATGATCTACAAACCTCTCGGGGCATGGATGTAAGCTGCCCCTCTTTGTGTTCCTAAAAAAAAAATAAAATCAAACTCTCTTTAGATTTAAAGAAAACTGTTAACTGATATTTTCTAGTTAAGCAAGATACTCCTTTTAAGATAAAATTATGTTGGTTTACTTCTCTGGTCTGACATATTTAGCAATACATTGAGTTGCTATTTCTCAAGTCAAGCAACCTATTAAAAACTCATTAAAACTAATGGCAATTTAATTCTAGTCCATTTACCTTAATTGACTGAGGCAAAGCTGTATTCCAGCACGCGCAAGCATTCTGGCTCTGCTCACTAGCTGTGTGACTTTGGGCATAGTTACTAACTCTATGTGCCTCCTCATACAATATGGGAGTGACACAGTATTACCTCATAGGGCTTGTGGAGAACAGAACAGAGTGTTGCATACAAATGTTATGAGTACTGGTGCTGTTATCACTGCTCTCACCACCACTTCTGCTGCTATCAGAAGAGAGGGAAATCCCTGATAAACAAAACCAATGGCATTAACACAGCATGCCCCAATTTACAAAGCGCTTTCTCACAGTAGCTCTGATTGGTTTTATCCCTCTTTTCTAGACCACACGGGCTCAAAGTAGTTACAAATTAAAATACACAGAAAACATGTAGGTAGTGTGGCAACAAATCAGACCTCTGCTATCTTTCTGTAGCGTCAGCCACTGCCCGGAATAATGAGATCTGGCAGACTAACAAGTAATTACTAAAAGTAAAGATAGAAATAAATAAGTTATATTCTCCCATTTCACCTCCCTAGTGGATAACAGCTAGCCTCTATATGAAGGCTATGGGAGTTAAACTTCCTCATCTTCCCTCTCCCAATGTCCGAATGTAGAACTCAGCATCTGCTCTTCCTCATTTGCTCTGCGTTTTGCTAAATCACAAAACCTAAACTCAGAGTCAGAGAGAGGGACAGACAAGAACAGGCGGACGTACCAACTTCCAACTCCCAGAACCAAAGTGGATTATAACTCAATTTTAAGAACCATCATCTGGATAAACCAACATTGAACTAAACTAAGTGGATTCTTCAACCAAGGAACACTGAAGAAGCCACACTGAGACTGGTAGGAAAAGCGAAAACGCGAAGAGGGCTGCCCAGCTCCCTGGAGCAAAGGGCAGCCCAGAGAGACCCACGTGGCGGAGGAGAGTTTGGCAGAGAGGGAGGGACCTGGGTCCCAGGAACAAAGCCCCAGCCTGCAGTCCCAGAGCCTAGAAGAGGCATTTGCACAGTATTGAGCTGTGAAACAAGTGAGGATACTGTTTGTGAGAAAGAGACAGTTCTCTCAGACCCAAGATTCTTTTTAAAGGGACAGCGCAGAAAACCTCTCTCACAACCACGCACCCGGGGCTCCAGGGAACAGGGACAGAGGAGAGGACCAGAGCAGCAGGAGGAGAGTGAAAACTGGAAGCCACAGGGAGAAACACTCTGAGGGACAGCCACCCTAACCCCTGGGCTGAGTCACTTCCCTAAACAAAAACGAATATTTCCCCTGGAACAAGCAATACCAGGAAAGGGAGATAGGACACCAGCTAAACAAGCTCTCCCGCGGCACTTAGAGCAGAGCTGCTTAGATGGAGGGAGCTTCCAGGACTACAGTATGGAGTGTTAGGACCTGAGCTGCAGTGCACCCACCCACACTGCTAAGGGCTGGCTGGAGGGACGGTGGCGGCGGGACGCTGAAATGCGGTTCTGTCGGCAGAAGCGGAGGGGTGTGAGCTCGGTATAGCCCAGCAGGGGCGGAGGGGATGCGGGAAAGAGGTTCGGCAGCTGTGGACACGCCTGCAGCCCCACCTGTGGGAAAAAAGCGGGAGGCCAGGAACAGGCAGAGATCTGGTCTGCGACCCTGTGCAAGCCAGCCCTGACCACGGGAATGGGGCTAGGACCAGGGACAGACAGAGGCTCGCGGCTGAGCACACGTCAGCAGCCATGCTTGGCCTGAGAAACCGTGGTTTGCCATCTTGCCTGCGTGAGTTGGCTCTGAAAACTGGGGCGGGGCTAGATTACCGGATGAGCAGAAGCTTGCAGCTGAGCGCACGCCAGCAGAAACACCCGGTCCAATAAACCACGGGTTGCGATCCTGCGCAGGTGGGCCATGAACTCAAGGGCAGGGGTAAAGCTCCAGATGGGCAGAGGCTCACAGCTGAGAGCATGTCAGCAGCCCCGTCCAACCCGAGAAACTGGCAAGCAGGATCTGACCGCGGTGGCATGGCAGAAGCCCGGGAACAGGCTGGGTCCGCAGCTAAGCAAAGGTGCTCACCTCTACCACTGGTGCTGAGGCTTGTGGCTTAAGTTCAGTGTGCAACCTCACCTGGAGGGGCGAGGCGAAGACCCAGGCGGCCTGAGCCTTGTAGAGCTGGGCACCAGAACACAGCCCCTACCGCAAAGGAGAGGCAAAAATCACAGCAACAGCCAAAGTGGGCCGGCGCTGGCAACGCCTATAACCAACTGCCCTAGGAAGCGGGAGAGGGGGTGGCGGGCCTGAAGACAGACCACACCTAGAGAACACAAAGGCAACACATACTGGACTCCAGGGCCACAACCTTCTTATACACAGACAAAATGGGCAGGTAGAGGATTGCAAACCCAATGAATCAAGGAAAATCCCCAGAGAAGGACCTGAATGAACCAGATATAACCAAACAACCAGATGCAGATTTTAAAATAATGATAGTTAGGATGTTCAAAAAATTAGAGCAACAATGAATAGTCACTACGAACACCTAAATAAAGAGATAACAAGTACAGAAAACGAAATTGAAATATTAAAAAGGAATCTGACAGAAATGACAAATACAATATCAGAACTGAAAACCACAATGGAAGAAATTAAAAGCAGGATGGATGCTGCTGACGATCGAATCAGCGAGATAGAGGACACAATAAACAAAGGCACAGAAGCAGAGCAGAAAAAAGAAAAGAGACTCAAGAAATGTAAGGAAACTCTAAGGGAGCTCTGTTACAACATGAAGAGAAATAACATCCGCATCATAGGGGTTCCTGAAGAGAAGAGAAAGAACAAGGGATAGAAACTTTGTTCAATCAAATCATAGCAGAAAACTTTCCTAAATTAAGGCTGGGAAACATTCCACACATTCAAGAAGCACACAGAACTCCATTAAAGAGAAAACCAAAGAAATCTACACCAAGACACATCATAGATAAAATACCAAAGCTAAAGGATAAAGAGAAAATTTTAAAAGCTGCTAGAGAAAAAAAGGCTATCACCTACAAAGGAGCCCCCATAAGGATGACATCAGACTTCTCAACAGAAACACTTGAGGCCAGAAGAAAATGGCAAGATATATTCAAAGTAATGCAGAACAAGAACCTACAACCAAGACTACTCTATCCAGCAAGGCTAATGATTAGAATTGAAGGAGAAATAAAGAGCTTCCCAGACAAAGAAAATCTCAAGGAATTCATTAAAACCAAACCAATTCTGCAAGAGATACTATGGGGTCTGTTGTGAACAGTTCAAAGAGAGGAAAGAATATAGCAAAAGAAGAATACAGCTTTAAAGAATAAAAATGGCAATAAACAACTACATATCAATAATAACCTTAAATGTAAATGGATTAAATGATCCAATCAAAAGACATAGGGTAGCTGCATGGATCAAGAAACAGGACCAATACATATGCTGTCTACAAGAGACACACCTTAAAACAAAAGATGCACATAGACTGAAGGTAAAAGGATGGAAAAAATAATTCATCAAAATGGAAATGAAAGAAAAGCCAGGGTAGCAATACTTAATATCTGACAAAATGGACATTAAACAAAGGCTGTAGTAAGATATAAAGAACGACACTGCATAATGATAAAGGGAACAATTCAACAGAAAGATATAACTATTAAAAATATCTAGGCACGAAATATAGGAGCCGACATACATAAAGCAGACTTTGATGGATATAAAGGGCGAGATTAACAGCAATACTATAATATTAGGGGATTTCAATAACCCACTAAAAACACTGGATAGATCTTCAAAGAAGAAAATTAATAAAGAAACAGCAGACTTAAAGGATACACTAGATCAACTCAATTTAATAGATATCTTCAGAACTTTGCATCCTAAAGCAGTAGAATATACATTCTTTTCAAGCGCTCATGTTACATTTTCTAGGATAAACCACATGTTAGGACACAAAAATGGTCTCAATAAATTTAAGAAGATTGAAATCATATCAAGCATTTTCTCTGATCACAAAGCCATGAAACTAGAAATTAACCACAAAATAAAACTGAAAAATACTCAAATGCTTGGAAATTAAATAGCATGTTATTAAATTTTGAATGGATTAACAATGAGATGAAAGAAGAAATAAAAAAGTTTCTAGAAACCAATGAGAATGAGCATACATCAACTCAAAATTTATGGGACACAGCGAAAGCAGTACTGAGACAGAAGTGCATTGCACTACAGCATACCAAAGGAAGCTAGAAAAAGCTCAAATAAGCAACCTGACCCTGCATCTAAAAGAACTAGAAAAACAACAGCAAATAAAACCCATGACCAGCAGAAGAAAGGAAATAATAAAGATCAGAGCAGAAATAAATGACATAGAGGCTAAGGAAACAATAAAGAGGATCAATGAAACCAGGAACTGGTTTTTTGAAAAGGTAAACAAGATTGATGAACCTTTAACTAGAAAAAAAAGAGAGAGGACCCAAATAAATAAAATTTGAAATGACAGTGGAGAAAAAACAACAGACACAACAGAAATACAAAGCATTGTAAGAAAATACTTTGAAGAACTCTATGCCAAAGAATTAGACAACCTAGGTGAAATGGATAAATTTCTTGAATCATATAATCTTCCAAAAATCAATCTGAAAGAATCAAAACACCTAGACAGACCAATTACAACAAACGAGATCGAAACAGTTATCAAAAACTCCCAAAAAAGAAAAGTCCTGGGCCTGAAGGCTTCACAAGTGAATTCTACCAAAAATTCAAAGAAGAACTAACTACTATTCTCCTCAAGCTATTTCAAAAATTTGAGAAAGAAAGACTTCCAAACTGCTTTTATGAGGCGAGCATAATTCTGATCTCAAAACCGGGCAAAGACAACACAAAGAATGAAAATTATAGGCGAATATCCCTGATGAATATAGACGCTAAAATTCTCAACAAAATATTAGCCAATCGGATCCAGTAATATATGAAAACAATCATACACCATGATCAAGTGGGATTCATTCTGGAGAGGTAAGGATGGTTCAATATTCGCAAGTCGCCTGACAAGGCGGTGGCGCAGTGAATAGAAGGTCGGACTGGGATTCGCAAGACCAAGGTTCGAGACCCTGAGCTCGCCAGATTCAGCGCGGGCCCATCTGGCTTGAGCAAAAACTCGTCAGCTTGGACGAAAGGTTGCTAGAACCCTGCAAGGGGGTGCTTGGTCTGCTGAAGGCCTGCGGTCAAGGCACATGTGAGAAAGCAATCAATGAACAACTAAGGTGTTGCGACGGCAACGAAAAACTAATGATTGATGCTTCTCACGTGTCTCCGTTCCTGTTGTCTATCCCTGTCTATCCGTCTCTCTGTCCCTGTAAAAATAAATAAATAAATAAATATTCGCAAATCAATCAATGTGATTCATCACATAAACAAAAGGAAGGACAAAAATCACATGATAATTTCAATAGATGCAGAAAAGGCATTTGATAAAATCCAGCACCCATTCATGATCAAAACTCTCAGGAAAGTGGGAATACAGGAAATATTCCTTAACATGATAAAGGCCATCTATGACAAACCCACAGCAAACATCATACTAAATGGACAAAAATTAAAAGCAACCCCCTTAAAATCAGGAACCAGGCAGGGGTGCCCCCTCTCACCACTCTTATCCAACATAGTTCTGGAAGATCTAGCTACAGCAATCAGACAAGAAGAAGAAATAAAAGGCATCCAAATTGAAAAAAAAGAAGTAAAACTGTCATTAATTGCAGATGATACGATATTCTATATAGAAAACCCTGAAGTCTCAATCAAAAAACTACTGGACCTGATAAATGAATTCAGCAAGGCAGCAGGATATAAAACTAATACCCAGAAATCAGAGGCATTTTTATATACCAACAATGAACTGTCAGCAAAAGAAATTAAGGAAACAATCCCCTTCACTACTGCAGGAAAAAATAAAGTACATAGGAGTAAATTTAACCAAGGAGGTTAATGGCTTGTACTCGGAAAATTATAAAACATTGATAAAAGAAATCAAGGAAGACACAAACAAGTGGAAGCATATACCATGCAATGGTTAGGAAGAATAAACATCATTAAAATGTCTATATTACCCAAAACAATTTATACATTCAATGCAATACCAATTAAAATACCAATGACATACTTCAAAGATATAGAACACATATTCCAAAAATTTAGATGGAACCAAAAAAGAACACGAATAGCTTCAGCAATCTTAAAAAGAAAAAATAAATCAGGAGGTATCACTCTTCCAGATATCAAGGTTTACTACAAGGCCATTGTACTCAAGACAGCCTGGTACTGGCATAAGAACAGACACATAGATCAATGGAACAGAACAGAGAACCCAGAAATAAACCCACACCTTTATGGACAACTGATATTTGACAAAGGAGGAAAGAAAATACAATGGAGTAAAGACAGCCTCTTTTTACTCTTTAATTAATTTTTTCATTTTAGAGAGGAGTGAGAGAGAGATAGAGAGAAAGAGAGAAAGAGAGAAAGGGGGGAGCAGCTGGAAGCATCAACTTCCATATGTGCCTTGACCAGACCAGTGTAGGGTTTTGAACTGGCGACCTCAGTGTTCCCAGGTCGACGCTTTATCCACTGCGCCACCACAAGTCAGGCAAGGCAGCCTCTTTAACAAATGGTGTTGGGAAAATTGGACATCTACCTGCAAAAAAATGAAACTAGACCATCAACTTACACCATTCACAAAAACAAACTCAAAATGGGTAAAAGACTTAAATGTAAGCCGTGAAACCATAAGCATCTTAGAAGAAAACATAAGCAGCAAGCTCTCTGACATCTGTAGCAGCAATATATTTGCCGATTTATCTCCACGGGAAAATGAAATAAAAGGCAAGATAAACAAATGGGACTATATCAAACTAAAATGTTTTTGCATAGCTAAAGACAATAAAAACAGAATAAAAAGACAAACCACACAATGGGAGAACATATTCGACAGCACGTCTGATAAGGGGTTAATAACCAAAATTTATAAAGAACTTATAAAACTCAACCACAGGAAGACAAACAATCCAATCAAAAAAATGGGCAAAAGAAATGAATAGAAATTTCTCCAAGGAAGACATACAGATGGCCAATAGGCATATGAAAAAATGCTCAACATCACTAATCATTAGAGAAATGCAAATTAAAACCACAATGAGATATCACCTCACACCAGTCAGAATGTCGCTCATAAGCAAAACAACACAGAATAAATGCTGGCGAGGATGTGGAGAAAAGGGAACTCACCTGCACTGCTGGTGGGAATGCAGACTGGTGCAGCCACTGTGGAAAACAGTATGGAGATTCCTCAAAAAATTAAAAATCGAACTGCCTTTTGACCCAGCTATCCCACTTATAGGAATATACCCTATGAACACCATCACACTGTTTGAAAAGAAGAAATGTGCCCCCATGTTTGTGGCAGCATTGTTCACAATGGCAAAGATCTGGAAACAGCCCACGTGTCCGTCAGAGGACGAGTGGATTAAAAAAGCTTTGGTACATATATACCATGGAATACTACTCAGCCATAAGAAATGATGACATCGGATCATTTACTACAAAATGGATGAACCTTGATAACATTATACGGAGTGAAATAAGTAAAACAGAAAAAAAACTGAGAACAGCATGATTTCGTACATAAGTGGGACATAAAAGTGAGACTATGAGACATGGACAAGAGTGTGGTGGTTACGGAGTGGGGGGAGGGAGGTGAGGGTGGGATAGGGGGGCAGGGAGGGGCACAGGGAAAACCAGATAGAAGGTGACAGAACACAATGTAACTTTGGTTGATGGGTATGGAACATAATTGAATGACTAGATAACCTGGAGATGTTGTCTTTGAACATATGTACCATGATTTATTGGTGTCACCCCATTAAAATTAGTAAAAAAAAGAAAAAAGAAAACGTAAACTCTAGATGGTAACTTTGAAACAGTTTATTCTGACCTCCTCAGATGCAAGAAGAGAACACTGTCTACAGAAGCAGCACAGAAGCCCTTTCCCAAGGTCTCCCAGCTGCCAGTGGCCATGCCAGTATGAAAATAACCATCTGCATTCTGAGACTTCCAGTCCAGCGCTGTCTCTGCTACGAACAGTTGCCCTTTTTCTAAACCCCACCCTTGTACTGTCCTGAATCTCCTGGTCACCACCTCAGTCATTCATTCCTATTCTATCCCAGTCCATTTTTCTTCAATCTTGCTCTCTCCACTGACTACTTACAACTATTCACTGGTATCCTATTGCTTTCTTTCTTTCTTTATTTAAAGCGAGAGGAGGGGACACAGACAGACTCCCACATGTGCCCCAACTGGGATCCACCTGGCAACACCCATCTAGGGCCGATGCTTGAATAAACCAAGCTATTTTTAGTGGCTGAGGCTGACACGCTTGGAGCAATCAAGCTATTCTCAGTGCTGTGGGCAGATACTTGAACCAATTGAGCCACTGGCTGTGAGGGGTGGGTGGGGAAGAAAGAGAGACGGGGGAGAGGGACGGGAAGAGAAGGAGATGGTCACTTCTCATGTGTGCCCTGACCAAGAAGCAAACCTGGGACATCCATATACCAGGCCGATGCTCTATCCACTGAGCCAAACAGATAGGGCCTAGTATCCTATTTCAGTAAAAACAAAATAAAGCAAAAAAAAACCCCCAAAATAACTATAATACATAAACTTGACTAGTTGGGACCCTTTTAGTTAATATTCTGTTTCTCCTTTTGCTGCTGGACACTTTGATCATCATTTATTCTCACCACCTCCAATGATTCTACTGCATGTGCCATCTAAAGTCCCTGACATCTCACTCTTCCTCATCTTCTGAAATCCTGCCAGCCATTCAGAACAGCCAAGTTGACGGTCCCTTATGTCTACATGTTCTTTGAACTTTGTACATTATTTGGCATAGAGACTACCTTTTTCTGGGCAGGATCTCTCTTTGAGGACTCTTTTCTATATCTCTTTCTATATAGCTCCTTTATCCTTCACACCCTGAAATGGACGTTTCCTGAAGTACATGACCCTCTCACCATGCTTGTTTATTTTTAATGCCTATCTATCCCTATGGCTTCACTCTTCACCAGTGCAGACCAACTCCAACCTCACTCTCTAATCCTCTCCCCATTTCCCACCTTGCACATCTCAGTGTCTAGGAGTCACTGCCACTAAACGTCCACTGTAATCTCAAATGCAGAAAGTGAAAATGACAAAAATGGCATGTTTCATTCTTCTTTCTTGAATGGTACTATCATTCCTCTCATCTCCCAGCGAAAACTCTTACATGATATGCTTCTCCTGCAGCTTCTACTTAAATGGAGTTCATCTCTTTCATACTTGCTCCCTATTTGTACACATCACTCTTATTGCCCAAGTTCAGGTCTCCACACTACACTCATGTACTACTAGGACTGCCTCACACACAATGCACCACCCAAGTATTAATTACTCTTCCTTAAATACTCTGAGAGACCTGAAAGGCAACAACTAAATTCATGTCTCTATAAACTTTCTACTATACCTAACACAAAGCTAGTCTTACTAAATAACTGTCAATTTGATTAACTGACTCTCTCAATGAAGAAGGGTGAAGAAATATACTGTACAGGAAAAGGATTGGTATGTGGATTTTTCTAGCATTTTAGAAATGATATGAAAGTAAGAATATATATATTGAAATGTAAAAATGTATGTGTTACTTTTCTGACATGGAATGACTGAATAAGAACTTCACGCTGTCAGGTCCTGACCAGGTAGCTTGGTGGATAAAGCATCATCCTGGCACCAGAGTTTACAGATTTAACCCTCAGTCAGGGCACATAAGAGAAGCAATCAGTGAGTACACAACTAAGTGGAACAACTAGGTGGAGCAATGAGTTGATGTTTTTCTTTCTCTCTTCCCCTTTCCTCATCCCCTCTCTAAAATCAATGGAAAACTTAAAAAAAAAAAGTACTTCACACAGTAACATAAACTCACTGAAAACTGACCAACAAGTTTCAAAATCGACAAAGAAAGTGACTTAAGAGAACCACTGAGGTATAAATGATATACAAAATATTCAGTAAGCAAGGGGCATGAGAGCACTTTATTATATTCCTGAAGACAAGTCTAAAGACAATAGTGGTTTTGCTTTTTAAGGATTCCTTTATTCATTCAATACAGGGTGGGGCAAAAGTAGGTTTACAGTTATGAGTATGTAAAACGGAGTTTATTTTTGTACTTTTATTTATTAATTACTGTATTATTTTCCATACAAACAACTGTAAACCTACTTTTGCCACACCCTGCACACTGGTGCGTGAATGTGTCAGGCACTGGGGTTCCAGTGTGAACAACAAAAACATTTCTCTGCTCTTAGGAGGTACACAGAGGAAAATAAACCACGTTGTCACATTCGACATAAAACTAGTGAACTGTGTATGTGCAGAATGAGTGAGCACAGGGAAAGAGGAAAGGGCTGCCCTTTTTATTTAATAAATTTGGAACATGATTTAGTCAGCAACAATTACGTCTCAGATAAACCTCATTGGCTACAATACTGCCCCTGTGCAAAGCTCAGAACAAGTTAAACTTTCACTATTGCTGATGTTCAAGAGACCACAAAATTACTATATCCCAACAAAAAGAAACACCTAAAAAATTCAGTGGTTATTATTCTCTGTAATTGAGTTAGGAACAATGACAGTATGAAGAGCAAACAATAACAGAAAGGGATTGCAAAATCCCATAGTATTTGTTGGAAGAAGGGATCCAGGAGAGAAGAGAAGAGGGAAAAGAGAAATATTTCATTGAAGGTTCCACAAAAATTTGATTCTATAGTATTGGGTTACTAAACAGATGTAATTGCAAAGAATATCTCCAAAAGTAAAACTACATGAAAATTACCTGCAAAACCTGACAAGTGAGTAGAAAGTGATGAACAACTCGTGCATTCAGTAACTGCTTAACGTTAAACATCTGCTGCTGGTGGTCTGCGCGGATGAACACTTCCAGAGCTGCCAGCAGAGTTTCCCAAACACCTGGCTGGGAAGATAAACATACACCAGTCAGCACACAGTTGCTGAAGAATGTGTTAGGTGCTTCTAGAAGACCTGCAACATATTGTTTACCACTGTGTATAAATTCCAAGCCAAAGAATAAATATGTCTGAAAAGCAAATCGTTACTCCCAGGCTATTTTTTCTTTTTTGGTCAATATGTCATTTCTAAACACTTATATTAAATGCAATATAACATTAGGTGCTTTAGAACATGAACCTTCCTACAGCATTAAATGATGGATAGTATTTTCAAAAAGTGTATTATCTTAATATTTATTCAATATAGAGAAATACACCTTTTCAATATAATTGTTGACATTTTATTTTCAAAAAACATTATTGGCCCTGGTTGGCTGGTTTAGTAGATAGAGCTTTGGCCAAGCGTGTGGACATCTGGGTTAGATTCCCAGTCAGGTCACAAAGGAGAATTGACCATCTGCTTCTCTCCTCCTCTGTCCCCCCTTCTCTCTCTCTTCACTTCTTGCAGCCAGTGGATTGGCTGGTCTGAGTACAGGCCTTATGGGCTGAGGATAGCTCAGCTGATCTGAGCATTGGCCTCAGATGGGAGATGCCAGGTAAATCCTGGTCAGGGTGCATGTGGGAGTCTGTCTCTCTATCTCCCCTCCTCTCACTTAAAATAAATAAGTAAATAAAATCCTGTCATATTTGATGACATAAGTGAACCTTGAGGACATAATGCTAAGTGAGACAAGGCAGTCACAAAGAGACAAATACTGAATAATTCCATGTAAATGAAGCATGATCTAAACTGGTAAAAGAAACTCACAGACACAGAAAGGAGAATAGTGGTTGCCAGGGACTGGGGGAGGGAGAATCGGGGAGTTGTTGTTCAGGGGGCATAGCTTCAGTGAAGCAACACGAAAGTTCTAGGGAGTGCTATACAACAAAGTGTATATCACTAATACTTTGCTATACGCTCAAAAATCATTAGAGGGTAAATTTATGCCATGTGTTTTTACCACAAATAAAGTACATGCCTCTGCTTTACTCCATATCTTCCAGTCCAGCAGCAGCACCTCGAGCAGTTTAACATCCTGGATTATAGCTTTAGACTTCACATCTAATTTAAACTCTCCATTCTCACTGACAGAAAGAATATCTTCACTACAGCAACCTTCAAGAAGGGTCTGTGGAAAATGAGCATCAACATATGATGGAGTAATAATAGATTAATCCCAAAATTCAACAGATACATTAAACTTTCAATCTGAGCAATCATAGCACTAAATTCAAAGGAAAACTGGTGAATAATTAAAAATTTCACTATGTATTTTTAATTTGTTTTGCAAAAAAGTTCAAATAATTAGAAAAATACAAACTTCTAAATATTTGTACATGATTACTCAGTTTCAAACATGGGGTAAGATAAACCATATTCTGATTTTTTATTTATTTTATATTTTATTTTTTTTAGTGAGGGAGAAAGACAGATCGAGAAAGACAGAAAGGGAGAGAGATGAGATGCATCAAAACTCGCAGTTTTGGCACCTTAGTTGTTCACTGATTACTTTTCATACATGCCTTGACCAGGGGGCTCCAGCTGATTCAGTGATCCCTTGCTAAAGTAAGCGATCTTAGACTTCAAGCCAGTGACCTTTGGGCTCAAGCCAGCGACCATGGGGTCATGTCTATGATCACATACTTAAGCTGGTGACCGTGAGCTCAAGCTGGCGACCCCACACTCAAGCTGGTGAGCCCGCGCTCAAGCCGGATGAACCCATGCTCAAACTGGTGACTTCAGGGTTTCAAACCTGGGTCCTTAGAATCCCTAGTCAACACTCTATCTGTTGTGCCACTGCAGATTTAAAATTAAAATTGTATTTTTAAATTCAATAAATCTGTTAGGCTACAAAACCTGTCCCAAAAAGTGGTAAGGACTCATACCACAAATGTTTAATCTTGGTAGTCTGAAGAGTTGGGGCAGAGGCATAGGTAGAGAGGCAGCATCTTTTGCTTCGGTACTCTCAGAAAGAAATACTTCCCCAATGTCATTGCATTTAACTAGAAAGATATATAAGTATGACAGCTGGATGATAAGGGCTAAAATGGCTTTAATGCTCCAACTCTGTAGCATTGTAGCCTCATGGAAATGCTTCATGCTAGCTGTCTGGAGAGTTGTGGCAGCCGAAACAGCAGTGTTGCTGACGGTTTCACTTTCTTCACCAGGAGGGGAAGAGGCCAGCCTAGGAGGCACCTCTGGGCTCATCCAGACCTAAAATTCTACGAGTGTATTTTTTTCTCTTAGTTTTCTAAAATGTTTCAAATAAAATTAAAATATATTTATTTAAATGATGGAAAAAACCTGAAGAGTATTTTAGTTTGATTAAATTCATACTATTGCAATTCCTTCACTTCAAGAATAACTGAAACACAAACTTTACTATTGGGAGACTTTAATAAAGAAAGAAATATCACTGCACATGAAACTATGAAATAAACTTTACGAAGACATACCTTTAAAATGTGAAAGCCTACAGTGCATTGTTGTTTGATCAATACCTGGTGAATCATGGAAAGCCCATTACAATTTTCTAATTCATGTATTCTCTCCTGGTTGTATTTAATTAATGAGAGTATAATCTTCAGTGCTAATGCTTGAGTTTCTTCACAACTACTGAGTTCCACAACCTAAAAAAGAAATGAATATTATTTTTTCTGACTTGTTGCGAGTAAAAATTTAACATGTGATTATCTGCTATTATATAATCAATCCATTAGGTTCACTTGAAAGCTTATTTTTTATTGCTCACATTTTGTAGTTATTTAAGAATTATAAACAAAACTGAAAGACAAATGCCATGCTTTTTAGTCTCTAAAATAATAAATGAACTAAAATAGCATTAAAAACCTAAGAAGTCAATAGCATTTTAATAGTAATCTGAAATGCCACTAATGCCTCAGATTTTTGCTAATAGTCAATAAACAAACAGGTTCATGCTGTGACAAACAAAAAGGAGTAAGAGGCATGACAGCTGTCCCCAGTGGGTATACCACCTAGTCAAAAGAGATGTGTGCACAGACACCATGGGTCAGGTCTTGCTCATCAATTTGAACAACACTTTCTCACAACTATTACATGTGAGAAACACACACATTATGATGATAAAAGGGTAATGAGACAATACAAGTGCCTTAAGGGCACAGAAACTATTAAGTTCACTCTGCCTGGGTCAAGAAAGCCCATGCAAGAGAAGCTGGCCTGGAGAGAACAAAGACCTAGGACGTCAAGGCAGCAGAAGGGAGGGTGAAGGTCTGAAACTGGAAGGCTGTGGTAGGCCTTCAGTCAGGCTGAATGGGGGAAGTCAGGCTCAAAGGCTAGGCTATGCAGTAGGATTTTCAGGAGACTGCCGTTCACTTTTGGAGAGAGGAGGAAAGTTACTAAACAGGGTTTCCAAACTTTAAAGATGGAAACATACTTTGAAAGTCTTAAATGAGTTAAAAAATTAACTATTTTCTCTAACAATCTAGTCACTAAGTAGCAGTGCTCATAACAAATTTATATTCAATAACTTGATGAAAGAGAAAACATTAAGGGTATACATTTTAAAATTATACAAGCTACAAAAGTAGAGAAAACAATGTTGATGAGGAGAGACTGCAAGATGGCGAAGGAGTAGGTGAATGTACCAACTTCCAACTCCCAGAACCAAAGTGGATTATAACTTAATTTTAAGAACCATCATTTGGATAAACCAACTTTGAACTAAACTAAGTGGACTCTTCAACCAAGGAAGACAGAAGAAGCCACATTGAGATTGGTAGGAAAAGCAAAAATGCGAAGAGGGCTACCCAGCTCCTTGGAGCGAATGGCAGCCCAGAGACCCGCATAGCAGGAGGAGAGTTTGGAAGAGAGGGAGGGACCTGGGTCCCAGGAACAAAGCCCCAGCCTGTAGCCCCAGAGCCTAGAAGAGGCGTTTGGACAGTATTGAGCTGTGAAACAAGTGAGGATACTGTTTGTGAGAAAGAGACAGTTTTCCCAGACTCAAGATTCTTCTTAAAGGGACAGTGCAGAAAACCTCTCTCATAACCACTCACCCGGGGCTCCGGGGAACGGGGAAAGAGGAGAGGACCAAAGCAGCGGGAAGAGAGTGTGGACTGAAGACACAGGGAGAAACACTTTGAGGGACAGCCACCCTAACCCCTGGGCTAAGTCACTTCCCTAATCAAAAACGAATATTTCCCCTGGAACTAGCAATACCAGGAAAGGGAGACAGGACACCAGCTAAACAAGCTCTCCCACGGTACTTAGAGCAGAGCAGCTTAGATGAGGGAGCTTCCAGGACTACAGTATGGAGTGTTAGGGTCTGAACTGAAGTGCACCCACCCAAACTGCTGAGGGCTAGCTGGAGGGACGGTGACGGCGAGACGCGGTTCAGTAGGCGGGGAAGGAGGCCCAGCCGGTGTGAGCTCGGTCTAGCCCAGCAGGGATGGAGGGGACGCGGGAAAGCAATACGGCAGTTGCGGGCCCGCCTGCAGCACCACCTGCGGGGGAAAAGCAGGAGGCCAGGAATGGGCAGAGATCTGCTCTGCGTCCGTGGACCCTGCGCAAGCTGGCCCTGACAGCGAGGACAGTGCTAGGACCAGAGACAGGCGAAGGCAAGTGGCTGAGCACACGCAGGCAGCCTCGCCCGGTCCAAGAAACCATGGTTTACCGTCCTGTGTGCGTGAATTGGCTCTGAACGTGGGGGCGGGGCTCGAGCCCTGGATGAGCGGAGGCTCACAGCTGAGCGCACGCCAGCGGCCCCATCCAACCCGAGAAACTGGTGAGCAGGATCAAATCGCGGGGGCTGGGCAGAAGCCGGGAACAGGCTAGGTCCACAGCTGAGCAAAGGTGCTCACCTCTACCCTTGGTACTGAGGCTTGTGGCTTGAGTGTAGTACGCAACCCAACCTGTGGGGGCAAGGCGAAGGCCCAGGCAGCCTGAGCCTTGTAGAGGCGGGCACCAGAACACATCTCCTCCCATGGAGGACAGACGGAAATCACAGCAACAGTCGCAGTGGGCCAGTGCTGGCAACGCCCATATGCAACAACCCTAGGCAGCAGCAGAGGGGTGGCAGGCCTGCAGACAGACTACACCTAGAGAACACAAAGGAAACACCCACTGGACTCCAGTGGCCACAACCTTCTTATACACAGATAAAATGGGCAGGCAGAGAAATGCAAACCAAATGAATCAAGAGAAATGCCCAGAGAAGGACCTGAATGAACCAGATATAAACAAATTACCAGATGCAGAGTTTAAAATAATGATAAATAGGATGTTCAAAGAGCTTAGAGTAACAATGGATAGTCATTACGAACACCTAAATTAAGAGATAACAAGTATAAAAAACGAAATTGAAATAATGAAAAAGAATCAGACAGAAATGACAAATACAGTATCAGAACTGAAGACCACAATGGAAGAAATTAAAAGCAGGATGGATGAGGCAGAGGGTCGAATCAGAGAATTAGAGGACACAATAAACAAAGGCACAGAAGAAGAGAAGAAAAAAGAAAGGAGACTGAAAAAATGTAAGAAAACTCTAAGGGAGCTCTGTGACAACATGAAGAGAAATAACATCCGCATCATAGGAGTTCTTGAAAAAGATGAGAGAGAACAAGAAATAGAAACTTTGTTCAATCAAATCATAGCAGAAAACTTCCCTAAATTAAGACTGAAAAACATTTCACACGTTCAAGAAGCACATAGAACCCCATTAAAGAGAAAACCAAAGAAATCTATATCAAGACACATCATAGTTAAAATACCAAAGCTAAGGAATAAAGAGAGAATATAAAAACTGCTAGAGAAAAAAAGGCTATCACCTACAAAGGAGCCCCCATAAGGAAAACATCCAACATCTCAACACAAACACTAGAGGCCAGAAGAGAATGGCAAGATATATTCAAAGTAATGCAGAACAAAAACCTATTACCAAGACTACTCTATCCAACAAGGCTAACGTTTAAAATTGAAGAAGAAATAAAGAGCTTCCCAGACAAAAAAAGTCTCAAGAAATTCATTAAAACCAAACCAATTCTGAAAGAGATACTAAGGGGCCTGTTGTGAACAGTTCAAAGATAGGAAAGAATATAGCCAAAGAAAAATACAGCATTAAAGAATAAAATGGAAATAAACAACTACATATCAATAATAACCTTAAATGTAAATGGATTAAATGATCCAATCAAAAGATATAGGGTAGCTGTGTGGATCAAGAAACAAGACCCATACATATGCTGTCTATAAGAGACACACCTTAAAACAAAAGATGCACATAGACTGAAGGTAAAAGAATGAAAAAAATATTTCATCCAAATGAAAATGAAAGAAAAGCCAGGGTAGCAATACTTAATATCTGACAAAATGGACATTAAAACAAAGGCTGTAGTAAGAGATAAAGAAGGACACTGCATAATGATAAAGGGAACAATTCAACAGAAAGATATAACTATTATAAATATCTAGGCACCAAATATAGGAGCCGACATACATAAAGCAGACTTTGATGGATATAAAGGGCGAGATTAACAGCAATACTATCATAGTAGGGGATTTCAATACCCCTCTAACAACACTGGATAGATCCTCAAGAAAGAAAATTAATAAAGAAACAGCAGACTTAAAGGATACACTAGATCAACTCAATTTAATAGATATCTTCAGAACGTTGCATCCTAAAGAAGTAGAATATACATTCTTTTCAAGCGCTCATGGTACATTTTCTAGGATAAACCACGTGTTAGGACACAAAAATGGTCTCAATAAATTTAAGAAGATTGAAATCATATCAAGCATTTTCTCTGATCACAATGCCATGAAACTAGAAATTAACCACAAAAGAAAAACTGAAAAATACTCAAACACTTGGAAACTAAATAGCAGGTTATTAAATAATGAATGGATTAACAATGAGATCCAAGAAGAAATAAAAAAGTTTCTAGAAACAAATGATAATGAGCATACATCAACTCAAAATTTATGGGACACAGCAAAAGCAGTACTGAGAGGGAAGTTCATTGCACTACAGGCATATCATAAGAAGCAAGAAAAAGCTCAAATAAGCAACCTGACCCTCCATCTAAAAGAACTAGAAAAACAACAGCAAATAAAACCCAGGACCAGTAGAAGGAAGGAAATAATAAAGATCAGAGGAGAAATAAATGACTTAGAGGCTAAGGAAACAATAAAGAGGATCAATGATATCAGGAACTGTTTCTTTGAAAAGGTAAACAAGATTGATGAACCTTTAAATAGACTCACCAAGAAAAAAAGAGAGAGGACCCAAATAAATAAAATTAGAAATGAGAGTGGAGAAATAACAACTGACACAACAGAAATACAAAGTATTGTAAGAATATACTATGAAGAACTCTATGCCAAAGAATTAGACAACCTAGGTGAAATGGACAAATTTCTTGAATCATATAATCTTCCAAAAATCAGTTGGAAGAATCAGTACACCTAAACAGACCAATTACAACAAATGAGATCGAAACGGTTATCAAAAAACTCCCCAAAGAGAAAAGCCCTGGGCCTGATGGCTTCACAAGTGAATTCTATCAAAAATTCAAAAAAGAACTAACTCCTATCCTCCTCAAGCTATTTCAAAAAATACAAGAGGAAGGAAGACTTCTAAACTCCTTTTATGCGGCAAGCATAATTGTGATCATCCCAAAACCAGGCAAAGACAACACAAAGTAAGAAAATTATAGGCCTATATCCTGATGAATTTAGACGCTAAAATTCTCCACAAAATATTAGCCAACCTGATCCAGTAATACATCAAAAAAATCATACACCATGATCACGTGGGATTTATTCTGGAGAGGCAAGGCTGGTTCAATATTCGCAAATCAATCAATGTGATTCATCACATAAATAAAAGGACAAAAATCCCATGATAATTTCATTAGATGCAGAAAAGGCATTTGATATAATCCAGCACCCATTCATGCTCAAAACTCTCACTAAAGTGGGAATAAAGGGAACATTCCTTAAGATGATAAAGGCCATGTACGACAAACCCACAGCAAACATTATACTAAATGGACAAAAATTAAAAGCAATCCCCTTAAGATCAGGAACCAGGCAGGGGTGTCCCCTCTCACCACTTTTATTCAACATAATTCTGGAAGTCCTAGCTACAGCAATCAGAAAAGAAGAAGAAATAAAAGGCATCCAAATTGGAAAAGAAGAAGTAAAACTGTCATTATTTGCAGATGATATGATATTTTATATAGAAAACCCAAAAGTCTCAGTCAAAAAACTACTGGACCTGATAAATGAATTCAGCAAGGTGGCAGTATATAAAATTAATACTTAGAAATCTGAGGCATTTCTATATATCAACAATGAACTGTCAGCAAAAGCAATTAAGGAAACAATACCCTTCACTATTGCAGCCAAAAAAATAAAGTACCTAGGAGTAAATTTAACCAAGGAGGTTAAGGACTTGTACTCAGAAAATTATAAAACATTAATAAAGGAAATGAAGGAGGATACAAACAAGTGGAAGCATATAACCATGGCTAGTAAGAATAAACATCACTAAAATGTCTATATTACCCAAAGCAATTTATAAATTCAATGCAATACCAATTAAAATACCAATGACATACTTCAAAGATATAGAACACATATTCCAAAAATTTAGATGGAACCAAAAAAGAACACTAATAGCTTCAGCAATCTTAAAAAGAAAAAATAAATCAGGAGGTATCACTCTTCCAGATATCAAGGTTTATATAAGGCCATTATACTTCATACAGCCTGGTACTGGCATAAGAACAGGCACATAGATCAATGGAACAGAACAGAGAACCCAGAAATAAACCCAGAGCTTTATGGACAACTGATATTTGACAAAGGAGGAAAGAACATACAATGGAGTAAAGACATCCTCTTTAACAAATGGTGTTGGGAAAATTGGACATCTACCTACAAAAAAATGAAACTAAACCATCAACTTACACCATTCACAAAAACAAACTCAAAATGGAAAGAAGACTTAAAAGTAAGCCGTGAAACCATAAGCATCTTAGAAGAAATATAGGCAGCAAGCTCTCTGACATTTGTAGCAGCAATATATTTCCCTATTTATCTCCACGGGCAAATGAAATAAAAGGCACGATAAACAAATGTGATCATATCAAACTAAAAAGTTTTTGCACAGCTAAAGACAATAAGAACAGAATAAAAAGACAAACCACACAATGGGAGAACATATTGGACTGCACGTCTGATAAGGGGTTAATAATCAAAACTAATAAAAAACTTATAAAACTCAACACCAGGAAGAGAAACAATCCAATCAAAAAATGGGCAAAAGAAATGAATAGAAATTACTCCAAAGAGGACATACAGATGGCCAATAGGCATATGAAAAAATTCTCAACATCACTAATCATTAGAGAAATGCAAATTAAAACCACAATGAGATATCACCTCACACCAGTCAGAATGGCACTCATCAGCAAAACAACACAGAATAAGTGCTGGCGAGGATGTGGATAAAAGGGAACCCTCCTGCACTGCTGGTGGGAATGCAGACTGGTGCAGCCACTGTGGAAAACAGTATGGAGATTCCTCAAAAAATTAAAAATCGAACTGCCATTTGACCCAGCTATCCCACTTATAGGAATATACCCTATGAACACCATAGCACTGTTCGAAAAGAAGAAATGTGTCCCCATGTTCGTGTCAGCATTGTTCACAATAGCAAAGATTTGGAAACAGCCCAAGTGTCCGTCAGGGGACGAGTGGATTAAAAAGCTTTGGTACATATGTACTATGGAATACTACTCAGCCATAAGAAATGATGACATCGGATCATTTACAACAAAATGGATGGACCTTGATAACATTATACAGAGTGAAATAAGTAAAACAGAAAAAAACTGAGAACAGCATGATTTCATATATAGGTGGAACATAAAAGTGAGACTATGAGACATGGACAAGAGTGTGGTGGTTAAGGGGTGGGGCGAAGGAGGAGAGGGTGGGAGAGGGGGGAGGGGAGGGGCACAAAGAAAACCAGATAGATGGTGACAAAGGACAATTTAACTTTGGGTGATGGGTATGCAACATAATTGAATGATAAGATAACTTGGAGATGTTTTCTTTGAATATATGTACCCTGATTTATTAATGTTTCCCCATCAAAATTAATAAGAGAAGAAAAAATGTTGATGAGGTTGGCACTGGCCGGTGCCTCAATGGATAGGGTGTCAGCCAGGTATATGGAGGTCCCATGTTCAATTCCCATCAGGGCAAACAGAAGAAGCGACCATCTGCTTCTCCCCTGCGCCGTCTTACTTGTTTCTCCCTTTTCTCCTTCAGTAGCAAGTAGCTTGACTGATTCGAGTGTCAGCCCAGACACTGAGGATAACTTGGTTGGTCTGAGTGGATCAGCATCAGCTGTTAAAAATGGATTGGTACTTGAGCATCTGCCCCAGATGGGATTGCCAGGTGGATCCCTGTCAGGGCACATGCGGAGTCTGTATTACTATAGCCCCTCTTCTCAATTAAAAAAAATTGATGAGGAGTTCAATGAAGAGCTTTTACTTTTATTTTCATTTATTTATTTGGTGACAGAGACAGAGATGAGACAAAGAGAGAGACAGTTAGGGACAGACAGACAGGAAGGGAGGGAGATGAGAAGCATCAATTCTTCATTGCAACACTTTAGTTGTTCATTGATTGCCTTCTCATACGTGCCTTGACTGGGGCTACAGCAGACAGAGTGACCCCTTGCTCAAACCAGATGAGTCTGCGCTCAAGCTGGCAACCTCGGGGTTTACAACCTGAATCCTCAGCGTCCCAGTCCGATGCTCTATCCACTGCGCCACCACCTGGTCAGGCAAGAGCTTTTACTCTTAAAACACTAGAGTGAGTATTCAACTAGATACTCGATGCAAAATAAAAGTCTGAAAAAGTCAGAGGAGGAAGGGAAAGACAGCTTAGGGTATGGTGAGCCAAATGCTAACAAAGCATTTATGAGAACAGTAACAACAAACACTGATCTGTTCCTTACTGCAAAATTGATTTTTTAAAAAATGGTTCCATTAAAGAGAGTAAGCCAGGGAGGGAGACTAAAAATTTAATAATGTTGCAGAAGTTATATTTTGGAATAAGAGTCTGAAGATGAAAGATGCTCAGGTTGCTTTGGTTAAACAAGGGTACAAATGCCCAGGAAGCAGAAATGGTTCATAACAAAGTGAGAACATTTGAATCCCCCACTTTGGATTTCAGCCATTCCTAAAACAGTCAATACAAACTTACTGACTGCCTACCTACTTCAGGAAAGATACTCTCCCTGCTCTCAGATGGCTAAATGAAACAGATAATTAAACAACTAAACAATTTATTCTAATATAGTACTCACACCAGGAGTCAAACTTTTTATATTTCTTCTTCTCTTAAAAGAAAAAGAACAAACTTCAAACCCAAATAAATTATTTTTTGTACTTATTTGCTGACCCTTGTTTCTTTCCATACATCTGGAAGCTTCAAGGGAAAAATAAATTTCACAAACTTCGTTTTAAAGAATGTATTTCTTCTATATTGTCATTGCAGCATAAATTTTTTTCCTCATAGGGAATTTTAGTCTTATAATTTAATATTTAATGACTGTAACTACATTTCAGGATAAAAGAAAACTTCTAAAATCTTCATGAATTAAAAAAAGACATTAACCATCTGTGGCAGAAAGCTTGATGACACCTTAGATAACGTGATTTTCTTACATTAAAAGTTTAATACAGTTGATGTATAGCTTTTTCTGTAACCTAAAAGAGACCCTAAAATTTTTAGCAATAATAAAAAGTTTCTCTTTAGCAAAAATGATAATTGATGGTTCTTACCCTTGCAAAGAGAAACACAAATATTCCGGTTCCCCCAATCTCATGCAGAATTCCTTGGATTGTTTTACACTCAGTAGGTAGGAGATTCTTCAGATGACTTAGTTCCAGTGAGATGCTCTGAATGTCTTTGGAGCTGAAGGGTCTTTGAGAAGGCTGGGCTTTCACTTGACCTTTAAGTCTAATAACTGGCTCATAGATGGTATACTGAGCAGGGCAACAAGTTGTATAAACAACAGAAAGGCTTTCCTGAAACACAAATATTTTCCCTCAGTAACAAAACAACGTTTTAAAAGTTATCAACAAGCAAATACTCCAAATTAAAAAGACACCCAACAAGTTTTTCCTTTGACTTAAAAGAGACAGATACAACCCTAAACAAAGATGAACCTGAGACGCAAGGTGGCTTCCCACAAAGGAACACATCTCATTTAGCAGTGATCACATTATAAACCACATTGAGGCTGAGATATTCCAGCTTTGTTCACTTTAGAAAAAACATGAAATTATACTATTATCACTAACAACAGCTATATCTTATACCACATACATTACATGCCATGTGCTATTTTTTGCACATAAATATTGACCAATCTTTCAATCCTATGAAGAAGGGAATTCAGAATCAATGTATTCAATTTTTTTCCTTTCAATTTACTCATGGGCTTGAATTTAAGTGACTCTACAAACATGCAATACACAGATGATGTATTATAGAATCATACTTGAAACCTATATAATTTTATTAACCAATGTCATCCCAATAAATTTAATAAAAATTTTAAAAAGTAACTCTAAAATCAGATATTGCTTAGTATTAGAATAAAATCCCAGACTATCAGCCCACCTAAAATTGAGTAGAACTTTCAATATTTATCCCACACAGAGGGCAATTTCAATCAGCTTCTGGCTTCCTGTCAAGCTTCTATTTACTATAGTCATAGCCCCTTATCCACTGGGGAGATACCCCAAGACAGTACCAAACTCTATACATACTGTTTTCTTCCTAGACATACACACCTATAATAAAGTTTAATTTATATATTAGGCACAGTAAGAGACTGACAACTAATAATAAAATAGAACACCTAACAACGTACTGTAATAAAAGTTATGTAAATGGATTTGGGCCATTGTTAAGTAAAATAAGGGTGACTTAAACACAAGCTCTGCAATACTGCGACAGATGTTGATATGGTCACCTCGGGAGCTACTATGGGACTAACAGTCAGACAGTGTCTATAGCAGAGATGCTGGATAAAGAGGAGATTCACTCCCCAGGCAGCACAGAGCAGGACTGCATGAAACTTCGTTATGCTACTCAGAATGGAAGACAACTTAAAACATATAAGTTGCTTATTTTTGGAATTTTCCATTTACTATTTTTGGACTGTGGCTGACTGTAGGTAACTGAAACTATGAAAGCGAAACCACAGACAGGGTGAGGGGACCACTCTAATAATTATGGTAAATTTAAAATGCAGAATGCACTGGGGGAAGTGTGTGCTTAGGGAAACCACGAACTGCCCATTCAGTGTCTTCTCACAGAACCTGAAGGAGCCTTGGGCTTTGGTCATTTGCAATTTTATAGCTTGGTAAGACACTATATAGCAGATCTGCGTACCAAGTAAACTGAGTACGATGTCTATTGTATATGATTATGCTGGTAAAACAAACTTTTAAACCTGTGTCATCTCCGTCAGAAACCTGACAGGATGCCTGTGTACCTGAACAAGTCCCACTGACAACACCTCGCCAGGAGGCACCATCCCAGCCTGACCACTCACTCAGGACCTCAAACACCCCCATTACTAAAAATTACTAAGTCAGGCTTAAAACATTTGCTTTCAAAGAGGAGTTTTCACATTAAATTATACAATTTTAATTTGTGATAATTTATGTTGAATTTTACAATTTATAATCTATATATTCTTTTCAGGCAAAATTAAGAAATTAGGAAAAAATTTTTTGGTATGTGAAAACAAATGGATTAACTAAAAGCTGTAGAGTTACTTACTATTCTTGTTTCAACAATACCTGGCTGAGCTCCTTGGTCTCATATGTGGTCCCCAACCAGCTGTATCGTCATCACCAGGGAATTTGTTAAAAATTCAAATTTTTGGCCACACTTCAGACATCCTTAATCTCAAACTCTGGCACACCAATTCATATTTTAACAAGTTTTCTGTGTGACTGATGCATACTCAGGTTTGAGAACTGTTTCCCTAAAGCTTGTTTTCTTGGTGGTGGGACAAGGCTTTATTGTATGACACTGCCCATGCAGAACATTTAGCATCCTTGGCCCCCAATCAATGATAGCGGACAGCCAAAATGCCCCAAACCTTCACTATTTAAATACCCCTTAGGTAGAAAAAGGTTGTATGCCAGACCTTTAGTTAAAGTCCACAGGTATCTACTATACATCTACTTTGCCACAGATATGTCACCTAAGACATAAATGTTTTACAAAATATCTACTAGAATTTCTTCTTTACTTCGGTCAAATGTTGTAGCTTTAAAATATAATTTCTTTTGATTGTGAAATATACACCTCATTAACAACAACAAAATATATTCCAAAACCGTAGCTTCATTCCGTGAGAAATCTCTCTCCCCTGTAACTATCTCTCCTAAGAAGGAAGACAAGAAAGGACATAGTGTGAGGGCCACATTGATCAGTTTACAGATCTAAGACTATGAAGGCTCAGATTTTCAGTTGCTAATGAGAAACATCCTTCACAAACTCCTAAAGTATACATTAGTAGAACAAAATATTAGAATAATACATGAAAAGCAATCAGAGAGTCTCATATAAGCAGAGTTAATAATTTGAAAGCAAAATTCCTAGTTGTTACTGATACTAAAGAAAAAATATCCCAAAATCTGAATACATAAAGTTAAAACTAATATGAAACACAGCCTTTATTATAAAGTATTGAAAGGAAAATAATGAGCAATATTTTAGGCTAATGTGTTACATTTTGAATATATTATAAACATTTTTCTTGAATGACTGATAGTATCAACTAAATTAAACTGATACTTAGTAAACAAATGTTCCAATGAAAAGGGGATGAAAATTTGAAAATAAAACAATTTCTAAAGTCAATGTATTTCAATTTTTTTTCAGAATAAACATATTCTGAGGAAAGAAATTGTTGGGAAACAGAAAAGAGAAATATTAGACATCTAATTCATAGCCAATTACATGTTCAAGAAACATACACAGGTACAGTTATTATAAAGTTAATCTTAAAATGAAAACTTACCATTAAGAGACCAACGTCCACATCTTTCTTGGTCATAAAAAGTTCTCTCATTTGTTCACATTGCAAAATTTCTTTGTCAATATACTTGGAGTAGTCATTCACAGGCTTGCCATATTTACATGGCATTATTGATGTATGGTTGGGTCCACAAGCATATAGATAAAAGGCCTCAGGTGAGCCAATCTTAGCTCCTGAGTAAAGAAAAATAAAGTCACTTATTTGAAACATTCCAATCAGAATTTTGCACAACAAGAAACCAAGAATTTATTTTATGCCAGATCATTTTAGTTGTTCATATCTCATGAAATTGATTAAAGCCTCAATTTCCAAATTGATGAAAGATGAATTAATACATATAAAGTTAACTCTTGATAAAATAAAATCATGAAGTTTCTATCAGCTCCTTAAACTAGAAAACAGGGTATTTTGTTTTGTTTTTTTTTAATTCATTTTAGAGAGGAGACACAGAGTGTGAGAGAGAGAGAGAGAGAAAAGGGAGGAGCTGGAAGCATCAACTCCCATATGTGCCTTGACCAGACCAGTGCAGGGTTTTGAACTGGCGACCTCAGTGTTCCCAGGTCGACGCTTTATCCACTGCGCCACCACAGGTCAGGCTGTTTTGCTTTTCAATAAACAGAAAGTATACATCAGTAAATTCCTTTTTAAAATAAAATGTGAATTGTTATTTTTATTGCTTCCATTCATTCATCTATTCAATAATTACTGTCTGAATGCTAGTATGTATCAGGTTTAATGATATATTTCTTAAATCATGTATTTCCTTCTTTCCATAAATTTAGTTATTTTTATAGACTATATTGAAATAATATGTAAAAGAGACAGCCATTCTAAGTTTACCGGTCATATACTGCATTTTCCAGGATTGCAAAATAAAGTTGATTTAATATAAGCTTCTTTTGGGAAGGGGGTGGAGGTAGAAAGTATACCACTGCATTAAATGTAGATATCAATAATAAGAAACATCTAGATTATAAAATGTTAAAATATTTTAAAAGTCATCTTGAAATCTAGGAAATCCAGTACTTATTAAGCACAATTAAAGAATCAGGGATTAATATTTTATCCAGGATAACTTATTTAGTATAAGACTTGTTGGTTTTGCAGTCTAACGAGGGGTGGGGTGGGAGCCCAGGAACAGCGGAGACCTGCAGTTGAGCAAAGGTGCTCACCTCTGCCCTTGGTGGGGAGCATTGTGGCCTGTGCCTGGTGCGCAACCCCACCCGTGGGGGTGGGGTTGGGGCTAGGGCTGAGACTGGTGGGGGCTAGTAGAGCCCAGCAGGAAAACACAGCCACTACTGAGGAGGAGAGGCAGAAACCGCAGCGAACCATACACGAACACCCCAGGCAGCGAAAGAGGGGTGGGGGACTTGCAGACAGACCACCCCTAGGAAACACAGAGGCAACTCCCATCGGACTCCAGTGGCCAAACCCTTCTTATACACAGACAAAATAGGCAGAAAGAGAAATCCCCAGAGAAGGATCTGAATGAGTCAGATATAACGAAATTACTGGAAGGAGAGTTTAAAATAATTAGTAGGATGTTCAAAGAGCTTAGAACAACATTGGAATGGTCATTACGAACACCTAAATAAAGAGACAGCAAATATAAAAAAGGAAATTGAAATAATAAAGAATCACTTAGAAATAACAAATACAATATCAGACTTGAAGACCACAATGGAAGAAATTAAAAGCAGGATGGATGAAGCTGAGGATCAAATCAGCGAGTTAGAGGACAAAATAAACGAAGGCACAGAAGCAGAAGAGAAAAAAAAGAAAACTCAAAAAGTCTGAGGAAACTCTAAGAGAGCTCTGTGACAACATGAAGAGAAATAACATCCTCATCATAGGGGTTCATGAAGAAGAAGAGAAAGAACAAGGGATAGAAACTTTGTTCAACAAAATCATAGCTGAAAACTTCCCTAAATTGAGGCAGGAAAACATTTCACTCATTTAAGAATCACAGAGAACTCCTTTAAGAGAAACCCAAAGAAATCTACACCAAGACAGATCATACTTAAAATACCAAAGCTAAGTGATAAAGATAAAATATTAAAGGCTGTTAAAGAAAAAAAGGCTATCACCCACAAAGGAGCCCCCATTAGGATGATATCCGACTTCTCAACAGAAACACTTGAGGTCAGAAGGAAATGGCAAGAAATTTTCGGAGTAATGCAGAACAAGAACCTACAACCAAGACTACTTTATACAGCAAGTCTAAAATTGTTTAAAATTGAAGGAGAAATAAAAAGCTTCCCAGACAAAAAAAAAACTCATAGGAACTCACTACAACCAAACCAATGCTGCAAGAAATGCTAAGGGGCCTGTTGTAAACAGATCAATGGAAAAAAAGAATATAGCAAAACAGTAATATAGCTTTAAAGAATAAAATGGCAATAAACAACTACCTATCAATAATAACCTTATATATAATTAGATTAAATGATCCAATCAAAAGACATAGGGTAGCTGCATGGATAAGAAAACAGGACCCTTACATATGCTGTCTACAAGAGACACACCATAAAACAAAAGATGCAAATAGACTAAAGGTAAAAGGATGGAAAAAAAATTTTCATGTAAATGGAAATAAAAAGAAAGCTGGCATAGCAATACTTATATCAGACAAAATAGACTTTAAAGGGAGCAATTCAACAGGAAAATATTACCATTATAAATATCTATGCACCTAATATAGAAACACCTAAATGTATAAAGCAGACCTTAATGGATATAAAGGGTGAGATTAATAGCAATACTATAATAGTAGGGGATTTCAATACTCCACTAACATCACTGGATAGATCCTCAAGAGAGAAAATTAACAAAGAAACAGCAGACCTAAAGGATACACTAGATCAACTCGATTTAATAGATATCTTCAGAACCTTTCACCCTAAAGCAGCAGAATATACATTCTTTTCAAGTGCTCATGGTACATTCTCTAGGATACACCACATGTTAGGACACAAAAGCGGTCTTAACAAATCTAATAAGATTGAAATCATATCAAGCATTTTCTTTGATCACAATGGCATAAAACTAGAAATCAATCACAAAAAAATATGCAAAATACACTTAAAAACTAAACAGCATGTTATTAAATAACAAATTGATTAACAATGAGATCAAAGAAAAAATTGAAAAATTCCTAGAAACGAATGATAATGAGCATACATCAACTCAAAATTTATGGGACACAGCAAAAGTAGTACTGAAAGGGAAGTTCATAGCATTACAGGAATAACTTAAGAAGCTAGAAAAAGCTCAAACAAACAACTTGACCCTGTATGTAAAAGAGATAGAAAAACAACAGCAGGTAAAGCCCAGGGGTAGTAGAAGAAAGGAAATAATAAAGATCAGAGTGGAAATAAATGACATAGAGGCTAAAGAAACAATACATAGGATCAATGAAACCAGGAGCTGGTTCTTTGAAAAGGTAAAGAAGATCGATGAACCTTTACCTAGACTCACCAAAAAAAAGAGAGAAAGGACTCAAATAAATAAAATTAGAAATGAGAGTGAAGAAATAACCGAAACAACAGAAATACAAAATATTGTAAAAAAATACTATGAAAAATTGTATGCCAAAAAACTAGACAACCTAGATAAAATGGACAAATTCCTTGAAACTTACGATCTTCCAAAAATATCTGGAAGAACCAGAAAACCAAAACAGACCAATTACAACAAATGAGATAGAAACAGTTATCAAAAAACTTCCAACAAAGAAAAATCCTGGGCCTGATGGCTTCACAAGTGAATTCTACCAACTATTCAAAGAAGAATTAGCTCCTATCCTTCTCAAGCTGTTTCAAAAAATTCAAGAGGAAGGAAAACTTCCAAGATCCTTTAATGAGACTACTATAATACTGATTCCCAAACCAGGCAAAGCCAACACAAAGAAAGAAAATTATAGGTCAATATCCCTGATGAATTTAGATGCTAAAATCCCCAACAAAAAATTATAGGTCAATATCCCTGATGAATTTAGATGCTAAAATCCCCAACAAATTATTAGCCAACCAGATACAGCAATACATAAAAAAATTCATACACCACGAAAAAGTGGGATTTATTCTGGTGAGTCAAGGCTGGTACAATATTCACAAATCAATCAATGTGATTAATCACATAAATAAAAGGAAGGAGAAAAACCACAGGAAAATTTCAATACATGCATAAAAAGCATTTGATAAAATCCAGCACCCATTCATAATCAAAACTCTCAGGAAAGAGGGAATACAGGGAACATACCTTAATATGATAAAGGCCAGCTATGACAAACCTACAACCAACATCATAATAAATGGGCAAAAATTAAAAGCAATCCCCTTAAGATCAGGAACAAGGAAGGGGTGCCCCCTTTCACCACTATTATTCTACATAGTTCTGGAAGTCCTAGCTACAGCAGTCAGATAAGAAAAAGAAATAAAAGGCATCCAAATTGGAAAAAAATAAGTAAAACTATCATTATTTGCAGATGATATGATATTGTATATAGAAAACCCAAAAGTCTCAGTCAAAAAATTAAGGGACTTGATAAATGAATTCAGCAAGGTGGCAGGATATAAAATTAATACTCAGAAATCAGAGGCATTTTTATACACCAACAATGAACTGTCAGCAAAAGAAATTAAGGAAACAATCCCCTTCACTATAGCAACCAAAAAAATAAAATATCTAGGAGTAAATTTAACCAAGAAAATTCAAGACTTGTACTCGGAAAATTATAAAACATTGATAAAAGAAATCAAAGAAGATACAAACAGGACGGCAAGATGGTGATGGAGTAGGCGGACGTACCAACTTCCAACTCCCAGAACCAAAGTGGATTATAACTTATTTTAAGAACCATCATCTGGATAAACCAACTTTGAACTAAACTAAGTGGACTCTTCAACCAAGGAACACTGAAGAAGCCACATTAAAACTGGTAGAAAAAGCGAAAACGCGAAGAGGGCTGCCCAGCTACCCGGAGCGAACAGCAGCCCGGAGAGACCCGCGTGGCGGTAGGAGAGTTTGGAGAAGGACCTGGGTTTCAGGAACAAAGTCCCAGTCTGCAGCCCCAGAGCCTAGAAGAGGCGTTTGGACAGTATTGAGCTGTGAAACAAGTGAGGATACTGTTTGTGAGAAAGAGAATGTTTTCTCAGACCCAGGATTCTTCTTAAAGAGACAGCGCAGAAAACCTCTCTTAACAACCACTCACTCGGGGCTCCAGGGAACGGGGACAGAGAGGATCAGAGCAGCGGAAAGAGAGTGTGGACTGAAGGCACAGGGACAAACACTCTGAGGGACAGCCACCCTAACCCCTGGGCTAAATCACTTGCCTAATTAAAAACGATTATTTCCCCAGGAACTAGCAATACCAGTAAAGGGAGACAGGACACCAGCCAAACAAGCTCTCCCGTGGAACTTAGAGCAGAGCTGCTTTGAAAGAGGGAGCTTCCAGGACTACACTATGGAGTGTTAGGGTCTGAGCTGCAGTGCACCCACCCACACTGCTGAGGGCTGGCTGGAGGAACAGTGTTGGCAGGACGCTGAAACGTGGTTCTGTCGTTGGGCGCGGAGGCCCAGCCGGTGAGAGCTCAGTCTAGCCCAGCAGGGGTGGGGGGGATGTGCGAAAGCGATCCGGCAGCTGCGGGCCCACCTGTAGCCCCACCTGCAGGGAAAAAGCAGAAGGCCAGGAATGGGCAGAGATCTGCTCTGCGACGCCGGCTCCTGTGCAAGCCGTCCCTGACCGCGGGGGGCTGGGCTAGGACCAAGGACAGGTGGAGGCTCGTGACTGAGTGCATGCCAGCAGCCCTGCCAGGCCAGAAAAACCATGGTTTGCCGTCCTGCGTGCATGAGTTGGCTGTGAACGCGGGGCAATGCTAGAGCCCCAGATGAGTGGAGACTCGCAGCTAAGCACAGGCCAGCAGCCCTGCCTGGCCAAGAAACCACTGTTTGCCGTCCTGCGTGCGTGAGTTGGCTCTGAATGCAGGGGCGGGGCTAGAGCCCCGGATGAGTGGAGGCTGGCAGCTGAGCGCACGCCAGCAGCCCCGCCCGGCAGATAAACGGTGGTGTGCGACCCTGCGCAGGCAGGCCCTGGCCTCGGGGACCAGGCTATAGCTCCAGACTGGCGGGGGCTCACAGTTCAGAGCACGTCAGCAGCCCCGTCCAACCCGAGAAACTAGCGAGCAGGCTTTGACCAGAGGGGCTGGGTGGAAGAACGGGAACAGGAGGGGCCCGCAGCTGAGCCAAGGTGCTCATCTTTGGTGCTGAGACTTGTGGCTTGAGTGCAGTGGGCAACCCAACATGTGGGGGCGAGGCGAAGGACCAGGCAGCCTGAACCTCGTAGAGCTGGGCACCAGAACACAGCCTCTCCCGCAGAGAAGAGGTGGAAATCACAGCAACAGTTGCAGTGGGCCAGTGCTGGCAACGCCCATACCCAACATCCCTAGGCACCGACAGAGGGGGTAGCGGGCCTGCATAAAGACCACACCTAGAGAACACAAAGGTAACACCAATTGGACTCCAGTGGCGACAACCTTCTTATACACAGACAAAATGGGAAGGCAGAGAAATGCAAACCCAATGAATCAAGAGAAATGCCGAGAAGAACCTGAATGAACCAGATATAACCAAATTACCAGATGCAGATTTTAAAATAATGATAGTTAGGATGTTCAAAGAAATTAGAGAAACAATGAATAGTCACTACGAACACCTAAATAAAGAGATAACAAGTATAAAAAACAAAATTAAAATAATAAAAGAGAATCAGACAGAAATGACAAATACAGTATCAGAACTGAAGACCACAATGGAAAGAATTAAAAGCAGGATGGATGAGGCTGAGGGTCGAAGAAGTGAGTTAGAGGACACAATAAATAAAGGCACAGAAGCAGAGCAGAAAAAAGAAAAGAAACTCAAAAATTCTGAGGAAACTCTAAGGGAGCTCTGTAACATCATGAAGAGAAACAATATTCGCATCATAGGGGTGCTGAAGAGGAGGAGAGAGAACAAGAAATAGAAACTTTGTTCAATCAAATCATAGCAGAAAACGTCCCTAACTTAAGGCTGGAAAACATTTCACACATTCAAGAAGCACACGGAACTCCATTAAAGAGAAACCCAAAGAAATCTACACCAAGACACAGGGTTAAAATACCAAAGCTAAGAAATAAAGAGAAAATTTTAAAAGGTGCTAGAGAAAAAAAGCCTATCACCTAGAAAGGAGCCCCCATAAGGATGACATCACTTCTCAACAGAAAGACTTGAGGCCAGAAGAAAATGGCAAGATATATTCAAAGTAATGCAGAACAAGAACCTACAACTAAGACTACTCTATCCAGCAAGACTAAGGTTTAAAATTGAAGGAGAAATAAAGAGCTTCCCAGACAAAAGAAGCCTCAAGAAATTCATTAAAACAAAACCAATTCTGAAAGAGATACTAAGGGGCCTGTTGTGAACAGTTCAAAGAGAGTAAAGAATATAGCCAAAGAAGATTACAGCATTAAAGAATAAAATGGAAATAAACAACTACATATCAATAATAACCTTAAATGTAAATGGATTAAATGATCCAATCAAAAGACATAGGGTAGCTGTGTGGATCAAGAAACAAGACTCATACATATGCTGTCTATAAGAGACACACCTTAAAACAAAAGATGCACATAGACTGAAGGTAAAAGAATGAAAAAAATATTTCATCCAAATGAAAATGAAAGAAAAGCCGGGGTAGCAATACTTAATATCTGACAAAATGGACATTAAAACAAAGGCTGTAGTAAGAGATAAAGAAGGACACTACATAATGATAAAGGGAACAATTCAACAGAAAGATATAACTATTATAAATATCTAGGCACCAAATATAGGAGCCGACATACATAAAGCAGACTTTGATGGATATAAAGGGCGAGATTAACAGCAATAATATCATAGTAGGGGATTTCAATACCCCTCTAACAACACTGGATAGATCTTCAAAGAAGAAAATTAATAAAGAAACAGCAGACTTAAAGGATACACTAGATCAACTCAATTTAATAGATATCTTCAGAACGTTGCATCCTAAAGAAGTAGAATATACATTCTTTTCAAGCGCTCATGGTACATTTTCTAGGATAAACCACATGTTAGGACACAAAAATGGCCTCAATAAATTTAAAAAGATTGAAATCATATCAAGCATTTTCTCTGATCACAATGCCATGAAACTAGAAATTAACCACAAAAGAAAAACTGAAAAATACTCAAACACTTGGAAACTAAATAGCAGGTTATTAAATAATGAATGGATTAACAATGAGATCCAAGAAGAAATAAAAAAGTTTCTAGAAACGAATGATAATGAGCATACATCAACTCAAAATTTATGGGACACAGCAAAAGCAGTACTGAGAGGGAAGTTCATTGCACTACAGGCATATCATAAGAAGCAAGAAAAAGCTCAAATAAGCAACCTGACCCTCCATCTAAAAGAACTAGAAAAACAACAGCAAATAAAACCCAGGACCAGTAGAAGGAAGGAAATAATAAAGATCAGAGCAGAAATAAATGACATAGAGGTTAAGGAAACAATACAGAGGATCAATGATATCAGGAACTGTTTCTTTGAAAAGGTAAACAAGATTGATGAACCTTTAAATAGACTCACCAAGAAAAAAAGAGAGAGGACCCAAATAAATAAAATTAGAAATGAGAGTGGAGAAATAACAACTGATACAACAGAAATACAAAGTATTGTAAGAAAATACTATGAAGAACTCTATGCCAAAGAATTAGACAACCTAGGTGAAATGGACGAATTCCTTGAATCATATAATCTTCCAAAAATCAATCTGGAAGAATCAGAACACCTAAACAGACCAATTACAACAAATGAGATCGAAACAGTTATCAAAAAACTTCCCCAAAAGAAAAGTCTTTATCCTGATGGCATCACAAGTGAATTCTACAAAAAATTCAAAGAAGAACTAACTCCTATCCTCCTCAAGCTATTTCAAAAAATTCAAGAGGAAGGAAGACTTCCAAATTCCTTTTATGAGGCGAGCATAATTCTGATCCCAAAACTGGGCAAAGACAACACAAAGAAAGAAAAGTATAGGCCAATATTCCTGATGAATTTAGATGCTAAAATTCTCAATAAAATATTAGCCAACAGGATCCAGTAATATATAAAAAAAATCATACACCATGATCAAGTGGAATTTATTCTGAAGAGGCAAGGCTGGTTCAATATTCGCAAATCAATCAATGTGATTCATCACATAAATAAAAGGAAGGACAAAAATCACATGATGATTTCAATAAATGCAGAAAAGACATTTGATAAAATCCAGTACCCATTCATGCTCAAAACTCTCAGTAAAGTGGGAATACAGAAAACATTCCTTAATATGATAAAGGCCATGTACAACAAACCCACAGCAAACATCATACTAAATGGGCAAAAATTAAAAGCAATCCCTTTAAGATCAGGAACCAGTCAGGGGTGCCCCCTTTCACCACTCTTATTCAACAAAGTTCTGGAAGTCCTAACTACAGCAATCAGACAAGAAGAAGAAATAAAATGCATCCAAATTGGAAAAGAAGAAGTAAAACTGTCATTATTTGCAGATAATATGATATTTTATATAGAAAACCCAAAAGTCTCAGTCAAAAAACTATTGAACCTGATAAATGAATTCAGCAAGGTGGCAGGATATAAAATTAATACTTAGAAATCTGAGGCATTTTTATATACCAACAATGAACTGTCAGCAAAAGAAATTAAGGAAACAATCCCCTTCATTATTGCAGCCAAAAAAATAAAGTACCTAGGAGTAAATTTAACCAAGGAGGTTAAGGACTTGTACTCGGAAAATTATAAAACATTGAGAAAAGAAATCAAGGAGGATACAAACAAGTGGAAGCATATACCGTGCTCATGGCTAGGAAGAATAAACATCATTAAAATGTCTATATTACCCAAAGCAATTTATAAATTCAATGCAATACCAATTAAATTACGAATGACATACTTCAAAGCTATAGAACACATATTCCAAAATTTATACGGAACCAAAAGAACACGAATAGTTTCAGCAATCTTAAAAGAAAAAATAAAGCAGGAGGTATCACTCTTCTAGATATCAACGTTTCTACAAGGCCATTGTACTCAAGACAGCCTGGTACTGGCATAAGAACAGGCACATAGATCAATGGAACAGAACAGAGAACCCAGAAATAAACCCACATCTTTATGGACAACTGATATTTGACAAAGGAGGAAAGAACATACAATGGAGTAAAGACAGCCTCTTTAACAAATGGTGTTGGGAACATTGAACATCTACCTGCAAAAAAATGAAACTAGACAATCAACTTACACCATTCACAAAAACAAACTCAAAATGGATGAAAGACTTAAATGTAAGCCTTGAAACCATAAGCATCTTAGAAGAAAACATAGGCAGCAAGCTCTCCGACATGTGTAGCAGCAATATATTTTCCGATTTATCTCCACGGGCAAATGAAATCAAATGCAAGAAAATGAAATGGAACTATATCAAACTAAAAATTTTTGGCACAGCTAAAGACAATAAGAACAGAATAAAAAGACAAACCACACAATGGGAGAACATATTCGACAGCACATCTGATAAGGGGTTAATAACCAAAATTTATAAAGAACTCATAAAACTCAGTATCAGGAAGACAAACAATCCAATCAAAAAATGGGCAAACGAAATGAACAGAAATTTCTCCAGAGAGGACATACAGATGGCCAATAGGCATATGAAAAAGTGCTGAACATCACTAATCATTAGAGAAATGCAAATTAAAACCACAATGAGATAGCATCTCACACAAATCAGAATGGTGCTCATCAGCAAAACAACACAGAACAAGTGCTGGCGAGGATGTGGATAAAAGGGAACCCTCCTGCACTGCTGGTGGGAATGCAGACTGGTGCAGCCACCGTGGAAAACAGTATGGAGATTCCTCAAAAAACTAAAAATCGAACTGCCCTTTGACCCAGCTGTCCCACTTTTAGGAATATACCCTTAGAACATCATAGCACTGTTCCAAAAGGAGAAATGCATCCTTATGCTTATGGCAGCATTGTTCACAATAGCAAAGATCTGGAAAGAGCCCAAGTGTCCGTCAGTGGACGAGTGAATTTACAAGCTTTGGTACATATATACTATGGAATACTAATCAGCCATAAGAAATGATGACATCGGATCATTTACAACAACATGGGCGCACCTTGATAACATTATACTGAGTGAAATAAGTAAATCAGAAAAAACTAAGAACTATATGATTCCATACCTGGATGGGAAATAAAAATGAGACTCAGAGATATGGACAAGAGTGTGCTGGTTATGGTGGGGGGCCTGAGGTCAACGGAGGAGGGGCGAGGAGGCGAGGGGCGGGGCACAAAGAAAAGCAGATAGAACAGGGGTGCTCAATATGTCAATTGTGATCTACTGGTCGATCGCGAAGGAAGTGTGGGTAGATCGCATGACATTAAAAAGACATTTTTCTTTTGATTGGCATACAGCGTAGCCAATCTGACGTCTGAACTTTTGACACCCTACGCATGTGTGTTAAACCCTGGTAACTTGTTCAGTTACATTGCTGCGTAGTTAGCCTTCAATTTATAAATACAACAAAGGGTATAAGAATGAGTGCTGTAGCTGGTCTACATAAGAAGCCTAAAACCTACCACTTTCATACAGAATGGGAGGGGATTTTTTTCACTATGTCATATTCTAAGTGCGTTTGCCTCATCTGTCTGTCTGTGTGCCATTGCTATTTCAAAGAAGGGAAATGTGGAGCGGCTTTTTCGGACTGTTCATAAAAACTATGACATTGACTTTTCTCCAAAAAGAGACCTGAGAGGGAGAAAGGTGAAAGAAGAATACACAATATTAAATAGTAATAATAGTAATTTAAATAATGATAATATAGAAGAAATAAATTTATGTTTTGCATTTTTATTGTAGGTAGATCATTTTGACTTGGTCATCTTATAAGTAGCTCGCAAGCTGAAAAAGTGTGGGCTCCCCTGAGGTAGAAGGTGACGGAAGACAATTTGACTTTGGGTGATAGGTATGCAACATAATCAAATGTCAAAATAGCCTGGAGATATTTTCTCTGAACATATGTACCCTGATTTATCAATGTCATCCCATTAAAATTAATAAAAACAATTCACATTAAAAAAATGATACTGAAAAATAAATAAACCACTTCCATAGAAAAAAGCAAAACCTATATACAAACTATATTAGGTATATTAGGTTTTTCAACATAGAGTTTAATACAAGGAATTGGCTTAATAGGCAGTAGATGATTGAAAAAGCATAAAAAGAAACACTGAGGCAAAAAAAAAAAAGAAAAAAAACTTGGTAACTAAAAGAAAAATCTGGAAATGCTTTGAAGGGAAAACATACCATTGAACAGGAGCAAATTTCCCAAGTCCCATTTTCCAGGCAACTGCAAACACTCTTCTTGGGATGACAAACAATGGCCGATCATGCAAAATGTTTTATTGCTATCAGATGACAAACTTGTTTTTCTTGGAAGCATAAAATCCAAAGTAACATCAGGTTTCCTACATTAAAACCAAGTAAAATCAAGTACTTCAGTGAGGACTAGTACTATAAGCATTTTTAAACTATGAGTGTTTGATAATGGGAGATTCTTAGACAATTTTCTTGGTCCAATATCAAAGAGTTGGTAATGGGGTGAAAGAGAACTGATTCTGTTTTCCCATTCCAAGGTGCTAGCTGTCCACACGCCCCGAATCTGGGGAGAACTGATGATGCCTGCGGACCCTGTGCCAGGCCCTGGAGTGACCTGACATTTGCTGCAAGTTTTTTTTGCTATTTGACTTCTGCATATGCACCTTCCTGGTTTTCAGACACAACCCAACCACCCACCCTAATTTTACCAAGAAATCCCCCGTTGTGATAAACAATATCTAAAATCTCAGGTCCTCTATGGGCCTTCAAAGACAATTCAGAAAAAAAATACCAGGTTTTGCTCTGACTAGCTACTGAAATACTGGTGCTTTCTTGCATTTTTTTTTTCAATGCTAAGTCATTACAGTGCTTTTGATTAGTCTATTGTTTATTACAGGAATCCTTACAGAAAAAGGTAAACCAAGGCTTTCTCATAGAGAAACATGATTGGAAGACTTCATCATCTACTCGAACCTACAATGTCTGGCTCTACCCCTATGTTAGGAATGTTTTAAACTATATATAAAGATAAAATGAGGTAATTTATAAAGGCAAAGTGTGTGACTAAGATAAAGACTTTGAATAAGCTAATCTGGTTAGCTCTTAATAAAAAAGTCTACTTTGATATATATTTATTTAAAAACTTTCCTCTAAGGCTTTATGTTTCATATTTAATGTAAATTTCACCATTTTATACGAGAATTTTTAAATAAAAAATATGTGAGATAACCTCTTTTTTAAATTAAGGCTTAAATGACGCACAACATTAGAGGTAACTTCCATTCCATTCATTCCATGCATCTCTTTCTTGAACCAAAAATGGGTCATGACTGAAACATACTTACACCTAGAGGCACTATGACAATATATAATAGTTTTTAAGGGCAAAGAAACCTTATTGCACGGCATGATCAGTGCAACATGAATTCAACAAGTATTCAGTATCTACTATGTACTATATATTCCTATCAAATTTGTGTGGTGTACATCAAATAAAATAGAAAATATTAGTAAGCTGTTTCTCAGTATCATTATGATTATTAAAATGGCCTCTTAAAATGTATTATTTGTAGAAATTATTCTATTAGTTTTTTGTTTTAAGGTGAGAGGAGGGGAGATAAGGAGACAGACCCCTACATGTGCCCTGACCGGGAACCACCTGGCAACCCCTACCTGGCACCAATGCTCCAGTTCCAAGCTATTTTTAGCACTTGAGACGGTTGTGCTCCCAGGGAGCTATCCTCAGTGCCCAGGGCCACACTCGAACCAACTGAGTCACTGGCTGTCGGAGAGGAAGAAGGAGAGAAGGGGGAGAGGGGAGAAGCACATGGTCACTTCTCATGTGTGCCTTAACTGGGAATTGAAACCAGGAAGTTCATATGCTGAGCCAACACTCTATCCACTAAACCACTGGCCAGGGCCTCTATTAGTTTTGAAAGTGATAAAGATAGGCCCTTGCCAGTTGGATCAGTGGTAGAGTATTGGTCTAGTGTGTGGATGTCCTGGGTTTGATCCCAGGTCAGGGCACACAGGAGAAATACCCATCTATACTGTTCACAAAAATTAGGGGATATTTTGTCACTTCATATTCATTTTGAAATATCCCCTAACTTTTGTGAGCAGTATACTTTCCAACCTTCCTCCTCTTGCTTATCTCTTTCTCTCTCTTCCCCTACTGCATCCATTGCTCAATTGGACTGAGTTGGCCCTGGGTGCTGAGGATGGCTCCATGGCCTCTGCCTTAGGTGCTAAAAAGAGCTCGGTTGCGCAGCAACGCCCCTGAGGGGCAGAGCATCACCCCCTAGTGGGCTTGCTGGGTGGATCCCAATCAGGGCTCATGAGGGAATCTGTCTCTATTCCCCTCCTCTCACTGAAAACAAAACAAGGAAAAAAAATTAAGTGATAAAGATAGTATCAAATTTCAGTCAAAAGAATAATATAGTATTTGTCCTTGGTCACTTGCACGCTGCTCTATTAACAAAGAAATTAACTTGTATCAAATGGCAAAACGTTCCTTAACAGTCATGTAGAAATAAGTGGGTGGGTAAAAAATAGGGGCATGTGACTCAACTGACTGTGTCACTAACCTCAGAAATGCCCTCAATGAACACTTAACACTCACTAATATATAACACATGTCTAATAATTAGTTCATGATTCCTACACCTGTCAGCTGGACTGATTCAGAAAAAGGCTGGAGGGGCAGTAAAAACTAGAGCTTAAATGTTTTGACACCATCTAGGGTCAGGGTCTAGCTTTGACTTTTAGCTGAACCCCTTATTGGTGGCATGACTTTGGACCAGTACTTCTCCCACTCTGGGTCTCAGGTGCTACACATGTAAAATAGAACAGTATATCTCCTTCACAGGGTTGATGGGATGACTACAGGAGGTCGCCGGGTACATGCTGAGAGTTCAGAAGTGAGGAGGAGAGTGTTCAAAAGAAAGAGTCTCTCTACTGCCAGCTGTGTCCCCAGCTCTAACCCACCTGCCGCAAGGTTCTAGAAACAAACTTTCTGGTTGGCTACAGCTGCCATTCAGGCTTAGGCAGTTGTAAAGACTGAGAAATTATCAAAAAGTAATTTATTTAGCATATGGAAATTAAGCTTCAATAATGTGTTTTATGTATTAATAAACAAAAACAAAGCCCTTGGTTTTATTTTCACAGCCTGTTCCCACCCGTGGCCGACAGCGGGACTGACTATACTATGGGCATCGCAAGCCATTTCCCAGCCTTCCTCTCGTGCTGCAGCCTCTCCTCTACACTCCAGTGGCCCTTCCTCTGCTGGGACGCTCAGCCTCCCCCCAGCTCAGGCCCCATCTGCTCCTCCAGTGTCAGCTTGAATACTCTGTTCCGGGAGACACCTTCCCTGAATCACCTCTCTGAAGTGGCAGATTTGGCATTTTCTGTCCGGGACCTGTTTGTTACCTTCTTGGTATTTGCCACAATTTGTATGTACTCATTTAACTGTGTGCTGTTGTTGTCTGCCTTCTCATTAGACTGTGAGGTCAAAAGGCACAGGACGTGGCTGACCTGTTTACCACTGTCCCCAGTCTAACATAGCACATGCTTGACACATACACACACACACACACACACACGCACCTGTTTACCACTGCCCCCAGTCTAACATAGCACATGCTTGACACACACACACACACACACACACACACACACACACACACACCTTTTTACCACTGCCCCCAGTCTAACACAGCATATGTTTGATACACACATACCACACACACACACACACTGTAATTCCTCAAAAAATATATGTGGATGAACAAATGAATGGATGAAAAGAGGTTAATTTGTGCAAAGGGTGTATTATTTATTTCTGTGGTCTAATCTATTTTAAGATATTTTTTTGAGAGAATTGGAGGACTATATATAAAGTACCTAGCAAAAGTTCTGCAACACAACAGGTATGCGATGCTTTATGGTCCATTTGATTAAATCCATGCTCCCCATCATGGCATTCAGGTAGCTCTGCCATGCCCACTCATTTTCCCTTCTGGTTCCCAATTCTGTATCCTCTTTCATGGTATTTCATTTAATAAAACACTTCCCAACTCTTACAAACACATGATATCTTGTAGCTTTCTCAGGGTTACATTTTACATTAAGATATTCCATAAAATGTTTCTTTCTAATTAACTTGATTCATAATTTTCCTGGTCAGTAAAAAGCCTATAGTACTTACTACACCTGAATCTGTCACCTGGCAAATTTCTAGGGCCCTACCTTAATCTATGACCTGATACATTGGCTTATATATATTTTTTTAGTAATTCTAATTTCCTTTGAATCCTTGATTTTAACTTAGGTATTATCCTTATTAGTTAACTTAAACAATTCTTCTGAATCAATTTTATATTATATGGGCTTGAAGAACCAAATTATAGTTCCTTGATCTAATATATATTTCATATACAGGTACATGTTTAAATGTCCAAATTTCTGTACTGCTCCCCTGAACCCAAATATTAATTTTCAACAACTACTAATATGGGAAATTAATTTTGTATGGATATGATAAATAGCAAAATATCCAACTCTGACCAGGTTCCTATGTTAATATATAGTAAATTTTATCTATAGTTTTCTGTAATCTGTTTTTAAAGCTGTAACAAAATAACCTTAAAATTGTAACTGAGGTTAATAAGTGTTCACTGAAAATGTTTCATACCTCTGTCCAGAGACCCACATGGAGATTTCCCCATGAATATTCTTTTTCCCCTGGGGCTGCTGTAGGTAGGTGAGAACTAAATGTTGCCATTTACTTGAAAGAAAAACATTTTCCTGCGATTCCGCCTGAGCTAGTAAAACAGCTTTCGTATCATCATTTGAATCCACACACACACTACATAGGGAAAGAAGAGGTGTAGGTTGAAAACATGGAATTTCAGATCTCAATATTTAACACATGTATTACAATTAAAACTGTAGATGTGTGAGATTAAAAAATCAGTGCTATTTTTAAACTAATTGAAAAGTCAGTACATCTTTATTTTATATTATAATCTGCTTATTTTATTATATTATTACCTCTATTCCTGAACTAAAATAGATTAAGCTCGTTTGCTAGTGTTAATAGTTTAGGCATTAATTTTCAGAATTCAATTTTCAAAAATAATGTTATCATTACTATTTATAGACATTGACCTTTTAGATATTACAATGTAATATTCAGTTAAACAAATGAATATGTATTGTACATAAATGCCTAAATGCCAGGATATATTAGAGATCTAATCTACTTTGAGAAATGGCTGAGAAAATTAGGATGTAATATATATATATATATATATACACACACACACATACATACACACACACACACACACACACAATACCTAGAAACTTTTATAACCTTCATAAAGCATATATTCATAAATAACATATTGTTTATTTAGTTTTAAGTATTATAAAAATAGTCTCATAGTACTCATACTCAATACAAATAAAAGACTTGTATCTAAATTAGTTAACAAGGTAAAAGGGACAAGATAGCCACATCTTAAGCTTATTACATAAAAACTATTAAATATATAATCTTCATGGAAAATCACTGTCTGATATTAACAACATAATTTACTTTGGAGTTTAATTATAGGTTTTTAGATAGAAAATATTTGTTGTAAATGTGGTATTAATAACTGTTAGAATGTATCTTCTTTTTAATAAGATTTTTGTTTTGCTGTAATGATTTTTATTAGCAGATTTCACACTTCTGTCTCTGACACAAACTATTTAAACACATGATCTATACATAGGGTTGGGAATAATCAATACCGAAAGATGAACGTGCTGGTGTAAGGATCAGCCCACACTTGGATCATCAATGCTTTGGATCCCAATGAAATCATGTGAATACAACCTTCTTCTACAAGCCTTTCACCAGGATTTATGTACTCTGCACCTTCTGGCCTGTTGCTCTCTATGATAAAAAGATGTTAGAATGATCAGTCAAACAGCTGATAAAAATTGAGTGGAAAAGTGAATTTAAAAGAATATAAAGCATGGCTTGATCATTTGTAGCAAATTATTCAGAATGTCTCAACCTAGCCTGTCCTAAGCAATAGTATTTTCAAAGTTTACATGTTAATTAACTCCAAAGAAAAGCACCAGGAATGAAAACAGTAATCAAGCACATTAAAAGTTGTTAACTGTTTTAAAATATATAACTAAGGGCTAACTACAGGAATGAAAAGACAAACTGTGATGTGATTTCACTGCAGTGAACTCTTACCATCTGTGCCATGATTGTTTTGTGTGTGTGTGTGTGTGTGTGTGTGTGACAAAGACAGAGAGGAACAGACAGGGACAGACAGACAGGAAGGGAGAGGAATGAGAAGCATCAATTCTTTGTTGTGGCACCTTAGTTGTTCATTGATTGCTTTCTCATATGTGCCTTGACCAGGGGGCTATAGCAGTGCGAGTGACCCCTTGCTAAAGCCAGTCACCTTGGGCTCAAACTGGTGAGCTGTGCTCAAACCAGATGAGCCTGCACTCAAGAAGGTGACCTCGGGGTTTTGAACCTGGGTCCTCTATGCTCCAGTCCGATGCTCTATCCACTACGCCACCGCCTGGTCAGGCTGTGCCATGATTCTTTTATCGACTGGAATGGGTCTCTCTGGCACCATAAACCTCAGCTCAACGAGGATATACCATCATCACAGGCCCCATTCTACCAAAGTCATCCTATAATCATTATGACAACACAACTTTTAAAAAGTTTATCATATTAAAGTTCCTTTTAGAGAAATTGTGTTTGAATATATTCCCTGATATCACTTCTCGGCCTTTTGGCTATGATCAAGTGTGATATGTGATCTCTGAATGCAACTGCTCGTGTTTCTGAAACTAAACGCTTTCTCTAAGGCAAACTGATTTAAATGCTCTATGCTTTGGGCTGTCTGGTTTTTCATCCTGAGTTATCTTCCTCACCACTGAAAAGCCAGCATTGCCTCAATAGATATGATGAGCTAAATTCCTTAAGCCACCATCTCCCTATGACCATGATGCATGACTTTGTGTAAAGCTATGTTAATTAAAATGTACAAAGGCTCATACTTTTAGATAAGATGAAAACCACCAGTTATTAGATTGCAGATACAGTTGTTATTTTTCAACAGGCATAACCATCACCAATTTTTAAGAATAGTTCTCCTAGCAATGAAAATAGTCTTAAAAAAGTTAAATTTGTCGATTATTTTGAAGACTATTGCCCAAGATATAAGATGTATGAACTCATATCTGATGTGATATTTTAAAAAGTTTCCATATCAAATCTAAACTTATACAAATTAAAAACTAGAAGAAAAATCAGTGTGGAACATGAATTGTAGAGTAGGAACGTTACAAATATTTCTTGATTTAATTTTCACAACAATCTAATGAGGTAAACATTATCCCCATTTTGAGGGTAGCAGACCGAGGTGCTCAGTGGCACACAGCTGGTATAGTAGCAAAAGAGGTGTTATCACTATAATAACTCTTCTCTCTTCGCCATTTTAATGTCACTGTTTTTAAATATTCTTTTAAAATGTTTATGTACAATTATCTTTCTAAAATGTGTTCTATTTTTAGAGTAAAAAATTAAAAAAATTTTCCAATACAACTTTTCTCAGATCCTGTGCATATTTATTCACTTTATAAGAAACTGTATATATTATAATCATCTCCACTGAAAATATGCAAAAGTACTCCACATGTCTCTGGTACTGGAGTGACAACGGGTGCAGACCCTTTCCATCACCTGCCAGCTAGAGAAAGCAGCCTTGCTGCTGAGCTTCCCTGCAAACGCGGACAGTCTGAGCGCTCACCTCACTGAAGTGAGGTGAGCATAACTGTGCATGGAGAACTGAGCACAGTTTGCACATTCAATGCACCTCAGAGAGCATCACCATCAATAACATCATACATGCATTGTTCAAAGCCATAATTCTTAGCTGGCAACATTCAATTCACAAAAAAAATGCTGTAACTACCTGAAACATTACATATTTTTGGATAAGGTTTTTCAATTTAAATTGGCTTTCTAAAGTAACCCATAAAAGTACATAAGTATGCTATGCTAATTAAAATGGAAATGTGTCTGGACTTGGAGCTCCAACTGTGACTATCAGGAGAAATCACCCACCCTTCAGTCTTGACAGTGTTATTAATGGCTTTTCTTCCAAATGCAGAGGCTGCAGTGGGGTGGGGAGCTCCTCCAAACAGACATAACCCCTACACATCTGCCTCATCTAGCCACCAAGTCCCTTCCGTGGGCATGAGCACTAAGAATCAGCACACCCGCTTTACTTCCACCACTACCAGTGCTCTTAACAAATGGCTTCTCGCTGCCCTAGTGATGTGAGGATCAATGTGCCGCTTCCTATCAGCACAACAGCAATCCTATCCGTTATAGAAAGGACTGGAATCAAACCGTTTTTGCCTTTGGAGAATGGCTGATACAGTCAAACAGTCTGTGACGGGACCTAGGAGAGGGGAATGGAAGTAAGACACAACTTGAGAAGGAGAGCTTGAACTGAGGAGATGAGATGGGGGCAACCAGGAGGGGCTGGGAAACACAGCTGACATCAAGAGCCGCCCTGATCTAGTAATGTGGCCAGGAAAGAGTAGGAAATGAGGCTGGCGAGCTCCACAGCAGCTGTGTGTGTGTTGTGAGTTCCCCCTATCCACACACACACAGAAAAATAAAGAGGAAATGGGAGTTTTCACAGCTGTCTGACAACTCAGGCTTTGGTAAATCAGGACCTGCCATTACTGTAAAGCATTTAAGGTGAAGAACAAGTTAAGAGTAAGAACATTGCTCTATTTTTACTGGTCAACCAAAATTGCCATTGAGTGTAACAAATAATGCAGTCGGCATACCTGTTCCATCAACATTACTATCCCTTAAAATTAATGATTTCTTTCTTTTTCTGATCTTCCGTTTTTCTGTGGAACTCTCAGCTTCGTGGACATGCTCCACGTTAAACCACAGTGAAACACTGAAGCCTTCTGAAAGGTGTGGCCAGCAGTTCTGCCCCAGCAGGGGCAAGTGGATGGGGGCGATGTGCCACGACGAGAGCAGCTGCTGGGGAACACTGTTGCTGCCGGCCTCCTTCCTGCGCCACGAAACACGTGCTCTTCGCAATAAGCCCAGGTCCTTACTGTTGAGAATCCCAGAACACTTCTGTGATGCAACACCATTGCTTAAATTTCGAGTGTGCAGCAAAGGGAAAGTTAGATACTGTAAAGGGCTCATAGTCACATCACTTCCAACAATTTTCAATATACCCAGCAGAAGAATCTCCTAGAGAAAAAGAAAAAAAAAATCAAACTGTACAACCATGTCACAAGGTACATAATGATCTTCAAATTCAGGTTAGAAATGAACATACAAACATACCCATACACACCTCAGCATTCCTACTTAAACACCTCCTGCCTAGTAGTCATTCATTTTCATTTGCTGTATAATTAAGATAAAATATGAGGGACTTCACTCTTAAAATGTGTAACCTCTTGTGGTTAATTTGTTTTAGATTTAGATGCTTTTGTGGTACAAATCTAAAATTTATGAGTTGGCCTTAAGTATGAGAAATTACACACAGTAATTATACCAGGAATCACTTCTACCAAAGATTTGCTTCTCTCAAATATTTTTAAATGAAAAATAGTACCGGAGACCTTACAAAATCCCCAGATTTCTAGTGATATTTATAGCATAATTGACTTTATAAAGTTGAGTGCTCAATTATTTCCCAGTTCATTTTACATGCCTTTTCCATAATCAAATAAAATTTTTTCATCTGTGTTTATTAAGTATTTTAGGTTTTATTTATAAGTTCTCAGTTAAACTGAAATGTAGAATGTATAGAAAAGAGCAGAAAGGAAACAAGCATTTAATCAAAGGGAAAAGCAATGACACAAGAGATAAGGAAGAAAACAGAAATCAACCTTAAGTTCAATTAAGGGCAATGCCCTACTCGTGCACAAAATAGCAACTAATGTTGATTATGAGAAATGCACTCAGAAAAGTAACAGAAACACTCATAAACACAATCAGTTCTCAATGGTCTGCAGGAGTGGTTCTGCAGATGCTGTTCACAGAGCTCCCATAGGGCCCGCTAGTTGGTCGAATGGGTAGGGCTCAGGAGCATCATTCTGGCTTCAAAGAAAGTAGCACCAAGGTTTTCTGTTCATTTCCTTCTAGTCAATATTTCACTGTAAAAAATGGATTCTTCAGAAAAGAAACAGTCTAAAAGTCACTGACCTACACCAATGGAACGGATCAATGACAGAAGACAATGGAAGAGTGGATAATAATTTTCTAAAAACAGGATAATTCTCAAAATGGTTATATTATTCATAGGTTCTCTTTGGTAATTAAAATTATTTAGCATTTCTTAAGCACAAAAATGACTGGGATGGGGTAGTATAAAGAGACTATGATCCCACTGAAATGTCTGACTAGCCAAAACAGAAATGAAATGGTTACAGTATGTGCAAATAATAAAATAATCGGGAACTTCGCAAATAATAACACAGTTGATTGTATAACAATTACCACATCAAAAGAGAGAGCTTAGTGATTTTCAAATACTTTTTAAAATATTCTATTAAATATCAGTGAAAAAATTTAAACCATAGCATATTTACTGTACAAGGAGATTTCTCCAGAAATATTCTCAAAAGAAGGGTTAGCTCTTCCGAACATGTTCTTGAACTTATCAAAGATACCAACAGATCCACCAATACTCTCTGGCATGCTAAATTAAAGAAAGAAAAATTAGAGTCAAATACAGTTAATTAGAGAAACAGAAGAAGAAAATTCACTGAAAAAGATCAAATACAATTGTCACATTTTAAATGGATTATTAACAACCTAAAAATCTGAAAATTTGCTGAAGAACTAACAATATGAGTAAATGCAAACAAGCTAAATGACCAACAAAAAACAACAAAATTACTTTTCTTGATTATCGGTCAGCTGCAAGTCAAGTAAAGAAGCATAAAAAGGTGAAGGGTTATTAAGCAGAACAAACAAAAAACTCAGACACAGACTACAGTATGGTGATGTACAGAGGGAAAAGGATGGTGGGGGAAATAGAAGAGTTGGTAAAAGGGGGATAAGTGGTGATGATAGAGAACACACAATACAATGTATAAACGACGTATTACAGAATTGTACATCTGACACCTGTATAATTTTATTAACCAATGTCACCCCAATAAATTCAACTAAAATGTAATTATTAATTTTAAAAAGAAGCATAAATTAATATACTATTTGTTGACACTGTTAGGTACCATAAAATGGTTTATTCATCTTGAAAATGTTCAAGTTATAAATTTCACTAAGTATATAATTAGATATAAATAAAAGTAGAAATATTGAAGATTATTAAAACACTTAAATATCACAATTAGTTTGAACATTTTTCATAGGATTTATTCTATCATTGGTTGTACACAAATTCATAGAACTTTTAGTAGCTAATATCAGTAGCACACATTACAGTGTCAAAGTTTATTTACATGCATTATCTCAGTTGATCCTCCTCCCCTGCCCAAGGAAGCCCTACAAATTCAGTACTGTCTCAATTTGAGATGTGATAAAAGAAGCCTGCTGAGAAGCCTGAGAACAGAAGCTGTGCTGAAGCCACATATTTAACAGAAGCAGTAAGCCAGTACTGCTGGAAGGAAACTTGCAAGTAGACTAAAATAGTAGGTACTTTATCCTGTAATTAACATGACTCCCTTAAAGGTTTGAGAGTAAGAAAGAAACAGTCAAAGTAAAGTATATGTTCTTAGATTTTGTTTCTCAGTTCAAACTACACACACACACACACACACACACACACACACACACACACACACGCCCCAAGCATTTGCCTTTACCACTGGAAAGTCACTAAACTAAAAGTACAAAATTACAAAAGGAAGAAACTCATAACAACAAGACAACTCATAACAATAAGACAGAGGCTCTGGGAGTACATCATGTGAGAGATTTAAAAAGATTGCTGGAAAATGAAAGAGTAGATAAAAGAGAGAGCTGCAGCCTAGACTTTCCTTGAGTTACCCAAGGGGCTCAGGGGAGTGAAAAACTGTCTGTCTAAAATCTGGGCTACAACACAGGTATTAATAAAAGATCAGTCTATGAACATCCTCTCCTTGATTCTGAATATGGAGCACACATTTCTCAGCTTTTACCTTTATGCACCAAATCTGATAACTCTTCTCTACAGAAACTGAATGAGACCCTGGCCAGTTGGCTCAGTGGACAGAGCGTTGGCCTGGTATATGGATGTTCTGGGTTCAATCCCCAGTCAGGGCACACAGGAGAAGCAACTATCTGCTTCTCTCGCCTTCTACCTCCCCTTCTTTGTCTTCCCCTCCCAGAGCCAGTGGTTTGATGGGGGATAGCTCAGTTGGTCTGAGTGCCTCAAACGCAGGCACTAAAAATAGCTTGATTGATTCTAGTGTTGGGCCCAGATGGGTTGCCAGGTAGATCCCAGTGGGGGCACAGTGTGAGTCGTCTATTTCCCCTCTTCTCACTTAAAAAGAAAAATAAAAGAAAGAAACTGAGTAAATTGTAATGCAAAAGCTGGGATGTGTACTGGGATGTTGGCATCAGGGCTACCAGGAATAACAGTACAATATGACCAAGCTGCTTATGAAATATCCAGAATGGGTGAATCAATAACAGGAAATAGACTGGTGATTGCCAAGGGAAGGGGTATGCCTGCAGGGGAGGGCTATGGGGAAAGAGGGAGTGACTGCTAAAGGATTATGGGGTTCTAGAGTGATGAAGCATTTCAGCATTGACTGTGATGATAGCACAACAGGGAATATACACTAACAAATACTGAACTGTATGCTCTGAATGTGTGAACTGTATGAGTATAGCTCAATAAAACTGTTATTAAAATATAAAGAAAAAGAGTTTCTCAGAGCTAAGCTGGAAATGCCTTCAGATCAAAAGGGTCCACTAGCCTAGCACTTAGTGACTATATGAATAAATAAAATTATACTCATACATTAAATAAGTAAATGGGAGAGAAGGGAAGCTTCTCCTCAGAGTACAACTCCAATTAATAAATGTTAGAGGAACCACAGGAAAAGAAAGTCACTATTTGGCTAATACCACAGTATTAACTATTTCAGTCAAGAATCATTAATGGATGCTAAAATTAGTGGGTTAACATATGATGGATAAATGGACATTTACATAGTCTCAAGTTATCTGCCCACAAGATGTTTACTATTATACAGAGAAAAGAATAATTTTATAATGGAGAAACTTGGCAAGACAGCACCTTAGCCAAGTGATCAAAGTCCATATCAATAATCAGACACAGGTATCATGAACCCCTAGCTATTATGCACTGAGAAAGGCACAGCATTACTTCTGGGATGTCTGCTAAAAATGCTGAACTTGAATTAATCATGAGCCTGGCCTGTGGTGGCGCAGTGGATAAAGCATCGACGTGGAACGCTGAGGTTGTGGGTTCAAAACCCTGTGCTTGCCTGGTCAAGGCACATACGAGAAGCAATCAATCAATAAACAACTAAAGTGGGGCAACTATGAGTTTATACTTTTCATTCCCCCCCACCCCCTCTCTCCTCTCTCTGTAAAATCAATAAATTAAAAAATAAATAAAGAAATCACAAGGAAGCATCTAACAAACTCAAGTTAACATTTCCTGTATGTCAGCCTTCATTCACCAACTAAAATTTAGTTCAGCTGAAACGTAGGATTCTGTTTATTATATAAAGTTGACATACCTTAGCTGTTCATTAAGTTCTCAGCTGTCTGTGAAAGTACAAAGTGGACACAAGACCCAATCACTCTCAGAGCAATCTGCACACTTGTCCTGGTTCTCACACGGCCTCTATGTATATGACCCTGAACAACTCACACAGTCCTAGGGAATCTAGATTTTCTCTGTGAGGTCAAGATGCCTGTACTAACCTATGCACTGGGTGGGGCTGAGGAACAAGAGAGATGATGCTAAAGCTACTGTTGAAACCACAGCGCACTGTTCCCACAGAACCCTTATTTTCCACCCTTCATTTCACATCACAACAAATAGTTTCAAAACTATTGTTTAAAACTAACATTTTCAACGTACCTTGAAAATCAGAATCAGCCTGTGTTAAAATACTCATGAATCCTCCTAAAAGATTTTTCACAGTTCCCTGAAGATTAAAAAACAAAACATAGTAAATTAAATTATTAAATTTCTTAGCTCATGAAAGCATGAAGCAACTGCAATGTAATAAATTACTTGATAGTCTACTATATATACATAAATATTTTAAATGACTAAAAAAAAAGCTATGTGCAGAATTACATGTAATTTTCATTTAACTTTTCATACTGCTTTTGTGTTCTAATTTTTCAAAACAATGACCATATATTAAAATTAGATGCCATTTTAAAAATATTACCCATTCTCAGAAATATACTAGGAGTCATTATTAGTTAGCCAATGGCATCGTTAATTTTTTTATACTACTTTAGAGAACTATCTAATTAGAAGATTTTTAGAATACCACTTATAGCTAAAAAACATCTATCTAAGGTATTATAAAAAGTAAGTAGTCATCTCAAATAATTTTCAGACAAGTCAGGTTATAAATAAGGAGGTGAATAATTGGGGCATCGGTGGGATAAATATTGATCTCATTTAAGTAAATACATCTTTTACCTGTTGCACAAGTAGAAAAATATTCTTTTCTTTCTGCCTGATGATTTTCAAAAAACTCTCAAATACGTGGGCAAGCACATCCAGTTTGGCTTTAATAGTGGAAAGGAGATTTAGTTCCAGCAAACAGATCTCAGGATATAGTATTTCCCCCTGAGGGGGGAAATATACAAGTAGGTCACCTGGACTGCCTGATGCAAGGAAACCTTCAGCTTCAGGCTCCACATCTCCCCCTGAAAGGGGGAAAGAAAAGATTATTTTTATTCCCCAAACACTGAATGAATATTTCTATTCTCATTCATTATTTGAAAGTACTAGTGGCAAAAGTGCTATTTATAAGAAGATGTTCATGGAACCTTTTCTTATGACATGATGCAATTACAATAAATATCCTGAATAATCAAGTCTTAGGGATATTTTGAGGATAAATGAATAGTCTTCAAAGTAATTTGAATCTTCAACAGAACTACAAATAATATCAACAGCAAGTTTTATAAACCTGAGATAGATTTAACACATTTCTCTTACACACTGGGAAAAGAAGTTATGCCAAACTTTTTTACTCCAAAACACCTAAATCACATTTAGGTAGTTCATTTGCCTACTCTTATCTCTATGAAAACGATAGGCTTGGCTGGGTTGGTTAAATTCTCATGAGTGAGAAACAGACACTGTCTCACAAAATATTACATTTTGGAAAATTTAACTTATATGCTCTTAAAGTAGACTGCTGTGTTCTTAAAAAGTGTTCATACAGTTTAGAAATTTGTAAATTTCTACCTAGATCAGAATCCTTTAATAATCTGACTTGCAAATTGAATCACAAGTAGTCTGTGATATTTTACCATCATCCCAAGTTTCACTGTCCTCAGGATTGCTTTCACTATCTGCTTCATAACCTTCTTCTTCAGCCAAAAGTATCAAACTGCAACATTGAGCATCCTCAGCTTCTTCTGAAAAATCTCCAGGTTGGGATGACAATTCCTCTTCAGATGAATGACTCTATAAAATTGGTACAGTTTAAAGACAACCTTGTAACATTTGCTAATTTTCAGTCATATAATATTTATTATGCAAATGTCATTTTAAGAACAGCTTCAGTATTTTCTTTAAGAAAAAAATCTTATGAATCGATATATATCATTATAAATTATGAAATTTGTGCAGCAAAATTTTCTAGAATCTGTCAGACTATGTGATTAAGACCTTAAAAATGGGTGAGAGGTATTGCTAATAGATTAAGCTAGAGGTTATTTCAGTTTTACTGAAAAATAAGTCTAAGGAATTACATTCTAATTACATAATGTAAATGACTAAAACCACAATGAGGTGGAATTATACTTCTTACAACTTAATGCTAGTAAATATATATTATTTTTACACATTTGTTCATGGAAAAAGATTTTCCACAGGATTTTGATATGTTTTGGAATTAGATAACCAGAGAGGACATAAAAAATTTTCAAGGGAATTAATATCAAGAGTTGAGAAAGCAATTCTCTATATACAAACATCTCGGAAGTCAAGGGTTTCAGCATTAACTTCCTGTGCAAAATCTTGCAGCATGAAGATTTCCTTTTCTTATAAAAACCTACAAATATCTCACTTTAGAAAACATTTTCACCTAAAGAAGCTCAGCGTACCTTATCATTGCAACATTAATAAAAGGTAGGATAAAGTAGGTATTTTAACATTTCCCAAGCAGCTGACTGATTCAGTAATACAATGATGGCATCAGTAGCTATTTCTGTAAGTTTTTTTTTTTAATTTATTTTATTTTTATTTTATTCATTTTAGAGAGAAGACACAGAGTGAGAGAGAGAGAGAGAGAAAGGGGGAAGGAGCTGGAAGCATCAACTCCCATATGTGCCTTGACCGAACCAGTGCAGGGTTTTGAACTGGCGACCTCAGTGTTCCCAGGTCGACGCTTTATCCACTGCGCCACCACAGGTCAGGCTATTTCTGTAAGTTTTAAAGTTATGACAGACAGTAACATAAAATATTATGGTAGAAGATGATCAAATGCCGTTTATATGGCTACACTAAGGAATTAGAATTTATATAAAGATGAACGGCAGGGAGCAATTAATTAAAGGGAAAATAAACATGAAAGGGAAGGAAAATGAACTAAATATGCATCATGGTTTCAGGAAAAAAGTTAAAGTTCTTATAGAAAAAAATTAACATAAACAACTAAAAACTATGATTGTTATGTTCTATGCAAGTACTAGTCATTTTTATGTGGAGTGATTTAAAATTAAAGTGAGTACAGTATTCTGGAGATATCAGCTGTACCAACATAGATACCTGAGTCATCACCATCTTTGAATTAATTATCATTAATAAACTACCAGTTATTATATGTAAGACATCAAATCAAATAATACAGTCTGTCTTATGGAAGTAATTCTCAGTAGATTTCCTGAAGAGATGAAGAAAAGCACATTACTATACTCTCCTGTTTAAGACAGGCACTGAGCCAGTGCTGTGCAGCCCCGCTGATGGAACTCAGCAGATCCTGGCCCACGTGCTCTAACTACAATCATCCATAAAGTCCCACCCACATACTTCTGCTTCCACTACCCATACTCAGAGAGCAAACTGTGTGCGATTCATACCTTTTCAGTCATAGCATTGCTGTGTTCAAATTCTGCTGAGTGATTCCCCAGTGCAACTCGGAGGAGAGCATCAAATAAAGGCTTTGCCAATTCTGTTTCAATCACCTTTGACTGGGAAAGATGGTCCCTCATTTCAAACAATATATTTTCCACAGACAAGTTCTAAGGTAAAATGGGAAAGACTAAAAGTATTAATAAAGTGCTTAAAGAAAAAAATGAAACACTCACAGGTGATAAGTCAATATTAAGTCAGTAGAAATCCAGTCCACTATCTGTAGTTGATATGAAAGTAAATGATTGTATGAATACCTAGCCTTTACATAAACATCCAACTGTTATAATAAATGATATATTTATTTATCAAATGCTTTACTTACCTTATTTTTTCTCTTTTTACAGGGACAGAGAGAGAGTCAAAGAGAGGGATAGATAGAGACAGACAGACAGACAGACAGGAATGGAGAGAGAAGCATCAATCATTCGTTTTTCGTTGCCACTGTGACACCATAGTTGTTCACTGATTGCTTTCTCACATGTGCCTTGACCATGGGCTTTCAGCAGACCCAGCAACCTCTTGCTGGAGCCAGCAACCTTGGGTCCAAACTGACGAGCTTTTGCTTAAGCCTGATGGGCCCGTACTCAAGCTGGCGAGCTTGGGGTCTCAAACCTGGGTCTTCCACATCCCAGTCCAACACTCTATCCACTGCGCCACTGCCTGGTCAGGCCCTTATTTGGTTTTGAATTTCAATGTATCATAAATTGTAGCGCAAACAACTAATCAACTTGAAATTTCACAGTTTTGATTAACCATCTTTAAATTTTACAAATTCCTAAAGATTCTAAGAAGCACTGTATGCTCACCTTTTGTCCCCCACTTTTTACTCCTATACTTGACGGGAACTCTGGCTGCCTGCCCATGTCCTGATATTAGGTGATGAGGCCTTGAAGATGGATAAGAAGTTGATGTCTACCTTAAGGAATTTTCAATCCCATGTGAGACACAAATACAGACAGGATATGATGACGACCATACTAGAGCTATAAACAAAGTTCTCTGAGAACAGAGAGAAGGTGCCCGAGAGACCTGTCAATGGTGTCCTGAGGTGGGGGTTGTATGAAACAAACAATGGAGAGCTCAGAGGAGACAGCAGGCAAACAAACCGAGGGAGAAGACATGCCAGGCAGAGGAACATGCACAGAGTACAGAATATGACAAAGAAGGGCATCTGGAGAAGAGGTCAGTTCAAGATGGCTTGTTGCTCCTGGTGAAGGATGGCAAGAAGTGAGGCTAAAACAAGGAAGTGGAAGCAAGTGTGGATTTTAACTGTGAGTAACATGGGGCCATCAAGATATTTAAACAGGAGGCAACATGGAGGCAGCAGGAGAGTCTGTTAGCTGACAGCATAGTGAGGGTGGGCTATAAGGAAGAAGGGACCTGCCACATTTAAAGGTTCCTTAGGCGAAGGGCCTGCAACTGGGGGTTCCTTTAGTTGAAAAGTGCTGGCAGGAGAAACGTGTAAGGGTATGAAGAAAGCAGCATATGTCAGGGAAGATTCCAGACAAATGTGGTATCAGAATAAATATCCAGGCCCCACCTAATACCAGGGAAAGCCCTGGATCCTGAATTGTCCCACAGAGGTTGTTCCCACCACTAGAGCCATATCCACCTGTCAATGGTGAAGACCCCTCCCAGGCATCTTGGATGGGGCACCTCTCCTCAGGAGACAGGTGCAGGTGTGAGTTCCCAACAGCTGATACTTGTAGCAGATGGCAGATGGGGCATCAGCTTGGGAAGGGGCTGTGGGCAGGACACCCAATAGCATTACACCAAGATTGTAAAGCATGAACTCTGAAAGACAACATCCATTATTACTCAGCTAACATTTACTGTATATCTAATGCCTTTTAGGCCTGGTAACTTGGTCCCATGTGGGTTTTGCATTCCAAACAAAACTGTAAGCTCATGATGGCAAGAACTAGGTCATATGCCCATGAGCGTCCTCCAAACACCTGGGGCTGTGCACTGAGCACACAGTGCTTCTTGAAACTAAGAATCTTTAAAAAAACAAAACAACATAAGTATTACGATAGAACTTAAAAAAAAAGAAACATTACACAAAAGATGAACAAAGGATGAGCTATTACCTGGTCAGGTGCTTCCAATTCCATCCTATGCTGACTCGCTCTGCTGCTATGAAGACAAAGGGCCAGAAGAGCTTCCAGAAGCCGTATGCTATGAAGGGAGGCCTCACTGTTCCAGCTGGTGAGAGCATCTGCTTCCTCAGGTGCAGTGTCTGCAGCTGACATCTGACCCCTGTTTATGGAAGAAACATGCTCTGACTCTAACTGACCTAAACTGTCAGTACTCTGCTCCAGGTGACCCAGTGCTGGTGGTTGGGGCTGACTTTTCACAGTCAAAGACAAGGAGTCCTCTTTCCCGATCTCAGAGAGAGAAGATCTGATTAAACCTTGGTTCTCATTCACATTTATATCTCCTTCCTTTTTCCCTTGCTCCTCTTGATGATTTCTGAACAGGTTCTGTATGATCATAAATATCAATTTATGGCACACTTGGAAACCACCAAGTCTGTAAAACTGTTTCTGGAAAACTGGACTCAGCATGTAGATCCAAAGACACATTGACCAGATGTCTGCTGCTTGGTGCATGTGTTCAGGGGCAGGCAAGGCAAGGCTCTCAAGAGGTACGCACAGCAGCACGTGGTGCAGGGGATCGCTCGCTGTGCTGTCGTAGCCAGAAGTGTCTTCTGAGTCATTGGCGGACTCCCCATCAGAGTCGGTTTCTTTACTTACACACAGGAATGCCACACAGAGGAAGAGGTTTATCGTGTTGATGTGGACATCCTGGTTAACAGGCTTCTGTTTCTTTGGGTAGGCTTCTCTGAGGCTGGCATAAAACTTGCTGAGACTCTGAGGAGACTCTGGAAATGCCTGCTGATTATGAAAAGTGGTTCCTGAATCTAAAGATGACAGTGCCTTTTGTTCAGCTTCCATCCTATCCATACCTGGGGTTGAAGAGTCTTTCTGTTGCTCCCCAAGGTTGATTATCAGAGTTTCAAATGCTTTTAGGGAATGACCTCGAATACCATCTAAGTAATTTAATTCAATTATTTGACTTACTCCATTACAACTTAAAAACAAATCTCTTATTACCCTGTGAGACAAAAAAAACATACAAGAGGTTTTACATTTAGAAAGATCATTTATAAATAGGTACATATACTATTTAAATATATCATAGTTGCATGTGGCTATATACCAAATAAACTCTAATTTAATCAATCAATCCATCAATCACCTGGCTTAAATTCTTAGTTGTGACCAGGATCTCAAGTTACTTTCTAATGACTTTCAGATCTGTCTTCAAACACTGCATATATGACTTCAGCATTTAGCAAGAACAAATTCCATGCTTGCCAAATTAAATGAAGCAATTCAGGGAAGAATATTTTTCTCCAAGAAACAGATTTTATATAGATTCTAAGCGCCACAACCACTACCACATTTTCGATGGACACTCTGAAAGCAAGCAGGTATTTGTGTGTGTTTTTGTTCATCTGCCCACTGTTACACTAAGGACTCTGCTTGTTTTAAATTTGCACCTCAGAAAGGAAAAGAACCCAACTACTGATCTGTAGATGTTTGGCTCTAAGTTGAGATTCAGGGGCCTGAATCATTGGAATCCTCATAAAAATTTTAATACAAGTCAGGTTAGCAAAAACTCAGGTTGTCCACAAATATGCCAATGAGTTACAAACTTTCAAATCAAAGTCAGTTCTACTGAAACAATGTCAGGAATTTAAAAAAACTATTGTAAAGATAATAGTGATACATAAGTTATATTTTATTGTAAGTTTTTAAAATGGTATATGCATTAATTTGAAAGGCCAGGCTATCTATCAGAAGCAAGCTTTACTTAGAAAATTATTATTATTATTTATTAAGTGAGGGATGGGGAGGCAGAGCAACAGACTCCCACATGCGCCCTGACCAGGAACCACTTGACAAGCCCCCTACAGATGGGCGATGCTCTGCCCATCTGAAGCCACCCCTCCATTGCTTGGCAACTGAGCTATTTTAACACCTGAAGTGAGGCCATGGAGCCATCCTAAGCACCTGGGGCCAACTTGCTCAAACCGAGCCATGGCTGTGGGAGAAGAAGAAAGAAAGAGAGAGAGAGAGAGAGGAAGAGAGAGAAGCAAGATGGGGAGGGGTGGAGAAACAGATGTTTGCTTCTCCTGTGTGCCCTGACCGGGAATCAAACCCGGGACTTTTACATCCTGGGCTGACACTCCACTGCTAAGCCAACCAGTCAGGGGCATAAAATTATTTTTTAAGTACCAGACTTGACAATCACAAAATCTGAAAAACTCAGGTGAAATTTTAAGTAATTTTAATTTTTTTCTTTTTTGCTTTTCTGTATTTTCTAATTTTTCTACATATATTGCTTAGATAATATAAATAAATATGATTTATGTACACACATATTTTACTCATTAGTAAATAAGTGGGCAATATTGTGAATTTTGTGTATCTTATCAATAAAACAGTATAAGTATTTTCTCATGTCCCAACATGATCTTTGTAACCATTATTTTTAACAGCTAACAATTTTCCATTAAGGAAACAGAAAATGTAATCTTGCCCTGTTACTGGATGTGCTATGTTCATATTCTCCCGGGTATATACTTAAAACTACTTTTTTTTTTTTCACTGAGAAATTAAAATCAATGGCTCTGTCCTCTCCTCTATAATCACCCATTACAAATAAATAAATGCAAAAAAAATCTGACACAGGATAGAAACTTTTTTGTTGTTCAACTATAATTAAATCCTATGAAAGAATAAAGGGTACAGAAAAAAGCTTACAATTTAAAAAAAATCTATATATGTGCATGCATACAGACCTTGATTTAAGTAAGGTAGGCAATGTTTTTAAATAAACCTGGAGCACTTCCTGAGACAAACACTGGTTTTGATGTCCATACACTTGAGTCTGAGCTGGAGTACTGTGCAGGTGCTGGCAATGATGGGCTATTTCAACTCCTCTCTGGAGCACAGGATTAAATACATAATGATACAATTTCCACTGAACAACCACATTGCCCTTCTGGATTAAGTTGCAAATGTGGTTTGCAATCTGCACACTATGTAATCTGTCTTCTTCAAAAACAAAATGCTGATACGCTTCTAAGGCATCCCATCTCCACAACAGGTCTTCAGATTCACTGCTGGGCAGGATACCCTGACACCTGTAAGGACTGGAAGGGCCTGAGGAAGGCTTCTCGTCTTGTGCGCACCCCTGCAGTGTTTCTTCTAATTGGGCTAGCTGATCAGAGTCAATGGTACAAATATTGCAAGCTGCATTTTTAATTTTTTGTGGTATCTCGGCACCTCCTAACTGATCCAAAATAAGTTTGGTAAGGATATTCAATATATGCTGCTGAAAATGTTTCAGTGCTGGCAAACTAAAAGCGTGGAGCAAAGGGATGATGACAGACTTGGGGTCCATGCAACAACATATCCCAACGTTTTGAACCCCCACCAGGACCTGCACACACGTGCTGCTGAGGGTGGCCTGCTGCAGCAGGCGCAGGCACTGGTGTGCGCACACAGCCAGGCAGCAGCAACACTCCGGGTAGTACACAGCACCATCTGCAGTCTCCTCAAAAGGGTTTTTGGAAACTTGGTTTTTAAATGCCGAAACCAGGAGACCTGAGAGATCCCTGTGGTGATGCATGAAGTGGGAGTATTCACATCTTCTGTGCCTCTTTCTCGCACACACTGAATGATGGAGCTGCTCTGACTTCACTTTTTTCACAGTGCTCATTATTTTCATCACGCTGTTTATCAAGGCTGTTAAATGTTCTGAGGCCTCAGTAGGAACGCCCTCTCTTAAAATCAGCCATTCTATCTGAAGAACTGCTGTTTCAAATAAATTAAATCCATGATGCTGAATGAATTCTTGAACCAAATCCATGGCCTGACTGAAGAAGAAGGGGTTGGAAACTGCACTCTGAAGACAGCAGATGAGAATCTGCAGCACTCCTTCCAGAAGCTCGGGGAAAAGAAGGGCTCTGTGACGGTACTTAGAAAACACAAAACCTTCCCAAACCTCCTGTAGTGTCTTCTTTTGTCTTGGTGCATAAGGGTCAGGCTGCTTTTCTAGGCAAGTTCTAATTTTTAAAGCTGTTCTAAGCAATTCAGTTAAATTTTTTTTAAGACTCTCTGGCATCATCTCTGCAGTACTGATATCTACTGACATAAGATGCAACACTGCTCGCAAAAGCATCCTTTGGATCAAGGCCACCGGTTCTTCAGTCCAACCTGCAGAAGCCATCTGACTATCCACACTGTCGCCGAGACTACAACAGTCCCCAAAGCCTGAGAGGAACTCAGTCAGTGTGGGCACTACACTGGCTGCCAGAGCAGAATTATGATTCAAGGTGATGTCAAACTTACAAACTTTCTCTAATAAAGATAACAAAACATGACATAAGTCAAATGGAGAATTGTTCATGTGACTGATAATAGACAAGGCAGCTGGCTCACTTAAAATGTCGTAGTCTGCCTCCTGTCTTGGCATAATCTCTTGGAAACTTTCTGAAGCCATGGTCTCAGGAGGGGTCTGTTCTTTGGTTGATACGTGGCCAGGAGGAGCGGTGAGCTCGGCTTCTTTAGAAGACTGGGTTGCAGAAGGCTGCAGCTGGTGGGGCCGCCAGTGCTTGTTCACGGCTGTCCTGTCATCTGAATCAGCCTCTGAGTCGGACGTGGAGAGTTGTGTCTTCCTTGCATCTCTTACAGAATAGCGATGGGTGGTTTTATGCTGTCGTTTGCTTTTCTGAAAAACATTTACTTTTGCAGAAACCTGATCAGATGGGGCACTTCCTTCTAAATATAATTTTTCCTGAGTAGATCTTTGTGAACTTGAGTTCTTTCCTTTGGTCAGGATTATATCAGCTGACAATGGTAGATTAAAATCTAAGGAAATGAAAAAGGAAACTTTAGATGGCCTTAATATGTTTTTAAACTCAATTTGTATTTAGCAACCATTTTAGTTGTTTAACCTCAGTTGTTTTTTTTTTGTTGTTGTTGTTTACTCTGATTTCCTTTAGCTGTTGTTATGTCTTGAGTCACTTCCCCTCACACTTACCTTGCTCCTGATAAGTACCAAGTGGTGTTAGTTCAAAGGCTACAAAAATAAATCCGATTTAAAAGCCATATGTTGCATTCTCTCATAAACATGAGGCTCTAGGTTGTCCACCACAACTGCTAATGCCCTTATACAAACATCCTCCTGTAACGCCATCAATTAAAATATGGGATACATTATATTCTTGAAAACAGTTTTTAGGTTATAGCCCTGATATAACTTAAGAACTTTAAGATTTTCCAAAATTATTTCAAAATCATACAATAGATTCCAAATAATCTCTAAGGCTGAAGGTAAGAGATCTTCACTCAAAATAGTGACTGAGTGTGCCCGGCACTGAACGAGGCCCAGAAATCACTGTCCCATCCTCAGTGCCCAGGACGAGGGCCTGGCATGAAGTCAGCACTCAATAAATCCTCCCTAAAAATTAAGATCATCAAACTGGTCTCTTTCTCTTTACAACAGCATGTAATAAGATCTATATGGAAAATACACTGCTATTGCAATTTAGGATGAATAAATACAAAACTGTAAATAAAAGACCTGAACCTTAACGACGGGGGGATTAAAAGAGGACAGATTTCATCTATACAAGATGCAGGCACTGAGGACACATCCACAAAAGAACACTAATCAAATAACTTAGGTGATTAACAATGTGTGAATTCTACACATTCAGAAGAAAATCAGAGTCAGTGAGTGAAATCAACAAAGAAGCAGGAAAACAATATTATAAAACCTTAGATAACTTCTTAACAAGAGACTCCATATTAGAAATGTATTTAAAATGCTAGATGGCATTAAAATGTAATATAGAAAGATTTTTTTTTTTTAATCTGAGAAACCCTTAAAGATCTTATAATTCACTTATGGTCAAGGGGAAAACTGCTAACCCCTTCACTGAAACATTTAAACTAAGTTCATTTACTTAATGTGATATATATCACATATACATACATAAACACACACACATATAAATATAAATATATATATATATACAATTTTTAATATTTTCAAAATCAGAAATTAAAAATACATAGTGACCTTAAGTGGAATAATTCTACCCAGACTTGAAACAAAATATTACTTCAAATTTATCCTTTGAAAGCAACATTAGAAAAACTAAAGTACAAAAGTCACTGATGGAGTATGGTAATACAAAGCAGTCTCTAAAAGTAAGCAGAGGAACTTTAATTTTCTTCAAACTTTTCATTATCCAACTCCCAGATGTTATGCAGCATGTCTAGATTTATTCCTTTTGCTTCTGCTTCTTCATACAGTTCTGAATTATTATTACATTTGAATAATCCCCTAAGAAGCACTGTGGTTTTTAATTATAAGAAATAAAAATGGTTTGTCTAAAGAATTTTTCTTATTAAGTATCAAACTAATATATACTGTCCTGAATTTGAACTGTATCAACCACCAAAGCAGAAGAAACATTTTTTAGTACAAACGTAACTTAAAAAAATTGTTTTTACTTATTTTTCTATTACAGTTTACATGAAATATTATTGCTTTGGTTTCGAGTGTAGAGCATAGTGATTAGATGACCATATATATATATTTTACGAAGTGATCCCTCTGATATTTCAAGTACCACCTGGCACCCTACCTAGTTATTGCAATATTCCTTATGCTGTACATTATATCCCTGGGACTATTCTGTTACTATCAATTTGTGCAAAAGTAACTTTTCAGTGGAACATTTTTCCCAGTGGAATTTTGATAATACAAGTGATGTGATCAAGGTAGTACCCATTTGCAGTAAAGAAAGAAAGAAAGGAGACATACCTGTTGCCTTTTCTTCTTGAACAGGTATTTTCCACACCAATGGCAATAGTGACAGAAGAAGAGTAAGGAGTTCTTCTCTACATGTCAATGCCTGTATGAGAAATTAAAGGATGCTTCATGTTCTGAGGTCAAGAGATTCATTAATTCCTAATACCTTTTCTTAAATTTAAGCAAAAATCCTTTTTATTGAAAGGCTGCATTTTAAGAAGCTAAGAATCAAATTAACCTATCTCAAATCCAATTAAAGTTGTGATACTTTTCAACTTATAAACTTTTCCAATGATAGAAGAATGTAAGTATCTGACGGCATTTAGTATGTTCTTGCTGATTTTTTCCAAAAATAGCTGTCACAGCACCATGCACATTGCAAGAATTCCTCACCTATGAAAAAAACAAATTTGCCAGGTGAAAATGAGGTTAAGCCCTATTAATTAGCAAACCAATCATATAAAGTTACTAGAAAACATAACGTCTTCATGCAGTTAAATGTGAGACTCAGAGAACACAACTTTAAAATAGGGAAATAGATATTATTCATAAATAATATGCAAAAAGAAAGTCTTATTAGTAAGGTAATCCAGTATTTATTGAAAGCACACTATATCCACAGCACTTTCTGCCTTACCCTTTCTGGAGGAGATGGTCCAAGCCCTGGAGAAGGCCCCCTCATCGGTCCATAAGATACATACACACAGTTAAAAAACAGAGGCATGTAGCATCAGTAAGTACCCAAGTGTGACACAGGTGCTCAGTTTAGCAGTGCACAGAAAGGAGCAATGGCTATCAGTCAGAAGCATGAACTGGAGCTGAGAAACCTAGGACATGGTGGTCAAGGAATTAACGACAAGTCAAGTTTAAATTTCTCACAGCAGCAAGTGGGAAGGGGTCAGGGTGACACAGTCAGATCTACATGTTAGAAAGACCACTCTAGCCACTTTACAGAGGACAAATTGGGGCAGGGAAACAATAATGCCGATGAGAGATGAGGACCTGAAGTGCTCTAACAGCAAAACTTTCAAGGAGACATATTTGAGAAACTATAAGGGAGAATGGAAATGATTTGCAGTTGATTACCTATGGTTATAAGGGAGACAACAAAGATCAAAACTAACTCAAAGGTGTCTGGTTCTGGCTGCTAGCTAACTGAAAGTGCACTGACCAAGACAGAAAATTCAGGAGTGGTTTCAGGTCGGGGAAATGATAGCGGCACTCCTTAGACATGCTGAGTTTGAGATGTCTATGGAATATCCAGACAAAGCTTTTTCATCAACAGTTAAATGTACATAGCTGGAACTTACAAAAAGATGCAAAGTAAGTAAGAGTTAGGAGTCACTGAGGCAAAAAGACATATGTGAAATTCCCTAAGGAGGGTACACAGACCGACCAGAGAACAGTGATAAGAATGCAGCTCCAAAGAACAACACATACGGAATTCAGGATGGCTGTGTGGAAGAGGAGCATGCAAAGGAGACTGAGCAGCAGCTCCCAAAGGAGAAGCCAGGGAGAGAGCAGTTCAGGAAAGAGAAGAGTCCCCGGGACAAGAGCTACTGTTCTTTGGTGTGTAGGAGATGGTGACAGCATTTACAAGTAGAAGTAAGTCACTGGTGACCTACGTAAGTGCAGTTTTAAGGGAACAACAGGGTACAAGTTCAATTATAATGGGCTGAACGATAAAGCAGACACAGCTTTCAGATTATTCATTCTCTTGTCCCGGTTAGGAAAAGGCTCAAAATTCTTCAAAAGTAAAATGTGCACTCCTTTTCAGGCAGAGAAAACCCTCTGTGACATGATTCCCAGAGAGCTGTCCTGTTTCAGCGCCACCCCTCACCCAGACCCCTTGCACAGGTCCAGCTGCCAAGGGTCTCCTGACCCACACACTGCTGAACCGGTGCCCTGACACACTGCTCTCGCAGGCCACCTCTCCCTGTTCCCCAGCTGCCAGGCTCCACCTCAGCCTTCAGGTCTGGCTTCCTTCTACCCTCTCAGTGAGGTCTGGTTTCATCCTCCTTCTTTACTTCCAGCACAGCAAGCAACACGCTGCACTGCAGATGTCTGAGCGCCCACTTCCCTCTCTCATCTTTCAGTGCATACTGACGGAGCCACTATGTGCCAGACACTGCGGGTGCAGTGGGGAACAGAAGACACACATTCACATCCTCACAATGCTGACACTCTAGTGGAGGAGACAAAAGATAATGGGCACAAAGAAATGTTCAAATAGAATAAAGCAAATATAGAAGGGGAGGGATAACAGAGTGATGACAAGGAGACATTTACAGCCTATTCGGGATGGGCCACAGGAGTAGATATGTAATTAATGAGAAGGAATCCATGCAAAGATTTGAAGGAAAAAGGCTAATAAGAAGTATATAAAGATTTGGGGACAAGAAGAGTGCAGAGAGATGAGGCTAGAGAGTGCAGGTCAGCGAGGCAGGCAGTGCCAGACCTACTGCCATCTTATGGGCTATGCGCAAGAGTTTGCCTTCACCCCCAGTCCGCCCTCAGAGCATGGACTCCAGGGCCAGGCCTACTCCTTAGTAATCCTCCTCTGCTGCCCAATGCCTAGTACATGGCTGGAATTTTATAAACATTTTCTGCAAGCCAGACTTTAAATTCTGGACGCAAAGTAATAATCCTATCAAAGGGCTCTATTCTCATGTTATTTACTTCAAAATTAACAAGTCTAGAGGTGTCTAGATAACATTTCCATGCATAGGTCATACTCAACATTTTTTAGAATGCCAACAAAATGTATATGGTCTTAAAAATCTGTACACCAATTTTGGGCACATTATTCCTGTAAAGTCCTTCTAATTGTCTTTTCCTTGAATGGATGAACTCTTAACATTCTAATGGAGCCTGACCAGGCAGCCAGGCAGTGGCGCAGTGGATAGAGCATCAGACTGGGATGCAGAGGACCCAGGTTCTAGACCCCAAGCTTGCCAGCTTGAGCGCGGGCCCATCTGGCTTAAGCAAAAGCTCACAAGCTTGGACCCAAGGTCGCTGGCTCCAGCAAGCGGATGCTCAGTCTGCTGAAGGCCCGCGGTCAAGGCACATGTGAGAAAGCAATCAATGAACAACTAAGGTGTCAAAACAAAAAACTGATGATCGATGCTTCTCATCTCTCTCTGTTCCTATCTGTCTGTCCTTATCTATCCCTCTCTCTGACTCACTGTCTGTCCCTGTAAAAAAACATTCTAATGGAGCTTGCAGAAACTTCAACTGTATGTGAAGTGCTCCATACATGCTGTACTTATAATTTAGCCCTTGGTCCCCAACAGTACACTGGAAAATCATCACTGCTATGTGAATAGGCACTCCTGCCTTCTGGCCCCTACATGATGCATGGTCTGCAACTTCTCCCACTCCTTCCCACTTAGCTAAGGGCTTGCTGGCTCACTGCCCCCAAGGCCCAGCACCAGCAACACCTCCCCTGTGAAGCTTTTCTTTCTTTTTTATTTTTTTACAGGGACAGAGGGAGAATCAGGATAGATAGGGACAGACAAACAGGAACGGAGAGAGGTGAGAAGCATCAATCATTAGTTTTTCGTTGCCATTGTGACACCATAGTTGTTCATTGATTGCTTTCTCACATGTGCCTTGACTGCGGGCCTTCAGCAGACTGAGCAACCCCTTGCTGGAGCCAGCGAACTTGGGTCCAAGCTGGTGAGCTTTTGCTCAAGCCAGATGGGCCCGCGCTCAAGCTGGCTACCTCAAGGGTCTCGAACCTGGGTCTTCCGCATTCCAGTCCGATGCTCCATCCACTGCGCCACTGCCTGGTTAGGCCTGTGAAGCTTTTTTTCCTGTACCAATCCAAGATGAATGTCCTCCTTGCTCAGGACGGTATGCCCGTTGCCCCCATTCCACTGAGTAGGCTAGTTCTTGGCAAACAAGATAACAAGAGGGAAGCAATTACAGGCTTTTGTTTTATGCTGGAACTGCTAACCTGAGGACACTGTCACCTCCCTGTTACACAATTCTTTACTTCACACCAATCACAATCATTTTTAACACAATTCACCAGGGGCACTTTCTCTAAGCCTCGAGACCTATTACTTTTTTAGGTATTTTAGATTCTCAGAGGTACTTGAGTGCTAAATAAACCACACAGTAATTCTATCCTTTTGCAAGTTTTCTCCTCTTACTTGTGGCAAACTAGAACTTGCAGTCCACAAATATTGCCTCATACCACCCAAGTGGAAAGTGCTCAACGTGCCACATCAGGTGAGACATGCCATAAAAAGATCCTTTCCCTGGCTATTCTGAGACGTCCAATCCATAGAAATCATACCACTCCTCATTTAATATTTACATTTTTATGTCTCCCCCTATGCAGGGAAAATGACTGTGTCATACCTTTCTAAATTCCCCACAGCAATAATAACCAGTAAAAGAAATCCTATTCAGCTGGTAATTGTTCAGTTCAATGGAAGAAACATATTTTACATACCTACCAGGGGCCAGACACTGTCCCTTTCACTACTCTATTATTTAGACTGGGTTCTATATTAACCGCCTATCCTAGCCATGCAAAAGGCGTGATGGAAAAGAAAGTGAGTTGGGAAGAGGGCTGAGATCCCAAACCAGACCGATATATCTGAAACTGCAAAGGCAGGTGGGCCTCAGGGCAGTGGGGTTCAAGGAATGTAGGATGACATGCTGAGAAACTTGGGCTATATCCAGAATGGGACAGAAGACTGCTGGAGTTATTTTAATTGGTATTAATTGTATTTAAATCAGCATTTGACATGCTAATGAAATTTAATATTCCAGACACAAGCAGAAATAAGTTTATTATTTATTTAAGGCCTTTATTTCTTTTATTAGAATTTTATAATTATTTCTAATATGTGTCTATCTACACATATTTGAACACATCTTCATTAGTCCTGTAAATACAGAGTTTTGTTTTCTTTTATTTTCTAGCTGTATAGCTATAGCTAAAGAAAATAATATGTTTATCTTATATTCTAAAACTTTGCTGAACAGTTTTCTGGATGATCTGGATTTTTTTGTACACTTCACTTTAAAAAAGGTATTTTCATTTTTCCAGTGTTCTCACATTTAGCTGTCCTTGCTTTCATATTCCATTTTACTACTGCATGTTTTAAAAACAGGGCATCAAACAGCCTGATCAGTGGTGGTACAGTGGATTGAGTGCTGTTTGGCCTGGGACACTGAGGGCCCAGTTTCAAAACATCAAGGTCACTGGTTTGAGCATGGGCTCACCAGCTTGAGTGCAGGGTTGTGAGCTTGAACATGGAATCATAGAAACAACCTCACGGTTGCTGGCTTGAGCCCAAAGGTTGCTGGCTTGAAACAGCATGAGCAAGGGGTCACTGGCTTGGCTTGAGCCCCCAGTCATGGCACATATGAGAAGCACTCATTGAACTAAGGCACCACAACTATAAATTAATGCTTCTCATCTCTCTCCCTCTCTGTCTCTTTCTCTCTAAAACAAAACAAACAAGCAAAAAACATGATATCAAACAGAAACAGTAATAGTTATTCTTATATTGGTTCTATTATAGATCTTATTATAATATTATTGGCTTTTACAGCATAGGGAGTATAGTAATAATAATGTAATAACTGTGTATGGTGGAAGGTGAGTACTAGACTTATTGGGGAGATAACTAAGTAAGTTATATATTATATAAATGTCTAATCACTATGCTGTACACCTAAAATGAATATAATATTAAATGTCAACTGTAATTGAAAAATAAAAGAATTTAAAATATATTATTGGTTTTACTACTCTTTGTTTTATTCATTTATTTTTAGAATGGTTTTAGGGTCTCAGAACAGTTACAAGTACTGTTTATTTCTACTAATGTGAAACATTATTATTAATAGTTTTTCTTGAATTAGACTATAAGTTTCAAAATTTGTTTTGTAAAGGACCAGACAGTAAATATTTTAAGCTTTGTGAGTTATATATGTTCTGTCACATATTCTTCTGTTTCTTTCAACAGCCCTTCAAAATACAAAAACTATTCTTAGGCTATGGGATGTCCACACACAGATCATTGTAAGCAGTATTTGGCCTATAGGCCATGTTATACCTCCTCCCTTCCCAGTAATAAATGGTTATTAGCTGGCTCTAATACTCTTTGTTGAGACTCCATAAAGCCTTGTCAGCTAGGTAAAAATACTGCTGAGAATTTTGAGGGCACTGATCAACCCAAGACTTACCTGCCCAATTGTAGAGAGATGTCTATCTCAAATTGTAGATATGACTTTGGGCATGGAGTGAACACCATAAAAATAAGAGCAACCCCACATTTTTTAAGAAAGTATGAAAAAATAATAATATCTTGGACTAAAAAGGACAGAGAGTTCAAAATGAACAGAATGTTGAATAGTATGAAAATTATATACAAATTTTTTGAAGTACTACTTATAACACATAGTCTGCACATACTACTAGTTCAGTTTTGGTATATTCTCTTGGTAATAAATCATTGAATATTTCTATTCATTACATCAGAATTCAGCTCTCTCTCTCTTTCTCTCTCTACACACACACACACACACACACACACACACACACACACACATACAGGGTGGGGCAAAAGTAGGTTTACAGTCGTGAGTAAGCAAAACCAAAATTTACTCATATTATTATTTAGTAATTACTGTATTATTTTCCATATGAACAACTATAAGCCTACTTTTCCCCCACACTGTATTCACAACCAGGATATAGAAGAAATCAGAAATTATTATAACCAAATATCACATGGAAACAAATAATTTTTATGTTGAAAGAGATCTTTTACAATATCCAATTAGATGTACTTATGTTACTGATGAAGATACTAAGATCTGGAGCAATTAAATATTAACTAAAGTCATCCGTCTACTTGATACAGGTGCCAAGATTAAAATGAAAGGATAACTGCTACTTTGTAGGCTAGGAGAAGTTTCTTTCAAAAAACCTGTAGACTGACCAGGCGGTGGTGCAGTGGATAGAGCGTTGGACTAGGATGCGGAGGACCCAGGTTCGAGACCCCGAGGTCGCCAGCTTGTGCGCGGGCTCATCAGGTTTGAGCAAAAAGCTCACCAGCTTGAGTCCAAGGTTGCTGTCTTGAGCAAGGGGTTACTCGATCTGCTGAATGCCCACGGTCAAGGCACATGTGAGAAAGCAATCAATGAACAACTAAGGCAGTGGTTCTTAACCTTTTTTGAGGTACCAAACCCACCAGTTTCATATGCACATTCACTGAACCCTTCTTTAGTGATAAATAAAATATGATTTTTTTTTCCAAATTCAAGACATAGGTATATGTTTTTTTTACTGGTGCACAAAATGAGCCGTGCATGAACATCACCTTGCTCAAAGAATAAAACCAACAAAGTGCATGAACTCACAACAAATTATGGTATTACTTTATTCTGGCCTCCACGGCAAAGGCTTCTCCGAACCCCTGAGACCAACTCATCGAAACCATAGGGTTCAATAGAACCCAGGTTAAGAACCATTGAACTAAGGTGTCAAAACGAAAAACTGAAGATTGATGCTTCTCATCTCTCTCCATTCCTGTCTGTCTGTCCCTATCTATCTCTCTCTCTGACTCTCTCTCTGTCCCTGTAAAACAACAACAACAACAACAAAAAACCTGTAAAGGCCTGACTATAAACTTCATTTCTGCCATCTTTAACCACTAAAAAGAATATGTTTATTTACTATTTTTTTTTCATTTTTTAAAATTTATTTAAAAACTTACATTTAAAGGGGTAACATTGATCAATAAGAGTACATAGTCTTCACGTAAACATTTCTATAACATTTGAACTGTTGATTATATTGTTCAAATTATATACCCATCACCCAAAGTCAAATAATTTTCTGTCACTGTATATTTGTCCCCATTTATGCCCTTTCTTATACCCCTCCCCGACATCCCCCTCCTTCTGGTAATAACTTCACTTTTTATCTATGTTCATAAATCTCAGTTTTATATCCCACCTATGTGTGAAATCATACAGTTTTTAGCTTTTTCTGATTTACTTAGTTCACTCAGTATAATATTTTCAAGGTCGATCCATGTTGTCGTAAATGGTACTATGTCATCATTTCTTATGGCTGAGTAGTATTCCATTGTCTATATGTACCACATCTTCTTTATCCAGTCCTCTATTGAGGGACATTTTGGTTGTCTTGGCCACTATAAATAATGTTGGGATGAACATGGGGATGCATGCATCTTTATGCACCAATATTTTTGAGTTTTGGGGGTAGATACCCACTAGAAGGATTGATGAATCATATGGTAATTCTACTGTTAATTTTTTGACGAAACACACTTTCTTCCATAATGGTTGTATTAGTTTGGATTTCCACCATCAGAGAATGAGGGTTTCTTTTTCTCCACTGCCTCTCCAACAGTTGTTATTACCTGTCTTGTTGATAATAGTCAATCTAAGAGGTGTGAGGTGATATTCATTGTAGTTTAGATTTAAATTTCTCTATTTGCCAGTGAAGATGAGCATTTTTTCATGTATCTGTTGGCGTTCTGTATGTCTTCTTGGGAGAAGTGTCTGTTCAGGTCCTCTCCCCATTTCTTAATTGGATTGTTTGCTTGTTTGTTGCTGAGCTTAGTGAGTTCTTTATACACTTTGAATATTAACCCCTTATCAGAGCTGTTTTTTGTGAATATCAATTCTCATTTGGTTGGCTGTCTGTTTTTCTGTCAGTTTCTAGTGTTGTGCAGAAGCTTCTTTTTTTATTAATCTTAATGGGGTGACATTAATAAATCAGGGTACATATGTTCAAAGAAAACATCTCCAGGTTATCTTATCATTCAATTATGTTGCATACCCATCACCCAAAGTCAAATTGTCCTCTGTCACCTTCTATCTAGTTTTCTTAGTGCCACTCAACTGCCCCTTCACACATCCTCTCCTCCCTCCCCCAACCCCGTAACCACCACACTCTTGTCCATGTCTCATAGTCTCACCTTTATGTCCCACCTATGTATGAAATCATGCTGTTCTCAGTTTTTTCAGTTTCACTTATTTCACGTCGTATAATGTTATCAAGGTCCATCCATTTTGTTGTAAATGATTCGATGTCCTCATTTCTTATGGCTGACTAGTATTCCATAGTATATATGTACCAAAGCTTTTTTTTAATATATATATATACTTTATTATTATTAATTCTAATGGGGTGACACCAATAAATCAGGGTACATATGTACAATGAAAACATTTCCAGGTTATCTTATCATTCAATTGTGTTGCATACCCATCACCAAAAGTCAAATTGTCCTCTGTCACCTTCCATCCGGTTCTCCCTGTGTCCCTCCCCTCCTCCCTATACCACTCTTCCCTCCCTCCCCCCATCCCATAACCCCCACTCTCTTGTCCATGTCTCATATTCTCACTTTTATGTCCCACCTATGTATGAAATCATGCTGTTTTAGGTTTTTCTTTTTTTCTGATTTACTTATATCACTCCGTATAATGTTATCAAGGTACATCCATTTTGTTATAAATGATCCGATGTCATCGTTTCTTATGGCTGAGTAGTATTCCATAGTATATATGTACCAAGGCTTTTTAATCCACTCGTCTTCTGACAGACACTTGGGCTGTTTCCAGATCTACGCTATTGTGAACAATGCTGCCACGAACATGGGGGTGCATTTCTTCTTTTCGAACAGTGCTATGGTGTTCTTAGGGTATATTCCTATAAGTGGAATAGCTGGGTCAAAGGCAGTTCAATTTTTAATTTTCTGAGGAAACTCCAAACTGTTTTCCACAGTGGCTGCACCAGTCTGCATTCCCACCAGCAGTGCAGAAGGGTTCCCTTTTCTCCACATCCTCGCCAGCACTTATTCTGTGTTGTTTTGCTGATGAGTGCCATTCGGACTGGTGTGAGGTGATATCTCATTGTGGTTTTAATTTGCATTTCTCTAATGATTAGTGATGTTGGGCATTTTTTAAGATGCCTATTGGCCATCTGTATGTCCTCTTTGGAGAAATTTCTATTCATTTCTTTAGCCCATTTTTTGATTGGGTTGTTTGTCTTCCTGGTGTTGAGTTTTATAAGTTCTTTATAAATTTTAGTTATTAACCCCTTATCAGATGTGCTGTCGAATATGTTCTCCCATTGTGTGTTTGTCTTTTTATTCTGTTCCTATTGTCTTTAGCTGTGCAAAAACTTTTTAGTTTGATATAGTCCCATTTGTTTATCTTGCCTTTTATTTCATTTGCCTGTGAAGATAAATCGGCAAATATACTGCTGCTACAGAAGTCGGAGAGCTTGCTGCCTATGTTTTCTTCTAAGATGCTTATGGTTTCAAGGCTTACATTTAAGTCTTTTATCCATTTTCAGTTTGTTTTTGTGAATGGTGTAAGCTGATGGTCTAGTTTCATTTTTTTGCAGGTAGATGTCCAATTTTCCCAACACCATTTGTTAAACAGGCTGTCTTTACTCCATTGTATGTTCTTTCCTCCTTTGTCAAATATCAGTTGTCCATAAAGCTGTGGGTTTATTTCTGGGTCCTCTGTTCTGTTCCATTGATCTATGTGCCTGTTCTTATGCCAGTACCAGGCTGTCTGGAGTATAATAGCCTTATAGTAAACCTTGATATCTGGAAGAGTGATACCTCCTGCTTTATTTTTTCTTTTTAAGATTGCTGAGGCTATTTGTGTTCTTTTGGTTCCATATAAATTTTTGAAATATGTGTTCTATATCTTTGAAGTATGTCATTGGTATTTTAATTGGTATTGCATTGAATTTATAAATTGCTTTGGGTAATATAGACATTTTAATGATGTTTATTCTTCCTAGCCATGAGCACGGCATATGCTTCCACTTGTTTGTATCTTCCTTGATTTCTTTTATCAATGTTCTATAATTTTCCGAGTACAAGTTCTTAACCTCCTTGGTTAAATTTACTCCTAGGTACTTTATTTTTTTGGCTGCAATAGTGAAGGGGATTGTTTCCTTAATTTCTTTTGCTGACAGTTCATTGTTGGTATATAGAAATGCCTCTGATTTCTGAGTATTAATTTTATATCCTGCCACCTTGCTGAATTCATTTATAAGGTCCAGTAGTTTTTTGACTGTGACTTTAGGGTTTTCAATATACAATATCATATCATCTGCAAATAGTGACAGTTTTAGTTCTTCTTTTCCAATTTGGATGCCTTTTATTTCTTCTTCTTGTCTGATTGCTGTAGCTAGGACTTCCAGAACTATGTTGAATAAGAGTGGTGAAAGGGGGCACCCCTGCCTGGTTCCTGATCTTAAGGGGATTGCTTTTAATTTTTGTCCATTTAGTATGATGTTTGCTGTCGGTTTATCGTAGATGGCCTTTATCATGTTAAGGAATGATCCCTGTATTCCCACTTTACTGAGAGTTTTGATCGTGAATGGGAGCTGGATTTTACCAAATGCCTTTTCTGCATCTATTGAAATTATCATGTGATTTTTGTCCTTCCTTTTGTTTATGTGATGAATCACATTGATTGATTTGCGAATATTGAACCAGCCTTGCCTCTCCAGAATAAATCCCACTTGATCATGGTGTATGATTTTTTTCATATATTGCTGGATCCAGTTGGCTAATATTTTGTTGAGAATTTTAGCGTCTAAATTCATCAGGGATATAGGCCTATAATTTTCTTCCTTTGTGTTGTCTTTGCCCGGTTTTGGGATCAGAATTATGCTCACCTCATAAAAGGAGCTTGGAAGTCTTCCTTCCTATTGAATTTTTTGAAATAGCTTGAAGAGGATAGGAGTTAGTTCTTCTTTGAATTTTTGATAGAATTCACTTGTGAAGCCATCAGGCCCAGGACTTTTCTTTTTTGGGAGTTTTTTGATAACTGTTTCAATCTCATTTGTTGTAATTGGTCTGTTTAGGTGTTCTGATTCTTCCTGATTGATTTTTGGAAGGTTATATGATTCAAGAAATTTGTCCATTTCATCTAGATTGTCTAATTTTTTGGCATATCGTTCTTCATAGTATTTTCTTACAATGCTTTGTATTTCTGTTGTATCAGTTGTTATTTCTCCACTGTCCTTTCTAATTTTATTTATTTGAGTCCTCTCTCTTTTTTTCTTCGTGAGTCTAGTTAAAGGTTCATCAATCTTGTTTACCTTTCCAAAGAACCAGCTTCTGGTTTCATTGATCCTCTGTATTGTTTCCTTAGCCTCTATGTCCTTTATTTCTGCTCTGACCTTTATTATTTCCTTCCTTCTACTTGTCTTGGGTTTTATTTGTTTTTGTTTTTCTAGTTCTTTTAGCTGCGGGGTCAGGTTGCTTATTTGTGCTTTTTCTAGCTTCTTATGATATGCTGGTAGTGCAATAAACTTCCCTCTCAGAACTGCTTTTGCTGTGTCCCATAAATTTTGAGTTGATGTATGCTCATTATCATTTGTTTCTAGAAACTTTTTTATTTCTTCTTTGATCTCATTGTTAATCCATTCATCATTTAATAACATACTATTTAGTTTCCAAGTGTTATAGTATTTATCAGTTTTTCTTTTGTGGTTAATTTCTAGTTTCATGGCATTGTGATCAGAGAAAATGCTTGATATGATTTCAATCTTCTTAAATTTATTGAGACCATTTTTGTGTCCTAACATGTGGTGTATCCTAGAAAACGTACCATGAGCGCTTGAGAAGAACGTATATTCTACTGCTTTAGGGTGAAAAGTTCTGAAGATATCTATTAAATTGAGTTGATCTAGTGTTTCCTTTAAGTCTGCTGTTTCTTTATTAATTTTCTTTCTTGAGGATCTATCCAGTGTTGTTAGAGGGGTATTGAAATCCCCTACTATGATAGTATTGCTGTTAATCTCGCCCTTTATATCCATCAAAGTCTGCTTTATGTATGTCGGGGCTCCTATATTTGGTGCATAGATGTTTATAATAGTTATATCTTCCTGTTGAATTGTTCCCTTTATCATTATGTAGTGTCCTTTATCTCTTACTACAGCCTTTGTTTTAAAGTCCATTTTGTCAGATATAAGTATTGCTACCCCTTCTTTTTTTTCATTTCCATTTGCATGAAATATTTTTTCCATCCTTTTACCTTCAGTCTATGTGCATCTTTTCTTTTAAGGTGTGTCTCTTGTAGACAGCATATGTATGGATCCTGTTTCTTTATCCACGCAGCTACCCTATGTCTTTTGATTGGATCATTTAATCCATTTACATTTAAGGTTATTATTGATATGTAGTTGTTTATTGCCATTTTATTCTTTCAGCTGTATTCTTCTTTTGCTCTATTCTTTCCTCCCTTTAAACTGTTCACAACAGGTCCCTTAGTATCTCTTGCAGAATTGGTTTGGTTTTAATGAATTCCTTGAGGCTTTCTTTTTCTGGGAACCTCTTTATTTCTCCTTCAATTTTAAGCATTAGCCTTGCTGGATAAAGTATTCTTGGTTGTAGGTTCTTGTTCTGCATTACTTTGATTATATCTTGCCATTCCCTTCTGGCCTCAAGTGTATCTGTTGAGAAGTCCGATGTCATCCTTATGGGGGCTTCTTTGTAGGTGATAGACTTTTTTTCTCTAGCAGCTTTTAAAATTTTTTCTTGATCCATTAGCTTTGGTATTTTAACTATGATGTGTCTTGGTGTAGATCTTTTTGGGTTTCTCTTTAATGGAGTTCTGTGTGCTTCTTGAACGTGTGGAGTGTTTCTCAGCCTTAATTTACAAAGTTTTCTGCTATGATTTGATTGAACAAAGTTTCCATTTCCTTTCCACTCTCCTCTTCTTCAGGCACCCCTATGATGTGAATGTTGTTTCCCTTCATGTTGTCACAAAGCTCCCTTAGAGTTTCCTCACATTTTTTGAGTCTCTTTTCCTTTTTCTTCTCTGCCTCTGTGCCTTTATTTATTGTGTCCTCTAACTCGCTTATTCTATCCTCAGCGTGATTCATCCTGCTTTTAATTCCTTCCATTGTGGTTTTCAGTTCTGATACTGTATTTGTCATTTCTGTCTGATTCTTTTTTATTATTTCAATTTCGTTTTTTATGCTTGTTATCTCTTTATTTAGGTGTTCATATTGACTATCCATTGTTGCTCTAATTTCTTTGAACATCCTAACTATCATTATTCTAAATTCTGCTTCTGGTAATTTGGTTATATCTGGTTCATCAGGTCCTTCTCTGGATTTCTCTTGATTCATTTGGTTTGCAATCCTCTGCCTACCCATTTTGTCTGTGTATAAGCAAGTTGTGGCCACTGGAGTCCAGTAGGTGTTGCCTTTGTGTTCTCTAGGTGTGGTCTGTCTGCAGGCCTGCCACCCGCTCTGCCGCTGCCTAGGGTGGTTGGGTATGAGCGTTGCCAGCGCCGGCCCACTGTAGCTTTTGCTGTGATTTCTGCCTCTCCTCCGTGGGAGGGGCTGTCACTTAAGCCACAAGCCTTAGCACCAAGGGTAGAGGTGAGCACCTTTGCTCAGCTGCGGACCCAGCCTATTTCCGGACTTCCGCCCAGAACCCGCAGTCAGAGCCTGCTCGCCACAGTTTCGCGGGTTGGGCGGGGCTTTTGACGTGCTCTCAGTTGTGAGCCTTTGCCCATCCGGAGCTTTAGTTCCGCCCTCGAGGCCAGGGCCCTTCTGCGCTGGGTCGCAGACCCAGGTTTATTGGGCCGGGCGTGTTTGCTGGCTTCCGCTCGGCTGCGTACTTCCGCTCGTCCCAGACTCTACCCCGCCCCCGCGTTCAGAGTCCGCCCGTGCACGTATATTGGCAAACCGTGGTTTCTCCGGCGGGGCGGGGCTGGTAGCGTGAGCTCAGCCGCGAGCTCCCGCCCGTCCCTGGTCCTAGCCCGGTCCCCGCGGTCCGGGCCAGCTTGCAGAGCAGATTTCTGCCCGTTCTTGGCCTCCCACTTTGTCCCTGTTATTGGGATTAAAGGCGGGCCCGCAGCTTCCAGACAGCTTTCGCGCATCTCCTCCGACCCTGCTGGGCTAGACAGAGCTCACACCGGCTTGGCCTCTGCCCACGCCAACAGAACTGCGTTTCAGCGTCCTGCCGCCCCAAACCCTTCAGCAACCCTCAGCAGAGTAGGAAGGGACCTAATACTCCACACTGTAGGCCTGGGAGCTTCCTCACTTGTTTCACAGCTCAAAACTGTCCAAACGCCTCTTCTAGGCTCTGGGACTGCAGGCTGGGGCTTGGTTCCTGGGACCCAGGTCCCTCCCTCTCCGCCAAACTTTCCTCCTGCCACGCGGGTCTCTCTGGGCTGCCGTTTGCTCCGGGGAGCTAGGCAGCCCTCTTCGCGTTTTCGCTATTCCTACCAGTATCAATGTGGTTTCTTTTGTGTTTCTTGGTTGAAGAGTCCACTTAGTTCAGTTCATAGTTGGTTTATCCAGATGATGGTTCTTTAAATTGAGTTATAATTTACTTTGGTTCTGGGAGTTGGAAGTTGGTACGTCCGCCTACTCCGTCGCCATCTTGCTTCCTGTTTATTTACTATTTAAGCAGAGTATTTTTTTCCTAAGAATAAACAGATTAGTATGTCTTTGTATAATATATTATGACCAAATGGGGTTTAACACAGAAATGGAATGTTGGTTCAACATTTCGAAAGCATCAGTGTAATTCATCCACATTTACAGAATAAAACAAATAATAATATGACAGTCTCAACAGCTAAAAAGAAGCATGTGATAAAATCCCACATGTATCCAGAATAAAATTCAACAAACTGGCAATAGAAGAGAACTTTCTCACTCTGATAAAAGGCATCTAAGAAAAACCTAGTGCTAATGTCACATTAAGCAGTAAAATACTGATGTTTCCTCACTAATGGTCAGAGACAAGGAAGAATCCACTCTCATCACTTTCATCTACCTTTGTACTAGAAGCCAGTGCAAAAGAAACTAAAAGTTATAGAAATTAGTACAGAAGTAAAATTATTATTCACAGATGAATAATTGTGTACACAGGAATCTACAAATAAAAATTCAAGAGAAATAGAAATAAACAAATTTAGCACAAGTCAAAGTACAAAAATCAAATGTATTTCTAAGAGCAAGACTTTGTTTCTTTAAAGGGAAATAAATTTAAATGCCATTTACAATAACACCAAAAAATTTAAATATTTAGAATAAATTTAACCAAAAATATGCAGGACTTCTACAATGAAAATCACAAAATATTGCAGAGAAATTAGAGAAGAGTCAAATAAACAGAGATTTATACCATGCTTATGGACTAAGTTGCTGTCAATTCTCTCCAAATTGATTTCTGGATTCAATGTCATTACAACTGAAATCTTAGTGGGTATATTTAGAGATTAATAAACTGATTCTAAAATTTATATAAAAATGCAAAGGAACTAGAATAGTCAAACATTCTTGAGAATGAAAAACAAATTGGAGAACTTATACTATCTAATTTCTAGATTTATTATATAAAAGTCACAGTAATCAAGACCGTATGAGATTAGTCAAAGAATATATGACAAATACATAAACTGATAAATATATTGTCAAATGATTTTCAACAGTTGCCATGGTTATTCAGTGGGAGAGAAAAGACTTCTAAGGAGAAATGTTAGAACTGGGTAACTATAAGGGAGGAAGGGCAGAAAGAAACCATAACTCCTACCTAATACCATACACCAATATAAATTCAAAATGGGTCAGAGACCTAAAAGTGAAAGTAATAAATAAAAAGCTCCTAGAAAAACAAAGAGACTATCTTTACAACTTTGGGGTTATAAGACAAAGATTTCTCAGACAGGATACAAAACTACTATTCTCATAAGAAAAAGTTTGCTCTTCTAAAGACATTGTTGTTGTTTTTTTATTTTTGGCTTTTTTCTTTTTTGACAGAGAGAGAGTCAGAGAGAGGGACATATAGGGACAGACAGACAGGAATAGAGAGAGATGAGAAGCATCAATCATTAGTTTTTCGTTGCCGTTGCGACACCTTAGTTGTTCATTGATTGCTTTCTCACATTTGCCTTGCATGGGCCTTCAGCAGACCGAGCAACCCCTTGCTCAAGCCAGCAACCTTGGGACCAAGCTGGTGAGGTCTGCTCAAGACAGATGGGCCCGCGCTCAAGCTGGCGACCTCGGGGTCTCAAACTGGGTCCTCCACATCCCAGTCCGAGGCTCCATCCACTGCGCCACTGGCTGGTCAGGTTCTAAGAAACTTTTTTAAACCGAAAAGAAAGTGGGTATAAAACTTGAACAGACATTTACAAAAGAAGATACGTAAATAGCCAATAGGCACACATAAAAGAGCTCAATATCATTAGCAGTCAGAGAAATGCAAATTAAAACCACAGTAAGATGTTACTTTATATTCAGGAAGAATGTTGATACTAAAAAGACTGGCAATACTGATGTAAGAGGGGATGTTAATATTTGCAGATTCGAGAGTATCAAGTGTTAGAGAGGATGTAGACAGGACACCAGAGAGTGTGGGATTCCCACGCATTGCTGGTAAGAATGAATTGCATTGATCACTTTGAAAACAGTCTGGCACTTCCTTACAAAATTAAAGACTTTGACCAGCAATTGTATGCCTAGATATTAACCGAGGATAAATGAAAATATATCCACAGCAGCTTTATTCATAATAGCCAAATGGATATGATGACCCAAATGGTTAGACAGCAGGGGAATGCAAATAAATTGTGGTGTTTCCAGACAGGAAGATGCCGATCCAAAACAGAAAGCTGCTGACTCATGCAAATGGGAGAACCTCCAAGACACAAGAGCACATACTGCATGATCCCCTGTATGTGAAGTTCCAAAATAAGCAAAGCTACACCCAGATGCTAGAAGTCAGAGCAGGGGAATCATGGATAGGCTGACTGAAAAAGAGCCTTGCAAACTTTCTAAGGGGGAGGAAATGTCCTAGACATGGTGACATGGGTGGTGGCTACAACAGGTGAATGCATTTGTTAAAACTCATCCAAATACATACTTAATATCTACTCACTTACTACACGTAAATTAGATGTCAATAAACTGTTTAATTCTTTATATTAAACACTGAATAATAAAGTAAAAAAAAGAAAAACTGCAGTAGAAGGGCAAGGGCTTAAATCATCTCTCCCAGAATAGCCAACAAGTGTTCCTCCTTGTGAGAAGCAAACATAAAATCTCAAGTCCCTCCTGAAATGTACAGTTTAGAATCTAGGGTTCTGATTCCACCTTAAATGATTAAATCTTGTGCAATTAAAATCCCTTTAAGGATCCAAATTATCATTCACCAGTCCTTGGTTTAAACAATTAAATATTGATAAGCCCTATTTTTAAAAGGCTATTAATTTCGCTCTACGTCTACTGTTCCTACTATCATGCTACAGATATTCCAAAAAGTAAGTGATAGGGGAAAAGAAGGCATTTAAAAAATATCACCATGGGAAAACATATTATTCAATTATGACTTGATTGGTTCACGTGTCATCTCTGGGTGCAGAGGATAACTTGGCATCATCCCCAGAGGGGGGGTTGTCGGGTAGGTCCCAGTCAGAGAACATGCAGGAGTCCATCTCACTATCTCCCCTCCTCTCACTTAAAAAAAAAATTGGCCCTGGCTGGTTAGCTCAGTTGGTTAAGAGTATCGTCTGGAAATGACAAGGATACAGGTTTGATCCCTAGTCAGGGCACACACAGGAAGCAACCAATGAATGCACAACTTAGTGGAACAACAAATGAATGCTTCCCTTCCTCCTCCCTTTTCTCTCCTTTCCTCTCTGTCTCTCTAAAAACTCAATCAATAAATAAAAAGAGCCTGACCTGTGGTGGCACAGTGGATAAAGCGTCGACCTGGGAACATTGAGGTCGCCAGTTCAAAATCCTGCACTGGTCTGGTCAAGGCACATATGGGAATTGATGCTTCTAGCTCCTCCCCCCTTTCTCTCTCTCTCTCTCTCTCTCTCTCTCTCTCTCTCTCTCTCTCTCTGTGTCTCCTCTCTAAAATAAATAAATAAAAAGAAATTTAAAAAAATAAATAAATAAGTAAGTAAAAAGAATTAAGCAAGCCCTGACCAGATAGCTCCGTTGGCTGGAGCACCATCCCAGAGTGCAGAGGTTGCTGGTTCAGTTTCCGAGGAGCAGCTCAATGTTCCTGTCTCTCTTTCACTGACTTTCTCTGACACACACAATAAATAAATAAATAAATAAATAAATAAATAAATAAATAAATAAATAAATAAATAAATAAATAAATAAATAAATAAATAAAAAAATAAAGGCCCTGACCAGTTCCTCAGTGGATACTGAGTCAGCCCTGCATGTGACGTCCTGGGTTCATCCTGGGTCAGGGCACACATAAGAAGTGACCATTTGCTTCTCTCCCTCTCTCTCTCCTCTTTCTCTCTCTCTTTACTTCTTGCAGCCAGTGGCATGACTGGTCCGAGCATCAGCCTCAGGTGCTGACAGCTCAGTTGATTCAAGCATCGGCCCCAGATGTGTGTTGCTGGGTGGATCCTGGTCAGGGTGCATGCAGGAACCTATCTCTCCTCCTCTAACTTAAAAAAAGAATAGAAAAATTAAAAAGTAGGGTAAAAAAAAAAACAGGGGTTCTATCTGAAGTGATAAAAATGCTCTAAAATCGACTATGTGAAAAACACCAAATTTTGTACATATAAAATAGGCAGGTAAGTTCTATGGTACATATATTTCAAGAAAGCTGTCGTTAAAAAAAGCCATTGAGATTTTTATTGGAATCTATAGATCAATTTGGAGAAAATAGTTATCTTTACAATACTGATTTTTCCAATACATGAAAATTACATAGTTCTGAGTTTATTTGGGTCTTTTTTAGTTTCTCTCAACATTTATTCCTGGTTATTTGATACTTATGGTCTTATTTATATAGTATCATTTAAAAAGAGAAAGCATTGAATTGTTCTCATGTGGGATAAGATTACAGAGTTTGATATAAATATGAAATCACCAAAATTTCAAAATAAAAAATTATTACACATGGTCTAACAAATATTTTTACTGATTTTTAATTTATTTATGAGTCATATAAGTATATAAAATTTAAATTACCTTTAGTCACACAATAAATCACATTTATGAAAAAGAATAAAATTACATAAACCTGCAAATATTCTTGAATATTCCATGTTAGATGGGCATCACAGTGAACAAATACTTTCTTATATTTGTTAGGTTCCTCAGCTTACAGTGAAAATAGAGTCATGTTGGATTTTAGTCTACTACTCAACATATTTATTTATTAGAAATATGCTATCATATCAAAGGAATTTAACAATGGGTAAGTGTGCATCTAGAGCCAGTAACATTCAAAGTGTTTAAAAATGTCCATCATCCTGGTTATACAGAGACCTTATTATCTATTCTCTAACTATATTAATTAGTTCCCTGAAAGCAGATGGTAGAGTTTTCTCTTCATAAAATAAATATTTATTTTCTACTAAAATGAAATAAGATATAAATCACATTCAGGCTTCAAGTTAACCTTGTCAGTTACTTAATGTTTCTGCATTTCAGTTTTTCATCTTTAAAGTAGGCTGGATGAAACATCTCTATAGTTCCAACTCACTTTAAAATTTTGTTAATTCTGGGAGATGGAGTAAGCAGACGTACCAACCTCCAACTCCCAGAACCAAAGTGGATATAACTTGATTTTAAGAACCATCATCAGGATAAACGTTGAACTGGACTGAGAGGACTCTTCAACGGGGGAACACTGAAGAAGCCACATTGAGACTGGTAGGAAAAGCGAAAACGCGGAAAGGACTGCCCAGCTCCCCAGAGAGAAAGGCAGCCAGGAGGGACCTGCGAGGCGGGAAGAGAGTTTAGCAGAGAGGGAGGGACCTGGGTCCCAGGAACAAAGTCCCAGCCTGCAGTCCCAGAGCCTAGAAGAGGCGTATGGACAGTATTTAGCTGGGAAACAGATTAGGATACTGTTTGTGAGAAAGAGACAGTTGTCTCAGACACAGGATTCTTCTTAAAGGGACGGCGAAGAAAACCTCTCTCACAATCACTCACCCGGGACTCTGGGAGACAGGGAGAGAGGACAGGACTGGAGCAGCGGGTAGATAGTGCGGTCTGGAAGGCACAGTGAGAAAAGCTTTGAGGAACAGCCTCCCTAAACCCTGGGCTGAGTCACTACATAAATCTAAAACAATTATTTCCCTTGGAACCAGCAAAGGGAAGCAGGACACCAGCCAAACACGCTCCCCTACAGCAATTAGAGCACAGTCGCTTAGAAGGAGGGAGCTTTCAGGACTACAGTATGGAGTGTTAGGGTCTGAGCTGCAGTGCCCACACCCACACTGCTGAGGGCTTGCTGGAGGGCAGGCGGCTGTGAGATGTGGAAGTGTGGTTCCGCTGGCAGGTGCAGAGGCCAAGCCAGCTGGCATGAGCTCGGTCTAGCCCAGCCAGGGCAAAGGCGACACCCGAAAGTGGTCTGACGGTTGCGGTCTGCCTGTGGGGGAAAAGTGGGAGCCCGAAACGGGCGGAGATCCGCCACTGGGCAGGGGCAAGTAGGCGCGCGGCCACACCCGGCCTCCAGGGCTTGAAGGCCTGCCCAAACCAGCTTTACCCGTGGAGGTAGCGCTGAAGCCCAGAGCGCGGCTAAGCGCGCATAGCAACAGCCCCGCTCAGACGAGGAACCGAGGTTGGCGGGGTCAGGGCTTCCGGCCTGGGCTAGCAACTGAGCGCGCACCAAAAGCCCCTCCCAGCTGGAGGAACAGGGTGACAGGGACCCGAAGCTAAGCAAAAGTGCTCACCCTTGCCCTTGACGCCAAGACTTGTGGCCTGAGTGTGGTGCATGGTTCCACCTGTGGGAGATTGGCGAAGGCCGAGACCGGCTGAGGCTTGTAGAGCGGGGTACGAGAACATAGCCCCTCCTGCGGAGGCAAGGCAGAGACCTCAGCAGCAAAAGCCGTCACCGGCAAAACCCACACACATCCGCCATAGGCATCAGAGGAGGTGGCGGGCCTGCAGACAGATCACACCTAGGGAACACAGAGGCAACACCCATTGAACTCCAGTAGCCAAACTCTTCTTACACAGAGACAAAATGGGCAGGTAGAGAAATGCAACCCAAATGAATCAAGAGAAATCCCCAGAGAACGACCTGAAAAAATCAGATATAACCAAACTACCTGAAGCACAGTTTAAAATAATGATAGTTAAGATGTTTAAAGACATTAGAACAACAATGGATAGTCATACGAACACTTAAATTCAGAGATAGCAGGTATAAAAAAGAAAATGGAAATAATAAAAAAGAATCAGACAGAAATGACAAATACAGTATCAGAACTGAAGACCACAATGGAAGGAATTAAAAGGAGGATGGATGAAGCTGAGGATCGAATCAGTGAGTTAGAGGACAAAATAAACAAAGGCACCGAAGGAAAGCAAAAAAGAGAAAAGACTCAAAAAAAACTAAGGGAGCTCTGTGGCAATATGAAGAGAAATAATATCCACATCATAGGGGTTCCTGAATAAACGGAGAGAGATCAAGGCATAGAAACTTTGTTCAATCAAATCATAGCAGAAAACTTCCCTAAATTAAAACTTAAAAATGTTTCACACGTACAAGAAGCACAGAGAACTGAACTCCATTAAAGAAAAACCAAAAAAAAATCTACAGCAAGACACATTATAGTTAAAATACCAAAGTTAAGTGATAACGAGAAAATTTTAAAAGCTGCAAGAGAAAAAAGGACTATCATCTACAAAGGAGCCCCCATAAGGATGACATCCAACTTCTCAACAGAAACATTTGAGGCCAGAAGGGAATGGCAAGATATATTCAAAGTAATGGAGATCAAGAACCTACAACCAAGACTACTCTATCCAGCAAGGCTAACATTTAAAATTGAAGGAGAAATAAAGAGCTTCCCAGAAAAAGAAAACCTCAGGGAATTCATTAAAACCAAGCCAATTCTGCAAGAAATGCTAAGGGGCCTGTTGTGAATAGTTCAAAGGGGGGAAAAAAATAGCAAAAGAAGAATACAGCTTTAAAGAATAAAATGGCAATAAACAACTACATATCAGTAATAACCTTAAATGTAAATGGATTAAATGATCCAATCAAAAGACATAGGGTAGCTGCGTGGATAAAGAAACAGGACCCTACATATGCTGTCTACAAGAGACACACCTTAAAACAAAAGATGCACATAGACTGATAGTAAAACAATGGAAAAAAATATTTCATGCAAATGAAAATGAAAAAAAAGCACGGGTAGCGATACTTAATATCTGACAAAATGGACTTTAAAACAAAGGCTGTAGTAAGAGATAAAGAAGGACACTACATAATAATAAAGGGAACAATTCAACAGGAAGATATAACCATTATAAATATCTACGCACCGAACATAGGAGCCCTGACATACATAAAGCAGACTTTGATGGATATAAAGGGCGAGATTAACAGCAATAGTATAATAGTAGGGGATTTCAATACCCCACTAACATCAATGGATAGATCCTCAAGTAAAAATTAACAAAGAAACAGCAGACTTAAAGGACACACTAGATCAACTTGATTTAATAGATATCTTCAGAACTTTTCACCCTAAAGCAGTAGAATATACATTCTTTTCAAGACTCAAGGTACATTCTCTAGGACAGACCACATGTTAGGACACAAAAGTGGTCTCAACAAATTTAAAAGGATTAAAATCATATCAAGCATTTTCTCTGATCACAATGGCATGAAATTAGAAATTCACCACAAAAGAAAAACTGAAATATACTCAAACACTTGGAAACTAAATAGCATGTTATTAAACAACAAATGGATTAACAATGAGATCAAAGAAGAAATAAAAAAGTTTCTAAAAACCAATGAGAATGATCATACATCAACTCAAAATTTATGGGACACCGCAAAAGCAGTACTGAGAGAGAGGTTCATAGCACTACAGGCGTACCATGAGAAGCTAGAAAAAGCTCAAATAAGCAACCTGACCCTGCATCTAAAAGAACTAGAAAAACAACACCAAATAAAGCCCAGGACTAGTAGAAGAAAGGAGATAATAAAGATCAGAACAAAATAAATGACATAGAGGCTAAGGAAACAATACAGAGGATCAATGAAACCAGGAGCTGGTTCTTTGAAAAGGTAAACAAGATTGATGAACCTTTAACTAGACTTACCACAAAAAAGGACTCAAATAAAATTAGAAATGAGAGTGAGGAAATAACAAGAGACACAACAGAAATACAAACTATTGTAAGAAAATACTATGAATAACTCTATGCCAAAAAATTAGGCAACCTGGGTAAAATGGACAAATTTCTTGAATTATACAATCTTCCAAAAATCAATCTGGAAGAATCAGAACACCTAAACAGACCAATTACAAAAAATGAGATTGAAACAGTTACCAAAAACTTCACAAGTGAATTCTACCAAAAATTCAAAGAAAAACTAACTACTATTCTCCTCAAGCTATTTCAAAAAATTCAAGAGGAAGGAAGACCTCTAAACTCCTTTTATGAGGCAAGCATAATTCTGATTCTGAAACCAGGCAAAGACAACACAAAGAAAAAAAAATTATAGGCCAATATCCCCGATGAATTTAGATGCTAAAATACTCAACAAAATATTAGCCAACAAGATCCAGTAATATATGAAAAAATTCATACACCATGATCAAGTGGAATTTATTCTGGAGAGGCAAGGCTGGTTCAATATTCGCAAATCAATCAATGTGATTCATCACATAAACAAAGGAAGGACAAAAATCACATCATAATTTCAATATATGCAGAAAAAGTATTTGATAAAATCCAGCACCCATTCATGATCAAAACTCTCAGTAAAGCAGGAATACAGGGAACATTCCTTAACATGATAAAGGCCATCTATGACAAACCCACAGCAAACATCATACTAAATGGGCAAAAATTAAAAGCAATCCCCTTAAGATTAGGAACCAGGTAGGGGTGCCCCCTTTCACCACTCTTATTCAACATAGTTCTGGAAGTCCTAGCTACAGCAATCAGACAAGAAGAAGAAATAAAGGCATCCAAATTGGAAAAGAAGAAGTAAAACTGTCATTATTTGCAGATGATATGATATTCTATATAGAAAACCCTAAAATCTCAGTCAAAAAACTACTGGACCTGATAATTGAATTCAGCAAGGTGGCAGGATATAAAATTAATACTCAGAAATCAGAGGCATTCTTATATACCAACAATGAACTGTCAGCAAAAGAAATTAAGGAAACAATCCTCTTCACTATTGCAAAAAAATAAAAATAAAGTACCTAGGAGTAAATTTAACCAAGGAGGTTAAAGACTTGTACTCAGAAAATTATAAAACATTGATGAAAGAAATCAAGGAAGATACAAACAAGTGGAAGCATATACCGTGATCATGATTAAGAAGAATAAACATCATTAAAATGTCTATATTACCCAAAGCAATTTATAAATTCAATGCAATACCAATTAAAATACCAATGACATATAGAACACATATTCCAAAAATTTATATGGAACCAAAAAAGAACACGAATAAACTCAGCAATCTTAAAAAGAAAAAATAAAGCAGGAGGTATCACTCTTACGAATATCAAGGTTTACTACAAGACCATTGTACTCAAGACAGCCTGGTACTGGCATAAGAACAGGCACGGAGATCAGTGGAACAGAACAGAGAACCCAGAATAAACCCACATCTTTATGGACAACTGATATTTGACAAAGGAGGAAAGAACATACAATGGAGTAAAGACAGCCTCTTTAACAAATGGTGTTGGGAATATTGGACATCTACCTGCAAAAAAAATGAAACTAGACCATCAACTTACACCATTCACAAAAACAAACTCAAAATGGATAAAAGACTTAAACGTAAGCCGTGAAACCATAAGCATCTTAGAAGAAAACATAGGCGTAAACTCTCCAACATTTGTCGCAGCAATATATTTGCCTATTTATCTCCACAGGTCAATAAAATAAAAGGCAGGATAAACAAATGGGATTATATCAAACTAAAAAGTTTTTGCACAGCTAAAGACAATAGGAACAGAATAAAAAGACAAACCACACAATGGGAGAACATATTTGACAACACATCTGATAAGGGGTTAATAACCAAAATTTATAAAGAACTTATAAAACTCAACACCAGGAAGACAAACAATCCAGTAAAAAAATGGGCAAAAGAAATGAACAGAAATTTCTCCAAAGAGGACATACAGATGGCCAATAGGCATATGAAAAAATGCTCAACATCACTAATCATTAGAGAAATGCAAATTAAAACCACAATGAGATATCACCTCACACCACTCAGAATGGTGCTCATCAGCAAAACAACACAGTGTAAGTGCTGTCCAGGATGTGGAGAAAAGGAAACCCTCTTGCACTGCTGGTGGGAATGCAGACTGGTGCAGCCACTGTGGAAAACAGTATGGAGATTCCTCAAAAAATTAAAAATCGAACAGCCTTATGACCCAGCTATGCCACTTTTAGGAATATACCCTAAGAACACCATAGCACTGTTCGAAAAGAAGAAATGTATATCCATGTTCGTGGCAGCATTGTTCACAATAGTGAAGATCTGGAAACAGCCCCAAGTGTCTGTCAGAGGACCAGTGGATTAAAAAGCTTTGGTACAGCCTGACCTGTGGTGGCGCAGTGGATAAAGTGTCGACCTGGGAACACTGAGGTCGCCAGTTCAAAACCCTGCACTGGTCTGGTCAAGGCACATATGGGAGTTGATGCTTCTAGCTCCCCCCCCCCTCTCTCTCTCTCTGTGTGTCTCCTCTCTAAAATAAATAAATTAAAAAAAATTAAAAAAAAAAAAAAGCTTTGGTACTTATATACTATGGAATACTACTCAGCCATAAGAAATGATGACATCGGATCATTTACAACAAAATGGATGGACCTTGATAACATTATACGGAGTGAAATAAGTAAACCAGAAAAAATACTGAGAACAGCATGATTTCATACATAGGTGGGACAGAAAAACAGGACTGTGATACATGGACAAGAGTGTGGTGGTTATGGGGTGGGGGGGAGGAGAGGGAGGGAGAGAGGGAGGGAGAGAGGGAGGAAGAGAGGGAGGGAGGGGCACAAAGAAAACCAGATAGAAGGTGACAGAGGACAATTTAACTTTGGGTGATGGGTATGCAATATAATTGAATGATAAGATAACCTGGAGATGTTTTCTTTGAACATATGTACCCTGATTTATTAATGTCACCTCATTAAAATTAATAAAAAAAATATTAAAGGAAAAACAATTGTGTTAATTCTATAATAAGGAATCAGTCCAACACCACATGGTCATATGTTAAGTAAACACAATAGCATTCTAAAGTAGATGCAAGCGAGAGGATTCAGGAGTTATTAGGTCACACAAAGGGTTCTCTACTTTCATCCCACATTGAGCACGCTCTTTAAATATAATTTTCATTAATTTTTCATAAACATGTCTGATATTTTTTTGAAAGTGAAATTCATGTTTCTTAATTGTAATCTTGTATCTTTACTAATAATCACAGTTATCTTGTACTGATATTAGGATAAAAACTAATATATATGAAACCATTTTAGAAGAAGGGCCATTTATAATTCTAAGATATTTCAGGCATTTTGAAAAGCATTCAAAAAAATGTTCTTAAATGGGCTTTTCTTTGTTGGAGTGATGTGAGAGATAGGACTTTATCTCAGGGACTCTGAGAAACTCTGTAACCCAGAACTCATGTATCTTAAATTAATTATCATATATGGAAGAAAAATATTATTTGTTATAAAAATGTTACCTGATCAATGATAGAATTTAGCCTGGTAAGTAAAAGAAATCCTCGACCGTGGACAAGGTATTGTCCAAGGGCGGCCATGTGAGTCTCCTCCTCCTCCACCCTGGTCTCCACTGTCTGGACCACTGCATTGCAGAGCTGGTTGACATCACTCAGAAATTCACGTGCCAAAGAGTTACTGTCGGTGCTCATGACCGAGCTATAAAATAAACATAACAAAAAAGATTAGAAAAACAAAAAATTACATCTAAAACTATGAAGTTTTATTGTTTGTTTTTTAACTACAATCTGCCTTTATATTGCTGGGCACTGGCATCATGTGTAGAGGGTGTTATATTGAGTGAGACACTTGAAACCATGTCAATAACAATAAATTATGAATAAAAAAAAATTACTGGGCACTGGTACTTACCCTATAATATTTTCAGACATGGTTATGATCTAATCAAATGCTCCTTAAATGTTCATGCATGGCTGGCACTGGATGGTTGGCTCAGTGGTAGAGTATCAGCCCAGCATTTGGATGTCCTGGATTCAAGTCCTGGTCAGGGCACACAGGAAAAGTGCCCATCTGCTTCTCCACCCCTCCCCTTCTTACTTCTCTCTCTCTCTCTCTCTTCTGCTCCCGCAGCCATGGCTCTATTGGAGTAAGCTGGCCCCAGGTGCTGAGGATGGCTCCATCGCCTCAGCCTGAGGTGCTAAGCAGGGCTTGGCTGCTGAGCAAGGGAGCAATGCCCCAGAGGGGCAGAGCATTGCCCCCTAGTGGACTTGCTGGGTTGGGGCACATACAGGGTCTCTCTGCCTCTCTTCCTCTCACTGGATGAAAAAAAAAAAAAAATTCACGCACGGCAGAAATTAGTCCTGAGAGTGAAATGCCTGTATGTAACCAAGAATGGATAAGTCAAAGCCTGTAATCAGAGGATACTAATGAGTGATTGGTGGCAGTGAAGGTAGAGTCTGACTTTGTGTCTTAAATAGATTCACCATACAGCAAAAATAATCACATTACTTATAAAATATTCTTGTTTTACATGTTTTAAATGATAAACAGATCTTTGTAAAATATTAACTTTTTTCACTTGATAGAACTGATGATCAATGATCCACCCTCCCCACACACCACAGGTCAGTTAATGAGGGGAAAGGATTTACTGGCAGATAAATAAAACTGAAAAATTAAATTATGCCACTTTATTTCTACTACACATTTGAATCAAATAAAAGGAATGTGACATTTTAAGATTAAGAAAAACAATAAGGTAAAACAGATCAAGAGATGGGTAAACAAATATAAAGAAAAAATGTATAAATATTCACACAAAGGAAAAATGATGAATAAAATTACCAAAGAATTTCAAAATAGTTTCATCTCAGGTCCACAAGTGATTTTGAGACATCCAGCAACATTCAAAAACATTTTAAATGAGAGATGGGTATCGGGGAGTTTTCCTTCACTGACTTTGGAGGAAGCCCTCCCCATGGTACTGCTGAGGAAGCAGTGGAACATGTGACTGAAGTATAGCCAGCCTCCGGTCCCTGATCGACTGAAATGTACCTGATTAGGAGTGCCAACAAACACGCTGGCCATAAATGTGACTTAAATGGTGCAGCTTGCAAAGAGGCATGGGCCAGTCGGATTTTCTTTCTCTCTCACAGGAATTTGAATGAAGGGACAGAGAAGATGTGCTGAAAGGTCACATGTGGTAGTCATGATGAGGTTATTGAGGCTGAGAAGAAGCCAGTGGGATAAAAATAAACCAACAGACACCCTGGCTGGTTGGCTCAGTGGTAGAACGTAGGCCCTGCAAGTAGATGTCCCAGGTTCGATTTCCAGTCAGGGCACACAGGAGAAGTGGCCATCTGCTTTTCCAGTCCTCCCCCTTCTTGCTTCTCTCTCCTTTTCTCTCTCTTCTCCTCCCCTCCTGCCACCATGGCATGTTAGAACAAGTTGGCTCCGGGCACTGAGAATGGCTTCATGGCCTCCGCCTCAGGTACTAAAAAAAATGCTCCGGTTGATATGGAGCAACGCCCCAGATGGGCAGAACATTGCCCCCTTGTGGGCTTGGTGGGTGGATCCCAGTCGGGGCACATGCAGGAGTCTGTCTCCGCCTCCCTCCTCTAACTAAAATAAGATAAATAAATAAACCAACAGAATGCAGAGTACATAAACAGGAAAGGGAGATACCAAAAAAATTCCTAATACTATTTTTGATTCCTGTTCAGTTGAGGCCCTGATGGCTTAATCCCTGGATTGTTACAATGAAAATCCCCTCTTTAATAGAACAAATATCACTATTTTTAATATTATTGGACATTAAGAAAAAAGCAATAACATCTATCATATGTAATGTTGGTTCTTTATACATTTTCATAAAGTAAAACTGTGATGACATCAAAAGAATAGTGGTGTGAAAAAGACCCTGGTATCTTCCCTTGAAATTTCAACAATTTGAACAGCTATTACTGAGCAAAGGACCCCAGTGGGGCTTGCAGGCTTTCCTGAAAGATCTGTGCATTGAATCAACTAAAGGTGGCAAGGGTAGAGACATGGGACTAAAGATGACAAGCACTTGTGATAGTGTTTTGAACAGGGGAGAAACATGGTCTGTCTGGTTCTTCTTCTGCTGGTAAGAGTGGAGAGACTGAAGGAGGGACACTTAAAGAAGGGCTAAACCAAAGCAGCAACTAAACCATGGACATTGCCAGTGTTCCCATAGTCTACTGGTAGCCCACACTGGGGACAGAAAAATATAAAGTACAGCCCCCCAGCCTTCCAGATCCCACCTCCCAACCCTTGACAGTGTAGAGAGTAATAGTGGCATACCCCAGAACTAATTCTGCAGAACCACTGTTTCCCCTGAAGAAAAAGCAAGCTCTCTTTCTGGTCCCTGGTCTGTCAGGACACATGAAAGAATACTAAGGGCCTGAGATCACCATTGAAAAAGAACAAAGAAAGTTCTGGAGCCCACAAAGCATGCCCCACCCCATCATAGCAACAGTGGTGGAGGTGAATCTAAGAATTTTACAGAGCTAAAACTTGTAATCCCATACCACCTACTGGAAAATAAAAAAAAAAAAAACTCTTGCAAGTACAAAACCATTCTTTTTTATTTTCATGGTTTTTGTGGTTCCTCTCCTTTTATTTTTATTTCATTTGTATTTTTATTATTTAGTTGTTTTTTGTTTGATTTCTTAACAATAACACTCTCAAATACCATCTAGGCAGAGAAAACTAATACCATGAATAACCAAAAAAGAGACGCAGTTCAAAAAGAAAATAAAAAATCTCCAGAAAGCAATCTCAATCATACAAAAACCTTGGAGTTAAAGGATAGAGAATTCAAAATTGAAGTTCTGAAAATACTCAATGAGATGCAAGAAAACACTGATAGAGAACTTAATGTACTCAGAAAACAAATCAATGAAATAAATACTTCACTGAAGAGATTAAAACTTAAAATAAAAAACAAACAAACAGAGATGAAGAACTAATACATGAATTAAAAAATAAGGTAGCAAGATTAGCTAATAGAACAGGCCAGATACAGAATAGTCAGAGACATAGAAGACAGGCAGTTAGAGATGATACACAGGGAAGATGAGAGAGACTCAAGAATTAAAAAAATATGATAAGAGCTCTATGAGAACTGTCTCACTACATCAAAAAGAATGATAAAAAAAAAATAATAGGTATTTCAGAAAAAGAAGAGAGGGAGAAGGGAATGGAGAGCCTATTCAAACAAATAATTGATGAGAATTTCCCAAGCCTATTGAAAGGAAGAGTTAGATCCTTGAATCCAAGAAAAACAGAACACCTATTTACCTCAAGCCAAATAGAGCTTCTCCAAGGCACACTGTAATAAAATTGTGAAAAATCAATGACAAAGAAGATTCCACAAGGCAGCTAGGAAAAAGAAGAACATAACATACAAAGGAAAGCCCATCAAGTTACCATTAAAATTCTCAGCAGAAACTCTATAAGCCAGAAGAGGGTGGACCCAAACATTTCAAGTACTGAAAGAAAGAATTACCAGCCAAGAATATTTTATCCATCAAAGGTATCCTTCAAATATGAAGGAAAAATAAAAACTTTTCCAGACATACAGAAGCTGAGGGAATTTATCAGCAGAAAACCCCCACTATAGGAAATACTCAAGCAGGTTATTTTACCTGATATAAAGGACAAAAAAACACAAAACTACAAGTAAAAGCCTCAAAATCTTAAAATATAAACAATGATAATCTGTGACAACAAAAACATAAAAGGGGAGAGGATAAAGCTCTGAAATAGCAGAGGAAGATGGAGAGCAAAGCACTCATAAAGACAAAGGACTCTTGTATATATGAAACTTTTTTCTAAATAACCTAATGGTAACCACCAATGAAAACACCAAAACTGAAATACATTGCTTAAAAAAGAGAAAAGAAGTGTGGAATACCACCAAATAAAAACAACTGACAGAAACACAAAGGAAAAGAACCAAAGGAGACATGGAGCTACCAGAAAACAAAACATATAATGGCTACAGGAAATCCTCATACATCAATAATTACCCTAAATGTAAATGGACTGAACTCATCAATGAAGATGCACAGTATAGCAGATTGAATCAAAAAATAAAACTCAATCATATGCTGCCTTCAGGAAACATATCTAAGCTGCAAGAACAAAAGCAGACTCAAAGTGAAAGGTTGGGAAATGATTTTCCAAGCAAATAATACTCCCCCAGAAAAAAACAGATGTGGCCATACTTCTACCTGACAATAGTGACTTCAAGACAATAAAGGTAATAAGAGACAAGATGGACATTTCATAAAGGAGACACTAAATCAAGAAGACATAACACTTCTTAATATATATGCACTGAAATCAGGGAGCACCAATTTATATAACATCTACTAAAAAAACTAAAAGAGGAAACAGACCAAAACACAATCATAGTTGGAGATCTCAACACACCATTGTCATTTTAGATATATCATGCAAACAGAAAATCGATAAAGAAATGCAGGCCTTAAACAACACACTAGACCAAATGGACATAATAGACATTCACATAACATTTCATCCCAGAACACCGTATTATATAATCTTTTCCAATGTGCACGGAACATTCTCAAGGACAGACCATAAGCTGGGACACAAAACTAGCCTCAACAAATTCAAGAAGATTGGAATTCTACCAAGCATATTCTCTCACCATAAGGCTCTAAAATTAGAATTCAACTGCCAAAAGGAAATAAAGAAACCCAGAAAATTGTGGGAATTAAACAACAAACTTCTAAAAAATGACTGGGTCAAAGAAGACATAAAAACAGAGATCAAAAGGTATACACAAATGAGAATGACAACACGACATATCAAAATTCTGGGATGCAGTGAAAGCAGTAATAAGAGGGAAGTTTATGTCATTACAGGCTTACATCAAGAAACAAAATAGATCCCAAGTAAACAACCTAACATCACATCTTAAAGAACTAGAAAAGGAAGAACAAAGGCAACCCAAAGTCAGCAGAAGAAAGGAGATAGTAAGAATTAGAGCAGAACTAAATGAAATAGAGAAAAAAAAAAAACTATTGAAAAAATTAATGCAACAAATAGCTGGTTCTCAGACAAGCTTAATAAAATTAACAAACCCCTGGGTAGAATCACTAAGGAAAAAAGAGAAAGGTCTCATATAAACAAAATCCAAAATGAAAGAGGAGAAATCACCACAGACATCATAGATATACAAAGGATCATACTAGAATACTATGAAAGATTATATGCTACCAAATTCAACAACCTAGAAGAAATGGATAAATTCCTAGAACTATCCAATCTTCCTCCACTAAGTCAATGAAGGACTGGGAAATCTAAATAGACTGATAAGCAGTGAGGAAACAGAAACAACTATCAAAAAACCTGCCTAAAATTAAAAGTCCAGGACCAGATGGCTACACTAGTGAATTCTACCAAACATTTCAAAAAGATTTGGTACCTATCCTTCTCGAAGTCTTCCAAAAAATATAAGAAGAGGCAAGACTCCCTAACACATTTTATAAGGCCAACATAACCCTAATTCCAAAACCTGGCAAAGACAACACAAAAAAAGAAAACTATCCCCTGGTCGGCAAACTGCAGCTCGCGAGCCAAATGCAGCTCTTTGGCCCCTTGAGTGTGGCTCTTACACAAAATTCCACATGCTGATGCTACCTCGATAAGGAATGTACCTACCTATATAGTTTAAGTTTTAAAAATTTGTCTCTCAAAAGAAATTTTAATCATTGTACTGTTGATATTTGGCTCTGTTGACTAATGAGTTTGCCAACCACTGCCTTAGGGGATTCTATGTCTCTTACAGTGACAGCATCTACACACATAGCATCTCTGTTAAAAGTAAAGACGAGGCCTGGACCAAATGGTTTCACAGGTGAATTTTACCAAACATTCAAAGAATACCTACCCTCAAATTATTCTCAAAAATCCAAGAGGAAGGAAGGCTCCCAAGCTCATTTTACGAGACCAGCATTACTCTGTTTCCAAAACGAGGCAAAGACATTACAAGAAAAAAAATTATAAGCCAGTATCTCTGATGAACATATAAGCAAAACTCCTCAACAAAATAGTAGCAAACCAAATTCAGCAATACAGTAAAAAGATCACATACCATGATTAAACTCACTAAAATCAATGGAATCTATATTCTGTTTTTAAAAAGTTTGTAACTTTATTCCTCGAAAGTCTTCCAGAAGTTTTCAAAGTCACCGTAATTACTCAAAGATTACCAGTTTAGCAATGACATGAGCAAATTTTCTCAGAATATGAACCTGAGAAATGAACTCATTTAGAGCAGCCAGAGGTTCTGGTATAATCCTCCCCGATCTTAAATTTTCTCCTATTATTATTCTTAGTCCTACCCTTATTAATCTGTATATAGATCATCCTTCATGTCAGAGAAGGAAGAAAAAGCAGCTGAGAAGTTTCACTTATACTCTATATCTGATTATAGTGTCAGTTTGTTAATTAGCATCTATTAATTTCCTTGTTTTCATCTTCTACATATAAAATGTGAAAAGACAACCTTAACCTTTTTAAAAAACTCAGCTCAGCCTGACCTGTGGTGGCGCAGTGGATAAAGTGTCGACCTGGGAACACTGAGGTCGCCAGTTCAAAACCCTGCACTGGTCCGGTCAAGGCACATATGGGAGTTGATGCTTCCAGCTCCTCCCCCCTTTCTCTCTTTCTCTCTCTCTCTCACTCTGTGTCTCCTCTCTAAAATGAATAAAATAAAAAAAAATAAAAAAAAAAAAAAAAAACTCAGCTCATTATTCTTCTAGGGTTGTGTTTCTTTTTATGTTTATATATATATATTTGGTTCATATATGCATTTGTTTCATATCCTTCCTTCCCTTTTCCACATTATTTTAAAACTATGAGCTCATCTGGACACTTTACCTGTCTTTTCTTCACATATTATTTTCAATTGTTCAATAAAGACTACCTAGGGTCTTCTTATAACCACTATCCCTTCTAGAGACTGTATCCATGGCACCTTGCCTATATTTTCTCTGAAAATGAGGAACTCTGTATTTCCAATCCCCTAATTTTGTTTTCCTTTTTATTATTATTTTTTTACTTAACTACCATTTATTAAACATTCACTTTGTGCCAGGCACTAAGGATACAAAATGTGAAAGTAATCTTAGTCTATGCCTCCAACAAGGTCACCTTATGGTGGCAAAGAAAAACCAATACAATGGGTATTATGTACTGACCAGGGCACTAAACCCAGTTTGGGTGGTCAGGGAAGCTTCGTGCAGGTCATCCTTGAGTAAAAGTGGAACAGAAAAAGGTAGAAAAGGAGGGAAGAGAGGCACTACAAACTTCAAGAGCAGCTCAACTCAAGTCCCAGAGAAAATTAGTTAAGTTGGACGTCAAAACACAAAATGAGGAGCACAAGAATAAGGATGGAAAGAGTAGTGGACAAAAATAAACAAGAGAATTTATTGGTGGGTTGAGAGCTGAGCAGAAGCTGAAAATCATGAATTCCAGGGACATCAATTCTCCCAGCTATTTGAGAATCTCCAGCAGAATTTAACAGCACAGAATGCAGAATCTAAATATAGGACTTTGGTGGATGGCGGCCACAGAAGCAGAAGGGACTCGAGGGCACAAGTGAGAGAACAAGCCAGATGGTCAAAAAATGGGGTAAGAGGAAAAAGCCAGGCAAATGCTGATACACAAGGAGAAATATAGGCAATCAATCACCATGAGACTGAAGAACAGAAAATATGGAGAGGAAAGATATTAGAATTTTTAGATGTTTGTAACAAGCAGCTCCAGATCATGTGAACATCCAGTGTGTGACCCTGCAACAGGAGTCTGCAGTAACATGAAAGTTAAGGTCGCTGCAGTTAAGCAACCACGAGGCTAGTTTCATGGACAACAAATCTGTCAACTCTTAATGTAAAAGCTCTCTGACAACAGGGATTTATCTGCTGCATTTACTGCTGAGCCCACAGCACCTAGACAATATATGGCAGAGATAAGGCATTTCGATCATTTGCTAAATTTGTTGAATGAAAGACATAGCTTTCCACTTTGGATTCCTGTTATGTTTACTTGTCTCATTAAGACCATACAGTGGGTCAAATCAGACTCAGAGTACCAGCTCCCCCAGTTACCGTATTTCTTTGCTCCCTAAGACACACCTGACCATAAGATGCACCTAGGGTTTTAAGGAGGAAAATAAGAAAAAAAATATTCTGAACAAAATGGTCTGTTAAAATATTTAATAAAATATACCACAATAATATTTCAACAATGTAAACTCAACAGCAGTATTAACAACCATAAGCACTGTTATTAACAAATGAGAAGAGACTTTAAGTTCAAATACTCTTTTGGTTGTTCGAGAACACCAGGAACTCATCATCACTAGTGTCAGAATTTGAGAAGCTCAGTTGCTCACAATCACTGGTATCACTTTCTTTGCTATTTTCATGTATGATACCATCTTCAGTGCCACCTAAGGCAGGGGTTGGAAATCTATGGCTCGTGAGCCAGATGTGGCTCTTTTGATGGCTACAGCTGGCTCGCAGACAAATATTTAATAAAAATAATAACAACATTAAATATATAAATCATTCTCATGTACTACAATCCATTCATTTCCTACTGCTTATGTTCATGGTTGCAGGTGGCTAGAGCCAATCATAGCTGTCCTCCAGGACAACACCAAATTTTTATTGGATAATGCGTAACGTAAACAGGTTGGTGTGAGGTCAGGAAGTAAACTTCCCTCCTTTTAATCAAGTAGTCAGCTAGCTAATTGCAGAAACACTTTTGATGAAGAAGATGGCTAAAAGAAAAAAAGATGAGGAATATCATACTTTTCAGCAGGAATGGACAGAGGAATTCTTTTGTGGAGAGAGCAGGTTCTGCAGTGTGTCTAATATGCAATGATAAAATTGCATCGATGAAAGAGTCAAATATAAAGCGGCACTTAAACACACACCATACTACATTTGCATTGAAATATCCAGCGGGGGACAGCAGGAAGAAAGCACGTCAAGAGCTACTGTGCAGAGTGCAAGCAAGTCAGCAACAACTCTGTGTTTGGACCCAACAAGGTGACTAGAATTCAGCTAACCTTACTGGTGCTTTAGCAATTGTGAGAAATGGAAAGCCCTTCAAAGATGGGGAGAATGCCAAAACATTCATCCTTGATGTTGCCAATGAAGTTTTGGACGACTTTTCGGATAAAGACAAGATAATCAAATGAATAAAAGACATGCCTCTGTCGGCAAGAACTGTTCACGATCGTACCATCATGATGGCAAATCAAATTGAGGCAACACAAGTGAAGGACATAAATGCAGCACCGTTCTTTTCTCTCGCTTTGGATGAGTCAACAAACGTAAGTCATTTATCCCAGTTCAGCGTGATTGCAAGGTATGCTGTTGGTGACACACTACGTGAGGAAAGTCTTGCTGTTTTGCCTATGAAAGAGATAATAAGAGGGGAGGATTTATTCAAGTCTTTCACTGAGTTCGCTAAAGAAAAAAATTTACCGATGGATAAACTTATTTTGGTGTGTACTGATGGTGCTCCGTGTATGGTGGGGAAAAACAGAGGATTCGTAGCGCTTCTTCGTGAATATGAAAAGAGACCTATCCTAAGTTTTCACTGCATCCTACATCAGGAGGCGCTTTGTACTCAGATGTGTGGTGAGCAGCTTGGTGAGGTGATGTCGCTGGTCATTTGGGTGGTCAACTTTAAATGTTGCCCGAGCTTTAAATGATCGCCAGTTTAAAACACTGCTGGATGAAGTTGGGAATAATTATCATGGTCTGCTTCTGCACAGCAATGTGTATTGGTTGTCAAGAGGGAAGGTGCTCAGCCGTTTCGCAGCTTGTCTGAGCGAAATCCAGACTTTTCTTGAAATGAAAAACGTCAAGTATCCTGAGTTAGCTATCACTGAGTGGCTACTGAAGTTCTACTATCTCGTGGACATGACTGAACATCTGAAGCAGTTCAATGTGAAAACGCAAGGCATTGGAAATATAGTCTTATGCCTTCAACAAGCAGTGTTTGCATTCGGAAACAAGCTGGATCTCTTCATCGCCAACATTGAAACAGGTTGTTTACTACACATTGAAAAACTAGGAGAGTTTAAAGATGCATGCACAGCAAGTGATCCTGCTCAACATCTTTATCTCCAGCAGCTAGTGGGCTTCACATCTAATCTCCTGCAGTCATTCAAAGCACGCTTTGGAGAATTTCGTGAGCGCACTTGTCTTTTTAAGTTCATCACCCAACCACACGAGTGTGCAGTGGATAGCGCTGACCTGTGTTATATCCTCGGTGTCTTCGTCAGAGATTTTGAGCTACAAGCTCCTGACCTGAAGGCCTCAGACATGTGGGTAAGTTCAAGTCACTGAAAGAAAATTTGGAAAGACTTGCATGACAGCAAGTAGAGTTGGCGAGCAAACATAAGGGGGAAGAAATGAAAAAACTTCAACCGGTGGACCAGCTGATTGTCAGAACTTGGAACGCGCTTCCCATCACATAGCACACACTGCAGCGTGTGAGTATTGCTGTACTGACAATGTTTGGCTCTACGTGTGCGTGTGGACAGTGTTTCTCACATCTAAAGAACATTAAGACCAACTTACGATCATGTTTAACAGATGGAAGTCTCAATGCCTGCATGAAGCTTAACCTCACCATGTATCAACCAGACTACAAAGCCATCAGCAAAACCATGCAGCACCAGAAGTCACATTAATGGTAAGAAGTACTTTATTTATCATTGGTTAGCAATTGCATAACAACGTTATTAAAAAGAATTCAGAGACTTACTGTACTTTAAAAGTGTTGGTCTTACATAAAATGCACACATTTACTTGTACTTCGGGTTAAACATATTGTATAACTCTCACAGAATTACATTTTAAAATATGTGGCATTCATGGCTCTCTCAGCCAAAAAAGTTCCCGACCCAATCTAAGGCATTGCTTATGCCAGTTTTTGAATGACCATACCATGGTTTCAATCTTCATTGATAGCCATGATGTTTTCACCCATTCACAGACTTGAGTGATAGTGGGTCTCTTGATTCATCCAGTTGGTGTTAGATCATGATTACCAGCAGCCATCCATTTGTTCCACTCTTCTCACATAAAGACTTTAAACGGTGTGTTGATGGAAATGTTGAGAGGTTGCAACTGGCTGGTAAGACCCCCAGGAATTACAGCTAGATGAATTTTCACTAATAGGGCAGATTTTTTTAGAAGCCCTCTTGGATGTTTGGCCCAAACTTTTTCAATCCACACTCTCATTCCATTTTCATCCATCCATCCTTTCTCATGAACTCCTCTGCTGCTGCACTAGGGAAAGTCCAGTTATTTTTTACTGTAATGTCACTACATAGGTAAACTACCTGAATTACAGCTGGAATAACTGATGGAGATGAGCAGCATAGCGTGCTCCATCTGCTGCTGCTTTGCCTGTGCTCGCACTGGCTTCCAAGCTCACTGCACGTGCCTTGCACCCTTGGCCCCTCCCCTACCTTCCAGCCAGCCAGCCAATGAGATGCTATTAGGTTGGCAACAAGTTAACATCAGCACTTCACACAAAGTTCATCTGGCATCATTGAGGGCAGATGTGAGAGGCTCCACCAAAGTAGCGCGCCTCTCACATCTGCCCTCAATGATGCCAGATGAATGCGCCCACACAACGTTGCTCCCCTTCCTTCCCTCCTGCACTGCATGCAACTGTGGAAACTGGAACCAAGAGATCACTTAGCAGATGTGGGGTTCTGCATGCCGCCATGGCGGGTATGATTACGCTCCCACTGGCACTAGTTCTACATATGTTTACCAGCGCAGTTAATAAAAATGAACATTTGCTCCATAAGACACACAGGCATTTTCCCCTCCACTTTTAGGGGGAAAAAAGTGTATCTTATGGAGAGAAAAATACGGTATTTCCTTTATCTTCTAAAATGAAATGGTCAATACAATAAGTCAACAGTGGTTCTGCTTTCTTTGAGTGAGACTTCCCACAGTTAGTTGACTTTGATATCTTAGCTCTGTTCCAGTTCTGTGACTAATTTTCACAACCTATTATCTAAAAGATCACAGACTTGAGCTATCACCCTAAGTTTTATAAATTTTTCACACATTTTTCTGCTTAGCATTTAGAGCTTATACACATGCCCTCACACTAAGTAATTACTACATACATCCTTCACTTTTAGGCAGTTTTTATTTATCATTTTTTCCTTTCTTAAATGAGACGAGGAGAGATAAGACTACCACATATGCCCCGAACAGGATCCACCTGCAAACCTTTGTCTGGGCCAACGTTAGAATCAACAGAACTAACTTCAGTACCCAGGGTTGATGCTAAAAACAACTGAGCCACCAGTTACGAGAAGGGAAGAGAGAAAGAAGGGAGAGAGAGAAGAGAAATCAGGAGGGGAAGAAAAGCAGATAGCAGCTTCTTCTGTGTGCCTTGACCAGGGATCAAACCTGGAATGTCTTCATGTTGGGTGATGTTCTATCCACCGAGCCAACCAGGGGTAGGCATTTTTTAATACCTTGTCACTACTCAGTTTTAGTCAGCACTACCAATGACATTGCATTTGCCACTGAAAATAAAATCTCAAGTTCAACAACTGGGCAAAAAGGAATCCCTAAGTCACCAAGTTTCCTCTTTAAGAATTATCATATATGGGAGCAAGATGGCGATGGAGTAGGCAGACGTATCAACTTCCAACTCCCAGAACCAAAGTGGATTATAACTTAATTTTAAGAACCATCATATGGATAAACCAACTTTGAACTAAACTAAGTGGACTCTTCAACCAAGGAACACTGAAGAAGCCACATTGAGACTGGTAGGAAAAACGAAAACGCAAAGAGGGCTGCCCAGCTCCCAGGAGCGAACGGTAGCCCGAAGAGACACGCATGGCGGGAGTAGAGTTTGGCAGAGAGGGAGGGATCTGGGTCCCAGGAACAAAGCCCCAACCTGCAGTCCCAGAGACTAGAAGAGGCGTTTGGACAGTATTGAGCTGTGAAAAAAGTGAGGATACTGTTTGTGAGAAAGAGACAGTTTTCTCAGACCCAAGATTCTTCTTAAAGGGACAGCGCAGAAAACCTCTCTCACAACCACGCACCCGGGGCTCTGGGGAACAGGGACAGAAGAGAGGACCAGAGCAGTGGGAAGAGAGTGTGGACTGAAGGCACAGGGACAAACACTCTGAGGGACAGCCACCCTAACCCTAATCAAAAACGAATATATCCCCTGGAACTAGCAATACCAGCAAAGGGAGACAGGACACCAGCCAAACAAGCTCTCCCGCGGCAATTAGAACAGAGCTGCTTAGATGGAGGGAGCTCCCACGTCTACAGTACGGAGTGTTAGGATCTGAACTGTGGGGCCCCTTCCTAGTCTGCTGAGGGTTGCTGGAGGGATGGTGGCGGCGGGACGCTGAAATGTGGGTCTGTCGGCAGGGGCGGAAGCCGAGCGGTGTAAGCTCGGCCTAGCCCAGCAAGGGCGGAGGGGACACGCGAAAGTTGTCCGGCAGCTGCGGGCCCACCTGTAACCCCACCTGCGGGAGAAAAGAGGGAGGCCAGAAACAGGCAGAGATCTGCTTTGCAACCCTGCGCAAGCCAGCCCTGACCGCGGGGATGGGGCTAGGACCAGGGACTAACGGAGGATTGCGGCTAAGCTCACAGCAGCAGGCCCAACCACCGGAGAAACCGCGATTTGCCATCCTGCGTGCGTGAGCTGGCGCTGAACGTGGGGGTGGGGTAGAGCCCGAGAGAAGCAGAAGTTCGCAGCTGTGCGCTCACCAGCAGCCACACCCAGCCCAATAAACCCTGGTTTGCAACCCTGCGCAAAAGGGCCCTGGCCTCGAGGGCGGGGCTAAAGCTCCGGATGGGCAAACGCTCACAGCTGAGAGCACGTCAGAAGCCCCGTCCAACTCGCAAAACTGTGGCGAGCAGGCTCTGACCTCGGGTGCTGGACGGAAGCCTGGAAACAGGCTGGATCAGCAGCTGAGCAAAGGTGCTTACCTCTACCCTTGGTGCTGAGGCTTGTGGCTTGAGTGACAGCCCCTCCCGCGGAGAAGAGGCGGAAATTACAGCAACAGCCGCAGTGGGCCGGTGCTGGCAATGCCCATACCCAACCATCCTAGGCAGCGGCAGAAGGGGTGGCGAGCCTGCAGAAAGACCACACCTAGAGAACACAAAATCAACACCTATAGGACTCCAGTGGCCACAATTTGCTTATACACAGACAAAATGGGCAGGCAGAGGAATGCAAACCAAATGAATCAAGAGAAATCCCCAGAGAAGGACCTGAATGAACCAGATATAACCAAATTACCAGAAGCAGAATTTAGAATAATGATAGTTAGGATGTTCAAAGAAATTAGAGCAACAATGGATAGTCACTATGAACACCTAAATAGAGAGATAACAAGTATAAAAAATGAAACTGAAATAATAAAAAAGAATCAGACAGAAATGACAAATACACTATCAGAACTGAAGACCACAATAGAAGGAATTAAAAGCAGGATGAATCACGCTGAGGATCAAATCAGCGAGTTAGAGGACACAATAAACAAAGGCTCAGAAGCAGAGAAAGAAAAGGAAAAGAGACTCAAAAAATGTGAGGAAACTCTAACGGAGCTCTCTGACAACATGAAGAGAAACAACATTCGCGGAGGACGGAAGATGGCGAAGGAGTAGGCGGAAGTACCAACTTCCAACTCCCAGAACCAAAGTGGATTATAACTTAATTTTAAGAACCATCATCTGGATAAACCAACTTTGAACTAAATTAAGTGGACTCTTCAACCAAGGAACACTGAAGAAGCCACATTGAGACTGGTAGAAATAGCGAAAACGCAAAGAGGGCTGCCCAGCTCCCCGGAGCAAACGGCAGCCCGGAGAGACCCGCGTGGCGGGAGGAGAGTTTGGCATTGAGGGAGGGACCTGGGTCCCAGGAACAAAGCCCCAGACTGCAGTCCCAGAGCCTAGAAGAGGCGTTTGGACAGTATTGATCTGTGAAGCAAGTGAGGATACTGTTTGTGAAAAAGAAATAGTTTTCTCAGACCCAAGAATCTTTTCAAAGGGACAGCGCAGAAACCCTCTCTCACAACCACGCACCCGGGGCTCCAGGGAACGGGGACAGAGAGGAACAGAGCAGCGGGAACAGAGTGGACTGAAGGCACAAGGACACTCTGAGGGACAGCCATCCTGACCCCTGGGCTAAGTCATTTCCCTAATCGAAAACGAATATTTCCCCTGGAACTAGCAATACCAGCAAAGGGAGACAGGACACTAGCCAAACAAGGTCTCCCGCGGCTATTAGAGCAGAGCTGCTTAAAGGGAGGGAGCTCCCAAGCCTACAGTGTGGAGACTTAAGACACTGCCATCTCTCTGAGGGTTGCTGAAAGGATGTTGGCGGGAGGACGCTGAAAAGCGGTCCTGTCGGCGTGGGCAGAGGCACAACCAATGTGAGCTCGGTCTAGCCTAGCAGGGGCGGAGGGGACACGCGAAAACGGTCCGGCAGCTGCGGGCCGCCTGTGACCCCACTTGTGGGGAAAAATGCGGGCAGAGATAGGCTCTGTGACCCTGCGCAAGCCGGCCCTGACCATGGGGACGGGGCTAGGACGGGGCTAGGGATGGGCGAGGGGCTCGCAGCTGAGCTCACTCTGCCAAGCCCGCCCGGACGGAGAAACCGCGGTGGTTTGAAATCCTACGTGCGAGCGAGCTGGCTTTTGCGGCTGAGCTCACGCTACTAGCCCCGCCTGGCCAGAGAAACCCCGGTGGTTTGAAATCCTACGTGCGCGCAAGCTGGCTTTCGCAGCTGAGATCACGCTACTAGCCCCGCCCGGCCAGAGAAACCCTGGTGGTTTGCAAACCTAGGAGCATGCAGCTGGCTTTCGCGGCTGAGCTCACGCTACTAGCCCCGAATGACCAGGGAAATTCCGGCGGTTGGCCACCCTACGTGCCGAGCTGGCGTCGAACGTGGGGGTGTGGTAGAGTCCAGATAGATCAGAAGCTAGCAGCTGAGCTAACGCCAGCAAACATGCCCGGCCCAATGAACCGCAGTTTGTGACCATACACAGGAGGGCCCCGGCCTCGAGGGTGGGGCTAAAGCTCCAGACGGGCAAAGGCTCACAGCTGAGAGCACGTCAGAAGCCCCGCCCATCCCGCAAAACTGTGGTGAGCAGTCTCTGACTGCGGGGGCTAGGCGTAAGCCTTCCAGAAACGGGCTGGTTCCGCAGCTGAGCACAGGTGCTCACCTCTGCTCTTGGTGCTAAGGCTTGTGGCTTGAGTGACAGCCCCTCCCGCAAAGAAGAGGTGGAAATCACAGCAACAGCCGCAGTAGGCTGTCGCTGGCAACACCCATACCCAACCACCCTAGGCAGCAGCAGAGAAGGTGGCAGGCCTGCAGACAGACCACACCTAGAGAACACAAAGGGAACACCTACTGGACTCCAGTGCCCACAACTTGCCTATACACAGATAAAATGGAGAGGCAGAGGAATGCAAACCAAATGAATCAAGAGAAATCCACAGAGAAGGACCTGAATGAACCAGATATAACCAAACTACCAGATGCACATTTTAGAATAATGATAGTTACGATGTTCAAAGAAATCAGAGCAACAATGGATAGTCACTATGAACACCTAAAAAAAGAGAAAACAAGTATAAAGAACGAAATTGAAATAATAAAAAAGAATCAGACAGAAATGACAAATACAGTATCAGAACTGAAGACCACAATGGAAGGAATTAAAAGCAAGATGAATCACGCTGAGGATCGAATCAGAGAGTTAGAAGACACAATAAACAAAGGCACAGAAGTAGAGAAGAAAAAGGAAAAGAGACTCAAAAAATGTGAAGAAACTCTAAGGGAGCTCTGTAACATCATGAAGAGAAACAACATTCGCATCATAGGGGTACCAGAAGAAGAGGAAAGAAGTCAGGAAATGGAAACTTTATTCAATCAAATCATAGCAGAAAACTTCCCTAAATTAAAGCTGGAAAACATTCCACATGTTCAAGAAGCACACAAAACTCATTAAAGAGAAACCCAAAAAGATCTACACCAAGACACATCATAGTTAAAATACCAAAGCTAATGGATAAAGAAAAAATCTTAAAAGCTGCTAGAGAAAAAAAGGCTATCACCTACAAAGGAGCCCCATAAGGATGACATCCGACTTCTCAACAGAAACACTTGAGACCAGAAGGGAATGGCAAGATATAATCAAAGTAATGCAGAACAAGAACCTACAACAAAGACTACTCTATCCAGCAAGGCTAACATTTAAAATCGAAGGAGAAATAAAGAGCTTTTCAGACAAAGAAAGCCTCAAGGAATTCATTAAAACCAAACCAATTCTGCAAGAGATACTAAGGGACCTGTTGTGAACAGTTTAAAGGGAGGAAAGAATAGAGCAAAAGAAGAATACAGCTTCAAAGAATAAAATGGCAATAAACAACTACATATCAATAATAACCTTAAATGTAAATGGATTAAATGATCCAATCAAAAGACATAGGGTAGCTGCGTGGATAAAGAAACAGGACCCATACATATGCTGTCTATAAGAGACACACCTTAAAACAAAAGAAGCACATAGACTGAACGTAAAAGGATGGAAAAAAATATTTCATGCAAATGGAAATGAAAGAAAAGCCGGGGTAGCAGTACTTATAGCTGACAAAACGGACTTTAAAACAAAGGATGTAGTAAGAGATAAAGAAGGACACTACATAATGATAAAGGGAACAATTCAACAGGAAGATATAACTATTATAAATATCTACGCACCAAATATAGGAGCCCCGACATACATAAAGCAGACTTTGATGGACATAAAGGGTGAGATTAACAGCAATACTATCATAGTAGGGGATTTCAATACCCCAATAACAACAGTGGATAGATCCTCAAGAAAGAAAATCAATAAAGAAACAGCAGACTTAAAGGATACACTAAATCAACTTGATTTAATAGATATCTTCAGAACTTTTCATCCTAAAACAGTAGAATATACATTTTCTCAAGCACTCATGGTACGTTTTCTAGGATACACCACATGTTAGAACACAAATATGGTCTCAATAAATTTAAGAAGACTGAAATCATATCAAGCATTTTCTCTGATCGCAATGCCATGAAACTAGAAATTAACCACAAAAGAAAAACGAAAAATACTAAAACACTTGGAAACTAAATAGCATGATATTAAATAATGAATGGATTAACAATGAGATCCAAGAAGAAATAAAAAAGTTTCTAGAAACAAATGATAATGAGCATACATCAACTCAAAATTTATGGGACACAGCAAAAGCAGTACTGAGAGGGAAGTTCATTGCACTACAGGCATATCATAAGAAGCTAGAAAAAGCTCAAATAAGCAACCTGACCCTGCAGCTAAAAGAACTAGAAAAACAACAACAAATAAAACCGAGGACAAGTAGAAGGAAGGAAATAATAAAGATCAGAGCAGAAATTAATGACATAAGGGCTAAGGAAACAATACAGAGGATCAATGAAACCAGAAGCTGGTTCTTTGAAAAGGTAAACAAGATTGATGAAGCTTTAACTAGACTCACCAAGAAAAAAAAGAGAGAGGTTTCAAATAAATAAAATTAAAAAGGACAGTGGAGAAATAACAACTGACACAACAGACATACAAAGCATTGTAAGAAAATACTATGAAGAACTCTGTGCCAAAAAATTAGACAATCTAGATGAACAAATTTCTTGAATGATATACCCTTCCAAAAATAATCTGGAAGAATCAGAACACCTAAATAGACCAATTACAACAAATGAGATTGAAACAGTTATCAAAAAACTCCCAAAAAAGAAAAGTCCTGGGACTGATGGCTTCACAAGTGAATGCTATCAAAAATTCAAAGAAGAACTAACTCCTATCCTCCTCAAGTTATTTCAAAAAATTCAAGAGGAAGGAAGACTTCCAAACTCCTTTTATGAGGCAAGCATAATTCTGATCCCAAAACCGGGCAAAGACAACACAAAGAAAATTATAGGCCTATATCCCTAATGAATTTAGACGCTAAAATTTTCAACAAAATATTAGCCAACCAGATCCAGCAATATATGAAAAAAATCATACACCATGATCAAGTAGGATTTCTTCTGGAGAGGCAAGGCTGGTTTAATATTCGCAAATCAATCAATGTGATTCATCACATAAACAAAAGAAAAAACAAAAATCACATGATAATTTAAATAGACGCAGAAAAGGCATTTGATAAAATCCAGCACCCATTCATGCTCAAAACTCTCAGTAAAGTGGGAATACAAGGAACATTCCTTAACATGATAAAGGCCATCTACAATAAACCAACAGCAAACATCATACTAAATGGACAAAAATTAAAAGCAATCCCCTTAAGATCAGGAACCAGGCAGGGTTGCCCACTTTCACGACTCTTATTCAACATAGTTCTGGAAGTCCTAGTTATAGCAATCAGACAAGAAGAAGAAATAAAAGGCATCCAAATTGGAAAAGAAGTAAAACTGTCACTATTTGCAGATGATATGATATTGTATATTGAAAACCCTAAAGTCACAGTCAAAAAACTACTGGACCTTATAAATGAATTCAACAAGGTGGCATGATATAAAATTAATACGCAGAAATCAGAGGCATTTCTGTATACAAACAATGAACTGTCAGCTAAAGAACTTAAGAAAACAATCGCCTTCACTACTGCAGCCAAAAAAATAAAGTACCTAGGAGTAAATTTAACCAAGGAGGTTAAGGACTTGTACTCGGAAAATTATAAAACATTGATAAAAGAAATCAAGGAAGATACAAACAAGTGGAAGCATATACCGTGCTCATGGCTAGGAAGAATAAACATCATTAAAATGACTATACTACCCAAAGCAATATATAAATTCAATGCAAATAAATTAAAATACCAATGACATACTTCAAAGATATAGAAAACATATTCCAAAAATTTATATGGAACCAATAAAGAATACGAATAGCCTCAGCAATCCTAAAAAAAAAAATAAAGAAGGAGGTATCACTCTTCCGGATATCAAGGTTTACTACAAGGCCATTATACTCAAGACAGCTTGGTACTGGCATAAGAACAGACACATTGATCAATGGGACAGAACAGAGAACCCAGAAATAAACCAGCTGCTTTATGGACAACTGATATTTGACAAAGGAGGAAAGAACATACAATGGAGTAAAGACAGCCTCTTTAACAAATGGTGCTGGGAAAATTGGACATCTACCTGCAAAAAAATGAAACTAGATCATCAACTTACACCATTCACAAAAACAAATAGAAAATGGATAAAAGACTTAAACTTAAGCCGTGAAACCATAAGCATCTTAGAAGAAAACATAGGCAGCAAGCTTTCCGACATCTTTAGCAGCAATATATTTGCCGATTTATCTCCACCGGCAAATGAAATAAAAGGCAAGATAAACAAATGGGATTATATCAAACTTAAAAGTGTTTGCACAGATAAAGACAATAAGAACAGAATAAAAAGACAAACCACACAATGGGAGAACATATTGGACTGCACGTCTGATAAGGGTTAATAACCAAAATTTATAAAGAACTTATAAACCTCAACACCAAGAAGACAAACAATCCAATCAAAAAATGGGCAAAAGAATTGAATAGAAATTTCTCCAAAGAAGACATACAGATGGCCAATAGGCATATGAAAAAATGCTCAACAACACTAATCATTAGAGAAATGCAAATTAAAACCACAATGAGATATCACCTCACACCAGTCAGAATGATGCTCATCAGTAAAACAACACAGAATAAGTGCTGGTGAGGATGTGGAGAAAAGGGAACCCTTCTGCACTGCTGGTGGGAATGCAGACTGGTGCAGCCACTGTGGAAAACAGTATGGAGATTCCTCAAAAAATTAAAAATCGAACTGCCTTTTGACCCAGCTATCCCACTTTTAGAAATATACCCTAAGAACACCATAACACTGTTCGAAAAGAAGAAATGCACCCCATGTTCGTGGCAGCATTGTTCACAATAGCGAAGATCTGGAAACAGCCCAAGTGTCCATCCGAGGACAAGTGGATTAAAAAAGCCTTGGTACATATATACTATGGAATACTACTCAGCCATAAGAAATGATGACATCGGATCATTTACAACAAAATGGATGGACCTTGATAACATTATATGGAGTGAAATAAGTAAATCAGAAAAAAACTAAGAACAGCATGATTTCATACATAGGTGGGATATAAAAGTGAGGCTATGAGACATGGACAATAGAGTGGTGGTTATGGGGTGAGGGGATAGAGGAGAAGGTGGGATAGGGAGGAGGGTAGGGGCACAGGGAAAACCAGATAGAAGTTGACAGAGGACAATTTGACTTTGGGTGATGGGTATGCAACATAATTGAATGATAAGATAACCTGGAGATGTTTTCGTTGTACATATGTACCCTGATTTATTGGTGTCACCCCATTAAAACTAAAAAAAAAAAAAATTATCGTATAGCCCAGTGGCCATTGTACTACAGTTCACTGTTCCACTAACTCATTCATTCATTCACTTATTCAACCAATATCTATTACGTATTAAATAAATATTTCAATAAATATTTACTAATCTGCTTACTCATTCTATTTTGCAAGTTTCTAAATCTGTTCTGAACACTCAATAGCACTGTGACAGTGATATAAGCACAGGCAGCAGAATGGGAATCTAGCAATGACTAGCCAGCCATACAGAGCTGTGTGAAATCTGACTTCCTTTTCCTTAAGATGTCTATCCCACAGAATTGCCATGTAGCTCTTTGGGATTATGTAACATCAGTAAACATTTCATTTTAAATGATCAGCAGCAGCTGAACACAGCATGGCAGAGATCGCCATCTGCAGGAAGAGACAGATCACTGCAACCTTTCCTTAGAACAGACTGCCTGGAAACGCTCAGGGTTCTGCTTTATGATGTAGTTTCCAAGTAAGAACTGAAAATAAAAGTAGGGAGGACCCGTACTTTTTACCTCTTCACTACCTCGTGATTTCTACAGGAAAGAAGTAAAAGGAAAAAGACAAGAAAAAAGGTTATTATAATAGTGAACTTATTCTTTATAAGAATAAGTTCACTATTATAATAACCTTATTCTTATAGACTGATTAGAAAGCAATACTCTTTCTCATCAGACAGTAACATCAAGTCCTATTCTTTCCACTAAGTGCCAAAAATCCTGGTAAATTCCCTTTTATAAATATGCCACATATTTGATAAGTTTCTTAATTACAATATTATTAGAGAAATTACTATTGGAAAAAATATTTTCAGAAACCTATTGTGTATTAAAAAGGAGAAGATGGCTATAAAACACAGGATTATTGTGATGATTAAACAAAATAATGTACACAATAAGAAATACTCGATGAATTCTACTGAATCTGAAGCTGCTGCAAACTGAAGCAGTCCTCTTGAAAATAAGGGTTGGTTGATATGGATTAACTACACTAAATTTCATCTCTCTAGAGTTCAATACATATTGATTATACACTGTGATTAGTCACTGTCCTATAGATCTGTGCAACACATGACTAAAAATCAGAAAACCTTAGGAGAAAAGAAAATATTACACTATTTATCCCATTTCATAAATGACATGAACATAGATAAGTTAGAATCATACGTTTTCACAATGCCAGACACTTCAGACATCATATTCTTCTCCAACACCACATTCTACAACTGACAAAAGCTCGAGTCCACAGGTCCACGGTCTCTCAGTTCCCTTGGAGTTATAATTGTAGAACTAATTAACTGGAACTAAAATAAACAAGTTTAGAAGATGTAGCCTTACTTCTTTTGTCAGATCTATTAAATATCAGACCATAGGCAAAGAAGTTTCCTTAACACAAAATACTGTCTCTAAACATTACCTAGAACCTTTACTCAAGGTTGCAATCTGCACTCTTGGAAACAAGATTTTAAAATCTCTCACAAACTTTTTTTGTTTTCACAGAGACAGAGAGAAAAAGACAGTGAGAGGGACAGATAGGGACAGACAGACAGAAAGGGAGAGAGATGAGAAGCATTAATTCTTCATTGCAGCACCTTAGTTGTTATTGATTGCTTTCTCATATGTGCCTTGACCAGGGGGCTATAGCAGAGTGAGTGACCCCTTGCTCAAGCCAATGACCTTGGGCTTAAGCCAGATACCATGGGGTTATGTCTATGATCCCACACTCAAACCAGCAACCCTACGCTCAAGCTGGCGAGTTCACACTCAAGCCAGCGAACTCGGGATTTCAAACCTGGGTCCTCTGTGTCCCAGTCCAATGCTTTATCCACTGCACTGCTGCCTGGTCAGGCTTTCTCAGAAACTTTTATAATTACAACACAGAGCTATGTTTGAAAGGCAGAAACTTGAGTAGGGAGGAGACTATAAACTGACCTTGTTCAAATGAACAGAATTTTTTTTGAAGAATAAGCTAGCTAAGACATGTCAGCTTAATGAAATTATACAATATTTAAACAAATGAATATCTATCTGTTCATCTAAATGTTACTCTGTAAACTTCTAATCATACTAGAAACTTCAACTTAATCAACTACAAACAAAACAGAAAGTTCATCAGATTATTATTTATATACCATATAGTATCTTTTAATTAATAGAAGCAACTTTACAACTTACGTTGTACTGGGTAATTGAATAAAGAAAATTAAAATATTTCTGGCCAGGCAGTAATGCAGTGGATAGAATGTCAACCAGGGATGCTGAGGACCCAAGTTTGAAACACCGAGGTCACTGGTTTGAGCCTAGGATCATCTATAAGACCCCATGCCCAATGGCTTGAGCCCAAGGTTGCTGGCTTGAGCAAGGGGTTACTGGCTCAGCTGGAGCTCCCCACCCCCGTCAAAGAATGCATGAGAAACAGTCAATGAACAACTAAAGTGAAGCAACTATGAGTTGATGCTTCTCATCTCTCTCCTTTCCTGTCTCTCTCTCTCATAAAAAAAAAAAAAAGAAAGGAAAGAAAATTAAAATATATTTAAGGGCCCTTGTTTTTATACAATTTGGATTAGGGAAGAATATGACACTTTGACAAAGTTCTAAATTGAATAACTGAATCAGAGAATTCATAGAAACCATTTTAGTAATAAGATTAATGGTTCCACAGAACACTTCCACAAGACAAATCACACCCTCATAACAACTGATAATTGACTATGGGTGTTCAACTTTCATTGACTCGATTAACTTCAAAAGAAATCATAGCCTGACCAGGCAGTGGCACAGCGGATAGAGCATCAGACTGGGATGTGGAGGAGCCAGGTTCGAGACCCTGATGTCGCCAGCTTGAGCACGAGCTCATCTGGTTTGAGCAAGGCTTACCAGCTTGAGCCCAAGGTCGTTGGCTCGAGCAAGGGGTCACTCGGTCTGCTGTAGCCCCCCAGTCAAGGCACATATGAGAAATCAATCAATGAACAACTAAGAAGCCACAACAAAAAATTGACGTTTCTCATCTCTCTCTCCCTTCTTGTCTGTCTGTCCCTATCTGTCCCTCTCTCTGGCTCTGTCTCTGCAACAACAAAAAACAACAAAAAAATCATAACAGTTAGCCCTGGCTGGCTGGCTCAGCAGTAGAGCGTCAGCCTGGCATGTAAAAGTTCCAAGTTCAATTCCTGGCCAGGGCACACAGGAGAAGCACCCATCTGGTTCTTCACCCTTCCCACTCTCCTTTATCTCTCTCTTCCCCTCTGTAGCCAAGGCTCCACTGGAGCAAAGTTGGCCCAGGCGCTGAGAATGGCTCCATGGCCTCTGCTTCAGGCACTAGAATGGCTCGGGTTACAGCAGAGCAAGGTGCCTAGATGGGCAGAGCATCGCCCCCTGGTGGGCATGCTGGGTAGATACCAGTCAGGTGCATGCAGGAGTCTGTCTGCCTCCGTGCTTCTCACTTCAGAAAAATAAAAAAATCATAACAGTTGTTTCAATTATAGCAGTTGTTTAGAGCCTGTGCACTTGACAAATACTGACTGATTTTCTGAATTCTGCATTAAAGAACCTCTGACTGTAAGTATATCGCTCATCCTCGTGAAGTTTGGATTGTGGTCTCCAGTTCCTTGGATACTAATATGGTATCACAAAGAACTGTTGGGAGTCTGAGTAACAACCTATGGCACCATGCGAAAGTGAGTTCAGAGTTCCAACCGAAACTGCTAGCAACACATTCTGTCTCAGCCTCCCCCAGTATCCCGCCAACTTGTGTGAGAAGGGGTTCTCACACCTCCAAGCCATTTGTGGTGGCTCCACTGATCTGGAAAGGACTCCAAAAGTAAGGCAGCAGCACAAGAGGTCCAGTGAAGCCTCACAAGGCAATCTTAGCACCTCCCCAAACCTTCTTACCAGGGTTCTCTAACAATGCCACAGTCAGGCACATTACAGTTTAACAGCCTGGAGCAGAGCTCTGTAGATATACATACCTTATATAATATTGTCTGTAAGGGCAAATCGTTGACATGCTAAACAACCATCTCAGAAATGAACCTTTGGAATACAATATTTTTAAGAAGCAACTGATATATTCAGTTTTTTCAACTAACATGAAATATCATGTTGACTGCCAGGGAGTCGGCATTTTATGAATGTTTTGAGAATAATAATCTACTCTAAAACCAACACTCAGAGAAAAATGATCTTAGTACCTCCCTCAAACTTTTATAAGAACCCTAAGGCAGATGGAGGTCCAAAGATTTCCCAAAATCATAGGACTTCACAGCTAGGTCTTGAGATTCCTATCCAGTGTTCTTTCTAATACTCGATGAAATTTTTGAGACTCCACACAACTAAACCATGTATTTCAGAAAGCTTCTTGTCAGAGCCTTTAAGTGACTAGGTCTGGCAAAGTGCCAAATAATTAAACAGTGAGCCTGCCTCATGGTTCCATGCTGTCTCACCCCTTCATGCAATATATTCTGCCACCCCAACTTCCCGAGGTATTCTGTAGCTCCATGCTATCTTCTTTCGTATGTTGCTGCATTTCTCATTGACATCAGGAAGTAAATGACTTGACATAAAATTCTGCTGCTCCTAGAAAGAAGTATTTACATTTTAACAAGCAGGAACATCTTCACCTGCAACTGGAATTGCAACACAGAAGGGGTAAATGTTGGCTTGGACCTAGATGGTTCGTATTAAAAATGTAAGACTATAATAATCCTTTACCAGTAAAAGTGGTGAAAAGCAATTGTACTATTCCTACTTTTATTCTGTGTTATACGCTTAGGATAAGTCAAAGTACGAAAATGTGTTGTATGAAATATTTTCAATTTATGTATAACTGTATAGACTATTCAAATAAAGAAAACTCAATAAAATGAAAAATGGCAGTGGTTTGGGTGGGGGTAGAAATCTAAGAAAGCAATGGCCCCAGAAAAGTGTACATACTTCTTTTTTCGTATTTCAGGGAGATGACAAACACTCCCTGTTCCCCAACCCCACAAAGTCTTGGTTACCACTCTCCATCACAGCAGCATTGAAACCTGTGATTGGCCCAGAAAGGCGACTTCATCCTAACTCCTGTGTGACAAAGCTGGTCAGGAAATAAAGAAAACACAGGCACAGAGTAGCAAGGCAGAATTTTAAAGGAAATTCAGAGGAAATCACACCAAAATGTATTTGACTTAGGTCCTTCAACAAGCAGTTCATTTTCCCTAAAACTAACTGGGCAACCAGATATCAGAAAAACCTGTGCTTGATCCTGAGCACATTAAAAGAATGAATATTCTGAGACTCTGGTTAAAAATGAGGCTGTACTACAGGGAATTATGAATGCCCATTCAGGTACACCATTTCCTCCGGCTTTACATCCCTGCTAGAAGGAATGTGCTGTAAGTTTTATACTGAGTAGCTCATCCAATTTTAAAACAGATCTCTGGATTTCTATAGACTAAGATGATGATGATGATGATGATGATGACGACGACGACAACAACAAGGATAGAGCTAACATTGACAATGACTGATTACTACCAATCAGGCATGCCCATAAGCAATCTTCTATAGTAGTTGGTTTAATCCTCAAAACAATCTCACAAGTCCCACTGTATCTCCATTTTTCACATGCTGAAAACTGAAGAACAGTGAGGTTAGCCAATTGTTTAGGGTCACAGAGCTAAGTGTCAGAGGTAGGTTCAGACCCAGGCAATCTCTCTGTATTCTGTATACAATTTCTATTCTCCAAAGCAAACATGAACTCCTCCCTCCAACACAGGAGCTCTTCCTTCCTCATTCCTACTTCACTTAATGGCCTCTATGCATTCACTCAGGAGAGAAACCAGAATAGCACTTCATCTGGTGCCTAGTCAGTTTTTCCTCTTGACAGTTTACTGATTCACCTCTCTATATGCTACTCGCTAACTCTATGACCTTGGGGACTTGACTTCCTCTCTAAACCTCAAAAAATTATCTGTAAAACCTAGTTGTGAAGAGCACCTAATTTTATTGCAAGTAATAAAATTAAATAATTGACATAAAATGCATATATAGCACAGTACCTGACTGACGGTGGGAAGATCAATAATTATTAGCCATTATGATCATCACCTTGAACTTGGCCCTTCTCTTCTGGATCTTATGCCTAATTTCCAGGACCCCATCTCCTCTCTTACCAACACCTCTTCCTTGGTCACTCTGCTTGGCGTATTTTCCAGTCAATCCAAATTTTATAATGGCTAAAAATGTCACTCACATTCCTTAAAATCATAAAGACCCTCCAATTCCTAAGAACTAAGATCCCAACTCCTTCTCTTTAATCATGCTACTCAATTCCTCCACCATCTAACCTTTCTAATCTCAACACATCTTATAACCTATTATATTGCCCAATCATCCCTCCTAAGCATAGCATTTTCTCAACATTATTTCACTGATTTTCTTTAATCATTTTGCTGCTGCAACATTCCATTAATTCCTAATTAATTACTTTTCTACATGCCTCTATCTTAGGACTTGCCACAACGTATTACAGGACCATAGTACAATTCTTTCCAAGCTACATCATACTTTCATGAAGAAGGGAAATCAGGTCTTATTTCTTTTAAAAAAAAATTTGTGCCTAACACAATGCCACAAATAAATACTCACTTAATACTAACTTTTACAGAAAACATCTTAACAACTAAGGAGCTGCAACAAAGAATCGATGCTTCTCATCTCTCTCCCTTTCTGCCTGTCTGTCCCTCCCTCTGTCTCAAAAACAAACAAACAAAAAACCTGCTTTATTGGGATTGTTCTATTTTTTAAAAATAGGACAGATGCTCTACAACTGAACAAACCGACCAGGGCCCAATAGTTTTTAATATTTATTTGTACAAGGTAAAAAATTCTGCAAAATAAGTTTCAGAAATACTGAACACATTTAAAAGCTTTAAAGACACCTTGCAAGCACTGGTTTTCTCTTATTCCTTTGTAATTCTTACAGACACAATGAAAATTAGCTTCCCTTCTAAAGAAAATAATAGTTGAGAAAATCAATTACAGACAAATGTATTTACTATTACAAAAAGTTTCACATAAAATAACAGTGAAATCAAATTGAGGTCTAGTTGCTTAATTTATTGCTCTCTAGCCATCCATGAAGATGATAGATAGTAGCATAGCATTGAAGGGCACAGGTACTGAGAGTGACAGAGAGAGGAATAAAAAACGAAGATTTATTAGACACTTTCTGAGCACATGCATTTCAAATTCAACCTACATTTAGTATTTTTTTTCACCACACTGGTTATCATCACAATTTAGTTTCTGTCACTATGGCCTAAATGTAGATATACATAAAGGAAGAAGATAAAGTTATAAACAAATTGCATATTAGAAACCAAACACTATCATTTTATCTGGGTATAAAGCATCTTTTTGCTGAGGTTACTTTCTTAAAATGCATGAGCATGTTCAAGAGGTTGGTGGTATAATAGAACGAATACTAGACTAAAAGTCAGAGACTTCAGTTTTCTGTTTTGCTTCAACTCTCTTTAGTATCTCAAAGTGCCTGACCTTTCTGATCTCTATACATTTACACATATACTATAAAAAGACAAAAAAAAAAAACAAAAACAGATGATCTCTAAATATCTTTTAGGCTGTGAATTTTCATGATGGTACAATATTCAAATATTGTACTATGGTAATAGTAAGCCTCAAGATTAAGATTAAAATTACACATTTTAAATATTTCCTTAAATTGTACATAATCAGGTTTTGTCAAAACTACTTTACTGGGCCTGACCAAGCAGTGGCACAGTGGACAGAGCCAGACTGGGATGCAGAGGACCCAGGTTTGAAACTCCAAGATCGCCAGCTTGAGTGCAGGCTCACCAGCTTGAGCGAGGGGTCGCTGGCTTGAGCGTGGGATCATAGACATGACCCCATGGTCGTTGGCTTGAGCCCAAAGGTCGCTGGCTTGAAGCCCAAGGTTGCTGTCTTGAGCAAGGGGTCACTCGCTCTGCTGTAGCCTCCTGGTCAAGGCACATATGAGAAAGCAATCACTGAACAACTAAGGAACTGCAATGAAGAATTGATGCTTCTCATCTTTCTCCCTTCCTGCCTGTATGTCCCTCTCTTTGTCTCTCTCTCTGTCTCAAAAAACAAACAACAAACAAAAAACTAATTTACTGGGATTCTTCTTTTTTTAAAAGAATAAGGTACAGAGAAAAATAAATATATTTCAGTAGTGTGGAATATGTGACTTTATATATATTCTCCAAAATATTTAAGTAAGACTAATGAAGACAAATCTTCAAGAATAGTTATCAGCATTACTATCTTTGAAAGCAGCATAAAGAGGAAATCCAGAAAATGGCAAAGGATTATAATCTTTGATAAACTCTAAGTCATATGCATTAAAAGTCAAAAAAAGTCAAAACAAGCAAGTATTGAAAAGCAGTATAAGAGTGACCTGATGGACATAAGCAACTGTCCCACAAGTTACACCACTAAAACCTCCTTTACCATTAGCCAGACTACACTGAACTGTGCACTTCAGTGAATGAGTGTCTAGAAGCAATAACAACGGATGCATTTTATGAATTAATAAATATGTGTTGTTCTTCCAAATAAGTCACATTCTAATAAAAGAGAAAAACATTCTTACCATTAATTTCACACTCATCCAAACTCAGTATAATAATTATGCTATTTAAATAATATCTATGCAATTATGACTATTATTCTTCTGCCTAAGAAACTAAGACAAGTGAACCACAGAACTAATAAGAATTTCATTGTAGAAAATCACATTTCAATTTGAACAATTTTAAAGAGAGAGGAGACAGAAAGAAATTACTATACTATTACTGCTCTTTTTTTTAATTTATTGATTGATTTTAGAGAGAGAGAGGGAAGGAGACAGAAACATTTATCTGTTTATGTGCCCCTACCAGGGGTCGAACCAGCAACCTTTGCGCATCAGGACAATGCTCTAACCAACCAAGTTCTTCAGCCAGGGCACTATTATTGTTCTTTGAAAGTTAATAATACTAAAATAAGCATACAGAGTTGATTTAACTTATGATATATAGAAATTACTAAACACAGTAAATTCAGCCAAGAATTAAATGCTACCACAACAGGAAAGTTAATATACTTAACCAGAAAAATATTTCCAATGTACAAAGACACAGTAGTTAACTTTTAAAAAGAAAGACGTACAAGAACAAATCCCTATAAAAGAGCAAGCCCATCCCAACAACAATCCTGGGCATGAAACATGGTTAAACCATTCCACAAAACAGGCTTAAAAGTAGAGAAAAAATAGAATGAGTCCCCAACCTAAATGTCACTTTCCAATATTTTACCCAAATTAGGAGAATATCTCTTTAATAAACATTTCCTGTCCATTCAAGCTTCTGAAAGATTGTAGTTATTATGAAGTTTGTCTTAATTGATTTAATACACATCTTCCTCTTACATTCTGACTAGACATTAATAGAAGGCACTGGCTGGACTTCCAGCTCCTCAGTTTTTAACCCCTCATCAACATTGGCTTCTCCACTGCTTAAGTTTAAAAAGAAAAGTATATACATCCTGTTGACATCTCTTTCAAGATGACTTGGGACAGTCTACCCTGGGAGTAGTCTTCTCACCTCATCGCTCTGGGAAGTCAGTCTGCCTCCTGCCAACACTATTCCACTGAACTACTCAGCCAAGATCAACAATAACCTTCTCTAACTGCCAAATCCAACCCAACAGACGTGTTCTAGTCCTTATCTTATTTAATATCTCTGAGGAACATGAAACATATGAGACTATTAATCATTTCTTAAATCTCTCTGGACTTGGGAGATGCCAAATCTCTTGGTATCCTCTTATCCCTCTGACCAGTCCTCCTCAGTCTTCCTGGCTGGATTCTTCTTTGCCAGCTCCTACAAAATGGTGAGCCTGTGGATTCTCCCCTCCTCCTCAATTCCCTATCCTTGTGTTCTCCTTTGACCATCTTATCCACTTCTAAAGTTTCAAGTTCCAACTATATGTTAATGTTTTCCAAATCTTTATGTGGAGATTAACCCAGAACTTCCTTCAAACCTCTAGACCAGTGGTAGTCACTGGTCCCTACTGCCCACTAATGGGAGTTCCAGCTTTCATGGTGGGCGGTAGCGGAGCAACCAAACGGCACCGTGATTACATACTAATTGACTAACTGTTGACCAGTCATGATCAGGACAGCAGTCAGACTCTGTTATAGGGCATTTGTATTAGGACCGCACCCGACCTCTTTCATGACCACCTGGCCCGCATCTTCGAGCGGCCAGGTACCTGACCCCGGGTCCACACCCGCTGCCTGATCCGGCAGGCAGTTCATGACCGCTATTGTTGTCCAAAAACTAGCAGTTTATCATTTTATTACCCCGTAGACAAAGAACTCCATGATTCGACGCTTCTTTCTATGACAGAAACTGCCGGACAATGGAGACACCAATTAACTCATATTTTTGTCTTGATTCCCAGATTTTAGGGTTATAGGGTGACATTCTAGGAACCCCCTTTGGACTGCCAAAACCAGTCAATGTCTCGCTACTTTGCCCCAATCGCAAAGAAGTGATGCCATTGGCCAACAGCCGCTACATAAAATTTTATAAAACACACAACCACAGATACTCACTAATTTAGTCTCGTCTCGACAAACTCTCGCTCAGTCATGACACTTGTAATGTCACGACCACGCAACAGACTTCAAGCACATAAGTTTTGTTCACGTTACGTAAGTGAAGCTAAATCGTTACGTAATCAAAACTAAAGTCAGTAGGTAGTTAGATTTCTGAAAGCAAGCACATGCTTACAGCTTCAAACAAAATATTGTGAAATATCGTGAGCCCATGTCTCAAAAAAAAAAAAACAACGCACATGGCTATTCGCCAGAGTATCTGAAGATGGGTTTCATAGAATCTATTGCAAAAAAACAACATCCAATGTGTTTATTGTGCCATAAAACATTATCCAATGAGGCAATGAAGCCAAGTCAATTGCAAGAACATCTTTCTACAAAGCATCCAAATGACAAGGACAAGCCCATTGAATATTTTCAGGAAATATGTAAAAAAATTCAAAATCGTTCAACTATTGTTGCATCATTTAAGAAATAACATACAATGAACAAAGATGGATTAACTGCCACTTATCACATTTCACAAATAATTGCAAAAAGTGGTAAAAGCTATAATATTGGAGAAACTGTAATAATACCCTTTATAAAAGAATTTATCTCAACAGTAATGCATCAGGATATACCTCAAATTTTAAAAACGTTGCCCCTAAGCGATAGCACAGTAAAGCCACGAATTGATGAAATGGCAGTTAATGTTGAAAACAAACTTATAAGTACTCTCCAAAACTCTTTATTTTCCATGCAATTGGACGAATCTACCATTGCAGATAATAATGCTTTATTGATGGCATATGTATGCTATTTTGATGAAAACAATATATTATGAGAAGAAATGCTATTTGCAATAAATCTCACCACAGATACAAAATGATTATCTATATTTAATACTGTGAGAACATATTTTACAAAAAATAATATTCCTTTGAATAATATTGTTGCATGTGCTACTGATGGAGCACCATCAATGGTAGGTCACTATCATGGATTTGTTGCTTATTTGAAGAAAAAGTGCCAAATGTTTTATGTATTCATTGTGTGGTGCACAGACAACATCTTGTAGGAAAACATCTAAGTACAAGTCTCCATTCATCATTAACTATAATAATTCGAGCCTAAACAAGATCAAATCCAATGTAAAGAATGATAGAATGTTTCGGCAGCTTTGCCAGGACAATAATGAAGATTTTATTAAGTTACTCTTGCACACAGAAGTTCAGTGGCTGTCAAAGGTTACATATTTAGCTAGATTTGTAGCATTATATGATAGTGTCATACAATTTTTTGAAAGTAATAATGAGACCAATCTGTGTCAACAGTTAAAAACAGTATAGAAGGATGCCTTTTACTTGGCAGATATATTCAAGAGATTTAACGATGTCAATTTGCAGCTTCAAGGAGCTAATAAAACTCTTACAGGTTGCCAAAGTATTGTGCTATTATTTATTGACAAACTTGAACTACGTGGTCATAATTTTTGAAGAGAGAATTTCATCAGTTTCCTCAATTATCATCTATAAAAGATGATGTAACTCCAGAGGATATTGAAAGATTCAGTAGCCACCTCAACGAATTTAAACTGGATATGGGAAAACGATTTGAAGATATTTTGAAATTGAAGGTATATGACTAGATGAAAAATCTTTTTACTGCAAATATTGAAGAGGCTGATACAACTTGCCAAGAAGAACTGTTAGAAATTAGATATGATGAAGAAAGTAAACATAAATTTGACAGTGGTGGATATGAAAACCTATGGCAAAATAAAAAAAAATGCCGGTCTTATATCCAAATATGTGGAAAATGGTATTCAGTTTATTGATACCTTTCCCTACCTCATATCTTGTGGAATCAGGATTTAGTGCTGTTAATCATATTATGACGAAAGAAACCGCCTGAATATTTCCGAAAGGGAAGACCTTCGTTTGCTCCTCACAAAAATTCGACCAGATATTCAATATTTAGTTTCCCAGCATCAACCTCAGGGATTCCACTAATAATCCAATTAACTAATGTAATTTCTATGTATGCAAAGTATAAATAAAAAGATAGATTTAACTATAGTAAGTTGTTTTGTAAAGATTTATTCTGCCAAACTTAGCAAAAATACAACATAAAGTACTTGGTAAGTAATTATTATTATATGCTTTAACTTGCTGTAACTCTGCTTTATAAATTTTATAAAGTAAAGTTACTTCCCTACTTTATAAATCACCATTACTGTGGAACCGGTGGGCGGTTAGAAAATTTTACTACTAAAAGAGATACAAAAGTGGGCAGTAGGTATCAAAAGGTTGACTATCCCTGCTCTACACCCTTACAGAACAAGACGTATCCAGAATATTTCAGGGCAATATATGGGGCTAGAGAGAATAATCTTAGTCTAGTAAAATCCATTCGTGCCGCTCTAATTTAGGGCTTAATGCATCTAGTCTCAACATCACAAGCCCTTTCCAAGGTGATAGCTCCTCTGGATACGTATTACTGAGACGACTAAACATCTCAATTTGCCCAAGACAGTCCTGGTTTTTGCCTGATGCCCAGAGTAACTATTAATAACATTCTTTTCATTGTCAAAATAATACTTCTTTGGTCAATAAATTATATAATCACCTTACCTGTCCACCAATCCTTCTTGATTTTTCCTGCACAACTAGGTAAACCCATCTCCCTCCCTGGATTTCTTACTCCCTACCCTTAAGAACCCTAATTCTGTTGCAAGGAAACTTCCCTATCTCCTCTATCTTTAGACAGAAAGAACTTTATCTCTTCCTCTTAAATCACTACATCCACATTCCAGGCCAGAAAAATAAGTATATTATCCCGGTTTCCCAAAGTGACCTATGCATCATTATTGTCCCATTTTATCCACTTTTAAGGATATATTATAGCTAAAGTTATAGTTGTCACCTACTGATCTTTGAGACATTTATCTCCATTTACTGAGAACTTTGTCATACAACTCCCGTCTTCATCTCCACGCATGATATGTTATTCTCAGGGTTTCTTAACCATGAAACAATTCTTACCCAAGAACAATTGTTCTTAACCAAAAACAATCTCAATATACTGGCATTTAGAGCTCTTGGACTTCCTCTTCTTTAGTGACCCCTACTTTGCAGAAGGCCAGCCTGGTTTAGTAGTTGGGCATAAGCGTTTTGGGATTACAAAGACTCAGGTACCTCTTAACTGTGCCTTGGGGAAAGTTGTTTAACCTCAATGAGATCTAGTTTCCTCATTTGTAAGAGAGAGATCCTAATATGTGCCTCAAGGATGGTTGTAAAAAATAAATATGAAAACCAATGGAAAGCATTTAGTATAGTGATGAGTATGCAGTACTTTTATTAATATTACTGTTGTAATTAGCACTATTAAGCTTGGCTACCCACCACCATCATTGGTCATTCCTTGGCCCTTACATCACCAGCAGTTGCTCCACCTCTAGGACCTTAGATTTAGCACTCACATGTTCAATTCTAGTACTCTTTTTCTTCCACTGCTTGTCCTACAGCTTACTCACTAAGACTCTTCATCCTCTTCAATTCCCACATTTATCAGCCCATCTTGACTCAAGTGGTATATCTATGGTTCAGCCCACCAATTAGCAATCTCAGGACCACCCTCAACTCTTTAACATCACACCTCCCCCTACCCAAGTTCTCTGGCATACCTCCCCTTGCAAACCCCATCCAAGTTCAGTTGAACTATTTGCTTTCTGTACTGTTATAGGGAGCTGCCAGAGAAAACTGCTTAACCATTCTGACTGGCCTCTTTCTACATTTGTGATTGCAAACGTGTTTATCACTACTCAGCAATTAGGTCACTTATCCCTGGTCAAGCCCCAGCCTATTGTCTTTTCTTCTCAATCTCATCAGATAACACTGCTTCACAAAAAGAAGGGTGCCATCCTAAAAATGAATCTATATACCTATACCTACTCCCTATTTCCCTTTCTTTTTTCTTTTACTTTTTGGAGAGAGAGTAAGGAAGAAAGATGAGAAGTATCAACTCATAGCTGTGACACTTTTACTTGTTCATTGTTTGTCATACATGCCTTGCTTGACCAGAGGGCTCCAGCCAAGCCAATGATCCCTTGCTCAAGCCAGTGACCTTGGATTCAAGCCAGAAACCTTGAGTTTCAAGCCATGATTCCGAAATCAGACTGGCAACCCTGCACTCAAGCCAGCAAGCCTACATCAAGCCAGATGAGCCCAAACTTAAGCCTGTGACCTCGGGTTTCAAACCTGGGACCTCAGTGCCCCAGGTCAACGCTCTATCCACTGCACCACCACTGGTCAGGCTCCTTTTCCTTTTTAAATAGCAAGGCTCATTACCATTCTTCTTCAAGGTAACCCTTTCACCTATACTCATGTTCCCAACCCTTCCCTTTCCTCTGAGATCAGGTCTGGTTATCTTCTTCCCCTGTGACTTCAGCTTTCTTCTCCTCTCCAAAGTCCCTCTCTCTCAATCTACTAAAGTGTCCTTGACTCTTCCAGCTTTAAAGAAAAACTTCCCTGATCACAGCTTTCATTCACTCTCCTCCCTTCTTCACCAAAAATGTTTAGAATAAATACAACTGAATGAATGAAGACTTTTTTATTTGGTTTAGACTTCTCCTTTCAGCTCCAAACCTATGTATTTTTAAAATTTTAATTATATCTGACTCAGTTCAAACAAAAAAAAATAAAACTGCTATTTCCACCAAACTGATGTGAACTGACGAATTTCACATCTCCAAATGTACTCATCCACCTGTGTTTTAAAAATTAGTATCAATTACCAGCATCACCATTCACCCAGTTCACAATCAAGACTCCTCTCCTCTACCCCATGCCTAGTCCTGCCTAAAATCTATCTCATTTGTCCCCTGTATCTTCCCAGGGCTCCTACTGCACAGTGATGTTGTGAGGGTTAAGTGAAATAATAAATGGCAGCACATTCTATTGAGATGTGAGATGCATACAATTACTTAATATTTTTATATCATTGGCAAAGTGAACATGAGGTTAAACATAACATGATTCGGTCTTTAAAAAAATTCTGGGTCTTAGTAATCAGTACTTTCTTTTCTAATCACAAACCACAAAGCATCTGTTTGGTCTATACTTTTTCTAGGATGCAGTCAGTGTCAAGATGTTCAATGTACACTTTTCTGGGCTTCACCTCCCCTCATCCCATTTTAAAATGTAAAATATGCAGTTCTTCAGGTTCACAGCAAAAATATTCTGCTTTCTTTACTATTTAAAGATAAGTGGCAGCAGTTGTACAAACATTTCCAAGTATGTGTAGTTCTCTACCTTATCATTCATCTATTTCTTCCACTCACTGAACATGGTTAGAAGCTCCGGTTTCCTCATACATTTGGAGTTTCAGTTTCAAAGAATTACATCTGAATGAAACAATGACTAGCCTTTTGGAAAACTGTTCGATTCCTTTCTGGTTTAATCAAGATGGTCACACTTTAAGCATCACTCTTTCATATCATTAGCAAGGATTTTTCTTTTTTTTTTTTTTTCTTCCCAGCATTGAGACCTGAGAAGCACTCATAATTTCCAAATGTTATCAAGTCTCCCTCAATTACTGTTAACCAAGACCAAGAGAATTAAGGCAAAGAACAAACACTGGAGAGGAGCAATAGCCAAAGAAAGTAGTATCAACAAGAATACAGTGTCCCCCATTGACTCCACAGTTTATAATTAGTTACTAATGTGACAGATTTTTATATACTTTCAGGATATACATATAGGTTGAAAATCCATTTCAAAATATGTGTTAGCTTATTACCTTGAGTTTTAGAGAGAGAGAAACATCAACTTGTTCCACTTATTCATATCAACAATGGTTAACTTTTTTTACTTATTTATTTTTTCTTTTCCAAGTAAGAGGAGAGGAGATAGACTCATGCATGCGCCCCAGAATGGGATCACCCAGCAACACCTGTCTGGGACTGATGCTCTGCCCATCTGGGGCCATGCTCGTAACTGAGCTATTTTTAGCACCTAAGGCAAGGCTCCACAGAGCCATTCTCAGCCTGGGGTTGATGCGCTCAAACCAATAGAGCCATGACTATGGAAGGAGAAGAGAGAGAGAGAGAAAAAAAAAGAGGGATGGGCAGGGGTGGAGAAGCAGATGGTCGCTTTTCCTGTGTGCCCTGACTGGGGATCAAACCCAGGACATCTACATGCCAGGCCAATGCTCTATCACTGAGCCAACGGACCAGAGCGGTTGGCTATTCTTTGTGCCCTGACCAGGGATCAAACCTGCAACAGCAGCAAGTCAGGACGAGGCTCCAAACAACAGAGCAACCTGGCCAGGGCCCTGGATTCTTAATATAAGGGGAAGATTTTAAATTCTAGAAGCCTGATACATTTTGATATGTTTTATGGGTCAAATTCTATTGCTCCAGATACTGCATAATTTAATTTTAAAAAGATTTCCATTTAACATGAGATGGCCCATTTATTTAAAGCCATCTTTAATGAAACAGAAGAATCAGGATAGTCCCTGTATATTACTGACTTATTAGTAAAGTATTAAAAATAAAGTCATTTCCATTGTAATTTCACAAATGGCAAGATTTCTGAGGCTTAAAAAATTATCGAACTTCATTGAGACATCTAAACATGACTCAGAAAAAAATCTGATGAAGTTGTTTAAGTTAAATACAGCATCAAACTAAAAAGGAATTCTGAAATTATGGATTATATGGTTTTTTCTACAACTGAACCTACTAAACAGATGTACTGAGTGCAAGCAAATAAAAACAAAACTACATTTGGTGGTAGATTGCCTCAAAAGAGCCAAAAAGAAAATGAGCATGAAAAATGTTAGTCTACGCATGAAAATATTAAACCCGTTATAGTTACAATAATATCAAAATAAGTTTAAAAAGTGTCTTCAATACAAAGTCAGGGGAGTCTGCTACTAATGATCTCCACTTGGATGTCTAATTTTACTGTCTTCTAACCCATTCCTAACCTTCTCTCCACCAAACTGCCCATTTCATAAACCTCACTTCAGTACATGTCTACTCTCTTCTTCAAATCTCCTGTTGACTATACAACCTGCAATTTATCCAGAAATTAACCACTCCACCAACTGCTCTCTGGTCGAAGATGCAACATCTCTGGCCTGGATTATGATAAAAGTCCCCCAAATGATGTACCTGCTTCTGTTCCTGCTCAACCCCAACCCCAATAAAGTCTATTCTCCAAAAAGCAAGTCTGATTATACCCCTTCTCTATTCAAAGTGATGAGTCTCAATCAGAGTGGAAGCCCAAGTCCTCACAAAGGCTTCAAGGCCTTACACAATCTGATTTCCCATTCCCACTTAATCCCTGACTTCATTTCTCTTAAATTGCTCACTCCACCAAGCCAAACCAGCTTCTCTACTTTCCTCAAACAAGCCCATAAACTCCTACCCCTAAGCTTCTACAAGTGCCTTTCCCCTGCATGCTCTTCCCCTCCAGAGGTACGTGGACCACTCCCTCACTTCCTTCCAGTCTTGTGCTTAAATGTCATGTTTTCCAGGAAGTCTTCCTCACCTACCTCTAGTTAAAATTGCAACACCCTCCACCCCCATTTCCTATCCTCTCTCTTCCTTGATTTTTCTCTTCAGTCCATAACACCATTTGACATACCACATGTTATTCATTATCTTAGATTGCCAATAGAATGCACGCTTCATGAAGGAAGGGGGTTTATCAGTTTAGAAAACTGTGTGTGGCACACAGTAGGCACTCAATAAATATTTACTAAATTTACGTATAACTGTATAGTTTATAAATTGCTATCATGTAAAATAAATTATACAGTAACTTGTTTTCTTCTTATGCCGCATTTTGTCCAAATTCTCCCAAGAAGGATGGCAGCAAGAGCTATCAGAAAATAAGTTGTTGGCTACTTGCAAAGCTCTTTAAAACAGATACCCCATGTTTAATTAACTACGTCTATAAAATAAATGCTAAGAGTCAACATTTTTATTAGCATAAGGTTTCCGGGTGTGGAGTTTAGAGTGGCAGAGCAGAATAACCAAGAATAAGCAGGAAGAAAAACCCAATTTAGTCTGTCCTACCAATCTGTTGTTAACCGAACCCCAGGGAAATTGCGAGGTGAACTCAATATGAAAGGAAACGATAGTCCGAATTCAACACCAACGTATTCAACTCCCTCAAAATTTTCTGTTTAAAACCTCAGTCGCTACCAAGTGCTGTCACTGGGCATGTAGCGTGTGCAGAGCACACAGGGAATGTTTTGTTTTGTTTAACCGTGTCGGACTCATCCCCGCCACCAATAAACCAACGCTGGCTTCCACACTGTGGTGCAGGGGCTTCCCGGTTCATTTCCTATGCAATTTAATCCCACAGGTGGCGAAAGGGAAATTAGTTTAATCTCATCCTAGGCTCCAGCGGTGCCGGAGACAGAAGGCAGGCGTCTCCGGACCCCCTGGAGAGCCTCTCGCCGGGCAGAGGATGTCACAAGCAGAAGCAGACCAGGGTGCACCGCAGAGATGACAGGTGGAAGAGCAGCCGCGCGGCCAGGGCGACAGGAGCGACCAGCCGGGTGGTGGCGCGTAAACTGTCGACTCCCGCGGTCGACCCGCCGGGGTAGAGGTGCCGCGGCACCGGTTAATCAGCACTTGCCCGGAGAGCAGCGTGCTCGACCTCCGATCCTGCACCGGGAATTAAAGTTAGTGCCTGTGGCCGCGCGGCCGCCGCCAACCTCCAGGGGCAGCTCGAGGCTGCCAAAGGCCGCGGGAGGCGTCCTGGAGCCCAAGCAGGAGAAGAAGCCCCCCGGTTCGGGGCGTCGGGCCGCGACCCCCGCCCCGGATAACAGCTACCACTTCAACCACCCTCCCTCCAGGCCGCGGACAGGGTCCGAGACCCAGCCCTCCGCAGGTATTGTTGGCTACCCGCGCCACTTTACCTCGGGTCTGGCCGCCGCGCGCTCGCCCTCACAGGGCGAATCCCGAACCCTCGCTGCGGACCACGAGATCCCACCCCCGCCCACTCAGGTAACCCAGGAAACCAGGAAACCGCCCCCTCCCCCGCATCCGGGCCCAGATCTGCCGCCTGCGCGTGCGCGCTGGTTCTGCCCGCGCCCCGCCCATCGCTGGTTGGGTAATTCTGCCGTCGCAGGAGTGACGCATGGAGGCGTCGGGCCAATGGAAACTGGAGGAGGGCGGGCCGAGTCCGGGGCGGCCGGGCGGCCGGGCGGCCGGGGTGGGGCCAGAGTTAGATGGCTCCGCGCCCTTCCTCTCAGCGGGCTCAGTGAGGCGCGGTTTGCGTCAGAGCCGGGGAAAGCGGTCTACGGGTTGTTCTGAGTGGGCCCCGAGCACCCTGTGTGAGTCCAGAGTAAGGGGTTCAAGGAAATTTAGGAGGGGTCGGGAGAGGAAGGGTCATTTGTAAAAGGTTGCTGTGGGCTTTGTCAGGAAGCGAGAAGAGGTTTAGGAAGCCACTGTGGAATTAGTTCAGCGCAAAGGTGCATTTTTGAACTTACCCTTCCTCCAACACATTGGGGTGCAGCGCGCGCTGTCGACGTTATCGCGGCGCCTCCAGAGGGTGGGAGCCTTGGGTTAAATACAGCGGGGTTTTTTGCTGCATTATTTACATTAACCGCGGGACCCGGCTCTTGGCGAACAGGCTGCGGCCACAGACACCCCTCCTCACCTCCAGCTACCGGACACGCTTGCGGGGTGTCCGAGGTGCTAGAACAGGGTCTGAACCCTGAGTCCTGAGGGTCAGGGGTCCAAGTGCTACCTAGCAATACAAACTGTAAGCAAGCACATGGTCAACTGACAGGAATTACTTTAGAATCAACAGCTCCAGTAATTTTTGCACAGGAATAAAGAAATAGAATAATTTGGGATGTTATATCCTAAAGTTGTATACTAAATGCAACTTATAATACCTTCAACTCCCATTTGACTCAGTGACAAGATAAATAATTGCCCCGTGATGTGGTTTGTCGTGACTCTCCGGGATAATTCCTTGCTTTGACACATCTCCCACTGAACTCTGAAGTTCCACCCTTAGCAGTTTATACCTTTGGGCAGAGGTTGCCCTCTTCTTCTGGCGAAATACTCCAGGGATGGGCAATATCCTGAAGAGGAGCAGAATATGCCCCAAAATGTGCCACTTTGGCATGTGTTATTTTGTGTTGAAGGCAGTCAAGACCCAGCAGATTAGGGAGAATTTTGACCTCCCCTTTAAATGCCTAGAAGAATTTAGGTAGGGAGCCTGCACCAGGAAGAGAGCCATTATCACGTTGTTGTTGTTTTTTTTAATCTGAAAGACTCACTTGCACGTCCAGGCAAACATCCAATACCAAATATCTTCTCTTCCTGTCAGTTGCCCTTCACCCCTTTTGAAGCCCCAGGCTCTATTCCATTTCTTAGCTGCCCTTGGTGCTCAAATTTTCATAAGATTACAATACATATGAAATTATATTTGTTTTCCACTGTTAATCTGTTTTACATCAACTTAATTAGTAGAACAGCCAAAGGGAAGAAAGGAAATATTTTCTATCCCTACAATACGAAATCCCTAACAAGTTAGTGAAAAGAATGTCTCCAGGAAATTGGTTGTTGTTTAACAAATATAAATGACTTTTGAACAAGTAGGGGTTAGGGGACCCAACCCTTAGTTAAAACCCCATATATAACTTAACTTCCCCAAAACTTAACTATAGTCGTCCCATGGTGTCAGGGAATTGGTTCTAGGACCAACCCTCAGAAATATCAAAATTCACAGGTACTCATGTCCCTAATATAAAATAGTGTAGAACAATGCACACAGTTGGCTGTCTGCATTTGCAGATTTCTAACTTTTCCATCTGCTATTGTTTGAATCTGCAGATGCAAAACCTGGGGATACGAGGGCCAACTGTACAGGGTCAATTGTATATCATGAGTACTTACTATGTGCTAGTTACTGTGCAAGGCACTGGAGATTTCGGTGAATATCTGTGAACTCAAAGAGGAAGTGAAGTCACATTTGACCTATTTGTTTTACCTAGAACTAAACTTAGTCTTATTACACATCAATTTTTCACCCATTGTTCTCTAAATGACTCATTTTATTTTAATGGACAAAATAAGTCATAAAAATGTTAAGTTTCTGTTTCTCTTGAATGAAAGATAAAAAAAAGATGATCATGATTTTGTTAAAGCCAAAGAGAATGAACAGACTTTATATGATAGCGGTACACAATTGGCCTTCAAAATATGTAATTGAAAAGATACAAATTAATGTCATTTGTGACTATTCTTTTTTCAGACTGAGTTATAAAATATTTTAACCAAGCTACCACAGTATTAAAGAATATCTTACAACATAGACATTAAGTATACATATTAGATAAAACTTAGTTTAAAAAATTTCAAATTAACATAAAATTGTATAATCATGTACATGCAATACAAGAAAGAATAAAGAAAAAATTAATTGGTATAGCCCAACCAGGGGTGGCACAGTGGATAGAGCATTGACCTGGGATGCTGAGGACCCAGGTTGGAAACCCTGAGGTCACTTGCTTGAGCACAGGCTCACCAGCTTGAGCATGGGTAGAAAGCTTGAGTGTGGGATCATAGATATAATCTCACAGTCACTGGTTTGAAGTCCAAGGATATTGGCTTGAGCAAGGGGTCATTGGCTTGGCTGGAACCCCCACACACACCCCACCCCAGTCAAGGCGCATATGAAAAGCAATCAGTAAACAACTAAAGTGCTGCAACTACAAGTTGATGCTTCTCATCTCTCTTCCTTCCTGTCTGTCTCTCCCTCTGTCTCCCTCTCCCTCACTAAAAATAAATAAATAAAAATGAAAAAGTAATAGGTATATAGAAGGAAGCCCTACTTACATACATATCACACACTAGAAGACTTTGTTAGTAGGAAATTCTCCAGATAACTTGACTTTAAAATTAGATTCTAAATGAGATCCTATAACCCAGTGGTTCTTAATCGGGGTTCTATCGAACCCTAGGGGTTCGATGAGTCGGTCTCAGGGGTTCGGAGAAGCCTCTGCCATGGAGGCCAGAATAAAGTAATACCGTAATTTGTTGTGAGTTCATGCACTTTGTTGGTTTTGTTCTTTGAGCAAGGTGATGTTTATGCATGGCTCATTTTGTGCACCAGTAAAAAAACATATACCTATGTCTTGAATTTGGAAAAAAAATCATATTTTATTTATCACTAAAGAAGGGTTCGGTGAATGCGCATATGAAACTGGTGGGTTCGGTACCTCAAAAAAGGTTAAGAACCACTGCTATAACCATAGTAGGAAATTCTCCAGATAACTTGACTTTAAAATTAGATTCTAAATGAGATTCTATAAAGAGGGTTTTAAAAGTTATAGTTAATAATGTATATGGACATAATTTCACATTGATTATTCATCAAAATATGTTAAAATAATAATTTCATGACCGTGTATTTGTATATCAGATCGTGCCATACTCTGCTCAAAAACCTATAATGCCTCTCATTTCACTCAAGTGAAAACCAAAGTCCTTACAGGGGGCTACACTATTTGGCTGCCATAAGCTCATCCTTTCATCCTTTCCCATTCCCATCGATACACTGGCCTCTTTACTGTTTAGCAAATATTTCAGACAGATTCCTGCCTTAATACTAGCCTGTTCACCCTGCCTGAAATGCCTTCTCCAGATAGCCATGTGGATAACTATGTCTTTGCTCAGATTACACCTTCTCAATGAGGTCTATCTCAACACTGCTCTTAAACCTACACAAGGGAGGACTGTGCACTGGACCCTGCACTTGAGTGTCCTTCATATTACAAATGCTTTCTATTATGGATGAAATTGCCCATTCCCATTCATGTGTTGAAGCCCTAACCACCAATGTGACTCTATTGGAGACAGAGCCTTTAAGGAGGCAATTAAGGTTAAATGAGGTGATATGGGTGAGGCCCTCATCCAGGAGGACTGGTGTCCTTATAAGAAGGAGAAGAGACACCAGGCCTTTCTATACCTGCGCAGAGGAAAGCTCATGTGAGGACACAGTGAGAAGGTGGCTGTCTACAAGTCAGGAACAGCAGTCTCACCAGAAACTAACCCTGCTGGCACCTTGATCTTAGACCTTCAGATCTATAAAAAAGTACAGTGTGTCTGTAAAGTCATAGTGCAGTTTTGACCGGTCACAGGAAAGCAACAAAAGACGATAGAAATGTGAAATCTGCACCAAATGAAAGGAAAACTCTCCCAGTTTCATATCTATTCAGTGCAGTTCAATGTGGGCTCCATTTGTTGCCCTACACACATCCAAACGGTAGTGAAGTTCTTGCCACACACGGGTAAGGACGTCTGATGTAACAGAGTGGGTAACGTCTGTGATTCTCTGTTTTAAGTGATTAATGTCGTTGATACGTTCAATGTACACATGTTGCTTCACATAACCCCAAAAGTAAAAGTCTAAGAGTGTTAGATCTGGGGATCGTGGTGGCCATGGCTTGACAGAATCCCTGCCTATCCACCGCCGGGCGAATGTTCTATCTAGAAACTCACAAACAATGATGACGTAGTGAGGAGGAGTGTCATGCTGTTGAAAGATGACACCTTCTGGAAATTGTGGCACTGCATACAATTCCAACATGTCAAGATAGGTGTTTGCCGTCACAGACTGCTCTGCGAAAAAAAGATGCACCTATCACCTTATCATGCATCAGGCCACACCACACGTTCACTTTAGGAGTGTTACATTCGTACTCAACATAGGCATGAGGATGTTCAGCAGCCCATATTCGGACGTTATGGCTATGAACATGTCCACAGATATGGAAGGTTGCCTCATCGCTAAACACAATCTTCTGCAAAAATCTTGCATCATTGTCGATCTCATGAAGCATATCTTTAGTAAATGCGCATCGTGTCGGTCTATCCGCTGGTTTGATAGCGTGCAACAGCCACAATTTGTACCCCGTAAAACAGAGACGTTTCTTTAACACCTTATGAACAGTCTTGCTTAGGTGTAATTGTCGAGCACATGCATGCACAGATTTTTTAGGGCTCCTTAGGTAGCTATCCTGTATAGCCTCTACAGACTTGTCACTGACTGATGGCCTACCAGAACGGGGTTTCTCCACCAAATTACTGGTTTCCGTCAACTGCTTATCCCACCAAGTAACGCTATTCCTATGTGGTGGTGCTTCGTTATAAACGCGCTGATATTCACGTTGCACTTTGGTCACGGATTTGAATTTAGTGAGCCACAGACACTGAACTTTCCTCTGTACTGTCCACACCTCGAATGGCATGGCCGTGGGCTGCTCCACTGTATACATGGTGTTACGTCATCATCTGCGCATGCACACATGCTGCCACATCATCCTACAGAAACCAGAAGGGTTTTCCTTTCATTTGGTGCAGATTTCAAATTTCTATCATTTTTTGTTGCTTTCCTGTGACGGGTCAAAAGTGCATTATGACTTTACGGACACACTGTATATTTCCAATGTTTAAGCCACCCAGTCTACAGTATTTTCTTAGAGCAGCCTCATCTGACTAATACACTGCAAAAAAGTAATTTTATTAAAGAACACACAGGTTTTCTGTCACTTGGGATCTGGTGCTGAGAGTTGGCATAGTGTGATCCTAAACATGATATCTTCCGTTGTATCTATCAGCTTATAACATACTACTTAATTTACCTATTTATTATGTTTATTTTTATTGTCTGCCACATTTAGACTATAAGCTCCATGAAGGCAGCCCCCTTTGTTCTGGTTATGTTGTACCCCAAGTGCCAGAACAGTATCTGGCACACAGCAAATACTCAGTCAATATTTGTTAAATGAATGGTTTAATTAAGAAAATTTTGTTTTCACAGGTGGTAAGATGCCGATGGAGTAGGTGGATGTTCCAACTTCCACCTCTCAGAACTAAAGTAGATTACAATTTAATTTTAAGAACAGTCATCTGGAAAAACCAACTTTGGGCTAAACAAAGAGGAATCTATAACCAAAGATCACCAAATAAGCCACACTGAGACTGATAGGAAAAGCAGAATGCAGAGAGGGCTGCCCAGCTTCTGGAGTGAGTGGTGGCCCTGAGGGACTTGCGTGGTGGTGGGATTTTACCGGAGAGGAGAGGGTCCTGGGCCCCAGGAACGAAGCCCAAGGCTGCAGCCCTGGAGCCTAGAAGAGGTGTATGGACAGTATTTAGTTGTGAAATAGGTCAGGATACTGTTTGCAAGATAGAGACAGATTTCTCAGACCCAGGATTTGTCTTAAAGAAACTGTGCAAAGAAACCTTTTCCACAACCACTCACCTGGTGCTCCGGGGTATGGGGAGAGCTGAGAGGAAAGGAGTAGCAGAAAGAGAGTGCAACCTAGGAAGCACAGGGAGAAACACTTTGAGGGATCCTAACCCCTGGGCTGGAGTCACCCAAATCTAAAGTGAATATTTTTCCTGGAACCAGCAATACCAGCAAAGGGAAGCAGGTTACCAGCCAAATGGAAGCTCTCCTGCTAGAGTCAGAGCAGAGTCACTTAGAAGCAGGGAGCCTGTTAGGGATACAGTATTGGGTACTGTACTGAGGTCTGAGCTACAACGCCACCCCCACACTACTGAGTACTCGCCAAAGGGTGGGCAACAGCAGGAAGCAGAAGCCAGGAGCCAGCAGCGGGTGTGGCCCAAGCATGTGAACACAGTTCTGCCTGCGGGGGTGGGGTGGAAGCTGGGGAGCCTTCCCGGGCTTGCAGCCAGGGCCATGCCAAAGCAGTCCAGCCTGTGGGGGCGAGGCAGCAGTCAGGGACCGGCCAAGGCTTGCAGCCCAGATGCATGAAAGCAGTCTCACCTGTGGGGGTGGGTTGGAGGCCGGGGGTCGACCAGGGCTTGCAGACCTGGCATGCATGTACAGTCCCACCTGTGGAGGAAAGGTGCAAGCAACAGGAACCGCAGCTGTGGACCAGTGCCGGCAATGCCCGTGCCTGAACACCCGAGATAGCAGTAGCAGTGGTGGCGGGACTATGGACGGACCACACCTTGGGAACACAAAGGCCACACCCATAGGACTCCTGTGACCACACCTCCTGAGGGCTGGAAAGAAAGAAAAATATAATATAATAAAATAAAAAAGAAGGTTGGATAGAACGACACCTCAGGCTAAGGGGCAAGCCACATCCAATATCTTAACTAACTCCTGATTTATAATACTGAGCCCAACAAGTAGCTATCAATAAGAAGTGGCAGAAAGCAGATCTCAGGGGAAACTGAACATTTAAACAAACATCCTCCAGGCCTAAAGTAGATAAAAGACAGCCTAAGTTGATATTAATAATGGCACCTGGGCTCAGCAGAGGCAGCCATAGGATCTGGATCACCTGTTACTCCAAAAAGATAGATAAGGGCCAGTCATAGGCAGCAACCCCCACTGGTTGGCACTAGGCTCTGGCCAAGAAGGTCAGGGTGAGCACATCCAGAGGCCAGATATGGAGAGCATCAGTTCAGGACCTAACAACCCTTATTAGAGTGACATCTTAAAGAAGGGCTCCTCAAACCTGACCCAGTTAAGATATAGAAAATGGAAAAGTGGCTCTACTAGTTAAGGAGACCACAACTCAAACAAGCCTGCAAACCACAAACAGAAACAATGGGAAGACAGAGGAATGTAAGCCATATGAATCAACAAGAAAAATCTCCAGAAAAAGATCTGGATGAAATGAAAGTAATCAAATTACCAGATGCAGAGTTTAAAATAATGATTGTTAGGATGCTTAAGGATCTCAAAGCTACAATGAATGGACTTAATGAGCACCTAAAGAAATTTTAAGCATCAAAGAGGACACTGAAATTATAAAAAAGAACCAGACAGAAATGACAAACACAATATCAGAAATGAAAACTACACTAGAAGGAATGAAAAGCAGCCTGGGTGAAGCAGAGGATCGAATCAGCGACATAGAGGACAAGATAAGCAAAAGCACAGATGCAGAACAGCATAAAGAAAAGAGGACCAAAAAGTCTGAGGAAACTCTAAAAGAGCTCTGTGACAACATGAAGAGAAACAATATCCGCATAATAGGGGTTCCTGAAGGAGAAGAGAAAGAACAAGGGACAGAGAACCTGATTGAAGAAATCATAGCTGAAAATTTCCTTAAATTGTTGCAGAAAAGAGTCATACGGGTTCAAAAAGCTGAGAGAACCTCATTAAAAAGGAACCCAAAGAGAACTACACCAAGACACATCATAATCAAAATACCAAAGCTAAGAGATAAAGAAAAAATACTAAAAGCTGCAAGAGAAAAACAGTCATCACCTACAAAGGAGCTACCATAAGGATGACATCTGACTTTTCAACAGAAACACTTGAGGCCAGAAGGGAATGGCAAGTAGTGAAGAACAAGAACCTACAACCAAGACTTCTTTATCCAGCAAGGAAATCGTTTAAAATTGAAGAAGAAATAAAAAGCTTCCCAGACACACACACAAAAAAACCTCAGGAAATTCACTACAACCAATGCTGCAAGAAATGTTAAGGGACCTGCTGTAGACAGAAAAAAGCAGGAAAAAAAAATCTAGTAAAAGAGGAATGTAGATTTACAGAAAAATAATGGCAATAAACAACTACATATCAATAATAACCTTAAATGTAAATGGATTAAATGATCCAATCACAGACATTGGGTAGCTGAATGGATAAGAAAACATGACCTGTACATATGCTTTTCTAGAGGAGACACACCTGAGAAGATACACATAGACTGAAAGTAAAAAGACAGAAAATTATTTCATGGAAATAGAAATGAAAAAAAAAGCTGGGGTAGCAATACTTATATCTGACAAAATAGACTTTAAAACAAAGACTATAGTAAGGGATAAAGAAGGTCACTACATAATGATAAAAGGAGAAATCCAACAGGAAGAGATAACCATTCTAAATAACTATGTACCTAATATAGGAACACCTAAATATATAAAGCAGGTTTTGATGGACATAAAAGGTGAGATCAAAAGCAATACTATAATAGTAGTGGATTTCAACACCACATTAACAGCACTGGATAGATTCTCAAGAAAGAAAATTAACAAAGAAACAGCATACTTAAAGGACACACTAGATCAACTGGATTTAATATATATCTTCAGAACCATTCACCGTAAAGCAGCATATTATACATTATTTTCAAGTACTCAAGGTATATTCTTTAGGACAATGGTCGGCAAATTCATTAGTCAACAGAGCCAATTATCAACAGTGAAACAATTGAAATTTCTTTTGAGAGCCAAATTTTTTGAACTTAAACTATATAGGTAGGTACATTCCTTATTGAGGTAGCGCCACATATGGTATTTTGTGGAAAAGGCACACTCAAGAGGCCAAAGGGACACATAAGGCTTGCAAGCCGCAGTTTGCCAACCACAGCTCTAGGATAGATCACATGTTAGGTCATAAACTGAGCCTCAACAAATTTAAGAAGATTGAAATCATATCAAGCATCTTCTCTGACCATAATGGCATGAAACTAGAAATCAACTACAATAGAAAAACTGAAAAACACTCAAACACTTGGAAACTAAACAGCATGTTATTAAATAACAAATGCGTCAACAATGATATCAAGGATAAAATAAAAAATTTTCTTGAAACAAATGAAAATGAGCATACAACAATTCTAGATTTATGGGACACAGCAAAAGCAGTCCTGAGAGGGAAGTTCATAGCATCACAGGCATACCTTAAGAAACTAGAAAAAGCTAATATAAACAACTTACCTCTGCAACTAAAAGAACCAGAAAAAGAACAGCAAGTAAAGCCCAGAGGAAGTAGAAGGAAGGAAATAATAAAGATCAGAGTGGAAATAAATGACATAAAGGCTAAAAAAAACAATACAGAAGATCAATGAAACCAAGAGCTGATTCTTTGAAAAGGTAAACAAGATAGATAAACCTTTAAACCAGTGGTTCTTAACCTGGGTTCTATCGAACCCTAGGGGTTCGATGAGTCAGTCTCAGGGGTTCGGAGAAGCCTCTGCCATGGAGGCCAGAATAAAGTAATACCGTAATTTGTTGTGAGTTCATGCACTTTGTTGGTTTTGTTCATTGAGCAAGGTGATGTTCATGCATGGCTCATTTTGTGCACCAGTAAAAAAACATATACCTATGTCTTGAATTTGGGGGAAAAAATCATATTTATCACTTAAGAAGGGTTCGGTGAATGTGCATATGAAACTGGTGGGTTCGGTACCTCAAAAAAGGTTAAGAACCACCGCTTTAAACAGACTCACCAAGAAAAAAAGAGAGAGGACTCAAATAAATAAAATTAAAAATAGGAGTGGAAAAGTGCCTGACCAGGCAGTGGTGCAGTGGATAGAGTATTGGACTGGGATGCGGAAGACCCACGTTCAAGACCCTGAGCTCGCTAGCTTGAGCACTGGCCCTTCTGGCTTGAGCTAAAGCTTTCCAGCTTGAATCCATGGTTGCTGGCTCCAGCAAGGGGTTGCTCAATCTGCTGAAGGTCAACTGTCAAGGCACATGTAAGAAAGCAATCAATGAACAACTAAGGTGTCGTAACGGCAATGAAAAACTAATGATTGATGCTTCTCACCTCTCTCCATTCCTCTCTGTCTGTCTCTATCTATTCCTCTCTCTGACTCTTTCTCTGTCCCTGTAAAAAAATAAATAAATAAAAATAAAACAAAACAAAAAAAGAGTGGAGAAGTAACAACTGACACAGCAGAAATACAATTGTAAGAAAATACTATGAAGAACTGTATGCCAAAAATTAGACAACCTAGGTGGAATGGACAAATTCCTTGAAAAATATAATCTCTCAAAAATCAGTCTGGAAGAATCAGAAAACCTAAATAGACCTATTACAACAACAGAGATTGAAATAGTTATCATAAAACTCCCAACAAACAAAAGCCCTGGGCCATATGGCTTCAAAGGTGAATTCTACTGAACATTCAAAGAACTAACTTCTGCCCTTTTCAAGCTATTTCAAAAAATTCAAGAGGAGGGAAGACTTCCAAGCTCCTTTTAAGAGGTGAGCATAATTCTGATTCGAAAACCATGCAAAGACAACACAAACAAGGAAAACTATATAGGTTCATATCCTTGATGAATTTAGATGCTAAAATTCTCAAAAAAATATTAGCAAACAGGATCCAGCAATTAATGAAAAAAATTATACATCATGATCAAGTGGAATTTATTCTGGGGAAGCAACACTGGTACAATATTCACAAATCAATCAATGTGATTCATCACATAAACAAAAGAAGGAGAAAAACCGCATGATAATATCAATAGATGCAGATAAAATCCAGCACCAATTTATAATCAAAACTCTCAGCAAAGAGGGAATACAGGGAATGTACCTCAATATAATAGAGGCCATCTATGACAGACCCACTGCCAACATCATACCCAATGGACAAAAGTTAAAAGCAATCCCCTTAAGATAAGGAACAAGGCAGAGGTGCTCCCTTTAACCACTCTTATTCAACATAGTTCTGGAAGTCCTACCCACAGCAATCAGACAAGAAGAAGAAATAAAAGGCATCCAAGTTGGAAGAGAAGAAATAAAACTATCATTATTTGCTGATGATATGATATTATACATAGAAATCCCTAAAGTCTCAGTCAAAAGACTACTGGACTGATAAATGAATTAAGCAAGGTTGCAGGATATAAAATTAATATTCAGAAATTAGAGGCATTTTTATACACCAATAATGAACTCTGAAAGAGATATTAAGAAAATAATCCCCTTCACTATTGCAACAAAAATAAATAAATAAAGTACCTAGAAGTAAATTTAACTAAGCAGCTTAAAGACTTGTACTTGGAAAATTATAAAACATTGATAAAAGAAATCAAGAATGATACAAACAAGTGGAAGCATATACAAGTTCAAGGCTAGGAAGTATAAAGATAATTAAAATGTCTATATTATCCAAAGCAACTTATAAATTCAATGCAATTCTTATTAAAATACCAATGACATACTTCAAAGATATAGAACAAATATTCCAAAAATTTATATGGAACCAAAAAAGAACACGAATAGCCTCAGCAATCTTGAAAAAGAAGAATAAAGAAGGTGGCATCACACTTCCTGATATCAAGTTATACTACAAGGCCATTGTACTCAAAACAGTTTGGTATTGGCATAAGAACAGGCATATAGATCAATGGAACAGAACAGAGAACCCAGAAATAAACCCACAGCTTTATGGACAACTGATATTTGACAAAGGAGGTAAGAGCAAACAATGGAGTAAAGACAGTCTCTTTAACAAATGGTGTTGGGAAAATTGAAAAAAATTTACAAAAAAAATGCAACTAGACCAAAATGCACAAAAATGTAACTAGACCACCACACCATTCACAAAAATAAACTCAAAATGAATAAAAAACTTAAATGTGAGTGGTGAAATCATAAGCATCCTTGAAGAAAACATAGGCTCTCCAACATCACTTGCAGCAATATATTTGCTGATTTATCTCCATGGGCAAGGGATATAAAGGACAAGATAAACAAATGGGACTATATCAAACTAAAAAGGTTTTGCACAACTAAAGACAATATGAAAATGAAATGACAAACCACATAATGGGAGAACATATTCAACAATACATCTGGTAAGGGGTTAATATCCAAAATTTATAAAGAACTTGTAAAACTCAACACCAGGAAGATAAACGATGAAAAAATGGGAAAAAGAAATGAATAGACACTTCTCCAAAGAGGACATACAGATGGACAATAGGCAGATGAATAAATGTTCAACATCACTAATCATTAGTATAATGCCAATTAAAACCACAATGAAATATCACCTCACACCAGTCATAATGGTGCTAATTAACAAAACAACACATAATAAGTGCTGGTGAGGATGTGGAGAAAAGGGAACCCTCCTGCACTGCTGGTGGGAATGCAGACTGGTGCAGCCACTGTGGAAAACAGTATGGAGATTCCTCAAAAAATTAAAAATCGAACTGCCTTTTGACCCAGCCATCCCACTTTTAGGAATATATCTCAAGAACACCACATCAATGATTCAAAAGAAGAAATGCACCCTCATGTTTATGGCAGCATTGTTTACAATAACCAAGATATGGAAACAGCCCAAGTGCCCATCAATGGACAAGTTAATTAAAAAGTGATGGTACATATACACAATGGAATATTATGGGGCCATGAAAAAGAAGGAAATCTTACCTTTTGTGGCAACATGGATGGACCTGGAAACTATTATGTTAAGCGAAATAAGCCATACAGAGAAAGAAAAATATCATATGACCTCACTCATTTGAGGAATCCAATGAACAATATAAACTGAGGAGCAGAATAGAGGCAGAGGCAGGATCAATGGATCCAGAGGGAAAGCGGACAGAGGGAAACGGAATTACAGGAAGGGATCAGAAAAGGGAAAGAGATTGGTGAAATTATACACACATAACACAGCGTTATAGAGAGCAGAAAAACTAATCCTGGAGGGAAAAGGGGAGGGCATTGTAGGAAGGGAGAAAAGGAGGATGTTGTGGGGAACTTGGGGGAGGGGGAGATGCATTGGGGGACACTAGAATCTATGTAAACACAATAAATTAAAATGAAAAAAGAGAAAATTTTGTTTAAATTCAAATAAATATCTGAATGCTAATTTAATCATGATGTTAGATGAAATGTGACAACTTTAATGCCCACTTCCTTGCAGTTCAGCAGAAAATGATTTGTAAAGACATAATAGAAGGGATGTAGGGCTGTCATTTAAGTAACAGGAAAATGGTCAACATTTGACTATAAACCAAGTAATTGCTATGTTATAAATTATATATGTATAAATTTCATTTTGGGGTGCTTTACTTTTAAATCACCCAAAATATGTATACTTTGCTTTAAAAACTCTTATGTCATAGCTTTAAAAACTTTGTAACCATTAAGAAAAATTTTATGAGATGATCTTTGTAACAGCTAAAAAGTGTTAAAAGAACTTAAATTTCCCCTCTTTGCTGTGGAAACTTATGCAGAGTGTGTTTTCCTGTCCTACTTTAAGTATGTGGGAAAGACTATTTGTCTGCAACAGTGTCATTAATTCTCAAAAGAGGGTTTTTTTTTTTCCTTTGCTTAGAACAGAAAATATGTGCTATAGTAATAAATTCAAATGTTAAAATATAATATAGGAAATGAAAGTCTTCTGTGATGTCATTCCAGAAATAACCACTAGTGCATGACATACATGCCCAAGGATGTTTTAGTGCAGGCATATATATTTTAAATGTTTTTATACATAGGTTCATGGGAGTGAGTGAAGACTGTTCTGGGGAAGCTCTCACTCTAAGGGTCTCTGGTACTCAAGCTCAACTAATGATAAAACTCAGTTGCAGAGGAAAGGGGTAATTGTATGTACAACAGGGTGTTTAGCATCCAATGCTCCCCACCAGCATCCTAGATATATCTAAGTCCTGAGATTTCAAAGATATTTCAAATGTATCTGAAATTTAAAACTGAAAGGGCTGTTTTCACTGAATAATGTCTGTAGGATCCCTAATATTCATGCGACCATATAGTCACACCAGAGAAAAGAGTGGTTCTTCAACTTTAGAGTCGTTAGCCAAGTCCCTTCTCATCACTCTCATTTTCATACTAGTACTACCCGATGTTCATTTCATTTTATTTGATAAAACATCCTTTTTGAATTTTGATTGGGCCTGACCTGTGGTGATGCAGTGGATAAAGCGTTAGCCTAAAACACTGAGGTTGCCAGTTTGAACCCTGGGCTTGCCAGGTCAAGGCACATATGGGAGTTGATGTTTCCTGCTCTTCCTCCCTACTCTCTCTCTCTCTCTTCTCTGTAAAATAAATAAATAAAATTTAGAAATAAATTTTTATTGGTAATTGTATCAAATTTAAGTACAAATTTGGAGACACCTGATTTCTTTTAATATTGAGACTTCCCATCCTGAAGCATGGTTTGCCCTTCTATTAATTTAGAGCTTCTTTGATATTCTTCAATAAAATTTTACAACATTCTTCAAAAAAAAAAAAAAAGAGAGAGTAGTGCCAGCAGTGAGGAAAGAAGGCCACACCCTCCAACAGACGTTTGCCTGAGACTTAGAGGGAAAAGAAAAAAAACCCTTTTCCCTGCCCAGCTCACTAGACATTAGAGCAATTCAGGAAACAGCACAGGAATATGAATTTTGTAAACAGGTGAATTATGGCCAATCTTTTTAATGCAGCCATTTCAGGGGTAAAGTTCTGAGACAATTGCTCATTTAGCATATAGATGCAGCCCCGGGATGCCATCTTACTGAAAATAAAATATATGCTGTAATCAGTTTGAAAGGATAACAATATCTGACATGGCTAAGAGATCCAAAACACACGGTAACACTGGGAAAAATGCAGACATTATGTTGGAAAATCAATGGCTGAAATATAAGCTAGAGATGGGGGTTTTCAGATTCTGGAGCTCAACTGAGAAAATAAGTTTATCAGATGAGACATGTTAAAACTCCTGTGTGACCTCTAATATGAGGGCCTATAATCTGGATTTTTATCCGTGTGTGTGTGTGTGTGTGTGTGTGTGTGTGTGTGTGTGTAATTTTGAATGTCTGTGTGTGATAGAGACAGAGAGAGGGACAGACAGACAGGAAGGGAAAGAGAATGAGAAGCATCAGTTCTTTGTTGCGGCACCTTAGTTGTTCACTGATTACTTTCTCATATGTACCGTGACTAGGGGGCTACAGCAGAGCAAGCGACTACTTGCTCAAGCTAGTGACCTTGGGCTCAAGCCAGCAACCATGGGGTCATGCCTATGATCCCATGCTCAAGCCAGCAACCCCACTCTCAAGCTGGTGAGCTCGCACTCAAGCCTGAGACCTTGGGGTTTCCAACCTGAGTCCTCCGCATCCCAATCTAATGCTCTATCTATTATGCCACTGCCTGGTCAGGGCCACATATATATTATTGGAATCATGATGTCACTTCACAAATATTAGTGTGGTAGTTTAGTCAGCAAAGCCCCAAGGCAACAGCCCACACTCAGCCTTCAGCCAAGAGGTGGTCTCACCAAACTATATTGCCTTCCTGGGCAAGGAGAAAGGAGTTTTGTGGCAAGTGACTGCCCCTATGGGAGGAGTCTGTGGCTGATGTGCAAACTGCCCCTTGATCAGCTTCTCCTAAATTCTACGTGCTTTCGGTGGGAGCTCGGTCGGTCTAGCCCAGCAAGGTCGGAGGGGACGCGCGAAAGCGGTCCGGAAGCTGCGGGCCGGACTTTAATCCCACTTACGGGGACAAAGCAGGAGGCCAGGAACGGGCAGAAATCTGCTCTGCGACTCTGCGCAAACCGGCCCTGACCGCGGGGACCGGGCTAGGACCAGGGACGGGCGGGGGGCTTGCGGCTGAGCTCACACTACCAGCCCCGCCCGGCCAGAGAAACCGAGGTTTGCCATTCTGCGTGCGCGAGCGGGCGTGGGAAGTGGTAGACCCCGAGACAAGTGAAAGCTCGCAGGTGAGCCCACGCTAATATCCCTGCCCAGCCGGAGAAACCGCGATTTGCCATTCCACGTGCACGAGCGGGCTCCGAACATGGGGGCGGGGTAGAGTCCAGGACGAGCGGAAGTCCGCAGCTGAGCGGAAGCCAGCAAACACACCCGCCCCAATAAACCTTGGTTTCCGACCCTGCGCAGAAGGACCCTGGCCTCGAGGGCGGGGCTAAAGCTCTGAACAGGCAAAAGATTACGGCTGAGAGCACGTCAAAAGCCCCGCCTAACCCGTGAAACTGTAGCGAGAAGACTCCGACTGCTGGTTCTGGGAGGAAGTCCGGAAATAGGCTGGTCCGCAGCTGAGTAAAGGTGCTCACCTCTATCCTTGGTCCTGAGGCTTGTGGCTTGAGTGACAGCCCCTCCCACGGAGGAGAGGCAGAAATCACAGCAAAAGCCACAGAGGGCCGGCTCTGGCAAAGCCCATACCCAACCACCCTAGGCAGCGACAGAAGGGGTGCGGGGCCTGAAGTCAGACCACACCTAGAGAACACAAAGGCAACACCTACTGGACTCCAGTGGCAACAACTTGCTTATACACAGACAAAATGGGCAGGCAGAGAAATGCAAACCAAATGAATCAAGAGAAATCCCCAGAAAAGAACCTGAATGAACCAGATATAACCAAATTACCAGATGCAGAATTTAGAATAATGATAATTAGGATGTCCAAAGAAATTAGAGCAACAATGGATAGTCATTATGAACACCTAAATAAAGAGATAACAAGTATAAAAAACAAAACTGACATAATAAAAAAGAATCAGACAGAAATGACAAATACAGTATCAGAACTGAAGACCACAATGGAAGGAATTAAAAGCAGGATTAATCACGCTGAAGATCGAATAAGCGAGTTAGAGGACACAATAAACAAAGGCACAGAAGCAGAGAAGAAAAAGGAAAAGAGACTCAAAAAATGTGAGGAAATTCTAAGGAAGCTCTGTGACAACCTGAAGAGAAACAACATTCCCATCATAGGGGTACCTGAAGAAGAGGAGAGAGGACAGGAAATGGAAACTTTGTTCAATGAAATCATAGCAGAAAACTTTCCTAAATTAAGGCTGGGAAACACTCCACACATTCAAGAAGCACACAGAACTCCATTAAAGAGAAACCCAAAAAGATCTACATCAAGACACATCATAGTTAAAATACCAAAGCTAATGGATAAAGAAAAAATTTTAAAAGCTGCTAGGGAAAAAAAGGCTATCACCTACAAAGGAGCCCCCATAAGAATGACATCCAACTTCTCAACAGAAACACTTGAGGCCAGAAGGGAATGGCAAGAAATAATCAAAGTAATGCAGAACAAAAACCTACAACCAAGACTACTTTATCCAGCAAGGCTAACGTTTAAAATTGAAGGAGAAATAAAGAGCTTCCCAGAAAAAGAAAGCTTGAAGGATTTCATAAAACCAAACCAATTCTGCAAGAGATACTAAGGGGACTGTTGTGAACATTTTAAAGAGAGAAAAGAATATAGCAAAAGAAGAATACAACTTTAAAGAATAAAATGGCAATAAACAACTACATATCAATAATAACCTTAAATGTAAATGGATTAAATGATCCAATCAAAAGACATCGGGTAGCTGCATGGATAAAGAAACAGGACCCATACATATGCTGTCTACAAGAGACACACCTTAAAACAAAAGACGCACATAGACTGAACGTAAAAGGATGAAAAAAAATATTTCAGGCAAATGGAAATGAAAAAAAAAGCCGGGGTAGCAGTACTTATATCTGACAAAATGGACTTTAAAACAAAGGCTGTAGTAAGAGATAAAGAAGGACACTACATAATGATAAAGGGAACAATTCAACAGGAAGATATAACTATTATAAATATCTATGCACCAAATATAGGAGCCCCGACATACATAAAGCAGACTTTGATGGATATAAAGGGCGAGATTAACAGCAATACTATCATAGTAGGGGATTTCAATACCCCTCTAACAACACTGGATAGATCCTCAAGAAAGAAAATTAATAAAGAAACAGCAGACTTAAAGAAGACACTAGATCAACTTGATTTAATAGATATCTTCAGAACTTTTCACCCTAAAGCAGTAGAATATACATTCTTCTCAAGCGCTCATGGTACGTTTTCTAGGATAGACCACATGTTAGGACACAAAAATGGTCTCAATAAATTTAAAAAGATTGAAATCATATCGAGCATTTTCTCTGATCACAATGCCATGAAACTAGAAATTAAACACAAAAGAAAAACTGAAAAATACTCAAACACTTGGAAACTAAATAGCATGATATTAAGTAATAAATGGATTAACAATGAGATCCAAGAAGAAATAAAAAAGTTTCTAGAAACAAATGATAATGAGCATACATCAACTCAAAATTTATGGAAAACAGCAAAAGCAGTTCTGAGAGGGAAGTTTCTTGCACTACAGGCATATCATAAGAAGCTAGAAAAAGCTCAAATAAGCAACCTGACCCTGCATCTAAAAGAACTAGAAAAACAACAGCAAATAAAACCCAAAACAAGTAGAAGGAAGGAAATAATAAAGATCAGAGCAGAAATAAATGACATAGAGGCGAAGGAAACAATACAGAGGATCAATGAAACCAGAAGCTGGTTCTTTGAAAAAGTAAACAAGATTGATGAACCTTTAACTAGACTCACCAAGAAAAAAAGAGAGAGGACTCAAATAAATAAAATTAGAAAGGACAGTGGAGAAATAACAACTGACACAACAGAAATACAAAGCATTATAAGAAAATACTATGAAGAACTATATGCCAAAAAATTAGATAATCTTGGTGAAATGGATAAATTTTTTGAATCATATAACCTTCCAAAAATCAATCTGGAAGAATCAGAACACCTAAACAGACCAATTACCACAAATGAGATCGAAACAGTTATCAAAAAACTCCCAAAAAAGAAAAGTCCTGGGCCTGATGGCTTCACAAGTGAATTTTATCAAAAATTCAAAGAAGAACTAACTCCTATCCTCCTCAAGTTATTTCAAAAAATTCAAGAGGAAGGACGACTTCCAAACTCCTTTCATGAGGCGAGCATAATTCTGATCCCAAAACCGGGCAAAGACAACACAAAGAAAGAAAATTATAGGCCTATATACCTGATGAATTTAGACGCTAAAATTCTCAACAAAATATTAGCCAACCGGATCCATCAATATATGAAAAAAATCATTCACCATGATCAAGAGGGATTTATTCTGGAGAGGCAAGGCTGGTTCAATATTCGCAAATCAATCAATGTGATTCATCACATAAACAAAAGGAAGGACAAAAATCACATGATAATTTCAATAGATGCAGAAAAGGCATTTGATAAAATCCAGCACCTATTCATGCTCAAAACTCTCAGTAAAGTGGGAATAGAGGGATCATTCCTTAACATGATAAAGGCCATCTATGACAAACCCACAGCAAACATCATACTAAATGGACAAAAATTAAAAGCAATCCCCTTAAGATCAGGAACCAGGCAAGGATGCGCCCTTTCACCGCTTTTATTCAACATAGTTTTGAAGTCCTAGCTACAGCAATCAGACAAGAAGAAGAAATAAAAGGCATCCAAATTGGAAAAGAAGAAGTAAAACTGTCACTATTTGCAGATGATATGATATTCTATATAGAAAACCCTAAAGTCTCAGTCAAAAAACTACTGGACCTTATAAATGAATTCAGCAAGGTGGCAGGATATAAAATTAATACTCAGAAATCAGAGGCATTTCTATATACCAACAATAACTGTCAGCAAAAGAAATTAAGGAAACAATCCCCTTCACTATTGCAGCCAAATAAATAAAGTACCTAGGAGTAAATTTAACCAAGGAGGTTAAGGACTTGTACTCGGAATATTATAAAACATTGGTAAAAGAAATCAAGGAAGATACAAACAAGTGGAAGCATATACTGTGCTCATGGCTAGGAAGAATAAACATCATTAAAATGTCTATATTACCCAAAGCAATTTACAAATTCAATGCAATACCAATTAAAATACCAATGACATACTTCAAAGATATAGAACGCATATTCCAAAAATTTATATGGAATCAAAAAAGAACACGAATAGCCTCAGCAATCTTAAAAAGAAAAAATAAAGCAGGAGGTATCACTCTTCCAGATATCAAGGTTTACTATAAGGCCATTATACTCAAGACAGCCTGGTACTGGCATAAGAACAGGCACATAGATCAATGGAACAGAACAGAGGACCCAGAAATAAACCCACAGCTTTATGGACAACTGATATTTGACAAAGGAGGAAAGAACATACAATGGAGTAAAGACAGCCTCTTTAACAAATGGTGTTGGAAAAATTGGACATCTACCTGCAAAACAATGAAACTAGACCATCAACTTACACCATTCACAAAAACAAACTCAAAATGGATAAAAGACTTAAATGTAAGTCGTGAAACCATAAGCATCTTAGAAGAAAACATAGGCAGCAAGCTCTCCGACATCTGTAGCAGCAATATATTTGCCGATTTATCTCCACGGGCAAATGAAATAAAAGGCAAGATAAACAAATGGGACTATATCAAACTAAAAAGTTTTTGCACAGCTAAAGACAATAGGAACAGAATAAAAAGACAAACCACACGATAGGAGAACATATTCGACAGCACGTCTGATAAGGGGTTAATAACTAAAATTTATAAAGAACTTATAAAACTCAACAACAGGAAGACAAACAATCCAATCAAAAAATGGGCAAAAGAAATGAATAGAAATTTCTCCAAAGAGGACATACAGATGGCCAATAGGCATATGAAAAAATGCTCAACATCACTAACTAGTAGAGAAATGCAAATTAAAACCACAATGAGATATCACCTCACACCAGTCAGAATGGCACTCATCAGCAAAACAACACAGAATAAGTGCTGGCGAGGATATGGAGAAAAGGGAACCCTTCTGCACTGCTGGTGGGAATGCAGACTGGTGCAGCCACTATGGAAAACAGTTTGGATATTCCTCAAAAAATTAAAAATCGAACTGCCTTTTGACCCAGCTATCCCACTTATAGGAATATACCCTAAGAACACCATAGCACTGTTCGAAAAGAAGAAATGCGCCCCCATGTTCCTGGCAGCATTGTTCACAATAGCGAAGATCTGGAACCAGCCCAAGTGTCCGTCAGAAGACGAGTGGATTAAAAAGCCATGGTACATATATACTATGGAATACTACTCAGCCATAAGAAATGATGACATCGGATCATTTATAACAAAATGGATGTACCTTGATAACATTATACGAAGTGAAATAAGTAAATCAGAAAAAAAGAAAAACTGAGAACAGCATGATTTCATACATAAGTGGGACATAAAAGTGAGACTATGAGACATGGACAAGAGAGTGGTAGTTATGGGGTGGGGGGAAGGGAGGGAAGGGTGGGATAAGTAGGAGGGGAGGTACACAAGGAAAACCAGATAGAAGGTGACAGAGGACAATTTGACTTTTGGTGACGGGTATGCAACACAATTGAATGTTAAGATAACCTGGAGATGTTTTCATTAAAAAAAATAAAATTAAAAAAAAATTCTATGTGCTTTCTAGAACATTTTCTTCCTTCTATCCTACTCTCCCTCCCCCCACCAACAGACAATCTCCCCCTAAGAATCAGAGGCTAGCAACCTGAAATAAAAATGATGGTTATAGTCCTGCTTCTGCTATTGTTGCTCACACTGTACAAGTTTTATTTCCAGATATTAAAATAATCAAACAAGAACCTGAGGTCACCAAATCAAAGAACTAGAAGGCAGCTATCAGGGGAGAATTTTTCCCACCATGGCCAATTCCTAATAAAGAGAAATGGTATTAGAACATTCATCACTGGAGAGAATGCACTTGCTGGTATGTGGGAGGTTCCTGAAATGGACAAATTCAAGTTAGAAATATAATAGATGCCTTTGAAAATAAGACAGATCTTTAGCCACTGGGGACTGGTTTAGCCAAGAAGGAACAAACATATGGTAGGAAATGGATGAGTGCCAACAATATTTACCCCCAATGCCACCTCTGTTTACTGGGTCCCTAACCAGATGCCTCAGAATTAGTGTGAAAAATACCATTTAAAGGGGAAAACGTTTTACTCCAAATGGATAGTCTCATTTAATATCACACATTATACTCATCTTCCTCCCCCTAATTTGAAATGCCATCTTTATTACAAACTAAATTCCTTTCTATTGTCCAGGCTATTTCAACTCTCTAAAATAAAAAAAAATACAAACTCATAAACTGATAGTCCGGAAAGCCGGTCTTAATTTTCAGAAGTTCTTCAGAAGAAGGGCTGTCTCATTTTTCCTTTGATTTAACTGCTGTTACATCTATAGTCCTGTGCTGCTCTCACATACGTACAGGTGACTGATTACATCATGTGAACTCTGTACCAGTTCCAAACATGTATTCTTTGTACTGCCCACTTCTTAAATTTCAGAGAGTGAAGAGGAAGGGATGGAGGGAGAATATGTCCTGTTCAATATTAATTGACCAGTCTGTGTGGAAAAAAAAAATGTCTTGCCTTATTCTGCCTTGACTTCTGGAGAGTCAACAGCACATGCATTCTGAAAGCATGGGGAAGAATGTGGGCTGTAAGATCTTTGCTGGTTGGTTCTGCTAAGGCAAAGAAGCTGTGCTGACTTATTTCTTGGTAAAATTGGCATAAATTTGCACCAACATCCTATCAGTGACTATAAACACATCTTTGCTTCAAGTAATACACACTATAGGCTAGGAATAAGCAGGTGAAGTGGGTTAGAGTGGTTATTTTGCAGGTTTTCACAAAACTTCACATTGATTCTGCCTGGACGGAATGTACAATACTGTATATAACTTACCCATCTATTTTTACCGAGTATTTTTTTTATAGTCTTGGCTCAGGTCTTTCTCTCTATATACCTGGTCCTATTTATGGCAAACTGCTGTGTTTTAAATTCCCACAAGCAACTTTCCTATCACTCTTCAAAGTTCCCTGGAGTTCCACTTCTTACTCAAAGGTTTTTCTTATCCAGATGGAAATGATCAAATGTTACTGCACAGCATCCTTTAAAGAATTCCATTTTGACTCTTTTGAGAGAGGACCATGCATTCAACTTACTACCACTCAGTTTGAAAAATGCCCAGGGCTGTATGGAGTGCCATTTTATCACTATGATAACTTTGAGGATCTTTTTTTGTTGTTGTTTTTGAGGTTATCAAAATGCTTTCATTTGCATTGCTCTTTTTATCATGAAGGTACAAAACCATCTGTGATGTTACTGATGGTGATATTGTAGCTCAGAGAATTAAGTAACTTACTGTTAGTAATGGGCAGGGCAAGGTGGAACTCAGGCTTCTTGACTCCAAATTCCCAAGCAGGTCTTAACAAAGTAAGCACTTGAAAAACTACTAACTGGATTTCTTGAAAGGATTTTCTTAGAAGCATTTTGCCAAAGTCTAATTTTAGAGTTCAAGTGTTATTAGCACTGTCAAGTTTCAACTGGTTTGCAACTTCTCTATGTTGAAAACATACTTTTGCTGCAGGGAAGAGTCAGATATTCTCTGTAGAGTCTTTGCTGTGCTTTAGTTGTCTAACATTACTGCCAGGGAATGCATATATGGCTACATTACTGTTTGTACACTTACCATACAATCTAGCAATTCCTCTTCTAGGTATAGACCCAAAAGAATTGAAAACAGGGACTCAAACAGGTATATGTAACACTGAATTTCACAGCAGTGTTACTCACAATATTCAAAAGGTAGAAATAACCCAAGTGTTCATAGATAATAGAATGAATAAATAACATGTGTTATGTCCATGTAACAGACAATTACTCGGCCTTAAAAAGGAAATTCTGACGCATGCTCCAACATGGCTGAGCCTTGAGGACATTGTGCTAAATGAAACAAGTCAGTCACAAAGGGACATGCATTACATGATTCCACTTATTAAAACACCTGGAGAAATCAAATTCAGAGAGAAAGTAGAAGAGTGGTTGCAGGGGTGGGGAAGGGTACAATTGTGAGTTAATGTTTTATGGAGACAGGGTTTTAGCTGAGGATGATGAAAATTTCTGGAGATGGATAGTGATGATGCTTGCACAATAACATGAATATACTTAATGTCACAGAACCCTACACTTAAAATGGTTAAAGTGGTAAATTTTATGTGTATTTTATCACATACATTCATTTACACACAAACACACGTGCATGCACACGCACACACACCAAGAGAGAGAGAGAGAGAGAGAAAGAATAGGAGACAGAGCAATTAACTCTGATCTGGAGGGATGGGGATGGGGAGGCCTTCTCAGAAGAGGTGGCTTTGTCTTGAAAGATGAGAAGAGATCTGGTAGGCATCACAGAAGAAATGATATTCTGGGCAGAAGGAATAACCTCAGAAAGTAAGAAGGCAATTAGAAGGTCATATTCATGAAACAGCAAATAGTCCCAGTGACAGGATACTTGCAAGTAACAGGAGATAAAGCCACAATGGCAAAGGGGCAGATCCTGAAGCCTCCTGCATGCTGTGCAAGAAGTTTGAACTTTATTTCACAGGCAATGGAAAGCCACTAATATCCTTTAAGCTTGGGGACATGCCCAAGCTTGCATTTTAGAAAGATAACGTTAGGTAGTCATGTGAAGAATCGATTGGAATTGAAACAGACTAGAGGCAGGGACTCCTATGGGGAAACTCTTGCAATTCCCCAAAGCAAAGAAGACGCGGGGCGACACTGATGGATGTGAAAACCGCTGAAAGGTGGGGAGTGAAGACTCATGGAGTGAAGGGTAGCTCCCAGCCTACTGGCATGACTCTTACGGAGTTATCTTTTCATCTACTTCTGATCTCTCCCAGCCAGGCAGACCCACCCCTGTGCTCTCCAGGTCTCCTGGCGCAGAGTGGTCCCTCAAGACCCCTCCCAACTTTGACCCTTCTTGGACTTGTTCCTTTTTTTTTTCAATTTTAAGGGATTACATTAATAAATCAGGGTACATATGTTCAAAGAAAACATCTCCAGGTTATCTTGTCATTCAATTATGTTGCATAGCCATCACCCATAGTCAAATTGTCCTCTGACACCTTCTATTTGGTTTTCTTTGTGCCCCTCCCCTCCTCCCTCTCCGAACCTCTCCACCCTCCCGTCAAACCATAACCACCACACTCTTGTCCATGTCTCATAGTCTCGCTTTTATGTCCCACCTATGTATAAAATCATGCTGTTCTCAGTTTTATTCTGTTTTACTTATTTCATTCCGTATAATGTTATCAAGGTCCATCCATTTTGTTGTAAATGATCTGATGTCATCATTTCTTATGGCTGAATATTATTCCATAGTATATATGTACCAAAGCTTTTTAATCCACTCGTCCTCTGATGGACACTTGGGCTGTTTCCAGATCTTGACTATTGTGAACAATGCTGCCACGAACATGGGGGCGCATTTCTTCTTTTCGAACAGTGCTATGGTGTTCTTAGGGTGTATTCCTAAAAGTGGGATAGCTGGGTCAAAAGGCAGTTCAATTTTTAATTTTTTGAGGAATCTCCATATTGTTTTCCACAGTGGCTGCACCAGTCTGCATTCCCACCAGCAGTGCAGGAGGGTTCCCTTTTCTCCACATCCTCGCCAGCACTTATTCTGTGTTGTTTTGCTGATGAGTGCCATTCTGACTGGTGTGAGGTGATATCTCATTGTGGTTTTAATTTGCATTTCTCTACTAGTTAGTGATGTTGAGCATTTTTTCATATGCCTATTGGCCATCTGTATGTCCTCTTTGGAGAAATTTCTATTCATTTCTTTTGCCCATTTTTTGATTGAATTGTTTGTCTTCCTGGTGTTGAGTTTTATAAGTTCTTTATAAATTTTGGTTATTAACCCCTTATCAGACGTGTTGTCGAATATGTTCTCCCACTGTGTGGTTTGTCTTTTTATTCTGTTCCTATTGTCTTTAGCTGTGCAAAAACGTTTTAGTTTGATATAGTCCCATTTGTTTATCTTGCCTTTTATTTCATTTGCCCGTGGAGATAAATCAGCAAATATATTGCTGCCACAGATGTCGGAGAGCTTGCTGCCTATGTTTTCTTCTAAGATACTTATGGTTTCACGGCTTACGTTTAAGTCTTTTATCCATTTTGAGTTTGTTTTTGTGAATGGTGTAAGTAGATGGTCTAGTTTCATTATTTTGCAGGTAGATGTCCAATTTTCACAACACCATTTGTTAAAGAGGCTGTCTTTACTACATTGTATGTTCTTTTCTCCTTTGTCAAATATCAGTTGTCCATAAAGCTGTGGGTTTATTTCTGGGTTCTCTGTTCTGTTCCATTGATCTATGTGCCTGTTCTTATGCCAGTACCAGGCTGTCTTGAGTATAATGGCCTTGTAATAAACCTTGATATCCAGAAGAGTGATACCTCCTGCTTTATTTTTTCTTTTTAAGATTGCTGAGGCTATTCGTGTTCTTTCTTGGTTCCATATAAATTTTTGGAATATGTGTTCTATATCTTTGAAGTATGTCATTGGTATTTTTATTAGTATTGCATTGAATTTATAAATTGCTTTGGGTAATGTAGACATTTTAATGATGTTTATTCTTCCTAGCCATGAGCACGGTATATGCTTCCACTTGTTTGTATCCTCCTTCATTTTCTTTATCAATGTTTTATAATATTCCGAGTACAAGTCCTTAACCTCCTTGGTTAAATTTACTCCTAGGTACTTTATTTTTTGGCTGCAATAGTGAAAGGAATTGTTTTCTAAATTTCTTTTGCTGACAGTTCATTGTTGGTATATAGAAATGCCTCTGATTTCTGAGTATTAATTTTATATCCTGCCACCTTGCTGAATTCATTTATCAGGTCCAGTAGTTTTTTTAATGAGACTTTAAAGTTTTCTATATAGAATATATCATCTGCAAATAATGACAGTTTTACTTATTCTTTTCTAATTTGGATGCCTTTTATTTCTTCTTCTTGTCTGATTGCTGTAGCTAGGACTTCCAGAACTATGTTGAGTAAGAGTGCTGAAAGGGGGCACCCCTGCCTGGTTCCTGATCTTAAGAGGATTGCTTTTAATTTTTGCCCATTTAGTATGATGTTTGCTGTGCGTTTATCATAGATGGCCTTTATCATGTTAAGGAATGTTCCCTATATTCCCACTTTACTGAGAGTTTTGAGCATGAATGGGTGCTGGATTTTATCAAATGCCTTTTCTGCATCTATTAAAATTATCATGTGATTTTTGTCCTTCCTTTTGTTTATGTGATGAATCACATTGATTGATTTGCGAATATTGAACCAGCCTTGCTTCTCCAGAATAAATCCCACTTGATCATGGTGTATGATTTTTTTCATATATTACTGGATCCGATTGGCTAATATTTTGTTGAGAATTTTAGCATCTAAATTCATCAGGGATATAGGCCTACAATTTTCTTTCTTTGTGTTCTCTTTGCCTGGTTTTGGGATCAGAATTGTGCTTGCCTCATAAAAGGAGTTTGGAATTCTTTCTTCCTCTTGAATTTTTTGAAATAGCTTGAGGAGGATAGGAGTTAGTTCTTTGAATTATTGGTAGAATTTACTTTTGAAGCCACCGGGCCCATGACTTTTCTTTTTTGGAATTTTTTTGATAACTGTTTCTATCTCATTTGTTGTAATTGGTCTGTTTAGGTGTTCTGATTCTTCCATACTGATTTTTGGAAGATTATATGATTCAAGAAATTTATCCATTTCACCTAGGTTGTCTAATTTTTTGGCATATAGTTCTTCATAGTATTTTCTTACAATGCTTTGTATTTCTGTTGTGTAGTTGTTATTTCTCCACTCTCATTTCTAATTTTATTTATTTGGGTCCTCTCTCTTTCTCTTGGTGAGTCTAGTTAAAGGTTCATCAATCTTGTTTACCTTTTGAAAGAACCAGCTCCAGCTTTCACTGATCCTCTGTATTGTTTCCTTAACTTCTATGTCATTTATTTCTGCTCTGATCTTTATTATTTCCTTCCTTCTACTGGTCCTGGGCTTTATTTGCTGTTGTTTTTCTAGTTCTTTTAGATGCAGGGTCAGGTTGCTTATTTGAGCTTTTTCTAGCTTCTTTTGGTATGCCTGTAGTGCAATGAACTTCCCTCTCAGTACTACTTTTGCTGTGTCCCATAAATTTTGAGTTCATGTATGCTCATTATCATGCATTTCTAGAAACTTTTTTATTTCTTCTTTGATCTCATTGTTAATCCATTCATTATTTAATAACCTGTTATTTAGTTTCCAAGTGTTTGAGTATTTTTCAGTTTTTCTTTTGTGGTTAATTTCTAGTTTCATGGCATTGTGATCAGAGAAAATGCTTTATATGATTTCAATCTTTTTAAATTTATTGAGACCATTTTTGTGTCCTAAGATGTGGTCTATACTAGAAAAGGTACCATGAGCACTTGAGAAGAATGTATATTCTACTGCTTTAGGGTGAAATGTTCTGAAGATATCTATTAAATCGAGTTGATCTAGTGTATCCTTTAAGTCTTCTGTTTCTTTATTAATTTTCTTTCTTGAGGACCCATCCAGTGTTGTTAGAGGGGTATTGAAATCCCCTAATATTATAGTATTGCTGTGAATCTCGCCCCTTATATCCATCAAAGTCTGCATTATGTATGTCGGGGCTCCTATATTTGGTGCGTAGATATTTATAATAGTTATATCTTCCTGTTGAATTGTTCCCTTTATCATTATGTAGTGTCCTTCTTTATCTCTTACTACAGCCTTGGTTTTAAAGTCCATTTTGTCAGATATAAGTATTGCTACCCCAGCTTTTCTTTCATTTCCATTTGCATAAAATATTTTTTTCATCCGTTTACGTTCAGTCTATGTGCATCTTTTGTTTTAAGGTGTGTTTCTTGTAGACAGCATATGTATGGGTCCAGTTTCTTTATCCATGCAGCTACCCGATGTCTTTTGATTGGATCATTTAATCCATTTACATTTAAGGTTATTATTGATATGTAGTTGTTTATTGCCATTTTATTCTTTAAAGCTGTATTCTTCTTTTGCTATATTCTTTCCTCCCTTTGAACTGTTCACAACAGGCCCCTTAGTATCTCTTGCAGAATTGGTTTGGTTTTAATGAATTCCTTGAGGCTTTCTTTGTCTGGGAAGCTTTTTATTTCTTCTTCAATTTTAAACGTTAGCCTTGCTGGATAGGGTAGTCTTGGTTGTAGGTTCTTGTTCTGCATTACTTTGAATATATCTTTCCATTCCCTTCTGACCTCAAGTGTTTCTGTGAAGAAGTCAGATGTCATCCTTATGGGGGCTCTCTTGTTGGTGATAGGCTTTTTTTCTCTAGCAGCTTTTAATATTTTCTCTTTATCCCTTAGCTTTGGTATTTTAACTATGATGTGTCTTGGTGTAGATTACTTTGGGTTTCTCTTTAATGGAGTTCTGTGTGCTTCTTGAATGTGTGGAATGTTTCCTAGCCTTAATTTAGGGAAGTTTTCTGCTATGATTTGATTGAACAAAGTTTCTATTTCTTGTTCTCTCTCCTCTTCTTCAGGAACCCCTATGATGCGAATGTTGTTTCTCTTCATGTTGTCACAGAGCTCCCTTAGAGTTTCCTCACATTTTTTGAGTCTCTTTTCCTTTTTCTACTCTGCTTCTGTTCCTTTGTTTATTGTGTCCTCTAACTCGCTGATTCGATCCTCAGCGTCATCCATCCTGCTTTTAATTTCTTCCATTTTGGTCTTCAGTTCTGTATTTGTCATTTCTGTCTGATTCTTTTTTATTATTTCAATTTCGTTTTGTAAACTTGTCATCTCTCTATTTAGGTGTTCATAGTGACTATCCATTGTTGCTCTAATTTCTTTGAACATTCTAACTATCATTATTCTAAATTCTGCTTCTGGTAATTTGATTATATCTGGTTCATTCAGGTCTTTCTCTGGGGATTTCTCTTACTCATTTGGGTAGCATTTCTCTGCCTGCCCATTTAGTCTATGTATAAGAAAGTTGTGGCCACTGGAGTCCTGTAGGTGTTGACTTTGTGTTCTCTAGGTGTGGTCTATCTGCAGGCCCCCATCCTTTCTGCCGCTACCTAGGGCGGTTGGGTATGGGCGTTGTCAGCGCTGGGGCCCACTGCAGCTGTTGCTTTGATTTCCGCCTCTCCTCCACGGGAGGGGCTATCACTCAAGCCACAAGCCTCAGCACCAGGGGTAGAGGTGAGCACCTTTGCTCAGCTGCAGACCCAGCCTATTCCTGGCCTTCCACCGAGCCCCCGCGGTCAGAGCCTGCTTTCCACAGTTTCTCCGGTTGGACAGGGCTTCTGACGTGCTCTCAGCTGTGAGCCTCCGCCTGTCCAGAGCTTTAGCCCCGCCACCGAAGCCAGGGCCTTCCTGCACAGGATTGCAAACCTGGTTTCTCAGGCAGGGCAGGGCTGCTGTCCTGCGCTCACCTGCGAGCCTCTGCTCGTCCTGGACTCCAGTCCTGCCCCCACGGTCAGGGCCAACTCACGCATGCAGGATGGCAAACTGCAGTTTCTTAGGCGTCGGGGCTGCTGGAGTGCGCTCAGCTGCGAGCCTCCGCCTGTCCCTGGTCCTAGCCTCACCCCCACGGTCAGGGCCAGCTTGCGCAGGGTCCAGGGTCACAGAACAGATCTCTGCCTGTTCCTGGCCTCCTGCTTTTCCCCCTGCAGGTGGGGCTGCAGGCGGGCCCTCAGCTGCCGGACCGCTTTCGCGTGTCCCTTCCACCCCTGATGGGCTAGACTGAGCTCACACCGGCTGGGCCTCCGCCCCCACCTACAGAACTGCATTTCAGTGTCCTGCGCCACCATCTCTCCAGCAAGGCCTCAGCAGCGTGAGTGGGTGCACTGCAGCTCAGACCCTAACACTCCATACTGTAGTCCTGGAAGCTCCCTCTGTCTAAGCATCTCTGCTCTAAGTGCCGCGGGAGAGCTTGTTTGGCTGGTGTCCTATCTCCCTTTGCTGATATCGCTAGTTCCAGGAGAAATATTCGTTTTTGATTAGGTAAGTGACTTAGCCCAGGGGTTAGGGTGGTTGTCCCTCAGAGTGTTTCTCCCTGTGCCTTCCAGTCCACACTCTCTTCCCGCTGCTCTGGTCCTCTCCTCTGTCCCCGTTCCCCGGAGCCCTGGGTGAGTGGTTGTGAGAGAGGTTTTCTGCACTGTCCCTTTAGGAAGAATAATGGGTCTGAGAAAACTCTCTTCTTCACAAACAGTATCCTCACTTGTTTTGCAACTCAATACTGTCCAAACGCCTCTTCTAGGCTCTGGGACTGCAGGCTGGGGCTTTGTTCCTGGGACCCAGGTCCCTCCCTCTCTGCCAAACTCTCCTCCCACCACGTGGTCTTTCTGGGCTGCCTTTCGCTCCGTGAGCTGGGCAGCCCTCTTCGCATTTTCGCTTTTCCTACCAGTCTCAATGTGGCTTCTTCAGTGTTCCTTGATTGAAGAGTCCACTTAGTTGAGTTCAAATTTGGTTTATCCAGATGATGGTTCTTAAAATTGAGTTATAATCCACTTTGGTTCTGGGAGTTGGAAGTTGGTATGTCCGCCTACTCCATCGCTGTCTTGCCGTCCCCCTTGAACTTGTTCTTTACCTCCCAATCTTTGAACACTTGGACTTGGCTTCCACACTATCCTCAGCCCCCTCCCAATTTGGCAGGCATTCTGACTGCTCTTAGCTTTCCCTTGAATCTCAGCCATGTTTTTTTCCTTCCCCTACAACTTCTCAGTGATCCCTTCACAATTCCTCAGTCAAATCCTTGTTTCTGTGCTGACTTCCTGCTCCTGCCAGACCAGTTTCTAGTTTCTAAGACAGGAGGATAAGGAGGGACTCCCAAGATGTCCTTAGCTTAGGTCAGGAATAGAATAGAAGCTGGAGCCAACCGTGAGGGGGTGGGTGAGGGAGGGAAGGAGGGAGGGAGAGAGAGAGACAGAAGAAGAAATAGAAGAAGAAGAAGAAGAAGAAGAAGAAGAAGAAGAAGAAGAAGGAGGAGGAGAGGAGGAGGGGGAGGAGGAGGAGGAAGAGGAGGAAGAGGAAGAAGAAAGGAAGGAAAGAAGGAAAGAAGAAAAAAAGGGGAAGGAAAGAAAGAAAGAAAAAGAAAGAAAGAGAAAGAAAGAAAGAAAGAAAGAAAGAAAGAAAGAAAGAAAGAAAGAAAGAAAGAAAGAAAGAGAAAAGGAGAGGGAATGAGAATCTGATTGCATCATTTGGGGCATTCTGGGATTGGTGAAACTTGTCTAATAACATTCCACATGAGCCCATCTGCACCCTCTAATTGAGTGAGTCCTAGGAATCAACCAACAATCTCAGTTTACTGGCATCCACAAATCAGAGCTGGAATCTCTTCAACAAGGGACTTTGGCTCACCCCACTCCAGAGTACCACCTTTATTCTCCTCCTTTCTGCACAGTACTTGGCCTCTCTGAGCAAGCAATCTGTAGGAACCAGCTCCTGAGAGCACCAGGGCTGTTGAAACCCACCTGCTAATCACCTTCCTAGTGGTTTGAAAGCTTTCAGCTGGCACCCAACTTGCACACCAAAGCTGCCCCGCTCTTTGCTAGCACTAGGGAGTCTCAGAAACACTTTAACCTACCAGCACAGTCATTACCTTCTTCTGGAGAGCAAGAAACATTTCCCTTTGGTAGTCACTCTGTAGGATCTTCACTGCATGGCATCTAGTAGCCACCTACTCTGTTAGCTGCAGTGAAACTGGTCTCTTCCATGCCGTTAAGCAAGCTGGGATGCTTTTTTGCAGTTAACTTCTGACTTCTGTTCAACTGACTTAGTTCGGGTAGGATCATTATACAGGCATTAGAGAACATGTACAGCTGAGTCAAACAGTCTGAATTCCACTAGGTGGCCAAGGGAAATCCTGCTGCACTCTCTGATGTCACTGGAGGAATACACAGGAGCAGATAGCGAAGGCAGTAGCTTCACGCACCACGAGAACACAACTTCCCCATGGAAGAATGGATGAGCCACCAAGAGAAGCAAAGCACCACACACTCTGGCATGGCAGCCACTCTGATCAAAGCCAAATTGTCATTGGAAGTAATGACTTCTTTGGAAGCCCTGTGCTGCTTTATCATTCGGTGATGGGGCTAGGCAATCTCTGTGTTGCCAGGAAGGCAAGTTCTTTCCCTCTGGCTCTTTGGAAGGTGGCCATAACTGGGTCAAATGGGGAATTTGGCAAATCAAGTTCAATTCCTTTGCAGTAGTGTAGCTGCAGCAGGATTTCCCATCAGTGCTTTTGTGGTGGCTCCTATGAGTCACAGCACCATGATTCTCCTGCAGAGGGGAGGGCCCATGTTGGTCCCCATGAGGATCCTCAATCCTTTTGGTCTGAGAATTCTGCAGTCCTTAGAGGATACGTAACTGAGCTAAACACCAGGATGTGAGTCTTGAGCCTAGCCACTGCCACTACTCATCTGGCTGCAAACTTCCACCAAACTCTTAGTGCAGTTTTTAGCCCTTCCTTTGGGCTGACTTCTGTCTCTTTCCTTTTCTTATGCTAGTATTTTCTTTTAATTTTTGATTTAACACTGTTGTCATCTTTTTCATTCTATGCCTATTATGCATTTCTGAATTAATATTTTTTTACGCAAGAAAGAGAGACAGAGATAGGAAGGGAAAGAGATGAGAAGCATCAGTTTTTTATTGCGACTCCTTAGTTGTTCATTGATTGCTTTCTCATATGTGCCTTGATAGGGAGACTCCAGCCAAGTCAGTGATCCCTTGCTCAAGCTAGTGACCTTGGGCTCAAGCCAACAATCATGTGGTTAAGTCTGTGATCCCATGCTCAAGCTGGCAACCCTGCACTTAAGCTGGTGAGCCCATGCTCAAACCGGATAAGCCCGTGCTCAAGCTGAACCACGGGATCCAAGCCTGGGTCCTCAGTGTCTCACACGGATGCTCCATCTACTGCGCTACCACTACCACGTGGTCAGGCTGAATTTTTCTTTTTTTTTTTTTTACAGGGACAGACAGAGTCAGAGAGAGGGATAGATAGGGTCAGACAGACAGGAACGGAGAGAGGTGAGAAGCATCAATCATCAGTTTTTTGTTGCCATTGCGACATCTTAGTTGTTCATTGATTGCTTTCTCATATGTGCCTTGACCGCGGGCCTTCAGCAGACTGAACCACCCCTTGCTGGAGCCAGTGACCTTGAGTCCAAGCTGGCAAGCTTTTGCTCAAACCAGATGGGCCCGCGCTCAAGCTGGCGAGCTCGGGGTCTCGAACCTGGGTCTTCCGCATCCCAGTCCGACACTCTATCCACTGCACCACCACCTTGTCAGGCTGAATTAATATTTTAATTAACAAATGCATGTGCATATACACATCTATATGAAAACAATAAATTGCTACTAATCTTTTTATTTTATTGAAGTGAAATTGACATAACATAAAATTAACCCTTTTACAGTGGACACTTCATTGGCATTTAGTACATTCCAAATGTTGTGAAACCACCACCTCCATTTAATTCCAAAACATTTTCAATTGAGCAGTTACACCAGGTCCTGGTCTAGCGCTTTACAAACATGATTGTATTTAATCATCACAACAATTCTTGGTATTTGTATAGTCCCATTTTATATGGTAGTGAAATAATCTGAGACTTCACATTGTCACACTGCTTTTACATGGTGGCACTAGCACTGGTCTATTTAACTTCCAGTTTCATGCTCTTAACAACTGGCTGCTGTCTGTGTGTCTTCACGATACATGTATGTGTATGCAGACTACATGGTAGCTGTGCAATAAATATACTGCTCACAAAAATTAGGGGATATTTCACAATGAATATAAAGTGATAAAAGAAAGAAACATTGAATTTTTTTTATTAAGCAAGAACTTCAGAAAAGCAAAAGACAAGTCAAAGAATGTTGTTCAATTATGCAAATGAGATGCAAAACCAACTTTTGCCTGACCTGTGGTGGCGGCCTGACCTGTGGTGGCGCAGTGAATAAAGTGTCGACCTGGGAACACTGAGGTCGCCAGTTCAAAACCCTGCACCGGTCTGGTCAAGGCACATATGGGAGTTGATGCTTCCAGCTCCTCCCCCCTTTCTCTCTCTCTCTCTCTCTCTCTCTCTCTCTCTCTCTCTCTGTCTCCTCTCTAAAATGAATAAAAAAAAAAAAAAAAAAAAAAAAAACCCCAAAAAAACCCAACTTTTATTTCATTGGTGAAAATGCACTATACAAAAGGCTGAAAGTACGTACTGAAGTATCTACACATTTCCTGATCCCCTAATTTTTGTGAGCAGTATATTTTCTGACTATTATGTATTGTATGTGTTTGCTCAGAATTTTCCAGATTATTACTGTACCTAGAAAATGATGCTAATCCTGTTATATCCTGGACACAAACTAGTTAAAGAGATTTATTTTATGACATCATTGCAGGACCTAGAAAAATGGCTATTAAAGTGGACACTTATAATAGATATTACCACGTTGCTATAGTTCTCAATTTCCATGCCTGGCTGAACCTTAAAACACATGGCATAGTTTTTATAATTAGTTTTGGATCTGAGAGTTGTAAATGTATTCAAGTATGTCATGTGCCGTGTATGTGTTAGGTCACCAGTAAATACCTTTTTAAAGGACAGTGATTGCAACCACTGCCTGCAATGCCTCCCGGTCTGGGCCACATCTACAACTGCCCAGCCACACTCAGGGAAATGATGTAGGCTTGACTGTCTTTACCATCCTCGTGGCAGCTCTGGGTTAACTCAGTGACACACTCAATAGAAATGTCAGGGTCACAGGACTGGGAGAAAGTTCTTTATCTTTCCAACCTGAAAACTTGCTGAAATAAAGTCACTGTCATTGTATACAACCAGGGGAAAAATCCTCTTTACTTTGAAGGGTTTGTTAGCTCTGTTTCACATTGTAACACACAAAAAAGCCTTGAAGTATTTCCAATACCTGGGTAAATGTAACTCTCTCCATGTAAGAGTTACCTGCATTCATCATGATGCTTCCTGCCTCATTTAATTCTACCAGTATCAGACCACCTACCCCAATGTGATGCACTAAGTTAATGTTTTCCTCCTGAAAGCAATATATCTTGACTTGAATACGAACTAAGAGACTTGATAACAACTAGAATGCAAATGATTCATTTGAAAGACAGAATACTTTTTATGGGTTGCTGTGATTTAGTTAAATATTCTTCTGATCACAGAGTGATATAAATTGGCTTGGAAGGTGGATGCAGATTCCAAACTGCCTGATTCACAACCTCAATAGCAGTGATGTTATCTTAGAGGGCCTGGTTTTACCAGATAAACAGACCTGTTAGGTCAACACAGTCCATTCGATTTTCTCTAAGATACTTCTGACTCAGAAAGTCTATGCAATTCTGTTATCATAGTACTTCAGTGCACTAAGTGGGACTCGAGTATATGAAAGAGTTAACTTCCTAAACATGTAGAATTACTTTCATTTACTTAGAATTTATATCCTGCCTAGTTCTAAAAGGGCATGAGGTAGTTTTCAAATTTAAACATAATCCAAGGTAATCTAAGATAGAAAATTCAGTAGGAACTCTGTAAATGGGTAAATATACCTAGTTATCTAAGATGAGTTGATTCATATTGTAGGGTGGTTAGCAATGGGGTGGTCAAGTGGGAAATCAGAGCCCCAGTCTTTGTCTGGGATCGCTCACATGGCCAGATGCGCGGAAACTACACTTCCCATAAACCTTTGGGAAAAAAGCGACTATCCGTCAGTCAGCCAGTGAGATTTCACTACATCATATTAGCTAGATGACCCCGGAAGGGGCCCTTTTAAAATCTGGTGCCATGCAGTCCCCAGAGAGAGAGAGATTCATGGCGTCCATCACCCGTGCCAGTGAGTCCCGACCGAGTAACGCTCTGTACCAAATAAAGCCTCGATAATTAAGACTTAATAACTATGCTGATTTTAGTCTTTCTTGGCGGGGAAAATACCTTACATTTTTCTTGGTGCCAAAACCCGGGAAGAGTTTGAAGTCTGCAATGGACCGCTCTTCTTTTCCCATTTCCTCTGAGGAAGAACAAGGACCCAGGATATTCGACCGACCTTCCACCTCAGCACATGGTGCGGTAAGCTCCCTGCCTCCAAACCCCCTCAGGTTCTTTACGCTGAGGCTCCCTGTCCGAAAACCGTAGCTATGTCAGGGAAGCCTTTTCCAACCAAGTAAATGTGTGTTTTGAAGACATTTAAACATATATTTACTTTCCCTATCTGTTCCGTGGCCAGAGTCTGAGTTTTTGGGACGCCAGTAACTCATCTCTTGACTATTATCCAAGAACTGAGGGGTAACCATGGGGGCAAAGGAATCCAAGCCTGACTCTAAAACATCCCTGGGGTGCCTTATCCAAAACCTTCCAAACATTGATCCCTCCCTAAAAAGGAAGAAACTAATTTTCTTCTGCAGCGTAGCCTGGCCACAATACCCACTGGATAACCGGACCAGGTGGCCTCAGGAAGGAACTTTCGATTTTAACATCCTATTGGTTTACAGAACTATTGCCAAAGAAGTTGGAAAATGGACAGAGATTCCTTATATACAGGGGTTTCTTCAGTTGCATTCTCGTCCTAATCTCTGTGCCGGCTGCTCTATAACGCAGGTTTTTCTGGCCAGAGAAACCTCAGCTAAACTCTCCACTCCAGATCTTTCCTCCTTTGCCGACTCCCCTGAAGAACTTTGTTCCCCTCCTGCACCACTCCCTCGGTCCCATCCCGTCTCTTCACTAAATCCTGTTTCTCTTCCGCTGGCAAATGCTGGCTGATCCTTCTCTCTCCTCCCGTTAGCGCTCACACCCGATCCCACTCCAGGCCACAAGAGGGAGCCGACCTCCTATGCCCTCTCCGCGAGGTGGCCGGGACAGAAGGGGTCGTTAGAGTCTATGTGCCTTTCTCCCTCTCTGATCTGTCTGCAATTGAAAAGCGTTTGGGCTCCTATTCTTCTAATCCTACCAACTATACCAAGGAATTCCAATATCTCACTCAGGCATATGACCTTACTTGGCATGATCTCTATATTATTATATCTTCTACCCTCACCCCCGACGATAGAGACCAGATCCAGACAGCAGTGTGAGCTCATGCAGATAAGGTCCACACCTCCAATGCTCAAATGCCGGTGGGCCCAGAGGTGGTCCTGACACGGACTCCAACTGGGATTACCAGAAGGAACAACCAGGTAGGAGACGACACGATCAGATGGTTGAATGTCTTATAGCTGGCATGCAGAATGCAGCACAAAAGGTAGTTAACAATGACAAGTTAGGGGAAATTACTCAAGGACCTGAAGAAAATCCGGCTCTCTTCTTAAATCGCCTCACTGGCGCTATGGTTCTCCATACTCGTTTAGACCCTAATTCCAGGGCCGGGGCCACTGTATTAGCTACTCACTTTATTTCCCAATTGGCCCCGGACATTCAGAAGAAACTTAAGAAGGCAGAGGAGGGCCCACAAATCCCTATCCGAGACCTGATGAACATGGCATTTAAGGTTTTTAATGGTCGAGAGGAACAGGCCGAGGTTTTTCACCAGGTCCGCATGCAATAGAAGGTAGCACTCCAAACCCAGGCTATTGTGGCAGCCCTTAGGCCAGAGCAACAGGGGCAAAGCACAGGAGGTGCTCAATCTAAGTCTGGGCCGCAAACAGGATCCCCACCGGGAGCTTGCTTTAAGTGTGGCAAGGAGGGTCATTGGTCTCGACAATGCCCCTGCCCAAGGCTACCCACTAAGCCTTGTCCTAAGTGCAAGCAGCCTGGTCACTGGCGGAGTGATTGCCCCCTCTGGACAGCAGGCACATCCTCGGTGTCTCAGTGTGGAGGACAGGCCGCTCAGATGGGAGGCCAAGCTAGCCATGTAAACCCATCATTTGAATTCCTAGGCCTCATGGACAGCTGACAACGGCCTGGACTCGGAGACCCCCCCCCACCCCCACCCCTCGCTCTCTCTGAGCCACAGGTGAAGCTACAGGAAGCAAGTAAGTCCATTTCATTTCTGTGGACACGGGAACTACCTTCTCTGTTTTGCCATCACACTCTGGACCTCTAGTTCCCTCTCAGGTCTCGGTTATGGCGGTTGATGGGACCCCTTCTTCTTCTTTTCGTACACTACCCCTGACATGCAGTTTGGATGGAATTCCTTTTTATTGCACCTATTCTTAGTTATGCCATCGTGCCCTGTACGCTTTCTGGGTCGAGACATTCTACACAGTGTCGGAGCCACTATCCAGCTGACAATGTCTTCCACTTACTCCTGCCATTCCTCACTACCAAGGGCTCCCCCATAATCAATGCTACCCTCATTTTTAACCAGGTCTCTTGCCTCAAGCTTGCTCCCATGCAGGATTGCTGGCAGTTTGGAACCACTGGGCCCTACTTGTCTGCAGCTCACCAAGATATTGGGCCCTGCAGATTCTCCTTCTGCATCCTGTCCCTGCCACTGGAGTGGACTGAACCAGGGAGCAGTGCTGTTCGAAGCGCATCCACGAAGGTTCTCGACTCAAGGCCAAACTAATGTTCCTCCTGACACCCCTCAAAGCCACCACTAGCCAACCCCGCCCCTCCCCACATCACCCCTAATCAGCCGGAAGCAGACAGAACGATTAATGGCACCCCATTTCTATTTAACCAAAAAGGCTGGGATGTAGGGTGGTTAGCAATGGGGTGGTCAAGTGGGAGATCAGAGCCCCAGTCTTTGTTTGGGATCACCCACATGGCCAGGTGCGCGGAAACTACACTTCCCATAAACCTTTGGGAAAAAAGCGACTATCCGTCAGTCAGCCAGTGAGATTTCACTACATCATATTAGCTAGATGACCCCGGAAGGGGCCCTTTTAAAATCTGGTGCCATGCGGTCCCCGGAGAGAGAGAGATTCATGGTGTCCATCACCTGTGCCAGTGAGTCCCTACCGAGTAACGCTCTGTACCAAATAAAGCCTCGATAATTAAAACTTAAAACTACGCTGATTTTAGTCTTTCTCAGCGAGGAAAATATCATACACGTATAGCTAATCTCTGAATTTGGGCCAGATTCCTGGGAAATACAGCAAAAGGGGGAACTAGAATGGATACTATAGGTCAGACCAAAATGGTTTTATCTTATACTTGATAAATTGGCATTAAATGCAAGGAGGAATAAACCATTTGTCCCCTAAAGAGTTACTGTATTCTTGAAAAGTAACAAACACAAGACTCATTACTGTAACTACTTACCCTATTTCTGGGTTGTCTACTATTATTACTAGAGATGACAGAATGGCATACTAAAAATATGTCAGAAGTAAAGGGGAGGGGTAGAGTGGAGAGAAAACTTCGAGTTATTATTGTTCACAAGCCTCAATATATGCTCATGCTCTCGAGAAGGATTAAGCGATCACTTGGCTAAGAAAGACAAGAGGGTCATCATCCTGCTGGGAGGCATGCTGTGTGCTCCTTTACAGAGAGGCATGAAAAACTCAATTCACCTCCTTTCTAAGGAATCCTGTTACAGATTCTTGAAATTGTCATCTCTTCTCCCCACCCTCCAACTCGCTGGAATCCTTTCTTGTTATAAGAAAGGGGGACTGTTGGGGACCAAAAGCCAACAGGGTCTTTGCAGTTTCGATTTTGGGGGGACAGAGGTGTGGAGAACTGGCAGTAAGCTGACAGTCTGCCTGAACCCCCACCTCACCTGTTCTGTGAAGTTGCTAAAGGCTATTTTTTCCACACCTTCATGTTAGCTGTGGTGCTTGATTGTTTATACTCTTCCTACCCCCCATGTCCCTCGGAAAGACTTGAGGCAAGTTTCTTTTTATCCTTTGTTTTGTGAAGTTAAGATGTTATATATGGTGCGGGTTTTCTGCACTTGAGAGAATTCCCATGATGCCTTGGAAACGTGACTGCTTTAATGATCTCTTTAATTTGCTAATGGCCTCACTGTGCCCTATAAATAAAGCTGGTAGGTTGGTGGAGACTCATTTTTTGCAAGCTATCTCTTGCATTGAAAAGAGACCTCCCGAGCCCATCCTTTTCCTCTTTAAACCTATTTTCTTAATTCTGCACTGTCCCCACTCAGGACCTGGAATTACTAGCCTCGCTGGTTCGCAACAGGGGACTCCTTTGCAGTTTCCTCAAAAAGTTAAACACAGAGTTACCATATGACCCAGCAACTCTTCTTCTGGCTATATTCCCAAAAGCACTGAGAACAGGGATTCAGATAGATGTTTGCACACCCATTGTCACAGAAGCTTGTTTGCAACAACCAAAAGGTGGAAGTAAGTGTCCATCAATGGATGAATGTATAAAAAAGGTGTGGTCTGTGCATACAATGAATATATTTAGCTTTAAAGAGGAAGCAAATTCTGATGACCCTTGCAGACATTATGTCCTAAAATAAGCCAGACACAAATAAACAAATACTGTATGATTGCACTCATATGAGATACTAGAGTAGGTAAATTTATGGAGATGGAAAGTAGATGGTGGGTTAAGGGGGCTGAGGAGGGCAGACTGGGTAGTGGTGGGGAACAAACTTTCTGTTTGGGATGAGGAAGGTGTTGTGGAGATGGGTTGTGGTGATGGTTGCACTACACTGTGAATGTGCTTCATGTCATTGAGCTGTACACTTAAAATGATTAAATTAGAAAAGAAAAGGGGGTGCTTGTTACTCTATCTAAGGAAGAAAGCTGAATGTAGACACTGTCCCAGCTGTGCTTCAGTCAGCCTTGGAATTTTCTGCTAAGCCCTGGAGATGTAAGTTCTTCACACCTCTACCCTAAGTATGCTCTCCAAAGAACTGGACAGAGCTCTTTCTTTGCCTCTTGACCCTCTCATCCATGCCCCAGTGCTCTGAGCCAGACCCTCCATGCTGCCATCTTATCTTCCCATCACCGTTAAGCCTTGTGCTGACAAATGCAGCTGTCTCCGTCCCACACATGTCCTACCACCACTCTGGCCCGAGCCCCAAGTAGAGCTGCTGGGGGAGCCACCTCATCACTTAGCTGCTTTCATAACCCCTTAATTTCTTCCTTTCTTCAAACCAAAACCACTTAATCCGGTGCATGCCATGATGTGCCAGGTGGAGTCCATTGTTGGAGACACTATAGAAACAAAGGATTACAATACAATATGATATGTTTTATAACATGAGTCATGAATGTACAAAGAAGATTGTGATTTCCTCTTAAAATGGCATCCAGAGAATCTCAAAGGACCTATTTAAAATAAAAATTATTGTGAAATATATAGATGATTCTCAACTTACTGTGGGGTTATGATCAGGTAAGCTCATTGTGAGCTGAAAATATTGTAAGTTAAAAGTGCATTCCAGCCCTGGTGAGTTGGCTCAATGGTAGAGCGGTCAGTCCAGTGTGTGGGTGTCCTGGGTTCGATTCCTGGTCAGGGCACACAGGAGAAGCAACCATCTGCTTCTTATTCTCTCACCTGCTCTCTTCCTTTCCTGCAGCCATGGCTAGACTGGAGCAAGTTGACCTCAGACACTGAGGATAGCTCCATGGCTTCTGCCTCAGGCACTAAGACTTTGGTTGCTGAGCAATGAAGCAACGCCCCAGATGGACAGAGCATTGTCCCTTTGTGGGCTTGCCAGGTGGATCCTGGTCTGGGAACATGCAGAAGTTTGTCTCTGCCTCTCTTCCTATCACTGAATAAATAAATAAAGCATTCTTAATCTGGTAAGGCATGTCTTAGCCTACCCTTCAATGTGCTCAGAACATACTGCATTAATTAATACCACATCCAAAAATGCTAGCACACAGTACCCTGTGGGCCATCTGCGTTGACCCTGGTGACCAGGTAGCTGATGGGGAGCTGCTGCTTGCCCTCTACCCTGCATTATGGGAGAGCACTGTACCACATATTGCTAGACCAGGAAAGGATCAGAATTTAAAATTCAAAGTACATTTTCCCCTGAGTGTGTATTACTTTTGCACCATGACAAAGTCGAAAAATCCCAAATCAGGGACCATCTGTGTACGTGTTAGTAACGAGAGCTAACATTTATTGAACACTATTCCATTTGCTTTGCATGAATTAATACATTTAAGCCCCAGCATAATCCTAAGAGGTGTGATTATCCTTGTTTTTGAAATGAGGACATTTAGGCACAAAGAGGTTAAGTAACTACTCAGTAACTCAGCTAGAGAGGACTGGGGCCAGAATTTGAATGTGGCTGTCTGTCTCCAGAGCTGCCCTCATCATCGCTGCATCACACTCCCCTATTAGCCAGGACATAATGGACTTTGTGTGCTTGCCAGAAAATCCAATCAAATCTTAAATTTGCCATCATTTCTTCAGACTTTTGACAGATATAAAACAGTACAGCTGTGCTAAGTGTGAGGCAGTATTCTGGATTGGATTCTGGAAAGAAAAACGACACTAGTGAAAACATGGATGAAATCTGAATAGAGTCTAATGTTTACTTGTACCAAAGTTAATTTCTTAGTTTTGGTAAGTGTCCCATAGTTATGTACGATGTTGGCATTTGGAGAAACTGAGTGAAGGGTGTGGATGAAGAAATGGTTTTTATGGAAAGTGACCTCACAGGGTGATCTGATCATAAATGCCCAGCTGGGAAGCCATGGTGGGCAGCCATATGCCAGGACGGTCTCTAATTTCAGTGAAAGGTGGTAAGCCAGCCCTGTTCATTGTTCTTGAGCATCTAGGTTAACACATCTTTGAAATATCAGAAGTAATACCCCTTAAAGTATTAATTCTCCAGAGAGCATATAATCTTGCTAACTATCCTGTAATCTAACCCCTGCCTTGCTTTCTCCAACGTTCCTATGTTCTCCCCTTAATTTCAAATGCATAAAAAACCCTGCAAGACTGGTATTCTCTGGAGCACCTGAGATCTTGCTCCCAAATATGTATCATCAGTTTGGCTCAAATAAACTCTTCTAAAAATTCTCTACACGTTTAGATGTTTCTTATGTTGAAAAGGGTATATGGGAACTCTGTACTATATCTGTGGTTTTTCTGTAAATCCAAAATTATTAAAAACAACAACAATATTATGGACATGAAAACTCATTCTTCTGTGGCCCCTCTCCAGAGCTAATCATCCAAAATGTGGTGCATGTCATTCAAAGGCAAAGAATAGCATCTTTAAAAAATTTTTTTAATTGATTTTTAGAAAGAGAGAGAAATGAAAGGAGAGAGAGAGAAGGAAACACTGATTAGTTCTTTCACTAATTCACACATTCTTTGGTTAATTCTGTATGTACCTTGACCAGTGATCAAACCCACAACCTTGGCATATGGAGTCAACACTTCAATCAACTGAGCTACTAGCCTGGGCAAGAGCAACACTTTTTGAAAAAGAGGGTTTCTTAAGGCCTTTGGACTTCAGGAAGAGGTCAGGAGTGAGGGTCATCTGAGACCCTGCTTCTTCATCTAGCAGCATTGCTGGGAGCCCCTCCCCTTGATCACCCTCACCAGCCACAAAGCCCACAGGCTTGGTCGCACTCTTGACCTTATCAAAGGTCATTATCTCCATAGGCCATTGTCACACCTTTCCTGCAGTGCCTTGCTCAAGCTTTCCCTGACCCTGTGCATCTTTTCCTTTGAATCTGAGGACAAGTGAAGACCTCTGAGAGCACCAGTCTTCGCTACAGTCCACGTCAGCAGACGAGTCCAAGGCTCAGCATTTCTGTAGGAGAGACAGCATTCGTGCCATGTGGCATTTTCTACGTGGTAGAATGCCCACTGAAAATTCAGCAGCTATGACTCAGCACTCAAGTAGTGCACCAAATGGACCACACTACCCTGAAGACCCTGCCCTGGTACAGGGAAGGTCCAGAGGTCTGAGGGCTCCTTGCATTACTGTTGAGGTATTTATCTTATGTCTAAAGGTCTTTAGCAGGGCAGTAGCTCCAAGAGCACATTCATTTATCTGATTAAAAAATCACCTCCATGCCTATTTATGAAAAGATAACTGTGAAGACAGAGATTTGTGGAGGCTCTCAGAGACAAGGCATGAAAAGCGTGCCAGGGAAAGCAGAGTGAAGGCCTGCTGCCTGGTCAAGGCTGCCCAGGAAGAGCTGAGAATGCAGAAGTACCTGGCCAAATCTCTGGGAAAACAAATAGGCATATCAATTGTCCTTTGACCTGTAGATACTGTTCTGTTGCCAGAAAGAACAGACCCTCCAGTTTTGGGATTCCTGAAAGTCAACCAGGGGTATGCAAAGCCTACTTCTGAGGTATTGGTCTCCCAAATTCTCCCGGGCAATGTACCCAATGCTGGATGCACAGTTAGAAAGACTGAAGATGAGAATTGCTTATTTGTGATGTTTTCTAAAATTAACACAAAGAATAAGAATAGCCTCAACAGGGGAGAAAGGAATGTGAAGGACAAGAGTAGTTCATCAGTAAGCCCTTCTGTGACTTCATTCAGCTTTTTTTTTTTCTCAATTCACAATTTTTATTTGTAATTTATATATACAAATAAGCTTATTTCTGTACTGCCACAGAAATACACAGCTTTTAAACTTTCTATACATATTATACGTTGCCTTCATATTGTAATTTTCTTTTTACTTATCTTTATTATAGTTGTTCTACTTTATCCTTTTTAAAGAAAAACTGAAAAAAATAATTCTTTTTTTTAAAATTAACTTTAATGGGGTGACACCAATAAATCAGGGTACATATGTACAATGAAAACATCTCCAGATTATTTTATCATTCAATTGTGTTGCATACCCGTCACTCAAAGTCAAATTGTCCTCTGTCACGTTCTATCTGGTTTTCCCTGTGTCCGTCCCCTCCTCCCTATCCCACCCTCTCCTCCCTCCCCCCATCCTGTAACCAGCACTCAGCTTTTAAGGGCTGACAACTCTAACCTGTGAGACAAGAATATTTGTGTTGGTATTTAAGTAAATATCTGAGATGACATGTTCTTGTTTTCTCTACTAACTCACATTATTGCTTTGAAATCTGTATGACATGTACTGGATCGTGAAATTTGATAATACAGACATGTAGGATTACAATTGTTCCTTCCTTCCTTCCTTCCTCCCTCCCTCTCTCCCTCCTTTCTTCCTTCCCCCCTCCCTCCCTCCCTCCCTCCTTTCCTTCCTTCCTTCCTTCCTTCTTTCTTCCTTTCTTCCTCTTCCTATCTTTCTTTTTTTTCTTTAAGTGAGAGGAGGGGAGATAGAGAGACAGACTCCCGCATATGCCCTGACTGGGATCACCCAGCAACCCCGTATGGGGCCAATGCTCGAATCAACTGAGCTATCCTCAGCACCTGAGGCCAATGCTCAGACCAACTGAACCACTGACTGTGAGAGGGGTAGAGAGAGAGAAGGAGGTAAGAAGCAGATGTCTGCTTCTCTTGTGTGCTCTGACCGGGAATCAAACCCGGGATGTCCATATGCTGGGGCTGACGCTCTATCCACTGAGCCAACTGGCCAGGGCCACAATTGTTTTAAAAAAGGATCATTATGGATCTTATAGTGATATATGATTGATGATAAATAAAGCTAAGTCATGCAGTTTAACTTCCTTGAAAACAAAAACATTCTCATAGTTTAATAACCAATCAGGACTGAAGGAATTTTAATTGTGCACCGACATAAACTCAGAGCAGTAATTATTGGAGGGTGTGAGAAGCTAAAGGAGTCTTGAGAATAACAAGACACTGGCCTATGCTGTTTTGCACGCAGACACACAGGAATCTTGGAGGCACACCACAAGAAACAGATGTCTTGTTTATGATTGAGACTGTTTAAAACATTTGTCCTGTCCTTCACCTAGTGTTCTGGGAAAAATGGAGAAGTGCATGATTTAAAGATTACAGTCAATATTTAAAAAAGAAAAATAACATAGTTAGACTGGTGCACCCCCACTGTATGTTAACCAATAAATATGCAGAGTGAATGATGTTCAAGGCTGATTCCACCTTACAAGTTTCAGTCCTCTGCTTCTTTCTTCTGTCTCTCAGACCTTTTCTTTGCATCGGCATTTATAAGAAACAATGCAGGGCTATCATTGTTTATTTTTCCAAGTGGAATAAAGTCTCCCTCTGTATGTAGTGATGTGTGGTTCAAAGAGCCATGGGCTGCAAACCAGAGGCCTGAGCTTGGCTCCAGTGTTGCTGGAACCAGTTATTTGACCATGGGCCTCAGTTTCCCCATCTATTAATGAGAAGTGAAACTCCTGGCTATGACCACTGAGAGGCTATAGTCAATGTTATTCATGAAGCTGGAGAGGAGAGTATCCCTATGCAAAAATGATATCCATATGACAAGTATACTCACACACACACACACACACACACACATTTTATATTTACATGATTAATAGTAGTAACTGAGAAGTGTTGCTATCACAGATTATTAGCCAAAGAAATTCTCTCCAGAGACAAATAAATATTAAAGTGGTTGAACATGTACAAGACATTCACCTTTTGAATTAGAAGCGTCTGTGTGTTGTATTCTGAATGATTTTCAGAAAAGGACTTTAAACACCTTCCCCAGCTGTCTCAATGTCTGCAAAGCCTAATGGTGACTAAACTATCCTTTTCATTTAATTCACTGCCACCTTTCCTCTTAATCCCAGGAGGTGTGGCCAAAAGGGTAAAGATTTAGATATGTTCTAGTTTTGCCACCTGCTAGCTTTGTGTAAGCAGAACCAGATCAATTATGCTCTGGGCCCAGGTCCTTTGTCTATTAAATGAGGATAATAATAATACTTAGAGCTGAAAAATGCTTTATAAGGTGACAAAAATGCTGATGATTATCATAAATTCTAAGGTGTCATATCTATAAAAGATAAGGTATTAACATTCTAAGGTTTTAAACAATTAATTTACTACAATTCAATACAACCACATAAAAGAATCACACAAAACATAACGTTGAGTGAAAGACACAACACAGTAGATCTGTATGATTCTATAAAGGAGCTTCTAGGAGGCTGGGCACGTTCTGTTTCTTAATCCATATGTTGTTCACGTGGGTGTGTTCAGTTGTGATCTCTCATCAAGTTGTGAGCCTATAATCTGTGCCCTTTTCTGTATGTATGATATATTTCAATAAAGTTAAAAGTTTTGATTTAGAAAAATTAGACATCATAGATTAAAACAAGCAGCAACAAATATTTACATATTTTTCATCTTTCAGAATTGCCACTCTTAACATAGTAGATCCTTCTAGAATTTGTTTTCTCTCTACATAAACATGTATTTTACAAAAATGGAACCACTCCACATTTTTTGGTAACCCAATTTTCTCATTGGGCAATGTATTGTAGTCTTTCCTTGCTAATAAATAATCAGTTACTAACTACATAGTACTGAGGTCTGTTTCATCAATGTCCTATTTTCCTATTATAAATACTGATAAACAAGACTTGTTCTGACAGGGGTTGGTTTAGTTTTTCGGGATTCCTGAACCTGAAATGGGCACTCTAGGACATACCTCTCATGGGCACTGGTTTCCTTCTAGAAAGACAGCACCAGTGAGTATCCCCATTTGCAGTGGCAGAAATTCCCCTTCCTGTTGCCTTTTTCATCTTCACCATCTGGAAGTTTTGTGTCACTGAGCACAAGAGCCACAGGAGAGGCCAGAGGTTTAAGTTTTGACTCTGGGATAGAACAGACATGGGTCCATCTTCCAGCTCAGAACCTCAGTCTCCTCAGATATAAAATGGGGTAAATGATAATGTTTCCGAAAGAGAAGAGTTCAATATCTTTTAGGCTAGTCCTAGCCACTTCTGACTGAACTCCCTTCTTCCTAAACTCTTTTCAGAGCTATCTCTGCCCAAGAAGCCTGGACTTTCTGTGAATGTCAACCACACCATAGCACGCCACCCGCCCCCCTCCTTCAGCTCATCCTAGGCTGAGGGGCAGAGAACAAAATCTCACTCCTCTTCAACCCTTCTGACCTCAGCCGACCGGCCCTGCCTCCTCCTGCCTCCCCAGCAGATGCTGCAGACCTCACTTTCCTTCTCCACCTTCTGGAGCCTGCTCCCCAGACAGCTCCTCCTCCACTCCTTCCGGTCCTTGCGTACTTGAGCTTAAAAACCACATCCTTAGGAGCCCTTCCCTGCCCCACCTCTATTTTCTCTCACAGTATCCTGCTTAGTCCCTTCACATGGTTTATTGCTATATGTAATTACATGTTTCTTTGCTTACTTTGGTATATTCTGTCTCCCCAGTTCCTGGTAAGCTCAATGAGAACAGAGACAAGAAAATTTTTTGGTTCATTGCTATACCTTCAAAGCTTCCTCCTTAGTAGATGCTTAATAAACACTGGTTGAATGAGTGAAGAACCATGTCACCTTTCCTCTGGTTTGATGGTTAATAAAGCTACAGCACTATAATATTGCAAGGAAGCTAACTAATCTTTGTGGCCTGTCCCGCTGGGCTGCTCTCTTCCAGACCTGAGACTCCCAGGCCATTTCTGACCCCTCTCATTCCTCTGTCCCTGAGTTCCCAGGTTCTATTTCACTTTCTGCAGCTCTGGAGTGAATGGCTGCTATTTTTGTACTGTTTGCTCAATGTTTGAAGTGCCTCTCTCCACCTTGGGGAACCATATGTGACACTAATCTAGTTTCTTCTAATGGCACTCTGTCTCAGCAGGTGAGAGGGTTTTGAAAAATATTGTCAGTATTTATTTATTAAGTGAATACCAAGTGGATGATATTTATATAAAACTCTCAGGATACAAAGATGAATAAGAAAATACCATTCCCTAACCTGAAGGAGCTCACAATCTAGGGAGGGAAGCACATAATTATAATGTTATGTAGCCAGCTCAATGACTGGCTGCACAAAAGATAGTCTCACAGGGGAAGGATATCTAACCCCGTTTGAGAGAGAGGAAGATCCAGGCAGGCTCCCTGAAGGACATGTCATCATATCTAAGCCAGATAACGGGAACGAAGGCATGACAAGCCCAGGGAACCACAGAAGCCCAGATATAGAAAGGAAAAGTAATATGTTGTAGTCAGGAAACAGCAGTTTAGTGTTGCCAGAAAATAAAATGCACGTTAGGCAGGGCTGACAGGTAAGTGAGGTGGTCTGGGGCCTGCGCAGGTAGGGCTTGGGAGTCATAGTTAGTTAGACACTTGGAATTTTAGTAGAAGAGGTCACTGAAAGTCTTAATGGGGGCAGAGAAGAGTGTATTTGATTGAGAAGGACACATTTTATGACAGGGAGACCAGTGAAATACCTGAGGCATGGTAACAGAGAGAAAGAGTCTGGGATAGTTTTGAGAACATTTGAGGAGCACAAATGGTAAGACTTGGTTACTGATGAAGTGTGGGACTGGTTAGCTGAGGTCACTGAGAGAGAGGTAGAGTTAAGAGCTTGGGTGATGCAGTTAGGATGAAATTCCATCAACAAAGAGAATGCCTGGCAAGGAGGTTTGGCGAGCTGGGGAGAGTGAGGTGTGAGTCCTGGGATATAATGTACAGCTTGTTGACTATGGTTAATAATAATGTACTATATATTTGAAAGTTGCTGGCCATGGGTGGTTGGCTTAGTGGGTAGAACATTAGCCCAGGATATGGACATCCCAGGTTCAATTCCCAGTCAGGGCATACAAGAGAAGCAACCATTTGCTTCTCTCCTCCTTCTATCTCTCTTCCACTCCTGCAGCCAGTGGCTTGATTGGTTCAAGCATGGCGCCAGTCACTGAGGGTGGCTCAATCTTAGTATGCCAGCCTCAGGTGCTAAAAATAGCTCAGTTGACTCAAGCATTGTACCTAGATGAGATTTGCTGGGTGGATCCTGGTCGGTCAGGACACATGTAGGAGTTTGTGTCACTATCTCCCCTCTTCTCAAAAAAAAAAAAAAAAAAAAGTTGCTAAGAGAGTACTGTAGATCTTAAAAGTTCTCATTACAAGAAAAAAAATTGTAACTACAGGTGATGATGGATGTTAACTAGACTCACTGTGGTGATTATTTCAAAATAGATACAAATATTGGATCATTAAGTTGTACACCTAAAACTGACATAATGTTTTAAGTCAATTAATAGTTCAATTGAAAAAAAGAAACAGTGATGTCAGAGAAATGGCACTGTGAGGAGGGCTCTCGATACCTCTCCCTGAAACTTCAACAAATTCAACAACTAGAGACAGAAAAACAATCTCAGGAGCATCTGAAATACACATACATCAAACAAAGGTACAATTGGGTGAAAAGGTGGCTGAAAATATAATCCACTCTGAAGGAAATAAGATGGAGAATGGAGTATTCCACTTTCTTCACTGATCTGAGGAAGGGCTGCTTTCACTTGGAACTGAGAGGAAGGGAGGGCTGGGGCTGAGAGAAAAAGCTGGGTTAGGGCAGAGACATTCAAGACAAGGTGAGAGTGTGCGGGTGGCTCAGCCCACATGGAGCTCATGCCAATGGCAGACCCTGGCAGAGGTGGGCGAGCAGTTGCCTTGTTTACTCCTGGTTTCCCAGTCGGTGAGTGCAGGCAGTGTGCGAGTGGATCCACCTGGTGCTTTGGGCGTGGGTGCCCGTGTTCCCGGATGGAGGGGCTGGGTTAGAGACTGTCAGTAGTGACCCTCTGCATGGGCTGTGACCAGAGTTTCTGAATAATCCTGGCTTCCCAAACAACAAAAATGCAGGAAGTGCATGAAAGCCGGCTTCCCTACACCCAGACCTGTCTGGGGGTGGCACCTCCACCAGCCATACAGGCTAACAAAGCACACTCCTGGGGAAGAGAACTGTGAAAGTGGTGGGGGGAAGGGCATGCAGGCAGTTTGCACACAGCCTCTGGAGGGCAGACCTGTGGAGTGCTGAGGCATACTACACATGCCTGGAGCTCATAGAAAGACACCTGAAAGGCAATTGGCTCCCAGCCCTGCCTGATTATGCTGGCAACTTGGGATGGCAAAGCCTTACCCAGAACCCTGCATTGAGTGGGGATAGAGGGGGGATTCAGCAGCTCTTAGAGCCCCTTGCTCTCCAGGCAGTGGCTGGGGCAACTTCACAGTTGGGTCCCAGGCTGTTGGTTCAGGAAGGAGAGATTGGGGGGAAGGCTCCAGAAAATGGACTCTCCCATTGTTGGAGCCTGCAAACACTAACAAGCCCTGCCTACCAATGGGACTGAGGCCTAGGTTATGTCATCACCATAGCAACAAACAGCAAATCTCTGCCTAAGAGTGCCATAGGGGCAGAACCTGAGGCATAGCACCACTGGCCTAAAAGAGAGAGAAGAAAGAAAAAGGAGGAAGATAACTTCTCAAAACCAGAAAAAATCCACAGTCTTTATAACTTTTTCCATTTTTTTCCTTGTATTTCGTATCTTTTTTTTTCCTTTCATCTTGGTCATTTTATCCTCTTTCCATTTTATTCATTTCTTTTCATTTTGAACTTTATTACCCATAGGTGTTACATTTTCCATTCTTTTTTTTCTATGACTGTTATGTTCCAAAAAACTTAACTCAAATTTTTTTCTCTCTCTCTTTTTGTTTTTTCTTTTCTCTTTCACTATTTCTCTCATTTGAATCTCACCCACAAATTATTTTATTCTGGATTCAAATTTATTCTTTGTGGCATTTTGTGTGCTTTTTACTTTGCTTTTTATCTCTTTAGCATTTCCCCCAACTCAGGCTCTCCATTCTATAGTTTTGTGCCACTTAATACATAAAATTTTCATTTTTTCACTGTATTTTTTCTTTTTTCTTTTTCTTGTTTTTCTTTTTTCTTAAACTATTTCTCTCATTTGACCATCATTAACAAACAAATTATCCTATTCTTGATCCAAATATTTTCCTTGTGGTATTTTGTGGGTTCTTGCCTCATTTATTGCCTCCTTGTCACTCCCCCCCCAACCCAGGTCCTCCATTCTATGTATTTTTGTTCCACTTAGCACAATAGAATTTTCCGTTTTTCACTGCATTTTCTCAAAAGAAAACTTTTTAAATCAACTTTTATTAGTGTTATTGACAATACCACTCTCAAATGCCATTAAAGAAAATGAAATAGAATATCATGGATACAAAAGACAGAGATGTAACTCTGATAGATGAGGAAAAATCTATAGAAAAAAATTTCAATAACTTAGAAACCTTGGAGTTAAATGACAGAGAATTTAAAATTGAAGCCCTAAAAATACTCAGGGATATACAAGAAAGCACCAAAAGGCAATTTACGGAGCTCAAAAATCAATTCAATGAACAGAAAGAATACTTCACCAAGGAAATTGAAACTATGAAAACGAATCAAACAGAGATGAAAAACTCAGTTTATGAACTGAAAAATGAGGTAACAAGCTTAGCCAATAGAACAGGCCAGATAGAGGAAATAATTAGTGACATAGAAGACAGGCAACTAGAGGCACTACAGAGAGAAGAGGAGAGAGACTCATGAATTTTAAAAAAAATGAGATAGCCCTACAGGAATTGTCTGACTCCATCAGAAAGAGCAACATAAGAATAATGGGTGTATCAGAAGGAGAAAAGAGATAAAATGAAATGGAGGACATATTCAAACAAATAATAGATGAGAACTTCCCAAGCCTTTGGAAAGAACTAATGCCTCGAATTCAAGAAGCAAACAGAACACCAAGTTATCTTAACCCTAACACACCTACTCCAAGGCACATCAGAATGAAATTGGCACAAACCAATGACAAAGAAAAAATTCTCAAGGCAGCCTGGGAAAAGAAGAATACAATATATAAAGGAAGGCCCATTAGATTATCTTCAGAAATCTCAGCAGAAACTCTACAAGCTAGAAGAGAGTGGACCCCAATATTTAAAGTTCTGAAAGAGAGAAACTTCCAGCCAAGAATATTATACCCATCAAAGCTATCCTTCAAATATGAAGGAGAAATAAAAATATTCACAGATACAGAAAAGATGAGGGAATTTATCACCAGAAAACCCCCACTTCAGGAAATACTAAAGGGGGTTTTCCGACCAGACACACACACAAAAAAAACAAAACAAAACTACAAGTAAAAGCTCCATCAAGATCACAATAAAAACAAGATTAATCTGTGACAAAGAAACAAAAAAGGGGAGAGGACAAAGATTAACAGTAGCAAAGGAGGATGGAGTGCAGAAACACTCATAAGATAATGTACTACAATGAACATGATATGTATCCTTTCCTTTAATTAATGGTAACCACCCCTGATAAAACCACCACAGAAGCACATGGCTTGAAAAAAGAAGTAACAGAGAAAAGAAGAATGGATTACAACCAAACAAATGATAGAAAAATAAAAGAGAAGAACCAAACAAGATACAAAACTATCAGAAAGCAATATATAAAATGGCAATAGGAAACCCTCAAATATCAATAATTACACTAAATGTAAATGGATTGAACTCACTAATAAAAAGACATAGAGTAGCTGAATGGATTATAAAAGAAAATCCAACTGTATGCTGCCTACAAGAAACACATCTAAGCTACAACAATAAAAACAAATTGAAAGTGAAAGTTTGGAAAACAATACTCCAAGCAAATAACATCCAAACAAAGCAGTTGTAGCAATACTCATATCTAACAATGACAAGCAAAGGTAATCAGAGACAAACACGGTCATTTCATAATGATAAATGGGACATTGAATCAAGAAGACATAACACTTCTTAATATATATGCACCAAACCAAGGAGCACCAAAATATATAAGACAGCTACTGATTGACCTAAAAACAAAAACCGACAAAAATACAATCATACTTGTAGACCTCAATACACCGCTGATGACTCTAGATCATTCATCCAAACAGAAAATCAATAAAGAAATATTGGCCTTAAATGAAACACTAGAACAATTGAATATGATAGACATCTATAGGACATTTGATCCCAAAGTGCCAGAGTACACATTTTTCTCTAGTGTACATAGAACATTCTCAAGAATTGACCATATGTTGGACCACTAAAATAACATCAACAAATTAAGAAAGATTGAAATTATACCAAGCATATTTTCTGATCATAAAGCCTTGAAACTAGAATTCAACTGCAAAAAGGAGGTAAACAAACCCACAAAAATGTGGAAACTAAACAACATACTTTTAAAAAATGAGTGGGTCAAAGAAGAAATAAAAGCAGAGATCAAAAGATACTTATAGACAAACGAAAATAACAATACAACAGAATCTCTGGGATGCAGCAAAAGCAGTAACAAGAGGGAATTTCATATCACTACAGACCTATAAGAACAAACAAGAGAGAGCCCAAGTAAACCACTTAACTTCACATCTTAAGGAACTAGAAAAAGAAGAAGACAACCCAAAACCAGTAGAAGAAAGGAAATAATAAAAATCAGAGCAGAAATAAACGAAATAGAAAACAGAAAAACTATAGAAAAAATTAATAAAACAAGAAGCTGCTTCTTTGAAAAGATCAACAAAATTGACAAACCTTTGGCAAGACTCACCAAGGAAAAAAGAGAAAGGACTCATATAAACAAAATCCAAAATGAAACAGGAGAAATCACCACAGATATCATAGATATACAAAGAATTATTGTAGAATACTATGGAAAACTATATGCCACCAAATTTAACAATATAGAAGAAATGGATAAATTCCTAGAATAATACAATCTTCCTAGACTGACTCACAAAAATGCAGAAAGCCTAGACAGACACATAAGCAGGCAGGAAATAGAAACAACTATTAAAAACCTCCCCAAAAATAAAAGTTCAGGGCCAGACAGCTATACTAGTAAATTCTATCAAACATTCAAAGAAGACTTGGTTCCTATTCTACTCAAAGTCTTCCAAAAAATTGAAGAAGAAACAATACTTCCAAACACATTTTATGAGGCCAATATAACCCTCATACTGAAATCTGCAAGGACAACACAGAAAAAGAAAACTACAGACCAATATCTCTAATGAATACAGATGCTAAAATACTAAACAAAATACTAGCAAATCAAATACAACAACACATTAAAAAAATAATTCATCATGATCAAGTGGGATTCATCCCAGAATTTCAAGGATGGTTCAACATATGTAAAACGGTTAATGTAATGCACCATATCAACAAAACAAAACAAAAAAACCATATGATCTTATCAATAGATGCAGAAAAGGCATTTGATAAAGTACAACATCATTTTATGTTTAAAACACTTAACAAAATGGGTATAGAAGGAAAATACCTCAACATAATAAAGGTCATCTATGATAAACCATCAGCTAACATCATATTAAATAGCATAAAACTGAGGACTTTTCTCCAAAAATCATGAACAAGACAAGGTTGTCCACTCTCTCCACTCTTATTCAATGTAGTGCTGGAAGTTCTAGCCAGAGCAATCAGACAAGAGAAAGAAATAAAAGGCATTCATATTGGGAAAGAAGAAGTAAAGGCTTCACTTTTTGCAGATGATATGATCCTATACATCGAAAACCCCAAAAACTCCACGAAAAGACTACTAGAAACAATAAACCAATACAGTAAGGTCACAGGATACAAAATTAATATACAAAAGTTCATTGCCTTCCTATATACCAACAATGAAACATCAGAAAACAAGTTCAAAAAGAAACAATCCTCTTCATGGTTGCAACAAAAAAAATAAAATACCTAGGAATAAACCTAACAAAGAATGTAAAGGACCTATATAATGAAAACTACAAAGCATTCTTAAGGAAAATCAAAAAAGATATAATGAAATGAAAAAATATTCCTTGTTCTTGGATAGGAAGAATAAATATAGTTAAAATGACTATATTACCCAAAGGGATATACAAATTTAACGCAATTCCCACAAAAATTCTAATGTCATTTTTTTAAAGAAATGGAACAACTCTAAAATCAATAAAATTTTAAAAATTTTTAAAGAAAGAAAAAGGCCTGACCTGTGGTGGCGCAGTGGATAAAGCGTTGACCTGGGAACACTAAGGTCACCAGTTCAAAACCCTGCACTGGTCTGGTCAAGGCACATATGGTAGTTGATGCTTCTAGCTCCTCCCCCCTTCCTCTCTTTCTCTCTCTCTCACTCTGTGTCTCCTCTCTAAAATGAATAAAATTTTAAAAAAAAGAAATGGGACAAAAAATCATCAGGTTTATATGGAACTATAAAACACCCCAAATAGCCAGAGCAATCCTAAGGAAAAAGAACTAAGCTGGGGGCATTACAATATCTGACTTCAAATTATATTATAGAGCCACAATAATCAAAACAGCATGGTATTGGCAGAAAAATAGACACTCAGACCAATGGAACAGAATAGAAAGCCCAGAAATAAAACCACATGTATATGGTCAAATAATTTTTGATAAAGGGGCCAACAACACACAATGGAGAAAAGAAAGTCTCTTCAACAAATGGTGCTGGGAAAACTGAAAAGCCACATGCAAAAGAATGAAACTCGACTACAGTTTGTCCCCTTGTACTAAAATTACTTCAAAATGGATCAAAGACCTAAATATAAGACCTGAAACAATAAATTACATAGAAGAAAACATAGGTATTAAACTCATAGACCTTGGTTACAAAGAGCATTTTATGAATTTGACCCCAAAGGCAAGGGAAGTGAAGGCAAAAATAAATGAATGGAACTACATCAGACTAAGAAGCTTTTGCACAGCAAGAGAAACTGACAACAAAACAGACAGCCAACTAAATGTGAGATGATATTTTCAAACAACAGCACAGATAAGGGCCTAATATCCAAAATATACAAAGAACTCATAAAACTCAACAACAAACAGCAAACAATCCAATAAAAAAATGGGAAGAGGACATGAACAGACACTTCTCCCAGGAAGAAATACAAATGGCCAACAGATATATAAGAAGATGCTCATCTTCATTAGCTATTAGAGAAATGCAAATCAAAACTACAATGAGATACCACCTCACACCTCTTATCAACAAGACAGGTAATAACAAATGTTGGAGAGGCTGTGGAGAAAAAGGAACACTCATGCACTGTTGGTGGGAATGTAAAGTAGTACAACCATTATGGAAGAAAGTATCGTGTTCCTCAAAAAATTAAAAATAGAGCTACCATATGACCCAGCAATCCCTCTACTGGGAATATACCCCCAAAACTCAAAAACATTGGTACGTAAAGACATGTGCAGCCCCATGTTCGTTGCAGTGTTGTTCACAGTGGCCGAGACATGGAGACAACCAAAAAGCCCTTCAATAGATGACTGGATAAAGAAGATGTGGTACATATATACTATGGAATACTACTCAGCCATAAAAAATGATGACATCGGATCATTTACAGCAACATGGATGGACCTTGATAACATTATACTCAGTGAAATAAGTAAATCAAAAAAACTAAGAACTGTATGATTCCACACATAGGTGAGACATAAAAATGAGACTCAGGGTCATGGACAAGAGTGTGGTGGTTACAGGGAGGGTTGGTAGCGGGGGGTGGGGGAGCGGGGAGAAGGAGGGACACAAAGAAAACCAGATAGAAGGTGATGGAAGGCTATATGACTTTGGGTAATGAGTATGCAACATAATCAAATGTCAAAATAACCTGGAGATGTTTTCTCTGAACCTATGTACCCTAATTGATCAATGTTACCCCATTGAAATTAATTATAAAAAAAGAAAAAAGGAAACACAGAACTTCTAACTCCTGTTTGGGCAGAAATGGAGAGCAATAGAGATTTAGATACTATTTCCAAATAAGTTTCCAAGTAAGGCAAAACAGGAGAAATCAGTAAGCTAAAATACTAAAAGAAAATCTATCTTAAGATGTGTGGGATGAACACATGCATTTATAGAACCAGCTCATTCAGGGGTATAATATAAAATTTAAACATATACACAATTTACCTTGACTACTGTTTTTTGGAGTCCCCTTAAATGTTACACCAGAGGCTAATGCCACATTCATCTCACCCTGGTCCTTGAAAATCAAAACCGTCTTGAAGAACGACTGTATGTCACAGGACTTGAGTGAGGCATTAGGGCAAAGCATCTCACACAAAATTTCTTCAACTAAAACTCAAAATTTCACCAACTTTAACTTATGACTTTGTGATCATTGTTGTTCTTTTTCTCCTTCTCACACGCACACATAAACTTTCATGCAAACACACATTCTACCTCTACAGTATGCGAGACCAGGTCAGCCGTGGGTGTGCATGAAAGGAAGGCACTGCAGGACTGAAGAAAAACATACCCAAGCCACAAAATACAGAGAAATATAGGTACAGGGGACTTCCAGCCTCTAGGACTGAGAGCCCAGATCACTGCAGCCTCATCGAATGTATTGGTCTCTTTGCTCATTAGGCAAATTAACAGAGCCTGGGTTCAGGTGCATAGAAGGGTAATTAACTGATGTCTTTCAGGTGTGTAAGGAAAGGCCATAGGGATCAACTATTTTCCTTTAAACAATCTTTTCTAGTGCTTGTAAGGGCAGCATTCTGCCCCAGCAGGACCCGGCGTTCCAAAGTCCACACAAGACTTGTCTGAGGACTACAGACTAAACACCAGGCATTTTCCCACAACAGTCCTTTGTTAAAATATTAACATTCCCACCATTACAGTCACAGCCTGCTTTGTAGAATGTCCACTTTCTACACTCGATCACTTAATCCATGAAACACTCCTGTGTGGGAGGTGGTTTCAGTCCCTCTTAGGATGAGCAAACTGAGGCTCAGAGAAGATAAGTACATGCAGCTTCAAGGGCTGTCTCTGTCACTCAAAGAGGACTTAACTGCCTAGACCAAGTGGACCTCTATCATAATTCATGTCACTTGAACGCCCACCCGGAGTCCCAGATTCATTTTGAGTGAGATGAGAATGCTAATTGTACACATTCTTATGGAGAACTAAAAGGTGTGTACAATTAGCATTCTCATCTCACTCAAAATGAATCTGGGACTCCGGGTGGGCGTTCAAGTGACATGAATTATTTTAGTTCTCCATAAGAATTAAGTAAGGCCTGACCAGGCGGTGGCGCAGTGGATAGAGCATCGGACTGGGACTCAGAGGACCCAGGTTCGAGACCCTAAGGTCACCAGCCTGAGCGCAGGCCCATTTGGCTTGAGCAAAAGCTCGCCAGCTTGGACCCAAGGTCGCTGGCTCCAGCAAGGGACTGCTCAGTGTGCTGAAGGCCCGCAGTCAAGGCACATATGAGAAAGCAATCAATGAACAACTAAGGTGTCAAAACAAAAAACTGATGATTGATGCTTCACATCTCTCTCTATTCCTGTCTGTCTGTCCCTGTCTATCCCTCTCTCTGACTCTCTCTGTCCCTGTAAAAAAAAAAAAAAGAATTAAGTAATAAGATAATAGACTTGAGTACTCAATTCGATGCCTGGCACCAAGCAAGTATTCAATAAATTGATTGTGATAGTGATAATGTAATTGGACAAAGGTCCATAGCTGGTAGGCAGTGATGGAATCCAACCTGCAACCTTGTTGTTTGAGGAGGATGCTCTTAAACGACTAAGCTAACCGGCCAGCGTGAATCATAAGGCTTTAAAAAAATATTTTCCTTTTCTTAAATTCTGTTCAATTACTGAGAATCCAAGAACCTAAACTAAATTTAACATCAGCTTTTCTGCCCTTGGCTCTCAACCTTTCTTCTTGTCACCTTGAATGACTGCTGTCTCCTTACAAGCGGCCGCTAGTTGTCTACATGACTTCCCCCCTCCAGCTGTTCCCTGTATCCAGCACCACTGGTTTCTCCCTCTGTCAGTCTTATCAGCACATCAACTATTTCTATACCCAAATCCCTGGATCCGAAATTCCCCTCTAGCTGTGGCTGCCATGCTCCGCTGCCTCTCCCGAGAAGCCTGTGCACTCCTTCTTTCTCCTCCTCTCTCCATCCTATTCCAGTAGGCTCGAGCCCCTTCCTTTCCAGAAAACTTCTCCTTAAACTCATCAGAGACATGCACTACTGTATAAAACAGTCACCTCTCAGTCCTTGGAAGTGACCTGACTCCTCAGCAGCACTGGGCATGGTGACAACTCCCCTACTTAGCATGGTCTCGGTGGTTCTGGAAAATGACATTCGCCTTGGTTTTCCAATGACCGCTTTGTTCATTCCTTCTCATCCACTGACCTCTGAATTGTGGTGGATCTCTGTCCCATTCAGTTTGCTAGGACTACTGTAACAAAGTACCATGGACTGGGTGGTTTAAACACCAGAAATTTGAGTTACTTTAATTTTTATTGAATTTATTGGAGTGACACTGGTTAATAAAGTTATATATTTTCAAGTGTATAGTACTATAATAATACATCATCTGTATATTGTATTGATGTTCACTACCCAAAATCAAGCCTCCTCTGTCACCACTTATCCCAGTTTTACCCTCTCCTACCTCGCACCACCCCCTTTCCCTCTGGTAATCACCCTGCTGTTGTCTGTGTCTCTGAGGGTTTGCTTTTGTCTTGTTTTTTGCTTAATTTCTTCACCTTTTTCACCCAGACCTTTAACCCCACTCCCCTCAGACAGTGGTAAGTCTGTTTGAATCTATGAGTCTGCCTCTATTTTGCTTGTTAGTTCATTAGATTCCACATATGAATAAAATCATATGGTATTTGCCTTTCTTTGACTGGCTTATTTCGCCTATCATAATACTCTCTAGGTTCATCCATGCTGTTGCAAAGGTAAAGATTTCTTTCTTTTTATGGCCATGTAGCATTTCATTGTGTAAATGTACCACTGTTTTTGTTTGTTTGTTTGTTTTAGCTAGAGAAAGATGGAAAGAGAGAGACAGGAAGGGAGAGAGATGAGAAGCATCAACTCATAGTTGTGTCACTTTAGCTGTTTGTTGATTGCTTCTCATACGTGCCTTGACTCTGGCTGTGGTGCAATCAGTCCATGTTATTACTTAGCTGAAAAACAAACCTGCTGGTTCAAGTCCTACTGTGTGTACTTGGAGGGGCACCAGTGTCCCTATAGCAGGACATATTTGAACCTAAATCCAACTTGTAGTGTGGGCAGGCTTACTTTAAACAGCATACATCTTTAAAACCTGACACTGGATCCTCTGCTCCATGCTTTGAGATGAAATCAAATCTTACAGTGGTCTAAACTTTAGCTTTGGTCTAATCATAGTCTGGTAGGTAACAGCAGCTCTGTAATTTAACTTTGCCCCTTTAATGACAGGTACACAAAGCCTTTGAATTTCTTGGCATCTGTGCAGTGAGTTGTATATATTATAGATGCAGAAATGGAAAGAGGAGTGACTTGCATAAGGCCAGACAACAAGTCCAAGAATATAGTGACTAGTGCCACAAGGCCACCAAGAACTTCTGGGCCTGCTGCCATCTTCTTGTCCCTCCACTGTGCCTGGTAACCATCAGTAGGAAAAAGCAGTTATGGACCAATAAAAGGAGACAGAAGACAAGAGTTCCCAGCATTTGAAAAGGTAAAGACAAGAGTTCCCAGCATTTGTGGTAAAGAAATAAGGTGGTGAGTTTCTTACTTCTCACCTGCTCCTGCCCTTCTTGGGCTCTGAAAGTCAGCCAGCCCTCTTTCTTCAGCAATGTGTGCTGGATTCTGGGCAAAACAATGTAATAATAGAAATAGAAAAGGTGAACCACAACATTGCCTCTCATTGCCCTTAGGGATTTTGACTCTAAGAAGGACACATAAATAAGCTTGTATTTTCCTGTTAGAGGTGAAGACATTTTATTTGTCACCCATAGAAGTTCCCCCACTTTCTGGGGTCACAGGGAGGAGAGGGGAGGGATATGAGGGGACAGGATCAGAGAAGGTGAAGAGATTAGTCAAATTATATATACATAACATATAGATACAGATAACATGACAGTAAGTTTCAGAGGGAAGGGGGCGGGAGGTAGGGAGAGGGGATTAAGGGGGTATAATGGGGGATACATTGTTGGAGTTGAGGGTGTTATATTGTGTGGGACACTTGAATCCATGTTAACACAATAAATTAAAAAGTTTAATAAAAAATAGAAAGGAAAAATAATGTTCTCCCATCTGTTACCTACTGAACACCTATTTTGAGCCAAACATCACTGGGCATTTTGTATGGTGTCATTTAATCCTCATGACCATAGATATTTAATGAGCAACTGCCTGGTGCCTGACACTGTGTTGAGGACAGAAGATACAAAAAATAAATTGGGTACATTCTCGCTCTCTGGGGCTATAGAGTCTAATGTGGAAAGTATAGTCATGACCAAATCATTATAATACAGTAGTGTAAGGGCAAAGAGGTGAGCCCAGATGGCTATGGGAATACATAGGAAGAAACCCTAACCCAGTTTGGGATTGCCAAGGAAGTCTCATTATAGGAAGTGATGTCTAAACACTATTGGATGAAAATTATTATCTCCAGAATTATCTCTAAGCCTCATAGAGTTTGTGGAACACAGAATACTGGCCCCTAAAGATGCCCACTTGCTAATCCCCAGACTATGTTACCTTATTCGTTAAAAGGGTCTTTGCTAATGTAATTAAGTTAAAAATCTTGAGATAGGGAGATCATCTTGGCTAATGTGGTGGGCCTAATGTCATCACATATAATTAATACCTTGTGATAGGGAAGCAAGAAAGTCAAAGTTAGGGGTGGGAGATCTGATGATGGCAGTGAGAGGTTGAGGTGATAAGAGAAAGGTACCAAAAGTCAAAGAGTACAGGTATCTCTAGAAGATGGAGAAGGCAACACAACAAATTCTCCCCTAGAACCTCCAGAAGGGGCCACCCTGCCAATATTTGGTTTTTATCTTTAAGACTCATTTTGACTTATTAGAACTATAATAGAATACATTTGTTTTAAGCCACTAGATTTGTGGTAATTTGTTATAGCAGCGATAGGAAACATATAGATCTTAAGTAATGACTTGCCCACCTCAAAAATTAAATAGGATGAAGCCAGGATTAAAACCAAGAGTGATGTCAGTTATATTTCAACAAAACTGGGGGTGGGGGGAACCCCAGAAAACAAGACTGACTAGTCTAAAATCTGGGTAGTCTTTTTCCAAAGCTTATGTTAATGGATATAAATATTACTTGGTCATTAACTCAGTGTGTTTTGAAGAGCTTGTCTGCCAATCTCCTTCTCTTCTTTCTTGCCTGAGACACAATGTGTACTTATGAAGCCATTAAGTGGTATGAGATGTTAAAGTGCTGGGATGCTAGACAGAGGACAATATCCACAGAGAACGACCTCCGTGGGTCAATGAATGGTTTTTTGAATAGTGGAGTGGAAAGCGAACAGATTCCTGTTAAGAGATCCAGGCTCTAGTCCTATAATTGAGAGTAACTAGCTCTGAGATTTGAGCAAACATTTTCACTTTTCTGGGGCTCATTTTGCTCATCCACAGGATAGGGCTTGAGCTGATGGTTTCCATGTACCCTCAGTGTTGACATCTCACAGTTTAAGACTATCCATATGGCCTGTCCCTTCTCCCCAGGACGCACTCTGTGAGGCCATTAAGCCCCTATAGGGAGTTTAGTCTTAGCAACTCGGATGCCAGTTCATTTATTATTTAACTACAGAAAAGGAAAGAACCCTCGTCCCTTCCAAAGGGGCCAGCCTTAGCAGAGGTCATCTTAAATTCCCTGAGTTTCAGACACTACAGATCATGTTAGAAAATTATTAGTGATAGGCAAAATTGAAGAGAATAGTCTTTGTTTGTAAATTCTGTTACTGCACATAAAATACTATTTGAGTGGTTCAAGGTGAAAAATAATTCTAGCTAATTCTGGAAATGGCCATACTCTGTGTTATCTGGTGTCAGAACCTGAAAGGGAAGCTGGAAATATGATCTGAATCTTTGGCAAACATTGTTAGGGGCCCCAGCGCACAGAGTCTAGGCTGTCTCAGGTTATGTGTTCAAATTAAATGCCAATTATTTTAGCCTAGAGTGATTCTGAGGCTTTAGCAATGCTGGAGTGAGAACCTATGGGTTTCAGACAACCTTTATGATAATACCTGACACGTCACAACTTTGCATCTTTAATGCACGAAAGTCATAGCACAAATTTTCCTCTATCATTCTGATCCCAGGGGCAATTCTATGAATGCTGTTGATGTTACCCAAATTGCTTTCTCAGCATTTTTCTGCTTTCTGCACTCCAGATGCCCGGGAACACTCAGAAAACAGACTGATTAACAACCTGAGCAATCAATAAATAATAAACAGTCCCATGGCCTTAAAATACTTCCCTTTCTCGAGCACTCTATATAGCACTTGACAGTATCATCATTCCGTTCTATAAGGTGTTCGACCTTATTCAATGATGCTTTACTCTGTCCACTTCCCTTCTTGGCTGTTCCTGCTTAGTCTCACCTATGGCGTCCTGTCTTCCCTTTGCCTGCTCACCTCTAGCATTTCACGTCCTCCTTGGTTTTCAACTCTTTCCTCTGTACATCATCTCCCGTGATCACCCACAGTGACCAACTAGCACCCTGAAGTGGACTGCCCTGGAGTCTATAGAGAGCACTGAGCCCTCTTTAGCCTCCGTTTCCACATGCTGAAGGTGCTGGAGTCACAGAGCTCAGGCCCCGTCTCCTCTCTGCACTCAGAAGCAGCTGTGTGAATGTGGACAAGTAAGTAAAACCTCAGTTTCCTTATCTATAAAATGGGAAGAATCATATAATATGCCTCAGTATTGGAGCAAGCAAGAAAGAAGTTAATTTTGCAAAGTGATGGGCACATAGCAATCACATAAGACATCTTATCTGTAATTCTTATTTTAATAATTAAGCTTTTTAGCTTGTATACTCTGTTAGCAGATCCAATGCACAATGGTCCTCCCTAAAAATACAAACAAACAAACAAAAACTTCACATGATCTCTCTAATGATTCCTGTTTCTGTTCATGGTATCACTTGACTCCCCATTTTCTAGACCCAAGAGTTGGATGTCAACTTCAAGCCTCTCATTTTTGTACCTTCATCTCATGAATTACCTCATCCTGCCTCAGTTCAAATCTGGCTCTCCCCTACCCCTAACCCTGATGCATCACCCAATGTACTTTTATTACATCATGGTACCCTAACCAATCTCCCTCAGTCATGTTTTTCTTGCTGCCAGTTCATCCTGTATCTTGTCTGTCTTGGCCTTGAGCTATAAATGCACACTCCCCTGGTCTGAAACAAACTTCCACTGATTCCATTTTTGTGAATAAAAGCCTGTTCCTCAATGTAACTAACGTTTGAGTTCCTACAGCAGGGCGGAGGCTGGTTGGATGTGTGGAGGGCCCAGACGGACCCGCCCTCTGACTGCCAGAGGAGGCCAGTTTGGGCTGAGAGCCAATGTGAGTCACTTGGTGTGGTAGACACTGAGCAGAAAGAATGGAAACTCAATACTTAACAGCAAAAACATAAAATATCATAAGGACATGAATGACATTTGATCAGAAGTATTTATCAAGCTTCTACTAAGTGCCAGACCCATGGCCGGGGTGGGAATACAGCATGCCGGTAGTGCACACCATCTTTGCTCTCAAGGATTCACAGTCAGAGAGGAGACTGTTAATCCACGGGCCCTACAACAGCACGAAGACCGCTGCACTCTTCTGTGGGAGCACACAGAGTGTCACCCACATGTGAGGAGTGTGCGGAGGGAGAAAGTCACTAGGAGGAAATGACAGCTTGGCTAAGACAGAAGTGCAGGGAATCACTCAGTCAGGTGAGGGTGCAGAGGTAAGGGTGGGGGAGATTCCTGAATGAGAGGGAGCCTTGTGCCCACCAGGACACAGAGAGACCTTGCTGTGCAGATGTCATGGGTTTAGGCTGAGGTGGGGTCCACAGTGAGGGGTACTTAAAGATAAGGTTGAAGAGACAAGCAGGATTAGAAACTTTCTTTTTCCTGAAAAAAGGGCTGAATTTTATCTTGGGGGTCTGGGGAGCCACTGACAAATTTTCAGCAGAGGAATGGTCTCATCAGACTTTCTTTATTCTCAGATGCTGAGGAAAAAGCCAGGATTTTAGCTGGGAAGAGGCTAAAACCATCAATAATTAGTACTCAAACAATTTTAGTAATTCTATTTTAACAACTGAAACAATTTTAATTGCAAGACATTTAATTACCTCTGACCTGCCCTGTTAACAAGGATCTCCATCAACTGATTTATGTGGTGCTGTCTAGATAAATATTTATTAGGATCATAATTATAGGATCTCAGAGTCAGAAAGAACCTCAAACAGGTCTGCTTGAAAAATAAGATAGCAGGGCACTGAGTGACAGGGACTTCCTATTTTTCTGGTTTCTACCTAATTTAGCACCATCTGTTTCTGTGGCGCCAAGAACCTGTAAAACCACTCAAGGGGGAAGCATGATGCCTGAGAGGGTCCTGAGAGCCCCTGAGGCCTGGGCCAGCCCAGCACCCCCTTCTCAGGGACACAAGGTCATGCTGAGCGCCCCACAATGAACCTGAAGCAGGTTCACTAGGGAGGAGATGAAAGCGAGCTGGAGGCTCAGGCATCCTAGGAGGGGACTCCCTGTGATATTAATTGGCATTGCCCCTTTCAGCCCAGTTCTGAAGGACAGAGATACATCTCTTCTTCAGGTCCGGACTCAAAGGCAGGCTTAGAAGTTGGTGCTATGCAGCACACGTCATTAGAGAATAATCTATTTTGATGGCTTAGTCATTCCAGGGGTGGAAAAGGATATTAGTCACAGAGTGGAGATGACTTAGATTTGATTATTTACCACAATGAAGGTTGAAAAAGTGGCTCCCTCAAAACCAGCTGACTGTAAATGTCAGCATCAGCATTATCCTACAGTAATGGCTGTCACCAATCTCGGTGACGTTGCTGGACTTTGAGTGAACACTGTAGAGTGCATGCACATGTCAGAAAGCATTTTTGCTCCATCTGTTACTGGTGAGATTTCATACACAAGCAATATGGTATAGTGCAGACTTTTTGACAGACCTGCCTCAGTTTACAGTCTGGAGCCACCACATTCCTCTGGGTGACTTTGAGCAAGTTACTCAACCTCTCTGTTGAGGAGCCTCTGACTCCTTGTACCTAAAATGAAGATAAAATATCTACCTTATGTATGTGTTGTAAGGATGAAAAGAGAGAATTCACATGAAGCGCTTAGCACAGAAATGTTTCTGGAAGTAACTTCTTTCTCCTTTATGGGTTTCTATTGTTCTATTGGGATCAGGTCACATTGGGAAAAAGAAGTCACAGAGCAAAAAACACTGTAAGTGTGAGCTGTGATTGTTACCCTCTTCCATTCACTATTCCAGACCATCCTCCTCACTTGTACCCCCACTGATGGCATCACTGTGGCACCATCTGGGTGATAGATGCCAACCTGATATTCTACTTCTTGGGGAGTTGAGTCTTCTCTAGGACTTACCTGTTCTTGTTGTTTCTCCACTTGACCATTAGGGGTGAGTCACCTGTTTGCTAATAATCTCAGCTGAAATCAGCCTGACAACAGCCACGTCAGGCTCCTTGACTCAGGCAGATGAGGTGGCCCTGGCCCTTGTCAGAGGCTCCAGGCTGGTATAGTTTGCTCACATTGGTCTCAGAATCTTCCACTATAGCCTCCATCCTTTCACAAGAGCACTCACACATCTTCTTCTGCCTCCTAATCCTCTTACCCTTCCTACTTTCCCTAAACACTTAGGCTCCCCTCCCCCACCAAGCAGACACTGACTGTTAGATTTTGTGCACAAACCATCATGGATCCCAGAGGGAAAAATTAAGTCAAAGGAAAATAACACTGCAGTTACTCTGGCATTGTCCGTACAGAGTTGTAATCACATTTACTTAGCCAGATTACCAGCTATTCAGCGCTTACAGAGGGTGAGGCAAGGTGCCAGCGCCTGTCCAAAGTGGAAAGGCAGGGACCAAGGCTGAAGGAGCTCAGACCAAACAGATGACCCTGAAGGGGACAGACAGGGTGGGGTGAAGTGGCTGCCATGAACCTACGAGGAGCTGGAGAGATAGTATGTGAAACACACCATGCAACAGGAGTCTGTCTTCATGTGTGTTTATCTTCTCCAACTTATGAAGCCCCTGGAACTCAGAGTTCTTGTCACCTTCTTTCCAGGCTTCACAGGGCCCAGGTCTTTGTCCACACCAGCCCTAGCAGTCCTTCCCTGAGCTCTCCACGTCCCATGAGCTGGGTCACATCTGGAAAATCCAGGACACAGCTATGCCAGCAAATCACAAGTGTCTTTTGACTTCTCTCAGGTATGATGAGTTCAAACCCAGATTTCATCCTGATAGAGCAACAGAAATCTGCACACGAAAAAGCAGTTGCTTTTTGAAATGAACTTACTGTGCCAAGTACTTTCAACAAATTATTTTAATCCTCATAACAAATCCAAGAGATATATATTATTATCTGCATTTTAAAGATAAGGATCCAGAGGCAAAGAGACTTAAACAACTTCCTTGATAGAGAAAATGGCAATGAAGTAGGCGGACGTTACAACTCCCACTTCCCATAACCAATGTGGATTGCAACTTAATTTAGGAACAATCATCTTGAAAAACCAATTTTGGACTAAACTAAGAGGAATCTATAATCAAGCATCACTGAAGGAACCACACTGAGCTAGTAGGAAAGGCAGAGACACAGAAAGGGCTGCCCTGCTCCCAGGAGCAAGAGGCAGCCCGGAGGGACTCTCACGATAGGGTGGGTTTCCCAGAGAGTTGTGGGTCCTCAGCCCTAGGACCAGAGCCCCAGCCTGGAGCCCCAGAGACTAGAGGAGGCATATGGACAGTATTTAGCTGAAAGAAGAGCCAGTTACTGTTTGCGAGAGGGAGACGGAACTCTCAAACCCAGGCTCCATCTTAAAGGGACCGCGCAGAAAACCTCATTTACAGCCTCTTACCCGGCCGGGAGCAGGGAGCACTGAAAGGATGGGAGTTGCGAGAGGAGAGTCGTCTCAGAGCCACAGGGAGAGACTTTAGGGGACAGCCACCATGACCTCTGTACTGGGTTACTGCCCAAACCTAAAGTGGCCATTCTTCCTAGGAGAACGAAGCCAGCAAAGGGAAGCAATTATGCCACCCACCGGAGACTCTCCTGTTCCAGTCAATGCAGAGAGACACTTAGAAGCAGGGGCACATTAGGGACACTGGCTTGAGTGCTGAGGTCTGGGATACACAGCCCCCCAACCTGCTGAGTACCCTTCGAAGGGCAAGAGGGCCTGGTTGCATGGGCGGCCAAGGCACTTGGCAGTCAGGGGCAGAGCCCAGAGAGGCAGCCTGCTTGGCGATGGGGGGGCAGAGCCCAGAGAGGCCTCCCCCATACCCACAGGAGTGGAGCCTGATGAGGGGTGCCATGCACGTGCGAGAGGGGGAGAGGAGGAAGAAGGAGTGGAGCCAGGCGGTCTGCCCAGAGATGGTGAGGGGCAGAGCCCAGAGAGGCAGCCTGCACTGTGAAGAAGAGGACTAGAGTATGAAAAGGCATCCCACACGCCCATGGGGGGTGGAGCCCAGCGAGGCAAGGAGTCCCCCATGCCAGCGGAGCAGCCTGAGCTGCAGCCCACAAGCTTGTGCTGGTGTCCAAGTGCTTGAGGAAGTGAAGGTAGGGGCGGGGGTCTGTGGAAAGATCTCACATCAGGAATAGAGAGGCCACAAACACTGGCCAAGGATAGATAAAAGCCAGCCTAGGAGTGCAGCTAATAGTTACAATGGCATCAGGGCCCAGCAGAGGCAGCCACAAATTCTGGATCACCTGTAGATCCAAGAAGGTTGCTAAGGGCCAGTTAAAAGCAGTAACTCCCACTGATCGGCGCCAGGTTCAGGCCAGGGAGGTACATGGCTGGTACATCCAGCAGACAGATATGGAGAGCATCAGCTCAGAATCTAACAACCATAGTTAGAGTGGTATCTAACCTATACAGAGACAAAATGGCAAGACAGAAAAGTGCAATTCAAATGAATCAACAAGAGAAATCCCCAGAAAATGAACTGAATGAATTGGAAATAAACACACTGGATGCAGAGTTTAGAACAGTGGTCAGCAAACTCATTAGTCAACAGAGCCAAATATCAACAGTATACCAATTGAAAATTTTTTTGAGAACCAAATTATTTAAACTTAAACTATATAGGTAGGTAGTGCCCACATGTGGTATTTTGTGGAAGAGCCACACTCAAGGGGCCAAAGAGCCACATGTGGCTCACAAACTGCAGTTTGCCAACCACTGGTTTAGAATAATGATTGTTAGGATGCACAAGGATCTTAGAGCAACAAGATGGACAAAATGAGCACCTAGACCAAGAGATAGCTGGCATAGAAAAGGACATTGAAATCATAAAAAATAATCAGACAGAAATGAAAAAGACAATTTCAGAAATGAATACTACACTAAAAGAAATTAAAAGCAGGCTGGACAAAGCAGAGAATCAAATCAGCAGTTTAGAGGACAAGATAAGCAAAAGTACGGAAGCAGAATAGCAAAAAGAAAAGAGGATCAAAAAGTCTGAGGAAATTCGAAGAGAGCTCTGTGACAATATGAAGAGAAACAACACCCGCATAATAGGGATTACTGAAGGAGAGAAGAAAGAACAAGGGATAGAGAACCTGATTGAAGAAATCATAGCTAAAAACTTCCCTAAATTGATGCAGAAAAAAATCACACAAGTTAAGAAGTACAGAGAATCCCATTAAAATGGAAACCAAAGAGACCTACACCAAGACACATCATAATCAAAATACCAAAGCTAAGAGATAAAGAAAAAATACTAAAAGCTGCAAGAGAAAAATAGTCAATCACCTATAAAGGAGTCCTCATAAGAATGACATCTGACTTCTCAACAGAAACACTTGAGGCCAGAAGGGAATGGCAAGAAATATTCAAAGTAATGAAGAACAAGAACCTACAACCAAGACTTCTTTATCCAGCAAGGCTATCATTTAAAATTGAAGAAAAAATAAAAAGCTTACCAGACCAAAAAAAAAAAAACCTCAAGAAATTCATTACAACCAAACAAATGCTGCAAAAAATATTAAGGGGCCCTTTGTAAACAGAACAAAGGGCGGGAAAATCTAGTAAAAGAGGAATGTAGATTTAAAGAATAAAATGGCAAGAAACAACTACATATCAATATTAACCTTAAATGTAAATAGATTAAGTGCTCCAATCAAAAGACATAGGATAGCTGCATGGATAAGAAAACAGAACCCATACAGATGCTGTCTACAAGAGACCAACCTCAAAACAAAAGATACACATAGACTGAAAGTAAAGGCATGGAAGAAAATATTTCATGCAAATGGAAATTAAAAAAAAGCTGAGGTAGCAATACTTATTTATATTTGACAAAATAAACTTTAAAACAAAGGCTATAGTAAGGAATAAAGAAGGTCACTAAATAATGATAAAAGGAGCAATGCAACAGGAAGATATAACTATTATAAATATCTATGCACTTAATATAGGAACACCTAAATATATAAAACAGAGTTTGATGGACATAAAGGGCGAGATCACAGCAATACTATAATAGTAGGAAATTTCAATATCCCACTAACAGCACTGGATAGATCCTCAAGAAAGAAAATAAACAAAGAAACAGCAGACTTAAAGGACACACTAGATTAACAAGATTTAATAAATATCTTCAGAACTTTTTACCCGAAAGTAGTAGAATATACATTCTTTTCAATTACTCATGGTACATTCTCTAAGATAGACCACATGTTAGGACATAAAATGAATCTCAATAAATTTAAGAAGATTGAAATCATATAAAGCATCTTCTCTGATCCCAATGGCATGAAACTAGAAATTAACCACAAAAGAAAAACTAAAAACACTCAAACACTTGGAAACTAAACAGCATGGTATTAAATAATGAATGGATTAACAATGAGAGCAAGGAAGATATCAAAAATTTTCTTGAAACAAATAAAAACGAACATACAACTCAAAATTTATGAAACACAGCAAAAGCAGTCCTGAGAGGGAAGTTCACAGCATTACAGGAATACCTTAAGAAGCTAGAAAAGCTAACATAAACAATTTAACCCTGCATTTTAAAGAATTAGAAAAAGAACAGCAAGTAAAGCCCAGAGGAAGTAGAGGGAAGGAAATAATAAAGATCAGAGCAGAACTAAATGACATAGAGGCTAAAAAAATACAGAATATCAGTGACACCAAGAGCTGGTTCTTTGAAAAGGTAACCAGAATAGTTAAACCTTTTACCAGACTCACCAAGAAAAAAGAGAGAGGACTCAAATAAATAAAATTAGAAATAAGAGTGGAGAAGTAACAACTGACACAGCAGAATTACAATGTATTGTAAGAAAATACTATGAAGAACTATATGTCAAAATATTAGGCAACGTAGTTGAATTGGAAAAGTTCCTTAAAAAATATAATCCCTCAAAAATCAATATGGAAGAATCCGAAAACCTAAGTAGATCTATTACAACAAATGAGATCAAAACAGTTATCAAAACACTCCCAACAAAAACAAAAGCCCTGGGTCAGATGGCTTCACAGGCAAATTCTACCAAATATTCAAAGAAAAACTAACTCCTATCCTTCTCAAGCTACTTAAAAAAATTCAAGAGGAGGGAAGACTTCCAAGCTCCTTTTATGAGGTGAGCATAATTCTGATTCCAAAACCAGGCAAAAACAATATGAAGAATGAAAACTATAGGCCAATATCCTTAATGAATTTAGATGCCAAAATTCTCAACAAAATATGAGCAAACCAGATCTAGCAACACTTGAAAAAAATGATACATCATGATCAAGTGGGATTATTTCTGTGGATCCAAGGCTGGTACAATATTTGCAAATCAATCAATGTTATTCATCACATAAACAAAAGGAAGAAGAAAAATCACATGATAATATCAATAGATGCAGGAAAAGCATTTGATAAAATTCAACACTCATTTATGATCAAAACTCTCAGCAAAGTGGGAATACAGGGAACATGCCTCAACATGATAAAGGCCATTTTTGTCAAAACAAAGCCAACATCATACTCAATAGGCAAAAATTAAAAACGATCCCCTTAATATCAGGAACAGGCAGGAGTGCTCCCTTTCACCACTCTTATTCAAAATAGTTCTGGAAGTTCTAGCCACAGCAATCAGACAAGACGAAGAAATAAAAGGCATCCAAATTGGAAAAGAAGAAGTAAAACTGTCATTATTTGCTGATGATATATTGTACATAGAAATCCCTAAAGTCTCAGTCAAAAAACTACTGGACCTGATAAATGAATTCAGCAAGGTGGCAGGATATAAAATTAATATTCAGTAATTAGAGGCATTTTTATACACCAATGATGAACTGTCTGAAAGAGAAATTAAGAAAACAATCTCATTCACTATTGTAACAACAAAAAAAATAAATAAAGTACCTAGGAGTAAATTTAACTAAAGAGGTTAAAGACTTATACTCGGAAAATTATAATACATTAATAAAAGAAATCAAGAAAATACAAACAAGTAGAAGCATATACCGTGTTCATGGATAGAAAGAATAAACATCATTAAAATGTCTATATTACCCAAAGCAATTTATAAATTCAATGCAATTTTTATTAAAATACCAATGACATACTTTAAAGATATAGAACAAACATTCCAAAAATTTATATGGAACCAAAAAAGAACACGAATAGCCTCAGCAATCTTGAAAAAGAAGAATAGAGTGGGTGGTATCACACTTCCTGATATCAAGTTATACTACAATGCCATTATACTCAAAACAGCTTTGTATTGGCATAAGAACAGGCATATAGATCAATGTAACAGAACAGAGAACCCAGAAATAAACCACATCTTTATGGACAATTGATATTTGACAAAGGAGATAAGAGCATACGATGGAATAAAGACAGTCTCTTTAACAAATGGTGTTGAAAAATTGAAAAAATTTTCCCCCCCAAAATGCAACTAGACCAAAATGCAAAAATATAAAACTAGACCACCAACTTACACCATTCACAAAAATAAACTCGCCTGACCAGGCGGTGGCGCAGTGGATAGAGCATCGGACTGGGATGCTGAAGACCAGGTTCGAGATCCCGAGCTCGCCAGCTTGAGCACGGGTCCATCTGGCTTGAGCAAAAGCTCGCCAGCTTGGACCCAAGGTCACTGGCTCCAGCAAGGGGTTGCTCGGCCTGCTGAAGGCCCGGGGTCAAGGCACATGTGAGAAAGCAATAAATGAACAACTAAGGTGTCACAACGGCAATGGAAAACTAATGATTGATGCTTCTCATCTCTCTCCGTTCCTGTCTGTCTGTCCCTATCTATCCCTCTCTCTGACTCTCTCTCTGTCCCTGTAAAAAAATAAAAATAAATTAAGTTGTTTTTAAAAAAATAAATAAATAAACTCAAAATGGATAAAAGACTTAAATGTAAGTCGTGAAACCATAAGCATCTTAGAAGAAAACATAGGCAGTAAGCTCTCAGACATCACTCGCAGCAATATATTTGCTGATTTATCTCCATGAGCAAGTGAAATAAACGACAGGATGAACAAATGGGACTATATCAAACTAAAAAGCTTTTGCACAGCTAAAGACAATATGAGGAAAATGAAATGACAAACCACACAATGGGAGAACATATTCAACAATACGTCTGATAAGGGGTTAATAACCAAACTTTATAAAGAACTTGTAAAACTCAACACCAGAAAGATAAACAATCCAGCAAAAAATGGCAAAAGAAATGAATAGACACTTCTTCAAAGAGGACATACAGATGGACAATAGGCAGATGAATAAATGTTCAACATCACTAGTCACTAGAGAAATGGAAATTAAAACCACAACGAGATATCACCTCACACCAGTCAGAATGGCACTCATTAACAAACAACATATAATAAGTACTGGTGAGGATGTGGAGAATAGGGAACCCTTCTGCACTGCTGGTAGGAATGCAAACTGGTGCAGCCACTGTGGAAAACAGTATGGAGATTTCTCAAAAAATTAAAAATCGAACTGCCTTTTGACCCAGCCATCCCACTTTTAGGAATATATCTCAAGAACACCACATCAATGATTCAAAGGAAGAAATGCACCCCCATGTTCATGACAGCATTGTTTACAACAGCCAAGATCTGAAAACAGCCCAAGTGCCCGTCAGTGGATGAGTGGATTAAAAAGCAGTGGTACATATATATATACACAATGGAATACTATGGGGCCATGTAAAAGAAGGAAATCTTACCTTTTGTGACAACATGGATGGACCTGGAAACTATTATGTAAAGTGAAATAAGACAGACAGAGAAAAATAAAATATCATATGACCTCACTCATTTGAGGAATCCAGTGAACAATGTGAACTGAGGAATGGAATTGAGACAGAGAAGAGATCAAAGTGACCAGAGGAAAAGAGGACAAAGGGAAAGGGGATGAGAGGATGGGATCAGAGAAGGGAAAGAGATTGGTGAAATTATATATACATAACACAGCATTATAGAGAGCAGAAAAGCAAATCCTGGAGGGAAGTGGGGATGGCATTGGGGAGAGTGGGGCAAGGGGGATGTTGAGGGAAACATGGGGGACAGGGGGATGCATTCAGGGGGACACTAGAATCTATGTAAACATAATAAATTTAAATCAATAAAAAATAAATAAATAACTTTTTCAAAGTCACACAGCTAATATGTGGTGGTTTCGATTGTGAACCCAGGCAGGTCTCTCACAAGTCTGCACTATACACTGTTGCTTGCCAATATTATACTACTAACATTTAAAAAGTAGTTTATTCACTTATTAGATAGGCAAACACTAGGAAGCTGAAGATGAGAAGAGCCTGGGAACAGGTTGCTCTGCTACCCCTCGTGGACAAGGTGAGGGAGGTCCTTCCTCCTTTGCTAACAGACATTAGAATTGGTTCAGGCAGCCATCTCGCTCCAGTTCCAGAATGGAATCGGAGTATTTTAAGGCAGTGTTTTTCAAACTACAAATATGAAGTCTGTTTGGTGGATCACAACCAGTATCTTCCTAAAAAATGAAATCTAATAAAAACAATGTATTTGTGCCTTTCATCTGGAGTTCTGATAAATGTCTTTATTATTTAAGCCAGTTTGTGCTGTAGTTATTATTCTTTTGCAGAAAGCATTCTGAATGATCCAGTAAAAGTGTGATCTGTGTGATATTTCTGGAGAGCCAATGGAACTACATGTCAAAAAAATCATTCTATTTTATTTTAGGTGAGAGGAGGGGAGATAGTGAAGCACACTCCCACATGCTCCTGGACCGGGATCCACCTGGCAACCCCATCTGAGGTCAATGCTCAAGTACCAAGCTAGTTTTAGCACCTAAGGATGACACTGTAGGACCAACCGAGCTATCCTCAGTACCCAGGGCCACTCTCAAACCAATCAAGCCACTGGCTGCAGGAGGGGAGGAGGGAAAGAGAGAATAAAGGGGGAAAATGAGGGGGAGAGAAGCAGATGATTGCTTCTCCTGTGTGTCTTGACTAGGAATCAAACCTGGATGTCCATATATGCGGCTGATCCTCTATCCACTGAGCCACTGGCAAGGACCAATGTGTTGAAAATTTAACCAAACAAATTCAGCAATATCATTATTAGTAATATATTTTAAAGAATGAACTCTAAGAAGGAAATTCAAAGAAGGAAATAATTGAACCATCAGTGTAGAAGAATGTTCATGGAATCAATATTTTTAATAGATAAAAAAGAAATTACCTAAATGATCATCAATAAAGATTATATAAACTATGTTGCATTTCAGATTTATATAATGGAATGCTATACAACCAGTAATACAATGAGATTTAGAAAGTAATGAATCATTCATTCTGTCTTAACACGAAAGATATAAACAGAAAATTAGCGAAGCCATTGAGTTAAAGAGTTAAGACACCTATGAGTTTTGCAACCACTGATGTGTAACTAATAGAGACAAAGAATACCACTGGATGCTCAAACCACTGGGTAAAAGGCTGTTGGAGCAGAATGTTTACTTGGTTTCAAAGAATTACTCCTAAGGTTATTGATTACAAGGGGGTGGGGGGGAAGCAGTGGTGGGATTCAGCTAGTTCACACCAGTTCGGCAGAACTGATACCTAATTTTCTGTTCAGTTTAGTGAGCCAGTTCTCAAAATGGCATTTGTAATCAGGGTTCTCTCTAAGGTGGGCGCTGGGGCAGCCACCTAATGTGGAAATCAGAAATTTACATTCCTTATTCTTTTTTTTTTTTTTTACAGAGAGAGAGAGACAGACAGGCTGGAAGGGAAAGAGATGAGAAGCATCGAGTCTTCGTTGCAGCATTTTAGTTGTTCATTGATTTCTTTCTCATATGTGCCTTGACAAGTTGGGGGTGTCTAGGAGAGCGATTGACCCCTTGCTCAAGCCAGGAACCTTGGACTTAGCTACCATGAGGTCATATTTATGATCCCATACTCAAGCCTGTAACCCTGTGCTCAAGCCAATGACATTGGGGTTTCAAACCTGGGTCCTTAGCATTCCAGTCCGATGCTCTATGTACTGTGTCACCACCTGGTCAGGCTTCTTACTCTTTTTCAACTTTTACCTGTGCAACAGCATATTCAAAGTGCCTGTAGTAATGTGCATTCCATCCATAGGTGAAAAAAATTGCAAGTGAAGACACCAATCAAGAAGCAATATGGAAATACCTTAAATAAGTTTTATTGTTTTTTGTCAGGTATTATTTAATATTTTTCATTAATATTTTAAAACTCTTTCTTATAACACAATCTAGTTTTGTGTATCTCTTTTATTGTTCTTATTTAAGTATTATATGCATGAAATAATAAACTATCTTTTGGTATGTCATTTTTTTATACTTAACATGGTCATTAGGGTAGAGAACTGGTTATTAAATTATTTGAATCCCACCACTGGGGGAAAGGGACACTTATAGTGGAGAGATCTGGCAGATGCCACTTTAACCAAGTGATGAGACTTTGCGACCCATCAATGGGACAAACTGACATCATGAATCCCACTTACGTTGTGTTTTGTCAGAAAGCTTTAACTAGAATCTAGTCAAAAGGAAACAGACCAATTCAGATTGAAGGGCATTCTATAGAAAATTGGCTTTGATTCTTCACAAATGTCCATATCACAAAAGAAAAAGAAAGAAAGAAAGTAATGTTCTAAAACAGTACTGTCTGATAGAAATCTAATGCAAGGCACAAATGCAATGAAAAATGTTTAAACAGACACATTAAAAAAGTAGAGAGACAAGTAAAATTAACTTCAGTAACGTTTTTAGCTCGATATAGTCCGTGTATTATTTCAACATGAAATCGATATAAGAATTACAAATGAGATAATTGCATTCTTTGTATATGTGTTAAGTCTTTAGTGCAATCAATTTGGACCGACCGTAGTCCAAGTGCTCAGTAACTTCCTATGGCAGCACTGTATTGGATGGCACAGTTCCATCCATTAAAGAGAACTAAAGAGGTATAACAACCAATGATATGTGTCATCCTGTTTGGGAAGAAAAAGTAGCTATAAGCAAGATTGTGGGGACGACTGAGGAACTTTAAGTACAAATTGTATGTTGGATAATATTGTCATACGTTAAAGTCCTTGGGAACAATAGTACTTAGTTATACAGAAGAATACTCTTAGATATACGTGAAAGTACTTAGGTTAGAGTATGGCATCTGAAAATTACTTTTGAATGGTTCAAGAAATTATAGATAGATGGTAAGTATACAAATAGAGATCAAGGTAGTTATAGATATAGAGAGTGAGCAAATGTTAAAAATTGGTGAATATAGAAAAAGGAGGTTCAGATATTTATTGTACTGTTATTTCCAACTTTTTCAAGGTTTGAAAGGTCCAAGAGAAAAAATAGATTCCAATAATGATAATGACATTCTACATTATTTTATAGTTTACAATGTAAACTGATCCTTTCAAGAGTTCACAGAGGAGCCTGACCAGGCAGTGGCGCAGTGGATAGAGCGTTGGACTAGGACGCAGAGGACCAGGATTTGAGACCCCAAGGTCGCCAGCTTGAGCGCGGGCTCATCAGGTTTGAGCAAGTCTCACCAGCTTGAGCCCAAGATCACTGGCTCGAGCAAGGGGTCACTCGGTCTGCTGTAGCCCCCAAGCAAGGCACATATGAGAAATCAATCAATGGACAACTAAGGAACCACAACAAAGAATTGATGTTTCTCATCTCTTTCCCTTCCTGTCTGTCCCTCTCTCTGAGTCTCCCTGTCTCTGCCAAAAAGAAAAAAAAAGTTCACAGAGGAAATGTACACTGCATTTTATTTTATTGTCAACAAAGACATTTCTTCAGTGACTAATCACATGCCAGGCATGGTACATACATCCTTCCTTTAATTCCCACAAGCACTTGCAGAGGCATAAAGGTCTCTCTCGCTCACAAAATGGCCTCTCTCACTCACAGAGGCTGAGCGCTGAGGCTCTGGGAGGTTAGGGACTACTACTACAACCCCTAAAGAGCAAGCCTCAAGGTTGGGATGTGAATCCATCTCTATCTCACTCTCAAGGCGAAGCTCATTCTTCTCTTTGCAAACTGTTTGTGAATTCTGCTTTATAGATGTAGAAATGGGAGCCCAGAGAAGTTAACTAACTTGTATGAAGTCACACAGCTACCAAGGGGCAAAGGCAGAATTCAAGCCCAGACTTCAGTCTTCTATTCCAGACCCCTCTTGTTCCAGCACCCTAGTCACCTGTGGAACATCTCTGTCTCTAATGAACACTCTGAGTAGGTTCAGGCTCTAATGTGGTGACTCAGATGAGGAGTCTGGCTCGAGGGTCCTCAGCACAGAAAATCAGGTTGTTGGAGAAGAGCCAAGGAAAGGCCCAGAAGCTCAGAGCAGGTCTCCTGGGAAGATGCTTTGTAAAAATAAAAGCAGGACCGCAACGACTGAATCATCCGATGCTCTGATTAAGAAACACGAGTGGTCCCACCATGTGACAGTAGGCTGTGCGCCCAGCCCTGAAGGCAGGACCTGGCCCAGATTCTGCTGTCAGAGTGGCTGGTTTTCAGGCATGATCACCATTTCCAGGGGGAGAAGCAGGTCAGGGGCTCAGTCTCACAACTATGCTGCATTTTTTAAAAAGTAAATACTATTCAGTTTTCATTTAATTTTAAATGAAATTTAGATGTTTAAATAAAAATAAAAATTTTATTTCATTTTAATTATTTGAATAAAAGACTATGCTTTACTGAAAGTCTTAGGCTGAAGAACAGTGAAGTCACTGAACAGAATACTCAGATAAAAAAATAAAAAGTAAAAGAATGTATGGGAACTGTGAGTTATGCATCTGAACAGGCTCCATGCACTGGGGACCCTAGAGATATTGTCCTTTTAAGGGCCATCTCTTCTTTCCCATTGAGGGGGGGACTGCCACAGGATCCATAGGTGGCTATCAAGCTAGGGTCATCTTCTGAGTGTTCATGATTGGACTTGGAGGAAGCTGCCTGGTTGTCATGGTGATAGCAGAGCCCACCCCCAGGTCAGTAGGTGCAGCCAGCTGATCAGCCCCAGTAGAAGCTCCTGTCCCTGGGATTCTGAGGGGCACCTGCACTTCAGGCAGCCTGGAAAGACCCTTGCTCTGGTGGAAAGGCCTGCTAGGAGTCACAATGGCTTCTTTTCAAGTTATTTCTAGCCGAGATTCTGCAGCAACTATTCATGGGGACCCTGAATCCAGGAATGGTCAGCATTGGTGCTGAGTGCCTGTGAGTGGGACACAAATTTAGACAGAGATCTGGGGAGCAGCCAGGTGAAGGCTGATGTCTGTGGTGGTGGTCAAAGCCCAGCAGTTGATGCGGACCCTCTAGCAGGCTGGTCCTTGGGTGGAGTCCAGGCAAGAAGCCCGGGGATCTGAGTGATGAGGTAATGAGTTCCACTGAACTCCATTCTCATCCTGACTGGCTTTGCACTGTGGTCTACCCTACCTGAGACCTGCAGCCAGACCTGAGAGGGATCTGACATGAGGGCTGCAAAGCTGTGCTGAAATCTTCTAGATGCTTCTGTAGCCTGACAGCCACTGTTGTCCAGCCTGAGTCTGAGTCTTTAACCTGCCAAACACCCAGAAATATATGATTTACACAGTGAAGAGCTGATAAGAAGGGGCCCTGACATGTGGGTGAGTGACTCTGTAGCGCAGAGGACTCTCACTCCCCTGGGTGCCCCGGCAGCCCCCTGAGCCCAAGGTTACACAAGTGCACACGCACATGCACACACACACACACGACCACAGGGCTGGAAGAACCTGGAGTGGCCCAGGCTCAGAACAGAGTGCTCATGATTGAGAGAACTAAGCTCCAGCCACCCAAGACTTAATGCTGGCAACCACTTCTGAGATCTGTGCTATCAAAGACTCCTGCTGAAAGGAAATGGTGGAGCCTCAAACCCTCAGAGGAGGTCTATGGTCACTGTAATCAGAGTACTACTCTGTTCTATCTTTGGGACACAATGGCCACATTGTCCTTCAAACTAAGCGAATTCACATCAGGTCTCATACTATCACCTCTCTCTCTCTTCTCCATTCTCCCTCCCTCCCCCTCACACACTGTTTCCACCATCTGAGCCCCATCTGGTCTGTGTACTTTGTGTGACAGCCGAGCAAACTAATACACTGGCCAGCCTGACAGTCAATGGGGGTCTGTCCACAGCTAATTAAAGTCACATTCCACAGCCCTCGACCATTTCAAGGAGCCCAGAGTATAGTGGTGGTTGACCTGTGACCAGGTGACCACCTGACAGTTAGTTCCATGACAGCTCTATGCAAAGCCCACGAGAGCCTATGGTAAGGCGTGTGCAGGAGCAGGGGGTTATAGATGACTTCACTCAGATGGTCTGAATGTGGCCTGTGCACTCAACTTGGTTTGAGGGTATAGTCCAGAATGTGGTGCAATGAGCACAAGTAGAGAGCTCATAAATCTCACCACATGCACACACATGCATGAACATACATGTAGACATGCATGCACATACTCACATACATGATCAAATAATATGCACACATGTATACCCACATGCATATGAGCAGTGCTATGGACATGGAGAAGAAGACCCCTGGAGGCTATGCCAAGTCCTGGCTCCATTCTAGCTCTTGGACAATCACAAAACCTCCTAGGCCCTTGGTTCTTCCAACTGTAAAACTGAATAACAGTTCCTACCTACCCTAATGCAGGTGGGTGGTCCATCTATGGCCCATCTATGTGGTTCATGTCTGGGAGAGGCTGGCTTTCTTCCCAAACTTGGTTCAGCCTGGGGAACTTTTGAAATATCCAGATTTCTCAGTTTTCTCTCAGAGCCTCTGGTTGAGTGCCCTGAGGTACTACCACAGAATACACATTAAAAAAAATGTGTTCCAAGTGATTTTGATGGGAGCCACCAGGATAATGAATTGTGATGTATAAAACAGAGCCGACCCAGGGTTTGGGTTCAGATACCAGAAGACAGTTTGGATATATTGCCCTTTAACCCATAGAATACTAAGTTGAAGTTGAAATCAGGATGCAATGTCAGGTGTAAGGTCTAGTCTGAGGCTAGTTCCTTATAATAAAATAAACACTCTTGGTATGAGCGAAATGATGCTGTGTAAACAGACACACACACCAACATGTGCTACAAAAATGTCAGCATTACCAAGTGCAGGTCTAGAGAGATCATGAGAGATTATCATGGACACGAGGGATGTTCTGGGGGTGGCTGTAGCTCTGCCCGGGCCATGGGGGGTCATAGCTTCAGGATCACACCCAGAGCATCAGTCAAAATAAACACCCCTGAGCCAGAGCCCAGAAAAATTCAGAGTGTGGGGCAGTGACAGGGGTACAGAAACAGACTCTTGGAAGATTTTGTCACCATGAAGTGACATGCTAAGCCTGGTGACATCATGGAAGAATTTGGGTCAGCGAAGTGTCTGGCTGAGGAGCCATAAGCCAGCCCATGTGGGCAGGAGCCCAGGGGCCAGGAACAGGTGAAGGGGCTGGGTGGGGCAGCCTGGCAGTCTGAGGCTGGGCTGATTGTGGAGGGACATGTGAACAATGACTGGAAGAACCATTCTGAGGTTTGACGGGGGGGGGGGGGGGAGGGAGGGCAATGTTTAGTATTGTCAACTATAACAGACATGCTTGTCAATAAGTTCATTTTTGCATTAATTTACTTGCTGACGCAATAACTAGCAATCTATCTCATTTACCAGGTAATGTATAGGAGTTATGGAAATAGATTTTTTGGGCTCAATATAAAGAATTTTTAACCAAAGTCCAAAATAACTATCTATAAATAGAATCAGCTAACTGATTCTTAAGGGCTGGGTCTTGTCTAGGTTAGGAGTCTGAGGAACAGAACTGGGTTGGGCAGCAAATTTATTCTAAGTCATTACAAGTAGGAAAAACCCAGGGTTGACTAGAGCCTGCACCTATGGAGTATTTAACTTTAAAGCGTCAACCTAGGGAAGCCAGGCTCAGACATCAGGTCCGAGGGATTAAGGCAGATCAAATCAAAGCAGTAGAGAAACAGGTGATTAGAGTCTCAAGAGACAAGAGAGCCAGGGCAGGATCCAAAGGAGAAGGTCCTAGGTAATTGCTGAACATGCGCACAGACATCCTTTGTGCAGGTGTGGGTAAGAGGACTTCAGCCTGCTGGTAGGACTGGCTACATAATTTGTGAGGCCCGGTGCAGAATGAAAATGCAGGCCTCCTTGCTCAAAACTTGAGAATTTCAAGACAGTAATAGCAGAGCATTAAACCAAGTGTGGGGCCCTCCCAAGTGGGGGTCCATCCCACTGTACAGGTCATTCACCCACAAGGCTGGCCCTGTGGCCTGGCTCGGTGGGAGAGGGAGGCGATGCTATCTGTGTTAGAGTGGATTCTTCTGGGCACCGTGGGGGTAAAGCAGCCCCAAGAATGCCCATGGAAGCCATGCCAATGCTAAAGCTTTTTGTCTACCAGCTAAAAACACCCTGGGATCTTGTAGCTGGTATAATAAAGTCAAGACAAGTCAGCCAAAAAAACAAAGCAAAGGTCCCTCAAGGCCCATGTCTAACAATTCAATTACAGGGAGTTGCCGTATCGAATTCCGCAGCCCAATCCATCAAAGACTTCCATTCTGCTGTTGCTTCAACAGCACAGAAAGTGCAGCCAAATGGTACAATCGTCCCGGCAGGCCGGGTACTCACTGTGTTCGCTACTTTTCAAGGTTTCTGATACCTCCTCTAGGTTGAGAGCATAGGCCACTCACTGATGGTGAGGCCTGTTTTCCTTTTGTCATGGACAGCAAGCAGCTCTGACAGGTAAGAACAAACACACCTTGGTAATGGGATTCACCCTCTGACGCTGTAACTTTTCTTGCCCGAGAACAGGTCACAGGGAAATGCATTCTTCAATTAAATTCAAGAATCTAAGCAAACAATTTATCCCCTTTTCTTCTTGAGGGAAAATAAAAACAATCAGAAATGTTAAGTTTAGTAGATATAGTTCAGAGGTCACGCATCAGTCTTTCAGCTCTCTATCTATACATACATGTACCTTGAGATACGAACAGAACTTTTTTAAGATACGAGCTGTGATTCGGTCTGTAGTTTTGTTCGAGATCAGAGCGAAATTTTGAGATACGAGTCATGATTCAGACGGAAGCTGCCGCTAGTTTTGTGGTTTCATTTTAAGTAAAGAAAGTGCAGTTTCAGTTTTGTTTAAAGTAAAGAAAATGCAGTTTTAGTTTACATTTAGTGTTAAGAAAGTGCAGTTTTAGTTTACGTGTCCATAGTGCCTGCATCCCTTCTTCCCTCCCTCCTTCTCCACCATTCACATCCGTTAGCCACACTCGTCTGTCTTCAAGGTATGAATACAGTACTAAATAACATTTTTTCTTTTATTTCATATATTTTGTTACGCATTGGTAAAGTATACATGTGTGTTTCTTAATTAAAAACATGTCTTTTTTTATAATTTAGGATGGTTTTGGGATGCTTCACATGGCTGAAATGGATTAAATCTATTTCAATTATTCTAAATGGGAGAAATTTGTTTGATATACGAGTTAACTGACAAGCTCTGTTACAGAATGAATTAAACTTGTATCTCAGGATACCACTGTATATGTATGAATGTATGTGTCTGTGTATGTATAATGTATATATAAAAACACACACATATATAGTATACATAAAACACTGATAAGGCCCTGGTTGGTGGCTCAGTGTTAGAGCATCAGCTCGGCATGTGGATGTCCTGGGTTCGATTTCTGGTCAGGGCACACAAGAGAAGTGCCCATTTGCTTCTCCACCCCTCCCCCTCTTGCTTCTCTCTCTCTCTCTTTCTCTTCTTCTCCTGCAGCCATGGCTTGATTAGAGCGAGTAGGCCCCAGGTGCTGAGGTTGGCTCCATGGCATCTGCCTCAAGCACTAAAAAGAGATCAATTGTTGAAAAACAGAGCAACACCTCAGATGGGCAGAGCATTACCCCCTGGGTGGATCCCAGGCAGGGTGCATGTGGGAGTCTATCTCTCTGCCTCCTCTCCTTTCACTGAAAAAAAAAAAAAAGCAGCACTGACAAGAGTAAGGGGAAAATGGATTTTTCCCAAGTCTGTCTGTGATGGGGATTAAATCTCTCACATAACAGATAATGTGATTCATAAAGCACATTTTTTCCACATGCAAAAAAAACAAGAACGGGGTCAGACATTGAGACAAACAAATGCAACCAAATCACATTTTCTAACTGTAAGAAAGGGTTCTGCTAGGCTCTTCTTGTACTGAATAGAGGGTGCCTTCCATATAGCAGTGATGAGCCACATAGATATAGCATCTGCAGTGTCTCCAGCCACCTATTTTACTTTAATGATTCACTGGGGAACATTTTTTTTTTCATTTTCTGCTGCATGAGGTTTTAGAACTGCTTTTATATGTTTCTGCATCATTGATTCCAAATCTGGAATCTATTTTTGGTGCATGCTCTAGTTTTTATGCAATTTTAATTTCTTTTTGTTACAGTTAATAGCATACATTAGTTTTCAAATTGGAGTTAAAGGGCAAAGACTCTTGGATTCAACATAAGCACAAGGCAATTAATGTTTTACAAACATCACTTTTACATAACTGTAATTGTTTTTAAATGTAAAAAATTATTATCTGATAAAAACACCCTCTTGTTTTGTTTTAAGATTAAATCATGGCTTCTTCGAGTAGGTGTAAATGTAAAAATAGTCCTGACACCTTCTGTTATATATGTGGCTGTTACACACTTCAATGTCAAAGACGCAATATTTCATCATTTGTGACACGTGCATATATTGCCTATTTTCAAGTTCCCCTTAGTGATCAAGACAAGAACTGGGCTCCTCATATTGTGTGTCATAATTGTGAGGAAATGCTTCGTGACTGCACAAAAGGAAAACACAAAGGAATGCCTTTTGGTATTCCCGTGGTTTGGCGTAAATCTAAGGACCACAGCAGTGACTGTTATTTTTATCTGATCCATACAAAGGGCATTGGTAAGAAAAAATGGCATATGATCGCATATCCTAATATTCCTTCAGCAATATGACCTATTATTCCACAGTCTGAGATACTCCCGGTTCCAGTTTTCAATGGTTTTCTTTCTTCTAAGGACGAAGAAAGTGAACATGATGATCAAGTGTATTTTGATGAGATGCATGAGGAAATGGTTGTAGAATCTGAAGGGTCTTCTTCTGATGCCAAGCAGTTATTAACCCCTCAGCAGTTTAGCCAACCCGAATTGAATGACTTAGTAAGAGATGTGTGCCTATCAAAGAAAGCAGCTGAGTTATTAGCCTCCAGGCTTCAAGGAAAGAATATACTTCACCGGTCAGCTAAAGTATCCCATTTCAGGAAGCATAAACAAATTTGTGTGGACTTTTTTTCCGAAGACAAACACTTTGTTTACTGTCATGATATCAGTAGTCTTCTCAGCCAGCTAGGTGTTACCACTTCTCAGCCAGCTAGGTGTGTCCAACAGAATGGCAGCTATTTCTTGACAGCTCTAAATGGAGTCTGAAATGTGTTCTCTTACACAACGGTAATGTTTATGCAGCGGTTCCAATTGGTTATTCAACTCATCTGCGAGAAGATTATAATGATATAAAAATTGTCCTTGACTTTCTGAAGTGTAAGGAGCATAACTGGATCATTTGTGTGAATCTTAAAATGGTCAATTTCCTGCTAGGACAACAGAGAGGTTTCACGAAGTATACTTGCTTTCTGTGTTTGTGGGACAGCTGAGCTCAGGAAAAACACTGGACACAAAAGGAGTGGCCGAAACGTGAAGCTCTGGAAGTAGGGATGCAAAATATTGTGAATGAACCTGTAGTTAATTGAGACAGGGTCATTTTCCCCCCACTTCACATTAAACTTGGCTTAATAAAGCAGTTTGTTCAGGCTTTGAATAGAGAAAGGAATGCTTTCAACATATTATTTCTGCTTTTCCTGCTTTGTGTTTTGAGAAGATAAAAGCAGGTGTATTCAATGGACCTCAAATTCGAACCCTCATACGTGATGAAGAATTTGCCAGGAAGATGAATAAGGAGGAGAAAGCAGCATGGCAGTCTTTTGTGGCAGTTAGAAAGAACTTCCTTGGCAACAAAAAAGCAGAAAACTAGGAACTTCTGGTTCAAAGAATGCTGTTGGCTTTCTGCGACATTGGACGTAACATGAGCATTAAGATTCACTTCCTGAACAGTCACCTTGGTAAGTTTCCTGAAAATCTTGGAGCTGTTAGTGATGAGAAGACTACTGCTGGAGCATCAAACGAGATTGTCCTCAACAAGTACACAAATGCAAGAGCTACATCGCAAATTTTTGCCTGAATAGAATTTTAATAAGTTTGCACAAATTTTATGATTAAAATAAGTGTTTTAATATGTTCTATTTTGAAATTGTAGACAAATTCAGATGCAATCATATCTTTTAGTGTATTTACTGCATTATATAAATTATTATATTTTCACAAAGATGATGCCCAAGAAGACATTCTACTTCATTATGTTAAACTAAATGTTGAAAATTTTACAGTAAGATGAAAACATAAAATCTTGAGAAAAAAAAAAACCTGTAGCTTACAGAGAAGAACTAATGTCAGATTTGAGATCAGCACACTTGAGGTAAGTACGAACAAATGTTATTGTGGATGCAACAGAAACTTTGTTCCCTGGTGCAATGTTTCAAAGATGCCTCTGTGTAGAGAGTAAGGATGGGGGCTGAGGCACACTCATTTCGCCTCTTCCTGCCACCTGCGCATCACTTGGCTCGGTCCTTGTGGCCACTGTCTTGCAGTGCCATTCTTCACCGAGAAATAAGAACTGCAGTTACAGCTATTTGAGGAGAAATTTATTAGCTTTTTGGGTAAGTTTGAATAACAAAATGATGGTATGTATAATTGCATGTTTAAATGACAACAGGATACAAGAAAAATCAAGAAAGAGAAAATATTAAGATAGGTTAAACATAAGTTGCTGTTGTTTTCTCCTGAAAATCAGTCTAGCTATTTATCTCTTTGACTCTGAACTCAATAAATGCAGGGTTGTTCACATGTCTATTAAGTGTTGACTGTTGCTTGCAAGCGGGGGTGGGAGTGTCCTTTAAGAGCTTGCCTTGTCACAGAGACAACCTCTGAAGGCACAGAAACTATGTGAGTGATGGGGTGCCGGAGTAGTGCCGGAATGAGGAAGTGGTTATGGCCGCAGAGCTTCTGAATGCACTTAGCACTGCTAAAGTGTCCACTTTGCAATGCTCACAATGGTACTTTTACCTTATATGTCTCTTATTATAATAAAAAACTAATAAGTGAGTTTAAAAAAAAAACTAATAAGTGCCCTATAGATAGTGATTCAGAAATAGAAGTGAAAAGAATGAGAAGCTCAAAGTTGTCCGAGTTCATTGTCACACAAGTGCACACCATGGTTCACAGAAGCACGAATGAGGTGATCAGAATCACGTCTATGGACAGAGAGGAAGCAACTGGGGAAAACCCACACTCTTGTGCTAAGGCTACAAGGCTGGGCTTCAGTCTGACATCTAATTAGAATAAAAATAAAAAACAACTAGACATTTTCAAAGGAAATCCTCTAAAATAGTGATTTTTAACTAGTTTGTTAAACAATTTTTAAAACATGCAATACCTGACTATTTATTTAGGGACGCTGACCTATTTTCCCTTAGGACAGTGTTTCTTAACCTTTTTTGAGGTACCGAACCCACCAGTTCGGTGAATATGCGCATTCACCGAACCCTTCTTTAGTGATAAATAAAATATAATTTTTTCCCCCAAATTCAAGACATAGGTATATTTTTTTTACTGGTGCACAAAATGAGCCATACATGAACATCACCTTGCTCAAAGAACAAAACCAACAAAGTGTATGAACTCACAACAAATTACGGTATTACTTTATTCTGGCCTCCGCGGCAGAGGCTTCTCCGAACCCCTGAGACCATCTCATCAAACCCCTAGGGTTTGATAGAACCCAGGTTAAGAACCACTGCCTTAGCATGTGAAATTTTAAACTTCTTTTTTAATTTTATTTATTTTAGAGAGGAGACACAGAGTGAGAGAGAGAGAGAAAGAGAGATAGAGAGAAAGGGGGGAGGAGCTGGAAGCATCAACTCCCATATGTGCCTTGACCAGACCAGTGCAGGGTTTTGAACTGGCGACCTCAGTGTTCCCAGGTCAACGCTTTATCCACTGCGCCACCACAGGTCAGGCGCATGTCAAATTTTAAAACATGACAGAAGCCAGCGCAACAACAGCTGTCCAGTCCAAATGAATCAAAATTATACCTATTTTTCCTTTCATGAGATAGGCAAAAAAAAAGAGATATGTTTGGTGTGGTGCAGAATTTTAGTAATTAGTTTAGTGTCTCATGAGATGAGAAGGTTTGAAAGTTGCTGCTCTAGACTAAAAGAAGCATCCACAGAGATCAGTACTGGGTCTCATGCCACACTCAGCCACATCTGGTGTTGGGTGGCCGGAGAGCTGAGATGGTTGAGGGAAAAAGTCAAGAGGTAAATATTAGTGCTTTTTGACACATGCAAAGGAAATAAAATGGACATGTCAGCAACCCTACGTAATCTTTTGCTCAAGCACAGCCATACCTGGGCCTTTAGGCATTGTCTCTGGCATGTTTTTATTTTATTATTATTATTAAATTTAAAATGCCCCCAACTTTTTAAAATATTGGTTTTGAGAGAGATGAGAGAGAAATAAAGAGAAAGATAAGAGAGAAGTAGGAAGCATCAACTTATGGTAGTTGTTTCCTAGATGGGCCCGGACCAGGCAAGCCCAGGGTTTCAAACCAGTGACCTCAGCGTTCCAGATTGACGCTTTATCCACTGCGCCATCACAGGCCAGGCCCCCCCTGGCACTTTACAGCTACAGCAGCCAATTTGAGTAACAGCAACAGAGATCATATGCCTGCAGAACCAAAAATATTTTCTCTGTAGCCTTTTAAGAAGAAGTTTGCTCTGGTGGCTAAATAGTACTTTCAGATGAAAGTGGGCCATCCAGAGCCTTCATCCAGGCTGGGGGTCACCTTCTTGATAAAGCCACCCTATAGATAGAGGCTCATTAAGGAGAGAATCCAGTCAGGGGCCCAGGGAGGGTGCTCTGCTGAGGGGTGAGGTTGGGAGCACAGGGGATGAAGAGGATGAGGGGGTAAGACCTTTTGGGACCAAGGCTGCTGCGCTAGTGACCCCCATGTCCCCTGTGTCCTCATACACCCACACCCCTTTCGGAGCCTCTGTATTTCTTCACACTGAATCATGCTGAAGGTACCAGTATTGGTGGGGGAGGGATGGAAGATCGCTGAGGACCCAGTAGCGGCTGGCTATTCCAATGTAGCTCTTCTAATCTTCCTCGCACTCTTCTGTAAGGTAGGCATTACTAGCTCCATTTTGTAAATAACATTAGCTCCTTTTCCTTTTTCCATCTTATAAGTGATTGCCATGGTCCTTGGCATGATTCTACAAGCTTTACATAAATTAAGGCATTGAACCCTGAAGACTCCATAGGTAGGAAAAATTATCATTCTCATTTTACAATTAAGGTAATTAAGGCCAAGGTGTATGAAAGAATTTTGCCCAAAGACTCAATGGAAAACACTGAGGCAGGATTTGAACCTAGGGCTTTAGCATGGAGCCAGGGTCTTTAATGTGCAGCTAAACAGGCTTCATGTGAAGAATGCAGACAGGTTCCGGATTTTGCTCAGGAGACAGGTGAGAACAGTGTTTCAAAGAGAACAGACCCTGCCTCAGATGCCATGTTGTCTGCATGACCCCTTCACTCATCCTCCTTCAGGGTTCTGGGGCCTGGATGTGGAACAGAAAACTGTCTTCATTAACCAAGGAACCACTACATGTTTTAATTCTATATTTCACCTCTGACACTGAGCAGTGAGAACAACTGTCTTCATCCTTGTCTCTAAGAAGAACTTGACAGGGACTAGAGGGAAACCCTGTCCCCTTCGTGTGAGACTGACCTTCTGGTGCAAGCTGGCTTTTTAGCCAGGTCTCCTCAGAATTGAGATCGATTTGCCGAAGGATTACAAGACTAGCAACTCAGTTACCAGTGCACAGAAGACATTGACTAGAAGGATAAACATTCTCTGATCGATTCAATTTACCCAGGGAGATAGATCATCTTTGCCTCTAAATGGGCAAAGAGGGCAGGGGTACCTCTGGAGGAAACAATCCATGCATACTAATTAGTAGTAATGTGTGATTCCAGTAGCAAGGACAACTGCCCATTCAAATAAGAGGTGTTCACTGAAAAGAGCACAAGGAACTCAGCATTGTGGTGGTAGGCAGTTAGCAGAACAAAGACGATGGCCAGACACAGGAGGTCACCAGAGTGGAAAGCCCCAGGTGCCTAGCAACAGGCAAAACTGGGAGGACAGGGATCTTGCCCCCAGGGTAACCTTTCTTCCACTAGCATATTGCTGGTCTTGTGGTTTAGACCCCCTGATTTCACATAGTTGGTTATGCAGTTCAGACCCTCCCCTGACATTCCCACCCATGGCATGCTGCTATCCCCTTAACAGGAGAATAAACAGGAGGGAGGAGAATAGCACTTAAGCATTAACCTATGGAGATGACACCTAGACCTCTATTACATTTCAGCTCCAGGCTCAGAAAAGCAGCAAAATCAGATAAGTGATGCCACAGTTGACCTCAGGACTAGTTGTATTGACTAATGACCCTGCCCTGGCACCAACCAATCAGTGGATACCACTACTCTAAAAGGAGATATCTGGAGAGATCCTTCCCTGAGACCTCCCCTAATCTCTCCAACCTTAAAAGACTTTAAGACAGAGCATGCTCTCCCTCCCAGGAGCAAGACTGTGCCTTTCCTTTCCCCCTTTTCCCTCTTTTTTGCCCCTAGGCATTCATGTCCTGTAGGAGATAGACACACAAGACTTGTATCCAGGGGAGCAGTGGACAGTGGTGGCTCATCCAGACTAACCCCTGATCCTGTTTTCAAAGTCCCCTTTTCTCCGACTTCCCAGTGTAGGCTCAGTTTTCCCCCATAAATTCTCCAGTAAACCAAGGCAGCCCCGCCTAGGCTCTCCTGTTGCTTCTTCTGTTCTCAGCCCTTCTTGGATCACTGTCCCCAGATTTAAACTTACCTGAACTTGTGTTGCAAAATTCTTCCAGCATGAAGAACCCACACATAATCAGTGGGCCCAAAGCAGACCTGAAAGCAGACCCTTGTTCAGTGACAGCAGCAAACTGGGTTTGAGGAGTTCACCAGGAAGACCAGGTGTTCAGCACATTGGGTCCATGCGAATCAATTTGTGTCTGCTGAAAGTGGACAGCAGCTCCACAGCTACTTGGAAGACCAGATGCAGAACACCAGAGAGCAGAGGGAACCTGAGTTACTTGTTTCTTTAAACCTCAGGGAGTCTGACTCAGCAGGTTTAGGAAAGACAAACACTGAACTTCAGGCCACAGGATTGACCCCTCTGTGCTCCTTGGACAACTGTACTTCCTCTGTTCCTGCCCTGCTCCCACCTGGGACACTGGAGATATCACAGCAACTTTGCTTTGGAGAATGAGGCAAACGTGACCTGTGGTGGCGCGGTGAATCAAGAGTTGATCTGGAATGCTGAGGTCGCAAGTTTGAAACCCCAGGCTTGCCAGATCAAGGCACATATGAGAAGCAACTACTATGAGTTGGTGCTTCATGCTCCTCCCCTGCGTTCTGTCTTTCTCTCTCCTCTCTCTAAAATCTATAAATAAAATCTTAAAAAATTATTTTTAAAAAATCAGACGCATTTTGCAGGTCGATTGATGCTACATAGATGCCAGCTGGAATATAAGATATAGTGCAAAGCTGGCGAGCATGTCTCCTTAAATAATATCCAGGAAGGCCTGCAGTTAGCATTTCTAAAAGAGAAAAATATCAGAAGCCAATAAGGTGCTCTAATGTGCAAAAGATCTGGTATTCCTCTTAGCCAGCTGCACTGCAAAAAGATGTGACAGCTAGCTACTTTTGTTTTAAACTGTAATCAAATTCCCTTCATCTTTGAGTCTATTTTGCAAACACTGGCTGAATAGGCACTTCAAGCCAGACCCTGTGCCAGCTTCTGGGAGAAGATGAATTAGGCATAGTCCCTGGCCACACAGAGTTTACAATCTGGCATCTGCAGACCTATGCAGAGTCAACCTCACATATTACATTTGTTTACTTGTGCTTCTGAGCGTGGAATTCAGCAGGCTGGGCCTCCAAGCTGCATACCTTCTTCTCAGGGGGCCCTCTTCTCCTCTAGTCCCCACTGAAATGCTGGTGGCCAAGGTCAGGCAGGTCCACATTGGATTTGGGCAGATAGTAGAGAAACTGTGGAGCAGGAAAGCATTGGGCAATTAGCATTTAATCAAGTCTTGCAATGGCGGATGAGCAAACAGGTAGGGGAAATCCTCTTTTCATGGCAGCAAATGATCAAACAGCAAAATGACCCCTCACAGTGGCAGGAAAGCAATCCACAATCTGCCCTGGGGCAAGCACCTGAAGCCTTACATAGACTATCCACATGTGGTGATACCACATGCTCACGCACTAATCAAGCAAAGTACTTGCAGCCTGTAAACCAGTGAGCAAGCCTAACACAGCTGTTTGCCCCACACCCACACAAAAAGGGTGGATGGAACAGGTTGGCCCTCTACAGTCTCAGCCACAAAAAGCACACCATTCTCTGTCCCAGTGGGACTCTGATTGTCCTGTAATCAGTGTCCTGCTGCAACCTGGTGCCATCTGATTTGAACAGATTTCAAAACAGTGCTCATAATTTTTGCCAAATCTAACCTGCCAACATTAGGCACAAACATAGGCAGACCAGCTCCTAGATGAGAGTTGAGTGGAGGTGCCAATAAAAACTGAGATGTGAACTCATCCACCACTGGAATGAGATGACACATATGTGCATATGAAAGCCTGTATACACTCGTAGATGTGTGCACACACAACCCCTCTTCCTGGGGCTTTGACCCAATCGCGTATGTGATTCCAATACAAAGTTCCAGGAAAAGGAAGCTGTCCTGAGCATAGCACATTGAAAAATAAACACGAGCAATTTAAGAGAAGGGATCAACAGGGCAGTGTTGAGTTTCCTCTGGTTCTTACACGGGAACATGCCCAGGCGAGGTTTGTGTCAGAATGACCTCCAGCCCCCGATCTAGGAGCTGACCATCAAGGCTCAGGGGTGCTATGTTTGAAGGTGGAAGTCAAAGTCGTCATTTGGCAGAAGTCACCAGTCCCCTGCCCATGCATATCAGCCATGTTCCAAACATGCAGAGAGGTGTCTGGCACTAATCTAGTTTGCCATTCTTTTTTTTTTAAGTGAGAGGAGGGGAGACCAAGAGACAGACTTTCCACATACACCCTGACCAGAATCCACCTGGCAACCCATCTGGGGCCGATGCTCGAATCAACTGAGCTATCCTTAGTGCCCGTGCCAACACTCAAACCAATTGAGCCACTGGCCACAGGAGGAGAAGAGAGAGAGAGAGAGAAGGGGGAGAGGGAGGGGAAGAGAAGCAGATGGTTTCTTCTCATGTGTGTCCTCACCGGGAATCGAACCTAGGACATCCACATGCTGGGCCGACATTCCACGCACTGAGGCAACCAGCCAGGGCCTTGACAGTTTTTTTAAGGTAGCAAAAGAGAAGAATACCAGTAACTAAGAATTTCCCAGAATGCACTGCGGTCAGGGCTTTACCTGCATTGGCTCATGGACTCCTCATACTACCCTCTGAAGTTATGGCTGTTACCATTTTCCATTCACAGGTGGAGAAACAGCTTTGGCAAGATTAAGCAGTTGGCCCAGAAGTCACAGATCTAGTAAGTGATGGAGCTGGCATGTGAACAGAGCTGGGTGAATACATGATGGTACCGGGGCTGGGAGGGGCTCCCTGCCTCAGGCTTGCCCACCTCCTCCTGCTCCGGTGCCAGGGTAGCCTCAAAGGGCAGAGGGAGAAGCACAGAGATCGCTGGACAGCCCCAGTCCTAGAAAGCACAAAGGAGGGAAAGTGTGCATTTCTTTGTTCTGGGCAACAAAATCTCCCTCCCCTGCTCTCTTTGGACCCCAGGCACATCCAGCTGGGACACCCCAGTTCCTGGCCTCCTATCAACAATGCAGACAGGCTTATCTCTTGATTTAGTTTATATTTCCCCCCTTGATTTCCTTCCTAAATTCCATTCTCTCCCCCATTAGGTTTGTACACTAATGTGTTTATATGCGTGTTCCTGGATATATGTGTGACTGAATGTGTTCACATGTATTCTCACATAACATCATTCTCTGTGTGTGTTTAAGTTCTGTAAATGGTACAGTGCTACAGATTCTATTGTCTTCGTTTTTAAGTTCTATTCCCATTACTGTTTGTGAATCTAGTTTATTACTTCTGACAGTAGAAAGTATTTTATCTCTGCCCCCTCACACACCCCAGTGTGTGTGTGTGCATGTGCGCACATGAGCATGTGTGTAATACTTGTTTCCTGTCTATGAGCGCTCACTAACATGTATGTTCCATGAGAGCAGGCACTCTGTCTCAGTCACAGCTGCATCCCCGGAGATGTTAGTGCCAGCCTCGATAGGCTCTCAAGAAATATTTGTTAAATAAATGAATGTGCACCCACGACATTTCACTTAGCTCTTATCTAGTGAGGGGTTGCTACTCCCTGCTATCAGAAACACCATCCACAGTCGCTGGGCTGGGTGGTATAGTCATATTTAGTTAGTATTCATACTCATATTATTATATAATTGGCTATATTTATATGCCCCTACCTCTCCTCTTTTCTTCTCTCTCCCCCCCTTCCTTCATTAAAAATATTACATATATCCCATTCAAAGCTATCTCAGTCTGAATGCTCCCAGGCCAATGAACAAGAAGGACGTGTGTGCTCTTTGAGGCCTACCTGTTGGTTACAGAAAAATCATCCTGAAAGATACTACTGCTGAGGCGCTGATTTCTGAGAGATATTGAGGGTCTTGTATCGTACACTTTTTATTTACTTTGACTTGACAAGCATTCAGTGCAAACCTCTGTGACAGGTGGGGGAGGGGAATGAGACATGAGGAGCAGACCCTGTTCTCAAAGCACTGGAAGGGCATACAGGAGGGACATGCCATGTGAGGGAGGGTGTGACAGCCAGTTGCAGACTGGGCACCTGTGTCATACAGAGGAGTGTCTTCTGGTCTGTTTGAAAACCGCTGGGAGCAAGCTTGAGAGGAACCAGATATTTATAGCCCCATAGTCTGTTCCCACAGATTAACACAAACATCATGTGCCTCCTGCATGACTCACTAAGAAGATATCACTTATGTAACATTTTGGCCCAAAGTGCATAATCTGAAATAATCACAAGGAATAAATCAGACAAGCCGAATGAGGGGCATTCTACAAACTGTGTGAGGACTGTCTGAGATGAAAGGAGATGACAGGGCATGGAGACTGAAGCCACGTGATCCTGGGTGGGACCCCAGAATGGAGGGAAGCGGTTTCTCTGAAGGACGATATCAAGCCAATTCGTGAAATTCATATTCACTGGACTGTGTATTAGATCATATATTGCACTAATGTTAAATTTCCTAAATATGACAATTGCACTGGAATTACATAAGAGAATGTTACTAGAGGCTTAATCCTCAAATGGTTTAGCAAAGTAACAATAATGACAGCATGTATGTATAGAGGTAGAAAAAGCTAGCAAATGTGGCAAACTATATCAGTGGACCTGAAGGATGTTTAGAGTTCATTGTACTTTTCTTGAAACTTCGCTGTAAGGTTGAAGCTTTTTTCAAAATAAAAGTTAAAAAATATTTTTTTGTTGTTGTTCAAGTCAGAGATTTAAGCAGAGACAGGAGCAGCATGAGAACAATAACTATTAGCGAACACGGTGGGCTTGTGCTGTGACAGGCATTTCACACCTATGGAGTAATGGGATCGTCTCAACCTCTGTGCCAGCTTGTACAATTATTACCATCCCCACTGTACAGTGAAGACACTGGGGCCCAGGGACAGGCAGTGTCTTTACTCAGCCAGGATCTCAGAACTGAGGAAGGTGGGCTCCAGGAGTCATGCCCTCTATTGCTTCTTTGGGTGGATGGGATTAAAGCCGAGAGGCTGAGGTCAAATTCCACATTCACCTTGTCATTGTCTGGGTGATCGTGGCTTCAGTTACCTGAAGTGTTTTGTACAAATGAGGGTTATAATAGCACCTACCTTGTAAGGTTGTTCTAGGGTCAAATGAGGAAGATCACGTTAAGGGCTCATAAAAGCGCTTAGTGCATAATAGACATTTTCATGCAGAACCTTCTAGAACTTGGGGTTCAGAAGGTGGTTGCTCTTCAATGGTGTGGGTGGCTGAGAGCAATTAACAGGAAATTAATGACTGCAGAAGTGAAGGCAGGTTGAGACAGGGAGGTCACATGTGTAAAGCCCATCTAGAAAAGGATAGGCAGTCCTTCCATGGGAAGGAAGACTAGAAACCACAACACAACACTTCGGGGTCCTTCTGACCACCTTCAACTTCCAGGCCTCTCCAGGATTTTGTAGTAAATATTCACCTCCAGAACCACCACCCTCATGGAACCCCAAAGGGAGGCAATTATCAAAGAAACACAATAGACAGCGCATTCACTTTGGGGCCTGTGTACACTGGCAAGCCCCTTGATACGAGCACTGGACTGTGCCTTTCTCTATGTACACATGACTGTCATCATCACACCACCAGGGTCTGTTGCCTGAAACCCCCACAGGCAGGTATGTGGCTAACCACACACTACTCTGAAAAGCTGTTCTGGTGGGAATGACACAGTCCCCACAAGTCCCTGTGACAAGCTCCTAGACAACAGGAACTCTGCTGTTTAAAGGGTCCCCGGGCTATCTGTGACCACAGCTGCTCCTGCAGGGAGTGACAATGCTGGAGTGGACAGTATGCATGTATGGAGATACAGGATCTATGGAATATGTGTGAGGGAGAGAAAAAAGAGAGAGAACGAGCAACCAGGAGTGAACGGTCAATTTTGGTCAAAGTGATGACTGACAGTAGTGGCTAAAGATTGAGGTTGAGGTGTCCACAGAAGGGGACAGAGTTGGGAATACTGAAAACAGCTCCTGCTGTCCATCACCAAAACCAGTGTAGACGTGGCCAGGATCAGGTCAGAGGAACGTGAGCCCAGGAATCTGGGTCCTTGTGAGGCGTATTCCAACATCACTAAGAGGAACTGTTGGGTGTTCTCAGTGCCAGGGAGGCTGCAGGGGGAAGCTTCTTGCTGGTGGGTGTGTCAGAGGGGGGGAGTGGGCAGGGCTCCGGTACCCTGCCAGGAGACCAAATAGTGAAAGGGAAGCTGCAGGGAACAGAAGCCTGGGACCACTGTAATGTGGGTTAAAATTATCTTTAGGTGGCTGGCTGCCAGTGAGACAGGAAATATCCTCTGGGACACGATATAACCCTATTTTGTTTAAATTTAACATCATGGCCTGACCTGTGGTGGTGCAGTGGATAAAGCGTCAACCTGGGAACACTGAGGTCGCCAGTTCAAAACCCTGCACTGGTCTGGTCAAGGCACATATGGGAGTTGATGCTTCCAGCTCCTCCCCCCTTTCTCTCTTTCTCTCTCTCTCTCTCTCTCACACTATGTGTCTCCTCTCTAAAATGAATAAAATAAAAAGAAATTAAATTTAACATCATGGCCTTAACTGTCCTCTGCCTCCACGTTGCCCATGAACTGTGCCTCAACTGAGTTCAGACCTTCAGATTATCTAGGTCACGTAAACACCCCACCAGAGGCAGTGACCATGACCACTGCTCCCTCCTGAAGTTATATATTTATGTTCAATGTATAATCGCAGTCCCGGTGTGTTGTCAGACTGCCTGTATCAAAGAGAGCATTTCCTTGAGGAGACCAAGGGCCCGGAAGGAAGTTGCTTGACCTAAGTGGGAACCAAACCCTCGCTTTGGTTTCCTCGGGAAATTCTACAGTAACTGCTTTGCTATAATTAGTGAGCTTGGGCTCAGCCCAGACCTCGGCCTGGACCCGCCCAAGGCTGTGTAGACATCAAACTCCCATCCCTGCTGTCCTACAACCTCTGGAAGGAGCTTGCCTCTGAGGGACCCACCCAGTCAGGGGGCTCTAAATATTTTTCTGAGTTTACTGTGGATGAAGGGAAGGGGTAGGGGGAAGGCTTGGCTCAGGGCAGCTGCACCTCTGCCTCTGGCACACAAACAGGCCTGCATTTGAAAGGGGCCCATTGCCAATAGAAGGAGTTAACACACACACATTAGTCTTTGCCATTTCACTGAGAAAACATAAAAATCCCAAAACCCCAAGGCTGTGAGTTCACATCCAGGGCCCACCATTCAGGAAGGAACACTGAAGACCCACAGAGTGACAGGTGTAGCCTCCTGATAGATAGGCAGAGTGACAATCGGTTATTGACTCTGGCTTCTGTGAGGTGCAGAGGGGGTTTAATTTTTTTTATATATATTTTATTATTATTAATTTTAATGGGGTGACACCAATAAATCAGGGTACATATGTACAATGAAAACATCTCCAGGTTATCTTATCATTGAATTGTGTTGCATACCCATCACCAAAAGTCAAATTGTCCTCTGTCACCTTCTATCTGGTCTTCCCTGTGCCCCTTCCCTCCACCCTATCCCATTCTTCCCTCCCTCCCCCCACCCCGTAACCACCACTCTCTTGCCCATGTCTCATAGTCTCACTTTTATGTCCCACCTATGTATGAAATCATGCTGTTCTCAGTTTTTCTTTTTTTCTGATTTACTTATTTCACTCCATATAATGTTATCAAGGTCCATCCATTTTGTTATAAATGATCCGATGTCATCATTTCTTATGGCTGAGTAGTATTCCATAGTATATATGTACCAAAGCTTTTTAATCCACTCGTCCTCTGACGGACACTTTGGCTGTTTCCAGATCTTTGCTATTGTGAACAATGCTGCCACAAACATGGGGGCGCATTTCTTCTTTTTGAACAGTGCTATGGTGTTCTTAGGGTATATTCCTATAAGTGGGATAGGTGGGTCAAAAGGCAGTTCGATTTTTAATTTTTTGAGGAATCTCCAAACTATTTTCCACAGTGGCTGCACCAGTCTGCATTCCCACCAGCAGTGCAGAAGGGTTCCCTTTTCTCCACATCCTCGCCAGCACTTATTCTGTGTTGTTTTGCTGATGAGCGCCATTCTGATTGGTGTGAGGTGATATCTCATTGTGGTTTTAATTTGCATTTCTCTAATGATTAGTGATGTTGAGCATTTTTTCATATGCCTATTGGCCATCTGTATGTCCTCTTTGGAGAAATTTCTATTCATTTCTTTTGCCCATTTTTTGATTGGATTGTTTGTCTTCCTGGTGTTGAGTTTTATAAGTTCTTTATAAATTTTAGTTATTAACCCCTTATCAGATGTGCTGTCGAATATGTTCTCCCATTGTGTGGTTTGTCTTTTTATTCTGTTCTTATTGTCTTTAGCTGTGCAAAAACGTTTTAGTTTGATATAGTCCCATTTGTTTATCTTGCCTTTTATCTCATTTGCCCATGGAGATAAATCATCAAATATACTGCTGCTACAGATGTTGGAGAGCTTGCTGCCTATGTTTTCTTCTAAGATGCTTATGGTTTCACAGCTTACGTTTAAGTCTTTTATCCATTTTGAGTTTGTTTTTGTGAATGGTGTAAGTTGATGGTCTAGTTTCATTTTTTTGCAGGTAGATGTCCAATTTTCCCCACACCATTTGTTAAAGAGGCTGTCTTTACTCCATTGTATGTTCTTTTCTCCTTTGTCAAATATCAGTTGTCCATAAAGCTGTGGGTTTATTTCTGGGTCCTCTGTTCTGTTCCATTGATCTATGTGTCTGTTCTTATGCCAGTACCAAATGGACACAAAAATGGTCTCAATAAATTTAAGAAGATTGAAATCATATCAAGCATTTTCTCTGATCACAATGCCATGAAACTAGAAATTAACCACAAAAGAAAAACTGAGAAATACTCAAACACTTGGAAACTAAATAGCATGATATTAAATAATGAATGGATTAACAATGAGATCAAAGAAGAAATAAAAAAGTTTCTAGAAACAAATGATAATGACCATACACCAACTCAAAATTTATGGGACACAGCAAAAGCAGTTCTGAGAGGGAAGTTCATTGCACTACAGGCATATCAAAAGAAGCTAGAAAAAGCTCAAATAAGCAACCTGACCCTGCATCTAAAAGAACTAGAAAAACAATAGCAAATAAAACTCAAGACAAGTAGAAGGAAGGAAATAATAAAGATCAGAGTAGAAATAAATGACATAGAGGCTAAGGAAACAATACAGAGGATCAATGAAACCAGAAGCTGGTTCTTTGAGAAGGTAAACAAGATTGATGAACCTTTAACTAGACTCACCAAGTAAAAAAGAGAGAGGACTCAAATAAATAAAATTAGAAAGGACAGTGGAGAAATAACAACTGACACAACAGAAATACAAAGCATTGTAAGAAAATACTATGAAGAACTCTATGCCAAAAAATTAGACAATCTAGGTGAAATGGACAAATTTCTTGAATCATATAACCTTCCAAAAATCAATCTGGAAGAATCAGAACTCCTAAACAGACCAATTACAACAAATGAGATCGAAACAGTTACCAAAAAACTCCCATAAAAGAAAAGCCTTGGGCCAGATGGCTTCACAAGTGAATTCTATCAAAAATTCAAAGAAGAACTAAATCATATCCTCCTCAAGCTATTTCAAAAAATTCAAGAGGAAGGAAGACTTCCTGTGAATTATGCTCCTTTTTTGAGGCGAGCATAATTCTGACCCCAAAACCGGGCAAAGACAACATAAAGAAAGAAAATTATAGGCCTATATCCCTGATGAATTTAGACGCTAAAATTCTCAACAAAATATTAGCCAACTGGATCCAGCAATATATGAAAAAAATCATACACCATGATCAAGTGGGATTTATTCTGGAGAGCAAAGGCTAGTTCAATACTCGCAAATCAATCAATGTGCTTCATCACATAAACAAAAGGAAGGACAAAAATTACATGATAATTTCAATAGATGCAGAAAAGGCATTTGATAAAATCCAGTACCCATTCATGCTCAAAACTCTCAGTAAAGTGGGAATACAGGGATCATTCCTTAACATGATAAAGGCCATCTATGACAAAGCCACAGCAAACATCATACTAAATGACAAAGATTAAAAGCAATCCCCTTAAGATCAGGAACCAGGAAGGGATGCCCCCTTTCACCACTCTTAATCAACATAGTTCTGGAAGTCCTAGCTACAGCAATCAGACAAGAAGAAGAAATAAAAGGTATCCAAATTGGAAAAGAAGAAGTAAAACTGTCATTATTTGCAGATGATATGATATTCTATATAGAAAACCCTAAAATCTCAGTCAAAAAACTACTGGACCTTATAAATGAATTCAGCAAGGTGGCAGGATATAAAATTAATACTCAGAAATCAGAGGCATTTCTATATACCAACAATGAACTGTCAGCAAAAGAAATTAAGGAAACAATCCCCTTCACTATTGCAGCCAAAATAATAAAGTACCTAGGAGTAAATTTAACCAAGGAGGTTAAGGACTTGTACTCAGAAAATTATAAAACATTGATAAAAGAAATCAAGGAAGATACAAACAAGTGGAAGCATATACCGTGCTCATGGCTAGGAAGAATAAACATCATTAAAATGTCTATATTACCCAAAGCAATTTATAAATTCAATGTAATACCAATTAAAATACCAATGACATACTTCAAAGATATAGAACATATATTCGAAAATTTATATGGAACCAAAAAGGAACACGAATAGCCTCAGCAATCTTAAAAAGAAAAAATAAAGCAGGAGGTATCACTCTTCCAGATATCAAGGTTTACTACAAGGCCATTATACTCAAGACAGCCTGGTACTGGCATAAGAGGGGGTTTAATTTATGTCTCCTCTTCCACAAGAGTTTACACTATACTTTAAGAGACATGATACATGTTTAAAACATGTAAATAACAGCCAACCAGGATGGTGGATGGTGGGAGAGAGCTCTTTAAGGAACCTGTGTGGGATGGCTTCCTGGAGGAGGTGTGCCTGATGCTGAGCCTTGAAGGGTGCATTCCATCCACATAGTTGGGAGGGCAGCCTGGGTACCCCATGAGGACAGTGTCAGTAGCAGAAATGGAGGGGAGCCTGACCAGGCGGTGGCGCAGTGGATAGAGTGTCGGAATGGGATGTGGAGAACCCAGGTTTGAGACCCCGAGGTCGCCAGCTTGAGCACGGGCTCATCTGGTTTGAGCAAAAGCTCACCAGCTTGAGCCCAAGGTCGCTGGCTTGAGCAAGGGGTTACTCGGTCTGCTGAATGCCCACGGTCAAGGCACATATAAGAAAGCAATCAATGAACAACTAAGGTAACACAATGAATAATTGATGCTTCTCATCCCTCTCCCTTCCTTTCTGTCTGCCCCTATCTGTCCCCCTCTCTCTGTCTCTGCCACAAAAAAAAAAAAAAAAAGGAGGGGAGTGTAAGGACCTAAGGGCGTGTCCCTGTGTGGAGTGTCTTCACACTGAGGGAGACACCTGGACCCATTGGCTTCCCCACCTTCACCGTGTCACCTGACTCGTCTGCACATCATAGTAATGCAGGATCCCGTTGACACTACTGGGTCCTTGGATCAGACCCTTCTCACCCTGACACCACCGGCCTTGTCACTGCTCTGCTGGCCCTGGGCTTAGAGTCCCTACCTTCTAACGACCACCAGAATTCTCTTGCTAAAAAGCCAGTGTTACCTCATCGTCACTCTACGGCCCAGGCACCCCACTGTCTGTGGGATAAGTGCACAGTCCTTTGAGGGCAGACCAAACCCTTTAAAGTCTGACCACACCACTTTACAATGTCCTTTCCCTCCTGCACCCTGGGCTCCAGGGGTCATTCTCAGAGCCCCTTCCCAGAAATACCGTACATTGCCCTCCACGACACTGAGTTCCCTATGACTTTCCAACTTCACTCCTTTGCAGAAAGTCTTCGTTGGTCTTGTAACTTTTCTTTGAGATGTACCTCAGATGCTTTCCCTCCTCCAGGAAGCCTCCCTTTCTTGATGCTCAAGTTCCTGGCCCTGAGCTCGGATAGCATGTTGTTGTTGTTCCCGTTCTGTTTCCATTTGTTGTAATATCTACCTCCTTTGTAAGCCAGATCCAGAAACTCAAGGCCCGAGATTCATTCTGTGATTCCCATGGCCTGACACACCTTATTGTTCATGGAAAGTTGCTCAATAAATGTCTGATAAATGAGTAAGTGGGAAAATATGATAGAGAAGAATAAAAAATGAAACCGGATTTTCAGGTAATTGGGGCAAAATGAGTGGAGGATACCATAGGCAGATGTGGCCCCACAGAGAAGCCAACTCTGCCCTGAGAATGGCCTTTTCTGCATAACAAATACTTCTCAAGTCACCTTAAATTTATTGCACACTGTAAATTGACACAATATCATATGTAGATCGTGTCTCTTTCTATATGTCTATATGTGTCCTACTGGTCCCGTTTCTCCGGAAAAGCCCAACTAACACATCTGTAGGTGCAAATATGTTTATATACAACATAAGCAGGAAATAAAAATTCTTGAGAAGACGTTTTTTATTTGCTTCCCAGACTTCTGCATACAGTGGGTGCTTAATAAGCAAGTGTAGGTAGACTGACAGGTCTCCTGAGCAACAGCTTTCCTGAAAGGCAGTGCCACTGCTGCAGCGGCCCCTCGAGAAGGAAGCTGGCAACAACATCTCTCTGCCACTTTTCCTGCCTGGAACACATTTTCCTCCCTTTAAGTTGCAATTTTCATTCCTTCAGTCAGCTATTCGATCAACAAGCAGTAAGTGATGTCAGTTACAGAGTGCGCCTGGGTTGGGCCCTGGGCTTCCTGCCGCCATGGTGCTTACTGGCCCGTGGCTTGTGTGTCCTTGCCCTGAGCTCCAGTGATGCAGTTTGGGCTGAAAGTCCAGGTGGAGCCAGGCCCTTCTTTGTGCGTCCTGCACCCAGAAACAAAAGTTGTCCAGCTTCCCAAGGGCAGCCAACAGTTGCGATTGTGTCAGAGAGCTCTTGTGCAGTTCCTGTGAGAACGGTCAATTAGGTAACAAGCCATCCCAAGTGGAAAATACACCTTTCGAAAGGCCCAAAGCGAGCTATTGCCACATCTTCCGTCAAACCCCAAAACAGTTCTTCACTGCGAAAGCACACGTTTAACTGGAAAGAGTCTAAAAATGTCTTTTGTAGCTTTAAAAAAATGAGGACTCAGGCCTCAGGAACACAAAAAGGATAAGGATGCGTGAGCAGGGCTCCAGTGAATGAGCATCGCCCTCAGAGGTCAGCCACCTTCCCAAATGGCCTTTCTTCTGCCGAGAGGGTAGACTTGCGAGGGTGACATAATCATGTGATGGTGCTCTGAGGAGGGCATTGCTGGGGTGGAGGCTCAACAATGCCTGAACCGAGAGGATTCATCTTGAACCCTGAGACCTGAAGAGCCGTGTTAACCTGTGACAGGCTGGACCTCTTCAGCCTCCTCATAAACTCACACACCCAGGACAAAGCCGAAAAGACAGTCAGATCTCTTATTCACCAGTGCCCTTACAAGCTGTGCACACACACATATACACACTGTTGTGGGCTCAATTGTAGCTCCTAACATTCGTATGCTGACATCCTGGCCCCTAGGTCCTCAGACTGTGACTCTACTTGGAGAAGAAGCTTTGAGGAGTTGACTAAGTGAAGTAAGGCCATGTGGGTGGACATATTCCACTGTGAGTGGGTCCTCATAAGAAGAGGTTAGGTCACAGATGGGCCCGAGGGAGACCAGGTGAGGACTCAGGGAGGAGATGCTCTCCACAGGCCAAGGAGAGAGGCTCAGAGGAACCAACAGTATGGACACCTTGATCTTGGACATCTAGCCTCAGAACTGTGAAGAATGAATTCCTGTTGTTTGAGTCACCCCGTCACCCATGGTGCTTTCTTCTGACAGCCTGAGCTGACTAAGACACCTACTCATACTCACACACTCAGTCACATACTGTCAGACTCACCCCCACAAAACATTCTCACTCACTCACTTTCTCACACACCCACACATCACCCACTCACTCCCCTCGCACACTTACACAAACTTCTTCTGCCCAGAGACTTGGGCTGAAGTGGCTCAGGCCCACAGAGGCCTGTTCCTTCCTCGGATAGAGTGGCTTTGCTCTCTGCTAAGCTCATTCCCCTCTCTAAAACCCTGGGTCCTCCTAGCCATTGCCTGGAGTCTGGCTTCTTGCATCCTGCCTCTGCCTTAGAGTCTGGTACTTCGTTCTCCCCTCTCCTGACCTTGGCCTGGCCAGGAGCTGGGAGGCCCAGACTTCTGACATGGGTAAGTAGCAAACCTTCTGACCTCAGGATTCTGCTCTCTAAAATGCATAGTTTAAGTTAGCAAAGCAGTTTTAAGTGTGGTCCCCAGACCAGCAAGTCACTTGGAACTTGTTATAAACATATATTCTCAGGCCCCATCCAGACCCATTAAATCAGAGCTCAGAAACCTGCATCTGGACAGGCCCTTTGAATAATTCTGATGCAGACTAATATTGGAGAACTACTGAACTGGATGATGCCTAAAATTCCTCCCAGACTTACTGTATACATTTAGTCTGATGTTGTTTATGAAATGCCTTCCATGTGCCTGGCCCTTTCCAAACTTAATCCCTATACCAACCTTCTGAAGTATCTGTCACTAAACATATTTTCCAGATGAGTGAAATGAGGCCCAGATAAATTAAATAACTCACTAAGGGACACACAGCTGGAAATGAGCAGGGGAGATCTTGAACTGAGGTCCCTCACTGTACGATCTCTACTACCCAACTTGAGCTACCACAGTGACAGGTGCCTGGCCTGCTGTCAGCCCTCAATAAATGTCAGTTTCTAGTGGGCTTTTGGCTCTCCCCACCCACTGCCTTCTATTAATTTCCTGGTAGTAAACAGGGAGGCATCACAGCTATTCCATAGATGGACACAAATATAAGAGTCAGCTTAGTTACTAAGGGGCAGACCAGTCCTATGTTCAAGAGCTGTGAAGGCCTGGACAGGTGCACCCTGTGCCCTAGACTGCCCCCTGAAAGAGAAGCTTTCTGTGGGCCATGTTGAGACTTCTAAGGACTACCTTTCAGACAAGGCCACTCAGGCAATACCGACAGGCACACCACAGGGATTGGGGGGCTGGACATTCACCCTAAGTGATGCCAGATTTAGTTGTTTGGTTTTTTAAAGATTTTATTTATTGATTTTTAGAGAGAGAAGAAAGAGAGAACGGTGAGTGGGGAGAAGCAGGAAGGATCAACTTGTAGTGGTTTCTTGTATGTGCCTTGACTGGGCAAACCTGGGGTTTGGAACTGGCAACCTCAGCCTTCCAGGTCGACACTATCCACTGCACAGCCACAGGCTAGGCAAGTTCTGTTTTTATCCTTAGAAAAGTCTTTCACATCTTTTGGGTAAAGTATTCTGCATCATGTCACACACAGTGTGCCTTGCACACGACTTTATTGTAACGTGATGAGGCTGGGCCTCCTTGCCTTCTATGGCCAGGTTCAGGTGGAGTCCTACTACCCCCAACTCCTCTTCATCTGTGCTTGGCCCTCATTTTCTTCAATAGGTCTTTTGGTGATTCCTGGTAATTCCATGATCTAGCTATCAGAAGTTTTGAATCAGTGTCATTCTGCCCTCTAGGACCAGGCAATATTTACTGAGAGCAGCTCCCAGAAGGCATCATGGCCAACAGAACCTGTTAAGTCAGGCAACAGAAACAGCCTGTCAGCCCCTTTGCAACGACAACCCTGTGTAAGTGGTTGATGAGTGGAATACACTGAGGCCACACCACAGGCCCTGCACTCTGCTAGTGGCTTGCCCCAGGGAAAGCCCATCAGCTGTGGTTCCCGTGTACAGGGGAGGAGGCTGGAGTGACTACAGGGGAAGCCAGGTCTGGACCCTGTCTCTGACTCCTTCTACTTTCCTGAAAACCTGGCTACAAATGACAACCGCTGCCTGAGTAGAGTTCAGTCATGGAGAAGTGAAACTGTCCCATGTTGGATTCTCCAGACACTGGCAGGGCCATGTGACAGAATGAGCCAGCATCCTGAGCAGCCTTCCCATCCAGGCTGTGCCCACCTGCAGGGGTGTGTGGTGTGACTGGGCTCACACTGAGAGCTGGGCACACCCACAGAGAGTAACACATGGGAGTGAGCTGCCCCTGTTCCACAGCCAGCCACGTGGGTGCCTTCTTCTCTGCTTGTAAAACGAACAAAACATTTTATTGGGAATTTAATAGCTGTGAAGGGAAAGAGGGTCAAAAGGTACAAACTTCCAATTATAAAATAAGTAAGTCCTGGGGATGTAATGTACAGCATGGTGACTGCAGTAATAATACTATATTGTATGTTTCAAAGTTGCTAAGGGAGTAGATCTTAAAAATTCTCATCACAGCTGTGGCCGGTTGGATCAGGGGATAAAGCACTGTCCTGGTGCACCGAGGTCACAGGTTTCATTTCCCGGTAAGGCACATATGAGAAGCAACCAGTGAATGCTCCCTTTCTCTCTCTCTCTCTCTCAAATCAATGGGAAAATATTTTTTAATGTTTTATAAAAGGTCTCATCACCAGAAAATCAAATTTGTAAGAATACCTGATGATATACTTTAACTAGACTCATGGTAGTGATCATTTCACAGTATATTAAAATATCGGATTATTATAGTACACACGTGAAACTAACATAATGTTATATGTCAATCATATTTCAATGAAAAAATTGTTAAATAGCTGTGAAGTTTTGATAGTAGTATATAAGCACTGAGTGAATCATTGTGTAGTAAATGAATAAAATAATATGGCAAAGTGAGTCTAATCACTAAACCCATGCTAATATTCCTAATTCCCTGAGACAATGTCTTTTACACTTTTCAAGGGAATTGTTAATAATGAGCTGATGATAAACTACTCCACAGTGGGGATCAGTTTTATCTTTGTTTAAATTCCAAATATGAAAGTCAATCCTATAAAAATTAAATGAGCAATCAACAACTTCTAGCTTTTCAAAACAAAGGCCGTATTTCTCCTTGCGGCACCGGTGAAACAAGGGCAGGAATTGCTTAGGAAATCAAATATTAAATGATTGAGCTCAAAGCTGGGATGGTCATAAAAACCAGGTGAAAACTTTTCTAAAATACAGACTCTAAACATGGTGACCAGCTTCTGGCCATTGATCTGAACTCCCCCTCTCAGGTCAGGGACCCTGGGGAGAGATGCCCGAGACTGATCCTTCCTCCCTGCTCCTGGACTCCAGGCCCTCTGGGACTCTACTTTGCTTAGAGCCATTTCTTTTCCTTTTCCACTTTTCCTTTCAGGCTGCGGTCAAGGGAACCTAATATGAAAATGGCTACCGAGCCTTTCAGCAAAACCTTCCAGAACACAGCTCTCCTTATCATATAAAACATCAATTTCCCTTAAGATATTGGCAGCTGTCCCCATTTCTTTTTAGAAGAAGTTGACATATAAAATATTCAAATTTATTGAATATAATTATTTGTTTAAGAAAAACGTCAGGCATCTTTCCTGCAAGTCTCATTTGCAGGTGAGTACCCGTCTGTGTGTATTTAGGGTCATGGTATCTGCCAAGCAAAATGCTCCATTGGTGAGTAAGCAGGATTCAGGCTGTTCCCTTGCTGGGCTCATCACCCTCACAAGGCTTTCAACTCCCAGGGTTCCTGGGCTTTTCCAGGTTCCCAGTTTTTTTAGTCTATTAAGCTCATCTGGGTGAAGAGGATGTGATTTGCAAGCCTGCCAACCCCATGGTGGCCCCACAGTGGCCTCCACTGCTCCCAGCAGGTGCAGCTAGACCCATGGCCCATATGTTTTCCATTTAGTGATGCCTTGTAAAACAGTGGCCAATGGTACTTCTGGCATTAGTCAGGCACCACCCCTGAGGCCCTGACCCACCAATCAGGACTGGGAGGGCTGTTCCCTCAGGGTCCAATGAAGGCCAGGAGCAGCCAACACCCACTGCACAGCCCCAAGAGATGGGGTCTCCTCAAAGACTTGCTCACAGCCCTAAAAGGGAAAAGTATCTTCTTGAATGGCAGGTGGTCCAGCTCCACCACAGTCCCACTGCCCAGCACAGTCATATTTGGTACACCTGACTGTTCTCCTGCTCCAGGTCCCAGCCCCAGCCAGGCTGCTCAGCACAGGGGTGAGGGACAGCTGACCCAAGCAGAAAGCAGGTGGGAGCCACAGCAGGCCAGGAGAGAGGAGGTCTGAGCCTGCTGACAGCCTTCCCTGAGGCTTAGAAGATCCTTTGTTCTTTACATTTTCTTCACCCTAAGGAGCCGAAACTACACTCTAACGGTTTCCCCCCCTAATTTTTAGTGTTTTTTAGGAGTTAACACCAGGCCTCCTTTACAGCTCCACAGAGACCACCTAGACCAGACAGGTAGGTCCCAGGGGCTCACCCAGGCACAGATAGCCAACAAATGAATCAACTGACCTGGCCGGGTAGCCAGAACCAAAATTTGTCTCTGTCTGAGCCTTTGAGTGCTGACCCCATCCTCGTGGACAGTAGTCAGAAGCAACAGATGCCGGAGACATAGATCTTTCTTAACCAGCCTGAGTTTCCTTGTGCTCTCTCTCACCTTCCCCATTCCTACCTTTGATGGCTTGGCTCCAAGATTGTCCAATCATGACTCCTGAATTAAAATACATAAATATGTACATTTTCTCTTTACCCTCTAGATTCACTTCAAGTCTTTATTTGGGGACACTGGAGCCTCCTGGAATAAAGGACAATCACATGTGCACAGCTGTAAAAGTCAGTTTCCCCTGTTATTACCATCTTGTGTAGTATGGGACATTAATGACAATGGGCAAGGTAATGTCATACATTGTTCTAAAGTCCATAGTTCACATTAGGTTCACTCTCGGTGGGTGTACATTCGACAGGTTTTGTTCAGCATTTAAAAACACCATTATAATAGCACACACAATAGCTTCACTGCTTTAAAAACCCTCTACCTATTCATCCCTCTCTGCCCCCAAACCCGAAAGCACTGATGTGTTGTTTGTTTTTGTTGTTGTTGTTTTTTACTGTCTCCATAGTTTTCCTTCCCAGAATGTTCTAAAGTTGGGAATTATAGTCTGTAGCCTTTCCAGATTGACCTCTTTCAGCTGGTGATACCCATTTGTTTCACCATGTCTGTTCATGGCTTGAGAGCTTGTTGCTTTTTAGTACTGAATAAGATTCCCTTTTCTAGATATACCATAATTTTTCTCTTCACCTCCTGAAGGACATCTTGGTTGCTTCCAAATTTTTGACAATCATGAATGAAGCTGCTATAAATATGTGTGTGCAAGTTTTTGTATGAACATGTTTTCAACTCCTTTAGATGAATTCCAAGGAGTGTGATTGTTGGGTTGTATGGTAAGAGTATTTGTAAGAAACTGCCAATCTCTCTTCCAAAGTGCCTGTACCATTCTGCATTCCCACGAGCAATGAATGAGGGTTCCTGTTGCTCCCCATCCTCGTCAGCATTTGGTGCTGTCCATGCTCCGGATTTTGGGCATTCTCATGAGTGTAGTGGTATCTCATCATTGTTTTAAATTCCCTAATTATTTATGCTTGAAAATATGTTGATCATATTTTCCTATGCTATTTACCATCTGTATACCTTATTTGGTGAGGTATCTATTTAGATCTTTTTAAAAATTGAGTTGTTTCCTTGCTATTGAGTTCTAAGAGTTCTCTGTACACTTTGGGTACCAGTCCCTTATCAGATGTGTGTTTTGTGAATATTGTCTCCCTGTCTGTGGCTTGTCTCCTCATTTTTGTAAGGCTGCTCTTCTCACAGACACTCAGGAGGACCTGTGGGGGCAGACACCATTCTTCCTTGTGCTGTGTGCAGGCTGATTGTGGGGCCACATCTAGACAGTGGGAGAGTTTCAGCTGGAGGAACGTTTATTTTGGGTGGGAATATGTCAGTTTCCATTGCATTTGCTCCATCTGCCCATCGACATTTAAGGTATACTTGTATGTATCCTGCTTGAATCTAAGCATTAGGAAAACAAAGATGGATGAGACAGAGTTCTTGCCTTCAAAATACTCACAGGCCAGCCTGGGAAGAAACAGGTCATTTCAGTCCAGTGTGGACAGTGTCCAGGAAAGGAAGGGTGGGTGAGCAGTAGGGAAGGGGTAGCTGTAGAATAGGGGTGGTGACAGAGGGAGAAGGAGAGTCAAAGTGAAGGCCTCAGCTAGTCCATGGTCCTCAGGGCTCCCAGGGAGCAGCCCCGTCCTGCTGCGCCTTTGCTGGCAGGCCCAGGAAAGCCCACGCCCAAAGAGCAGAGAGAAGGTGGCTCTCCTCCAACCCCATTCTCACTATCACAGCCACAGCTTCCTCTTTGTCACTTTCATTTGGTGCTGTGGTCCCCAAACAGGAACTGCTACAGGGCCCATGGGTGACAGCTGTGGGATGGGTAAGTGGCCTGCATGCCCAGAGGGACAGGGCTGTGCAATGTTGAAGGAGCAGCTACCCACTCACGGTCAGCTAGCAGAGGCCTGTCCCTGCAGCATGTGCCTCTCCCCCCACCCTCACCCTGCAAGGTGCAGCATGCACAGTGGCCCTTGGAGGGCAGAGTGAGTCCACAGCCACCACAGTGGTGAAGGGGAACCAAGGACCTTCCCATTTGCATGGTTCTGCAATCAGCAATACGGGGGAAATCTTTCTCCATCTCTCTATCAACCTGAAATTCTTTCACTTGTAAGGACGATGAATCCTGATGACATCAAGGAAAGGTTGGAATCCTTACTGATGCCCTTCCAGTCACCTTCCTCAGAGAGAACTGTGGTGAAGAAATCAGTGTCTCTTTCCAGGCCTCCCCTAAAAGCAAACACATCTGTCTTTGGTTCTACAAGAATAGGTTGTAGGACAGTTTCTATGGCTTCCTTATTCACTTATCTCTGCATTTTGCACATATTTCCAGGTTACTAGAGGTAATCTCATCTCCCTTCTGTCTTTACCACTTGTCTCTTTTTGAAGGCAACTGATTACACCAATGACATGCCTAAAGCTAGAAGTGGCTGGGGGTTGCCCACGCCTTCTTAGTGAGAAGGAGCAGCAGAGTGGTGGATGCTGCATGAGAAAGACCAGCTGAAACTCCAGCCAGCTGTCCTCTTTCTCAGTTTCAAACCTGTCTCGGATCAGATAGATGTCACATCAGTAAAATGAAGATTATACATGATTTAGGCTATGGGCCAGAGCATAATAGTTGCTCAAGAAATCTTTTGTCCATGTACACTCTTATTAATTTTCTTTTTAAAAAATTTTAGGGCCTGGCCTGTGGTCCAGTGAATAGATGTCCCAGATTCAATTCCCATTCAGGGCACACAGGAGAAACAACCATCTTCTTTTCTCCTCCTTCCTCTACCAATTCTCTCTCTCCTTTCCTCCCACAGCCAGTGGATCAGTTTGTTTGAGCATGGCCTGGGGAACTGAGGATAGCTCAGTTGGTCCAAAAGCATCAGCCTGAGGTGTTTAAAAGAGCTTGGTACTTAAGCATCATCCCCAGACAGGGTTGCTGGGTGGATCCTGGTAGGGGAGCATGCAGGAATCTGCCTCACTATCTCCCCTCTTCTCACCTAAAAAATTTATTTTTATTTTTTTTTCAATTATAGTTTACATTCAATATTATTTTGTATTAATTTTGGGTATTCAGCATAGTGGTTAAATGATCATGTACTTTACAAAGTGTCACCCCTTCCCTGTATTTCCAGTACCCACCTGGCAAAAAACTGTGGTACATACAATAGAATATTACTTGGCCATAAAAAAGAACCAAATGTTACTATTTGTGACAGCAAGCATGGACCTAGAGGGTATATTATCTAAGTGAAATAAGATAGGGAAAGAAAAATACTGTATGATTTCACTTATATGTGGGATCTAAAGAATATAAATAAACAAAACAGAAACAGACTCATAGATACAGAGAACAGACTAATGGTTGTCAGAGGGGAGGGGGGTGGGTGATGGGTAAAAAAGGAAAAAGGCTTGAAAAGTCCAGACTGGTAATTACAGAACAGTCATAGGGATGTAGAGTACAGCATGGGGACTATAGGCAGTAAACTTGTAGTGTAGTTTTTCTTAAATAAATGGAGAGGTGTTCCATTTGGGCTGGAAGCTGCAGCGTTGCTATGAGGGTGATTTTCCCCAAATTGACCTACAGGTGCAACCCAATTCCTATCAAAATCCCATCAGATTTTTTTTTTCAGATTTTTTTCAATGGTTCTCATTTCGTTGCACACCGGGGAACACTGAACCCAGCCTCGGAGGCACTGATGTGAGGGCTGACACTGCCTAACTCACAGGGCAGGTTCTGGGTGCTGGCCCAGCTGTGGGGGCTACTGGTTGGGGTCCTGCACATTTGCAGCTAATGTTGGTTTCCTTTGTGTAAGGCCAGTAGCCGCCGCTGTCATGGCCATTCACATGCAGGTTCTCATTGAATTCAGGCAGACAGTAAAGAAACAGTGGAGTCAAAAAATGGTGGGCCATACCTTTATTAAAGTCTCACCAGCAGACAAACAACACACAGGGAAAACATTTCCCTTTCACTCAGGGCTTCCAAAGCCTCTGGCAAATTCTCCGGTTCCACAACCAGGATAAGCTTCTGCGGTTCCTCCTAGAATCAAAGGTCCCCACCAGTCTCAGTGGAGCTCACAAAGCCCCTCAGCTCTGTTTCCCCATCTGCACCTTCTCCCTTCTCTGCCAACATGGCTTCTTCCTCAGCACTCTGCATTCTCTCCTCTCTCACTCTGCAAACATGGCTTCCTTTCTTCTTCTCCTTCTGCTCTCTCTTTCAAAACTTTCTGGTGCAAAAACCTCTCCTCCAGCAAACATTAGCAAAACAATGGCCCCTTCCAAGCAGTAGTGCAATTTGCAATTTTAGACCATAATACCTGGTGCTGCCCAGCCCCCAATGTAAACTATAACTGAGCAAACATAAAAATTATATTTTACTAACTTATTTGACCAGCACTTTGGAACCCACGTGCTCTTTAATCCCAGGAATTCTCATATTGGTAAGAACTGAAGTGGAGCCTGTCACATTTGCATTAGTAAGCATGTCATGTGTGTATTAGTGAACACGCCACATGTGCATTGGTGAACATGTCACATGTGGATGGGTTTTCTAGGGCTACTGTGACAAAGTACCACAGACTGAGAGGCTTAAACAGAAATGTGTGGTCTCACAGCTCTGGAAGCCAGAAGTCCAAGGTCAAGGTGTCCACAGGGTCAGTTCTTTCTGAGGCTGTGAACAGGACTCTGCACCTGGCTATGGTCCCTGAAGCCGGGAATACACTTAGGTGTACACAGAAGCACGTTTAGGAATGCAGTGGCCCAAGAACCATCGATGTTGTAATGTTTATTGAGTAAGAGATGACTTCAAAAGGAAAAGTGCTGCCCTGTTTTGGAGAAATCTGCATTAAAATGAAAAGGCTTGAAGACATTTGGGAAGCTGCAACATTGGACTTCTTTGGTAACAGGTTAGGCAATTGACCAGTATTAAGAAAGTTCTTGAGTAGGATGGTAAGAAAGCCTCAGCATTGCTGCTTTTTGGAAAGTTATCTGGGCCTCCTGGGATCTCAACCCTAGTTTGGACCTCCACCCCAACCCCACGCCCTACACTGCAGTCATTCAGAGGCTTCTCCTGCCCTCTAGTGGTCTCTTCTGGAACTGCATCAGAGAAGAACCGTGCCCCGCGCCCCCCCCCCCCCCACTCCCCTGGCATAAAACCTGAGTCACACTTGCTGGAGAAACCAGGCTGTCACCTGGGCCCATCTCTTCCCACCTGCACTTTGAGCAACCAGGAAGCCAATCCTGGAGCCTGTCTTTCAAGCCATTTTGGCATTTCCATCTCTTAATCGTGTGTTGTTTTAACAAGGGCCACTGGTAGGGGTTGTCTCCATGTAAAGGACTCTGATCCTTTGGACAGAAGTTCAAGCTGTGTCCCACCCACAATCTGACTCAAGCAGAAAGGGGGCAGCCAGATGGCTTTAGAGCCACAGCTGGGCATTGACACACCTGCCAGGAAGGACTCCTGGCCCTATCTCCCCTCCTTTCACACTGCCAAACGTGTGCTTGAGCACCCACTTAAAGAAGTTTGCAAAACCATGTTGACCCTTACATTTTTAGTGTCTTGGGAACATTTCTCATTATAGGTTTGCCTAGTTACAAAGAGATGTAACTTCAAGTGTGTGTCCCTGCTGGCATTTAAAAAATAAGACTGTTTGGCCCTAGCTGGGCAACTCAGTGGGCTAGAGCATCTTCCCAAAGCAACGTTTCAGGTTTGATGCTAGGTCAAGAAATGCATAAATAACTGGGACAACAAATTGATGTTTCTCTCTCTCTCCCCCTCTCTCCCTCTTTCTCTAAAATCAATAATTAAAAAAAATTTTTAAATGATAATAAATAAGACTGAGCCTGACCTGTGATGGCACAGTGGATAAAGCGTCACCCTGGAATGCTGAGGTTGCCAGTTCAAACCCTGGGCTTGTCTGGTCAAGGCATATATGGGAGTTGATGCTTCCTGCTCCACCCCCTTCTCTCTCTTTCTCTTTCCTCTCTAAAATGAATAGAATCTTAAGAAAAAAAGACTTACATCACTCTTACAACTGTGTCCAGTGGAACACAGATGCAATAGTGATTTCACACCTACTATGAGCGGTTTGAAAATGTAGGAGTTTGTCCTTTCTCTCTCCGTTCTGGTATTCCCATTTCCCACAAAATATTACTGTAAGGTGATATGTCTTTGTCCTTGAAAGTCTTATTTTATTTATTTATTCATTCATTTATTCATTTATTTATTTATTTATTTTAGGGGAGAGGGGAGAGGTGGGGAGATACCGAGACAACCCAGCATGCACCAGACCACCAGACCTGGATCCACGAAGCTATCACGCTTGGGGCTGTGCTTGAGTACTGAGCTATTTTTAGTGCTTGAGGCTGTCATGCTGTGATGGAACCATACTCAGGACTTGGGCCACACTTGAACTAATCAAGCCACTGGCTGTGGGAGGTGAAGAGGGAGAGAAGGATGAGTGAGGGGAGAAGAAGATAGATGGTCGCTTCTCCTGTATGCCCAGACTGGGAATCAAACCCAGGATGTCCACACACTGGGCCGATGCTCTATCTGCTGAGCATTAGCTAGGGCCTTGAAAGTCTTTTACTGCCCACCCTGGACTGAACAACTCATACTGGAGGTAAAGGAAAGGGTCCTGAAGCCTGTCAAATGGTATAGACCAGTGGTTATTAACCTTTTTTGAGGTACCGAACCCACCAGTTTCATATGTGCATTCACCGAACCCTTCTTTAGAGATAAATATGATTTTTTTTTTCCAAATTCAAGACATAGGTATATGTTTTCTTACTGGTGCACAAAATGAGCCGTGCATGAACATCAAGCCTTGCTCAAAGAACAAAACCAACAAAGTGCATGAACTCACAACAAATTACGGTATTACTTTATTCTGGCCTCCGCGGCAGAGGCTTCTCCGAATCCCTGAGACCAACTCATTGAACTCCTAGGGTTCGATAGAACCCAGGTTAAGAACCACTGGTATAGACAGAGGGCTGGGTATAGATGGGGCTATAGGCAAGGTTGGGGGATGAGCAGAGCTATTTACTATTGTCTCCTACCTGCTTCAAGTACTGTCACAGTGTCTGGAGCTGCAAAGTGAATGGAATCCCCTTCACCATGAGTGCCACCGTGTGCTATGCCCTTTCCCTGGAAGCCCATGAGGAGGAAGAGGGCAGCTGTGGGCCTTGGGGACCAAGGACCCTGGAGGCCCTGGGGTGTAGAAAGGATCACAGACCCACAGGAACAGCAGCTGGAGGACATCTTGACACAGACCTAAGACACCATTTCTCCCACAGGCTGGAAATGCCAGAGGCAGGGAGAACACTGGTGGCCCCTTCTCAGCACTGTGCTGGTACTGAGAGGGCCAGTCCCTGAGTGGAAGTGAGTGAACTTCCCTCACTTGCTCCTCTCACATCTGATGAGATAATCCACATTCACCTTGGGTACAGCGCTGGACTCACCCGGCCGCACCCAGACCCTATGTCCCGGAATGGAAACCATGCCTCTTAAAGAGTGTCAGAACCCAGTGCTAACACATACGTTTTGGGCATCAGGAGACTCAATACATGGAGGTGGTTTTTAAAACAAAGCCCGTGAGTGGAAAGAGTGAAATCCTCTTGGGGTGAGCAGTCAAACCCCAGACCCATGTTTGTCAGAGGAGAAAAGTTAGTTGCTATGTACTGAAGCCATGGCTCCAGGACTACTAACTGAGCAAATGTACGTACATAGTGTGTCTTAAGGCCCAAGGTCTCCTTCCTCTGATTAGTATTTTTGGATAGTAATGTGCATAGTACTTCTTTACTGAGTGTGTGTTTGTGTGTGTGTGTGTGTGAAACTGAACAGTGATCTCTTCCAGGCCCAGAGAAACCAGGGGAGGCAGTGGTTCCTGGGACCCTGAAGAGTGTGGGGAGGGAACCCCTGGAGGGAGGATGTCTGTTACAGCCCCTGCTTTTTATTCTTTTGTGTATACAACTGGGAGTGGAATTGCTGGGTCATAAGGTAATTTTATATGCAACTTTTGGGTTTTTTATTGATTGATTTTACAGGTGGTGGGGAATGAGAAGTAGTTGCTTCACTCTAGCTATTTATTGGTTGCTTCTCTATGTGCCTTGACCAGGCAAGCCCGGGGTTTTGAACTGGCAACCTCAGCATTCCAGGTCAGCTACTCTATCCACCGTGCCACCACAGGCCAGGCACAACTTTTGTTTTTTTAAGCGAGAGAGAGAAAGAGGGAGAGATGAGAAGCATCAACTTGTAGTTGCATCACTTTAGTTGTTCAAGATTGCTTCTCATACATGCCTTGACTGGGGGACTCCAGCCAAGCCAGTGACCCTTGGGCTCAAGCCAGCAAGCATGGGGTCATGTTGATGATCCCACTCTCAAGCTGGCAACCTCTCATTCAAGCCGGTGACCTCAGGGTTTCGAACCTGGGACCTCATTGTTCCAGGCCAATGCTCTAGCCACTGTACCACCACTGGTCAGGCAAAGAAAGGTGTGGGTTTTTTTTTTTAATTTATTGATTTTTAGAGAGAGGAGAGAGAGAGATGGGGGGAGAGAAAGAGAAGGTAGGAGAGGAACAAGAAGCATCAACTCATAGTTGCTTCTTGTCTGTGCCTTGACCAGGCAAGCCCAGGGTTTTGAAATAGCAATCTCAACATCCCAGGTCGACGCTTTATCTACTGCACCACCGCAGGTCAGGGCTATATTCAACTTTTTGAGGAACTATGAAACTATCTGCCATGGTGGCTGCACCATTTTATTCACAATTCTCCCCACCCTTCTCAACACATTTTTGATTTATTTCCCTAAACATTAATGATGTTAGCATGTTTTCATGTGCTTATTGGCCATTTGTATATCTTCTTTGGAAAAATGTTTATTTAAATCCTCTGTGCATTCTTGAATTGGGTTGTTTTTGTTATCACCAAGTTGTAGTTCTTTTTACATTCTTGTCATTACCACTCTCAGATACAGGATTGCAACAACTTGCTCCACTTCCATGGGTTGATTTTCTATTCAATTTCTTGATAGTGCCCTTAGACGCACAGAATTTTTAATTCTGATGAAGACCAATTTATTTTTTTCTTTTATGGTTTGTGCTCTTGGTGTCATAGTTAAGGAATCATTGCCAAATCCAATGCCATTAAGATTATTTTTCCCTATGTGCTTCCCACCCCCAATGATTAAAAGAAGCAACCAGAAATCAGAACCCACAACCCTGATGTCTGAACCGAGCTCACCCAGCTCCAATGAGCCATACCAGGAATGGTGGGCTGCTGGGTGAGAGGGATGGTTGTCACAGCTACAGGAAAACTGAAATGGACCAAAACTTACCTGTATCTTCATTAAGCTCTTGCCTGGGGCTGTGTGTGTTCTATTTGACCTAAAATTCCAGTTGTTTACCAGCCAGTTCCTGCCACTTTACCTTTTTGCTTTGAGAGAGCAATAGGTCCCTGGAGCCTCCTACTCCACCATCCTCCCTGACATCTCCTTTAACTGGATTATGACCGGAATGAAACACTGGAGTTTTGGCCTAACTATAAAGTTGTCCCTTCTCAGTAGCCACTGTACCTGACTGAGTCCACGGTCGGCACTGTTTCACTGTGGGCCCTTCACACGAATCCCCTTCACCATGGCAGCGCTGAGCACCTCATTCTGGCCACTTCTGGGCGTTCTCACTTGTCCATGTCGAAGGCCCATTTCTCCCACCTGGCACAAGCACAGGTGGGACTGCCATCAGTGATGGCTCAGAATTGACCAGGGCCTCATGCTGTGGCCAGTGCCAGGAAAGTCTGGTCCTTTTGGAGATGTAGATGGGAGAAATACACAGCTCATCTTCAGAACTGAATCAGGAAACTGGTATTTTTCTAAAAAATGAAAACAATGTCCAAAAGAGCAATTTGAGGTCTATGTCTTGAGTCAATGTTTAAGTGAAGTACAATCCCCTCAGTCCCCTGTGGACTTGCTTGGGAAACAAAGTACACCTGTAATACCGGGATTCCAGATTGTTCAGTGGTTGTCTTTCATTGCAAATCAACCTCCTGACATTAAATTTCTTTATTCAAATAGGATAGAAAAAGATTTATTAACAAAAAAACCATTTTATTTTCTGCATTAAGATTTATACAGCTGTAAAATCAAGGATTCATCCAACACTTGTATAAACTGTGGAAACAGTTAATAAGCACCTTCAATGGTTTCCACAGTTTAAGAATTAACCACTTAAAATATGAAGTTATAAAAATTATACAAAATTATGACGGACATTTGAGATAGAGGGCTCAATATGGAATGAATGATAAATATAAAAAGTGAAAGTACTTTATGAGTTGGGCTATATAAACAACCCATGTGTTCCCCAAACCTTATGATTCTTGAAGATGTATTTGCCTCTGGAAACAAATTCCAATTATTCACAGAAAGGCTCTCTCCTGATTCAGGCTCCAATGAGCTGCAGTGATGGTTGGTGTGTTGAGGAGCTGACAAAAGAACGGGTGCCTCAGAGTGTGGTTGAGCTCGTACGGCCAGAGAAAGGGGACCGCTCGGACCTGGGAGGTTCTGCTCACCACTGGGCTGCTAAGCTGGGAAACGGCTCCAGAGCACAGGGACAGGGCATACTTGTCTGACCGTTTGGGTCAAGGGGTGAGATTCTCTCTTTGCATAGGGGTAGAGACTTCCCATTCCAGAAGCTCAGAGCTTATGTTTTGGGGAATAATGAGAGGAACATAGTTGAGGTTCCAGCTGGTGGCCATTCAGCTACCAGGTCAGACAGTTTTTTGTCTGGACCCTTTGAAGTAGGGTGTTGCTGTGAAATACTTGGTGAGGGTACAAGGCATTTGTCTTCATTTCCGTTCAATACAGTCAACTCCCAGGGTGTTGTCAGGGCAACGGCAGGTCCTGCTTCCTGGGGTGGCCAAGCAGAGGTGGGTGCAGCCACCATTGTTCACTGCGCAGTAGTTGTGACCTGAAAAAGGCAGCAACCAGCTCAACAGCTCTTTTCTTAAAGGCATAGCTTACACATCAACCCCTTTATGGCTTCCAGGAGGCCAAGCTTCTGGGACTCGCAGGTAACAGGGAAGGCTACACCAGGCACCAGGCAAGCTTAGCTCCTAGCCGTGCCATCATTGCCCTCATCATTCAGGATTTGCCAGATAGGCAGAAATCCTGATGTCTGACATGGGGGTCATGCAGATCTCAGGGAGAGTGGCCTTGCTGTGATTATAACACGGAGTTGGAATTTTTATTTCTTTATTTTATGAGAGAGAGGCAGGGAGAGAGAGAGAGAAAAACATCAAACTGCTCTGGGGAATTGAACTGGCAACCTCTACACTCAAAGACAATGCTCCAACTAACTGAACTATCTGATCAGGGCTTAATTTCTTTTTTAGATACAAAGAGAGGAAAGGAGAGAGAGGGGAGGGGGAGGGGAAGCATTTATTTGTTGTTCCACTCAGTTGCACATTCATTGGTTGCTTCCCATGTGTTCCCTGACCGCGGATTGAACTCGCAACCCTGTTTTGAGTTGACGCTCTAAACTGACTAAGATAATTGGCCAGGGCCTGAAGTTGAAATTTTTTATTTTTTTAAGTGAGAGGAGGGGAGATTGTGAGACAGATTCCTGTATGCACCCGGACCGGGATCCCCTGGCAACCCCATCTGAGGCTGCTGCTTGAATCAACCGAGCTACCCTCAGTGCCTAAGGCCAATGCTTGGATCAGTCAAGCTATCCTCAGTGTGCAGGGCCACACTCAAATCAACTGAGCCACTGGCTGTGAGAAGGGAAGAGAGAGAAAAGGGAGGAGGAAAAGAAAGAGAAGCAAATGGCCGCTTCTCCTATGTCCCCTTACCAGGCATCAAACCTGGGATGTACACATGCCAGGCCAACGCTATATCCACTGAGCAAACTGTTCAGGGACTGTGGAGTTGGAATTTTAAAGCACAAAGTACCCACTATCTATCTTGCCCATTGGCTTTGCACCTGACTCCTTGGAGGAAGAAAGCCAGGGCGGAGAGTGTACTGGGGAGAGGTCTTGAAGAGGCAGAACGGACTACAGCTACTTCGATGCCCTGGCTCTGCCACCACCAACTGTGTGACTTGGGACAAGTGACTTCAGTTTCCTTATTTATAAAATTGGTTTGCTATGAGGATTAAATGAACAAATGAATATAAAACTCTCGGAACACTGAGTGACTTCCTCAATGTAAAGTACCTCACAGTAAGTGCCACATTCACGTTTGTGATTATTCTGATAGTTAATTATTGCTGTTGCTGCTTGGTCACACAAATGAACTTTCAAAGCAGCAGAGATTGTAACACTGCTGTTCCTGTTTGGAACCTGAGGACCGCACACTTCTGACCCAGCCCAAAAGTCCATGCTCTTCCTCACGCTTGCCTGCTTCCCTGATGTTCTCTACTCATTCGGCTCCCCACGACACCATGAAGACCCCAGGGGGGAGGGGGTGGGAGGACTGCATCTCCCTGCAGGTGACAGCGCCACCTGACACTGATATAGCAGCCAGAGTGTGAGCTCTGAGACCTAGGGTGCCCTTGGCCTCTGAACAGTAGAGTACAGGTGAGTACCTTGGGGACACTGAGCCAGGGCAGTAGTGATGCCATACAGCCGGGTCTGCTTGTGGGGGTGGAAGGTGTCCGTCTCTTTGGAAACAGCAAGATCGACAGCAACCACGGAATTCCTATAAGAATCAAGGGGCAGAAGGTAAGACACTCGGATGGCTCCCTCTCTTCTCTTTGCAGTTTTGGGGACACACTGGAAGCTGTGAACAGACACACTGGCCCTGCTTCTTAGCCACCCTTCCTCCTCAGGGTGGGTCCTCTTAACAAAGGACAAAGAATAGCTGCATTCCCCTCTGGCCCAAAATTCCAAGCCAGGGGTCAGGGGTCAGGAAGGGGTTGTACACATGCAGTTTAAGAACAGTGATGACATAGGGCACAGAGTGGGCCTGGAGCCCACAAGCAAAGAGACCCTGGGCCAGCTTCTAGGGAAGAGCAGGGTGCTTAGTGCTCAGCACGGCTGAGCACGCCCTTCCTGCAGCACCCACACAGTAAATGGTGCCTCCTACTCCCCCAGAAGCCCCACCTCTCCTGTCTCCTGATGACCGAACGCCAAGGTGGAGGGGTCATCTCGGAGTCTGGAGGTCAGGCCAAAAGGCAGATGGGGAGGGCTTGGCCTCCCAGAGGCAGAGGGTGGCAGGCTGGTCACTGACTTACGTCTTCCAGTCTGTGTAATACAGATTCCTCCCGAAGCTTGTGACCGCAAAAGGATACTGGAGTCCTTCAAGAACTCTGTGTCTGCTGGGCTGGCCGGGTGTCAGGCACTCGGCCCGGCTGGTGCCTATGTGAATAAGAACAAGTCGTTTATTGTTCGCACAGAAAATGGCCCCTTTGTGCCACGAACAAGAGCAGAGAGGGTGAGAGAAGTCGGGGTTACAATGACAAATCCTGGAGAACACAGGCCTGCTCTGCAAAACTGGGAAGGTGCCCTTTCATCCTCTCTCATCCTCACTGGTCAACACCCACCTCTGTTGGGCACATGCCTGGCTCTGCTGGGAGAGGTGGGTGGAATAGAGACCGTTCCCAGAGCAGCTGGGGCTCTGGAGGAATGCTGCTATCTTCCAGCACCTGCTCAGTCACTCCCCCTGAAACCTCTCCAGACCCCTCCCTGAATTCAGGGCCGAAAACTGAATCCCACCACTGGTCAGCAGCTGAGCACGGCCTTGCATCTGTGCCCATGTGACAACCAAGGCTGTATCCCTTTAACTGCAGATGCCTTACGCCTTGTGCACCTCAAGTGCACCCAACAGTCTGGGCCAGAGCACATTCTCAACAGAGAGGACTGGATGACTGATGTTGCTCCCTGACTGAGCGCCCTGCCCACAACCCTTACCTGAGCGGCACCCCAAATCTGCCAGGGCAGGGGCACACAGCAGGACAGCATTACTTTATCTCCCTTGGCTCCAAGTCCTACCCTGGCCCTTGGGGACAAGTGGGAACTACAGGAATGCAGGTTGTGAACTGATTAATAGACCACAAGGAGGGCATACTCTGGGGTCAGCCAAATTTTTCTTAAAGGACCAGACAATAATTATTTTAGGTTCTGTGGGCCCAGAGGCAAAATTAAGGACATTATGTAATCAGTTATTAAACCACATAAATGTTTTCAGGTCCCAGGTTATACCAGATCAAGTGGCAGGTTGGACTGGCTCACAGCTGTTGTTTGCTGACCCCAGACTGAGATGATGGAGACAGCACCAAGCTCAGAGAAACAATGAATTTTAGAGAAAGGATATGCAGCTATTTCTGTGCAGGAAAGACAAGGTTACCTCATGCCTTCCTCCTGTAACAGATGTTCTTGATGTACAGAGTGGGCGGGCTCACAGTGAGTAACAATCATTGTTGGGTTAAAAAAAAAAGCAGGGCCTGAGCCCCAGGAGTCACCTGCATCCACCCAGCAGAGCTGGAACGAGTAAACATCGAAGGTCAGCCCGTTGGGCAGGCCCAGGTCTTCCTGCACAAGGATCCTCCGGTTTGTGCCGTCCATGTAGGAAGTTTCAATTTTGGGGTTGTCTCTGTTCCAGTCTGTCCAATAAAGGTTCCTGGAGGAGGAACAGGAGGGAGAGAGGGAGAGCGATAGTGAGACGCCCAAGAGAAGAGGGTAAGAAACACTGGGGCAGCCGCTCGCAGACACACGGAGACTGGCTGAGAGGGCCTGCAGATGGGAAGATACTTCCCTTCTGTCTCCACCTGGGTCGGTTATTCTGTGAACGCTGATAAATTCACATCCCATGCCATCTTGATAAAACTGTTACAAAAGAGAAACAGAGCACCAAAACCAGTGTAAAGGCATGGGATCCCCATATGCTGGCCACACAGGAAGCACAGCAGACCTGGCCAGCAGCTGAGGCACAGAAATGAATGCTGGCAGAACATCCGTGGCAAAGTGACCACGGAATCAGGGATGTGGCCCAAATGTATCCGACTCAGAGCTGTGGCAGGAACAGGGAGAGAGCATTGAGGCACTCACAAAACCACCAGAAGAGGTCCCCTAGGTGCTCGCACTGGGCAGCCCCCAAGAGGAGTCCTGGGGGACATTCAGATCTGATGCTCTTCCTGTGCTCACACACTTAGCCACTGACCCACATGGAAGCACCCCACTTACAGAGGCTCTCGATAAAAGATCTGAAAGTGGAACATGGTATCACGTCCACAACCGTAATAGCTCTTCTGGTGTTTCCCTGGTGGGGGGTTGGGGGGGGCAGAGCACTACCAGCCACCTGCAGGGCTCATTTCCAGAGAGTGACGCTGGAGTGAGAGCTGCACAAGTGACGACGCCCAGGAGGGCAGTGCAAGCACAGCAGACACACATAGACGGAGAGCAAGGTACCCTCTCACAACATCTGTCACGATGCCTCTAGGGTTCACCAAGTCAGTCTCAAACAGCACACGGCGCTGGCTGCCATCCAGCTTTGCAACTTCTATTCGATCTAGGCGAGAATCCGTCCAGAAGAGGTTGCGGCCAAGATGGTCAAGGGCAATGCCTTCTGGACTTCCGAGATCTAGAAGCAAATGCAGGGCACATCTCATTTTTTTAAGGAGGTCTTTCTGATCACTCAGTTGTCACATAGCATCCAATCCTTGCACTTAGAGAAAACAAAGAGGTCTGTGACGTGCTTGTTGCTTGTGAGATAGGCAATACTTAAAGTGACAAGTTGATACGTGCCACCCATTCCCATGGTGGACATCCACCTTGTGCACCACATTGGGAACCAGATCCAATGATGCCAAAGCTCTGGCCCCACCTTTCGGGAGCCCACAGCCAGCTCTGACAGAGTCTGGGTTCTTGAAGACCATGGGAAAGAACAATGGTCTTGCCTGGCGAGAGCAGGGAAGGATTCCTGGGGCAGGTGACAATCATGAAGCTGGCTCCCAAAGGACCAACAGGAGTCTGTCAGGCAAAGGTCCTGGCTAAGGTTTTCCAGGATGTGGGACCAGCACATAGATAAAAGGAGGGCGGGACATGGCTTGAAGTGACCTGTGCCTAATTCCGCACGGCAGAAAACTATGCAGGTGGTGGAGTGGCCAGAGATGAAGTCAGGATGCCTGTATCACAGCTTCTCCCATATGAAGATGAACAATAAAACAAACAGATTGACCATACTCTATAATTACAGGGGGAAAGAGGTCATTTCAGAGAAATAATATTTGTAAGAAATCATAGCTGTTTTTTACTTTTATACAAGTATTAGGAGTACAAAGAAGTGTGTCAGTGACCCAAAGTAACACTCCTGAAAGTCTTACCAGGTTGTAAGTGACTGATTTGCAAGCCAGAGGCTGTCACAGGGGAAGCTGACAACAGTATGAACCTATTGTCCACCTAGCTACCGACTGTAAATAAAACTAGAACCCCACCAGGGTTTTACTGGTGTCACTCGGGATTTCCTCCCCGCTTCCAATCAGAGAACTAATGATCACTTACTGAGGTCGGAAGGGGAAGAAGCCAAGGATGAAGCTTCCTGACCTGAGGGTCTGAGGTATGAGGAAATTGTCAGTGTGTGAGCATGTTAGACCTCAGCACCCCCCCAGCCCCGTATCACTGTCACCACCAGCAAACATGATCGTGACTGCAGAAGCTGGAAACATCAAAGCCCCAAAAGGACCCCCACCAGAAGAAGTTAAGAATTAGAAACACCCCTTGAACAAGGTCTTCATTATTCAAACCGAAAGGAGAGATTTATAAAGTATAAAAATAGTTCCCATATCCCTAAGGTGAAGGAACAGCAAGACTGACCTCCAGTGGGCTCTTCAGACTTACAGACAAAACCTGAAAAATCATGTTGGGGTACATTTGCAATGGGCACATCCTGTACAAGTGACATGAGCTATTCAGACACCCACAGAAAAGTGGGAGAAAGGTGCTCAGTGAGAGTATCTTCACCAGACACGTGGAGAGCCCTGGAGGGGACTCTATGTCATCTCCTTAAAAACAGCCATTTGTCCTGACTTCTAACCCAAGAGCAGCCAATCCTAGGGCCTGGAAACACCACCCTTCACTGCACAGTCAGGGCGAGAAGTGAAGAAGGCAAGACAATCTATTTAGGAAACAGGTATGACACCTATTAAAGATGCTCCATTGGGACTGAACTCAAGGAAAGAAAGAGAAGCCCCAGGTTCAGAGCAAAATAAGAAAATAAGGATGATGAGGGAAAGGAGGAGCCCGCTGCCACAGGTGGAAGTCCCTTTCTCTTTTTTTAAATATAAACTCTATTCCCTTTCTGCTACAAAGACCACATTCTGTCTTCTGCTTCCAGTGGCTTCTGCCTGGAACGTTCCCACTGCGCTTAGTTTCCTGGTATGAGTGTCCATCCGGAAGCCACAGGAAACAACAGAGATGACCTGTGCCCCTCTCCCACTGGGTTTCAAGTCAAATTATGGATAACAGCAGTAACATTTTTAACAGTGAGAGACAGAATGCAAAAAGATGTTTTCAAACTCCTATTCATTAAACTAAACCATGATGACTAGCAGATGTGTAAATAGTACACCAGCTTCCAGGAAAGGATGGAGGTCCATGTCCAAAGCCAGTCATAATAGTTATCTCAGCCTTAGCTTAATTCCTGTGGCAGCATCTCTGGGAGGGAGTCAAAGAAGGGGAGAATGCCCCAGGGACTGCTTCACGGGTGGGCAAAGGAGCTTTCCAGAATGTCAACTGTTAGGGAAATGTCAAATGAAAAACTGGAAAAGCTACATTCAGCCCCAAGTAAAGAGAAACAGCAAGCGAGGCTCGTATATTTAAAAGATGTCTCTTTGAATTGAGTGTTCTGCAGAAGCAGCAAGATTGTGTTACACAAGTGTCACCAGCACAACCATGTCTTTGATTGAAAGTATCTGTAAGTCAGCTGGATTTTTACAAAGTCTTTGGATTTTTGTTGTGATGGTGTCTAATGTTGATAAAACACATCCATGTAAAATAGTCTTGACTTGTTGAATGTATGCACTAAAATAATGCACAGTCCTTGGCTTGATCAGCATCCCTAACAAAGGAATTGAGATTAAATGCTGTGCCTGTCTGGGGTAGGTAGAGGAAGCCCCGCCCATCCATCAGGGTGAAATGACAACCCTTCAACTTGAACATTGCCTAGGGAATAAACTCAACTCTCATGGACAGTACTGACCAATATGCTTGTGAGCCTCTCAGCTGTATGACCTGTTCCTGTGGGAAAGCCTAACAGAACACAGGGGGGGCAGGCACCCTAAAAATACACCCAGGCTCAGCAGCCAGAGGGAGAAATGTATATCCCAACCAAATGGTTGACTTTGGATTTTACTATTCATTAAAATTAGCTACATAAGCTTCCAGATAAAAGTATGCACTATTTTAATTTTATTCTTATAGACTAGCAACAAATCCCACCTAAGTTGTTAGGATTGAATGATGAGTGACTGGAGGACCCTTCAGAGAAAACTGAAAAGGGTAGTGTTTGAGGCCAAGGACCCAGCCCCACTGAAGTCACCACTTCCTATGAGCAACAAACACTTAATCCCTCCACTGTCCCCCAAGAGCCACCTGGGCTGCTAGAAGCAAAACCAAAAAGAATGTGCTTCCTTGCTCACCTTGTTGGATGATGGTGGTTGGCTCTCCACCATACAGACTGGCCCTCCCAATGGAAGGCTCGCTGATGTCGGTCCAGTACACCATCTTGTCCACACAGTCGAAGGCCAGTCCAATGATGACTTTATCCTAGAAGTGCAGACCAGTGGTGAGTGGTCTACCCACCAGCACCTCAGCCACCCATGATGTGGTAACCTGTCATGTGCTTCTGTGCCTTGTTTTATAAAGTGTCTTCTAGTCTCTGGTCTATTTTAAAACATTTATTATTGTGTTGTAGGAGTTCTTTATATATTTCAGATAAAAACCCTTGTTCTCTACACATATGTTTGTATGTTATATATATTTTCTCTCAGTATACAGCTTACTTTTTCATTTTCCTAATGGTATTTTTGAAGAGAAAATGTTTTTATTTTTATTAAGTCCAATTTATTATATTTCTCTTATGGCTAATGCTTATTGTAGATCTTAAAAAATCTTTGCCTACCTGAAAAGCATTAAAATATATATATATATATATATATATATATGACATAAAGATGGGAAAGAAAGAGGTAAAACCACTTTATTTCAAGACAGTATGATTTTAAATGTAGAATCCCAGGGAACCTATAAAACTATTATAACTAACTATTGAATCCAGCAAGGTTGTAGGATATAAGGGCAATATAAAATTGTATTTCTACTAGCAAAAAATAAAAATTGAAAACAACAATGTTTACAATAACATCAAAAACAAAGCATTTAAGAAAAAATATTTTTAAATGTGCAGTATTCTACACTGACTACTATAAACAATTCAGAATGAAATTTAGAAAACCCAAATAAATGAGGATGTAAATTAGTTTAATGGATTGTAAGATTTAATATTGCTAAAATACCAATTGTCTTACCCTGGCTGGGTATCTCAGTTGGTTAGAGCAGTGGTCAGCAAACTCATTAGTCAACAGAGCCAAATATCAATAGTACAATAATTGATATTTCTTTTGAGAGCCAAATTTCTTAAACTATATAGGTAGGTACATTCCTTATTGAGGTAGCACCCACATGTGGTACTTTGTGGAAGAGCCACACTCAGGGGGTCAAAGAGCCACATGTGGCTTATGAGCCACAGTTTGTCGACCACTGGTTATAGCATCATCCTGATATGCCAATGTTGTGGTTTTGATCCTTGGTAAGGGTACACACAAGAATCAACCAACAAAAGCATAAATAAGTGGAACGACAGAAATCAATGTTTCCTTCTCTTTCTCCCTCCCTCCCTCTCTAAAAAGCAATAAATAAAAAAATTAAAAACGATATTAAAAATATTAATTCCCTCAAAGCAGCGGAGTTACAGATTTAATGTCATCTTTATCAAAATTCCAGCAGGTTTATTTTAGGGAGTGAGGAGGCAGGCTGGAAACTCACAGGTTTACTCTAAGGTGTATATAGAAATGCAGAGTGGGGCACTGGGGCCATAGAAGTAAAAGTCCAGGATGACCTTTCAGTGGGGAATCCAGGGTTATCAGCAGGCTCTTTCCTCAAGAGGGCAGATCAAAAAGGACACAGAGACCCTTACCTCAAAAAGGACACAGAGACTCTTACCTTACACCATATGTAAGAATGAACTCAAAATGAATCAAAGACCTTCATTTAAGAGCTAAACTATAAAACTCTTTGAAGAAAACATGGGGGGAAGCCTCATCATATTGGATTCGGCAATGAATTTTTAGATATGACATCAAAAATAAGAACAGATAAACTGGACTTTATAAAAAGGAAACACATTTGTGCCAGAAGGACCATCAACAGAGTAAAAGGTAACTCACAAAAGAGGAGAAAACATCTCCTCTTTCTGATATATCTGATAAGGGGTTAATATCTAGAATATATAAAGAAATCCTACAACTCAATAATGTAGCAACAAAAACAACTCAATTATAAAATGGGCAAAGGATATGAAGAAACATTTCTCCAAAGGAGATACACACAATCCACAAGTGCCTGATAAGATGCTCGGTGTCACTCACCGTTGGAGAAGCATAGGCAAGACCACCAGGAGATAGCATTTCACCTCTATTAGGAGGGCTACTGATAAAAAGCAGAAAATACTAAATGCTGATGAGGTGGTAGAGAAAGTGGAACCTCTGTGCTCTGCTGGTGGGAATGTAAGACAGTGCAGCTATTAAGAAAAACAGCATGGCAGTTCCTTGAAAACTTGAAGATAGAGTCACCATACGATGCAGCAATGCCACATCTGGGTGATGCCCAAAAGAAGTGAAAGCAGGGATGCAAACAAATATTCATACACCCATGTTCATAACAGCATCATTCACAACAGCCAAAAGGTGGGCAACCCATGTCCTTTGACGGACAAATAAATAAAATGTGGCATGTCCCTACAATGGAATATTATTCAGCCTAAAAAAAGCAGGAAATTCTGATACATGCTACAACATGAATGAAACCTGAAGACATTTTGCTAAGCGAAGTAAACCAGTTACAAGAAAATACTGTGTGGACCACTTACGTGAGGTGCTTAGAAAAGGCAAATTCATAGAGACAGAAGCAGAAGGGTGGTTGCCAAGGGCTGGGGGTGGGGTGGAAAGGAGAGTTAAGTGTTTAATGGGCTTAAATGCAGTTTGGGGTGATGAAAAAGAGATGGAAACAGGCTGTGGTGATAGCTGCACAACGTTGTGAGTGCACTCAACACCACTGAGCAGCACGCTGAAGTGACTAAAACAGTAATAAATGAATACATGCAGAGGACACAATGGGTGTTCATCATGTGCCAGCACTTCCCACCTCCATTTTCTGCTTTTCAGAGCCTGGCTGACAGCTAGCCTCTCGCTGGGTCTTGGGAGAGGTGACTCTCCCAAATAGCCAAGCCCTTCCCACTGCGCAGTGTGTGCTGGAGGCTACCCCGGAATAAAAGGGACCACCCTTGGGGGTTTACGTTTCAAGAGGCATCAAGATCATGCATGCTTTTGTTCAGGAAATACTGGTTGTGAGTCATATACCGTTGGGGAGCCCCACTGTGAAACATGCCTCCCTAGAGGAGACGGCCAGTTTCTGTCCTGGTGCTCCTCTTCTTGGTGGTGAGGGCTGCACCGACCCAGAGCTGACACCAGCGCTCAGGTGTGGATCCGTGTGTGTGCTTGATGAGAGGTCAAGCAGGACAGGAGAAGTCGCATCCCCTATGGACTTCTCAAGAGGTGGTCTGATTACACCCTCCTCGTTCCCCCAGGTCATCGAGGTGTCTCCAGGGGCAATAAGCCAGCACTCACCGGGGCATGCAGCAGGGTCTTGGCTTCCGTCTTCTTCATGGTGCTGCCCTCCAGGGGGAGGCGCTCGATCTTCCCAGTCTGGGCAAAGAGTAAGTGGGTCCCGGGTGGCAGAGGGATCACGGCAGGAGGAACTGAGGGTCCAGGGTGAATCGGGGGAGCCACTGTGCTCAGACCTAGGGGCAGGAGAGGTCAGTGAGCAAGGCTGAGTGCAGCAGGCATGCAACCCCGCATGCACCCATGTGCACATACACACACACACCAGGTCACGTCACCTTCCTGGCACCACAGGCCACAGGCACACAATGATCATTTTATATCTGGAAGCATGGGAGCTAAAATACATCAAAGGGTGTTTGTGAAGAAGCTAACATGAGGCTGAGTGTTAGGTGAAAACCAGGCTGGTGACCCTTACTAGACATAGAAGTCACCTCAAATTCACGCCTGCCTTGAACATGGGCCACAACAGTGACCCAAACAACGGCAACATGACCGCAGGGAGCTCACTTGCACTGGATGTAGAGACTGTCAGTGAACCAGCCTATACACCCTGTCCCACGTGGTGGCTGGCCACAGACTACAGCAGAAATATTCCCCTCCAGGCTCATCAGACACATGACAAGCTGGGGCTCCTTCTCCCTTGGGCTCGGCCCTGCCTCCTAACTGCTAGCCTTGGCATGGGGCAGGCTCCTTGGCTCACCTAACAAGAGAATGTCCCATCCCTGGAGGGCACAGGCAGCCTGTGCTGCATGGTGAGGGGCACAGAGTGGATGATGGGAAACCTGGATCCCATTACCCCGCTGCTGCAGAACCAGCTGCAGGAACCTCAGAAGCTCTTTGCTCCTTGATCCTAAATGACCTTGTACCTCCAGGGCCCAGGGCACAGCTGCAAAGGAGGCAAGTGTCCCAGGGTAAGAGCCATTCCGTCACCTGAGTAAGCATGGCCCCGGGTCTCTACCATCCCTGAGATGCTACTATCAACTGCAGCGGCTACAGCAGGGACCACTGGTCATTTGCACAGAACAGAAGAGGGAAAGAAGAAAGAGGGAGGGGAAGATGGAGAGGATGAGGTGAATGGTGAGGGAGACAGAGAAAAGGATGCAGAGGGGAGAAAGGGAAGGAGGAAATGGGATGCAAGCGAGGGAACTTTCAGGATTTAGGGCAGGAGAAAGTGCCAACTGTGTCTTTAGCAGGGCCCCCAGTGATGCTCATAGGCACGGGGGACTCTGGTCCCCAGGCCCTTCTGAGGCCCAGGCCAAGTCCAAGCACACGTCGCCCCCGGACTTACAGGGAGGCCTCATCCCAGGCCTGGTCCTGGTGCCCTCCAGCTCTCGGCCGTCGCGGTCCACACACCAGCAGTAGCCCGTGCTGCCGTGGCACTGGGTGGGCACATAGTGCCCATGCTCGTCACATTCAGGAACAAACAGACCCAGGGGCAGGTGTTGCTGTGGGCCCACCCCCGCGGTCCCGAGGATGTGTTCTCGTTCCAGCTGGCAGCGGGTTTTCTCTGCTTCTGTCAGAGAAACAAGCAAAGGGCGAAGTCACCATGGGGTCCCGGGCAGCAGCAAAGGTGGCTGAATCCCCGCCTCACTCAGAACCACACTGCTGCCTGGTCCTCACTGTGTGTGTTTCACTAACTTAAACATTTGAATCATCCTTGTTATTTAATGGACTTAATAGTCAAGAATGTTATATTTAAATTTTTTCTCGCCTAGGTAATTTTTCTTTTAAAGATTGAGGCAAAATTGACCTAACATAAAATGAAGCATTTTAAGTGGCATTCAGCACAACCAATGCTGTGTGGCCACCCCTCCATCTAGTTCCAGCGCGTTTTCCTTGAGGTAAAAGAAACCCCGGCCTCCTGAGCAGTGGCTCCCATGTTTCCTGGGCCCTCGGCAGCCACCAGCCTGCTCTGTGGCTGCGAATTTGCCCACCCTGGACACTTTGAACACACAGAATCACACAACATGAGAGCTTCTGTGTCTGGCTACTGTCACTCAGCAGACTGTTTCCAAAGCTAATTCAAGTTGAAGCCTTGTTACCAGTACTTCTTCCTTTCTTTCTGTGGCTGAGTAACATTCTACTGTATGCTATACCACATTCTGTGTGTCCATTCATAAGCTGATGGACAGCACTGAAACTTGGTTTAAATTAGAAAAATTCTAGTTTTTCTTAAATTTGTCTTTATCATTAAGCTTCTTGACTATGCACAATGAGTGAAGGTCAAAAATTGGGGGACCGAAGCAAGATGGCGACGGAGTAGGCGGACGTACCAACTTCCAACTCCCAGAACCAAAGTGGATTATAACTCAATTTAAAGAACCATCATCTGGATAAACCAACTATGAACTAAACTAAGTGGACTCTTCAACCAAGGAACACAGAAGAAGCCACATTGAGACTGGTAGGAATAGCGAAAACGCGAAGAGGGCTGCCCAGCTCCCCGGAGCAAACGGCAGCCCGGAGAGACCCGCGGAGCGGGAGGAAAGTTTGGCGGAGAGGTAGGGACCTGGGTCCCAGGAACCAAGCCCCAGCCTCCAGTCCTAGAGCCTAAAAGAGGCGTTTGGACAGTTTTGAGCTGTGAAACAAGTGAGGGAGCTCCCAGGCCTACAGTGTGGAGTATTAGGTCCCTTCCTACTCTGCTGAGGGCTGCTTACAGGTTTGGGGCGACAGGACGCTGAAACGCGGTCTGTCGGGGTGGGCAGAGGCCAAGTCGGTGGGAGCTCGGTCTAGCCCAGAGGGTCAGAGGGGATGCGCGAAAGCGGACCAGCAGCTGCGGGCCCGCCTTTAACCCCACTTACGGGGACAAAGCGGGAGGCCAGGAACAGGCAGGCCCTGCGCAAGCTGGCCCTGACCGCGGGGACCGGGCTAGGACCAGGGACGGGCAGGGGCTCGCGGATGAGCTCACGCTACCAGCCCCCCCGCAGGCCGGAGAAACTGCGGTTGGCCAGTATACGTGCGCGAGCGGGCTCCGAAGGCGAAGGCGGGGGCGGGGTAGAGTCCGGGACTAGCGGAAGTCCGCAGCTGAGCGGAAGCCAGCAAACACGCCCGGCCCAATAAACCTGGGTTTGCGACTCTGCGCAGAAGGGCCCTGGCCTCGAGGGCGGGGCTAAATCTCCAGACGGGCAAACGCTCACAGCTGAGAGCACGTCAAAAGCCCCGCCCAACCCGCGAAACTGTGGCGAGCAGGCTCTGACTGAGGGTTCTGGGCGGAAGTCCGGAAATAGGCTGGGCCCGCAGCTGAGCAAAGGTGCTCACCTCTACCCTTGGTGCTAAGACTTGTGGCTTCAGTGACAGCCCCTCCCACGGAGGAGAGGCAGAAATCACAGCAAAAGCCACAGTTGGCCGGCGCTGGCAACGCTCATACCCAACCACCCTAGGCACCGGCAGAGGGGGTGGGGGGCCTGCAGACAGACCACACCTAGAAAACACAAAGGCAACACCTACTGGACTCCAGTGGCCACAACTTGCTTATACACAGAAAAAATGGGCAGGCAGAGGAATGCAAACCAAATGAATCAAGAGAAATCCCCAGAGAAGGACCTGAATGAACCAGATATAACCAAATTACCAGAAGCAGAATTTAGAATAATGATAGTTAGGATGTTCAAAGACATTAGAGCAACAATGGATAGTCATTATGAACACCTAAATAAAAAGATAATAAGTATAAAAAACGAAATTGAAATAATAAAAAAGAATCAGACAGAAATGACAAATACAGTATCAGAACTGAAGACCACAATGGAAGGAATTAAAAGCAGGATGAATCACGCTGAGGATCGAATAAGCGAGTTAGAGGACACAATAAACAAAGGCACAGAAGCAGAGAAGAAAAAGGAAAAGAGACTTAAAAAATGTGAGGAAACTCTAAGGGAGCTTTGTGACAACATAAAGAGAAACAACATTCGCATCATAGGGGTGCCTGAAGAAGAGGAGAGAGGACAGAAAATGGAAACTTTGTTCAATGAAATCATAGCAGAAAACTTTCCTAAATTAAGGCTGGGAAACACTCCACACATTCAAGAAGCACACAGAACTCCATTAAAGAGAAACCCAAAAAGATCTACACCAAGACACATCATAGTTAAAATACCAAAGCTAATGAAAAAGAAAAAATTTTAAAAGCTGCTAGAGAAAAAAAGGCTATCACCTACAAAGGAGCCCCCATAAGGATGACATCGGACTTCTCAACAGAAACACTTGAGGCCAGAAAGGAATGGCAAGATATAATCAAAGTAATGCAGAACAAGAACCTACAACCAAGACTACTTTATCCAGCAAAGCTAACGTTTAAAATTGAAGGAGAAATAAAGAGCTTCCCAGAGAAAGAAAGCCTGAAGGAATTCATAAAAACCAAACCAATTCTGCAAGAGATACTAAGGGGCCTCTTGTGAACAGTTTAAAGGGAGGAATGAATAGAGCAAAAGAAGAATACAGCTTTAAAGAATAAAATGGCAATAAACAACTACATATCAATAATAACCTTAAATGTAAATGGATTAAATGATCCAATCAAAAGACCTAGGGTAGCTGCATGGATAAAGAAACAGGACCCATACATATGCTCTCTACAAGAGACACACCTTAAAACAAAAGATGCTCATAGACTAAAGGTAAAAGGATGGAAAAAAAATATTTCATGCAAATGGAAATGAAAAAAAAGCAGGGGTAGCCATACTTATATCTGACAAAATGGACTTTAAAACAAAGGCTGTAGTTAGTGATAAAGAAGGACACTACATAATGATAAAGGGAACAATTCAACAGGAAGATATAACTATTGTAAATATCTATGCACCAAATATAGGAGCCCCGACATACATAAAGCAGATTTTGATGGATATAAAGGGCGAGATTAACAGCAATACTATCATAGTAGGGGATTTCAATACCCCTCTAACAACACTGGATAGATCCTCAAGAAAGAAAATTAATAAAGAAACAGCAGACTTAAAGGAGACACTAGATCAACTTGATTTAATAGATATCTTCAGAACTTTTCACCCTAAAGCAGTAGAATATACATTCTTCTCAAGCACTCATGGTACGTTTTCTAGGATAGACCACATGTTAGGACACAAAAATGGTCTCAATAAATTTAAGAAGATTGAAATCATATCAAGCATTTTCTCTGATCACAATGCCATGAAACTAGAAATTAAACACAAAAGAAAAACTGAAAAATACTCAAACACTTGGAAACTAAGTAGCATGTTATTAAATAATGAATGGATTAACATTGAGATCTAAGAAGAAATAAAAAAGTTTCTAGAAACAAATGATAATGAGCATACATCAACTCAAAATTTATGGGACACAGCAAAAGCAGTTCTGAGAGGGAAGTTTCTTGCACTACAGGCATATCATAAGAAGCTAGAAAAAGCTCAAATAAGCAACCTGACCCTGCATCTAAAAGAACTAGAAAAACAACAACAAATAAAACCCAAAACAAGTAGAAGGAAGGAAATAATAAAGATTAGAGCAGAAATAAATGACATAGAGGCGAAGGAAACAATACAGAGGATCAATGAAACCAGAAGCTGGTTCTTTGAAAAGGTAAACAAGATTGATGAACCTTTAACTAGACTCACCAAGAAAAAAAGAGAGAGGACTCAAATAAATAAAATTAGAAAAGACAGTGGAGAAATAACAACTGACACAACAGAAATACAAAGCATTGTAAGAAAATACTATGAAGAACTATATGCCAAAAAATTAGACAATCTTGGTGAAATGCACAAATTTCTTGAATCATATAACCTTCCAAAAATCAATCTGGAAGAATCAGAACACCTAAACAGACCAATTATAGCAAATGAGATCGAAACAGTTATCAAAAAACTCCCAAAAAAGAAAAGTCCTGGGCCTGATGGCTTCACAAGTGAATTCTATCAAAAATTCAAAGAAGAACTAACTCCTATCCTCCTCAAGCTATTTCAAAAAATTCAAGAGAAGGAAGACTTCCAAACTCCTTTTATGAGGCGAGCATAATTCTGATCCCAAAACCGGGCAAAGACAACACAAAGAAAGAAAATTATAGGCCTAAATCCCTGATGAATTTAGACGCTAAAATTCTCAACAAAATATTAGCCAACCGGATCCAGCAATATATGAAAAAAATCATACACCATGATCAAGTGGGATTTATTCTGGAGAGGCAAGGCTGGTTCAATATTCGCAAATCAATCAATGTGATTCATCACATAAACAAAAGGAAGGACAAAAATCACATGATAATTTCAATAGGTGCAGAAAAGGCATTTGATAAAATCCAGTACCCATTCATGCTCTAAACTCTCAGTAAAGTGGGAATACAGGGATCATTCCTTAACATGATAAAGGCCATCTACAATAAACCGACAGCAAACATCATACTAAATGGACAAAGATTAAAAGCAATCCCCTTAAGATCAGGAACCAGGCAGGGATGCCCCCTTTCACCACTCTTATTCAACATAGTTCTGGAAGTCCTAGCTACAGCAATCAGACAAGAAGAAGAAATAAAAGGCATCCAAATTAGAAAAGAAGAAGTAAAACTGTCACTATTTGCAGATGATATGATATTGTATACTGAAAACCCTAAAGTCTCAGTCAAAAAACTACTGGACCTTATAAATGAATTCAGCAAGGTGGCAGGATATAAAATTAATACTCAGAAATCAGAGGCATTTCTATATACCAACAATGAACTGTCAGCAAAAGAAATTAAGGAAACAATCCCCTTCATTATTGCAGCCAAAAAAATAAAGTACCTAGGAGTAAATTTAACCAAGGAGGTTAAAGACTTGTACTCGGAAAATTATAGAACATTGATAAAAGAAATCAAGGAAGATACAAACAAGTGGAAGCATATACCGTGCTCATGGCTAGGAAGAATAAACATCATTAAAATGTCTATATTACCCAAAGCAATTTATAAATTCAATGCAATACCAATTAAAATACCAAGGACATACTTCAAAGATATAGAACACATATTCCAAAAATTTATATGGAATCAAAAAAGAACACGAATAGCCTCAATAATCTTAAAAAGAAAAAATAAAGCAGGAGGTATCACTCTTCCAGATATCAAGGTTTACTATAAGGCCATTATACTCAAGACAGCCTGGTACTGGCATAAGAACAGGCACATAGATCAATGGAACAGAACAGAGGACCCAGAAATAAACCCACAGCTTTATGGACAACTGATATTTGACAAAGGAGGAAAGGACATACAATGGAGTAAAGACAGCCTCTTTAACAAATGGTGTTGGGAAAATTGGACATTTACCTGCAAAAAAATGAAACTAGACCATCAACTTACACCATTCACAAAAACAAACTCAAAATGGATAAAAGACTTAAATGTAAGCCGTGAAACCATAAGCATCTTAGAAGAAAACATAGGCAGCAGGCTCTCCGACATCCGTAGCAGCAGTATATTTGCCGATTTATCTCCACGGGCAACTGAAATAAAAGGCAAGATAAACAAATGGGACTATATCAAACTAAAAAGGTTTTGCACAGCTAAAGACAATAGGAACAGAATAAAAAGACAAACCACACAATGGGAGAACATATTCGACAGCACATCTGATAAGGGGTTAATAACTAAAATTTATAAAGAACTTATAAAACTCAATACCAGGAAGACAAACAATCCAATCAAAAAATGGGCAAAAGAAATGAATAGAAATTTCTCCAAAGAGGACATACAGATGGCCAATAGGCATATGAAAAAATGCTCAACATCACTAATCATTAGAGAAATGCAAATTAAAACCACAATGAGATATCACCTCACATCAGTCAGAATGGCACTCATCAGCAAAACAACACAGAATAAGTGCTGGCAAGGATGTGGAGAAAAGGGAACCCTTCTGCATTGCTGGTGGGAATGCAGACTGGTGCAGCCACTGTGGAAAACAGTTTGGAGATTCCTCAGAAAATTAAAAATCGAACTGCCTTTTGACCCACCTATCCCACTTATAGGAATATACCCTAAGAACACCATAGCACTGTTCGAAAAGAAGAAATGCGCCCCCATGTTCGTGGCAGCATTGTTCACAATAGCGAAGATCTGGAAACAGCCCAAGTCAGAAGACGAGTGGATTAAAAAGCTATGGTACATATATACTATGGAATACTACTCAGCCATAAGAAACGATGACATCGGATCATTTATAACAAAATGGATGGACCTTGATAACATTATACGGAGTGAAATAAGTAAATCAGAAAAAAAAGAAAAACTGAGAACAGCATGATTCCATACATAGGTGGGACATGAAAGTGAGGGTATGAGACATGGACAAGAGAGTGGTGGTTATGGGATGAGGGGAGGGAGGGAAGAGTGGGATAGGGAGGAGGGGAGGGACACAGGGAAAAGCAGATCGAAGGTGACAGAGGACAATTTGACTTTTGGTGATGGGTATGCAACACAATTGAATGATAAGATAACCTGGAGATGTTTTCATTGTACATATGTACCCTGATTTATTGGTATCACCCCATTAGAATTAATAATAATAAAATATATATATATAAAAAGAAAAAAAAATTGGGGGGCCAAAGACATAGGGTGCCCTTAGTGATGTGTTTCCCTTTAATGATGCATTCATGTTTGGCACAAAACACGGCCTCTTAACTGTACAGCCCAGATCCCAAAGCAAGAAATACTTCTGCATCTGTGGGGACTTGCTGATAAGCTATGGCCTGGAATAAACAGCTTCCAAGTCCTCTGCAGAGCTGCAGCTGGTCCCACACAGCCAGAGTCTGGCCACCACAGGGCCAGGTCAGCAGTGTCCTCACCTCTGTACCGCACAGACACGGGTACAAAAATGGACCACATTCACCCAGATGGAACTCTGTCAGCTGCTGGTCTCTTCCAGGCCTCTACCTGTGCTGTTCATTGTGTGAAGCCCCGCCCCTTCCCCAGTTAATCTTTAAATCTAGTTAATCTTTAAACTCAGTTTAGGTAGCATTTCCTCCCTTCCTCCCAGGCACCCAGGCTCCTCCATCCACAGCTATCACTCAGATACTTCCTGCCTGGCCTCCCTGGGCAGACCCTAGACTCCCAGGACAGTGAATGGCTGCTGGGGGGTAGGAAGGTGCAGGAGAATGCCCTGCAGGGCCTGCCCTCAGGAGCTCAATCTGGAGGGAAGGGGACTGAACACAGCTACAGCCAGGTCACAGGGCCCAGGGCACGACAGACAGGAAGGTGGAGAGCAAAGGAGCCCAAGTACTGTACTCAACCTTCCCTGAGAGATCTTGGCTACGTGGACCTTAAGCAGGGCTCTACTGATTTTTCCAGTTAAGGAGTAGAAAGTCAATATTTTTGGCTCTGTGGGTCTTATGGTCTCTGTTACACCTATTCAACTCTGCAGTTATGGCATGAAAACAACCAAGTTTAATACACAAAGAAATAAGTGGCCCAATAAAACTTGACAAAAATGGGCACTAGGAACCTGACCTGTCCTGTGGTGGCGCAGTGGATAAAGTGTCAACCTGGGAACACTGAGGTCGCCAGTTCAAAACCCTGCACTGGTCTGGTCAAGGCACATATGGGAGTTGATGCTTCCAGCTCCTCCCTCCTTTCTCTCTCTCTCTCTCTCTCTCTCTCTCTCTCTCTCTCTCTCTCTGTCTCCTCTCTAAAATAAATAAAATAAAAAGAAGTTAAAATTTAAAAAAAAAATTAAAAAAAAAGAAAAAGGGCACTGGGCCAGATTTGGCCTTTGTGGACAGTAATTATCACCCTCTGCTCGAGGGCATCACAGTTATGTTAGACAGAAGTTTTACACAAATATACTAATTTGTATGTTAACATGTTACTATATCACTGTATTAATATATATTACATATTTCACAGAAATTTTTCTTTGAGAAATGTCTGGTTCTCGGCTCAAGCACTCCTGGTGTTATCTTGGACACAGTGACAATGCTGGTCCAGCTGGGACCCTCAGCCGCAGGACAGTGATGGCAGCAGTAACTAACCTTACAGCACTGTTCCTGTCCTAGGGAGCAAGGAGAGTATGACGAGACAATGTGCCCAGGTAACTGCTCGGTCCTGTACTCATGTGCACTGGGATGTGTCCACACAAGGCCTTCAGTGTCACCATCTCTGTTTAAAGGACTTTCTGTCTAAGCTGGCAGGCCTCCTGTTCGCCTGCTGCATGGCTGCCACCCGAGCGTAGCAAGAAGCACACCAGAGGAGCGCTGTGGGGCCTGTGGAGGGCACACTGTATGTGCTTTCTCTTCCCCCAAAGGGTAATATCAGAAAAACAAAACTAGCTGCTGTAGGAAGAGCCAAATAAAACTAGAAATAAGCCATCTGGTTGAGAATAAAAATGTTGGGGTCTGGCCTGACCAGATGGTGACACAGTAGAGAGGGTCAGACTGGGATGTGGAGGACCCAGGTTCGAAATCCTGAGGTCGCCGGCTTGAGCATGGGCTCATCTGGTTTGAGCAAGGCTCACTAGCTTGAGCCCAAGGTTGCTGGCTTGAGCAAGGGGTCACTCACTCTGCTGTAGCCCCCTGGTCAAGGCATATGAGAAAGCAATCAATGAACAACTAAGGAGCCGCAATGACTGATTGATGCTTCTCATCTCTCTCCCTTCCTATCTGTCCCTATCTGTCCTCTCTGTCTCTGCCACACAAAAAAGAAATGTTCTGGACACAGAATTTGTTGACTTCCTCAGTATAATGTTCATACAGGGCTTTAGAGTTTCCGTATCAGCCGTCTCCATTCACATCGTTCATTTCAATCTCACTATAATCCTATGTAGTAAGCAACCATGCTTTTTGCACCAAATGAGAGAACCAAAACTCAGATTGTTGCAGGGGCCACAGCACAGTGAGTGGCTCAGCTTAGGCCAGAACCGGGGCTTTGGGTTCCTGGCCCAGCTCCCTGCCCTCAGCAATGCATGCCTAGTGCCCAGAACAGCTCACACACACTAACACACTCAACAGTGATACACACGTTAGCATAACACTTGCCAAAAATATCTGTGGCCCATACTCATTTTCCTCCCATCAGTCTGCTGACAGTGCTGCCCTTCCAACTATCAGACAGCCTGGTGTTCTGTGTCCACCAGAACTTTAAGGGAGTAGGATTGTTCCACTGTACGTGGCTGACAAAATTTTGTGTTAGCGTGTTGTTTGGCTAACATTCAAATTCCCAAGTGATCTAGAATTTACAGTTGAACTTTTCAATGCTCTAACTTGAACTTATGAAAAAGAATAAAAAACCTTAATGGAAATGCCAGTGTGTTTATGGAGAGCTGTGACAGCACTGGTTTTTCTGGGATGGCTTCTCAGCCCAACTGGCAGGCAGTGGGGTGCTCCAGTGGGAGCCCTGGACCCACGGAGAGTGTAAGGGCCTGGTGGGTAGGTGGGGAGGGGCTGGGGCAATTGTAAAGATGCCTTTCCTGGCATGGTTTCTGGCTGATAAAATGATGATTCGGGCAAGGCTCTTTTTATTCACCCAGCTTAATCAGCTAGAGGCAGAAGCATTCAAGACCTGATATTTATTTGAGAACAGCAGGAAGTCTGGGTGACTTTTCTCAAGGTTGGGGACAAAGAGAAGGCGAAGAAAATGAAATAAAGGGAGAAATCAGAAAAAAAACACATCCTCAATCTCTTTATTTGTATCCTATTCCCTAGCCTGATTAAATATTTTTCTGTATTAATTTAAATAAGTAACACTTGCAGCATCTGAGCTACTTTTGGGGTGGAGGGACTCAGGGAGGCGCCATGGGTTTGGCTTCCTCCTGCACAGTCTGCACCCCTCTCCCAGTGCAGCTGCTCCTGGTGCTTTCTACACACCCCCCAGAGCTCACAGGGTGTGGAGTAGTGTCTGTGCTCTGCTAGACTTCAGGCTCTCTGGAGCACGGCTTCCTCTCGTTCACTATCAGATGGACATTTATTAGTCTAAGATAGCCAAATTCCTAAGAATGGGAATGTACAGTCAAGGAGACAATGTCAGTCTGATGTGGTCTTCAGCCTTAGGTTGCTAGGGGTTTACTAAGAATACCACCATAACCACTACCGATAATGATGATGATGAAGATACTTCTACTTATGAACTCTCTCCACGTCCCTTCCTGATGCTTATCCCCAATCCTGACAGGACAGGAAGAAAGGAGAATGCCCAGAGACGAGAGTGAATTAGCAACTAGAACAGAGCAAAAGTGCAGGGGAAGCAGGAAGTCATGAAACCAACCATAAGAAGAGAAAATGCACCATTGGTCTGCGCTGCCTCATGCCAAAAGGTCTCCTGGGGCCCCACACTGCATCTGTCCTCTTCTGATACTCTGCTAGCGTGGCTGTAAAAACCATAGTATTCGTGACATTTCTTAAATCAGGGCCCCCAAGGCCTCTTGAATCCTGACTGTATTTGTGTTATAAGCATTAATGTTGAAAACTGCCAGGAGCAGCAGGGTCAGAGCTGTTAGGAGAGGCCTGGGAGCCAGGACCCCATCAGGGTGGGCTGTCTGTGTGTGCCTGGCTGGGTCCTAACAGGCTGTGGTGGGAGCAGAGAGGAAGGCCTTGGTCAAGGGCTCGCCTACCCAAGGGTGATACACCTACGTGTCCTGGACATGCACAACACATGGCTGGGCGACCTGAGACTGGAGGTTTTCAGGTTGAGAGGAGGAAGGCCGAGAAGCCAAGATGTTCAGGGTATTGTGAGAGTGGTTGACAGTGTTCCTTGGGGTTCAGGTGAATGGACTTGGAGAAAAAGATGGGGTGGAGGAGCTGCAAGGCTCAGTAAGGACACTGTTGAACCACAAACGAGGCCCCGGGGAACTGTGAGGCTGGAGTTGGTCAGAGGGGCCAAGAGCCTCCCAGCCACAGTTCTCAAGCCTCAGGAAGCTGGTTTTCAGATCCTCCACAGCCTGACCTCCCTCAGCTGCCTAACTACCTCTCCTCTTCATTATTCTGCCACAACTCCTGTTCAAACTCTCCCCAGTCCTCTGGGACCTCTCTCGGGTCCCCAGTTCCTGGTTAAACTTAAAGATTCACTAGGAGTTTCAAGTGCCCCCACTTACTGCCCAGTAACAGCGTCAACTCCTCCAGAGCACAGACTTTTCTGCCCATGTGCTGAGCACAGTAGCAGGTGCATAACAGATGCTTTCAAGCAGATCATTTATAATTGGTCATGGCTGTGCTACTAGTTAGCCAGGTGCCTCGGACAAGTTAGGTCCTCTAAACCAGGGATCCCCAAACTTTTTACACAGGGGGCCAGTTCACTGTCCCTCAGACCGTTGGAGGGCCGCCACATACAATACTCCATACACTGACCACCAATGAAAGAGGTGCCCCTTCCGGAAGGGCGGCAGGGGCCAGATAAATGGCCTCAGGTGGCCGCAATTTGGCCCGCAGACCGTAGTTTGGGGACCTCTGCTAAACCCTTATCATCTGAATAAGGCTAGCCATCCACCAGCCAGCGATGGAGAAAACCAAAGCGTGGTATCCTGGACACCAAACGGAGAAAGTGTTTTGGAACGAAAGGCAAAATCAACTGTACCAAGAGCCACTAAGAAAGGTGAGGCCTGGGACTGGAGTAAGTGCATGTTGTGGGGACTTCTAAGGGGCAGCTCCAGGGTGAGTAGGGTGGGGCAAAGCCGACTGCAGTGGTTCGAGAGGGAACAAGACTCTGGGAAGAAGGTAACCACCTTGTTTTAGGATCTAATGACACACAGAGTAACTAGAGAGCAAATCCTCAAATCCACAGAAAACAATTACAATAAAATGAGGTGACAAGAAACACCTATGAACCCCAAACACAAAGAGGTGAGGCCATACATGAGATCAGTGCCTGTGTGAAGAAAGCAGAGGGAAGCAGCAGTCATCTGACTCTTCCAGGAGTAGGAGAACCCCAAAGAGTTAACAGCACTCAAACAGCACAGCAGAGCACAGCTGAAATCAGGGCTGAAGCACAGAGGGTTTTCCTACTCCACCTAGGGCCAAAGCCCAACAGGCCTCTAGGAATTCTCAGCAATGCTCTGGCTGGCAGGTTCCCCGCACTGGAATAAAGTGCTGGAGGGGAAAGTAAATTCAGCAGGATAGAGACAACAGAGACCAGGAAAGAGATGTCTAGACACAGGTCAGGGAGGAAACAGAGCCAAGAATATTAAAAATTGAAATATTTTTTAAAACTTCACCCAAAGTTTTCACAAAACACATAAAAATAAGTCATAGCGGTTGAACCAAGTATGAAGTCACAATAAGAAAAAGGACAAGGAGAATAACAACCTACAGACAACAAAAGCTTGCAGAAGGACATGATAACAGAACAGATCAAAACCACAAGCTTCTATCATTTCAAAAGAAGTAAAAAAATTTTAAAAAGACAAGAAAAAACAAAATGAATCAAATTTGGAAAACTCAGAAACGAGGCAACAGAATTAATGAAAGTAGACATAAAAGAAAAACTCATGTCAGAAATTAAGACTGCCCTGGCCGGTTGGCTCAGGGGTAGAGCCCAGTGTGTGGATGTCCCAGGTTCAATTCCTGGTCAGGGCACACAGGAGAAATGCCCATCAGTTTCTCTCCCCTTCCCTCTCCCCCATCTCTCTCTTCCTCTCCTGCAGCCATGCTCTAGTGCAGCAAGTTGGACCCAGGTGCTAAGGATGGCTCCATGGCCTCTGCCTCAGATGCTAAGAAGAGCTCAGTTGCTGAGCAATGTCCCAGATGGGCAGAGCATCACATCCCATCTGCCAGGTGGCCCCCAGTCAGGGTACATGCATGAATCTGTCTCTGCCTCCCCTCCTCTTACTGAATGAATAAAAAGAAAAAGAAAAAAAAATTAAGACTAAACTAGAAGGAATATATAAGTAAATAAACATAAAAGACTATGCTTTAAAAGAAGCAGAAGATAAAAATGAGGAAAATATTTAAAACTAATGAGAAATGCATGAGATGGATTTGAGAAGGGTACAATGCCTGGGGGCAGGCAGATGGATCAGTACGTGAAACTAGAGCGAGGAAAGACAATAGACACTACAACTGTAAGTCAAGAAAATACTTCTGAAATTAAAAAAGATTTGAAATGACAAACTGAAAAAGCACACAGTATAACTACCAATTTGACCCAGAATGACCAATACCTAAGCCATATTCTAGCAGAACTACTGAACTTTTGAAAGGAATGGTGGAAGAAATAATCCTTTGGGTACCTAGGTAACAAGTGGAAAATTATCTTCAGATTATCATATGCATTTTGATTGTCATGCTTTCTTTCAGAAGAAGTTTGAGACAGTCAAGAAAGAAAGCGAACCAAATTTCCATGAGACTTTCTGAGGAACTGACCAGAGAAAAAGCTTCAGACAATCAAATAAACACAGTGACAGTGATACAGGACTGGCAACAAACAATAAACATAGAGTTACTTGTTGAACTAAGACAGGATTGAAAGGGAGAGAACCTACCTAGTATGTGATGGTTACATGCTTGGGTAACATAACATATTTCCCCATGTATAAGATGCTCCCATGTATAAGATGCACCTTAATTTTAGGGCCCGAAATTTGAAAAGAAAATATATTACATAAAGTTATTGAACTCAAGTTATATTCATCATAAAATTCATACTACTCTTCAACAAGCGTGAAAAAGCGGAAAATGCAAGTAGAAAATCTACCACCACTGTATAAGACGCACCCAGTTTTTAGATGCCAAATTTTTAGAAAAACGGTACATCTTATATATGGGGAAATACAGTAGGTATAACCATAAAAATAGAGAAGGGGATGCACAGAGCAGATGCAAAAGCTGTAATTGTTCTCAGAAGTCGTATCGCGGTGGTAGTGTTGGTATTCTCAGTTCTCAGACTGGGATAAAGTCAACAAGAAACTATAGTCTCTAAGTCTTATCACCCACTGTGCCCTTGAGAACCAGGGTTCTCAGTTGTGGAAGGAAGGAGCTGCAGGTACAAGCTAGACAAGGTTAAGAAAAGCCCTATAGTCATGCATTTGAATTGGAAATATCAGCATAAACTCATAAGGTGTTCCTAGCTATCTGAGCACCCCTATGCTAACACTGTGGTCCTGCAATACCATTATCCACTGAAAGAAACCAGGGCTACAAGGGAAAATAGCTGGTTCTAGTTCTGAGGTAGAAAGTACAAATGAATACAAACATGCTTTGTCATACCAGACAGCAAGGAAGCTATCAAAGGCTAAAAGGACCCTGTCAAAAGGACCAGAAGCCAACTGGAAAAAATACCCATGGGCCAAAGTGGGACACTGAGCCACAGTGAGTACAGTGGTACCTTGAGATAAGAGTTTAATTAGTTCTGTAACCGAGCTCGTAAGTCAGTCAACTTGTATATCAAACAAATTTCTCCCATTTAAAATAACTGAAATAGATTTAATCTGTTTCAGCCCTGTGAAACATCCCAAAACCATCCTAAATTATGAAAAAGACATGTTTTTAATTAAGAAACACACGTGTATACTTTACCAACGAATAACAAAATATATGAAATAAAAGGAAAAAAGTGTTATTTAGTACTGTATTCATACCTTGGAGACAGATGAGTAAGGATAATGGAGGTGAATGGCGGAGGAGGAGGGCAGGAGGAAGGGATGCAGGCACTGTAGACATGTAAACTAAAACTGCACTATCTTAACACTAAGTGTAAACTAAAACTGCATTTTCTTTACTTTAAACAAAACTAAAATTGCACTTTCTTTACTTAAAATAAAACCACAAAACCTTAATTGTAATAAAATGCACTTTCTTAACTTTAAACTTAACCTAAGCTTAACATTACCTATTTTTCATTTAATCATCACCTGTTTTTGCCTTTTTGGCTGCACTTTCGGCACTTTCACTTGCGGGACTTTTGAATAAAAATCTATCCAAAGAGGTTTGATTTTGCCTGCCTTTTAAAATGTCACAGATATGTGACAAACAAGTCTCATTAAAAAGTGCAGAAGCATGACCAGTTGAAGCTTTTTCTGGGTGTTTCTTTTCAATGAAACTTGAAAGCTTCTCCCACATTGTCAGCGTGTCTTTAATTTCACTTGTAGAAATCACTTCCTCCAACTCTACCTTCTCCTCACTACTAATCTCTTGCAGAAGCTCCATATGTTGCATCATCTGTAGCTCCTTCAACTCCTCAGTTGAGAGTTCCTCCTTATGTTCCTCGATAAGCTTGTTTACGTCACCCTCATCTACCTCCAGACCCATTGACTTTCCGAGGGACACAATCTCCTCCAACGCTTCCACCTTGGTCCCGGATCTTTGGTTCGAATCCTTGGAAGTCCCTGTCTGCAACAACATCAGGCCATAACTTTTTCCATGCCAAGTTCAAGGTTCTTCTTGTAACCTCTTGCCATGCCAAGTCAATAATGCATAAACATATCACGATGTTGTAGTGATCTTTCCAAAACTCTCGAAGGATTGGATTTGTATTCTCAGTCACCTCAAAGCAGCGGCGGAACACGTGCTTTGTGTAAAGCTTTTTAGAGTTGGAAATGACCTGCTGATCCATAGGTTGCAAGATTGAAGTTGTGTTGGGTGGGAGGTAGAGGACTTTCACGAATTTGAACTCATCGAGAATGTCATCTTCAAGACCAGGTGAGTGGGCTGGAGCATTATCAAGCATTAGTAATGCTTTCATTGGGAGTTTATTTTCTTGAAGATATTTCTTCACTGCAGGACCAAAGACGAGATTTACCCATTCAATAAAAAACTGCCACGTAACCCATGCCTTAGCATTGGCATGCCACATAACCTGCAGTTTTTCTTTAAGAATCTTGTGAGTCTTAAAGGCTCGAGGATTTTTGGAATGATACACTAGCAGTGGCTTTATTTTACTGTCACCGCCAGCATTTGCACAAAATGCAAGGGTCAGACGGTCCTTCATGGGTTTATGACCTGGCAGCTTCTTCTTCTCTGAGGTAATGAAAGTCCTCCGGGGCATTTTTTTCCAAAACAATCCTGTTTTGTCACAGTTGAACACTTGTTGGGGGATGTAGTCTTCCTTTGCGATAAGCGCAGCAAAACGTGCAATGTACTCCTCAGCTGCCTTAACGTCAGCACTCGCAGCTTCACCATGCCTCACCTCTGAGTGGATGCTAGATCTTTTCTTGAAATTTTCAAACCAGCCGTGACTTGCTTTAAACGTATCTTCTGCTGTCTCTTTTGAGTTGATGGTTCTTTCTTTTTCAAGTCGCCTTGAATAATACATGCCTTTCGCATATTACAGTCTCTGTCACTCTATCTCCTGCCAGCTCTTTCTCTTTCACCCACATCAGCAGAAGCTTCTCCATTTCTTTATGGATATTTATCCTTAACTGGGACAGAATTGTAGTTCCTTTCGCTGGATTTGCACTTTTAATGGCATCCTTTTGTGTAAGGATGGTTCAAATTGTAAATGTATTGCAGTCGTATAGCCTTGCCAGTTCAATCACTTATATACCGCGCTCATGTTTTTCTATTATTTCTTGCTTTACTTCTACTGACATCATTCTCTTCTTCTCACCACTGTCCTTTACACTCACTTTCTTTGGGCCCATGATAGCACACAAAAATAGTAAAAAATGCAAAAATGATGCAAGAACGAGTATAGCACACAAAATTCGACTTGATTCTGCAGGTAACACATTGAGAAACAATGAGATGCTGGTGTTATGCTGCTGATACTGGACCTGTGTGCCAATGCGCCAACTAGCAGCAGCTTCCCAAATCACAACTCGTATCTTGGAATTTCGCTCGGATCTCGAACAAAAATACAAACCGAGTCACAGATCGTATCTTAAAAAAAATTAGTATATTGGTCTGCTCATATCTGAAGGTACCACTGTATAATCATTATGAGTTTATAATGCTATTAAAAAGCTTAAAAATAAATTAGTCACTTTCAGTGGCTGAGAAGAAATCAGTCTCTGTTATCCTGACAACTAGCAAATAAGGGAAAGATGCACACATTTATCCTGCCTTTCCTTTATGAAATGTGTCACTGCACAACTAATGGGTAGATGAGGGGAGATATTTTTGTAAGTATTCCAACTAACAAATGAAAAAAACAATGATGACCCCTGGCTGGTTGGTTCAATAGATAAGAGTTTTGACCCAGCGTACAGACTCCCTGGTTTGATCCCCAGGCACACAAGAGAAGAGACCATCTGCTTCTCTTCCCCTCTTTCTTCCCTGCATGCAGCCAGTAGCCCGATTGGTTCAGTGTTGGCCCCAACCGCTGAGGCTAGCTTGGTTGGTCTGAGTGTTGGCTTCAGGCACTGAAGATAGCTCGGTTGATTCAAGCATTGGCCCCAGACGGGGGTTGCCGGGTGGATGCCAGTCAGGGCACATGCGGTAGTCTGTCTCTCTATCTCCCCCCTCTCACTTAAAGGAAAAAAAAAATGACAACAGAATTAGACTATTGCCTTTTGCCACCCAGTATAAAATTAAAGGATCTAGCAATGAGCATCAATTTCAACTCATAAATGAGAAAGAACTACAGATCTAGACTCTATTTTCTACTTCCTAGAAATTAACGGATCTAGGCCATAATCATGAATGGCTCCTAATCTCACAAAGAGTGACACAACCAGACATTAGGTACTTCTGATGTGAGGTAATACACCACCTACTCTCTTGCCAAAGGGACCGAACCTGAGTCTGAGCAAGCCTCTGGACCCAGAGGTCAGTGTGCAGACATCAGAAGAGTGTTGTCTCTTCTGATTTTGCACCAGGAGTGAGTGTACAACCAGCAAAATCCAGACTGTGGGAAATCCTATAGCCCAAAGTCCTGGGTTCCTCAAGACACAAAACACAAGGTAAAGAAAGGGTTGGCAGAGGGAACTATAAATAGAAAAACAAGCAACACTAACTCTATAGTGTTTGAAAATGCACACATGTGCCTGACCAGGCAGTGACGCAGTGGATAGAGCGTTGAACTGAGATGCGGAAGGACCCAGGTTCAAGACCCCGAGGTTGCCAGCTTGAGCACAGGCTCATCTGGTTTGAGCAAAAGCTCCAACAGCTTGGACCCAGGGTCGCTGGCTCCAGCAAGGGGTTGCTCGGTCTGCTGAAGGCCTGCAGTCAAGGCACATGTAAGAAATCAATCAAGGAACAACTAAGGTGTCACAATGGCAACAAAAAACTGATGATTGATGCTTCTCATCTCTCTCCGTTCCTGTGTGTCCCTGTCCATCCCTCTCTCTGACTCTCTGTCTCTGTAAAAAAAAAATGCACACATGTGATAAACTATGAAGAAACGCAAGGAAGTAATTGCTGTGAAAGTCAAATTGGTGGTTACTTTTCGAGAAGGTAGGAGGTTCTGACTGGGACCGGGTGCCTGGGGACACTGTGGGTCAAGTCCTACTTCTTGCCCTGGGTGGTACTTACAAGGGTCACCTCGGAACAACTCCTTGAACTGTACATTTGTCCTGCATGACTTTCTGTATCTATGCTTTCTTTTACAATAAAGAGGGAAAAAAAGAGAATGTGAGAAGAGGAAGTGGATGCGGAAATTCCAGACACCCCTTATGAGGAATAAAACCACAAAGAAGATGGAAAGTGGAGGCGGGAGGGGTGTGCAGGGTCAGGGAAATCCTCACTGCATCTTTCAGATAAAAGGTGTCCCTGCTTCTCTGTGGGCTAACTGGAGCCATGTGGGGGAGCCAACAGTCGGAATGTAATTCATCTCAGAAAACAATATGGCTCATTGAATGTAGGTTGACTGGAAAATTATGATAGTAACTTTAATTTATAAATGTTTTGATTTTATAGTTAGGTATAAAGGAAGTTGATCCCTAGATTTACCCATAATAAAAATAATGTAAGTCAACACAGGAGGTCCTAAGAATGGTTTTTTTATTTATTTTACTTATTGATTTGAGAGAGAGTGATAGGAACATCAATCCGTTCCTGCTTGTGCTCTGACTGGGGACTGAACCAAAAACCTCCACACATCAGAATGAGGCTAAGCGAGCCATCCAGCCAGGACAAGAATGTTCTTCTTCTCTAAAAGGGTCTTACTCAAATTTCAGAAAATTTTTATTAAAATATTATTTTATATTAAGAGTTTAAGAAATCTTTTTGTAAACTAAGAAGCAGTCCTTATGTTCCGTATTTGTAAGACAAAGGACATGAGTTCCGGAGGCTCTGGAGCCCCTTCCAGCTCTAACGGAGAGATTCAAGTTTTCTGACCTGGGTTTATCTGAAACAAAGTACAACAGACACATAACAAACAAAAGTGCACATTTACTTTGTCCTCAGTTTCCTCTCCTTTCAGTTATTTTATCCTAAATGTTTGATTTTTCTGAACTCTCTTTCTCTGCGGTGTGGTGTGGACCCGATGCAGCGTGCTGTGTGACTGGTGACAAGCATGAAGAAGGCAGATCAAATCCCACAGATTTGATCCTGCCTTTCAGGACCAGGCTGTTCATCTCTGGCCAGGCTTTTCACTCTCCTCTCTGATCCTCTAATAAGCTCCCCAGATTCCCAAACTTTAGTTAGTGACATTCCCCAAGATACTCTTCATACAAGGTCAGTGGCCATGGTAGCCCACCTCCTGCCCCCCCATCTCCACCTCCTGGTAGTCTCACACTGTTAAAGGGGTAGCCTGTGACTTTTATTTAACATCAGCAGAAATGAGAACTGTCAGGTCCAAGATTAGGTTACAGAAGACAGTGGCGTCTGTCTTGAACTCTCTCTAATTGAGGCAGGACAGTAAAAAGCTAGGAAAACTCCTTGGCCAACAGAATGGGGAAACTGAAACAGACAGCTGAACAACCTGGCCGAGAAATTTAGAGCCAGATCCAGAGTGTCACCTCCTTAGACATAACATTTCAATTGTTCTGGCCCCAGGCCCAGGCCTGCTACACCCCCTGGTGGGTGATGATGCCCTTCCCTGGGCTGGTAGGTCACTGCAGCTGGGAGTGGGAGGTGGGGGGTATCACACTTGGAAAAGCTGATGAATATTATATTGAAATCCTCCCCTAAGACCACCCCTAAACTCCCGATCTTTAAAAAACCCTCTAAACAGCCCTGGTCGGATAGCTTAGTTGGTTAGAGCATCGTCCCAAAACACAGAGATTGGTGATTCGATCCCTGGTCAGGGCATGTACAGGAGCACATTGAAGTTCCTATGTCTCTCTCACTCTCTCCCTTCCTCTCTCTAAAATCAATAAAATATTAAAAAAACAAACAACTGGACAAACAAAAACCCTCTAAACAAAGGACACAGGAAGCACAGGAGCACACCCTCCCTCCCTTTTCCTTCCTGCCCCCACCCCACAGGGATGCATCTCCTAAACTCTAAGGGTCCTCACGAGACCTTTAACCAGGGAAGCAGTAGGCAGTGGCAGCTGGTCCCAAGCTAACCCCCTGAACCTCTCTCCAATGTTCCTTTTCTCCACTCATTTCTTTCTCATGGGGTTTTGAGAGAGCCAAGACAGCCCCAACTAGGCCCTCCTGTTGCTTCTATTGTTTTAGGCCTTTCCTTGTTTCACTGTCCCCAGCTGTAATAAACTGGCTCTTTTATTTTATTTTATTTTTTTAGTGAGAGAAGGGGAAGCAGAGAGACAGACTTCCACATGTGCCCCGACGGGGATCCACTACGCATCCTTACTAGGGGAGATGCTCTGCCCATCTGGGGCATTGCTACCGGAGCCATTCTTTAGCGCTATGGAGCTGTCCTCAGCACCCGAGGCCAACTTGTTGAGCCAATCTATCCATGGCTGTTGGGGAGGGGAGGGGGAAATAAAGATAAGAGGGAGGTGTGGAGAAGCAGATGGTCACTTCTCTTGAGTGCCCTGCCCAGGAATCAAACCTGGGACATCCACAGGCCAGATCAATGCTCTACCACTGATCATACAGACCAGGGCTAAACTTACTCTTAAGATCACCTGGACTCATGCTGTGAAAGTTTTTCTACATGAAGTCAAGAACCCACACAGTACTGGCTGGCCTTAGGCAGACCTGAAGGGCTAGGTCCCACTCCAGTAACATTATCGCTTGCTCTGGCTCTGGAGGGAGCTGGCTCCAGGCATGAAGATGCTTAGGCAACCCTGTGGCAAGGCCCATGAGGAAGGATACTCTGAGGCAGCCCCAGAGGAACCTCAGAGAAGACCATAGCTCTAGCTAACGTCCTGACAAAAGCCTCAGGAGAAACCCTGAACAGGAGCCCCATTTACACTGTTCCTAACCTGCAGAAACTGTGAGATAATAAATGTTTACTGTTTGAAGTTTACTTTGGAGATAATTTGTTACACAACAAAAGATAACGAATATAGTGGCTTTCAAACTTTCTGACCATGATCCACAGAAAAACCTTTCACTTGGGATTCAGTCCACATATACGTACCACACACACTCTCTTCCATGATGCACTTACACAAGTATCGTTTCATGAAACAATATTCATTCCTACTAAATATACTCTACGTACTCTGATATTTTCTTATTTTGTTTCATTCCACTCCATGTAAAGAAAATGGTGACAGCAACCCACTGTACTTATTTCATACTCTACATGTGGTTTCAGGATAGAGCGCAGAAGGGTGGGTGGTGGGGTACAGGGAACGATAAATCATAACTTCTGTTTTGACTGTCACTGGTTGATACTACAATAGCCATGATCTTAACTGACTCACCTTTAAAGGCAGTTTACTTTTATTTTTAAATTAGCCCCCACTGTAGAGAAAAGATACTAAGTACTATCTAGGAGTACAGATGATGCTACACATTATCTTTATCTTTGTTAATATTTCATAAAACATGTAGTCAAATGAAGAAATATGATGTGTTTATAATCCGGTTGAAAACAAACCCATTAGAATACAAGTGCAGCCCCTGTAGCCCTGCCCACCCCACTTCCCTCTCTCCCAGCATGCCATCTCCTGGCACCTGTCTCTCAAACACATGGTTACACACACACCAGTTTATTTCCACACAAGGTCGTATTTATATAAATGGGCTCACACTGCCTATATCCTTTCGTAACTTTCTTTTTAGTCAACATGGTTTGAGGTTTACCTATTAATTCCAGTTCACTCATTTTAACTGCTATGTATTACCACATCATATCAGTTGTACCAAACTCATTTGTTCAATCCTCCTACTAAGGGTCAGATTCTTTCTGGTTACACACAACGCTATTTCTAGTGCACATTATCTCTCAGTATGTAACTAGATGCTGACTTTCTTAAGGAGACAGGTTTAGCTATATAAACAGTCTTAACAAGTAGTGCTAATTATTTTATCCTTGTCCCATCTTCATATCCCAGCCTGCAAATCTGGGTTTCTTTGTTTAGTCAACAGAGCTTTAAAGGGGGGACAGGAGTTATGTTAAAAAGATTTTAAAAAATAAAGCATCCACTTATTTTTGAACTGCAGATGTGAAGTGAGCCTATGGAAATAATGTATATTAGTCATTTTTAATAGCTGCTGGAGTGTCCTGACTTATCATAAAGTCCTCTCTATGTACCTTGCCTGTCAAAATCTTTGGGCAGTACTAGAGTTTTTACCCATATTTTTAGGAACAGAAGGTTGGCCCTGCCTGGGTTCATCTAGGCTGGAGGTGGGCAAGCTTCTCCTGTCAAGGATCAGGAGGTTAATATTTTAGGCTTTGCAGGCCTTTATGGACTCTGCCACAACTGCTCTATTCTGCCTTTGTAGAATGAAAGCAGCCACTGGACTTCACATAAACTAATGAGCACAGCTGTGTTCCAATAAAACTTTATTTACAAAAACAGGAAGTAGGCAGGATTTGACCTACAAGTGGTAGTTTGCTGACCCACTGTAGCAAACTGACCAGTGGTGTGTAGTATTATATATCAAAATTTAAACTTTAATCTGATAGTTTTCTCCTTTCAGATGGGCAACTATTTTAAAAACTGGTCCACAGTCCTGTAAAGTGTGTGGGTAAACACTATTGGAAGGAGAAAACCTGGTACACTTATGTCTTCAGCAACACTAGACAGCTGTAAGCCCCACCATGGGCCACATACTCCACTGGCTACCGGGGACGTAGAAATAAAATGCACACTCACCCTGTCCTCAGGGCACTAACAGACTAGCAAAGAGGACAGACGGTGGTATAGTTATTAACTGCTTAAGAAAGTAGTGGAACAGAACCTCTCACTTATCTCTTATTGGAATAGTTTACATATCTGGTCAACAGCAGCAGCAATAATAAAAATTCCTAACACGATTAGCTAACTCTAGTCGGAGGTGTCAGATACAGCGTTAATCTCATGACAGGATCCCAGGTGGTTAGAGAACAGCATCCAGGTTGAGGTCCATCTGAAAGGCACAGACCTGGGTCTGAGTCTTCAATCTAGCCCTTACTACCTACAGGGCCTGACTGTGCCTTTGTCTTTTCAAGTGTAGTACAAATGGAGGTAGTAACAGTACTTACTTTGAAAAGATGGCTATGAACAGCACATGAAATAGTATATGTGTAGCACTGAGCACACAGCAGGTGCTACACAAACAGCAGTCGATTACGCTTACCCCATAGCATCTGTCCAGTGCCTGCTGAATTCCTGGTGCTTACCCTGGGCTATGGCTATCCTTATGATCTAATGAGATTAAACTCAAGTCTCAGGTCAGCAGGGAACTGGAAGAGCCTCACAGTCCAGGTAAACAAGTAACACAAACAATTTTGTGGAGCCCCAGCCTGCCTCTTCCCCCAGCTGATGACCCCTCATCCCAACCCAGCTCTATTCCCTATGGCTCCAAGAAGCCTGTGACGGGTATTTTTATGTGCCCACTGGACTGGCCACAGAGAGCCCAGATATGTGGTCAAATAGTATTTGGGGGGTTCTGGTAGGATGTTTTAGATGAGATTTAATTCCATGGACTGAGTAAAGCAGACTGCCCTCCCTAAGGGGGTGAGCCTCATCCAATCAGGGGAAAGCCAGAATAGAACAAATAGGTTGACCTTCACCAAGAAAGAAAAAAGTCTTCCTTCCTGACGAACTAAGGACTGAGGCCAGAGCTTTTTCCTGCCTTCAGACTCAAATGAAGATGTGGGCTTTTCCTGGTCTCCAGCCTGCCAGCACTCTGACAGGAACACCCCACTAGCTCTCCTGAGTCACTAGCTGCTCAAACGCAGATCTTGGGACTTTCTAGCCTCTGTAATCGTGTGAGCCAATTTCTCATAATAAATCTTTTCAATATGAATATACGCATCTAAAAAACATCCTATTGCTTCTGTTCCTCTGGAGAACCTTGACTACTACAGGCCAGTTCTTCCCCTGCACTGCTTGCTCAAGGTTCCAGGATGACCAGACCCCAGGCTGCCAGGACAGGTATGGTCCATGTCTGGCCACCCCGGCAGTTGAGCAGTATATAACCTGCATGACTGTCCACTGCAGTCATACTCTGACCTTCGATCTCAACAATCCTCAGGATTCTCCATGGAGCCTCATTCTCTGCCACTGCCCCTTCCCTCCCACGGCCCTGTACTCAGTACTTACGAATATGGCACTGGCCAACTCCAAACATCCTAACTCCTTACCTCCAGGCACACAGCGAAAGCCATCTCCCCAGTAACCAGGTTTGCATTGGCATGAGAAGGAGCCTGGAGTGTTATAACAGAAGGCATCGGGGTGGCATTGGCTTGGCTGGCATTCATCCACATCTGCAAAACAGCCCCCAGGCCCCAGGACAATGAGATTTCTTCTGGAATTCACAATTTACACAATAATTTAAGCCACTTGCTCAACTCTATGGAGCCCTGTTTCTGATCTGGGAACAAATATTTAGAATTCACTCAACATTAATTACACTGGGAAACAATTTTTTTTTTCATTTTCTGTTGCATAAGGTTTTAGAACTGTTTCTATATAGTATGCATCACTGATTCCAAATCTGAAATCCATTTATTGGTGCATGCTCTAGTTTTTATACAATTTTAATTTTTTTGTTACAGTTAATGGCATGCATTGGTTTTCAAATTGGAGTTAAAGGGCAACAATTCTTGGATTCAACATAAGCACAAGGCAATCAATGTTTTACAAACATCACTTTTACATAATTGTAGTTGTTTTAAAATGTAAAACGTTATTTGATAAAAACACCCTCTTATTTTGTTTTAAGATTGAATCATGGCTTCTTCGAGTAGACGTAAATGTAAGAATAGTCCTGACACCTTCTGTTATATATGTGGCTGTTACACACTTCAACGTCAAAGGCGCAATATTTCATCATTTGTGACACGTGCATATATTGCCTATTTTCAAGTTCCCCTTGGCGATCAAGACAAGAACTGGGCTCCTCATATTGTGTGTCATAATTGTGAGGAAATGCTTCGTGACTGCACAAAAGGAACACGCAAAGGAATGCCTTTTGGTATTCCCATAGTTTGGCGTGAACCTAAGGACCACAGCAGTGACTGTTATTTTTGTCTGATCCATACAAAGGGCATTGGTAAGAAAAAATGGCATATGATCGCATATACTAATATTTCTTCAGCAATACAACCTATCCCACACTCTGAGACACTCCCGGTTCCAGTTTTCAATGGTTTTCTTTCTTTTAAGGATGAAGAAAGTGAACATGGTGATCAAGTGTCACCAAGTGTATTTTGATAAGATGCATGAGGAAATGACTGTAGAACCTGAAGGGTCTTCTTCTGATGCCAAGCAGTCATTAACCCCTCAGCAGTTTAGCCAACCCGAATTGAATGACTTAGTAAGAGATCTGGGCCTATCAAAGAAAGTAGCTGCATTATTAGCCTCCGGACTTCAAGAAAAGAATATACTTCATCGGTCAGCTAAAGTATCCCATTTCGGGAAGCGTGAACAAATTTTTGTGAACTGTTTTTCCAAAGACAAACACTTTGTTTACTGTCATGGTATCAGTAGTCTTCTCAGCCAGCTAGGTGTTACCACTTACAGTCTAACAGAATGGCGGCTATTTCTTGACAGCTCTAAACGGTGTCTGAAATGTGTTCTCCTACACAACGGTAATGTTTATGCAGCGGTTCCAATTGGTTATTCAACTCATCTGAGAAAATATTATAATGACATAAAAATTGTCCTTGACTGAAGTGTAAGGAGCATAACTGGATCATTTGTGTGGATCTTAAAATGGTCAATTTCCTGCTAGGACAACAGAGAGGTTTCACGAAGTATACTTGCTTTCTGTGTTTGTGGGACAGCTGATCTCAGGAGAAACACTGGACACAGAAGGAGTGGCTGAAACATGAAGCTCTGGAAGTAGGGATGCAAATTATTGTGAATGAACCTGTTAATCAAGACAGGATCATTTTCCCCACTTCACATCAAACTTGGCTTACTGAAGCAGTTTGTTCAGCCTTTGAAAAGAGAAACTGAATATTTTCAACATATTATTTCTGCTTTTCCTGCCTTGTCTTTCGAGAAGATAAAAGCAGGTGTATTCAATGGACCTCAAATTCGAACCCTCATACATGACGATGAATTTGCCAGGAAGATGAATAAGGAGGAGAAAGCAGCATGGCAGTCTTTTGTGACAGTTAGAAAGAACTTCCTTGGCAACAAAAAAGCATAAAACTAGGAACTTCTGGTTCAAAGGATGCTGTTGGCTTTCTGTGACATTTGATGTAACATGAGCATAAAGATTCACTTCCTGAACAGTCACCTTGATAAGTTTCTTGAAAATCTTGGAGCTGTTAGTGATGAGCAGACTATTGCTGGAGCATCAAATGAGATTGTCCTCAACAAGTACACAAATGCAAGAGCTACATACACAAATTTTTGCCTAAATAGAATTGTAATAAGTTTTGTGCAAATTTTATAATTAAAGTAAGTGTTTTAATATGTTCTATTTTGAAATTGTAAACAATTCTGATGCAATCATATCTTTTAGTGTACTAGTGTATTTACTGCATTATATAAATTATTATATTTTCACAAAGATGATGCCCAAGAAGACATTCTACTTCATTATGTTAAACTAAATGTTGAAAATTTTACAATATGATGGAAACCTAAAATCTTGAATTGCAAAGAAACTATAGCTTACAGAGAAAAACTAATGTCAGATTTGAGGTCAGCACACTTGAATTAGGTAAGAACAAGTGTTTTTGTGGATGCAACAAAAGCTTGTTCCCCAGTGTTATCAAAACACTAACTCCTCAGTTTCTACTGTGAGCATTTACAAGTGTGTTTCACTTTGATGATAATGTATTCATGAAAAATCAGCTTGCAAACAGAATAAAAGGAGGATTCTTTTGTATTATAAATGATTCTTCTCATTATAAATAAAAGCTTCAAAATATTTCTCAGGGTTTGCCGACAGATTATTAACTGCTTGATAGAAAAACCTCAGAGACTAAAGTAAATTCACTTGTTCAGTAATAAAGAGATAGTATCTCAGGAATCATAATCTATCCTAGAAAAGCTTAGACTTTTCATAAATACTTGGTGGTGCAAAGTTAAGTAATTGCAAATAAGAGGTTGGGGTACTGTGTTGACAGTTATCTACCTAAAGGTATCCACAGAGCTCCCAGCAGCCAGTAAGGGACTGCTCTCAGCTGTGAAGGGATTCTGTGGAGTCATTTATTCTCTGACTCTGCACTCACTCAATAAAAAGATCTCCCTTACGGTGGAGCAGATGATTACAGCAGGCCAGCCAAACGACTATACATATTTTATTAAATAAATGGCTGGACTCTAAGCTCCATGAATGCAAGGATGGTTTTTCTTTTCATAAAAGACAATTTCCTGAGTTCCTAGCAGACAACAGGTGTCTAACTGTTGCCTAAGCAAGCAAGCCACACAGAACAAAATAGTAGGCAGGCCAAGTGCCTTCCCCAATGAGAACAACACCCCTCCCACCAGAGAAAATGCAGAGTTCAAACTACTAGAAACAAAATGCAGCCCATTTACCAGCAGAGTTGAGAGAATAAGTCTCTTAAACTCTGGGTGAGTCGGTAACTAGCATATGTTAAGTACAGACAGAAAAATCAGTTACCACGCACCTCGGCAGGCCCGGCCATCCCCAGAAAAGCCTGGCAAACAGGAGCAGGTGTAGGAGGAGCCACCCGTATAGACGCACTGGGCCCGCTGGGGGATGTCGCAGTCATGCAGGCCTGTCATGCAGTAGTTGATAGGGTGCTGGTCCACGACAGCTTCAAACACAAGGTGGATGCAGTGTTTGGAAGGAAGGCCCTGTGAAGCCCCAGCACCCTTCCCAGATCCCTGCATGGCAGTGATTTAGTCCACTAGGGGGACAGTGCCGGGGCCACAACCCTCCTGGTATCTCTCAGGCTTTAGTCCTGCTCTCTTACTAAGCTGGTCCCCATCTCTCCAGTTTCATCCCACCTGGACTCTGCCTCTGATCCACCCTCGCAGACGACACCAGGGTCAGTCACGCGGCCTGGCTTTCAACCTCAGTTTCACCCACGGCTCTGTCTCAGGACACTCTCCATACAGGTTTCCCAGCCAACTTTCCCTTCATCTGGATGAAGAGGTGGAGCATGCTGGGGTCTACACTTCCTAGGGCAGCTCTGCCAGTGGAGTGTCTGGAGCTAAGGACCTAAGACTTCCACGTGGCGACTTCAACCCTGGCTCACTGGGTTGGTGGAGCAGTCACCATGAATGCAGAAATCAGTCACTTCCTACCACGGATGGAGAAATGAACTTCCAGGGCAGCAAGCAGAATGTGAGAAAGACTGTGGGCTTCTGTACGAGGCAGCCTGGGGTTTCTACCACGTCACCTATGTCTACCACACAGCTTTGTGTAAACCCTAAACTCTCGAAGCCTCACGCTCTTCCTCTGCGGAAGAAGAATTACTTGCAACAGGCTGGGCACAGGGAGGCCCAGTAAATAGGACTATTGTTTTCTAAGGATCTTAATGATAGAACTGGTAGAGCTTAGGAAGTGGGTGAGTGACATGGAGGTGACAACACCCCACCTGTGCTCTGGCCTCAAGATGAAAGTCAAGGGCTGAGGTCTAGGGGTGATTTCCAATGGCTGGTTCAGGTACTCTGGAGTTCCCAAGGCACCATTTAGCTTCTGATTTTAAAGCTCTAAGACTCAGGACTGAGTCCGGTCCCTCACAACGTCAGATCAAAGCATTTCCTTCCTAGAGGAAGCCTCAGGGTCTCGATGGTCCCAGGTATAGGAGGTCCCGTTGTCTTTATCCTCAAAGGTTCTTCCCAAGATTCATTCAGCTTACCTTGCCTCCAGTGCTTCAAGACAGAGAGTTATAAGCACTGCTAGGGGACAGGTAAAGATGGGGATAATCTTCAAAGGTCTGTGCCAAATGAGAGATTAGCAGAGTGTTGGCAGATGATGGCACAGCCTGTGCACTCAGCAGCTTAGACTCCTGGGTCAAGAATGTGGACCAACTTCTGTGGGACGAGCACCACACCACAGTCTTGTGGGCCAAAGGGCTGATGAATTTTAAATTGCTACAAGTGCTCCCAATTTCTACCTGAACAACAGAAACCTGGAAAAACCTTACCCGTCCAAGGACACACTCCTGCTTCCCTGGACCTTTCTCCTTTCTCTCATCCCCATCATTCCTGATGCTCTTCCCTGCATCCCTCACTCCCTCAGCTCAAAGTGTGAAAGCCAGCACTCTAAAAAAACTGGGACCCCAAAGAGGTAGGAAAGATCTAGTCAGACAGAAAGCAACCAGGAGATGAGCCTCCCTGCACTTTCTTTTCTTCATCTCTTACATCAAACGTTTTTGTCATTCACAGCTTGTAAGCGATCGTTTTATAAATGATGGTTGCTAGGAGCCTGAGTGTGCCCCTCACTGACAGAGGAGGGCCTTACTCCACATGTGGGCCCATAACGGCCTCTGCCCAGCTACCATCTTTATGTGCGTGTTTCTATGATCCTCTAACCATTTATAGAAAAAGGCAGCTTGTAATTTAGTTTTTAAATCCTGTTTTTCTTTATTTAAGACCATTTTTATGCCAAAGGAGTTTTCTTCTTAAATAAGCTTTAAAAGTTAACTTTACAGTTTAGTTCTACCTTTTTCATTTTTAAAATAAATAGAGCATTTTTTTAGTGAATGTTACACATCAAATAAAAGTAAGTTATTTCCTGTTCTCAACAGCCCAGGTCGTTTTCCTCAATCCTCACACCGATGGGAGTTTCTTGATGGTCTTACTCATTGTGTTCATCTGCAGAGAAGTCATTATAAAACCAGGACAGTTACTGGGTCATCACTAGAAAAGAGAAGCTGCTGCTGCAGTCACCAAAGGAGACCAGTGCGCCCAGCTGTGCTGTCCTCAGACTCTTGACCTTGCAGAGTGGCAGTTTCCCTACCACTCTGACCCCACCCATTCAACCAAAGGGAAGCTGCAGCGTGGGACGGAGGGGAAAGTCCTGAGAGAAAATTGGGCTCAAAATTGGAATTAAAAATTAATTACAATTCAACTGTAAATTGAAGTTTCACTTTTCCAGAACTGTACCTGATGCAGAGTGAGCAGAGGGGCGGGTGGGCTCTGAGATGCTGCCGCCTGACAGTGGTCTGAAAGAGCACATTGCCCAGGCTGGCTGGCCGGGCAATGAGGGAACAGGGGAGAAGGAAGGACAGACTGGGGAAAGAAGACCCATCTCAGAAAGGAGAGAAAGGGCAGGGTGGACAGAGCTCTAGGTAGCATGGTCTCATAATACCTCTATTTACTGAGAGTACGATCTCAAAAATGACTGCTTCAAAATAATTGTCCCCAACAATATGGCCAACAAGAGAGGAAGAGCAGGAATGCTGGGTGAGGCCAGGCAGAGCCCTTCCCTGTCCCACCTGACGGGTGGGCAGGTGCATGGTGCTGTGCATGTCACAGAGACGCCCCTGTGAGGGCTCGGCAGGACCTCACACTTCCCCAAATTCCACATGTCAGGGCCACACGTCACAGGACTGTGTCCACTCAGAGGGGTATTGATGTTTTCATGAAAAGGTGATTGTTAGGTAAGCTGAGGCTCATCTTTCCTTTATGTAAACATACTTTGCATGATCCAATTAGTCAGAAGCAGCCTCCCATAATAAACTCCACTGAATAGATAGCAACTTCTAGCAGCCCACACGCCCCACTGAGCCCCAGCCCTCACATGGTGGGCACAGCGCTGGCCTCCCAACAGCCAGGTCTGCTCTTGCCCTTCCCTGCTCTGACCCACAAAGAAACCTTCAAATCCAGCCTTCCAAGAGGGATACTGTCTTAAAAACGAATTCCAGGTCAGGGGAAATCGACCACTATATCGAGTGAGGAGCCAGAGCCAGTGTTTGAATATGCTTAGGCAGACTTGTTGACCCAGCAAGCCATCTCTCCTCACAGTGAGTCTCAAAGGAGCGATTGACGGGATGAAGGGCCCAGTGGATGGCACTGCATGGGGTCTAAAAGCAGAGGGAAAAACAGGAAGCCTCACGGCACTGGATCTTGTGCAACATCATGATCTCCAGGTGGTTTTAACACTTGTTTCTGAGCAATGGGATCCATTATTCAAAGAGATCTTACTCAGAATTTGATATACAGAAAAATGGAAGCATGGAGGTTGGGAAGAAAGGACAAGAGTCTGCCCACAGCTTCCCTGTAGCCTCATTGGCAGATCCAAGAGCTCATGGGACACAATAAAACCATGACCTGGTCAATCTAACCACTGCATTTTACAGGTGAGAAACAGGCCCAGAGAGGTTAAGTATCTTCCTCAAAATCAAATGCCTATAGACACTGGCACTTAGCCTGCCCTTCCAGTGAGGGTGGACTTCAGGACTGGGTGGGTTTAGAAACCCTGTTGTGTCCCACACACACCTGTCCCAGGGCAGTGTACTTTACCCCCTAAGGGATAATGGGTTCATTACCCAAGTTTGAGCTGAAGTGTAACGTAAATGTTGCTGCCAGGAAAAATAGACCTTTGAATCTCCATCTCAAAAAGCAGAGAGGGGAGTCAGGCCAAATACACAGAAATTGTTGTTCTCTATTAAAAAAGAGATATCGAAGTAACTTCAGCAGAGCTGAAATCTCAACTCTGGGCAAAGGGGTCTGGCCTCTATCAGTTCACAGATGTTTGGGTCATACTCAAAATATGAGAACTGCCTGTTCCCTCCCGCCCTCGAGACGCGACCTCACAGCCTCATCCAAGCTTCAAGATGGAGCAAACAGAAAGCAAACTAGAGTTTAGTAAACAGCTCAGAGGGGCAAGAAGATGGGTCACTGAGGCAGTAAAAGAGAAGTCTTTTTTAAATTGGGAAGAAATGTTGAATTCAGATGACCCATTCAGCATGTGCCCTCCAGAATGGAAATATCTATCCAGGAATCTTTGAACTTAAAATTCTTGGGACTAACAGTTCAAAGTGCAGCAGTAGAAAAAGAAAAATCCTGACAATCTGGTTCTTTGTGAATAGCTCATCATTATCATCACCAAATCATCATCAAGCTAAAGCATAATTAGCCTAATTCATAGCCTCATTTACTCTGATACGCTAAAAAGTTATGTTACTACTTGTTGCTTGTAAAATTGAAATCCAAAAGTAGAATGGCCCAAATGGAATTATAGATGTAAATCAGGAAGAATTCAATCCAGACAGGTAATGACACAGGTGGTCCCTCTGCATGAACTCCAAGGCCACTAACTTAAGGAAAAGAATGTCTGTTTTAATAGCTGTTAAAAGAATAATGAAAAGAATGAGTGTAGTTTTATAAGAATGGAATGTTAAGACAAAGCCTGCAATAGGTGAGGTGATGGTGTTATCAGTACAAAAATTTACAGTGCTAATTCTTCCTACACGTGACTCCACAGGGGCAGAGGAAACGGACAACATCAGATTCAGCTTTGTAAACTGTCCCCCAACTCCAAAACCCAGCACCTTCCCCTTCAGCCATGATGGTTACCTGGAATGAGACCTTTCCACAGGCACGAATACACCAGAGGAATCAAGATTCTGAAAATCTCAGACCTACAGGACTTACCCATGCATGTTCCCTGCTCGGAAAACTGATAGCCCTGCATACACTCACAGCGGAAGGTCCCTGGCAGGTTATTGCAGACAGCGTGGCTCCCACACGCTGAGGGCTGTTCTGAACACTCATCAATATCTATTTTTAAAAAATGAAAACTTGTTTTAAATCTTTTCACACGTCATTACATGTAAAACCATAGAAAACACTGTTGCCTGTGAGTGGACCTAAACCTAAGCAAAAGTCCAAACCAGATAGTATTCCGCTTTTTAAAAACATACTGTGATGGGTGTTTCTGCGAAATGAGTCAGACATGGGATCTCAGACAAGATGTCGGCTCCAGGAACAGCTGGTAGTTTAGGGAACAGAGTCCCTCCCAAGGACAGAACATCACATGAGAGCTCTTCCAAGCTCCTCTCTCCCCAGGAAGCTTTCTGGACAGGGATTGTGCATGTTTCAGAAAGTGTTTTCGATGCTTAGGGCAGGTGGCCCTCACAACTTCCCTGGAGAACCACTGGCACAGTGGGGGCCCCGTGGGGTGATGGTCCCCCCATAAACTCCACTTCCATGCAGGTCTACACAGGTAACCCAAGCTGGTGACACCATTTCTGTAGAGCCTAGCAAATTTCCCACCTCCCTAATGGTCCTTGCAGTTTGGAAAGTCTTCCTAATGTCTTCTCTCCTTTCTTCAGTGAAATAGTGAATTGGTGATAACTGTCTCTCATAAAATACCATACTATCTCCTTGAAAATTATTGTTATTATTCAGTATCTGGCCAACCACTTCTTTGGGGAGAGATTCCCTTCACATAAATTGTCCTTTAACCCAATAGGAAATCCTAGATTAATCTTATAATTAATTACTGCCCCCTTTTTTACATTTTTTCAGAGTGGCAACTTTTCACGTATTTTCAACAACTCTAAGTTTCTTCAATTTGTCCCTCAAAGGCCAGGCCCTATGAGAGGAGTGTTATGATTGATTTGTTAAATGCATACTCAAATTTACTCTATGAGTGATTATCCAAAACTATCTATACAGATACCCAGATGAGAAATATATAGAAGCTATTCTGTCAAGCACCAGGGCTCTGATTTAACTGAAAATCCTCCCTCATTACCATAGAGGGTCACCCTGTAGTGTTTGACCAACACCAGCCTTGTGGATGTCACCTACCATCATAACATGGATATGCACACTGAATTACACCGGCTCATCCTCATTCTCCCCTAAGGCCCTTTCCAGGCCAGAATAATACATGAAATGACCTGCTTAATGCAATTTCCTATCAACAGCCTAGAGTCTCAGTGTTCTACCTCCGAGGCACGTCCTAGTGACCCAGAACAAAATGTGGCCTGACTGGGAACATACCCACATTTCATGGTGCTAATCTGCCAGACAAGGACTAACCACAAGACAAAAGCAAGTCCACATAAGGCCACCTGTCTTCCTAACAGTGACAGTTCACATAAAGCATGGCTGGTTGTGCCTTGTGAAGCAAGCACTCTGATGATGACCAGCTTAGGCATGGAGAGTGGAATCCGCCAGAAGCCAGGGTTCAGCAGCAGCAGAGTGGGGTGTCTCACACTTTATTATCATTCAGTTGGTTTATTAAGCTGAGGCAGGGTCCATAAAGACTAAGGAGGTACATGCTCCTGCTGAAGAAATGAGGGCTCACAACCCCAGGGTGTCCATCCTCATCTGTCAGCCCCGGGGAAGAGCTCTGCACTCACACACAGTATCATGCTGCTTCACACTGTGCTGAGCCAACTCAACCACTAAAGACTATCAGGCTCTTCTGGGAAATAACTGGGGAACTCTGATCTGAGGTAAGTAGGAATTATATCCCCCCTCCAGTGGTATGTTACAAGGAAGATGACTCCCAGATTGAATTATCCCACATGTATAAAGTTATCAGTAAGCTAGCTTAACAACTGTACAACCTGTTCCTGTTTGACTCTGATGCAAACACAGGAACACCCAACACAGCAGTCTTCTAACCTTCATGTTAAATCAGCATGCTGAGTGCACCTTTAACTGGAGGCATGGGATTCTGACCTGACGCATTGTTCCCAAATTCCAAGTCTGCTGGGCTAACCAGATTATTATAATCAAGTCATTCAATGGGGCTTCTCATGGTTCTGGCCAAACACATATGTGCACACTCCTCATTTCACTGGGAAATTTAGTTCTAGCACTGCTCATACTCATTCATGAGCCCTCTAGTGCAGACTGAGGAAGAACAACTTGAAGCACCTAACATTCTCATACTAGCTGCCTCTACTGTTCAAACTCTTCACTGAATCAGGAGGCAACGAACTGTCCCTGATAGAAGATTACAATTTAATAACAAACATGTCAATATCAGATTGTCTATGTGAAAGTATTTGAAATTAATTATAGGTAATAAAAGAAGTTCAATGAGAATACAGCATAGCATACATGCTGGAGTCAGACACTTGAGTTCTAATACTGTCATAAGTTCATTTTAACAAGTCTCAATTTTCCCATCCATAAAAAGAGGAATGGCCTGACCTGTGGTGGCGCAGTGGATAAAGCGTCGACCTGGGAACACTGAGGTCGCCAGTTCAAAACCCTGCACTAGTCTGGTCAAGGCACATATGGGAGTTGATGTGTCCAGCTCCTCCCCCCTTTCTCTCTTTCTCTCTCTTTCTCTCTCTTTCTCTCTCTCTCTCTCTCTCTCACTCTGTGCCTCCTCTCTAAAAAATGAATAAATAAAAATAAAAATAATAAAAAAAAGAGGAATGGATTTCCCTCCCAATAGGATGGCCACTATATTAAAAAAAACAAACAAAAATAAAACACCAGCCTGACCTGTGGTGGCGCAGTGGATAAAAGCGTTGACATGGGAACACTGAGGTCGCCAGTTCAAAATCCTGCACTGGTCTGGTCAAGGCACATATGGGAGTTGATGCTTCCAGCTCCTCCCCTCTTTCTCTCTTTCTCTCTCTCTCTCTCTCTCTCTCTCTCTCTCTCTGTCTCCTCTCTAAAATGAATAAAATAAAAAGTTAAAAAAAAAAATTTCCAAAAAATAAATAAATAAATAAAACACCATAAAACAGAAAATAAGTGTTGGCAAGGATGTGGAGAAACTGCAGCCCTTGCACATTGATAGGAATGAAAAATGGTGCAGCTGCTGTGGAAAACAGTATGGAGGCTGCTCAAAAAAATCAAGCATACAGCCCTGGCCAGTTGGATCAGTGGATGGAGCATCAGCCTGACATGCAGACATCCTGGGTTTGATCTCCATTCACGGAACACATGAGAAGCAACCATCTGCTTCTCTTTCCCTCCCTTCCCCCACTTCTCTCTCTTTTCCCTTCCCACAGCCAGTGGCTCAATTGGTTTGAGCCTAAGCCCCAGAGGCTGAGGATAGCTCCTTTGGGTTTGAGCATCGACCCCAGAGGGGGGTGGCAGGTGGATCCTACTTGGGGAGCATGCAGAAGTCTATCTCCCCTCCTCTCAGTTGAAAAAAATCAAGCATACCCCAGGATTCAGCAATTCCACTTCTACATATAAACCCGAAAGAGTTGAAAGCAGGGACTCAGATATCTATCTGCACAGCCATGTTCACAGCAGCATCATTCAAAACAATCAAAGGATTGAAGCAATCCACATGTCCATTGACAGTTGAACGGTTTAAAAAATGTGGTATATACACACAATGGAATATTATTCAGCCTTAAAAAGAAATGAAGTTCTGACACAGGCTACAACATAAATGAACCTTGAGGACATTATGCTCAGGAAAGTAAGCCATTCCAAAAGGATAATTACTATATGATTCCACAAATAGGAGGTCCCTAGAATAGGCAAATTCATATCAAGTGGAATGGTGGGTGCCAGGGCCTGAGATCGGGGGCAAGGGAAGATGTCTAATGGAAACAGAGGTTCAGCTTTGCAACTGAAGAGAGTTCTAGAGATGGATGGTGATGATGGCTGCACAAGGTGAATGTACTTAAGGCCACTGAGCTGTGGACTTATAAATAGTTAAAAAGTACATTTCACATTGTGTATATTTTACTACAAGTCAAATAATTTTTTTTTTTGGTATTTTTCTGAAGGAAGAAGGGGGTGGTGGCAGATAGACTCCTGTATGCCCGGACCAGGATCCACTGGCATGCCCACCAGGGGGCGATGCTTGGCCCCTCTGGGGTGTTGCCCTGTTGCAACCAGAGCCATTCTAGCGCCTGAGGCGGAGGCCATGGAGCCATCCTCAGTGCCCCGCCCAACTTTGCTCCAATGGAGCCTTGGCTGAGGGAGGGGAAGAGAGAGAGAGAGAGGAAGGAGAGGGGGAAGGGTAGAAAAGCAGATGTGCACTTCTCCTATGTGCTCTGGCCAGGAATTGAACCCAGGACTTCCACACATGGCGGAGGCTCTACTGCTGAGCCAACCGGCCAGGGCCCAAAATTTTAAAAGACAGAAACGAAAGACTATCTCATTACAGTTGTTGAATTAAATGAGGTGTTGTCTGTGAAACAGCTCACACCCACATGCCTGGGACAGTGCTTTCGGTGTTACACAGAGTGCTGACGTGAGATGCCCTCTGCACTGGGGGCTTGCCTCACAGACTGGTCGGCTCAGAGGACATGGGCCACGTCCCTCGCCCACCCCACGTTGGAGCTGATGCTGTACCGTAGCAGGTGTGCCCGTCTCCTTGGAAGCCAATGGAGCACTCGCAAGTGAACTGGGTCGCGGGGCCAGGCCGACAGGCCGCGTTGGTGTCACAACCATGAGTGCCGATGTAGCAGGGGTTCTGTAGGGCATCAGGGGAGCCATCTGCTGGGTAGAGATTGACAGGTGAGGCCCCATCCACACCTGCTGGCTCCTCCCGGAGATAGCATCACATGGCCGGCCTGAGCCTCAGGCCAGGCCTCAGGCAGCCGCGCAGGTACCTCGGCTGGAGCTCTTCCTGGAGGCCTCTGTGCCTGGGACTAACTGGCTGGAAGGCAATTTTTCCGTAAAAAAAGACAAAATCGTGACACATAAAAGAGGACATTAAGGACACCCTAAAATTAAGAAGCCCTATCGGGAAACAAACTGTGGGATCCACCTAAAGCCTGTGCAGGTTCAGGCCGTGCTGACCCCCGTGACAGTCCCTCCGCACTCGTCAGCTCCAGGGCCCGGCCTCCCTTCTGCTCCACGAGCTCGTTTCAGAACAAAAACCCAGAAAAATCGGGGCAAAAATGGCATCAACCGAAAGAAATGCTAACAGTGTTAAGCGCACTCCTACGTAGTTGTTTCTCTACCACTGGGGGACCCACGTTGGGAGCGAACATGCGAGGACCCTCCACTCGCATTGAGAAGCTGTCACCGGCTACAGGCGGGCTCCTCCAGCAGTGTCACCTGCCAGCTTCCGGAGCGTGTGAGCTCTGCGGTTTACCTCTTTTTACGACAGTGTTGCCGTACAGCTAGCTAGGGTCACAGCGACCGTGTTTGCGGCAGAAACACCGTGTCCCTTGGCCCACCCGTTTCTGTGAATGAAGTCTAGTGGAAACTGCTGACCCACTTAAGTGTATTCCATCTATGGCCGCTTTTGTGCTGAGATCCGCACAGACACTGGGTGGCTGGCAAAGCCTAAAACAGTACTGTCTGGCCATTTAACAAAAAGGCTCCAACCCCCGACTTCTAAAGCTCCAGCTGTCAAAGGAGGGGGCAGACACCTCCCCTCCTTCTGCTCCATGGAGCTAGAAGAGGACAAACTTGATCAGTTGGAGAAGTGACCCGGGTGTGGCGGGAGAACCCAAATAACTGAAATAAAGAAAGACCTGAATGCCTGTACCCCAGATAGACCTCATGGGGCTTGATGATTGGGACCATTTGAAATCTGACACAGACATCATGGTGGCTTCCCAAAATGCCAGCTCCTTCCACACAGCCACAGCACCTGCAACATGCTGGCACAACTGTGTGCCTGACTTTCACCAGGTGTATTTAGATCCTCAGGCCTTGAGCGCACATTTCTTTCAGGGTCGGGTATTAGTGGTTTTGTTTCCTACTGCAGCCTTGGATGGCCCGCTCTGTAAGGTAACTCACAGGAAAGCACCCTTCAGACCACCCCAAATGGAGTAATGAGGGGACCTTAGGCTAGCTGAACACAGATGGGTAGCATTTCTAAGAATCACAGACTAACAAGACATTTTCTGTTGGGAGATATTTGCATAATTTTCTTCTTACTGGAGTAGGAGACAAAAAATAATAATACATCACAGAACACAGAGATAGAGGTGCAAGCACAGGGTACCCAGTTGGAGCTGCCATCTCTTACCCCGCACTGGCCCAATGGAGTTGCTCAGAGCATAGCGCAAGATCCTCTCCTCCTGGTTGTACAGGACAAACACGCTGTCCACTGAGAGTTGCTGGGTGCTGGGCACAGCCAGCCTGGAGTCATCGTGAACACAGTCCTGGAAGGTGATGGTCTGGCGCCACTGGTAAGTGTGGATGTTAGAAGGAGCAGCACCATCCTGCTCAGGCTCTGTCACGGTGTACTGCCGGGTGGAGGAGGATGTGATCACTGGAATGTGGGAAGGCAGGAGGGACACAAAACAGGGAGACAAAGGAAAGACGGTAAGGATGCAAGAGGTTTCAACCAAGGCTTCTAAACCAGCAGCAGTATTGCCTGCCACCGTGCTTCCCGAGGAGACAGCAGGCAGAGCAGTTCAACAAGATCATTTCTTTCTACATGGAGACTTCTTCTGCTACCTAGATTTCCTGTTGGAGGAAAGCCAAAGCACCAAGAGACTTTTTGTTCCCATCCTAAGGAAGTGAAGGTAGAGACCAAGCATACATGACTAAAGGCAGCCACATCCAGAGAAGGTTCAAGGACGCGATGCTTGGCCCTGCTGGAGCTTTCCAGACAGCAGATGGTGTGGTGTTATGTCTCAGAAAGGGCAAGAACAATCTAATCAGTTTTGCTAAACTAAATAATAAAATTGTACACTGTATTCTGCTTGTTAGTTTCTCATGCATGATGTCATGTTTCTGCTTAATAAACTGGATAACTGATCTCTCTAAGGCACCTCAATCCTGGAGAGATTGGGGTCCTCCACTTGCAGTATTGTTGCTGCCTCATTCCTTTGTGGCTCCTCTTCATGAGACCCTGAATACAACAACAATTTCCCATACCATTATTGGTATTATTTGCATCAGTAATATTTGTTGCTTTATCCCGTCAAGTGTTTATAAATTCCTAAGCTGGCCACAACCAACTTAAAGATTAAGGTCTAGTGGAAAGAGAATACTCTTGGAAGGACATACACCTGAACTCACACCTTACACCATACACCATCTCTTATAACCTGTGTGATCAAGGCCAGGCACTAACTTCTTTAGTCTCAGTTACTTTTACAGCATAGGTTGGGGTGAGGATGAGATAATCAATGTAAAGTTTCTAGAAACGAGTATGTTATAATGTTAAGATCAGCTACCACTTAAGGAGCATTTACCACGTGACTAGCACAGTGCCAACTGCTTTATATGAATGATCTCACTTAGGATTCAATAAATAATGGTTGCTATGTAAAACCCTAGATTAAGTGATTCACTGACATTTAAAAAATAAGACATTAAATGGATTTCGGTAGCCAAGTTAGGACAAATTCCTAAGTGCTTGGAGCAACCTCAATAGAGAAGAGAGGCGATATTTCCTACTCAGAAGAGTCTGCTTTTCACCCCTGCCATGACTCTCAACTTCCTATTAAAAAAAAAGTATAAAAGATTCTTTATGTGTGTGTGCTCTGCTGTAGTTCAAAATAAAACCAGAGGATAAATAAAAGATTACTGTAAGCTGCCTCCCATCCTGCTCCCACATGCTGTGGTCTTGCTGCTCGCTCTAGCTCCTAGTCATCCACCTCACTCCCAGGACAGCCCATCAAGCCACAGAGCCTTGGTAACTGGTACAGCCTTCCTGGACGACAATTGAATAAGAGCCTTGAAACAGTTCTTATTGTTTGACTCAGCACTTCTATTTCTTGGAATTGGGTCATAGAAAAGAATCAGAAACTCCAACAAGATTTATGATGAAGATGGTCATTTCAACTCATGAGAAGGGAAAATTGGAAATAACCAAGCTTTAGAAAATAGAATGGTTTAAATAGCCATGCAATAGAATCAAAGATTCATTTAAAAGTGTTTTCAAAGCCTACTTAACAAAAATCATAAAACATGCATGATTTGACATTAACTGGAAAAGTGAAGATATCATAATGTGCTATGACTATAATTTTATTTAAATAAAGATTATATTCCTGATAGTAGATCATATACTAGTATCATAGCAATGTTAAATTTCCTGGCTTTGATCATTGTACTGCAACCATGTAAGAGAATGTTCTTGTTCTTAGGAAAATACAAAGTATTTAGGGGACAAAGGACCACAACCTCTACAACTTACTCTTAATATGTGTGGGCACAAGAGAGAATGATCAATGTGACAAAATGTTAACTAGTAAAGCTGGGTAAGTGGTATGTGGACACTGTACTCCTTTCAACTTTTCTATAAATTTGATATTTAAAATAAAAAGTTAAAAACTTCATATAGATGTGTAGCATAATAAATTTATATAATGTGTTGGGATTTTAATATATATATATATATACTAGGGAAAAGGCTGAAAGGAAATACATTTAAACTTAATAAGAATTATGTCCTGGTTTTGCAACTCTTAAGTTGCATACTTTAAGTCAGAGTTCTCCAATCTAGGGCCCGCAGGCCAAATTGCGGCCACCTGAGGCCATTTATCCGGCCCCGCCGCACTTCCAGAAGGGGCACCTCTTTCATTGGTGGTCAGTGTATGGAGTACTGTATGTGGCGGCCCTCCAACGGTCTGAGGGACAGTGAACTGGCCCCCTGTGTAAAAAATTTGGGGACCCCTGCTTTAAGTTATGCATACTTTCTTTTTGTACTAAGTTCTCTAGAGTGTCTATGATGAGGGAAGAGGTGATTTTACTAAGGCATCGCCTGTTTTTCCCTCTCCACAGCCCAGCAGATTGCAGCAGCCGGGAGCCTGTGGGGGTGCCAGGATGCCCCCTCACCATTGCGGGAGTAGTGGTAGAGCTCCGTGTAGGGCTCGATGTGCACTGAGGAGCCAACTGGGATCTGCAGCACGTGGCCCTCCAGCTCTGTGTTGATGGTCAGGTGTCCGTGCTCATCGATGCCACTGAACTGTTGCTTGATGACCAGCTTGCCCGGGTGTCCCACGAAGGTGACCTCAGCCTGGCGGGTGAACTCTCCCCCTGGAAAGCAAGGTCATTCTGTCACTTGGCAGTTGGGAAGCCACCCTTGTACCTGCCATAGGCTCACAGTGCTGTTCATCAAGGGTGCTGGGATCACACTTCTTCTGCAGGTACTTCGGTTTGGGTGATAGATATGGGTCTGATGACACCTGAGGACAACGCTGGGACATCGTGAGGCTCAGCTGTATCAGGCACAGAGAGAAGCTGCTTCCCAGCCACAAACTGGCATCTGAGATAGAATGGTTCAGGGACTGTGCTGAAAAAAGCAGGAGACCAGAGTTTGACACCCAACTGTGCTAGGCACTGACCTGGTGGACTGAACCCACTGAGCCTCCAAGTCCTGATGATGAAAAGGGATCTGCTCTGTCTTGGAATCAGATGAGACGAAGTATGTTAAACTGCCAGGTGTCAGCCAGTCCTGGTCAGGATGGGTGCTTCTTCAGGGAACACCATCAGCAGTACCAGAAACCACCCTAGGAGCACATACTAGGGTGCTGGCTCAGATCCCCTGGGTCTGTGCAGGGCAGCAGACCCAGCCCAGCAGGAAAGGTACTTCCTCCGCTGTCAGCTGCTCCCATCGAGACACGGGCTGGCACGCTCTGGCCCCAGGGCTAAATCGGGCTGGCAACCCTTAAGCTAAGATTGGTCTTTACATTAGAAAATGGGTTGTTTAATTTTTTAAGTCAAAAGAATAGCATTTCATGAAATATGAAAATTAAATGACATTTAAATTTCAGTGCCCATTAATGAAGTATTGCTGGAACACAGTTATGCTCATTTCTTTGCATATTATCTATGGTTGCTTTCTCTCTACAATGACCTAGTTGAATAGCTTCGATAGAGACCTTATAGCCTAAAGTATGTAAGGAGAGCTTAAACTGCACTGCTCACAAAAATTAGGGGATCAGGGAATGTGCAGATACTCCAGTATTTTTAGCCTTTTGTATAGTACATTTTCACCAATGAAATAAAAGTTGGTTTTGCATCTCATTTGCATTATTGAACAAGTTTCTTTGACTTGTCATTTGCTTTTCTGATGGTCTTGTTTAATTTTTAAAAATCAACTGCTTCTTGCCCGACCTGTGGTGGCGCAGTGGATAAAGCGTCAACCTGGGAACACTGAGGTCGCCAGTTCAAAACCCTGCACTGGTCTGGTCAAGACACATATGGGAGTTGATGCGTCCAGCTCCTCCCCCCTTTCTCTCTTTCTCTCTCACTCAGTGTCTCCTCTCTAAAATGAATAAAATAAAGATAAATTTTAAAAAATATGTAAAAAAAAAAATCAACTGCTTTTTTTATTGCTTCATATTCATTTTGAAATATCCCCTAATTTTTGTGAGCAGTATATTTACAATCTGGTCCTCTGCAGGAAAAGTACCCAGTTTCCAGGCAGATACCCAGCTGCAAACATGGGTGCTGGGGCAACTAAGGACCATTGTAGTAACAGATTTTATGCTGTAGGGAAATTGTCAGGACTTCCCAGCCCCACTAAGGTTGGTGCATGTTACAAAGCGTCACCTTATAGAAACTGTGAGGAGGAGGAGCAGGTCTGTGGGTCTGAGTGAAAAGTTCAACTACGTCTGTGAAAGAAAGCACATGAAGGCGGCTATAATACTCAGGATGTATATGCCTGAGGAGTAGGGAGCAAACACATGCGTCCATAATTAGGTATCTGATGGGTAGATTCTACCCCTTTTCAAATACATAGCCTCTACTTTCTTTTCTTTCTAATATTTTTATTAATTTTTAGAGAGAGTGGAATGGAGAGAAAGAGACATTGATTTGTTGTTCCACTTATTCATGCATCCACTGGTTGATTCTAGTATGTGCCCTGACCGGGGATCAAACCCACAATCTTGGCATATGGGACACACTCTAACCAATTGAGCTACCCAGCCAAAGCCAGCCTCTCATTTCTTAAAATGGCCATACTTTCAGAAGGTGGTGTCTGTGCTCTATGACTTTTGGGGGGTTACAGGAGAGAGCCTAGAGACCTGGCTTTCAGCAGAGTTTCCACAGTCAAGCCATGGCTGAGGCTCCCACCAAAGCCAGACAGTAGGGACAGTGGCTATGTATCCGTGCTCCAGAGTACAGACTCCAGGTCCTAGAAGTGGCCAAACATGAAGGACGAAGGCTCTTCCCACTGAACTGTTCCCTCACAGTTGGGACACACACAGGTGGGCAGAGCATGGGAGAGGTCACCACTACAGTCGGGATGTCCCCCTGCCTACCTACCCTCGCACATCTGCTAAAGACTGAGCTTTCCCTGACATGACCCAATCTCCCAGAAGCTCCAAGGAGACTCAGGTTTCCTAAGACTCATGAGGACTGTGTTTACCAGTTGGAAATGACAGCTTCCTTTCTTCCAAGCAGATACTAAGGAAATGTCAAATACCAGATTCACTGGTTTGGAAGGTGGAGGCAGGCTAGATAAGTGGGATGAGCAACCTGAGGCCCAGGCTTGGGGTCATGAGGCTGTGGCTGTATGAGGTGGACCAACCTGCTGTGCTGGAGACTTCTGAACCCCTGGTCCAGACAGTTTTAGACAATCCTAGTTAATCTATAGTCATGAAAAAATACTGGTAATTTTACAACAGCTCATTCCCAGAGCCACAAAATGCTCATCAGCAAGTTGTTTGTAGATGTGGAGTTCATTTCCTGTTTACCCCAAGGACCCCTGTGCCCACTGATTTTAATGTCTGATTAAATACCTGTGATGCTGAACCCGTTTCTAAATCCATCTTGCTCCACTGCAAACATCCATCCAATGATGCCTCCCACAGGGGCCAAAGGAAGCAGGGAATACCCGATGGCCTCAGGGATGGTGCTGATGGCCGTGTAGGAGCGGCCGTTGTCCATCACCACATACGAGTGCAGGTCGGTGTTCTCAAAAACAACGGGGATGGGGCTGCTCCCCACAAAGATCTTTCCTTTCACCTTGCCGTTCACTCGCTGTGGGGAACCTGAGTGAAAAGCACAGGAAGAAGCTAGCCTTTCATGGATAATACATCTAGTAGGACCTGGGCTTATAAAGCAAAGAGGCTGAACAGCTCTGGGGTCAAGGGCTTTGGGGTCAGGAAGGTCCTTGTTCTTCTCAAGAAGACAGCACCCACACCTGTTCTCTGAGCCTGAGAATCCTGGCATCCTCCCTCGGTCTCCTGTGCTGATTGATAGTGGACAGTATGGCAGGGGCTCCAACTGGGAGCCACGTGTGAGGGAGGAGCTTCAGGGGCACATAAAATAAACTCAGGAAAAGAACAGTAGCACTGGTAATCTAGAATTAGGTAATCGTAAAATTGATCACTTTTGAGAGTATAGGGACAGAAGTAGTCATTTTACTGGAACAGGAGTGCTAACCTGGATGGTCTTGGGAATCTGGGACCTTTGTTTGCCTAACCTATAACATCTCCACAAGCCTCTCTGCGTGAAATATAGTGCCATTGCCCAGATTAGGCCTGCCAGTCTGAGACCTGGAGCTTCCTACAGCACGAGCCAACACACATGGGCATGGTGAGCAGCACAGCAGACACACAAATGGCCTCTGACCTGACCTACCTGTGGATGGGACTGTGTGTCAATTGTTCCATTCAGACAACTTGGACTGATGGGAGACCTGCTTCGGCAAACTTGAAAGCTTTCTTCATAAATTGCCAAATAGTGTTGCAGAATATTGTTTTTGTTTTAAAAGTTACACAAACAGAAAGTGTTAGCATATCCCTGAAGAGAAGCACACAGAACTGCTCCCAGTGGTTAACTCAGGCTGCAATGGTAGACTTTCATTTTCTACGATATACATCTCTATAATGTTTGAATATTTACAACTTGCACCTATTTATTTTTGTTTAACCAGGAAAAGATAAACTCTAAAGAAATTAAGTTTTCTTGTATTTGAGTAAGAAAACTGAAGGTTCCATATGACCTCCATCACACAAGAGTTTGCTTTTTAAGAATAAGATTTCCTTGTGGATTTTCAGCAATTCCAACTCCTAGGTGTATATGCAAGAGGATAGAAAATGTATGTCCACGCAAAGACTTGTACACAAATGTTCCTAGACGCATTTTTTCATGAAGCCACAGTAGGAACCACCAAAGTGTCCTACAGTGGATGAATGGAAACAAAATGTGATGTATCCATGCAGTGGAATATCACTCAGCTACAAAAAAGAAAGCACTGATATGTGCTAAAACCTGAATGACCTTTGAAAACATTATGCTGAGTGACAGAAGAACAATACAAAAGGTCACATATTATATGATTCCAGAAGTTCATATCAAATGTCAGGAACAGGAAAACCCATATTGACAGAACACTGCCAGACTAGGGGATTTGGGGAAACCGAGGGTGACTGAGAGTAATGATGGGGTTCTTTTTGGAGTGATGAAAATGTTCTAAAGTAAAGTATTTGTAATGCTGGTGGCTGAGACCAGGCAGGTTCACATTGGATTCAGGGACATGGTAGAGGAACTGCAGAACTGGAAAGCGTTGGGCCGTTCCCCTTTAATAGATTTTCCCAATGGCAGGGGAGCAAACAGGCAGGGAAAACTCTTCTCACCACAGAGTGATCAGGAAAATGGCCCCTCATGGCTGCGGGCAAGCAATCCTCCCTGAGGGAAAGTACCCATAGCCTAATGTAGGCTGCACACACGTGTCTCTGCCACGTGCTCACACACTAATCATGCAAAGGGCAGGCAAGCAAGCCTAACACAGCTGTCTTCCCAACAGTATTGGTGACAGTTGTACAACTTAGTGAATATACTAAAACACCAAATTGTCTACTTTAAACAAGTGTGCTTATGATAGCTTTTTTAAAAAAACAAAACAGAAGAGGTAAATCAGTCGCCTGACTGTTTAAGTTTGATGTAGATTAAATTCTATCAGTTGTGGACTGCACATGTTTGGTTTTCCTCCTAGTGATCTGGGGTGGGGCTTTCACACTCAACTCCTTCACTCGACCTCTGCAGGCTTTCTGTGCAGAGTGAGTTCTCAGTCAAGCTGCTGATTAACCCAGGACAGACAGCTTGCACCTGGCCATGGCTACCCATGCCCTGAAGGCCTTGCGCTTGCTCAGTGCCCAAGCCAGGAACGGTGGCTGAGAGCCAAAGCTGTGTGACACACGGGATATATCTGCACAGACTGTCATGACTCTAGAGAATGCTGTGACATTAAAAGACTGATATCGAAAAATAATGTGTCCCCAAAGCAATCACAGAAACTGGCAGGAAAAACAAGTTAAGGAAACCAATTTTTTTTTCAGCCAAACTTTGAGCTAGAAAAATGTGTCAGAAGTAGCAGAATCTAACAAATATTTAAGCTAAGAAACTCCTACAGGGTGTATATATAATACTAAAATGTGAGGCCAGGGGCCTGTCCTATCTGAGCTTGCTGCCAAACACCCTGCTTTGCATCTGCAGCTCTGACACTTGGCACAGGAAGAGCTAATGAGATCGCTCTTTTGAGAAGCTTTTGCTGTGGATTTTGGAAGCGTCTCCCCGGGTGTAAAAGCCAAGCCCAAAACAAAGAAGCACAGGCATGGGCGGTGCGATTTGAAAGAAAACAGAAAACACATTTATAGATATTAAAAATATCCCCCTAAATTAACATAGGTATTCATAATTTTCTTTCATTGCCAAAGTTAGTCTTTAACAAAACTCACTTTATCTCATTGTGACCCAGAAGGAAACTATTTTTTAAGCAAATTAAGAAAATGATTTAACTATAGCTAAGGTAGGGGATCTGAAAAACAGGAGAATTCTTCCAACTAATTGAATTTTATTTAGTCAAATTTTGTGAAGTAATTGAGTTTCCTGACCAAACACAAGTGAGGTGATTTGGCAATCGAAGGGACAAAGGTTCTGTGTGGTAGGTTTTTATTTGCTTTTCTTTTATTTCAAGTTTATGGCCCCAAGCTCCCATAGGGCTGACTCTGAAGTAAGCTGTTATCTGGACCCACTAGTCTTGCCCTGGTGCGTTGGGAGCAGAACTCAGAGGTGACGACAGCCCACAGCTGGATCCAGTTTGGAGTTCGCCCCACAATGGGGTCAGCACTCTAGAATTCACTGTTGTCACCTGTATGCTCCACCATCATGAGAGGCATGAGGAATAGAATGGACCTCAACCACCACCCACTTTGGTCTTGCCAGCTCACCATGGCCCTGCTGGGGTTTAACAACCATTCAACAGTCAGGTCTGTGAGCAATGCTAACTCCGAGGTTTTGAATGAGACAGGATAAAGAGGGGCATCAACAATTCCTGGTCCAGGCTGCATGATTTCAACCCAGTGCCTGTTCTGTGCAGGTAGATATGGAGGTGGGCACCCCAGGGCAGTCATCTCTAAGGTGGAGAAACAGCACGAGAAAGAAGGGCCTCCACCTCGCAGCGTGAGAAAGAACGAGGCTGAGAGATGAAGCATCATCACCCCACTTGAACCCAACCACCTGCAGAGCTGGGTAAAGGCAACACTTCTAAACAAGCACCGAAACCGAAACTCCACTCCTCCTTCTCCCCCACAGATTATACCTTGAGCGACACACTGCCGGCCGTTCCCCGTGTAGCCTGCAATGCAGCTGCAGCAGAAGCCAGTAGGGAAGTCCCTGCATTCAGCGTGCACAGAGCACTGGTGTCTGCTGTTGGCACATGTCGGGTGGGAATCTGTGTTGTAGCTGAAAACTGCGGAGAAAACACAGCACACCTTTGAGCGAGTCAGGGCTCAGGACCAGGAGCAGGTTGCACTGGGCACCCCAGCCCTGCAGGGGTGCATTCACATCTGCTGAGGCAGTTCAGGGGACAGGACTCACTGCTTGCAGCTACTTAAATGGTGTGGTGGCATATGGGCTGAAAGGAGTATAGAAATCATAAGTACAAATTATCAAAAAAGACTATTATCTACTTTGGATCTCTGCATCAATGTTAGGTCTCTGCCACCTTCATATGGTGTTCATCTAATGCAGTCAGAAAGATCAGCTTCACATTTTGGAGGGACCTGAAAATGATAATTTACTATTTTTTTTATTGTGGTAAAATTACATGACATAAAATTTGTCATTTTAATGACTTTAAATTATTATGGAATCTTTTCCCCCTTCTCCCCAAGGGATGACTCAGGAGCTCTTAGAACACTCAAACTCAGAAATTACTCCCTAGTCATATCTAGTCTAAAAACCTTTCACTCAAGAAACAGAAAGAATTTCTGCCTATTTCAAATTTCTACCTCCCAGATTCAATTTATTAAAATTAGGAACTCATTATACTTACTAATGCAGAGGAAACTGATGTGGAATGAAGCTCAGTTCATCCCTCAGTACAGGAGGGATGAACTTTTAGAGGGGATAGTGATTCAATTTATAATTGACTGTTAGGAGTGAAGATAAAAGTCAAGTCTAACCCAGGAAGATTTAGTTGTCCTGTGTGCTCAGAAGGGAATTTCTAGTTTGTAGCCAGAAACACTAGGACCCCAAGCTGAACCCTGATTGTTTAGCTCCACCTGTGGGCCCAGCTCCCGACGGGGTCCCTGTGGCCTAGGATCTATGGGTGACTATTCAAATAACACCAGTAATGCACTGCTGGCCGCAAAAGACTGACCTTTCTAATAAAAACAGTGACATAACTGGGGTAGATGGACAAAAACATCTGTTTCAGACACATGTTGGATTCAAATCCAGGCTTTAGCAGTACCAAGCAGTGCACCACCATGTTGTTGGGGCCAGATATGATCACATTTCAACATGAAGGCTTCACAAAGGAGAATTTCAGAGACACCTAGACAGGATGAAAGCTCAAATATCAACATCTGCAAGTAAATAGTCCAACACCTCTGGTGAGACCCCTCTGAAACCCAGCTCTGAGCAGCGTGCCATGTGCTGAGGGATGGCAGCATCGCTGCAGGAAACCCAGGCTGCAGTGTATGTGGGGAAGCCCAACACATGCTCCCAGGTCCTTGTCATGTCTCTGAGGGCAACACCTCTACCGCTGTGCCTCGGAGGGAAGTGAGCACACCAGCCTCAGCCACAAGTCAGGTAAAGTCAGAAGTAATAAAAACGAGTGAATGGAATAGATTTTTCAGAGGGCTTTACGACCTTTGTAGTAGAAAACAGTATAGTCATACCAAACATTATTTAAAAGCTAGGACCATCTTGTTTATAGAAATGTCAGTGGATTAGAAGTCAAACTGAAGAGCAAAAATTATTGAACACAGTTTAGTTTGAACATATTTTCTAAAACAAATCAAAGCATGCTGTGTTTTCCTCAAAATATTAGCAATATCATATAAAACGGTTGACTAGAGGATACTATACTTTAAAATTACCTTTATTTTCCCCCCGAAGTTAGAAGCAGGGAGGCAGTCAGACAGACTCCTGCATGCGCCTCACTGGGGATCCACCCAGCATGCCCATTAGGGGGCGATGCTTGACCCCTCTGGGGCATTGCTCCATTGCCATAGGAGCCATTCTAGCATCTGAGGTGGAGGCCATGGAGCCATCCTCAGCACCCAGGCCAACTTTGCTCCAATGGAGCTTTGGCTGTGGGAGGGGAAGAGAGAGATAGAAAGAAAGGAGAGAAGGAAGGGTGGAGAAGCAGATGGGCGCTTCGCCTGTGTGCCCTGACCAAGAATTGAACCTGGGACTTCCACACACCGGGCTGATGCTCTACCACTAAGCCAATCGGCCAGGGCCTAAAATTACCATTAAAAGGGGAAATTTACTTATTTTATATTTCACAAACCACCTTTGAAACTGACAGGAGCTGGGAGGCAAAATAATCAACTATTCTTGTTCCAAAACCAAGAGGAAATGTCAAAGATAAACTGCGTCAACAGCCAAAGGAACTTCTAAAATGTTTTTTCAGGTGGATGAATAGATTTCTGATCTCAGAAATCACAAAGAAGGAAATTAGACTTTCAAAACAATTCTAAAGCACTTTTTTCCTTAAAACAGACAAAAGAGAACTTGAAAGAGGTCACACTCAATAGTCCCATCACCACAGAGCCCTAATCCCAAAAGATGTCTGAGCCTTCAAGGGTGTGGGACCTTGAGGCTGCAGGGGGACATTTACACTGCAAGCCCCACCCCTCGTTCCCAAGCTCTCATTCTCACAAGCCACCACAGGATGCACATAGTGGACACCCCTCCAGCAATGTCCTCTGTCCAGATACCCAAGTGTCCAAGAATGTACCAACCTCAACTTCAGTGACCTTACCAACTTCTGTTTCTTCAACTTCATCCACGTCAATGACCTGCTGATGCTGCTGGGGGAACCTCTCCACAGGTAGCTGGAAAGACCTTGTCCTCTCAGTTGGAGGTCTGGCGGGTCTGTCAGTGACCAGGCGGCGGAAGGAGAAGACTCTATGTGTGCTGTGTGTGCTGGTGTCTCCCCTTCTTGGGGCCTCATAGGGGAAGGGTGTGGTGCCCACATCCTCTGGGCCCAGACTTGTCACCAAGTCATAATCCTCATTATCATACTCCTCTTCATTGTCCAGTCTAAGGTTCACGTCTGAGGACACCACGCCACTAGTTGTGTCCGGGCTCCCAATCTCAAACACCCAGACACCCTGCTGCCCAGAGTTGCTGCTCCTAGGAGAAAGGACAGGCTTCTTGGAAATGGGCCCCCACTGCACAAGCAGCAAGAGCACTGGGGATCATGTCAATCTGAAACCCAGCCAGACTAGAGAGTGGGAGAGCAGACTGGTTCATGTGTGGCCATCACATTGCTGAGGCCAGCCAGGCCATTTGGTGAGGCAGTATCCAAACGGACACAGATTAGCAAAGGGTTACCCTCCACCACTGCAGAGGTGCACTCCAGGGATGCTGCCGGGCCTTAAAATGCGGTTTACACAAATTACTGGCCATGTGCTCAACCATGTGAGCAAATGATTGGCTGGAGTCATTCATTTTATGTTATTCTTGTTCCTTGGCATGATGTGATATACAGTTGACCCTTGAACAACGCAGGTGTTAGGGGCACAAACCCCCCATGCATTCAAAAATCCACATATAACTTTTGACTCCCGAAAAGCTTAACTAGTAAAAGCCTTCTGTTGACTGGAAACCATACTATAACAGTCAATTAATACATAATTTTGTATGTTATATGTGTTATGTACTGTATCTTTACAATAAAGTATGGTAGAGAAAAGAAAATGATATTCAAAAAATCGTAAGGAAGAAAAAATACATTTACAGTGTTTACTGAGAAAAATCCCTATATAAATGGACCACACAGTTCAGGCCCAACTGTATTTGGTCTTTGTCTCTAGTTCTGGCATCCAGCTCCTAAAATCCTTATAATCTCTGGACTGATAAGTGTCTTTTTTATGCTAATAAGATGACTGGTGCCTGGGGACCACAGAGAGCTTCTGGATGGTGGCAGGTTAATAGAAAGACCAAGACATGATTAGAGGGCTGGAATTTTCAGCTCCATGCCCTGACTTCCAGGTAGGAGAGAAAGTTTATCAAAAATGGCCAATGATTTAACCAACCATGCTTAGTAAGAGGAACCCTTAAAGAATGAGGCTGGGAGAGCTTTTCGGTTGGTGAACACAGCAAAGTGTTAGGAGGGCAGTGCCACCAGAAGGCAGAGAAGCTCAGTGCTCCTTTTCCTCCCATACTGCGCGCCCTGTGCAGCTCTTCTCTTGGGCTATTTCTGAGTTGTATCTTTATAATAAATTTATAATACTGAGTAAGTACTTTCCTGAGTACTGTGACTTGAGGCAGGGGAGAGGGGCTTGTAACCTGGGACTTGTGACTGGCATCTGAAGTGGGGGCATCTTGTGGGGCTGAGCCTGTCCCCTGTGGGGTCTGTGCTAACTCTGGGAAGTTAGTGTCGAAAATGAACTGACTTGTATGACACCAGAGGCAGATTGAGGTTGGTTGAAGCCCCAGGCGCAGAAGAAAATATTGGGCCCCTTAAAAGAATGAGAGACAGGGAAAATAAAAATACATGTTAATCATATTTTTAAATAAATAAAAAATATTATATACTACAGTGTGTCCGTAAAGTCATGGTGCACTTTTTTTGAGTGCACCATGACTTTACGGACACACACACTGTATTAATGTTAAAATTGCACATATGAAACCAAACTTGGTGTCATTAGAAAAAAGTAGGGGTTTTGCGGGACCCTTCAGAAGTCGAGGTCCAGGGCAAGTACCCGGTGTGCCTGCCGTTAAATCCAACTCTGACACCCAGTTGGTGTCTGGAGAGTTGGAGAATTGGTTGGTGTGGAAAAGAAACCCACATAATTGGTGTCAGAAGTATAGGGAGTAAAACCTGTACAGACTTGGTTTATTAGAAATCCTATCGCTATTGGGTGTGGAATGTCGGACAGCCTGAATTGATTTTTTTTATGCTCGAAGGGTACAGCAAAATTCAAATGAAATTAAGACTCTAAGGGCATTTTATAATTACAGAATACAATGAAATACACCTAACTTTTACTTCTTGCCCCACCAATTTTACTCTTATCAGATTATACAAGGGAAAGAATGGACATAGTTACTTGGAGGAGAACCCCAAGCAAACATCTGGAGTGGGATAGCAGATGAGGAATCAAGAAAGTCCTGCAGAAACAGGGTATCCAATCACTCTGTCTGGCCCAGGCCTCTTGTGAAAGCCAGTTGTTAAATTTTAGAAACTTTGCAAGCCAGTTATTTAAACATAACCATTGTAAAAAATCAAATAGTAGAAAATTACCATTAAATAAGTTATATTCTTTATAAGGCAATAAATACTCAAATCTCATCACATTCGAATTATGTCACTATTATGTATGTTCTTGAAGTCGTTTGTGTATTACATCTGCATGGCAAGAGTACTATTGTATATAGTGGTTCATCTTTTGTCATCTCTACACTGAGTGGCATGACCTGAGCAGCAGGAAGCAGGCCATGCAGGGGTGTGCATAGCCCAGAAGTAGGCAAACATTGTATACAAGGGCTGTCCCACAGCTGCACTGTAAGTTAAAAGCAGAGGGCTTTAGGCTGAATTTGACAATATGAAATTGGGGGTGGGGGGATCTTTATTTCTTAAAGACTGTCGGCAGAGAAAAGATTTTAATTTTAGAGAAAGCAGTCTGAGCTTTTTCCCCTTTTGCCAAATTCTTACAAAATGACCCGAGATAGCGCTGTTTCTGTTCTAAGATATCCTGCCTCATCCATGTGGGGGAAAGGGTTTTCTCAGCTGTGGGCTCATAGCTGGAAATGGGTTTGAAAAACTTTTATATCTAACTATAGAGAAGATGGTAGAAACTGTTTCAGATGAGGGTGATACCTGAAAAATAGTACACTTATTCATTTGAAGAGTATATTCCTTTGAGTTCATCAGTAAAGAATACTACATAATATTAAAATTATATACAAAATTGCAACCCAAGGGAATATTTTGAGGTAATGTTCTGTAATGCCTGTTCCATGATCCTTAATAAAATAATAAAGTGCTAACTCTTATTAAGGAGAAATCTATTGAAGACCAAAGAAGCATACTTGGCCAAATTTCCAATTGATTCTCTGTCGTTAGCAAATATATTATAAGCTCCGTCGCTGCTCCATAGGATGCCCACTAGCCCTTGGCTGAAGGCCACCATAGCGGGGACCTGGCTCTTGTCCTTCTTTGAGAATGTCGTCGTGAACTGCAGGCCATCTTCAGGATACAGGAAAATGGCGTAGGAGCTGGACTCAGAGGAGGTCAGAACAGCCTGGAATGTGTTTCTCTGTGAAGATGAGTTAAAATTCAGTTACTCCGGAAATTACCTACAGATCTTAAAATGTGCTGTTCACCAGACTATACATAAAATGTCCAAAGATGGCAGTAAGCTTACCTTATCTTAGAAGAAGTACTTTCATAGCAAGGACCAAGTATTCCAAGACAGTTCCACTTAAATATCTCAACGGCTATGGCATTATGAAATTTTCTAATGAACAATGAATACCTTCTGCATAACTGTGACCCGAGGGTTAACCACAAATTATAGGTGGTATCTCCCAATGGTGGCCTAAATATCTCCTGCAACTTAGCAAATTCTTACCCTTAGAATTTGTTTCCGTGGCCACTAAACATATTCAGTCACAATCATTATTAGGCATCCATTACTGAGCGTAAGCACCAAACATCAAGAAAAAACATGAGCTTTGGGTGAAAACATATCTGAATCCAAACCCCCACTCATCACGGGTATGTAACCTTGGGCAGGTTCCCTACGCTCTCCAAGTCTCAGTTTCCAAACCTGTGAGATGGATATGAAACTACCTCCTTCACAGAAATGGTAGGAGGACCATGGGAGGTAGCATACAAAGGGCCAGGCACAGATAAAGTACTCCTTAAATGTAAGGCGTGGGCACGTGTACACCAAGAGTAAAAAGACTTGGTCCCTGCACTTGAGAATGTATAGTCTGACATGTGAACAAGACCTCGCAGAGGTGGGGACAGATTCTACAAGTGTGCCAGCGCTATAGGAGGGACAGGAAGATGTGGCTGGCCCTGGGCAGGGTGGGCACGGATGGGGCTGGTGGAGTCTGAATGAGGACCTGTAGAGAGCGCCAGGGAGAGGGCATCACAGTGCAGAGGACAGGGAGGGCAAGGACCAGGGGGGTAACCACAGGCAGCTGCTGCGGAAGCAGCAGGGGCTCAGTGCTGGGGCTGGGTATTTGTCACCCAGAAGAAAGGGACACATACTCGAAAAGTTTAAGGTTTTAAGCAGTGTTCAAGTACAACACCCAGACAGATACAGGTGACAATGCAAAATGCATGTGGCAGGCCTGTAGGAGACCTTCTCAAAGGATGTTCTATGGGAAGTAACGTCTTATTTAGGAGGAAAAAGGGGGATGATCAAAAGGCAAGGAGACTGCTCAGTTGATCAAGACGAAGCAGGTTTCTTTACTGAAGTGCTTTTTCAGAATGAACTGCCAAGAGGGAGCGAAACTTGCAGCACTTCCAAACAAGTCTGGCCGGGAGGCCTTCTTCTCAAGGCCTATGTGGGACAAGTGTTCTTTCTGTGCACATATTTTGGGACATATCCATTTAAATGGAGTGCTTCTGGACCTTTCAAGTTTCTCCCTGTTGTGTAATCCTATACAAATTAAGTAAAAGTGGAGAGAAATTATTTTTCTAAGGAGAAATTGAGGCATGTCTGAAAGAGTCACTTCAGATCTAGAGATGGCTTCTGACCTGCTCAGGTACCTCCCTTCTTCAAGGGCACATGTCAGCTTTGCGCCCCTTACAGCCTTTCCTGACCACTGTGCCACAGGGGCACCACCCCTGGATGTGGCTGAACTTGTGTTCGAAACGTTCACATGGTACAAGCGGTTGCTGTCTCCCCAACTCAAATGTGGGCTTTGTCTTTATTTCTTCACATCTGTCAACTAGAAATGACCTCCCACCATCCAACCCAAAGCAAGAGCAGCCAGGGCATGGAGTCATCAACTTTCTTCTTGCTATGCAGCAGTCTTCTCAGCAACTGGCTTTCCTTAATCTAATCATTACGGAAACATAGGTTTACAGCCTTGCAGATAAGGAGTTGGAGGTTTCAGACCCGCAATAACTATCCTATTAGATTTTGCTTTGGATGTGTCTTTATCAAAGACATCACGTGTTGTCCATAGGAGTGGCACAAGCCAGACCAAGCCAACCTGTTAGACTCTCTGCACTGGTACCTGGGTGAGTTCTCACCTTGCCTTCCTGGGCAGGGTCCTCGCCGAGCCCTTGGTACGGGGCCACAGATTCCCAGGTGACAACAACCACACTTCTGGGGTGGAAAGAGACTTCAGGGAAGCCTCTCTGGACACAGTCTGCTGCCAGCTGAGTGATGGAGGGGGATAAGTCTTCTCGATAATAAACCTTCCCAAGGCCATCAGTTGTGTCCAAGTCTGCCAGGAAAGGTGCCACTGTTCCAAACGTTGGAGGGAAGAGCCCAGGATGGGATTCTTTGACCGGGGGTTCACTCATGGCAATGAGGCCATTCGTGGTGACCTGTGCAAAACCAAGCAAACTTAAAAGGAGCACAGAAATGACATTTTTTCAGGGGAGACTGAGTGTCCACTCAGAGTATAATGTCACAGGTGCCATAGTACGCTAGATGCAACAAAATCACAGGAAGATATGACCCTGAATGGTAGAAATTAGCATTTTTTTTTTCCTGGGCAGATTTCCTGGAAGAAGGAGCAGGAGCATATATCAATGCCCGCACTCTGGACAAGTGTCTTAAGAATCTCAGGCTTCCCTTAGGCATGTACTCTGCATCTTGCAAAAAGCTATTCAATGTAAGTCATTATTGAAGCCTTCATTAATTTACCCAGTGAGCCAAGGAATCCTTACATACTAGTCCACTGGTACTACACAGACTCTGCCTTCAAGGGACCCACAATCAGAAAGGTGTGGGGAAGGATGGAACCAAACAGATGATGATACAATAAGTAAATGATAATAAAGTATCTAGAAGTAAATCTGAATGGGGCATATGGCATTGCTGTTAAGAACAGTTCAATATCTTATAATAGCTAACACTTATTGAATGTTTACCCTGTTCTAGGCATCATGTTAACACCTAATTCTCAGAAGAACTCCATAGGGTTAGTATCCACACTTTTCAGATGAGGAAAATGAGGTAAGTAAATCAACATGTCCAAAGTCACCAATAAGTGGCACCACTGGGATGGATGGGAGCCCAGAGCACCCCACTCGTCGTGGGCACTCCTCATTACCACATGCATGCCTTTCTTGAAATCAGTTATAACTGTCTGTGCTCACCCATTGGAAACCCACACACCTTGGAAGAACAGGAAGGGACACATAGCCCTGTGGTGGGGGACACATGGCCTCCTGCAAAGCCATGCTGTGATGAGGCTTTGATCCTGCTCATGTTCCTTCCCTTTAGTGCACAAGCCACTCATGACACAGAATCTATTCCATTGGTCTTTTTTACTTCAAGAATGCGTGACTCAAAACAAAAAAAAAATGTTGTAATCAAGTGGGAAACGCTTTACAAATGACACTGCAGTTTTTACTTGAAGAGGCAGCTGTGTTTGGAAAAATACTAATGTAAAAGGGGACCCTCGACTGTCCCAATCCTTATCCTTCAGTCACTTCGGACCTTGTTACTAGAGGAGGGAATGGGTGTGGACAAAAAGGATAGAAATTTAAGACCAAACCCTTGCAACATGCCAAGAACAGGGTAGGAAAGCTCCAGGTGGTGGAGCCAACTGAAAGGGAGGTTGGGGAGTGAACTTAGCACAACCTCCCTTTTTACCCAGCTTCATGGGCTGTGAGCTGTTTAAGGACATATGTCCCATCATTACTGGCACCAGCAATAATTTTCTGAAGTATTCAGACAGGCTGCAAAGAAGGAGTCAGGGCCCAGCTGGCCCAGCTGGCTGAACCCTACCCCAACCCGACATCTCCCAGCACAGCCCAGTAGGGGCGTGGGAAATGGCTCACATTCTCAAGACACCAGAAGTTGCCAGTCACCAGCTGTGTGTGGGATGTGACACAAAGAAGACACATACAGACAACTTAGTTTTCAAAATGTTTTCCAGTGAAATTTAAGTCAGTCCATTGGTTTTGAAAAGACTTCCAATGCCTTTTATTATTTAGAATCTGGGCATAGGAATGTTCCTGTTTTCATAAGAAATGCTTTAGGAATGGAGTTTTCAGAGTACTGTCACAAAGCGCTGCAGATGTTTTGGACAAAGACCAGATAACCCTCATTAGCATTTGTTTTGAAAAATGATTATTCAGCTACTTTTCCTGCACAGTCAACTCAATTGTCTGTGATCATGAAGAAAGATGACATCACAGATAAATGCCATCTACAGAACACCCAGAAGTTTCATTTGATTCTTAGCTTTAAACTTCACAGGTATGCTCTTTCTCCAGATACACCGTCAACAGCAGGCATGACAGACATTATCCCGTACACCTGCTGCCGGTCTCACATGACAAATCTGTCAGGCACATGGTGTTTCTTGTCACTTTCTCCATCTTTTTAAAGTGCCATCAACCAATTCAATAGGAGAGAACACAAAGAAAAGGCACTTAGGAAGCTGGAAGGGCAGCTTGGGTATAATTTTCAAGGGGACCAGGGTTGTCCCCACACCACCATTCACCCAGTTGCTTATGCAGGATCCTTGGGAGTCAGCCCTGATTCCTTCCTCATTCTCACCCCATATCCTGTGCATCTTACCTCCTGAGTAACTGGCACTTTCTTATCCCAGCTGCCACCAGCATCCCTCCCCCACCTCATGGAGTCACATGACTGTCTCTGTCTCATCCTTCAGGGCTTACCTGAAGTAACACCTAGGAGAGCCTTCTCTAACCATCCAGTGTAGGCTCCTTGCCACTCCCACTGCCTGAACTCTGATGCACATCTCCACCTCCTATTTGTTTCTTTGCAGGAGTGACCACAATTCATAATGATCTCACTGTTCGTTGGCTCTGGTGCCGTCCCCACCATGCAGCATGTCCCTCGAGGACCAGGACCACATTCATCTTGGTTACTGATGTAGCTGCAGATCTGACATGTGGCCTGGCACATGCTGGTCCCCTCCCTTCCTCACTTCCTCCAGGAAATGGGGCAGGAGGTTTCATGCATGATACAGCCAACATACCAAAGTTGTTCTAGAAGCCATGGCTGACGGTGTGTGAGCCATGAGAGCCCAAAACGTTAGCTGTAATTGCAGTCTTTCCACTGTGTGGGACATTGAGACAAATGACTAAGAGTTTGCACAAATATGAACCAATAGCTTGAATCTGAGAAAGTCTCCAGATTTAAAAAGGTAGGGAACAGAAGAACGTAGGGACATGATCAGCAAAATCCTGACACAAGACATTCCGCATGACAAATACCCAGGTTCTTTAGTAAACACATTGCAAGAAAAAAAGAGGTGAGGGGAAACTACAGGTGCAGGAAGTCCTAAAAAAAGTCTCCCTGATGCAACATGTGGCCTCCTTCTGGATCCTGACTTCAACTAAACTGAAAAACAAAATAAAACATTTCTGAACCTATTTGGACATTGTGTGATATTAAGGAATTGTTACTTATTTTTTAGGTGTGATTGTGATTTTGCAGTTGCGTTTTTAAAATGGCCATTTTTTTAGAGATACATTCTGAAATATTTAGAATGAAATAAAATGTTTGGGATTTGCTTACAAATAACTCAGTTTAGGTGGGAGGGGGGATTAGGACTAGGTGGAGAGAAATGAATCAGGACAAGCCATAAACTGATACTTGCTGAAGTAGGGTGATTCCCAGGAGTGTGTTCTAATATTTTCTCTATTTTTGCATTAGTTTGCAATTTCCATATAAAACATTTTTGTAAAAATAAAATAGATAATGAACATGATTGATCTAAAGTTTAGCAAAAAAGGCCAGCTGGCTTTTATAGGTAACCCAACGCTAATGTCCTGTCATCAGGAGGAAGGCCTGTGGTTTCATCTAAATCCCTCCCTCCCTCAGACATGCCCACTATCCGACCACGGGCCGCCCTCCTGACCAGGAGTGTCCACTGCACTGGGTGTACCAGACTATGATAATGAGCAGGAGGTGCATGCAAAGTAGGTTCAATAATTAATCAGGAGTCACAGAGCACAGAGGCCTGCTGCAGCACTCAGAGTTAAGAAAGAAACAAGGATGAAACCTAAGGATTGCACAGCTCTACCAGCATTACTTTCTTGTCCCCCGTGTGTGCTACTTAGAAAAGGACGTGGAACATGGGACAGATGTTAGTTTTGATATGGATGTGAATGAGTACAGACAGAGAAGACGTGTGCTGGAGAGACGTTTAAATGCTCACACTTTTCCAAACGCACCAAGAGTCTCATCTAACACTGGACACCTTTGCATCTATGGCCCTTTCTGCCTTGAAGACATTACTCAGCTCGTGTCCGTGGCAAAATTGCACTTCTCCTGGGAAGCCTTCCTAACCTGCCCCAGCAGGTGCCCAGGACCTGGACCCTCTGTGATGAGTGCTTGCCAACGTGGAGCCAACTCCCAGGGCACCACACATCCTCGCTGTGGGTCACACCACAAACCCGTGGGCTGAATGTGTTTCTGGCGAAACCTGTCTGTTCTATCATTGTCCATAGTAACTCAAACTGGGGTAGGTAGACAGACAGTCATCAGCGGAGTAAGGACGATGGCCAGGTATGGGATGTCACCAGGTTGGAAAACCCCAGGTGTCTAGCAATGGACAAAATTGGGAAGACAAGGACCTCGCCCCCACGGTAACTTTTCCAGCATATCACTGGTCACGTGGTTTAGACCCCGACCTTTCCTATCACTGGTCAGGTGGTTCAGACTGTTGGGCAGATAAAATATATTATGCTCACTTTGTTAAAGATGGCGCTGCCATCTTTAACATGTGAAGTTCGTTGATATTAATGTGTGTTCTGGAACAGGCTGTGGGCAGGCCGGGTCGTTGTAGCCTAAGGCTTATTTTTAAGAGTAAGCTCTTCCCCACACCCTTGACTGATAGGATGATGTAGGGTGGTGCACTCTCCTGAGGAATCCCATTATACAGAGACTTCCTTGTTTGTATAATTGGATTAAAGGTTTTGATTCTATGGTATAAAGTGGGAGAGACCAGTAGCTTGATCTCTCTCTCCTGGTGCTTGGTTCCTGAGGTAGAAGAGAGGAGAGCAGATTAAGGCCATGTGGAGAGGAGAAGCAGCCAAGATGGCAGAGTGCTGAGGAAGAAGGCAGTTTGTTAAGAGTTTGTGCAGGAGGAGATGGGAAACAGAGGTGAATAAGTCTGGTGAGCTAGAAATCTTTTGATTCTAGAAAACTCGGATAAGTCAGTAGCTTTGTGAGCACTGAATGTGTGGGTTTTGGAGCTCAGTGTGTGTTTTTGCTTGCCCGCCGGGTGCAAGCTAGAATTAAAGTTGATGGCTCACCAGTTCTTGGCTCCGTTGTTTCACTACCGACTATTCGAATCCAATGCGAACCTGCACGGGTTAGGCGGCTGTAATGGTGGCCTCGACTACTGGCTTTACACAGACCCTCCCCTAACCTTTCCTGCCCTGGCATGTCAGTAGTCATGCCTAGACCCCATTAGAGTAGGAACAAGAGACTGAAGAGTGGACTCATGTGACTTCCCTGTGGGCCCTTGCACTGCCACTCCCTTAAGCATTAACCCTTAGAGATAACATCTGGGCTTCAGTTGTGTTTCAGCTCCAGGCCCAAAACAGCAGCAAAACCAGATGAGCAATAATGCCACAGCTGACCTCAGGAACAGCTACATTAACTAATGATCCTGGGGACCAGGACCCAGAAAGGACACACCTAGAGAGCTGATGACTAGGTTATTGAGCCTCTCCTAAAATCCCTGCTAATAAAATCCCTCAGGACTGGGCCTTTCTATCCACCACCCTGCCGCAAACACTCTTCTCCCCCAGGGGCATTCATTCCTTTACCTCTCCCCTCACCTCCCAGGGCTTTCCTCCTGGCTCTGCAACTTGTTTCCTGAGCCCACTTCTTCCACAGCTCACTTCTCTCCCTCTGTGACTTCTAAATCAGCTTCCTCTTATAGTTTGAGTCATGGCTCTGAATTCTTTCCTAGCCAGAACTCAAGTACCGAGATTGCCAAACCAAGGTCCAGTCCTCCACCCCCAATCTAACACTTGGTGCCGTTCTCACTGCCCACAAAAGTAACAAATACCACCTAGCTGAGATTATTGGTGGAGGAAATAATACCAGTTCTTTGTGGAAAAACGGATCTTACCAGCACATGAACCAAGGTATAAATTGCCCCGTAATCCTGCTTACATTTCACAGTGGAAAAAAGAAGTTCCTTTAGCAAAGTTAAACTTCAGCTCCAAGTGTTACTAACAACTTTACAGAACATGCCAATCCCGAAGATGTCAACTATATGTCACAAAGCATCCCAAGGTGACATGTCGAGCCCCACATGGCTAACCGCTGGAGCCACTTATGCACAATTGTTTTGGCCCAGCTAACAAGAGGATGGACAGAGCAATGGCTCTTATGAGGGATTGTCTCCATTTAAAGGGCACATCCTGGTCCCGGCTGGTGGCTCAGTAGGTAGAGTATCAGCCTGCCATATGTAAGTCCCAGATTCGATTCCTGGTTAGGGCACAAGGAGAAGAGACCATCTGCTTCTCACTCTCATCTCTCTTTCCCTTCTCTCATTCTTTTCCTGCAGCCAGTGGGTCAATTGGTTCAAGCATGGCCACGGGCACTAAGGATGGCTCTGTTGGAGCACATCAGCCTCAGGCACTTAAAATCTCTAGGTATTGGAGCATTGGCCCCCGATGGGGTTGTCAGGTGAATCCCAGTCAGGGTGCATGCAGCAGTTTGCCTCATTATCTCCCTTCCTCTGACTTAAATAAATAAAAAAAAATAACAGGGCACATACTATCTCGTGTTCCCCTTTATGGTGAACTTACCAGATGGCATGTACCATGGGAAAAAGTCTAACTGCAGATACTCAATAAATTCTAATGACATGTTGGATTCCTTATATTAAAATACACACTGAAGTGAAACAACAACCATCGTTTTAGGTTTAAATGAGACTGGTTGAGGTCCCCAAGGTAGAGAGCAGTCTGCCATGGTGGCAGGAAAGCCTTCTCCAAAACAGGTGTGGTTAGAGTACACATGAGGTTGGCACAAATGAGAAACAAATAGGTCATTGTAGAAATGCAAATGGCTGCACTGAGAAGACAGTGAAATTGCATAAAGTTGGAAAAGCAAACTCCATGGGTGGGAGGAAGCAGCAAGTTAAGGTAAAATAATTTAGGGGAAAATATGGAAAGGCAACAAACATTTACTGAGTGTCTGCTAAGTTCAAGGACCTTTACTAAAGCTGTTTGTATTTTTTTAATATTTCATACAACCAAGCCTCTTTTCACATATTTGAAATAGACAAGGAAATGACAAGAGACTTAATTTAGTTCAATGTCATATAGACTGCAAGGGATGGAGTCAGGATTTAAACCCACCTCTGCTAGAATCCATAAGCTGTATGCTTTCCAGTATATCTGACTGCCTAGTTTAGAAATACTGGGAGCAAAAGCCATGGAAGGTGCAAAGCTTCATGGGATGGTGTCACAGTTAGAGACTGGACAGATAGGAAAAGTTGGAGAACTCAAAGGGCCTAAGAAAAGAAACACTTGATAAAGGAGCCCCAGTAACTGCCAAATCCATGATATAATCAAGGTGGAGGCTGACGGATTTCAGCCTAGAACCTAGAGGGGCCTGGGACATGACCCATCACAGTTTGCAAAGCATTTTTACTCCAGTTATCTCACTGAACCAAATAAAGTAAGCTATCATACCATCTCATTCTTCATTTGAGAAAAAATAAGGTTCAGTTTATCAGACCCGCCTAACAGACCCACTGGAAATGCCAGAACAAAGCTCAAGTCCAAATTCCAGATGTTTCCCATTAACCCACAGAGCCAAAGCAGAGCTCTGGCTTGCATTAGAACAGAAACAATAGTTAGTACATACAAATAAAGGACAACCTGCGGGTAAGAGTTAAGAGATGAGTCAATGTTTGCAACTTAATCCAGTTAATATCTAATGAAAGACTTTGGATCAGTTACTCATCTCTTCTGCGGGAAATTTCTAAGATTACCTTCTGACATTTTTAAATGGTTAGAGTCTTTAATTTTTAAACTTCTGGTTTGTCTATCAAAGAAGAGGTATAGCAGTGTCTGTCTGTCAGTTTTCCAGAACAGGAGGTGATCAGGGAGGAGGAGAGGATCTGTCTGAGTCCCCAGTGTCTGGAAAGAAACTTGCTCCCCATTTACTCCCAAGATGTAGAGATCAGATGTTTACCCACACCAGCTAGGATTCCCTTAATTTGGATTACTTGAGTCCCTTAATTTGAATGCAATCCCTTAATATGAAATTATAGAAAAATTATAGGGAAAGGATGAAGTATTAGTCACCTATGCAACAGGATCACAACTCTGAGTAACTAACTGAGAGGCCCCAGTGATGAGGGAACACGCTTCTTTACAGAATTATGCCAGCTAATGAATGCAGAATAATGGAAACAAGCAACAAAGCAAAGCAAAACACCACTTGGCAACTCTTAATTTAATATTGACTTAGGCAAAGACCAGCAGCGGATGCTAAACCATTAGGTGAAAGGTCGATGGGTGAGGGGACAGCTACATGGGCCTAATTGTCACCCCTTAATCTGCTCGCTGCTCACTGCTCACAAGGGAAAAACGTAACTTGACAGACATGATCTGACTGTCATCTCCTAACATGGGCAGCTGGCAGAGCAATAACCAGATATTGCATGCCTCCTGATGTTATACAATAAGATATATACGGCTACATTCATGAAGTATTCTTGTTATATAATGTTTAACCTACTCAACAATAAAAACACCAATAACCCAATTAAAAAATACACAAGGATATGAATAGGAATTTCTCCAAAGAAGATATACACATGACCAATGAACACATGAGGCCCTGACCAGTAGCTCAGTGGATAGAGCGTCAGCCCGGCATGTGGATGTCCCGATTCAATCTCCAGTCAGGGCACACATGAGAAGCCACAATCTGCTTCTTTTCCTGTCCTCTCCCCATTTTCTCTCTCTCTTCCCCTCTCTCAACCAGTGGTTCAACTGGTCCGAGCATCAGCCTTAGGAGCTGAGGATAGCTCAATTTATTCGAGCATTGGCCCCAGTTGGTGTTGCCAGGTGGATCACAGTCAGGGCACATGCGAGAGTCTGTCTCACTATGTCCCCTACTCTCACTTAAAAACAACAACAACACAGGAAAAGATGCTAAACATCATCAGCCATCAGGGAAATGCAAATCGAAACCACAATGAGATAGACACTTCACACCTGCTGGGATGGCTGGAAACAATAAGTCAGGACAAGAGTGGTGAGAAGGTGGAGAAATTGGAATCTTCATACATTGCTGGCGGGGATGGAAAATGGTTCTACCACTGAGGAAAACAGTTTGCTAGGTCCTCAAATGTTAAACAGAGTTACCATTAAGACCCAGCAATTTGCCTGACCAGGTGGTGGTGCAGTGGATAGAATGTCGGACTGGGATGCAGAAGGGCCCAGGTTCGAGACCTCGAGGTCGCCAGCTTGAGTCCAAGGTCACTGCCTCAAGCAAGGGGTTACTCGGTCTGCTGAAGGCCCGCGGTCAAGGCATATAGGAGAAAGCAATCAATGAACACTAAGGTGTCAAAACGAAAACCTGATGATTGATGCTTCTCACCTCTCTCCATTCCTGTCTCTATCTATCCCTCTCTCTGCCTGTCTCCCTGTCTCTGTAAAAGAAAAAAAAAGACCCAGCAATTCTGCTCCAGTGTATATACCCAAAAAAACTAACGGCAGATATCCTGTACACAAACATTCATGGCAGCATTATTCTTAATAGTCAGAAAGGAGAAATAACCTGAGTGACAGATAGTTCTAAGCACTGAAAGGTCAATGTCTGCTGTCCCCAGTCTGTTAGGAAAGAAAGACTGAGTTGATCCCTGGAGATTGGGGGATGACCTGAGAGATAAGAGTTTCAGTGGCAGAGTAGAAGAATGACCCAAGAGTCAAAGGAAGGCCTAGTTTACTCTTCTGGGAAGTGTTATGGAAAACCTGGAAATAAAGCTAGAAAGGTCGGGTGAGGCCCTAAATCCATGCCTAGGAGTCCACCTTCCTCTGATGTTAGAACAGGAGGAGGGCACCGAACAAACTGAACACAGTTGGGAAGTGTCATACCCAACATGACAAGAAAGGTACAGGTGCAAGGGTCTGATGTGAAAAACTAGTGATTTTCCAAGATGACCACCATGCTATCAACCCAATGGGTAACTCAGTCCTCATCTTTTTGGCCCATCACAGCATGTGACATGGTGGTACACTCCCTCTTCCCCGATGCACTTTCCTCATTCAGTTTCCATGTCACCTCACTTGGTTTTTCTCTTAGCTTCTGTCAGTCTCCACCACTGGCTCCTCTTCCTACCCATGGCCTGTTGAAGGCTCTCATGAACCCCTTCGCTACCTACACACACTCCTGTGGTAGAGTGCCTTTATCTCTCTTGTTCCAAATACCACCTACGGGCCAATGATCCCAAATTTATATCCAAAGTCCAGGCTTCTCTTCCAAACTCCAGACTCATATATCCAATTGGCAACTCCATTCCAGATCCCCAGTGTCCGGCAGTATGTCACCTACTAATACACTACGTCTGTTGCTTGTTCTCTTGCTCCTTCCCTGGTAGAATGCACACTCCTTGAGGACAGGGTTGGTTCACTCGTATTCTAATTGCCTCTAGGAGTGCTTGGTGCATTATGGGCACTTGTTAAGTATTTGCAAAATAAATAAATGGAGAGTGGTGTATGAACCCTCATAAGGTGCCGTTAACAAGGAAAAGGAAGTGGCAGTGAGAGTAGCCAAAGGAGGGGGAGATGAATAACTCTCAGTTGCCATGTGGAACCTGAAGTAGCAGATGGGCATTTGGGTGGAAACATCTGGTATGACTTTGAAAATCTGAGAGAGGTCATGGCCAAAGACATGGTATGGTCATGGAGCAGACAGGTAAAATCACAGAGGTAGGTTAAGATCTCCAAAGAAAGGAAAAATTGAACAAAGGAAATGCAAACCATACTCTGATTCCAGGAGCCATCTATTCAATGAGTGGACAGAGAATACATGAGATGAGCAAAGGAAACATTTGCAATGATCGCAGTGCACAGTAGACTTAGCTCAGGCTACTGAGAGGTCTTGGAATGAACCCAGTCAGGGAAGCTCCTCACAGACTCTGAGCTCCCCCAAGTCCTGGGTGTCGACAAGCCCTCACAGGACATTGGAATCACCTGTTCCCTGTGGCTCCCTCACAACTCTGAAGCATCCTTGAGGGCAGGGACCTGGCCATTTTAAGTTGCTGTGTTTCACAGTATTTATAGCCCCAGCACCTAGCACAGTGCCCTATACACACAGCAGTCCCTTGGTAAACACTGGCAGAATGAATCAAGTTGTGAAGAGAGTGGCAGTGAAGGTAGGTAAAAATAGAAGGAAGCTAGAAGATCGTGCAGGATGAGTTAAATTTACCCTCCATAAGGAAAGATTTCTGCACATAAGCAGCATAATGAAAATTTGTTTGTAGGGCAGGGATATGAGACAGCATAGAGGTATAAGTTTGTTTGTTTATTTACTATCCAAGGATAAAATTATTTTTCTAAAACAAACAAAATGTATCAAATAACTAGTTAATTTCACCACTTTTATGCTCAAGACATAAATAATTTATTATGCAATAAAATCATGTCCTAGAAAATTCTTCTATTGATCTACACAGCCAATCTACCCATCAGCACGAAATAACCAGCACTAATAAAATGAGTTGATAGAATTTTAGTCAAAGGAAGAAAATGTGTTATCTTTCTGTACAACCTCATTACATTTTTGAAGAACTCTTCCCCAGGCAGGTCAGTTCATTGGCCAAGGCAGCAAAACTCATGTAAAATGCCCAGTGGTTCAGTGTCCTGGTTGGCTAGGTTTACAAACTGGTCCATTCCCAACTCATTGCCCAGGATGGGAACCAAAGAATGCTGTACTCATTGCTGAGACTGTGCAAATTCATCACCCAAAATTAAGAGCTTATCCCATGGGGAGAAGCAGACCTCCTATAGGAAGTCTGCTTAAGTCAGCTGTGGTCTAAGGCTCTCCATTCCACCACGGAACATGTTCTTTTGCCTTTGAACGGCTCTCAAACTAAGGCCATTAGACCAGCAGCCCTCAAATGTTTTGGTCTTATGACTCCTTTACACTCTTAAAAGTTATTAAAGACCCCCCCCCAAAATCTCGTTTTTATATAAATTATATAGAGCAACATTTATCATTCAGTAATTAAAACAGAAAATTTTAAATATGTATAATACTTATATCATAATAAACTCATTACATGTTAACATAAGTAACATTTTTTTACAAACATAATATATACTCAAAAGTACTTCGGGAAAGGAGTGTTATTCTTTTACATTTCTGCAAATCATAATGATGTCTGGCTCAATGGAAGACAGCGGAACTCACATCACCTACATGTGATCTGCTAGGAGAGCTATGTCGCCTCTGCTGACCTGCACTGCATACACGAGAGCATGGGAGTACAGAAAGCAAATAACATTTTAGTATTACCAGGAAAAGAGTTCTGACCCTGTGAATTTCTTTTTTTTTTTTTAAGATTTTATTTATTGATTTTACAGAGAGAGGAGTGGGGGTACGAGAAGTATCAACTTATAGTTGCTTCATTTTAGTTGATCATTGCTTGCTTGTTGTATGTGCCTTGACCTAGTAACTCTGGGGTTTTGAACCAGCAACCTCAGGTCAATGCTCTATCCATTGCCACTACCACAGGTCAGGCAAACTGCAAATTTCTTGAAAAAGTCTCCAGGACACCCAGAGTCCCTAGATCAGACTTGGAGAACTGCCGCATTAGGTCATTGCTAAGGGGCTCTACACCCAGGTTTCAGCTTGTTTCTCACTACCTTAGTTACTGTTGTGGGGAAACAGCTGTGTTAGGCTTGCTCATGGGTTTCCCGGCTGCACTTTGAACAATTGGCACATGAGCATGCGGCAGAAAACCACATGTGTGTTTCTATGAAAAGCTATGGGTGCTTTCTGGGGGCGGGGTTGGAGGTGATTCTCATAGATCACTCTCCCATCACTGTGTGGTGTGGTTCCCTGATTCCCAGTTGCCATCACGAGGGGCAGTCTTCCTGATCCCTTGTCCTCCTCCACTGTGAAAAGTAGGTTTTCCTTTGTTTATTTGCTTGCCTGTCTCAGTGAGCCTCCAATAAATAGGTATGACCTGACACTTTCCAGCTCTGCAGTTCCTCTACCTTCTGCCCGAATTCAATGCGAACCTGCCTGGCTTCAGCCACCGGCGGCATTATACCTTGTAAACCAGCATCTCAAGGCTTCCGCTAATCGCTTGGAGGTCTGCTGGCTTCAGGGCATCTCCACATTCTGGTCCTTTGTTGGCCCCAATGCCTTCACCCCTTCTCACACCCTTTCATGTGTGACTAGTCAGAAATCCTGTTGGCGCATCTCAGGTTTGCCCTCTTCTCCCCCTTTACCCTCTTTTTGTAAACCCTTATCCCATGTGTCTGGATAAACCAGCAACTATGGGACTGATTTCCCTGTCCCCAAACTCCCTCTCTGTCTGTCTATGATGTCTTGCAAACCACTGACAGACTTACCCTACTAAAGACAGGCATGCCTTGTGACCAGCTACAGACGCCTTAACCCACCAACCACCGACCATCCAGCCATCTGTTATGACCCTCCACGTGGCACATTCCGACACTTGGTTCCAGAGTTTCACCTCTTCCTGGACTGGTGCCTGTTGCCACTATGGGCAGGAGGACTGCCTCCCCCACTGACTCAACTCAGCCATGTGACTTGCTTTAGTCCATGAGATGTTAGAAGACTTGACCCAAGCAGGGGCTTGAACAAGCACTTACACAGTTGTTTCTTATCTGTGCCTCTGACAGCCCCCATGAGGAGGCATGCTCAAGCTAGCCCTTTGAGGCAGCGCTGTCCAGTAGAATTTTCAGTCACGATGGAAGCGTTCCATAGCAGCTCTGTCCAAGATAGAAATCACTAGCTAGCTACAGGAAGATGTCAAGCATTTGAAATGTGGCTAGTGTGACAGAAAGGCTGAAACTTTATTATTTAATTTATCCATTTTTAAATCGCTACATATGGTTAATGGCTCCCATACTGGACAAGACAGCTATGGAGGATGAGAGATCCATGGAGCAGACCAAAATTACCCCAAATAGCCCTGCCAGAGCCACCCTAGGTCAGTCCACCCTGCTGCTTCCAGGCACAGGAGCAATAAGGCTTACCGTCATATGCCACTGAGGTCTCCTTGTTGTTTCTTTTATTGTGTGTGTGTATTTTTCTTAAGTTAGAAGCAGTGAGGCAGTCAGACAGACTCCTGCATGCGCCCGAACAGGATCTACCTGGTAAGCCCACCAGGGGGCGATGCTCCATTGCAACGGGAGCCATTATAGTGCTTGAGGGGAGGCCATGGAGCCATCCTCAACGCCCTGGCCAACTTGCTACAGTGGAGCCTTGGCTGAGGGAGGGGAAGAGAGAGATAGAGACGAAGGAGAGGGGGAAGAGTGGAGAAGCAGATGGGTGCTTTTCCTGTGTGTCCTGGCCAGGAATGGAATCCAAGACATCCACACGCTGGGCCAATGCTCTACCACTGAGCCAACCAGCCAGGGCTTCCTTGTTGTTTCTTATGCAGCAAAAGCTGATACGTTCTACCTCCTGACCTCACTCTATCCAGAAAGAAACCCCCTATTTGGCTGGAAACACTCCACTCCAGTTGGATCACATTCCTCACTCCCCTAGCACACGCCAGGCTTGGGCCCATCTTCATGCACTTGCCCTACAGTGCGTCCCACCTGGTGTTCCCCTCTACTCACTGAACTTAACCTGTCCCACACCAGGCTTGGGCCCATCTTCATGCACTTGCCCTACAGTGCGTCCCACTTCTCCGTCCCCCTCTACCCACTGAACTGAACCTGTCTCTCAAGTCTTACACGCACCCTTGCCTGTCAAGTCTTCTGACTAACCTAGCCCATAACAATCCCTGTGTGCATGTCCACATATTTTGGACTTGAGGCTTGAAAGCTTTCTGAGTCAGACACAGACTTGGTACGGAATCCTAGTTTGGGCACTTAACTGGTGGTATGACCTTGGGTCATTACTAATTGTTATTTCTTCATCTAAAAAAAAGAGGAGAGTTGTTTTGAGGATTAAACAATGTCAAACTAGCAAGTCCCTGATATGTGTAGATATACTCATCCAATAATTGTTTTCTTTCTCTGTGGGTGTTCCTCCCTTTTTCTTGTCCAGTGCCTAGAACAGTACAGACCGTCTGGTTCATGCTCACACACCCTGTTAATTCAGTTTCTCAGTCAGAGCCATGTGAGGGTTTCTATCAGCTCAGAGAGCATCTACACAGCTACAGAGAGTGACAGACACTGGGCTGGGTCTCCAGACACCTGTCACTTCTGAGAATGCAGCCTCCAGTTGTCAGCTCTCTTTGAGGACTGTATCCATTGAAGAAACTGTCACACCTCCTTCTAGGGCTACTCTTACCCAGTGACTAATCACTGTAAGGGCCCAGAGGCCCAGCCCTCTCATACAGACCTGAAACAGCTGTGAAAGGCCATCCCACCTTCAGAGCAAGCAGGGGGCTGGCTCAGATGGTGCTGAGACTGTATTGTAGCTGAGCTTCCCCTCCCCTCATCCCTTCTTCAATCCCCTCCTGTCCATAGGTGTGGATCTGAGGCGTGCCCCTAATGAAATAACCTGCCTGCTAAACTGCCTCTCAGATTCTACTCCCTGGAAACCCAACCTGCAGCACAGATATAAATAAGATCCATAGCAAACTCTGGGATTCTTTCTCACAGAAACGCCAATTAAACTCAAGCAGACCCAGAATATACAGTTCAGCAGGAATCATTTTTAGCAACAGATTTTCAAAGTCTTTAGAACACAATGTGGTTAGTCTGACGCCATGAGTAAAGGAGGAGCAGGAAGTACCATATTTAACAAGGGGGTTCTTAACATAGGGCCCAGTGACCCCATGTGGGTTCATCAATAAAATGTAGATGAAAAAAGTAATTTGCCTGACCAGGCGGTGGTGCAGTGGATAGAGCGTTGGACTGGGATGCAGAGAACCCAGGTTCGAAACCCTGAGGTTGCCAGCTTGAGTGTGGGCTCATTGGCTTGAGCGCAGGGTCACTGGCTTGAGCATGGGATCATAGACATGACCCCATGGTTGCTGGTTTGAGCCCAAAGGTTGCTGGCTTGAGCAAGGGGTCACTCGCTCTGCTGTAGCCCCCTGGTCAAGGCACACATAAGAAAGCAATCAATGAACAATTAAGGTGACACAATGAATAATTGATGCTTCTCATCTTTCTCCCTTCCTCTCTGTCTGTCTTTATCTGTCCCTCTCTCCGTCTCCTCTCTCTCTGTCTGATCAAAAAAAAAAAAAAAAGAAGAAAGAAAGAAAAACATTTTTTGCAGTAATCCCTAACTGCTATTTAGCACTTACTTCCATTATGCACAGAAACAGCAATCATTGGTGGTAGCACTCAAGGGTTCTGCCACTGGTGGAAGTCACGGATATTCTCATGTCACATGACAGTCACTGCAGGGGTCTCCAATGTTTGCTGACTCTCCAAGTTCAGTAATTAATTACCAAACATACCGCTGGACGCGTACTATACCTCACTATTTATTGTAGCTAAAAAGAAGCGCATGTAGCCTGATCTGTGATGGCGCAGTGGATAAAGCCTCGACCTGGGAACACTGAGGTCGCCAGTTCAAAACCCTGCACTGTTCTGATCAAGGCACATATGGGAGTTGATGCTTCCAGCTCCTCCCCTCTTTCTCTCTCTCTCTTTCTCTGTGTCTCCTCTCTAAAATGAATAAAATAAAAAGAAGTTTTAAAAAAAAAGCACATGTATAACATCACAAAACTTTGGTCTATTATTTTGATCTGTATTTCAATGTAACTTATTACCTTGGCCATCCTGTGGATTTTATTTTACGCATTTAAAAATATTATTCTAAAAATATATATATTATTCTAAAAAGGGTCGTACAGGCTTCACCAGACTGCCCAAGGTGGTCAGCTCAGTAAATCAGCTAGAGGACTGTCCCTGCGGGTGGAGATTTTCTTGCCTCATTTTTTTTTCGGCAAAGCAAAAAGCTCCATGTGGGTGTGGCCGAAAGTGCAGTCCGCCCGGCGCACAGCCATTCCTGGGAGGGACCGACTCCAGCCGCTGCTGTGCGGGTCCCCCCTCTGGAATGCACCCAGTTTTATATGAAATCCACATGGTACGCGGCTGGGGGAGGAGCGCCACCAAAGGCCTTGACCGACATGACAGCGCCCTCGGCCAGTCCTGAGCAGGCTCCAGAGATCTATACATAGGTCACCTGGCCCCGCTCCTCATCTGGGACCTCCATGGTAACAATGCTAGTCTACAGGAAACTGGATGACCGGAGCCCTGCTTCCCAACCCTGAACTCTGGACTAAAATGAGCTCAACTGGAGAGCAGAATCGTTGACAAGACAGATGCGGAGTTCGCACAAAACTAGTGCAGAGGCCGGTCCGCTCGGTTCTCTGGACAGAGAGCCGAGCTGAGCGGTCTTCTCCTGCCCCTGCGCCCGCTGCGCCCCAGCTCTGGACATTGCCCCCAGGAGCTTCAGCGCGTGCGCCTGACCCCACCAGGTTGGTGACCTGTCCCCAAAGGCTCAGGACAATGGCGAGACAGACTTCCCCGCCGCGATGTCGCGCACAACCGCGGGAGAGAACACTTCGCCCGGGGTCCTTGGATGGCGGAGTCCTGGAGGGAACAGGGTTCAGACGGGGCCGCTCAGACGAGGCAAGCTCCCCAACCCGGTGAGCATCTCGGCGACGGGGCAATGGGGACGTCGGGGACCAAAGGGTGGAAGCACACTGGGCTTGGAGACCCAGCGTGCGCCCCGCGTTCCCCCGCCAGCGGGTCAGTCCCCGCCCCCGACGCCCACATTCGTCCGGCTCCGCTGGGGCCCCGGCCTTCCTGCCTCCTTCCTCCCTTAGCCTCTTCGTCCCCCGTCCGGCGCTGGCCGCCCCTCTCCTCCCGGGACGCACTCACGTAGACTGAGTGGATGTCGGTTTTGTTGAAGAAGCGCAGAGCAGTGCTCAGCTCCAGGGCGGGGGAGACCCGGTCGTCGCCGGACTCCAATTCCAGGTCCCCGTGTCCCGGCCCGAAGGGGAAGAGCTCCTGGCGGCGCAAGCAGTACCCGGGCCCCGCCAGGAGCAGCGGCAGCAACAGCGCCGGCGTCCACGCAGCCCGGCTCCAGCTAATCGTGGCCCACATGGTCTCCAACTGTGGTCCCGCTACCCTAGCGGCTCGCGCCTGAGGCTGGAAGGCGGAGATGTAACCCGACGCCCCTCGGCAGCCCCTCCCCGGGGATGGTGGGAGGAGAAGAAAAGACTGGACGCGGGACGGACCGGGGAGGAGGGCCCTCCCATGCGCAGGGCGCGCCCAAGCCGCCAATGTCCGCACGGGAGAAAGGGCAACACCGCGCCCACAGCGCTGGTCCACGGGGTGCCGTAACTGGTGGCCGGGATTCCCGAAACCATCCCGGCTCGCGCCCGACGGCCACTGCGGGGGCGGACGGTGGAAACAGACCGCCAGGCTCTGCATGGTGTCCGGGGTCAGGGCTGAATCGTGGGGAGAAGCGGAGGGAAAGCGCCCTGGACGCAGGTGTGTACCGGAACTGTGGGCTATGTACCCACCCCGAGGCTGTCTGGCGGACCTCCACGGTCTGATTCTGGTGGGAAGAAGGGCCCTGGCCTCAAACACGTTCCTTTCCTATTCCTCCTTTATTGATGAGGGATCATAGGTTCCCTAAAGTGCATATTCCGGCAGAAATGGGGTCCTACCCTCCAAGACGGAGACACGAGTAACCACTCAGTGTTAGGTGGGGTGGGGTCCGGAGCGCTAAAGGACATTCGGGCTGTAATAACTAGCCAAGGAGAGTTTCATGTGGGATGTGGGAATCTGGACAGGTCTAACGAAGAGTCAGAATTTCATCATGAGGCTGGAGAAGGGACATTTTGTAAAGTGGACTGAACTGTGGGTGGAATCAAGAACCAGTGAGAATTTGGGAAAGGACTATTCCAAGTAAAGTCTGTAATATCAAACATAGGTTAAAAATTTAAACTCACTGTAACACTCAGAGAAGAACTATTGAAAGTTCTTTACAACTGGAGATAAGTGATGTAAGTGGTATCCTAAATGCTTTTTGATTATTAATTTGGCACTGGGTTGCAAATGGAAACAGGCAGGTCATTAGAGGTCACTGAAAGAAAAGGTTGAGAAAGGAAAAGGTGTAAATTGAGAAGTGAATCTAAAAGGCATTACAATGAAAGAAGATGTGATTATACGTTGAATATGTGGAGACAGCGAAAAAGCTAGAATTGTACGAAAGGTTCAAGGTAGAACCAGGGCTACCTTTTGAAGTCAGGAAAGAGGACCTAGGACAATGACCTAGGACAGCGGGAGCTGGATGTATCTAATGTTGTATTAACTTGGAGAGGACAACAGTCACCCTTGTTTCTGTCCCTAGCTAAAATTGGGATCCACTTTAGAATAATTCTAATAAACAGCACATTTCCAATAATATTTAGGGAGTGTGAGTCCTGACCAGTAGAAAACACGAACAAACAAATGAAATACACCCTCTTGAACATAAAATTCTTGATCTGTTCATGACATATTTTAAGTTCATTAGTCGTCAGATTTTGACCCCAAGAATGAATGTACCTGTTGAGAAGGGCTGCTGGTGGCTAACATGGCTCAAATTTATAAACAGAGTCTAGCAGCCATTGCTAAACAGGGGCCCCTCTGGGAGAGCCAGGCTTCAGGGAGAAGCCTGCCCTAAACTGCCTGTCCTCTGCATTGAGCCACCTGCCTGCACTGTGTTCCTGCTGGCTGAACCAACCCTTATAGAGGAGTTCCTGGAATAGTATTTCAACCAATAAGACTGAGACTTTTCCCATCCAATTAGAACTATATGGTTATATCCTCAGCATCCTACTGATCAATCAGAGCAACTATTTTCCAACCAATCAAAATAGTGTTTTGGACCAATCACACTGTGAGGATTTAGAGACTTCCTTTGCATGAGGACAGACCAATCAGGGACCAGAGGCTAGGCCTTCTCTCTATATAAGTCAGCTGTTTTCTGGCCCATAGGGTAGCTTTTCCTTTCCAGTGAAGTGATCTATTCCCAGCCAGAGGTGAAACATGGATAACAGCTTGCCAGACTAGGGTGGAGCAGAGCTCTCTTGTGTTGGCAGGCTGGATCAGCACAGAGCCTCAGCTGTGCTGTTCCACAATTGTGCTGTAACACTGTTGAGCTTTTCCACAGCTGTGCTATATCACAATTAAGCTAATAGCACTAAACAGTCTCCTTCACTGCACCCCAAATTGGGATTCCTGTTGGCCTTGAATTGGTGCCAATGACCATATCCTTAAGTGGCCTCTGCATTGCTATACTTTCTTCTCTTGTTGAAGAGTGATTTAGGCTGCTTACATAAACTGCTGGGCCATCCAGCTCCAGGCTGCTGGGCCCCAGCACTGCCTGTTGCAACTGCCGTGAAATCTGAGTGGAGTCCCTGCTTCATGTTCTGTGCTCACCTGCCTGCAGCACAGGCCTCATGACCCAGCGTGCACCTCAGATACTGCTCCTTCGAACCCCCATTTAGCCTGTCTCACATCAAAGCCTGCTCTGAAGCTGTCACTGGTGCTGGAATGCTCTCACCCCTTGCCTGAATTCTCTCTGTTTTTGGTACTCTGATAGCTTCTGAAACTCCTGTTGGTTCATGGAATTTTCCTCAGCTAGTACTGGAGCAGAAGCTGTTCTCCACTTCACTAGATGAGAGCAGCTCCTGGAGTCTGGCCTGACTGAAACCTGAGCTTCACCTTTAACTAGCCCTGGAAATGTGGAAAGTTTATAAGTCTCAGTATCCTCCCCACTGGTGTGGGACATTCCTACCTATAATCAGAGGATTGTTATGAAAATTAAATAAAATTATCTATGAAATGTTCCTAGCACAGAGCCGGCGTAAAGTAAAAACTGCCTTAATATTAAGCCATCGTCATTATCTAACTGTACAGTTTTCATGATTCTTATTATTGCACCAGTAACTAAGAATCTACCATGAGTCAGACACTGTACTGTACTAGGAATTTAAAATACCAAGAACATTAAGACACAGTTCCTATTGTGAGCAATTCACAATCCATTAAGGAAGACAGACATTACTGTAACAACAGGATGTTCTAACAGAGTTAACACTATTAACAATTGCACAAACTAGTAGCCTCATACTAGATGTGGGGAAATGAGATTTGCAGGAGTTAGATAACTGCGCCCAGTTTCCAGCAATTAGTGGAACAGCCAAGATTTGAATCCCAGTGTATCTGAACGAAATGCCAAAGCTGGTGTTCTTTCTCCTGTACCCTCCTGCCTTTCTACAGAACTCTCTCCCTCAATTTCCATCTGCAAGATGTATTTGTTCTGTTGTTTTAATGTAATGTCCATGCGCTATTTACATATGCTTCTGTTCCCTTATTTCACTAGAACTGTCTTGCCTAAGTACATCTGGTATACACTGTAAACTATCTCTCATTTCCTATTTATAGCCATGCACTCACTGCACATTGCCTGGTGCTAAGGGGACATGACATCCAAGCTGCGCCTCCTACTAGGACAATGTGGGCTGGGTGCCAGGCAGTCCCTTGGGATTCATAATTTCAGATACATTTTGTGTGCAATCATAACCTTCATCAGAGAATAGTTAACTTTATAGTGTGCTCTGGTCACTTTCTAAGTGTACATAATTAGATTTTTTCTAGTTGTTTCAGGCTTGGTTTTTTGTTGTTGTTGTTTTGCAGCGGTAAGAAAGGATCATATGTTTTATTTCTTTTCCAAAGTTCATGGAACCTAGCCCAATGCTGCGTACACATTCATAAAAGTTAACAGTTTGAGAATTCAATAGTACTTTTAAGAATCATTAGATAGAGGTCATAACATACGCAACAACAATTATAATATTCCAGTTTTGTTTTGTTTAAATTGAACCCTGCACTTTTGAGACCTGTACTCTCATTTATTGCTGTCATCCAGATGAGGCAGGAAGACAAAATTTAGGAATTAGGCTAAATCTATAAGAGGTCAAGGTAACTTTTCTGTTTGGTTTATTCAGACAAAAGTCCAGGCAGTTGAGTGTGAAACAGCTCAACTGGCCAGTTCACTGACCGAGACATCTCTTCTAATCTCACTGTCCTGTGAGGTTAGCCACCGACTACATAGGCCATGGAAGATTCCTTTATCAACCATTGTTGGGAAGAGTTCATTGTTTTAGTGTTTCAATCCCAAAGGAATTCCTGTAATTCGTGAATAAGATGATTACTATTTTAAACAGTTTATGCTCAATCATTATCTCAGATAAGGATAATAAATTAAATAACAAAGGATGACACTCATGCTGGATTTTGGTATTCAATTTATTGTATTTTCAAAGGAGATTTGGGTACAAGGTACTTTGGGGAAACACAATTATATCTATCTGTATGCTTGATTTGGAAGATGCCAAAATTTTCAGGATAAAGTTTAATCCTTCTATTTCTACATCCTGCTTTCCTCTGTTTTCCTTTTGCTGTGTTGTTATCATCAGACCTCCAGCATAAGCTGCCTGGGTTCCACTTGCACTTTGCTGTTTTATTATTTTATTTTATTTTTTATGATTTTTTCCCTTCTTTTTCAAGTGAGAGTAGGGGAGATAGACTCCCACATGCACCTCGACTGGGATCCACCTGGCAACCACAATCTGGAGCTGATGCTCTGCCAATCTAGGGCCATGCTCGCAAATGAACTATTTTCAGTGCCTGAGGCAGAGGTTCCATGGAGCCATACTCAGTGCCCAGGGCCAGTGTGCTAAAACCAATTGAGCCATGGCTGCGGGAGGAGAAGAGAGAGAGAAAGAGAGAGAAGAGTGAAGAATGGAGAAGCAGATGGTTAGTTCTCCTGTGTGCCCTGATGGGGAATCAAACCCAGGACATCCACATGCAGGTGCCAATCTCTACCACTGAGCCAACCAGCCGGGCCCCTTTTGTTATTTTAATATTTTAGCTTGATTTATATAATTTTTAGACTTACATTAAAGTTGATAGAATAGTACAAAAATTCTCACATACCCTTCATTCAGATTTCCTCAAATGTCAACATTTTACCATGTTTGCTTTTTCTGTCTCCTCTCTCTATCTCTCTCACTCTCTATCTCTCTCACTCTACAAACACAAACACACACATCTTATCTAGATTTTTTGAGGGTAAGTTGTTAACATAATGTCCCTTTACCTCTGAATACTTTACCGCATATTTCCTAAAAACCGGGACATTTACTTACATAGTCACAATACAACTGCCAAAATATAGAAATTAACAGTAATTATACATCAATATATAATATATATAATCTATTGTCTATCATCTAATTTACAGATCTTATTCAGAGTTTATCAAATGTCAAAATAATGTCCTTTTATAGCAAAAGAATACCCCAGACAACAAATTGCTTTTAGAGAGAGTCAGAGAGATAGATAGATAGGGACAGACAGACAGGAACAGAGAGAGATGAGAAGCATCAATCATCAGTTTTTTGTTGTGACACCTTAGTTGTTCATTGATTGCTTTCTCATATGTGCCTTGACCACGGGCCTTCAGCAGACAGAGCCACCCTTTGCTGTAGCCAGCGACCTTGGGTCCAAGCTGACGAGCTTTTGCTCAAGCCAGATGAGCCCACGCTTAAGCTGGCGATCTCGGGATCTTGAACCTGGGTTCTCCACATCCCCGTCCGATGCTCTATCCACTGCGCCACTGCCTGGTCAGGCATTTTTAGCTTTCTTTACTTTGAAAGAGTTTCTCATTCTTTATCTTTCATGACTGACAGTTTTTTAAGAGTAAAGATCAGTTGTTTTACAGACTCTCATTTGGGTTTTTCTGATTTTTCCTTTATATCAGATTTTTGCATAAATTTTGGCAGGAGTGCTGCAGAAATGATATGACATCCTTCGTACCTCAAATCAGGAGACATAACATCATCCAATTTTAGTGCTGGTGGTGGTCACTTCGATCACATCTTCTAGATTTTTCCACTATAAAGCTACTATATTTTCCTTTGTAATTAAGAAGTATGTTGTAGGGAGCTAATTTGAGACTGTATGAATCTTGTTCTTCATCAAACTTTTACCCTGTAATTTTAACTCCATTAATGATTTTTTCCAGAATCAATCATGGTGATGGTTGCCAAATGCTTTCTTACCTCCTTTTGTCATGTTTAAAAGCTTTTCAAAATTGTGGTAAAATACACAAACATAATATTTATTGTCTTAACCATTTCAAGTGTATAGTTTGATTCATTCACATTGTTGTGCAACCACCATCACCGTCCATCTCCAGAAACTTTTCATCATCCCAAACTGAAACTCTGTGCTGATTAAGCACTAACTCCCCATCTCTTTCCCCAGGCCCCTGGCACCCACCATTTTGCTTTCTATAAATCTGACAACTCTAGAGACATCACATGTGTGGGATCACACAGTATTTGCCTTGTTTGGTGAATGGCTTAGTTCACTCAGCTTATCTTCAAGGTTCATCCTTGTGATAACATGTTTTGCAATGTCCTTCCTTTTTAAGGCTAATATTGAATGTATTATGTATATTCCCCAGTTTGCTTGTCTAGTCATCCTTAAACAGACAGCGGGGTTTCTCCCACATTGTAACTATTGTGAGTAACACTGCTACGAACATGGGTGCACTAATACCTGTTGGCATTTCTGTTCTCAATTCTTTTGGACATATACCCAGAAGTGGAATTGTTGCATCATATGGTAATCTTGTTTGTTAATTTTTTGAAATAAAATATTGTTTTCCACAGTGGCTGCACCAATTTATATCCCCATCAACAGTCTGCAAACTTTCTGATTTTTCCACATCTTCACCAACACTTGTTATTTTCTGTTTATTTTTCTATAGTAGCCATCCTAGTAGGTGTGAGGTGACATCTCCTTGTGGTTTTGATTTGCATTTCCCTGATTTTTCTATAGTAGCCATCCTAGTAGGTGTGAGGTGACATTTCCTTGTGGTTTTGATTTGCATTTCCCTGATGATCAGTAATGTTGAGCATCTTTTCATGTGCTTTCTGGCCATTTGTGTGCCTTCCTTGGAGAAGTGTCTATTCAAATGCTTTGCACGTTTTGAATTGGGTTGTTTGAGCTCTTCATTGATAGTGGTCATTTTTTTTTTAAATGGTTTATTATTTATTTATTTTATTCATCGAGACACAGAGAGAGAGTGAGAGTGAGAGAGAGACAGAGAGAAAGGGGGGAGGAGCTGGAAGCATCAACTCCCACATGCGCCTTGACCAGACCAGTACAGGGTTTTGAACTGGCGACCTCAGTGTTCCCAAGTCGACGCTTTAGCCACTGCGCTACCACAGGTCAGGCATAGTGGTCATTTTTTTAGTTTTTTATTTTGCAAAATTTCAAACCTTGAGAAAATTTAATAAAGAATGCACCCAAAAGCACCAGTTTTTAAGATTTTGCCACATTTACTTTTCTCTCTTTCAATGTCTCTCTGTATATCATTGTTATCTGCATAACCATTTGAGAGTAAATTACAGATACCATGGCCCTTCATGCTGAAATACTTGAGCATAGGTCTCCCAAGAACAAAGGACCATAACTGTAATTAGAAAAAATAATTTTTTATAGTTAGAAAATGTAACACTGATACTATCTCATTATCTAAATATGTCGTCTTCCTGACCTGATGGCTCAGTGGATGGGGCATTGGCCTAGAGTGCCGAGGACATTGGTTTGAAATCCTGGGCTTTCCCAGTCAAGGTGCATACAAGAAGTGACTTGATGCTTGCCATTCTTCCACCCCCATTTTCTCTCTCCTTTCTCTGAAATCAATAAAAAGTTAAATATATATATATATCATCCATATTCTTAATTTACCAGTTGTTCCAACAATATTTGTTGTAGTAAATTTTTTGTTTTTCCAGATTTCTTCACTGGATTTTTTTAGAGTAAAATTACTTAGTAAGCAGCAGAATTATTACCCTTATTATTAACAAAGACTTGTTATCTTTCACATTTTTAGGGTTTGTAAAGCATCTGCATTTAATTCTATTTCCAATCATGGTTTTTCAATTTTTTATTTAATATCAATTTTGTTTTATATATTTTATCTCCATAATTATTTGTGAGAATATTTTTATAACTATGTCATGTTCCAAGGCAATATTTATGGCTTCTCAGCTCCTGTTCTTAATTTTCTTATTTCAACAATGGATTTTCATTTTTATTTCATTTTGATGAATTTAATCACTGTTAATAATCTAACTAATCATTTATTCTTCATTAATATTTACTGAGCACCTACTATGTACCTGGAACACACCCAAGAACAAATTATTCTAATGGGGAAGATAGTTAAGGGATGAATAAACAGTTTATATTGTATCAGGTAGCGATGAGTAAAGTGCTATGAATAAAAATGTTAGGGGAGTGACATAGGAGAGTGTGAGAGGTGATTATTTAGGAAGATCAGGAAGGTCCTTCTGAAGGAAGCATTGCAGGCAGAGGTCTAGACTGCCACATTTGGGCCCTGGGGCCGCAGGTGTCAAGTCCCTTAGCAAGAAGGAGCTGCCACTATTCAAAGATGACAGGAGGTGTGTGAGCTGGGTGAGCAAGGGTGATGTGAGTGGAGGTACTGGACCCTATAGACCACAAAAAGGGTTTTTGGCATTTAGTGAGCACCTGAAAATATTTTAGTAAGCAATATCAAAGCCAAGGGAACCAACCAGATTGCGGAGTCCACATTGTCATGACTGAGTGGAGGACACCGGAGGCTGATTGATGTACAGAGGAAGAGAGCCAGGAAGGGAGCCAGTGCCAGTGGGAGGCTGAAGGAGACATCACTGCAAAGGTTAAAACATGGAGAGCAAATTCTACTGTTTTCTCATTGAATTTAAGCACAGTCAGTTCTGCTATAATGCTTGCTTCAAAATGCAAATCTGTTTCAACATGAATGATATTTGGAAATAGTGCATTTTTGTCTTTGCTTATACAAAACTTTGTCTTCAGAAGGCACTAGATGAGCACAGAAAACCCACCCTGTTGAACTGAGCAGTGAAGAAATGCACAAAGTACTCAGACGCACAGCTCGGGCCAGGACACCAACCTGTGCCATCCCTGGCCAGGGTCCCAGTGTCCCTGGTCGCAGGTCCTCCTCCCCTTAACATGACGGGCAAGCAGCCTCCATGGACCTGGCCATCTGGTCCCAGCGATCCTGTCCTGTTTCTTCTTAGCCTACTTTGTGTTTTCTCCCTTGTGTTTTCTGTTCCTTTTCTCCCTTTATCTCTCCTTTCTCTCACTTTTTATATTTTTTGTTCCCTTCATCTCACACAGAAGGGGGCCTGGGAGCCTCAGGCCTTTTCCCAGATGTCCATAGCTAGGTGCAGGTGATTCTCAACCATTTAACATGATTGAACTGTGCAACCATCTATATTAGGTTTCTGTGTTGTTTTTAAATTTCACTGATGAAGTTTTTGAGTTTGGTGCCTCTAGCCCATTTTCCACAGAAGCCCTGTGGTTTTTACTTCTGCTGTGATTTTCAGGAATGCACTGGCATGTGTTACAATCTTGCAGAACTGATCCCATTTAGGTCACAGATGTCAGCACAGCAAGGGTAACATGGATGCATCTGTCTCCCTCTGATGTTCAAAAAATGGTGATCTGCCAGTGCTGTCCTGACAGCGATGACATCTAGGCCACCATGGGACCAGAGGGCACCTGGCCAATTTCCCCTCTTTGGACTAACCTTGTCTCCCTGAAGATGGCCAGGGATTTCCCCTCTAGATCCTTCTCTAAGCATCAGGCCTGCCCCATGTGTCCTTCTGGAGGTGCTCCGACCCTCGGCTTCCTGCCCTCTAGAAACCACACAGTCCCCCATTTAGATGACAGCAATTACCTTCTGACAGCAGCATGAGCTGGGGAACTCGCTGGACAGGAGGATAACTAGAATCAGCCGGTGGAAGTGAGGTGGGAAAGGTCAACAGACCTGGCAGGGCTGAACTCTGAGGGACAGTAGGAGCTGTAAACTCATGCAAGTTACAGCTGTCCAAAACAGGCACAGAGGAGGCTTTGGGGGATTGGGAGATTGGCTGAGGAAGACTCTGGAGTGTGACTTCCTACTCGTGCCTCATGGGAAAGGACTTGAGTGTGGTTTTCTGCCTGTCCAAGTGAAGGCTGACAGGTTGGACCTGCAATCACATTCCCTAAAACTCCATTAGGTTGTAAATGCAAGTGTGTCTGGACAGAAAATCCAGGGTCCAGGTACAATTTCTTACTGCATGACCAGAGCTGACCACAAATGACACAACAACCACACAGCAGCCCCATTGCATCTGTTGTGACAACAATCAGTCCAGAGACGTGTTTGTCAGGTGAGCGCAGGGAGAGACTGAGCGAGCAGGCCTGGCGCAGCCTGTCATGCCAGGCAGGGACAGGTGTGTCTCAGGCAACAAGGAGCCACTAAAAGTGTGCTCTGTAAAGATTCCTCTGTCAGTGCACTTAGGTGGGATTTGTGAAGAAATTAAATGGAAATGGGGAGTGTAAGGGACAATGGATAAGATACTAGCACATTACAGAGGTGGAATCAACAGGAGGAAGAGGAAGAGAGAAATGTGGCAGTCATGCAAATGCGCTCAGCTCTAGGTCAGGGTGCCTGCTGACCAACAGCCGGCTGCTGGGTGCCTGGCACACACCACGGTGCCTGAGCCAGTAGGTGCTGTGCAGGCCCACCTGCAGGTGTGGGCTCCTCTGCCAGGGGACTTTGCCAAGTAGTCCCATCCACCTGGCCAAGAGTGACATAACACCTGAGGGTCTACCCACCCATACTCCAGCTTCCTCCCCGTCTTCCTCAGCTCTGAGACCTGCACCCAGTCCAGTCCCCATCCTCCCTGCCTCCTCTGTTTCTATCCCTGCATCCTTTACAAGCCAAGGAAATGGTGAGGTTTGGGGACTGGCTCACTGTCCCCATCTGTGCCATTTACAAAGTATGTTGTCATGTATGTGATGTCACCTAATCCTCATAGCAGCCCCGTGAGGTATGTATGACCGTGTCCACCTTACTGGTGAGAAAACTGGGCCTGACAGGGTTTAAACAGTTGCCCAGCATCTCAGCAGTTTCCATGGGTACAGCTAAGGCCAAAGCAGGAGCACGACTGCAAACTCACTATCTCTCTGCCAGCAGAATGACACTCAAGGCTTGTTTAAAATATCCACAGTGGCTGGCCTGTGGTGGTACAGTGGATGAAGCGTCAACCTGGAACACTGAGGTCGCTGGTTCGAAACCCCAGCCTTGCATGGTCAAGGCACATATGGGAGTTGATGCTTCCTGTTACTGCTCCCCTACTCTCTTTCCTGTCTCTAAAATGAATAAAAATATTTTTTAAAAAAATGTCTACGGCACCATAAGATTATTACCCAAATACAGATTTTTTAAATATTCTAATCAGTTCTAATATGCAAATCTTCTGACAGCACACCACAGTACCCACATATTATTCTGTGTTCACTTTTTACCAATTAACATGATAATGCAATGATTTTCATGTGACATCATCTTCATAATTATTATTTTGCAGACATCGCACTATTAAACTAGAAATAAACTGACCGTTTCCCCGCTTTTGGCATTTAGGACATTTGTATTTTGGGGCTATTATTAAAAAAACATTCTTGGCCCTGGCCTGTTGGCTCAATGGTAGAGCATCAGCTGCCGTATTAAAGCCCTGGGTTTGATTCCCATCCCGGGGATCACAGGAGAAGAACCTATCTGCTTCTCCCCCCTTCCTCCTCTCCTTTCTATCTCTCTTTTCCCCTCCCTGAGGATGGCTCCATGGCCTCCGCCTCAGGCGCTAGAATGGCTCCAGCCAAAAAGGAGCGATGCCCCAGATGGGCAGAGCATTGCCCCCTAATGGGCATGCGAGGTGGATCTCGGTTGGGCACATGAGGGAGTCTGTCTGACTACCTCCCCGCTTCTAACTTCGGAAAAATTAAAAGAATAAAAACATTCTGAATATTGCTCTTTCTCTCTGGGAATTATTTCCTGAAATCCTCTCCCCGCCATGGGGATTACTGGATCAAGGATGTGAACATTCTTTGGCCCCCTGACACGTCACTGCTGGGAGCAAGGACGGGGGAGCTGAAATGCAGAACATGAGCAAAATCACCAACAACACTGGAGAAACAGGATTCATACCTCTCAGCTGACCACAGACCCAGCTCTAATTCATCTCCCACAAAAATCCTTTTTATATCCTCCGACATAATTCATTTCTTTCCTATACCCTGTTAACCGCATCTTGGTTGAGAATGCTTTAGTTTCCAAATAACATCTACAATCTCATTTAATCTGCAGTATTTTATAACCATTTTATAAATGAAGAAACAGACTTGAAGTACATGCCTTACCCAGGGACACCCAGTTAGCAAAAGGCAACAACAGGTCTTTAACCTGAGTCCTTTCCATTACAAAGCCATGAAAGGATAATTCCCATCAACAGTGAACTTTCGTCTTTGCTTTTGAAATACTGCTGACTCCTCCGTGTGGCCAGACCGCCTCTTCAGCTTTCAGAAAGTCCACCAGGGACAAGAAAACATTCAGCTGTTTCCAGAATCTTGATTCCCAGCTGGGTAGACTGAGAGGCCAGAAGCTATGCAGATAAATACTTGGACTGAGACCTTGAGTTCATTTAAACTGAACAAACTTAATGTCCTCTTTTCCAGTCAGCCCAAATATGGTGCAACAGTGTAGCCCAGGACACATGCCCCTCAGGGCTGTCTTACCACATGGGAATGTTTACAAAAGTCCAACACTTCTCCCTGGAATTGGAGCACTAAATATTTACAGATGGAGAGAGAGATGGTGCCATGACTCAGGGAGGCCTGGTTAACTCAGAGAGGTTTTTTTCTTTCTTTCTAGGTTTACACTGAAGATATATTATGGCAAAATGATGAAAAATGAGAAATATGTTCAATGGATTGTTCGGATAACAGCATCAGCTGGCTTGTCCGGCCCATCTGGGGACATTTTCAGTCCCATCAGCTCATCTCAGCATTTTTTACTATGTCTTGTTATAATATCAAGGCTCACCACAGTCAATTTTCTACTTCTCCTGGGCTGAGTGAACAATTGGACCTGGAAAGTAGGTTTTTTTCTTTTTTTAGCTGTATTTTAAATTAATGTTTACCACTCTCCATTGTGCTTATTTCTCATTAAAATATTTAGACTAGAAAAACCATAAAACTTTTCTTTTCTAAATTGTAAAAATATTGCACAACTGTTTTATGAAAAATGCAAACATTCATAAATGTATAAAGCAGAAAGGGAAACTTGTCCTCTCCCCTCCCGAGACCCTGCGCTCCCAAGGTAATTAGGGGTTCATTTAGGAACAGTCTGGAGTCAGAGGGCCTGGGTGCACATCTTAGCTTTGCACTCTTCTTGGAAGACCCTGCGCAAGTTACTTGACCTCCTCATGTGTCAATTCTGTCATTTATAAAATAAAAACAACAATGTCAAGTGATGGTCATTGGTACCAGTTCAGCACCAACAGGAATCCTCCATTTAGGGTGTGATAAAGAAACTTTATTCATTGTAAAACAGCTCAATTCTGATAAAGCACAGTTGTGAGGCAGCCCTGCAGCCTGCCCCCCTTCCTCTAGACAGCTCTGCTCTGCTCTGGCCCAAACTGGCCTGTTCAAGCAAACCATCTTCCATGCTTCCCTTCACCCTGGGAAACACTGTCTTCAGCAAAAAGGAAAAGTGTGCTCCCTGACCTCAATGGGAGTTGGCTTGTATAGAGAGAAGCACCCGTCGCTGGTCCCTGATTGGTCTGTCATCATGCAAATGAGGACTCAACAGGCACTTTTCTGATTGGTCAGAGTGTAGCTATTCTGATTGGTCAGTAAAGACATTGATCGAGGGGACATAGCTGTATATCTCTGATTGGAAGAAGAAAGCCTCAGTCTTATCAGTTGAAATTGGATTTCAGGAGCTCCTTCATAAGGGCTGGCTCAGGTGGCTGAGGTGCAGTTTGTATGAGAGACCTCTGTGTAGGAAGGGCTAGTAGGCTGTTTTTAAAATTTGAGCTCAGTTAACCACCAGGATCCCTTTTTAGTAGATATCTTCTTTTTCAGAGTCAGTACTACTCATCTCACAGGGTTGTTGTGAAGATTAAACGATTTACTACATGTCAAGTGCCTGGAACAGTGCTTGACACATAATAAGCACTAGACGTGCATTAATTATCATTTTTATTAGTGGGAATATTGTTATTATTATTATAGCAAGAGATAGAGACAGACAGACAGGAAACATCAACTTGTTATTGCATCCCTTTAGTTGTTCATTGATTGCTTTCTCATATGTGCCTTGACCAGGGGGCTCTAGCTGAGCCAGTGACCCCGTAAGCCAAAAACCTTGGACTCAAGCCAGTGACCATGGGGTCATGTCTATGATTCCACGCTCAAGCCAGTGACCCCATGCTCAAGCTGGTGAGCTCACGCTAAAGCCAGTAACCTTGGGGTTTCGAACCTGGGTCTTCAGCATTTCAGGTCAACGCTCTATCCACTGCATCACAGCCTGATCAGGCAGTAATGGGAATATTATAAGCACACATTATATTATTTAGGATCTAGGATTAGCTGCTGTAATAGAGACCCCCAAACTATAGTACCTCTGACAAGATAGAAGTTTCTCTTTCTTTCTAGAAGCAGTTGGAGGAGTGAGACCAGGTAGGTAGTTGTTTTTGTTTCATAAAGTTTTCTCCCATAGCAGGGGTCCTTGTCTGCATCAATGTTATCTTTGGGGTCCACCTACAGGAAGAGGACAGAGGAAGTGAATAACAACTAACTTCCTATTGAAGGATGTGACCACTTATGCTCATATCCTGTTGGCCAGAGTTTAGACCTCTGTCAAACCCAGCTAAAGGGAGGCTTTGGCAGCTGTGTAAGTGTAGGATTGGGCTACACTGTCCCTGGGATTTTCACCCCCCACCGCAGCTAACATAGTCTTTAGCCACCATATTAAAATGGATGGTGGGGGAGATCAAATCAATTTCTAAATGAAATAAAGAAGAAATTCTGACAGGTAACAGTCTCTGCCCCACACACTGTCTTTACTGGTACATTTCGTACGTACTGCTCTACATAGCATTTTCATTTAGCAATATATAGGGTAGGTGTCCCTAGGCAGCATGCATGGATCTAGTATTCGATGTCAGCTCACTGCCATCCAGAGAGCAGAGGTCCCTGAGCCACTAAACCAAGCCTCATTTATAGGGACTGACACTGTTTTTGATTTTTGTTTGTACAAAGATGCCAAGTGCATCCTCTACACAGACTTTTTTTTTTTTTTTTTTTTTTGCCATCAGGTCTATTACATAGGTTTAAAGAATTACATTGCTAAGGAAAAAGGCATGCAAAATTTTGTTACATGCTGCAAAATCCCACTCTGAAAATATTATACATCAATTTGGGCTCTCCCACTAATATATGAGAGTCTTTATGTCTTTTTATCTACAGAGAAATCTGTCCTTTTCCACCTGACAATTTGGGGGAGCAGGGCTATAGAAACAATATCCCTCCCCACCCATAAATGGTAGTTCCTTCTATCACTGTCATTCTGGGCACAACCCTCCTCACACTGAAGGACATGAAAGGGACTGTCCGCATGCAGTGAGTGAGAGGTTATCTGCCAAAAGAGGGACCTTTAGAAAGAAGGGAGCTGGTAGCTGTGAGGCCCTAGGGCAGTGGTTCTCAAAGTGTGCACCAGGGCTCACTGGTGCACCCTAGAAGATTTCCAGGTGCGCCCTATGGTATTCCAGAGAAATATGTGCCTGTTGGAAACCAAAAAACCAACAGGGTTTTTGGAGTTTAGATTTTGGGGGAACAGAGGTGTGGGGAATTGGCTGTAAACTGACAATCTGCCCAACCCCTCATCTCACTTACCTGATAAGGTTGCAAAAGGCTGTTAAGCTGTGGTGCTGGATTGTTTACACTACCCCCATGTTCCCTGGAAAGACTGGAGGCAAGTTTCTTCTATCCTTTGTTTGGTATAAAGTTAAGATGATATGTACGGTGGGGGTTTTCTGCACTCAACATAATTAAGAGTAAAAAGAGAGGAATTCTTCAATGTATTGATGAGGAAATGAGAGTTTGGCTTTCAAATATATGCCCAAACATAGAAGAAATCACTAGGACACATAAGGCTCATGTTTCTCATAAACACAAGAATGAAAAAACTTAACACATTCTCTCCAGGACCCGCCAAATTTACTAAATCTTACTAAGAATGTATCTGTATATATAAAAAGATAACTTTTTTTTTAACCCCTCACTGTCATTCTGGGCACATAACTCAAAAAATGTAACATAAAAATGTTTTAATGTCAGAATAAATTTAATTTTGTTGTATTTATTTTGTTTAATTATCATAAAAGCACACTTGGACTTTATATATTTTCTTTAATACTTGATTTAATTATTATAACATTTCTCAGAAATATTAAACATTTCTTTAATATTTGATTTAATTATTATAACATTTCTCATTTGTATATAGTGCGTCTACAATTATTTGTAGCATTTTAAATGCGCCTGACTTCAAAAAGCTTGAGAACCAATGCCCTAGGGAACAGAAGGCTTAAAAGAGATATATGTGTGAATGAGCAAAAGCAGGAGCTAGAGAGAACTAATGGGAATAGGGACAGGATAAAAGAAGTTTACACTTTTAAAAAAAGCTGTGCAAAGCTAATCGAGACACACAAGATTATGCAGAGATACAGCAACTACGAAGTCTGAGAGCATGGACACTGAAGCAGGTTCCCTGGGTTCAAATTCCAGCTCCGCCACTTACCCACTGTGCAACTTGGGTAAGCTACTTAACTTCTCCATCCCAGTTTCCTCATTCATTAAATTGGCTAATAAGGCACCTACCTCATCTGGTTGTAGGTAAAATGCTCAAAACAATACCCGGCCCATTTAGCATGAGGGTTGTATCTAATCTTTAACCATCATCCTCGTCACTCTTTACTATGTACCTATACATTAACTAAACTATTTCGTTGGCACACCAAGATTTCCTTACACAGGACCAAAAACAACTGTCCAGATTATATCGAGTCTGCACACCTGCACTGCCAGCAGAGTGGGGGACAAGAGTCACTACAGGGTGAGCTCCCAGACTTTGATTTGGGGACAGCATTGTCCCCTCTGTTGAGGGCACTTTTGGCAGCATCTTTTGCAGCTTCGCGTGGGGTGCCTTTTTATCCCTGTAAGGGAAGGTTTGACCAGCAATGGGCATTAGAGGCACAGCTCCATGCTAAGCTGGTAATGGTGTAAGCAAATGTTAAGGGTTCTCATCCATTAGTTCCCACTCACCTTCCAAGCACATGGTGATATTTAATAAGTCAAATCACACAGATGCAGCTCCCACCTGCCCTAGATGTGTATGGTGTCATCGCACAACTAGCCCAAAGTCGTAAAGCTGCTGCAGCACATTCCCCCAGACCTCCAGCACTTCCTGCCTTCCTTCCTGCCCCGAGTATCCAACTTACTTCTCCATGTCCACCTGTGTGAGGTAGTGTGCTAGCCGGAGGATGACCTGCTGAGGTAGAAGGCCACACAGAACTGCTCTACCCAAGGGCTGAGTCCCTGGGCATCTACCCTAGAAGCAAAGACAGAGGTGGGCAGAGAAACTGTGAGTGAAGATTAATTATTTGTCAGGAAGGGAGAAAAAAGAAAAGAGACACCTGAAGCATGACTGCAGCCCATTGAAGTAAGGTTGTGTAGCTCCCACGCTTTTCTTGTAAGCTCTTTGGGGGCAGAAAGCAGGCAGACAGGAGTTCTGGGGAAGGGCTCCACTCAGCAGTGCTACTTTGGGATAGCCTCCCTCCCTTAGTGATGATCCCTCAACATCCGCTGGGCACACTCCCTCTGCCACTTCTGTGCTGCTGTCATCCGCAGTTCTCTCCTCCTCCCACGTGATGTCACGTCCTCTGCTGGCTCAGCCTTCCTCTTTGTATGCAACTCCCCCAAACCTCTGGCTGCTGCCAAAATCTCCCTGCAGAATGGCTGAAGGACATATCCATTGACATCCCACAGGCATTTTAAATTCAGCCTTTCCAAAGGTGGAATTCGAAATTCTCTGGATTCCTCATCCTTTCCCACTGGCTCCATCTAGAAACTCTAAAAACTGGAGTCTCCTCCAACTTCTCTTATCACACCTTCCCCCACGCTAATCAGTAGTGATAATTAGAGTTGATATTTATTGAGCACATCCTGTGTGTCAGACATTGTACTAACATGTTTACTGGATACCCCAATTATGTGAAGTAGGTGAGTAGTCTTATTAGCATCTTATAGATGAGGATACTGATGCACAGTGAACTTGCTCAAGGTCACAAAGCTAATAGATCAATGGACTGAAACTTGTATCTGTTTCATTCTAAAGCTTACCTCTTCATCACCACCCTTGACCACACATCCTAAGCACATCTCATCTCTGCAAGCTCCTTTCTGTCTCCTGGTTGGCCTTTTCCACCGTCCGGTGGAAAATAATATGAACTGAGCCTCTTAGTATGGAGTCGGAGCTGCTGTCCCAGTGCACCTGCCTTGCCTGTCTTAGTGCTCAAACCTTTGGAATGTAAAAACCAGACAATTAACCTTTGAACTGAGCCTAAAACACCATTCACCGTCTTCCAAATAACAGTTTATTATATGACTACCATACCGAAAATTAAAGACTTTCTTTAAAACTACCATCACTGTTAGCTTATTGCACCTATAAATTTTTCTCTATTGATGCAATTGTCCCCCTTCCCTTTGTCATAAATACTCCTTTTATAATAAACTAGTGACCTAGTGAGTAAACTGTTTCCTGAGTTCTGCAAGCCATTCTAGCAAATTATTGGGGGAGGGGTCATGGGAGCCCTCCGATTTATAATTGGTCAGAGGCACAGGTGATGACTTGGACTTGCAAAGTGTCTGAAGTGGGGTGCAGGGAGTAGTTTTGTAAGACTTGTAAACCCTTAACCTGATGCCAGCTCCAGATAGATAGTGTCAAAATTGAATCAAATTGTAAAACAACTAGCTAGTGTTAAAGAGTTGATGGGGCCCTGGCCGGTTGGCTCAGTGGTGAAGCATTGGCCTGGACTGTGGGAGTTCCAGGTTTGATTCCCGGCCAAGGCACACAGGAGAAGCGCCAATCTGCTTCTCCACCCTTCCCCCTTTCTTTTCTCTCTATCTCTTTCTTCCCCTCCCACAGCCAAGGCTCCATTGGAGCAAAGTTGGCCCAGGCACTGAGGATGGCTCCATGGCCTCCACCTCAGGTGCTAAAATGGCTCCAATTGCAGTGGAGCAACGCCCCAGATGGGCAGAGCATCACTCCCGGTGGGCTTGCCGGGTAGATCCTGATAGGGCGCATGCAGGAATCTGTCTGTCTGCCTCTTGGCTTCTCAAAAAAAAAAAAAAAAAAAAGTTAATGGGTGTAGGGAAAAAAACCCTCACTGTGGTTATTCATACCCATCTCCCCTTGCCTGTCTAAATGAAAGCCCCCTGGGGACAGCACAGGATCTACTCTGCATTCTGGCTTTGGGCCATAGCTCAACAGTGATCTTATGAGTCATCCCCCCCACCTTCGTGCTTCCCTATCAGGTCCATGTGTTTTTAAGCATGTCCTCCAAGTGCTCAAGCAGCCTGTGCTCAAGCAGCCTGGGGTGGGGGTGGGACAGCAGCTCACACAGGCTTTGGCAAGAGTGACCCCATTGCCTCTCTACATGACATAAGCCCCACTTGGCCCCTGGGCCCCTACAAGGCATTGCAGGGTGACTGAGAACCCAGCCTGGGAGCCGCAGGGGCTGGCCTGTGGTGTCTGGACAACACAGTCTGTGTTCTTGGAGGCTTGGTGTCTGTCAGTGGCACTAGGAGTAACCTTCCCACCACCTCCAAGAGTGTGGTGAGATGACCACTGAGATAGCCTTTGAAAAGCATCAAATAATGAGAAAACACCAAGTAATGTCACTATAAAAATAGATCTAGTCTTTTTGGGGGAGAGAGCAAATTAGCAGTGTACTACAAATAAACATTTAAAAATGAACTTGAATAAAGTAAAACTCAAAAGAGAAAGAGGAGCTTTTCCGAAGCTGCTCGTTGGGGTGGAAGAGAAGCTGCGGGCTTGGCTTTGCAGATGTCACTGCCCGATGAGGTCCCTGCATGTCCTGGCCTGCATGCCCAGCCTGAGTTCTTCCCACAGTCTTTGGCTATCCCACTGGGTATTAGTGCCTGAAGGGAGAGGGAACTAAGTGCAGCTAGGGTTCAATATTATAGCAGAGTTGATATATGTTTTAGGAGAGGAGAAGTTATTAACTACTGTTTTATTAAATTTGTTTTCCATATTCTTTTTAAAAATATTTTATTTATTAATTTTACAGAGAGAGAAGGAGGGGATCGAGAAGTATCAACTCATAGTTGCATCAGTCGTTCATTGCTTGCTTGTTGCTTGTCGTATGTGCCTTGACTGGGCAAGCCCAGGGTTTCGAACCAGCTACCTTGGCATTCTAGGTCAATACTCCGTCCACTGAGCCACCACCAGCCAGGCCATATTTCTTGTAGGAGAGGTTCAAAGTCTACCACATATCCGAAAAGAGAACACAACATTTCTCATCTTGTCAGTTATTAAATTCATAGATGGCATGTAAAAAGAGAAGCTGCCAACAGATGGCACCAAAGTCTGTCTTTTCTCTACCTTTCTCCCTTTTCACAGCACCTTTCACCCGGATGGAAACGAATTCTCTATCAGCAAAATCAAGCTCTAGCCGAGATCTAAGCAGAAAATCCCAGTAAGATGCATAGGTGGGAGCCTGACCAGGCGATGGCGCAGTGGATAGAGCGTCGACTGGGATGGGGAAGACGCAGGCTTGAGACCCCAGCTCGCCAGCTTGAGCGCGGGCCCATCTGGCTTGAGCAAAAGCTCGCCAGCTTGGACCCAAGGATGCTGGCTCCAGCAAGGGGTGGCTCGGTCTGCTGAAGGCCCGCGGTCAAGGCACATGTAAGAAAGCAATCAATGAACAACTAAGGTGTTGCGATGGCAACGAAAAACTTATGATTGATGCTTCTCACCTTTCTCCGTTCCTGTCTGTCTATCCCTCTCTCTGACTCTCTCTCTGTCCCTGTAAAAAAAAAAAAAAAAAAAAAAAAAAGATGCATAGGCGGGAAACTGCAAGGGTGGCAGCCCTTGGTTGGTAGAACTAGCAACTTCCAGGTTTTCCAAATTGGTTATGAATCTTGTGCTAGTTCAGTTTTGAAGAAATGTACCAGCAGGCCTGATGTCAGCCTCATCCCCAGCCCCATCTGCCATCTCACCTCCTTTTGTCCCTGTCAGAACAACAGCCCAGATGTTTCTGGAAACAGTAAGGGGATGGGACCTGGGGAGACTCTAGGCCTTAAGAGACTGAAGCCTAAGGCGTGAGGCCTCCTCCTCTCATTGTGTCCTCAACTGTGCCACAGGCCATGGCCAGGACACAAAAGGAGATGGAGGAAGGGAAAAAACTGAGTGACAGGACTGTCCCCACATTCTCTCCAACTCTGGGTGAGGAAATTACAGAGAATGAGAAACATTTGTGGCCAAACATCTATTTTTATTACTGTCTGTGTGTGGCATGTGGAATGAATAATTAGGTGGAAAGGAGGTGTATTCCCTTCAGTTGTTAGTCAGTAGGCTCCTGGTGCTGATGGTGGTTACATCCTTCCATCTCTGTGTCACACGTCATTAGCTTTAGATCAACCACAGAGTATCTACACCAGGAAAACCATCAAATTGTAAATCAGGGCTCCCGCCCGAGCTCAATGTTAAACAGCACACAGTGACTGTATTGTAAGGTACCAAAAGCTACAAAAATAATATTAATATTTTAGGAAGCTTAAAGAACATTTTATTAATTTGGTCTAGGCATGCAGAAAAATTTTGTAAATGATCTTTGTACTTGTGTAATTAGCATAAAACCAAGATGGCTAATAGCATTGTATTGTAAATGCAGAGGGAAAGGAGATCTGGATTCTCTGACCTTCTCCCACACCTGGCAAGTATGCTGCCAGGCGCGCTATACAGCGTTCTCACAGCAGTTTTATACTTTACTTTTTAGGGAAGGGTGGGGGCAAACCAAGATGGCTAATAGCATTGTATTGTAAATGCAGAGGAAAAGGAGATCTGGATTCTCTGACCTTCTCCCACACCTGTAAGGAAATAGGTGAATAGCTAGCCAGGTCCAGGAAAAGAAAGATTAAGTTAAACCTTTTCTTATATTAATGGGCTATTTACAGGCATTTGTCCCCATGAAAACTACCTCTCCCCTCCTGAAAGCAGGTAGTTAATGTATGTATCTCTGGACAAAGGAATAGCAAATGAACACTAGAAAATATAGGAATATCTTTTAATATGTAAAGTGACATTTTTACCATTGTGTTGCCTTGTATGTTTTAATGTGTAGAAGCATCTTTTTATGAGTCCTATAGACAGATGTTATAAACTTGCTAATGAGTTGTGTCCCATTCTCCCCTTCATCCTTTTCCTAAAACTGTGTAGGTGAAAACAAAGGTTATGAGCTTATGCCATGATGTCAGGCTTTTCCCTCGCCCATGTATAATTAAGGGTATATAACCAGCCCTTAGAATATTATAGACACACACAATTTGGGACTGTCGCCCGTGTAAGCCATATGCGGCCGCATATTTAATAAATTTCCTCCGTTAGTAAAACTCTTCAAAACTCATCTGGACTTGGTGTCTCTACAAAAATCCACTGAATTGTGGATTGGGTACTTTATAACATATGGCGCTCACGCGGGGTCTATGGTGTTTCGCGTCACTGGGTAGAGGCACCCGAATTGGCTGCTCTCTCTCTGGAGGCTGCTCGGTCCCGCTTGAATCTCGAGGAGAGGCACCACCTGACATGTTTTCAAAGCTCCTGGTCTTCCTGTGGGTCCGGACAGTTCTCCGATAGACGCCTCTCGGTTCCCAAACTCGACGATTTGGATAATTCGGCAGAGAAATTGATGAGGTAGGTAAAGTAACTCTTTTTGCTCTAATGAATTTTCTGGCTTTCCTCTGAACTCTTGCTTTCATTTTTCTGTTTCGGACTAGAAGTAGGTAGAGTGGATTTGGGGCTTTGCTGAGTTGTGACTCTGGAGATGTGGAACTCTGGTGGAGTAGGTAGGGCCTTCGAAACTGCTTTGCTGTTTGTAACTAGTCTATAGTAGTTCTTATGTTTTGGGGTACGGCGAAACAGATCAGACTTGGTCTTATGTTCGCAGTACACTCTCCAAGACCAAGATGTCGGTGGGGAGTTTTAGTGGTCCTGCTTTGGGTTTTGCTGGGGACATCTGGTTATACTCTTGTTGACCGAAGACGCACCACTAAAACTCTAGACCCAGGAGAATGGGTAAAACAGAAAAAGTTTATTACACTCGCGAGCGGGCGCTAGGCAAGTATGCTGCCAGGCGCGCTATACAGCGTTCTCACAGCAGTTTTATACTTTACTTTTTAGGGAAGGGCGGGGGCAGAGGATTTTCGTAAGCAGGTGTTTGCCTTGAGCAAGCGGTAAGGGCTGGGCAGTTATTTGCCTTGAGCAAGCGGTCTCCCGTAAGGTGGGTTTGAGCAACGTCCATATCTTGCTTATAGCAGGGTGCGGTTTAGCTAGTTCCTGTCACACAAGCCCTAAAGGTCATATGGAATTTTCCACAGTTCTTGTTTTTCTCTTACATTTCCCCCTCTTGTTCTGTATATCTCTAATCCTAGAGATTGGTATTTTCAACCAGTCTTTCATAATGCTGTCGTACTATCATTAATTTTACTGCTCCTATTTGCCCTTGCAAGAAAGCAGTTAGCCTATTTAGGACACATGGTCCGACAATGACAACTAGAAGTAGTACTATAAGGGGCCCTGCCAAAGTGGAGATGAGGGTTGTTAACCAGGCTGATTTAGAATACCACCCTTCAAACCATCCTTGCTGATCCTGTAGCCTTTTCTCTCTCGCTTTCAGCCTTTCTTTCAGCTTACTCATAGAATCTCGTACTACTCCGGTGTGATCAGCATAGAAGCAGCATTCCTCCTTTAGGGCAGCACATAGTCCACCTTCTTTCAGAAATAACAAGTCTAGGCCTCGCCTATTCTGTAATACTACCTCAGATAGGGAAGTTAGTGACTTCTCTAAAGCCTCTATAGATTGCTCTATAGCTTTTAAGTCCTGTGTAATGGCAGATTCAAGTAGTGCCATCTGTCGAGGTCCTTCAACTAGGGCCGCAGCCCCTGTTCCTACTCCTGCTAGTATTCCTGCTCCTAACAGGACTGCTAAAGTGAGGGTAACAGGCTCTCTTCTATATCTAGTTCGCCCCTTGATTGCTTCTTCAAAGTCTTCATTCCCATGGTAGGTCAGGCGGGGAAAAACCCTGACCATTACACAGAAATCCTGAGAGTTATTAAAGGCTTGGGTGGACACACAGGGGGTTAAACCTGTTCTGCATGCCCACCGTGTTCCTTCTTCTGGAATCAAATAAGAATTATTGGGGGAGACTGAAATGGTCTGGAGACATCGTGCCTTGTCTAAGGCAGATGGAGTTCCTAGACATATTCCTTGTCCTGTTACCTCTGGAAGGGTGAGTATATGGCACTTATTCTAATTACATTGGGAAGAACTACTATTTTCATGATAACTCCTATTAATTGCAACCCCTTCGTAGTAGGGAGGTTCTGCCTGCAAGCAGATCCAGCAGGAGTCAGTTAGGTTGGGGTAGGTATGATTTAGAGCCTTGTAACTCCCCTCTACTAAATCTAGCAACCGCTGTCCCGTAGTTTCTAATTCTGACGGGTCTGTAGGCAGGGGTATACCACTGGCTGAGTTGGAGGCTGTATTTGTTGGCGATGGGGTGACTCGTGCAGGGATTGGACGAGCTTTTCCAGATTTGGGGGCTCCCTGATTGGCAAGTACTCTATTAGGTCCTTTTGGACTTCCCTTGGTAGTACTTAGCTGAAGTCTGATTTTAAATGTTACACCAATGTCTGGACCTGGCACATACATTCTTAACCCCAATTGTCTACCTTTTATCCAGGTATCGTCCTGTTTTCTTCCGTGCTGAGTGAAGGTAATATTTAACAGGTTGCAGGTAAAGTTAGTGCATACCCCAGTTCCAGTCCAAATTCCTGGCCTTTGGTTAGAGATACCTGAAGCCTCATTCCCAGAACAATAAGAGTTAGAAATCCCTTTTTCTGACTGGGGGACTAGGGCTACTGTAATCCAATCCCATGAGGACTTAGGCTTCCAATAGGTAGTCCCTGTGGTTTCACATCCCCATACCTTACAATAAAAGACCTCCAGTCCCCCACACTTGTAGGCCACTTGCCTGTTACAGCCATCCCTGGGACAAACATAAAAGTCAGAAGCCCTAAGTCCTGCTCGAAGCTGTGGATGAGCACACCCTTTTCCCCAGCCTCCTATTCCTGTGGTGGGGCAAGCACAAGCCCCAGATTTACCTATTGGAGGTTTGGCCGGATCCGTAGTCGGGATGTCCCAGGTCTCTAACCCTGCCGCTAACTGACAGAGGTCTGGATGTAGGGATGGCCACCAAGTCCAAGGGGGATGATTATCAGAAGTTACTTCCCATAGTATGTCACTAGTCCCTGATATCACTTGCCATGTCTGCCGGGTTGGTTGATGAGGATTCGTTGCGGCGGCGGACACGCAGCTTGAGGGGGTTGTCTGTTTTCTCCACTGTCCATTGGTCATCAGGAGCAGGAGCAGGCTTGAGATGCGAAGCATGGATCCAAGCAGCGATGCCATCAGACTTTTACAGCAGTGGGTGTGATGAGGAGGACCTGGCAGGGTCCCTTCCAGCGAGGTTCAAGTGTACAGTGCTGGTGTCTCCGGACGTAGACGTAGTCCCCAACCTGGTGACGATGCGGGGTTCCGTCTCCTGCCGGCTGGTAAAGGTCAGATAACTGCTTCCACAGGCAATGTTGCACTTTAGCTAGGGCCTGTAATCTGACAGACAAGGGTGTATTCGGGATATTCATGTCAGAGGGGGATAAATCCCGAATTGGCGGAGGGGTTCCAAAGAGTATTTCAAAGGGAGTCAGGTTAGTTTTGGCGAAAGGGATATTCCGTGCCCGGAAAAGAGCGTATGGTAGGAGCATTACCCAATCTCTATGGCCAGTCTCTATGACTAATTTAGTTAGGGTCTCTTTAATTGTCCTATTCATTCTCTCTACTTGTCCTGAACTTTGGGGTCTATAAGCACAATGAAGTTTCCAATTAATCCCCAATATTTTGGCTACCCCCTGGCTTACCTGGGCCACAAACGCCGGTCCATTGTCAGACCCTATTACCTTTGGAAGGCCAAACCTGGGAAAGATTTCTTCCATGATCTTCTTAATTACTACCACCGCCGTCTCATGTTTGGTAGGGAAGGCTTTTACCCATCCTGAAAAGGTGTCTACAAAAACTAAGAGATACCTTAGTCCATACTTGGCAGGTCTTACCTCGGTGAAGTCTACTTCCCAATATTGGCCCGGTCTGGTGCCTCGGAGACGAGTTCCACTGGTTCCTTTGGCTGGGTAGGCATTTACTATCTGGCAGGCCTTGCAGGCTTCTATTACTTCCTTTGCCATTTGCCCCTTTTCAGAGGAGGTTAATGTCTTATCATCCTGGAGCAGTTGTACTAGTTTATCAGTCCCAAGGTGGGTGAGACGGTGGGCCATCTGGAGGAATGTCCGAATATCCTCAGGTTCCTTTAGGTGGGTCGAGGTGGAGGATGGCTCTGCTTCTATGGCGAGGATGTTGGAGGCAGTCCTCATGGCTACCGCTCGTGCCTCTTCATCCGCCCTCCTGTTGCCTTTTGCTACTGGGTCCTGCCCTTTCTGGTGCCCAGGGCAATGGACAATGGCCAGCTCCCGTGGGAGCATGACAGCATCTAAGAGGGCTAGGATTTCTTGTTTATGTTTAATGTCTTTACCTGCTGACGTGAGTAGGCCCCTTTCTCTGTAAATTGCCCCATGCACATGTGCAGTGGCAAACGCGTACCTGCTGTCCGTGTAGACGGTGGCCCGTTTACCGCTGGCTAGTTCTAGGGCCTTTGTTAGAGCTATTATTAGCTCTGCTTTTTGGGCTGAGGTTCCTGGGGCAAGTCTTTCTGACCAAATTACTTTTTCCTTGTCTACTACGGCAGCCCCAGCTCTGCGTTCTCCTTCGTGTAGAAAACTGCTCCCATCGGTGTACCAAATTAAGTCAGATTGTAGCAATGGTGTGTCCCGTAAGTCCTTTCGAATCCCAGTCTCCTTGGCTAGAATATCCCGGCACTGATGGTGGACAGTTTCCCCCTCTTCCCTGGGTAAAAGGGTGGCTGGGTTCAAAACAGTTGGAGAGCCGAAGGTGATCCTGTCTTTATCTAACAGGAGGCTTTGGTAATGAGTGATGTGGGCATTAGTTAGCCAGCGGTCCAGAGGTTGTCTGATTATGCTCTCCAGAGCATGGGGGGGCGACAATAGTCAATTTCTGGCCCAGAGACAGTTTGTCAGCATCTTTTTTTTTTTTTTTTAATTTCTTTTTATTTATTTATTTTAGAGAGGAGACACAGAGTGAGAGAGAGAGAGAGAGAAAGGGGGGAGGAGCTAGAAGCATCAACTCCCATATGTGCCTTGACCAGACCAGTGCAGGGTTTTGAACTGGCGACCTCAGTGTTCCCAGGTCGATGCTTTATCCACTGCGCCACCACAGGTCAGCATGGTCACAACAGGCTGACTGACAAGAGGGTTACTGAATCTTACTTCTGGTCCCTGAGGTTTGAAGTCAATACTTGTCCCTAACTTGGTAAGCAGATCTCTTCCCAGTAGCGGGGCGGGGCATTCTGGTATGACCAGAAAGGAGTGCTGTACTTTTCCTTTCCCCAGGTCCATTGTCCTTTTAGTTGTCCATGACCTATGCTGGCATCCATTTGCCCCCTGGACTAAGGATTTTTTATTTGAAAGTGGTCCCAGCGGGCTCTGCAAGGCGGAGTAAACTGCTCCTGTATCTACCTCAAAGTCGATTGGTGTCCCCTCCACATTGAATGTTACCCTGAGTTCGGGGAGGGGGTCCGAACCCCGACGCCCCTAATCTTCTAGAGCAAGAACCTCTTTAGCTTTCTTCTTTTTCTTGGGGCAGTTTTTTACCCAGTGCCCTTCTTCTTTACAGTAGGCACATTGGTTAGGCCCCAGTTTTGGCTTTTGGCGGGGGCCCAAGGTACTATTCTTTCCTTTTTTGTCCTGTCCTCCAACTACAGTAGCCAAAATTTTAGTTAACTCTTTATTCCTTCATTTATCTCTCTTATTCTCTAATTCTTCATGTTCTTTTTCTAATCTTTGCTCCTTCTCTTCTGCTGTCTCCCTTTTGTAGTAAACTTTGTCAGCTTCTTTGACTAAGTCTCTCAGAGCCATATTCTGTAACCCATCCATTCTCTGGAGCTTCCTCCGAATGTCAGTAGCTGACTTCCCTATAAAAGCCATAGCCAGTGCCCCTCTCTGTTCTTCAGACTCAGGGTCGAAAGGGGTATACCTCCTATAGGCTTCTATTAGTTTCTCTAAGAATCTGGATGGGGATTCCTCTGGCCCTTGAGTTACTTCTCTTACCTTAGCCAAATTAGTGGGGCGTCTTGCCGCCGCTCGGAGACCCATCATCAGAGTCTGGCAATAGAGTAAGAGTCGCTGCCTACCTTCAGGCGTATTAGGTTCCCAGTTAGGCCGCCTCAGGGGAAAAACCTCATCTATAAGGTTGGGGAGTTGAGTAGGGTGACCATCAGGTCCAGGAACTAATTTTCTGGCCTCAAGGAGAATCCTGTCCCTTTCTTCTGAAGTGAAGAGGATACCTAAAAGCTGTTGGCAGTCATCCCAAGTGGGCTGATGGGAAAACATAAGAGATTCGAGAAGGTCAGTAAGTTTGACAGGGTCCTCTGAAAAAGGCGGATTATTGTTTTTCCAATTGTATAGGTCTGAGGAAGAGAAGGGCCAATACTGAAGCGCCGGCATATTTCCCCCTTGTCCATCAGGGACAGGGGGTCCGAAAGATCGGAGGGGCAGGGTGATGGCCACGTCATCTGGAGTCTGTGCTCTCCGGCTCCGGGTACCCTGGGCCGGACCTTCTACTGATGGTCTCTGATCGCCCTGATGCGGGGCCCCAGACTGGGGACTAGCAGCGCCGGTGGGGACGTCCTTAGGATAGGGAGGCGGGAGCTCTGAATCAAAAACAATAAGGTCAGTTTGAGATTCAGGGAGAACGGGGGGGGGGGGGGGGGGGGGAGGTGAGGAGGATATAAGGATGGAGCAGGCGCCACTGGCACTGGGGGTTTGAGCGGGAGCATAGAGCAGCTGTTCGGATGAGTTGGAGCAGGTCTAGAGGGGCCCGGGGTGGTGGAGGGAGTTATTGGAAGGGTGGGCGTAGGGGGAGGAAGGAAAGGTTGGACCCAAGGAGGAGGGTCGTTCGCCAGGTCTTCCCAAACCCAAATATAAGGCTGTTGATCCGGATGACTATGAGGTCCTGGACTGAAGACAATTGTTTTGACCGCCTATATGGTGTTCTTGTGAAAAGTCCCGGTGGTTGGCCAACCCACTCCGAGGGTGGGCCATTTGGAGGTACAGAAAGTCTGCCACTTGCGCTTCTTAACTAGGAGAGACAAGTTATGGGCTCGGGTATTAACCTCAGACCAATGAGACAAAGTCAGGGACAGTGGGGTCGATGACCCTTGCCCCATGTTAGTCTCAAAGAAATAGAGAGACAAAAGGAAAGCAATAAAGAAGACAGTAACAGAGACAGACAGACAAAGCCGGCTGCGCCGCGAACGGCAAAATAAAAATAAAAATAAGTCTATTGGTCCGGACCTATGAGCTCGGTTAGAAACTGGCAACAAAATTACAGATTCTGTCTGAGACAGCAGATGGACTTCCAAGCGTCCTTGATCGTCCACACACTCCAAGGCATCCCCCGGAGTTGTGGCCTGCGACCCCTTGACACGTCTGTCGGTCGCAGTCAGGAGGGACTCACGTCCTTGCCTGACAGCCACCGCCAGTTTCACTTACCAGAAGTGGGCGTCCATCCGATGATGGCCGAAGAGATTGAATCTCGGTGGAACCTCCAAATGTTGACCGAAGACGCACCACTAAAACTCTAGACCCAGGAGAATGGGTAAAACAGAAAAAGTTTATTACACTCGCGAGCGGGCGCTAGGCAAGTATGCTGCCAGGCGCGCTATACAGCGTTCTCACAGCAGTTTTATACTTTACTTTTTAGGGAAGGGCGGGGGCAGAGGATTTTCGTAAGCAGGTGTTTGCCTTGAGCAAGCGGTAAGGGCTGGGCAGTTATTTGCCTTGAGCAAGAGGTTTCCTGTAAGGTGGGTTTGAGCAACGTCCATATCTTGCTTATAGCAGGGTGCAGTTTAGCTAGTTCCTGTCACACAAGCCCTAAAGGTCATATGGAATTTTCCACAGTTCTTGTTTTTCTCTTACACTCTGGAGGGACGATTGGTGTGGATTGGTTCCTGCTTCAGGCTCTTGGGGATATCTGCTCATACTAGAGAAGGACATTAATGGGAACCAAATGGACCAGGTCCCCAGTTCTCCAGCAGGCCTTCAGAGATGTCAGTTTCGCTAAGAGAGGTATTAGTAGGAACTTCATCCTGCCCAAGACTTCTGGAGGTATCTAGTTGGGCTCTCAATAAAATGCCAGAAGTGGGACAATTGTTTCTATCCTGGGAGGGCATGGTGGAGGTTAAATCCATCTGGGATTAATCAGTCTTGCATCACACTGAATCAGTGGAGGCTGAGCTAACATAGATTGATCTCGTCCTGAACTTCCAGAGACTTCTCTGTGTTTGTCGAGATCTTAGTCTTTCTTTTCCTTTTGTCTAAAATTCCTGAGTTTAAGTCTAAAGTCCTTGCAGGGACGCGGCTTGTGTACACCTGAGAGGCCACAAGGGGGAGAGCTTTCCTCATCTATGAAAGCACGCTCGTGTGTGTGTGTGTGTGTGTGTGTGTGTGTGTGTGTGTGTGTGTGTGTGTGTATGTGTGTAAATCCTTTGTTTAATCTTAAGTGGTGAATCGTTGTTCTCAAATTAGCTTCAGGGCTCCCTGTTAAATTTTTCCCCTAAGAAAATTATTCTCTTCTGTTGGCTTCTTCCCCTTGTCTTGTGTGATAATTAATACCTCTATAGTCAAACACCTTTTATTCTGGGTGCTAGTTAACTATCTGTCTTATCTTTCTTGTTAGTGCACTAATTCTTAGATTCTCCTGGAACAAGTCTCAGTTTTGTAATGGGTTACATCAGCTTGAACTTTTAAACTCCAGATAGTAAAAGCAGTCTGGAATATAGTAACTGGCTAAAAGCTTGCTCAATACAGAAAGGACTAGCAAGCAAGCGATTTAAATGAAAGAAAAGTGGAGCCCACAAGTTAAGTGTTTGTCCAGACTCTAGAAACAAAAGACTAGCAAATAGGCAGTTTGAGTAAAAAAAAAAAAAAAAAAAAAGCCAAGTGGGGACCCGTGGTGTGCGAACAATGGAGTGGGGGTGCGGCTGTGGAGAGATGAATATAGACAAGCCCCTGACCCCCCCCCCCCGGTCTCCTGCCCTTGCCACCACAGCGCACTCAAGCAGAAGGCCAAGCACCAAGAGGCGAGCCCCACCATTGCATCCAGATGCATGGTTAGACTAGGGTTCAGCTTGCTGTGTGTGGTGCAGAGGAGAAAGAGCAATAGAGAAAGGATGAGGTAACTAAAAATATAGAATAGAAATTAGTTTCAAATATCAACCTACTGACCAAAAGAGGTTTTGTCCATTTGGAAAATACAGGGTAGGAATAGTATTAAAAATTAGAACTTTGCTTTAGAAAAATCTTAAAGGAGAGAAAAAGAATTTAGAAATTAACAAACCATAGGTGTAGACCTTGCTAGTTAATTGGCAGTTTCTTAAATTAAATTGCAGCTCCAGAAGGGGTAATAGAATCATGAGTAATAGGATTATAGGAAATAAAATTATTAGAAATAAGACCTCTGTGAGTTGGGAATAGTGGCTTGATGCCCTCCACTGGTATAAGAAAATTAGAGAAAAATTCCAACACTCTCCTGCAGGGCCAAGGGGATGTTGGAGTCTCTTCAAATCTCTCAGTTACGTAGAAGGCATGGAGTTCATAAGGGAGACCTATTGCGTTAGCCAAAATAGTAGAAATTGTAAAAAGAATTTTCAGGGAATTGTGGAAAAAATTGAAAACCTCATATAGGCTAAAGCAGCCCACTGTTAGGGAGGTAAATTTATAAAAATTGTATTTTTATTTGCTGCTTTTATTATAAGAAATAAAGCTTAACAGCTGCCGGGGGGAGGGAATGAAAGTTGGCTTGGTTTTTGGAAATGCTGGGTCCAAACACCCGCCCATTCATGCCACCTCTCCCATGGCAACCATGTCCCTAATCTGGCAGTGAAGAAGAAGGGAACGGGAGCCCTGAGAAAGAATGGGCACCACTGTGGGACTAAACACGGAGCCTCGCCGCTGCTGCCATCCTGATCTTGGCCAGGCTAGGGTTCAGTCAGCCCTTGAGTTGTGCAAAGAGGGACAGGCATGTAGGATGCCTCTTCCTCGTCCCCGTTTTCCTAAGAACTCTGGTCGGCAAACTGCGATTCGATTCGCAAACAGCTCATGGGCCGCATAAGACCATTTTGCCCTCTTAGGTGTAGCTCTCCAAAGAAGTGCCAAGTGTGCATGCTGCCTCAATAGGGAAGTGCCTACATATATAGTTCAAATTTAAAATTTGGCTCTTAAAAGAAAATTCAATTATTGTACTGTTAGTAATTGGCTCTATTAACTAATAGGTTTTCCGACCATTGGGTTAGGAGTGGTGACTTATTGTTCCCACACTATTGTGTAAAAAAAGTATTTTCCATGTTAAAATGTATGTGTTGTTTCAAAGGCCGTTTGTTAATTCTTTTATTTGCTGTTTTATAGCTTTGTGATATTGAAATCTTAGTTTAAATATTAAAAATTATTAATAATGTCTTTTTATGTACTGCTTAGTTTATTATTTTGCAACAATATTGTTCAATGCTAGGTAATATAAGAAAAGGAGTCATATCCTGGAACTCCTGAAAATCTATTTTATCATGCTTTTGTTAAAATGTCTTTTGAATACTAATGTACTGAGTTATTGAGCAGTGAAGAGACTCTGGAATTCTAAAGGAGACACCAAACCAACCTATTCCTCCTGTAAGCTTTTGCCCTCTTTTGTTTAATCCAGCTAATAACGCTGCTTTTGTCTTTATTCTCAAGAGTTTATATAGATAGAAAAGGGTTCTCAAGTCCCTCAGCAAGATCTTCTGAGCATGGCTTTTAAGGTCTATAATGACCAAGAAAGGAGACAGAAAAGGCAAGTGGAGCCCAAAAGATATCAGGAAAAATACCAGCTCTGGGCATATACCCTTAAAGGCTCCAGCATCCTGAGAGGCTTCATAGGATTCTATCAGGGTCCTGCTTCAAGAGTGGAAAGAAAGGTCATTGAACTGAGGCCTGCCAGGCTTCTCAGCCCCACCAGGAGACATACCTCTGCTGTGAGGAAAAGGGACACGAGAAGGAAAGCTGCCCCCTTGCTCCATGGAGGGAGGGTTCAGTCTCTTCCAACCCTTTGCAGTTTCCTGTGACCTGACCTTGCCCAGCCTGCTGGGACCTGCCACTGAAGGATTAAAGGTGCCCAAGGCCATTGATCCCATCTCAAGACACCCTTTACCAGCCTGAGGTATTTATTCCAAGTAGCAGGTGAAACGGATCTCATTTCTTGTACACACAAGGGCCACTTACTATGTCTTGCTTAATATTTGAGTTTTATTTATCCCTTAAAGATCTCTACTGTTGGTAATGACAGTCTGATTTTTGTTGCTTTATTTATTTATTTTTACTTTATAAATTTTAATGGGGTGACATTAATAAATCAGGGTACATATGTTCAAAGAAAACATCTCCAGGTTATCTTATCATTTAATTATGTTGCGTACCCATCACCAGAAGTCAAATTGTCCTCTGTCACCTTCTATCTGGTTTTCTTTGTGCCCCTCCCCTACCCCCTCTCCCACCCTCTCCCACCTCCCCCCACCCCGTAACCACCACACTCTTCTCCATGTCTCATAGTCTCACTTTTATGTCCCACCTATGTATGAAATCATGCTGATCTCAATTTTTTTCTGTTTTACTTATTTCACTCCGTATAATGCTATCAAGGTCCATCCATTTTGTTGAAAATTATCTGATGTCATCATTTCCTATGGCTGAGTAGTATTCCATAGTATATATGTCCAAAGCTTTTTAATCCACTCGCTCCCTGACTGACGGACACTTGAGCTGTTTCCAGATCTTTGCTATTGTGAACAATGCTGCCAAGAACATAGGGGCACATTTCTTCTTTTCGAACAATGCTCTGGTGTTCTTAGGGTATATTTCTAAAAGTGGGATAGCTGGGTCAAAAGGCATTTCAATTTTTAATTTTTTGAGGAATCTCCATACTGTTTTCCACAGTGGCTGCACCAGTCTGCATTCCACCAGCAGTGCAGGAGGGTTACCTTTTCTCTACATCCTAGCCAGCACTTGTTCTGTGTTGCTTTGCTGATGAGCATCATTCTGACTGATGTGAGGTGATATCTCATTGTGGTTTTAATTTGCATTTCTCTAATGATTAGTGATGTTGAGCATTTTTTCATATGCCTATTGGCCATCTGTATGTCCTCTCTGGAGAAATTTCTATTCATTTCTTTTGCCCATTTCTAGATTGGATTGTTTGACTTTCTGGTGTTGAGTTTTATAAGTTCTTTATAAATTTTAGTTATTAACCCCTTATCAGATGTGCTGTCGAATATGTTCTCCCATTGTGTGGTTTGTCTTTTTATTCTGTTCTTATTGTCTTTAGCTGTGCAAAAACTTTTTAGTTTGATATAGTCCCATTTGTTTATCTTGCCTTTTATTTCATTTGCCCGTGGAGATAAATCGGCAAATATATTGCTGCTACAAATGTCGGAGAGCTTGCGGTCTATGTTTTCTTCTAAGATGCTTATGGTTTCACGGCTTACATTTAAGTCTTTTATCCATTTTGAGTTTGTTTTTGTGAATGGTGTAAGTTGATGGTTTAGTTTCATTTTTTTGTAGGTAGATGTCCAATTTTCCCAACAACATTTGTTAAAGAAGCTGTCTATACTCCATTGTATGCTCTTTCCTACTTTGTCAAATATCAGTTGTCCATAAAGGTGTGGGTTTATTTCTGGGTTCTCTATTCTGTTCCATTGATCTATGTGCCTGTTCTTATGCCAGTACCAGACTGTCTTGAGTACAATGGCCCTGTAGTATACTTTGATATCTGAAAGAGGGATACCTCCAGCTTTATTTTTTCTTTTTAAGATGGCTGAGGCTATTCGTGTTCTTTTTTGGTTCCATATAAATTTTTGGAATATGTGTTCTATATCTTTGAAGTATGTCATTGGAATTTTAATTGGCATTGCATTGAATTTATAAATGGCTTTGGGTAATATAGACATTTTAATGATGTTTATTCTTCATAACCATGAGCACGGTATATGCTTCCACTTGTTTGTATCTTCCTTGATTTCTTTTATCAATGTTTTATAATTTTCCAAGTACAAGTCCTTAACCTCCTTGGTTAAATTTACTCCTAGGTACTTTATTTTTTTGGCTGCAATAGTGAAGGGGATTGTTTCCTTAATTTCTTTTGCTGACAGTTTATTGTTGGTATATAAAAATGCCTCTGATTTCTGAGTATTAATTTTATATGCTGCCACCTTGCTGAAGTCATTTATCAGGTCCAGTAGTTTTTTGACTGAGACTTTAGGGTTTTCTGTATACAATATCATATCATCTGCAAATAATGACAGTTTTACTTCTTCTTTTCCAATTTGGATGCCTTTTATTTCTTCTTCTTGTCTGATTGCTGTAGCTAGGACTTCCAGAACTATGTTGAATAAGAGTGGTGAAAGGGGGCACCCCTGCCTGGTTCCTGATCTTAAGGGGATTCCTTTTAATTTTTGCCCATTTAGTATGATGTTTGCTGTGGGTTTGTCATAGATGGCCTTTATCATGTTAAGAAATGTTCCCTCTCTTCCAACTTTACTAAGAGTTTTGAGCATGAATGGGTGCTGGATTTTATCAAATGTCTTTTCTGCATCTATTGAAATTATCATGTGATTTTTGTCCTTCCTTTTGTTTATGTGATGAATCACATTGATTGATTTGCGAATATTGAACCAGCCTTGCCTCTCCAGAATAAATCCCACTTGATCTTGGTGTATGATTTTTTTCATATATTGCTGGATCTGGTTGGCTAATATTTTGTTAGGAATTTTAGTGTCTAAATGCATCAGGGATATTGGCCTATAATTTTCTTTCTTTGTGTTGTCTTTGCCCGGTTTGGGGATCAGAATTATGCTCGCCTCATAGAAGGGTTTGGAAGTCTTCCTTCCTCTTGAATTTTTTGAAATAGCTTGAGGAGGATAGGAGTTAGTTCTTCTTTGAATTTTTAGTAGAATTCACTTGTGAAGCCATCAGGCCTAGGACTTTTATTTTCTGGGAGTTTTTTGATAACTGTTTCTATCTCATTTGCTGTAATTGGTCTGTTTACATATTCTGATTCTTCCAGATTGATTTTTAGAAGATTATATTATTCAAGAAATTTATCCTTTTCACCTAGGTTGTCTAATTTTTGGCATAGAGTTCTTCATAGTATTTTCTTACAATACCTTGTATTTCTGTTGTGTCAGTTGTTATTTCTCCACTCTCATTTCTAATTTTATTTATTTGAGTACTCTCTCCTTTTTTCTTGGTGAGTCTAGTTAAAGGTTCATCTATCTTGTTTACCTTTTCAAAGAACCCGCTCCTGGTTTCATTGATCCTCTGTATTGTTTCCTTAGCCTATATGTCATTTATTTCTGCTCTGATCTTTATTATTTCCTTCCTTCTACTGGTCCTGGGCTTCATTTGCTGTTGTTTTTCTAGTTCTTTTAGATGCAGGATCAAGTTGCTTATTTGAGCTTTTTCTAGCTTCTTATGATATGCCTGTAGTGCAATGAACTTCTCTCTCAGTACTGCTTTTGCTGTGTCCCATAATTTTGAATTGATGTATGCTCATTTTTATTTGTTTCTAGAAAATTTTTTATTTCTTCTTTGATCTCCTTGTTAATCCATTCATTATTTAATAACATGCTATTTAGTTTCCAAATGTTTGAGTATTTTTCAGTTTTTCTTTTGTGGTTAATTTCTAGTTTCATGGCATTGTGATCAGAGAAAATGCTTGATATGATTTCAATTTTCTTAAATTTATTGAGGCCATTTTTGTGTCCTAACATGTGGTCTATCCTAAAAAATGTACCATGAGCGCTTGAAAAGAATTTATATTCTACTGCTTTAGGGTGAAAGTTCTGAAGATATCTATTAAATTGAGTTGATCCTAGTGAATTTTTTAAGTCTGCTGCTTCTTTATTAATTTTCTTTCATGAGGATCTATCCAGTGATGTTAGTGGCATATTGAAATCCCCTACTATTATGGTATTGCTGTTAATCTCGCCCTTTATATCTATCAAAGTCTGCTTTATGTATGTCAGGGCTCCTATATTTGATGTGTAGATATTTATAATATATCTTCCTGTTGAATTGTTCCCTTTATCATTATGTAGTGTCCTTCTTTATCTCTCTTTTTTTTAATTTTTATTTTATTCATTTTAGAGAGGAGACACAGAGTGAGAGAGAGAGAGAGAGAGAGAGAGAAAGGGGGGAGGAGCTGGAAGCTCAACTCCCTTATGTGCCTTGACCACACCAGTGCAGGGTTTTGAACTGGCGACCTCAGTGTTCCCAGGTCAACACTTTATCCACTGCACCACCACAGGTCAGGCTTCTTTATCTCTTACTACAACCTTTGTTTTAAAGTCCATTTTGTCAGATATAAGTATTGCTACCCCTGCTTTTTTTTCATTTCCATTTGCATGAAATATTATTTTCCATCCTTTTACCTTCAGTCTATGTGCATCTTTTGTTTTCAGGTGTGTCTCTTGTAGAGAGCATATGTATGGGTCCTGTTTCTTTATCTACACAGCTACCCTATGTCTTTTGATTGGATCATTTAATCCATTTACATTTAAGGTTATTATTGATATGTAGTTGTTTATTGCCATTTTATTCTTTAAAGCTGTATACTTCTTTTGCTATATTCTTTCCTCCCTTTGAACTGTTCACAACAGACCCCTTAGTATCTCTTGCAGAATTGGTTTGGTTTTAATGAATTCCTTGAGGCTTCTTTTGTCTGGGAAGCTCTTTATTTTCCCTTCAATTTTAAATGTTAACCTTGCTGGATAGAGTAGTCTTGGTTGTAGGTTCTTGTTCTGCATTTTTTTGAATATATCTTGCCATTCCCTTCTGGCCTCAAGTGTTTCTGTTGAGAAGTCGGATGTCATCCTTATGGGGGCTCCTTTGTAGGTGATAACCTTTTTTTCTCTAGCAGCTTTAAAATTTTCCTCTTTATCCCTTAGCTTTGGTATTTTAACTATGATGTGTCTTGGTGTAGATTACTTTGGGTTTCTCTTTAATGGAGTTCTGTGTGCTTCTTGAATATATGAAATGTTTTCCAGCATTAATTTACGGAAGTTTTCTGCTATGATTTGATTGAACAAAGTTTCTATTTTCTCTTCATTCTCCTCTTCTTCAGGGCCCCCTATGATGCGAATATTGTTTCTCTTAATGTTGTCACAGAGCTCCCTTAGAGTTTCCTCAGATTTTTTGAGTCTCCTTTTCTTTTTTCTGCTCTCCTTTTGTGCCTTTGTTTATTGTGTCCTCTAACTCACTGATTTGATCCTCAGCGTCATTCATCCTGCTTTTAATTTCTTCCACTGTGGTCTTCAGTTCTGATACTGTATTTGTCATTTCTGTCTGATTCTTTTTCATTATTTCAATTTTCTTTTTTATACTTGTTATCTCTTTATTTAGGTGTTCGTAATGACTATCCATTGTTGCTCTAATCTCTTTGAACATCCTAACTATCATTATTTTAAATTCTGCATCTGGTAATTTCATTATATCTGGTTCATTCAGGTCCTTCTCTGGGGATTTCTCTTGATTCATTTAGTTTGCATTTCTCTGCCTGCCCATTTTGTCTCTGTATAAGAAGGGTGTGGCCACTGGAGTCCAATGGGTGTTGCCTTTGTGTTCTCTAAGTGTGGTCTGTCTGCAGGCCCGCCAACCCCTCTGCCGCTGTCTAGGGCGGTTGAGTATGGGCGTTGCCAGCGCCAGCCCACTGCAGCTGTTGCTGTGATTTCCACCTGTCCTCTGCGGGAGGGGCTGTGTTCTGGTGCCCGGCTCTACAAGCCTCAGGCTGCCTGGGCCTTCACTTCGCCCCCAGAGGTTGGGTTGCGCACTGCACTCAAGCCTCAAGCCTTAGCACCAAGGGTAGAGGTGAGCACCTTTGCTCAGCTGCGAACCCAGCCTCCTCGCCACAGTTTCTCAGGTTGGACGGGGTGCCGGTGTGCACTGAGCTGTGAGCCTCCGCCTGTCCAGAGCTTTAACACCGCCCCCGAGGCCAGGGCCTGCCTGTGCAGGATCACAAACCGTGGTTTTCCCGGGCCGGGCAGGGCTGCTGGCGTGCACTCAGCCACGAGCCTCCGCCTGTCCCTGTTCCTAGCCCTGGCCCCATGGTCAGGGCCAGCTTGCGCAGGGTCGCAGAGCATATCTCTGCCCATTCCTGGCTTCCCGCTTTTCCCCCACAGGTGGGGCTGCAGGCAGGTCCGCAGTTGCCAGACCGCATTCACGTGTCCCCTCCACCCCTGCTGGGATAGACCGAGCTCACACTGGCTGGGCCTCCTTCCCCGCCGACAGAACCACGTTTCAGCGTCCCGCCGCCACCGTCTCTCCAGCAAGCCCTCAGCAGTGTTGTTAGGGGCACTAGCTCAGACCCTAACACTCCATACTGTAGTCCTGGATTCTCCCTCTGTCTAAGCAGCTCTGCTCTAAGTGCTGCGGGAGAGCTTGTTTGCCTGGTGTCTTATCTCCCTTTGCTGGTATTGCTAGTTCCAGGGGCAATATTCGTTTTTGATTAGGGAAGTGATTCAGCCCAGGGGTTAGGGTGGTTCTCCCTCAGAGTATTTCACACTGTGCCTTCCAGTCCACACTGTCTTCCCACTGCTCTGGTCCTCTCCTCTGTCCCCATTCCCCGGAGTCCCTGGTGAGTGGTTGTGAGAGAGGTTTTCTGTGCTGTCCCTTTAAGAAGAATCTTGGGTCTGAGAAAACTGTCTCTTTCTCACAAACAGTATCCTCACTTATTTCACAGCTCAATACTGTCCAAACACCTCTTCTAGGCTCTGGGGCTGCAGGCTGGGACTTTGTTCCTAGGTCCCAAGTCCCTCCCTCTCCGCCAAACTCTCCTCCCACCACGCGGGTCTCTCCGGGCTGCCATTCGCTCCAGGGAGTTGGGAAGCCGTCTCCGCGTTTTCGCTTTTCCTACCAGTCTCAATGTGGCTTCTTCAATGTTCCTTGGTTGAAGAGTCCACTTAGTTTAGTTCAAAGTTGGTTTCTCCAGATGATGGTTCTTAAAATTAAGTTATAATCCACTTTGGTTCTGGGAGTTGGAAGTTGGTACGTCCGCCTACTCCATCGCCATATTGCCCTCCCTTGTTGCTTTATTTAATGTATATTGTCTCCTTTATTCCTCTTGTCTCAGTGCCCCATGCCTACTGTAGGCTGGGACCTGCTCCTAATTGCAATTAAAAGCAATAATCATTAGGACTTAGACTCTAGCTGCATAGTGTAGAAATGTGACCACAGTTCCAGTGCCTTGTGGACTTTTCCTGAATATATAGGACTCGTTGTGCTCTTTAGGACATTTCTCAGACTGAAATAGAAATTAGGTTACATTTGCAAATAATATAAAGCAGCAATTGTGTCAACATAGATTTAGTGAAATTACGTTAATGTGTTAAGAACATTTGTAACTAAGAATTTTATTATGGATCCTGTTATATTAGTTAGAATTTTATTTTTGATTAATAATCTAGTAGGCTTTAGTCACTTTATTGTATTAGGATGCTTGTTATAGTATTTGTTAACATTAGCTGTTTGAATCTTATTGTTTATTTTATATTTTCCAGTCTGCCTCAAATCAGAACATAGGAATTCAAATAAATAGAAAGATGCCACCCAAAGCCAGTGGGATTTTGGGACCCTTATTGCCAAAGGTTTATTCAAAACCAATTAGAAAAACAAAATTAAAAACAGTGAAGAAAAAATTTTCCCAGGTAAACATTTAGAAATAGACTTTAATAAAATAATTGACAATTGTTAGAGAGTTACTACATAGAATTCTTTCCAGATTTAGCTTGCCCAATTTATAGTTGGGCCTCCATTTGTCTCCACAGTTTCAAAGCTAGTAGGAAAGGAACCCAGTATTAATTAGAAACTAATTTGAAGTTATGTTGTGCCCACAGGTACCCAAAGGTTCAGGGCAAATAAAATGAATGAAGCAAAAAGTAAAAGAAATGTAACCAGCCTTTCCCTAAGTACTTGCAGGATTTACAGATTACTCAACAAACTGTTCCAAAGACTGTCCAAGAGGCGCTTCCAGCGTTACCAGGATATCCAGTGCATCACCCAGTGACTGGCTCACACGTGAACGGGTTCACACACCATGATCCTGACCACAACCACTGCTGCTAAGGTAGAAAGATGGTGGGCCTTATTCCAACCACAAACTGGAAGCCGGTTAGTCTATGTATGGTGAATGTATGAAGAAATTCACTAAGAACTCCCTTTTTAATCAGACTTGGGGAAAAGGGAAGCTAGGGTAAAAAGAAAGTCAACTTAATTGTCACTAAAGGTTAAAAGTTTTAAAATTAAGAGTTCTTACTGAAAGGTTGCCGGGTGCCGCCGATGAATGAACGAAGAGCCAAAACAACCAGATGAGCAAAAGTCAGGCTTTATTGGGAGGACTCCAGGCGGGTTCACAGACTCGGAATGAGAACCTGAGAAGCCGCGCCTAACTGGTGGGGTTTGAGATTTTTATACCCCTACAGGTTGGTTGGGGAATTTCCACTGCGGTCTAAGCCTGCAGGTGTTTTGCGCAACTAGGGACGTTGATGGTTGGGGAATTTCTATTGTGTTTTCAGACAGGGTGTGTGTGCTAAAGGTTAGTAACTGCACAAATACCAAAGATATGAGGGACTTTCCAGCCCCTGCCCGGAGGGTGCTACCGGACATTCCTGGCTCTTTGGTATAGGGAGTGGGGCGACATGGTCTTATCTGGCTACTTCCTGCTGTACGGGGGCGGAGCTGGGGAGGGGTAGGAAAGAGCCAGAGCAGTCTGTATCCACTATGGTGGGCAGGGGTAGGGGTTGGTACTGTTGCAGCATCATCTGGTTGACCACTATCCTGGTGATCTGCTGAAACTGGGTCTGCAGGAAGCGAAAAAGACAAAGGGTAATCAGTAAGATTATTCCAATTATGAAAATGGGTCCTATGAGTGGACCAGTAAAGAATACATGGAGGAGTTCCACCAAGATGAGGCTTCTGATGAGAATTTTTGCTTCTGGAGATCAGAGCTGAGTTTGTGGAGGGCTTCTACCCTGGTCTCTACAAGGCTGGATTCGTTGATGTAGTAGCAACATTCTTCCCGCAGGAAGACACAGGTGCCCCCGTGCTTGGCCGTAAGCAGGTCCAGGGCTCGCCGGTTCTGTAACGAGACTTGGGCGAGAGAAGTTATTTGTCTCTGTAGGGAGGCCAGGGATGCTGCTGAATTGTCGACAGCTATATTGAACTGGGCCGTCAGTTGAGCAGAAGTCTCTAAGGAGTATGCTAGGGCTCCTCCACCAAGTCCGGCTGCGACTACTGAGGTGGTGAGAGATAGTCTGACTACAAGGGGGAGGAATGCCGCCCGCTTTTGCCTTAAATGAGATCCAATGTATTGTTCTTGGAACTCAGCAGGGGTGTAGATGATTAGTTGAGGAGTTAAAGTCACTGGAAGGCAGAGGAGGGTAGGATTGAGTAGATAGGATAGATTTTTTGAGAGAGTATGATTGCACCAGAAGAAAAGCCACTTGGAGCAATCAGGTTTTGAGTAAGGTAATGGTGCGGTTGCATTGGGTGTGGTTGGAGGCTACACTGGAGGTATCCGTATTCCAGACCTCAGGGTTGACCTCAGGTAGAAGTTGGACCATGGGGTCCGAGTCAGGTTCAAGGTCGGGATCTGGCACAAGTGCTAATAGGAAGGCTTGTTTGGGGGAGAATGAAATGCTTGCCCGAAGTTTGGACAGAATATCTTTCCCCAGGAGGGGGACCGGGCATGAGGGTATCACTAGGAAGGAGTGAGAGAATGGGTGACCCTCAAACAGACAGTTAAGGAGGGTCGTCCGTAGTGGGGTCGAGGGCAATCCATCGATTCCCATGACCAAGACCGGGGAAGGAACTGTAAGTCCCGAATGAGAGGGAAGGACAGAGTAGGTAGCCCCCATGTCTATTAAAAAGGAAACAGACTTACCCGCTACCTGGAGTTCAGCCCTGGGCTTGGTGAGGGTAACTGGAGTCGAAGAGCCAGGGCCCCCTCAGTCGTCTATCAAGCCCAGCAGTTCTGAGACTGGAAATGCCTGGTTCTCAGCTCCCCGGCATTGAGGTGCCGGAGGCTGAGCCAGGGTCGGGCAGTCCGACTTCCAGTGACCCATTAGTTTGCACTGTGGGCAAGGCTTGGTGGGGGGCCTTGGTTGTGGACAGGCCTTGGCCCAGTGGCCGTCTTTGCCGCATTTAAAACAAGCGCCTGGTGGTGTGCTCTGTCCTCCCTTGGAGGTTGGCTTCTTTGCTGGTTCCCCTACCAGCCAGAAGGCCACTACCAGGGCTTGGGTCTGGAGACTAATCTTCTGTTGTAACCGTGCCTCCCTGACTGCTTCAGCCGTTTCCTCTCGGGTGTTAAAAACTTTAAAAGCCATTTTTACCAGGTCTTGGATGGGGGTCTCAGGGCCCTCTTCAGCCTTTTTAAAGTTTTTTTCTAATATCTGGGGCTGACTGAGAGATAAAGTGAGAGGCTAAGACTGTGGCCCCATTGCGGGACCCTGGGTCTAGGCGGGTGTAAGGAACTAGGGCCTCTTGAAGGCGGTTTAGGAAAAGGGCTGGGTTTTCTTTGGGGGAGACCTGGAGGAGGAGATAGGTGGTCGGGAAGGTCATCAGGTTGAGAGTAAGGAGGGGGGTCTTGGGATGGAGCCTTGGGAGGAGGGGAGGTCTGGGCTAGAAGAATTTGCAGAGTGGAGCAGTGGGAATAGATCGGGGCGGGAATGGAGATCTCAGAAAGCCTGAACATATGGGACCTCAGAGTCTTTTCCTGTGCACCAGCAAAAATTGTCTAGGTCCCGGAGGACGTTAAAGCCAAAAGTACCCATAGGCGGCCAGTGAGACCGGTTATCTAGGGTGTATTGAGGCCAGGCGACCTGTGACAGGAAGATGAGTTTCTTCCTGCGAAGTGTCTGAGTGCATCCCAATATGGAAAAATTTATAAGAAGACATCCTAGAGGAGTTTTTGGGTCTATTTTGGATTTGGAGTTCCCCATAATTTAGTAGTCCTTTGGACCCCTACGTGTCGGAGGAGAAAGGATATAAGGGAGGCGTCCCTTCCAAATATCCGTCTCCAGACAGGAATAGAGGAGCACAGAAATAGAGGAGCGAGTGAAAGGCGTCTCTTTCAATCAGACCCCCTATTAAGACTCCAGGAGTTGGCATGGGAGGGCCTCTCCGCTCCGCTGAGTCTAGGATGAGAGTCCCTGGTGGAGACACAGGGGTCCAGTAAGACAAGGAGGGGATCGAATTACTCACGGTTGAAAGTCACTCTCGCAGGGAACTCCGAACTCAAAGTGATGGGGCGGCACGAGGCAGGAGGAGAGAGAGAGGGAACTCTCGCTCCAGCCTGTGGGGGCCGGGGCTGGTCACAAAGCCTCTCTCTCGGGTTTCGGCACCAAATGAAAGGTTGCCGGGTGAATGAACGAAGAGCCGAAATAGCCAGATGAGCAAAAGTCAGGCTTTATTGGGAGGACTCTGGGCGGGTTCACAGACTCGGAATGAGAACCCGAGAAGCCGCGCCTAACTGGTGGGGTTTGAGATTTTTATACCCCTACAGGTTGGTTGGGGAATTTCCACTGCGGTCTAAGCCTGCAGGTGTTTTGCGCAACTAGGGACGTTGATGGTTGGGGAATTTCTGTTGTGGTTTCGGACAGGGTGTGTGTGCTAAAGGTTAGTAATTGCAGAAGTACCAAAGATATGAGGGACTTTCCCGCCCCTGCCCGGAGGGTGCTACTGGACACTGACTTAAAGTAAATTGTTATAAAAGCCAATTAGTTTTATGTAAGTTAAAAAAGGTTTGTACAATTTATAGGGAATAAATTAGTAATATTTGTTTCTTTAGTGAACTTTATTGCTATTAGTGCATTCTATTAAATATCTGTTACATGTTATAAGTTAATATTCCTAGACAACAGCCTTATGCTCTTCAGTAAATTAAGTCAAGGATTTGACTTAGGAAATAAAACCAGTGGGGATTGTTGTAAGGTACCAAAAGCTACAAAATTAATATTAATATTTTAGGAAGCTTAAAGAACATTTTATTAATTTGGGCTAGGCATGCAGAGAGATTTTGTAAATGATCTTTGTACTCGTGTGATTGGAAGCAAACCAGGATGGCCCATAGCATTATATTGTAAATGCAGAGGGAAAGGAGATTTGGATTCTCTGACCTTCCCCCACACCTGTACAGAAAAAGGTGAATAGCTAGCCAGGTGCAGGAAAAGAAAGATTAAATTAAACCTTTTCTTATACTAATGGGCCATTTACAGGCATTTGTCCCCATGGGAAACTACCTCTCCTCTCCTGAAAGCATGTAGTTAATGTATGTATCTCTGGACAAAGGAATAGCAAGTGAACACTAGAAAATATAGGAATGTCTTTTAATATGTAAAGTGACATTTTTACCATTGTGTTGCCTTGTATGTTTTAATGTGTAGAAGTGTCTTTTTATGAATTCTGTAGACAGATGTTATAAACTTGCTAATGAGTTGTGTCCCATCCCCCCCTTCATCCTTTTCCCAAAACTGTGTAGGTGAAAACAAAGGTTATGAGTTTATGCCGTGATGTCAGGCTTTTCCCTCGCCCATGTATAATTAAGGGTATATAACCAGCCCCTAGAATATTATAGTAGCACATAATTTGGGACTGTGGCCCTGTGTAAGCTATATGTGGCTGGCATATTTAATAAATTTCCTCCTTTAGTAAAACTCTTCAAAACTCATCTGGACTTGGTGTCTCTACGAGCACCCGCAGAATTGTGGATCGGGTACTTTACAACTGTCCCATCAGAACACAAACTGATGAAATAATGGGAAGCAAGGTGTTTCATAGATGGGAAGTGTTGGGTAAAGAAACGTTTTTTAGGTTTTGTAAGGCCAAGGGCCGCCATCATCGTGGCCATGCACATGCAGGTTCTCATTGAATTTGGGTAGACAGTAAAGAAACAGTGGAGCCAAAAAATGGTGGGCCATTCTTTCATTAAAGTCTCACACTGGCCAACGAGCAAACATACAGGGAAAACACTTCCCTCTTCATTCATTCAGAGCTCACAAAGCCCTGACATATTATCCAGTTCTACAACCAAGAGAATCTTCCCTGGTTCCTCCTAGAATCAAAGGCCTCACCAGTGTCAGCGGAGCTTACAAAAGCCCCTCACCTCTGTTCCCCATCTCCTTCTTCAAACTTTCTGCACATACTGGCTTCTTCTTCAGCACCCTGCATTCTCTCTGCTCTTACATTAGCAAGACAATGGCCCTTCCCAAGCAGGAAGGCAATTTGCAATTTTACAGATCACATAGCTGGCTCTATCCAGCGCCATTTTCTCTCACTAAAAGTGAGCAAACCAAAAAAATATAGATTTTACAAGCTCATTTGCCCAACAGGTTTGCTTGCTTGTATTGGGGCAGCATCATGTGTGTGTGGTCTGTGTAAGGCTGTGGTGCTTGCCCTCAGGGCAGCAGATTGCAAATTGCAGATTGCCTGCCTCCATGTGGAGGGGTGATTGTTTGCTATCATTTGCTGGAGGAGGAGTTATTTCCCCCAGCCTATTCTGTCTGGAGAGTCAAGGGAGAAGGAAGGAGTGCTGAGGTGGGTGGGGGCCTGTTTCTGCTGTGAGTCCAGGAGAGTCCAGACAGAAAAATGTTAAATACAAAAATGATTCGTTTAAGTAAAAAAAAAATTTATTATATAATTTATTTATGAATAAATGTGAGTGAAAAAATTTTAATATACAGTATTATTTTAATAAAAATATACTTTAATAAAAATATAATTACATACTGTATAAATATCCAAACTGTATCACAATCAATCGAAACAATATTTAATTAATAGAATGAGCTTAAAGAAGTTATATCGCAAATAAAACAATTATTTTGTTTTACAAACAGCCTGGACACGTTTTCAGTTATCCACTGCAGCTGTTGTCTATGCTACAATGCCACTTGATTCAGCACACTTGACCACAAAAATAACAAGATGTTTGACCTTGGGTGCGCACTGGCAAACTCCGCCTAAAAGAATGTGGGTTTCACATCGCCGCTAAACATCAAACAATTTGTATCAAGTACAGACGAGTACAAAGTTGTAAATCTTTATAGTGGAATTTTTTTAAAAAACAAAGAAGTATCACAAATCCATTCGACCAATTATTGGAAGTTAACCCTAGATTAGTCACACGTGGATTTGTTTTCCTTGTATCACTATCTTCTTAAATATCTCGATTTCTAATAATCAAAGATGCTTCTGCCTCTGAATAGCTGAGATTTTGAAGTAGCGGAGAATATTATAAATTTAATCTCAGGCCACATAAACTCATTACGTGGGCCAGATCCGGCCCGCAGGCCGTATGTTGGCCATGCCTGGCCTAGGTAGTAAGATGGTTTTGATTTTCCTTTCTTCTCAGGTGTGTTTTACTTTTTTCTACAAAAATTACCTAGGTAGTGCTTTAGTTAAAAATAAAAAACTAACCTAACCTGTGGTGGCGCATTGGATAAATTGTCGACCTGGAACACTGAGGTTGCCCGTTCAAATTTCTGGGCTTGCCTGATCAAGGCACATATAGGAAGCACCTTTCTGATTTTGCCCCCTCATTCTCACTCTTCCTCTCTTTCTTTCTTTCTCTCTCTCTCTCTCTCTCCAAAAATCAGTAAATAAAACCTAAAATAAAATAAACAAATAGAAATTTTCAAAAATAAAGAAATAAAAAAAATTCATTTAGCTATTGTAATGCTGGTAGCCGAGGCCAGAGAGCTCCACATTGGATTCAGGCAGACATTAGAGAAACTGCAGAGCCAAGAAAGCATTGGGCCATTTTTCCTTAATAGAGTATCGCAAGGGCGGATGAGCAATCAGGCAGGGAAAACCACTTCTCAGGCAAAGAAACAGTAAAAATGGTCCCTCACAATGGTGGGGACAATCCCCAATCTCTCCAAGTGCAAGCACCCATAACCTTACATGGGCTGTGCACAGAGGCCTCTGCCACAGGCTAATGCACCAATCAAGCAAAGTACTTGTAGCCAGTACACCAGCAAGCAAGCCTAACATGGCCATTTTCCCAACATTCCACCCCTTTAGGATTGCTCATTTCACAATCTACAGGACAGGAAACAAACAGAGACTACAGTGGTCCCTCATCTACTGTGGGGGTTAGGTTCCAGAACCCCCTGTGATAGGTGAAAATCCGCAAAGTAGCGACCATGTATTTATCATATTATCTGTATATATTTTAAGGCTTTATATACCAACTCCACACTCTTATAAACCTTTCCTACGCTGTTATTAATGTTTCCCACACTTTTTATATTATTTTCAATTTTTTAGGCTAGAAAATGCTTATTTTACAGCAAAAATAATTAAAATAATAAATATATAAAAATACCTATGTACTGCAAAATCACACAATAATACAAAAAATCCTCAATACAAAATTAGATATATACAATTTAAAAATTAGTGATACAGTGAGTCTGCAAAAAGTGAACTGTGATATGGCAAAGGATGACTGTATAGCAACAGCAAAAGTTACACAATAATTTCAAAGGTGCACTCCACAATGGCTCCCTGAGCACTTTGCCTAGGGTGTTACCCAGAGGTCCACCTCTTAACTCCCTACCCTACAGTAGGTGGGAGGGTCTGTATAGTCCAGGGCTATGCCCATTGAAGAAAATGTCTTTGGTGTGTCTCTGCAACTGGATGAGAGCAGCTTCTTGGTGCAGGAGGGCCTCCACAGGTGCTGTGCCCCCCATCAAAGTCTCTCATCTTTATTAACAAACCTTAGCACCTTTCCATAAGTGTGCTCTCTGTTGCCACAAGCCCCACCCAAACCACTTTGAGGTTCAACCTCACAGGGCCTCGTAGAGTCAAACACATTCAAGACCTGTGCCGCCTTTGACAGTTCTCTTAGCTATTGTTGCAAGAAAAAAAAAGAAAGAAAGAAAGCACCTATTATCTTCCAATAATATGCAGCCAACACTTGCTGCACATTAGACGTGGACCAGTGGATGGTCCCTTGGCCTTTCCCCTATTAAAACTGAAATAATGGGTCTTGGGGGATGCTCCTCTTCCACAGCTGTCTCCAACAAGTAATCTTGCAACCGTGCAACTTGAACACCAGACACTTTCCTGGCAGATGCCAGGGCCACCCACTTTTCCTGCTTTTTCGGTGGCTGGAACCTCTGTTCTGACTTAAGCTGCCACAAAAGCTCCAACAAGACTTTATTAAGCTTGCCATCTAATTTCTATCTGTCCTGGCTGCAATCAAATCTACCCACATCTGTATTTGGGTAATCATTACTGACCCATTCCTCTTGTTAATTGGTGGAAGACGGGCAGTATAGGCAGCAGCCCTAATAGCTTTGTGATTCAGTGCTGTCTCCAGCTCCCCCAAATCTGTTACCATCTATGTAATCACATTGATGAGCTGTTCCACATAGGGGCCCAGAATAGCCACTAGTAACCCAAAAAGGGCTGATGGGGCACTACGGAGAATAAGATCCCTCTTCCCAGCCATAAACACTTCCTCATCTGGCTCACGGGACCCCGAGTTGAAAGTAGCATTCTTCATACCTAGTTCCCAAAGGACCCGGGGCAGTTCACTATAGCACTGCCACTGACTCACCACCCCTGGCAAGTCTCCAGCATTCTACCAGACTGTACAAATGGAAGCCATCACCCATTCTAATAGAGTATGGTTTCCTGGGTTGTCATGGCAGTTCTAAAGATGCTACCTCAAGGAGGAGTGTGTGGTAATGGTGGCCAATTTCTCCATCTCTGTTCCAGAAAGCATGATGCCATCCATCCCTATGTCCCATAGCTGCAGCAACCAGGCTACCAGGGGCTCCATGGGTATCTGCCTGAATTACCCCCCCCAACTCCATCAGCTCTGCCTGGGTGTAGGACTGGACCACAGAGTGCTCCACTACCTGGGGAGGAGGCTGTGGCTGCCCCTGAGGGACTCTTGGCAACTACTGACTGGGCTCTGAGTCTGCAGATGGCAGTTGCAGCTTAAACTTCCTCCTCAGAAGAGAAGGAGTTGGAGATGCCTTCTCTCACCAACTCAGAGCCAATCTGCTGGCATAAATGCAAGCTCTGTCTTCCACAGCCACTTTGGCTCCTGAGCTGCTGGCTTTCAGCCTGAAGCTGAGACTTGAGCTCTTGAACCCACAGTTGTTTCTCCCAAGTGCCGGTGCCAACATTTGCTTCCAGGGCAAACTGAAGTTCACAAACCTGTAACTCTTTCTCCAAAGATCATTCCAGTTCTAGTTGCCAATGGTGCTCAGCCTGCATCTCACACTGCAGCCCTTGAACCCTGTCGACCTCCCTCTCCATCGCTCACTCCAGTTCACGCTGTCATTGGTGTTCAGTCTGAAGCTCTTCCTGGAGCTCTCAACTTCATGAAGCCTCTTGAGCAGAGCTCCTGTTTTTTTCTCACAGTACTGTAAAAAACATTCAGCCCACAGTCCCCAACAGGAGAGCCACTGGAAACAACCACCATACCAATCTGACCTGAATCCTGCCAACTATGCCAGATATAATGCTGGTGGCTGAGGGCAGGCAGGTCTGTATTGGATTCAGGCAGATGGTAGAGAAACTGGGAGTCAGAAAATGTTGGGCCATTTCATCTAATAGAGTATCACAATGGCAGACTAGTAAACAGGCCGGGAAAATTGCTTCTCAGGCAAAGAAATAGCAAAAATGGCCCCTCACAGTGGCAGGCAGACAATCTGCCTTCTCTCTTAGCGCAAGCACCCATATACACATAGCCTTACATAGGCTGTGCACACCTGTCTCTGCCATATGCTCACGCACTAATCAAGCAAAGTGCCTGCAGCAGTACACCAGTGAGCAAGCCTAATGCAGCCGTTTTCCCAAAAGGTATTTTCTTACTGAATCTTAAAGTTGGATTTGAAAGGAGCCTTATACAAGAGAAAGCTGAGGGTCAGGGGTGAATAATGGCCAGTTGGATGCCTGTCTCTATTCATCATTATCTTCTCTTTCCAAATGTGTTTGCTTTTGATTGCTAGTCTAAACCTCTGTGCTTTGTAATAAGATCCTCATCTTTAATGATCGTTCTGGTTTTTTGATGGATCTACTTAGTCTAGTATGGTAGATTTTCTATGACTTGTTTCTTTCTTTTCCTCTTTTATTTTATGTTCAGCTAAATGCTTCTTGGTTTCTATGACTTTTCTCTTTAAAAGACTGCTGAAGTAAATAAGCATTTTTAGTTCAATCATTGGTCTCTTTAATTATATTCTTCTCATGTTTGCCTCTAGCCTCTACCAGCTAATTTTCTCAGAAATTCTCAAGGATGAATCATAACTCCTCAAAGCCGTCATCCCTAGAACCAGATTGTTTTTTTCTTTATTTGTTTTTCTTTTACTAGAGTAAAAGTTTTCATACAGTTTGTACAATATTATTTATTACAAAGGATTTTGCCCTCTGGGGCTCAGTATTTCCATCTGTGAAATGGATGTTTTCCCAAGTCACTTGATAACCGTTTCTTACTAAAAACATCTTGAGGCCCTGGCCAGGTGGCTTAGTAGACAGAGCATCATCCCAGCATGCTGAGGTTGTGGGTTCCATCCCTGGTCAGAGCACACATGAGAAGCAATCAATGAGTGAGTACACAACTAAATGGAACAACAAATGGATGCTTCTCTCTCTCTCTCTCTCTCTCCCCCCCTTCCTCCCTTTCTCTCTGCCTCTGTCTCTCTCTCTTTCAAATCAATGGGGAAAAAATATCTTGAAAAATCAGAAGCCCTTCCAGCCTCGGCAGACAGACCCTGGTCTCCTTAGATTGCACGCGCGTGAACAGATCTGGGCCAGATGTGCTAGAAACCAGAGAATGAAAGCCACCTCTGGAGAGGTGGAGCTGGCAATGCTGGTGGCTGTGCCACCCTGTCCTCCCTCATGAGGAGGTCCCATGTACCTCCTCATGGTGGTCTGTGACAGTAAAAACACCTCCTTGCTATCAGGACACTCCAGTCCTGTTTTCCCAGATCTGCCAGTAATTGGCAATGTGACCTAACAATGTCAAGAGGCTTTTCTTGTGTGTAAAACACCAGTGCTGGTAACCACAGACCTCATCCCTCCCTCCTGGGGCTTGACCTGCCTCTGGAGGTTCCGCTCTGTCAGTGCTGCGCCATTCCAGGTGCTTCTCTGGAACCAGGCACTGTGGTTCCACTCCTGGTTTAACCTTCTGTGTAATGAGCTGAAGTGAGTGAGTGAAATATCTGATTCATGAGGTATGTGCTGCTCCAAGTTCTCTGAGGGGTGGCTCTGACACTGAATAGGTCTGGCCTCGTACACAGGCAAGGAAGGAGATGGAGGGCCAATTTCCTCTCAAACCCAGATGGTTTCCTTAGTGGTTGTCTGTGGTTTCACTTAACCCACCTACCATTTAATCAAGACTGGTAATTAGGGGCACGGGTTTGGATGGCAGTCCCTAGCCCTTGAGCTGGCTGTAAACCAGGAGGCTGAGCTGGTGGCCGCCACACATCCTGGGACCTCAGCCCGACTGCCACTGGTGCTGGTCCACCTCTAGTCCTATGTGGCTATGGACACAGGCATTTCATTCTCCAAACTCCTACGTAGATCTTACTTCATTTAATATTCACAACCACATGAGGGGTAGAAAACATAAGATTTAATTTCCATATTAGGAAGCTAAGGGTCAGAGAGGAAAAATAATTGGCCTTGTGTCACCTGACTGAGGATTCAAAGCCCCACCAGGACCACGCTCAGCCTCACTGCATACCCAGACCATGCACCTCAATCGCTGCCTGCCAGGCCTCTCCATTCCACCATCTGCTGAGCAAACGACACTGGCTCCATCCACCTTCCATCTCTCAAATGTTCTGCCATTGTTTCACCGGTAACTCACCTCTCCCAACTAGGTGGTGAACTTCCTCCAGTCAAGGAGCATGTTTTCTTCTTTCTTCTCATCCCCAATGACCCAGAGCCAAGCTGGGCACATCACTGCACGTGTGATAGTTGATGCCCCAGCAGGGAACCCACCGACGACCTTTTGCTCATAGACCACAACTTTGGGCTCCTGGAATGAGTCCGTGTTTCCTCAGTTTCAGTCACCTTACACGAAATATCTCTCTCCCAATCTCAAGTGTTATCCCTAGGGCATCTTTTTTAATGTTTTTATCCCCTTTCCTCTGTAAATGTATCACTCTTTGTACACAATGGAGAACTAAGCTACCTCTCTGTGCTATTCTTTCCCATGTGTATGTGAGACACACATGTTATGAAGTTGGGTTTTGTCTTGTTAAACTGTCTTTTATTACACAGTGCTGTCTGAGAATCTCTGATGAGGGGAAGTAAATTTTTTCCTGTTCTAAACTATGCCCTAATTGTTTTTCCTGACAGATTTTAGAGAAAGAGAAAGAAATATTGATTTGTTGTTTGTAATGCCAGTGAACAGGACCAGGCAGGTCCTCATTGGATTTGGGCAGATGGTAGAGAAACTACGGAGCCAAAAAGCATTGGGCCTTTCCCGTTTAATAGATTCTTGCAACCATAGATGAGCAAACAGGCAGGGAAAACTGCTTCTCAGGCAAACAAACAGCAAGAACAGCCCCTCATGGTGGCAGTCAGGCAATCCATCATGCTCAATGTGCACTGAGGGCAAGTACCCATAGCCTTACATAGATTATTCACACGTGGCACTGCCATGTGCTCACACACTAATCAAGCAAAGTGCTTGAAGCCAGTACATCAGCAAGCAAGCCTAACACAGCTGTTTTCCAAACATCATTCCACTCATTTATGCATTCATGGGGTGATTCTTGTGTGTGCCCTGACTAAGGATAGTACCTGCAACCTTGGTGTATGGAGACGATGCTCCAACCAGCTGAGCTACCTGGACTGGGCTTTTTGTTCCTCTGGACATTTGCCTGTCAGCTCCTGGTGGTCTCGAATGGCCTCTACTCTAAGTAGCACCCTCCTGTTCTGGTGTTAAGAGATCCACCTCAGGATGCTGGGGTTCATGTCCACGGGAGCAATGTGGGGGCTTCCTGATTGGTGACAATTTGTTTTTAAGGAAGAGATTTTACTGTGTCCACAGACAGTGACATTTAATGTGCCTGAACCCATTTACTGGGAGATTTATTTTCAGGCAGAAAAAATGAAAAGGCTTGTTTTGTACTTATTAGCAGTTTATGAGTATTTAACACAACACTACATTGGACAGAGACTTACTTTGCTGTTGTTTAAAGTCTATTCTCTTTTAGAGAGTGGACTGTGACATGTCATTATATGAGCAACCACTTGTTTGCCCCTGTAGTGCGGTGGCCAAGGCCAGGCAGGTCCACACTGGATTCGGGCAGATGGTAGAAAAGCTGCGGAGCCAGAAAGGGTTGGGCCATTTTGTTCAATAAAGTCTCACAATGGCTAATGAGCACACAGACAGGGGAACCACCTCTCAGGCAAACAAACAGCAAAGTGGCCCCTCACAGTGGCGGGCAGGCAAGCCGCCATCTGCAATACCCCTGAGCGCGAGCACCCATAGCCTTCATAGGCCATACACACATGGCACTGCCGTGTGCTCACGCACTAATAAGGCAAAGTGCTTGCAGCTGATAAACCAGCAAGCAAGCCTAACACAGCTGCCCCACAGCCCCCAAAGTTCAGGGAACATGTACATCTTGTTCACCAGAGACTCAAAACATATGTGTTGCTAGATGATGATAATAACCCCCACGATGGTCATTCTCTAAGGACCAGCCATGTGTGCCGTGCAGGTGGGCCCAAGTCAGGAATCCAAGAGTCAGGCTTGGCTTTGTCAGCTGTCCACAGTTTCTTGGCCTTGGCTCTTTAATGCAGAGCAGGATGATAGCTCCAGCCCTCCATATTTTCAGAGGCAAAGAAAAAGGGACAGTTCTAGACTTACTGAGCTATTACAGTGAAAGCCCGAGACCAACATGACTGATTACTGGTTCTTTGAGGGATGGGCTCCTGTCTTTCTTCTTTTTACCTTAATTTTTGTGAACAGGCCATATAGATAAACACATGGTTCAAAAAATATCAAAATATGCAAAATGGTATACAGGAACAATCCTTCACAGCTCTGTCCCTGTCTTCCCAGTTCCACCCAGAGCAAATCACTAGCGTTGGCTTCTTCTGGTTCCAGAATTTCCTCACCCAAATCCAGGCACACTTGACACTGCCTACTCCACAGGGTCCTGTCTCACCCCTGCCAGCACTCCAACTCCTAGCTCTGTGCCCAGTACTGAGTGAATCTTCAACAGGTGTTTGCTGAGTTTTATTAACTGATGGGTATTGTGACCAAAAATTGGACATGAAAGAATGTAACTTTGTAATATGCACTGAGGATGGGAGTTCTTTGAGTGTGGCTGTCCTAGTGAACAGTCTGTCCAAGACTCTCCTGCCCTGGTCCAGGACCAGTTGGCTGCAGCTGGGCCTGTGTTTTGTCTTGTTTTTGTTTTTTGTTTGTTTGTTTGGTTGGTTTGTTTTGTTTTTTTTACAGGGACAGAGAGAGAGTCAGAGAGAGGGATAAACAGACAGGAGCGGAGAGGGGTGAGAAGCATTAGTCATTAGTTTTTCGTTGCCGTCACAACACCATAGTTGTTCATTGATTGCTTTCTCACATGTGCCTTGACCGCGGGCTTCAGCAGACCGAGCAACCCCTTGCTGGAGCCAGCGACCTTGGGTCCAAGCTGTCGAGCTTTTGCTCAAGCCAGACGGGCCTGCGCTCAAGCTGGCGACCTCAGGGTCTTGAACCTGGGTCTTCCACATCCCAGTCCGACGCTCTATCCACTGCGCCACCACCTGTTCAGGCTTGTTTTTGTTTTTTAATGACTATAGGAAATTCATTTGTTGTTATAAAGATAAAAGTAGTTATTTCATGAGAAAGTCTTAGCATAATGACACTAGAAATCATCATCACATGTCCTCCCACCTCTCAGCGACAACTCACCCTGAACGACCTGTTGATCCTATGTCATGAGCTGAATTGTGTCCCCTGAAATTCATATGTTGAAGCCCTATCCCCCAGGATCTCAGAAAGTGACAATATTTGGGGACTGGAGTCTTCAAAGAGGAGGTAATCAAGGTCATAGGGTGGAGTCTAATCCAATATGACTGATGACCTAATAGAAGAGGAGATTGGGACACAGACAGACACAGAGGGAAGAGCATGTGAGAACACAGCGTCCTGCCTGCACCTGATACCTCTCAGGCCAGCCTCACCTCTGCCCTCCTGACCTTTAAGTCATTTGTACTTGAGTTAATTAGAAATGATTTGCACCTGACCAGGTGCAATGGATAGAGTGTCGGACTGGGATGCGGAGGACCCAGTTTCGAAACCTCAAGGTCGCTGGCTTGAGTACAGGCTCATCTAGCTTGAGCACGGGCTCATCAGATTGAGCACGGAATCACTGGCTTGAGCGTGGGATCATAGACATGACCCCATGGTCACTGGCTTGAACCCAAAGGTCGCTGGCTTAAAGCCCAAGGTCACTGGCTTGAGCAAAGGGTCACTCACTCTGCTATAGCCCCCTGGTCAACGCACATATGAGAAAGCGATCAATGAACAACTAAGATGCCACAATGAAGAATTGATGCTTCTCATCTCTCTCCCTTCCTGTCTGTCCCTATCTGCCCCTCTCCCTGATTCTATTTCTCTCAAAAAAAAAAAAAAATGATTTGCCATGTTTGCAGCACAGAGAGCTCTGGCAAATGCAGTCCATAGAATAAGGCACCAACTCAGTTGCTCCTGGTCAGCGGCTGCTGGCTGGGCTTCAGCTTCCCTCTCACTCAGTCAACAGTAATGCAGGGATGTTCCCAGGCCAGGGGTCTCTGGTCAGGCCACCTTCACTGCCTGCTAGTACCCACCAAGTCACTCCTAGCCATGCCGCTCAGTTGCTCCTATGTCACATGGGCTCTTCAAGGCCCAGGCCCAGGTGGAACCTTCTCTGCACTCTCAGGACCTGCCACAGGGTCTGGTAAATATTGATTTTTATTCACCTGTTGCCAGTACCCTGTCCCTTAGTCCCTGGAGTGCTCACAGAGGTGGCAGCCACAGGCCAACACTGAGTCTCCGCTGAGTCATGTGGGATCCAGGCCGAGCCCAAAGATATGACAGCCCCTGGTACAAATGCCACTATATGGCGGTCATTGTTCTGCAGGCACTGGGCAGTGCTGACTGGGGTGAGACCAAGCCAGCTTCCCACGGGGCCCAGACTTGGAGCCCAGTACCTGGCTGCATATTGAAGGCAGGACAGGGGAACTCACAGTTCACAAAGTCACCAGCTGCAGCAGTCCATGGCATGGGCATGGGCTCACCCTGAGTCTGCATTACTGTGAGTGCTCAGAACTAGATTTGGGCTTCCTGGGCCAGCTCGCCCCTCAGAGAACTGTGCGCCTTTCAGGAAGGGCCCCCACCTCTGAACCTTTCATCACCCATCAGCCAGAGCAAATAGTATTATAAATCAGTGGAGATATGTTTCACAATGAATAAAATACAGTGCTTGAAATGTCTTATTCTAGCACTTTGAAAATGCTTATCTGGTGTTCCTGGAACCTATTTGACTTCAGTCCCTGACTCTCCTCACCCCCAACTCCCCATATTCTGACTTCATAATGGTCCTACACCTGCTTGCTATCCCTCTTAATGGCCTGTGACAATGGAGCCTCTTCGGTCCCATTTATCAAACCTTTCTTTCTCTGCTCACACTCCCAGTTCCCACTTGCCCTCAAGCCCTCCCTAACCTCCACTTCCTTCTCTTTCCATCTCAGTCCCATGACTCTCATTGCTGGAGCTAGGGGATCACATGTCGCCTAGTGTCTGCTCATCTCAGGGCCATGAGCAGTTGAGTCACTCCTGTTACAGTGAGGAATGAAATAAGAGGAGGGAAAGACCTGCTCGCAGCCCTTACCATGGATGTAAAGGCAGCTCACAGCCCTGGTCACTGAGGCTGAGTTATTAGCAGCAGCACCATTCACCACTCTGAGCTGGCAGCCTCTTCCAGACCTAGGGCTCAGTGCTCATGTGCACATTTTCTCTCCTTTTCTTTTGACAACAGCCCTATGAGGCTAATGGCCTAGTCAGGACAAGAAGAGCCATGATGATCTGCAAGGGGAGTACCTGTCCACCCCAGGCAGAGCCCAGAGCCACAGCAGCTTAGCACTGTGCGTGCCAGGGGCTTGCCATCTCTGTGGGCCTCCATGTGTTACATACAGCTCAGTCATCCACTCAGCTCACTGCCTGGAGACCTCAGCTGCCACCTTGAGCTGGCGGGGGCTCCCACTGCATGATTAGGGCAGTCGCCCTGAAGCTTGGTTGTTGAGCTTGTCAAAGCAGAGGCTGCCAGTTTCCCATGACCAGGTCGTGCTGAGGCAGCGCTTGTTGACAGCAGCAGCCACTGCTGCCACAGGATGGCTCTTACTATGGGCAGAGGGGAGCAGCTGCCCAACCACCCACTGGCTCCCCAAACTGATTCTCAACACCTGTAACTCCTCTCCCCAACTCGTCTGAGTGCCTTTCCAGGACTTTCTCCTTCCCTCTGTCTAGTTGGTGTTACGCTGAACTGTGTCCCCAAATTCATATATTGAAGCCCTACCTCCCAATGTGATGGAGCTGGGGTCTTTGGGAAATAATAGGGTTTAGATGAGGAAATGAAAATGGGAACCTTATGATAAGATTAGTGTCCTTATAAGAAGAAACACCAAGGCTCTGGCTGGGTAGCTCAGTCGGTTCAAGCACTGTCCCAATAGCCAAGGTTGTGGGTTTGATCCCTGGTCAGGGCACATGCAAGAATCAACCCATGAATGCGTAAATAAGTAGGACACCAACCCCCCCCCCCAGTTCTTTTTTATCTCTCTCTCCCTTCATTTCCCTCTTAAATAAAGTAATTTTAAAAACTCACCAGGGAGATCCCTCTCCACCTTGTGAGGCCATGATGAGAAGGTGGGCATCTACAGCCTGGAAGAGAGTACTCACCAAAACCCCACCATGCTAGCCCCCTGATCTTGGACTTCCAGCCTCCAGAGCTGAGAGAAGGTAAATTTCTCTTGTTTAAGCCCCTCAGTCTGTGGCATCTTGTCTTGGCAGCCCCAGCCAATGAATACAGTTAGTTTCCTTATTTGCAGTTCAACATAAGAGATCAAACAGGATTACTGCTGGAATTATTATCCCTGGTGCTGTTTACACATTTCAAGAGCACAGGTAGCAAGTGGACTTGTTTCTAGATTCTCCTGGACCAGGTGTGAACTTTCTACCCACTCTAGAGGATTGGTCTGATGGTCTGATTCCAGGGCACCTGTTGGAATCCAGGCCTCTGCTGGCCCAGCCCTACCAGTGCAGACTGGCTGTCCCCAGGAACCCAGGTCCCACATGCAGGACTCTTGGTTGGCCTCCATGCCCGCTTCCTCCCCTTTCTTTGTCTCCACATGAGAGGACACAGGAGGCTGCTCCCTGGCATGTGGGCAGGGAGCTCATTCTTCCCTTTCTAAACACAGATAGGTCACTGTGTACACAAAGGGAAAACACCATCGTGGTGCTGGCCATCCGGCCCACAGCTGGCTTGCATTTTTCTGAGGCCGGCCTTTGTTTTTCCTTTCAGCAGATTGGGCCAGACCAAGAAGGTCACTGAAATCTTCATCCACCATGACGGATACATCACAACAAACTGGGTAACAAGTGTCCTCAAAGACTAGAGATTAATCACTGCTCAGGGCAGCTTGAAGTGCCCTGAAAACTGTAGATGAAAAGTGACAGAAAAGTTCCCTAAAGTATTCCCAAACCGACAACCATCCTATGGATCTGCATGACTAACAGTGACAAGTTGTGCAGCTGAAACTCTCCTGGACTTCAATACTAAAAACAGTTTTTCATCAACCATGCTAGAGAAAAAAATGATCTTTTCTATTCCCTCTACAGAAAATTATATTGCAGACTCATTCTTCTATGAAGACGACTATGCAGCCAAAAACTATCGAAAAAAGGTGGTTAGAGATGCTCCAGACTGTGAACAGTAAAACGTTGTGTGATTCTTCTGGATTTTGTGATGTTTGTGGTGCTGGTCAGCTTCTTAAAATTCGTAATTTGTTGTTCTAAACTAATATTCACTTTAGTACCTAACTTTGTACATGCAATTTTGTTTTTCTTAAAGACGGTCTCTAACATTGAAGCACTGTCAGGACCCACACAAATTGGCTGAGCTCACCTCTTGAATCTTTCTCAGAAGCACTTTTAGCACGCCCTCACCGTCACCTGTCACTAGTGGTGGGGATTCAAATAATTTAACAACCATTCTTTGCCCTAACGACCATTTTAAGTATAAAAACAATACACTGAAAGTTAGTTTATTACTTCATGCATTTAATACTTAAATAGGGACAATAAAAGAGATATACAAAAGTAGATTATAAGAGTTTTAAAATATTAATTAAAAATATTAAATAATACCTGACAAAATCCAACAAAACTGTTAAGATATTTCTACATTGTTGTTTTTATTTTTTAAAAAAGCACCACCTTTTAATTAATTTATTTTTTTATTTTTACAAGGACAGAGAGTCAGGGAGGGATAGATAGGGACAGACAGACAGGAACAGAGAGAGGTGAGAAGCATCAATCATTAGTTTCTCATTGCCATAGTTGTTCATTGATTGCTTTCTCACATGTGCCTTGACCACGGGCCTTCAGCAAACCGAGCCACCCCTTGCTGGAGCCAGCGACCTTGGGTCCAAGCTGGCGAGCTTTTGCTAAAGCCAAATGGGCCCACAATCAAGCTGGTGACCTTGGGGTCTCGAACCTGGGTCTTCCACATCCCAGTCCAACGCTCTATCCACTGCGCCAACGCCTGGCCAATGCCTGGTCAGGCTATATTGTTTCTTTTTTTGTTTGTTTTTATTTTTTATTTTATTCATTTTAGAGAGGAGACACAGAGTGAGAGAGAGAGAGAGAAAGAGAGAAAGGGGGGAGGAGCTGGAAGCTCAACTCCCATATGTGCCTTGACCAGACCAGTGCAGGGTTTTTTTTGAACTGGCAACCTCAGTGTTCCCAGGTCGACGCTTTATCCACTGCACCACCACAGGTCAGGCAGGCTATATTGTTTCTTGACTGGCATCCTCACTTGCAATTTTTTTCACTTATGGATGGAATGAACATTACTATAGGCATTTAGAATACGCTGTTGTGCAGATGAATGTTAAAAAAGAGTAAGGAATATAAATTTGTAACTTCCACATTGGGCAGCAGCCCAGGCGTCATTAGTGAGAACCCTGATTACAAGTGCCATTTTAACAATCGGTTCACCAAACTCAACAAAAAATTAGGTATCAATTTTGCCGAACTGGTGTGAATGAGCTGAATCCCACCACTGCTCACTCTGGAGAGAAATTGGCAAATGCTCGCAGTGACTGCAGGGGACAGGGGTTCATCCTGTTTTCAGGTGACTAAGCCTTTGGTGCTCTTGGCCTATAGCCCCAATTAACACTGTTGGTCCCTTTTACCTCAGATCCACTTACGACCCAAGTTGTAATGAGATTACTAAACTATTAACAGAGCACTTCTGAGCTGCACCCACCTGTCTGCTTAGTGAGTGGGGATCAGAATTGTCTGCATATCATATATCTTTGACAGAAATGAATTGATCATGAGCTCCTGGAACCAAAACAGATAAACAGCCCTGTATGGTCCACATAATCTATATAACAGAAACAAACCAAGAGCTCTCTTAAGTCTGATTTAAGTCATCAACATTCAATCTGGTACCCATACCAATACTTAGGCCTGAACTTGAACAGGAATGGTAAATTCCTACAACATCCCTCCTTAACTGTCTAGTTGATGTAGAAGATGGACAGGTCTTGGGAGAGGGGTCACGGGGTATCATGAACTCAGTAAAGTAGTAACTTCAATATAGTCCCTTGAGAAAAATGTATGTGTGTGCGCCCGTGCGTGTTTTTCTCATTCCCAGTAACCAAAGAATTCCAGAAACTGCTTTGTCTCATTTGGCAAGGATGGCTTTCCATTTTGCTTCAGAGTTATGTCCACTCTGGCGCCATGCCACAATTGGATCTGTAAACATCGTAATCACCTCGATGTTCCTCAGGACATCACAGTGGTGATCTTCTGCGATGAGGATCTCAAGACCAGGAATAGCACAGTACATAGTTACTCTTGATGTTAGTGAGAAACATGCAAATTGTATTGTGAGAAATAAATTTCATGAATCCACAGGGGCTGTGACCTCACGGAGACTTTTTTAGGGGGTTGAGAGATGGCCTCCAAAGGGAAGGATGGGTTATTGAAACTCTCACCCCCCACACAGGAAAGAGACCATCTGTCACAGACTAGGTCTCTGCTGAAAAACTACATTCTTTCAGTATAATAAAATAAAAAGATACTTTTGGATGTACAGGCAATCACAGGAAAGACATTGGTAAACAATGCATAGTTTCTATCCTAACATAAATTCTAAAGAGGTGGGGTGACTGACAATTATGCAAGGATACTCTGTAAGTACACAGGTGGTTTACCCAGCCTGAGTGGATGGTGGGTGGTGTGGTCTGTGAAGACTTCCTGGAGGAAGTGACCCCCTTATAGATGAGGATTTGTTCAGTTTTTGGAGAATAGGGTGGAGAGAGTTTTCTTGGCCTGGGGAGTGAAGAGGTGTTAACTCCCCAGAAAAAGAAATCTGGGAGGTAAGCTAGGGTACAAGTTTGGCTTCATCCTCAGAACAGCTGAGGGGTAGGTCAAAGGAATGTAAGTGCATGAGTGACAAGGTCAGATTTATTTTTTAGAGAGCATTCCAACTGCTGTGTGCAGAATGGATTGAGGGGAACAAGATCGGGGATAGAGAGACCAATTTCATATTTTCTCTTCAAATAGTGATAGGGAGAGAGGGAAATGGTAGAGGAACCAGAAGAGGAACTTGACACCAAAGGCCCACTTGGCCCTGATGATGGCAACTGAAACATACTGAGAAGAAAAGCAGGGTTGGGTTCAGGCTCCCAGGGGTCCCTAAAGGGAAAAGACCACACAATTAGTTAGGAAGTTGACTACTGTCATACCTTCTTTTATTGAGTTTTACTTAATCCAGCTTCACAAGTTTTATATTTTTACAATCTGAAGGCAAGACCCTCCAGCCGCAAAAACATTGGCGGCTGGTCTGAGACAGAACCCTCTTTATTGCGGTGGTCTGAGACCGAACCAGCACTATCTTCAAGGTCGGCCTGTATTAATTTAAGAGATTAAATCACAAGAAATTACTGCAGCCTTGAAGAATGCGGCCCCTTTCTTCCATTTACCAGAACTGCTCGCCTAGAAATGCCTCCAGAGGCAGCTCGGCGACCCCTCCTTGCGCAGAGCGCTCTACATCACAGGCACCCCAGGATAAGGCCTTGGGGCGTAAACTTAGTCAATTTCACCGCGTGAGCGGGTTGCAATGCGAGGCGAGACCAGAGATCGCTGACACTTCCCTCGGAAGTCCTGCGGCTGCGGTCGCTGACACTGTGCGCTCCTGGGGCACCACTGCACAGCGGAGAGGTGAGAGGCGCAGCGTCCCCGAGCCGCACTGTATGCTGGAGCGCACTGCACGGGGCGCGCGGTGCGGGCCGCCACAGGGACCATTTTTTCGAGTTCACAAACTTGACCTCAAAAACACAAACCCTGTCTTTAGCATTTCTGGTTTGAGAAATAAACACCATCCAAGCATAAGGAGCCACAAAGTCGTAAAGTTTTATTTTTAAAGGAATAAGAGACTTGTAAAATTTGTTTTTGAAGTAAAAGAATTAACTTATGCAAAACAACATTAATCATACGAAAGCACGAGGCGCGGAATTCTGTCCCCGAGGGGAAGGCGGTCTTGGAGACTTCTGGAGCCGGGAGAGCAGCACCTGGGCTTTCAAGGCACGCGGGGCGCGGCAACTGGCAGCGCAAGAGGCGGAGACGCGCAGTGCGGGAGGCGGGGCGCGGCATCTGGGGGCGCGCGGGTGGACACGCGCTAATTGGGGACGGTGGGTGCCCCAGGTGGGGGTGCCGGGCGTTCTAGTGGGCGCATGGGGCTGGCCGTTGGGCGCGCGGGGCGGGAGCGCGCAGTGCGTGCGGGGGCGCGCGGGGCGGGGGTGCGGCGTCGCCAATCCCAGACAAAGGGCGCCGCGTAAATCATGTGGTATTGGGAGGAAGTCGGCTTGTTGTCTTTCCTCCCGCGCGGCCGGGGCGGAGCGGTGCACGGAGACCCCCGCGGGGCGGCCAGCACCGATGAGGCCAGACCCCCGGCAGCGCCGCAGCGCCTCCGGCCCGATGGCGCCTCCGGACTGGGACCCCCTCGGGGACGACTTGCTGCCGCCCACGCTGACCCCCGCGGTGCCCCCATACGTGAAGCTCGGCCTCACTAGCGTCTATACCGCGTTCTACTCGCTCCTTTTCGTGTTCATCTACTTGCAGCTCTGGCGGGTGTTGCTCTATGGCCACAAGCGGCTCAGCTACCAGAGCGTTTTCCTCTTCCTTTGCCTCTTCTGGGCCTCCCTGCGGACGGTCCTCTTCTCCTTCTACTTCAGGGACTTCGTGGCAGCCAACGCACTCAGTCCCTTCGTCTTCTGGCTGCTCTACTGCTTCCCCGTGTGCCTGCAGTTCTTCACCCTCACACTGATGAATTTGTATTTCACGCAGGTGAGTTGGACAGGCAGGTGGCCCCGCGCAGCGCTTGGGGCGGAGGCGATGGCGGTGCGGGGTCGATCGCGGAACCCTGGAAATAAGAGTTAGGGAAAATGGCACAGATTCTGGGGTCTTGTGAGTCTGTCCTGCCGCTGCGGGAGGAAATGCCTACCACCTGCAGGCATTTCTCTCAGGTAATGCTTTACCATCCCCAGAAGAGGTGGAGGATAGTGAGGGTTGGAGGCCACCTATGAGTTTCTGCCCGCCCAACACGATTCAGTGACTATGGGACCTCCTCTGCGCCTGGCACACAGCATCTTCCAGCTTCGGTCAGGATAGGTACTGACGGCACGTGAGCCCACTGGGAGACTTGAACCTTAGGACCCCCAACTTCTCCCCCTAGTCTGGAAAGGTCATCCGCACGAGACTGGCTTTTTTGAGTGGTGTCAGGTGGGACTGTTGTTACTGGGGTGAGACATTTGGAATCTCCCGCCGCGGAGCCCCACTGAGGTACAATGTACTAACTCACCAGGAGTTCTAAAGAGCAGTTCTGGGTGACACCCAGCTCCCTGAATTGCTGCAGCAGTGTTCAGGCCCCAAGCACAAGCCTAGACGGTTATTGGGGCGCTTTTACAGGAGTCATTTGATGGGGAAGTATTGTTAATAAACTATTGGAGGAACATGCATTAACAAAAGTAGAGTAATTATAAAGTACTTTGCAAATACTGTGGTAAACACTTCTGATTCGCATTAGTTTTCCAAACATTAGAATATCTGTTTTCACTAGGAGTTTGCCTGCAAGAAAGGTGTCAAACATGTCACCTGCTGAGGGTAATTTAAGAGCTGTCTCATGGGCAGAGGCTTGGTGCAGGCAGGCATCCCATTTCTTTTAACAGAGCCTATTTCTTTAGAGAAAATGTCACCAATTGAGAAAAGAAAGAGACAAAATGGTGAAAGAGGATTGATTGTCCTGGAGCCACTGACTAAAAATACTTGTGACTAAAAAATAGCATAGGTACTGTTTAGTAGCAATAGCACTCATATCAGAATGGATCCACACTAAAGCGTTCTTATTAGTCACATGTATCAGCATATTTTCCAGGCCTACAGGGACTCCAGCTTTTCAATTGGATGAAAAGAGGTGGTTCTAGCATGACACAGGTAACAGGTGGGCTGATGTTACTTCAGAACTGTGACAGTGCTCATATTGCACATTGAGATCTTTATCTGTGTCCCTTTGTGAGGCTGCCATGGCTCTTATAGTCACATGCAAGTTCTCCTGGATTAAGACAGGCTGTACGGGGGTTTTTTTTGTTTTGTTTTTTTGGTTTTTTTGTTTTGTTTTTTTGCACCATCTGCTGGTTGGGTAGTAAATGCTGAGCTAGGTAAGAGTGACCAGGCAGACAGCCACTCACTCCTAGGGCCCTAAACCACAGCCCTGCCTTCTCTATGTCTCCAGGACTTTTGTTCTGTCTCCAGGGTGACTGGCAGAAGGAGGTGGTACTGAAGTGTTGGCATCTTGGATGCTGCCAGGACAAAGCCATTCCCTGGCTACCTGACAAAACTCATACTCTAGGAGTCACAAAGGGGCCACCCTTTGGCTCCAAACTCTGACACCTCTGTGTCCACCCCCACCCCCACCCCCACCCCCATCCTAGCACCTGCTCTTAGACTGTAACAGGTTCCCACCACTGGGAGTGCCAGGGGAGCTTAGGCATTAGTGCTGCTGGGGCCCCATCTTGAGCAAGTCAGTCAGATTTGGGAGGGAGGGGGGTGCAGCCAAAAGTGGGTATTATGTGATAGGCACAGTTCTAAGTGGTGTGTCTTATCGTTCACTACAACCCTATGAAGAAATTACTGACAATGTCCCCACTTTATAGAGGGTTAAACGACTCACTCAAGGTCAGAGTCAATCAATACACAGTGGATCCGTGGTCACCCATGTCTGTGACATCTGAGCATGAGGGTTATTCCTTATGGTACAGTATTTGAAATCTCTTACTATAGGAAACAGTTTTCTCCCTAATGTGGTACCTGGTTCTTCAGGAGCCTACCACTGGGATGGGGATACAAAGTATACACATGACAGGGTTTGGTAGTAACTCCAGGGATTCCAGGGGGTCAGCCAAGCTTTGGGAGACCTGAGTGGGACCTGTGCCCTCAGGAAGGAGGTGGCTTTGCACCAGCTCCTGAGGCCGGAGAGCAGGCATAGAATGAACTGGAAGGGGGTCTCAAAGGTGGAGGGAAGTCCTTTCTGTGGCTGTGACACCCTTTATACCCCCCAGCGCCTGTGCCTTCCTGCTCACCTTCCTGACAGCCTGTCCAGGGAGGTGCAGGCTTTCTCCCCCGAGGTCCAAAGAGTGAAGGCAGCGTCCCTAGCGTGCAGCCTGTGTGCCTGGCTGTGAGGTGGCTATGTGTGCCCGTCTGTCGTAACAGCCGTAGCTTATTCCATCCAGGGCCTGGGTGCAGGATGTATCCTGTGCTCTTGGCCTCTCCCCGTCATCAGCTTTGGAATCTGGCTCTTCTGGGGCTGGCCCAGGGAGGGGCAGGGTTGTTGCAAGTGACTGTCTGTCTACCTCTGGGTCTTGCTCTGCCTGTGGGTGGCTCTTCCATTCGACCATGTCTACATCATGGGGTCAGCTTCCTCCTGGCACCCTCCCTCTGCCTGTGTTTCCTTTCCATCCCAAACTCTTCTTCACCTATGTGGTGGGGTCACGCAGGTGACTGGCTGCTTCCCACCCAGTGTCTCCTTTTAACCTGCCACCTGCCCCTTTTTGTTCTCTGCCTGCCCAGGGACTCTGCCACTTGCAGATTCCAGGTAGAAGCAGGTGGCACCCTCTAATCTCCTGGAACCCTCACGCCTGCATGGCATAGGTTGGCCTCTGCCAGGACTCGCTCTCCACAACCTGCTTTTTGCTCTGATGTCTGTACCTGTTGGGCAGCATGTTCCCAGCAGAGCAAGGATCTGTCTGGGGAGCAGGGACCAGGCCTCCATTCTTCCATGTGACCTAAGGTGAGGGCTGGCATCTCCTTCCTGAACACTGCTGTCCTGCCCATGGACAGTGACTTCTCCTCCACTCTCTTCCTCAGACCGGCTGTGGAGGCGGTAAGTGGGATTAATGGACTGGCTCTGCTGATTCTCAACAGGCCCGCAAGTGTGCACGCACACGTGTGTGTGTGTGTGTGTGTGTGTGTGTGTGTGTGTACACACATGTCTGGTCCAAAGGCTTACAGCTCTCCTAGAAACATGTCACATTGAGGACCCGTTGTTGCCAACTCTGGGCACTTGCACCAGTTCTGGGGGACACTCGGCTCCCTGTTGCCCTAGTAGTGGTAGAGCCAAGGCTTGGACCGGCCTTTCCTCCAGGGCCTGTTTCTTCTAGCATCATGTTGATGTGCCTCTTTGATGGAGTTTCAAGTGGGGCAGGAACCTAAGACCTGAGTGTGAGGTGGTGACCATCAAGCTGTACAGTGGAGGCTTCTGTGCAGGTGCAGCCCCTGGGCAAGCAGGTCTGTCTGCAAAGCTGGGTGAAGGAGGTGGGTCATGATGTGGGTGGGCTCAGTGCCACCCAGGCAGTGTGTCCCCTGCTGTTTTCTAGAATCACCGGTCTGGGCCTCAGGCTCTGGTTCCTGAGATTGGTTGAATAGAGCTGGCCCAGACTCTTTGTGCAGCCTTGCCTTGAGCCCTGTGACAGATTCTTGCCTTGTGGAGTCGTTGGAGGAAGGAAAGGAGAAGTGAACCCTCCGACCGGCAGTGGTGTGACTGACATAGGCACTGGGGCCGCACCACACTGTAGAGGGTGACCAGCAACCACAGGCAGTGTGTAGGGATGCCGGGGGATATGGTAGTGTTGGAGCTTACCATAGGGCCTGGTTTAGGGCATGCCAGGGAAGGCCTATGGCTCAGGAGGCAGACTTGGGAGTGGAAGGGGTAGGGACCCTGTGCACATAGCTGGGTTCTAATCCCCGCCTGGCTCCCAGGGTGACTCCATAGCCAGTGCCTATCTTACTCACCAGGAAAATGGCAACTGTGGTGCTCACTCCAGGCAGGAGCAAGTGAAGGGGAGACTTTATGCTGTGTCCTCTGCTCCTCCGCTCATTCAGGCCGCCCCTTCCCCATCTGATGGTGGCACTGCACCACAGTCCTGAGAGTCCTGCCTCCGCGCTCTGCCTTCCCCAACGACTGTGTCATCAAAACGACTTACTGCCAAGCCGCTTATGTTTGTGACATGGCAGTGATGCTAGCCTTCCCCTGGGGAGAATGTGTGGGGGAGTGTCAACCCCTCCCAGCGCAGTCCCTGAAACCATGAGTGAACAGATAGGGAGACCAGCAATTAGCTTGAGAGCCTGGGGAAGTCCACTGAGTTGGCCGAGGCCACCAACCAAGCTGGCACCTTCCTGGCCACGACATACCCAACTCGAACTGCCAACCTAATGTGACCAGATGTCATGAAGGTCCTCATCCCTGCTGTGGGTCTACACTGCTGCCCTCTCTCCTCCCGCTGGAGAGGGGTGAGCGTGTCTCTCTGTGGCTCATTCAGCAAGGATGTCTACCGCATACCTGTTGTGCACTGGTCCAGGAGCTGTGATGGGGACTCTCTAAACCTCTTGGTGATTACAAAGAAACACATAAGCCTCGCCAGTCCTTGAGTGCCTGACTTTGAAGCTGGGACGCCATGGTCACACAGGGGAAGGAATAGGCTCTGCCTTTCCTCTGTGCACCACACCATGACCTCCTGGCCTGGACACTGGCCCCTTATGGTCATTCAGTGGGTTCACATTCACTAGAGCTGTGTGTACAGGGTGTGGCAAAAATAGGCTTACAGTTGTCTGTATGGAAAATAATGCAATAATTAATAAGTAATAATACGAGGATGAACTTTTTCACGTATTCACAACTAGAAACCTACTTTTGCCCCACCCTGTATGCATGTGCCTATACCTCTGTGTACCTGTGTGCATGCCTCTGTGTGTGTATGTACGTGTGAGCACCTGTGTGCATGCCTCTGCGTATCTGCCTGTGAACACTTGTGTGTGTTCCTGTGTGTGTGACTACACCTGTGTGAATTTCTGTGTGCATGTCTGTGCATGTGCCTCTGTGAGCGCTGTGTACACGTACGTATCAGTGTACACACACAGAGAGGACTCAAAGTTTCCTTATTGGCATTCAGTCTGCCACCCACCACTAGCACGCCCAGGAAGTAGCTTCCCAGTTTTACTTCTAATTCTAAAGCCTTCTGGCTCACAGCCCACCTTTCCCAGACCTCTCTTTGGGGCACCAGCTTCTCTCTGCCCCACTGTTGCTGCTGCAGTGCCTGAGGGTCCCCTGCAAGCCTAAGGTGACCAAATACCATGAATGCCCTCAGTGGGGTCATAATTAGGCTCGTGGAGACAGTTAGACTCCCACTGTGTAACTGAAATCCTTCCACTGACCACAAGGCCTTGACTTCTCACCAGCAGAGACTGAGCTGGCTCTGCTGCGTTGTCCTTGGCAGGGGCACCACCTGCTCTGGCCCTGCACACCCTGCTACCTGCTGGGTTTTGCTCCCTGGACTTACCTACTAGCTGGGACTAGCGGGAGGCAGGGACAGAGCCCTTTCCCCTGTACCAAGGCTGATTTAGTTCCTTGAGGGGTTTGTCGTGGTTGTTGGCAGAGGCACATCCCTACCAGGGCACTGTGCTGTGTCCTCAAGGGCACACTCAAGGCTGCCAGTCCCAGGAGGAGGGGATCATGTGGAGGTGAGAGATGGGCTGACCAGAGAACATGACAAAATGGGGCCCTGGGAGCTCAGTTCGAGCGTCATCCCAATAATGCTACGGTGTGGGTTCAACCCCTGCACATGCAAGAATCAGCTGATGAATGCATAAATAAGTGAAAAAATAAATCATTGTTTGTCTCTCAAATCAATTACTGTATTTTTTGCTCCATAAGACGCACTTTTTCCCCTCAAAAAGTGTAGGGGAAAATGCCCTTGAGTCTTATGGAGCAAAAAATACGGTATTTTATTAAATATTTTAACTATTTGGTTCAGAATATTTTTTTTCTTATTTTCCTCCTTAAAACCCTAAGTGTATCTTATGGTCAGTTGCATCTTACGGAGCAAAAAATATGGTAATACATTTTTAAAAATTTTGTAATTGAAGGCTACTTCTCTAAAACATCACTAAGATTCTTAGGTTTTTGGAAATAGAGCAGCTTTATCAGCTCCTAGTTCCCTTGTCCAGTGAGAGGAACAGTCCCTTCCTGGTTTGTGGGGCTGCCTTTGCCCTGAAGGTGTGCTTTATCAGGGCAGGAGTCACTAGGCAGACAGACCAGACCGCCTGCACACAGGTGTCCTATAGGTCTGCGAAGGCTGTAACTCTTTTACTTTGTACATATCCTGTGAGTAAAGTTTGAGGACAGAGAAAGTTTGCTGTTTTCTCTGGACAGTGGGTTGATTTCCTCAAACGTGGCTGCGTGGGGCTTTTAGAAAGGACGTTTGGTTGGAGTTGCATCAGAATTACAGGCCTGGGTAGCCACATACAATCTCTGGTGCATATTTTTGTAACAACTCTTAAAACATGGAAAATGTTTTAAAGACCACCGTTGGCACAAAAACAGGTTGCAGGCTGGACTTGGTCCTCCGGACTAGATTAGGACAAACCAGCGTTTGTCTTAGGCTGCCCCCACTTTGCTCTGTGATTTTTTCTGGGACAACTTGGAAACAGGCTTTGGTGCCTTGTGACATGGTTAGAGTGTCATTCATTCAATGAATGCACCTGATCTGTCACCTGCCCACAGGCGTTTGGGGTCAGAGACAGTAAGTTGAAATTTCTGCCCTGACGAGCCACTGGCTATTGGGAAGGGCAGATGTGAGCAGAAACAAGAGTGTCATGGGCCACATGTCCACCACAGCACACACAAGGAACCTCTCCCCTGCCTGCCAGGGGCTTGGGACCTGCAGACCAGGGGCCTGGACATCTTGATGGCATCAGTGTCCCCTCACCCCTAATGGCAGACAAACTTGCAAAAGCTCTGCAGCCAGCAGAACACTGGGTTAATGTCCACACATGATGAAACTTAGCTCCGGGGCAGCGCAACACCCCACCCCACCCCCACCCCCGGTTCTTGCTCTCCCTGTTTCCCACACCTCACATGCCAGTCAGGTGATGTGATGGCTCCTTTGTCACAAATGCCCTGAGGCAGAATGTGAGTCCCAGTGGGGACACCCTGCAGTTGTGTCCCCATGAGGTCCCAGTCCTCCTGCTTTCACAGTAACAGGTTTCAACTGGACACGGGTTTGCTTCACTCACTCTACAAGCCTGTCTTTTTCAATTGCAGTGAAATGCATATAATGTAAAATTAACCTTTTAATGTGTACAATTTATGGGCATTTAGTATATTCACATTATTATGCAACTACCACCTCTGTTTAGTTCCAGAACATTTTTATCACACTTAAAAATAAACCCTGCCTCCCCCCGCCCCAACATACACTCCTCGCTCCCCCTCACCCCAGCTCCTGGTAAGGACCAAGCTGCTTGTCTCCATGGATTTATCAATTCTGGGTGTTCCACTTCAAAGGAGTCATATAGCACGGACCTTGTGACTGTCTTCTCTCAGTTAGCATATTATCTCGGGGTCCATCCAGGTTGTCGTGTGTATCCTTTTCAAGGCAGAATAACATTTCAGTGTGGTGTAAACCACAGGACAGCCCTCATGACATTAAGGTTGCTCATTGCATGTTCGTGAGTGTGCCATTCTGTAGGTGCTGTGTAGACCAGTTAGGGTCAGACATGGTTCCTGCCTTCATGGGACTTAGCCTTGAGCAGGGAAAACAGTATGTAATGTGTCCACTGTGCCGTTGGCCAATGTTACTTAGTGACAGTCCTTATAGTGGTGATGAGAAGTGGGGATGTTCATATTTGAAGTTCCAGGACTTAATTCATCCCTTCACCCTGTGTGAATCTCCCTCTAAGACGCATGTTTTAAAAAGAACCAGTGTCTGTTGCTACTATTTAAATGTAAGTCAGGCTCCAGCCAGGGTAGCTCACTCAGCAGGTTAGAGTATCCTCCCAATATGCCAAGGTTGCAGGTTTGATCCCTGGTCAGGGCACAAACAAGAGTCAACCAAGGAATGCATAAATAAGTAGAACAACAAATTGTTTCTTTCACTCTCCCTCCCTCCCTTTCTCTAAATCAGTAAGTAGAAATTTAAAAATAAAATACATATAAGTCAAATCCATTTGCCCTGGTTTGTTCACACGGCTTCCTGGGGCCCAGAGCAGCATTAGGGGCTGCAGTGGCTGGGAGGGTGCTGCTGACCCCCATCCCCACCCTCGGGGTCGTGCCGAGTGAGTGTAGCCCCTTCTCCCACAATAGCCAACCAGCCTGCCTTTCACAAATTCGATGGTGTGTGTGGTACCCACCCAAGTCCCCCTCTGCTTGGGGTGAAACATACTCAGTTCCTCTCATTGTTTCTGATAGGATGTGGTTTGTCCCTCACCATCTTGGTCCCTATTTCCCAATGTCCTGCCCAGTGTCCCCAGTGATTGGGGGCAGTTGCAGGGACAGAACAGAGAGCAGTACTGTCACCACTTGCTTCCTTTGGGGCAAATATGATGGCAGTCCTCTAGGACAGGACACAAGGGATGTCATCTAATACTCTCAATCATCTTGTGCTGCCATAACGGAATATGGTAGCTGGGCAGCTTCAGCAACAGATGTGCGTCCCTCAGTTCTGGAGGCTGGAAGTCTGAGGTAGGGTGCAGCATGGCTGGGCTCTGGTGAGGACCCCTTCCTTTTTTCAGACGTCTGACTTCTCTCATCCTCACATGGGGAATGGGGGAAACACTGCTCCCAGCAAGGGCAATAGTTCCAGGAAACCTCAGATTTCTCCTCACTTTGGAGCCAAAAGTTATTCTTTTGGGGAAAAGAAACAGAGACATGTTCAGTGCTTGCTAACTTTGCAGTTTTACGTAACTGACCACAGGGATTAGGGTATGGTGCTGAGGTGGTGCACTGCACAAGCCCTTCCTTAAAGGAACCTTCACACTGGGCTGGCTGGTGACCCTCCAGCTAATCCTCCTCAGCCTTGACAGCTTCTTTAAAGCTCATTTGGAACCATTGTGGCTGGGGCTCTAGCTCGTAAACTGACCTGCACTTGTGGCAGGGGCAGCTCAGAAACAAAATGACAATGATGGTACGTTGTGTGGCCACAGCCCTGTCCATTTGGAAAAGCGAGACAGGAGAACCTGCATGAGGCTGGTCCACACTGTCAGTTTACCTGTCAAAGGGATGGCAGGGGCAGGACTGTGCCTGTGTGACCTGGCTGTCCCTGGGCCACTGGCCCACTTAAGAGCAAGGCTGTAGCATTTGCCTGCCAGACCTCATGGTGACGGTGCAGGCTGCCCTCTGGGAGGGACTTCCTGGCATAAGGTTTCTGAAGTAGAGGCAGCTTTGTGAATAAGGTGCTAACCTTTGATCTTACAGATGGACACTGAGGCCCAGAGGTGAGAGAGTTCTTCAGAAGTGCAGGTTCATGGCTATCTGGCCAGATGTGCCCCCAAATTGAGATGCTCAGGTGACAACATGGAAAAGCAGGCAAACTGAGTCCAGGGGTCTTTGCTGTTAGGTTGACTTTGGGAGCTCCAGGAAGGAGGGGCACTTTCCCTGTTCCCTTGCCTCTCACAGGCTTAATGATGCAGCCCTAGCCCCAGGTGGCACTGATGAACAGACGCTTTTAGGAGCCCATGGAGGGTGGAGGAGAGAGGGGGGCTGGAAATAGGAGGGGAGCCCACAGGAAGGGAAGAAGGTGGGGGAGATGGCCTCACTGTGGGCCTCTGACCCTCTGCTGTTTACTGAAAGCATGGAGAGTCGGGCTGACCAGATGAGGTGATCTCCCACCTCACAGGTCTCCCGGTCTGACTGGGGGTGGGGCACACACAAGCACATGCACACACATACACACACCCACATGCCAGAGGGGGGCTCTTCAGGTACGGATCAGCTGGGCAGGACAGGACAGTACAGCTCTCTGGAGGGCTGGAGAAGCTGAGGCTACCCTAGGGACACTGGGATTCTCAGAGTCCCAGAGGAGGGACAGTGTCATTGCTGGTGTGAGGCCACTGATGAGGAAGTGTGCCTAAGTGCCGGTGGCTCTGTGTTGTGCGGGTCAGTGTGAAGACAGGAAGTGAGCAGGACTTGTCCCATGAATCATGTGCTTGCCAGGTTCAAACACATGGTGAAGACCTGAGCTGGGAACCCAGGCACCTCCCTGGGTCCTGTCACCCCTGAACACAGAACACATGTGGCTTTAGGAGGCTGCCACCCAAGTCCTGGGGACTGCATGGGCTTCTGTGGCGCTAAGAACATGGACGGTCTTGCCCTAGTCAGACAGCTCAGTAGGTTAGAGCATTGTCCCTATATGCAGAGGTTGCTGGTTCAATCTCCAGTTGGGACATGTACAGAAATAGATTGATGTTTCTGTCCCCCACCCCCACCCCTTCCTCTCTCTAAAATAATTCAATACATTTTTTTAAAAAGAGCAGACAGTCTGCGTACAGAGAGTGGACCTGGCATGCTGCACATGGAGGAGTTTGCACATGGGTCTCAGATGAAAACCAGTCAGCTGACAAATGACTGTCACTAGGACACCAGGCTTTGGGTTTGCATAACTTAAGCAATCTCTCAGGAAGTGAGCAGTACATGGGAGAAATAGCAAACATGTCAGTGGTGCATAATTTTTTGAGTATGGAGATTCCTTTTACAGTGAAGAAAGGATCTGTGGTCATAGTTTAGAAGTTGTGCACTTAGAATCATGGTTTGAGAACATACACAGGACGACTGGCAGCAGCAGGGAGGCGGTGTCCGAACGTCCTAATTCACCTCACCCTCACAGAAAACCACGAGGTGGGTACTGTTACTCATCTCACTGCACAGATGAGGGGCCTGAGGCACAGAGGTCAGGCAGTGGCTCTAAAGTCATACAGCTGTTCATTGGTGGAGCTAGGATCCAAAGCCAAGTGAGCAAGCTCCAGAGTCTTCACTCTTACTATCTCTAGATGTCCCTAGCCATGGGCGAACACAGCTGAGTCTTGTGCATGATGTAACACCAGGCCACAGTAAGCATGTGTGACCAAGAGCTCTGTGTTTTGGTGTCCACATGTGGCAAACACATCACAATGGTTGAGCAAACAAGTTGCAGAAGGGCATGGAAGCCGTACAAGATGGGACTCCCGGTTTGTGACACATGTACACATAGTGAGAGTGTAAGCCTGCCTGGTAGAAGACACCAAGTTCACGTACTGGTGACCTGGGCAGAGTAGGCAGCATTAGAACCTCAGAGAGGCTTGCTGGGGGCTTGATGGTGCCCGCAGTGGTGTTGCAGGCTGACTGAACTGCATGGTGGGTACATGAGTATCTGCCATGTTATTTCTGTGTGAACTTGATGTATTTTATGATTAAGTTTAAAGCAACCATACATTTAGAACATTTCAAATGAATTTGCATACATAATAATTTAAAAATTGTGTGTGTGTGAGAGAGAGAATGGTTTCTTTTTTCTTATGTTGCCCAGTAGTCTCCCTTTTGTTACTAATTTCAGTGAAATGCTCTGTACTTCACCTGATTTCTTTTTTCCCATCTTCTTAACGCCCTTCCCTCTGGCAACCATCAGGGTGTTCTCTGTATCTGTTCAATTTCTGTAATTTTTAGATTCCTCATCTAAGTAAAATCATATGGTATTTGTCTTTCTGACATTTCATTTAGCCCAATACCCTCTAGGTCTATCCATGTTGTCACAAATTGCAAGATGTCATTTTTAAATTTTCAATAGCTAAGTAATGCTCCATTGTGTATACATATGATATCTTCACCTATCCTCCTGTCGATGGACACCTAGGTTGTTCCATATCTTGGCTGTTGTAAGTAACATGCTGGGCTCTTTGGACTCCGGTCTGTGCTTAGTGCAGTTTCAGACCCGTCTGTCATTCCTGGGGTCTCCCAGGGGCCTCAGCCCACAAGCTGAACCGTGGCAGAGAGGGTCAAACATCCAGCTTTGGGGTCCAGAGCCTGTTAAGGAGGGAAGATTGTGAAGTGGCTAATGGGACAGCACTTGAGGGAGTTGTGACCCAGGAGTGGGGACACAGAGACATGGGTCATATTTTGTTAGGGTGTTTGTAAAGCAAAGTGGCTACACAGAGGTCTTGAATAAAGTCCATGTCTGAATGCATAAGGCTTCACTTAGTCATCACAGACACTGCCTTTTCAGACAGAGAGGTTACTTTTGTTAGTTTACTGAAGGCGCAGGGACACAGTCACCCACCAAGAATGCCGTGGACTCTTCTGTCAGAAGCAGCCCGTGGGACCTTAGGAAAAATGGCTGTGAGACAGCGGATGCCAGCTCAAGTCAGTAGGAGAGAAACAAGCAGTCAGTAGTTCCAGGGTGGATGACATCCAAGGACTGTGATTTATTAGGGGAGGGGGCAGAGGTCCCATCTGCTCCTGGATCTTTCTGGTAAAGTATGTCACAAACTGATCCCCCTGGGCCTCCTGTGTCATCTGAAAGGCGGTGTGAAGGGCCTGGGGTCACTGAGGGCTCTGAGTGGGTCCGGCCTGCAGAGAAGGGAGCAGAGGGGGAACCAGCGGGCCCTGCAGCCACACCTCAGGCCTGCCAGGAGTTCAGACCTGAACAAAATCTTAGAAAAGTCACCCAGCTGTCCTTTCATTGGCATAAGCTCTAGGTAGGGCTTCTGAAGCAGGAGGGATTTGTGGTCTGGGAAAATGCTTTATTTCCATGAGGTGATGGGAGTTTCCCATGGAAGCTGCTGCTTTTCCCTGTAATCATCTTTAGTCCCCTTCCTGCCCAGTCCTCTGTCCCTTTACCACCATGGAGGACCCTGGGAAAACCCTGGTGTTTGCACAGAGAGCAGATGCGGAAGGGAAGGGTGGGTTGGGGGGAGGAGCCAGGAACCTGGACCCTTCTGGACTCACTGTGGATTCCTTATCACAGTTCCCTAAGAAACAGCTATGCCTCTCCCTTCACACCAGGGTTCCAGCCCCACCTCACCACCCCAGAGTGGGCGGTCCCCTCTTTCCTGCCTTGGTTTCCCGCTTGTCTGCCTTTCCCACAAGGACCTTCCACCACACCCTTGCCCCGCCTCTCTCTCTGCTCTGCCATTCTGGGGCCCAGGCTTCTCCGCACATTGAGGTCTCACCAATCTTAAAAACAAGGTCCAGTGCCCTTGGAGAACCATTCATTTCGCAAACACGTTTTCAGAGAGCAGCTGATGTTCTAGAACTGACTCACTACCCACTTCCTCCTGCCTGCAGCTCACTGTGGACCCTCCTCCAGACCTCCCCGGGAAGACCAGTGGCCAGCTCCCCAGGCTCCTACCTGGATGTCCCGATTGTCCGCTACCCAGGCCCCTCTCTGCTGGAGTCTCTAGGGCCTACCCACCTCTCTTCCTTGCCCTCCTCTCTCCTCCTCTACACGATCGAGACATAGCCACACTCCGTCCAGTTCCCCATGTATGTGTACTCTGTTCACCCCCAGAAGAAACCCGGTGGAATACGCAGTCAGTCCCCAGCCCAAGCCCCCCCCCCACCCCCATCACCTTCTGTCTTTGATTTGCCCAAACATGTGCTCATTTTTTACCTCCTTTCCCTCCTGTTTCACCCTTCCCGTGTCTTAAAGCCTGATTCCTAATCCTGCTAACTCCACTGAGCTTCTGTTGGCTCTCTGACTCAGGCAGTGCCCACCCTCACCTGACGTCAGGCTGCTCCTCCAGCCGGACCTGCACCCAGCCTCTGTGCTGCAGACCCTGCCCCCCTCCGCCCCTGTGCTTGGTGGTTTCTCTCCACCACCTCGTCTTCTCACCTCCCCTCACCTCCAAACACCTCACACCACCCCATACCACATTACACCTCCCCATACCTCCCTTCACTTCAAACACCTCCCTTCACCTCCCGGGATTTCCTCAGACCACCTCATGCCTTCACGTTCCTCAGACTGCTGGTATGCTATGTCTGGTTGTGAGTTTCTTGGTCAGAGACCAGCTTTTTCTTATTTTCACAATTCTTGGATGAAAATTTAGTGATTTTAAGTTGAACCATGGTGAACACCACTAATCAGGATGTGGGAGCATTTGAATTTTTATCTGGCTTCATGTGTTCCTCAGGCCCTCTCCAGTTCTGTGGGCCTGGTTTGGCACCGAGCAGGCAGAGCCCATGCTGTCAGCAGCACTGAAATCTAGTCTTTCATGCCCCCCCCCCAAAGGGCGGCCCTTCCTCCAGCCAAGCTCCTGCTGAGGTCAACAGGGATCCTGGGCAGACTAGGCTGGAGGAGGTGGGCTGCCCGATAAGGGATCCTAAGTCTAAGCCCAGGAATTTAGCTCCGGTTCTGGGCACTAATCAGTCTTTTTTGTTGTTGTTGAAGGGGGGGTGGGTAGATGAAGGGAGAGAGATGAGCAGCATCAATTTATAGTTCCAGCACCTTAGTTGTTTATTGATTACTTCTCATATGTGCCTTGACCAAGGGTAGGGCTTTAGCTGAGCCAGTGATCCCTTACTCAAGCCAGCGACCTTGGGCTCAAGTCAGTGAGCCTGACATCTTGGGGCTGCACCTGACTTCATTTAGTTAACCCCAAACCGAACATGTGGATGGGTGGGGCTGGGGCTGCAGAAGTCAAGGAACATCTCATTTTGTTTGTAAAGGAGAGTGGGGGGGGCCTGCACTTCCATGGGGCTTGTCACCTGCATGTGGGCTCAAATACAAATCTCAGTGTAGAGATGACCAGTAAAACTTTTACATTTATTTATTTATTTATTTATTTTACCATTTTAACCATTTAAAATACCTTTATTTTAAAACTGTAGGCACTGCCTAAAAAGCATTTAGCTTAGTGAACTCTCTCACCCAGCAGACATCTAGCACCTGGGAAAATGGAGGGGATTCTAAACAGTGATTCAGTTCTCGGTGTCAGCTTATTTTGTCCCCAACCCACCATGTTTCTGTCATTGCAGGTGATTTTCAAAGCCAAGTCAAAATATTCTCCAGAGTTACTCAAATACCGGTAAGTACAGGGTGTTTTCCTGAGAAAAAAGGTGAAAAGGGGCTGTGAGAGCCACCAGACAGCAGCAGGGCTTTCTGGGTATCACAGCATATCTGCCTAGTATAGGAGTGAGGGCCCTGGGGCCTTTCACCAGAGAGAGAGGAGAGGGGACTACTGAAGCACACAGCCCCTGAGCCTGTGGGAGACGCTGGGAGTGCTGGCGTAGGCAGAAGGCAGTCGGTCCCTGAGGCTGTGGTCAGGTGTTCCCCTTCTGTCCCTCCCTGTCCCCTTCCCACCCTCTAGCGGTGCAGCTGTGGTGGAGCCTGTCCCCTGTGTATTCACCACCTGCCAGTAGGTTCTGTCCCCTAGAGCTCCAGGGCACAGGTACAGCCGCCACACTCCCTCCATGTTCAGCAAATTGATTTTGACCATTAAATACTCACCTGGGAAGGGAAGTAGGCTGGGTCCTGGGGAGGTAAACACTGTGACAGTGAAGATGTCCTCAATAGCGGAAAAAGTCACAGAATCAGGCCAAGTGCTGTCCATGATATGGTGGGTGCAAGAGCAGTCTGTGCTGTGGCCCCTGGGGACCTTGGGAGTCACTGGAATGTGATGGCAGAAGTGAGGCCCATGCTGGGATGAACAGGAGAGGCTCACATCCAGAAGGGATGGCCTCGTTTATGTGCAGAGGGGGCCTCTTTCCAAGGGTGCGGAGAGCTCTGTGACCCCCAGCAAAGAAGCAGCAGCTTACAGAGGTCAGACTTGGGCAGGGGAAGGGAGACCAAGTGTCCATGGACATGACGCAGGTGCAGCACAAGTTAAGGTGTCCTGATGACCCTGTCCAGGAGACCTGCACACGAGAGCAAACATTTCTGGAAGGGTGACTTTAGCTGATTACCTTCTTGAATGAAAATGGGAATTTCATTATTTTGTTACTTTAAAAATATGTGAATATGTATACATATTTTATTTAAATATATATCTTAACTTTATAAAGACTTTTTAGTTAAAATTCTGAAGGTGTATATTTTAATCCCCATTTTATATCCAAAGAAACTGAAGTTTAGAAAGTTATATGACAGTATTAGCCAAGGTCCAAGCAAGGAAACTTTATGGTGCCATATTGTTTTCCTCCTGACCTGGGAATCTCCCTTCACTGCTTTTTGGTTCGTTTCCACCAGACTATTCCACTGGGACTCCATAGGCTGACACTCATCCCAAGGAGGGAGTTTAAAGTAGCAAGTCCAAGTAGACAGTCCCTCCTGTCTCTAAGTATCCTTTCCTCTGCCCTCGAGCCCCTGACCTGGCCAGCTGGAGGGGGTTGGAAAGCTAGGAGCAGACAGTGAGTGAAGGTGGGAGTGGGGAAAGAATGTTCTGATTGGATTGTGGGGCTGACTTTATCTTGGGAATGCTTGATGGAGGCTGGAGTAACTAGGTGAGAGAGCTTCTGAAAGTGAACCATGAAAGTGTGGTCAAACAGGAAGACTTTTAAAGATTTTTATCCCCTACACCTGGGGGTGGGGGGGGGAACCAAAGTACAGACAGAGAGACAGGCATGCTGGTGGGTGTGAAGGCTTTTATTGGGAGAGGGTTTACATAATTGAAGGGAGAAATACACCTGGAATCAGATGTTAGAGGTGAGATGTTTGGGCCAAGAAGGGTGTCTTGAAGCCAGGAGGCTAAGTTTTCAATGAGAGAAGCCTGTTAACTCAGATCTGATCATTCAGTCACCAGTTGTAAAGAAATCCCGGGTCCTGGCCAGTTGGCTCAGTGGTAGAGCATCCGCCCAGTGTGTGTGGAAATCCCAGGTTTGATTCCCGGCCAGGGCACACAGGAGAAGTGACCATCTGCTTCTCCACCTCTCTCCCATCTCTCTCTCTTTCTCTCTCTCTCTCTCTTGCCCCCTTACCCCCCTCTCTCTCTTTCCTCACCCCACAGCTATGGCTCGAATGGTTCAAGCAAGTTGGACCCATGACCTCACCTCAGGTGCTCGGCAACAGAGCAACACCCGAGATGAGCAGAGCATTGCCCCAGAGTGGACTTGCCAGGTGGATCCAGCTGGGGGGGCCATGTTGGAGTCTGTCTCTCTTCCTTCCCGCCTCCCACTTAATAATTAAAAAAAGAAAGAAAGACAGAAAGAAATCCTGAGAGTTCTCAGGTTTCTGCACATCTGTGGTTTCCTGTAACGCTGTTTCTCTTGGGCCAGATCCTAGTGCAGCATGTCAGGCCACGATTGATCCCTTGAGAAACTTTGGCATGTCAGCTTCTAAGTGGATCACAAGCCATGAGTCTCAAACTGGTTGAAACTCCCCCGCCCAGACTACCTTCTCACAGATAATCCACCAGGTCTGAGATTTGGGGAGTTACTGCCTGTTTGATTCAGTTTTTCTGTTTCTTAGTCTATGTTTTTTTTAAAAAAACAAGAATATGTTGATTTTATAGTTGCAACTGTTTTTCCTCCATCTTTGATTAAAAATAATAATAAAAATATATGTAATGAGCCAGACTTTGCTTTTTCCTTTCTGTGAGAACTCGAAGGATTCATTAGTACTATCCCCTCACATTAGGAGGCAGCAAAGTACTGTCAGGTTGACCCAAGTCTGGCATTCCTGTCTGATGCCTGAGGGTAACCAGGCAGGGCTATGGGCTGCCCAGAACTTGCCCGACTCTGCTATCATAGTTATGTGGGTGTGTTATGAGTGTGATTAAAGAAGATTTTTCCAGTTAGGAATCTGGAAATTATGGCGGAATTTTTGCTGTTGAGAAAACTGGAGAAGGAGCATGAGGAGCCAAGCATGGATATGTTCTGAGGGGACTCTGGGCAGGCTGTTGGAATGTGGGTCTGGACCTAGGACAGAGGCACTGGTTGAGATGGCTTTTGTAACCTGGTACAGAAGCAGTCACTGGCATGACCAGGTGGTAGCACAGTGGATAGAGTGTTGGACTGGGATTTAGAAGACCCAGGTTCAAAACCCTTCGGTCACTGGCTTGAGCATAGGCTCATCCAACTTGAGCGTGGGGTTGCTGGCTTGAGCATGGGATCATAAACATGACCCCATGGATTCTGGCTTGAGCCCAAAGATCGCTGGCTTGAGCAAGGAGTCACTTGTTCTGCTGTAGTCCCCCTGTCAAGGCACATATGAGAAAGCAATAAATGAACAACTAAGGTGCCACAACGAAGAATTGATGCTTCTCATCTCTCTCTCTTCCTGTCTGTCTGTCACTATCTGTCCCTCTGTCTCTCTCTCTGTCACAAAAAAAGTAAAAAGAAGAAGAAGCTGTCACTGAAGGAAGAGGGTGTGCAGAGAAGAGCCCAAGCTGTGGTCATCACTTTGTCCCTTTGAGGAAAGAAGAGGAAGAGGAAGCAGGGCTACAAGGACAGCCTCAGATGGGGAGGAGGGGCACTCAGAGAGATTGGGGAGATGGCTCCCCGATTTACACCTTTTGAGTTTGGGGTCTGAGAGAGAGGTTAGCAGAGGGCCTGTGGACCCCTTTGGAGGAAGTAATTGTCTAGAATTTGCTGCTGATGAAAGGAGGGGCTCTGCAGGGTGAGGACAGAGAGAACAACACAGAGATGTGGGACCCCTGAATCTTCCAGCAGTCCTTTGAGGAGGAAAGGAGTGTCTACGTTTCACAGGTAAGGACACAGCCAAGTGGCTGAGATCTCGCTCCATGTCCTACACCATCATCTCTGGCACGCCAGGCGGATGATGGGAAGGGGGTGCTGGATGGCTAAGTTACTGCGTGTGACAAGTCTGCACTGGGAAGGGCATGGGGCCCAATTGAGCAGTGTGCAACCACCTGCTGGGTGCGGGTTACACCCGGCCTCCTGGCCCGTCACTCTCTCTGCACTTCCCCAGTGTCCCAGAGGCCATATACTGCTTTCATCACAGAGAAAGAGGAATAAGAATTTCTCTCTGCAGCCGAGTTTAAAGCCACACTCGCGGAAGCCATCTGGGAAAGTGAGGTTTGCTAAGGGCAGAGAGTGCTTTCAGAGGCTGCCAGTGCTGTGTGCATGGAGGATGTCACACCATCCAGGGGCCATGCGCATCCCAAAGGCACAGCAGATAATAATAAAAAGAGGACTTTCAAAGAACCAGAAAGCAGAATTTTGGTGACTCCAAAAAGACCCTCCCTTGGTGTCTTTCCCCATGCCCCCAATTTCTCCATCTGTTAGAACATGGTTGAGGACAGATAACAAATGTAATAATTCCATGAGCCACAACTTGTGCCAGCTGCCTTGTGCATTCTCTGCCCGACCCTCGCAGTAGCCCGCGTGAGTGGTACCGACCCCCACAGTGTGTTTGCACAGAAGGAAGTGGAAGCATGGCCTGGCTGAGCACCTGGCCCAAGGTCTCGTGCAGAGTTCACATCCCCTGACTCTGACCGACCCCCTTCCTGAAGGCACACACGGGGTTTACAGGAGGTTTCAGGAAAAGAACATCCCTGTGTCAGATGTACAGTATTTCGCCTGGCAGGAGGACCCTGATGTTAGTGATGGGAAGTGGGAAACAGCATCTTGGACCTGAAGGCTAGGGCAGGTGTTCTGTGCACCAGCTTGCCATTTTGGCACTGGGGACACAGTGGAGCTGGGGGCACCCTTCCTGAGCTCAGTCTGCTCAGGGAAATGGTGGCACGCCGAGCTCAACAGCTATGCCTGTGTGCACTTTGTAATGGGACCGCAGTGGGTTGTACAGAGGGCCTGTTGTCTGGGAAGAGCTTTGGGAGGTGGTGCGGGCAGTCCATGCAGAGGAACCAGCAGGGATTATGACAGTTGGTGAGAGAGTGAGATGGATTAGAAGGGCCTTAACCAGAGATGACTTTAGTAATGACTTCATATTCAGTTTTCAAAATAATCTGTTGCTGATTGAAAAGCTTTCAGGTCATAACTACAGTTGAAGCTGATATCTATGATGGCTGAGCCTGCCTGTCTCACCCCCATGGCACACCCCCACAGGTGGTGGGTGGCTCAGCCCTTGGCCCCCCCCTCTGCTCTCACCTCCTTTAGGGGTACCACCTGTCCAGGTCCCACCGGGTATGCTCCCTCTTCAGCTCTGGGGCCACTGTCTCCTGTCTGAAGTCCCTTCATCCTGTCCAGGCTCTACTGTTCCTTTGCTTATCCACTTGTGGGCCCCCAGCCCCCTCGGTTCCTCTTCTACCTGTCTGCCCCCTGCAGGCCAGCCCAGACCTGGTGTGGTCTCTGGCATTTCCGACTTTGCATGGATCATACCCTTCTCTCTCTCCCATGCACTTTGTCCACCCCTCCAGGATCTGCCCAGTCACCCTGGGCTGCTGGAGGCTCAGACAACTTCTCCATTTCATTACCTCTACACCAGCCCAGGGCCATGGAGGGGAGAACCTCCATTCTCTTTCTCCACCTTGAAAGACGCAATTGCCTGAGCAGGTGGTGGAGCAGTGGATAGAGAGTCAGACTGGGATGCAGAGGACCCAGGTTCAAAACCCCGAGGTTGCCAGTTTGAGCGTGGGCTCATCTGGTTTGAGCAAGGCTCACCAGCTTGAGCCCAAGGTCCCTGGCTTGAGCAAGGGGTCACTCATTCTGCTGTAGCCCCTGGTCAAAGTACATGTGAGAAATCAATCAATGAACAACTAAAGTGCCGCAACAAAGAATTGATGTTTCTCATCTCTCTCCCTTCCAGTCTGTCTGTTCCTCTCCCTGTTTCTGTCTGTCTGTCTCTGTCACAAAAATAAAAAAGAAAAAAAAGAAGATGCAATTGCTCCAGTTCAGGCTGTTTCTCCAAAAAGGGACAGTCTCATAGCAGCTGGGATGAAGTGTTTGCAGGGAAGAAGAGGGCCGCTCTGGTTAGAGATCCATCGTCCATCATCCTGCTCCTGATTCAGGTGCACGTGTTCACTTGGACTCGTTCTTCCCTTCTTCCCCACCTTCTCCTCTCAGACATATCTATGGAGCTTCTGCTGGTGCTGTGTGGACAGAGGGGTGATGGAAAGAGCCAATGTCTTCATCTTCCTGGAGCTCAACACCTAGATAGGTGTGTGGTCAGACCGTGTCCACGTGCTTTAGTACCAACTGTGACCAGTCTGTGAAGTTCAAGTGCAGAGACCAGGAAGGCAGATGTCAGAGAGACCGGTGATGTGCTGTGTGTGTGCTTGTGTGTGTGTGCATGGAAGGGGTGCAGGAGTCAGGAGAGGCTTCTGGGAAGAAGTAATATTTGAGCTACAATCTGAAGGATTAGGAGTGAGTTTGGCAAAGCTCCTATAATAGGATAAAGGGTTCTGAAAATTACTGGTAGGTGAGAGACTTTGCCCGTGTATAGTATATTATTAATTGCAAAACATAAAACCCCATTAAGGCCTGACCTGTGGTGGTGCAGTGGATAAAGCGTCAACCTGGGAACACTGAGGTCGCCAGTTCAAAACCCTGCACTGGTCTGGTCAAGGCACATATGGGAGTTGATGCTTCCAGCTCCTCCCCCCTTTCTCTCTCTCTTTCTCACTCTGTGTCTCCTCTCTAAAATGAATAAGTAAATAAAAAAAAATTTTTTTAAACATTAAAATTAGCTGAGGCATGTGGGAAGACACATACCTGATCAGAAGGTAAAACTGCACCTCTCTCTCTCTCTCTCTGTATCCCACCCTCGTCACATGGGCCTCTTTTAGTCCTGTGGGTCTGTAACTGGGACTAGAGTAAGGTTTTGTGTCCTGGTCTATGTTGGATTTGAAATCATATCACTGTCAGGCTTCAAAAGCACTTCTAGGTAATGTTTTTCTGCTTTTGGACTTGCAAGCATTCAACCGAAACAAGTCTGGTTTGGAGTCCAGCAAGTTTGTCTCCTATTGGTGTGTAGTTGGATAATGGCTACCTGAAGGAAACATGATAGATGTACAGACTGCTGAATGCCTTTTTAGGAAATCTGAGAAATCTCCCTGCAGACCATTGGGAAGTGTGTGGCTCTGAGAAACTATAAATTTGAAGTGGCCAGTGACCAGGACAGCATGTAGCCTTGGGCAAGGTGTGGCAACTTTTCCATTCCGCATCCCGTAATGACGGTCCTCAGGTACAAGTGAGCACTACCTACCCAACTTCTACTTCATCAGTGACTTTGGGTGGAACCCATTATAAACATCTTAGTTCTCAAAGACAACCTGCATGGTAGGTGTTATTTCGTGTGTTTTTAGTTGATGACACCATGTGGCTCATGCAGGTTAATTTTGCTCAAGTTCCCGGAATGCAGGGTGGGGAGCCTGTTCATTGAAACCAGTCCCTATGCCAAGCCCATCCTCTGTGCTCAGGGTGAGTCCTGTACGCAATGAGCAAATGTTCACATCTCCTTCAGTCTTCACACCACTCGGGGACCAGGAAGTAAGGCTGTCAGAGTTACAGTACTTTTCTGATGGCACAGCTTATAGTCAGTCTAATCTGAGTCCTGGACAATCCCACCCCCAAAGCCCATCTCTGAAATGTTTGCTAGCTTCAGCACGTGTCACTTCTAGCAGTTCACCAAAAAATACCGGTTTTTTTCTGGGTTGACCTAGAATACACAACCACCATTCATGTCGTGGTGCCTTATGCTGCTCTGTCGCCCTTCCAGGCTACCTCTATACCTGGCCTCACTCATCATCAGTCTTGTTTTCCTGTTGGTGAATCTAATCTGCGCGGTGCTGGTGAAGACAGGCAGCTGGGAGCAGAAGGCCCTCGTGTCCGTGCGCGTGGCCATCAATGACACACTCTTCGTGCTGTGTGCCATCTCGCTCTCCATCTGCCTCTACAAAATCTCCAGAATGTCCTTGGCCAACATTTACTTGGTGTCCAAGGTAAGGGGGAAATGTGGCCAAGAGCCCTCTGTTTGGCTTGTTCTAAAAATAGTGTCCTGGTTTGCAAAAAGACTCAACAAACACCTTCTACATCTGACCTGCAGATGATTAGCCACACACATCCTGGTGGCCGAAATGCAGTGGTATATAAGTCACTGAACTTTGTATACAAGAAATGTTCTGTTTCAGTGGCTTGGTGTGCCAGAGTCTGCAGAATTAATTCCTGACTTACAGATATGATGGTTTCACCTCTGTTTTATGGGATGAGTGAGGTAGATTGTGCTAAAAATGTTACTAGAAACACACACCTATGTTTCCAGGTACTTTTCTGAGCACTCGGCAGGTATAAGCTCCCGATTGTGGGAGTCCGTCATATCTCCACTTTATAAATAAGGCACAGATGTCACTGGCTACCCCAGACATGCAGCTACTAGATGAAGAGCCCAGAGTCGGCCTTGGCAATCACTGAAGGATCTGTCCTCTTCCTCTGGGCCAGACTGCCATAGCCTTGGGTGCAGGCCCCCCCCCCCATTGATGGCTCCTAGGAGGAAGGTCTCCGTAGTGGTTGAAACTGCCCTGCAGTTTAAAATGCTGTCCTTGTCATTGGCTGTTTAGGGATGAAGCCGGACCAGCCTTTGGCTTGCTCTCTCGTTCACTGCAATGCCTCACACCCAGAATATTTCCTCCTTTCCTTTCCCACAGTCACACACAGGGGCTAATATGCTGCGTGGGCTGTGGTGCTGAGTTCTCAACCAGCCTGACCCCAGCTCTTCCTCCATTCACAAACCTAGCGGAGTATAAAGGGTGGGGAGCAGATGCCGGACGCTTGCTGGCTGTGGGGTCCCAGCCCCATGTCACTCAGCCTCTGGCCTTGGTTCTCTCTAGTGGTTTCTGTGGCCCCTCTGCTCCTAGAATTCTGTGGCTGCATGTCCTGGGGTGTATACCTCTGTCTGCCTCCTCTGCCCTGGGGCCCATCTGGCTGTGAGACACTGTCTCCCACTTTTGTGTCTCTCACAATTTTGAGTCTTCAGTGATTAGTAGATTCAAACTTGTGCCTCTAACTTTGTAATATAATGTAAAGCCTTAATCAGAGCATCTTCCCTGTGAATTGGTGGAATGCTTGTAAAATCCTGCAAGTTAGTGCAGTAGACTAGTTTTTCATCTATAAGATTTTGATGAATTTCAAATTTGATTTAGCTTTAACTTTGTCATTTACATTGTCTCCCACATAGGGACTCTGTAAGGTGTTTAAAACAGAATTGTGGTTTAGAGGAGGGTTTAGTTTTAAATCGTCAGACACCACTGAAGTCACTCCCATGGCAATAAAGCTAAGTGCAACTGGCAGAATTAAATACCGTGGCTGTAGTTAGTGACTTCCAAATGCAAAACTCAAACATGAGTTTTAGTTTTCTTGTTAACTATCTGTTTCTAGCTAGGGGTCCTTTAACTGAGTGTGGAAATTGCACTTCACAGTTTGGTCATGAATCATGGCTCTCCCCCAAACTCCAAGCCCAGAGTCATGTTTGACCTTTGTCCTCCCAGCCTGGAAGACTCTGGTTTTGAGAAAGTGCTCATTGCCCAGAGCCACTATCACCATCACAGCTCTGTCCTGGCCCCCGTCCCTGTGAACAGGTATGGTTGTCCCTAGGCCAGAGGTTGAGCACTGGGTTCCCAGGTCAAGAGAGTCCTCTTGGAGCTGCCCATAGCACTTAGAGATTTAAGAAAGCTGTCTGACTTTCTTATGAGCCTCGGCCTCAGGCAAATGGACCACATTTAACCTGTTAAGGGTACTTTTGAATCAACTCCCAGGCTTTAAAGCTTCTGTGTATATATCATTTGAAATTTTCAGAAGGGCTGTGGGATGTGAAGTCTGGACAGGGTTCTGAGGCAGGAGGGTTCTGACAGAGGTAGGGACACGGGTGGTATTCTGGGCAGAGCCTGGTGTCCGTACCTGGCACAGACGTGCCCCTCACGGCTCCCACTTTTCCAGGGCTCCTCCGTATGTCAAGTGACCACCACCGGTGTGACCATCATCCTGCTGTACACCTCCCGAGCCTGCTACAACCTGTTCATCCTGTCCTTCCCTCAGAGCAGGAACATCCACTCCTTCGATTATGACTGGTACAACGTGTCAGACCAGGTCAGTGGGCACCATGAGGTGGCACCTGGGGACACCTGTGCTCTGCAGCATTTTGTGTGGTGAAGAATGTGAAGCTCTTTGCTTTTGCAGTTAAATAGCTGGGGACATTGGGAGCCCCTTACCTGTGTGGTGTCTGTAGCCTCATCTGTAAATGTTCCAGCTTACATGTCTTCTCTGAAACCAGGTGCACATGCACGTGTGTGCACACCACACACACACACACACACACACACACACACACACAGCCTCCTTTCTCTTTTGTACCTTCTGGGGGCTCTTGTCAGGCAGCACTTAAATTTTTTAAGTGCTTCTATCGGACTGTAAATGGTCTTATTGAAGGGTGGAATGTGCACAGGTGAAACATTATATTTAGGCTTCAGAAACTACATGGAACTACAAAGTTATGAGTATTTGTTTTCATGGAGTGTGAATGCTAATAGCATTTGAGGAAATCTAGATGAAAGGGACTGAGGACATTAAGAGTTAGTAAAAGCTCATTTTACCAGTGGTCTCAGTATGATGCTGTCTTTTCAATATATTCTAGAAATTCACAAATTAGAAAGCAAATAAACAAAGGCACTAAAAACGTGTCTGGCATCCATGTTCACAAAATCTCAAAAAAGAATGAATATGGTCAAAACTGAGATTTTCTAAGAGTAACAAATAAATAAGAACAAATATCAAACAAACAAAAAGAATGAGAATGAGTTTGCATTCTCTCATTTGACAATTCTTGTCTCTGGCCCTGGACAGAGTGCCGGAGTTACAAATGTGGACAGATTACCTCCCACCGTGCCGGAGCGGACACTCCCTGAGCCAGAGACACACAGAGAAGCATTACCTTAAGGAAACAGACCTTCTATAAAAAAGTCTCTCAGATCAGATTGCAAAAGCTTCTGCTCTTTTCCTGGAGAAATACTGAATACCTACCTGTATACAGCTCACTTCTGAAGTCCTCAGTGAGTCTCAGACTCTGGACTAAACTAGAGCTGTGGAGGAGAGAATGAAATGACCATGACAAAATCTGTGAGGAGGAGACATCCTTCAGGGGAGGCACATGCAGGGTGTTTGGATTAGAAAGGATTAACGCGACAACACAAATCACCACCCCTACTCCAGACCAGTACCGCAAACGCAGGATGGGACAAAGTGGAGAAGGTACAGCTGAAGGTGCCCCACTTTGATAATATCAAATATATAAAAATGTATAAAAACCGAAACTTTAAACAATGATAGAGACTTATGATACAGAAAGGATTTTTTAGTGTAGTAAAATATAAAATTGACTTTTTTAACCACCCGTGAATGTGCAGCTCAGTGGTGTCAAGTGCATCCCTATTGTTGTGCAGCTGTCACCATCATCTCCACAACTTTCTCATTGTCCCAGATTGAAACTCTTTTAAGTCCATTCAACAACAGGGATTTGGTTTTAACAAAATAATTATTTCAATTTTTCTTTCAAGTAACAGCTTTAACAAATTTAAAATATGATCACAACTTTTAAAATTCTTTTGATTTTAGGGGATATTTATAGATCTTTAGACCCAGGAATAAAGCAAATGGCCCCCGTTACATGTGTAACTCGTGCTAGTTATAGCCACAATGCAAGAGGCAGACCCTGTGGACACATGGCCAGTCTGGCTGCTGTTCGTACATACTGTGTGATAGAGAAGGAAGAGGGTTCCATTTAGGCGATTGGCCCTTCATGGCTTTGGTGCACTGTCTTTCTTTGAAATGGTGGACTTCCTGGTAGAGTTGCCCAAATACACCCATGCACACTTCTCACACACCTTCCACCTGTCCCCAGAAGAGAAACACTCCACACTGAGGCCACTGGCCAGCTCTCTGGTCCAAAACCCGACCTTCTAAACTTTGAGAACTGTTTTCTAAACATCTTACTTGCAGTGCAAAAGAATGAGATAACATTTCTGTGAAGAGAAGTTTAAAAATGGATGTGTATATCCTAGGGGTGAGACTAAAGGTAAGTTCCATGCTGCTTTCAAGAATTTTGGAGAAGGCAACATATTCTCCTTACTCCATTGTTAAAGAAAAGAAACTCAGTTGCAATTTGAGACTCAGTCTGGATATAAGGAAGATTTTGGAGGGTGAAGTATTAAAACCCAGAGAGTAGATCTATGTCTGGACCATTAGTATTATCTGCTTCTGCTACCCAGTTTTAGGGGAGAGGGCTGCTCTGTAGCAGAGTTCATTTCTGTTCGCGTTAGAAAGAACAGGGTCCAGTTTATTCCCCCTGCCCTCAGTCTGGTGACCCACCTCCTCCTCCTCACAGGCGGACCTGAAGAGCCGGCTGGGGGATGCTGGCTACGTGGTCTTTGGAGTCATCCTCTTCGTGTGGGAGCTCTTACCTACCACCTTAGTTGTTTACTTCTTCCGCGTTAGAAACCCTGCAAAGGACCTTGTAAGTAAACCATTTCATATTTGCAGAGAATATTGAATAATTCTGATCATAAATATGCCATTAGCATTTTTTCTTAGATTTTCATTAGAGAGCCTATTCCATCCTGTTGTGATATAAAAACTTCCCATATTGAGACTCTTTCCTCCTTTGATTCTCTTTTGATGAAAATGTGTTTTTCATATTAGCTTTCTCTTACAAGGGAAATGAAAGTAAGTTGCATATCCAGTAAGTCAATCACTGGAGAGAGTGATTGACTATTGTTTCTAATGCACCAACAACCTCACTCTATTTGAGCCTTGACTTGCTGTGAACCAAATCTGTATGCCTCTATGTTAGCAAAGAAAAATAAGAGAATGGGCCTGACCAGGCGGTGGCGCAGCGGATAGAGAGTCGGACTGGGATGCGGAAGACCCAGGTTCGAGACCCCGAGGTCGCCAGTTTGAGTGTGGGCCTATCTGGCTTGAGCAAAAGCTCGCCAGCTTGGACCCAAGGTCGCTGGCTCCAGCAAGGGGTTGCTCGGGCTGCTGAAGGCCCGCGGTCAAGGCACATGTGAGAATGCAATCAATGAACAACTATGGTGTCACAATGGCAATGAAAAACTAATGATTGATGCTTCTCACCTCTCTCTATTCCTGTCTGTCTGTCCCTATCTATCCCTCTTACTCTCTCTCCCTGTAAAAAATAATAATAATAAAAAAATAAGGGAATGGTAAATTCAGTTCTTCACCCCTATCTTATGTGGAATGAGCTGATAGAGATTTAAAACCTCTGTGAACAATGCTAAAGCCACTCCCCCAATCTAGTCACATTTCTGCTCAACCAACTTTAAATTCTTTATGAGAGCAGAACAGAAAATGCAAAATGCAGCCATAAGGAAGCTCAGATCTATAAATTATTATTCCAACCCACACTGACAAGTGGTAGAATTTTGAATCACTGGTGTATGAAACCCATGGAAAAAGATAAAGAATGGTTTTTGTCCAGTGTGGGCAAAATGTGGGTGGTAAGGAAAGCAGAAGTACAATATAATAATCAATTTCCTGTATTTTGTTTTGTGTTCTTGTTCATCTCTTGCTAGTCACTAAGGAGCCAGGAATAAAAATAATGTGAGACTGGAGTGGGTGGGCGGTGATGCCAGCCCCACAGATGAACCCTTCAGAGAGAATGGGCCCTTCTTTGAATGTTTGATAAAATTCCCTATGAAGCCATCTGGTCCAGGGCAGCGTTTCCTAGATCTCAGGACCTGTTTCTGCTCTTTCATTATTATTATCTGACCTGAGAGTGCATAAGTCAGACCGTCAAAACCTTCATCATTGGCTTCGTACATTGCTTTGGGTTGTGTGGACATTTTAATGATGTTAATTCTTCTTGTCCATGAACATGGTATATACTTCCATTTGTTTGTATTTTCAATTTCTTTCTTAAGTGTGTTATAGTTTCCTGATTACATTCTTTAAGTATGTTATAGTTTTCTGAATACAGGTCTTTTACCTCCTTAGTTAAATATATTCCTAGGTACTTTATACTTTTTGATGCAATTGTAAAGGGCATTGTTTTCTTAATTTCTCTTTCTGATAGTCTGTTATTGTGTATAAAAATGCAACAAATTTCTGAATATTAATTTTGTATCCTGCTACTTTACTAAATTCATTTATTAGTTTGTATAGTTTTTTGGTGGAATCTTTAGGGTTCTTTCTCTATAGTATCATGTTATCAGCAAATAATGAATTTTACTTCTTCCTTTTCAATCTGGATGCCTTCTGTTTCTTCATGTGTGATTGCTGTGGCTAGGACTTCCAGTACCATGTTGAATAACAGTGATGAAAGCGAACATCCTTATCTTGTTCCTGATCTTGAGGAAAACAACTTAGTTTTTCTCTGGTGAACAAGATGTTAGCTGTGTATTATGGCCTTTTGTATGTTGAAGTATGGTCCCTCTATTCTCATTTTTCTGAGAGTTTTTATCATAAATGTGTGTTGGAATTTGTCAAATCCTTTGTTGCATCTGTCGGTATCATCATATGATTTTTATCCTTCATTTTGTTTACGGGATATGTCATGTTAATTAATTTGTGAATATTGTACCAACCTTGCATCCCAGAAACAAATCTCACTTGATCATGGTGTATGGTCTTTATAATGTATTGCTGAATTTTATTTGCTAATATTTAATGAGGACTTTTGCATCTATGCTTGTCAGGGATATTGGCCTATAATTTTCTTTTTTTGTTGTGTCTTTATCTGGTTTTGGTGTTAGGGTAATGTGGGCCTCTTAAAATGAGTTTGGGAGCCTTCCCTCATATTGAATGTTTTGGAATATTTGAGAGGGTAGGTATTAATTACTCTTTGAATGCTAGGTAAAATTCATCTCTGAAGCCATCTGGTCCAGGGCTTTTGTTTGTTGGGAGTTTTTATATTAATTACTGCTTCAGTTTTGTTAGCAGGTTTCAGTCTGTTCAGAGTTTCTGATTCTTCCAGATTCAGCCTTAGAAGATTGTATGTTTCTAGGAATTTGTCTATTTCTTCCAGGTTGTTTACTTTGTTGGCATATAGTTGTTCATAGTATTTTGATCATCTTTTCTGTGTTTAGGTTGTCATTTGTTACCTCTCTCTCTCTCTCTCTCTCTCTCTCTCTCTTTAACTGTTGATTTGAAAGAGAGGAAGGGGGAGAGAGAGAGAGAGAGAAGCATCAGGTTGTTGTTCCATATAGTTGTGCACCCATTGATTGCTTTTCCTATGTGCCCTGATTGGAGGTCGTGCTGGCACCCTCAGGATCGAACCTGCAACCTCAGCACTCCAGAAGGACGCTCTATCCCCTGTGCCGTGGTCAGGGCATCATTTCCTTTTCATTTCTGGTAGATTGCTTGTCTGTTTCATTTAGTGTTTTTTCTGGAGTTGTAGCCCATTCTTTGATTTAGGACATGTGTCCTTGTCTCCTCATTTTGGCTGTTTGCTTCTGTGTATCAGGTAGATCTGCTTCATCTCTGTAGGTGACCTGTGGGCCCATTGGCACAGTTCCTCCAACCCCACCTGGTCACCCAAGCCCCGTGCTCTAGGAGTGCTTCCTGTGTAGACTGACCTGTGTCCTCCTGTTGTAGTTGGGCCTCAGTAAATGCTGGCATGTTTGGAATGGTATTGACCCTTGGGTAGGGTGAGTGTGAAGGCTGCCTGTGACTATAGCGGAGGAGCTGTTGTGCAGGGTTTGACCTCATTGGGGGGAGGCCCTTTAGTGGGGCTCTTGTTGGTTATGGAGCCACTTGGGTGAGGTCTGGTATGGTCTGAAGCCTGTTGGAAGGGGTTCTAGTGTGGGCAGAGGCTAGCTACCACTTAGGCTGGGGCTTGGGGCTACTTGGTGAGGGTCACAGTGCACACCAGGGCTGGCCACCATTCGTGTGGGGTTTGTGGACCTTTGGGTGAATCTGCAGTGCAAACCAGGACAGGCCACAGCTCTGTGGAGGGTCTGCTGCAGCCATTGGAAGAGACTGTCCAGGTGAGTGGTTGGGTGGGGCGGGGTGATGTGGGACAAGGCAAATGGTGTAGCGGAAAGCAACAGACTTTGCCTCTGCGTGCATGGGGCCAGCTGGCTGGGAGAACTCAACAAAGGAACAACAGTGCCTGCCAACACTTCTGTCCTAAGGGTCCCCGACACCAGCCCGTCTGTCCTTCACCCTCTTCTAGTGCATCCTAGGCCCCTCTCAAGCTGCTGCCTCTGTGCTGGAGCTTGCATTGGGTGAGTTAGTGTGTGAGCCCTGTTGAGCGGTATCTCATTCTCCTGCGGCCCTCCGTCTCTCTCAGATGTAATCTGCTGGTTTTCAAAGCCAGATGTTATGGGCACTTCTTTCTGGCATGGATGCCCCAGGTGGGGTGCCCAGTGTGGAGTTTGGACCCCTTGCTCCTCTTGTGGGGCCTCTCTAGGAGAACTATTTCGCTTGTTTATTAATCACCACATATAGATGTGGAACCTGCTCAGACCATGTCTCCTACCCTACCTGTCTCAATGTGGCTTCTTCTTTATATCCTTAGTTGTAGGGATTCTGTTCAGCTAGTCTTCAGGTGGTCCTCAGTGATGGTGGTGATTAATTTTGATAGATTTTGTGGGTTTTTTTTAAGTGATAGTAGGGGAGATAAAGAGACAGACTCCTGTGTGTGCCTGGACCAGGATTCACCTGGTGACCCTCATCTGGGGCTGATGCTCTGCCCATCTGGGGCCATGCTTGCAACTAAGCCATTTTTAGCACCTGATGGAGGCTCCATGGAGCCATCTTCAGCACCTGGGTCGACATGCTGGAACCAATCTAGCCATGGCTGTGGGAGCAGAGGAGAGAGAAAAAGAGAGAAGGGGGAAGGAGAGGGGCAGAGAATCAGTTGGTCACCTCTCCTGTGTGCCCTGACCGGGAATAGTACCCAGGACTTCCACACACTGGGTCAATATTCTACCACTGAGCCAACTGGCCATGGCTTAATTTTGATAATTTTGATGGGAGGAGCTGAATTCAGTGTTTTTGTTGCCATTTTGACTCTGCCTCCTTTTTATACTCATTCTTAGATGAAGAAACAGAGGCTCTAGATCGCATGGCTAGTAGGGGACAAGCCAGAATTCAAACCAAGCCAGTCTGGCTCTTAAGCCCATGGTTTTAATTATTGTTCTACTCTGTGGCTTTCCTTGGCACAAACCTTGTTAGGTTTGGAGAAGAAACTAAATTCCAAATACAGTACATCCTCAATTAATACTTTTAATAGGTTCTTTGACTTTAAGTGAAACAATATATAACAAAACCAGTTTTACAATTGGCTACTTGATATAAACAAGAGGTAAGGTCCTGTGTGTGGCCTCTCAGCAATGTTAGAATGAAATGTTATTCTAGGACCCACTATATGTATGCCTCAATAATGATCCTATTACTATCTATAATGTCTGTAATTGCTTGGAGAAAATATAGCCTAATATTCTTTTGGGGGAAAGTTATAACTTAACTCACACTCATCGATTTTAAAAGAGCACAATACAGGTGGGGCATTTCTTTTAAATGTTATCTACCAGATGGCCCTGGCCTGTTTGTTCAGTTAGAGCGTCATACCAAAACAAGGTTGCGGGTTCGATCCCTGGTCAGAGCACATATTGGAAGCAACCAGTGAAATGCACAACTAAGTGGAACAACAAATAAATGCTTCCCTTTCTCTCCTTCCCTCCCTTTCCCTCTGCCTTTCTGTCTCCTCCCTTTTTATCTCCCTCTCTTTCTCTCTCCTCCTGTTCTTCCTCTGTCTCTTTAAAAGTGATCACTTAAAAAAAAATGTTATCTACCATTTGTATCCGTAATTCGTGGATACAAACAAGCCTTTACACTTGGTATATACTAAAGTGTGCTGTCCACATCAAAGTACCGAGGTCCTTGGTGTACGATTTTCAGGCCACGTTCTGGACCAAGGTCAGAATCTCGGGTAAAGTATGAGCATCTTTCCATATTTGTTTGTTTAAAGAGCTTTGACACACACTTCCCGTGCCATACAGCTCACCAGTTGCATGTGTACAGCCCGGTGGTTTCTTGTATACGCAGATATGTGCAACTGTGACCAGGTTTTAGAACCTTCTTATCATCTCACAAAGACCATATACCATTTATCCATCACTCCTGTCCCCTTCACACCTCCCACCCCTAGCTCCCAGCTTACCCTCAGTCAACTATCTGTATATAGATTTCTCATTCTCATACAAGTGGAGTCCTATTGTATGCAGTTTTTGGTGCTGGTTTTATTCACTTAGCATAATGTTTTCAGGGGTCATCCTTGTTGTAGCATGTATCAGAACTCCATTCCTTTTTATGGCTGAATAGTATTTCATTGTACAGATATCCGATATCTTCTTTATTTATTCATCCATTGATGTACATTTGGGTTATTTCCATCCTTTGGCTATTGTGAATAATGCTGCCATAACATTCATGTACAAGTTTCTGTGTGAACATATATCCTCATTTTTCTTGGGGATATATCTCAGAGTAAAATTGCTAAGTTGTTTGGTAACTCTATGTTTAACTTTTGAAAAATTGTCAGCCCTGGCTGGTTAGCTCAGTGGTAGAGCATCGGCCAGCGTGTGAATGTCCAGGGTTCGATTCCTTGCCAGGGCACACAGAAGCAGAAGTGCCCATATGCTTCTCCACCCTTCCCCCTCTCCTTCCTCTCTATCTCTCTCTTCCCCTCCTGCAGCCAAGGCTCCATTGGAGCAAAGTTGGCCAGAGCGCTTAGGATGGCTCCATGGCCTCCGCCTCAGGTGCTAGAATGGCTCCAGTTGCAATGGAGAAACGCCCCAGATGGGCAGAGCATCGCCCCTAGTGGGCATGCCAGGTGGATCCTGGTCAAGCACATATGGGAGTCTGTCTCCCTGCTTCTCACTTCATAAAAGTACAAAAAATAAATAAATAAAAAATTTCAATCTTGGTCCCACACAGAGTGCAGCATTTTCCATTCACTACAGTCATGTTTGAAGGTTCCAGTTCCTTCATGTCTTTGCCAGCACTTGTTATCTGGCTCTGATGCCTGATTTCCTGGTGAGTGTGCAGTGCCAGCTCACTGTGGCTGCTGACTTGCCTTTCCCTGGTGACTAATGATGTCAGGCCACTTTTCACATGCTCATTGGCTTTCTTGGAGAAATGTCTCCTCAGATCCTTTGCTTATTTTTAAACTGATTTGTCTTTTTATCAGTGAGTTTTTTTTTGGTTCTATATATATTGTAACTGTAAGTCCCTTGTCAGACATGTGATTTGAAAATATTTTCTTTTATTCTTTGGCCTGTCTTTAAATATCTTGATGTGAAAATTTTCTTGAACCACAAAAGTTTTTAATTTTGATGAAGTCCAGTTTATCTGTTTTTTCTTTTGTTGCTTATGCTTTGGTGTTATATCTAAGAATTATTTACCAGATTTTAGTTCTTGAAGATTTGCCCCAATGTTTTCTTCTAGGAGTTTTATGGTTTTTACTCCTACATATAGGTTTTTGGTCCATTTTGAGTTAACTTTTTATTTGAGGTATGGTCCAACCGCATTCTTTTGCATAGACGTTCTTGAACTGCTACAAATAAATTTTAAGGCATCACACCTTAGTGTAAGTTCCACTTGTTTCCCATGTTTGATAGATCAGTCTTAGAAGAGCAAGATCAGCAAGAATTCATCTGTAGATCTCCTCACATAACAACTGTTCCACATCATTGGCTAACTTGTAAATAGACTATTAGTGGCGTGTCGAGGACATCAGACCAATGCTTGTTTGTGGGGCTGGATTTGCCACATCATGTAGTTCTGATCTGCTTACTGGAAACCCATCATTGGAAATTTTTTGAGGTGAACTCAGCGTGGAGATGGGAACAGGATGACATAATTATAGAGGCAGGATATGCAAACTGGGTAAGAAACTCTTTCAAAACGGTTTCATTGGCCTGACCTGTGGTGGCGCAGTGGATAAAGCGTCGACCTGGGAACACTGAGGTCGCCAGTTCAAAACCCTGCACTGGTCTGGTCAAGGCACATATGGGAGTTGATGCTTCTAGCTCTTCCCCCCTTTCTCTCTCTCTCTCTCTCTCTCTCTCTCTCTCACTCTGTGTCTCCTCTCTAAAATAAATAAATAAAAATAAAAAAAAAAACCGGTTTCATTATTATTTAATTTTTTTGAAATTGTGAATGCCCACATTATTGTACAGGTTTATATCCAATTTGGGACCCTCTGGTTTGGCTAATTTGGGCATTGTCTGGTTTTTTGTTAAGGGATTAATACTATGATAATTCATCATCATAAGCAGAATTCTGAAAGAGGATTTTATCTGTACTGAGAAAAGAAATAGTACCTGTCAAAAATAAAAGGGAAGTGAATGCTGCAGCTGACCAGGCAGAACCTTTGTCCAGAGGGGCTGACATGTCTCCTGCAGAGGTCTTGTTTTCCTGTGTCTGGTGTGAGACCCATGTGGGAACATGCACTGAACCAGTATCTGTCTTTCTAGACCAACCCTGGAATGGTTCCCAGCCATGGATTCAGCCCCAGATCCTATTTCTTTGACAACCCTAGGAGATACGACAGTGATGACGACCTTGCCTGGAGTATTGCCCCTCAGGGACTTCCAGAAAGGTAAGCCCCTCCCTCTTCCTCCTGCTCAGGGCCTGGTTACCATTCCTGTTGATGGCACTGAGGGTGAGGCCTGACACACTGTGCGACCACAGCACAGACGCCCCCTAGGACACATGCTTCTGATGGTGGTGAATGGGGTTCCCTTCCCTTCCTTAGTCCTCTGATGCTTCAGCCACACACCACTGCAGGTGATCACATCCCACTTTCAGTCCATGCACGTGGGACTTTGAGGCTGGCCTGAGAGAGGAGGTCCCAGGAAAGGGAAGCCTCAGTCTGCATGTTTCTTAGAAAGCTTACTGTATGCAATCCTTTGTGGATTTAAAGAACTATCATTAACATTTTACCTAACCCCCCCCCCCCCCCCCCCCCGCCAAATATAGAAAAGAAACATTGTAGAAGTCCTTAGAAAACCTTAAAAGCTCTGTGAAGAGAGCCCTAGTTTTAGGGACTGGGGAACTAGGAAAAGCAGGGAGAATACATTGCTTTCTAAGTGGGTCAGGGAAATAAATAAAAATATTTTTTATTTATTTCATGCTGGTCAGATGAAATAAAAGATAGTGCTTGGGAATAGGGAAGCAGACCAGTCCAAGCCAGCAGACAGAGGGAGCATCAGTCACCTGGAAGTGAGCCAATAAACAGGGCTTCCTGACGCCCAAACTTGTCCTAACCCCCTTCCCTAAAACTGCTACGTGTCTGCTTGCCACGTATATTCCTCTGTGTGTGCACTGTCCTGCCAGAGTACAGGGCTGGGGAAGTGCTCACTACACAGAGCAAGGTAAGACCTCAGTCCCCACACAGACAGGAAAATAATAACAATAATAATTGTATGTTACTAAGTACTATGTGTTAAGATACTGTTTTAAGCATTTTACAGGTATTATCTCAAAAAAAGCCCAATGAGGCAGTCACAGATAAAACTGAGGCACAGAAGTTACCTGCTTAAAGGCAGACAGGTAGTGAATTATATGTACTCTACACTAAGATTCAGATACAGTTTGTTGCTAGAACATTTTGTTACACATCATGATTGGTGTATGGTTCTAGTAATACTGTACTTGTGGGTTCTTTAGAACTCTTTATAATTCAGTCGACTTTTGTGAGCAGACTTCTAGCCACTGCACATAGAACTAACTGTCTGGTGGGAAAATGGGCTTCAAGAAGCTGCCTTAAAACATCTTGAGTCCCTGGCCTGGTGGGTCATTGGGTAAAGCATCCTCCCAGCAAGCCAGAGGTTGTAGGTTCCATCTCTGCTCAGGGCGCGTACAGGAAGCAATCAGCGAGTGCACAACTAGATAAAACAATGAGTTGATGCTTCTCTCTCCCTTTCTCTCTCTCTCTCTCTCCCTCTCTTAAATCAATGGAAACACACACACAAAGAAAACTGAATTGTTGGTAGATTATACAAGATCCCAGCCTACGTACAGCAGGCATGTCATTAATAATAAGTACAATGTTTCCAGTCACTGAAATACCTCTTTTTCTTTTTAAGTTTTGCTCCAGACTATTATGATTGGGGACAGCAAAGGAACAGCTTCCTGGCACAAGCAGGACCTTTAGCAGCAGGCTCAGCTGTGGATCCTTACAGACCAAGCCACAGGTGGGCACCTGTCTTTGCTTCAAGCCCTGTCACTGCTGCCCTTGACCTCCCGTTGCTCACCTGCTGCCTTGAGATATTGAATGCTTGGCATCTCCCTTATCCAGGCTTTTCCTTTTTCCTGCTTTGCCCTCGATGCCCTTGACAACAGTCACTGCGGCTCCATCTTCCAAAGAATGCGGATTAGCTTTTCTAACTAGCTAGCCATCTGTTTCCATTGTTAACCTTGCAGGTTTAAATGTTCTCCTTGGCCTTTAACTTTGGGGATGAGATCTTATTTAATATTGCTTATATTATGTGTATCTGTAGTTTTAAAGTCCTGAGTTTTGTTCTTTCCTTGTGCAGATACCGTAGTAGAGCTGACTGTCACGTGACAATAAGCACAGAGTAGGCTGTGGATTCGAGGGCAGCGTCTTTGAGGGCAGCCCACCAGTAATCTCTTCTGAGTGCTTAACTGTAGGAAGAGTATCTGACATCTTTCTGGACAGTACAGCGCAGCTCCCTTGACAACCTCTCTTTTATGAAAGTTGTATGAGCTTTTATGTTTGCTTTTAATACTTATCACAATGTAAAGGCCCAATTTGATATCTATAATTTGACAACTTAGCTATAAAACACTCAGTTTTGGTAAAATAAAACCATATATTGAATTGCGGGTCATTTTCAAAGAAAGTTATCTTAAAATAGCATATTACTCAATATAGAACAAAGTAGGTAGATTAGTGAGATAATGTTTGCCTACAGATATTTATAGGTCTTTAAGTTCAAGAAAAACTTAAGGCCAGACCAGGCAGTGGCACAGTGGATAGAGCATCACACTGGGGCACAGTGGACCCAGGTTCAAAACCACAAGGTCACCAGCTTGACCATGGGCTAATCCAGTTTGAATGTGGAATCACCAGCTTGAGCATGGGGTCACTGGCTTGAGCGTGGGATCATAAACATGACCCCATGGTCGCTGGCTTGAGCCCAAGGTTACCAGCTTGAGCCCAAGGTTGCTGGCTTGAGCAAGGGGTCATTGCCTCTGCTGCAGCCCCCTGGTCAAGGCACATATGAGAAGGCAATCAATAAACAAGTAATCAGTGAACAACTAAAATTCCACAACAAAAAATTGATGCTTCTCCTCTCTCTACCTTTTGGTCTTTCTGCCCTATCTGTCCTTCTCTTTGACTCTCTCTCTCAAAAAAATAAAAAAAAAAAGAAGGAAAAAGGAAAACTTAAGGAATCTGCCTCATTTATTTAGGTATTTAACCATTACTAACCTAGCACTTACTGTAGGCCAGCCAGCATCCTGAATGCCTTTGAAACAGTAGTCCATCTAGTGACCCTGTGAGGTAGGTATTGTCCCCTTTTCTTTTTATTTTTTTAACAGGGACAGAGAGAGGGATATGCAGGGACAGACAGACAGGAACGGAGAGAGGTGAGAAGCATCAATCATTACTTTTTCATTGCCGTTGCAACACCTTAGTTGTTCATTGATTGCTTTCTCACATGTGCCTTGACCGCGGGCCTTCAGCCAACCAAGCAACCCCTTGCTGGAGCCAGCGACCTTGGGTCCAAGCTGACGAGCTTATGCTCAAGCCAGATGGGCCCACGCTCAAGCTGGCAAGCTCGGGGTCTTGAACCTGGGTCTTCCGCATCTCAGTCCGACGCTCTATCCACTGCGCCACTGCCTGGTCAGGCTGTCCCCTTTTAAATATCAAGAAACCGAAGCCCAGAGAAGTTACATAACCCCTGCTTTGGACTCAGGTGCTCTGGCTGCTGAGGACGTGCTTTTATCTCAACATAGTGTCCTCTTCTCTCAGTTTGTGAATTAGAAATCCAAAGTACAACTTTTTGCTAAAAGACTCAAAATGGAACATGCACACACACACAAAAATAATGTTACCATTGTTTTGTAGCAAGATGTGTGATCAGGGTTTTACATGGAATAGTCATAGAATTTTAGAACCGGAGGTAATCTTAGAGATAGTTTAATAATTACAAAGCTGTCAGTAATTGGTGACTTAGCATAATTTATAGTACTTTAGGGTTTAGTAGTGTTAAGGTTGAATGCAAAGATTTTTTGTTGTTGTTGTGTTAGGTGCTTTTTTCTAAGAAAGAGTGTCAATGTGCTATCCTATTTTTGGAAGAGAATTGTGCCCAGGCAATTTGTTTTGCCTTATCTTTGACACCAACTTGTTCTACTTGTGACAGATGCAGAGCATGTGTCTGGTTCAACCAATATCCTCTATCTGGCAGAATGATCCTTCAAAGATGTGGTAGAAATTAAAGATATTCTTAGGTCAGCAAACTCTAAGAGGTCATTACCACTAGAACTAACCTGCAAGAAATGCTCAAGCCTGACCAGATCGTGGCGCAGTGATTAGAGCGTTGGACTGAGATATGGAGGACTCAGGTTCGAGACCCTGAGGTCGCCAGCTTGAGCACAGACTCACCTGGTTTGAGCAAGGCTCACCAGCTTGAGCCCAAGGTTGCTGGCTCGAGCAAGGGGTCACTTGCTCTGCTGAAGTCCCCCGGTCAAGGCACATATGAGAAAGCAGTCAATTAATAACTAAGGTGCCACAATGAAGAATTGATACTTCTCATCTCTCTCCCTTCCTATCAGACAGTCCCTATCTGTCCCTCTCCCTGACTCTCTCTGTCTCTGTCACATACACACACACACACACACACACACACACACACACACACAAAAAGAAATGCTCAAGGGATTCCTGCAAGGTGAAATGTAGGGAAAATAGTAACTTGATGCTGTAGAAGGATCCAATAAAGGTAAACACATGGCATTTATAAAAGCTAGTGTTATTGTAACAATGGTTTATAATTTCACTTTTTGTTTTCTACAAAATTTAAGAGACTAATATGTTTTAAATACTTCCTAGTCTATGTTTTGGGATACACACTGTTTAAAGCTGTAATTTTGTGACATCAACATGCAAAAGGGGTGGAGACAGAGCTGTATGTTTGTGTGTCTTTGAAGTAATTTTAGGATGCTAAATGTAATCCCTATGGTAACCACAAAGAAAATAGCTATAGAATACTTGGACCCCAGCCAGGACTGCCAAGTCTCTGAAGGACTCATTCTCCAGGTATGTGGCGGAGGCAGAGCACCGCTGATGTTTCCACACAGCCACTGCTTTGGTCAGTGCAGCAGGAGCAAGGAAGAGACCACATAGCAACTGTAACCAGGAAGAGAAACTTTCCTTTTGCCCTCTGCTGACAAAGCTTAGTATTATGTTCACTGTAAAAGGGAAGCTTATACTATAGTTCAGTCCATTAATGCAGAGCAGGCACTGAACGGTGAATTTGGAGCTGAGAGGCTATATATGCACACCTGGCAGCCCATCCCTTTGGCTACCTAGCTTCCACATACACCCTTCTACACACACCTGACTCTCAGACAAAAAACAAGGCAACTCAATGGTTCTACGTAACAAGATATACCTACTCTTCTTACAAGAAAAAGAGTTCTCATATTTCCCTCAAATAAGAAGACACATAGTCCCATATGTCACTGTTGCTGGCTGTATTAATTAATCTTCAAATTTAACCATAGTCCCATGGAATATTGTTACCTAAAGGCTTCATTGTAATTCTAATCTCCAAAAAATTGCATACAAATAAAAAAGGAGGTAAGAAAATAAAATGGTTAGTTATGCCAATAAACACAGGCATATAACAGCCCAGGAAAAAATTTGCAAAACTTCTATAGTCTTCAGTTCTGTAACCGGTCACCAAGCCATGTTTGGGATGTATGGCTATTCTTTCCACTGCCCAATCCATTTCTCAGCCAGAACCTCAGTCCTTTATCTGGTAAAGTGACCTAAATCTTCATTCCCGAAAGATTGAGTTCCCAATTTTCCTTCCTTTTATTTATTTATTTTTGGTTGCTGTATGGTTTTCTATTAATTTTTTTCCCCCTGAAGTTAGAAGCAGGGAGGCAGTCAGACAAACTTCTACATGTGCCAGACTGGGATCCACCTGACATGCCCACCAGGGGGCGATGCTCTGCCCATCTGGGTGTTGCTCTGTTGAGACTGGAGCCATTCTAGTGCCTGAGGCAGAGGCCCTGGAGCCGTCCTCAGTGCCTGGGCCAATTTTGCTCCAATGGAGCCTTGGCTGCAAGAGGGGAAAAGAGATAGAGAGGAAAGAGAGGGGGAAGGGTGGAGAAGCAGATGGGCATTTCTCCTGTGTGCCTTGGCCAAGAATTGAACCTGGGTCTTCCACACACTGGGCTGACGCTCTACTGCTGAGCCAACCAGCCAGGGCCAGTTTTCTATTAATTTTTACTGTTGGACATTAAAGTACTAAGAGATGACTCGGTGAATTTCCTTGGGTCTCAGACAGAGTCCTTTTGTCTCTGTTATATAACCACAGCCCAATTTACCCTGATAATCCAGTCAGTCACCTTAGCCAATCATCATACTGTCATCAGTGTGATGGGTCAGTGTGATGTCTTGTGGAATGTCAAGATGACCAGGCTCTTTGCAGAGAGCAAGGCCACTGATAAAGTTACACTGTTGGCCTTATAGTGGTCTATCAAGTTTCAGGACCTATGTCTACTTGCTCCCATAGAGATACTACACTAGGGACCGCAGCTGCAATTGGAGTCTTGCCACCTGACTCAGTTTAGGATGGTCCACAGTCATTCTTTAGAATTCACATGGCTTCAGCACAGGCCAGACAGGTGAGAGCACAGACACTCTATAGAGGGTCTTTCTAAACTCCTTAACATCAAGGAAGGAGTGGCCTGGAAGGAATGCACAGATGAGAAGACCACGCCCACATGCAGCATTATCAGTGGTGATGGCCACACTGTCACCAAGAACCAGTTATTTAAAAGACTTTCTTCTACCTCGATGGCATTGCTAGACAGGTAGCTCTGGAAAGTGCACCAGGAATTCCACAATTTCTCATAACATGCTTATGGATTGTGTAAAGAAATACAGATTACATGCCGTTTGCCCTTGAGTAGTCACTGGCTTAATAACCATACTGAAGTGTATTGATTAATTGACTGATGTCAACTTAAAAGGTCTCCAGGACCCTGAGCTTTTCCATGGTCAACAGAGTTACCATGATTGTGATGGGACTTGGGTACAGAAGGACTCTTCTGCAGGTGTCAGAAAGACCACCCCAAATAGGCTTAAGCAAAAAGTGAAGTATCAGCTTATTATTATATCCTCATACACAGTTCTGCACAATGGTGCTTCTCATTACAAAGCCGTCCACCTACATAATTTAAATAGTGTGCAAATTATACAATTTACCTATGTAATAACATTACTTATTTTTCACTAAAGAATATGCAAGAGCTTTAAAAACTGCATTTACACAGAATTACAGAGGCTTTCAGTTTGCCCCATAAAAGCAGGTTAATGCTGCTGAGATCAGTAAGTCTGAAATGAAAAGACATAAGAATACTTCACATCTTCATATATGCCAAACTGTCACGAACCCTTTCTCAAGATCACACATCTAATTCTTCAAGTGCATCTTAACCCCCTTCTGATCTGCATGACACTGAGATTTTTGGCAGCAATGCCAGAAGTTGGCATTTCATATGAGTTTTTATGAGGACTTTACTGTCCTCACACAGATGATATTTGGGTTAGAGGGAAAGCCAAAAGATTTAGGTGTATTCCTTACATTTTTATGATTAAAAAGTCAGCTTTGTACCGGTAGATATGCTTTTATTTTTTCAGTTTTAACTTGCAGATCCCTCTAAGAAATTGACAATTTTTAAGCATGTTTGGTGGCCTTCCTGAGATTCATAGTTTTTGCAAATGTAGCATCATAGTCTTCAAAAGATCATAATGTTTTGAAAATGAAAGGTATTCTGTGTTATAACTTGGAGGAAGAGGGTGGGTGGGGACAAGGACTGGATTGGACAGAGCATAGTTGATTTACCAAAGGTTTACCACGCTGGTCAGCAGCTTCCAAGAATTACAAAATTATAATCTCCTATAGACGGTTCTGTCTTAGAATGTAGAGGGCAAAGGATGGGAGAGTTAAGTATACAAATAAATAGCTTAGGTACTAAACATTAATGTCAGTGAGACAAATAGTTTTAATGATAACATTTACAGGTCAAGGTAAGAATTCAAGAGAGTGACCAGTATTTCAGTATTCTCTCCCATAACAATCATAATTTTACCCTCCATCCTTCAATCTCTCCTGGGCTTCAGTGTTACTGTGTTTCCCATCACTCAGCCCAGGGATTTTCAGGAAGTCATAACAGAAATCGGATGGAAGCCACCATGTTCCTCGGCTTACCAGGAGCCATGGTAATATACTCCTTTCTTGGCTTTTTCTTTGCCCATGATGAGTATCTTCTGATCTGGTATCATGGTTGGCTGAAAATTATTGAATGACCTGTCCTGGCCATAAAATTAGATGCCCAGACACACTTTCAGGGTTATAACAATGCCCTTTGGCTCCCAAAGACTCTCTAGGCACTCAGTGCTTTGTTCCTCAGGGGCGCTAAAATAAACAGGTCCCGCCTTGTTCTGGCCCTTAAGGATGAGAAAGAATGGTTTCCCCTTCTTGGAAAAACACTTGACCATCTGGTGCCAGTTAGTTCAGTGTCTTGGAAACAAATAAGCCCAACTCAGGGTCTGCGTCTGGCCTTGGTATTGATGTGCCTGTCATAGTTTGCTCAAGTGGAAGCATCTCAGATCCCGCCATCTATTCCTGGGTAATCCTGTCTCGGGACTGGCGGAGAGCCCAGAGCTGGGGAAATGACAGTAATGCAATGTTAGTTCCTTGATACAGTGATATTAGACAGTGATGACTTGGGTATGTGGCCCTCCTCCTGCTTTGCACCTGCAGACAAAGCTACAGAGTACCAGGTAGAAAGAATTCTCACCTCCTGCTCTTCTGAAGAAAACCACTGGAGAGAGCTGGGCCCGGCTGCCCTGTCCCCAACCTGCTCAGTGCCACGACTCAGCGTTGGACATCAGTCAGCCTGGGCACACATCACCCTGCGGATGGTGGCTGGTAGCCAGGAGAACCAACCCTGTCATTCAAGGGCAAGAACTTTCAGTCCCACCACTCCCTCACCTTCCTGGGAGGGAAGAGGTCCTGGGGACTGAAACGATTGTCAATAGCCAGAGATTTCATCACTCATGCCTATGGAAGGGAAACCTCCATAAAATCCTGAAAAGACAGGGTTTGGAGAGCTTGCAGGTGGGCAGACATATGGAGATTTGGGGAGAGTGGGGCCCCCAGGGCGCATGGAAGCCTGCACCCCTCCCCCTTCCTTGTCTACACACGTCTTCCGTCTATTCCTGAGCTCTCCTCTTACACCAGTAATCTAGCAAGTAACATGTTTCTCTGAGTTCTGTGAGCCGCTCTAGCTAATTAATTAAATCAAGGAGCGGGACCATGGGGACCTCCAACTTGTAGTCTGTCAGTCAGTACAGGTAACAAACTGTATTTCGTCTGAAGTGGGGCGGGGGTGAGGGCCAGTCTTGTAGGAACCTGTGGAATCGGACACTGTCTTGGGTAGACAGGGTCAGAACGGAGTTAAATTCTTGGGCACCCTCCTGGTGTCCTAGAATTGCTTGTTGGTGTGTGGAATCCAGTGCATGCATACAAACACACAGATGTTCCCAAGAGTGAACATCTGTACCACTGCAGGATAATTATAGGATATAAACAAATAATGCTGAATAAATAACATGAATCTTCCACACTCTTAAATCAGCCTGATACAAATGTATGGAACTTACTTGCCAACTTTCCCCTAAGTACAGAAAGTAAACTAAACATGAATTCTTTTCTCTTTCACCCACGCGTGAAGATGATTTTTGTCTAGGTGAAAGTTGGAGGCACCAGAACAAGTTGTCCTATTGTAACTTATCAAACAATGAGCAAAAACTTCCCCAGCAGCAGGCATCTCCTTTCAAAGGAACAACATGCTCAGTCATGCCCCCTCGGTCCATGGTCTCCTTCGATGGTGGTGGATGTGAATGTTCTTCCTTTACAGAGGCTCAGGTAGACTGCAGGTGCTACTAGACAGGCTTGGTGTGGAGCAGCGGAGACAAGGAGTCCAGACCTTTCCACAGACTGGCGTAGAGCTAGGCTCAACGCCTTATTAGCAAAACTGAACTGAATTGGGTTATCTATCGCTTAAGTCCCTCCAGCACATTAAATGAATAATCTTTATGCGTGGAGACTTTATTAGGCAGGCTCTCATCTGGAATCAGCTGTTTATGTTTCCTTCTGAAGCTTCTAACATACCCTGGGGAAGCTGCCTGTCCTCCCCGGGCAAGGACTTTGCACATACCCTAACCTCTCTCACAGCCCAGTCCCATTGTGGCCCTGGTGTCAGCATGCCTGCCACTGTAGCAGCACAGGAAGATTTCAGCCGCTGGAATGGTTGTATTTCAGACCCCAAACAGAAAATCCTCTTCCCATGAGGGCAATGAGAAGAGGGGTCTCTATTTGCATGAAGTTATAGCAGGGCACTGGGAATGAAGGAGCTAAACTCACTGCTGAGTTGGACAGATGGCTGGAGGGATAAGGAAACCAGGATTTTGATAAATCCAAACTGACATTGTCATGCTGGAAATAAGCCACAGCTTTCATAGTCTTTCCCACTCCAATTTGGATTACAAGCCCTGTTCAGTTTAATCTTGCTAAACATCGTTATTATCATCTAATGTTCATGACCTGTTTTATTATAGTCGGCTTTTGCTTTCACTGTGAAGTCAAAATACCTTAGCCTGGTTGGCCAGGATCCTCCAGGACATTTCACTGATTTATAACCTCCTGAAATTCTAGCATCCTAGAAATGACTGAATCCACACCCACCTTTGAGCATCTTACTTTGTAAAAGTATTCCACTTAATTCTTTCCATGAAATATGGTGAGACTTTATTCTGGGTTGGGTCCTATTTGAAGGAAGAAGAAGGAATGTTCCAGGACAGAGACAGACAGCTGTCTCAGTTCTGATGGCACTTATATTTGGCTCAGAACATCCCAGTTTTGCTTTTGTAAACCATGCTCATTCACATTGTTATCCACCACCTGAGTCCCACATGATTATGTGTTTCTAACCTCTTTGCCTGCTTCTGAAGCATGAAAGGTCTAACTTGCCTCAGGAGCCCTTGACTCAGAAGGTGAATCTGTTTCTGAGCCTTGGATTGACACTAACCAAGTACATTCATGGTAAATGGTAGTCATTGATTCTGTGTGTATTTGTTTTTTATGGCTGTGTAACAAATCACCCCCAAACTTAGCAGCTTACTGTTAGGTCAGCTGAAGGAGGGATGCAACAGACCTGATGAGTTTTATAAGAAGTTTATTTATGCATCTGCAAAACAGATGGGCTGAGACCCCAGTGCCATCAGCAGAGAGCTGCAAGGAGGCAGTGTCTGATATAGGAGTTTGTGTAGGCATTTGCTGGCATTTGTAGGGTTTGGTGCTCATATTAGCATATCTTGGTTTGTTGTCTTGGTTACAGACTGTCTCCCTTTTTTCCCAACCCTCAGGTCCCTCTCAATGGCCTTGTCCCAAGGCCATTTTCCAGAACCTTCCCAAGGTAAAGGGAGTTGCTTAAGGGGAGGGGAAGGTTGGGTGAGGGAAGAACTTAATGAAGAAGCTTTCCTAGTGGGGGGTTGAGTGAGGGGATTTGAGTTTAAAGGGGCTCTGGATTTAAAGGAGCCCTGAACCCCAACCTAACACAACAGGTTATATTTAAGGTATTATCTTACACGGTGTTTGAGGATCAGACATCTAGGAGTAGCTTAGCTAGATGTTTCTGTCTCAGGATCTGTCGTGGGGTTGCCATCAAATAGCCAGAGCTGCAGTCGTTTGACATGAACAATTCGCTCTCAAGGTCACTGACGTGATCACTGGCAGACCTCACTTCTTTTCAGGCTGCTAGGTGGAGGGGCTTGGTTCTTTGCCACATGGCTTTCTACAGAGCTGCCTAACTGTCTTTGTGGGCCAGTTATGAAAGAGAGACAAAGAAACAGAACCCATGGTATCTTTATAACTTAATCTCAGAAGCTACTTGCCCTCATTTCTGCTGGATCCTGTGGTCACACAGAATGGGGGAGATACAGGGATTTTGTGGTCATCCTGGAGGTTGACTACCACATTATTCACACCACACCTCCCACACATACCACTACCACCATATTCTAACATATTTGAATTTGGGATACACCTTACAATCTATTGGTTGTCATGGTTTAACCAGCAAAATTCCCATTTAGTGGTATATAAAATAATCAAGTATCTTATAATCAGATATTTTATTCAGGGAAATATAATATGCACCTTGAAGCTTTTAAGTGACTTCTTGAGTCCTGGCTACTTGCCTTGACCAGTTTCTCATGGTCCCATCTGACAGTACAGTTGCCATCTGACCAAATGCCGCCCAACTCCTTCTCTGTGCCCTTGTCACCCTTCTGAAGTGTGCTCTTTATGACTTAGATGACCACTGCTGGCATGGAGTCCTCTAGAAGCCTTCTCTGGCCATCCTAAAGCCTCACACTCTCCCTTCCATAATCCTATAGCTCCTACATCCATTCATTCAGTGCTTATGATTTTGTGCTTTATAGTAATTGTTGAGCTTTTGTGTGTACATAATTTATGTACCCACTATGTACACACACAATGTACAGTAAATGTCACTGTGGGCCCACTACGTACACACACAATGTACAATGAATGTCACTGTGTACCCACTATGTACATACACACTGTGCAGTAAATGTCACTGTGTACCCACTATGTACACACGCAATGTGCAATGAGTGTCACTGTGTATGCCCGTGTACACACAATGTGCAGTAAATGTCACTGTGTACCCCCCATGTACATTAAATGTCACTGTGTATACACACACTGCAGAAATGTCACCATGTACCCACTATGGACACACACAATGTGCAGAAATGTCACCATGTACCCACTATGGACACATGCAATGCACAGAAATGTCACCATGTACCCACTGTGTACACACAACGTGCAGTAAATGTCGCCATGTACCCACTATGGACATACACAACGTGCGGTAAATGTCACTGTGTACCATGTACACACACAACGTGCAGTAAATGTCACTGTGTATATACACACTGTGCAGAAATGTCACCGTGTACCCACTATGGACACACACAATGTGCAGTAAATGTCATCGTGTACCCACTATGTACACACACACTGCAGAAATGTTACCATGTACCCCCATGTACACACACACTGTGTAGTAAATGTCACCATGTACCCCCCATGTACACACACAACGTGCAGTAAATGTCACTGTGTACACACACACTGTGTGCCTGTTTTATTTTCTCAGGAGACCCATGAAATGGTCTGACACAGGGTGGATGTGGTCCAGATCACGTATAAAGTGGCAATTGCTGAGATTCTGATTAGACTTCTCAGGATTTAGAATCAAATTCAGAATAGATTCCTGACCTGTGGTGGTTCAGTGGATAAAGCATTGACCTGGAATGCTGAGATTGCTGGTTCAAAACCCGCCCGGTCAGGATGAAGAAACTCAGAAATTCAATTTTATGGAAGTAGGGTGGATAAATAAAAATATCACATTTTACATTAATTAACAATAGAATATGACAGCAATAACATTCTTAAGCAAACTATATAATTCAAGGAAAATTTTTCTTTCATATCTGTGACTCGGTGGAAATTACAAGATATAAATACAATATTTTGAAAATATAAATAAGTTATAATATTTATTCTTTATAATGAATTATTCTTTATTAAATTTGTGTGTTTGCAGAAATACCATATTTCCTCATGTATATGACGCACCTTTTTTCGAAAAATTTGGGGTCTAAAATTTGGGTGCGTCTTATACCATGGTTGTAGAAGTGTGGCATTTCAAATGCCACAGCTGGAACTAAGGACGAGGCAATATATGAAGGCAGTGATTCGTCATCAGACACAGATGAGAACAAGCTAACAGATGGGAGTTTTGACAGTGATGAAGAGTTGTATGAATTTTATGCTGAATAAAACTTGAGTTCAACAACGTTATGTAATACAGTTTTTTTCAAAATTCAGGCCCCAAAATTAAGGTGCGTCTTATACATGGGCTCATCTTATACCTGGGGAAATACCGTATCTGCTCTTGCTGCCATTAGGATCACTCTTCATTAGCATTTCCATAGCGTTTATATGCCTTTCCGGATTTTTATAATAAAGTGAAATGCTTTAAAATATTAATTTTAGATAGATTAGTACTTAATATGTCACATTAAATTTTATTTAACTATGAATTAAGGTTTAATTTCAGATTCTCTGAGTTTTTTCTGATAGAAAGGTGTAGGAATTTCCATGAACAAGAAAAAGAAACATATTCAATAGTGAATAAACTTTGTTTCTATTAGGGGAAGTGAAGTATGTTATGTTGCAAGTGCGTGAATTTGTAATGTAAATGGTTCTGTTTGGGCATTTTTGAGCCACAGTGGTACCAGGAATCTATGTCATAATGTTTCTAGGCAGCTGTTTGTCAGTGGTTATACAATTCATTCTATTTGCAATATGGTTAGTTCTAAATGAAAAGAAGTAACAGGGTTGTTTTTGTGTTTGCGCAAATGCATAGCACAAGAGCAACTCTGAGTGTGTATGTTTACTATGAGTTTTATGTGATGGTGGGAGTGATGCCAACAACTGGAGGCAGAGAGGAGCTGTACTACAAGGCGAGTCACCTGAGTGGAAGCTCTGCCCTGTCCTGCAGAGGTGCAGCGGGAAGATGGGCCAAGCAGGTAGGACCTGTGGGTCCCAGCACACCGCAGGAAATGTGACCGCACATCTGGACAGGGATTGGCTGGAATGGGCCAGTGGCAGGTGTCAACAAGATAGAGTGGCCTCTCTTTGATGTGATCTTCAGAGGGCACTGGGGTAAAGCTGAGTATTTGTCCAGATAATCTAAGAAGGATGGTGTATGAAAGAAGGAAACATGTTGGAAAGAAAAAACAAAACAGAGGGACGGAAGGAAGGAAAGAGGGAGGGAAGGATGGAGAGCAGGAAGGAGAGATACATGATATAATTGAAATGTTTTAATCAACTTTAGCAATTAAAAACATAATTGTATATAAATTTTAATATAAAAGTTTAATTCTTTTCATCCTTAATTTGGTATCTAATTTAACTACCAAACCTATATTTTAATGGAAAATAAATTAACTAATGGGATACAATTTTGGAGTGCTGGTGTAGCCATGTAGAGAGCAAGTGTAGGATATTTAGATTTATAGCAAATCTTAAGAATACCTTTTGAGTTATTTCAATCCTATAATTAGAACAAATTTATAACCAAACGCTTGGTTTTTTTAGGTATTTTTAATGGCAGAAGTTTTGGACTCTTCACAAAACAGCAACAACAAATCTGCTTCTTAGATGAAGTTGTATAGTTAATCTGATATACAGAAATGCAATATATATAAAAATGCACAACTGTACAAGAATATACAGTCAACTGTTATCAGTTAAACATTCTAAGGCTAAGTGACAGGTCTCTGTTTCCAACAGTTTATCAAATTCAAAAAAAAAAAAAATTCCCTATTGCTCTGTTCTCCGTGACACAAGTTCTAACATTTACAGTGTGTCCGTAAAGTCGTGGTGCACTTTATATTTTCCACCGGCCAAAAGTGCACCATGACTTTATGGACACACTGTATTTGACTGTGACTTGTGTGCACTTTGTCACAGAGGCTGGAAGGGGGTGTCTGGTTTGGTTTTACTCACAAAAATAAGAGTTTTGTCAGGCTACAGGGTTAGGAATAAAAGACCAGTACTTAATAAAACTCTTGTAAGTACTTTAATTTGTTGTCTTGGTTTTTTTCTTTTCCAGGTTTAATTTAAACAAGTTAATAGATTTGATCTTTCTGCTGAAAGCAGTTAAAAAGTGGGGACAAAATGCATGAACTGCAATAAAAACTGATTAGAAATTCAGCCGAGAATATTGCTGAATTTAAGGATTTCCTTTCAGTTACTCAGATCACTGACCACTTGCCTCCCCAGGGAAGACCCAGCCTGGCTCTGCCTTTCTATCTGGATCTAAATATGGGAAAATGGATCATCACCCTTACTCATACACCTCCAACAATTAACTAGAAATGAATCATAGACCTAAATATAAATGCTAACACCATAAAACTTCTAAAGAAAAGCCATAGAACAAAGTCTTCACGTGCTTGAGCAAAGGTGGGTAGGGCCAGGTGGACTGCCTTAGGCTTCACCTTTCAATTTGGGAGGCAGAAAGTAGGGGGGCCTACATAACTGTCACCTTTTTCTGAATTTGGCTTGTGTCTATTATCAGACTAGGTTGGAACCCAGAAGAAGCATGAGTCATTGGCACCTCCCCGATCTCTAAGAGCAAGCATGTGGGTCTTAGTTTTTCCAGACTTGAGAATAACTCTCTTATAAAAGGCATCGCGCCTGACCTGTGGTGGTGCAGTGGATAAAGTGTCAACCTGGGAACACTGAGGTCGCCAGTTCAAAACCCTGCACTGGTCTGGTCAAGGCACATGTGGGAGTTGATGCTTCTGCTCCTCCCCCCTTTCTCTCTTTCTCTCTCTCTCTCTCACTCTGTGTCTCCTCTCTAAAAATGAATAAAATTTAAAAAAAGAAATTAAAAGGCATCGCAAGGGTAGATGACACAGTGTCGATAAAACACTGAGATCTCTAGACTCACAAGGAACCACTAGCATTATTATTATTCCTAAATATACATTCTGACTTGTTGCCAAGGGCGTGACTTTGGTTGTCTAGGATGTGTGTGTTTGAACATACATAGTGAATTACTGGATTGGTGGTGGGGGTAGGGAAATGGTCATTTAACACAAGGGTCCTTTAACACTCTTTTGTGCCCTCTGTCGTCTTCCCTATTCTCCACCTCCCCTTTAGCGTGAGACAAGCAGAATGAGCTGGAATAATGCTGTCAAAGAACTCTCTAGTTAACTCAAACCCGGGGGTGTCAGAAGAAACAGCCTAAGTCTCTGAAACATGAACAGAAACAGCTTAATGATATAACACCTCCTCTCTTGTACAGCGTGGGAAGCACTAATTGTATCCATTTGGGACTGGGTTGCAGAGCATTTATCAAAGGAAGAGGACAGAAGTGAGGAAGAACAATTACATTTAAGGGACAAACCAAAATAATCACTCAGCCACACTGTGAGCACAGAGCTTTGAGCACTGCCCCAAAAAGGAAAAATAAATCAACTGAGAGGCTGAAGTCGAGCAGTACAGCAACATCTGAGAATGTTTTTCCCAGGATGAGTACAGTGAAGTTCTTGATGAGAGACATCAAAAAGGTGCTCTGTGTCAGATCTCTTGTGAATGTAATGATTCAGTTACCAGAGCCCAATAATGGCCATTGAAAGACATTAAAATCCAACCTCTTTTGGTCTTGTGACATTTGTCACGACTGTCGTAATTTGTGAGTGCCAGCATCTTATGGACACTCTTTCTATGTTTGATGAATTTCCCCCATTCTTCCTTTCTTCCCTGAAGGAGGAGCCAGAAATAAACTTTCCACCCTACCTAGCAACTAACCAAAGGGAGGAGCTCCTTCCCAATCCACACAGCAGCTCCAGACAAAGACCAGACTCCAGACAGCAGTGTGAGGGGTGCCATGTTTTCCTGCAAACAACCTGGTGTTATATGCACAAGTCTGAATCTTTTAGGAGAGCAGTTCTGAGTTTAAACTCTCCTAATTAATTGGTATTTGGAAGGTCAAATGTATGCACAGTAACCCAGAGAAAAACTTTATTCAAGAGACTGTACAAAGATAAAAAATATGGCTGCATAGGTTGTGTGGTGGTCTGCAACGTGTTAAAATTCAGTACATAACACGTCGAGAGGAAGAGACAGCATGTGACTAGAGCACACTAAGGAACAAGGGGAAGCGAGAACCTGGAGACCCTGAGCAAGTGTCTATGTCTGTAAGTAACAGGCGTTTGTGTTCACATACCCCTAATAGGATCTGTGCACCACCTTCAATGTTTTTGACACCTCAAATTTTTCATCATAAGGTTACATTATTTTAAAATTGGAGGTTGAATATATCAAACATTTTAGAAAATAAAATTACAAAAAGGATTGACTTCATTGGAATACAGTTTTCCAGATATGATTTTTTTTAACTTAAAAAGAATGACCACTGAGCTGGGTGGGAGCTGAGAAACACTTCCTTGCGCTCTTCTCACTAACCCTGCTTTTGTTTAGCTACCATTTTATTTTTCTTTGTTTAGCGCACATTCCTTCAACTACAGTGCAAATTCCAGGATGACAGGGACTTGTCTGTAGTTCACCACCCAGTTACCAACACTCAAGCAGTGTCTAGCACATAAGTGCTTAATTTTGTTGAATAATTGAAAAGCAAACAAAAATGGATGCAAGTGCAGGTGTAGATTTGATGGTGGGAAAATTGGCAAATTCCTGCATAGTTTGCTCTTATTTTCTTAAATTGTGGCCCTAGGGCATGAGCAGGAGTAGGGGAGAGCTGTTGGGAAGAGATAGGCAGTGTTGAGAAAAGTTTTGAATGCTGAAAGGCTCATCTCCACTAGCCGGAAGACAAAGCCGCTGGAGGGGCAGGGAGGTCGCAGCAGCTGATTATCGTTTGAGGTTTGTATTGAATGTTTTTAAAGTCAATAGGTTGGGCCCCGGCTGGTTGGCTCAGTGGTAGTGTGTCGGCCCAGCATGCGTATGTCCCAGGTTCCATTCCCGGTCAGGGCACACAGGAGAAGTGCCCATCTGCTTCTCCACCCCTCCTTCTCCCTTCTCTCCCTCTTTCTATCTCTCCCACTTCTGCAGGCATGGCTCGATTGGAGCAAGTTGGCCCCAGGTGCTGAGAATGGCTCCATGGCCTCTACCTCAGGCACTAAGAAGAGCTCAGTTGTTGAGCAATGGAGCAAGGCCCCAGATGGGCAGAATGTCACCCCCTAGTGGGTTTACTGGGAGATCCTGGTTGGGGCACATGTGGGAGTCTGTCTCCGCCTCACCTCCTCTCACTGAATTAAAATAATAATAATAATCAGTCTGGGAAGTCCTGGCAAAAGAAGACTAAGAAGGAAGTATTCTTGGTGTTCTTTTCCACTCACTTCCTTTCCCCCATCCCTTTGTGAGGGCGGAAGAGGATAGAGGAGCACAGGGTCTCACCAAACTGGCAGAATAAGCACCAAGCTTCCTCTCCACCTCCTGGGTTCCAGGCTGCGCAGCATTCTGTGAGCTTTGTCTGAAGTAACGAATATTGAGTCATACAATACTGCACAGAGCAACTTCACAGTACTGCATGCTGAAAAGGGTCAGGTTGTAGAGAACAGCAACGGGCCGGGGAAAACCTTTGCAGTGAAGTGCTCTTTTTGTTATGAAGAAACTGAGGCTCAGAGGGATAGAAGAACACAGTCAGAATCACACAGGGTTGTTTGTGTTCTTCACCAGCACAATAACTTGTCAAACATGATTCATGCCTGGCCTGTGGTGGTGCAGTGGCTAAACATTGACCTGGAACACCAAGGTTGCCAGCTCAACACACTTGAGTTTGCCCTGTTGAGGAACGTACAAGAAGCAATGGGTTGAGGCTTCCTGTTCTTCCCCCCTTCTCTCTCTCTCTCTCTCTCTCTTCTTTAAAATCAACAAATAAAATTTTAAGGGATAAAAGGTGATTCATGCATAGAATAAGTGTATACCACTGTTTTCCTTGAATATTCTTTATTTGCATCTATCCCTGGCAAAATTTTTAACACTGCCCACTTTAACTCTCAACAGCCACCCAGTTTAAACACTAAAGTTATCACTGTCCATGGACCACTGTTGTCAGAACTACCCAGGAACTTGTTTAAAGTGCAGATACCTGAGCCCCACTCCGGATTTGGAGGTTTTCTGAGCATTGGCCCAAGAATTTACTTCTAAGTTTCTTAAAATTGTTCTTGGAATCCCCAGGTGAGTCTCAAGTCTTTTAGGTCCTGAGAAGATACTGATTCCTCCATCAGGTCAGAGAGGTGCTATCAGACAACTAATCTAACAGCTTGGGAAATATGAGTGGTCTTGTGCCAGCCCACCTGCCAGGACAAACCTCCTCTAGAGCCCTCCCCTTCACATTTACCTCCTACCATTCCCCAACAGTACTCGTCTCTAATAGCTCTGACTTTGTCCTAACCTGCCATGCAACTTCAAGCAGTTGAGGAATGAGCAAAGATGCTGTGGTTCTCAACCAGGATTATGCAGTTTCTCAATTGTAGCCTCAGTGATCTACCTTCTGGGCATATCCTCTCTGCAAGAGCTCCAGCAAACAAATGTCCCATTTTTGCCTATTATAGGCCAGCAACTGGTATTCTTCTCTTAAGGTTATCTCTCATTGTAGGAAGTTCTAGGCCACACTGGATCAAGGGTGCCTGAAATACGCTGTCTTTCTATGGGCTTAATCATGCCAGCAACAGAGTTTTCTTTTTCCTCCACTGAGTAGCATCATATTGTGGTTTAATAACACTTCTCACAGTGTTGGCCATATTTTTCACCTGGGCTGCTGCTGTACCCAGATTTTATACTTTCACAGTGGTGCCATTATCATTATTTTCCTTTTAGACAGGAGATGTTTTTGATTGGGTTGCCATTGTCTATTATATAATTTTGTCATGAATTTTTTAAAAATTTTGTATGAAAATAAGCCCATCATTCCCACTCTTTGAAGCCATTCAGGACCCTCACTTTGCCTTGGGGTATCTATAATATCTCTCCCAGAGTCACTCTGAAATGTGATGAGCTTGTCCTTACATTCATCGCAGCTATAAGTCCAGAGCCCAACATGAAGCTCTACAGTGGAGCAAAAACCCTGTCCACTACCTGTGGGACCTTGGGGAGGCCCCTGAACCTCTTGGTCTCTTGAGCCCTCAGTTCTAAAAGCCTGAGTTATGAATTGGCATTTAAAGCAGAACAAGGTCAAGAAGAGCTTGCCTTTGCTTTTATTCTTTCCAAATGGAATGCCTCTCTTTACAGATCCAAATCTCCCTTGTCCTTCAGGCCACCACCACGGAGCCTTCCTTGATTCTCCAGTTCACACAAATCTCTGCTTCTCCAACTGTTAGGTTCTTAAGGTCAGTGCCATAAACTTAGCTGTTGTAGTCTAACCTTACTTCTTATGATCATCTCAGAATGGAGCTTCTTTTGCCTCCCTGGGGTCCCTAGCCTGTGTCAGTCCACAGGTATGCTCCATGGGGAGTGGCTGCTGGACTAGGGCATGGTGCCGAGGGCCGGGTGTGAGGACACAAGCAGGGTGCCTCTCTGCCTCCAGCCTGCTCTCCACAAAACCTCGAGGGCTTCAAGTCCTAGATTCCATGAGTGACCTCACTGGGTAGTGATGATGCCATGGTTTCCACGGCAAGGTAACAACCAAGGGGACCTTCCCTCCCACTTCTCTAACAGACGCCAATCTTTTTTGTTGCAAGACACAGACAGAGAGAGATGATCAATGAGGTCATATATATTCAATGAGACCTGTCATCTGTCTCCTGGGAGTGCAGCACAGCAGGTAGTCCTAGCTTGGGCAGCTGCACAGGGAGCATTGGTGCACACACAACCTCACCTATCTGCCACATAATCTTTCTTGTCCACCACCCCTGAGAACGACCCTAGCTGCACATATCCCAGCACCCTGGGCCCTCAGACCCCCACAGTGGAACTGCTAGCTGCTGAGGGCTGTGCCATCTCATTCCTGGGTAAGTGTTCAGAAAGTCTCATCTTTACCAATGTGGCCTTCCAGTTTGAGCTATAAGGTATTTCCAGTTAGGCCCTTTACTAGTGGGGCTCTTTGCAAAAGTCAAGTACATTTTGTTAACAAATGACAGTGGCATTTGTTTGAGGAAGACTTATAGAGCGCTGCTCATGACCCTTTCTCTCAAACCCAGTCATGATCACTGCTGTCACAAAGACATCCACATGGATGTCCTCAGACACCTCCCAGACTGAGTGCGGGGGAAAGGCTGGGCTCAACCCACAGGAGGAACAAGAGCCAAGACCATAGAGGGGGTGACCCTGGGACTGGAGGGCTGAGGAATCAATATCCCAGAAGGTTGGGTTGGTGTAAGCCGGGACTTGGGACCCAGAATCCAGCTCTGAGCCTCCTGGTCTCTCTGCCTCAGTGTGAATCGGTATGAATCAGGCCTGAGATAAGTTGCCAAGGTGGGAGGGGTTCTGAAACCAATTTATACTACATTGTTGTTTTCTAAAACTTGGATGGCATTTCCATAAAGCCTCGGAAGTGATAGGCCATGAGAAATCTTTTCTCTGTTGGGGAGAGATGGAGGGAATCCTGACTGCAGTCATTTTTGGATTCTTTTCCTGGGAAGGGGAAGATTTTCTGGTCTCCCGCTGCTTCCCTGGGTCCCACAGAATTGCTTTGCAGCCAAAACCCCTTCTTTGGGGACTTGGAGAAGTGATGGCTAAGGCTGTGTCTTGGATCCCAAGTGGGGTAGAAGCCTTCAGCAAGGACATGGGAGACACATGAGAGAGGGGATGTCCTGGCAGGACAGTGACAGCTTAAGGGACTGATCAGCTCTGATTTTCATTCTAACAGCTGTGGCTCCCACATTTGTGTCTATACCTGGTCACTACCATGTTTCCTATCAAAGGTGTGGGGAAACCCAGGTGGGTTGTCATAGGGAGAAATGGTACCTGGTCAGTGGATACCTGTACTATGGGAACACTCCTTTGGCCACTGCACCAAAAGTGAAAAGAAACAAACCAACCTCAAGACAAGCACTACAGAGACATCCCACTATGTAGTAATTGGACAAAGACCTCAGCTACATCAGCCCCCAAATTTGGCAATTATAGCAGGGGAGTAAGAGGCTGACTCCACAACAGGTTGCTGGCTGAGCCCTTTGCAGAGAGGACAAACAGCCTAAGAAAGGTCGGGTCGTGCCTCTTCAGGGACCCCCACTGCCCACCCCTGGAGATTAGAACCTCAGTGTCCATCTCTGATCCTTGGTGTGACAGAGGCTGGCTTGTGGTTACGCAGAGTCAGATGGCTTGGCATTTCCCAAACACGAGGCAAACATACTCAGACTTGCTTAGAAATCTAAGGAAAATTAGAAACTCCCAGCTCGCAGTCCTACTGAGTGCATTTTCAGGGTCAAATCTCAACAGGGACACCTTCAGAAGCTTCCCATAGTTACCAGTGTATAGAAAATACAAGGGACAAAGGGATATGTGAAATGACACTTGGGTAAACAAGGGTGTTTAGGTTTGCTCACTAGTATTTTGCATTGGTGCAAGACAGCTCCTTGTGTGTGTGTGTGGGGGGGCGGTCTGTGAAAGGCTGTGGTGCTTGCCCTCAGGGCAGCAGATAGTAAATTGGAGATTGCCTGCCTCCATGGTGAGGTTCATTTGTTTGCTACGGTTTGCTGGAGGAGGATTTTCTCCCCCACCCCCAGCCAGTTTTAACTAAGGAGCTGGCAGAGTGAGGTGGGGGGTAAGGAGGGAGTGAGAGAGTGCTGAGGGGGTTGGGGAGCCCTGAGATTCCTCCTGGCCTGTTTGGCTGGGTGGCTGGGAACTGCTGAGGCTGGTGGGGGCCTGTGAGTCCAGGTGAGTCTGGAGAGAGAGAGAGGAAAGCAGTCTTCCCTGCCTGTTTGCTCATCCACCAGTACGGGACTTTAATAAATGGAAGGGCCCACCATTTTCTGGATCTGCAGTTCCTCTACCTTCTGCCTGAATCAAATGGGAACCTGCATGGCCATGGCGGTGGTCACTGGACTTACAGACACAATGGGATACAGTCAGTGTAAGGCCAGTGGCTTACTACTGTTGAGGCGGCTATGAGGATTCTACTTATCAGTGCAGAGACCAGCTGCCCCTGGAGGAAAGACATGACTGACACACAGTTGCAAGAATTACACAGGCAGTTTATTACTCACAAATCCTTTTGGCGTGACTAGGTACAGCTTAAGGGGACCCTGTCAATGTGCTCCTCTCTGCTGTCCTTGGTCAGAAGGGTGTGTCCACGTTTGATGTTGGAGTCTGAGCTACTACAGCAGCAGCACTGGCCCTTAGCTTTATTGCCTTTTCTGACCTATGCCTTCTAACAGGTGTCAATCTACAGGATTATCACCTCAAACTACCTTTTGGGAAGTTCCCTGCAGGGAGCACTTTTTATGTTGATCTACCAAAATGTCACATCAAGCCACTGTTAAGATGTTCTAGGGAAGCTGCTTCTTTATGTTAACCTACGGAATTATGACATCAAGCCACCCTTTATCTATATATAACCACACACACACACTAACTCGGTCCTGCATGAAAAGCAGAGTCTGCCTATCTTATTTGTAAACACTAGATTAATTCCTGTCCAGATATCATAGCCTTATTCACTTTCCTTAATTGCTTTTAATATTATATTCTAACTTATTTCTATATATCTTCCATATTTTTCTATATTTCTATATATTTAATAACTATAACATTATACAGTGGTACCTTGAGATACGAGCAGACCAACATATGAATTTTTTTTTAAGATACAAGCTGAGACTCAGTCCATATTTTTGTTCAAGATCCGAGCGAAATTTCGAGATACAAGTCGTGATTCGGAAAGCTGACCCTAGTTGGCGCGTTGGTGCCTGGGTCCAGTATCGGCAGCACAACACCAGCATCTCATTCTTTCTCACATGTTACCCACAGAATCAAGTCAAATCTCGCGCACTGTACTCATTCTTGCATCATTTTTGCGTTTTTTACTAACTTTTATTGTGTGCTATCATGGGGCCGAAGAAAGTAAGTGTAAAGGACAGTGGTGAGAAGAAGAGAATGATGTTGATAGAAGTAAAGCAAGGAATAACAGAAAAACATGAGCATCGTGTACAAGTCATTGAATTGGCAAGGCTCAATGATGCAATACATCTACGATTTGTACCATCCTTAAACAAAAGGATGCCATCAAAAGCTCAAATCCTGCAAAAGGAACTACAATTCTGTTGCAATTAAGGACAAATATCCATGAAGAAATGGAGAAGCTTCTGCTGGTGTGGGTGAAAGAGAAAGAACTGGCAGGAGATACAGTGACGGAGACTGTAATATGCGAAAGGCATGTATTATTTACAGCGACTTGAAGAAGAAAGAACCATCAACCTCAAAAGAGGCAGCAGAAGATACGTTTAAAGCAAGTCACGGCTGGTTTGAAAATTTCAAGAAGAGATCTAGCATCCACTCAGAGGTGAGGCATGGTGAAGCTGCGAGTGCTGACGTTAAGGCAGCTGAGGAGTACATTGCACGTTTTGCTGCGCTTATCGCAAAGGAAGACTACATCCCCCAACAAGTGTTCAACTGTGACAAAACAGGATTGTTTTGGAAAAAAATGCCCCGGAGGACTTTCATTACCTCAGAGAAGAAGAAGCTGCCAGGCCATAAACCCATGAAGGACCGGCTGACCCTTGCATTGTGTGCAAATGCTGGCGGTGACAGTAAAGTAAAGCCACTGCTAGTGTATCATTCCGAAAATCCTCGAGCCTTTAAGACTCACAAGATTCTTAAAGAAAAACTGCAGGTTATGTGGCATGCCAATGCTAAGGCATGGGTTATGTGGCAGTTTTTTATTGAATGGGTAAATCTCGTCTTTGGTCCTGCAGTGAAGAAATATCTTCAAGAAAATAAACTCCCAATGAAAGCATTACTAATGCTTGATAATGCCCCAGCCCACCCACCTGGTCTTGAAGATGACATTCTCGATGAGTTCAAATTCGTGAAAGTCCTCTACCTCCCACCCAACACGACTTTAATCTTGCAACCTATGGATCAGCAGGTCATTTCCAACTCTAAAAAGCTTTACACAAAGCACGTGTTCCGCCGCTGCTTTGAGGTGACTGAGAATACAAATCCAATCCTTCGAGAGTTTTGGAAAGATCACTACAACATCATGATATGTTTATGCATTATTGACTTGGCATGGCAAGAGGTTACAAGAAGAACCTTGCACTTGGCATGGAAAAAGTTATGGCCTGATGTTGTTGCAGACAGGGACTTCGAAGGATTCAAACCAGAGACTGAGACTGAGGTAGAAGCATTGGAGGAGATTGTGTCCCTCGGAAAGTTGATGGGTCTGGAGGTAGATGAGGGTGACGTAAATGAGCTTGTCGAGGAGCATAAGGAGGAACTCTCAACTGAGGAGTTGAAGGAGCTACAGATGATGCAACAAACAGAGCTTCTGCAAGGGATTGGTAGTGAGGAGAAGGTAGAGTCGGAGGAAGTGATTTCTACAAATGAAATTAAAGCCATGCTGGCAATGTGGGAGAAGTTTTCAAGTTTCATTGAAAAGAAACATCCAGAAAAAGTTTCAACTGGTCCTGCTTCAGCACTTTTTAATGACACTTGTTTGTCACATTTCCGTAACATTTTAAAAGACAGGCAAAAGCAAACCTCTTTGGATAGATTTTTATTCAAAAGTTCTACAAGTGAAAGTGCTCAAAATGCAGCCAAAAAGGCAAAAACAGGTGAGGATTAAATGAAAAATATGTAATGTTAAGTAAGCTTAGGTTAAATTTAAAGTTAAGAAAGTGCATCTTTTACAATTAAGTTTTTGTGGTTTCATTTTAAGTAAAGAAAGTGCAGTTTCAGTTTTGTTTAAAGTAAAGAAAATGCAGTTTTAGTTTACATTTAGTGTTAAGAAAGTGCAGTTTTAGTTTACGTGTCTACAGTGCCTGCATCCCTTCCTCCTGCCCTACTCCTCCGTCATTCACCTCTGTTAGCCGCACTCGTCTGTCTCCAAGGTATGAATACAGTACGAAATAACACTTTTTCTTTTATTTCATATATTTTGTTATGCATTGGTAAAGTACACATGTGTTTTTCTTAATTAAAAACATGTCTTTTTTTATAATTTAGGATGGTTTGGGGATGTTTCACAGGGCTGGAACGGATTAAATCAATATCAGTTATTTTAAATGGGAGAAATTTGTTTGATATACAAGTTGACTGATGAGCTCAGTTACAGAACGAATTAAACTCGTATCTCAAGGAACTACTGTATTACTGTAACACTGAGATTTCAAATGGTGGCTGCTCTGAGCATCCCAGGCTGGAGTTGGCCTAGCAGAACCCCTGGTGTTCCTCTGCTCAGTACCCAGAGGCAGATTTAATGGAAGGCACATGCCCTGGGCTCTGACTTCTGAAAGGCCCCACAAAACCCCACCTTTTTTTTTGTATTCTTCCGAAGTTCCAAGTTGGGAGGCAGAGAGACAGACTCCCGCATGCGCCCAACCAACTGGAATCCACCCAGCAAGCCCACTAGGGGGTGATGATCTGCCCATCTGGGCCATTGTTCCATTGCAACCAGAGCCATTCTAGCACCTGAGGCGGAGGCCATGGAGCCATCCTCAGCACCTGGGGCCAACTTTGCTCCAATGGAGCCTTGACTGTGGGAGGGGAAGAGAGAAATAGAGAGGAAGGCGAGGGGGAAGGGTGGAGAAGCAGATGGGCACTTCTCCTGTGTACCCAGGCCAGGAATCAAACCCTGGATTTCCACACGCAGGTCTGACACTCTGCCGCTGAGCCAACCAGCCAGGACGCCACAAAACCCAACTTTACACTTTTTTCTAATGACACCAAGTTTGGTTTCATATGTGCAATTTTAACATTAATAATACATAATAATTTTTATTTATTTAAAAATATGGTTAACATGTATTTTTAATTTTTCTGTCTTTTTTATAATTTTATTTTATTTTATTCATTTTAGAGAGAAGACACAGAGTGAGAGAGGGAGAGAGAGAGAGAGAAAGAGAGAAAGTGGGGAGGAGCTGGAAGCATCAACTCCCATATGTGTCTTGACCGAACCAGTGCAGGGTTTTGAACTGGCGACCTCAGTGTTCCCAGGTCGACACTTTATCCACTGTGCCACCACAGGTCAGGTTGTCTCTCTCTTTTTTTTTTAAGGGGCCCTGGGCCTCAACAGACCTTAATCTGCCTCTGTCAGTCTCCTAGAGTCCCTTCTGGGGAAGAAGAAAGAAAAGTTTGCCCTCTGTGATCCAAGTAGGATCTAGGAGCCAAGAGAATATGCAGAGTGCCTTAGAGGGGGACACTGAGTGTCCCAGTACAGCCTGAGCTCTACACAGATCAAGGGTCCCCGATTTGACTTCCCCGTACTGTGGGACACTCCTGCTTTTCAGTTTACCCGCTGGGCTCCTGTCATGAGTCATTGCCAGCGGCCATCAACACAAAACGGAGGCTTCTTGACACTGAAAGAAGCAACCTGGGTTCCCCAGGGATCCTGCAGTCTGGGTCTCAGAGCAGAACAGGGGATGTAGGATTTTTTGCTCTCTGGGAGTGTCAACCAGCAAAACCTTTCCTCTAGAATTCACTTGCTTTCTCATTCCCAGCCTGACTGTCCCCACCAGTTCCCTCATTGATCAATAACATAATTTACTCAGAAATCAAGTTGCCCAATGTGAGGTTCCAAACTCCCTGTTCCTTTGAAGTTCATTCCCATGTGGGATACCCGGTTGTGTAAGACCTCTTGCCTGTGAACAAGACCCTTGGGTGCAGCTTTTATGTGGCTCCTGCAGGTACACCTGTGCTGATGGGGACAGGACTCAGGCTGAACGCAGTGAGGAGTGAGGACAACCCTGTGTGTGTGTATGTGTGTGTGTGTGTGTGTGTGTGTGTGTGTGTGTGTAGAGGCAGGACTGAGGAAGTACTGGTGTCATGTACAATCTATCAATTTACTTAACAAATATGCATTGAGCACCTGTGCTCCTCACTTGGGATATTTCTGTGACTGAGGTGATTGAAGCTCCTCCACTCAAAGCATCCACAAAGAAAAGGAAGAGACATACAAGGCACCAATAGAATTTCAAATAATTATGATTCTTAGAAAGAAAAACAAAATAAGATAGAGGATAGAGTGATGAGGGTGTGCTAAGCTGTACAAGGTGGTCAGGAGAGTCTCCTGTGACGATCAGAATTTTCAGTAGAGACATGAGGGAGGGGCCACATAAGAGTGCGAGGAAGAGCATCCCTGGGAAAGACATGGCAAATGCAAAGACCCTGAGGTCGGAGTGGGTATGGCCTGTCCAGGACCAGCAAAAAGGCCTGTGTAGAGGGGAAGAAAGAGAAAGAACGGAGATATGACGGGAGAAGTGGGTGTGGACCAGACTCTAGTTGGCCTTTTCAACCATGGCGAGGACTGTGGCTTTTCTTAAATGTGATAGGAGTCACGGGTAGGCTTAAAACAGGGTAATGAAGTGATCTGATGTAGAGGCTGCAGAGACCACTCTGACTGCTGTGGACCCGCAGTGAGGGGCTGGCTGTTACCAGTGGAATGTCTCAGCAGTTATTAAGGAAATGGTTGGTCCTGGGAGTGGAGGAGTGTCCAATGAGAGCCCAAACTCTACGTCAATCAGGTGTCCCTGATTCGACTTCCCCGTGCAGTGGGACACTCCTGCTTATCAGCAGGGCTGGCAGCCTCTTCGGGACTGCTCTTGAGGCGGCCATGAGGATGCTACTGATAAGTGCCAACACTAAGTGCCACCGGAGGAAAAGCATGAGACCAACACACAAAGTTAATTGCAAGAATCACACAGAAATTTATTACTCACAAATCCTTTTGGCGTGCCTGGGTACAGCTTATGGGGGCCCCATCGGCGTACTCCTCTCGGCTGTCTTTAGTCAGAGCTCAGAGCAGCATGGAGACAGTTCATGTTCATGTTGGAGTCTGGGAGATTACTGCAGCAGGGAGCCTCTCAGCTTTAGTACCTTTTCAGGCCTACAGTCTTCTAACAGGTGTCAATCTACAGGATTATCACCTCAAACCACCTTTTTGGGAGTTTCTTGCAGGGAACCCCTTTTATGTTAATCTACTGAAATGTTACATCAAGCCACTTTTGTTCCTGGGAAGCTTCTTATTTATGTTACCTTACAAAGTTATGACATCAAGCCACTTCTTATATATATATAATAACTTCACACACACACTAACTGGGCCCTGCTCGAAAGTCAGAGTCTATTTATCACAGCTGCACACACTATATTAATTCCTATCCAGATGACATAACTTTATTTAATTTCCTTAATTAATTTTAATATATCTTTTATATATCTTTTATATTTTTTATATTTCTATATATTTAATTACTATAACAGGGAGGGGGGTACATCAAGACAAGAAAAACTGAACTGTGTCCCAAGCCCACCTGCCTCAGCAGCCCAGGACAGAAGAGGACACTGTCAGCAGCTTGTGGCCCTCAGGCCTGGGTGAAGTCACCCACCCTGAGGACAGCACACTTGTCCTCAGAGGCCACAGCAGGAAGACTGCTGTTGCCCCTCCCCTGACACAGACCCTCAATGTCAGGGAAGGTGGTCACACAGGAAGTTTCCCTAACCCAGGATAGAGGAAGGAGGTACATGCACTGGGGCTCCCGGATGTTCCCACTGAGCCTCAGTTCACCCACAAAGACAGCTAATGCCTCTTCCTGCAGGGACTGCCCCCACTGCTCACCCAGCAAACTAGAGCCTCAGTGTCCATCTCTGATCCTTGCTGTGACTGAGGCTGACTTGTGGTTACGCAGAGTCCGATGGCTTGGCATTTCCCAAACACGAGGCAAACAGACTCAGACTCACTTAGAAATCTAAGGAAAATTAGAAACTCCCAGCTCCCAGTCCTACTGAGTGCATTTTCAGGGTCAGGTCTGGACACAGGCACTTTCAAAAGCTTCCCAGAGCTACCAGTGTATAGGAAATACAAGGGACAGAGGGACATGTGAAATGACAATATGGGAGGCAGTCAGCAAGTTCCAAAACAAAAGGACAAAGGAGGTGATTGTTTTCACAGTTAATGTGCAGGGAAGAACTCAGGATGGCAGAGCTGTACACACTGTGTTCCCCCCCACCCCGCCCCCAGCACCACATCAGAGTTACAGCTGACACAGAGACACAGAGCAAGCCCCCGGGAAGAGCCTGACAGCTAGCTAACACCAGTCCTACAGAAGTAAGGGTTTCAGGAGCTGCAGTGATACTGGTGTGAGGGTAGGTCATTCGAAGGGGCAGGTCTTGCACTCACAGTGTGGCAGTTTAGAACTGGTGGTGAGAGAAGTCTAGGGTGCACTGGTCCCCTCTCCAGGAGCCAGGAGTTCTAGTTTCATGTGATGCTCCTCTGCCCGGTGTCCCTGTGCCAGGAAAGAAAATCCCAATAACCTCTCTCAGTGACAAGCGGCAGGGAAGGCAGCTGAGTTAAAGGGAGGACTGCTTGCTGGGGCCCCAGGTTCTCCTTAAGGAGCTGGTGCACAGATTTACCCACTGACAGACTGACCTGCTCTGTTCCTGTGCTGGGTCAGGAGATTGCATAGTGCCAGGGACAAAGGAGTAACTGCACTGTCTTCCTTCAGGATGGGGTCTGGAGGGGCAGCTTCTCCCAGACAGAAGTGCAGTTGAAGCCATTGTGTTTTTATTGATTCTTCTCTCAACCAGCTTGTAAACCTATCAATTCCTTTCCGAGTAGATAGTTTAAATGCTTGAATCAAAGATTAGTTACCATCAAAACACATATAGATTAATGATGGTATAAATATATGATGGAATATTACTCGGCCATAAAAAAGAATTATATCTTGCCATTTATGACAACATAGTGGATGGGTCTGGAGGGTATTATGCTAAGTGACATAAGTCAGACACACACAGAGAAAATACTATTTAATTCACTTATACATGGAATCTAAAAGACAAACTAAACAAACAAAAAAGAAACAAACTCATAGATACAGAGAAAGATCCAGACAAAAGGGGGATTGGGGAGATGGGTTCAAAGGTGAAGAAATTAAAAAATAAGAAAATTCCAGTTATAAAATTAGTCAAAATATGTAAAGTGCATCACATGGATGATACTAAATAATACTGTTATAACTATATATCATGTCAGATAAATGTTAGTCTGATGGGAAGATCACTTTGTTAGATACATAAATGTTTAATCACTGGGTTTTACATCTGAAACTAATAAAATATTGTATATCAATTGTAATTGAAAAATAAAGAGTTATTTTTAAAATATTGCAAGGAAGAAGAAGAGCACCCCACTGATTAACAGATATAACCACAAAATGTAGTGTGGGTGGGGGTGATCTCTATAATTCAAATCAATTATTTAAAAATCAGACAGGGAAATTTGAAAATGATAGGTAATTTATGATATTAAATAAGTATTGTCGACTTTACTAGGTACCATAATAGTATGGTGGTAAAGTGATTTATCTGCATTTATTTATATATTTTTGGACATATTAGTTTCAAGTATACAGCATATTGATTTGATATTTGTGCATATTGCGAAATGATGACCACAATCCTCTAGTCAATGTCTGTGACCACACACAGTTACCACTTTTTTTTTTCTGCCAGAGACAGAGAGAGAGACAGAAAGGGACAGAAAGACAAGAAGGGAGAGACGAGAAGCATCAGTTCTTCAATTTGGCACCTTCGTTGTTCATTGATTGCTTTCTCATGTGCCTTGATGGGGGGGCAGCTCCAGCAGAGAGAGGTTGACCCCTTGTTCAAGCAAGCAACCTTGGGCTCAAGCGAGCGACCTTTAGGCTCAAACTAGCAATTATGGGATCATGTCTATGATCCCACACTCAAGCCAGTGACCCTGAGCTCAAGCTGACAACCTCAGGGTTTTGAACCTGGATCCTTTGCATCCCAGTCCAACACTCTATTCACTGCACCACTGCCTGGTAAGGCATGATGAAAACTTTTTTTTTTATTAAACTTTGTTTCAAATTTTATTCCCAGGCTTCCTCAGCTTAATTAGCTCCAAAGAATGATTTAAGTATAAGCAACAACTGAAAAGAGCTGCAGTGCAGTGTCCAAGGGGCATAGGCTTAAAAATATTAAGAGATCTAGATTTTATCAGATCCATAAACAAAATTTGAAAAAGCAGTCATAATATAAAATAGCAGCTCCCAGTAACTTCTTTGAATTTATCTTCTTCATACATTGACTCAATTCAGTTTGCTTCATTCTTGGCAGCCTCATCAAAATTCTCCACAAGATCTGGAACTTTATCATCATCCTCCTCTCCAGTAGCAAGTGGTGCTTTTTCATCCACAGATTGTTTGGGCAGAGCTTCAGTCAGTCTTCTTAAACTAGTCAGACTGTCTGCACCAAGCTGGTTTAAGATGCTGGGTAGCATTTCTGTCAGCTGCTTTGTCTCAGCATGGCCTGTAATGGTGAAAGTGTTCACTGCCAGAGATGCCTGAACTTTAGGGTTGTTAAAGTGGATCACTGTTCCTCAGTTTGTGAACATATTTACCTCTTCAATGCCAGAGATATTGTTGACCCCCAACTTCTTTAAGGAGAACTGGAGTTTTTATCATCTGCTTTAGCTGTTCTGTGAGCCACCTTCTTCTTTCTACAAGCAGTTCCTTTCCCTCTAATGCGCACTTGTGCCTGCAGTTTGGCAAGTTTCTCTTGGTTCATGATAGTTTTCTCTCATCTTGTTGGAGAGGAAACGGGGCACGCGGGGGACTAGGGTTGGCGCTCAGGGGGTCTTGGGCAGACCAGCTGAGAATAAACTCACACATGCAGGGATGCAAAATGGCAGCTAGAGGGAGGCAGGAAGTGACATAAGGCCCATGATGAGAACTTTTAAGATTTACTCTCTTATTAATTCTAGTCACCTTGTTGTACATTACATCTCCATTTTATAACTAGATGTTTGTACCTGTTAACCCCTCATTCATTTTGCCCACCCCCATTTTCTGGCAACCACCAATCAGTTCTCTGTATCTATGAGCTCATTTTTGGTTTTTCATTTTTAGAGTCCATATATAACTCATATCATGCGGTATTTGTCTTTTTCTTTCTGACTTGTATCTCTTAGCACAATGACCCCAAGATTTATCCTTGTTGTCACAATTGGCAATATTTCCTTCTTTTTATGGCTGATTAATATTCCATTGTGTAATGACATTTTCCTTATCCGTTATTATATTGATAGATGCTTAGGTTGCTTACATATCTTGGCTATTTTAAATAATGCTGCAGTGAACATATTAGGGTGCATATATCTTTTCAAATTATTTTTTTTGTTATTTTTGGATAAATACCCACAAATGGAATTGCTGAGTCATGTGAAGAACATGGACTTGAAGTTTGTGCACCTGGGTTTACACTTGTCAGTCATTAACAGTGTGATTTTATGCTAAAAGCCAGACCTCTTAGGCCAGTGGTTCTTAACCTGGGTTCTATCGAACCCTAGGGGTTCAATGAGTTGGTCTTAGGGGTTCGGAGAAGCCTCTGCCGCGGAGGCCAGAATAAAGTAATACCGTAATTTGTTGTGAATTCATGCACTTTGTTGGTTTTGTTCTTTGAGCAAGGTGATGTTCATGCACGGCTCATTTTGTGCACCAGTAAAAAAACATATACCTATGTCTTGAATTTGGGAAAAAAATCATATTTTATTTATCACTAAAGAAGGATTCAGTGAATGCGCGTATGAAACTGGTGGGTTTGGTACCTCAAAAAAAGGTTAAGGACCACTGTCTTAGACCTATTATGCTTATTACAATTGCTGATTTTGTTAGGTGTGATGATGGCATTGCAACTGTTTAAGGAAAATGTCTTTTTATTTCCTTAAATAAAAATGTTTTTTTATTTCCTTATTCTTAGTAGTATTTATTATTTTGAGAGAGAGACACAGACAGGGACAGACAGACAGGAAGGGAGAGAGATGAGAAACATCAACTCATAGTTGAAGTACTTTAGTTGTTCATTCGTTGCTTTCTCTTATGTACCTTATCTGGGGGTTCTGGCTGAGCCAGTGACAACTTGCTCAAGCCAGCGACCTTGGGATCAGGCCAGCAACCCTGGGCTTTAGGCCAGCGACCATGGAGTCATGTCTATGATCCCATGCTCAAGCCAACAACCTCAGAGTTTCAAAACTGAGTCCTCAGTGTCCCAGGTTGATGCTCCATCCATTGTGCCACTGCCTGGTCAGGCATCTTTCCTTATTATTATTAGACATGTAAACCAAGGCATTTGGGGAGCAGGAAATATTGTGATGTTTGGGATTTGCTTTGAGATATATTCTAGCCAGAAAAGGAGGTGGCAGTGTTGTGAGTGTTGTGGTAGGAGGGGGAGAGGTGACACAGGTACAGCAAAATGCTGCTGATGGTTAAAGCAGGGTGATGAGTCCATGAGCAGCGGGGGTGGGAGGTGTTACCCTTGTGTTTTCCAAACTTTCACATATGTTGGAAATTTTTCATAATAACAGTGAATAAACAAAAAACAAAGAGCAAGGCTTTCATTTCCCATGTCCAAACAAACATAACACAGACATAGGATGAACTCTTCATGATCACACCTCTAGCACTCTTATGTGGATTCTCAGGGTAGATTGCAGTCCTCATCCGTCATCCTCTCTACACGCCGGCAGTATTCTCTTTAACAAGGCTCGCCGGGCCCAGCACTAGGAAGAATACTGTTTTGGACTCTATGCTCACATTTTTAAAGGGACCAGTTTCCTCTTTGGGGTAACTTGAATACAGGAGTCTGATTTTAAGGTATTGCCTTCCTATTTCTCGCTCCTTTGGGGAGCTGTTAGGGGTTAATACATTTTTCCAAGGTGAGAACAGCAATGGCAGGAACAGCCTAACTTAAGGTGGCCAGATTTTAAAATTGGTAAAGCGTGATACCATTGACGAGGGGGCGGTGTCTTGATTAAAAATTTGGTCTATATGGAGCAAAATAAATTTTCATAGAATGCAAAAATAGTATTGTAATATATATTTTTAAATTTCAACATAAGTACAATTTACAAATATAATACATTAAAAATTATGTATAGTGTTATTCTTTGGCATATTTCTCATTTGAGTGAATATTTTTTAGTAGATTGCTGTCGTTTAAAAGGTCATGAAATTTTTCACAAGAATTTGTTAAATTATATTTCACACATAAAATGGCTTTCAGTCTCAACATTTGTGATTTTTCCGATGTCCACACTTGATTTACCATAGAAAAAACACGTTCAGTCGCATAAGTTCCTGGTCAAGACAGCACGTATTCCACAATTTTTAGTGCATTATTGCATGGAACATGGTTTGTTTCAAAATGATAAAATATTTCTAAGCATTTGTTCTCTATTGTGATTTTTGCTGATGCCCAAGTTTTAACCTTTTCCTTATCAATATATTTTTTTAATAATGAAACCTCATTAAAAGGATCATTTTCGGAAATATTACTATATGGGAAATCTTGAGTGAGTCAGAGGGATCGGGTTATACAGTCCCAAAACCGATGCCGGAGCTGCACTAGCGGGGCGGGAGCAGGCAGGGCAGCGCTGCTCACACTCCCCACCTGGACTCATCCTTGCGGTGGCCGCGCTCCCCGTGTCCAACCCCTCGCCCGCTGGAGACTGAGCAGCTTGCACCCCGTGGAGCCTGGAGCCACACTCTGGCGTCCAGGAGGCAGGCCTATGGGTAGTTAGGGGACTTGACAGCCGCTGCTCAGCAGGTATGACCTGCCTGAAGTTGTTTGTTTCAGGGCCCACATGGCACTTCCAGGTGGAGGCGGGGTCTCCCCGCTGAAAACCGTATATTCTCTTCCTGTTCTCCTGCCATTCCCTAGCTTTGTGTACATTCTTTCCAAAAATCGGGACTTTTTAAAAACGCCATGGGACACGGGACAAATTGTTAAAAATTGGGACTGTCCCGCCAAAAGTGGGACATCTGGTCATCTTAGCCTAACCCCGACTAGAAAAGCATGAAGGAAAAACGTGCAGAGTGAAGTGTTTGAAGTGAGGTTTGTGTTTAAGCTGTCAGTCTAAACATATTTGTGTTTTTTAAGGAGGCACTTTTATTTTTATTTTATTTATTTATTTATTTTTAATTTTTTACAGGGACAGAGAGTCAGAGAGAGGGACAGACAGGGACATACAGCAGACAGGAACAGAGAGAGGTGAGAAGCATCAATCATTAGTTTTTCATTGCCGTTGTGACACCTTAGTTGTTCATTGATTGTTTTCTCACATGTGCCTTGACCCCGGGCCTTCAGCAGACCGAGCAACCCCTTGCTGGAGCCAACGACCTTGAGTCCCAAGATGGCAAGCTTTTGCTCAAGCCAGATGGGCCCACGCTTAAGCTGGTGACCTTGGTCTTGAACCTGAGTTTTCTGCATCCCAGTCGAACGCTCTATCCACTGCGCCACTGCCTGGTCAGGCTAAGCTGTCAGTCTAAAGGAGAGAAAAAGAGAGGTGAATTATCACCACTTATCATGGTATTCACTGCTCACTGGAGGAACTGTGGTTGAAAGAGCAAAGAAAAAGAGAACCAGGGAATAACATTTGTATGAATGGAGAAAGTCTGAGAAATTGGGGATCGGGGGTGATGGCACCAATTCTGGCCACAAACACAAAAATGTGCCCATTTCTGGCTTGGATTACAAACAAATGCGTATGCACACCTCTTTATCTTCTGTGTTTTGTCTAAGCAGGTAGTGAGGGGCTCCCTTAAGACACTGGAAGACCCAAAGCTGTGCTCAGAGGCTACCCACCCAGGAACTGAGCCCAAAGCTGACCAACTTTTCTTCCTTACAGCTCAGGAACTGAGGCCATGATGCCAAGCTCCCCCGCGGGCGCCCAGGCTGAGGGCGTAGTCCCCCGGCCTCAGCGCCCAGGAGGCCGTCCAGGGTAGAGCGTGGGGACGGACAGGAGGAATGAGCTCGCTATGTGCCCAAGCCTGCACGACAGGCCTGAGAACCAAAGGGCTCACGTTCGGCCATGGCAGTTCCTGCGGCGGAGCAATCTCGGGAGAAGACCCTGGAAGAGATTGCGGGCTGGCTTCTCCCAGGATACACGGTTGGGTGGGTGGGTCCCCCGGGCTCTGCGGGGTCTCCCTAAGAGCTGGGCCATCCAGCAGGAGCGTGCGGGCTGCAGTGCCGCTTTCCGCCACATGGGGGCAGCGCCGTCTGCGGGCGCGACAGTCCTCGCGCCCCTCTTGGCGGCGCAGGCGGGGACCGGCCCACGGCGCTCTCGCTCATTGGCCGCGACGCGCGCGCGCTGCCATGTTGGCGGAAGCGGTCCCTCCTGTGCCGTGGGAATTGGTCGTGGCTGGGGCCGCCCGGTCGTTGGGCGAGGCTCCCGCTTCTTTCCCTCGTTCGAGTCTCGGCGCTGAGAGGAGGCGGCCAGCAGGATGGAGAGGAGAATGAACCTTCCCAAAGGGCCGGACACGCTCTGCTTCGACAAGGACGAGTTCATGAAGGTGCGCGCCGGGCGCCGCTCCGCGGAGCCGGGCCGTGGGCCGCCGGCTGTCCTCTGCCCTCCGGGGCCTCTCCTCAGCGGGAACCTCGCTACCCTGCGCAGGGAGTCTCTCGACCTCGGGTTTGGCAGCTGCAGCCTGGAGAAGGCACATCTGCGGAATCGTGCTGGTCGAGTCAAAGGCCAGAAAGTTTCCAGCTCAGGGTTAGACGCCCCTGTTGTTCCCACCCTGTCCGTGCAGCGCGGTCACATTGCCCGTCTCCTGGCCGGACCGGAACCTGGTCACCTGTGTCTGGCACCTGGAGCTCAGGGATTGGGTACTGAACAAACCTCTGAACCCACGTTACTAGCATCGGGTCAGAAAAAGAGGCACGTAGTCCAGAGTCTTTTGCCCAACGTTCATAGAAAGCTTCTGCAGTGAGGTGATTAAACGGTTGGAATATTTTTACTGATTTCCCTTTTACAAAATTGCCCCCTTCTCAGGATAAGGTGAGCAGGGAGCTGGTGTGCAGGTAATTATAGGACATAAACTTCTAGAATAGAAATATAAATGGAAAACATTTGACGATAATGGCTGGTCAGGTGCAGCCTTTACTGTGTCCAAGATTTGAAGCAGAACCTGGAGGATCTCTGCCTAGCTACCTGGTGTATGCCTCCCGGTCTGCACTTAAACCATAAAAACATATATGTTTAATTCCTAAGGGTTGGGATTTTTGATACTATTTAGTAGCTGGTTTCAGTGTTAAAATTAAAAGCTTGGCTCAGTAGACACCTAAAATTTTGAACACGGGAAATTAAATGTCTTGTTCTGTTTTTTTCATGAATTTCAGTCATGTTTTTTCCTTTTTCTAGCCTGTCTCTTCTTGATATTTGCATTCTGATCACATCTCCCAAACTCTGGTTTTTAAAAAGTGTTTATACCTGGATTCTCTCCACTGTGGCCATATTGTTTTTAATACACGGGCTTTCTAGGCCCAGGAATAATACTCTTTCTTGTCCTTGTACAGTGATACTCCTGCCAAACCACTGTAGGAACAGTGCAGCTGAGGTGGGATGTCTGAAAGCCTACAGGGTGAACTCACTGATTCAGAAACTCCCTGGCTAGTTGCTGTCCTGAAGGTGCGGTAGAAAGAGAGACCTAGGGATACATGATGGTGAGAGGTGTGCTGAGAAAAAGAAAGCACTCACAGAGATCAGGGCCCCTGTTCTAACTTCAAGGAGCTTGGCGTACAGAAAACACTTCATTTTGACCATCTCTTGATTCCGTCAGTCTTCCTTCGGGCCCAATACCAGTAGTATCTTTTCTGATTCATATCTTTCTCACTCTGAGCTGACAGGATGCCTTTGGCAAAAGCAGATTCAGAAAGTAGAAAGCTCAGAATAAAAGTTCTAGAATAGAACTTAGTGATGGGGAGAGGACGGACGGGAGAAGTGGCTGGAATGCCAGCAACTTCATATTCTAGCATGGTTCTTAAACCTCTGAACATGCCATGCCATACTGTTTGTAGTGTTAATAAAGGTGCCCACTTCCTATGTAGAAGAAAACAGGACAGCTGTTCTGTGTAAAATGTTGTTGACTTTTTAGGTGGAACCTGGAGATAAAGGCTAATAGCAACTTGTGTTTCCTTCCAAGAGACGTTTTACAAGTTATATAAAGTTCCATGGCAGAAAGGAGGGTGGAGAGCTTGCTGTTGGGATATTTCTTCATTTTTGTCTCATTCAATACATTTTGCAATTGGACAGGTTTTAAGCATGTGGGGAAGTTACGGAATACCAGATTTGCATTAGGAGAGTTGAGATTACTTGAAGTCCAGTGATTGGACTGGAAACTGTCATTAGTCTGACAAACATGATGAGGACCTGTAGGACAATGATAGCAATTGCTTATTTAATAAACAGGCATTCATTGATCATCTACTATGTGTCAGCCAGCAATCTAGACATGACGGTACAAGGATAGATATGATATGGTTTTGGCTCTTGAACATGGTATTAGGAAAAACGTGGGTGCCAGAAATTGTACCTAGAACAAAGTGGTTGGAGTATGGAAGAATGGCCAGGGATGAGACTAGAAAGGTAGATAGGTTGGTTGCAGTTGTCTGGGCCTTGTCACTACACTGAGGGGTTTATGCTTGATGCAGAATTCATTGTGGAGCTATAGTCAGGTTTAAAGTGAGAAATTATATGATTCTATGTTGCATTGGAGATGACAGGTGGCAGGAAACTACTTAAAAAGTTGTGTCAGTGGGTTTTATGAGATGAGAAATACAGGGGAGGGGGACAGGTTTGTGAAAGATGTGGGTGATCAAAAGGCAGGAGTGACAGAAGAATCACTTGGAGTAGAAATGGTGGTGACTTCACATTGTTAGCTTTGTCAACTTTTAAACAGTACAAAAATCCTTAAAGGGCTGACAGCAAACTAAGAGATGAAATAGGACGTAAGATATTGGTAGTAGGAAAGAGAAAATGGCTTGCTAAGATGAACTAGACCCGTTTACCTAGATGAGCTTTTGAAGTCTCAGTGTATGACTTTATCTCCTGTTTTATAGGAAAAATAGAGGCCTTCAAGTAGGAATGCTTTCATCTTGCTGATAACTATGTCTTTCTTATATTTATACCCATTCTTTCTCCTTTTCACCTAGTGTGTAGGAGTCTTGCCTTCCTCTTCAGGCTAACTCTTCCACCCAGGCTTGGAGCCCCTGCCTTCTCAGGAGCCTCGTACTGTCCTTCTCTTTGCTACTTCCCATTGGTTTTCCAACACATTCCGGTTTCAGTCTCTTCCACTTGATCCTCCCATCTCTAGTTAGTACCCTGTCACTATCTTCAATGTCACAGCCAAATGCTCAAGAGTTCTCTACTTTCTCACCTTTCACTCTTAAACTCATTCCATTCTGTCTTCTGGCCTCATCATTCCACTAAACAATTCTCACCACAGTCAATTAGATGTAAGTCAATAGAACAGACCTTTTTCTGTCTCCTTACTTGACCACTCAGCAGACTAAAGGCTCTCTTCATTGCTTTCTGGTTTTCTTCTTACCCCTCCCATCTCTCTCTGTTGTGCATAATCATTCTCCTCCTCATAACCATTAAATGGCTGGTTATGGGCTCAGTCACATGTCTTTTTTCTCTAGATGATCCTTGCAGCTGCAGTGACCACCTATAGACAGGTGTCACAGATTCATATCTCTGTCCCCAAACGTCTCCGGAGTCCCATATACTGAAGTTCTCCTTGACATCTCTTCTTGGATATCTTTGTCATTCACGTTCTAAACTCATGTTCATGCCTGACCTGTGATGGCGCAGTGGATAAAGCGTCGACCTGGGAACACTGAGGTCGCCAGTTCAAAACCCTGCACTGGTCTGGTCAAGGCACATATGGGAGTTGATGCTTCCAGCTCCTCTCCCCCCCTCCCTCTCTCTCACTCTGTGTCTCCTCTCTAAAATGAATAATTAAAAAAAAAAAAAGTAAACTCATGTTCACAACTGAATCTGTGAGCACTTTCTCCCCTTCTCCCCCCCAAAACCTACTCTCTGGTATTACCCATTTCCATAACTGCTTTACATCTGTCCAGTTGTGAGTCAGGAAACCAGGAATCGAGTCCTCTCTCCATCACATTTCCCAAGTCCAGTCTGTTAACCAAGTCCTGTGGATTTCACTTCCTGAATTTGTTGTGAGTCCCATCTCCTCCCCATATCTGCTTCTCCTGCCTTCCAGGTTATCTCACGCCATCTATTGTCATGGCTTCTAAACTAGTCTTCTTGCCTCTTCTTGCCCTTTTCTAGACCAAAGTCTGCCTTGGGGCAGCATGCTCTTCTCAGAATGCCCATCTGATGTGTGCAACTTGGTCCGCCTGGTCATGAGAAAACACTTTCCAAAACATTTGAAAGTGTTCATAGCAGTGCCTGCCATCACTGGATAGCTTTTATTAGTGGACGGTTTGTTTTTGTGCTGAGCCAAAACCTGGCTCCATTGACCTTCTGTTCATAAGCTTCTTTCCTGAGCCTCAATCTCTTAGTGGCTAGTGGGCACCCTGGGCAGGTATTGTTATAGATGAAAAGGGAGTGAGCAGCTGTTCAGATGTGTGCAGTGCTGGTTGAAGAGCAGTGGCCTGGAGCTGTGGTCCTAGTTTCAATTCAGCTCTGCAACTCCCTAGTGTGTGACTTTAAGCCAATCGCTGGCCTCTTGGACTCCAGTGTTCTTGTTAGTATAACAGGATGGCACTTGTCTAAATAATCTTTGCAGTCTCTTTTAGCTCTTAATATTTTATATTTCTGTGAAAAGAGACATTAGTCAGTTTTTCTGGTTTACAGATATAAGGAAACTGAGGCCCAGCGGTATCATGACTTCTCCCAAGGTTATACAGCTAGTTGGGGCAAATCATGTTCCTTATCTGCTGACTCCCAGGTAGCAGTCCTGGGAAAATAATGTGACACTTTGCTTTCCAGAGATCACAGATGGGAACTTTGGGAAATGGGGTAATTGGAATATCATCAAAGATAGCCCAAAAGGTGGCACAGAGGCCATATGCCAAAGCTTCTGCATTTTACCAATAGGGAAGAGCTGGAGGGTTGTTTGTGACCTTAGGAGAAATTCTACCACGTCCAGAGATCTGGGCTCTTGGGCTGTAGGTTAGACCAAGTACATGTGGCAAGGGTGAGAAGATGGTATATTTAAGGCAGACTAATTGATAAGAGCCCAAGAAAGAATATTTTACAACAGGAATGGAGAGAAGAGATGGCAGGCAGCTAGCGTTGGGAAGCGGCTCTGTGGCATTTCTTTTGCCAGGGCACCTGGCACTTATGCAGAAGTCCACACTGTAACCCTGAGTCTTGATGAAAATCTTGAATTCTGTGCAACAGTTTCAGACAGACATAAATAATATTCTGAGACCGTCTGCCACAAAATATTCTAATTAGCTATACACACATTGAACTTAGGCTACATTTCATTTTATAGAAGAATTTGTTTATGTGAAACACATTTTTTGGTATGAGGTAAGTAACATTGGACATAAGATTTATTTGATTGGCATTGAGTGAAAAGTGGTTCTTTGCAAAAGAAGTTTCTTGTTCTTGCTTTTGATTTTCTAATTCTTCCAATATTATAAAACTTATTTGATTACAATATTGAACTTATGGCCCTTTGAGTTATTTTTTGTAACATTGATAGCAATAAGCTTTATATGAATATATCTTTTTCTTATTAGTCTTATAGCATTTGCATCAAATTTCTTTAAACATTTAAATCAGGGGTCAGGAACCTATGGCTCACAAGCCAGATGTGGCTCTTTTGATGGCTGCATCTGGCTCACAGACAAATCTTTAAAATTTTTATTTTTATTTTTATTTATTCATTTGAGAGAAGAGAGAGAAGGGGGAGGAGCAGGAAGCATCAACTCCCATATGTGCCTCGACCTGGCAAGACCAGGGTTTCAAACGGGCAACCTCAGTGTTTCCAGGTCGACGCTTTATCCACTGTGCCACCACAGGTCAGGCCTGGACAAATCTTTAATAAAAAAAAAAAAACGTTAAAAATATAAAACATTCTCATGTATTACAATCCATTTGCTACCGCTCATGTTCATGGTTGCAGGTGGCTGGAGCCAATCACAGCTGTTCTCTGGGCAACACCAAATTTTTATTGTATAATGCATAACGTACATGGGGCGTTGTGAGGTTAGGAAGTAAACTTCCCTCCTTTTCATCAAGTAGTCAGCTAGGTAATAGCAGAAACCCTTTTGACCAAGAAGATGGCTAAAAGAAAAAAAGTTGAGTATCATACTTTTCAGCAGGAATGGACAGAGGAATTTGCCTTTGTGGAGACAGCAGGTTCTGCAATTTGTCTAATATGCAATGATAAAATTGCATCGATGAAATGGTCAAATATAAAGTGGCACTTTGGCACACGCCATACTACATTTGCATCGAAATACCCAGCGGGGGACAGCAGAGAGAAAGCATGTCAAGAGCTACTGTGCAGAGTGCAAGCTAGTCAGCAGCAACTCTGTGTTTGGACCCAACAAGGTGACTGGAATTGGGTTAGCTTTGCTGGTGCTTTAGCAATTCTGAGAAATGGAAAGCCCTTCACAGATGGGCAGTATGCCAAAACATTCATCCTTGATGTTGCCAATGAACTTTTGGACGACTTTTCGAATAAAGACAAGATAATCAAACGAATAAAAGACATGCCTCTGTTGGCAAGAACTGTTCACGATCGTACCATCATGATGGCAAATCAAATTGAGTCAACACAAGTGAAGGACATAAATGCAGCACCATTCTTTTCTCTTGCTTTGGATGAGTCAACAGACGTAAGCCATTTATCCCAGTTCAGCGAGATTGCAAGGTATGCTGTCGGTGAGGTGATGCTATGTGAGGAAAGTCTTGCTGTTTTGCATATGAAAGACAACAAGAGGGGAGGATTTATTCAAGTCTTTCACTGATTTCACTAAAGAAAAAAATCTACCGATGGATGAACTTATTTTGGTGTGTACTGATGGTGTTCTGTGCACGGTGGGGAAAAACAAAGGATTCGTAGCACTTCTTTGTGGAAAAGAGACCCATCCTAAGTTTTCACTGCATCCTACATCAGAAGGCGCTTTGTGCTCAGATGTGTGGCGAGCAGCTTGGTGAGGTGATGTCGCTGGTCATTTTGGTGGTCAACTTTATTGTTGCCCGAGCTTTAAATGATCACCAGTTTAAAACACTGCTGGATGAAGTTGGGAATAATTATCCTGGTCTGCTTCTGCACAGCAATGTGTGTTGGTTGTCACGAAGGAAGGTGCTCAGCCGTTTCTTGGCTTGTCTGAGTGAAATCCGGACTTTTCTTGAAATGAAAAACGTAGAGCATCCTGAGTTAGCTAACACTGAGTGGCTCCTGAAGTTCTTCTATCTCGTGGACATGACTGAACATCTGAAGCAGCTCAATGTGAAAATGCAAGGCATTGGAAATACAGTTATCCCTTCAACAAACAGTGTTTACATTTGAAAACAAGCTGGAACTCTTCATTGCCGACATTGAAACAGGTCGTTTACTACACTTTGAAAAACTGGGAGAGTTTAAAGATGCACACACAGCAAGTGACCCTGCTCAACATCTTGATCTCCAGCAGCTAGTGGGCTTCATCTAATCTGCAGTCATTCAAAGTGTGCTTTGGAGAATTTCGTGAGCACACTCATCCATCCACATGAGTGTGCAGTGGACAGCGCCAACCTGAATTACATCCCCGGTGTCTGCGTCAGAGATTTTGAGCTACAAGCTGTTGACCTGAAGGCCTCAGACATGTGGGTGAATAAGTTCAAGTCACTTAATGAAGATTTGGAAAGACTTGCATGACAACAAGCAGAGTTGGCGAGCAAACACAAGTGGGGAGAAATGAAAAAACTTCAACCCACGGACCAGCTGATTGTCAAAACTTGGGACTCGCTTCCGGTACATACCACCCCATGCAGTGTGTCAGTATTGCTGTACTGACGATGTTTGGCACTACGTATGCACGTGAGCAGTGTTTCTCACATGTAAAGAACGTTAAGACCAACCTAAGATCACGTTTAACGGATGGAAGTCTCAATGCCTGCATGAAGTTTAACCTCACACCACGTATCAACCAAACTGCAAAGCCCTCAGCAAAACCATGCAGCACCAGAAGTTGCATTAATGGTAAGAAGTACTTTATTTATCATTGGTTAGCAACAGCATAACAACGTTATTAAAAAGAATTCAGAGACTTATTGTACTTTAAAAGTGTTGGTCTTACATAAAATGCACACATTTACTTGTATTTAGTGTTAAACATATTGTATGGTTCTCACGGAATTACATTTTAAAATATGTGGTGTTCATGGCTCTGTCAGCCAAAATGGTTCCCAACCCCTGATTTAAATACATTAATCATGAACTGGGTTTAGGCTTTATTTTTAAAATGATGCCTATCTGCAGCCCCCGTTGAGAACTTCAGACCTAGATCATTCCACTAAATAGCTCAAAAAATTAAATTTCAAAGCTAAAATGCCACATAGATTGTGGTTGGTGTTCATTTGGGGGAAATGGAGAGAGAAAGAGAAGAAATATCTGGAACAGCGTATTTATTTTAAGATTTAAAAAAAAATTTATTCATTTTAGAGAGGAGAGAGAGAGACAGAAGGGAGAAGGAGCAGGAAGCATCAACTCCCACATGTGCCCTGACCAGGCAAGCCCAGGGTCTCGAACCGAGAACCTTAGCGTTCCAGATTGATGCTTTATCCACTGTGCCACCACAGGCCAGGCTGGAACAGCATATTTAGGTCGCCAGATATACTCCTTACAAAAATTAGGGGATGTTTCAAAATGAATATGCAGCTTTAAAATATCCCCTAATTTTTGTGAGCCGTGTGTTTGTTAGATCAGTGAATACATTTTCAGAATATAAGGGTTTTTTGCCTTTTTATAAATGTGCCAGACACAGGGATAATATATAACACAAGAAAGGAGTTAGATATAAAACTGATGACTCTGTTAGGACATAAATTTCATGGAATTTAAGCATTGGAATTTAAAAATCCCTTTAGGATGGTTTGTCCATAGATAGTGGAAAGAACTCTTGAGTATACATTTTTAATTTCTCAAGCTTGAATAGTTGGGTAACCACATGAAAATTGAGAATGAGCTTTGGGTGACACAAGTGCCAGAATAACAGTGATACCTACTTTGGTAACAACTGGATTTGAGGGGGAGTGGCCGGTGGTGCTGGAGGGGAAACTCCAGAGAAGTTTTTGTACACGTGCTGTTCCTTCAGACAGGAACACTGTTCCTGCAGTTCTCCCACAGCAGTCCCTTTGTGTGTTTGGGATTTTAGCTCAGATGTCACTCTTCTGTAAGGTTCTCCATGGTCATCCGGAGTTAAAGCACCTCCCCTTTATCAGATACCTCAGTGTCCCATTGTATTTTCTATTTAGCCTTTATCACTGTTCATTGGTCTCAGACTGTTTCGTGTTTATTTTCTTATTTCTCCATTAGAATATATGCTGCCTGAGAGCAGGGATGTTCTTTCCTTGTCATAGATCAATGCCTGAGTCGCATATTAAAATTTAAGTAATACTTACTGAATGTAAAAGGCATTTATTAATCTCTTTTGTCCATTGGTTGTTAAGAATGGTTCAAAACACACACAAGCTCATACTACTAATCTCTTTCTGTTTTTCAGCCCTCATTTTATTTAGTGCACAGTTTAGCATTTACTATTGTGCATTTGTTGTTGTTGTTTTGTCTCAGTGAAGTTGAACATGTCTTTAGGGCAGAGGTCATACTTTAAAGGTGCACCCCCTCTTATTATATCTCTCCCATAATCATGAATACAGTCTGGTGATGCCTGGGGGCACTTTGGTTCTGTCACAGCTGTACACGGTGATTTTATCATACCTGTGTTTGAGGCATGTTCTGCTTCAGGGCACTGAGCGTGAGGCAGCTCAGATGACTGGTCTGAAAGTTCTAGGAAATTCTCACAGTGCTAAAGATGTTTATGTTGGGGTCTTAGGTGAGTTTAAAGTGATGAAAGTTTTGCTGTCACTGCTACGCTACCTGCTGATTTTAAATTGCCTGTGACTGTTCTGTTTTGCTGGTTTATTTCTCTGTATTTCAACATCTCTTGTTATTTCAGAACTTGTGGCCTTTTGGGGGGTTTGTAATTTACCTGGTTCAAATAGGAAAGACCTCTGAGTCAAAAGAGAAACTGTTTTTCTCCTACTTTCCAGCTGGACTTCTTTCAGCCTTTTAGATATAGGAGAAAATGTGTTTTAATTAAAGAAAAGAAATATCCTTTAAAATGCATTTTAATTAAAAAATTTTTTAATGCTTTTTAATTAAAATAGCATATTTTCAAAAGTGTAATGCATTCAAGAAAAGAAAATGTATTTACCTTAGTGTTTTTTTTGTTAAATGTTTTTAAGAGCTGTTTTATAGAAAAATTGAGCGGAAAGCACAGAGTTCCCATTTATCCCTTCAAGCTTCACGATTTCTATTGTACTTGTTATTGTTATTATTTATTATTTTGACAGAGATAGAGAGAGGGATAGACAGGGAGAGAGGTGAGAAGCATCAATTCTTCCTTGCAGCTCCTTAGTTGCTCATTGATTGCTTTCTCATATGTGCCTTGACCAGGGGGGCTACAGCAGAGCAAGTGACCCCTTGCTCAAGCCAGCGACCTTGGGCTCAAGCCAGTGACCCCGCGCTTAAGCTGGTGAGCCTGTGCTCAAGCCGCATGAGCTGCCAACCTCGGGGTTTTGAACCTGGGTCCTCTGCTCCCAGTCCAGTGTTCTGTCCACTGCGCTACCGCCTGGTCAGGCTCTTATTATTTTTATCATTATGGTTTATTCATTACAGTTGATGAACCAACATTGATACAGTGTTATTAACTAAAGTCCATAGTTTACATTAGGTCTCATTTTTTGGTGTGGAACATTCTGTGGGTTTTGGCAAAGCATAATGTCCTGTACCTACCCTTGCAATGCCTACAAACGCCTGCACTCCACCTGCTCACTTCTCTCTCTGCTCCCCCCAATAGATCATGCTTTTGATGTTGTATATAAATGGCCATCACCAAACTTAAGGGCATCTAGATTTTCTCCTATGTTATCTTCTAGAACTTTTGCGTTTTACATTTAGGTTAATTTTTTAGATCTTTCTGTGTCTTTGTTTATTTTTTGCACGTGGATGGCCATTTGTTCAGGACCATTTGGTGAAGACTGTTTTCTGCTCTGAATTGTCTGCATAATTGTGTGGCTCTCTCCCCTTTCATTGCCTTATCTCTTTGGGGAGCACCACTCTGTCCTGAATCACGTAGCTTTCATACAGCGACTGTAGCTGCCCTTTGATCAGTGTTAGAGTCTTGAATGTAACTGATTTATTTGTTGATACTTTAGTTTTTGTTGAGCTATAATTCACATAACAAAATTCCCTATTTAAAAGTGTGTACCCCATTGGTGTTTAATGTATTTACTATGTTGTATGTCCATCACTACTATCTAATTCCAGAACATTCATCACCCCAGAAAGAAACCTTGTACTTTTTAGTTCCAGTTCTTCCCTCTCCCCATCCTCTGGCAACCACTAATGTACTTTCTGTCTCTGTGGATTTGCCTGTTCTGGAACATCTCAGATAAATGGAATCATATAGTATGTGGTCTGTGTCTGGCATCCTTCACTTAGTGTAATGTTTTCAAGGTTCATCCAAGTTGTAGAATGTAACAGCGTACTTGATTCCTTTTTATGGCTGGCCATTGTTTACCACATCTTGTTTACCTATTCATCAATCACTGCATATTTGAGATGTTTTTACTTTGGCTGTTAGGCATATTCATGTACACGTTTTTGCATGAACATCTATTTTTAGTTCTACCAGGTGTGGAATTACTGGGTCATTTTTCATTTAATTTTTAAGCAACTGCTAGACTGTTTTCCACAGCAGCTGTGGAAAACACATTCTCACCAGGTGAGGGTTCCAGTTACTCCCAATCTTTACCAATACCTATTTTTTGTTTTGCTTTATTTTTATTTTTATTGTGGGTGTGAAATGGTATCTACTGTGATTCAATTTACATTTTCCTAAAGGTTAATGATGTTCAGCATCTGTTTTTGGCTTATTGGCCAGTAGTACATTTTCCTTGGAGAAATGTCTGTTCAAATCCTTTGCTCATTTTTTAATTGGGTTATTTGTCTATGTATGGTTGGGTTATAAGAGTTCTTGTGTATTCTGGATATTAGATCGTGTCAGATAAGTGATTTGAAAATATTTTCTTTCATAGTATGGTTTATTCACTTAAAGTATTCTTGATGCACAAAAGTTTTTATTTTGATCATACTCAATTTATGTATTGTTATTTATGTTTTTTGGTGTCATATCTAAGAAATTGTTGCCTAATCCTAGGTCACGCAGATTTTCATCTCTGTTTTCTTCTGAGAGTCTTATAATTTTAGCTTCTACATTTAAGTCATTGATCCATTTTGAGTGAAACTTTTGTGTATAGTGTGAGTTTGTCCCTCACACTTAAATTACTTGTCCCAGCATCATTTGTTGAAAAGAATGACTCCTACCATTTGCAACATCATGGATTGCCTTTGAGAGCATTATGCTAAGTGAAGTAAGTCAGATAGAGAAAGACAAATACCTTATCTGAGTTATATGTGGAATCTAAAAATCAAAACAAAAAGTCACACTAATAGGTACAGAGAACAGATTGGTTGTTGCCAGAGGCGGAGGGTGGAGGGTGGGGTGAAATGGGTGAGGGGGGCCAAATGGTACAAACTTCCAGTTAATTAGATTAAGTTCAGGGGTGTAATTGCAACATGGTGATTATAGTTAACAGTCCTGTATTATGTCTTTGGAGGTGGCTACGGGAGTGAATCTTAAAGGATCTCATCACAAGAAAAACGTTTGTACCCTGAGTGGTGAGGGATGTTAACAACTTACTATGGTGATCACATCACAGTATAAACAAATACCGAATCATGCTGTATACCTGAAACTAATGTAATGCCATATGTCAATTATATCCCAATTTTTAAAAATTAATTTGTATTTTTAAAAGGGAGATCCCCAAAAATCTGGAAGGACATGAATCACAGTGTTTAATAGTAAAAAAAAAAAAGTAGTGCTTATCCGCAGAGCATCAGAGTGTGAGTGATTTCTTACTTTATTATATAATTATTTCTTTGAAAGTTTTATGTTGGACATTTGTTACTTTTCAAGTTAGGGGGAAAAGTGGTTTCTCTTTAAGATCCTATTTACAATGTCTAATTTAGAAAAATAAAATCCCTTGTATAATTTGGGCAACAGGAGAGAACGCCCTAGGTCAGGGCCCTGCCTGACACCGTATAGAGTGTGGAGGCACCTCGTGCCGTCCTGTGCACTCACAGGTGCCTTTCCCTGTGACCATGTAGCCTGCTGAGTGCGTGGATGGTGTTTCTTCTTTTCTCATTTTATTTATACATGTAAACGTGGTTTCATTGCAGTGATTTTGCTCTTCCGGTTTTATTTTCAGGAAGACTTCGACGTGGATCATTTTGTTTCAGACTGTAGGAAGCATGTCCCACTGGAGGAACTGAGAGACGACTTGGAACTCTACTATAAACTTCTGAAGACGGCCATGGTCGAGCTCATCAACAAGGATTATGCAGACTTTGTCAACCTTTCCACAAACTTGGTAAACCTTAAGTTCGCACTTACACCAGTCAATATAGTTACACCCACACCCACACTTTCTCAACTCAGTTTTTATTTTTCAAAGTGCTGAGTATTTTAGAAACCTTTCAGTTGATTTTTCCCTCAGAAGCTTGAAGAGATTACTAATCTCATTAATTAATCAAAGAATTAAACTTTCTAGATACACGTTTGTTTTTATTTTTTTCCTAAATGAAAAAAACTCCTCTAGCTCAATTATTTTCCAATTACTTATTAAGGATAACTATATATATAGTTATATTTTTATGTTATATATCTCCATAACATATACAGTGAAAATAAAGGATAATAATATCAAAGTGCTTGTTTTTGTTAGTTGTCAAGTGGTTACTGTGAAATCTCACTAGTTTAGACTAATTTGCAAGAGTAAAACATCAGCTCTCCATAAGGAAATGCCTAGTTGACTTTCGGGCACATGTGCTGACTAGAACTGGGTCGAGGGACATTGGCCAGTGCTGCCCTGTAGGAGGCTTGGTTTTAGGAAAATATGAGAATGGTTTGTAATGAGTATCTCAGTTGTTTATAAAAGTCAGTTAGAAATGCTTGAGCTTTAATACTTGCAAAAAAGTTGTCTTGTTCATATTTTATTTTGTTTTTAAATCTATTTGTGTAAAGAAGTACAGAAAGTAGTTATCTCCATGGGAATTTCAAGAAGCATTAAATTAATGAGTCATTTTTGCTTTGGGGAAATCTACCACTAAGATAAATGTTTCAGTATGATGAGAACCCCCCCCCCCAAATATTATTTCCCTTTTATTTAATTTGGATTTTTCTCAGAGGTTATAATGTTTAGAAGAGATAGAGCCTATCCACCAGATGAAAATTATATCAACTGGTAATATGCCTCCCATTAAAATGTTCAAATTTATTGAAAATTCCATCCAAAGGCAAACTGTGCATAGGAAGCTTTCATTTATGATGACTTTCCTTACTTTATTGTTTCATGTATATCAGCAATTCTTTTTCATATTCTATGTGCAATATTTATGGCAAAATAACTTGTTATCTAGCTAGTTAGCAGTATCTAGTTACACAGAAAAATATCTGGTTATACCAAAAGAATAACCTACGTCTGGTACTGCTTTGATCATGTCAGTGCTACTCCTGGCTCTGATGTGTTTGTGCCAACGTGATTTTCCCTTTAGGTTGGCATGGACAAAGCCCTCAACCAGCTTTCTGTGCCTTTGGGACAATTACGAGAGGAATTTCTGGTAAGTGTTCAGATTATGTTGAGCAGTCTGCCATGAAGCATGTTCTGCTGTGTGCCTTCTCCAGGAATTCCTTTTATCTGTCAGGCTGTACGTGGTCTGTGACTAGCACCCACCTTCAAAAAAGGTGTAAACGAGTCTCTATTTTTGCACGTGATCTCACAACCTGAAGAGCATGTTTAATTTGGAGATGACAGATTCTTGAAGTAGATAGCTTTAAAATGACAGGGGAGGGGATAAAAGCTATTTCAAAATTCAACTTGTTAATGTCACCTCACTCATATATAAGTAGTCTCCAACTTACGAATGGATTATGTTTTTAAATGTGCAATAATTTTACAAATGTCCTCCTGTCAGTGTTTGCATGTGGTGATGCTCCTACACCAGGCCACCTGACTCTCCTGTCCTCTGATCCAGATCGTCCTTTCTCCGCCCTGACTGACTGTGACATTCACTGTATATGTATTACTGTTCTTTGGGCCATTGATCCTGTGTGACCTTAGTTTTATATGTTATTTTTACCCAAAACTCAGCAGCAATTGTGTCTGAAACTTTGTATTTTTATCAATATCTGTATAATACTTGTCTTTAGATACTAGAATTGAATTAAATATGTAAATTTAATCCAGTTTTATGGAATTCAATTAAATGTATAAATTTTATAATGTTACCAAAGAGTTTCCACAGTACATTTTCTTTATTTTTTTTAAGAGCCTCAGGTCATCTGTCAGTGAAGGAATTCGAGCAGTAGATGAACGATTGTCTAAACAAGAGGACATCAGGGAGAAAAAGGTGAAGTGTCACTGTTAAACGTGGACTTGGGATGGCACCTTGGCATCCCGGTACTTTTGGGCATGTGATCTGCTTTCCTCCCGTAGGGGCGTCTGCAGAGGAAATGGGAGGTCTCGCTCATCCTTAGGGGTCAGTAGCTGAGCGTGCCGAGTGAGGGTCACGCCTGGTCTGATTAAGAGGACTGTGGTAATTTGTGAATTTGATTTTAAAGCCAAAAAATTATATAGTTTTTTTATGCTTTAATTTATTCATGGTATCCTTAACATTTTTATTTTTTTTATTTTTTATTTTATTTTATTCATTTTAGAGAGGAGACACAGAGTGAGAGAGAGAGAGAGAGAAAGAGAGAAAGGGGGGAGGAGCTGGAAGCTCAACTCCCATATGTGCCTTGACCAGACCAGTGCAGGGTTTTGAACTGGCGACCTCAGTGTTCCCAGGTCGACGCTTTATCCACTGCGCCACCACAGGTCAGGCGGTATCCTTAACATTTTTAAAGAAATCTGTAGATTTCATAGGCTACATGCCAGCTCAAAGCCCTCTTCTCCTGTCCTCTAATATTTTTTTATTGCTATGAAATTGTTTCTTTCAAAGCTTTTTCACACGTGTGTGTGTGTGTGTGTGTGTGTGTGCGCATTATAATGTCATGGTATCTTAGAAATGATAAGAGAATTTTAGAGGTACCTGTGTGGGCACAAAATTAAAATTCTCATTTTCTCTAGAACAAGAAATAGTAACAACTGACATCAGCGAAGCACTTTACAGTTTAATAGACATATAAATTTTCAGCACACCTACAGAGAAGGTATTTATATTTTAGAGATTAGGAAGTGAGTGGGCTTTCTAAAGCAAATTCTTTCTACATGGTACCGCAGGTTTATTATTTTAGAAAAGTAGTCTGTGGTACTCTCATCCTGCTATGTTCTGCTACATTTATTACTTCTTTTGTCCCCCCCCCCCCTTAAGTATACCTCTTCGTGCACTGCCTTTACTTTTTAGTGGGCCTGTGTTTTAATTTTATTTTCTGATTTATTTATAATAATAATGATAAGTGGCAAAGTTGGAATTAAAATTCAAGACTGCTGACTCTAGCCTGGTGTGCCTGGTGTTTTCTGAATTTATTGATTAGTATATATATTTTAAATGTCCAGGAGACAAGCCTATTTTAGAGACCTTGAGCTTAATTCTTGAGAGTCCTGAGCTTTTGTCTAAATATTTTGAGAACGGAATGCATTTCTAAGAGAGGTTATAAACTTCTCACATGAGAACAGGAATTCTTCATGTTTTATTCATTCAGGTCCCGCTATCTAGAAGAATGTCTAGTTTATATTAGGTAGTCAGCAACTGTTTGTTGAAGGAATGACCTTGTATCTTTTTTGTTCTTTTAAGGATAAGAGTTTTTATAATGTTCCTTAACGCTTTGATAAATTTGTAGTTTATTATAATAATGTATTTAGAATTGACACATTAAAACATAAACAAAAGGGTGATAAAAAAAATGTACCAATAGACGGTTAAGATGGGGAAAAGAAGGAAGAAATAAGAGCAGAGTATGAGAGAGCAGAGAAGTCCCGGTACCTTTCATTATAAACTTGCAATAGAGCATTGAAATACGCTTTTAGAAAGGCAGAATTAAGCCTGACCAGGCGGTGGTGCAGTGGATAGAGCGTCGGACTGGGATGCGAAGGACCCAGGTTCGAGAGTCCGAGGTCGCCAGCTTGAGCACAGGCTCATCTGGCTTGAGCAAAAAGATCACCAGCTTGGACACAAGGTCTCTGGCTTGAGCAAGGGGTTATTCGGTCTGCTGAAGGCCCGCGGTCAAGGCACATATGAGAAAGCAATCAATGAACAACTAAGGTGTTGCAACGAAAAACTGATGATTGATGCTTCTCATCTCTTTCCATTCTTGTCTGTCTGATCTGTCCCTCTCTCTGACTCTCTCTCTGTCCCTGTTAAAAAAAAAAAAAAGGCAGAATTAAGATGGGCATTCTTGGGAATTCGTGTTACACAGATATTGAAAATACAGGATGCTACAAATATTCTAAGTTGATTTTTAAGCTTTGTATATTTTTGCATTTAGCACAAGGATATAAAATAGTTAAGGTTAAACATCATAACTTCTTTTGCTTAATTTTAATTTTTATAGATGTGTGTGTTGAAGCTTATACAAGTTATTCGATCAGTTGAGAAAATTGAAAAGATCTTAAATTCTCAAAGTTCTAAGGAAACATCTGCCCTGGAAGAACGCAGGTAAGTATTTCTTACTAAATAGCACATCAGTGAATACTTCACACCTAGTCTAAATGTTTTGGTTGTGGTTTTTTTTTTTAGTTAGAACTCATTTCTGAGAAAGAAGAAAATCCAAGTCTTTTGCTTTTAAGTATTTTTGAATATAGCTTAGGAAAAGTTTATAAACGTCATGAACCTTCGTGGTTTTAGGTCACAGTTCGAACACATCACCTTTCAGGGAATCAGAAGCAGTGTGCTCTTTTTTGTTGTTGTTCTTTTTGTGTGTGTGTGTGTGTGTGTGTGACAGAGAGGGATAGACAGGGACGGACAGACAGGAAGGAAGAGAGATGAGAAGCATCATCTCTTTGTTGCAGCCCCTTAGTTGTTCATTGATTGCTTTGTCATACGTGCCTTGACCTGGGGGTGGGGGTGAGGGGTACTTCAACAGAACGAGTGACCCCTTGCTCAAGCCAGCAACCTTGAGCTCAAGTTGGTGAGCCCGTGCTCAAACCAGATGATCCCGCGCTCAGTCCAGTGACCTCGGGGTTTCGAACCTGGGTCCTCTGTGTCACAATGCAATGCTCTATCCACTGTGCCACTGCCTGGTCAGGCAGAATCAGTGTGCTCTTAGTGCAGACTTTTATCTGTGGAATTGTCTTACCTAATGATCTTCAAGATATGGAACAACATTCACCTTTCTTTGATTTTTTTAGACATACCATCAGTATCCCTTGACTAGTATTATATCATTAAGAAACAGTCTGGCACTCTTAGATTAAATTTATAATCAGGAAAGAAAAAGCTTAGGAAAAATAAAAAGATGATCATTTCCTTAGTCGTCCTGTGACTGTCTCATTACCTTCCTAGGCTGAGTGTTAAGTCAGCCCAGCAGATGAGTGACTCAGAGCTGCATTGAGGAGATCCAGGCGGCTGTAGTGGGAAGCACCATGGCGCAGGGGAGGAGCTTGGGTTTCTGCTGTCCATCCCCGCTGGGCAGCCTGGGTCAGGGCCCTTCACGCCCTCATCTGTGACTTAGGCTAATAGCTCCACCTGCAGGGTTGTCTGACAGTGATTGAGGTGCTGTCCACAAGCTCCTGGCATCTGGTAGCCTTCATATGTGTCTTATTTGGGTCTAACATGAGCTTCTCTGAAATTTACACCGGAAGTTATGTTTTCATGAGTGATATTGTATAATCTGCTGCAAATCAAGCAAAGCCCAGTTGTATATACTTGGAGTTCAAAGTCTTGGTCACACTATAAAGGCATGTTGGATTTCTTCTCAAAATTTAAGATTTGGAAGGGACTATAGAGACAATGTGCTCCATATATCTTGTTATTTATGTTATATACCATATTGCCCCATGTATAAGACACACCTTTTTTTGAGAAATGTAGGGTCTAAAAACTATGTGTGTCTTATACAGTGGTTGTAGATTTTTTTTACCTGCATTTCCCACCTTTTCGCACTTGTTTTTGTGCTCATTATTGAAAACAGTGATTCATCATCAGACACAGAAGAGGACAAGCTAATGGATGGGAGTTTTGACAGTGATGAGGAGTTGTATGAATTTTATGATGAATGAAACTTGAGTTCAATAACTTTATGCAATGTTTTCTTTCAAATTTCGGGCCCCAAAATTAAGGTGTGTCGTATATCTAGGAGTCTCTTATACATGGGGAAATACAGTAGATTAAGAAATGAGCCATCCAAAAAGGAAGTGATGTTTTTTTGGTAACAGAGAGAGGGACAGATAGGGACAGACAGACAAGAAGGGAGAGAGATGAGAAGCATCAACTCTTTGCTACACCTTAGTTGTTCATTGATTGCTTTCTTGTGTGCCTTGACCGGGGGGCTACAGCAGACCGAGTGACCCTTTGCCGAAGCCAGCAACCTTGGGTCCAAGCTGGTGAGCTTTTGCTCAAACCAGATGAACCTACGCTCAAGCTGGCGAGCTTGGGGTTTCGAACCTGGGACTTTCGTGTCCCAGTCTGATGCTTATCCACTGTGCCACCACCTGGTCAGGCAGAAGTGATTCTTATGTCCTGGTCTCTACTGCCTTTCATAATCAAGATGACCAGATGAACTGTCAGTACCTACCACGCTTGTCCCTTAAGCCCACGCACTGTGCCCCTACCCTTTAGGTGTTCTTGTCAGTCACCTAGTGTCCGTCTGAGCAATCCAGGAGTCGGCAGGTCTGGATTGTTGTGCCCGCCGTTGCACTGACAGCACCTTCCAGCTGTGTCCTCACTGGGTGCCCGTGGCGCTGCCTCCCAGCCTTCTTTCCATCTTTACTCTCCTGCTCTGCCCTCTGACAGAAACACCTCAGTGATTTCCATTTCTCTGAGGCTGTTCATCTCTGAAATGCTAGATACTATGCTCTTTCTGGCTCAGGACTAACTTTGACAACTTTGAGCTGCAGAGAAGGGAAGGCCAGCGCAGTGTTACTGAGCAGTGAAGGTGCCGTGTCAGAAACGCTTAGATAACTTACAAATAGTCAGTCTGCATTAGGTTGTTTGGGAGAGAGTTAGGGATTAACCTTTTGTGTTGTTCCTGCTGGGCAGCTGAACTAGATTGATGCTACAAGGGCAGGGCCTGGTCCTCTGGTCTCAGTGTGGCTTTCACGGCTCCTTAGGGTACACTTGGGTCCCTCCCTGCCTGATCGGTCCTTGTCAGATGCAGAGTGTCTCAGAAAGCCCAGCAGGTGCTTCCATGCTTTTGTGTTTTTCTTCTTTCACTATTTAACTTCCTTTTGAGTAGGAGTGATGCTTTCTAATGTGTTTTAGAAGAAAGAAGGCCATTCATTAGACTTTGTGGAAGATGCACAAATGAATGCCCTCTCACTAGGACCCATGGCCTGCAAACGGACTGCTCTCAGCCATTTGGTAAAGTAGATATAAAGGAAGCTGTTCTGAGTTATTTCATTTATTGCCTCTAGAAGGCCACTTTTATTTTCTGCAGGAGACAACAGTATTTGGTATCTGAGAGGTAGTCGAGGTATTTTAAAAAGGTGTGAATAATAGGAAAGGGCAAGAAGAGGGAAGAGAGGTTAAAGGTGAGGCAGGCCGTGAATGGGAGAGCCTGGAGAAGGTGCTGGAAACAGGTAATTAATTGCACGCACACTGACCTAGTCCAGCTGCTTCCTGCCTGGGCCCTGCACTCCAACCAGGCAGTGTCAGTGGCCTGTGTAACTTCCCCACTGCACCTACGCGTGCTGCACGTGTGGCTTGTGCTGGGAAGAAGGCACGAAGGGTGCTTTAGCTTTCACCTGGCGGGGGTGGGGGGAGGACACTGAAGAATGTAACACAGTGGGTGCTCAGGCAGCACCGTTGCTAGTCATGTGATGTCTTCTCTTACACTTCAGCAGTTACATTTCTCTTATTGTCTCTACTAGCCCACTTTTGACTGGACAGATTTTGGAGAGAATTGCTACAGAATTTAACCAGTTACAGTTCCACGCCGTTCAGAGCAAAGGCATGCCTCTTTTGGACAAAGTGAGACCAGTAAGTGTTGGTTTAGATTTTTACTTTGGGTATTTAGGAATTTGCTAAATACTTTTGGTTTAACCTGGTAATTGTCGATCTACAGGATTTGGGAGCTAGCTTTGAGTTTTACTTTTAGTTTTAGTTTGGACCCCAATTCCTGCGTGTCCTGCATTATAGAGTCTGTGTAAAGACACAGGCATGTTCTCTGAATTGTAAGAGTAAAATTCTGAATTTCATGTGACTTGACATGTTATATAAGGTAGTCAGTTAATTTATCCAAAACCCTTGACTATGCTTTAAATTCATGTTTGTGGAATTCCTCCGTAACTTAAGAGGAAAATAATGTGTTTTTTTTTTTCTCGTTCTTTAATTCAATCTAAACTCTTCATTGATGATGCAGAGGTTTACTTATAAAGAGATTGTGGGGAGGAGGGGAATTTCATCGTTAATCTTCAGAAAATGTCCATCTTTTCATTTTACATATGTTATCTTCTGTTGGAGTAAAAGGTTTGTTACATGTGCATTTGAATCTGTAGGACTTGTTCCCACGGGAGCCTGGCTCACGTGCTCTTTCCCTTGCAGCGGATAGCCGGCATCACGGCCATGTTGCAGCAGTCCCTGGAAGGCCTCCTGTTAGAAGGGCTCCAGGCATCTGACGTGGACATCATACGGCACTGCCTACGGACTTATGCCACGATCGACAAGACCCGGGACGCAGAGGCATTAGTTGGCCAAGTACTAGTGAAGCCATACATGGACCAGGTGTGTACATCTCAGGGGCTGTCTTCCATAGATGTTCGTAGAACATGTCCTCTGTTTCCGCTACATCACTGGGTGTGAGGGACAGATCTGAGATCCTCCTGTGAAGAGTCCCATGTTTACTGCAGCGTCAGTTGTAGGAAAGGATTGGTCCCTGTTGGTTACAATCAGCTTGCCAGGAATCGCCTCACTCTCTTATATTTTCTCACAAAGATGGCCCAGAGGCCATCTTAATTTAGTGGCAGTGAGAGTCTGGCCTGGGAAGAAGGTATGTATCAAAACATTTGTAGGTCAGTTTTGTGGTGTGTAAATCATACATCAATAGAATTGTTAAACAGCATTGATGAACGACTGGTCTCCTGGGTGGACTAGAACTGTCCAGCAGAGGGCAGCAGCACAGGCGATGTGTGGTGAGCCTGCAGAGAATTCCATGCATGGAAACTCAGATGTGGCCCAAGTCTTCAAAACTGTGGAGGAGTTGGCCAGGCTAGAAAGGTGGAAGGGAGGGAGTATTCAAAGATGAAGGACTTTTATAGGCAGAGTGCAGAGTAATACCTATAATCCAGAGCGTGGCTATTCAGTATCCTCACCTACTAGGATACAGGTAAGTGTAGGAAGTATATTCTGCTCTTGAGCAGCCCAGCCGAGATATAGGGTGTGCCAGATGAAGGTGCCAGTCCTTGGCAGTTTCCCGACATACAAAAATGGCAGAAGTGACAAAGTCCGCCCTCAGTGTGAGCACACTTCCTTCCAGTCACTTGCCAGGGTGGGTGTCCTTTTCATCCAGTGACTATAAAGCTTCTCAACTCAGCTTTAGCATCACAGTCTGCCACTTTAAAAGGGTAAAACTGAATCCTATTGATAATGAAACTTAAGGATTAATTCTAGTAATCCTAAGGGTTACTGAGACTTAACGTCTATCAGTTCCCTCTTTGTATCGTGTTGTATTTCATAGCTGTCTCGATGGAGGTGTAAAAACAGATTATCTACATCAGGGGTGCCCGCACTTTTTCAGGTTGCAAGCTACTTAGAAGATGACCAAGTCAAAATGATCTACCTACAATAAAAATGCAAAACATAAATTTATTTCTTCTATATTATCATTATTGAAGTTACTATTATTACTGTTTAATATTGTGTATTCTTCTTTCACCTTTCTCCCTCTCAGCTCTCTTTTTGGAGGAAAGTCAATGTCATAGTTTTTATGAACAGTCCGAAAAAGCCGCTCCACATTTCCCTTCTTTGGAACAGCAATGGCACACAAACAGATGAGGCAAACGCACTTAGAATATGACATAGTGAAAAAAATCCCCTCCCATTCTGTATGAAAGTGGTAGGTTTTAGGCTTCTTACTCGGACCAGCTACGGCACTCATTTTATACCCTTTGTTGTATTTAGTTTAAATAAATTGAAGGCCAACTACGCAGCAATGTAACTGAACAAGTTAGCGCGGTTTAACGCGCATGCGTAGGGTGTCAAAAGTTCAGACGTCAGATTGGCTACCCACACTTCCTTCGCGATTGACCAGTAGATCGCGATCAATGTATTTAGCACCCCTGATCTACATCGTACTGATAAGTGAAAATACTTGTTACGAATATTTGCCTTTGTTTTCATTGAACTGAATCTGATGTGCTCAATTAAAGAAACATTTGAAGTTTCAGTGGCATATTAAATGAACCATTGCCAGAATTTTCATTTTATTTAAATTTATATGCTTATCATCTTATTCACCTCTTGACTCATAACCTTACCACAAAAAATAAAGTAATAAAGTCAAATGGGTTGTCTTCTATCTTTCTCTGTCTCAAACCTTCCCATAAGCTGAGTGGTGGTGGAAGAAAAGGCCAAGGTCAAGGCAGTGAGAAGCTGCTGTCATTTACATTCAGGTTCAGCAGGAAAGCAGGTGGAGGTGGCCAGTCTTTGTCACCAGCCTGTGTTCCCACAGGGTCAGAACTGCACCCTCATCCCAAGAACTAGTTCTGAGCACAGCTCTTATTTACCTACCCTTTAGCAAACATGTCAGTTGGGAAGGAAGGGGAGGTTTTCTTCTCCTAGTGGTATATAGTGCATACTTTTAATGCTGTTCCTTCTAATAGGTGATTATAGAGCAGATTGTTGACTCGCATCCCAGTGGCCTTCGGATCATGTATAATAAACTCCTGGAGTTCGTTCCTCACCATTGCCGCCTTCTTAAAGAGGTCACTGGCGGAGCCATCTCAAGGTACGTGACTGCTGTGCTGAGCGCACCTATGAGTTAGCACACTGCTGACACGGGCCATCTTGTATCTGCTGGCCTGGGGCCCCTTGGAGGGAGCGTGGGTTTGGTTCTGCACCACCGCGGTAAAGTGAATGTCATGATAAAATGAGTCACATCCATTTTTTGGTTTCCTAGTGCAGGTGCATGTAAAAGTTCCGTTACACTATCCTGTAATTTGTTAAGTGTGCAACAGCTCTATTTCTAAAACAGTGTACCTGTCTTAATTAAGAAATACTTTATGCCTGACCAGGCGGTGACGCAGTGGATAGAGCGTCGGACTGGGATGCGGAAGACCCAGGTTCGAGACCCCAAGATCGCCAGCTTGAGTGCGGTCCCATCTGGCTTGAGCAAAAGCTCATCAGCTTGGACCCAAGGTCGCTGGCTCCAGCAAGGGGTTGCTCGGTCTGCTGAAGGCCCGCGGTCAAGGCACATATGAGAAAGCAATCAATGAACAACTAAGGTGTTGCGACGGCAACGAAAAACTGATGATTGATGCTTCTCACCTCTCTCTATTCCTGTCTGTCTGTCCCTATCTATCCCTCTCTCTGACTCTCTCTGTCCCTGTAAAAAAAAAATTATTACTAAAAACGGTGAATCTTAAATCTTTTCAATGGTGGAGGGTTTTGCCTTCAGTTTGTAGATGACCTGAGGCACGATGGAGTGAAGCACAAAGCAGTGAGGTACACCCTGTTACCGTGCACCGTTATCACAGTTCTGTGAAGGGCGCCCTTTGCCTCACTCTACAGATGAACCCCAAGAGGCGCTGAGGGGTGGCTACCACACCTTCCTGAAGCCAGGGCCTACTCTTTCCTCTCGACCCTCTTTCCTACGTTAGTTTGAAGTCAGTTCTGGGTTCCTTCCAGTCTAATGACATAATCTGTCTAGAAATTAGTATTTCTAGTTACATTCAACAAGTTTTATACTAATTGTGATTGAAGCCATTTTCTGTTTTCCCTCCTTTTATTTATAGCTTCCTTTACTTCCCAATTCTGTCTCACAAACATCCCATTACCTTCCAACACTGCCATTGTTCCAGTCCAGGCCTCTGTCCCCTGTCTCCAGAATAACAGTCTCTCCGCAGGGCAGAGCATCGCATGGTGCTCCGTGCCCTTGTGGGATGGAGGGGGGAGGCGAGAATAAAAGGCTTTTCCCATTTGGTCTCCCCACCTCCACGTCTTCCTTTCTGTCCCTCCTCCATCTATCACGTTTACCCAGAATCCTGAGGTTCACATGCTCTGCCTTCTTCCTAAGTGTCAGTGGCTTCTCGTTGCTCCTAGAGGAAAGCCAGGCTGTGGATGCAGAGTCCTGGGTGCTTTGTGCTCTGGCCCCGTGAGGCTCACTGCAGAGCTCTCTGCTGTGGACTGTTCCCCGTACCACTTGGTTTCTGGCCACACAGTGGCACTGCCCTTTCCCGACATTGCCCTGTGCATCTCTGCACCTGTCCTCCTGTCCCTTACCCTTACCCTTCCCGTTCCCTTTGCCTTCCTGTCGACTGTGACTCCATGTGACCTCCAGCTCAGATACCACTTCCTTCAAGAGACTTTTATTCCGATGCTCAGAGTTCACCAGTTCTCTGGAGTGCGTTACACGTCACCTTCTCCCTGCTGAGGCCTGATCTCCACCCGGGTGGTGTGTCACCTCCTGCCCTGCCACGCCTCCTGACACAGTCTTGACAATAGCAGCTACCCAGTATTTGCAAAACATGAGTTCATTTATTTTCAGTGTTAGAAAGGCAGTTAAGTTCTCTGTCTTCAGGAAGCGAGCAGTGTATTTGGTCATAAATTTTTGTTCTTTGGAAAGAAGAAAAGCTGGGGTGACAAGTACACTGCTTGGCCTTTGAAGTTCTTCCTGTTTTCACTACATGATCTCAGGTGAACCCTAACTTTTGCCACTTCCATTAGGTAGAAGTTGTGATGTAAAATGAAAGAAGCCACAGTTTTTTAACAACCAGTTATATTTGACAGGGCTAGTCTTGGTCCTGCAGTGTCAGGTTTCAGAGCTTTGCAGTCTTGTCCACAGTTGTCAGTGTGGCAAAATTCACACGGCACCTCAGAAATATAAGGAATTGTACAGGTGGGCACCTGTCTTTGCTTCAAGCCCCGTCACTGCTGCCCTTGACCTTCCGTTGCTCACCTGCTGCCTTGAGATATTGAATGCTTGGCATCTCCCTTATCCAGGCTTTTCCTTTTTCCTACTTTGCCCTCGATGCCCTTGACAACAGTCACTGCGGCTCCATCTTCCAAAGAATGCGGATTAGCTTTTCTAACTAGCTAGCCATCTGTTTCCATTGTTAACCTTGCAGGTTTAAATGTTCTCCTTGGCCTTTAACTTTGGGGATGAGATCTTATTTAATATTGCTTATATTATGTGAATCTGTAGTTTTAAAGTCCTGAGTTTTGTTCTTTCCTTGTGCAGATACCGTAGTAGAACTGACTGTCACGTGACAATAAGCACAGAGTAGGCTGTGGATTCGGGGGCAGCGTCTTCTCTACCCTCCTTGGCTCTCTGCCTGCCTGCCACTGGCAGCCGAGTGCTTAACTGTAGGAAGAGTATCTGACAGCTCTTTCTGGACTGTACAGCGCAGCTTCCTTGACAACCTCTCTTTTATGAAAGTTGTATGAGCTTTTATGTTTGCTTTTAATACTTATCACAATGTAAAGGCCCAATTTGATATCGATAATTTGACAACTTAGCTATAAAACATTCAGTTTTGGTAAAGTAAAACCATATATTGAATTGCGGGCCATTTTCAAAGAAAATTATCTTAAAATAGAGCATATTACTCAATATAGAACAATCAAAGTGAGTAGATTAGTGAGATGATTTTGCTTACAGATATTTACAGGTCTTTAAGTTCAAGAAAAACTTAAGGAGTCTACCTCATTTATTTAAGTATTTCACCATTACTGACATAGCACTTACTGTATGCCAGCCACCATCCTGAATGCCTTTGAAACAGTAGTCCATCTAGTGATCCTGGGAGGTGTGTATTGATTGTCCCCTTTTAAAGATGAAGAGAAGTTACATGACCCCAACTTTGGACTCGGGTGCTCTGGCTGCTGAGCACGTGCTTTTATCTTAGCATAGTGTCCTCTCCTCTCGGTTTGTGAATTAGAGATCCAAAGTCCAACCTTTTGCTAAAAGACTCAGGATGAAGCATGCACAGACACAAAAAAATAATGTTACCATTGTTTTGTAGCAAGATGTGTGATCAGGATTTTACATGGAATAGTCATAGAATTTTAGAACTGGACGTAATCTTAGAGATAGTTTAATAATCACAAAGCTGTCAGTCATTGATGACTTTGCATAATTTATAGTATTTTAGGGCAGTGGTTCTCAAAGTGTGCACCAGGGCGCACTGGTGCACCCTATGGTATTCCAGAGAAATATGTGCCTGTTGCGGACCAAAAAACCAACATGGTTTTTGAAGTTTAGATTTTGGGGGGACAGAGGTGTAGGGAATTGGCTGTAAACTGACAGTCTGTCCAACCCTCCACCTCACTTGCCTGATGAGGTTGCAAAAGGCTGTTAAGCTGTGGTGCTGGATTGTTTACACTACCCCCATGTTCCCCGGAAAGACTGGAACCAAGTTTCTTCTATCCTTTGGTGTAAAGTTAAGATGATATGTATGGTGGGGGTTTTCTGCACTCAACACAATTAAGAGTAAAAAAGAGAGCAATTCTTCAATGTATTGATGAGGAAATGAGAGTTTGCCTTTCAAATATATGACCAAACATTGAAGAAATCGCTAGGACACATCAGGCTCATGTTTCTCATAAACACAAGAATGAAAACTTAACACATTCGCTCTGGGACTTGTCGAATTTACTAAATCTTACTAAGAATGTATATTTATACAGTGTGTCGATAAAGTCATGGTGCACTTTTGACTTTTGACCGGTCAAAAGTGCACCATGACTTTAGGGACACACTATAATAAAAATAGCATTTTTGTCGTTTTTTTATTTTTTAACCCCTTTGTTTTACGAATTCTAAAAAGCATAACTCAAAAAATGTAACATAAAAATGTTTTTTAATATGAGAATAAATTTAATTTTGTCGTATTTATTTTAATTATAAAAGCACACTTAATTATTACAACAAATTTCTCAGAAATTTGTATATAGTGCACCTACAATTATTTGTAGGATTTTAAATGTGCCCTGACTTCAAAAAAGTTTGAGAACCACTGCTTTAGGGTTTAGTGGTGTTAAGGTTGAATGCAAAGATTTCTTTTTCTTGTCTTAGATTATGCTTTTCTCAGAAAGAGTATCAATGTAGTATCCTATTTTAGGGGAGAAAATTGTGCCCAAGCTATTTGATGTGGTATTTTTGCCTTCTCCTTGACACCAGCTCATTCTACTGTGTGATCGATGCAGAGGATGATGTGGTTCAAGGTGAGACTGAGTTCAAGGAGTGAGGTAGATATTTGGGACAATGAGAAGTAATCAGTGAACAAATAAAGTGAAGCAACTACAAGTTGATGCTTCTCTTTCTTTTTCCACTCTTTTCTCCCTCTCTCCCCCTTCTTGTCTCTCTCTTAAAAACAAACAAAATCTATTAAAAAAAAAGAGAGAGATTTGGGCCAAATGAATGGACAGTTTTTTTAAAAAGGTTGAAATTAGTTTTAGGCTGAGGAACTTTTAGTAGAAGCATCACAATGGGATTTTGCTTTCTGTGAGTAGAAGGTCATGGTGTATTTGACTACAATTTTGCATTTACTTTACAGTGAAAAAGGCAATACTGTTCCTGGATATGACTTTTTGGTGAATTCTGTCTGGCCAGAAATAGTACGAGGATTAGAAGAGAACTTGCCCTCACTTTTTAATCCTGGGAATCCTGATGCATTTCATGAGGTACCTTCCCCTCCTTTGTCTTGACTCTTGAAGATGTTAATCTGAGGCTTTATGATAGAATCAATCGGAGTCCGAAAGACCAGTGTAACAGGCTTTAATGAAGGGAAACCTGCCAGGCTGTCTCGTAAGGGAGAGCAGCCTCTGGGGTCGGGGTCTGGCCCTGGCCCCGGCCCCCTGGCTCATTCCATCCTAATTATCTAATAGGTAGAGTTAAATTGGGGATTTGAGGGTGGGGGCTGGTAGTCTTTAAGGAAAAATGTACCTTTTAGCGATTTATGTAAGATTAACTGTAAGTAAACTAGGGGTCCTTCCAAACCCGAGTCAGTCACCCGGATGCCCAGGAACATCCAGTTTGTCAGTGTCCCTTTGTCCACTTAAGGGAGGGGGGGATCATGGCCCCCACCTGCAACCCCATCACTTTAGAATAATCATTTTCTCTTCTGCACATTCTTGGGTCTGTGGTTGATTAAAAATGAAAATTTCAGTTGCTGAGTGAGCCTTTACCTTAACATACACACATTGCTTTATTCATGTAACAGTCCCTAGTACTTTTGCGAATGAGACTATTTGAATTTTAGAATGTAAAGTAAACTATTCTAGACACAATTGTGATTAGGTATGCAAGTTATTTCCTAATTTTTAAAAAGAGATCTTAGAAATATTAAAAGCCCTTCTCATTGAAGTTGTCCGTGAAAAATTTAGTTTATGTATCTCTACTCTATAATTTTGAAGGAAAATAAAATTTACTGAATGGATTTTAAAGTATAGTATAAAATTATTTTATATAATTTAAAAGATTATTAAAGGCCCTAATATTTAGTGGTTTTTTCAATTGTGTTCTCATTTAAAAGATTTCATGGTTTAGATTTAAAAAATAAGTTCATATGTTTATTCTTTGTAGTATCATGTTTTAAAAGCAGTACTTAGTGCCATGGTAAAGAGTAAAAACTTTTGGGCCAGTGGCCTGTATTTCAGGCCCAGCTCCCCTGCTTACCAGCCTCTTGGTCCCTCTCTTCCATTTCCTTCTCTGGATTTTGATCTTTTTATTCAATATGACAATCTTTGTCATTTAAATAGGTGATTTGTTCAATTTATAATGACTGTAATTACTGATACATTTGGGTCTTACTTATTTGTCCCACTTTTCTTCATTCTTTATCCATCGCCTTTGTATGGGTTGTAGTGTTTGGGGCTTTGTTTTCTCCTTTATTCTGTGCTTTCCCCTCTACTAATTTGAAAGTTCTTCCCTTTATTTCTGTGTAGGTTAAATAACCTTGGTGGTTACAGAATCTGAAGTTACTGGTGTTGTACAGCTTCCTGAGCAGCACAGGTTACTTAGAGCACTTTAGTGCTAATAACCCTGTTTCATAGCATATATGATTGTTTCCAGGGTCTTATTTCTATTTTGATTTCTGTAACCCAAAAAATAGACATGATTTTTATTGTTTTACATGGTCATTATCCTCTTAGAATTATCATTTTCACATCCACAAATATATCATTTCTTTTGCATACTGTTCCTTCTTTGTTGGTAGACCTACCTTCTTGAATCATTTTTCTCCTTCCTGAAATTCATGTTAGAAGACATTTTAGTAAAAGTCTGTTAGTAATTATCTTCATTTTTTATAATAAAACTTTAATTTGTGTTTGTCTGAAAAGGGCAATAAGGATTGCTTTTATAGTATTTGAAAAGTAGTTTTGCTGGAAATAGCATTATCTGAGCTTTAAACATTGTCTTTTGACTTTTGTTATGAAATTAGCTGTTAACCTGATTGTTATTTCTTTGTGATTAATGCCATTTTTCCTCTGGCTGCTTTTAAAATTTCATCTGTGACTTTGGTGTGCTGTTTTATTATAATATGACTAGTATAAGCTTCTTTTATTTATTATATTTGGAATTTGTTGGGTTTCCTGAATCTGAGGATTGGTGTCTTTTATAAATTCTGGGACATTTGCCCTGGCCAGTTGGCTCAGTGGTAGAGTGTTGGCCTGGTGTATGGATGTCCCGGGTTCAAAACCCAGTCAGGGCACACAAGAGAAGCAACCATCTGCTTTTCCACCCCCCCCCTTCTCTCTCTCTTTTGCTCTCTTTCTCTTTTTCTCTCTCTCTTGCTGTCTTTCTCTTTTTCCCTCTTGCAACCAAGGCTCAATTGGTTCAAGCAAGTTGACCTCGGGCACTGAGGATGGCTCTGTGGCTTCTGCCTTAGACACTAAAAAATGGCTCTATTGCTCAGCAATGGAGCAGTGGCCCAAGATGGGCAGAGCACTACCTCCTAGTGGGCTTGCTGGGTGAATTCTGGTTGGGGCTCATGTGGGAGTCTATCTCTCTGCCTTCCCTCCTCTCTCTAAAAAAAATAAATAAATTCTGGGACATTATCTTTCGATTGTGTTTCTCTCCCATTCTTGTTATTTCGTTCTAGAGCTCTTAGTTAGACCTCTTCTCTTTATCCTTTGTGTTTTCTACATGTGCTTTTATATATTTCATCTCTTTGTGCTGCATTCATTCTGGAAACTAACTCAGGACCTATCTTCTAGTTCACTAATTCCTTCTTCAGTTAGGTCTAAACTGTTTTCTTCATCTGTACATTGCTTCCAATTTTAATTGTCCTGATTTTTATTTCTAGAAGTTCTCTTTGCTTTACCTAAACTGTCTGGTGAATTTGATTGTTTTTAAAGTGTAGAGAGGTACAAGGAAAGTGTGGTTGATCCCAGGGCCTGGTACACTTCAAAACAAGTTGGAGCTTTATTATCCCAGAAATATCACTTTTCTGTTCTCTTGGCTAATTGTCCCATGTTATAGTATGTTGATATTTTTGTGATTTTAAAAGTAGGAATTTTAAAAATAGATATCAAATGCAGAGTGAAATAATGGTCTTAAGCGACCCTTTACATTTTGCTGCACTCCTTAGAGAATCATATTGATCATGTTAGGCGAGATGTTTCAGCTCAAAAGTGAAGCTTTCTGATAGGACTTTGACTTTAGAATTCTAAACCAATACTTAATGCTTGTAAGCTTAGTTTCCAGCAAGCATCTACCTATTTCTTTTAAGAAATGCTTTCAGTGTTCAGCTTTAATGTGGTATTTTTCCTGGAAGAGGGAAATATTCTTGTATTGCTAGCATCCACTATATGCAGAGGTACAGTTTGATCCTAAAAGAGATGAATAATACTTTTCTTTGCCTCAGCTCCACATACCTGACCATGCTCGGGGATTCCATTAAGTGCTGCTCAGAACCAATGGAAAGAAATGTAAAACCTGTAGTGTTTAGTGCACTAAAATTCCTGCCCGAGTACAGACATCTGCGTATTTAGGCGAATGGTTTGGCTATCAGAACAGAGAGCCCCTGCTAACTGGGGGTCTGGGGAACAGCGTGCTCTTTACAGCAGCTGTAGCCCTGCTGTACTAACTGACCAGGGCTCTGCTTCCCCTGGGTCCTAGCTTTGTCTTTGGGCAGATTCTCTCTGAGCCTAAACAGAAGAGGAAACATCTCTGTAAAACGGGTGGGAAGATAATAGTAGTTATTTTATAGGGTAGTTTTGTGGGTTAAATCATAGAGTTTTAAGCACAGTATGTAGATGGTGATTGTTAAGTAAGTGTTAGTTGCTGAATGGTGCTGTTGGATTCTCATCAGTTTTTGTGCTGTCTCATCCATAAAAATGATGTAATTATATGCATGGTTTGATTCTTTCTTTTTTATTTTTTGACCATTTACTCATATATTTTTATTTGGAAATGTTTATATCAGTACAGTGAAACTAAATTTTAAGAGACACTGGATGTCATCACAGTTTGGGTATCATTAGTTTATTATAAAAGTGACACAGAAATTATTTACATGATGAACGATTTCAGAGCTGCAGTGGAATGGGCAGCTTCACATGATGCCATTTCAACAGTGATTTATTTCAGTCTACATACTTTCTAAGAATATCACCATCTCTAAATAAATAATTCGTGTCGTCTAGAACCACTTTGGTGCCTCCATATTCTGGAAGAAGAACTTTATCTCCAACTTTCACACTAACTGGTTGAATCTCTTCACCCTTTACTTTGGAGCGCGCTCCAACAGCTACTACTGTTGCTTGCAATACTTTTCCTTGAGATTTTTCTGGAAGCATAATGCCTCCTTTGGTAACAGTTTCCGCAGCACTCCTTTCAATTAACTAATACTCGGTCAAAGAGGGGAAGAAACTTTCTAAACGCCTGTCCTGCCATGACTCCGGCCGCTCGTAGTCTGTTCTCGCGCTGAGGCTGCAAGGAGACAGCTTGATTCTTTCATTTAAAAATTTTTTCACTTCTGGAGAGGTGGTGAAAGTTATACTAAATCTACCATCTCGTCCAACTCCAGTAGAATGGGTTAGGGCATCCTAGAATAGGAACTGTCCTAACGAGCACTGGATTTAGAGTACCTGGGCTTCTGAATGGACTTGTCACAGAAAACCATGGGCGTGCCACAGAACTACCTTGGGCAGTGCTGATCTTTAAGTGGACACCTTGAAGGACACAACCTTAGAGTCCCTCTCAGCTCTAGAAGCTGCTGTTCTGTGTGCTGATGTTTGGTATCTCGGTCAGTTTTCAGCCCCATTCTGCTTGGCTTGCTTACAGTGATGATGCCACCTCTGTGTTCTTATTTTAGAAATACAGCATCAGTATGGATTTTGTACGGACATTTGAACGGCAGTGTGGGTCGCAGGCCAGTGTGAGAAGACTGAGAGCACATCCCGCCTATCACAGCTTCAATAATAAGTGGAACTTGCCTGTTTACTTTCAGATAAGGTCAGCAATTTATTCCCCTCCCGCCTTTATCTTTCTAGAATGGAACTTGAATACCAGATAAGGATGTTGTCCCCAATTAACAGTCCTTTCTTTGTGATCATCATACTGTTCTTTGGGACACAAAATTTAAAGTGGAAGTATATGAGAAATACTGTGATTGTCAAAATTACAGCTTGCATGACAAAAAGATAAGATTTATTTTTCAGTAATCAGAGGACTGAGAACACTAGACCTAGAGGGAGCTGGACACCAAGCCCAGCTTCACTCCCACGCATTCTCACTCCTGTGGGAGAGACAGAGCAGGAGTCAGACAGCAGCTGTCTCACCCTGTCCCATCACTGGCCTCATGTGGTGGGACTGTCTCTCATCACTTGCTCACCTGTAATGTTTTCCTTTGGCAGGAATGGGGAGAAGCAGAGTGCTGAGTGTTCTTGACAGCTGATTCTGTGTACCAGTTTATGAGAGTCCTGGTTATTGTCTTGGCTTTCTCTATGACCTTTGAGACATTTGTTCTCTTTGCTCCAGAGAACAGTGCCACTTTTCTTTCAGATATTATGGTGCTGTCACCCGTGCCAGTAAGTGGTTCTATACAGTACTTGAGGAGCTTCATGATAAACCTATAACAACATGTGTCCCACTAGGAAAGTAGATGATAATAACCATCTTTCTGGGTTCTCTTGAATGAGTCATGGTAATTTCCTCTGGAGAATGGCATACAACTAGAGTATTTTAGTAAAAATGCTCTTTAAAGAATCATAGGCTTTTTGTTTAAGTTTTTGGATGCTTTTGTGAATTATAATACAGTCCTTTACTCCCAAGTTCTGAGGAAAAATTACAGAGAGGGAAATATATTGAGAATCAGGTACTTTGATTATACAGTGGTACCTTGAGATACAAACAGACCTTTTTTTAAGATACGAGCTGCGACTCGGTCCGTATTTTTGTTCGAGATCTGAACGAAATTCCGAGATACAAGTCGTGATTTAAGAAGCTGCCGCTAGTTGCCGCGTTGGTGCACAGGTCGAGTATCGGCAGTTTGATATACGAGTTGACTGGCTTACAAGCTCAGTTACAGAACAAATTAAATTCGTATCTCAAGGTACCACTGTAATTGTTTAACATGGTTGAGAACGTATGTAATAATCTTTGATAATGAAATCACAGTTTTTAGCATGTTAGTAAGGTGCCCTGTCACATACGTACAATACTGTGTTTTATGCTTAATTATTCTGGGTAATGTTATCGTGTAGCTTGTCTTTTGGTAGGAAATTAAGGATTTGTTAATCTAAGGTATTCATGGATGCATTGGGAATACAGTGTGTCCCTAAAGTCATGGTGCACTTTTGACCGGTCAAAAGTCAAAAGTGCACCATGACTCTACTGCCACACTGTATATGATAATGAGGATCAAGCCCCTTTGATTCATGAGCAGAATTTAAAATACCAAAGTGTCATCTTACAGGATAAGACTACCACTGAGAAATAATGTTTAAATGTTACTATTTCTTTCAAAGTCCAAGTTCAGAGTTAGGTTGCGTTAGGTGCCGTCACAGCACATCCTCTTGCCTTCTACTTGCAAACACCTGTTTTCTGGTCATTTTGCTGGAGCTCCCCTGGCTGTTCCCAGCTCACGCTCTGGGCCCTGCCAAGCTAGGTCCCCCAGAGCTGATGATTGAGCCAGAAAGGATGTTGATACTGAGCCAGTTGTCTGACCTTTTTACCTTCACCAGAGTTTAACCTTAAGCATTCATGGGGTTGGTTAACTTTTCTTTATAAACTGTTTTATTTAAAATGAATGAAATTTTTAAAAATCAGATTTCAGATACTGAACTTGTTCTCAATACATTTGTTTTTGCATTTAAAAAATGAACTCTAATAATACTTTGTAGGATTACTGACTTTTATCAGACGTTGGCTGTTTACCCTGAATTATGACAAAAGTTCTGCAAACATGGCTGGGGTCAGAGTTGCACTGTGATCTGATTCACTGGCGGAACATTTGAAGGAAGCCTGAAATGTTCCAGTGGGGCAGGAATGTTTAGACGTGTCGCTAAGGAGAATTATTCCTACCCCACTCTCAGTAACATGAGTGTGCGCCTGTTCCTCCCTATTTCTGGATGGCTTTGAGCTGACTGCTTGTCAGACTCACCCCATATGACAGTGTCACATGTTATATGACCGCTTCCTCACAGGGTTGTTCAGGTTGCTTCCCGTTTTTCCCTGCTATAAACCGTGCTATGCTGACTGTAAAGCCTGCTCTGTGCTGGAGGTCGCTTCCTGTTTTGTATAAATTGTGAGAGAGGTGGAGTTAGTGTGTGAGATTGTGATGTTGGTGCTGGTTTGCTCTTCCAGCTGCTGACTTGTCCTGTATTGTCCTTGTGTTCAGTCAGCGTCACTGCTTCCATTTACTGCCACCTAGGGCTTGTCTCCAGTGCTCTTTTCTGTGTGTCACTTGTTCCTTCTTGGCCTCTCACTTGCCAGATGGGGAACTTGCCAGCTGGCTTTTCAAAGCTTCACTAGGCAGTTGGAGAGTCCTTTCCTTCCGTGGGGCGGATGGAGCTATGGGAACCAGCCCGCTCCAGGGTCCTGCTGGTGTTCACGGCCCTGCTCCCGGCCACACTGTGCCCTCATGGAGGGCAGGGCCGCTGCTTTTTGTCTAAAGTGCTCTTTCTTTTACTGTTCAATTTCCTTGAATTCAGTCTCTGAACTGTTTTTTTAAAAGTGCATATGTCTATCAAAAAAACACAAAATTGGCAATTAGGTAAGTTGATCTTAAGCACGTGTCAGAATTTATTGCCATCAAAGGAACTAACTAGCAGGTGACCAAAGAATGTGCTTGTCAGAAGGTATGAAGATGGAAGAGGTATATGCTTGGGGAACAATACTGCACAGCAACTAGTTAAATAATAGTCACGCTGCAAAGCGACGTTCCGGTCAACAACAGACTGCTTATACCACGGTGGCCCTACAGTATTATAATGAACCTGCTTTTCCTGTAAGAAATGGAAGGGTACGTGGTTCAGGAGAAATTTCTTTCTCTGATGGGGAACTATCTATGGAGTGTGGACTAGATTCCCTCTTGCCCGTAGCCCCTCAGCTCTGAGTGCATGGATGACATTCCCCTCCTTCAGCCACAGACCTGTTTCAGCACAGAGGAGCCTGTCCCCCTAGCAGTGCACACTCAGAGGGTGACAGCCTCCTAGACCTAGCCAATGGTCTTCGGAGAACAGTGCTGCCCATCCTTTGTGAGGGCCAAAGACCCTATACAAGGACACAGGTCCACAGGAGCTACTTTAACAAGGGTCAAGTGCCAGTGCTGCTTCGGTAAGGCTTTCTCGTCATGTGGGGCTAGCCTGATCCCCCGTCCCCCCCCCCCACACACACACAGCCTCCCACTACCAGAGTGGGACATTTGTGACAGTTGATGAACCTACGTTGGCACATCATTATCACCCATCACCCGAATAATTGTTGGATGAAGTTTGTATATGGGGGGGGGGGGTTGGAAGAGCAGCTCTGAATCAGAATCAACACATGTTTGGACCGTTTTTCACTTGCAGTTGTAGGAATTTCAGAGGTATAGTTCTGATAGGACATTGCCTTTTTTGCCCATCTCCTGCATCATAATCTTACTCCTCTTGGTCTTTCATGTTCCCTCCGCTCCCCTCTTATAAGGAGCACGTGACTGCACCTAGATAACCCAGGATCCTGTCCTCACCTTAAGGCAGTGGTTCTTAACCTTTTTTGAGGTACCGAACCCACCAGTTTCATATGCGCATTCACCGAACCCTTCTTTAGTGATAAATAAAATATGATTTTTTTTTCCAAATTCAAGACATAGGTATATGTTTTCTTACTGGTGCACAAAATGAGCCGTGCATGAACATCACCTTGCTCAAAGAACCAACAAAGTGCATGAACTCACAACAAATGACGGTATTACTTTATTCTGGCCTCCGTGGCAGAGGCTCTCCAAACCCCTGAGACTGACTCATCGAATCCCTAGGGTTCGATAGAACCCAGGTTAAGAACCACTGCCTTAAGGTCTCTCATGTAATCCCATCTACAAAGGCCCCTGTCCCATGTGAGGGCATAGTCACAGGTTCCAGGGATTAGGACCTAGGTATCTTGGGGTGTTTTCTGCCTCCCACCTTGGCCCACAGTTGCAAGTTCCTAGTATTTCGGAATAAGGGAGGAAAGGGAAAGGCATCCAGCAGGAGCAGAAACACTAATTTGTGCTCTTGTTTTGTCCCAGATTTAGAGAAATAGCGGGATCCTTAGAAGCAGCACTTACAGATGTCCTGGAAGATGCGCCAGGTAACATCCTTAAAGTGATCATGACAGGATGTCATTGAATGAGTTTGTTGAGCTCACCAACTTACCTAGACCCTAGTACCCTCTCATACAGTGAGTTAGACCTTAAAGACATTTGTTTTGTTTTGTTTTTCATGAGTTTTTGTTTGTTTTTTAGCGAGAGAGGGAGAGAGGGACGGATGAAGGGAGGGAAGGACAGACCGAGAGGGAGATGAGAAACATCAATTCTTTATTATGGCACCTTAGTTGTTCATTGATTGCTTCCTCATATGTGCCTTGACTGGGGGACTACAGCCGAGCCAGTGACCTCTTGCTTAAGCCAGTGACCTTGGGCTCAAGCCAGCAACCATGGGCTCAAGCCAGCAACCATGAGGTCGTGTCTGTCATCCCCATGCTTAAGCTGGTGAGCCTGTACTCAAGCTGGACGAATCCGTGCTCAAGCCAGTGACCTCAGGGTTTTCAACCTGAGTCCTCTGTGTCCCAGGCTGATGCTCTATGCACAGTACCACTGCCTGGTCAGGCAAGACTTCATTTTTTGAGACAAAAAAAGAGGCTGTGTAAGCAAGGCTGGTAAGAATTAAAGATACAGTAAATAAAATAAATCAGACTATTTGGTTTATACAGTTTTTTTATGCTTTATAGAGATGGTAAGAGGATGCTTTAAGAATATAGGAAGCATACCTCATTTTTGTTCCTGAATATCACATGTCAAGGGGACATAGCCCCTGGTGTGCTTAAGTGATCAGCCCTTTTTATAACAAATTGGCTACGAGCTACTTTCCTCCGGGATCAGGATAGCCCTTCCTTCCCTGGTGACTCACAGCTGGGGCACAGGCCTCCGGAGTGCTGGCACCAGTCCTGGGACATCAGAGAGGTGGCAGTAGTCAGTATGCAGACTGTCTAGGCATGCTTGCGTCCCTGTAGCCTTGTCAGTCTGTGTCATGTTGTGGTCATTCCTAGTGGCCACTCACATAACACGTGGCTGTTTCTGTAGCCACACAGGTCTCTAGGCATCTGTACTTACATTTCTGCCCCTTTTTGTGTAGCTAAGTCTGAGCTGTACTCTTCAAGCCTAACAGTGTTCATCTGTCTTTGCCAAAAATGCTCATGTGTAATTCCCTTTTTCTATATAAACAGCGTATTCAGCTTGGGGAGAGAAGAGAAGACAAATGAAACAGGGCAGATTCAGAACCAAAATTTAAACCCTTGCAAGTGATTGTCACTTGGGCTCATCTTGTTAATTTGATATAAAGTAGCTATGAAGTTACTTCTGAATGCCGTGTATGTTTAATATGTATTTATCAAACACATAGGAGATGGAATCATGTAAAATTAGAATGTGTCGCTATGAGAGCTGATGTAATAACGTGGGTTACGGTCATTCATGTCACCTCCACTCACAGCTCCGCTGGCCATAGAGTCCTTCAGAGTACCACCTTCTTCAGACGTGCATTATACATTGAAATTATGAGACTCTGGCCCTTATTGGCTAGAACTCCTTCCACGGGTGTTTTTTCTCCAGCTGGAAGTTCCTACTGCCTGTTGGCGTCTCATAGAACATGGAGCAGCCTGCAGAGGTGCTGGTCCGAGCACATGTTCCTGCCGGCACTGGTGCACCGTCTGTGGAGGTTCACACTGCAGGTTCTGGCGCGCTACTCCGTGTTTGTGAACGAGGTGAGGCTGGCCGCCTGGGTCGGCCATAAGCGAGGCTGGTGAGAATTAAAGATACAGTAAGCTAAATGCGCTAAGATTTTAAAGGCCACATTGTCATGAGAGGTTAATTGGAAGGATAGTAGACTCACTTCTCTGGTCCGTGTCCAGCTGTCCAGGCTTCCTGTTTGCTCACAGTGCGGCCTGTAAGGTTCATCAGGTCGTAGTCGGGAATCTGTCTCATTGGGAGCTTCTCTCCCCTCCTCAGAACCAGCATCTCTGAGGTACCTTGATCATTCAATGTATCATTCTCTTCATGATGCCAATACTGCTCTGTGCTTTTCCCCATCTAACAATACACTGTGCAAAGAATGCTTTTGTTTGTATTATCTGAAGCATAATGAGGTTTGAGTTTTGATTTTTAATATTTTATAATGATACTATAATTATATTATAATGATAAACTTAATAAGTAAACAAAGTGAATTATTTACCCAGTATAGTTAATTTTTAAAAACCTGTGATGTTTCAGAAATTAATTTGCCTTTGGGTTAGGGACCTGCTATTTGATGTTTGCTAATTTAGAAATTAGACACAAGTTCACAGAGGATAACATCAGGCCTTGAAGTGTGTTCTCCTTTCTCTCTGGGTTCTTCACACCTGTCTGGTGAGATGATATGGTGTGCTTTCATTAGTAGACCCTTCTTGAGACTTTGTAGACGACTAGCATTTTATGGTGACTTGTTGGCCCACATCTATAAATAAATGCTCATGTGTCTCTTGCTAGTGGAAAAATATTTAATCATTGAAACCCTTTTTCAGCTTTTACTCAGGCCCATCTCTAATGAAAGTGCCAAGGATATTAAAAAACCTTTGGTAACTAGTAGTAAGGACCCTTCTGTTACCCACGGAAATAACGAAGATCAAGGAAGTGGCCCTTCTGAAACAAAGCCTGTCACCTTCATTTCCAGCACTCAGCTCATCTGTGTGGTTGCAGACCTAGACAGGCTGCAGGAGCAGGTAAGCCTGTGTCCCAGAACATGCTTGGTGCAGTGTTTTCTCAGAGAGCATGTGCAAAGACATGACACCATCCGCCCATGGGCTTAGACTTGTGGGGCCCCATGGTACCTCAAGGGAGCATCCCGTTCATCTCCCTTGAGTTTCTCCAACTCACCTGACAGCTGTGCTGTCTCCCTCCTTCCTACCAGTCTGGCTTTGCACTGTGTTAAACTGGAGCCTCTGCAATTTAGGAGTGGTGTCCCAGGTTCAGTTCAAGTCATGCTTTCATCCGCTCAGCCTCTGTGCAGGCCTGGTCTTTAGTGGATTGGATTTTAATTATTTCTCATTCACGTACACAAATATTTCTTGGTAATATTATTCTTCAGCTCTACTTTGAGAGTACTGAACTCTTGTTTTCCTGTGTTTTCTGGGTATGTCCTGTGTTTTTGCTTTTACCATTAAGAGAACTTCGTGGGATAAATTTGTGTGTAAGTGCTTTGTTATATAATTGTGCTCTTCTGAAGTAAAATATTTTGTGGTGCTTAAATGCATACGTTTTGAGCAAAAAACATTTTTTTCTGAGGTTTTTTGGTACTGGGGAGAGCTACAGAATAGAAGATGATGTTTATTCTCTGGGTCTATTAGCCATGAAACTACTGTTTCCCACGTTTGGTTCTTTTCTTATTAGTTTTCATTAAGAATTTTGCTTTCTCCTGACCTGTGATGGCACAGCAGATAAAGCATCGACCTAGAGCACTGAAGTCACTGGTTTAAAACCCTGGGCTGGCCTGGTCAAGGCACATATGGGAGTTGGTGCTTCCTGTTCCTCCGCCTCCTCTTCTCTCTTTCTCTCTCCCCTCTCTAAAATGAATAAATAAAATCTTAAAAAAAAATTTTTGCTTTCTTATGAAAGTTCCTGAGTTTAGTTTCAATATTCATTAACACTATCCTAGAGCTTATAGGTGCCAATAGAATTGCTTCTTTCTTTGACTTAAAAAAGTAATGGAAAATGTAAAATGCCTATTTGTTTCAGCTTCCAGAACTCTTGGAAACAATCAAGCCAAAACTTGAAATGATTGGCTTTAAGAATTTTTCTTCTATCTCAGGTAAAAACAAATCTTCAGACTTAGCAATTCTTTGAATAAAAAATAATTTAAAATAAAACTTTAGAGACTGTAGGAAATATTTCAATTACCATTCTCTTCAGCTGTTAGTCCTTAGTTGTCTGCATATACTGTCTGTGATTATAACTTCCCAATGAGAAATTGTGTTTCATTCCGATCATTTGATTTCCTGTATTGTCGTACACTAACTACTGTGACAGCACTTAGAGGAAATTCGCGTCTGGACCTGGGGGGAGTGACTAAGCTCAGTCTGTGTGTCAGCAGCAGCCCTGGAGGACTCCCGGCTGTCCTTGTCGGCCTGCGTGCCTGCCCTGAGTGGCAGGATCATCCAGGACTTAAGCGAATCTTGCTTCAGTTACCTGAAAAGCGCCCTGGAGGTCCCCCGGCTTTACCGAAGAACCAATAAGGTCAGTGCCATTCACTGCAGAGAAGTGGGGGGTGAGGAATATAGAGTAGGAAAGCCAGGAGAGAGGGAGGGAGGGGTCGAGCAGAAGACTGAGACAGGCTCGCAGGAGAAGCCAGAGACAACTCACTTGTCTCGTTTATAGAGGTCCTATTTGTAGGACACACTCCACGTGGGTGGGCAGGTGCTTTGGTAGCTGGACTTGGACAGTGTGGACTTGAAGTCCTACAGTCTGTGGGGTAATCTTTTCCTCATATCTTGTATTTGAAAAAATCAGAATGTCCTGTTCCCTTTCCTCTGTTATTGAAAGCACTGCTTTCCCCTGCTCCTCTACGGACACGGTTTAAAAAGCTGCAGTGAGAAGTTCAGCATTTGAAATTACTGCTGACAGCATTCTCCTGCCTTCTGACTGTGGAGTGGAGACTGGGGGATCCATTTTCACCAGTGCTTTAGTTTTCCCTGTTGAACTCTCATTTTCATATGTTTGCACTTAACTTCCTTCTTGCCAGATCTCACTTAATTTTCCCTTTGATTTTTTTTCTTCCCAGTTGTAGAGTTGGATTTTAAGCAGTTTACAACAAAAATTATTCTCAGTAATTGTAAAAATTTGCTAAGACTGCAGTTTTGGAAAATTCCTGGACTTCCTACAGACACAGCTGATTTGCCTCCTGCCTCTCTGCTGGGTGTCACTGGTGTCACTCTGCCCACCCAGCATGGGGACCTGGGTATAGTGAGAGGCTCTTTATTGCTGAGCTGAGGTTGAACTCACCTGTGTGGCTGGTCTTTTCCTCTTAAAATCTGTGGCACACAGTGGTTATCACGTCTAGAGACCTTATCACCTGATTTTTTTTCTTGTCTGACTTGAAGCTCCCACTTAGAAGACAGACCTATTTAATGTTGCTGAATACATTTTTCTTTTAGTAATCTACCTACTTTCCCTAGCTGTTCAGTAGGATGTCATACTTGCTGAGTGCTTCCATTGTGGGGCAGACACTGTGCGAAACACCGGACATGCTCTCTTGTTGGTCCTCTTCTGGAGGAGGAGCTAGTGTACTGATCTACAAAGAAACCAAAATTAGCAAAATTAAATCACCACCCTAGATTCTGCTGCTCAGACGGCTGTCTGGTCACTATCCCTGGTGGGGGTTTGTTAGAAACATCTCCTCTATCCACACATTAGAGTCACACCAAAGTTTACAAGCTGGCTGGGTGGCAGGTGTGGACAGGAAGTGACTGGAAGCAGCTGTCAGTGCCTGGCAGAGCACAAGTGCAGTCAGCTCCAGACGTCTCCCCTGTGCTGCCTCTTTCTGACACCCTCTCATCCTCCAGATGTCTTCCTGGGGACCAGTGGTTTTCAACCTTGTTACACTTGGGGACCAGTGAAAATAGAATTATTTCAGGGACACTGAGCATATAAGCGAATTCAACTGAGATCATTGGGTCTGTAATCTTCGTACAATCTGGTGGTTAACTGTCAGACCCACCTGCAATTTCTGGCGGCCCGGCTGCAGACAGTTGAAAACACTGCGTAGACTGCACCAGTGGTGCTTTAGGAAGGAATGGGGGTTGTATGTGTCTCAACTAGTCCCTTGCTAGTGTCTTTTGAACTTGAGGCATGAATAGCTTGCTCTCTTTTTCTTCCCTGTGCGTCTTTCACCCCCAACCCGGTTCCAGGAGGTGCCAACAACAGCTTCCTTGTATGTGGACAGTGCTCTGAAACCTCTTCGCCAGCTTCAGAGCGGGCTCCGCAACAGGCTCAGACACACGCTAATGCAGCAGTGGTTGGAAGGCGCGCTCTCGGAGAGCACCCACAAGTAAGCAATAGGCTGTTCCGACATTCTTAGAAAAGCCCCAAGTCAGAGGTCACTGAGACCACCAGAGGGTGGTGGGTAGTGAGCTAGTTAGAATGTCAGATCTCTTCGCCACTGGACAAGGCAGGGGTCTCAGTTCCTGCCCATCCGTCTGGACGGTTGAGCTGTGTTCGCCACACTCCTCCCTGACAAGGCTCTACCTGGACCTTAGCCAGCCTGGCAGGGGTTCACACTGTCCTGGCATCTTCCAGGCTATACCTTTCAGGGGTCCAGGCGTATTCTAACCATCCCCCACCCGGGCACCGGACTCTTACTGTCCTTAACGCCATCTTATGCAGGCATCATTCTAGGTCTAGTTACATTGACCTTTCTCTCCTCGGCTCTATCAGTCCAAAATGGCATCAGTTGTGCCAGAGAATTGGAGGACTTCCCATGGGGGGATCATCATAATCAAGGACGAGAAAAATAATTACACCTGATAGAGGATCGGTGTCTAAAACCCTACAGCCTATGAAAATACAGGGAGGTCAACCCTGGCCGATTGGCTCAGCGTGTGGAAGTCCCAGGTTCAATTCCTGGCCAGGGCACACCGGAGAAGCACCCATCTGCTTCTCCACCCTTCCCCCTCTCCTTTCTCTCTATCTATCTCTTCCCCCTCCTGCAGCCAAGGCTCCATGGGAGCAGAGTTGGCCCGGCGCTGAGGATGGCACCATGGCCTCTGCCTCAGGCACTCGAATGGCTCTGATTTCAACGGAGCAACACCCCAGAGGGGCTGAGCATCGCCCACTGGTGGACATGCCGGGTGGATCCTGGTCGGGCACATGCGGGAGTCTAACTGCCTCCCCGCTTCTCACTTTGGAAAAATAAAATAAATGAAGGAAGGAGGGAGAGAGGGAGGGAAGAAGGAAATACAAGATCTTCTGAATCACCGTGGTTGAATGTTTCTTCATGTCTAATTCATTTTCCCAAAATGCCCACAATGAGTTAGTTATGCCAAAGAGTCTGTTTTTCAGTTTTTTATTGAGTTTTGCTTAATTACTCATTTTGCCTTAGTATTTTGTTTATTTTAATTACTGATGAATTAATGGCATTTGCGGGTTAATTTAGCACATCAAAACGAATTATAGTATTGTTCTATGGGCACATATATTTTAAATGCCAGGTAATCAGCCTATAAACAAAATTTTTAAATGTAACTCATTTATAACTTGGACAGTATATTGAAAATATTTTGAAGGCAGTTTATTTAACATTTTAAAATGCTTTTACTCTGTAACAGATATTTCCTAGACTTAATTGTAAGTGAACTTGTTATTTGCATTTGGGTAATGAGCTCAGATGTTCACTTAACATGAGACAGACAGGCAGCCCGTGACTTTCCCCAGTGTCCAGGACTTACATTAGAAACAGAACTAGGTGCATGTTTCCTGAGTTCTGAGGGAACACAGTGCTAGGGAATCCAGGCCTTGTTTTTCTTTTAACCATAAGAAACATTATTTACCAAAGCTGACTTGTTACTTACTGGAAGTGAATTTTTATCTTAAACTTTGTTTTTTTTGGAAAAAAAAAAACAACTTTGTTTTTTTTGGTCCAGAGCGCCAATTAGTATATTTGGAATTACCTGCAAACACCTGTTTCACCTGTAAACATGTCTTGTGCCCCAGGTACTATGAGACCGTTTCCGACGTCCTGCACTCTGTGAAGAAGATGGAGGAGAGCCTGAAAAGGCTAAAACAAGCCCGAAAAACCACCCCTGCCAACCCCAGCGAGTCTAGTGGTGGCGGCATGAGTGATGATGACAAAATCAGGCTGCAGCTGGCGTTGGACGTTAAGTACTTAGGGGAGCAGGTAACCGCGAGCCATCCCAGATCCAGGGGCTCTGAAACCGAATTCTGAGGGTCCCCAGTGGTTCCCGTGAACCTAGGGCTGACACTGAGGGCCACAGAAGCTGTTTCTCATTCCGGAAAAAGGGGTTGGGGCCCCAAATACTTGAAGTCTGAATACTTGTACCTTGGAATTATGAGAAGAAAAGATAGAAGAATACTGAATGTCAACTCTTTGAAATGCGGTGGTTTTAGCTTTTGTGCAATTGACATCTGCTCGGTCACCAGTGCTCCTATCTGCAAAGCCATTGCTGTGGCGCTCACAGAACTCACATCCTCTTGGTCTCCTGCCTGGAATCAGTGCCAAATCATGGTCTCTTGGTACATTAGTTAGTTTGGCTTAGAATAACTAGAAAAGCATCCACCTGTTGGTTTTCATAGAATGGAACTTGAGAAGCCATCTGAACACAAGTCTGGGGATTTTCTGTCAAACACATTTTAGAGTCATGCATGTGGCTGATGTGCATGTTATCATGGAGGGGCAGAGAGGGGTCACATGTGGGGCCTTTCATTCTGAGTCAGAGGTGACCTCCTTGAGTAGCATAAAACTTTTAGATGTTCAGCAAATGGTTTTCTGCACTATTTAGGTTTTCTTCATAAAGAAAGGTCCTCAAGGGAGACCTGTTTGCTAGAGAATAAGTGAAACCAGACGTCTCCGTCAGAAGATGCTTGCTTTTCTAGCCCCATAAGAACCTTTTCCACATCAGGGTTGTCACTGACAATCTACATTTTTCAGCTTTGAGGCGAATTTGGAGATATATCCTGGCAAAAGCCCATTGCCATGTTTCTTTATTTCACAAGAGAAGCTTAGTCTTCTTATGAGCAAGAAAGTTTGTCATAAAAGCACGAAGAACAAATAAGCCAAAGAAGTAAAGGAGGTTAGGAAGGAAGACAAGGAAAGAAAAGGCCATCCTCATCCCGGTCCTCGGAACGGGCCACAGCCTGAACAAGTGCTAACTACATGCCCCGACTTCCCATTGCTCACCGCGTGCGCGCGCACATGTTGTTAAACTGAAGCAGAAACGCAATGAGCCTTCTCTTGGTTACTAGAATAATCCACAGTGGTTGTTATGCCAAAGTAATTTCCATTAATCAGATTCTGAGAAAAGGTTGTTGATGATCTGTTAAGAAATTAAGACAGGCCAATCCTTTTTAAAAGAATTCTCCACTTAAAAAATAGTTCACTTTATTATTTCTTTAGTGTGAATTTTCTTTGCCAGTCCACAAAATAGGCTCTTGGCCTGTTAGATTCTAATTGGATGGACAAGGTAACTGAACACACTGGCTGCTTAGAATGCCAAGTGTGTGACTTCAAAAAGTAAAGTTTTACAAAAAGTAAATCCTGTGCTCTAAAAGGAAAAAAATATTCTGCCATTCTTTAAGGAACCATCTTTTTCTTATTTAGTAGAGGGTGGGGGTTATTCTTATTTTCTCATGAGGGTCTTTATTTCACATTCAGCTGAAATCACAGTTACTTAATTTGTTCTCATGGCCTTTGCAGATACAAAAGCTGGGCCTGCAAACAAAGGACATCAAAAGCTTCCTGGCGCTCACAGAGCTTGTCGCCTCTGCCAAAGACCCAGCCACAGCAGAGCAGCCTTAGGCATCTGGGGCCATGAAGAGAGGAGAGGAGAGGAGAGCCAAGCGGGCCCCCTGTGGACAGGGCGCATTCTCACCAGACTGCGACCTCTGCAGCAAAGTGCTTCCACCCCACCCCCACCCCCCGCTGGCTGCACCTGTCCTGCACATTCGGGTCGTCTCACCCAAAACAACACAGAAGCCTTTTTTCCGTTGTATGGAAGATAGTTTTTAAGACACTTGAAACTTTCTACTCTAGTTTACAGAGCAAATTATTTTATTTTTATTGTCGATCTTATTGAAGAAGAGCCAATTTCTAAAATACAACTAAAGCAAGGATATATGTATTAATACAGAATGAGTCCCTGGCCGCAGCAGAGCAGACGAACCGTGGAAACGCCCTTCTTGGGAACTGCAATGTATCGGTTCCAAGAGGCTGGAAGCGCCGTTCCCCTTTTCCCTCAGGTGTTAAGAAAAGTGCTTCTCCCCTGACCTGTGGTGGCGCAGTGGATAAAGCGTCGACCTGGGAACACTGAGGTCGCCAGTTCAAAACCCTGCACTGGTCTGGTCAAGGCACATATGGGAGTTGATGCTTCTAGCTCCTCCCCCCTTCTCTCTCTCTCTCTCTCTCTCTCTCTCTCTCTCTCTCTCTCTCCCCCCCCCCCCTAAAATGAATAAATAAATAAAAGTGCTTCTCACATGCTCATCATCAGCCCTCTGTCGAGCTGGAACCAGTTAGGAGGGTCTATTTTCTAAATAAAAGACGTATCTGCCACCAAGAGCGTGCCTGTGCGTACTTGTTCTTTGTGAATTCTCCTGTTAGTATTCAGGGTCTCATGAAGAAGAGCCGCAAAGGAACAAGGCAGCAACAATACTGCAAGTGGAGGACCCCAATCTCTCCAAGATTGAGGTGCCTTGGAAAGATTATCCAATTTTTTAGATGTCAGAAACATGACATCGTGCTCGTGAAAAACTAATGTACAATTAGTTTTTAAGCAGAATACAGTGTACAATTTTATTATTTAGTTTGCAAAACTGATTAGATTGCTCTTACCCTTTATGAGACATAACACCACACCATCTGCTGTCTGGAAAGCTCCAGCAGGGCCAAGTATCGCGTCCTTGAGCCTTCTCTGGTCGCAGCTGCCTTCAGTCACATATGCTTGGTCTCTACCTTCACTTCCTCAGGATGGGAACAGAGTCACTAGGTGCTTTGGCTTTCCTCCAACATTCTCCTTTGTTGAATACTCCTTTACTTGCCCTGCAATGGCTCACTTCCTTCTGGGCCCATTCTAGAAACTTCCTTTAGACGAGTGGGAGGTCATCCATGGAAGGATAACAAATACCCCTGGCTGTAGAAGCCAGCAACCTCTCCCTCTTGAGCTAATCCTGCTTGTGGGGCAGAAGAGGGCAACCCTGGGAGGAGGCGTTCAGAGCGTGTCGTTGATTCGCTAGCCTGCACCTCACTGCACAGGTGCTTGGTGAAGGCACTTGCCTTCTGTGTGATGTTACAGGAAAGCGGGTGCGTGTCTCTCCCAGCTTGTGTTTCTTAGCATCTCCGCTGCCTTTGTTCAAAGTTTGATTGGAGGGAGACAATGGAATAAATGACAGGGAATTAAGCAGATCCCGGAGTTCGCAGGAGGGATATTTTCAGAGCAGTGTTGAGGCTGAGCTAGAGGAAGGAGAGAGAGCCTGAAAGATGAGCCCAGAACAGCAGTGTGGGCACCAGGGCTCCATGGTCCTGCCACTCACACAACGGGGCAGCTCCAGGTGACGGTTCCCTTCTCTGTCCCTGTGGACAGCACCTGCTCCAGTCTTAGCAGTGGAGGCCCTGCCCTGGACGAGTAAGTGTCTGACCTTGCGGTTAGTATTAGGAAATTGGGCCAGAGAAACAGAATCATGTGAGTGAGAGGGCAGGAAGCTTTATTGCAAGGGTTTGACCTCACCCAACTGTGGGAGCTGGCTCAGCGGCCCTCGCAGGGCTGCTGTTGCTTTGGTGCGGCAGGGGGCAGTGTGGAAAGAGAGGGCATGAAGCCCTAGGATGCAGGGACAGAGTGGAATCGCATCCGCTTCTTGCTGCTTCCAGGTTTCCGGAGTTCAGTTATAGGTGACCTGTAGAAGTTGTGCCTTGGAGCAGTGTACACAGCTGGCCCAGGACTAGAGGAAGCTGAAGGAAGAAGACCTGCAGGCCAGCGTCACCTGTGATCTGCACCTTCAGAACCTGCAGTTTGGCCAACAGGAACCTTGAACAAGTCTGGGAGGAAGTCTGAGGAGCACAGTCCCCGCCTCACCAGGTGACCAAGGATAGTCCTATCACAGTAACCACATGGCTGCACTGGTCCCTCCAGCTCAGCCTTAGCCAGTAACAGATTGGGCTGTCCCATCTCCCTGGCGGCTCTGCCTTTCTTGTTTCACAACAGGAAGGAGAGGAGTGTAATTTATTAGCCCTCTACCACTCCACTATTATTCCCATTTTGTAGATGAGGAAACAGAAATTTAGTAGTTGAGATAACTAATAATGGGATTTAAACCCAGGCAGTAGTTCCAGAGCCCAGTCTAGTCACTGCTAGGTAACCCTCGCTGATGTGAGCGTCGGAACAGAAGAGCTGATCTAGGATTGGGACCCAAGTTGAATTTTTTTTGACACGTCAATCCCGAGGCACAGCCTTGATTTAGTTACCACGGCTCTAAGCTTGTTTGACAACCACAGCACCCTTCATGCCATAATATCTGTATTTAGGCGTAAGAAACCGGGATCTTTAGTTAAAAAACAAAATGTTCCACAACGTTTATCCCTGGCTTACTCAGAACCTCTCCTCTATTTAATGTGTCTAATTATTTAGTTGTGCTTTGGAGAATTGTAATCTAATAAAGTTTTATGATAAATTAATACTTTTTTATTACTGTACAACTAATTTTGAAAACATAGGCTCAAACAGAGGTTGAAAGCACAAGAGTTTATGTTTGCCAGTGTCTGCTGTGGTGCCAGGGAACAAAGTGGGAGCGTGCCCCTGTCATTTCAGACTTTAGAAAGATAACGTGGTTTCTATTCTGTGTGTCACGTGACATCCCCGGTCTCCAGACCAGCACCTGGTCATCAAACACACAAATCTTGGTGCCCTAAACTTAGAACTGTTCCCACTATAAACATATAATGCAAAGTGTTTAAAGATTGTAAAACCCATGCTGCCAAGTGAGAAACAATAGTTCTCCAGTCTTCTAAACTCAGAAACGGATGTGGGATCTGATGTCTTTCCTTGATGGGCTGTGGGAAGCCTCCTGGGGCCACTGGCTTCTGGTCTCGTGCAATAGAATCTCGGACTGGAGGTGTTTGTAGCTGCTGAATAATTGTCTATTGGATACACACTTGCAACCCAGGAAGACTTGGAATTCGGTGAAGGAATATTTTAAGAAAAAAATCCCTAGAATTAATACTTTTGTGTTAAGTAATCTGCAAAATGTTGGTGTTTTGTATCCTAATAATGTCCTGACCCAGATTCCCATTTGTGGAAGAGCTCAGGGACAGAGGCCAGTGCTGGCTGGCGGCATTTTACCCCTAGCAACTGGCCAAATGTTCTCTCCTTTTAGCTGCACTGTGCCAGTGATGTCTTGTGTCATTAAGGGCAACTTCAGGATGACATCACAGGTGGTGACTCGGTTTCCCTGCTGTGTCCCCACGCCCAGCACAAAGCTGTGCACTCAGCTGGTGCCTTTTGAGTGTACAACACCAAGAGTGAAGTGTAGTGTAAAGGGTGGACTCTGGCTGATGATGACGTGTTGTACACTCTGATGCCCCTTGGCCCACACATGTACAATATTAGATTGCAATTCTCCAAAGTATAGCTAAATAATTAGACACATTAAATAGGGGGGGGGCATGACCAACATCTCTCACTAGAGTAGGACATGTGTGACAGTTGATGACCCTACAGTGACACATTGTCATAACCCATCATACAAATATTCATTGAATGAAGTCTATGCTGGGAGGTGGGAAGAGCAGCTCTGAATCTGATAGCCAACACATATTTGGACTGTTTTTCAATTACAGTTATTGTAGTGTTGCCAATGGAAATAGTGTTCTTTTACAGAGTCTCAGGGAAAGCATTCCAAAGGACTCAGGTGTGGGAGATTGTGGCTTGGTAAGGTTTAATGGAGTTGAAATAGAGGGCTGCCCACAGGTTTCCAATGTTTCATCTCCCTCTGTCGCACCATGGAAAAAGTCCAGCCTAGTCCTCAGTAGGTGCAATACAAAGATTAGTGTCCAGATGTTCTCTGTCATGGTTCGATCCAGTTTGTCCCTGTCCTCATCTGACTAGCATAGGTGCTGTCCACTTGGAGCTGTGCCACTGCTGGGCCCCAGGAGGCCATTAGAGCTGCATGGCTGCTTGAAGATCGTAGCAAATGAACGGAATGAGCTCACATTTCCAAAGGAGAGAGGGAGAGAGAGTCTCTTTGTTAAGTTTGTGTTTATATTATTTCAGGCTAGGAAGAACTAGCTTTTCTTCAAACCAACCAATCAGCTTCATAATCTTCTGTAGGCTTCTATGAGTTCCACTAACCATGCAGATCTTTCTTCTAGGTTAGATAGACAGCCTCAGTTTCTGCCATCTTGGTTTCTACTGTGCATACCTCAACACAACAGTACCTCCCACTGTGGTCTGGGGATGGAGCAGTCATACCCCAGGGAGGTTGAAAAACTGGTCCTTCCTCCCTAAACAAGGGAAACAGGGGGTTAATCCCCTCAGTGGGGCAATACCCTGGGATGTCTGAAACTGTGAATGCTATAGCCTTCTAATAAATGGGATGCTGTAACTTCCTGCTGAAGCAGGCTTTCCAGTTTTTTATTAACTTACTATTTTATTCCCTCTTCCCTAGTTTATTATGTTCAATTCCTGACTCCCTCAGCTTCCTTCCCTTATGATATTTAGCTCTCACTGCAAACAGTAGGAATACCAAAATATAGTTCTGGTTAGTCATCATCTTTTCTCGCCGTCTCCTGCATCATAATCTTGTTCCTCTCTGTCTTCCCTGCTCCCTCTGCCTCCCTCTTATAAGGAACATGTGATTGTTCCCAGATAACTAAGGACCTGTCCTCACCTCAAGGTCTCTCATTATTCCCATCTGCAAAGGCCCCTGTGCTGTATAAGGTCATAGTGCCAGGTTCCAGGGATTAGGATCTGGGTATCTTTGGGAGCCCTTATCCACGCTCCCATGGTGACCCACAGGTAAACACCTCTGTGCCTGCAGTACATTTTGAAACAGGACTTCTAGACAAGACAGGTCATAATCCTGTTATGGGCTGAGTATCATAACAGTGTTTACTCATTCACTCATTCAAGCATTTCCCATTTTATAAAGGGGCTGGGCAGAGGTAAAGAAACTTGCTCTGGGTCACTCAGCATTAAGTTTTGGCACTGGGCTTCCTGCCAGCCCGTCCATCTCTGGAACCTGCCTCTGAGCACTCGCCACTGCCCTGATGTGCCTGGTAGGGCAGAGCGCAAACCTTGTCAGACCTGATCACACCCACAGAAGTAGGAGGGAACATCTGTCCCCCTTAATGCCAAAGCTAGGGAGGTACGTTTCAGTCTAGAGGTGTGGGTGGGAATGGGAAGAGAAAGTCATTGCTGCTCTGTGTGATCCTGGGCCTCAGAGGAGAAAACCCATCACCTGTCCTACACACACTTTGGTTGAACTTCATGCCTTGGGGTAGACGAGGCTTGGGCACAAGGGTGCAGGCAGTCACTGCACAAGGAGAACAGGGCCCCTTCTGCCCAAGCTGATGAGACCACGTACAGAAAATTATATTCAGGTCACCTCTGCAACCGGCCATCCCCACTCCCACCCCAGGTGCCTCCTAGCCCCATCCCTGTGTCATGTGCTCCTCAGCTTTATCCTCCATCATCACTGAGCAGCTGGGCCTGCCGGTGCCCACCTCCACCTCAGGCTTTGCCTGAGATTTGCAAGTAGAGGCCTAATCCCACTGAGAACAGGCAGGAACACTGAACAGATAGAAGGGAATGGTCAGGTGTAAAGATTTCTCTCTCTTCTGCTTCCAGGGCACAATGAGTGACAGCTGGACCCTGTGTCCTGGGAATAAAGCACCCATCAGCCCCGTTATTGCATGGGGAGGGGGGTGTACACAGGGCTTCCCCTAGGCCTGCCTGTCTGTCACACACATGGTCACTGCTATTTAGAAAGGAAGGGTCCAGAGAAAGATATCATCTTCAACATCTTCAAATGATGTCTAAGTACAAGCCCATGCCTCCCGTGGAAATGCTGTCCAAAATATGGCTCAGAGTCCTAAAATGCACTTTGGTTTGTGTGGTTGTTCTACTAAATGAAAGAGAGAATTTATCCTTTTGCTTATTGTTACAAGACATTTATTAATAACACGGGAAAATTAGCCATGATGCTACATTCTAACATACATTTAGATTCATGCGTTTCCCAAAAATCACAAGTAGCATGGGCAAGAGAAACTGAGAAACCAAGAACAAGTTAGGCTTTACGGACACTGCAGACAGGTCATGGGCTCATGTTCAATAAACTACATATAGACCCAGGGCAGTGAAAAACGTTTTAATTTTAAAACCCTACTTTTGTTTTCAGTTTAAAGGAAACAGTAATTGGTTTCACAGACCTATTGGTCTATGCAAACTCTTTCTGGATCAGTTGTCTTGTGTTGAGCACTGGTTCTCAGTTTCCCTCATGCTCCCCAAGATAAACCTGAGCCTGGAGGCTCTTGCCCATGGCTCTGCTGCTTGTGTGCACAATGCTGCATTGACCAAGGAGAAACGGCTACTGTCCAGCTCCATGCTGACTCATCAGAAGGAAAGTGGAAGATGGTGGTGACTAGTGCTGGTGTGGTTGCTGCCCTCGCCCATGGTGGCCATGTGTCAATGGCAGGCTGGCCTCACACTGCGCTCAGCGGGTTGGCCACTCGGCCCAGGAAGTGGAGGGCAGTGGAATCTTGATCATAGATGGCAAACAGGAATGGACGGTTCAGGGTCACCTCCATGGCCTCGAGTTCAGCTGGCTGCTGGGCAGCCTCTGTGGGCTGCTCTCCTTTGTCTGCTTTGAGTTCAAATAGAACGCTGTTCAGCACCTGCAAAGCAGCAAACATTGGGATCGCTCCTGTGAGCTCCGCAGGCCCGAGGACAACTGAGCAGAGCTGTTGGGGGATACCCCTAGCCTAGCCTATCTATCTAGATATGATGCACGGTGCCTGCATGCCCTCATCGACTCTCACTCATCACAACATGAGGGCTCCTCCCCAAACTGTCCCTCGGACCCGCCTGCGTCCACCTTCCCCCTGCTGTCCCAGGCAGAGCCCCTGCCCCTCCACCATGACCCATCAGTGCTTGGGTTATCCCCTCATTGAGCACAGAGCACTCCTGCCCTCTTAACAGTATTCTCAAGGCCAGGACTGGGGGTGACCCTATTTCTCCCCAGCACTGGGCACAAAGCCCAGAGCACACCAGCCCCTTCTTATTGATGATGTGCTTTGTCCACTGAGGGGCATTTCCCTGAAGCCAGGAGCTGTCTGGCAGGGTGGGCCCTGGGCTTGGGGGCACATACCCCCCCTGGTCCTGACCCTGCTGTAGGATTTGGAGAGAAACCCAGGCTAGCTTAGGCATGGGGTGGGGAGGGCTTTTCTGCCTTCTACCTGTCTCTAGAAAGCTCTAAACATGTCTCTCCCACTCACCTGGCCATGCTCTCCTCTCCCTACTGCCCTACCCCTCCTCCCTGAAGCTTCCTTTATGTTCCTTCCATGTACACCTCCCACCCAGAAACACACAGACCCACGGCAGGCATGGGCCTCACAGTACCTGTTTGACTCTGAGGTTGGCATTGCTGATTTTTCCCAGGTTCGCCTCGGTGCCCAGCAGGGTGGGCAGCTTGGCCTGGGCCAGCAGGTCCTGCAGGTTGTAGGACCCTCGTAACACCAGCTGCGGCATGGTCAGGCTGATGGTCCTGCAGAGGTGACCCATATTTAGAAAGGCTCGAGGGTTTGCCAAAGACCTGGGAAGCCAGGTGGCACATGTCTCTGCTGGAGGAGACAGTTTCCCTTCACTTAGCTAGCCTGTCTTGGGAAAACTTTCAGCAACAAATTTTTAGGTCCCTTGAAAACTGTGAGAAAGACGCACAACATTTAATAGCGGTACTCTCTGGATGGTTGTCTGAATCGTCCACTCTTTGTTCTGTGTTGGGTGAGCTGCTCTGGGAAGCCCTACTCCCTTCAGCATCCCCAGAGCCCTGCTGTTCTCAGTGACATCCCAGAACCTCACAAGAGCTGACACATACCCATGGCAATAGCCAAAAGATGGAGATGACCCAAGTGTCCCCTGAAAGACAAATGGACAAGCAAAATGTGGTCTATAAATACAACGGAGTATTAGTCTTAGAACGAAAGGAAATTCTTACCCTTGCTACAACGTGAATGATCCTTGAGGACATTATGCAAAGAGAAATAAGCTAGTCACAAAAGGAGAGATACTATATATTCCACTTATGTGAGGCACCTAGAGGAGTTAAGTTCACAGACACAGAAAGGAAAATGCTGGGTGACTGGGGTTGGGGGCCAGGGGGAAAGGGGACTGGTGTTCAATGGAGACAGAGTTTCAGTTCAGGAAGATGGAAAGATTAGAGATGATGATGGTGATGGTTGTACCACAATGTGAATGTGCTTAATACCACTGAACTGCACATTTAAAAACGATTGAAATGCTGCCTCGCTGTGCATCTCGATTGGATAGAGCATTGTCCTCATACAGCAAGGTTGCGAGTTCAATCCCTGGTCAGGGCACATACACAAATCAACCAATGAATGCATAAATAAGTGGAAAACAAATCAATGTTTCTCTTTCTTTCTCTTTCTCCTTTCCACTGTCTCTATCCAATCAATATAAACATCACCAAAATGCTAAATTTGATTTATGTGTTTACCACAATAAAAAAATAACTTTAAAAAAAGAGTTGACCCGAGGAGACCCCCTGTGCCTTTAGTGCAGACTCTGGACCTGGCATGTGGGCCAGGTCTGCTGCCCCAAAGGAGAGCAACTGCTTTATTCTCACCACTGTTGGGAAGAGGAGAGAACAATCTGAACAGCAGGTCAGGGGGTCTGGAGTCAAGGGAAGCCCCTGAGAAAGGTTCTCCCCAATTCGCTCAGAGGGTCCAAAACCCTCCAGGAAGTCAGCCCCCAAGAAGCTCTTAGCTCCAAGTGCAGGTGTCTGGGTTGGTGTCAGAAAGGCCCTTCACTTGATCAATGGGCAAACTGAAATGTGCTCTCTCCCCCCAAAAAAACTAGGGGTGAATATAAGCCCAAGGACAGTCACCTCCCCTGCACCCAGAAAGACAGTAAATCAGTGCATGGAACCCTGGGCCAGCAGACGGGTGGAGAGATAAGGGTGGGTGCACGAACCTCTGCTCTGGAGCCACAGAGGTGCCCATGAACTGTCCCCACTATGTGCCCAGGGCTTGGCCGACACCAGTGCCTGTGTGCCCCCTCACACCCGCACAACTGGGACGTTGACCCCAGGGACCGTACCGGGGAGACAGGTTCTTGGTCCACATCAGGAAGTCATGCTGGAAGGTGAAGGCCTCGACCTCCTGCAGGGCCGAGGCACAGTGGGGCTGAATCAGCAGCAGGCCAACATTCTCGCTGAGGGGCACCCGGGTCATGGAGAGGTTGTTCTGGGCGTTGATCCAGTGATGGAAGGTCCCCATGCCCGAGAGCATGGGGACGGACACAGAAGTGGTGTTGTCCACCCAGAACTCCTGGAGCCCTGACAGCAGGGAGAACCCCTTCATCTGTCCTGGAGACCCAGACAGAGACACAAGGGAAGAGTCAGCTGGGCCCAGGCAGGCGGGTGGGTGCAGGGAGGGCTGCCTGTCAAGCTGGGAGGCAGACCCCAGAGGCCTGCACAGCCCAGGCCAGTGCACAGGCCAAGGGCCCGTCAGAGTCTCCTCCTGAAAAATCCAGCCACCATGGGTTCACTAAGGAAATGCTAACTGCCAATGGGGAAGACAGAGCGGCCAGGCACCAGCCTGAGACTGTACATCTGTCCCTTTACTTAAGCTCATGTTACTAGAGCTTAAGCAAACCTACCCTACTAGTAACTGAGGGGGCAAACTGACCCCTGAACTGTCCTGGCCTGAGCCTTGTGGTCTGGCATGCTTTCGTTTGTTTGTTTGTTTGAATAAAGCTTATTTTTTACAGTAGTTTTAGGATAACAGAAAAATTAAGAGGCAGGTACAAAGATTTCCCATGGACCTGCTAGCCCTGCACACACATAGCCTCCCTCACTGTCAACACTACCACCCCCAGTCCCCAGATCACTGATGAACCTGCAGTGACATATCATTGTTGCCCAGAGTCCAGTTTACATCAGGGTTCGCTCTGGGTGTGGTACCTTCTGTGGGTCTGAACAAAGGTGTCCACCATTACAGTATCATTAAGGATCATTTCACTGCCCCAAACATCCCTGGTGCCTGCTCGTGTGTTAATCTGCCAACAGCACCAAGTGTGACAGAGGCTGCTGGTGTCCACATGTGTCCTTTCTTCCTGTCTCAGTCACAGAGTGAGAGCTGGGCACTCCCCTCCAGGAATGAAGGCTACAGTTCCCAGGAGCCCTTGCCCTGGGTACAGACACACAGCACAGGTGTGACCAGGGGATTTGAGCTCATGTGCTACGTGCACCCTCTGTGATGGACCTGGAGCAGGGCTGAGCCCTATGTCCCCACCCAGCAGCAAAGCTGCTGGCAGGCAGTTGCAGAGCTGAGCTATACGCAAACTCTTGTTGCAGGCACTGTCACTTGGGGTCTCACCGTGACAGGCTGGCAGTCAAGATTCTATTCTGACGCACCCCCTGGCACACCCCCTCCCTCCACCCCTCCCCCTTGCCTTGAGAGGCCCATTTTGTGCTGTTTCTAAGGAAAAGAGTGAAGTTGAGGAAAAGTCAGCCCTTGGGCACCTGGCACTGTGGAGCCTGAGTAGAGGTGGTTTAAAAAGAGTCCTCTGCCCTGGCCGGTTGACTCAGTGGTAGAGCATTGGCCCAGCATGTGGATGTCCCAGGTTCGATTCCCAGTCAAGGCACACAGGAGAAGTGACCATCTGCTTCTCCACTCCTCCCCCTTCTCTCTCTCTCCCTTCCAATTCCCTCCCACGGCCATGGCTCAATTGGTTCAAGTATATCAGCCCCAGCTGCTGAGAATGGCTCCATGGAGCCTCCTCCTCAGGTGCTAAAAATAGCTTGGTTATGAGCATGGTCCCAGGTGGGCAAAGCATTGCACCCTAGTGGGCTTGCAGGGTGGATCCCAGTAGGGGCGCATGTGGGAGCCTGTCTTTCTATCTCCCCTCCTCTCATTTGGAAAAAGAAGAAAAATAATTATAATACATAAATTAATTAATAAGAGTCCTCTTCCTTCTCACTGACTTAGGACTACAGAGCCAAGGAGGCAGGAATTGAAAGGACAGGGTTCTTGGTGGGAGGGAGCTGGACTGGCTTTGCTGTCCCTGGGTCTTGTGAGAAGGGAGAACAAACCAGAGTCTCCTTGTCCTTTGGGTCCAGAGAGCTTCTGCGACAAGAAGCATCAGGGTTACCCTTAGCGACAGCATGGGTGGACCTGGAGAACATTATGCTGAGAGAAAGAAGCCAGGCAGAGAAAGACAGGTACCATTTGGTTTCACTCTTATGTGGCATCCAATGACCAAATGAACAACAAGCAAAACAGAGACAGACTCATAGGCACAGAGAAAAGACCAACAGCTGTCAGAGGGGAGGGAGTAGGGGCGCTGGGTGGAAAAGGTGGGGGGATTAAGCAAAAAGGAAAAGTCATAGATTCAGAGAACAGTATGGGGTTACAAGAGAAAAGGGGTGAGGGAGGTAGAAGAGGGTAAAAGGTGGGATAAATGGTGATGGAAGGAGACTTGGGGTGGTGAACACACAATGCAATGTACAGATGATGTATTATTAGAATTGTACTCCTGAAACCTATATAATTTTATTAACTAATGTCATCCCAATAATTTTTTTTTTTTAAAGAAGCTTTGGTAACCTTTCTCATACACTCCCCTCGAGTCCTCAGGGCTGCCTCACAGGCCTTGTAGAAGGCTTTGTAGTTTAGAGGGGGAAAAAGGACTAAATTTTTTCCACTAACAAACTAAAACAAACAGACGCTGGAATCTGAACTAAGGGGGCTGCCTTGCCCTCTCCCCTCTGCTCCTCTGAAAGCACCATCCTTGTCTGTCTGAAGGTTAAGTCAATTTCTCAAGGTTAAGTCAACGGATGTAGAGCCTGCCAGGGACAGCACTTGGGCTCCAGGTGACAACAAGTGCTGGGCAAAGGGCGCCCCGAGCTCCTGGCTTCCAAATCCCCAGTCTGCACTAATTAGAAACACCCAATTGAGGGCTGAGATCATGGTAACAGGACATGATTACTGAAAGAGACTTGGAGTTCCCGACACAGCCTGCTCATTTCACAAACGGACACACTGTGGTTCAGGAACAGGGCGTCATTGCCACTGAATGGAAACTGAGGAAAGGAAAGCTTAGGGCCCGAGATCAGAGGGCTGGACCGTGCAGGGCCAGGACAGCACCAAGACCTGGGTCCTGAGCATGGTTTGCCTCTTTCTGTGTCTTCCCCTTCTTCTTCTCTCGCCTTCCTGTCCAGCTCTACCTCATGGTGTCCTGTGCACAGGCACTTCTCTAAAGTGAGATCCCATTTCTGACACCAGCAGCTCCCTTGCTTTGCCTTTTGAAGGACACAATTTTCTCAGTGAGCTCTCCTCCCAGGGCCCCTCTTAGGGACGGCACACCAGCCTATGGTCCCCTCCACCCTCCATGGTGTGGCCACCGTCAGCTAGGTGGCTCCTGTGCTGGACTCTGCTCCCACACCTGTCAGAGCTGGGACATGAGCAGTCCTGGTTTGCCTTGTCCCTCCTGGACCCAGGGGCCATCAGAGGTCCTTTCCTGGTGTGGTTTTGCAAACTTCCTGTATCTTTCCGGAGCGAGAAAGTGATTGTGCTCTCTTTAACCTCTCTCTCCACAGCTCTTTCTTCAACTGATGGCTTACTTGGCTCCCTGTCTCCCATGAGGTTGCTCATCTTGATCAAACCTCATCAATGTTTTTGAATGCAGCATCCCCTAGCCCCCTCCCCCTGACCGCAATCACAGAGCCACTACCTTAGTGCGTGTTGCCCAGAGAGTTTGCCTGGACTGTTGCAAAACCTCCCAAGGACCCTCAGTCTCCAGTGCACACAGCACAGGTCATCGGGATGACTCTGGGCAGAACTCTTGTCCACTTTGTAACCTGCCACTAAAGAACTCCAACCTTCCCAGACACACAGTCTCAAAGTCTAGCCTCAACCCCTCTTTCCAGCCCTGCCTTCCACTGGTCTCCCTCACCCATCCTAACACCCTGCTCTCACTTCACACTCCGCGTGGCTGCCTTTCCTCACAGTTTTCTCTTCAACAAAGCCCGGCTTTTCCTGTCACCCCCAGGCCTTTCGTCCTCTCCCTAGTGACCACCTCTCCCTCTTCCTAGTGACTGAGCCCCCAGAGTTTCTTCATGGGGACTCAGACCTGCCACTTTGTGGTGAGGCATTTACCCACAGGGTCTATCCCCCGTTTGAACTTTAACAACCAGGAGTCAGGGCCTGTGCCCCCTTCCTCTATGGCCCCCTGAGACGCCCAGCTCAGCATCCGACATATATTAAGTTCCCAATGATTATTGGTTGAATTAATGAGCCACCTGTGTAGTGTGGATTGCTTGGCATTAACCCTGCCAACGTGAAAGTGATTTGAAAAAAAAAAATCTGGTTATTTTTACATGGACTAGTGACTTTCTCAAGAGAGAATAACGCAGCCCATCTGACCAGGAGCTGGGCTGTGGGGGTCAGGAGATGTGGGTTTGTGTACTGGGTCCCCTGCTCACGGTTGGGCAATCTTGAGCAAGTCACTTTGTTTTTCTGAGTCTCTACCTCCTCCCCAGCAACGAAGGGAGTGCGTCACGGGAAGTGGAGGCCTGACTGAAGAAGGTTGACATGGTGGTCGCCAGGAGGAGGCAGCGGGTGGGCAGCCCCACTCGTCCTCCCTGAGGGTGGCCCCCAGACACTTCGTCATGTCTGCCACTCTGCCAACCTCCAAGGCCAGGCCCTGCTCAGCTGAAATGTAGACATTAAAGCCATAGATTCAGAGAACTGCCGTCCTTTGGCACTGGCCTGGGAGTAGACTCCACCCAGAAGCCTTGCCTTACCTTGGAAGTGGACATAGGCATTGAAGAGCAGGGTGCTGTCTGGGCTGACTCTTGTCAGGGGACTGCCCATTTTCCACCCTGTCACGGCCTGCATGAACCTGTTGATCTTCTCAGCGGCGAGTTCAGGGTCTGTGGACAGGTCTAGAGAGCGTGTGTGGGTGACAGGGGCGAAGGGAGCCAGGCCCTCCACAAAGGGCTGCTTCAGGAGCAGGTTAGGGGCTGTGAAGAGGCCTACCACCGTGGACAGGAAGAGTCTGGCCTGGCTGCGAGCTCCACCTTGCAGGACCAGAAGGCCCTGGATGGTCTGCAGGGTAGAGAGAACCTTGTGACCATCCAGCCGGGAGGTGCAGTTCTGGTCCTTTTCGGGGACGCCCAAGAACACCTGCAGTCTGTGAGCTGTGGGGTCCAAGGCTCCCAGATAGAAGGAGGCCAGGGTGCCAAAGAGAGCTGTTGGGGAGAGGACGGCCCCGCTGGCCACACTCTGTGTCTCACTCAGTGTCTTGTACATGCGGAAGCCCATGAAGTTGAGCAGCAGGCCCAGCGTGGCCACCCTTATCTTGTCTTCACCTTCCAGCTCCTGGGCGGCCAGCACCAGCCGTTCCCACATGGCCTCTTCATCCACCGGTGACGTCTTGGCCTGAATGGGGACAGCTGTGAAGGTTGGATCTTTGGGCGTCTCGACACTGGGCTTCTCCAGCTGGTCACATGTGCTCTTGCTATAAACGAGGAGGTGGAAGGGGTGTATATACACCCGGTTAGCAGTGTGCTGGCCAGTACAGGCCAAGAGACAGAGCATGGTGGTCATCAAGCTCGCACCTGCAGGAGCCATGTCTGATAGCGCACTCGCGTCCGTGTACCCTGAAATAGTTTGTGAAGGGTGAAAAGTGATTACTGAGTGTCTGCTAGCCAGATGTGTTCCAATGACTCCTACAGCCTTTAGGCTGGAGAGCCATCCATGCCTGCAAATTTCAACAAAAAAATGGATTCAAAGGTCCACAGAAAACATCTACATGAGCAAAGTGCAAAACACTTGGTCTCAGGCGGAGGCGTGTATTTGTAGGTTTTTTTGGGGGGAGGGATGATTTTATTTTGTTGCATTTTATGACAGTGGGCATGTCCTTTTTTGTTGACACAGGCTTCATATAAAAGGTCGAGTCATCAGGGGAAGCCTGTGGCTTGAGTCCTGGAGAAATCCTGCAGGAACAGGCCCCAACCAGCGGGGTTTAGGCTGTGCAGGTAAACAAGCCCCCTCCCCGTTTTGTGCACGTGAACAGCACAGGGACCTGTTCAGATTTCATAGGTCATTTTCTAGGCAAAGACTGTTGTTTGCTCTTAGCTTTCCTGCCCAAAGGGTTCTCAGTCAGCAGTCAGCAGGGGGTCCAATCTCCTCCATCGGGGATCTGAGGCCCACTCCTTGTGGTCTTCCCTCCCTCACCTCTACTTTGTCCTCCTCTTCACCAGCTCTTCCTCTTGGTGTTGCTACTCCCGTGGTTCTGTGGCTCAATGAGAATGGCAGCTAACACTTCCAAAATGCTGACAAGTCAGGCTCTGCTCTAGGTTTTTCATATATCAGCTGATCTTGTCTTCACCGTATTCCTCCTCTCTTGCCGAGGCTTCCTTGGTGCCATCTGCCACAGGGCAACTGCCTCACCACAGCTGGCATTCAGACTCCCCCTGCTCTGCTTTCCTTTTCCCAAAGCCCTGATCACCTGTAACATTGTTTGTTTACTTGTCTGTTTATTTATTATATTTAGTGTTTATTGCCTGTTTCCTGCCATGTGAATGCAAACCCCACAAGAGCAGGGTTCTGGCTTTGTCTTGTTCTCATAAACCACATTTCCCCGAAAAGTGCCTGGGACATAATTAGCTACCTGATAAATAGTAGTTAAACAAATTAACTAATGTTGATTTGCAGAGTAACAGAGAGGGTCAGTGACTGACTCAAAGTTACACAGCTGGTAAGAGACCAAACTAAGATTCAAACCCTGACCCTTTGAAGCCACAATCCACACACGTAAGCACCAATCTATATTTCCTCTTGAACAAAATAATCAGAATTTGCCTTTTCAATTTGTCCCAAAGTTTAGAAAGCACTTTAACGTTCTAGTGCTCTTAATTTACATACTAGTCCGTGAACAAGGGAGTCTAGGCATTGCTATTTGTCCCATTTATAGATGAACAAACCAAAGCTCAGAGGAACAGTGATAAGTCTCAGGCCTTGAGCCCAGGAGAGGTGACAGCTTTGCTCAAGGGAGGGGGTGGGGGAAGATGGGCCACCGCTCACAGGAGCCTTGTGGGGACACAGCCCTGGGCTGCCTGAGCCTCTCCTCCCCTCCCTTAGCCCCAGCACATGCACAACAGCCTTGCTGTTCTTTTTGGCTGAAAGAGGACCCGGTGGACTCTTGGCTACCATGAATCTGGCCCTGTGCCAGCCCCAGAGGACCCAGCCCTGCTCAGAGGGAGTGGGAGGACTGGCCACTCTGCCCACTGCAAGGAGGACCAGGTATTCTGGTAAGACTCAGCGTAGGGCCAAGAGGAGGACAGCTCAGGTCTGACGTCTGGCCTGACAAGAGGGGAGCAGCATCTTCTGTGTCTTCAGTGGTAATGTCCCCTACAGTGCGGATAACACTGTGCCCTGGCTTCTGGCTCCCAGATGCTGGGTAGCTATGCCCTTCCAGCAGCTCTGCCCCCTCCCCACCTTCTAGGCCCAGCACACTATTCAGCTGCTGGGATGGGTATGCGAAGAGGGGCTCTCAGCTTACCTTCTGCTATAGTCCCAAGACAAGGGCAGCTTCTTCCTCTGGTCCGGCACAGAGGCCCTATTTATATCTGAGGGGTAGGGATGGAACCGTTCCCAGACTGTTCTGTGCCCAGCTAGGGAGAGGTGGTTACATCACCATGGGGGTGGGAGCCTCAGGCAGCCAGGCTTGACTAGGGGGATGGACACCAGAGGGCCTCATGCCGGGACAGCTTCCAGGAAGTCAGGCTGATCGATGCACACGTCCCTGCTGAACAGAATGAGCTGGTACGCGGTCCAGTTACACATTTACTGAAGCTCACCCAAGCTGGGGCCCTGGTCACCAGACACAGGAGCATCCCATGTGGGTGTGATGTGTCTCTGCCCCTATGCCAAGGGCTGCCATCGGGTCTCTGAGTGAACTCTGTTGGGGTGAGCTTCTGAGAGGACCCAAGAACTTCTGATGCTACAGCCTTGAGCAGCTTGATGGTTGTCCATAAAGCCACATGAGGCCAGCTAGAAAGACACCAACAAAATGCTTTCAGACAGTGGGAAGGGACACTCTATTAATGCTGGGAAAGCTTCCAGGAAGAAATGTCATGGGAGTCAAACCTTCAAGGAAAAATAATTTAGACTTGGAGGCTAAAGAAGGGATTTTTAGAGGCAGTGGCTTATACAAGAGTAACAAAGAAATGGGGAAGCGTGAGTTTGTTTGGGGGACACAAGGAGACACAGGCACTGGAAGGGAGGGCAGTCATAGCGAGATTGCTTCTGCTTTTGGGGCCTGGTCACGTGGTCCCCTTGTCACAGAGCTTTGGCCAAATTCTCCAGGAATTGGAATTTACCTACAAGAGTAAACCTGCTTACTGTCCAGTTGAGGCGTGTGGAATGAGAGGTATAGAAAGGAAAAACGCTGGTGGGGAATCTGAGCACCACACTCTGAAGTCAAAGTTAGGCTGTGAAAGGGTGGAATTGAAGATGTCTGAGCAGGGCAGCGATACTAGGGCTTGACTCCCACTTTTAGAAATTTCCTCTAAGGGTGACACTGTGATAGGAAGGCTGGAGGGAGTATGGAGAAAGGTTCCCACATCAGATGACCATGAAAGAATAATGAAACCAATAGCCAAGAGAAGGACATGGAAAGCACAGAGCTTTGGGGATGGAATGCAGTTGGAATTTGGACGCGTTTTTTCAAAGCCTCTATTGGAACCCCATAGTGAATACTTGGGTGGACAGTTCTGATGGTCAGGAGCAGAGTCTGGGCTGGACACACAGGTGTGGGGAACAAATATAGTGCTCAGAAAAATTAGGGGATATTTCAAAATGAATATGAAGCAATAAAATATCCCCTAATTTTTGTGAGCAGTATACATGGACAGACTGTGGGGGGAGGGGGTTCAGCTGGGAGATTAAAAAATGAGGAGAGCAGATAAGAGGAAAACCCAGAGAGGTGAGGGATGTGGAAGCAGTCTGGGTTGTGGTCTGAGGGACATTGTAAGCAACAGGAGATGGTTTTCCAGGACCGAGGGAAGTGTTTGAAGAAGCAAGAAGCTAGGAGGACCTGAAAGAGGTTTTTGGGGCAGAATGTCATAAGGACTTGAAGCCATTGGTGTGGGGATGTCTCCAGCCAAAGCATTCCTGAGCAGTAATTTACCAATTCTTTACTGGTTATCGAAGACCAGTAAGAAGTACGCAGAGGTGAAGGTTGAGTTGGAGAGTGACCTCAGGGAAGAATGAGGGAGGGGACAGGCTAAGATGGTCTAAGAAACCCTGAGAGGCAGAAGAGCAGATTGAATGCTGAGCTTTGCATTAAGGAAAGGAAATGTTGCAATGAAAGGAAGAGCGAAGATTAGGAAATGATGTTCTCAACTCTACGACAGAGGAAGAAAGAATCTGTATCACTAAGCAGCTGCTACACAGCAATGCATAAATCTTCTCACCATGTCTGCAGTATAAATGTTACTGTCCCCACCCAGAGAGACAAAACCAAGACCCAGTGAGGTTTAGCCATTTGCTAAATGTCACCTAGAAACAAATCAGTGAATCCAGAGTTGTCTGATCCCGAAACTCACTCTTTTCTGACCATGTCCACTCATTTGTTCAACAACTATTTACTGAAAACCTATTACATGCCAAGAATGGAATTTGTTTCTGAGGTGACAAATGAACACCGATCAGGAACAGTTCTCATTCTCATAAAGCCCACAGTTTTCTGAGGTATTTAGATTAATTAATTATTGAACAAATAATGATTTCTTTGCAGATGGGGTAAATGTTAGGAAGGAAAAGAGTGGTAGCCTGAGTCCACGACAGGAAGCCTGGTCTAGCCTGACGGGTCAGGAAGACTTGGCTGGAGAAAGGAGCAGGCAGGGCATGAAGGGGGTCGTCCTGGTAGGAGTGCAGGACAGGGCAGGGTCCACACTGCCAGGGGCCAACCTAGACCATGTCCAGGACCCCACTCACCACTAACAGTCCACAGGGCCAACACTCCTTCATGCAGATTTCTGTTCCAGGGGCTGAGGCTTCCCTCACTTTATACTTCTCCATCAAGGTCAGCCTGAGTGACCATGAACACCCTGCTGCCCCTAAGACTCTGTCCCTTACCTGCTTAGAAAACTTGCCGGGTCTGGCACTGAAGGAAAGACCAGCCCAGGGGAAGGTCCTGGCTGAGAAAGAGCTTTCTTTCTCTAAGCCTACTAAGCAGCCCGCTTCTCCTCGGCACGTGGTTTGAGCATTACGGATAAAATTCAGGTTGTGCTTGTTGATGTAGGATTGAAGTTCAATTTCTGATCATTGAGTCTTAATTCTCCAAACGACTGCAAATGCTTCATAAAAATGACATTATCGAGGGGCAAGAGGACACCTGCTGTCTAGGCAAGCCATACTGCACTCATTTTTATTAAGCTAGTGACATTTAGGGAAGGGACCCTGAACCCCAAATTTGTGTACAACCTGGTTTTACTGTATTATCTAAAATGGCCCAGCATTAGTGGGTAACGAAGGCATGAAGAATTGAATCATGGGACCGCAGAAATGAAGGAAGCCTCCCTGCAAGTATCAGCCTTAGACTAGGGAAGCCATGGTCCAGAGCGCCTTCCTCTAAGAGTTCTTGAAAGTACTGAGGAAAATGATTAGACCTGTAGGGGACAGAGCAGGGACAGGGACTCCTCACAGTCATAAAATGAGTCAGGACAGACATTACTGACAAGATGACAAATGCCACGTGAGGCTGTAGAGCAGGGGTCCCCAAACTACAGCAGGCCGCATGTGGCCTCCTGAGGCCATTTATCCGGCCCCCGCCACACCTCCGGAAGGGGCACCTCTTTCATTGGTGGTCAGTGAGAGGAGCACAGGATGCATCTGCACCCATAGTTCCCATTGAAATACTGGTCAGTTTGTTGATTTAAATTTACTTGTTCTTTATTTAAAATATTGTATTTGTTTCCGTTTTGTTTTTTTACTTTAAAATAAGGTATGTGCAGTGTGCATATAGATTTGTTCATAGTTTTTTTTATAGTCTGGCCCTCCAACGGTCTGAGGGACAGTGAACTGGCCCCATGTGTAAAAAGTTTGGGGACCCCTGCTGTAAAGAGAGCTAGCCATGCCAAAGTCCAGACAGAGGGACAGCAGTGCCAAGATGTGAGTGTGGGTGGGGGCATCTGTAGTGCTCCCTCTGTCAGCCTCCCCCACTTTAATACACACTCACATTCACACACATCTACACACACTCATACACTATTCACACACACTCACATCTACATACACTGACACACATCCATGCATACATTTATACACACATCTATACACACCAACCTTCACAAGGATCTACACACACTGACATACATCTACACACAATCACACATCTATAGACTAATACATACATATACTCACATACATTGACACACCCTCACATGCATCTACACACTCACATACATCTGCACACATACTCACAGAAACACCCTCACACAGACAGAGATGGGAAGACCACGCGGCGATAATAAACGTCTGTGGTAGTAAATGCCTGGGTTGTTGGACCTGTATTTTCTTCTGTTTTTCAGATTCCTTTCTCAAGTTATTTTTTTCTTTCACATTGACTGTTTACTCTTGCAACAAAAAAAGTATTTAAAAATAAAAGAATAGTAAGTAAACAGTCCTCCGAGTGCATCTGTGAGATGTTAAGGTGGTAGAAGCGGACGTGAGGGAAGAGGACTGGAGCCCAGAGACCAGGGAAGGTGAGCCTAGAGCGGGCGGTGGGTGGCAGGCAGCAGGGTCGCCACCACCAGCCTGGCTCAAGGCTCACTCTGCAAATCCCGAGCTCTCCCCTCCGCCCCCGGGCCCTGGGTACAGCAAGGAGCAGTGGGAAGCTGGGGCAGTGCCAGTGTCCTCAACGCCAAGGCAGTGGGTGGCTAAGATGCACACAAGGTTCCCTGCAGGCACGCTGCACACTCTTCCCTCCCCACCAGGAGAGGGTGAGCCAGGGCATAGGCCCTGCCACTCAATCCTCCGCCTTCTCTCCTCCCAGCCTGTGCTCTGGCGACACCATATGCCACCACCCCCACCCCCAACCCCCAACCCCCAACCGGTGGCAACTGCCTGTGCCTCCTCTCTCAGAACTATTTCCAGCAGGTGCGTCCCCAGGCCTCCTGCCACAGCCCTCCATCTGCCCTTACTTCGTGTCCATCAGCTCTTACCTTGCATGGACCACTGCCACCCGGTGTGTCCTGCTAACCCTGGCCATGCTTCTCAGCCTCTTGGTATCACGACTTCTTCAGAAATCTGACAAAACCAGACACATTCTTCAGAGAGCACGCCACACAATCATGTGCACACACAATTTTACTCACAATTGTAGGGGCGCCGCTGAAGGTCCACGGATGTGTGATTTGAGAACCTCTACTCCACACAGTTGTACAGGAATTTCTCCCCTCAAGAAAGCCCAGTCTGGGGTGTATGTTCATGTGCATATGTGTACATGATGTGTGTATAGTGTGTGTGATGTGTTTGGTGGTGTATGTGTGATATGTGAAATGCGTGATGTGTGCGGAGTGTGTGTATGAGTAGTGTGTGCAATGTGCTTGATGGTATATGTGTGATATGTAGTGTGTGTAATATGCATGGTGGTATATGTTTGTGTATATGTGATGTGTGGACTGTGTGCGTGTTTGGTGGCATATATATGATATGTGGTATATGTGTTATGTACTGTGCAATGTGTGTGTGGTGTGCATGGTGATGTGATGTGTGTGATATGTGTGGTATATGTGTGGTGTGCAGTGAACTGGGCATGTTGACTGGTGTTCCCTCAGAACATGAACTGGGCATGTTGGCCAGCACTCCCCTGGCCTGGGTGGCTGACCCAGATGTGGGGGCTCTCAGCCTCCCTGCCAGTTTGTCTCTCTATCCTCCTGGCTTTCACTGGGTGCAGGGCCACCCTGGGCCTGACCCCCTTGATGCATTTTTCTCAGGACTCACAGGGTCCTCAGTTCACCTCCAGACGAGCTCCTCCCTGTGCTGGGGGTGTGTGCTCCCGTTGCTCACAGACCCTCAGATACAAGGGCCTCCCTCCTCCTTCCAGCCTCTGCTGTCCCCACCCCCTCACTCCCTGCCTTAGACCTAGATAATCATTGCCTGGCCCGTTATTCGTGTCTTGTGACCCGTGTTCTTCAGTAAGTCACCTCTCCTTGCAATGCCTTCGGCCCTGAGTCCCTATCACACAATTATATATCTTGTAGCACATTTGAAAGCAGGTTACAGTGTGGGTCAGAGTTCATCCATACTTGTCCCAAGGTGAGAAAGGCTCTACGCTAACGCAGAAATTTCTCTCCTGATAGTGACGTAGTATTAGGGGGAAAATAAGGAAATAATTATTATTAGGCTGAACACAATAAAAATGTCTTCTTAAATGTTTTTTTAAGATGGCTGAAGAGCCTTTTATCACTCCCAAGACTGACCATCAGCTGGTGAATTTTCTAAGGGAGGCTTTTAAGCTCATTAGAATAAATCAGAAAATTGCTAGAGCATTTGATCAAGAATGTAAATTATTCCCAGAAGCAGTAGCCACTCAAATAGACCACAGACTTTTAACATTATAGTTCAGATTTAGGGCAATTTTCATTTCAATGGGTGCTTGTGCATTCATCCTGTTGTGGATGATTAGTGATTAGGGACAGTTTATCTAAATGAAGAGTTGAGAATGTAGAGTGAGTGCTGACAATGGAAGTTGAGTAAGCCATGCTCAGAACCAGACCTGGGCACCAGCTGTGGGCAGTTAGCAGAGTTGAGCCACAGTGGCCTTCAGGCTGGTAACCTTTGAAGGCCAAGTCTACTCTGTAGTTACTGAGACAAGGCTTGGTGTAAACCAGAACCTGTTTCCTCATCTCCTGACCAGCCAGCTAGTTATGAGACAAACAGATGAACTCCTACTCTAAAGCAAAACAAAGCCAAACCAGGAAAGTAGGAGATGCTTTATTTATGTATGTGATGCAATCAGACTTGGAACCAGTTACGATGAAGCAAGGGATGATGAGGGGTAAACACAGGTTTTCATTTCATGGGGACTGCTTTCTGCCTGGATCAGAACTGTCACCCCATGACATGCCTGGTGTAAGACATGTGACCACAAAACACATCACTTACTGGAACCAGGGAGCAGGAGAAACTCGCTGTCCTATGTCCAACTTTTTCTTTTTATGATGAGGAAACTTTCCACCACTTCTGAGTCCTCACCACTGCTCGTCTGTGCCCGGAGAACAGGAGTAGGCCCCCAGGGGCTCTCTGTGAAATGGGCTCCATAGGAAAAAGTCAGTTTCTTTCTAATGAAGAGCACTATCTTTGGCTCACTTGGGCTTTAGACTTCTGGTAAATAAAACAAAATAGTCCCAGCTCCCCCATGTCACTAGAAAGAATGTGCTCCCACTGTCAGCCCTTTCAGACATCAGGGATGCCCCGGGTAGAGCCCTGCAGACCGCCCTACAGGGCCTCTGCCTGACCAAGGTGTGGCTGCCCATTCTGATGCAGCAAATCAGGGCTGGAGGGGACCTTGATTTAAAATAACAAAGTGCTGGGAAATTTTGTGATTGGATATCATGTTTCAGAAGTTACATCCAAACGGATAGCTTTTCTGGGTCACCAATTACAACTGTATAAATAAGCAGTGGCTCGTGGGATTGTAGAAATTTCAACATCTCAAACGTCAATAAACTAAGAATGATAGAGTGGAATGATTTTATTTTTTAAAAAAAACACTGGAATTTTGATTAGCATCACAGCTGCTAAACTGGTACCAGGAATTGCCTATCTCTGGACCTTCATTTGTTTAAGCACAATTTGTAGTATTTTCAGACAGTATGTGTAGCTGAAAACATCCCAAAATAACAACTTTTATTCTTACACAGAGGCCAAGAAAGCACTCTTCAAAAATTCAGTTCCATGAGTATAGTCTATTTCCTGTCGAACAATAGCCTCTTTGCAACGTGTTTCCCATTTTACATTTATTCTAGTTGGTTTTGTTTTTAAGTGAATAGTCAAAGTATGAAGTTCAACAATTTCCCAATTAAATTCATGACTCTAAGCCTTGAATGAGTAACAAGGTTAGCACCAGACCTTGCTATTAGTTTATCGACTCTGTCTGTAACTAACCCTGTGATGGGGCTTTAGGCGATGGTTCTGCCTCCATTTTTAATAAGATAAGTGTAGGTTACCCTCCCTTCTTTTTTTCTCAGGAGGTTGATGGATCTTAACTGAAGATGCAGGTTGTTGAGCTCCTCCAACTAAACAGTGTGTGATCCTAATTATACACATTTGTTGGTGCACAGAGCTTCTAACAACAGCTGTGATCTTGAAAGATGGAGTGAAAGAAATTATATAATGCACATCACAGACGCTCTATCTTTACAGTAGTTTATGGTCAATCTTGTCCAGGAAAAGGAACTTTTATAAAACAAATAGCAGAGTGAGCATTCATCTATTCCAGGGATTAGCAAACAGCAGCCCATGGGCCAAACCTACAACACAATCTGTGTAAATAAAACTTTATTAGAACACAGCCATGCTCATTAGATTATATACAGTCTGTGGCTGCTTTCAGGCTGAGTAGTTGCAACAGAGAACATGTGGCCTGTAAAGCCTAAAGTAGTTATTACCTTGCCCTTTATAGATTGCTGACCCTTAATCTATTCTTCTCATGAGAGAGGCAATAAAGTTATACTTGTATATTGTCCTTTTATTTTAAAATCAGCTTGGGGAACATCTGCTGTATTCACAGCACTTATCTAAGTATAATTTTATTAGTTTATTATTACATGAAGAGATGATTATCCAAGGAATTCTGAACAATATGACACACAAAAAATTAGATATATTTTACCCAATTCCTAATGAATACAATAGATAGACATAGTCCACACAACCTATCTAGACAATGGCTAGAACTGCCCATTGTATACTTTGTCATGAACTGAAAACTGAGTTTTAAAAAATACTTCTGGCGAGGAGTGATGTCAGAGAAATAGTGCCGTGAGGAGTGCTCCTGATATCTCCTCTTGAAATTTCAACAAATTCAACAACTAAAGACAGAGAAAAAATCTGAGGAGCACCTGAAATATACATAGACCAGACAAAGGTATGATTGGGCGAAAAGGTGGCTGAATATATAATCCATTCTGAAGGAAATTAGATGGAGAACAGTGTATTCCACCTTCCTCACTGATCTGAGGAAGGAACACTTTTGTCTGCAGCCGAGCAAAGCGGAGGATCAGAGGCAGGGGGAAGAAGCTGGGTTAGGGTGGATGATCAAGTAGAAGGAAGAACACGTCAACTCTGCTTAAGATTGCGGATACATGGTGAGCACGGGTGGCAGATTCTGACAAAGGTTTCCAGTACAGGGTGCCCATGGGAGCTGGCACTGGCTCCAGCAGCTTTGTGCGCTCCCAGCTCTGTGATCCTAGGTGGTGTGCGAATGGCTCCACGTGGCACCACTGGCATGGGCGTGTGTGCTAGCAAGCTGGAGGGCTTAGCCTGAGATTATAAGCGATAAACACCTGCGTGGGCTGTTGCCAGCCTCTTTGTGAAGTCCCAGCTCCACTATCAGGACTGGACATGCGCAAACACCAGGATCCCTGGGCCTGAGACTGTCCGGGCAGGGCATCTCCACAGGCCTGCATTCCCGACTCTGACTGAGATCACAGGCACTGTCCGCTTAAGTGGGTGAGTGCAAGCCTCTGTGTGCATGGCTGAAGGCATGGGGGTTGGGTGTGCACGTGGCTTGCTGGAGGCTACCAAACAGTGCACAAGGGAGAAGCCTGTGGAGATTAGGCCCCTGGAGTGCTGAGGCATACTAGACATGCCCAGGGTCCCTTAGAAAGGTGCTTGATCTGCAATCAGCTCCCAGCCCGCGGCATGCTGAGATGTGCTAGACCTGTCCACTGGCACTTAGAAAGGCACCAGGTTGGCAATCAGCTCCCAGCCCTGCCTGCTCTCGCTGGTGGCTCTAGTTGGCACAGCCTTGCTCAGAACCGTGCTTTGAACCGTACTGGAAGAAGGACCTGGCTGCTCTTAGAGCCTCTTGCTCTACAAGCAGTGGATGGGGCGACCCTCACAGCTAAGTCCACAGGCTGCTAGCTAAGGTGGGAGAGATGTGGGGAGAGGCACCTGGAAAACTGAGTCTCCCATTGTCAGGGCCTCCAAGTGATACAACAACAAACCCAAGAGCCCCACAGGGGCAAAAACCATAGTATAGTACCACCTGCCAAAGAAAAGGAAGAAGCTACCTCTCAAAACCAGGAAAAAATTACATTTTTATAACATTTTTTCTTTTTTCTTTTCCAATTTTGGTCATTTTATCTTCTTTCCTTTTTATTCTTTCTTTTTCCTTGTGAACTTCATTATCCATAGCTGTGACATTTTTCATTCTTGTTTTTTATGAGGGTTTTGTTTCAAAAACGTTTACATTTTTTTCTTTTTCTTCTTATTCAATCGTCACTTATCAACAAATTATTATATTTTGGATTCATTATTTTCTTTGTGGCATTTTACGTGTTTTTTACTTCCTTTATTATCTCTTTTGTCATCTTTCCTCAGTTCCTGCACTTGTTCTCTATAATTTTTATTCCACTTATCATTATAGAATTTTTATTTTTCACTGTATTTTTTCAATTTTTATATTATTTTTAATTATCTCTTATTAGTGTTATTAACAATATCATTCTCAAATGCCATTGATGAAAAAGAAATCAAGTATCATGGATACAAAAGACAGAGATGTAACTTAGATAGATGATGAAAATCTCTAGAAAAAAATTCCAATGGCTTGAATACCTTGGAGTTAAATGACAGAGAATTAAAAATTGAAGTCCTAAAACTGCTCAGGGAAATATAAGAAAGCACGGAAAGGCAATTTAGAGAGCTCAAGAAACAATTTAATGAACAAAGGAATACTTTACCAAGGAAGTTGAAACTATAAAAAGAAACCAAACAGAGATGAAAATCTCAATACATGAACTAAAAAATGAGGTAACAAGCTTAGCTAATAGAACAGGCCAGATAGAGAAGAGAATCAGTGACATAGAAGACAGGCAACTAGAGATACTACAGAGAGAAGAGGAGAAAGACTCACAAATTAAAAAAAAAAATGAGATAGCTCTACAGGAATTGTCTGACTCCATCAAAAAGAGCAACATAAGAATAATGGGTATATCAGAAGGAGAAGCGAGAGAAAATGGAATGGAGAACATATTCAAACAAATAATTGATGAGAACCTCCCAAGCCTGTGGAAAGAATTAGAGCCTCAAATCCAAGAAGCAAAGAGAATATCAAGTTATCTTAACCCAAACAGACCTACTCCAAGGCACATTGTAAGGAAATTATCACAAACCAATGACAAAGAAAAAATCCTCAAGACAGCCAGGGAAAAGAAGAATACAACATATAAAGGAAGGCCCATTAGACCATGGGTCCCCAAACTTATTTCACAAGGAGCCAGTTCACTGTCCCTCAGACCAGACTATAAAAAAAACTATGAACAAATCCCTATGCACACTGCACATAACTTAAAGTAAAAATACAAGACGGGAACAAATACAATATTTAAGATAAAGAACAAGTAAATTTAAATCGACAAACTGACCAGTATTTCAATGAAAACTATGGGTGCGGATGCATCCTGTGCTCCTCTCACTGACCACCAATGAAAGAGGTGCCCTTTCCAGAAGTGAGGCAGGGGCCAAATAAATGGCCTCAGAGGGCCACATGCGGCCCATGGGCCATAGTTTGGGGACCCCTGCATTAGACTACCACCAGGTTTCTCAGCAGAAACTATAGAAGCCAGAAGAAAGTGGACCCCAATATTTAAAGTACTGAAAGAAAGGAACTTCCAACCAAAAATACTATATCCATCAAAGCTGACTTTCAAATACGAAGGTGAAATAAAAACATTCACAGATATAGAAAAGATGAGGGAATTTATCACCAGAAAACACCAGATACAAAGAAAAACATAAAACAAAACCACAAGTAAAAGCTCCAACAAGATCATAATAAAAGCAAGATTAATTTGTGACAACAAAAACAAAAAAGGGGAGAGGACAAAGATTAACAGTGGCAAAGGAGGATGGAGTGCAGAAGCACTCATGAGATAACATTCTACAATGAATATTATATATAACCTTTCTATTACTCAATGGTAACCACCCTGGAAAAAACCACTACAGAAACACATGGCTTAAAAAGAGAAGAAACAGAGAAAAGAAGTATGGTATATAACCAAACAAAAACAAATGACAGAAAAACAAAAGAGAAGAACCAAACAAGATAGAGAGCTATCAGAAAGCAATATATAAAATGACAATAGGAAACACTCAAGTGTCAATAATTACACTAAATGTAAATGGATTGAATTCACCAATAAAAAACACACAGTAGCAGAGTGAATCCAACTGTATGCTGCCTTCAAGAAACACATCTAGCCTGACCTGTGGTGGCGCAGTGGATAAAGCATTGACCTGGGAACACTGAGGTCGCCAGTTCAAAATCCTGCACTGGTCTGGTCAAGGCACATATGGGAGTTGATGCTTCCAGCTCCTCCCCCCTTTCTCTCTTTCTCTCTCTCTCTCTCCCTCTCTAACTCTATGTCTCCTCTCTAAAATGAATAAAATAAAATAAATATTAAAAAAAAAAACACATCTAAGCTACAAGAATAAAAACAAATTCAAAGTGAAAGGTTGGAAAACAATTCTCCAGCAAATAAGATCCAAAGAAAAGCAGGTATAGCCATACTTGTATCTAACAATGCTGACTACAAGACAGCAAAGTAATCAGAGACAAAGATGGTCATTTCATAATGACAAAGGGGACATTGAATCAAGAAGACATAACACTTTTTAATCTATATGCACCAAACCAAGGAGCACCAAAGTATATAAGATATCTACTAACTAATCTAAAAATAAAAACTGACAAAATACAATCATACTTGGAGACCTCAATACATTTGGATGAATGATCTAGTGCTGACGGCACTAGATCATTCATCCAAAAAGAAAATCAATAAAAAATATTGACCTTAAACAAAACACTATAACAATTGGATATGATAGACATCTACAGGACATTTCATCCCAAAACGTCAGAGTATACATTTTTCTCCAGTGTACATGGAACATTTTCAAGAACTGACCATATGTTGGGCTACAAAAATAACATCAACAAATTAAGAAAGATTGAAATTATACCAAGCATATTCTCTGACCACAAAGCTTTGGAACTAGAATTCAGCTGCAAAAAAGAAGTAAACAAACCCACAAAAATGTGGAAATTAAACAACATACCTTTAAAAAATGAGTGGGTCAAAGAAGAAATAAAAGCAGAGATCAAAAGATATATACAGACAAGTAAAGACAATACAACATATCATAATCTCTGGGATGCAGCAAAAGCAGTAAGAAGAGGGAAGTTCAGCCTGACCTGTGGTGGCGCAGTGGATAAAGCGTCGACCTGGGAACACTGAGGTCGCCAGTTCAAAACCCTGCACTGGTCTGGTCAAGGCACATATGGGAGTTGATGCTTCCAGCTCCTCCCTCCTTTCTCTCTCTCTCTCTCCCACTCTGTGTCTCCTCTCTAAAATGAATAAAATAAAAAAGTTTTAAAAAAAATTAAAAATAAGAGGGAAGTTCATATCACTACAGGCTTATATAAACAAACAAGAGAGAGCCCATGTAAACAACTTAACTTCACATCTTAAGGAACTAGAAAAAGAAGAACAAAGGCAACCCAAAACCAGCAGAAGAAAGGAAATACTAAAGATAAGAGCAGAATTAAATGAAATAGAAAACAGAAAAACTATAAAAGAATCAATAAAACAAGGAGCTGGTTCTTTGAAAAGATCAACAAAATTGACAAACCCTTAGCAAGACTCACCAAGGAAAAAAGAGAAAGGACTCATATAAACAAACTCTAAAATGAAAGAGGAGAAATCACCACAGATATCAAAGATATACGAAGAATTATCGTAGAATACTATGAAAAACTATATTCCACTAAATTTAACAATCTAGAAGAAATGGATAAATTCCTAAAACAATACAATCTTCCTAGACTGAGTCATGAAGAAGCAGAAAGCCTAAACAGACCCATAAGCAGAGAGGAAATAGAAACAACTATCAAAAACCTTCCAAAATATAAAAGTCCAGGGCCAGACAGCTATACTAGTAAATTCTATCAAACATTCAAAGAAGACTTGGTTCCTATTCTACTCAAAGTCTTCCAGAAAATTGAAGAAGAAGCAATACTTCCAAACTCATTTTATGAGGCCAACATAACCCTCATACCGAAACCTGGCAAGGACAATACAAAAAAAGAAAACTGCAGACCAATATCTCTAATGAATATAGATGCTAAAATCCTAAAGAAAATACTAGCTAATCGAATACAACAACACATTAAAAAAATAATTCATCATGATCAAGTGGGATTCATCCCAGAATCACAAGGATGGTTCAACATACGTAAAACAGTTAATGTAATACACCATATCAACAAAACAAAGAACAAAAAACCACATGATCCTATCAATAAATGCAGAAAAGGCATTTGATAAAATATATCATTTTATGTTTAAACCACTGAACAAAATGAGTATAGAAGGAAAATATCTCAGCATAATAAAGACCATTTATGACAAACCATCAGCTAACATTATATTAAATGGCATAAAACTGAAAACTTCTCCTCTAAAATCAGGAAAAAGACAAGACTGCCCATTCTCTCCACTCTTATTCAACATAGTGCTGGAAGTTCTAGCCAGAGCAATCAGACGAGAGAAAGAAATAAAAGGCATTCATATTGGGAAAGAAGAAGTAAAGTTTTCGCTTTTTGCAGATGATATGATCCTGTACATTGAAAACCCCAAGAGTCCACAAAAAGGCTATTAGAAACAATAAACCAAAACAGTAAGGTCGCAGGATACAAAATTAATAGACAGAAGTCTATTGCCTTCTTATATGCCAACGATGAAACTTCAGAAAATGAACTTAAAGAAATAATCCTTTTCACAGGTGCAACAAAAAACATAAAATACCTAGGAATAAACATAACAAAGAATGTAAAGGACCTATATAATGAAAACTACAAAGCATTCTTGAGGGAAATTGAAAAAGATACAATGAAATGGAAAAATATTCCTTGTTCTTGGATAGGAAGAATAAATATAGTTAAAATGACCATATAACCCAAAGCAATATACAAATTTAATGCAATTCCCATCAAAATTCCAATGTCATTTTTTAAAGTAATGAAACAAAAAAGCATCAGGTTTATATGGAATGATAAAAAACCCCGGATAGCCAAAGTAATCCTAAGAAAATAGAACGAAGCTGGGGGCATTACAATACCTGACTTAAAATTATATTATTGGAGCCACGATAATCAAAACAGCATGATATTGTCAGAAAAATAGACACTCAGACCAATGGAACAGAATAGAGAGCTCAGAAATAAAACCACATATATATGATCAGATCATCTTTGATAAAGGAGCCAACAACACACAATGGAGAAAAAAAAACCTCTTCAACAAATGGTGCTGGGAAAACTGGAGAGCCATGTGCAAAAGAATGAAACTCGACTACAGTAGTCCCCTTCTACCAAAATTAATTCAAAATGGATCAAAGACCTAAATATAAGATCTGAAACAATAAATTACATAGAAGAAAACATAGGACTAAACTCATGGACCTTGGTTACAAAGAGCACTTTATGAATTTGACTTCAAAGGCAAGGGAAGTGAAGGCAAAGATAAATGAATGGGACTGCATCAGACTACGAAGCTTTTGCACAGCAAGAGAAACTGACAACAAGACAAACAGACAGCCAACTAAATGGGAGATGATATTTTCAAACAACAGCACAGATAAGGGCCTAATATCCAAAATATACAAAGAACTCATAAAACTCAACAACAAACAAACAAACGATCCAATAAAAAAGATGGGAAGAGGACATGAACTGAAACTTTTTTCAGAAAGAAATAGAAATGGGCAACAGATATATGAAAAGAAGCTCATCTTTACTAGCTATTAGAGAAATGCAAATCAAAACTACAATGAGCCTGGCGCAGTGGATAGAGAATCGGACTGGGATGCAGAAGACCAAAGTTCGAGACTCCGAGCTCGCCAGCTTAAGCGCAGGCCCATCAGGCTTGAGCAAAAGCTCATCAACTTGGACCCAAGGTCGCTAGCTCCAGCAAGGGGTTGCTAGGTCTGCTGAAGGCCCGCGGTCAAGGCACATGTGAGAAAGCAATCAATGAACAACCAAGGTGTTGTGACGGCAACGAAAAACTAATGATTGATGCCTCTCACCTCTCTCCGTTCCTGTCTGTCTGTCCCTATCTATCCTTCTCTCTGACTCTCTCTCTGTTACTGTAAAAAAAAAAACCAAACCAAAAAAAACTACAATCACACCTGTTAAGATTAGCCATTATCAACAAGACAGGTAACAAGTGCTGGAGAGGCTGTGGAGAAAAAGGAACCCTCATTCACTTTGGTGGGAATGTAAAGTAGTACAGTCATTATGGAAGAAAGTATGGTGGTTCCTCACAAAATTAAGAATAGAACTACCATATGACCCAGCAATCCCTCTACTGGGAATATACCCCCAAAACTCAAAAACATTGGTACGTAAAGACACATGCAGCCTCATGTTCATTGCAGCATTGTTCACAGTAGCCAAGACATGGAAACAACCAAAAAGTCCTTCAATAGATGACTGGATAAAGAAGATGTGGTACATATATACTATGGAATACTACTCAGCCATAAGAAATGATGACATAGGATCATTTACAACAACATAAATGGACCTTGATAACATGGCACTGGGTGAAATAAGTAAATCTGAAAAAACTAAGAACTGTATGATTCCATACATAGGTGGGACACAAAATTGAGACTCAGGGACATGGACAAGAGTGTGGTGGTTATCAGGGGGGAGAGGAAGGGAAGAGAGTGAGAGGGCGAGGAGGGGAGGGGCACAAAGAAAACCAAAGAAAAGGGGACAGAGGACAATTTGACTTTGGGTGATGGGTATACAACTTAATCAAATGTCAAAATGATCTGGAGATGTTTTCTCTGAATCTATGATACTCTAATTTATCAATGTCACCCTGTTAAAATTAATTGTCTAAAATAATTAAAATTAAAAAGTGGAAAAAAATACCTCTCGCAAAATTTAGATCTGCAAAGTTTAAGCCTGGGACATTGGACTTAGCAATAGGGGTGGAAAATAAAAAATAAAGGAACTCTTGATTCAGCCATCAAAAAAAAAAACCTTTCAATGACAGAAGCTGTAATCAGCAAACCACGATGATAGATTAGCTAGCTGTTCATTATAAACTTTAAGTGGAAGAATTTATCCTGATGAACTTCTAAACAATGAAATAAGTCTCAATAATTAGAAAAATAAAAATGATTTAATTATAAGATATAAAAATTAATCAAGGAATTAAATTGACTTAATGGATTTTATTCCAGGAAATACTTTTTCAGTGGAAATTCCATGATAGTCACAGAAGTCTGAACACAATATTCTTATTTAAAATGGCATGTCCTCTGGTGTCCTCAGTTTGTTTTGTGGGTTCTCTCCTGGCGCAGGGATGACCCCGACCAGGCCTGGGTGCTGCATCTGTGTCAGCACATCAGATACAAAAAGTACAATTTCCAAACCTTCTCTGTTCAGACCTGCATGAACTGCAGCAATGCGGCCAAACTCTGTGTTTGCTTTGGTGCCCGGAGTTAGGAAAAGTCTCCAGGGGACCGTTATGCTCACCATTGGTAAGTTTAGATAAGGAATAGCTGTCCCAATGGAAAAACCTTTTCAGCCTTTTTCCACTACATTGCTATAGTTGTGATGATAGAAATGTTGTCCTCGTGGGCTTGAGGTGCTTGCTGTGTCTTGCAAAAGCTGAGTTAAAAAAAAAAAAGTATTTGTTTAATGATTAGTTCTCCTTCTACAGAAAACACTGCAAAGAAATTTAGAAAAAGAATGTATTAGTTAACGTCTTCATAGTGCAAACGAGGAAGAGTGGAGAACTCAAGAGTGCAGCAGGGAGGCCTGTCACTGTAGTACTGCTGGGAACAGCTGCTGACCAGAGCCACCACGTGGTGGAGTTTCTAAGTCACAGTCACCCGAGCTGCCTGCTAGTTATCGCTTAGGGAGCTAAATGATTCCAGCTGGTCTGAGTATTGAGTGAGCAGAACCTGTGAGAGTTGCTTTGCTCATCCTTGATGAAGATGACTGGCAAATGGCCAAATTAACTGGACATAAAGACTTGGCCCAAATCCTACTAGCCAAGGTGGGAGAGGGCTCTATTTGGTTTGCATTTACAATATTTCAAAACAAAACAAAAGCATTTAGCTTGATAAACCTCTCACATTACTTTATTGTATCTTTACTCAACAGCAGGGAGTATGAAGGAGTCTGTTCGAGCAGGCTTCCCAAACATCCCTGTTCTATAATACAATAAAAAATCACCCATGTATATTCTTCAAACTGAAAGACTCCTAAAGCTCCAGACCCCAGAGTCAGCTATCTCACTCTTCCTCCTGTATCCAGATCTGTCTCATCTTCTAGCCCCTTCAACAGGACCTCACTGAGGTAACCCAGCCTCATGTATACCCAACCTGTTTTTCCAGCTCATATTGTTCCTTCGAATCTCAACACGTTTTACAAGAAGACCCTGGACTATCCAAGTAAGGAATAAGAAATTTGAACATAGAATCTATACATCCCCCATCTCCTTCTCTCCTAGATGGTCATGTTAATGGTGACCTTCTGGAGTCAAGATTCCTATCTCCATTGTCTACATAGTGGATGACAAATGGTAAGACTTGCTGGTGCAGTCCCATAAAACTGGCACCCCAGTGGGCCTTGGAGAGCCCTAAAAAACTATCAGTGGTGCTCAGGTATGACCTTTAAGCCAAGAAGGATAACCTCTACTCCTAAATATTTGAGACAAGAGAAAAATAACAGCACCCCTTAGCTCCCTGGTTCAGATGTCAGTGATCTTGTGCCAGGAACTGCTTCTCATTCCATCTGGGTGGCCTTGCAGCCCCGAAGAGAACCTGTCTCCTAACACCAAGCATCCACTTGCCAATTTCAGATCCTTCCCTAGGAGGCAAACGTCCACCTGAACTTGCTGGGTTATGCAAAGATCTTAACCCCAAACTTTCCATTGAACTGGCAACAAATACCTTCTGAGCACATGTGAACAGACCCCAGTTACAAAGATTATAAAATTGAAAGAGTGGACCCCACACAGCTTCATGCCATGAAGCGTGAAAACCTAAGTGACGTGGCCAGTCTCTAGCAACATTTGATTAATCCATACAGGTTCGAAGAGAGACAGAACCCCTAAGTAAGGAGGACACCTAAAGTTCAAAGTTCTATCTCCAAAAGATACTATGCCTGAGCGAGAAAAAATAACACATTTTATCCACTTCTCGGGAACCAACAATTCTCACCTTTTATGAATAAGTATTGAGCACCTACTCTGTAGTTGTGCTGGGAGACATTCAGTATAGAGTTCTCCAGCCTCTAAGTGTCTTATGTCAAGCTGGAGAGGTGATCATTCATCCACATGAAGACTTAACCAGAAGCACCACAGCAACAAGTGTAAGGTGCTGTCACTTATAAAGCACTTTTAATGAGCAGGTCGCCTTCCCATCACTTTACATCTGCATCTCCGCATTCATCCTCCCACACGGGGACGTAGTTGTCAGGGAACAGCGGGTGCTGCGTATCCCACATCTCATTCAGTACAGGCATTATTTTTACACCATATTCTCTCTAATCAAGGCTGGGGAACATATCTGGCATGTTTTTATATTCTTTGCAATCTCCAGCAGGATAAACCCTTTCTCATGGTTGTGAGGATTCATTAACTTAGCCTACGTAAGCATTTGGATCAGAGACTGGCCCACTGTGAGTTCCTGAAAGGCCAGCTGGTTGGCAATGGGGTTTTCTGCCATTAGGTTGAGGAGAGGTTAGGTACCCATGGAACTCATTGGTTCATGCTAACAACCAACAGAAGTGCAAAGGCAACCTGACCCACCATGCTGACCTGGAGCCTGGGCTTCTGCCTTGCGCTGTTTCCTCACCCCTTCAGCCCCGCCATGGCCATTTGGCCTTCACTTCCCACTCTCTCTTTGGACTTTCATCCACACTCAGCTGGAGCCTGATGGCGCCCAAATAGCATGTGGATGTCCTGGGTTCAATTCCTGGCCAGCGCACATAGGAGAAGTGACCATCTGCTTCTCCAGCCCTCACCCTCAGTTTTTCTCTCTCTCTTCTCCTCCTGTAGCCACGGCTCAACTGTAATAATTTGGTCCTAGGCACTGAGGATGGCTCTGCCTTAGGCACTAAGAAAAAGCTTGGTTGCTGAGCAATGGAGCAACACCACAGATGGGCAGAGCATCGCTCTCTAGTGGGCTTGTCAGGTGGATCCCAGTCAAGGCGCGAGTGGGAGTCTGTCTCTGCCTCCCATCTTTCAGAGAATAAAATATAAAAAATAGAATAACATAAATAAAATAAAATATAAAATAAAATAAGGGGCTTCACTCACCCTGTTGGGAACGAGGGCAGAGAACTCCCATTCTTTTTCTCATAGCATCTGCCTTAGAAATCTCATCACTGTAAATACTTTTCCTTCATTTTGAAATATCAAGGGAGTCACCATCCCAGTGTCCCAGCTTCTGTGAGACACTAGGAGCCAAACTCCAGTGGACGCCAGACTCGAAGATGCACAACTCCGGTCTTAGACGTGAGAAGTTTGTTTCCCACCATGGACAAAGTCAGGGAGCTAACATAGGAGATCACCACAACTCCCAGGTAAGTCAGGATGGACCCTGCACAACCAACAGTGCCGTCAAGTCCTCTTATTGGACCTGTGTGTGTGATGCGGTGTGTCTGTCAGTCTAGAAAAAAGGTGAGGCCGCTTTTTGTCCTTAAAATCTCTAAGCAGAGTGCCTGTGATGCCCGTCACTGTCTGGCTTGGTGGTTATTCAAAAACACAAGTGTTTTCTTCCCCTGCTGCTTTGTGGAGAGAATTTATGGGTTTAGTGGTCATAACACAGACCATAAGGCCCACAAAGCTGAAAATATTTACTATCTGACTTTTTACAGAAAAAGTTTGCTGACCCCTCCACTAAATCAAAATGGGACAAGCTATGAGAGAGCGCCATGTAAGATCTGTCCCTGAAACATATACTGTTATTAAGCTCCCTTTTACCTGCAAAACTGTCATTCTCTGACTTAAGACATGCACTCTCCCCAGGACAAAACCAATCCTGGCTACCATCTCCTCGACTAGTGTGGGTTCTGGCTCTCTTTCCCTGTATAGCAATCCTCTCTCCCGCTGGGTCTCCCCAGAGCATTAGGCGGAGGGTTCTGGCTCTGCTTGGAACTGGCCCAGGCTCACAGCTTCCTGTGGGTCTGCAGAAGCCCTTGGAGGGCAGAGGGCTCTTCTTACAGTTTGCTTTCTGGGTGTGTCCCATCTCAGTCCACAGGGAGGTTCCTGGGCAAATAGGTAGAGCCCAAGTACTGCTCAGCCCAAGTACTCTTGAGGGTTCCTTCTTGACAGGCACTTGCATCTCTCTCCTTCCCACCCATCGCCTCTGACCTGAGCCCACTGGCCAGGAGCAGCCATGCCTTACCTCTACCGGGCCCCAGGGCCTCAGGGGCACCCAGTTCCTGGGGATGCCCACAGCACCCACTCCTCAAACCAGAGCTTCGAGCAGCTAAGGCAAGAGTGCCTGCGGAAGGGAGTCCTGTTTGAGGATCCTGACTTCCCAGCCAACAGCTCCTCTCTCTTCTATAGCGAGAGGCCACAGATCCCCTTCGTGTGGAAACGGCCAGGGGTAAGTGCAGCCACCAGGAGGGGCTGGCTGTGGGGGAGGGGGTGCCACGGCTCAGGGGAGAGGACAGCAAGGAGTGGAGGGGCTACAGGGCGATCTGTGCACACCTGCTGAATCTATTGTGAAGTTGTGCAGTGTGAGGGTAGGAATGGCGCACAGGGGCACACACCAGCAAGTGGGGTATGCTGGAGGATGGTACCCAGGGCATCTGGCTGCACCCCAACCCCAGCTCTCCGACTGCCACAAAAGCTGCCAGAGTCAGAAAGGGTCCTGTCCAGAGGTGGTGAGTGAGCGGGGCTCAAAGCTTTCTCCAGGACAAATCTCAGGAGACATGTCCTGCTGGAACCAAGGGCAAACCTGCAGAGATGGTGGGAAGCCATTGGAAACTCCTCAAGTGGGGGTTACCACTAAGGTCACCTGTGAGGTGACCCGGGGGCTTCTGGCCATGTTTTACTGAATGCTCAGGGCAATGCACACTTGCTCAGCAGGTGCCTGTCCTGGTGTGATGATGAAGGAAATACCAAGAAGCAAGGCTCTCTCCCCAAAGCCTGAGTCTCCCTTCCTGAAAGGGAGCCATCATCCACACCACACCACCAAACTGTCTGGAGGTCCCAAAGGGGTGCCAGCTGGTACTTGGGACTAAGAGTCAATATTTGCCATGCTGAATTAGTCTGGGCTCGCCCTCTGACCTGGCACCACTGGCTCTCATTCCCTTAGGGTGGGTACTGGTCTGGGAGCGGCTCCTGTGGGGGCAGGTCACTATGGGCAAAGAGTGCTGAATCTAAAGGTGAGACTGAGTGCTGGTCCCATCCACTGCTAATGTGTCCCGTGACTGGCACATCATCTAACTGTTGTCCCAAGCCTGTCTTCTCACCTGTCAAGTGGATCAGTAATAATCAGTGTGGGTCCAAAGTCCAGCACACAAACATTTTTCAATACATGATGGCTGTTATCATTGTTGCCCTTACTGGCACTACCATCATCATCTTCATCAGCTCTGAGTCTCATCGTACATAAGAGCAGTCACGGTTCATCGTGTCTACCTCCTCCCTCTCTCCCTGCATTTAATTAATGTCAGTGTTTTACCAAAACAGTCTTGGGCTCTCAGAACCCAGCCCAAAGTGCACCACACTGTTATCAATGCAGTGTAAGTTCTTTACAGCTGTTTCCAGCTGCAGGCCGTGTATGTGTGTTTGCTTGTGCACATGCGTGTGCTCACCTACATGCCATCCTGCCCTGGTGCACGTGTACACTGTTTCTGGTTCTCTAGTGTTTCCTAAGTCTGACAAGGCTATCCCGGGAGGGCTGAGCCTTCCTCCTGCGAGCAGTTTCCTCCCCTTCTAGCTGGTCTCCCTGCCTCCAGCCCTATACATCCCCTGACTGCCCCAGGGCTCACGCTAGGCTACGCCACTCAGTGCCCTCAGGGGGCTCAGTGCTGCCCATGGCCCGCTGTGCATGCGCCCCATGCCCTTTTCTCATGTTCACTGCTTTCACAGCATCCCCGTCCCCTCGGGCCAGCCGGCCAGTGTGCTCTATTGGTGGGGAGACTTGGACTCCTGCTCAGTGGCCTCCCCCCAGAGCCGTCTTCATCTGCGAGCACTTGGTGTCTCTGTGTCAGCACCAGTGCTGTGTCACTGTAGGTGTTTGCGCACCTGTGTGCTGCCTGAGAGCCGTGTTCTGGGAGCAGGGGCTCCTCTGTCCTGGCCCCACTGTGCCCCAGCTGCCTGCGCCATCTGGCACGTTCGAAACCGTGATAACAGCCAGTTACTATGGCAACAGCCAATAGTTACTATGGCCCTAGCGACATTTCCTGTTGACCAAAATTACCTCACTTAATCTCAAACAACCCTGAGAGCAGGGCATTATTGTAACCGTGGTCGACTAAAGAAGGGACCAGAGCCTGGAGACTAATACCACACAGGATGAGGACATGGCTGGTCTGGTCCCAAGGTCACTGCACTCACTAGCACACTGCTTCCTGATGGCGGGGGACACTTTGTTTCCCTGAAAGCACAGTGTGGTGGTTGGCAGAGCGGGGCACTGGTGTGAGCCCACCATGGGCAGCCCTTTCTGCCCTCTGTCTCTCTTCCTTCAGGCAGAAATGCCACCTCCATGTTCTTACAGCTAGATGACCTCCTCTCTGACCCCAGATACAATTAGCCTGTGGGACAGTGAGTAATTGTTTATACAGGGGAGCTCTTAGGATCAGTACCTGTGGAAAGGAGGGGGCAGTTGTGGTGTGGCCCCATGAAGGTGTCAGCCAAGGGCATGGGGCTTGGGGCTGGGACAGTTCCTCAGAGTGCTCCGCAGGGGGTGACAGGCCCACCTGTGTTGTAAACCAACACCAACCTCCCCCCATCCAGGAGGTGAAAAAGGAGGGCGCCCCACCCTTGTACTCCACACCACTAGCCCCTGGCTTTGACTGTAACCCTGTAGCCTACAATCCACATTTCCTTTGTCAAAGCTGGACTTTCTCCGAGATCATCGCTCTTCCCAGACACAGCTGTTTCCTATTCGGGATGTAAGGGTGGGGAGGCTGGGGCTTTGCACTGTATCTTATAGACTTCTGGGGAATCTGAGACTGAAGTTCCGCTTGCACAATGGATCTCCAGGTCCCTGGTTTGGGAGCACAGGGGTCAGAAGGGAAGTGGTCAGTTTCCAGAGTTCCCTCAAGGCCTCTGTGGCTGGACTGCTGTCTGCATTTCTGCTCAGCATATCTGTGGTGCATGTTTGGCAGCAACTGCAAGCTGCCTAGTGAGATCATGCAGCAGGGTGCCCTCCCAGCACCACCTTCTTGGCAAACACAGCTGTGCCTGGGGATGGGGAGTGGCACGCCCAGCAGTGCAGCTGAAACCAGAAAGGTCAAGGGGACATCGGGGTGGAGGGTGCTGTGCAGCTAGCTGTGCACTCCAGAGAGCCCAGGGCAAGGAGCACCTAGGGGGATGTCTTGGGGGTCTGGGGGTGGGGTGACAGGCTAACTTGTAGAGAAAGAGAGCTCGCCCCTCAGTGGGTGTGGTCTGCACCAGACCTTGTGGGAGGGGCTGTGGGTCTGAGCAAGTTGGAGCTGGTCAGGAATAGGGTATCCCAGCCTGATGGGGAGACAGCCACATGGATGAAGTGCAGTTCACCAACGGCCTGGCTTCCTGGGCCTGTAGCCCAACTTCCTCGGCTCACAATTACCTTGGCCTCGGTTTTCTTCCCAACTCCCTGACTGCCTGAAAACATTTGCTTTCTCCCATGCAATTCCCTCCCCCACTTCTCAGCTTAAACCCAGGACACCTGGTCCCTGAAGGCACTACCCACAGTCCTGGCAGCCAGCATACAGCAGGGCACGTGGCCATGACCTCCCTGCACACTGGGCTCACCCCCCCATGCTGTCAACTGTTCTGAGACACCCTCTGTCCCCATACACCTCCACAGCTCCGGGCACCCGGGCATCAGCACACTGTTATCGATAGCAGGGCCTAACATCTCCAACCACATTAGAAAAGTGGCTTTTCCCTTCTTAAAGTGATTACTTAGAGAAAAGTCTGTGTGTTGTTGAGCTGATGAGCCCTTGATGAAGTACAACATGAACAGAACAGACCTTGAAAGCCACCATTTCTTTGTCCCTGGGTCCTCAGTCTTGCAGGAACACCACTTGGTGCCTATGTTCACCTCCCTTCCAGGTTCCCGAGCTGCAGGCTGGGATCACTTCAGGTTGTCAGGACCCTTCTGATTTTCCTGTCACAGGGCTGTAGTTTCAGGGAACCCTTGTCCTCAAGCTTCCAAACTGCATTTCACACGAACAAATGTTCTTCTCGTCCACACACATGTATGCAAAGTCCCCAGGCATGAATGTAAGACACCCTGAGCACACACGCAATCTCACGAACATATAGATGGGCACAAATATACTGCATGCCTACACAAGTCACACATATTCAGCACACGGGTGTGTAACCCTCACCACAGCACAGCTGCCCCTCAGCACACACATACATACAGAACATCTGTGGCCTGCACTGTGTCACACCCAACGCTGGACAGACAAGGGTGTCAGTCACACATATGGAACCTCACCTGTTTATACCTAATAGATATATGTTCAGTTGGAGAAAATTACTAGTTCTCTTTTTTTTTGTATTTTTCTCCACCAATCCACAATTTGATAAAACTATCCTGGACAAAAACGACCACTTGCAAGATGGGAGCTGCAAGGCAGAGATAGCTGCAGGTACAGTTGGTCTGTTCATGCCTGCAGAAGGTGTGGGAGGGAAAGCAGGGGCCTCCATGCCCACAGACCATCCACGCAGGAGGCTCAGGGTCTGGCACAGGCTGCTGGACAGGAATTTGCCAACCTCACTGTCCATTTTCCATCCACTTTAAAAATGAGTGGCCATGGCAATGCGAGCATTGTTTGTTTGGATCTTAGAGTGGGCTAGGCTGTGCAGGGCAGGCTGTGGGGGCTCCTGGGTGCCCTTTGGGGCAGAGGCTCAAATACAGATTCTGGGTGGGGCCCCGAATGTCTGAACTGGAGGAAGGTGGTCTGTGTGTCACGTGACAGATGAGGACAAAGCTTGGATGGGTTAGGTGGCTTGCCCAGAGCCGGATGGGCTGCTGTTGAGACCACTCACACATTCCTACTTTGCCCCTTTCCACTGGCCAGGTCCCAAGCCCCCTGTAGTACCCCTGGGAGCTGAGGTCAGGGAGGAGAGAGCACCCCTGTGCCTCATTGCATAAGCGGGAAAGGTCCACACAGGCAAGCCAGGAGGCCTGCATGAAGGAGCTGCCTCCTTGACTTTCTGCTGCCCTTCCCACCATGTTGGAGACTAGGATAACCTAATGATAGGACATCGAGGCTCCTGGCACTGAGGACTGGAATATGAGGGGTTCATGCAGGACAGGATGTCAGTGGGACTCTGCCAGGCCTGGCTCTCTGGTAAACCAAGAGCACAGTGTTCTCCATAAAAGCCCCTGGTTGAGTTTACTGGAATATTAAAATCCATCAACCCTATACAGCACTCTCCGTGTGTCTACCCGCCACGCACTGCACACCCTGGAGGCTGCAAAGACAGCACCACCATTTCCCACTTGAGCTCTTAGTCCTGGGAAGGCTTCCTTCCTTCAAAGGACTCACCATCCACCTCTAATTCTCTGGGGTGCAGACCAGAGGGAAAGCAGGTCAGGTTGAGCTGGAGGAAGACAGTTCAAGGCAATGGTCCTCCCAGGTGTTGCCCACATACTGGGAGTGGGGGAATTCCTGTCCCCAGTCCTGTTTTCTGGAAATGGGTGGGGAAGTCCCCTCCTTACCCCTCATTGAGATCCCGTTAGAATGATGGGGCGTCCTCCATTGCCAGACTTCCTCTCCGGCTCCCGACTCCTCGTTTCCTTGCCCTAGACCTTCACACGACTCCCTGCGCACTGTCGCCGCCCAGGAGGCCTCCCTGACCACTGGCTCAAACAGCCCCATCCCATACCGTCTTTCTCTGTCCTGGCACTGACCACTCGGGGCCTTAAGTGTCTTCATTTGCATGAGACCTGTCCCCAGGTATATTAATTTTGTACAAATGTTTTAAATGCTTTTTGTTAATATTTCATACTTATTTCTCCATAGTATCTATATATTCTAAGATTTTTATTGTATACACATAATATATAGGATTATGTGTAATATATAATAAAATATATATAATGCACTTTGGTAAAATTATATGAGAGATAGATGCACATATCTGTCACTATAGTATATATATATATTTAAAATTTGCCCCTAATTCATATTTTGAAAAGCAAGGAAGCTGGGTAGCCTGAGTGGGAACTTGCATTTAATTCTGAGCACCGGGCGGTGGAGTGAGTATGCCCCCACTTTGAGATGAGGAGTTGGAAGATCTGGGACTTGAACCCAGAGCCCGTTATACCCTGCCCAGGGCCTGAGTGGCCTTAGGAATCCTCAGGGCCTGTCTGACATCCTGCTTTGGCCAGAGTACTGAGCTGAGGGGCTGTTCAGAAGGCAGGACCTGTCCCAGGGGTGTGATTTAGCAGTGAAGACCTGTCTGTGGAGCACAGACCACAGCCGCCATTCCCCTTCTTATGCCCCCCCCTACAGGAAACAAAAGTCAAATACAGGAAAACAGCCTGTGCTCCAGGAAAGGAGAGAGACCCTGAGACTGGCCCATTGTGCCGGCACACTGCGTGGCAGGCCTCACTTTAATAACACTCTCACTCTTCCAGGAAATAGTGAAAAATCCAGAATTCATTCTTGGAGGGGCAACCAGGACTGATATCTGCCAGGGAGAACTTGGTAAGTGTGAGCTGAAGGAGCATGTGGTGACAGGTTGGACAGATTGCCCTGCGAGGACCGGCAGGATGGGGTCTCTGAGCTGTCACCCCAGCAAGAGCAGCAATGGGTCCCTGGGGTTGCAGGGCAAATACTCTCTGCTCCTCCTTCCCCTCCTGCTTGCCAGCCCCTCTGCTCCCTTGATTGGAGCACAGTGACTCTCATTCCCTGGGGGTGGATGTGTCTGGGGTCCGGGGAACGTGGCTGTGTGCGGGAGTCTGGAAGGACATGCACAAAATACTGTTTGAGAGTTGACTTCATTTTTGCATTTTTCTCTAGCTGTTAACTGAAGATACAACTCAGAAAATTTAGTCAACAGAACTTGAAAACCCACTATAATTGAAAGCAAATGACCACAGAGCTATTATTACCTATAACTAACTCAGTCTGGGTTAGAGGCAGGCATCAGTCCCAAAAATGTGCCCCTAGCCACCACAGGGGCTATTTATGAGCCCTGGCTGTTTAGGCTGCAGGTATGAAACACCTGCCTGCCTGGCCATGCTGAAACTAAGTTCTGAAGCCTTGGTCCTCTAAGGAGAGGTCACTGGAACATCACAGAGCGGATGCTTACAGAGCTTATGTCTGAAACCCACGTCTACATATCCCACAACACAGCCAAGACAGGGACAGCTATTTATGATAACCTGGGCCAGAGAGCGGGGAAGGGAGGCAGAGGGGAGGACAGAGGCATTTGTTTGTATTCTGTCCATCTCTTAATGCAGAAAAGATGTGGCCAGATCCAGAATGCCCCAGATCTTCTGGCACAGAGTTTTCCCACTGGCTGTGAATGAGCAATGAAAAGTATGACTTATGACTTCCGTTTTGCAGGCGACTGCTGGCTGCTGGCCGCCATTGCCTCCCTTACGCTTAACCAGAAAGCACTGGCAAGAGTCGTCCCCCAGGACCAGGGCTTTGGCCCTGGTTATGCTGGCATATTCCACTTTCAGGTAGGCGGGGGCTGGCCATGGACTTGCCTCTGGGGCCTAGCATGATGCCCGGGATGTCTTTAGCTGCTGGGAAACCCCAGAGGAAAGCCACCCTACCTGTGTGACAGATGGCTTCCCAAACTGCGCTCTGTCATGGATGACCCCCAAGTGCAAGGGGCGAGCTGCGCAGGCTTGCTAAGGAGGTCATCCCCAGAAAGCGTGCGGCAAAATCGGGAGTGGTATTTTGGCAAATGTGGAGATTCGTGTGCGAAGGGTTTTGATATTTGGAAATTCTTGTGCTTTAAGCACAAATGGTCTAAAGTGGTTATAGCTTTTAGGAACTAGATTGTCTCATAGACTGAGAGTCTCCTTATTAAAGAAATTCAGATTTGAAGACATGAGAGAATTTGAAAAGTAAAAACAGAGAAGCACAGGACAGAGCCTTGCCGGGCAGGACTGCCCTGCTTGTTTCCGGCTTTCCCCCCTCCCTCCCTTTCAGCCACCCTGTCCTCCAGCCCGGGTTGCACACAGGGTCTGACCAGAGAGCCTTTCCATTTACTTCAGGGTGACCACAGGCAGTTTCCTAGTGAGGGCCAGCTTATATATTCTCTGGAAGAAGAGACTAACTACCTTGTGGGGTTCTCACTGAATGACAAGGGACTCTACAAAGGAGGTGGCATGCAGGCACACAGCAGACACTCTTTCCTGTCCTGGCCCAGCGACCTTCTCCCCTCAGGCCACCAGGCTCATGTGGGCCAGACTCTCCCAGCTGTGAGAGCTGCCCCGTTGGGGGCCTGTCAGTCACATGCTGAAGTCTTGTGACAATCCTCCATCAATTTCCCGCCCCACTCCTCACTGTCTTCAGTCACTTTCCAGGTGTGTGGGCTCAGGAGGCTAGCAGAGCCTCCAGGCTGGTAGTGCTGTCTCTCTGCTGTCCCACAAGGCTCTCTGAGGCATCTGACCCCTCGAAGACTGACCCTGACCTCCCCCAACCCTGCTACTGCTTCAGGAAGTTCTGAGGCCCAGAACTTAAACACCTGCCCAACAGTGCCTCTGCTGAATTCAAAGTCTCAGATGTCTTCAAGAGAGTCTGAGATGACATGTGTTGGGAGGGTGAAGCCCCCAAGTGGGAGCCACCTGGGCAGGTGATAGTTTGCTACACTGAGTTCCTCTGAAATACCACTTAGGAGCCCTCACGAAGAGTGTGGATCAACAGTCCTTAAAACACACCCAGCCTGGGCCAGGGCCTGATCTGGGCAGGTCCACCTGAATTGACTCAGGAACACAGAGACACTCAGGCGCCCCAGCAAAGCTGCAGATAAACGTGCCTCCTCTCACTTCTTCTTACCTATGACGCTCTAAGGCAGACCAAATGGGGAGGCACAGACACACTCGTGCAAATACACGCACATGCTCTCACACATGCCGATGCATACCTGCACACACATGTGAGCGTATAAGAACACACTCATGCACTTGTGTGTGCACACACTCCCCTCATGTCTGTACCTGGCATGAGTGTCTGTCTCACTACAGGCTCTTTTTGTGTATTAATGGCCAAAACACCAGTTTGGAGGCTCCACTTCTGGGTAAGGAGGGAACACAAGCAGAGGGACAGTGAAGACAGCCTGAATGGAGGTGGGAGGGAGCAGAGAGCCTGTTGCACAGAAACCCATCCCCACCCCACCCCCTACACCAGGTTCTTGGGAGAGAGCAAGTCCCATCAGGGTGCTGTGCAGTGCCCATGTGCAGCACTCTCCTATCCCCTCGCTGTGATAGGTCCACACCAAGTGTTTGAGTAGATGTCAGGGATAGGTTCAGGTGCTCCACACAGAGTGCACGTGACCCAATCAGGGAACTACATGAGATGTCCCTAAGTACCATAGGGCAGTTAGGTCTGACTGTGGGGGCAGGGGAAGCAAAGTGATGGGTATTTGCAAATGGGACTGGACTGCCGTGTGACTCACCCCCTAATTTCTGTCTCCACCGGGCTGCAGTTCTGGCAGCATAGTGAGTGGCTGGACGTGGTGATCGATGACCGACTGCCCACCTTCAGGGACCGCTTGATCTTCCTCCACTCTGCCGACAACAATGAGTTCTGGAGTGCCTTGCTGGAAAAAGCCTATGCCAAGTGAGTGCCGCCCCGCACAGAGCTTCCTGCCCCAGAGTCAGCTCCATTCCTGGAGCTTTCTGTGCAATTTCTGTGGAGCAGGAGAGCGAGCTCAGGGTTTACAGGTGTGTGCGGCAGGTGGTGCTTTTTGTTTTGTTTTGTTTTATTTTATCAAAACAATAGGAGGATGGGGGATCCCAGGATGAAATGCAAACCACGACAAAACTTAGCTCTATTACAAATCTATGAGACAGATTCACAGAAGGGGTGGAGAGAAAGGTGCAGATCTGGTAACTTTGGAAATAAGTGGAGTGCATGAGACCAAAAAGACGGAGAAAGACCCTGTTCCACGTGAGAAGAGAGAGAGACACACACACTCATTTAAACCTCACAGCAGCCCTATGAGGGAGAGTAGGACTGTCACCTTGTTTTGTAAATTAGGAAGCTTTTGGCCTGAGATCACTCAGCTTGGAAATGGTGGAACTGGAACTTGAACCTGAAGCCAACAGGAAACCTGAATCCATGCTCTTGACCATGGCACCACACTGTCTCTTCATGGAGCACTCGGCTGGCTTGTTTTCTTACAGCTTCAAGTGAACTCTGTCCCTGCTTCCCATCTTCCTCTGCACAGCCCTGCAGATGATCAAGAAGGGGGGGGGGGACGGGAATCTGGCTGAGGTCGTCCCCTGGTGGTCTGCCTTGTTCCCTGCAGCAGTCTCCACTCTTGCTTGTGCCTTTACAGGCTGAATGGGAGCTATGAAGCTCTGAAGGGCGGCAGCGCCATCGAGGCCATGGAAGACTTCACCGGGGGTGTAGCAGAGACCTTCACTACTAAAGAAGCTCCAGAGAACTTCTATGAGATTCTAGAGAAGACCTTGAAGAGAGGCTCTCTTGTGGGCTGCTCCATTGATGTAAGTTGCTCACGGTCCAGGTACTGCGCTGGGGCCAAAGGTCTGAGCCAGGTGCCCTAGCCACCTGTAAGGAGGAACATGAGTTTCAGCAGGGGCAGGGTATTTATTTTAATTAAAACAAAAGTTTTTATTTAATGTTTTTCAAATTACAAAGGTAAGACATACTGGCTGTATCAGGTGGGAAAACCCGGTGATACCTAAAGGCACATTTCTGTCTCCCTCCCCCATTGCCACTCTGATGCCTGGTGCATGCTTGTCACACCTCTCCCTTGCTGGTACAAATGGGCACGTGCATATATACACAAACGAAGATGGGGGGGTTGGCTTGATTTCATTAAATTGCATGTTGCTATGTACTTTCCCAAAACTTGTTAGATCATGAAAAAAAATTACCCATAGATAGAAAACTAACAGTATTTTAAAGAATTTCTTTGTATATTAAAAAGCATACACATATAATTTTACCTTGTGTGTTTTTTAAACTGACTCAAGTTTTCTGTGTCCTCTTGGGAATTTATTCTTTGTTAGTAAACCTGCTTCCTCTGAGTCCTCCAGAGGAAGGCTATAATGCTGTAACGCTGTCATATCCTTCTTATCGCCTCTTTGGTGTGATTGTGCTGTTTGGAGCCAAAAAAGTGAACTGATCGCTAGAGTCCAATCTGGGAATGAAAGTCTCTTCACCCGGAAGAGACTTGGAGTCGATGAATGTCACTTCCAACCACCTTAGGAGTGCCTGATGTATCTATTTCACATACCCTCAGCTCACAGCCCTCACCTTGGAGAGCAGGAGGGACTGATCCAGGCACAGAGCTCGGTCTGGCAGGTAGCACAGGCTTGACCTACACAATGGCTCCAATGCTGCTCTTTCGTGTTTCAGACCAGAACTGCTGCAGAATCAGAAGCCCAGATGCCTTTTGGTCTTATTAAGGGTCATGCCTACAGTGTGACAGGAATTGACCAGGTAGGTGACCTGAACCCCTCTTGATGGGGTACCAGGACAGACTCAACAATACTAGTTCCCTGTGGTTACTTAGTGCATTCCAGTTTAAACCCCCTTTCAGACATTTCAGAGAATGTCTCATCAAAAGAGGCAGGCTATTCAACATAGCAAAACAGGAAAGAGAGAAATGTGATCTCACCACAGTACCAAACCTGTTTAGAGGTGAGAGAACCTGGTCTTTGTTTTTTTCTTTTCTTCCCTAATTCCAGTCCTATAATAGTTGGAGTTCTCCAGAGGAACAGAACCAATATCAAACAGAGATAAGAGAAACAGAGAGAGAGAAATGGAGAAAGAGAGATTGAGATTTATAATGAGGAGTTGGCTGATGCTATTATGGAGGTTGAGAAGTCCTACATCTGCTGTCTGTAAGCTGGAAAGCTGGTAGTGTAGTTCGAGTCTGAGTGCAGAGGCCCGAGAACCAGGAGAAGCAATGGTATGAGTCTTAGTCCATGAGCAGAACAGGGCCAAAGTCTCAACTTGCATTCAGACAGAGAACAAATTCTCCCTTCTTCCACTTTTTTGTTCTATTCAGACCTTCAACAGATTAGATGGGACCCACTGACATTGGTGACTGCCATCTGCTTTGTTTATTTTAAAAGTTTATTTTTTGAAAAGATTTTATTTATTGATTTTACAGAGAGAGGAAAGTAGGGGGACAAGAAGTAATTGCTTCACTGTAGCTGTTCATTGGTTGCTTGTGTGTGCCTTGGCCAGGTGAGCGCAAGATTTTGAACCAATGTCCTCAGCCTTATAGGTTGGCACTCTATTTACTGCGCCACCACAGGCCAGGCTGCTTTACTCAATCTATCGAATCAAATGCTAATCTCATCCAGGATAATGTATAACCAAATATATGAGTACTCTGTGACCCAGTCAATTGGATACAAAATCAACCATCATAAGGTCTCTTCTCTGCAGCTTTTGTCCAGGGGGAGCTGATCCCTAGGGTCTACCTAGTAAGGGCTCTGTTCTGGAGGGGAGCTCTTTGAGGGACATGTGGGAAAGAAAAGGGCAGAGGATGTATAATGAGGAAAACAAGGAGCCATGAATCCACTGTCTCAGGTTCAAGTCCAATAAAGTCCAAAGGCCTGTCTTGGCCCACTCTATCTGTGACTCTCTTGGGTGAGTCTCAAACCCAGTTTCTGAAGGACACAAGCACCCCTGTTACCCACGCTTCAGGTGACACTCTCCACATGAGCAGAATAAAGAGTGCGGAAGGAAGAACCTGTCACTCCTCTTCACCGGGGATCCAGGTGGGCAATGCACCTGGAGCATTTGGGTTGTAGCTACTTGCACTGGCTCCTTTCTTTCCTCTCAGGCCCCACCAGTCACTCACTGGGGTAGATGTATATTTTTAGTGTTAGACCTACATATTATTCCCAGTAACCACAGAAAACTCCCACCTCACGTGATGCTCAGTTCAGTTGTATTTGCTCTTCTGCACCTACAAGGACTTTATCTTCCCTGCTCATTTTAATTAATGAGCCTCTGAAATGCTGAACTGGAAAGGTTATACTCACAAATTATTTTTTCACATAAAAAATGCAACAATGTGTGCCAAATGTATGAAGACAAAGTGTCCTGAGAGCTAAGACATCTAGTTAGATGATGAATAGAAATCTTTACTTTCACTCTCTTTCCTCCAAAGTCTTTGCAAAGTGCACTAGTCCTCTTTCCAGCTGTGGGGTAGACCAAGGACGTCATAGCAGAAGCATCTCTTTTCACTGGGTCAGGGGTTCTCTATGTGGATGGCATAGATCCTCATAGCACAGCTGATTAGAGAAGGATAATCAGAGTTAGAAGACTGAGAAGTGGATTTTGTTTAATGTCGTGCAAATTCCCAGCATGTGTCTATGTTCTTATAATTCATCTGTGAGTAGGATGCTAAGGATGAAAGAAATTCCATACAATCATGAGCAGCTTAACAAAGGAGAGCCATCTGAGAAGTGCATATTTAGGCAATTTCATGGTTGCGCGAACCTCATGGAGTGAGTATGCTCACACAAACCTGGGTGGTATAGGCTGGCACACACCCAGGCTATATGGTATACTCACGAAGGCAGTAGCCTTCGTGTATGCAGTTTGTTGGTGACTGAAATGTCGTTTTGTGCACATGATGGTAGCAGTTCTGTAAGAACTCTGTACCATTCATTGTTCTGGGTCTAGAGTGAAAACTCATTCATTCGAAGACTCAAGTGGACTAATCACTTGTTAAGTGGACTAATCACAAGTCTTCTTTACTTCCCAGATTCAACATCACCAGTCTGGGGTTATGACTAGAGCATCACTGGTAATGCTAGCCATGATATTTAACAGGAATTGGAAAGTTCCAAGAGCTAGTGAAGAATTGATGAGTTTCGACATGTCTTTAGGGTGTTGTAGTCAAAAGCCAGGCCTGACCAGAGCTGTAGATAAACTTGTCACCCCGTATTTCCCTAGGTAAACTTCTGCGGCCAGAAAGTGGAGCTCATTAGAGTCCGGAACCCTTGGGGTCAGGTGGAGTGGAACGGGTCCTGGAGTGACAGGTCAGTCCCTGCCCCGCATCTCTGGCTTACCCCCCTTCTTACTATTCATGGTCCAGGTGGCATGTGCAGGTGTGTGAAGAAGGAGCAGTTTGTCTGCAGTTCTCTCCTGGCTCTTACATGGGTCGGTCTTGCTTCTGGGCACCTTACCTGGGCCTCCAGGCCCCCCTTGCAGTCAAGGATGAGTCTAAAAGCTTCTCTTTAACTTTCATGTGATTATATTTATGTCAATGAATGTTTGAGCTCCCATGGGGCTTATTCACATTCCCATGATATTGTAAAAGGCTTTATCTCCAGTTATGAGATATATTTATATATCCAGCTCCAGTAAGCAGTACGTGTGTCTGTCTGTGTGTCTGTGCCTGTGTGCATCTGTGTCTATGTCTGTGTGTGCATCTGTGTACATGTGTGCATGCGCTTTGGATGGGATGGTGGTGGTAATGAGTATTTTTAATGTGAGAATTCCTAAAATATTGCCAAGCAGGTCACCAGAGTATTCTTTCCAATGGCCATCGGTCAGAGCCCAGTGGCTTAGCAGAAAGACAAAGGAAGTAGAATAGGAAATCACCCATTACAGAGCAGTTAACCAAGGGTCATATATTGGGCCCCCAATTAAAATAAAGGTCTGCCTTTCTGGTATGTGTCCCTTCCTCGCCCCTTAGGAAGTGGCCCAGGTGACTGGGATCAGGATGTTTCCATGTGCTCAGGAAGGGCTCACCTGGAGCTGGTTCTCCCCCACTCCGTCCCTCCTTCCACCCACTGACAGCCCGTAGGAACCTGGGGAGAGCTGCAGCATGTCTAAGACTGGAATAACACTGAGTCAGCATTTGTTCTTAGCTCATACACGGCCACTAGGTCAACAGGTCCATCTGTCAGTGGCTTTATTAACCAGGTTCGAGCCTCGCATCACCGCACACACCTCAGGGACTACTTGTCAATTCAGACCAGGCCATCATCAGAGGAGGGAAGGAGATCAGCCTCCCTCTTCTGGTGGAAATAGAAAGAACAGGAATATTGAAACTGAAATTATCAGTGCTGCTTCATATTATGAGTAAACTTGGAACCCCTTGCTTTAGAGGATGCAGTCTACAAAGGGCAGGGGCCACTTTTCTTTCTCCTAGGAATCACGCAGAGTGAGAAATGAAGAAAGTGCATTTTTACAGTTGCCCAGATTGTCACCAAACCTGCCTCCTGCTCCCACTCAGCCTTGGGTGACAGAGAGCCGGTCCCTATCCTGATCCCCAATTCTGATCATGCCTGTTACGAGCACAGGGCTGAAGGCACAGCTTGGCCCGTTAACCCATTCTCTGGGTCTGAGCACTTAGAACAGGGGTCGGGAACCTTTTTGGCTGAGAGCCATGAACGCCACATATTTTAAAATGTAATTCCGTGAGAGCCATACAATATGTTTAACATAAAATACAAGTAAATGTGTGCATTTTATGTAAGACCAACACTTTTAAAGTACAACAAGTCTCTGAATTTTTAATAATGTTGTTATGCTGTTGCTAACCAATGATGAATAAAGTACTTACTATTAATGCAACTTTTGGTGCTGCATGATTTTGCTGATGGCTTTGTAGTCTTGTTGATACGTGGTGAGGTTAAGTTTCATGCAGGCGTTGAGACTTCCACCTGTTAAAAGTGATCGTAGGTTGGTCTTAACGTTCTTTAGATGTGAGAAAGACTGCTCACATGCATACGTAGCGCCAAACATTGTCAGTACAGCAATACTCACACACTATAGTGTGTGGTGTGTGACGGGAAGCCCATTCCAAATATTGACAATCAGCTGGTCCGCGGGTTGAAGTATTTTCATATCTCCCCACTTGTGTTTGCTCGCCAATTCTCCTTGCTGTCATGCAAGTCTTTCCAAATCTTCATTCAGTGACTTGAACTTATTCACCCACATGTCTGAGGCCTTCAGGTCAGCAGCTTGTAGCTCAAAATCTCTGACGGAGACACGGGGGATGTAACTCAGGTCGGCGCTATCCACTGCACACTCGTGTGGATGGGTGATGAACTTAAAAAGACGAGTGAGCTTACAAAATTCTCCAAAATGCACTTTGAATGATTGCAGAAGATTAGATGTGAAGCCTGCTAGCTGCTGGAGATCAAGATGTTGAGCATGGTCACTTGCTGTGCATGCATCTTTAAACTCTCCCAGTTTTTTGAAAGTGTAGTAAACGACCTGTTTCAATGTCAGCGATGAAGAGTTCCAGCTTGTTTTCAAATGCAAACACTGCTTGCTGAAGGGATAAGACTGTATTTCCAACACCTTGCATTTTCACATTGAGCTGCTTCAGATGTTCAGTCATGTCCATGAGATAGTAGAACTTCAGGAGCCACTTAGTGTTAGCTAATTCAGGATGCTTGACGTTTTTTATTTCAAGAAAAGTCCGGATTTTGCTCAGACAAGCCACGAAATGGCTGAGCGCCTTCCCTCGTGACAACCAACGCACATTGCTGTGCAGAAGCAGACCAGGATAATTATTCCCAACTTCATCTAGCAGTGTTTTAAACTGGCGATCATTTAAAGCTCAGGCAACCAGCAACATCACCTCACCAAGCTGCTCGCCACACATTTGAGCACAAAGCGCCTTCTGATGTAGGATGCAGTGAAAACTTAGGATGGGTCTCTTTTCATGTTCACAAAGACGTACTACAAATCCTTTGCTTTTCCCCACCATGCACGGAGCACCATCAGTACATACCAAAATAAGTTTATCCATCGGTAGATTTTTTTCTTTAGCGAACTCAGTGAAAGACTTGAATAAATCCTCCCCTCTTGTTGTCTCTTTCATAGGCAAAACAGCAAGACTTTCCTCATGTAGGGTGTCACCGACAGCATACCTTGCAATCTCGCTGAACTGGGATAAATGGCTTACGTCTGTTGACTCATCCAAAGCAAGAGAAAAGAATGGTGCTGCATTTATGTCCTTCACTTGTGTTGCCTCAATTTGATTTGCCATCATGATGGTACGATCGTGAACAGTTCTTGTCGACAGAGGCATGTCTTTTATTCATTTGATTATCTTGTCTTTATCGGAAAAGTCGTCAAAAAGTTCATTGGCAACGTCAAGCATGAATGTTTTAGCATACTCCCCATCTGTGACTGGCTTTCCGTTTCTCACAATTGCTAAAGCACCAGCAAAACTAGCTGAATTCCAGTCACCATGTTGAGTCCAAATACAGAGTTGCTGCTGACTTGCTTGCACTCTGCACAGTAGCTCTTTACATGCTTTCTTTCTTCTGTCCCCTGCTGGATATTTTAATGCAAATGTAGTATGGCATGTGTCAAAGTGCTGCTTTATATTTGACCTTTTCATCAATGCAATTTTATTATTGCATATTAGACACACTGTAGGACCTGCTCTCTCCACAAAGGCGAATTCCTCTGTCCATTCCTGCTGAAAAGTACAATACTCCTCTTTTTTTTCTTTTAGCCATCTTCTTTGTCAAAAGGGTTTCTGCAATTAGCTAGCTGACTACTTGATTATAAGGAGGGAAGTTTACTTCTTGATCTCACAACGGCCCATGTACATTACGCATTATCCAATAAAAATTTGGTGTTGTCCCGGAGGACAGCTGTGATTGGCTCCAGCCACCCGCAACCATGAACATGAGTGGTAGGAAATGAATGAATTGTAATACATGAGAATGTTTTATATTTTTAACGGTATTATTTTTTTTAATTAAAGATTTGTCTGCAAGCCAGATGCAGCCGTCAAAATAGCCATATCTGGCTCATGAGCCACAGGTTCCCGACCCCTGACTTAGAAGATAATGGCTTTGAAAGAAAATTGTGACTCTTATATAGCTTTACTCTTCCAACCTGGGACGAGGGACCTGGGGTGATGTTCCTCCTCATCCCCCCTCCCATCTCAGGTCAAGATATATGGGAATGGCCGAGGTGGCTGCACTGGCTATTGCACCGCAGTGCTGGTTACTCAATTTGACCTATTTGGAGGTTGCTGTGGTGGTCGCAGGGATACAGTGGTCTTGGATGCTGCTCACCTGAGCCCTCTTGTCCATAAGATGGGCATGACTTCCTAGAGAGGTCAGATAAAGAATGTACTTCATACATAAAGTGTCAAGCATGGTGAACATAAGCTATTATTATCACTTTTTAAAGTGTCAGCTTATTAGCAAAGAGGAGAGGTCAGACAAGTGGTCCAGGTCACACATTTCAATCCATTTGTGACTTGCAGTTGGGATCCTTCTGCTACCCTCTTATTCATCTCTCTGTGATGGTCCCATGATAATCTTCCATTGGGGAGGGCAATGGTGCTCAGGGCCTTTTTCCATCAGCTGCCATGGACCTGCATTGCCAACCAGCCTTTAGATCCCCGGGCGCATCTCTGGGGCCCAGTGAGTAGTCACTGACCAGGATCACTTCCCTACGAGAGCAGAGGCGACGATGACGACAACGAGGAACCAAATGCGCTGCTCCCTGGAGAGGGGCACACCTCCATCCCCCCTAGGCTGGTGTCGGTTGGGTTGCTGCTCCAGGCCACTGCCTAAGGCTGACTGTGTTCACTCCTAGCTCTGCCGAGTGGAATGCCATTGACCCAGCAGAGCAGCAGCGCCTGTGTCACACTGCTCTCGATGATGGAGAATTCTGGTACAGTGCTCTATTGCCACTTCTATATCAACCACACAGCAGGTGTGAGCATGCCCCATGGCTCTTAGGTGCAAGGAGCCCAACCTTCTTTCCTTCCTTCTTCCCTCCCTCCATTCCTTCCTTCTTCTCTGCTTCTCTCTCTCTCTCTCTTCCTATTTCTTTCTTTCATTTATTTTGAGCAATTCAAATAATTCAGTCTCAATCCTCTTATATACATACAGGTTGGCACAGAATGTAATTTGTTACATTTGAGGAACTCACTGCACTTCCAGGTTTCTCTGGGTGTCAAGGGCATTTCAGTCATCCAGAGAGCAGGGGACAGAGCCTCTGGTCCCCTGCATTCCTCCTCTGAGCTCTCCAAATTTGCGCCTGAATTTGAAGACAGGCAGGGTCCCTTCCTCCATGCCCACCGTGTTGACAGGAACCCTTGAAGGCAGTTACCTTGAGAGCATCTAATAACATAGACCTAAGTGAGAAGGAAAGATGCCTAATCTGGACTGAGTCTCTTTGCTTAACTAAAAAAATTTTAATGGGCCTTTATTTCTAAAAGTTTCTTTTTTAATCTTATTTCTTCTTATGGCTTCCAGAAACAGTTGGCTCTTATAACCTGCAAGAGCACAACTTCCTGATGCCTGACCCTTGTGTCATGTGCTTAAACTGGTCAGTTCCTGCCTAAGCTTATCTCTTTCTTATAACACTACATTAAATACAACAAGCAAAAACCAGCCCACACTAATATTTCAGCTTTTCCATTCTTTCGCTTAGAGCACAGCCCAATAAGCACTTATTGGGTCTGTCTTTCCTATTTTTTATAGACAACAGGTTTAGCAAATATTTTGCCACATTCATAGAATGAATATCTGTTTCCCAGCTCCAGTATTTCCTGCAACCTCCTGCCCAACTGCTACACTATCACATATTCAGAATTCTGTTGGACCTGGCTGGTTGGCTTAATGGATAGAGCATCGGCCCAGCATGCAAAAGCCCCAGATTTGATCCCTGGTCAGGGCACACAGGAAAAGTGACTATCTGCTTTACTTCCCCTCCTGCTCCCCTTTTTCTCTTTCTTCCCCTTCGACAGCCAGGGGCTTGGTTGGTCTGAGCATCAGTCTCAGGCGCTGAGGTTAGCTCAGTTGGTTTGAGCATTGTATCCCAGACTGGGGTTGCCAGATGGATACCAGTTGGGGTGCATGCAGGAGTCTGTCTCACTATCTTTCCTCCTGTCACTTAAAAAAAGGAATTCTGTTATGCTGGCTCCATACTTTAAAGACCAATGACTTAGGGTAACACTAGCTGCTAGAACAAGGAAACTCAAAATGTGTAAGGACACAAATACAGTGAGGTTTATTTCTCAATCGTAGAACAGTCCACGAGGCCATTCCTACTCTGTGGTGGCTATCTCTGGGCAGTGGCTCAGGGACCAAACTGCTCTTACTGTGTGGCTCCAATGTTCCCTGGGGCCACATGGTCATCTGCAAAAAGCCCGCAGAAAAGGAGAAAAAGGAAAGATTGAAGAAGACATCCAACTTCCTAAAAGCCTTAATCCAGAAGTAACACATCACTGCTCACCTTCCTTCCTAGATGGAAGGAGTGGGATGCATCCTTGGCCCCATCTTGGGTGAACTTTGGTGACCCATTAGCTATATCTGCCTCAGGAAAAGTCCAAAGTAGACAAAATTTATGGAAACCATGCAAAGTGTTTGAAAGAGTGACGAACTATGGAATTGGAAATTAGAGACAAACTTACCTTGAATTTTGAGCACAGAGGTTATAGGTTAATGAATTATATGAAAAGAACAAAACTTGCAGAAAAAATGCTCAAGTTGGGAATTAGTCCTCACACAAATTGCTGAATATGAGCAGGAGGTAGGAGCCAGAGTTTGAAGGGCTACTTGTGCCTGTGATCGAGCTAGTGGTAGAAAGAGAAACTAGGCAGAGGGAATGAGGAAATCTATAGTGGGAGCCCAGCAAACACTCGTGTCCCAGGTCCCCGCACCTGGTCAGTGAGGCATTCGCTTTCTCCTCTGTTAGCACCCAGCCCTGCACCCTCCTCCTGCACCGGACTTTATTTTCTTGTAGCACTTACATGTAATCAACCTATATTGTTACCTTTGGTTTCTTTCTGCCTTCCTAATTCTTTTCTTAACTTTTTTGTGTGTGCATTTTCTCTCTCCGCACACCTGAGGTCTTCCCACTGCTTGAGGATGGGCACACTGTCTGTTAGATGAGTGAGTGAATAAATGAACGAACCACAGCATCACTGCCTACTCATTATTTCTCTCTACTTTGCTGCAGGATGGCATTTTGTGACTTTAAAGCCCATTTTGACAAAGTTGAGATCTGCAACCTCACACCCGATGCCCTGGAGGAGGACGCTGGCCACAAATGGGAGGTGACAGTTCACCAAGGAAGTTGGGTGCGGGGCTCCACGGCTGGAGGCTGCCGCAATTTTCTGGGTTGGTAGTCTATTTGTCATTCTGTCTGTCATCAAATGTTCAGTCCAACCTAGGGATGTCATTGGATCAGGGTTAGGACGCTAGAGAAAGCCTGAACTGTGGCATTTAGTAAAATTTCAGGTATCATTGGGTAAAGAGGGTTGAACTATTTGGCAGGAAGCTGGGGAAGAATTGCTCAGGGAAACTCTTTTGTTTTCTCACTTAAGTTATTTTCCATGGCAAGTGATAGAAAACACTAATTCTGTAATAAAAAGGATTTATTGCCTTCCATAACTGAAAAGTTCAGAGAAGTAGGGCGTTCTTCAAGCATAGACCTATCACCTGTTCGTTTGTAATTCTGTTCTGCCCTTTCTCCTCTATTCTTCCTAAGTCTGGCTTTCTTTATTGTCACAGCAAGAGCTCCTAAATGTTATTAAATGAAAGTCCTCAACTTTCTTCTAATTGGGAATTCCTCAAACCAGTCCTGCCCGGTGAATGCTATGGGTTGATTAGCTTTGTCCCATTCTCATGGCAAGAGAGACTTACCTAGATTCATCAGAACTCACCCCGGGAACTGAGGAGGAGGTCGATTCTGCCAAATTACCCAACCATTAGATGGAGCTGGGCCAAAAGTGCACTGCTGTCCCCCTTGAAAAGCCAAGTGGGAATATTAAGATGGAACAAACTGTTGCCAACTAGATCCATAAGAACATCTTTAAAAGGCTGCCTGGCAACCTGACCAGGTGGTGACGCAGTGGATAGAATGTCAGACTGGGATGCGGAGGACCCAGGTTCAAAACCTCGAGGTTGCCGACTTGAGCGCAAGTTTATCTGGTTTGAGCACAGCTCACCATCTTGAGCCCAAAGCCGCTGGCTTGAGTAAGGTGTCACTCGGTCTGCTGTAGCCCCTTGGTCAAGGCACATATGAGAAAGCAGTCAGTTGAACAACAACAGCTAAGGTGCTGCAATGAAGAGTTGATGATTCTCATCTCTTTCCTTTCCTGTCTGTCTGTCCCTATCTGTCCCTCTCTCTGTCTCTATCACACACACACACACACACACACACACACACAAATAAACAATAAAAAACAAACAAACAACAACAACAAAAAAACAACTGCCTGGGAAATGGTTCAAAGGAAGGTGGAAATGAGCAGAGGGCACTGTGTTCTCACAGGGATTCTAGAAAGTAAGGCAGCGGGGTGATCAGAACAGGGAGAAAAGAAATTCTCGGATTTAGGAGGGTGGGGTGGGGTGTGAATGTGTGTGTATCTTTTGTTTTGTTTTTAAAGGAGGAAAAATAATCTGCCTCTTTTAAATGACAGATACCTTTTGGACCAATCCACAAATAAAGTTGTCCTTGACTGAGAAAGATGATGGGCAAGAGGGGTGCACTTTTCTTGTGGCCCTGATGCAAAAGGATAGAAGAAAACTCAAGAAATTTGGCACCAGCATGCTGACCATCGGTTATGCCATTTACCAGGTGGGTGAAAGCCAACTGCTTCCTGGAGTTCACCCTCTGAGCTCTAAATTCCTGGTTCTTCTTTGACCTCATGCCTGAGGCTCAATGGCCAGTCCCCAAACTGTGCCCAAATACCCAAAACCAACATCTTGCCACTAGCGAAACCGTCCCTGCCTTTTCCATTGCAGTGCCCAAGTAAAGAGGAGCACCTGAACAAAGATTTCTTCAAGTACCATGCCTCCCAAGCCAGAAGCAAAACGTTCATCAACGTGAGAGAAGTCTCTGACAGGTTCAAGCTGCCTCCCGGGGAGTATATCCTCATACCCAGCACCTTTGAGCCCCACCAGGAAGCTGATTTCTGCCTGAGGATCTTTTCAGAGAAGAAAGCCATCATCCGGTGAGTAACAGGTTCAAGAATCCCTTTCACTCAATGGCTCGTTCACAGAGAAGTCACCAGGAGATTGTTGGAGTCAAGAACCCATTCTTCTCTTTTCCTTGATGTACCTGAGAAACCAGGCAGAAGGGTTTCTTAACCCATGTGCAAAGCAGGATACATTTCCATTTGAGTTCTGCTCCTTCAAAAAAACATTAAAAAGTTACTCTGTCCAATTACTCCCAGAATGGTGCTCACAAGACCCTCTCTTGAGTGAAGCCATTCATTTTCCAGATCCTTTTACCAAGAGTCTTCTGGAGTGGGAGCCCCATGTAAGGTGCCAGACTTATTTCTGTGCACAGCAAAGAGGGTAGCTATTGCAAGTTGCAAGAATGACATGTGGTCCTGGTTGGTTAGTTCAGTGGTAGAGCATCGGCCTGGCATGTAGAAGTCCCAAGGTTCAATTCCCAGTCAGGGTACATAAGAGAAGTGATCCTCTGCTTCTCCACCCCTCCCTCTTCTCTCTTCCTCTCTCTCTCTCTTTCTTCCCCTCTGTAGCCATGGCTCAAATGGTTCGAGTAAGTTGGCCCCAGGCACTGAGGATGGCTCCATGGCCTCACCTCAGGCACAAAAATAGCTTGGTTGCTGAGCAATGGAGCAATGGCCCCAAATGGGCAGAGCGTTGCCCCAGTAAGGTAGATCCGGTTGGGGTGCATGCAGGAGTCTGTTTCTCTGTCTCTCTTACCTCTCATTTAATAAAAAGAAAGAAAGAAAGAAAAGAATGACATGTTCTGGCAATTCCGGTTTAAATAAATGTTGGTGACTCTGCCTCCTATCGAACGTCCCCGGCATTCTCCACCTTTCCTTTGTGTCAGTTATGTCTATGGAAAGAAAAGTTCCCATTACTGCCCATTCCCCATTGGTTGCTCTATAGTGGAATTAAAAATAAATGGTTCAAGATACAAAAAGCCATTTATTTTTCCAATGGAGACATTGTAGAAATTCCAGAGAATGGCAAAATCAACTAATTCTGTATTTAAGCCAGATTGGGCCCCAACAGAGGACAACCTCAACTAACAAGAAGGAGAGCACTGTGGTTATATAGCCTGCTATAATTTTACCTTCTGTTTGGGGGAAGGGGGACAGAATTGGATCGATCGTGCATGTGCAGAAAGAGTAATTTCTAGGCACAAAGTCTGGTTGGGTTTCCTAAACTAATTGCAAAAGACATTTCCCAGGATCTGTTCACACGAAAGCACCCCAAACAAAACCCATGAAGATTGGCAACTTCTTGGGGAGGCAAGAACAAGAGAGAGCACCATACTGTACCAGTCTTACACTCGGTGTGCTCTGTCCCATTAGTGGGTACAGTCACAGTCCTCGGCATTTATAGGCAGCTGACACACGACAAAACTCACCCCACACTCATTCTTGTCCTGATCCTCTGCTTTGATACTGAGCATAGAATCAGCTTGTCCCTCCCTAAGAAGAGCCACATTGAGCTCGGTTTCCACCGGTTTACTTCTCATTAGAGAGCCCTTCAAAACAATTAAGCCCCTCTGGAAGGGCTCTGTCCTCTGCCCAGGGAAGGAGGAGGAAAGGGAGGACCATCCTGGCTTCATCCTCATCCTGATGTTTGATGATCTGTGTTCCTTTCAAGTTTTTAGCAGACCTCTTGTGGGTGTGCTTCAGGTCTCACTCTAAGATTGGATTCTCCCCGATGTCTTCAGTCTCAGCAAAGGCTGAAGCCTGTGCCTCCTGTCAATATTACTACTTTCCAGACACTGCATTCCCCCGACTGTGTGAATAGCGAACATGTTCCCAGCATCTTCCCCAGACATAGCACATAACCACAGATCCCCTTGCCTGCAGTGGGATCAGGGAGTGACAGCCATAGAAAGGGCCATTTCAGGGGCCCTCTTTTTTATTTTGACCCAACGTGCTCTATAATCTTTAAAATTCCCAATGAATGATTCACACTCAATGGCTAAAGGACTATCTCCAGTGACCACAGATATCCTTTGGAGATGACAGCTTATGGAGAGTGTGATGACAGTGCTCAGCTCACTAGGCCTCGGGACTTTGCTATTCTATATAACTCTTCATAACTATTCTTTGTTAAAGTGCGTCCAGGAAATGGGGATGACCGCAGTTTAGCTTTTTCTTCCAAAAACCCAGAACGTGCAAGTTCTCCATCAGTGACGGCTAAGCTGGCTCCCTCTGTTTGTGTGCTGGGCAGGCTCTGAGATGGAGGTGGGGAATGAGGTCATGTGAATGGCACTGCAAAGAGGGGCTCCGTGGGACAGAGCCTTCTAGGACCTCTGGGTCCATTAGCACCGTGGATCCTAATGAGGAAGTCAATGCGTCATTGAGTCAGTGTCTGTTCTGCCTCCACAGGGACCTGGATGGAGATGTGGATATCGACCTTCCTAAGGTGAGCCTTCTCATGTTACTGTGGACTGCAGGACTCGGTGGCTGTCCTGGAGCCTGTCCTTGTAACCAAAGCATCACATAAAACTCAAAAGGTCAGAGAATGGTTACCTGTAATCAGGTAAGCACCTTGATCCTAACCTGGAGAACAAGACCCTGCTTTCTGACCTCTCCCAGCCCAGCAGGACCTGGCAGGGGGAACCAGGTAGGTGCCCAGTAGAAACCTCTGAATAGAGTGACCTCTCTGTGCTGTCTACTTGCTCTGTTCCCTGAGACACAGTCGATGCTTCTGGAGAGGATGGGATATCTTTAAAATTAGAGAACTGGCAGATTTTCTCACTGGAGACTCAGGGCAGCACCTTTCTTCTTCTCTGTGTTGTGCGTTGGGGGAGCAGGGCTGATTTTCTACTTGTCCAGGGGCTCCAGAGGCAGATTAAGGTCAGTTGAGGCCCTGGGCACAGAAGAAAATATTGGGCCCCTTAAAAAAAGAGAGAGACAGGGAAAATAAAAGTACATGTTAACCATATTTTTAAATAAATAAAAAATATTATGTACTATTAATGTTAATATTGCAAATATGAAACCAAACTGGGTGTCATTAGAAAAAAGTGTAAAGTTGGAGTTTTGTGGGCCCTTCAGAAGTTGGGGCCCAGGGCGCGCGCCTGGAGCACCCACTGTTAAATCTGCCTATATGGGTGCTCAGATGACACCAAGGCAGCCTGACACCCCAGATAGCAGCGACGTGCTCTCAGGAGGGTGCTTGCTGCTCTCGCTGCCCTGTCTGGTTTGTGGCTTATTAAAGGGGCCCAGAAATGAAACAAGACAAACACCCACAGCCCTTGTTGAGCTCTTCCCATGCACCCAGCCACATGCTCCATGCTAAGAACAGACTCCTGCCCTCAAAAGCTTTGTCACCAATGCCGATGACTGAGCCACTTATCACAAGCAAGAGTGTGTGTGGTAAGACAGAGGAAGTACAGGGAGTGTCACCAGGAGTCCTCTGCTTTTAGTGTTCTCACCTGTATAGCGAGGAGGACTCAAGGAGGCCACCGACAAGACCTTCAGATGCTCCTTCCAAGGAGCTTTTGCAAGGAATTGGGACTGCTCCTATTGTCATCAGCAGGGCCAGTCCCAAGCTTGTCTGAATGGCACGCATGTCATCTGGCTGGGAGGTCTGGGCTTCTCCCTCGGTGGCACCACGTCCAGCCGGACTTCTTCTTTCCTGCTACTTCTATAGGAGAGCAGATGCCAAGTGTCTTTTCTGTGGTTCCAATCCAAGCTCCTCTGGTTCATTTTTAGATTTCGAAGCCGACCCCACCAGGCCAGGAGACAGAGGAGGAGCAGCAGTTCAGGGCCCTGTTTGAACGAGTCGCTGGGGAGGTAAGGTGTGGCTGTGGCTGCCCAGGGCCTTGATCTCCATGATGTCCCCAACCCCAGGGATACAGTAACAAGGATGCTTGTCAGCAACACTTCCCGGGCGTGGTGGGGCTAGTTGCAAAGTGAGACCAACCTTGGTCACTGAGAGCCCCTACAGACAGCCCCCCCCCCCCACTGCACCCTTCACAGAACTGGTGATGGAGGCTTGGCACCCAGAGGGGCTCAGACCAGTGGGAGAATCTTCATGAGACGGCCCCTTTGAACTCTGCCCAGAAATCACTGCCTTCTCTCCACCCTCTGAAGGTGGTATCATTCAAGCCACCATTAAATTATAAACACATAACCAGCATTTTGTACCTTAACACCAGGGCCATGGAGGTTACCAGGGAAGAAGAGAATGTGCCCCTTTGCCCCTTGGCCCCATTCCTATCCTCTCTGTCACTTGGCTGGCTTGTTAGAGGCCCTGGGTTCTCCCTGAACCTGCTCAGGCCTCTGTCTTCCCAGTAACTGCCCCGTGAGGCCCTTCAGTTGGTAACCATAAATAAATGTAGCCTAGTAACCAATTCATTGTAAGATGCTAATGACTAGGTTAGCTTCCCACCCTGACTGGGCTCCTGACTTGTCAGAGTGACACCAAACCTGGGGATGCAACCCTGAATGAGGATCTCAGCACTGTCATAGACACAGTCAAGGAAGGAGACTTGGGGACAGTGGACCGAGGTGGGGAAAGGTGAGGTTCTGTCTAAACCATAGCAGGCAGGGTGGTGAACAGCAGCCCCGCGCAGGAGAGCAGGTGAGGGGGTAAGGGTGTGGAAAATCCCTAGCTTCAAGGCCCATCTGGAGAGTTGGCCTGGGTGAGCACCCCTGGGAGTGGCAGAGGGTTGTAGGGAGGGACAGAAGTGACCAGAAATAGAGATTGAGGTTTCCAGTGAAAGGGGGGACTGTTTCAGGACAGTCACTCAACTTGATTAATTCAGAAAGCAACTGGAGAGTTCAGGGGCTCAGGGCTGTTCCTGCTCTTCTTCCCACCAGCAGAATGGACAATTTAACACGTGGCTATTCTGTTCAGTGGGGGGTTAGGCTGGATTAGTGGTTCTTCACTGGGGCTAAACATCTCAACCCATCCCAACCCCTAGGCCTCAGATGCCCCAGAGGTAGAACCTGGGCAGATTTATGTGAAAATGACTCTGCCAGTTATTTGCTGGTTTAAAACCCTAGACAAGAAGAGGCCCAAGTCAGTGCTGCCCAAACCATCCTATACATAGTCAGCAGGGCCTCTGGAGATGAATGGTCCTCAGCGAAGAGCTGTGCAGGCCTGGGATTCTGCATTTCTAATAAGCTCTTAGATGCTGAGATGTAGTGGGATTTAGAGGTGCACCCTCAATCAGTGGTTCTGAAACTCACCCCCAGAGGTTTTGAAAATGAGAGCCATACTCCCGGTCTTCTGATTGAAATGGTGACTGGGGTAAGCCCACCACCCCAGTGTAGGCATTTAAATGTTCTGCTGTTCAGGGGCTGGGGACTCAGGGGGCTCAGACCCAAATGTTCTCCAACATAAGAATCCCATGAGAACTTTAGCTCGGGGACTGTGAGCATGCTGTCCTGGCCCAGTCTGCTCTCGCTTTCTGGGTCGGGTCAGATCGCAGGTCCCAGAGAAGCGAGTTGCTGCAGCCACACACCGTCTCACCAGGGCCTGCAGCCACCTCCTGAGGGCTAGTGTGTCACTGAGCCAAAGCAAGGTCAGAACTGAAAGAAACTCCCAAAGAAGGCTCTGAGGACCCTAAAAAGTAATATTCTTCATTTTAATAGGACATGGAGGTGACAGCAGAGGAACTGGAGTATGTTTTAAATGATGTGCTACAAAAGAGTAAGTGCTTATACCCACTCTGTGCCCCATGGGGAACCCCAGGCTCGTGCAGGGGGGACCTGTGACAGCACACTGTCTGGGCCCCCTCAGCTCTCAGGCTCCCTGATTCCCAGGGCCACAGACCTGCCTTCTAGGGTTGACATTAAACATACTTAAAAAGAGCTTTCATTGCTTATTTTCTGATTACAAAAATGATGCAGATTTATGGTAGATAATTCTAAAAAATGTAAAAGCCTGATGACAAGGATGACAATCATCTCACCACTCATAATCACTGTTAACAAATATGTGTGTGCCTTTGTATTTGTGTATATGTATCACATATGTAGTCTGTGTGTGCTCAAAAGTAGATTTACAGTTGTGAGTACATGAAGCACCAAGTTTATTTTTATTTATTTATAAATTTAGATAGAGAGAGGAAGTGGAAGAGGGAGAGAAAGAAACATCAATTGTTGTTCCACTTATTTATGCATCCATTGGTTAGTTCTTGCATGTGCCTTTACAAGGGATCAAACCCACAAACTTGGCATTTGGGACAACACTCTAACCAACTGAGCTACCCGGCCAGGGCTCAGAGTTTATTCTTGTATTATCATTTATTGATTATTGTATTATTTATTTGTATTAAAGCTGTAAACCACTTTTGTCCACTCCTATATATACGGACAACACATGATTAGTATTAAATTACAGATACAATTTTATATTTTAATATGACAGCTTTGAGATATAAATCACATACTACATGATTCACCCACTTTAACGTATACAATTCAATGACTTCTTATATGTTCATTAATGTGTGCTAACATCACCATCAATTTTAGAGCATTTCATTATTCCAGAAAGCAGCTCTGTGCCCAGGAGCCGTTTCCCCCAGTCTCTGGCAAACATTTATCTATTTTCTGTTCCTAGAGATCTGCTCACTCTGGGCTTTTCATATGGAAGCATTAACATAATATGTGGTCCTTTTTGACTGGCTTCTTTCATTCATCATGGTGCAGCATGTGTCACACTTTGTTTCTGTTTATAACAGCTAGATCAGCTAGATAGTATTCCACTGTATGAACAGACCACCCTCTTTTTATGCATTCCTCCAGTGATGGACATTGAGGCTTTGGCCACTTTTTGGCTATTAGGAATAATTCTGCCATGTACACTTGTGTACATATTATTTGTATGAACATGTGTTTTCATTTCTCTAGGTTATATAGATAGCTAAGAGAATTGCTGGCTTACTGTTTTAATAATTGCCCAACCTTTTCCAAAGTGACTTTTACATTTCCATCAGCAGTGTGTGAGTGTTCAAATTTCTCCACTTTCCCAGGTCATTAAATGTGTTTCAAAAGCACGATCCTTAAGAACTGTGTACTAATCTACCTTTTGGACATAACTTATTGTCCGTTCACTGGTCATTTAGATAATTTCTAAATGTTTGCCAATATAAATAACCTGATGGACTCAGACAACAGTGTGGTGATTGCTGGGGTGTGGGGAAAAGCTGGGGCAGGGAGCTGGAAGAGGGTTGGAGGGATAAATGCTGGTGAATGGAGACTTGATCTGGAGGTATAAACACACAATCCAGTGTACAGAGATGTGTTGTACAATTGGGAACCTGAAGCTTGCATAATTAAGTTAACCAGTGTCATCTCAATAAATTCGATTTAAAAAAAAACAAAACATAAATCAACAATGAAACAAAAAAGAATCTGATGAGAAAAATTTTAATTGGTATTTGTTTCCTTCGGATTCTTAAAACTAAGATAAATAGATGGAAGGATATTTCTTTTTTTTTCCATTTATTCTTTTTATTTATTTATTTTATTAATTTTAATGGGGTGACATTAATAAATCAGGGTACATATGTTCAAAGAAAACATCTCCAGGTTATCTTATCATTCAATTATGTTCATACCCATAACCCGAAGTTAAATTGTCCTCTGTCACCTTCTATCTGGTTTTCTTTGTGCCCATCCCCTCCCCCCTCTCCCTTTCTCTCCTTCCTCCTCCCACCCCATAACCACCACACTCTTGTCCATGTCTCATAGTCTCACTTTTATGTCCCACCTATGTATGAAATCATGCTGTTCTCAGTTTTTTTCTGTTTTACTTATTTCACTCCGTATAATGTTATCAAGGTCCATCCATTTTGTTGTAAATGATCCGATGTCATCATTTCTTATGGCTGAGTAGTATTCCATAGTATATATGCACCAAAGCTTTTTAATCCACTTGTCTTCTGACAGACACTTGGGCTGTTTCCAGATCTTGACTATTGTGAACAATGCTGCCACGAACATGGGGGCGCATTACTTCTTTTCGAACAGTGCTATGGTGTTCTTAGGGTATATTCCTAAAAGTGGGATAGCTGGGTCAAAAGGCAGTTCGGTTTTTAATTTTTTGAGGAATCTCCATACTGTTTTCCACAGTGGCTGCATCAGTCTGCATTCCCACCAGCAGTGCAGGAGGGTTCCCTTTTCTCCACATGCTCGCCAGCACTTATTCTGTGTTGTTTTGCTGATGAGCGCCATTCTGACTAGTGTGAGGTGATATTTCATTGTGGTTTTAATTTGCATTTCTCTAATGATTAGTGATGTTGACCGTTTTTTCATATGCCTATTGACGAACTGTATGTCCTCTCTGGAGAAATTTCTATTCATTTCGTTTGCCCATTTTTTTATTAGATTGTTTGTCTTCCTGGTGTTGAGTTTTATAAGTTCTTTATAAATTTTGGTTATTAACGCCTTATCAGACGTTTTGTCGAATATGTTCTCTCATTGTGTGGTTTGTCTTTTTATTCTGTTCTTATTGTCTTTAGCTGTGCAAAAACTTTTTAGTTTGATATAGTTCCATTTGTTTATCTTGCTTTTTATGTCATTTGCCCGTGGAGATAAATCAGCAAATATATTGCTGCTACAGATGTCGGAGAGCTTGCTGCCTATGTTTTCTTCTAAGATGCTTATGGTTTCACGGCTTACATTTAAGTCTTTTATCCATTTTGAGTTTGTTTTTGTGAATGGTATAAGTTGATGGTCTAGTTTCATTATTTCACAGGTAGATGTCCAATTTTCCCAACACCATTTGTTAAAGAGGCTGTCTTTACTCCATTGTATGTTCTTTCCTCCTTGGTCAAATATCAGTTGTCCATAAAGATGTGGGATTATTTCTGGGTTCTCTGTTCTGTTCCATTGATCTATGTGCCTGTTCTTATGCCAGTACCAGACTGTCTTGAGTATAATGGCCTTGTAGTAAACCTTGATATCCGGAAGAGTGATACCTCCTGCTTTATTTTTTCTTTTTAAGATTGCTGAGGCTATTCGTATTCATTTTTGGTTCCATATAAATTTTTGGAATATGTATTCTATATCTTTGAAGTATGTCATTGGAATTTTAATTGGTATTGCATTAAATTTATACATTGCTTTGGGTAATATAGACATTTTAATGATGTTTATTCTTCCTAGCCATGAGCACGGTATATGCTTCCACTTGTTTGTATCTTCCTTGATTTCTTTTATCAATGTTTTATAATTTTCCTTAAGGTCAAGTCCTTAACCTCCGTGGTTAAATTTACTCCTAGGTACTTTATTTTTTTGGTTGCAATAGTGAAGGGGATTGTTTCCTTAATTTCTTTTGCTGACAGTTCATTGTTGTTATATAGAAATGCCTCTGATTTCTGAGTATTACTTTTATATCCTGCCACCTTGCTGAATTCATTTATCAGGTCCAGTAGTTTTTTGACTGAGACTTTAGGGTTTTCTATATACAATATCATATCATCTGCAAATAATGACAGTTTTACTTCTTCTTTTCCAATTTGGATGTCTTTTATTTCTTCTTCTTGTCTTATTGCTGTAGCTGGGACTTCCAGAACTATGTTGAGTAAGAGTGGTAAAAGGGGTACTCCTGCCTGGTTCCTGATCTTAAGGGGATTGCTTTTAAATTTTGCCCATTTAGTATGATGTTTGCTGTGGGTTGTCGTAGATGGCCTTTATCATGTTAAGGAATGTTCCCTGTATTCCCACTTTACTGAGAGTTTTGAGCATGAATGGGTGCTGGATTTTATCAAATGCCTTTTCTGCATCTATTGAAATTATCATGTGATTTTTGTCCTTCCTTTTGTTTATGTAATGAATCACATTGATTGATTTGCCAATATTGAACCAGTCTTGTGTCTCCAGAATAAATCCCACGTGATCATGGTGTATGATTTTTTTCATATATTGCTGGATCCGGTTGGCTAATATTTTGTTGAGAATTTTAGCATCTAAATTCATCAGGAATATTGGCCTATAATTTTCTTTCTTTGTATTGTCTTTGCTCGGTTTTAAAATGAAAATTATGCTCGCCTCATAAAAGGAGTTTGGAAGTCTTCTTTCCTCTTGAATTTTTTGAAATATCTTGAGGAGTATAGGAGTTAGTTTTTCTTTGAATTTTTAGTAGAATTCACTTGTGAAGCCATCAGGCCCAGGACTTTTCTTTGTTGGGAGATTTTTGATAACTGTTTCAATCTCATTTGTTGCAATTGGTCTGTTTAGGTGTTCTGATTCTTCCAGGTTGATTTTTGGAAGGTTATATGATTCAAGAAATTTGTCCATTTCACCTAGGTTGTCTAATTTTTTTGCATAGAGTTCTTCATAGTATTTTCTTACAATACTTTGTATTTCTGTTGTGTCAGTTGTTATTTCTCCACTGTCCTTTCTAATTTTATTTATTTGAGTCCTCTCTCTTTTTTTCTTGGTGACTCTAGTTAAAGGTTCATCAATCTTGTTTACCTTTTCAAAGAACCAGCTCTTGGTTTCATTGATCCTCTGTATTGTTACCTTAGCCTCTATGTCATTTATTTCTGCTCTGATCTTAATTATTTCCTTCCTTCTACTGGTCCTGGGCTTTATTTGCTGTTGTTTTTCTAGTTCTTTTAGATGCAGAGTCAGGTTGCTTATTTGAGCTTTTTCTAGCTTCTTATGATATGCCTGTATTACAATGAACTTCCCTCTCAGTACTGCTTTTGCTGTGTGCCATAAATTTTGAGTTGATGTATGCTCATTATCATTGGTTTCTAGAAACTTTTTTTTTAAAACTTTTTTTTTTTTAGATTTTTATTTATTCATTTTTGAGAGGGGAGAGAGGGGGGGGACAGAGAGAGAGAGTGAGAGAGAGAGAGAAGGGGGAGGAGCAGAAAGCATCAGTCCCATATGTGCCTTGAACAGGTAAGCCCAGAGTTTTGAAAAAGCAACATCTGCGTTCCAGGTTGACACTTTATCCACTGCGCCACCACAGGTCAGGCTAGAAACTTTTTTATTTCTTCTTTGATCTCATTGTTAATCCATTCATTATTTAATAACATGCTATTTAGTTTCCAAGTGTTTGAGTATTTTTCAGTTTTTCTTTTGTGGTTAATTTCTAGTTTCATGGCATTGTAATCAGAAAAAATGCTTGATATGATTTCAATCTTCTTAAATTTGTTGAGACCACTTTTGTGTCCTAACATGTGGTCTATCCTAGAAAATGTACCATGAGCGCTTGAGAAGAATGTATATTCTACTACTGCTTTAGGGTGAAAAGTTCTGAAGATATCTATTAAATCGAGTTGATCTAGTGTATCCTTTAAGTCTCTGTTTCTTTATTAATATTTTTTCTTGAGAATCTATCTATCCAGTGATGTTACTGGGGTATTGAAATCCCCTACTATTATAGTATTGCTGTTAATCTCGCCCTTTATATCCATCAAAGTCTGCTTTATGTATGTCGGGGCTCCTATATTTGGTGCGTAGATATTTATAATTGTTATATCTTCACGTTGAATTGTTCCCTTTATCATTATGTAGTGTCCTTCTTTATCTCTTATTTCAGCCTTTGTTTTAAAGTCCATTTTGTCAGATATAAGTATTGCTACCCTGGCTTTTTTTTCATTTCCATTTGCATGAAATATATTTTTCCATCCTTTTTCCTTCAGTCTATGTGCATCTTTTGTTTTAAGGTGTGTCTCTTGTAGACAGCATATGTATGGGTCCTGTTTCTTTATCCATGGAGCTACCCTATGTCTTTTGATTGGATCATTTAATCCATTTACATTTAAGGTTATTATTGATATGTAGTTGTTTATTGTCATTTTATTCTTTAAAGCTGTATTCTTCTTTTGCTCTATTCTTTCCTTTCTTTGAACTGTTCACAACAGGCCCCTTAGTATCTCTTGCAGAATTGGTTTGGTTTTAATGAATTCCTTGAGGCTTTTTTTGTCTGGGAAGCTCTTTATTTCTTCTTCAATTTTAAACGCTAGCCTTGCTGGATAAAGTAGTCTTGGTTGTAGGTTCTTGTTCTACATTAGTTTGAATATATCTTGCCATTCCCTTCTGGCCTTAAGTGTTTCTGTTGGTAAGTCAGATGTCATCCTTATGGGGGCTCCTTTGTAGGTGATAGCCTTTTTTTCTCTAGCAGCTTTTAAAATTTTCTCTTTATCCCTTAGCTTTGGTATTTTAACTATGATGTGTCTTGGTGTAGATTTCTTTGGGTTTCTCTTTAATGGAGTTCTGCGTGCTTCTTGAACGCATGAAATGTTTTCTAGCCTTAATTTAGGGAAGTTTTCTGCTATGATTTGATTGAACAAAGTTTCTATTTGTTGTTCTCTCTCCTCTTCTTCAGGAATCCCTATGATGCGAATGTTATTTCTCTTCATGTTGTCACAGAGCTCCTTTAGAGTTTCCTCACATTTTTGAGTCTCTTTTTTTTTTTTTTGTTCTGCTTCTGTGCCTTTATTTATTGTGTCCTCTAACTTGCTGATTCGACCCTCAGCCTCATCTATCCTGCTTTTTATTCCTCCCTTGTGGACTTCAGTTCTGATACTGTATTTGTCATTTCTGTCTGATTCTTTTTTATTATTTCAATTTCGTTTTTTATACTTGTTATCTCTTTATTTAGGTGTTCATAATGACTATCCATTGTTGCTCTAATTTCTTTGAACATCCTAACTATCATTATTTTAAATTCTGCATCTGGTTATTTGGTTATATCTAATTCATTCAGGTCCTTCTCTCGGGATTTCTCTTGATTCATTTAGGTTGCATTTCTCTACCTGCCCATTTTGTCTGTGTATAAGAAGGGTGTGGCCACTGGAGTCCAGTGGGTTTTGCCTTTGTGTTCTCTAGGTGTGGTCTGTCTGCAGGCCTGCCACCTCCTCTGCCGCTGCCTAGGGCAGTTGGGTATGGGCGTTGCCAGCACCGGCCCACTGTGGCTGTTGCTGTGATTTCCGCCTGTCCTCCTCGGGAAGGCCTGTGTTCTGATGCCCAGCTTTACAAGCCTGTGCCTGCCTGGTCCTTTGCCTCGTCCCCACAGGTTGGGTTGTGCACTGCACTCAAGCCACAAGCCTCAGTACCAAGGGTAGAGGTGAGCACCTTTGCTCATTTGTGGACCCAGCCTGTTCCTGAGCTTCCACCCAGCTCTCGCAGTCAGAGCTTACTCGCCACGGTTTCTCCAGTTGGATGGGGCTGCTGACGTGCACTCAGCTGTGAGCCTCCGTCATCCGGAGCTTTAGCCCTGCCACCGAGGCCCGGGCCTTCTTGCACAGGATCGCACACCACGGTTTATGGGGCCGGGCTGAGCTGCTGGCGTGTGTTCAGCCACAAGCCTCCATCTGTTCCTGGTCCTAGCCCCGCCCCCATGGTCAGGGCCGGATTGTGCAGGGTCCGGGGTCGCAGAGCAGATCTCTGCCCGTTCCTAGCCTCCCGCTTTTCCCCCACAGGTGGGGCTACAGGCGGGCCCGCAGCTGCCGGACGGCTTTTGTGCGTCCCCTCCACCCCTGCTGGGCTAGACCGAGCTTTCACCAGCTAGGCCCCCACCCGCACCGACAGAACCGTGTTTCAGCATCCTGCTGCCACCGTCCTTCCAGCCAGCCTTCAGCAGTGTGGGTGGGTGCACTGTAGCTCAGACCCTAACACTCCATACTATAGTCCTAGAAGCTTCCTCCATCTAAGTAGCTCTGCTCTAAGTGCCGCAGGAGAGATTGTTTGGCTGGTGTACTGTCTCCCTTTACTGGTATTGCTAGTTCCAGGGGAAATATTCGTTTTTGATTAGGGAAGTGACTTAGCCCAGGGTTTAGGGTGGCTGTCCCTCAGAGTGTTTGTCCCTGTGCCTTCAGTCCATACTCTCTTCCCACTGCTCTGGTCCTCTCCTCTGTCCCTGTTCCCTGGAGCCCCAGGTAAGTGGTTGTGAGAGAGGTTTTCTAAGCTGTCCCTTTAAGAAGAATCTTGAATCTGAGAAAACTGTCTCTCACAAACAGTATCCTCACTTGTTTCACAGCTCAATACTGTCCAACACCTCTTCTAGGCTCTGGGGCTGCAGGCTGGGGCTTTGCTTCTGGGACTCAGGTCCCTCCCTCTCCGCCAAACTCTCCTCCCGCCACGCGGGTCTCTCTGGGCTGCCGTTCACTCTGGGGAGCTGGGCAGCCCTCTTCGCGTTTTTGCTTTTCCTACCAGTCTCAATGTGGCTTCTTCAGTGTTCCTTGGTTAAAGAGTCCACTTAGTTTAGTTCAATGTTGATTTATCCAGATGATGGTTCTTAAAATTGAGTTATAATCCACTTTGGTTCTGGGCATTGGAAGTTGGTACGTCCGCCTACTCCATCGCCATCTTGCCGTCTCCCAAGATATTTCTATTTTTAAGACTTTTTTCGTATTTGCAAATTTTCCTCCCAAAAGGCTATGTCAGCTTCTACTCACACCAGCATCCTAAGAGATCGGCTGCGTCACCACCCTCCCCAGCTCCAGATCTAACCACGCCATTGGACTTTCAGCAGATGGCACTAGGTAAATCTTTTTACGGGTGATCTGAGCTCTGCTTTCATGTGTGTTTCAGAAAAGGACATCAAATTCAAGAAACTAAGCCTGATTTCCTGCAAAAACATCATTTCTCTAATGGATGTATCCTTCCAATGTGTGTGCAGATGTAGATGCTACATGTTTCTCTATAGTGCAGACTTTCCTAAAACGGGCGCCCATAGCCGGCAGGATGGTCTTCTTTATAGGAACAATCAAAGCCTGGGAGGCCCCCACTGCTAGACCTGGAACAGAACCGAAAGGCACAACCACTCCAAGGAGGGGAATGTTTTCAAAGGGACTTGGGGATCTTGTTGCTACTTTCGGGTCCCATGCAAGGGAATGAAAGAGTTTTGTGTGCCGATGCCATCTCAACCCTGCCACATCCTCTCTTCAGACATTGATGTTTAACAGTTAAAGCACCTCCCCTAAATCCCTGAACCTGTGTCCCCAGGTCTCCCACCCCAGCCCATTGCCCCTCCCTGCTGCGGTCCCAGGTCAGAGGTCTCACAAGGAGTCTCCGGCTGACACGCACTCAAGGTCTCCTTAACGCACTGGCACAGACCAGTGGCAACGGGAAGCTAGAGTTTGATGAATTCAAAGTGTTCTGGAACAGATTGAAGGCGTGGACAGTATGTAGCCCAGCAAGCACACAGCACCCAGGGGATCATACAAGCCCAGAGCTGAAAGCAGGGCTCTAAGAGACCGAAGTGTTGCCAGCTGGGGATTTTGTGTTCAGGAGGGCAAAGGGGAAAAAAAAAGGATGGCATTCCGGCATTAATTGCTGACATTACAGCCAAATCTCAGTGCCAATGACCAAATGAAAATAACAAAAGGGCCTGCCTTCCTCCGGAGAGCCCACCCCAGCCATTGCCACCCGCCCCTGTGAGGAGTCTCCCCTCCTGAGCTTACTGACCCCCAGTTACTGCCATCAATGGTTCGGGAGGGAGCTCTGTGGTCCTCACTGCCTCTGCTGTCCTCCCACAGAGCCTTTTCCTTCAGTGTGACGCCGACAGATCTGGTACCATGTCCTCCTACGAGCTGCGCACCGCACTGAGAGCCGCAGGTACCAAAAAGCCCAGAATGTGGGCTTGGGCTGCATCCAGGTTCCTTCTGATGGCCACCTGCCTCTCTGCCTGCCCAAGGACGGGGCTGGTGTCTGTCCTCCCGAGCTGATGCTTCTTCAGGGCTCGGAGCCGGGTCTCAGACTCAGCATCCTTCACTCATATGAGGGCCCATGCTTTAAACCACCATGCAGTATGGGCAGGAACCTCTTAAATGCACCTACCAAGGATAAACTTAGCCTTACCCCTGGGGCCTTTCAGCCTCTGGCTAGCACTTCTGGCCAAGCAGAATTACATGTGGCAAGCTGCAGTGCATCCAAACCTCTAACCTCTGGTTTCCATCAACTGGTCCTGCGTCAGGGAGGAGCCATCTGTGGCCCTGTTTCTGGCTTTGTCACCAGTGAATCCAAACTGGATGATTCATTCACAGTTTATAACAGGCTTCCTGCAAGAAGGGTGGGTTCTGGGTGAATTAGCTGCCATGTCTGAGTCATAGGGGTCACCTATCTTGAGCATATCGCTGAGCTTTGGGCAATCACCGCAACCCAAAGCTGTCCCCTGCACCCTGCCAAAGCTTGTCATCTGGTCCCTCCCAAGTAAACCAAATATCTGGAAGCACAGTCAGCTTCATGGTCTGATAAAGGGACAGGATATACAAAATCAGGACCATCTTGTGTCCTACACAATGGAGACAAAAACAAGATGGTTCAAAATGTGGAGAGTCCCTGGCCAGTTGGTTCAGTGGTAGAGCATTGGCCCAGTGTTTGGAAGTCCCAGGTTCAATTCCTGGCCAGGGCACACAGGAGAAGCACCCATCTGTTTCTCCACCCTTCCCCCTCTCCTTTCTCTCTAGATCTCTTTCTCTTCCCCTCATGCAACCAAGACTCCGTTGAAGCAAAAACTTGGCCCAGGTGCTGAGGATGGCTCCATGGCCTCCACTTCAGGTGCTAGAATGGCTCCAGTTACAGCGGAGCAACGCTCCAGATGAGCAAAGCAGCACCCCCTGGTGGGCATGCCGGGTGGATCCCAGTCAGACACATGTGGGAGTCTGTCTCTCTGCCTCCCAGCCTCTCACTTCAGAAAAATGCAAAAAAAAAAGAAAGAAAGAAAAGCGGAGAGTGCCACAGATGACAACTTGTTAGGGGTTGGAGACCCCACTTCTACGTCAGAAGGACAGAGGAGGGGACAAGGGGAGCCCTTCAGAGATGAGGGATGTGACCTAGTCTTTCCTACCCCAACTTGGGGAGGGTGGGGAAATGGAGGCTTCCCACTGAGAGCAGCCAGGGACCTGGGCATCACCAGCACCCAGCACCCCTGTGTAGGTGCCAGGACCTGTGCTCGGTGTCAGGATAGCCACCTCCTCTGTCTGGAATCGGGCTGAGGAGACAGGAGGACCCTGGGGGGCTTTTGAGGTGTACTTCGAACATTTCCTAGAAAGTGATCATGGAGATCTAAATGAAAAGGGGACAACACCATCCCTGAGAACAGTGGTTAGAAATCAAAGTGTTAAACATTGATCTAAAAGGAACTTTACCTCCCTAACCAATGAGGAAACCAAAGCTCGGGGAAGTGAAACAATGGCCCCAGGTCAGAGCAGCATGAGGCTCAAATCCAGGTGCCTGCCCCACCTTGGCATCCTCAGGCCCCTGAGCATGAGGTGAATGGGCCCCTGCACCCTTACATCCATGGTGGGTATTGGCACCCCTTTGGAAAAACGTGATCTCTTCTTTTTCTTTTTGAGAGACAGAGAGAGAGTGAGAGAGAGGGACAGATAGGGACAGATAGACAGGAATGGAGAGAGATGAGAAGCATCAATTCTTCATTGCAGCACCTTAGTTGTTCATTGATTGCTTTCTCATATGTGCCTTGACAAGGGGGCTACAGCAGAACAAGTGACCCCTTGCTTAGGCCAGTGACCTTGGACTTCAAGCCAGCAACCATGGGGTCATATCTATGATCCCATGCTCAAGCCAGCAACCCCGCACTCAAGCTGGTGAGCCCGCGCTCAAGCCAGCGACGTTGGGGTTTCGAACCTGGGTCCTCTGCATCCCAGTTCAGTGCTTTATCCACTGTGCCACCGCCAGGTCAGGCACATGATTTCTTCTTAAATTTTATTTTCAATTACAATTGAAATTCAATATTGTTTTGTATTAGTTTCCAGTGTACAGCATAGTGGTTAGACAATCATATACTTTACAAAGTGTTTCCCCTGATGTTTCCGGTACCCACCTGGCCCCATACACAGTCATCAGGGTACTATTGCTATATTCCTTATGCTGTACTTACAATCCCATGACTATTTTGTAACTGCCAATTTATACGTCTTAAGCCCTTCACCTCTTTCACCCAGCCCTCTCCCATCTGGCAACCATCAGTTTTTTTTTTTATTTTCACTAATTTTTATTGTATTAATTTTCATAAAATTTATATTAGCATTTAATGAGTTCTTTTTTTTTTGGATTTTATGGTAGTTTTTTATATATATATATATTTTATTATTATTAATTCTAATGGGGTGACACCAATAAATCAGGGTACATATGTACAATGAAAACATCTCCAGGTTATCTTATCATTCAATTGTGTTGCATACCCATCACCAAAAGTCAAATTGTCCTCTGTCACCTTCAATCTGGTTTTCCCAGTGTCCCTCCCCTCCTCCCTATCCCACTCTTCCCTCCCTCCCCCCATCCCATAACCACCACTCTCTTGTCCATGTCTCATACCCTCACTTTCATGTCCCACCTATGTATGAAATCATGCTGTTCTCAGTTTTTCTTTTTTTCTGATTTACTTATTTCACTCCGTATAATGTTATCAAGGTCCATTCATTTTGTTATAAATGATCCGATGTCATCGTTTCTTATGGCTGAGTAGTATTCCATAGTATATATGTACCATAGCTTTTTAATCCACTCGTCTTCTGATGGACACTTGGGCTGGTTCCAGATCTTCGCTATTGTGAACAATGCTGCCACGAACATGGGGGCGCATTTCTTCTTTTCGAACAGTGCTATGGTGTTCTTAGGGTATATTTCTAAAAGTGGGATAGCTGGGTCAAAAGGCAGTTCGATTTTTAATTTTCTGAGGAATCTCCAAACTGTTTTCCATAGTGGCTGCACCAGTCTGCATTCCCACCAGCAGTGCAGAAGGGTTCCCTTTTCTCCACATCCTCGCCAGCAGTTATTCTGTGTTGTTTTGCTGATGGCAACCATCAGTTTTTGTATCTATGAGTCTGTTTCTATTTTGTTTGTTAATTTCTTTCTTTACATTCCACATGGAAGTGAAATCATATGGTTTCTCTCTTTCTCTGTCTGACTTATTGCCCATAGCATAGTACCGTCTGGGATCATTCATGCTGTCACAAATGATAATATTTTATTCTTTGAGAAATGCGATTTCTAGAGCTTCCACTACACCAACACCTTTGGGTTAAAATGCCCTTGGGAAATGTCCACTCACTGCAGGGGTGATGGCTGGAATCTTATAGCTTGGCAGGAGCTGGACATGCAGCTACACGTAGACTCAGGCATAGAACTGGAAGGAAGGCTGAGAGGGAAACAGGGCTCAGACACCACCCAGCACTGAGTTCCCCCAAACGAGGTGTCCTGAAAAGTCAGGAAGACACAATGGATGAGGTTGGCATCCAAACCAAGGACCAGAGCACATTAACCCTCTGAGTAGTATGAACGTTCATGTACGTCCTCGTGCCTCCTGACCGTCCAGAGTATGATAGAACAAGACTTTTATTTTTAAAATGTGTAAGGAAACATTTAAAAAAGGTTATTGTATGTTCTTTTTGTTTCCATAAATTGGTTATCAAACAAACATGATTTTAAGTTAATAAAACTGGAATTGGAACTAATTTCATATTTCGAAAGAGAAACTCACTCCTAGGGGTCAGCAAGCATGAAAAAAAACTTACTACTCAAAGGATTAAAGTCAGAAGAAACAGCTGTGACTTCGCCTGTGCACGCGCGCGCACACACACACACACAGACATGCACTGTCACACTGCATTCAGACTGGGTCTGGGAGTTCCCTTTTATTAGTCCACTCGTCAGCTGACTGGCACTCCTTGATGGTGCACCCTTTGGGACCTGGTCTTGTTGACTCCTCACTGTCCCCACAGGCTTTCAGCTGAGCAATCACCTCCTGCAGCTGATTGTCCTCAGATATGCAGATGAGGAGCTCCAACTGGGCTTTGATGACTTCCTCAACTGCCTGGTTCAACTGGAGAATGCCAGCCGTAAGTGTCTGGGGGGTTGCATGTCCTCAGTCCCGGGGGAGAGTCCACCTCCCTTCCGTCACCTTCCAGGAGCATGCGAGAAACAACCTGCCACAAATCATGACAAAAACAGGCCCAGAGAGCCGTCAGCTGTGTCTGTGATGTGCGGGGATGTGTTCATCTTCCTGCAATGCATCAGTTGTAACAGTTGTTCCCTGTATTTAGTCAATATCTTTGTGGGAGGATGAGGACAGGTGAGATGAGAGGTTCCTGCCTCCCAGCTGAGCAAGAACCAATTTCAGGTCAAATTCCACCATAGCACATAGAGTCAGAGGGGTCTTTCTCTCTCTCTATCTCTTCATCATGTCTTTGTACAAGTAAGCCCTAGACCTCAAACAGGATTTGCTACCCCAAGAAAGGAGAGAGATTATGTGCAGGTGGCCTTTGAGGTTTATTGTTGTATTGCCGTAAAATTGAAGCTGGATGAAGTGTGTCTGGAGCCTGTAACTTGGCAGCTGACAGCCACCATGGGGGTCCCATCTGGCAGGTGCACAGGGCCCCACGCCCCCGAGGGAGCCCACGCTTGATTTAACACTACAGGGTCACCATCTTTACTCTTCATAATTTTTGAACAAAGAGCCTGTGTTTTCATTTTGCACTAGGGCCCACCCATGAGGACACCAGTCCTGTCAGCATTTTCTAAGTCAGGGGTCGGTAACCTATGGCTTGCGAGCCAGATGTGGCTCTTTCGATGGCTGCATCTGGCTTGCAGACAAATCTTTAATAAAAAAAATAATAACGTTAAAAATATAAAACATTCTCATGTATTACAATCCATTCATTTCCTAATGCTCATGTTCATGGTTGCGAGTGGCTGGAACCAATCACAGCTGTCCTCCAGGACAACACCAAATTTTTATTGGATAATGCTTAACATACACAGGTCGTTGTATGGCTCTCATGGAATTACACTTTAAAATATGTGGTGTTGCTTGACCAGGCAGTGGCGCAGTGGATAGAGCATCGGACTGGGATGCGGAAGACCCAGGTTCGAGACCCCGAGCTCACCAGCTTGAGCGTGGGCCCATCTGGCTTGAGCAAAAGCTCACTAGCTTGGACCCAAGGTCGCTGGCTCCAGCAAGGGGTTGCTCGGTCTGCTGAAGGCCCACGGTCAAGGCACATGTGAGAAAGCAATCAATGAACAACTAAGGTGTTGCGACGGCAACGAAAAACTAATTGTTGATGCTTCTCACCTCTCTCCGTTCCTGTCTGTCTGTCCCTATCTATCCCTCTCTCTGACTCTCTTTCTGTCCCTGTAAAAAAAAACAAAACAAAACATGTGGTGTTCATGGCTCTCTCAGCCAAAAAGGTTCCCGACCCCTGTTCTAAGGTGTGTCACTAGGTGAATCCAGGGCCCTGGTGAAGCCGCAGCAGGGTCTGGGCTCCTTGCTTCCAGTGTGCTAGGGCTCCCACTGCTTCTTTTGTGACACTGGGAACACATGTATTGCTTCTTGGGAGCAAGTCTTCATGGACTGTAAGCCCCGAGGACTGTGTATAGTGGACAAGGCGTGGGTGCTGACTGACAGTGCTGACTTTGAGAGAAGTGAGCAGGTCCTAAGGGCCTTCAATGTCCAGTCACATGGGTTCCGGTAGTCAGTGAGCAGTGCATTTTACAAAGAGCCTCCTGAAAGACATTTACTTATTAGACCTAAGGGTTGGTCAAAAATGACCTAGTAATTGAGACTTGATGGCTTCTCTCTCTCAACTTTCCTCTTCCCTTCGGAATGCCCTCATGCCTGAGCCTTCTGGGTGCTCAGCTTGCTCTTATAACCCAAGGCTGGCAGGGAGGAGGTGCTTAGGGCTTAGCAGCACCTACCTGGGACCCATGCTTTAGATTCATTGTCTGGAGAACTTTGAAGAAGACCACGGATTATTTTAACTTTTTATTCTAGATATTTTAAATCAGACTCTTAAGTGTAAAGAATAATCATTTCCCATGAGCCTTCCCTCCACCTGTGCTTCTCAAACTTAGTGACACATTACAATCCCTAGGGGAACTTCACAATTTTGGTGACCAGGCTGCTCAGTAGACCAACTAAATTAGAATCTAGGGGGAAGCATACTGTGTCAGTGTTTGTGAAAACAACCCAGGTGGTTCCAGCGCTTTATATCCAGCTTCAGTAATTGTCATCATGTAATCTTTCCTAAACATTCCCCAACACATATATTTTTTTCTGAATTATTTAATAACAGATCTATGAAACTCTGTCCTTTCATCTGTAATTATCTATCACAAGATAGACTTGTTTTTAGCATAATCATCATGCAATTTGCATACCTTACACAATTCTCGGTAAGTCCTCAACGTCACCTAAGTCCATGCCGAAATTCCACAGGTCCTCTTTTAACATTCTCCTGGTGGTCTCAGGATCTGCTTGCTGCATTTGGCTGTTGGGTTCTGTCTTGTTTATTCTATGACAGCCTCCTCCCCCCTTTTGTTGTTTCTAAAGGTCCCAGGTGATTGTCAGGTGAAGCCAGGATTGATTGGCTTGACCACTTCAACTAAGATGGGACACTGAGGCTGAGAGAGCAAAATCACTGTCTCAGCATCTGGCTGAGACCGGCTCTCCCTCCTATCCCAACTCCTCCGATGTGTGGGAGCACCCACAGTGCTCACTTCTCACAAGGGCTCTCAGCTTTCAGGACGCCTGCAAAACTTCATGTGCACGTGATTTTATTCTGGGAGTAGAGCTGTGGATTGCAAGGGATCTTAGCCCCAAAAAAAGTGAAGATGGGGAAATGTTTTGGATTCAGAAACTGGTTGGATGTTGTAGATGCCAGCGTGCGCCACCCAGTCCTAAGGTCATCAACCTCTACCATCACTTCCATCTTAGGATTTCAAAAGGTTACCTCCCCCCATGGAGAGAAATCCCGTCAGGGCCTGAGCTGGGCCTGTGAGACCCGTGCTCACCACCAGGCGCAGTACATACTTCACAGGCTTCACGGAAGGCCCTCATCCTGGGCAAACACTAAGCCTGCGGAAGGAACGGTTCCTGCAAAGATGCCTATCTCATGTCTCTCCCATCAGGGGTGTTCCAGGCTCTCAGTACGAAGAACAAGGAATTAATTCATCTCAACATAAATGAGGTATGACCAAGCAGCTTACCTTCCACTTAGGGATCGAGCCCAGGCCAGGCCCAGAGTCCACACTCCATAAATGTTTGCTGAATGCCTGATTGCATGTGAGGATTAACATTTAGCTTTGGGGGTAAAACAGCAATCAAATTGCTAATAGTTTTGATGCATGTGCATTTAGCAGTCAATGTAATTGTCACAACAGTCACATGAGCTAAGGACTAATATTGTAGTATCCCATTTTGCAGAAGTGGAAACTAAGGCATAGAGAGATTAGTCCTCAGCAACAGAGTGAGCTAGCAAACCCTGTCTTCTTCTTCTTTTCCTTCTGCCATGTGGGCTCCTCAGTCTGCCTGCCTCCTACGTTCCAATTTGTTCACTCCCTCTTGCTCATGTCATCCTGTGGTCTCATGATTCTTGGTGTGTGTGTGTGTGTGTGTGTGCGCGCGCGTGTGCACGCATGCACCCATGTATAAATGTATGCACACGTGCAAACTCCTCAAAAACCCTGCAAAACATACATGTGATAGCAGTTACAGGGGCTGATCACAGCAACAGTGATGGCGGAAGAGCGTGATGGAGTCCCAGAGGCTTGGAAGAGGCATCCCAGGTGTGGACTGCCTCTCCACATTCCGAGCATGGTCTGACAACCAGTAGCATGGGTGCCACCTAGCAGATCTGGTTACAAAGGCTGAGTGAGTATAGGTAGCAACACTGTGTCATAAGCTCAAAGTTGCTAAGAGTCTTGATCTTATTTGTTTTCAGGGCAAAAAAGAAATAATAAGTATGTGTCATGACCGAGGTGACAGCTAACACTACGTGGTAATTATATTGCAGTATATAAATGTGTCATAGCAACACATTGTGTTCCTTGAATGTGGGCGATGTTCTATGTCAATTATATCTAATAAAACAGAAATAAAAAAGTGCAGAGTACCAAGCCCCACCTCAAACCTGCTGAATGAGATTCCACTTTAGCAGGACCCCCAATGATTCCTAAACACACTGAAGTCTGAGAACCCTGGTGAAATCCCTTCCTGCCCAAAGGCAGGGGAGAGACGATGGGACATTTTCCTTCAGTGGTTCCTGTGATTTCCTTTCTGTGCCTGTGCCTTTCTGTTCATCTCTTCTCTCCTTGGCCATAACGGTATGAAGCCGGGTAGCCTCTGTCTCCTTCTCCAGCTCTGAGCAGTTTTTCCCAGGCTCACACCGCACACATCAACTCACTTCCAAATTCACTAGCCACTTTGGATTTGGGTACTATTTATTGACTATTCCAAGATAAAGAGCTGAATGACAGTGTGTCCTAGACAGGAGATGGAATCTTCCTCCTCCCTGTGCACTGATTTTGGTCAGTCAACCCGCTCTATGCCTCAGTTTCACCATTTGCTGAAAGAGATGTAAGCCTTAAACTTACAACAAAAGTTTGGTTCATAGTAATATCATAAAATTTGGAAATTTATTTATGTTGACTTGTCACTAATGTTCTCATGTTTGTATCCCAGGTCCCTGGATACATTACAAGTTCACTGAGACTAGAAACTGGACATTTCTTTCTAGCATTCGCTTCCCTTTGAGCAGGGACAACACACTTGATACATGTAACTCTGATTGTTAACTGTGTAAAGCCCCAGCCTCCAAAGAAAGATGTACATCCTCAAACTAATCTCTTAAGAAAACAAGAGGAACCTCTGGGCCCACCTTTATTTCTATTTGCTTCAACGTTTTGCCACTAATAAGCATGAAGAAAGTGTGACAGTTGTCACCTGTCCAAAGTGCAAGGGGAGTTCAAAGGGTTGGCATTCAGTGGCCTCTTCCCCAAAGACCCAAAGTACCAGAAGCATGGGCAAAACATTCCATTGCTTCAGGTTCAGGGTGTCACTTCCTACCTAAGTGTCACAGGCCTGGGGGCTGAAACAAGCTCTTCCTCTTGTCCCCCTGACTCAGCAGACCCAAGCCATTCAGTGTAAACTCTTCCCCCTGCCCATAGTTACCAGTCTCCAAGACAAATCGGTGTCCTCCCCCACCCCTCTCAGTTTTTAACCTGCTCAACTCCAGCTGCACAGAAGCATCTCCTGGGGAGATTTTCAACCCCAGTGTCCTGGCCACACCCCAGACCAATTCATTCCAATTTCAGGTGTGGGGACCCAAGCATTGATATTTTAAATTTTCCCTGGTGAGTCCACTGTGTGGCCAAATTCAAGAGCCACCGTTCTGAATGCTCCTTCCTTCCACCCAAGATACAGAGATTTTCTCCACCTGTGTTGGTCTCAACTGCTCCTTCTCAGCTAAGAGTCTGTGTCTTCCTGCACCGAGCTGTCTTCCTGCACCAAGCTGTCTTCCATCACCTTGACCTTGGTTCATGCTCTGCCAGGGAGGGCAGAAAGGAGAAAAAAAGCATCCCCCCACAAAATCATGTCCCCCCCGGTCACCACGTGGTGATAAGAGTGTAGTGAGCAGAACAGGCAGTAGGCACTCAGGGTGGAGGAGGTGAGGAGTCACCTTGTGCAGCTGCTTCCTGCTTCCCTCTTCGCAGTGCCTCTGTAATGGAGGGTCAACCCTGTTCAAGGTGAAGGGACCCCGCATCGTCAAAGAGGAAAAGGCACTTTATGCTGCTCTGCCCTCAGGGACCCAAGAGGCTATGACTCCACAAGGAGAAAGCACATTTCATTCTCTCTCTCACACACATTTGCTACTTGGCCTGACTCACTCAGAAAGGGAAATTCAAAGTACTTAGACTTTTTGCCTGACTAGGCGGTGGCACAATGGATAGAGCATCGGACTGGGATGTGGAGGACCCAGGTTTGAGACCCTAAGCTCACCAGTTTGAGCGTGGGCTCATCTGGTTTGAGCCCAAGGTCGCTGGCTCGAACAAGGGGTCACTCCGTCTACTGTATCCCCCCGCCGGTCAAGGCACATATGAGAAAGCAGTCAATGAACAACTAAGGTGTCACAGTGAAAAACTGATGCTTCTCATCTCTCTCCCTTTCTGTCTGTCTGTCCCTCTCTCTGACTCTCCCTGTCTCTGCCACAAACAAAACAAAAGAAAACAAAAGAGTACTAAGACTTTTTTTTAATGTTGCACATTGAGACAAAAGTTCATGTTTGCAGGCAAAATGGTCACATGGAAGAGCTCCTATGACATAAACCGGGACCGTTCCTGAGGCTGGTAAGGAAGTGGAGGGGTTTTACCAGCCCTCACCTCTATCTCTTTCTTTTTCTTTTTCTTCCCAGTTCATCATCCTGACAATGAACATCTGAGGCTTCCCCGGTGGGATGCAGCCAGTCCTGCTGAGACTTGACTTTTGGGCTAGGAACTCCAGCATATGCGCTGGTGCAGAGCCGTAATGCCCAGGGCCCAGGGGCATTCCTTTCCACTGCCAAGCTCTCTCCTCCCCACAACCCCCACAGCATCCTGGTCTGGGAAGAAGAAAATGGGCCCCGCCATGCTGTCTGACTATATGCTGCTGCTTTGTTAAGTCACCGCCCCGAGATGGGTGGTGCCCCTACCTGTGCCTCGACATCCTGACCAGTTCCTTCCTCCACTTCCCCCACCTCCTCTCACTACTAATTATTCAAAGTTCTAGTGCAGAAGCATGGCTTAATGTAGCTTCAACCATTGTATTCAAATATCCAGTAGAGAACAATGGTTTTATAAACGTGGATGTGGCCTGAGGGGAGAAGGAAAAAGCATGAGGACATAATTAAGCATGTTGTCCATCGTAGCTGTAATTCCTTACTGGGGCAAACATCAGGGGACTCTGGGTGCTTACTGGTAAGAGTGGAACAATGTGAAACTCTCTACCCCACCTCTGAGAGCTGGCAACGAAAACAGTCTGTCTGTATAGTCTAGACACCTCGACAGGCTTTGTCCCAAAGCTCTTGGGACAGAAAGCCGAAGCAATGTTATTTCTCCCTAGGGAGTCCAGATCTAGATCAGACTTGATTTCATTCATCTCCACCATGGTGGGGAAGAAGCATGAAGAAGCCACACTCTGGCTCCCCTGACACTGAACGGAAACCCCAGCAAATCAGACTAATGGGAAATAAACGATAAGACATCAGCTCAATAAATGCCGGGTCGCATTTTCTTACTGGTAGACTTGTGGCAGATGAGGTGGCACGGAGGAGCGTGCAGAAGGAAGGAGGGAGAATGTTGGCATGAAGGTCAAGTTAGAAATGGAGCATCATCAGAACTCTGTCCCCTGACTAGTGACTAAAGATGACAGAGCAGCAGCAAGTCCCCCCTCACTTCCCAATTCTTCCCTGAGCTTACCCAGCAATGGGTGCAGGATTGTTGTAAAAGGTTTCTTGTTTTTTTTTGGGGGGTGGGGGTTCTGAAGTGAGAAACAGAGGCAGAGAGAGACTCACGCATGCACCCAACCAGGATCCATCCAGCAAGTCCACCAGGGAGTGATGCTCTGCCTGTCTGGGATGTTGCCCTGTTGCAACCACAGCCATTCTAGCACCTGAGCCTTCCTCACTGCCCGGGCCAACTTTGCTCCAGTGGAGCCTTGGCTGTGGGAGAGGAAGAAATAGAGAGGAAGGAGAGGGGGAAGGGTGGAGAAGCAGATGGGTGCCTCTCCTGTTTGCCCTGGCCAGGAATCAAACTGGGACATCCACACATCAGGCCAATGCTCTACCACTGAGCCAATCGGCCAGGGCAAAGTTTTTAAATAAACTGCTGATATGTGCTTATTTCATTTCCATTTACATAGAACTCCTAAAAAAGGCAACTCTATAGAGACAAAAAGCAGGTCAGTGGTTATCTGGGGCTGGATGTGGAGGTGGGCATTAATTGTAAACAGCATGAGAGAACTTTCTGGAATGATGGGAAGTTTTTTTTTATTAATTTTAATGGGGTGACATTAATAAATCACGGTACATATGTTCAAAGAAAACATCTCCAGGTTATCTTGTCATTCAATTATATTGCATACCCATCACCCAAAGTCAATTTGTCCTCTGTCACCTTCTATCTGGTTTTCGTAGTGTCCCGCCCCACCACTCTCTCCTTCCCTCTCTGCTCCCCCCGCCCCACCCCGTAACCACCACACTCTTATCCATGTCTCATAGTCTCGCTTTTATGTCCCACCTATGTATGAAATCATGCTGTTCTCAGTTTTTTTCTGTTTTACTTACTTCGCTCAGTATAATGTTATCAAGGTCCATCCATATTGTAAACGATCCGATGTCATCATTTCTTATGGCTGAGTAGTATTCTATAGTATATATGTACCATGGCTTTTTAATCCACTCGTCCTCTCATGGACACTTGGGCTATTTCCAGATCTTCGCTATTGTGAACAATGTTGCCACGAACATGGGGGCACATTTCTTATTTTCGAACAGTGCTATGGTGTTCTTAGGGTATATTCCTAAAAGTGGGGTAGCTGGGTCAAAAGGCAGTTTGATTTTTAATTTTTTGAGGAATCTCCATACTGTTTTCCACAGTGGCTGCACCAGTCTGCATTCCCACCAGCAGTGCAGGAGGGTTTTCTTTTCTCAACATCCTCGCCAGCACTTATTCTGTGTTGTTTTGCAGATGAGCGCCATTCTGACTGGTGTCAGGTGATATCTCATTGTGGTTTTAAACTGCATATCTCTAATGATTACTGATGTTGAGCATTTTTTCATATGCCTATTGGCCATTTGTATGTCCTTTTTGGAGAAATTTCTATTCATTTCTTTTGCCCATATTTTGATTGGATTGTTTGTCTTCCTGGTGTTGAGTTTTATAAGTTCTTTATAAATTTTGGTTATTAAACCCTTGTCAGACATATTGTCGAATATGTTCTTGCATTTTGTGGTTTGTCTTTTTATTCTGTTCTTATTGTCGTTAGCTGTGCAAAAACTTTTAGTTTGATATAGTCCCATTTGTTTATCCTGTCTTTTATTTCATTTGCCCGTGGAGATAAATCGGCAAATATATTGCTGCAAGAGATGTCGTCGGAGAGCTTACTACCTATGTTTTCTTCTATGATGCTTATGGTTTCACGGATTAAATTTAAGTTTTTTATCCATTTTGAGTTTGTTTTTGTGAATGGTGTAAGTTGATGGTCTACTTTCATTTTTTTGCAGATAGATGTCCAATTTTCCCATCACCGTTTGTTAAAGAGGCTGTCTTTACTCCATTGTATGCTCTTTCCTCCTTTGTCAAATATCAGTTGTCCATAAAGGTGTGGGATTATTTCTGGGTTCTCTGTTCTGTTCCATTGATCTATGTGCCTGTTCTTATGCCAGTACCTTGCTGTCTTGAGTACAATGGCCTTGTAGTATACCTTGATATACGGAAGAGTAATACCTCCAGCTTTATTTTTTCTTTTTAAGATTGCTAAGGCTATTCATGTTCTTTTTTGGTTCCATATAAATTTTTGGAATATGTGTTCTATATCATTGGTATTATAATTGGTATTGCATTGAATTTATAAATTGCTTTGGGTAATATAGGCATTTTAATGATGTTTACTCTTCCTAACCATGAGCACAGTATATGCTTCCATTTGTTTATATCTTCCTTGATTTCTTTTATCAATGTTTTATAATTTTCCGAGTACAAGTCCTTAACCTCCTTGGTTAAATTTACTCCTAGGTACTTTATTTCTTTGGTTGTAATAGTGTAGGGGATTGTTTCCTTAATTTCTTTTGCTGATAGTTCATTGTTGGTATATAAAAATGCCTCTGATTTCTGAGTATTAATTTTATATCCTGCCACATTGCTGAATTCATTTATCAGGTCCTTTTTTGACTGAGACTTTAGGGTTTTCTATATACAATATCATATCATCTCCAAATAATGACAGTTTTACTTCTTCTTTTCCAATTTGGATGCCATTTATTTCTTCTTCCTATCTGATTGCTGTGGCTAAGACTTCCAGAACTATGTTGAATAAGAGTGGTGAAAGGGGGTACTCCTGCCTGGATCCTGATCTTAAGGGGATTGCTTTTAATTTTTGTACATTTAGTATGATGTTTGCTGTGGGTTTGTCATAGATGGCCTTTATCATGTTAAGGAATGATCCCTGTCTTCCCACTTTACTGAGAGTTTTGATCATGAATGGGTGCTGGATTTTATCAACTGCTTTTTCTGCATTTATTGAAATCATCATTTGTCCTTCCTTTTGTTTATGTGATGAATCACATTGATTGATTTGCAAATATTGAACCAGCCTTTCCTCTCCAGAATAAATCCCACTTAATCATGGTGTATGATTTTTTTCATAGATTGCTGGATCGGGTTGGCTAACATTTTGTTGAGAATTTTAGCATCTAAATTCATCAGAGATATTGCCTATAATTTTCTTTCTTTGTGTTGTCTTTGCCCAGTTTTGACATCAGAATTATGCTTGCCTCATAAAAGGAGTTTGGAAGTCTTCCTTCCTCTTGAATTTTTTGAAATAGCTTGAGGAGGATAGGTGTTAGTTCTTCTTTGAATTTTTGGTAGAATTTACTTGTGAAGCCATATGGCCCAGGACTTTTCTTTGTTGGGAGTTTTTTGATTACTATTTCTATCTCCTTTGTTGTAATTCGTCTCTTTAGGTGTTCTGATTCTTCCAGATTGATTTTTGGAAGATTATATGATTCAAGAAATTTATCCTTTTCACCTAGGTTGTCTAATTTTTTGGCATAGAGTTCTTCATAGTATTTTCTTACAATACTTTGTATTTCTGTTGTGTCAGTTGTTATTTCTCCACTCTCATTTCTAATTCTATTTATTTGAGTCCTCTCTCTTTTTTTCTTGGTGAATCTAGTTAAAGGTTCATTGATCTTGTTTATCTTTTCAAAGAACCAGCTCCTGGTTTCATAGATCCTCTGTATTGTTTCCTTAGCCTCTATGTCATTTATTTCCGCTCTGATCTTTATTATTTCCTTCTACTAACCCTGGACTTTATTTGCTGTTGTTTTTCTAGTTCTTTTAGATGCAGGGTCAGGTTGCTCATTTGAGCTTTTTCTAGCTTCTTTTGATATGCCTGTAGTCCAATGAACTTCCATCTCAGTACTGCTTTTGCTGTGTCCCATAAATTTTGAGTTAATGTATGCTCATTATCATTTCTTTCTAGAAACATTTTAATTTCTTCTTTGATCTCTTTGTTAATCCATTCGTTATTTAATAACATGCTATTTAGTTTCCAAGTGTTTGAGTATTTTTCAGTTTTTCTTTTGTAGTTAATTTTCATGCCATTGTGATCAGAGAAAATGCTTGATATGATTTCAATCTTCTTAAATTTGTTGAGACCGCTTGTGTCCTAACATGTGGTCTATCCCAGAGAATATACCATGAGCGCTTGAAAAGAATGTATACTCTACTGCTTTAGGGTGAAAAGTTCTGAAGATATTTATTAAATCGAGTTGATCTAGTGTATGCTTTAAGTCTGCTGTTTCTTTGTTAAATTTCTTTCTTGAGGATTTATCCAGTGATGTTAGCGGGGTATTAAAATCCCCTGCTATTATAGTATTGCTGTTAATCTCGCCCTTTATATCCATCAAAGTCTGCTTTATGTATATCGGGGCTCCTATGTTTGGTGCATTGATATTTATAATGGTTATATGTTCCTGTTGAATTGTTCCCTTTATCATTATGTAGTGTCTTTATCTCTTACTTCAGCCTTTGTTTTAAAGTCCATTTTGTCAGATATAAGTATTGCTACCCCGGCTTTTTTTTTTCATTTCCATTTGCATGAAATATTTTTTCCCATTCTTTCACCTTTAGTCTATGTGCATCTTTTGTTTTAAGGTGTGTCTTTTGTAGACAGCATATGTATGGGTCCTGTTTCTTTATCCAGGCAGCTACACTATGTCTTTTGATTGGATCATTTAATCCATTTACATTTAAGGTTATTATTGATATGTAGTTATTTATTGCCATTTTATTCTTTAAAGCTGTATTCTTCTTTTGCTATATTCTTTTCCCCCTTTGAACTGTTCACAACAGGTCCCTTAGAATCTCTTGCAGAATTGGTTTGATTTTAATGAATTCCTTGAGGGTTTTATTTTGTCTGGGAAGCTCTTTATTTCTCCTTCAATTTTAAACGTTAGCCTTGCTGGATAGAGTAGTCTTGGTTGTAGGTTCTTGTTCTGCATTCCTTTGAATATATCTTGCCATTCCCTTCTGGCCTCAAGTGTTTCTGTTGAGAAGTCGGATGTCATCCTTATGGGGGCTCCTTTGTAGGTGATAGCTTTTTTTTTCTTTAGCAGCTTTTAAATTTTTCTCTTTATCCCTTAGCTTTGGTATTTTAACTATGATGTGTCTTGGTGTAGATTTCTTTGGGTTACTCTTTAATGGAGTTTTCTTGCTTCTTGCACGTGTGAAACTTTTTCCATTCTTAAATTAGGGAAGTTTTCAGCTATGATTTGATTGAACAAAGTTTCTAACCCTTGTTCTTTCTCTTCTTCTTAAGAAACCCCTCTGATGTGGATGTTATTTCTCTTCATGTTGTCACAGAGCTCCCTTAGAGTTTTCTCACATTTTTTGAGTCTCTTTTCCTTTTTCTTCTCTGCTTCTGTGCCTTTGTTTATTGTGTCCTCTATCTCGCTTATTCGATCCTCAGCGTGATTCATCCTGCTTTTAATTCCTTCCATTGTGGTCTTCAGTTCTGATACTGTATTTGTCATTTCTGTCTGATTCTTTTTTATTATTTCAAATTTGTTTTTTATACTTGCCATCTCTTTATTTAGGTGTTCATAATGACTATCCATTGTTGCTCTAAGCTCTTTGAACATCCTAACTATCATTATTTTAAACTCTGCACCAGGTAGTTTGTTTATATCTGATTCATCCAGGTCCTTCTCTGGGTATTTCTCTTGATTCATTTGGGTTGCATTCCTCTGCCTGCCCATTTTGTCTGTGTATAAGAATGGTTTGGCTACTAGAGTCCAATGGGTGTTGCCTCTGTGTTCCCTAGGTGTGGTCTGTCTGCAGGCCCACCACCCCCTCTGCCGCTGCCTAGGGTGGTTGGGTGTGGGTGTTGCTGGTGCCGGTGCTGCGGCTGCTGCTGCAGTCTCTGCCTTACCTCCACGGGAGGGGCTATGTTCTCGTGCCAGGCTCTATAAGCTTCAGCTGGTCTCAGCCTTTGCCCCTCTCCCACGAGTGGGACTGTGCACCACACTTGGGCCACAAGCCTGGGTACCCAGGGCAAGGATGAACACTTTTGCTCAGCTATGGGTCCCTGTCAGCCTGTTCCTCCGGCCGGGAGGGGTTTCTGGTGCATGCTCAGCTGCAAGTCAGGCTTCTGCCCTGCTCCCGCTAACCTTGGCTCCTCGGCTGGGTTGTTAGTGCGTGCTCTACTGTGAGCCCGGGCTTCCGCCCCACCTCTGAGGGCAAAGCCGGTTTGTGCAGGGCTTCAAGCCTCGGAGGCCAGGTGTGGCTGCACGCCCACTCGCCCCTGCCCAGCGGCAGATCTCTGCCTGTTCAGGGCTCCCGCTTTTCCCCCACAGGTGGGGTCGCAGGTGGGCCCGCAGCCGCCAGACCACTTTTGCGCATCCCCTTTGCCCCCGCTGGGCTAGACCGAGCTCATGCCAGCTGGCTTGGACTCTGCTCCCACCCCCCATGGAACCAGGCTTCCATGTCCCACTGCCGCCAGCCCTCCAGCAAGCCCTCAGCAGTGTGGGTGGGGGCGCTGCAGCTCAGACCCTAACACTCCATACTGTAGTTCTGAAAGCTCCTTCCTTCTAAGCAGCTGTGCTCTAAATGCCACAGGGGAGCCTGTTTGGCTGGTATCCTGCTTCCCCTTGCTGGTTCCAGGGAAAATATTGTTTCACATTTGTAGATTGACTCAGCCACGGGTTTAGGGTGGCTGCACCTCAAAACTTTTCTCCCTGTGCCTTCCAGACCGCACTCTTTTCCCGCTGCTTCAGTCCTTTCCTCTCTTTCTGTCTCCCGGAGTTCTGGGTGAGTGGTTGTGAGAGAGGTTTTCTGCGCCATCTCTTTAAGAAGAATCCTGGGTCTGAGTCAACTGTCTCTTTCTCACGAACAGTATCCTAACCTGTTTCACAGCTAAATACTGTCCATACGCCTCTTCTAGACTCTAGGGCTGCAGGCTGGGGCTTTGTTCCTCGGACCCGGGTCCCTACTCTTACGCTAACCTCTCTTCCCGCCACACGGGTCTCTCCGGGCTGCCTTTCGCTCTGGGGAGCTGGGCAGTCCTTTCTGCGTTTTTGCTTTTCCTACCTGTCTCAATGTGGCTTCTTCAGTGTTCCATGGTTGAAGAGTCCTCTCAGTACAGTTCAATGTTGGTTTATCCAGATGATGGTTCTTAAAATTAAGTTATAATCCACTTTGGTTCTGGGAGTTGGAAGTTGGTATGTCCGCCTACTCCATTGCCATCTTGCCCCTCCTGGAATGATGGAAAGTTTTAAAAGTAGATTATGGTGACGATTGCACAACTCTATAAACTTACTAAGAGATATTAAAAGCATTTCCTTATAATGGGAGTGTTTTGAGTATTAAATTTCATCCTAATAAAACCATTAATAAAATATACATGATCTATGAGATAAGAGACAGAAGTAGAGATATGAGAGAGAAAAAATAATTAGATATATGAGACAAAATTAATCAGTGTTTACCTTAGTGACTGATTTTTGTTAAATGAGTCAAAATTTATAATTCATGTCTGTGTTTTCTTCTTTGTTTCAAGGATAATTATTGTCTTATTTCATTTTTTATGGAACAAGAGTTCTTATATTTAATGGGACCAGCTGTCCATTCAACAAAACACAACTTGAGCTGAGCTTGAGTATGTCTAAGTAGGTTCATCTGTCTATTTAGTGTCAATTTTTTTAGTAAGAGAGACATCAGCTTGGCTGGGTGAAATATATCTATATCTAGACAGGTCATGCTCCCTCCCTGACTGCAGGGGTGAAAGTCACACCACTGGGATATTCACGCCACTGTGTTCAGTGGATTTAGCCTCAACTGCCCACCCAGACCTTGGATGGGACATTTTAATCACTGAATTGAGTGTGTTTGATGAGCTCCAGTGTCTGTAGACCTGTTTTCCCAAGGCAGACAACGGAGGCATGAGTCTGTCTGACCCCTCACCCAGGGCCAGGGTAACCTCTTCAATGGTTACAACACAAGACAAACACAAGGACACTTTCTGATTTCATCCTGTTTGTTCAAAATATCAGTTATACTTTATAAATAGCTTGTTTAATATTCAGACACTTTCACAAGATTGGTTTTCTTGTTCCCATAAAACAGATTTTAAAACAACCCAAACTGAGGCTCAGAGGAGCTCGCCAGCTGACGGAGGAATGACTTAACAACAATGCTGTCTGCTTCCTGTTCGAGCAGAAGCTGGATAGACGTGTTCAAATAGAGATGTTTGGGCCTCAGCTGGAGGAGAAGCGGCATCTGTCCCAGTTAGAAAGTTGGTGATGCTTCAAAATGACCTGAAAACCATTCTTAACATAAGTGACCAAAGGCACTTAAATCTCCCTGATACACATTTCAAAGGGAAATAGAGGCTTTATACTTAAGGGACGATGCTCCTCAGTGGGACTCCAGGTCCTGAGAGGAGCAACTATGATGGTGAACTTCCCCTGTGAGCAGTTGCCTTGTCACCCAGCCAGCTTAGCATCATAGGATGGCCACTGACTATCTGTGTGTCTTCCCTTTCTTGTGACTTAACTTTCCCAGACCAAAACTGCACAATGTATAATACATTGAAATTTATGTGTGTGAAGGCGCAGTGCTTGATATTGTAACATTGTAAGTCCTCAATAAAGGACGATATAAAAGGGTGGGGGGGATTCTCTGAATGAAGGCTTCCATGGGCCTTGAGCTAGATAGAACAGGGGCAGCTTGTGGGCAGGGAATGGCCACTCCTCCTGCCTCACCCCCACAGCCAGCAAAGATGGCCCTCCTTCCCTATCTCTCCACACAGGGCTGTCCCAGGCCTGACATCAATCACAGCCCTGTGGTCACATCTAAAGAGCCTGCACCAAACCTAGGACTGGGTATCTTTCCCATAGGTCCTTGGACCAAACCCCATTACCAGGAGGAAACCAAAGGCCCATGGGCACCTTTGTCTGAATTGGGGAGCCTGTCCCGGCTCCTCTCCCCCCTGTACGATGCAGAACCATGCAGTGCACTGAGGGCCAGGGATTCAGAGGTACAGGGGCAAGTGACCTGGTTGGCAAGAGTGCCTAAGGCCTCGGTGCCAGCTCACTTTAGTGCACTGGATTATTTGCAGTAACAAAGCACCATTCTACTGAAAGCCAAGGCCGCCTGCCAAGTACCAGTGTGAAGACCTTGTGGCTCTGCAGCTGTGAACTGACAGGAGGCTATGCTTGCTACTGACGCCTGCCTGGGACATTTTCCCAGAGCCACTGTGCCTTTCTGAGAGGTAGGGGGAGGGAGGGAGGGAGAGAGGGAGGAGGAGAGGGGAAATAGACTTCCCTTGGTACCTGAATGGCACCTCTAGATGGAAGGACAGAGCCCACTGACGTACCTCAGTTTATCTGTTTATTACCAGCAGAACTCTGCTGGGGGAAAAAGTCACTCTCTTTCCAAGTCAGGCAACTGAACCACATGCAGCAAATGCATGATCAATGGAAATGGCACAAGATTTAATCTGAAGACCTGTATTCTATTCTGGAATTTGAACTCCAGATAGCTGTGTGACCTAAACTGTATCGCTTAACCTCTCTGGGCTGTCTTTGCTCTGTGCAATTCTATGATTCCTTCCTTAACTCTGGGACCTTGAAGGTAAATCAAGTGTGGCTCGATCCTGTCCAGTCAGATGGGTGGAGAGGTCGTGCAAGGTAGCAAGGCAGGCCAACAAACCTGAGAAGGCACTCATCTGGTTCCCCGCAATGCTTGGTCCTGAGAAGAATGAGACATCCAGGGGATTCTCTGTGGGTTGCACCAGCACCTGGCTTCAAGGCGACACTCCATTTTCCTTCCTCCTCTCTGCAGCTTGACATGATCAATTCCTTCATCTCCTAAACTCACCAGAGCTCAATTTCTTCACTTAGCATTGTCTCTGGTCCCTCACAGTTGACCTGCTAGGTTCTATAAAGATGGTCTTCCTGGACCCAGCTTTCTCCCCTCACCACTGTGTTGACACCTCTCTGTTGAGATGGTACCAACCCCAGGGGACACCCATGGGGCAAGAGGTCTCTGCAACCCAGCGCCCTCCTTGCCTGGACCTTCTTTAGGAGCGCCCCTTCGCTCTGGGCCCCTGCCTCCCTGGCCAGTCTCATTTTCATGCCCTTTTCCCTTTGTTGAGACTTAAATATTGATGTCCTTTGGGATTCAGCCAGTTCACACCGGTTCAGCAAAACCAATACCTAAGTTTTTTGAGTTCTGTGAACTGGTTGTTAAAATGGCACTTGTCATCGGGGTTCTGTCTAAAGTGGGTGCCTAGACAGCCGCCCAATGTGGAAATCACAAATCTACATTTTTTACTCTTTTTTAATGTTCATCTGTGCAACAGTGTATTATTCTAAGCGCCTGTAGTAATGTTCATTCTGTCCAGAGGTGAAAAAATTTGCAAGTGAGGATGCCAATAAAGAATCAATATGGAAATATCTTAAATAACAGTTTTGTTGTTTTTTGTCAGGTATATTTAATATTTTTTCATTAATATTTTAAAACTCTCTCTTATAATCTAATTTTGTATACCTCTTTTACTATTCTTATTTAAGTATTAAATGCATGAAATAATAAACTACCTTTCGGTATATCATTTTTATATACTTAAAATGGTCATGAGGGCAGAGAATCAGTTTTTAAATTATTTGAATCCCACCCTGGATTCAGCCCTCAGGCCGTCCCATGTCACTCTATACACGCCTGCACTCTGTGTACTTGTGGCTTCAGCTGCTGTCACTATGCCACTTACTCCTGCCTGTGACGACTCCTCCCTTGCTGGGCTCTGTAACCACGTGTGTCGGAGGGAACTGTGTTCACACTGGTCTGCACACGGCTCCCTGAGTCTCCACAGACGCCACTGTTTACATTCTGTAATATGACATACTCGCTAGGCCATGGTGATGGGTGCTCTGTAACCCTTGCTCAAAACAGTGTCATGCCGCATTCTTGTTCCCAGGAAATACCCAGAGCTCTATGTAGCCTAGCTCGCCCACACCCGGTCTTGGCTGAGTCTCACTTGTCCTTCAGGACGCAGCCCAGGGCCAGGTCTCCTATCTTCCCTTTGGAATGGTGCCCTCGGCCTTGTTGCAACACAACACGGCCTCCACTGTGTTCTCCAGCCCCACGGCAGGGGTGCCCTGAAGACTGGGAGTGACTTGGTAGCGGGGATGGAGTCAAGTCACACCTACCTCAGTGTGTCCTAAGTGCCAGGCACAGCCTCCCCGGGAAATGTCCAGTTAATGTTTATGAAACAGGAGCCTGGAGGAAGGGAAACTGGACCCAGAATACGTCTTCCTGTGGCCCTTGGTCCCTTTAAACAGCCTAAATAAGCTTGGCCATCGTGGATATATGAGGGTCATGCAATTAAAACACAGCTGCGACTGCTCACAGAGCACCAGGGTGTTCTCGGAGACGGCCCTGCCCCCGCCCTCTTCACACTGCAAATTCAGGGCACACTGCTTCTTCAAGGGCCAGTGAGCACCGGGGTGAAACCTTTGAGAGAAAATAAGTACAAGGCCCTTTTTCACAGAAAACGTCTGCTGCACTCAATAATTACAGTGGTTTAAAGATCAACCTACCCAAGCAGCATTCAGTTGGTTAAAAGTCCCTGCAAAAGAACGTGTGAGATTGAGATTCCCACAGGAACCTTATCTCATGTTTACCTTGATCTATTATTGCACTTGGCAGAAATATATAAAAATTGATTCATCGTTTTGAAAAGCTAAAATTCCTTTTTGCTGGTAATTGGTCCCTGTATCTATGGAAACAGAACTGTCCTCGGTTTGAAACATATTGATGTATATGACTGTGGCTGGCGCCGTACCTCAGGGCGTGCACCCAATAATAATTCCCCTGAGGCCCGTACAAAGCAGTCCCCAGGTCTTTCATGAGCCCTGAGATTTCTAAAAAAAAAGCACCCAATGCTTTTTAAACCACTTTGTGTTTTTGTTATATTATTATATTTATTTAAAGAGTTTAGTGATGAAAATATAAAGAATGAGGTTGAAAAATGTCATCAGGCAGAAAAATATATTTTTTTACTTTACTTAGGTAAAATTAAGCATTCTAACCATTTTAAGTGCACAATCAGTGGCGTTAAGTACATGCTCGATACAGTGCAACCATCACCATACCCACCTCTACAATACCTTTACCATCTCAACAGAAATACTCCGCTCATTAAACAGTAACTCCCTTTTTCCAACTGATTCCAGTCGCTGGTAAACTCTATTCTACTTTCTGTCTTTATGAACTTGCCTATTCTAGGTACTTCCAATAACTGAAACAGTACATTTGTCCTTTTGCATCTGGCTTATTTCACATAGCGTTGTGTTTTCGAGGTTCATCCAAGTTGTAGCATATGTTGGAATTTCTTTCTTTTTTATGGTCCAATATTCTAGTGTATGTATATGCCACATTTTCTTTATCCATTCATCAGCTGATTTTTTATTTTTTTACAGGGACAGAGAGAGTCAGAGAGAGGGATAGATAGGGACAGACAGACAGGAACGGAGAGAGATGAGAAGCATCAATTATCAGTTTTTCATTGCGACACCTTAGTTGTTCATTGATTGCTTTCTCACATGTGCCTTGACCGTGGGCCTTCAGCAGACCGAGCAACCCCTTGCTCGAGCCAGCAACCTTGGGTCCAAGCTGGTGAGCCTTGCTCAAACCAGATGAGCCCGTGCTCAAGCTGACGACCTTGGGGTATCAAACCTGCGTCCTCTGCATCCCAGTCTGACGCTCTATCCACTGAGCCACCGCCTGGTGAGACTCATCTGCTGATTTAGATTTCGGTTTTTTCCATCTCTCTTTGGATGTTGTGAATAATGCTGCTGTGAACATGGATGTGCAAATATCTTATAGGGCCCCTGTTTTCAGTTCTGTTGAGTGTACACCCAGAAGCGAAATTGCTGCACTATATAAATGAAGTAATTCTATGGCTCATTTTAGAGGAAAAGCTAGACTTTTTTTCCACTGTGCTGTACTACTTTACATCCTCCTTGGCAATGCACAGGGGCTACAATCACTCCACATCCTCACCAGCACCTGTCATATTCCTATCTTATTTTCATAATAGCTCTCCTAGTTGATGTGACGATTTAGGGCCCATTTCTGAGAAAATACGTCAAGGGGATTTAATTAATTAACATTTTATTATATGTATAGAAGCTTGCTTACAAATATTTCTCCACTTATTTTTTAAATTTTTATTTATTTAGTCATTCATTTTAGAGAGGAGAGAGGGAGAGAGAGAGAGAGAGAGAGAAAGGGGGGAGGAGCAGGAAGCATCAACTCCCATATGTACCTTGACCAGACAAGTGCAGGCTTTTGAACCAGCGACCTCAGCATTCCAGGTCGATGCTTTATCCACTGCACTACCACAGGTCAGGCCTCTCTATTTATTTTTAAATTAAAATCCATTTCCTTAAAAACTGCCATCACTGTAGTCTAGAGTGTTTGATTTCTTATTATGGCATCTTGATCAGGATTCTCCAGAAAGTTCTTGCCTCCTTTGTTTGTAAGGGTGCACATGTTCATCACTGGGTGAGTTCAGGTACTGATGAGCCATCAGCCCACAAACATCCTCTGCTTAAACACAGTTGGAGCCGAAAAACTATTTACACAGGAACATCACTAGATTTGCAAACCTTTGAAAATCAAGGCCAAGTCTGAGTAGAGCTTCTTGCCAGACACCTCTGAGGTGCAATTTTTAGACTTCATCTAAGATTTGTCAGTGTTCCTACCTGAATCGGGGGACTGAAAGCTTCCCAGGACATCTTAAGCATTTGATTCTGATCCTGGACCATGGATCGGAAAGCATTAGCAAACATAATTTTTTAACTGTAAATAACAAAACCATAGAGTCAAACCTTATTGACAAGGATTCTGTCCTTGACCAAATTCTAATCAGGCTCTTTGAGATCTTCTTCCCAACAAGGACCCAACTTTGGACTTCTGTGTCCATCTCTGCATTGTCTAATTGTAGCAAGACTCCTGCTAAGACAGTGCAGCCAGAATCCCCCCTGTCTGTCAATACCTGACTGGGTTCCTCAGCTCCCACCATCCCCAGGAGATGTCTGAGTGCCCTCAGCTGCCTTCAGCAAGAATCCTGTTAGGTTGGTTTAACCAGATTCCTTCCTGATCCCTGATGGTTCTTCTTAGTGATTTTTCATCCCCTGACCTCCCTGCCCTGTTCCTTGACTCTAAATTCCCACTTTCCCCAGTTGATTTCCAAGTTGAGCCCTGGGCTCTCCCACTGCAGAACCCCATCACAGTGGGCCCTACACCTACAGCAATGGGCATGAAGAAAGTCTGCCTTACTTTCTTTAGCAAGAATCATGCATGATTTGTCCTTAACACAATTTCTCTTCTCAACCCCTCCTACCACGTCTAACTCCACTTGCTGGGGAAAGTACAGAATCATTGTTGCTCAGCCTTCCCCCTCAGTTTCCTACTCTTAAGTCACAGGACATTTATTCCCCAGACTAAAACTTTTCTAAAGCAAACCTAGCCACCAGAGCACACTGTCCAGTGTATCTTTCTCTCCACAGTGCTGCAAGAAATATACAGAGATTTATGGAGGCACATACAGAAATTGGAACAATACATACAAGTCACCGTGTAGGAAATCGCTTAGAAAGAAGCTGTAAGGCATCATGTGTCTATTAAATAATGGAAAATGAAATGAGCACTTGAAAAATAAGCCTTTCACGGAGATCGATGAGATAATTTTCTTGGAAAAAACTCAGCAGGAGTTAAGGAACACGTGAGGATGTTACAAGACCAAGGTCAAGGTATCTTAGTACATGCGCCAGGGTGTGTCCATTGTCAAGGAGGAAGAAAGAGCATTTTGCTTCTCGGTTTCCCTCGCCCCCTTACTTTCTAACTATCCAGGGGCTGCCCATAGCCCCGCTGATGTTGTAACCCAGACCAATAAAAACTGACTGGTGCCTCATTTCCACACTCCACAAATCCAGGAATTGCAATGTTGTCTTTGGAAAAGAGTAGAAATGGTAGAGAACGATGGCTTACTAATGTCTCCATGGCATTCTGAAATAAAGCAGCCAGCCAGGCTTGAGTCTGAGGATGAGAAAATGGTAGAAATCACAGGATGGAGGAAGCTGACGTGGGGACGAGGGACAGAGAGGGGCATGGCAGTGCTCACGGAAGCGGGTAAAGTGGGGTGATGAGCCTGTTTCCACCTGAGACTTGAGGTAATCAGAGACTTTAGGCAATATCAATGTTGAAAGGCCCTGACAAGAGAGGGGAACTGATCCTCAGTGACATTACAGAGTGGGTGGCTTGAATTTGAAAGGTACAGATTCAGGGATGACATTGAAAAGGCAGGAGTTTACAGAAAAATGAGAATAAAGAGAACACCTAGGGGAATAGAACATTCAAGGAGCCTAATGTTAGGACACAGAAGGAAGAAGAAATTAGAAAAGAGAGAGAGAGGGTCAGAGAGAACTGAGCAGGCTTCTGCTGGGGAGGAAAAGAGAGCAATTTGAATCTTGGTCTGTTTGAGTCTGAGGTCTGTGCTTTCCCACTATGACTTCCAGGACAAGGACAAGGACAAGGCGCAGTTCCTCCACCCAAAGTTCAGCAGGGGCTGCGGACCTGGCAGACTGAGGGGTTGAGAGCCCAGGACTCTTGCACAGAGCTGCGTGGGTATGGAGGAGGGGACAGGGCAGCTACAAGCCCTGCCCATGGTCAGTGCTGCCCAGGTCACAGCAGACATCTCTGAACAGACCCCTCTGGGTCAGGCGACTGGCCACCATGACACTAGCAGTTTGTCTCTTCCTCTCTTCCAGATCTTTCACAGTGAATGATGTGAGAAAATCTCCCCCAAATCTAGCAGTATCCATGCAGTGGGGAAGAAACCATTCTACTTCTTTGCCTCTGAAGCCTAGCTTTTCATCCACGTTTTCCTTGACCCGGCTGGGCCCAGGCTGGGCTGACGGAAAGGCCCATGTCAACAATGAGGGCAGTTTGTGACACAAGCTCAAGAGCTTGGGCTTCCCTAGAAAAGCCCTTCTCGGCCCTGGCCAGTTGGCTCAGTGGTAGAGTGTTGGCCCGACTCGTGGATGTCTCAGGTTCAATTCCCAGTCAGGCCACACAAAAGAAGCACCCTTCTGCTTCTCCACCTCTCCTCCTCTTGCTTCTCTCTCTCTTCCCTTCCTGCAGCCATGGCTTGATTGGCTCAAATGAGTTGGCCTTGCGTGCTAAGGATGGCTTCCTGGCCTCCACCTCAGGTGCTAAAAAAAAATACCTCAGGTCGCAACGGAGCAAGGGCCCTAGATGGGCAGAGCATCGCCCCCTAGTGGGCTTGCCAGGTGGATCCCGGTCAGGGTGCATGAGGGAATCTGTCTCTGCCTCCCCTCCTCTCACTGAATTAAAAAAAAAGAAAAGCCCTTCTTGCTCACCCTGTCTGGGGAAAATATTGCCTCCATGCTCTCAAAGTGCCAGGCAGGTTCCGGCGGACGGGTGAGGCTGCCTGGCACCTGGCAGGGTATTATTAACTAGGGGACCCTTTGGTGGAAAGGTAAAAATCCCATCTCTCCTGCCAAAAGGATATTTAAACTGGCAGGCCTGTTTTAAAACAGGATAAGATTTGGTAAGAAGAGTGGGACTGGGGGCATTAAAATGTATACAAAACACAAGCCACCAATAACAGCAGGGACCCTGACCAGATGCAGCAGGTCTGGGCAGCTACCCCGCAGCCTGTGGGGCTCAGGGAGGGTCTGGCCTGGATTTCCAGAAGCAGTATGTGGTGCAGCCCTTGAGTGGGAGCTTTTCCAAGAGCCTGGGGAATTCACAGTTCAGGTCATTAGCCTCTAGAGATTCAAGCATTTCTATTTTTGCCTCCACATCCTGGTGGCTGACTGGGTGTCGAGGGTTGGCCAGGGCTCTCCCACAGAAGGGCTGGAGGTGTGGGGCTGCAGATCCTGAGAACTCGCACATCCTCAGATAGGTCTTTCACACCATTTGGTTTGTGCAGCTAAATTCCCTGGGCCCCAAACTGCCCCCATTTATGAATTTCTGCCTTGTTCTAAGGACAACAGGGGAAAATAGTATTTTGTACAGAAAACTGACAAAACCATCTCCCTGCATCTAGAAGCGAGAGTGATTTAGGGGGTTGTGCCACAGGTGGCATTTCCTTCCACCAGCAACTGGCTCTGGGGTTCCCCTCCCCACATGTGATACAAAAGCCGGACAAGCTCCGATTCAGGAAGCAGGAGGGAGGGAGGCACCGGAGCCAGCCATCTTCCTGAGGAGACACCCCGGAGCCTGCAGACGAGGAACAGAAGGAAATGGTTCTAACAGGAGATCTGTGTCCACTTACTAGGGAGAACACAGCACTTTGGAGAGCTTACCATCTCCCACATGCAGGGAAGAGAGCAATTCAATAGACCCTCCCATCCCAGCTTCCCTCAGAGCTACAGCCCCCTTAGGGCCCCTCAGAGTCACATCTGTTACCTGGGTTCCCTCAGGTATCACCCCCAGGTACCCTGAGAACCCTATTGGCCAGGGGCTGGATTTTGACAACACCTCTATCAATGTTAGAAACCTGCAAACAGGACTGAGAGGCTTGTGACTCAGACTAGAATGCATGTGATGGAAAAGATGCCCAGATCACTATATAGGGAGCTTCTTAATTTTCTGGGTCAGAGAGCCCTTTGGGAATATGGGGGCGGTGGGGGTGGGGGGTTATGGCCCTTTTCCTCTAGAAGATGCACACACACAATGTCATTTTAGAGAGTGCTCAGAGTCTCGGGAACCCTGTGGGCTGTAGGCTAAAACCCCGTTGTCTTCCATTCTACTTGAGTTGTAGATGAGAAGGCTGATGCTGTTTGCAGAGGACTGGACTCAGCACACCCAGCCAGAGCCTCTTCTCTTCCCCATCCTCCACAGCATGCTCCTGCTTGATGGATTCCAGAGCCTTCCGGGCCCAGTGGCCCCTCCCTGTGTCCATGCTGACCAACCCTGTCTCAGGAACTCCAGTGGGCCCTGCCACCTCTCCTGCATTGTGGGCTTGGGAGCTCAAGCTCCTGGTTGGCACTCCAGGTAGGTCAGGGCTCAGGTGTCAGCCCTTGTTTAGGATATGCTGCCTCCAGGAAGGTGCCAGGCTTGGTGAACAATGGACCTTGTCTCAGGCCTCTTTTTGGCCCAGCCACAGAGGTCTCAAGGAAGTGAGCCATTGTCTATGCTGTAGAATGCCAAGGTCACAAAGTGTCCAGGGAAAGAAAAGCATCAGGAAGCTTGAGTTCCCATTGCTTTAATGACAAGTTCACGAATTACACGGTCAAGCATGTCATTCCTGTAGACCTATTATTCTACCCTTGTTACAGGTGAGGAAACTGGAGGATAGGAAAGCTAAGTGATGTGTCTTATGTGATTTACTAAGAAGAGAAAAAGAATGTGCTTAGAAACCAAAATTCTTGGCCATAGGTCACAGGCACAATTTATGCTTGTGTCCCTGATGGGAGATAACTGAGGGCAGGACGCCATTGGTGAGTGGTCTGGTTCTAGAAGGGAGATAATTCATGGAATAGTGTAAATGATACTGCACAGTGGCTGGGGCTAGAGGCCCATGAGACTTGGGTTGCTGGCAGTGAGAAGAGGTAGGAATCTGTCCTGCAGTGCTGACCTGCTGAGCCCCATCAGTGCCCGGACCCTGAGTCCGTACCAACTGGTTCAGGATGCATGCTGATGCAAGGTGAGCAATTCCAGGAGAAATTGCTCTTCTCCGTACCTCCCACAGAGCCCTGGAGCTGCACTGTCTGCCTTTGTGCATGAGAAACAGACCCCAGGCTGGAGTAGAGTCAAGGTTGGGGGTGAGCAGAAATGGTGTGCAAGGGCCGGCAGACACCAACACTGAGCACCTGCCCCATCACAGCCCAAAGGCGCCAAGACTTCTCACCACCATCTTGTCCACTAGCCCAGCTATGGGGCTTGCTAGGCACGGAGGCACCTGTGGGAAGAGCTGGGCAGACAGGGGTGGGAGGGGGAGCTGGTGTTTTGGGGACACTTCTGCATGGCTCAGTGAAGGTACCTGACATCCCTCTGTAGCCAGCCCTGGGACGTCAGAAAAGATGCATAGTAGGGCAGCCAGTCCTGCTGCCCCACAAGGTGGCATGTGAGAGAAAGCAAAGAGCAGCCTGGACACGGGGAATAAAGTCACAAATAGCATCACCCTCTTAGAGGGCACAGGCGTCACCTTGGAGGCAGTGGCCAGGATGGGGGATAGAAGTAAGGCAGCTGTGAGAAGTCTTTTTAGGCAGCAGGAGGGAAGCCCTTCAACCTCTTCCCTCCTGCTCCCTCCCTGAGTCGTCATGGGATGCTCTGAAAACAAGGGTGGCAGAGTCGGGCATTCTGTCAACAGCACTTGTCTCCAGCCTCCTGTGCCCTTGTAAGGTCAACATGACCTTTGAGAGAGGTTGTGTCACTACCGGGTTGCACAGTAGGGACTGTCAGTTTGCGACACCAGAGTCCCTTCTACCTGCATTCACCTGGAGTCTCCCATAGAGACTGAGGTGCTGTGTTGTCCAGTAGGACCCCCAGTAACTGAGGTTAGAGATGCCCATAGCATCAGCCTGTGCTCCAGAGGAAGGAGAGCTACGTGTGGACAGATGCATCCTGCACCCACGGTCACTGGGCTCAGTTCTAAGACTCAGGATGTTACGGCTCAGGCACCATCTGGTCCCCCAGGCCAGGCGCCTCCCCTGTGATACCATGTATGTTCCCCACCTAAACCTGACACCCAAGGATGCTTTAGAAGCTGTAGTTTAGGCCCTGACTGGTTGGCTGAGTGGATAGAGTGTCTGCCCAGCATGCGGATGTCCCAGGTTCAATTCCTGGTCAGAAAACACAGGAGAAACGACCATCTGCTTCTCCCCACCTCCCTCTCCCCCTTCTCTCCCTCTTCCTCTCTTGAAGCCAGTGGCTCGATTGGTTCAAGCATCAGCTCCGGGCCCTGAGGATGGCTTGGTTGGTCCAAGCGTGTCAGCCTCAGGCATTACAAATAACTTGGTTGATTTGAGCCCTGACCCAGACAGGGGTTGCCGGTGGATCCCAGTTGGGGCATGTGTGGGAGTCTGTCTCTTATCTCCCCTCCTCTCACTTTTAAAAAAAAGAAGCTGCAGTTTAGGAATGTGGATGCTCCCTGGGTGGCCCCACACTGCTACCCAATATCAGCAGAGCCACAGAAGCTCCAGCAAGGCCCTATGAGATGGTCCTCTGGGCCCTGGATACTTCTCTGTCGTCCTTTGGCAGGATGCCTTTGAGCTGAGTATGAAAACTCTTGAGTTCTCCAATGTCTTCAAATGGAAAAAATGGAAAAAGAGGAGAGTGATGGTCACCACCTACCTTGGGGGGTAAAGAAGTCACTGAAAAGAGTGACCTGGAAGATTCAAAATTGCTTAGTTATTTGCCAGGAAAGCTGCTGCATTAAAATGTTGCTTGACCCCGGGCCCATGTTATACAATTATTTGAAGTCAGTTTTGTTAATTTTCCTGCCTCAAAATCCCAAAAGGTTGTGGTGGGCCAAAGGGCAACCCTACCCTTTTCAGGGGCCTCTCCTGTCAGATTAATCTGACAACTCCCTGGACCAGCGGGTCAGGAGAGAGCGTGTGGCCTGGAGGTTAGTGGTAGAGAGGAAAGAATGCTGGTCCAGCAGGGACTGGTCTCAGGCCCAGCATGGAAATGCCACCACACTTCTCTGGGCATCAGCCTTTTCAGCCTGTGACCTCCTGAAGGTCCCATCCATTGTCTGGTATGAGTTTCACAAGAACCATATGAGGGGCTGCCAGGGATCCCCATTTTACAGAGAAGGAAGCAGACTTGGTCAAAGTCACAGAGGCCATAAGCAGGATAAGATCTCATATTCTGTCTACATAACTAGTAGTCGTCCAGGACACACCTCAGCCCTACTGTGGGTGAGTCAGACAGAAGACTGCACAGGAAGGCCCTCTGGAAGGAGGGAAGCTACACTACGCTGCCCAGGAGAAATGTAATGTCAGCCATGGCCGGAACTGTGTTAAAATCTTATCAAAGTTCATACCTTGATCGCCTTCACCTATTTTGTCCCATGCTAGTCCCCCACCCCCAACAACCACCAGTCTACTCTCTGTAACTACAAGGTTGTTTTTTTTTAAGACTCCACTTATAAACGGGGTCATATAGTATTTATCTTTCTCAGTCTTATTTCACTTAGAGTAATACCCTGTAGGTCCATATATGTTGTTGGAAATGGCAGGGTTTCCTTTTTTATAGCTGAATAGTATTCCATTGTGTATACAGACCTCATTTCTTCATCCACTCACCTACTGATGTAAACTTAGTTTGTTTCCATGTCTTCGCTATTTTAAGTAACGCTGCAGTGAACATGGAAGTGCATTTGTCTTTTCCATATGCTGATTTTGTTTCGTTCAGATAAACACCCTTCTTTATTCACATTAAGCCTTGGAAATCTGGTGTGTACCTTGCACTTCCAAAATCTCAATCAGGACTCAGCCCATTTCAAGAGCTCAGTGGCTACTCTATGGGACAGCTTGGCTCTATCCAGGAGCAAGACAGGCATCTCCTAGAAAGCAGTTTCTAATCTGGGGCAGCTGTGACTTCCACCAAGGCTGAGTTTAACTCTCAGGGGAGCTGAGAATCCTTTGCCTCAGAGAACACGAGAAGCCGAAGTGACCCAAACACCTGTACTGCCCGGTCGTCTCCAACCTTGATTTCTCACCAGAACCTCTGTCATAGCAAAGAACTGATGCAAAGCCTCAGTGTAGGAGAGAGATCAGATTAGAGCTCCCTAGCTGAAGGGGCCAGTCCAGCCTTGAGCCTTCCCAAGGTGTCCCTGAAACATCCCCTCAGAGTGTTAATCATTCAAATATCAGATTAAAACTGCCGATGGAGTCCAGCCTCCACTACCCCCTCAGACGTGGTCAGGACTCAATGGCAGGACCATGTAACCACCCAAGATCCCCTCTGTCACCTTGAGGGTCAGACCAACAAGTGGACCTCCCTTCACAAAGCCCCACAATTTGTGATGTGGGGGGTGAGGCTCATGTGCAGAGTAGGAAAATGAGACTTTGAGAGAAAGGTTAGTTTTTCCACATTGCACAGCACATCGACCAGTCTGCCTCCGGAGCCAGGGAGCTCTTGTGCCTCTACCACTGTGTATCCCCAGACAGCTCTCATGCGTCCATGGCCTCCAAGGTCAGGCCACGACACCCTCTAGGTTATTAAGGGTAAGAAGTACAAGTTGTCAGCATAATTTGGAAGCTGTGCAACCCAGACTTGGAAATGAATACATTCACCTTGTAGTGTCTAAAACATTTAAATCACTTATATGATTTAAAATGCTATATTAAAATGTCTCACATGTAAGTATATTTTGTGAAGGACATAACTTAAATGCACATGCAGGTGTAAGACCATGCTAGGAAGGAGTGACTAGGTGACTATTCTGTGTCAGGAACTTCAGAAGTGTCATCTAAGAAGACTATGATGCTCAGAGAGAAGTAGGTGTTGGGCAGAATTCTGAAAGCTAGGATGACAGAGAGTCCCAGCCAGCCCCTACTGCTGCTGCCGCTGCTGGATTCTTTTTAACAATTATTTTTAATTTTTAAATTATAGTTGGCATACAATATATTTAGTTAAGGTGTACAACATAGTGATTCAACACCTTAAGAAGCGATCATCACAATTAGTCTAGTACCCACTTGGCACCATCCACAGCACTGTGCTATTCCATAATTAGAACTTTGTACTTCTTAGTCCTCTCCCCCTCTCTGCCCACCCTCCACCCCCACCCACTGCCTGTACATTTTGAAGGTGACTTCCTCCCTAAGCTGGGCTGTTGGCCCCCAAGAATGTGTCTTCCCCTCACAGATATGGCACTCTTTAGATACAGACTCCCCTCCCTGTGACAGACACTCAGCAATTCAACCCAAAAGGAAAAGGCAGCTAAGGCACCGAGGGCCCTGTTGAGGACAAGGGAACAATGGTTTTATTTTTTTTCAAAGGGCAAGAACATTAAGCATGTAAGCTGGGTGTTAAAGTGACCACATTAATTTTTCTGCTGGGCAACAAATAAGCCCATCAAAAGAAGGACCATGTGGTGCTCAGAAATGAGTTCTTTTAGCTTTTGTGTTCTAAGAAGAGAAAGGACACAAAGCTTTCAGGAGTCACAGCTCAATGAACTTGATGTTACGAATGAGGAAGCATAAAGAAGTTTTGAGGAAATTGATTTCTCTTTTAGGAAATGACTGCTTCATTAAGTTTGATGAATTGTGTGGCCTCTGCACAGCGGTCCTGCACGTGCTTAGAAGTCAGGTGAACGGGGGCTTGAATCCCAGTTTGCCACTTACTAGCTGTGTGCTCTTGCAGAAGTTATTCAACCAATCTGAGCCTCAGTCTCGCCATCAGAAAATGAGATTAATAGCAATACCAACCTCGCAGGAGGTGTTGCAAGGATTAAATGACTCAAAACACCCAGGAGCCAGTTGGCACATATTAGATGTTTAATGAATGATAATTCTCGTTACAAAAATTCAAATGTATAGGGAGCTCTTGCTATCTCAACCACAAGTGATGAGACATACCACCTCATGACCACAGGGAAATGACTAACTTACTTGCCTCCTGGGACAGTTCCACCTGAGAGGTCAAAAGTATCGCAGGAGAGACCCCGTGTCTTCTGGAGGCTTCCCCACTGCTCCACACCCTTGTTCTCTGTTCTGTTACCTTCTCTAACTCTGCAGGCCTGACAGGTTGGTAACTTACAGTGACTCATAGATGGTAAAACACAGGTTAGCAGTAAACCTTTTTTAAATTGTAGCTCCCTTTGCCTTTCTAGCTAGACTTATGGAAGCAGTGATGGCACCTTTATATGTCTTGCCATTACCTCACTGCCCCAGCAGTGGGGACGGTGCACACCTGCTGGCTGGTGAACTGCCCAGTTGTGGAAGATGGGCGCTGGGCATCATGTGAAAGCCTATCTTTAGTTCTGCTCCTCAGAGCTCTGCCAGCCTCCAGCAGCCCCAACAGGGGCTCTGCCGTCATCCCAGGGCTCCTCTTTGTGAGCCCAGATGGCTGCCATCTGTCATTTTAGTAATTGAGAATGAAGATGAGCTACAGTGCTTTGCAAATGGCCAAGGGCTTCCAAAGATAATGCATCTGTCCGTTTATAACCAGTCAGTGTAGAAATTAGTGCAAATCGTCGTGGGAATTCCACTCCACACGGCATTATCTGGTTGGGCAAAATTTCTTTTGCTCAATCCTTCCACCTTCCTCACCCCAACAACACAAAGACACAGTGTAATGATTGCCAGGGTAGGAGGGGGTGCAGGAGTGTACAGGAGAGTAAACCGTGATGGACAAAGACTTAACTTGGGGGTGAACACACAGTACGGAGTACAGAGATGTGTTACCTGAAACCTGAATAATTATGTTAGCCACTGTTGCCCCAATAAAATCAATTTTTTAAAAATTTCTTTTGCTTTTATTCTTCCTCTTCTGCCTTCTTCATAACAGAAATCCATTATAAGCTTTGGGGAGGGGCGATAGCAGAGGAATAGGCACATCAGTTATGTTGCCCAACTCCATCAAATCACCCAGCATCCAGTGCATACAATAGCGACTGTGTTTCTGCTCACGATTCTGTGGCTGATATTTGGGCTCAGCAGAGATGGCTCCTCTGGGTTATGTTGTCAGTCGAGCTTCTTCATGTGTTTCACTAGGTGGGTGTTACGGATGCATGTTTCTGTATTCCCTAAATGCATATGTTGAAACCCTAACTCCCAATAGGGTAGATTAGGAGACAGGGCCTTTGGCAGGTGAATAAATTATGAGAGTAGACTCTTCATCATGAGATTAGTGTCCATATAAGAAGAGGAAGAGAGTCGGACTTCCAGTCTCCAGGACTGTGAGAAATGTTACCCAGTCTGTGCTAATTTGTGACTGTGGCCTAGACCAAGACAGTCCTCATGCAGGAGCCTGCCTGGTCCCGCTGTCCTCATTTACGTGTTTGGCAGTTGGCTGGGTCTGCGGATTGAGTGGCCCCAGCTTCTGGAGATTGAGGTTCAGATGTCACACAAGGTAACTTCCCCACATTCTTTGGGTCAGAGCTGGTGCAGGGGCCAGCCCAGATCCAAGAGAAAGGGAGGGAGACTCCTCCTCTTGTTGGGAGTAGGGACACGTGATCAAGATGTAAGAAATCATCCATCAAATGAGCTTGTCTGTCTGAGAAGTAAACCATGTGTAGAATTACACTGACACTGACACCCAGACTTGGCTCGGGGAGAGCCTGTGGCCAATGAAATGGCCAACAAATTCCCATTTCCATTTCTTGTGTGGCCTTGACTCTGGTGGGTCAGGTTGGCTTTCATGCAGACGTTACCTCCTCGCAATCAGAACAGGCGTTCTCAGCTGTGTTATGCCAGGGTGATAATAGATCCCACTGCCCTGCAGTGGCAGCTCGCTCTTTCAAGCTGTCTCCCAAATGTCTTCTAAGTCTATCCTGCCTCTATCCCCACTGCTGGCCATCTGGGCCAACTCATCGCTGCTTCTTGCCTGAACCATTGATGGCAGTGGTTTTATTACTACTATCCTGGTTTAAATGTCTCTTCCTCTGGGACATTTTGGAGACCTCACCAAGTAATTAAAAACATGTCCTGTGGTAGACAGACTGATGCCCTCCCCCTTCCCCTACCATGTTCCTAGAATCTGTGACCATGTCACACAGCAAAGGGGAACTGAGGTTGCAGATGGAGTTTAGGCTGTAATCAGTTAACTCCAAAATGGGGAGATTATTCTGGATTATCCAAGTGGGGCCCATGACATCAAGAGCAGAAGGGAGTGAAATGTGGAAGAAGAGCTAGAGAGAAGCAGACATGGGGGTGGGGTCATGAGCCAAGGACAGGGGTAGCCTTTACAAATGGGAGTGGGTGGATTCTCTCTGGAGCCTCCAGCCATGAGATCATGACACCTTGATTTTAGCTCAGTGAGACCTGTGTCCAACGTCTAAAATACAAAAACGTAAGATAATGAATTGAAAGCACCAAGTTGGTGGCGATTTTTATAGCATCAGTAGAAAACCAATAAAAAGTCTCAGCTAACTCACGGGCTCAGCCCATTGTTGATGCCCATCGAGAGGTGAAGACTGGAGTGGGAGGGGACGAGCTGAGATGGGGCGAGGTCCCCTGGGTATGAATGAGGAACTATGCACACTTATCAACAATAAATGACGATTGTCATTGTAATAGATATTTTTTATGAAGCTTTATTCAAATAGCTCCTTCAAAATCAAAAAGTGCCCCCCATCAAATTGGCTATGTAAAAAAGCTGTTTATAATCAGTTCCCCCAGAATGTCGGGCCTAAAACACCAGCTGATTCAACTTCCAACTGAACTGAACTGTAAGGAGAAAAGGTCCTGATGAGCCGGCCACCTCATCTGTCACCATGCCTTCAAGAAGATCCAAACCACATGAGTCTGGTTGCAGGCCCCAGACCCTCAAGGTCTTCCAGTTTACAAGGGTCATTCTGCTGGGACCGGGAGCTGGAAACTTCTCAGCAGTCCTATCATGAGCTGGGATTGGCTTAAAGCTTCCTTTTCCTCATGTTCCCTTTCAGGCCCTTGGGGATAATTCTGGAGTCAAGTATCTGTATAAGGGCAAACCCCAGGAAGTTCTAGGGCACCATGTCCGACAGCTGGAGGTAAAGGAAATTACCTCCTCTGGACTAAGTAAAATAAACTCCATCTCAATGGGTCACTGCAGTTCAAGGTGAGGGAACCTGTATGTCTGAAGCAATTGGAAAATATTTGTGTTAAACTGCAAAGTCCTCTCACCTCCCTGATAACTGCTATTTCCATGGAGATTGTTCTTGCTCAGCCCATTAGGGTTTCACCAGACATGTGGACAGGTTGGTCTTTGGCCAAAGACTTAATGAAACCCCTATGCAGATTGCTGTAACTCTTCTTCTCTGGAACTCCGCCCTTTCAATTCTAGCCCCTTTGGCCTCCCCAGCTCCAAACTGACTCTTCACCTCAGTAAGATCATCAGGTTGTTAGGATTTCTTCCTCCCTGTGCTATGATACAGAAACTGCCTCCAACACCCTCCAGGGGAATTACCTGCATAGTTCCTGCCTACAAATTCCAGCTCCCTTTTCCTCCCCAAACTCATTCTTCCCAATTCAGTAAGACTTCCTGCAGCACAGTCTAGAAAATGCCTAAGTCAGAAAGCTGGACAATCCTAAGGTTACATCACTTGCTGTCTTTCTTTTGGGATCACACAGTCTTGCATTGCTCGTTGTCCAAAGTCTATGAACCATTCTTTCATATACAGAGAGGGGCACAGGTAGCTTAAAAATTATTTGTATGGAAGATAATGCAATTATTAATAAATAATAATATAAGAATAAGCTGTGTTTCCTGTACTTTCCCGACCCTGTATTTTCTCCAATCTTCTAGTTTATAACAAGAAGCTCCTTATTACTCTGTTATGGCCAGAAGCAGAAATATTATTTACTTTTTACAATTTTCAACTATGAAACTGTTCGCAGACTCATATGCTTAGTCTGCCTCCTGCACTAGACTGCAAGCCATGAGGGCAGCAACTAGGTCTGTATCACACCCCAACGAGTCCCCGAGTCCCGGGGCCCCAGGCCGCCATACAGGAGGAATATGGAGGGAAAGAAGGCTATTGCAATCCTGGGGCCAGACGTTGGCAGGAATCAGTGCACGGAGACAAAATGAGGGGGTAGTGACAGGGAGGTGGACCACGAAGCACAAGCAAACGGCCAATGCCCATGTGTTGTCAGGGATGCATGTGGACCTCATTTCTAGTCTGGACTGTCTCTGTGACATTGTTTTTCACTTGAACCTGGATGTTTTCACACACAAAAAAAATAAGACTGGCAATAAATGCTTTGAAATGCTGGTGTAGTGTTAAAGCAGTCGATTCTGTTTCCCACACGTTCTATAATATAATTACAACTTTTGACATAATTTTTAAAGATCTCCACATATATTACTGTATATGAGTTTATTGCACAGCAGATTCTTAGATGGAGTAAATTTAGGGTTGCTGCGGTAAAGGCAACAGGCCAACTGATAAAATCACCTCTTCTGCAGAGTGCCCTGCCCTACCTCAAACAGCTGGTGTGATTTCATATACACAAATCACAACTGGAGACGAGCCACAAAGGATCTTACCAATGTTGGGCAATGACTATCTCCAACACAACACACCAGAAACAAATGAGTCTTCTGTCTGATTTGAGAGATCAGTAACACACCTGATTACAAAAAATTCCAAATTTCTTTGCAAGAAGGCCCCTACCAGCACATTGCCATCATTGGTCCATTTTGTTTGTTGCTTTTATCCACCAAGTACTCTATTTGTTCAGATCCATCCATGTTGCCATTTGTCCATTGAATTTGTTGCTTTTAAGTGCCAGCTAATAACCCATGATGGGGCATCCCATTTATCTAACCACCTTCCAAATGGACACCCAGCTTGCCTCCAATTCTCAGTAATGGCACTGCAACGAAAGGTCCTGTACACATCCCCTCAAGTGCCTGTATAAGAATTTAGGACAAATATCTTTGGTGGAAACGGCAGGATATGTGGCAAAATATTACAATACTCTTGACACAGTATCTGTATATCTGCTATCCCAAGGTTTCTCGGCTTCAACACCACTGACATTTTGGACCAGAATCCTTGCTGTGGGGTTGTTCTGCATGCTATGGGATGTTTGACAGCATCCCTGGTCTCCACCCACTGGGTGTCCACAGCATGCTCTCCCCTCCCTCAGTGGTGATGATAAAAATGTCTTCCAACATTACCCCATGTCCCAGGGTGGAGAGCAAAACTGCCTCAGTTGAGAACCACTGCCCTATCCCATTTCTGGCATTATGCAACTCTCTATAATTTTTTTCTCTGATAACCAATTACTTGAAGCACCTTTTCATAGGCTTCCCAGTTTTAAAATGTTTTCTCTAATGATAGTTATCTGTTGAGGTTGCTGGCTTCTTGTTTTGCAGGAATGCCCAATATATTCTCAATGCTTGCCCTTTACTGCAATTGACATAGCAAACATTCTCTCCCATCCTTTCAGCGAATTAGTTATATCCATGGTTACTCCCTTGACGAAAATCCTGAATTTGCATGTATGCAATGTAATATGTGGCTTCATGGTCTGTACTTTTGAAATTTCATTGAAGAAGTCCTGCTTTGCCCTCGGCCACAAGATATGCCTTTTACCTCTACCCTCTTTAATTTGGTTGTAACTCCATATGTATGTAGCCCACCCTGAATGTGGTGTTGGACTGGAATCTACATTTCTCTGTCCACACAGTGGACCCTGATGGCCTGTGGTGGCACTTGGATTTTAGACTAAGTCCCCTCATATTGTATGTATGGGTTTATCTTCAAGTCTCCATCCTGTCTCACTGACCCAATCATCTACCCATGCACGAACTCCCACACCCTATGTCTATGGCTTCATAATGCGTTTCCATACCTGAGATAAAGCAAGACCCCTTGTACCTCAGTGAACTGTTCTCTCTCTACAATTTAATGTCAATTTGTCCAATCTCTAACTATCCAACAGCAGTTTATGTTGAGGCTGCACTAACTTTATAAAATGCTTGGGGAAAAAATGACATTTTTATACTATTAAGTTATCTTACCCAAAATGATTTCATCTTCTATGCCTTCTATTTCATTTTTATAGTTTTCTTTAGAAACGTCTTCCTGTATTTGTTGAAGTTGATTCCTGGACACTTTATTTATAATCTCAGTTGCCGTTAGCAGTTGGTACCTTTTTATTTCAGTTTTCAGTTGGAATTGCTGCTCTTGGTTTTTAAGTTGATTTTGTATTCAGAACTGCTTGCTTATTCACTGCCTTAGTCTGGGTGGGGTTCCAAATTACTGATTTCCTTGTAGGGTGCCCCCTTTTGGTAATAAAACACAAGGAGGGCCGTTAAGTTCATTAGGAAGCATGAGTAAAGCTGACAAAATGACTAGAAAAGCCCCACAAATATCCCAAACCACAAGAGTGCATTCTTTTTTTTTTTTTACAGGGACAGAGAGAGAGTCAGAGAGAGGGATAGATAGGGAAAGACAGGAATGGAGAGAGATGAGAAGCATCAATCATTAGTTTTTTGTTGCCATTGCGACACCATAGTTGTTCATTGATTGCTTTCTCACTTGTGTGTTGAGTTTTATGAGTTCTTTGTATATTTTGGATATTAGGCCCTTATCTGTGCTGTTGTTTGAAAATATCATCTCCCATTTAGTTTGCTGTTTGTCTTGTTGTCAGTTTCTTTTGCTGTACAAAAGCTTCTTATTCTGATGTCCCATTCATTTATCTTTGCCTTCACTTCCCTTGCCTTTGGAGTCAAATTCATAAAGTGCTCTTTGTAACCAAGGTCCATGAGTTAAGTACCTATGTTTTTTTCTATGTAATTTATTGTTTCAGATCTTATATTTAGGTCTTTGATCCATTTTGAATTAATTTTAGTACAAGGGGACAAACTGTAGTTGAATTTCATTCTTTTGCATGTGGTTTTCCAGTTTTCCCAGCACCATTTGTTGAAGAGGTTTTCTTTTTTCCATTGTGTGTTGTAGGCCCCTTTATCAAAAATTATTTGACCATATACATGTGGTTTTATTTCTGGGCTTTCTATTCTGTTCCATTGATCTATTTTTCTGCCAATACCATGCTGTTTTGATTATCGTGGCTCTATAATATAATTTGAAGTATTGTAATCCTCCCAGCTTCGTTCTTTTTCCTTAGGATTGCTCTGGCTATATGAGGTTTTTTATAGTTCCATATAAACCTGATGATTTTTTGTTCCATTTCTTTAAAAAATGACATTGGAATTTTGATGGGAATTGCATTAAAGTTGTATATTGCTTTAGGTAATACAGTCATTTTGACTATATTTATTCTTCCTATGCAATAACAAGAAATATTTTTCCATTTCATTGTATCTTTTTGATTTCCCTTAAGAATGCTTTGTAGTTTTCATTATATAGGTCCTTTACATTCTTTGTTATGTTTATTCCTAAGTATTTTATTTTATTTTTTGCAACCATGAAGGAGATTGTTGTTTTTTTTGAGCTCGTTTTCTGATGTTTCATTGTTGGCATATAGGAAAGCAATGGGCTTTTGTATATTAATTTTGTATTCTGCGACCTTACTGTATTGGTTTACTGTTTCTAGTATTCTTCTTGTGAAGTGTTTGGGATTTTTAATGTACAGGATCATATCATCTGCAAAAAGTGAAACCTTTACTTCTTCTTTCCCCATATGAATGCCTTTTATTTCTTTCTCTTGTCTGATTGCTCTGGCTAGAACTTCCAGCACTACGCTGAATAAAAGTGGAAAGAGTGGACAACCTTGTCTTGTTCCTGATTTTAGGGAAAAAGTCCTCAGTTTTATGCCATTTAATATGATGTTAGCTGATGGTTTATCATAGATGGTCTTTATTATGTTGAGATATTTTCCTACTATACCCATTTTGTTAAGTGTTTCAAACATAAAATGTTGTATTTTATCAAATGCCTTTTCTGCATCTATTAATAAGATCATATGATTTTTGTTCTTTGTTTTGTTGATATGGTATATTACGTTAACTGTTTTACGTATGTCGAACCATTCTTGTGATTTTGGGATGAATCCCACTTGATCACGATGAATTATTTTTTTAATGTGTTGTTGTTTTCAATTTGCTAGTATTTTGTTTAGTATTTTAGCATCTGTATTCATTAGACATATTGGTCTGTAGTTTTCTTTATTTGTGTTGTCCTTGCCAGGTTTCGGTATGAGGGTTATGTTGGCCTCATAAAATATGTTTAGTAGTATTGCTTCTTCTTCAATTTTTTGGAAGACTTTGAGTAGAATAGGAACCAAGTCTTCTTTGAATGTTTGATAGAATTTACTAGTTTAGCCGTCTGGCCATGAACTTTTATTTTTGGGGAGGTTTTTAATAGTTGTTTATATTTCCTCCTTGCTTATGAGTCTATTTAGGCTTTCTGCTTCTTCATGACTCAGTCTAGGAAGATTGTATTGTTCTAGGAATTTACCCATTTCTTCTAGATTATTAAATTTGGTGGAATATAGTTTTTCATAGTATTCTACAATATTTCTTTGTATATCTATGATATTTGTGGTGATTTCTCCTCTTTCATTTTGGATGTTTATATGAGTCCTTTCTCTTTTTTCCTTGGTGAGTCTTGCCAAGGGTTTGTCAGTTTTGTTGATCTTTTCAAAGAACCAGCTCCTTGTTTTATTAATTTTTTCTATAGTTCTTCTGGTCTCTATTTCGTTTATTTCTGCTCTGATTTTTATTATTTCCTTTCTTCTCCTGGTTTTGGGTTGTCTTTGTTATTCCTTTTCCAGTTCCTTAAGATGTGAAGTTAAGTGGTTTACTTGGGCTCTCTCTGGTTTGTTCATATAGGCCTGTAGTGATATAAACTTCCCTCTTATTACTGCTTTTGCTGCGTCCCAGAGATTCTGATATGTTGTATTGTTATTTTTGTTAGTCTGTATTTTTTTATCTCTGTGCTTATTTCTTCGACCCACTCATTTTTTAAAAATATGTTGTTTAGTTTCCACATTTTTGTGGGTTTGTTACCTCTTTTTTGCAGTTGAATTCTAGTTTCAAGGCTTTATGATCAGAAAATATGCTTGGTATAATTTTAATCTTTCTTAATTTGTTGATGTTATTTTTGTGGCCCAACATATGGTCAATTCTTGAGAATGTTCTATGTACACTGGAGAAAAATGTATACTCTGACGTTTTGGGATGAAATGTCCTGTAGATGTCTATCATATCCAATTGTTCTAGTGTTTCATTTAAGGCCAATATTTCTTTATTGATTTTCTGTTTGGATGAACGATCTAGAGCCATCAGTGGTGTACTGAGGTTTCTAAGTATGATTGCATTTTTGTCAGTTTTTGTTTTTAGGTCAGTTAGTAGTTTGTCTTATATATTTTGGTGATCCTTGGTTTGGTGCATATATATTAAAAAGTGTTATGTCTTCTTGATTCAATGTCCCCTTTATCATTATGAAATGACCGTTTTGTCTCTGATTACCTTTGCTGTCTTGTAGTCAGCATTGTTAGATATGAGTATTGCTACACCTGCTTTTTTTTGCATGTTATTTGCTTATTGTTTTCCAACCTTTCACTTTGAATTTGTTTTTATCCTTATAGCTTAGATGTGTTTCTTGTAGGCAACATACAGTTGGGTTTTCTTTTTTAATCCATTCTGCTACTCTGTGTCTTTTTTTTTTAAATGCTTCTTTTTATTATTATTTATTTTAGAGAGGAGACACAGAGTGAGAGAGAGAGAGAAAGAGAGAAAGGGGGGAGGAGCAGGAAGCATCAACTCCCACATGTGCCTTGACCAGACCAGTGCAGGGCCTCGAACTGGCGACCTCGGTGTTCCCAGGTCGATGCCCCATCCACTGCGCCACCACAGGTCAGGCTACTCTTTGTCTTTTTATTGGTGAGTTTAATCCATTTACGTTTAGTGTAATTATTGACATTTAAGGATTTCCTATTGCCATTTTATATATTGCTTTCTGATAGTTTTGTATCTTCTTTGGTTCTTCTCTATTATTTTTCTATCATTTGTTTTTGTTTGGTTGTAATCCATACTTCTTTTCTCTGTTACTTCTTTTTTCAAGCTATGCACTTCTGTGTTGGTTTTTTCAGTATGGTTACCATTAAGTAATGGAAAGCATACATATCATGTTCATTGTAGTACATTATCTCATGAGTGCTTCTGCACTCCATTCTTCTTTGCTACTGTTAATCTTTGTCCTCTCCCCTTTTTTGTTTCTTTGTCACAGATTAATCTTGTTTTTATTGTTATCTTGATGGAATTTTTATTTGTAGTTTTGTTCTGTTCTTTGTGTCTGATTGGAAAACCCCCTTTAGTATTTCCTAAAGTGGGGGTTTTCTGGTAATAAATTCCCTCATCTTTTCTATATCTGTGAATGTTTTTATATCTCCTTCATATTTGAAAGATAGCTTTGATGGGTATAGTATTTTTGGCTGGAAGTTCCTTTCAGAACTTTAAATATTGGGGGTCCACTCTCTTCTAGCTTGTAGAGTTTCTGCTGAGAAATCTGTTGATAATCTAATGGGCCTTCCTTTATATGTTGTATTCTTCTTCTTCCTGGCTGCCTTGAGAATTTTTTCTTTGTCATTGGTTTGTGCCAATTTCATTATGATGTGCCTTGGAGTAGGTTTGTTAGGGTTAAGATAACTCGGTGTTCTGTTTGCTTCTTGAATTCGAGGCTTTAGTTCTTTCCACTGGCTTGGGAAAGTTCTCTATTATTTGTTTGAATATGTTCTCCATTCCATTTTATCTCTCTTCTCCTTCTGATATATCCATTATTCTTATGTTGCTCTTTCTGATGGAGCCAGACAATTCCTGTAGAGCTATCTCATTTTTATTAATTTGTGAGTCTCTCTCTTCTTCTCTCTGTAGTACCTCTAGTTGCCTGTCTGCTATGTCACTAATTTTCTCCTCTATCTGGACTGTTCTATTGGCTAAGCTTGTTACCTCGTTTTTCAGTTCATGAATTGAGTTTTTCATCTCTGTTTGATTCATTTTCATAGTTTCAGTTTCCTTGGTGAAGTATTCTTTCTGTTCATTGAATTGTTTTTTTAGATCCCTAAATTGCCTTTCTGTGCTCTCTTGTATATCCCTGAGTATTTTTAGGACTTCAATTTTAAATTCTCTGTCATTTAACTACAAGGTTTCTAATTTATTGAAATTCTTTTCTATAGGTTTTTCCTCATCTATCTGAGCTACATCACTGTCTGTTGTATCCATGATATTTGATTTCTTTTTCTTTAATGGCATTTGAGAGTGGTATTGTTAATAACACTAATAAGAGTTGCTAAACAATATTTTTTTGAGAAAATGCAGTGAAAAACTGAAAATTCTATTGTGCTGAGTGGAACAAAAATACATAGAATGGAGGGTCTGGGTTGGGGGGAGTAACAAAGATGCAAAAAATGAGGCAAGAGCCCACAAAATACCACAAGGAAAATATGTGGATAAAGAATAAAATAATTTGTTTGTAAATGATGGTCGAATGAGAGAAATAGTGTAAGAGAAAAGATAAAAAGAGAGAGAAAAAAAGAAAAAACAGTGAAAAATAAAAATTCTATTGTATTTAGTGGCACAAAACTATAGAATGGAGAGCTGAAGTTGGGGGAAATGCTAAAGAGACAGAAAGTGAAGTACAAAGCACACAAAATACCACAAAGAAAAAATTTGAATCCAGAATAAAATAATTTGTTTGTGGGTGAGATTCAAATGAGACAAAAAGCAAAAGAGAAAAGAAGAAACAAAAAGAAAAAGATATTGAGTTAAGTTTTTTGGAATGTAACACTCATAGAAAAAAAAGAATGGAAAATGTAACACCTATGGGTAATAACATTCAAAATGAAAAGAATAGAAAGAGGATAAAATATCCAAGGTGGAAGAAAAAAAATATATAAAAGATACAAGAAAAAACAATAGGAAAAATTATAAAGACTGGATTTTTCCTGGTTTTGAGAAATTATCTTCTTCCTTTTCCTTTCTTCTCTTTTTGGCTGGTGACGCTGTACCCCAGGTTCTGCCCCTGTGGCACTCTTAGGCAGAGATTTGCTGTAGTGTTGCTATGGTGATGACATAAAGTCGGCCTCAGCCCCCGTTGGTGGGGGGCGGGGCTTGTTAGCATTTGCAGGCTCCAACAATGGGAGTATCTGTTTTCCCGGAGCCTCTCCCCAAATCTCTCCTTCCTGAACCAGCAGCCTGGGATCCAGCTGTGAAGTTGCCCCAGCCACTTCCTGGAGAGCAAAAACCTCTAAGAGCTGCCAAATCCCCTCTCTATCCCCACTCAACGCAGGATTCTGGGTAAGCCTTGGCCAGCCAGAACCACCAGCATCATCAGGAAGGGCTGGGAGCTGACTGCCTTTCAAATGTCTTTGTTTGAGCCTCTGGGCCTGTCTAGTATGCCTCAGCACTCCGCAGGTCTGCCCTCCAGAGGCTATGTGCAAGCTGCCTGCACTACCCTTTCCCCACCACTTCGGCAGTTCTCTTCCCCAGGAGTGTGCTTTGTTAGCCCGTATGGCTGGTGGAGGTGCCGCACCCAGATAGGTCCAGGTGTAGAAAAGCTGGCTATCGTGCACTTCCCGCACACTGTTGTTCAGGAAGCCAGGATTATTCAGAAACTCTAGTCACAGCCCACACAGAGGGTCACTACTGACAGTCTCCGACCCAGCCCCTCCATCCAAGAACATGGGCACCCACGCCCGAAGTGCCAGGTGGATCCACTGGCACACTGTCTGCACTCGCCAACTGGGAAACCAGGAGTAAATAAGGCAACTGCTCGCCCACCTCTGTCGGGGTCTGCCACTGGCATTAGCTCTGCATGCTCTGAGCCGCGGGCACACCCTCTCCTTGGCTTGAACATCTCTTCCCTAGTGCAGCTTTTTCCATGCCCCAAGCCCTCACTTTCTCTCAGTTCCAAGTGAAAGCAGCTCTTGCTCAGGTCAGTGAGGAAAGCTGAATACTCCGTTTTCTGTCTTATTTCCTTCAGAGTGGATTATATACTGAGCCACCTTTTCGCCCAATCATACCTTTGTTTGATGTATGTGTATTTCAGATGCTCCTGAGATTGTTTTTCTGTCTCTAGTATTGAATTTGTTGAAGTTTCAGGGAGAGGTATTAGGAGCACTCTTCATGGCACTATTTCTCTGATGTCACTCCAAGAAACATTTTTAAAAAAAGATATATTAGTATGACATTCTGAGTTCCTCTCATCATGTGCAGGTGTACTGATCCAATGCCTGTGGGCCCACAGGCTTCATCAAAGTCACTGGACAGCAGTAAGTCAGCAGCATCTACTTGTTCACCCAGAAATCTTTGCTCCCCAAGATTTCAAAGGCAGCAAGGCCCCATTATGCAGAAGTCAGGAGAGGTCTGTCAACCTCAATCACCATATTCCTGATGGATGTTTTAAAAGCACATTCAACATGGAAAAGTTCACACCTAGAAACTTTCCTCAGGCAACTTACCACCTGCACAGTAAAGAAATGGACTGATTGGACACTTAAATTTGTATTTCTCCCCCCCCCCCCCAAAATCAGCTCTACCAGATTCAATATGAATGCTTTTAGGACAATAGTATCTGCTCTCTCTAGTCAATCGTTCGATGTGATAAGTATGTCACCCAAGGGCAATACTAGAGCCCTCAGGACACAGCCCACCCCTTCTGCTGGGGGTCTGTGCACCTCAACACTGATTCCCACAAACCTTTAGAGGGACCAGTTCAGAACTGTACAAAGTGGGATTTTTAAAAAAGATTTTATTTATTGATTTTTAGAGAGAGAGAGAAACGGGGGGAGCAGGAAGCAACAACTGGTAGTAGCTGCTTCTCGTATGTGCCTTGACCTGGCAAGCTCAGGGTTTTGAACCGGCAACCTCAGCCTTCCAGTTCAATGCTTTATCACTATAGGTCAGGCATGGGGCTTCACGCTGGTTTAATTAGCAAGAATCCATTTCCTCCTCTCTATGTTTAATAACAATCATCCTAATAGGCTTCCTGACCCCAGCAGAGGCCCAAACAGTGGCCCAAACAGACATGTCTAGAATATTTTAAATGACTTTATTAAAGGCTATTAATATAAAATGCAACCATGTTACAAGGAGTCAGTAAAAATTTTCATTTTTGAAAACATATCAAAGGAAGAGGCGCAAAGAAAGGGAGGTCGTTCGGACACCCACATGGAGCTGCGACCCCCTAGTTCCCTAGTGGGCATTGCTCTGAGACCCAGGGGCCGGGGGAAGGACCTCCAGTTGAAAGAACTGAGACTGCCTTCTAACTTCCTGGGAGAGATTTTGCAAAATACAGTCACCCAAAGCAAGACAATGAATCCTTGAGCTGAATCCCAGGTGCAGGGGGCTAAGGGTGTGGGGAATACAGAAACATGCATGCTTAAGCCACAAAGTGCATATTTTTAAAATAATAAATAGAAACTCTTGGTTTGAGAAGCTCCATGCTGATACACGGTAGGGAAAAAGGAAGCAAACGTAAGAGCTTAATTTTCCCTTATTTGGATATACAGAACATAGATTCCCAGGACAGGAAAGGAGCCATCTTTGTATAGGATGTTGTGGTTACGAGGAGGACCGGAAGGTCAGGCAGGATGCCAACTATCAGCCAGCGTCCTCCAGGCTTTTGCTTCTCCCTCTCACGAGCTCCTTTACTTTTGATAGCAGAGTAAAGCAACACGACTTTTTAGGATTCTCTCTAGGATTCCCCAGGAGAACTTGGAGGGGTTACTGGGCTTTAGGAGAAAGCAGAAAAGAAATTGTCTGCTAGATCAGACAGCTCACCTTGGGCTAATTGTCCCAGGACAAAGATCTTTCTTCTTTGCTGCCAATAGCAAGGAGTACAAACTCACGTCTGCACATCTCCTTGCTTTTAAGGGAGCCTGCTTTCAAGCCTGAGGTCTAAGACAGCTCACTGCCCTCATCCCAGCAGGTGGTCAGCCAGGCTTGAAGCTCTGCAGCTGGTCCGAGGGGCTGACCCCTGCCGTGCTGTTCCAGATGGAATTTCTAGGCTCCCTCACCACCATTTGGAAAACTTTTTTCCTTTTTGTAGTTCAACTATACTTAAATGGTACAGAAAGAACCTGCATTTGCCACAATAAAGATAGTCACTAAAGGAAAAAGGTCAAATCTAGTACCCCAAGGAAGCAAATGAGGCTTAGGGACATTAAGCAATTGGCAGGAACCAAACCAAACATTGGCTAAGCCACAGCTTTGGCAGTAACTTTCCTGGAAAAAAAATTGCCATGTGCTTCATCTTGGGGACAAATAAAATGTTCTGGAAATCATTTCAGATTTGTTCTATGAAACAAAGAGGCATTTTTTAAAAGACACTTTGATGCTGAGACTAGGTGCTCACTGGCAGGACTTGCTGGGTTTAAGGCTTCAGGTGAGGAGAACACAGTGAGAGGTGGCATTCAGATTGCACCTGGGTATGTCTGCAGGCTCACGCAGCTCAGGGGCCATGGTCAGGGCACAGACACTCTAGGGTAAGGCCCACATTTCTCCCACCCCATCAGGGGCACAGGCCATGCTGCTCCCCTGGGTAGCCTGGGAGTTGCCTCCAGCAGAGCAGCAGTGGACAGAGAGATCCCACTCTAGGAGATACCACTGACATGACCACAGAGGTCTCTAGGGAGTGCTGTTGGGTCCGTGCAGAAACTGGACTCTTCCACTTATGCTGGCGCTCAGGGCTTGGGGAGGGTCTATGGCAACGCAGGTCGACCAGTCCTTGGGATGAAGGAGCCCTTGCCAGTCTCACGCTGGAAGGTCTCACACAACTAATCAGAAAAGCCCTGCCTGCCAGTAACACCTGCAGGTGCCCAGGATAGGGAAATACACAGGCCACGTAAGTAGTGAAGAACTTCCAAGGAGAATGGTACAAACCCAAGAGAAGTGGTAGTCCTACAACCACTAAGTCTAGATACAAAATAATGAAAAGTTAATACAAAACTTTTAAACATGCAACTCTTAAACAATGATGAATCTTTTGAATAAGTATCTGGGCAGCTTGAAGATGCCCTCTGCCATGAGTCAAGTCTGTTTCCTGGAAATGATGCAAGGGTGGATGGTGGCACATGATTCGAGAAATGTGGCTTCAGTGGGGGAAGCCTTGGACAGCCAGGAGCAGGGGTGGAGAGTGGAGGGATGGAGAGCACATCTTCCCATGACCACAGCCAGCATGCAGACGTCACCACTGCTGAGGACAGCATTAACCGTCACTCATCAAAGGTAACTCCATACATTCAGAAAAAGGAGGGGATAAAGGAGAAGGAGACAGATATCACTGTTATAATTTTTGTGACACGGTGAAGAAAACCTTTCTCCATGGAGGGGGAAAATTGGGTGTGACTGGAACAGAAGTTTTATTTACAAGATTTACTGAATTCTAGTCTTTAAAAAATTCCAAATGTAAAACTTCTGTGATCAAAGCATTGAAAATAGCATATCTATCTGGTCTTACCAAAAAGGGGAAAAATCTGGAAATCTGGACAAAGTTATATTTACCAGTTTCTAAAAGATTAAGAAAATTGTGTACAGAAACCAGGAAACAACCCAGGAAACGCAGCCCTTTCCACTCTCCCACCACACCACTTTGCAAACACTCGGGGCCCTTGGTGTTTTGTGGTCCTTTCCCATCTAACACATTTTACCAGTTGTCCAGAAAATCAAACCCCGTCTTCAAGATGACATTGCTTGAGCTGACCTGCCAGAAAGACAAAAACACCAAAGTAAGGCAAGAGAAGTTTTTATTCTGTTTTTTTTTTAAGTATTCCATAATCTAAAAACAGCATCTCGTTTAAAATGACCCAAATAAAATAGCCTGATTCTGTCTTGAGGCTCCTCACCTCAATTCGCCTCAGTGCTTGGAACCACAAAATTAAATAAAATTCAATGCAAGTAACACTCTGTCAGGACCCTACACTCCTTCTCTCTCCCAGACGTGTTTGTGAGCAGCTTTCAGACCTCCCTACAGAGAAAATGAGAAAAATGTTTTTTTTTCTCTTTCTGAGAGACAGGCACATTTAAACTTATTCATCATGGAATGAAAGTGCATGTTACAGATACAGTCTTTCTAATGTAACATACACATCCACACACAAAATTTACAAAGTCGAGGGGAAAAAATACGGGGAAAAGATGAAAAGCTTCTTTCAGATTATGTGGAAGGTTCTGGAGTATTTTCCTTAACCCAGAGACATTCTTCAGGTCAAGATTCTCCCACTTCAACAACGGGTGAGCTCAGGCTGTCTCAAGCTGCTGCAGTCTTCAGATATAGCCTACAGGCTCCTGCCAGGCCCCCCGTGACTAGATGCCCCTGTCCTCTGGGGGAGCACAGCAGACAGTCCCCTGGTGGCCGAGCCTTCCTGGGCAAGGACACTAACGGCCCACCCTGCACACAGCCTGCCAACAAAAAGTGCATCCAAAGTGGCAATGGGCTTCTCAATGTCTCTGGACGCTTGTCTCCAGCCCAGTTTTGCTGCTTCTGAGTTTGATGCAGACCGAGCCAAAAATGAAAAAAACTAGGAGTTCGGGTGAGTTCCCTTTCTCTGGTGGCCTGGCAGTTTCTTCAACGTGGGAGCATGTCACTCTGGGCTTCCCGCTCAGAGGCTGTCATTTCAAGGCACTCAATGTGCTTTCTCTGACCCTCCCCTCCTCACACGCTGTCCCACGTCTCTTACAATCAAACCCCTCACATGTTGTATGTCAGTGCTTCATGTATGGGAAGACCCAAGTGCAGAGGGCCAGAAAAATATGGCTGTCAGGAAGAGAGGCAGTGAGCCTGTGTGAGAAGAAGCTGAGGGCAGAAGACAGGAAAAGGAAAGGCCCAAAGTCCTGGGCTAAGATGGTAGGGAGCCTGAGGGGGACGACAGGTTGCGGAGTGTGCAGCCAACAAAAGGTAGATGCATCACCTACCACAGGACCCCCTTCTTCAGGACAGCTGACCAGGTCATCTGCTGAGAGAGGCAAGGAAGCACCTGGAGCCCCATTCAGGGAACACATGGAGATGACCATAGCCCAATGACAGAAACACATAGATGAAAACTGGGCAAGGGATTTGAAGAGACATTTCTTCAAAGAGGAGATACAAACAGCCAGTGAGCAGGAGGGAAGGACCCTCAACATTACCTGTGATGATCCCCTGTGAGATGGTGATCACTAGAGGGCTATTACCAAAGAAGGAAACATAGCTAGAACTGGTGAGGATGTGGAGAAACCAGACCTCTGCTCATAGAAAGAGAAAATGGTGCAACCACTGAGAAAAACGGGGTGGCTGTTCCTCCGAGTTACACACAGAATTGCCATGGGATCCAGCAACTCCTCTTCTGGGGACACACCCCAAAGAACTGAAAGCAGGAACTTGAACAGATATTGGCACACCAGAGCTACAAGGTGGAAACACCCGTGTCCTTCCTGGAGGAAGGGGTCACCTACCTGTGCAGGCACGGGATCTGAGAACAGCTCATCCTCCACGTACTCCTCATCCCTGGGGTCGGCCTCTGGAGATGGCAGCTTGGCCATGGGCTTGGAAAGGGTGACTTCCTCCAATGTGCTGGTGCAGGCCTGGGCGAGCTGGGGTCCCTCATGGTCAACACTGGTGCTAGGAAGGACACGTGGCTCCTGGCAGAGGTGGCCTGGCCTCCCCACCCTGGCCTCCTTGTCCTTTGGGGCATGGTCTTGCCTATAACAGGCCGGCAAGACCTTTTCACCTTTTTCCATGGACTTGATCTGGCTGGGGGTCAGTGACTGGAACTCTGCCTCAGGCCCCTCCCCACGGGACCGCTCAGCATTGATCTTCCAGAAGGATGCTTCCTCTTCCTTCCAGGTGGGGCCCAGAGCATCCAGGCTGGAGGACTTGCTGCCCTGGGAGGCCCGGAGGGCCTGCGAGCCCTGAGGCGCTTTGCATGGCTGCCTGGTCTCACTGGTGGAGCCGCTGCTCGGCTCCTGGATGGATAAGGAGGAGACGCTGAACTCCATCTGACTCTACCACCAGAGGAGAAAACAGAGAGCAACCCTTAGAACTCTTGGAACAGGTGCCAGCTTGCACAGTCCAGCCCCTCTTCCCCGCAACAATAACTGTTTCATTGTCCATTTCCTGGAACTTTCTTTTCTTTTAATTTGAAGATGTATTTGGCTTTATTAAGCAGTTCAGAAGTTGGACAGTTTCCCATCTAGCACCTAGAAGGGTGCTCCCCAGAGCCTCCTGCCTGTCCTGAGCTGTGACCTCCAAGACTGCCATCACATAGCTGGAACACAGCATAAGCTCTGATGCCAAGATCCCGGCACAGTCCACACTATGAATGGCTCAGAAGTTCCTGGATCCCACTGCTTGGTAAGGTCTTTCTGCTCAGCAAGCAGAGCACCCACCAGAGGAGTGATTCTATGTAGGACCTCCCTGGGGAGGAGCTGCTGGGTAGGTGACTACCTCCCTGGGGAGGGTGACCAGCTTGACATAACACAGCATAGGGTGAGGGTCCAACCCAGTCCTCCCTGGCCTTTTCCTTCCTGACCTACAACAGAAAACAAGAGAGAAAGAAACCAACAGAGCCAGACCTTGCCTTCCTGGACTAAACCAAGAGAGTCCAGGGCAGGCCTGAGTGTGGCTGCAGAGTCCCGACAAGCTGCCTCCACACCTGCTATGGACTGAATTGTGTCACTCAGATTCACACACTGAAGCCCCAACTCCCAAAGTGATGGTGTCAGGAGGTGGGGTCTCCAGGAGGTGATCAGATTTAGATGAGGTCACGAGGGTGGGGCCCCTAGGATGGGATTAGCACTCTCATGAAAAGGCTTGCGAAAGACGATCTTTCTCTCCCCCCCTGGGAGGTCACAGCAAGAAGATGACAGCCAATCCAGAAGATGGCTCTCACTAGGACCCACCACTGTTGGGGACCAAAAAGCCAACAGGGTTTTTGCAGTTTAGATTTTTTGGGGACAGAGGTGTGGGGAATTGGCTGCAAACTGACAGTCTGCCCATCCCCCCCCTCACTTGCCTGATTAGGTTGCAAAAGGCTGTTAAGCTGTGGTGCTGGATTGTTTACACTACCCCCCATGTTCCCCAGAAAGACTAGAGGCAAGTTTCTTCTATCCTTTGTGTGGTGTAAAGTTAAGATGGTATGTATGGTGGGGGTTTTCTGCACTTGGTAAAATTCTTGGGTTGCCTTGGAAATGTGATCAGAGATCTCTGATTTGCTAATGGTCTCACTTTGCCCTATAAATAAAGCAGGAAACAGGCGTGGAATGTGCTCTCTTCTTGCCATCAGCAATTGCAGAGCCCTCCTGACCTCATCCTTTATTTTTAACCTTATTTTCTTAATTCCACCCCATTCCCACTCAGGACCTGGAATTACTAGCTGCGCTGGTTCGTGGCATACCACACTGGCACCCCACTCTCGGCCTTCCAGCCTCTGGAACTGCTAGAAATAAATGTCTGCTGTTTAAGCCACCCAGTCTGTGCTATTTGTTATAGCAGCTGGAACTGATCAAGGCAGCACCTCACTCCAGATATGGTCCCACTTTCCTAACCTGAGATGTTTCCAGTTGTCACTGCTCCACTGGTCTCACCCTGTTCCTGGTTCCGTCATCCAGGACACCACTATGCACCCGAGATCACAGACCCCCTGAGGGCAGGCAGGGCCTGGCACCTGGCACAGCCCACACCAGCATCTGAGAGTCCCAGAAATGATTTCTGCAATCCAATGCTGCCAACACAGCCATCTCTGAAAACGATAGTGCTGAGCTGTTCCAATCAACAAATCATTAGATGGAACCCTAACTCTTTAGATGGGAACAAACAGAGGATATCATCTCCCACATGCTGCAGGACAAGCAACCTGCCATCTCAGTCACTCCTAAAACCAATCTTGACAAGTCCTCTCTCCCTCATCACTCAGCTTCCCTCTTCTGTATTTTTTAAAATAAAAGCAATTAAACTACAATATACGAAGTTTGGGAATTAGAAAATAAAACATTGATACCCCTTCACACTCCCCATAATCAGTACTCCTTTACATATTTTGTTCAGTATTTTTCATATACGCATTTTGCGAGGTGGAGGCTCTGTGGTGCACATAATTTTGGGTACTGTTTTCTCACTTAACATAAGCATCGTCCATGGTCATTATAACCATATCTTTTAATGGGTGCAAGATGTTTCATTGAGTAACTGTCCCACCATCTACTGTTTTGCTTTTTATTAATTTCTAGAGAGAGGAGAGGTAGAAAGAGAGAGAGAAGCTTAAAGCATCAACTCATAGTTGTTGCTTTCTGTCTGTGCCTTGACCAGGCAAGCCCGGGGTTTTGAACCAGTGACCTCAGTGTTCCAGGTCGATGCTTTACCCACTGTGCACTACAGGCCAGGCTCAACCACTTTCTTAGCAGGCAGTTTGCCTCCTCTTATCTCTGTTGTTATAATTAAGGTCACCAAGAATGTCTCCAAGCACAGAGCTCAGCCCCACTTGGAGTAAATCCCTTCAGATAGATTTCCAGAAGTAAAATATCAAAATACAGAAGGTTTAACGGTTCTAGATGCACACCAACCACCAGATTTGTCTGGCAGGAGCTAGCCCCATTCCTAATGCCATCAGCTACACAGCAGAAGCAGCATCAGTCCCTGCTCCCGTTATCACTCAGTATAACAATGTAAAACTGTCTGTTAACTTATATATGAAACATGGTTCTTATCACTTTAATGCCTAGTCCTTCACTTAATAAATGGCTGACTCAGGTCTTTTACTTTTTACAAACAGCCCTCTCCCAGGTCTCTCCCCAGTAGGTATGGATGTGTTTAAGAGCAGGATGAAAACACTGTTTTCCTGTAGAAACTGCAGGCCCTGAACCCAGAAAGACACATGTGCTCAGTCTGAGGCTTCCAAAAGCCCAGATTCTGATCACCAGAGGTCTTTCCTCAAGGCCCAGAAGATGAAATGCTGAGACCACAAAGAACTCAAGTTCAAATCACCAGCACAGGCTGCTTTCAAGCTCAATGCTGTAAGAAATAAAACCCAAGAAAGAGACATCGAAGCTCGGGCCCAGCTAGGGCTGGGGTTCAGGGCAAATGTAGATTACCGAGAGTCTCCAATGCAGCTGGCACTTTATGTTGTTGGGTTTTGTTTTCGGAATGTTCCTTCTACAAATGAGAAAATGGAGGTTTGGAGCAAGCCCATCAGGAGTCAAGCAGCTGAGATTTCAAACTGGATGAAGTGAGTCCAAGGCCTGAAGCTGTGCTGGGCACCACAGCTTGGACAGAAAGCCAGGGGCCGCCGGGAATCACGTCCATCCGAGTGAACAGCAGAGAGCCTCCTGTGTAGCAGGCTCCTATGTATCTCTGTCAAGGATCTAATCTGATTTTTAAAGGTCTGTTTCTGAGTAAACCATTTGTACTTGGCATATTTCCAAATTCCACAACAGAATAGATACTGTGGGTACAGAGATGGTGGTTTCCTTAAATAAGCAAATTGCTAAAAAAAAGAAAGGAAAAACCTCAAAAGTAGGGCCCAAGACTCAAGAGGACAGACTGGACTTCAATCTGGAAACGTGCGCTTAGAAGTGAGCACTCCATCAAGCCCCAGGCTTTGAGGATCAGCAATCCCTCTGGCTGGGATCTCTGCCGAGGCCTCTGGGAAACTGGGCTGAACATTTGTCCACATACACAGCAATGGGCCAAGTGAGAGGTGCTGGGACAGAAAGCGGTCACAGTGGTCCCATGACTGCTTGAGGTGTCGTTGAAAGGGTACCCAAGCAGCATGTAGCTGGATGTGACATTCCCCAACAGAAGGACAGAGGCTATTCCCAGGGCTCCTCAGGCAACTGGAGACCACGTCACACTCCTCCAAGGAGGGTGTCACCTGGTTAGAAGACAGTGCTGTACTGACAGAAGGGGCTGCCTGGTTGGGGGGCTTTGGAGAGAAAATGAGGAAAACAAGAATTCACAGAAAAAAACATCCCAGGATATCAAACTCTAAGTTGCCACCACCCCCACTCCCCCCTCACCCACCCAAGGCATATGTTATTCTTTATTTTACAAATAAAATATGACTACCACCTCCTTTAAAAAACAGTTCTCCTGGATCTACTGTGCTGGTGCTGGGTCTCCTCCCCACTGCTCAGCCCCCATGAAAAGGATTTGTTATTTATATATATTTAAAGCACATGTCCATCGGGACGGGGCCGGGAGGAAGAGAAAGGGGCCAAGGGTCTTTCTTCCTGTCTAGATCTCATCTTCCTGGGTCCAGCACAAGTGGACTGGAACAGGGCTGCGAGAGCAGCCCATCCATCTGGGGACTGCACCCTGGGATCTCATTCTGTAAAGGTCCTTGTGCACAGCAACAGGGCAAAGCAAAAAGTGCTTCCGAACTCATTTCCAAGTCATACTTGCGGGCCATACGGAAGTAGAAGCGACACCTTTCACCTTGAGAGCCTTTGCCATTTCAAAGGAGGTGTGACTGATTCTCACTTCAGTTTTAGTCTTACCCTTCTCTCTCCAATCAGGGCTTATCCTGGGTGGCCTCTGCTAGCTGAGCCTTCTCCCTAGAGACGTCCCCAGCCATTCCCCAGGCCCCAGCCCACCAGACACACAACCAAGGTGCTTCCAGGTGCCGCTCACTCACTGTCCCCTTCGTCCCCTCAAACCTGCTCTTTCTCAGTAAAGGGCAAAGTGCCCACCACAAGCCACCCAACCCTGAAGTTGGTTTTCATAATTCTTTAGTTAAAAGGGAGCAATAATTATTCTTACCTCATTGGACTATTTTGAAGATCAAGTGAGCAGATGCCCTCAGGGTTTTAGAACAGTGCCTGGCACATAGTAAGTGCTTAGTAAATACAAACTGCATTTCTTTCCTGGTTCTTCATGGTCTGAGGTCAGCTAATCTCCACCTCCATGACCCCAAGGTACGAGGGCTCCGCATACACCTTCCTCTGGTCACCAGGGCATGGCATATGGTGACTATTGCTCACAGCAGGCAATGTCAGTGCCTAAATAGCAAAGCTGGGTTGAATGGTACTTTGGAGTCTCCCTCCCTGGGTGCCCAGTGACAGGCCACAGACTCTAAGCTGTTGAGCTTCCCATGGGTCAAACCACTGTACTGTTCTGCAGGTCTGGGCTGCCAAGACTGTGACCTCCTCACCTTTTACATGCCTTTGGAGGTCACGCCATATGTACCACAGGTTTGGGGCCGTTCTGATACAGAGACAGATCAGTGAACAGGAGAGAGATAGCCCTGCTTCAAGGAAGTAACAGGCTAGTGTGGGGACAACTTTGTGACCCCATGATGAGTACAGGAAAGACAATAAAGTTCTAGGTGTAATTTTCTTATTTCTGGCGGCGGGTGTGTGTGTGTGTGTGTGTGTGTGTGTCAGTTTTCCAGGTGTGGAGAAAGAGGTGTTGGCAAAGGAGTTGAGGCCAGCTCTGTCCCACAGCACAGAGCCACGTGGAGCCAAGGCCTCAGCAGGACACTACATATGAGGACTGATGGGTCACAGGACTGCTGCCTCCATGCTCGGGACAGGCAGGAAGTTGGCAGGGGATTCAGGTAGCTGGAGATCTCTAGGCCAGGAGAGAAGAGGAGTAAATAGGAAGCCCTCTCCTTTCTAGCAACACTGCCAACCCACCCTCAACATCCCAAGTGCCAGCTGAAAAGTACAGGGAGGGTATGCCAGGAGGAGTCAGTCTAACAACACCAGGACTGGGCGTCGGTCACCCCACGTGGGAAACTGGGTCTCAGCTAGCCACCTTCGTTCTAAAAACAGAAAGACCACAGCTGAGCCCAGTATCTATTTTTATATCCCATTCACTGGAGAGGAATGTGTAAAATTTCAGGGAAGGGGGAGTGCACCCAAGCAGCCAAAACTAACTGTTTGGCTTGGCAGCCTCCAGCAGATCTAAATTGTTGAACAAAGGCTGCAGAAACAGTGTTGGAAGAAACAATAGTTATCTAGAGCAAATCCTAATAAATTCACAAACCATTTAACACCTACTCTCTCCATGGCCTCTCCAAAGAAGGAAGAGGATGAAGAATAGGGGGAAATACTAAAAACCTTTAGAGTCCCAAAATCAGTAGAAACGACAACTTGACAGGGAAGCGTCACTCAGCCTGGAGACTAAGGCTGTCAGACCTCCGGGTAGTGGGGAGTGGCTGTTCTGATAGATACCTGCCTTAATGAAAAAGCACCCGTCACAGACCAGGGGCTGAAGAACACACTCCTGTGTTTTCACCTGGGAACCCAGGGGTCTAAAGAGCTGGGCAGGTTGTGGATGAACCCTGCCTGGTCCCCAGTGCCCACCCATCAGGCCCCACGGCAACAAAAGCCCCCAAAAAACCCAACAGAGACCTGACAGGTGGCAGGTGTGCAGGAGCCCTGGTCCCATGACTATGAGGTTAAGGGGCAAGTAACAGCCTCTGCCTTCCAAGGGCCTGTCATCTAAACCTTGTGTCTTCATCTATCCCAGCCCTTCCTGAAGGCAACAAAGAGGAGGGAAGTGCCTGATGCTGCCCCACAGGGTTCCGTGCATGGGCTTGGCCTCAGCGTCTCCTCCATGCCCTTCACTTGATGTCTCAGCCTTCTGATCTGCAAACTGTGTCGTCATGAGGGTTACATGAGGAAGCACCCCACAGGTGCTCAGCACAGACAGGCATGAGTGAGCCACTCAGCTGCAGCCATGACTGCAGTCACCAGCGCGGGATTTGGGCTTGCTATGGAGGGCAGGATGGAGTTGAATAAGGTAAGAAAGGGCATGGCCACTGAGGCGGGAGAGAACAGCGCTCGGGGCACAGCAGCTCAGGGCCAGGGCTGTCGGCGATGGGTGCGGGGACCTGACTGCTGAGAAGAGATGGGAGGCCTTGTTGAGGAGGGTCTCTGAGCAGTGCAGGAGCTAAGCTGTAATGGGGGACAGTGCGGCCCCTCGTTACAGTGATTCTTAGAAACTTGCAGCTGGCAGTAAGGACGACAGCTAGGCAGAGCTTGAAACCAAGGGATCCCTTATGTATGGGACATACCGATGGAATGCACTGTCCCTCTGTGGGCAGGAGACCTGGGAGCCACAGACAGCCTGAGGGCCAGTCTCTCTTAGTCCATTCGGCCTGCCGATTCCTGCCTTCCTCAAATCTCGACCCAGAGCAGGACAGTGACACCAGTCTAAGGGCAAAAGAATTCGATATTTGTGCAGGTCCTTGACGTTCCTGAGCTCACTTGTCTTTCTGATAACAGGACTAGGAAGCCTCCCAGCTCTGGGGATGGCCTACGCTGGCCCTCAGAAATCTTCTGATATCAAAGGAATCAAAGGAACTGATTCTCATGTAGCCTCCTTACTGTCCTCAAATAGGCAGCTGACCATCAAATGAAGGACTGGGGAATACAAAAGGGAAAAGTCCAGATAATTTGGGGGAGGAAAGACAGACATGGTTGGGGTGGGGTCAGAGCCCCACTACCCAGTGGCTGGGCTTGACCAGCCTCTGCAGGCGTCTCCTCTACACTCCTAGCCTGGAGTGACGGGGAATGCTAAGAATCCTCTCGGCTCCCTGCCTCCCCTCTCTGGAGCATTCCAAGTACTGGGTTTTTTCCTCTTGAAATATCAGTGGCATGAGAGAGAAGTCCACTGTGGGGTCCACAGGCGCCTTCCCCAGCACGCCTGCCAAGCTGATGGATGAGTGAGAAAGATGCCGGCCATGAGCACCCCATCCCAGCTGGGACAGGCAGCACTCTCTCTGAGCCTCTCTTTGTGATGAAGTCACAACGGTCATAGCAACAGAGGCACCGGCTGGGTCAGCCTGGGAGGAAGGAGGGGTCCGGGCCAGGAGGATGGGCTGCAGGAAGTGCATGCTGCACTGAGACCACTCTGTGCCTGCCCCGCCGTCAAGGGAAATTCTGATGAGAGCTGTGCTTCACTGGGCAGTGTTCCTGGCCCCTGGCACTGGGCAGCAACACCTCGGTCCCTGGCACTGGGCAGTGTTCCTGGCCCCTGACACTGGGAAGCGACCCCTCGGTCCCCGGCACTGGGCAGTGTTCCTGGCCCCTGGCACTTGGGCAAGGACTTGACACCTTGGTCCCTGGCACTGGGCAGTGTTCCTGACACTGGGCAGCGACCCCTCGGTCCCCGGCACTGGGCAGTGTTCCTGGCCCCTGGCACTTGGGCAAGGACTTGACACCTTGGTCCCTGGCACTGGGCAGTGTTCCTGGCCCCTGGCACTTGGGCAAGGACTTGACACCTTGGTCCCTGGCACTGGGCAGTGTTCCTGACCCCTGGCACTGGGCAGCGACTCCTCAGTCCCCGGCACTGGGACCTGGTCCTCAGCATAGCACCGGCTCATTCTCTGTGGGTAGAACTACCATGTGCTGACCTAAGGAAGGAGCCCACACAGAGAGGTATAGCCATTAGACAAGAAACCCCAAATCCCTGGGGTTCTCAGCTCTGCCCCAACAGCCATGACTTTGGGTCAGCCCTGGCCTGTTATCTGACCACCAGGGCTTGAGAGACAGAGCTGAGGAAGAATGAGGCACATGGCTGACACTCATTCAGTCTGCTGAATGCAAGGGTTGAAAGAAGGTGTGAGATTATACTTCCCAACATGTCTGTGACTATGTGTTAAGTTAATGGGAGGACATGGCTGAAGGGATGATTGTGAGGCTAAAACTTTTTTCCTGTATGAGTTTTGCCACCTAATGAAACTCACTTCTCACTGGGATGTTTTTTGAGCATAGAAGTGTTTACTCGCTTTGAGTCATGCACAATGGCTGACATACAGTGGATGTTCAATAAATGTTCACTGAATTTTTTAAATCAATGGGATGATGTCATAGAGCTGGAAAGTAGAATGGTGGTTGCCAGGGGCTGGGAGAAGCGAATGGGGAGTTGCTTTTAATGGAGACAAGAGTTTCAGTCTGGGAAGGTGAAGAAAATTCTGTGGCTGGATGGTGGTGACCGGTGCACAACATTGCGCATGCACTTAACACCGCTGAGCTGAACACTTAAAAATGGCCAAGTTGATAAATTTTATGTTGTGTGCATCTCACCACAACTGAAAAATAAAATTTAAAAAAGAAATTGGAGGATTATGGGTCAACAATGGAATGAAATGAACCGGTGTCACAGCTGCCAGGGTACAGGATCTTAAATTAAAAACGGCCACAAATTCTCTGCAAGTCTCCATCAAGGGCTGTGATCTGTTTCCCCACACCTGAATCCAGGGTGGACTATCCCTTAATTTGACCAGCAGAACAAAGCAGAAGTTACACTGTGTGGTTTTCACGTCTGAGTGTTGAGAGGCCTGCAGGCTCCCACTTCTGGCCCAGGGAGCTCTGACACCACACGTGTGGCACAGCTGATGGCCAGCACCAACTGGACAGAGAAGTGAGGTTATCTCAGAGCAGCCAGATCCCCTCGAGCTGTCAGATGACATGTGAGCTACCCAGCTAAGGCCAGCATAACACCCACTGACCCCTGCCCAAATGGCTAATCCACAGAATCAGAATCACGAGCAAAAAACAAGGCCCTTCTCGGCCAGACCCCGTGGGGCAGGCTGTTATGACAATAGGTTACTGATGGGGTGAGGATGGCATCCACTGGGAGAGCAAGCCACAGGCTCTGAGTCTCCAGTCTACACCTGGAGATCTGGTCACCTGTACTGGCTGAAGCCACCTCCTGTTTGCAGCTGTTCAAAGAGCTCTCCAAAAGGGTTCTGACCAATCAGTCCTAAGGCAGAGAATGACAAAGTCCAGGACACAGGGTGCTCTAAGCCTAAGGCTGAGAGGCATGCATGGGGGCTTTCCAGAACTTGCGTTGACTCATGAGACAGAGGAGGGGGTAAGCTCCTCCTTGCTCTGGAAGGCTCTCCACAAAGCTTACTCACTAAACAACACAAGTCTGACCTTGAGTGGTCGAACCAAAACATGAGGACACTTAGTAAGCCCAACATCTGTGAAATAAGCTGCTTCTCCTTGAAAGGGAACAGGAAGTGGATCAGAGAAGTCCAACCCACAAAGACTGTGCTTTTTGCTACACAGGGACACAAGTGAAAATGGGTGACATACTTACTTGATTTTATCAAGCCTTCTCAATTCACCAGGTCCCCAAGAGACCCAGCTGGTATGTGGACAATGATCGCCAGCCATGATCCACATTGGCCTGTGTTACCATCCTGTTCTCAAGACTTTTCCTAGGCACCTGTTCCCCACACTGGCCTGAGGAGCTGAGCCCCATGTCAGCAGCTGCCCCAGGCACCACCACATCTTTGTCCTGGAATGTCATCTACATGAGTTAAAAAGAGATGGAAGTAGGCAATTCTACCAGTAGCTGATTCAGGGACATCTAACAAGGTAAATCCTTGAGAGAGTAGACATTCTCAAGGGGCTCACAATGGACTTAGGCCTTAGTAAAGGTTCATTACGTGTTTTGACATCTTTGTGTCTCCATCGCTGTGGAATTAGACAAAGGGCCCGCCCAGTCCAAGACCTTTGCTGCCACTCCCGCAGCCGAGCACCTGTTTGCCTGTTACCCCTAGATCTCACCTACAGGGCCTGTCCTCTCAGTTACCCATTCAGAGGGTCCATATAAAAAGAAATCGAAGACCATGGCTGAATGCCAATGTGATTGCCTCGTGTTTCCTTTATGTGGCACCAGCGAAGTATTTACTGTTGGATTTAGGCGCTGTAGTCATTCCAGGCTGCTCCCTGACATCCTTCTTCGCTTCCTCCCCCTCCCCCTTAGACGCCCCTTCAACTAGCATCCAGATCCCTAGGGGAACTCCAGCTTCCAGCCACAACACTGTCTCTCATTCTGCCTTCTGCATGGAGCTAGGTTTCTAACCTACAGTGGAAATAAAAAAATAGCATGGTCCAGGCCAGTTGGCTCAGTGGAGCTTCGGCACAGTGTATGGACGTCCCGGGTTCAATTCCATGGTCAGAGCATACAAGAAAGTGACCATCTGCTTCTCTCTCTTGTACCCTCCTGCAGTCAGTAGCTTGATTGGTTCATGCCCCCCCACCCACGCTGATGATGGCTCCGCTGGAGCGCATCAGCCTCAGGTACTAAAAATAGCTCTGTTGACCTAAGCATGGGCCCCAGACAGGGTTTCTGGGTGGATCCCAGGGAGCACATGCAGGAGTCTACCTCTCTCTATCTCCCCTCCTCTCACTTAAAAAAAAAAAAGAAAAAAAATACCCACACAGAATGTAGATGTTTGCACCTTTGTTTTTAAGCTGTGTGGGTCCCAGCAGAGCAATCCACTGAATGTAGAGGCACCTGTGCTCACAGGGGAACACGTTCGTCTGCATCCTTTCAAAGCACTGCATTCTCTCAAAGCACCACAATCTCTCAAACCACCTCTGAACCAGACGTGAGGATTGCCTCAACTTTCACATACCTCTCTATCCCAAGGCCACTCACTTCACTGCGGCAGTCAGCAATCACTTCTTATGATTAATATATTTATATTATTATTATATAAATGCTAACTCTGTGCAACAACGCCAGCTGTCCTTATCCAGCTAAACCCTCATCCAATATTTCATTTTAAGACACAACGCCCCATGTGAGGGCCTCTTGCAGATTCTCGTTGCTTCGCCCCACTCAGACCCACCCCCACCCATCTCTAAAACGCCCTGGATGCACATTTCTACTGAGATGAGAAACTGGAAACAAGAGAAAAACCAACAATCCTCCCCTTCAACTCGTGCCCGAGAGCCCCAAACTGACCGCAAGCCTAAACCCTATTCCAAGCTTGCAGTCTCACTCGTGGCCTCTGTTATGCAAAGAACCCTCCAACACACAGCACTGAGTATTCTAGAATTCAGAGAGTCCTGGGCTTTTTCCTCCTTTTCCTTGGGTGAGAGACACTGCCTTCTGGTCATTTTGCTGCTTATGAATGCACTTCTACTAGGACAACCAGGGAGGATGTGGGAATGAATAAAGATCAGTCAATGATTACTCGTAGGCAACCCTGCCAACAACATTAACAAACTGTGATCGCCTGGGAGACCAGAGTTAGAACTGGCGATCACCTTGGGTTGTATCAGCTAATCCACGCACATGTGCATCGCTGGCGATTTTCCCACCAGATGGTGAAAAGTGCATCTTCCTTTCTCCCTAACCCTCCGGACTCTTGTACCTTAGAGCTGACTCTTCCAGGCAATTGCATTGGATATACAATCTTGTCTTTGCCACTGTCTCTACTGAATCAACTTCCTGTCCCTGTTGCCTTCTGATTTCATTTAAGAAAAGCAGCTGTTACCTTTTACTCCCCAACCTAAAAATTTTTTAGAACTCCACTCCCAGTTTTGCCTTATGGAGCATCCCCACCAAGGCACCAAGTGTCGCTGGGCAGAGGCAGGAGCACAGAATGGCTATGGGCTGAGCCTATGCCCCAGGATGGAGGCCCCAGACATCACACAGCAGTGTGCTAACTCATCACCAGCCCCTCCCCACCCTCCTCCTTTTCCACCAACAGTGGGGCCACTGACTTCAAAGTCCATCAAAAGAAAAACATATAATGCAAATCTTTTTTAAAGGACAAGCAAATCTAAATTTAATCCAACTTACCCTTGTTTCCCAGGAGAAAGGGGCAGAATGCTCATCTTGCCAAGTTATGTCCTGAAATGAAAATTCAAGAATCTGAAATCCAAACCCAAACACCCATGCAAACATCACCCCATGACCTTGAGGGAACAAAAATTGAGAACGAATTCCAACTTTTGGCTGGACATGAGCCTGATGTTTTGATGCTCTACAGAGAATGTGCTGACCTTCACAGTAGGGCCGGACCCTACCTTTCCAGCTGAGGCTGCCTGACATGCTCCTCCCTGGCCAGACAGAGATCGGTGATGGCCTGGGAGGCCCCATGATGAACTTGATGGTAGAGATGTTGAATAGAAAGGGAAGGGGGATTTAGGGTTCACAACTCAGAATGATGAACCAAGGGGACATAGGAAGATGAATAGCCTTTTGAGCCTCAGTTTCCACATTTGTCAAAGGAGAATCATTCTCCCCTTGCAGGACTATTGTGAGAGAACTAAATGGGGTAACATAATAAAAGAACACCAGCAATGGTCTGCCATTAGCTGATACATCTGAGTCCCTCCTCCCCCCATATGCCTACCAGAGATCTTAAAGGCATTGATTAACAAAATCAATGATGAAAATGCCAATTTAATGCAAGTGCCTAAATATAACGAGAATTCTTATATCACTCCACACCCTCACCAAGCAGAACATGATGGAAAGAGCCCTTTAGAACAGTCATTGAGAATGTGACCTTGGATCCATTATGTCTGCTCCCTGATCTAAACAATGACAGGAAAATGGCCTTTCCTTGGTGACCCTTCCAACCCACCAGCTGTCTTCCTGTGCTAGCAAATGTCTCATCTGTGCCCAGCTTTCATTGGGCGGCATATTTTCTACATCGAAAGTTGGGACATATTGGGTGAGACAGACTATACTAGGATAAAATATTTTATGTTAAGACTGTCCTTTCATAAAGTATCCCAGGTAAATTATGTCTCCCCCACTTTCCAAAGGTTCTCTCTGCCCCAGAGTTAGGTTCACTGACTCTTCCTCTCTGCGAGGCAAACCGGTCCTGCAGACACGCCTACTTCCTTCACAGTTCCCACTAAACCTACCCTCTTGTCTGCATGTCTGCTGTCTCTCGCGGTTGTCAGGCAAAACTTAAAAAATGTAAGGGAGCTGGGCCACTGCCCTCCCATTGGGAATTTCAGTTAAGCCTAAGTTATTTTCAATTTACAAACTCTGTGCCTCCAAAAATAGAAATGGGCTGCCTGGAGGAATGTGAGCTAACCTTTGTGACCAGCAGAGGCTGCGGCTCCTGCATCCTGTCCCTGTGTGTGTGTGGTGGGGTTGGGGGAGGGCAGCTGAGTTACATGACCTAAGGTCACTACAATTCTATGATCTCAGGACCCTATAAGTTCCTCTCAGAAGTAAAAAAACAAGATGAGCTTTGTTGTCAGATGGGAAAAATGAAGGCAGCCGATGTAATGTAAACATCATTTAATGTTGATTTGGACTTGACAAAAGCAAAGGGAAGTCACCAGACCAGTGTGTTCCTCTAGCCAGAGGTGGGACAGTGCAGGGGCCACCTTAGTGGACAGAGGAGATGTGTACAGGCAGGAAAGGGCACAGGAGTGCTGGCCAAGAGCAAGGCACACTGGAGCTGAACTCTCCTTATCATGCGATATGATCTTCTTCAAAATATTACATGGCCCTGGCTGGTTGGCTCAGTAGATAGAGCATTGGCCTGGTGTGCAGACGTCCAGGGTTCGATCCCCAGTCAGGGCACACAGGAGAAGCAACCATCTGTTTCTCTCCTCCTTCCTCTCCCCCTTCTCTCTCTCTTCCCCTCCCACAGTCAGTGGCTCAATTGGTTCGGATGTAAGCCATAGAGACAAGGTTGTCAGGTGGATCCCAGTCAGGGTGTATGCGGGAGTCTGTCTCTATTTCCCCTCCTCTCACTTAAAATAATAATAATAATGATGCAACCTGAGTCTCTTTGAAATTTGCAAAGGTTAAAATAAGAATTTTGGCGTTGGAAGGTGAATGAGTTTAAGACTCTAAGCAACAAAGATCCAGTCTGGGACCTGGTGAACCAGCCATCCCGAGTGGTCGTAGCCCATATGAGTAGACATTCCAAGAGGGTCAGACACAGAGAGAGGGTCACTTTGTGATTTCTCCCCAATTTGGTGTGAAGTCAATAATCTTTTGTTTGTTCCAGTAAGAAATTGAGTCAAGGGGAAAATTCTTTAGGTTTCTGCTATTCTGAGCTCATAAAAATAATAAAGTGCTTAACAAAAATAAATATGCCAAACAAAAATGTGATTGAAGCTCTGATGTCAGCCACTGGCCGCACACCCCAACCCCAGCCACAAAAAGTGTGGGAGGCGGGAACAGGCTCCTGGGGCAGCAGGGTGCAAAGCGCCATCAGAACTGTAGAGTGTACACACACACACACACACTGCTTTCTTTCTTCTAATCTGTTTATGGTTATATAACCATAAACAGGCGACCAAAACATGGCTGGGTACATGTTTGTGGACAATCACATGTGTTTTCTGTAGGGTTGCTTGGAAGGCTCCCCAACCTGCCTCCCTGGTGCCAAAGATCTAAAACTAAGCAGCCAAATACGTCTGCTCTTGACCAAAGTGGTCATAGTCAGTGTTAAATTCTGTTTCACACCAGACATCCCAACCAGAGACAATACCGAATCTCTCTGGACACAGTTCCTTCTCTGGAGCACGGTATGAGACAAAAACCAGAGGGGAAGTCACAGAAGGCCATGGGACACACAGCTCTGGCCAAGTATCAGATGCCAGTGCACACGTGGCAGGCTCTAGGGGTCCCTATATGACTCCAATGACCTAGAATGGACACATGGCAAGTATCTTTCCTAACCATCCAGAGGTCTTGTCTGGGACATGTTCACCCAACACAATGTCACCTCTTAAAAGAAACAGTATTTTTAAAAAATGAGAATAGATATTCCCTGCTCACACCCTTAGAATGCATATTTGCAGGAACTTCTAGCATTTACGCCTCTACTACTTGATAAAAACAGATCCCAGGGAGTTTAAGATCTTTGTGGGCCCAGACATTTTTACTTTTGGAGGCTGCAACTGGTGGTGAACGGAAGTAGGCCTGTCCCCATTCATCAATGACTGTGACATTGTTGGCAAAGCACTAAATGTACACATAAAAATGGTTAAAATGGTATAGTTTGTTATGTATATTTTACCACAATAAAAAAAAAGTCTGAAAAGGCTACATCCTGTCTGATTCCAACTCTATCACATTCTGGAAAAGGCCAAATTACAGAATCAGTAAAAAGACCAGTGGTGTCCGGGAGTTAAAGGGAGGCCGAGCACAGAGCATTTGTAAGGGCGGACGGATACCCTATACCATACTGTAATCATAGGTACTTCTCTCAAATTCTATAGTATTTACTACCGAGAGGAAACCTGATGTAAACCATGGGCTCTGGGCTTACCCACCGTGACAGAGGCACCACTCAGGTGGGGGAGGCTGATGGTAAAGGAGGCTGTGCCTCTGCGGACAAGGGGAGGCAGACAGAAATTCTCTATATTTTCTACTATTTTGCAAAGAACCTAAAACTGCTCTAAAAAAAGAAAACTTATTTTCAAAAAAGTGTGTACCCCTGGAAAGAAAGCCCATGAAGGTAATAAATAGTCAAAGCTTGTCATTTCTTAATACATTTTGTAATCATCCATGCTCCTGAGATTGTTTGCATTTGCTGCTTCCGCAAGATGAAGAATGCATCTGACACTACACAGTGGTGTCACACGCGGCACCTCTGGCTGGCTCTGAGTCAGGGCATCACCTAGGGGCTTGATGGGGCAACCCAGCAAGTGATACACTGCAGACCTGCTTCCCTGCCTCCCCCCACTCCCCCCACGCCTCCGCTGCAGCCAGTATACCACCACAATCTGCATTAAATGCAACTTCTGCAATTCAATTTTTAAAGCACTTTGGCAATTATGCTTTTGAAATGATTTGGTTACAAGTAATTCCTCTATAATTTTGGCTATGATTTCCATGCAAAAGTCATGACTTTTGCAAAAGTATTCTAAAAACAGAGACTCTGGACTGAACATTGATTTCAAATGTAGAGAAACTGTGTAAATATTCACCTTTCCGAGGGACGGCAAGATGGCGATGGAGTAGGTGGACATACCAACTTCCAACTCCTGGAACCAAAGTGGATTATAACTTAATTTTAAGAACCATCATCCGGATAAACCAACTTTGAACTAAACTAAGTGGACTCTTCAACCAAGGAACACTGAAGAACTCACATTGAGACTGGTAGGAAAAGCTAATACGTGGAAAGGGCTGCCCAGCTCCCTGGAGCGAATGGCAGACTCACGTGGCGGAAAGAGTTTAGCGGAGAGGGACCTGGGTCCCAGGAACAAAGCCCCAGACTGCTGCCCCAGAGCCTAGAAGAGGCGTTTGGATAGTATTAAGCTGTGAAACCAGTAAGGATACTGTTTGTGAGAAAGAGACAGTTTTCTAAGACCCAGGATTCTTCTTAAAGGCATAGCGCAGAAAACCCCTCTCACAACCACTCACCCAGGGCTCCGGGGAACGGGGACAGAAGAGAGGACCAGAGCAGCGGGAAGAGAGTGTGGACTGGAAGACACAGGGAAAAAAACTCTGAGGGACAGCCACCCTAACCCCTGGGCTGAGTCACTTCCCAAATCGAAAATTAGTATATCCCCTAGAACTAACAATACCAGCAAAGGGAGACAGGACACCAGCCAAACAAGATCTTCTGTGGCACTTACAGCAGAGCTGCTTAGACGGAGGGAGCTCCCAGCACTACAGTATGGAGTGTTAAGGTCTGAGCTGCAGTGCCCCTACCCACACTGCTGAGGGCTTGCTGGAGAAACAGGGGTGGTGGGGCGTGGCAGGGGCAGAGGCCCAGCCGGTGTGATCTCAGTCTAGCCCAGCAGGGGCGAAGAGGACACACAAAAGAGGTCCAGCAGCTGCGGGTCCGCCTGCAGCCCCACCTACAGAGGGAAAAGCGGGAGGCCAGAAACGGGCAGAGATCTGCTGCTGAGCAGGAGCCAGCAGGCAAGGGGCTAAAGCCCGGGATAGGCGGAGGCTCCCAGCTGAGTACACGCCAGCAGCCCCGCCCGGCCCAAGAAACCGCGGTTTGCAATCCTGTGCGAGCCAGCTCTGACTGCAGGGACTGGGCAGATGCCCGAGAACAGGAGAGGTCCACAGCTGAGTAAAGGTGCTAAACCCTACCCTTGGTGCCCAGGCTTGTGGCTTGAAGTGCGGTGTGCAACCCCACCTGTGGTAGGAAGGTGAAGGCCCAGACAAGTAGAGGTTTGTAAAGCCGGGAACGAGAAAACAGCCACTCCCATGGAGGAGAGGTGGAAATCACAACAACTGCCGCAGTGGCCGGGGCAGGCAACACCCATCCCAACCGCCCTAGGCAGTGGAAGAGGGAGTGGCCTGCCTACAGAGAGACCACACCTAGGGAACACAGAGGCAACCCATTGGACTGCAGTGGCCATACCCTTCTTATACACAGACAAAATGAGCAGGCAGAGAAATTAAACCCAAATGAATCAAGAGAAATCCCCAGAGAAGGACCTGGATGAACCAGATATAACCAAACTACAGGATGCAGAGTTTAAAATAATGATACTTAGGATGTTCAAAGAGATTAGAGCAACAATGAATAGTCATTACAAACACCTAAATAAAGAGATAGCAAGTATAAAAAATAAAATTGAAATAATAAAAAAGAATCAGACAGAAATAAAAAATACAGTATCAGAACTGAAGACCACAATGGAAGGAATTAAAAGCAGGATGGATGAAGGTGAGGATTGAATCAGCGAGTTAGAGGACAAAATAAACAAAGGCACAGAAGCAGAGCAGAAAAAAGAAAAGAGACTCAAAAAATCTGAGGAAACTCTAAGAAAGCTCTGTGACAACATGAAGAGAAATAATATCCACATCATAGGGGTACCCAAAGATAAAGAACAAGGGATAGAAACTTTGTTCAATCAAATCATAGCAGAAAACTACCCTAAATTAAGGCTAGAAAACATTTCACACGTTCAAGAAACAAAGAGAACTGCAGTAAAGAGAAACTCAAAGAAATCTACACCATGACACATCATAGTTAAAATACCAAAGCTAAGTGATAAAGAGAAAAATTTAAAAGCTGTTAGAGAAAAAAAGGCTATCACCTACAAAGGAGCCCCCATAAAGATGACATCCGACTTCTCAACAGAAACACTTGAGGCCAGAAGGGAATGGCAAGATATATTCAAAGAAATGCAGAACAAGAACCTACAACCAAGACTACTCTATCCAGGAAGGCTAACGTTTAAAATTGAAGGAGAAATAAAGAGCTTCCCAGACAAAAAAAAGACTCAACAAATTCATTAAAACCAAACAAATTCTGCAAGAGATGCAAAGGGGCCAGTTGTGAACAATTCAAAGGGGGAAAAGAATATAGCAAAAGAGGAATACAACTTTTAGAATAAAATGGCAATAAACAACTACATATCAATAATAACCTTAAATGTAAATGGATTAAATGATCCAATCAAAAGACATAGTGTAGCTGCATGGATAAAAAAACAGGACCCATACATATGCTGTCTATAGGAGACACACCTTAAAACAAAAGATGCACATAAACTGAAGGTAAAAGGATAGAAAAAACTTTTTCATGCAAATGGAAATGAAAAAAAAGTCGGGTAACAATACTTATATCTGACAAAATGGACTTTAAAACAAAGGCTGTAGTAAGAGAAAAAGGAGGACACTACATTATGATAAAGAAAACAATTCAGTAGGAAGATATAACTATTATCAATATCTACACACCACACATAGGAGCCCCGACATACATAAAGCAGACTTTGATGGATATAAAGGGCGAGATTAACAGCAATACTATAATAGTAGGGGATTTCAATACCCCACTAACATCACTGGATAGATCATCAAGAAAGAAAATTAATAAAGAAACAGCAGACTTAAAGGATACCCTAGATCAACTCAATGTAATAGATATCTTCAGAACTTTTCACCCTAAAGCAGTACAATATACATTCTTTTCAAGCGCTCATGGTACATTCTCTAGGATAGACCACATGTTAGGAAACAAATGTTGTCTAAACAAATTTAAAAAGATTGAAATCATATCAAGCATTTTCTCTTATCACAATGCCATGAAACTAGAAATTAAACACAAAAGAAAAACTGAAAAATACTCAAACACTTGGAAACTAAATAGCATGTTATTAAATAACGAATGGATTAACAAAGAGATCAAAGAAGAAATAAAAAAGTTTCTAGAAACGAATGATAATGAGCATACATCAACTCAAAATTTATGGGACACAACAAAAGCAGTACTGAGAGGGAACTTCATAGCACTACAGGCATACCAAAACAAGCTAGAAAAAGCTCAAATAAGCAACGTGACCCTGCATCTAAAAGAACTAGAAAAACAACAGCAAATAAAGCCCAGGACCAGTAGAAGGAAGGAAATAATAAAGATCAGAGTGGAAATAAATGACATATACGCTGAGGAAACAATACAGAGGATCAATGAAACCAGGAGCTGGTTCTTTGAAAAGGTAAACAAGATTGATGAACCTTTAACTAGACTCACCAAGAAAAAAAAGAGAGAACTCAAATAAATAAAATTAGAAATGAGAGTGGAGAAGTAAAAACTGACACAACAAAAATACAAAGCATTGTAAGAAAATATTATGAAGAACTATATGCCAAAAAATTAGACAATCTCGGTGAAATGGACAAAATTCTTGAATCATATAACCTTCCAAAAATCAATCTGGAAGAATAAGAACACCTAAACATTCACTGCAATTACAACAAATGAGATCGAAACAGTTATCAAAAAACTCCCAAAAAAGAAAAGTCCTGGGCCTGATGGCTTCACAAGTGAATTCTACCAAAAATTCAAAGAAGAACTAACTCCTATCCTCCTCAAGCTATTTCAAAAAATTCAAGAGGAAAGAAGACTTCCAATCTCCTTTTATGAGGCGAGCATAATTCTGATACCAAAACCTGGCAAGGACAACACAAAGAAAGAAAGTTATAGGCCAATATCCCTGATGAATTTAGAAGCTAAAATTCTCAACAATATATTATCCAAACGGATCCAACAATATATGAAAAAAATCATACACCATGATCAAGTGGGATTTATTCTGGAGAGGCAAGGCTGGTTCAATATTCGCAAATCAATCAATGTGATTCATCACATAAACAAAAGGAAGGACAAAAATCAAATCATAATTTCAATAGATGCAGAAAAGGCATTTGATAAAATCCAGTACCCATTCATGATCAAAACTCTCAGTAAAATGGGAATACAGGGAACGATCCTTAACATGATAAAGGCCATTTACGACAAACCCACAGCAAACATCATACTAAATGGGCAAAAATTAAAAGGAATCCCCTTAAGATCAGGAACCAGGCAGGGGTGCCCCCTTTCACCACTCTTATTCAACATAGTTCTGGAAGTCTTAGCCACAGCAATCAGACAGGAAGAAATAAAAGGCATCCAAATTGGAAAAGAAGAAGTAAAACTGTCACTATTCGCAGATGATATGATATTGTATATAGAAAACCCTAAAGTCTCAGTCAAAATACTGGACCTTATAAATGAATTCAGCAAGGTGGCAGGATATAAAATTAATACTCAGAAATCAGAGGCATTTCTATATACCAACAATGAACTGTCAGCAAAAGAAATTAAGGAAACAATCCCCTTCACTATTGCAGCCAAAATAATAAAGTACCTAGGAAAAATTTAACCAAGGAGGTTAAGGACTTGTACTCGGAAAATTATAAAACATTGATAAAAGAAATCAAAGAAGATACAAACAAGTGGAAGCATATACCGTGCTCATGGTTAGGAAGAATAAACATCATTAAAATGTCTAGATTAGAGGAGCAAGATGGCGACGGAGTAGGCTGACGTACCAACTTCCAACTCCCAGAACCAAAGTGGATTATAACTCAATTTTAAGAACCATCATCTGGATAAACCAACTTTGAACTAAACTAAGTGGACTCTTCAACCAAAGAACACAAAAGAAGCCACATTGAGACTGGTAGGAATAGTGAAAACGTGAAGAGGGCTGCCCAGCTCCCTGGAGCAAACGGCAGCCCGGAGAGACCCGCGTGGCGGGAGGAGAGTTTGGTGGAGAGGGAGAGACCTAGGTCCCAGGAACCAAGCCCCAGCCTACAGTCCCAGAGCCTAGAAGAGGCGTTTGGACAGTTCTGAGCTGTGAAACAAGTGAGGGAGCTCCCAGGCCTACAGTGTGGAGTATTAGGGCCCTTCCTACTCTGTTGAGGGTTGCTGAAGGGTATGGTATGGTGGCTGCAGGACGCTGAAACGTGGTTCTGTCGGCGTGGGTGGAGGCCAAGCCGGTGTGAGCTTGGTCTAGCCCAGCAGGGGTGGAGGGAATGCGCAAAAGTGGTCCGAAAGGTGCGGGCCCGCCTGTAATCCCACCTGCGGGGACAAAGCGGGAGGCCAGGAACGGACAGAGATCTGCTCTGTGACCCTGCGCAAGCTGGCCCTGAATGTGGGGACAAGGCTCGGACCAGGGTTGGGCAGGTGCTCGCTGCTGAGCTCACGCTATCAGCCCCGCCAGGCCGGAGAAACCACGGTTTGCCATTCTATGTGCGCGAGCGGGCTCTGAACACGTGGGGGGGGGGAGGGGCGGGTAGACACGAAGACGAGTAAAGCTCCCAGCTGAGCCCACGCTACTATCCCTGCCTGGCCGGAGAAACCGCGGTTTGCCATCCTACGTGCACGAGCAGGCTCTGAACATAGGGATGGCGTAGAGCCCGGGACGAGCGGAAGCTAGCAGCTGAGCAGAAGCCAGCAAACACTCCCGGCCCAATAAACCTTGGTTTGCTACCCTGCGCAGAAGGGCCATGGCCTCGAGGGCGGGTCTAAAGCTCCGGACGGGCAAAGGCTTACAGCCTAGAGCACGTCAAAAGCCCCGCCCAACCCGCGAAACTGGCGAGCAGGCTCTGACTGTGTGTTCTGGGCGGAAGTCCAGAAACAGGCTGGGTCCGCAGCTGAACAAAGGTGCTCACCTCTACCCTTGGTGCTGAGGCTTGTGGCTTGAGTGACAGCCCCTCCCGCGGAGGAGAGGCAGAAACCAAAGCAAAAGCCACAGTGAACTAGGGCTGGCAACGCTCATACCCAACCGCCCTAGGCACCGGCAGAGGGGGTGGCGGGCTGCAGACAGACCACACCTAGAGACCACAAAGGCAACACCTACTGGATTCCAGTGGTCACAACTTGCTTATACACAGACAAAATGGGCAGGCTGAGGAATGCAAACCAAATGAATCAAGAGAAATCCCCAGAGAAGGACCTGAATGAACCAGATATAACCAAATTACCAGAAGCAGAATTTAGAATAATGATAGTTAGGATGTTCAAAGAAATTAGAACAACAATGGATAGTCATTATGAACACCTAAATAAAGAGATAACAAGTATAAAAAATGAAATTGAAATAATAAAAAAGAATCAGACAGAAAGGACAAATACAGTCTCAGAACTGAAGACCACAATGGAAGGAATTAAAAGCAGGATGAATCACGCTGAGGATCGAATAAGCGAGTTAGAGGACACAATAAACAAAGGCACAGAAGCAGAGAAGAAAAAGGAAAAGAGACTCAAAATATGTGTGGAAACTCTAAGGGAGCTCTGTGACAACCTGAAGAGAAACAACATTCACATCATAGGGGTGCCTGAAGAAGAGGAAAGAGGACAGGAAATGGAAACTTTGTTCAATCAAATCATAGCAGAAAACTTCCCTAAATTAAGGCTGGGAAACACCCCACACGTTCAAGAAGCACACAGAACTCCATTAAAGAGAAACGCAAAAAGATCTACACCAAGACACATCATAGTTAAAATACCAAAGCTAATGGATAAAGAAATAATTTTAAAAGCTGCTAGGGAAAAAAAGGCTATCACCTACAAAGGAGCCCCCATAAGGATGACATTGGACTTCTCAACAGAAACACTTGAGGACAAAAGGGAATGGCAAGATATAATCAAAGTAATGCAGAACAAGAACCTACAACCAAGACTACTTTATCCAGCAAGGCTAACATTTAAAATTGAAGGAGAAATAAAGAGCTTCCCAGAAAAAGAAAGCCTGAAGGAATTCAAAAACCAAACCAATTCTGCAAGAGACTCTAATGGGCCTGTTGTGGACAGTTTAAAGGGGGAAATGAATATAGCAAAAGAAGAATACAGTTTTAAAGAATAAAATGGCATTAAACAACTACATATCAATAATAACCTTAAATGTAAATGGATTAAATGATCCAATCAAAAGACCTAGGGTAGCTGCATGGATAAAGAAACAGGACCCATACATATATTGTCTACAAGAGACACACCTTAAAACAAAAGATGCATATGGACTGAATGTAAAAGGATGGAAAAAAATATATCATGCTAATGGAAATGAAAAAATAGCCGGGGTAGCAGTAAATATATCTGACAAAATGGACTTTAAATAAAGGCTGTAGTAAGAGATAAAGAAAAACACTACATAATGAAAAAGGGAACAATTCAACAGAAAGATATAACTATTATAAATATCTATGCACCAAATATAGGAGCCCCGACATACATAAAGCAGACTTTGATGGATAAAGGGCGAGATTAATAGCAATATTATCAGAGTAGGGTTTTCAATACCCCTCTAACAACACTGGATAGATCCTTAAGAAAGAAAATTAATAAAGAAACAGCAGACTTAAAGGACACACTAGATCAAATTGATTTAATAGATATCTTCAGAACTTTTCACCCTAACGCAGTAGAATATACATTCTTCTCAAGCGCTCATGGTACATTTTCTAGGATAGACCACATGTTAGGACACAAAAATGGTCTCAATAAATTTAAGAACATTGAAATCATATCAAAGCATTTTCTCTGATCACAATGCCATGAAACTAGAAATTAAACACAAAAGAAAAACTGAAGAATACTCAAACACTTGGAAACTAAATAGCATGATATTAAATAATGAATGGATTAACAATGAGATCAAAGAAGAAATAAAAAAGTTTCTAGAAAGAAATGATAATGAGCATACATCAAATCAAAATTTATGGGACACAGCAAAAGCAGTTCTGAGAGGGAAGTTCATTGCACTACAAGCATATCATAAAAAGCTAGAAAAAGCTCAAATAAGCAACGTGACCCTGCATCTAAAAGAACTAGAAAAACAACAGCAAATAAAACCCTGGACAAGTAGAAGGAAGGAAATAATAAAGAGCAGAGGGGAAATAAATGACATAGAGGCTAAGGAAACAATACAGAGGATCAATAAAACCAGAAGCTGGTTCTTTGAAAAGGAAAACAAGATTGATGAACCTTTAACTAGACTCACCAAGAAAAAAAAGAGAGAACTCAAATAAATAAAATTAGAAATGAGAGTGGAGAAGTAAAAACTGACACAACAGAAATACAAAGCATTGTAAGAAAATACTATGAAGAACTATATGCCAAAAAATTAGACAATCTTGGTGAAATGGACAAAATTCTTGAATCATATAACCTTCCAAAAATCAATCTGGAAGAATCAGAACACCTAAACATCCACTGCAATTACAACAAAGGAGATTGAAACAGTTATCGAAAAACTCCCAAAAAAGAAAAGTCCTGGGCCTGATGGCTTCACAAGTGAATTCTACCAAAAATTCAAAGAAGAACTAACTCCTATCCTCCTCAAGCTATTTCAAAAAATTCAAGAGGAAAGAAGACTTCCAATCTCCTTTTATGAGGCGAGCATAATTCTGATACCAAAACCTGGCAAGGACAACACAAAGAAAGAAAGTTATAGGCCAATATCCCTGATGAATTTAGACGCTAAAATTCTCAACAAAATATTAGCCAACCGGATCCAGCAATATATGAAAAAAATCATACACCATGATCAAGTGGGATTTATTCTGGAGAGGCAAGGCTGGTTCAATATTCGCAAATCAATCAATGTGATTCATCACATAAACAAAAGGAAGGACAAAAATCAAATCATAATTTCAATAGATGCAGAAAAGGCATTTGATAAAATCCAGTACCCATTCATGCTCAAAACTCTCAGTAAAGTGGGAGTACAGGGAACATTCCTTAACATGATAAAGGCCATCTACGACAAACCCGCAGCAAACATCATACTAAATGGGCAAAAATTAAAAGGAATCCCCTTAAGATCAGGAACCAGGCAGGGGTGCCCCCTTTCACCACTCTTATTCAACATAGTTCTGGAAGTCCTAGCTACAGCAATCAGACAAGAAGAAGAAATAAAAGGCATCCAAATTGGAAAAGAAGTAAAACTGTCATTATTTGCAGATGATATGATATTGTATATAGAAAACCCTAAAGTCTCAGTCAAAATACTACTGGACCTTATAAATGAATTCAGCAGGTGGCAGGATATAAAATTAATACTCAGAAATCAGAGGCATTTCTATATACCAACAATGAACTGTCAGCAAAAGAAATTAAGGGAACAATCCCCTTCACTATTGCAGTCCAAAAATAAAGTACCTAGGAGTAAATTTAACCAAGGAGGTTAAGAACTTGTACTCGGAAAATTATAGAACATTGATAAAACAAATCAAGGAAGATACAAACAAGTGGAAGCATATATTGTGCTCATGGCTAAGAAGAATAAACATCATTAAAATGTCTATATTACCCAAAGTAATTTATAAATTCAATGCAATACCAATTAAAATACCAATGACATACTTCAAAGATGTAGAACACATATGCCAAAAATTTATATGGAACTAAAAAAGAACACGAATAGCCTCAGCAATCTTAAAAAGAAAAAATAAAGCAGGAGGTATCACTCTTCCAGATATCAAGGTTTACTATAAGGCCATTATACTCAAGACAGCCTGGTACTGGCATAAGAACAGGCACATAGATCAATGGAACAGAACAAGGACCCAGAAATAAACCCACACCTTTATGGACAACTGATATTTGACAAAGGAGGAAAGAACATACAATGGAGTAAAGACAGCCTCTTTAACAAATGGTGTTGGGAAAATTGACATCTACCTCCAAAAAAATGAAACTAGACCATCAACTTACACCATTCACAAAAACAAACTCAAAATGGATAAAAGACTTAAACATAAGCCGTGAAACCATAAGCATCTTAGAAGAAAACATAGGCAGCAAGCTCTCCTACATCTGTAGCAGCAATATATTTGCCGATTTATCTCCACAGGCAAATGAAATAAAAGGCAAGATAAACAAATGGGACTATATCAAACTAAAAAGTTTTTGCACAGCGAAAGACAATAAGAACAGAATAAAAAGACAAACCACACAATGGGAGACCATATTTGACAGCACATCTGATAAGGGGTTAATAACTAAAATTTATGAAGAACTTATAAAACTCAACACTAGGAAGACAAACAATGCAATCAAAAAATGGGCAAAAGAAATGAACAGAAATTTCTCCAAAGAGGACATACAGATGGCCAATAGGCATATGAAACAATCCTCAACATCACTAATCATTACAGAAACGCAGATTCAAATCACAATGAGATATCACCTCACACCAGTCAGAATGGCGCTCATCAGCAAAACAACACATAACAGGTGCTGGCGAGCATGTGGAGGAAAGGGAACCCTCCTGCACTTCTGGTGGGAATGCAGACTGGTGCAGCCACTGTGGAAAACAGTATGGAGATTCCTCAAAAAATTAAAAACCGAACTGCCTTTTGATCCAGCTATCCCACTTTTAGGAATATACCCAAAGAACACCATAGCACTGTTCGAAAAGAAGAAATGCGCCCCCATGTTCCTGGCAGCATTGTTCACAATAGCGAAGATCTGGAAACTGCCCAAGTGTCTGTCAGAGGATGAGTGGTTTAAAAAGCTTTGGTACATATATACTATGGAATACTACTCAGGCATAAGAAATGATGACATCGGATCACTTACAACAATATGGATGGACCTTGATAACATTATACGGAGTGAAATAAGTAAAACAGAAAAAAATTGAGAACTGCATGATTTCATACATAGGTGGGACATAAAAACGAGACATGAGACATGGACAAGAGTGTGGTTGTTAAGGGGTAGGGGGAGGAAGAAGAGGGAGGGAGAGGGGGAGGGGAGGGGCACAAAGAAAACCAGATAGAAGGTGACAGAGGACAATTTGACTTTGGGTGATGGGTATGCAAAATAATTGAACGACAAGATAACCTTGAGATGTTTTCTTTGAACATATGTAACGTAATTTATTAATGTCTCCCCATTAAAATTAATAAAAATAAAAAAATAAAAAAACAACATACCAGTCAAATGAACACAAAGCATGCTGGCAAGAAATCTGCAGAACATGGCGACTTGTGTAATGTTCTCTTCTCACTGTCAAATAGAAGCTCTCTATTGCATTAACTAATGTCAAATGGCATAGTTGAGAACACTGTGGGTTTCTTTAAAATACTACACATATCATTTTCCAAATTCCCTACAATAGAAGTAAGTTATCCATAGAAACCACTTTTCATTATATAATAATTCTGATCTAAATTTCATTAGAATATAAAAATTACATGGAGTAAAATACTTACTCAAATGAAAAAAAAATTCACCTTTCCTTTTGATGAACTTGATTAGAGATTACTGAGCATTTCATTTTTTTATAACTTTCTTTCCAGTTTTAGGGCCCAATGGATGTCACTGCGTCTCAAGCATGTGGAACAGTGGCAGCACCGGTGGACGCCAGTCTGCACTGTGTGTCCCTGACCAGCCCGGACAAACTGTGCCTCCCTGCAGACGCCCTCTCCAGGACACACAGGTATCCAGAGGGAATGGCCCCTTTCCAGGTCCTTTCTGGACTTTGGCTCACACTGGAACTGTCCAGGACACCAGAAGCAAGACTTGGAAGAGGTCCCTGGCCTCACAGTTCCCAGGCGTGGCTGCAGATCTGAACTGCCAAGAGTACTGTTTCAAGAGGCAGAACCTGTGGGTCCTACTGGACTTAGTTTCACAAAACCCTAGCTATTATCCCTAGATAATTCTCATGCAGCTGTTCCACTGGGCAGCATATCTTAGTCCACTGGGCAGGTCAGTCCTTCCAAGGATGCTGACTCCTTCTTCACTCTGGGGACACCTAGCCACACGGCCACTCAGGCTGTGCTTGCTGACCACCAGGGCTGAGGGTCTACCTCTGTCTGCCCAGGCCATGCCCCATGCAGAGGTGCCCTTGATCAATACTACTAGATGGTCTTCATCACCCCCAAATAGGGACCTTTCTTAAACCAGCCCCAGTCTAGGCTGCTCTCACACACCCGCTCTGGAGCAGGGAAACCATGTCTGTGGCATTAATATCACCAATACCACAAGTGAAGAGTCTCCTAGCATGCAACAAGGCTCCAGCATAATGAGAACCATGGCTGAAGCTTCTTTTATTCTTCCAGGCATTCAAAGACTAAAGAAAAACTATGACAATTGCTGTTGACTTATATAATAGGTATGGAACCATAAACAGTCAACACTCCTATCCGTTAGACTCAGATGTGGTTCTTTGTCTATTAAATCTCACCTCTCACCAGGAGGGCTGAGCTTCCAAAAGTTAGAATCCCAACCATGAAATAGACTGGATTTTTCTTTAGTGATTCAGAAACAGCATGATGATCCAGGAACATGGCAAGGTGCTCACTGGAACTGTAAATTGTCACTATACTCCTGTTTCTGGTTGACAGATGGTAGCATCTTGGCTTAAAGGGAAGATTTCAACTGTAAAATACCATAAGCTAGAGAAATTAGAAATAAGGCAGAGCCTGTGGAATGGGACAGACACTCCCCTATGTTGCTGACTGTCATCCTTGACTAAGGGCAGGTGGCCTGGGCCCCCTGGCACATCCAGCAGGGAGCACATTCTCCGTGTGGAAGGTAATCATATTCCCTGGTATTCAGGCCAATGAGGTGAAAACTTATGTCCACAACAAAAGCCTACATGGTGACGTTTATAGCTGCTTTTTTCATAACTGCCAAAACTTAGGGACAATCAATGTGTTTTGGTAAGTGAATGGATAAATTGTGGTACATCAAATAATGGGATATTATTCATCACTAAAAAGAAATGAGCTATCAAGCCATTAGACTGTCTATTACATGCGTATTACTAAGTGAAAGAAGCCAATCTGAAAGGCCACATACTGTATGATTCCAACTATCACATTCCAGAAAAGGCAAAATAATGGAAAGAATAAAAGGATCAGTGGTTGCCAGGGGTTGAGGGTGGGAGGGATGGGCAGGCAGAGTACAGAGGATATTCAGGGCAGTGAAATACTCTGTATGATACTATAATGGTGGATACTTGTCATTGTCCATTTGTCCAAAGCTACTGACTATGCGACGCGAGTGAAGCTAATATATACGAACTTGGGAGATGATGATGTCTCGGTGCGGGATATACCCTCTAGTAGGGGTACTGGTCGTGGGGAGGCTGTGCTTAGACGGGGGTGTATGGAGACTCTCCACTTTCTGCTCAATTTTACTGCGAACCTAAAACCGCTTTTAAAAAAATTAAGTCGACCCCTTCTCTCTCTGTCTCTCTCCTTCTCTCTAAATAAATAATCTTAAAAAAAAAAATTAAGTCGACTAAGAAAAGAAGGAGTGGTGAGCAGGGAAGAAGAATCACTAAAATATGCTTTCTTACCAACTGCTCATTCTTAGGGACTAATACCGTTTATATTATTTATGAAGTTGATGGATTTCCCTTTTGACTTGTGTATATTTAACTCTGCTGATTAGACGGCTTCCAAAAGCAGAGTACAGAGCTGCACTTCCTGCAACAGGGCAGCAGTTGGGATTGAGCTGCCGGCAGCTTCCACCAGGGACACAGACTCAGAACCTGACCTGCACAGGCCACAACAGCAGAAGCGAAGCCACCATGGTGACAGGGGAGCCTGGGGCGCAGTGGGGGAGAGGTCTAAGGAAGTGAACAGAAACAAGAGCAGGGCTTGACCAGGCAGTGGCACAGTGGATAGAGCGTCGGACTGGGATGCAGAGGACCCAGGTTCGAGACCCCAAGGTCACCAACTTGAGCTGGTGAGCAAAAAGCTCGCCAGCTTGAGTGCAAGGTCGCTGGCTCCAGCAAGGGGTTGCTCGGTCTCCTGTAGCCCTTAGTTGTCGCAAGGAAAAACTGATGATTGATGCTTCTCATCTCTCTCCGTTCCTGTCTGTCTGTCCCTATCTATCCCTCTCTCTCTCTGTCCCTGTAAAAAAAAAAAAAAAAAAAAAGAAAGAAAGAAAAGAAACACGAGTAGGAAGTTTAAACAGGTCTGGTCTTCAAGTATATTTTTGAGAACTGAATATTTTTTCCGGAACTAAGGGAAATCTCTTGCTTATAGTCTTAAGTGACTCTTGTCAATTAAAGAGTGACTCCAGACCAGTCAGCTTGCTTTCAACTCTGTCTCTCTCTGAGTGACAGTGAACTAGTCACTTAATTTCTCTGCCAAACCTGTTCCCTGGCAGCCCCAGGAGCCAGGGAGAGGGCGTGTGTTGCTGCCTCAGCTTTCAGGGCTCAGGATGTTTCTCCAGGGAGTCCCAGGGAGCAAGCAGGCCACCTGCCAGGTGCTGCTTTAGACTGAAGACTGTCAGTGTGAAGGGCAGCCTTGAGGCTAGCCCAGCAGCCTCCCCCCGCAGCCTGTGCAACTGGATCTAGATGCCCAGCCACGTCTTCAACTCCTGTCTGGGGCCAGGGCTCAGAACCCACGGTCAGGGACACAAAAAACCATGGGCAACCTGTCATCTTTTCTAAAAAACACACAACTCTGCCAGACAGAGGTGGGAACCATAATTGTACATTTCATCTCCCTTAAAAAGAGCAAGTCCATAATACCAAAAAGGAACTCTCGTATTTTCCTTTAGTTTTTCTCCCTCAAGGAAAAGGCCGAGCTGCCGAGTCCCCTGTCGGGAAGCCACAGATCCAGCCACACTCATGTGACCAAAATTTCTTACTGGAGGAAAGTCCTGGAGGGATATTAGTAACTGCTTTCTAACGCTGCTTCTGCACTGTTTGAGAATTTCACAGTAACCTACAGGAATTTCATTTTATAAATGTTGTAATAACTTAATTAGTTTGTTTCAGAAAAACAAACATGGGGGCTGGCCGGGACTCCAAAGAGATAGGGTGAGGCAGGGGCTTTGCAGTAGAGTGGATGGCAGCCAGCTGGCTGCTGCGGGGGGGATTCCACACTGACACCCAGGGGCCGCCCAGGGAGCAGGGGTCCTTCAGAGTTCTGCCAAAAGAAGAGCAGCCTCAGGCAGTGCCGCGGGCATGCCAAGTCAGGGAGGTCAGGCCTCGGCCCCAGAAAAGGATGTGAAGGCCACAAGCAGTAAGAGAGCACCAATGAGTCCCCAGGTTCCTGCAGGAGGGGACGCAGATGGGGACATTGACGAGAGCAGCTTGTCATGCTGAGCTGTTGAAGAGAGGGCAGAGCTGTCAGGCTCCAGAGCCTCAATACTCTGCACTACTGCACACAAAATCCAGGTTGGGCTGCTCCTGCCCAGACCCATCTGCATTACACTGAACTTGGAAGAGGTAGGTCACAAAAATTAGGGGATATTTCAAAATATCCCCGGATTTTTGTGAGCAGTATATATTTATACACCAAGTGCCCAATTTCCGGGGTCACCTGCCTATGGCCCATATGGAATGGAGAATGTGGCCAGAGCTCAGAACCCTATAACCAACTCTTACCAGCACACTTGGATCCTGCTATAGCAGTGGCAAGGACTTTGGAAGGGGGGGCAGGAAGCAGAGTGCAACACATTCCTAAAAATTCAGTTTTTATTTTTTCCTTCTTTGATCACACACTAAGCAGTAGAAGCAGACTAGGTGATCTCTAAACCCTTCTAAAATGCAAATTTTCCATCTCCCAAAGTAGCCATACCCCAAACTTTACTGCTGGGGGAAGAACGCAGTGATTGAAAAGCAAGAGGTCACACCACACTGTTACAAGCATCTATTTGCAAACATGCATTAATGTTCTACCAGGCACATGACCAATGTCTGCGTCTGTGCCTGAGAACTCTTGAGAGCCACTTATTCCCCAGGGGGAGAACCACATCCTTGAGGGTAATGCCTTGCTGCCCTGTGGCTGAGTGGCCAGGACTGGGTTCCAGGGATGGGATTCTTTGTGCATCTCTGCTTTTGCTGAGGCAGAAGCACTCTGAGGGTGGACAGGAGAGATGACGGGGGCAGGAGGACCTGGTGGCCTTGCCCTGAAGCTGTACTGAGATCACATGTTCCCATGGGGCATTTTTAAAGGAGCGGATGAAGATTACAGAAGGGCTAAGCACCCCTAAGCTAAAATGCCTCTAGTTTTTAACATAATTGGTTTTGAGAAATATTTGCTCAATTGATTCCCAAGGACATAGGAACTGAAAAAAAAAAAAAAAGATAGGTCCCCTCCTGGCTTCAATGCAAGGCAACCAGCCCCCCTCTGCATCAGGGTAGTCATCCAGCAGGGGTAGTCTGGGCCCTGGTCCTCTCCCTTTGTGACAGAGAGGCAAATAGGAGCGCACAGATGCACCCATCCTATGCAGAGTGACACCATCACAGAGGTAATCAACCACGGTGTGCGGAGCCCGGGCCATACTCACGGCCACCAAGAGCTATGACCATTGATACACAATCAAATTTCTACTCATTGGTCCTGCAATGCACAAGAATGACTAGGTGATGAACACATTTGGAAGCTATATTTGCATAATCTCACTTAAAATGCTGCCATGTAAAATACAAAAATGTTACTGGCAATGGGGGAGTGGTATTCAAAGAAACTGGCAATGTCCTTATCCTTATGGTAGCTAAAAAGGAACACAAGCTGAGGCTGATGTGATTGTGGGTCAGGAGGCACTGCGGACAGAACAAACCGAGTTTCAAACATATGCCCTGAGGCATATGATCCAAGTTCATCAAAACCCAGCTCCTTTCACATGGCCAGCTGGAGGCTTAGCAACAGCAGGAATTTATTTACTGATAGTCAGTAGGGAACTGGAGCGCCCTAGGGAGCACCCTTTAGTCTCTGTGGCCCTGGACCATATCAGAAGACAGATCAAGTGGGGAGAGACCAAGTGCCCTAGTTGATCTAACTGAATGCCCTTTAGGACAAACCTGGGGCCACCTATGAGGGCTGCTCTGTCCAGTCACCTACCCAGCCGTCACCCACCACTTTGTCCTTATCTATCACCTTTTGTACCTGGGCACCAGCCCTCCTCCTGGGCATGACAGCACCAGCTCCACTTTGGTGCCAACCTTTTGCCAGGTCAGGGGGTACACTTTAAACTCCCTAAACCACAGAGCCACTGCAGGCAAAAATACAGCCTGGACAACGTTCCATGTGCCTCTCTCAAATTAGTGTCTCTGTCTCCTTGCCACCTGTGCAGAGGTTGGTCAGAGGCATCCCAAGTGTGCTCTCTGCCCCTTTTGCAAAGTTGAGTTCATTTCTGAAAAACAGGGCTGGTTTGGTCTAGAAGGGCATGCAGGTACCATTTGTTTCTAAATCACATGGGATATACAAATTCAGAAAGAGCTCAACGTGTTACTCAGCTAAGGAATTAAGAGTACTAAATGAACTTGGCCACATCTTTCTTATCAGTAACAGTTGGCCCTTATATGGCATGGGCTTTTGATGATGAGCAGGCCTGTGGGTATTCTTAGCCAGACACCAAACGAAGGAAAACTGTCATTTGCCAACATTTTTAAGTACAATACTTACAGGTTTATTTCCTATCATATTTATTTCTGAATGACTTTTTCCAAGAGAAGCTGCCTGCATTTTCATCACCCAAGCCTGAGCACAAACCCTGCAACATCTTTAGAGGGATGCATATTTGCACACTGAAAATTGTTTCAGCTCTAGGAATGCACTTTACACTCTCATTCCTCCAGTTTACCACACCCTCTTTTTCCTGGCAAAGCCTTCGGAGTTTAAAGTCTGATGGAAATTTTTCTTTTGATACTGTCAGAATAAGTCAATATTGGCAGCATATTTTTGCCCTTCACACTTCCCTCACATTAACATGGGCTTAGGACCACAAATACTTTGTATTAAATACATGGCTCAGCACAATCAAGCCTGAAAATCAGATTTAAACCTCATTCTTAACTAGAATTTCTTCCACAGCCTACAACTTCCTTGGGAAAACTCTCCAAGTCCAGCTCTTCCTCCATGCAACCTTACAATCTTAATGCACGAACTTAAGGATTTCACTTTTATACTTCTTGCTCCTTTTGATTTCACTCCTCATGACAAAAATGGAGTTGCAAAGGCCAAATAAGTACAGTACAAAATCTAATGGCACAAAGCAGATTTTAGCTAAACATATTTCCAAGAAAGAGACCAAGTTTCTGAGCAGCACAGAACAATCAGGCCCTTGTGACTTAGTAAGGGTCATTCCTGAGGTTTTCTTGTATAGTTTGTGTGTCTTCCTTCAGAATGACTACCCTCTAGAAGTCTGGGCACAGGTACAGTGTCTAGGTCTGGGACCCAGGCATGCACTTTTATGTACCAAATCTTGCTAGAACTCACTGAAATGTATATTGGGGCCACCATGCTCACCCCAAAACAAAGCTGTCTTTGGGTTTCGCCTCCTTATCTTGGAAGGCACCTCTTCCTTCTTTTTATCTTGCTTCGCAATTTCACTCTCCCCTTACAGCTCACAAATATTAATATGTATAATTTGCTGAGTGCCTTCCCTGGCAGGCATTGGGTGGGCATTGTTAGTCCAGGTCTACACCGCGGGAAACTGAGCCTCTAAAAGGTTAAGTCACCCACCGCCACACACACACTTAGGGGTAGAGTGGATTAGAAACCACTTGTCTGGCTTAAGATTCCTCCTGTTTCCACTTTGGCCGGCCTCGCTAAGAGCAGCTGCCTTCAGCGCCGGGGCGTCGCTGGAAGCGGTGCGGCCCAGCGGAGCAGGTCTCCACAGGGGGCGTGGGGTCTTTAAAAACCACCTCCTCTCGGCGATTCTCCCCAAACATACAGGGAGACCCCACCCCGACCTTCGGCTCCGGGACACCTCCTCCCACTCCTGCGCCCTCTCTTCTCCAGCCTCCGCTACCGCGACCAGCGGGGCGGCCCCACGCAGGCAGGTGCCGCCGGCCGGGTGCCTCGGGGCACGCGGCACGGGGCACGGGGAGAGCGAGGGTCCTGGCCCCGCCCGCGCCTACCTCGTCTCCGAAGCGCACCACCTTCTGGCCCGTGGGCCCGCGCAGGCCGGGGAAGCGCGCGAGCTCTTCGGGGTCTCCGGGTTCGCGGGGCGCCGGGGCTCCGGGACCTACCAGGCACCGGTCGATGATCGCGTCCTGCTGCGCGGGCGGCAACCGCGCCCACTGGGGCCCGTACTTCTCGCGGATCCTCTCCTTGTCCTGCATAATCTTCCTAGCCATGGGGCTCAGCGACGAGAAGTACGTGAAGCGCTTCCGCTCCCGCTCGTCCAGAGTCCGGTTCCCGCTCATGACAGCCGAGCGCGAGGCCGCGATCGCCGCCGCCATGGACGCCATGCCCGGCCGGCCGCCGCTCCCTGCCCGCTCCGCGTCCCCGCCCCCCGCCCCGCAGCCCGGGACCACCCCGCCCTCGTTCCGCCCCGCCCCCAGCACGGCGCTTTTCCGCCCAGGAGCCCCGCCCCCACGGCTCCACCCCCGGTTGTTTGTCCCCTGTGCGCCCACGCCCAGGAACCGCGCCCCCCGCACCTCTCCCCTTGCTACAAGTGTCGAGCGGCACCCCCCCGAGTGGGTTCCCGCCGTGCCCCCACTTCCCGGGTTCCTCTTGGTGGGTTCAGAAGGTGGGTGGCACGTCCCCAAGTCCGCGCCCGGCGGTCTGACGAGTGATGACCGCCATAGCGCCACATGGTCACTTGTTTGACAAAGGAAACTTTTTCTAGGTCTAATGTGCCGAGGAAAGCCGGACATCTCGGGACCTATCCTCCTGCCGACTGTTCCTCTCCTGTCCCTTTCCCTGATGAGCCATCTTTTTCCTTCCTTTGAGTCGACCCAAGACTATGGGCCATTGTCCTGGTGCTGGGAGCTGACAGAGGAGGGGAGGGCGGTGGGCAGCGAGGAGGCCAAAGGAAGGACTTGGGGAGGCTGGACAAGTATAGGAGTGTTAAAAGAAAATTAATACCCGCCCTTCTTAAGGAGGCAGAGAAATAAAGTACCAGGTAGCTCATAATGTCAGGAGTTTGGAACCTCAGGGCCAGCACCCCTGTGCGGCGTTTTGCCACTGCGGAGGAAGAGTTTGTTTCAGAGATGCCGCGTGGCATTTGCTTTCTCAGATAGCACAGAAGAAATGACAAGATTTATTTTAGAATCTTGGAAACCAGAACTCTCAGCAGCTAGATGTTTGCAAACAGAATCAAGAGGAGTGGCAAGTTTTCATAGGCAGAGAAGCAACTTCCCAACAGTGGGGGCTGTGTTCGTCATTTTGAAGTGTGCCCCAGATAATAAAAATTAAAGTTATACAGAACCCTTATCGCTTTACCACCTGACTGATTTGAAGAAGACTGTAATAGGTCTCAGATGAGAATTAAGTATCCACTCTTAAAGAACTGCATTTCAGCTGTTACTTCACCTTCAAAGTAACACTTGGATAATTCTGAACACAATTGTAGAAATAACTTGCAAAGTTCTATTTTAAATGTGAAATAGCCTTATTATTTTCTGGCCAGAAATTCTAAGAAAACATTTTTAGAATGTCATGAACATGAAAAGTTCTATACTAAAAGATGTTGCTATCAACAGTGTTATCAGCATGATATACTGAAACCCCACCAGATGTATAGCCTGGATTGCACAGTATGTGAAGGGACTATGTATGAAGCCACAGGGGAGAGATGAGCTTTTTGGTATTATTATTCTCTAAATTGCTATCTGGGCTCAGTGCACTAACCTGAATCCCACTGATTAGTAGTGAGTCATATTTAAATGTATTGTTGAGATTTAATTAACATCTTCTAACTTACTTTGAAATTCACATAGGAAAGGTTCTGTGCTGTTAGAAACTTGTCCCATGTGTTTTTGTTTTTTGAGAGAAAATAAGAAGTATCAACTTGTAGTTGCATCACTTTAGTTGTGCATTGATTGCTTCTCATACTTGACCAGGCTGTATGAGTCACTGGTTCACTCAAACCAATCCAGTGACCCCTTGCTCAAGCCAGCAACCTTGGGCTCAAACCAGCAACCTTTGGCCTTAAGCCAGCGACCTTGAGATCATGTTGATGATCCTCCATTCATGACAGCAAACTCAAGGTTTCAAGCCTAGATCCTCAGCGTCCCAGGTCAACGTTCAGCCCACACCACACCAGCACTAGTTAGGCTGCCTCCCTTGGTTTTTAAAGCAGTAGCAAAAAATTGCTGCTTTCAAAAAAGCACAACCCAATTAAGTTTTCAAGATCGAATATAATTGATTGCCAGAGAAGGCATAATATAAATATGATATGACATAATTCAAGGACATCAGCCAAATATGTCAAGTCCATCATCTGGAAGATAAAGAGTAACTAAAAGAAAACTACTTCCAGATTATAAGAAACTCAGGGAATTAAATGGCTCTGACAGATAACTTGGCTGAAACTGGGGAGAAATTAATATGTATTCATGTGCCACAGGGAAGAAATAAAAATAGACAAATTTCAAATATATAATAAGGTAAAAGAGTGGAATGGCTCTAGTGTTAAAAATTGTAAAAACTGGTATCAATGAGCCATTTTAAAATGGAGTCAGAGCTGCTCTCCCAGAAGGACTGCCTTGTACATCCTAGTCCTTAACCCCTTGGAATGTTAAAACCGGACAAAATAGCTTTGGACTGGGCCTGAAGCAGCATTATATTCTAAGCACCTGTAAGCCAAAGTAACAAGAAAGCAAGTATCATGACTACCAGACTGAAAGTTAAAAATATTCCTTAAAATTATTGTTACAGGCCTGACCTGTAGTGGGCGCAGTGGATAAAGCGTCGACCTGGGAACACTGAGGTCGCCAGTTCAAAACCCTGCACTGGTCTGGTCAAGGCACATATGGGAGTTGATGCTTCCAGCTCCTCCCCCCTTTCTCTCTCTCTCTCTCTCTCTCTCTCTCTCCTCTCTAAAATGAATAAAATAAAAACAAAATAAAAAAAAATTATTGTTACATTAGCACAGTGGTGGGCAAACTGCAGCTCGCAAGCCACATGCAGCTCTTTGGTCCCTTGAATGTAGCTCTTCCACAAAATACCATGTGTGGGCACACATGTACACGCGGGGGTGTGTGTGTGTGTGTGTGTGTCAGTTGGTCCTAATTAAGTTAATAACAATGTACCTATCTATATAGTTTAAGTTTAAAAAATTTTGCTCTCAAAAGAAATTTCAGTTGTTGTACTGTTGATATTTGGCTCTGCTGACTGATGAGTTTGCCAACCACTGCCTTAGCATATCTACACCAGTGCTGGGATTCAGCTGGTTCACACTGGTTCGGTAGAACCAATACCTAATTTTTTGTTGAGTTCAGTAAACCGGTTGTTAAAATGGCACTTGTAATTGGGGTTCTCTCTAAGGTGGGCGCCTGGGCAGCTGTCCAATGTGGAAATCACAAATTTACATTCCTTACTCTTTTTTAGTCTTCATCTGTGCTGTTGCTTTCTAATTGCCTGTACTACTACTGTTCATTCCGTCCATAGATGAAAAAAAAGTTGACAAAACTATGCTTGTAGTATTTATTCATTTCATAAAACTCATTATACCTTTGATGAAATACTATATTTTAATTTCCCCGTGTTTATTACTTCAGTAAACAAACATATAACGTAAAGAGAAATAAGTGCCAAACAACCAGGGCATGACAAGCTGTCATTGGAAATATCTTAAATAACAGTTTTATAGTTTTTTGTCAAGTATTATTTCATGTTTTCATTAACATTTTAAAACTCTTATAACATAATCTAGTTTTGTGTACCTCTTTAATTGTTCTTATTTAAGTATTAAATGCATGAAATAGTAAACTACCTTTTGGTATGTCATTTTTTATACTTAAAACAGTCATTAGGTAAAGAACTGGTTGTTAAATTATTTTAATCCCACCACTGATCTATACCAATATAAAGGCCTTCCTTCTATTGATATAACTGTTACCCTTCGCTTCCTCATAAATACCCCTTGCCTTGGCCTCCTAATTGGACCACTATTTGTGTTTCTGCCTGAGTCAGTGCTGTGCGAATAGCTATTCTTTTGGGTCCCAAATAAATACTTGTAACCTCTCACTTTGGCCTTTTAGTTTTAGGTTAACAGTGCCTTCTTAAGCAAGAATTTGGTTGGAGGCAGCCTGCCTTGTCCTTCTTTGTGGATTTGATTTAGCTGGTGGACTCTATTCACAAAATGAAGAGACTGGCATGCGGTCCCTGACTCTCTGTAATGCCTTGCAGCGGTCCATAAAACATCCCTGTATTCATCATTTCATTGAGGCACTTGCTGCTTCACATTAAGCCAGTGGTTCTCAGAGTTTCTGAAGTCGGGGCGCATTTAAAATCCTACAAATAATTGTAGGTGCACTATATACAAATTTCTGACAAATATGTTATAATAATTAAGTCAAATATTAAAGAACAAATATAAAGTCCAAGTGTGCTTTTATGGTAATTAAGTGAAGTAAATATGACAAAATTAAATTTATTCTGACATTTAAAAACATTTTTGTTATATTTTTTGAGTTATGCTTTTTAGAATTTGTAAAAATAAAGGGGTTAAAAAATAAAAAATACGACAAAAAAGTTATCTTTTTATATATATAGATACATTCTTAGTAAGATTTAGTAAACTTGGCAGGTCCTGGTGTAAATGTGTTTTTTCATTCTTATGTCTATGAGAAACATGAACCTGATGTGTCCTAGTGATTTCTTCAATGTTTGGGCATATATTTGAAAGGCAAACTCTCATTTCCTCATCAGTACATTGAAGAATTCCCCTCTTTTTACTCTTAATTGTGTTGAGGGCAGAAAATCCTAATTCACATAAATAGGATGTTAAAAATTGTGGTAAAATGTTTAAAGCTTTTTTAGATATTGCCACATATTCTTCTTTTATAGAAATCCAAAAGGCTTCAAGAGACAATTCCTTATGTTTAATCATCAATCCCAAACCCCCACCATCCATATCATCTTAACTTGACATCAAACAAAGGACAGAAGAAACTTGCCTCCAGTCTTTCCCGGGAACATGGGGGGTAGTGTAAAAAATCCAGCACCACAGCTTAACAGCAGTTTGCAACCTAATCAGGCAAGTGAGGTGGGGGGTTGGGCAGGCTGTCAGTTTACAGCCAATTCCCCACACCTCTGTCCCCTAAAAATCTAAACTCAAAAAACCCGGTTGGTTTATTGGTCCCCAACAGGCACAGATTTCTCTGGAATACCATAGGGCACACCTGGAAATCTTCTAAGGTGCACACTTAGAGAACCACTGCATTAAGCACTATGGGGAGAGGAGAAAAGCTGTGAGATGGAAAGAATATAGAGTTATTTTTACTAGATCTGTTGGTGATGGGCAATTGGTAGTCCACACCAGGTCAGCTCTTCAGGAAGGTTGTGTTGGTTCCTGAAATGTTTTTCTGAGAAAATAGGGACACACCACAACTAGTACCTTTAATAAAAACTGTCTCTGATGTATTGAATTGTTGAGTTTTTCCTGCACAAGTGTCAGTTCAGCGATTTTTCTCAGAACTGTTCTTTAGTCCCCACCAGAATGTAAACGCCATGACAGGGAGAGCCATATCTGTCTTGTTCACTGTTGGGAGCAAGAATGCTTGGTTCAGAGTAAGGGCTCAATAACTATTTGTTGAATGAATTATGAATGAATGAGTGAATATTACAGAGTTTGCATTATTATCCCCTTTTTATAGATAAGGAAACTGAGGCATCAAAGGAAAAATCTCACCTGAGGTTATCCCTCATCACCCCTCATAGTTTGAGATGGAATTGAGATTCAGACAACAGCAGTTTCTTTGCATTTGTTAAGCATCTAACATTAATTTATGTGTCTAAGGTTAATTATTGGCTTATTAATGATTAATGGGGTTCACGGCTATAATTTTTTTAATTTCTTAAAACCTGATTTTAAAGAAGGGAGAGAGAGAGAGAGAGAAATAATCCATCTGCTGTTCTACCCATCCACACACCCAGTGGTTGACTGTTGTACACGCCCCTACTGGGTATTGAACCTGCAACCTTGGTGCTTTGGAACAATGCTCCAACCAACTGAGCTACTTGGCCAGGGCTATGGCTATACTTTATTAAAGCTTTAAAATTCTTTATTGGTGAAACACATCTCTAATTTTTTCAGTATAATAACTGAATACACAAGATGATGACCAATACTTCCATTACACGTTTGACAGCTTAGCTAACAGTTGCGACCCTAGAATCCCTCTCTCTAGCTCAGCCCCATTTTTTAAAACCTGGGGAGAGAGATACAAATAGCAAGGCTACCCCCCATGGTAGGTTGCCCTGAGGCACCTTTGGAGACCTGGAGGCTGACAGATTCACCAGCTTGGGAAAAAAACCCAGAGGCAATGGGTTGGGATGTGCTTGAAGTGGGGCATTTTCACCATGCGTCTGCCCACCCCAGAGGCAGGCCAAGGGGCTTACACAAAGCTTCTTCTGCTAAGTAACTGTCTGAGCCTCCATTTCTAGTCTTTAAGATGAGAATGACTATACCCACTTCTAAGGTAGCATGGCAAATGAGAGAGGACCTCCCTAGGTCCATGATGGTGAACCAGTCTCTCTCACTTCACACTGACTTGGCTCTGCGTGCACTGTAGTTATCGTATTTACCTACGTGCAAGTCCCTTGGTGTTTATGAATGCTATTTCAAGACTCTCATCTTCTTAGTCGAAGATCATCCACACAGCTGAATGTCATGTAGGCTTCTCTTTCTGCTGCCCATCCACACAGCTGAATGTCATGTGGGCTCTCAGCACAAATGTCTGCTGAATGAATTTGTCTTCCCAAATAGTTTGTGATCCCAGCCCCCCCATGGAGATACCCTGCAAGATAATGGAAAAACCACAGGGTAAACTTTCCAGCCCTAGTCTCAGAGCCAAGTGACCTAGTGACCGGCTCTAACATTTTGCCAGCCAGTTGCTGAAACGAATGGTAAAATTCTAGGCATGGTGGCAAACAGATGACAGTGTGGGGAAGGCCGTCTCTTGGTGACATGGCTGGGCCGTCTGCTGGTGGATAAAGCCAGCCTTCCTTATAGATGCTTTCTGCTTGGATGCAGGCAGACTTCCTGAGGATGATGATTCATCCCTACATCTGTTACTGGTTATTCCAGATGCTGCCTGGACTGTTCTCTGCTCTTCACTTCCACACCCAGAGAGGATGAACAGTGGCCAAGATTGAACCTGGTTTATTTAGAAGACCAGCTGGTACACGGTATGATTGGAGGGCCATGTTAATGACCGAGAGAAAGAGAAAAAAGGAAAAGACAAGATGATTTTACAAATTTACTATTGGAAGAAAATGTGCTTTGAATATTTTGAGGGGTGGAGTAATTTTTTCCAACTGTAGCAAGAACTTTCACTGAACATAACCATGGTCTGTCACAAAGTCTGAGCAGGTAGGAGGAACTCCCTGTGTCTAAGAATCATCTTCGAGCAAAATGGCCCATGTGAGACTCAGAAGTGGACCCTTCTATCCACTGACATCATACTTTAGTAGCAAAGGTAACTGTCTTAGCTGCTCTATAAAAAATGCTAAGAGGCCTCTTGAAAACAACAACAAAAATCTTCTACCTGCCTAAATTTTTACATTCAGTAAAACTGCTGAGAGTTTTAGTCCTCTAAAAATATAAACAACTCTAGAAGCAATTACTCGTTTTTCCCCTTCACCTGAAATTCCCACCCCACGATCGCCAAATAGAGAAACCCTATTGTTAAGACCTGGCTCAAATGCCTCCCCCCTCCATGAAGTCCTTGTGATCACCTACACCTGAAAGAAGGTAGGTAGGCACAATCGAGAAAGTTTGTCTCCTTTAGAGTTTGAGCTCAGACGGACCTTGCTGTCCTGGGAAGAACAATGCTAGCATTTTTTACCTACATGTGTGTTATGCGCTCAGTGTTGTGTCTTCCCAAATCTGTAAATTGAAGCCCTACTCCCCAGTGTGACAGTATTTGGAGGTAGGAGCTTTATGAGAAGAGATGAGCTAGCTTGCCTCTCACATTGCTCTCTACCATGTGTGGAAACATCTACCAGCACCTTGATCTTGGACTTCTCAATTTCCAGAACTGTGAGAAATGAGGTTAATGTCACCCAATTTGGTACTCTCATTATAGTGGGCCAACCAGACTAAGACAATGTGGAAATGGCTTCAAAGTCATGTAAAATCTTTGGAGAGAGAGAAAAGGACATAAAAATAGCTGGTGAGAAGAGGGTCTAAAAGTATGTGGCAATGGTTTACTGATTGGGAAATAAAGGAATTCCTCTCCTCCTCTAAATAATCTATTCTTGACTTCTAAATACTCCCAGATGTGGCATGCACATTTCTTTCCTCTGTTTGTCTCTTCAGGCTGCCGTGACATTTATTAAATGAGCTCCTGGCTCTCGACTTGTGAATGTCTCCATTTTGAGATCTGTGGTAGGCATCCCAGCTCCCCAGGGAGTTTAGTGGAATCCGCCAGAGCTCTGTGCTTGACAGGAAACATGAGTCTGTTCCCTTACCTCTATCATCAGCTAACTCAGGTACTTGGGTAAAACTGCAAGACTGACTTTTGGGGATCTTAATATTTTCACTCTAGTGTCCCTGCTTGGATTTAATCTATGTTTTCAAATTATTTTAACCTGAAATACCATCAAAATACCAAGGTGACATAAAGAATGGAAAAGACTATAGAAATATGAAACAGTTTTTTAAGTTTCTGGGATTGTATTTTATTTTTTTAATTTCTGTGAAAAGAGTTTGTGTAATAGATACATTAAAATCATCAAGTGCTATGAGTCATCCACATTTCCAAACAGAGGGAGGGATGCTACTGACCACTGAGAATATGAAATGTGTGTGCTAGGGTCAGTGAACTTGACCCCTGTCTACCTCAAGCCACTCTGGCAATTCACCCTGCATATCTCTGCCAGCCTCCTCCTCCCTCACAAGCACTCAGGTTGAGTTGGTGTCTCCCTTTGTGTTAACACTTTAGGCCTAACCTCTCTCACTGGCCACCCTGCCTCCCTCCCATCACGTCACCAAAGCCTGGGCTAGGCGAGTCCATCCCCATTGTTAGCTCTGTGCCCATCTATCCATTTGGCTAGAGAGCCTTTCTTCCTTGGGTCCACCTATCCAAATTCTACAGATTCTTGTAAGTTTGGTTTAAATGCCATTCTGCTGACCTTCACTGCATCTCCTTTCATTTAAATTGTGGTGGCTGTAGCATCCATGGTTACCATCACAATAGAGAGCACACCATAGTAGGTATTGCCTGTGACATAAGGACAATAGCAAAGTGGCTCCAACAATAGCTGAGTGACTCCAAGGAGGTTAAATGGTGGCTACTGGTCCACCTGCAGATAAGCTGTCCCCAGGGAGCCTCCCTGACCCCTCCTTCCCTGTATTTCTCCCTTCTAGTCTAGCACCTGCAGGCTATCACCCTCCACAAAGCCAATATGAACTCCTTATGACCCCTAAAAGAATTGTTGGGCTGAAACCCCAGAAATATGGAGAGCTCTGATTAAGCTGTTTTGGAAAATTCATAAAATAGAGACCAGAGGAGTCAAGAAAACTACATTTCAGAAATATTAGTTATGTTCCTATGTCAATAGCCAGTAGCTAGATGGAATCAACTATTGCAGTCTCTACACTACTTTAATCCAGAATCAGCACAAGTCAAGCTTCCTGTGTGTCTTCCTTCACAAATGTTCAGCTATACCTTGCTTATTGATTGGAAGGATTAATGTTAAAATGGCCTTACTACCAAAAGTGATATACAAGTTCAATACAATCCCTATTAAAGTAGCAATGGCATTCTTCTTAGAATTAGAACTACTAATCCTAGATTGTACATGGAACCACAAAAGCTCCCAAAGAGCCACAGAAATCTTGAGAAAGAACAAAATGGGAGGTATCGTGCTCCCTGATATCATTGGCCCTCTGTGCCTTATCTAGGGCACATCTGCAGGCTCAGGAAGCTGAGGCCATGGGGACAGATGCTCGCTGTGGATATAAAGCCTAACGTGGGCAGGGCTTTGCGGTGCATAGGATTATTCTAGGAGAACCAGGGATTTGCATCTTGTGAGGGACAAAAGCTGCCCCTCTGTGTCAAGGTGACAAAGATTCTTTGCTTGACCAGACTTTAGTCAGACTCCTAGAACATTTCATAGGCTGATCTGTGCACTTTATAAAATCAAGTTTCAGCAAGAACCCTAAGTCAATGGAACTAGAACCTCCTACCTTTAGTATCTGATCACCTGGATATCTACATGGACTCCTTATCCCCTACCACCTCCCAGGTGGCATTTGACCTCATCTTCAGCAGGAACCCTGTGGAGTCTGGTTAGCCAGATCCTCCCTTGCCCCTGATGCGTTCCCTTAGTGACATTCCTCTGCCACCCTCACTTGCTCCTTGGCTGGGAAGTGCCATTTGCCCAGCGATATTCAGAATTGAGCCCATCTCTATACTGAGGTGTCTTTCCCTCTATTGCAATAGTCTTAAATAGTCTGCTTCTACCACTCTGATCGCTGTCATTTCTGGTTCTTCTTGGGCACAGGCCAAGTTCTCTCTGTGCACCCAGGAAACTTCTTCGTGTCCTCTGTGGCTCTGGCCCCGGTGCCTCTCTGCTCTCCCAGGCCTCTGAGCTGAGTTGCTGTCCTGGATTTGTCTCCGCCTTTTCACCGTCCCTTCTCCTCTGTTTCCTTCATTTCCAGGGCCCAAGCCCGGTGTCCTCTCATCATTTTCCCTGCCAGCACTACCGAGAGCTCGGACTGCCCATCTTCCAGCATTTCCCAAATGTGCTCCTCACAGTTCCCAGTAAGAGTAATACTGTTCCTTGGGACAGTCTGGTTTTCCACCCAGCTCCCAGAGGTTGCTGATTCTGAGGACTCGTGAGCTACTTTTTAGTGGCAAAGGGAGAAATCGAAATTCTCTGCTGAATAAAGTAAGGATCATTTGGGGTTTCCTTGCAGCACAAGAAGGTCTGGGAGGGGGAGAGAGAAGGAGCCCAGATGATGGGGAGGGAGGTGGTGAGAGGAACCATAGGGCTTCCCACAATTTGTGTCTGTGCTGTGTGGTTGTAGAATAAAATTCCCAATGTGGTCTCTCCCTCCAGTCCAGGAAAATGCACCACATACACAGCCAGCCTCGCACTCATGGGCCAGAGCAGAAGCACTGATAGAGGGTCATATACCGTATGGCTAAGCTGCTAGAAGTAATAAGTCAGGGTAACAAACTGTTAAAAGATTATATACTATAGCCTCCTAACTTTTAAAAAATATATACTTTCATAAAGATGTAGAAAGCCAGATTTGAATTTAAAAGTTTCAGAATCCTTGGAGTTCCCCCTGAATTGGTGGTATAGGGTGGCAGAACCTAGGTACCTACTCCCCTCCCTGCCAGGAAAGACAAGGGCTATCCCCTGAGACAACTTTGGATCATTATCAATAGGAGAAGGAGAGGGCAGGGACTTAACTTTGCAGAAAAACCTTATTTTTATTTACTGTGCTTTTCCTGGTAACCACCCATAACTTTTCTCTCATATACCTTTCTTTCTTTTGTCTTTAGCCGAAGATGGTATTTAAGCCAGAGTTCTAAGCCACTTCAGAGAGTCACTCCTTTTTCCCTGGATATCTCTCCCTGTGTACATGAGGTTTACATGTTAATAAACTTGTTTGTTTTTTTTGTTGTTGTTGTTGCTATTCTGTTGTTTATTTACAAGTTTTTTTTAGACTTTTTAATTTTATTCATTTTAGAGAGGAGACACAAAGTGAGAGAGAGAAAGAGAGAGAAAGGGGGGAAGAGCTGGAAGCTCAACTCCCATATGTGCCTTGACCAGATCAGTGCAGGGTTTTGAACTGGCGACCTCAGTTCCCAGGTTGACGCTTTATCCACTGCGCCACCACAGGTCAGGCACTATTCTGTTGTTTATTACAGTAGTGGGGCTCAGCCAAGGACTCACAAGAGAAAACAATTATTTTTCCTTCCTTAGTTTCAATTCTTCCTTGTTTGCCTTTTATAGAAGTAGTGTTTAAACATTCATCTCCTCTCCTCAATGGCTTCTGAATGCAAGCCAACTATATTATGTAGTTCTGGACAGAAGAGGGCACAATCTATTCTTTGCTGGGAGGAAAGAATTGTATTTTATTATTGTTGGACTTTTGTAGAGATGGTTTGTCAGATTTCAGTATATAGCATCTTCCTAAGGGCATTTTTAAAAATTGAGGTATAAGGGTAATTTGGACTATGCTCAGTATCTTATATGTGGCCCTCTATAATAAGGACATATTTTTAGAAACTATACTAGAATAGGAGGACCCAGAAGAGCTACTGGAGACTTGTAAGACCAGGTAGGAGGCTGTCATTCCTGTACCAGGTAGGAGGCTGTCATTCCTGTAACAGAATGGGGGTGGGCATCTCAAGTAGGATGGTTGAAGTAGAACTGGGAAGACACAGACATCAGAAATCACAAAGAAATACTTGACAGACTTGGAGATGGGTTAAACATTAGGGACAAGGAAAAGGAAGTGGTAAGAGCCAACAAGTTTTGAGCTTAGATAACTCAGAGAATGATGGGGCAAAGGGCAGAAATTAAGAATCAGAGGCAAGAACTAATTGATAGGGGAAAGATTTGAAGAGTTTGCCTACACACAAGTTGACTCTGAGGAGCTGGTGGCACATGCAGGAACAAAGGTTTAATAGCCAACTGAAATACATGATTAGAGTTGACAGGGTAGCTAGAAATTGCATAGAGATTATGGTTGAAGCTATGACAAGACATAGTGAAGAACAGTAGGAATAGAAAAAGGCCTAAAACAGAACCATGGAATGCAGTCCCCGTTATGGAGCCAACTGGGACATGAGAGGGCCAGGACTACAGAGAATAAATCAGGAATGGGAAATGTGGGGTAGGGACCTGCCCTCTTCCACCATCCTTGGGAATGCTACTGAATGATCTCTCCAAATATAACTAATCCAGTCATTCCTATGCTTTAAAATCTATCTTCAGAGGATAAGTCCTAATTTCTTAGTACAATGGCAAGACTGTTTGCCTACGGCTCTCCATCTACAAGCTATCCCAAGCTTGCCAAGCTTCTCTCAATTTTACCTCAACTGGGAAGGTCCTTCTATCCTACTGGCAAGTTCCTACTCACACTCCAAGGTCCAACACACTCATCTCCTCTGAATAGCCATCCCCACCTGCCAACTCCAAGCACAGATAATTAGGTCCTTGACTATGCACTTGTGACTTTGTTCTTTTACATTCATCACCATTTTGTATTATTATTTATGTGTTCTTTCTGAATCACGCTTGAGATTGAGCAATCCAGAGTAGGGAAGCAAGAAAAGACACTTAATAAGAGAGCAGACAGAACAGAGCAGAAGCCAGCACAACACTAGGACCATAAACAAAGAGAAAGCATCAAATCAGAAGCTAAAACAGAACTGAAGACCAACAGCAGGTGACAGAGGAACACAGTCTAGAACTAGTAGAGCTGGAAGCAGCAGAATTTGGACTTGGAGTCACAGTGATGTAGTTGGTGAGAGAGGCTCCTCGGAGTCCTCTCTGATCTTCCAGAAGTTCCATCTTCATGGTGTTGAGAACAGAATGAGATCCGACACACTAGTCTCTCCTAAGATTTAATAAAATACTTGTCTAACTCATCTTGACTCTTTTCCTGACTTTTCCAGATTTGATCACATCTCCAAGACTCCTAGTAAGGTCTGTGTCCAAACCTCCTATAGGATAGACATTGCTCCCAGCAATGAATGGTTCTATTCTCTTTTTGAATCTTCAAGTGCTAGTTAAGTAACTTGACCTCTCATCATGAGATGCAGGAGCCAGCCAATGAGTGCATAGCAGATGGAACAACAAATCAATGTTTCTCTCTCTCATCAATAAATAAATTTTAAAAATTAACTTTGATCATAAAAGTTGTAACTGTCAACAAAAATATTTGAAAAATAGAGAAGAGACAAACACAATATAACTATGTGAACACTGTGTTTTGTACACTGGTCTGTTCTGCATGCATATGTATATATACTAAAAATGATAGTAAAATTATTTTCATTATAAAATAAAAGGTATTATTATTATTATATAATAAAAAATAAACTTATACTATAACTTGCCCTTTTCACTTAACTATATCATGAACATTTTTCTAATTTTGTGAATATAATTTTAATGATAATATAGTATTCCAAAATAAGGGAATTCATGATTTATTCAACCAAATCTATGTTGGGACTTTGTAAGTGGCAGAAGGAAGGTCCTGAGGAGAACTCATTTTTCCTGGAACTTGACTTCCCTCTTCCCCAGAGGCTGGGCCTGGTTTTGTACCTGACACCATCTCTCTGGCAACAGGGCAGACTCTCAAATTAGGAATCTGAAAGTAGGATTGAGACACGGGTCAGATGCTCTCTGAGCAGCAGAGATTGGGAAACTCCTATTCTTCAAAGCATGGTTGTGAGGGAGAGAACACAAACAGACTGGTTTCTCTCTGGCCGTCCCCTCACTTCCGGTCCTTTCCCGAGGCCTGGCTGTACTGAACGGGACAGGTCTGTCTTTGTAGGAAACACCCTTTTGGCCTAAATTAGCTTGTACAGGTTTCTGTTTCTTGCCACCCAACGGGTTCTACATAATGATAAAGAAGTAAACACTTTTAAGGAACTCGGTACGAATTATAAAGCTTGCTTCCAGAAAAGCCACGTCTACATTTTAAGTGTTCTGAATTTGGGTACAGAGGCTCTTTACTGGCTAGAGCTCTTGCTGGGAAGCAAGTCACATTGAGTACTATTAGAAGCCACCAAAGCGAATGAAGCAAACATTCATTTGCAAGAAATCGATGAGCCTTAGCCTGAATTTACAGGGCACATGCTGTCGTTTTAGTTGACGCATATAGGCAACGCCCAGAGGGCAAGTGGAATTTTCCTTTTAAAAAGCAGGCTGAGGCTAGGGTAATTTTCCTGACTAATTTAAAACAGAGAACTGTTCCTGTAATTATGGTGATTCAAGCCCATTTGCAAAGAGGTAGCAGTTCCAGGGGTCTGTTGCTGTTACCTAAGCTCACTTTAGCACTAAATGTTAATTCCTCCTTTCCTGGTTCGAGCTTTCCCCAGAGAAACAGGAAAGTGGAGGCAGGTTTCTGCTGAGCTTGTGAATGTTTTATAGTCACACTCTTAGTATAGACTACAGATATTACTGCCTGCTGTTCCCGAGTCCGCACATTCCCATCTTCCAGGAACTGCTCTTTTCTTATTTCACATCTTGCTTCCATGACTTCTAACTGCTCTTTTCTTATTTCGCATCTTGCTTCCAGACTTGCACTCTGACTTTATGCAAAGCAGAGTAAAGAAAGATAAGGAGCTCATATATTAATAAGGGTCTGGCACAACCTTACAAGTCAGGCTGCTTCTTCACATCCCTTTGAAAAGAGGCTCCTCTGCAGTTGTCAGCCAAGTGACACCTAGCCAGGGGCCTCCATTTTACAACAGATAAGGTATCTGTCTACAGCCCAAGGTTAGCAAGTGAGTGGATGCCTTTTCCTGGGCCTTAAAATTAGCTTGTTTATAATGCTCCAGCACCAAAGTAATGCACATACACTGAGTAGAAGTTTCTGTCAGCACATGGCCTGAATCATTTGTCTGCACTTGAGGGAAGAACTTCCCCATGCTCTGCCAGGTGTCTTATTGAACCTCCCTACCAAGCTATTTTCAAAGCACGTCAGATGCCAGTGGCCCACACCTCTCACCCTCTGACACAACCTCTCTCTCCCTTGACCATGCTGCTGATTTCTTCCAGGGATACCATATTGCCTCATGTATATAAGATACACGTTTTCAAAAAATTTAGGGTCTAAAAACTGGGGTGCATCTTAAACAGAGGTTGTAGATTTTCTACTTGCATTTCCTACTTTTTTGCACTTGATTTTGTGCTCACTGTTGAAGACAGTGATTTGTCATCAGACACAGATGAGGACAAGCTAATGGATGGGAATTTTGACAGTGATCCATTTTATGAATAAAACTTGAGTTCAATACCTTTATGTAATACTTTTTTTTCTTCAAATTTCGGGCCCCCAAATTAAGGTGCATCTTATATCAATACATGGAAATATGGTAGTTGTTGAAGCTGGTAAAGACCCAGGCTCTGCAGCAGACTGCCAAGGTTCAAATCCTGGCTCAGCCATCTGCTAGTTGTGTGATCTTAGGTAAGTTTCTTATTTTCTCCTCCATTTTTCCATTGGTGCTCTTTCATTTACCACTCTGTCTCACATGAGGGTTAGATGAGATACTACAAGGAAGTGCCCAGCACAGAGCTGGTGAATGTAAATGCTCCGCTAGGCTGAACAATTGTCATCGTTCCCTCCTGTAGCTCCTGACTCAGCTGTGAGTGGGTAGAGACCATGTCTTCTTCAATTGTGTTCCCCAGTATTTAGCTCAGTGCTGGCACTCAAGGTGGGTACTCCATAAACATGTGCTGGTTGGACCAATGGGATGAATGAATGAGCAGACACAGACAAGCTTTTGTAAGCAGTGTCTGTGGCCCACCTTGTTCCTTTCTCATGTTGGATGGCCACTTACAACCCTGAGAAAGGAGGATGTAGAACAGGCTCATAGCCTAAGCTCTTCCTCATCTCTGTTAGGTTGACATCATGTCCCTTGTCCCCTACATAATAGTCTGAGGATCATCTTTTTGCCATGGTCACAAAAGTTTTCCCTAGACAACAATTAACTATCTACATTTATGACCAAGAAAGTCAGTTATGTAGTGAGCTATAAGGTTGAAGCTATGGCATCAAAAGCATGGTTCTACAGGATTTGTTCTCTAATGATGCAAATTGCTAGAGATATTGCCATAAGCAAGAAGAAATAGTAGAGAAACATATATGCGTAGTAAAAATATAAAGAGATGCATGGAGCCCTGGCTGGGTAGCTCAGTTGGTTAGAGCATTATCCTGATACACCAAGGTTGTGGGTTCGATCACCAGTCAGGGCACATACAAGAATCAAACAATGAATGCATAAATAAGTGGAAAAACAAACTGATGCTTCTCTCTCTCCCTCTTCTTCCCCTCTAAAATCAATAAATAAAGAGATACATGGGTATATGACCTAAAGATTTTAGGTCAAGGTTTCCTCCTGGGGATGGAAGAGCTGCTGATAAGATTAGGGAAGAGTCCATGGAGGGCTTCCACTGCATTGGTGATGTTTCCTTAAGCCAGGTGGGGTCACCTAGGTGTTTGTGTATCACTTTTAAACTCATTGTGTTTCCAGTATTTTTTTTTTTTTTTTTACAGGGACAGAGAGAGAGTCAGAGAAAGGGATAGATAGGAACAGACTGACAGGAACGGAGAGAGGTGAGAAGCATCAATCATTAGTTTTTCGTTGCTGTTGCGACACCATAGCTGTTCATTGATTGCTTTCTCACATGTGCCTTGACCGTGGGCCTTCAGCAGACCGAGCAACCCCTGGACCCCGCGCTCAAGCTGGTGAGCTCAGGGTCTTGAACCTGGGTCTTCCGCATCCCAGCCCGACACTCTATCCACTGCGCCACCGCCTGGTCAGGCCAGTATTTTTTAATATATCGAAAACAATAGCCAGAGATCATGAAGGCAGTTCATAAAAGAAATATAAATGGAAAATAAACATAAGATGAGATGTTAAATTTGGGGGGTGGGGGGAGAGAGATAGAGACAGAGATAGACATCAAGATAGAGGGAGAAAGAGATCAAGCAGAAAGAAATCCTAGACAACGCAGATCAGATAACAGCTCACCAACATGAGCAGGCAGCTCTGCAGGGGCGGCTAGCACTTTCTTGTTCTTCTGGAAGGTGATGACTCAGATGCACACACTTTGACTCTAACTCCTGACATTAAAGACAGAGGGGGGTCTGAAAGGCTTTCCTAAGATCGTCTTCTCGGAGGAAGTAGGGAAAAAGCAGTTTCAACTGGGCCATTATTTCTGGTCCTTACGCCCCACACAGTCTGGTTTGAGGTGAGCCAGACCAGAACTGCATTATTCTTCTGGCCAGTTTTTCTGTGGTTGGTTCCCCTGCATCAGCCACATGGGATTCAAAGTGCAGAGGCTGTTTGAGAAAGGACTTTGTCGGGGTAAAAGCCTTTGGGGTTATACCAGATGTGTATAAAAAGGACAAACTATTTTAACTTGGCTCAGATTTTTTTTTCTGAAAGAATCTTCCCAAATTGGCTAATTAGAGATGATTTAAGAATTTGTTAGTTGGCTCACTATACAACAAAAAAATGTTTTAAAGCTGGAAGAAACTGTGGATCATGCTGTTCCACACTTTTCATTTTCCAGGTAAGTTAAGGGCAGAGAGATTAAGTGACTTGCTTAATGGAAGATGGTGGGGCTGGTTTGGAACCCTGGTCTCCTGGCTGGACACTTTGCAGCCTTTCATGAACCTTCCTCAGTTCTAGACCAGCCTCGGAGGATTCCTGGCTATGGACTCTCACAGGTTCCTCTGCCAGGGACCAGAGGACATTCTGGTGTCCCCATATGTGGCATAAGCATGTCCCACTTTCTTCTCCTGACTACATACGCTTGAGACACCTACACCAAGGCTGGCCTGGGAGATGAGGTGGCCCAAGTTCATTGTTGGAAAGGTATACGGGATGTGGATTTTCCCACATTAGCACTTATCAGTGCAATAACAAACTCTTAGCGCAGGATTATATATCTAATAAAAGAGGTATATTCCAAAATGCCAAATAAGAACTTTGAGGTTCATATCACCTGGACTAATGGGGATGTTTTATCTGCTGTGGGGTCTTCCTCAGGCAGAGCTCCTCTGCTCCACCTGTGCCCCGCCTTCTGTTCCTAGCAGATGTCTCAAGTCGTATTGTAACGACTTGGCTTGTATCCTCTCTCCCCTCGGACTGTGAGCTACTTCAGGACAGGGTTTCGATTTCACTCCACTGTACTTCCAGCTTGTAGAGCACTGCTTGGCCACTAGTAGTTGCTGGGACAAAATGATGGCTGGTTGGGTCTGAGATGATGGTACAACGTTGGCCAAACAGAAATATCAATTAACTTTCATACTCACCGAACAAAAGACCACTTCTAATCAGGGACACTGTGTTAACTGTCATCTAAGCCAGAATGCCTGTGAATGAAAAAGGCCCTAATAATAATTACAATGGGACAATAGGCATAAATTGAGACTATTCTGAGCAAACTGGGGTATATGGCCATCCTTTTTGTAACCTAATTTACCTCTGAAAATTATGCTCAATAAAAAAAACACATTGCCTGACCAGGTGGTGGCGCAGTGGATAGAGCGTCAGACTGGGATGCGGAGGACCCAGGTTCAAGACCCCGAGGTCACCAGCTTGAGCGCGAGGCCATCTGGCTTGAGCAAAAGCTCGCCAGCTTGGACCCCAGGTCGCTGGCTCTAGCAAGGGGTTGCTCAGTCTGCTGAAGGCCCGCGGTCAAGGCACATGTGAGAAAGCAATCAATGAACAACTATGGTGTCGCAACGGCAACGAAAAACTAATGATTGATGCTTCTCATCTCTCTCCGTTCCTATCTGTCTGTCCCCACCCCCCCGTCTCTCTCTGTCCCTGTAAAAAAAAAAAAGACAAAAAAACCCACATTAATTTAGTAAATGAATGAATTGAAACCACTAAGAGAGGTCTGCTGAACATAATTACATTCCATCAAAATGTATTGGACAAGTTGGGGATGATCAGCCCAGAATTGCCCATCCCTTTTTCACTGTTGCTATGGGATACCATGTGACTTCACCCAATGGCCACGAATGGTGGATCTAAGTGGTCATCTAACTTAAGCTGGCCCAATCAGAGTTTTTTCCTGGAGATTCTGGGACTAGAACTGAGAGCAATGACCTCTCTTTGTGCCAGATGCAGAGTTTGGTGCCTGGGGTAGTCTTGCACCACCAAGCGTGGTGTGCAGACAGTGGGAGGAGCAGAATTGAGTGCAGACACGGGCCCCTCCAGCCCAGCCCTAATACTTCAAGACTGGAGCAAGGGCACAAACAGAAGCTCATATACCATATGTCCAAATATTGGGAAGTTATTGTGATAAGGGGCCAAGGAACTGCAAAACTGTTGATACTGGTATTTCAAAAAGAAGAGTCAGGCCCCCCTTATTCCTACTTTCTGAGGAGAAAAAAAAACAAAAAAACCAAGAGAAAAAGATTAAAGGGGCAAAAGTTAGTAAGTAGTTAATCATAGTTTAACTACTAGAGTTCTCTGGAAGGACTGATGCCATGTGCTAGACAGAGCAAAGAAGGTAGAACTTATCTGAAAACCCCTTCCTCTTCTTCTATTTTAAAAGCCTTTAGGAGACAATGTTTACATATTTTAATAAAAAATTCCTATAACTCTTCCTCCCCTCCTGGAGTCCTGAGAGTGACGTATACCTCTAGACAACCGGATCACGAGCCCACTCCCCTTGCTTGAAAAACCTGCATTCTGTAACATTTTATATGCTTTCTAATAATCATCCCTTTGAAATTCTTTAGATGTATAAAACTTGTAAATTAAATAAGCGGGGACTAGCTTACTAGGTTTCCTAATAAGCTAGCCCCAACACTCTTAGCAAAGGTAGTTTCATTTAGCTTCTCTCCTTATCCTAAGCTAACCATTTCATTTCCCACTGTTGTGGTGACAGGGGTGGGTGGTAGACCCTAGTAAATTTTGGAATGTCTTTGATATGTAAAACATTTACCACTACCGTGTTAATATGTAAAATATTTATCACTACTGTGTTATCTTGTGGTCTTGATGTGTAGGAATGTTTTACCCTCCTATAGATAAATGTAAATTTGTCAGTAAATGACTTTAGTGCCTTTGCTCCCCCTCCTTTTCCCCCCAAACAGTATGTGCTCATGTCTATACAACCAGCCTCAGAGATATGATCTATGCTACATGATTTGGGTAAGCTATACCCCGTGTATGCCTTATTGGCTTAATATTAACTTTTTTTTTTTTTTTTACAAGGACAGAGAGAGTCAGAGAGAGGAATAGAAAGGAATAGACAGACAAAAATGGAGAGAGATGAGAAGCATCAATCATCAATTTTTGTTGCAACACCTTAGTTGTTCACTGATTGCATTCTCACATGTGCCTCGACCGCGGGCCTTCAGCAGACCGAGTGACCCCTTGCTCGAGCCAGCGACCTTGGGTCCAAGCTGGTGAGCTTTTGCTCAAACCAGATGGGCCCATGCTTAAGCTGGCGAGCTCGGAGTCTCGAACCTGGGTCTTCCGCATCCCAGTCCGACACTTTATCCACTGCGCCACCACCTGTTCACGCTTAATATTAATAAAAGCTCCTCCTAAAATTTCTTCTGTAACCTGCTTTAGTGTCTCTATGTAACCCGTGGACTACACTACTTGATAACATTATAATATCCTTTGTCAATTATGACATGTTCTATCCTCCTATCTTAATAGATTTCATAACAACAAAAGTAGATAAATGTGTAAGAGTATAGGTTTTATATATTCCAAAGTTGGCAAAAAATAACATTAACTGAATTTAATCATTATCACTCATGTCTGGGTGTTCTCATAGGCTCTGAAATCGGCCTGAGTAATAAAGAAACCATGTCTCATAATTATTAATTCCATAAAATTATCAATTCCATAAAATTATGCCTCTTGCCTCCATTTTAGCAAAATCATTAAGGTTGTTACAGTCAGGATTTTCACATCATTTGTGCTCTAGTATTGATCCAAAGGATTAAGAAATAAGATGTAATTGTAGTCAACATATATAAAATTTGAACATATTTTCACACCATATGATGTAAATGTAAAGTGTTTTAATTTGTTTCTGAAAGTTTTTATTCTAAGTGTTTTATATCTATAAAATCAAAGACAATACACAAATTATAATTTATAAATATCAAACATCTTTAAATCAAGCTTTTTTCCTTTAGTTTTAAAATATTTTAATTTTAAATATAAAAATTATTTGCAATTCTAACATTCATCTAGTTGCCAGTATAAAGAATTGTATGTTTTCAGAACTTCTAGGATAACCATTTCAAGAATAGAAAAAGGGCCCTGGCCAGTTGGCTCAGTGGTAGAGCATCACATGGCATGTGGAAGTCCTAGGCTTGATTCCTGGTCAGGGCACACAGGAGAAGAGACCGTCTGTTTCTCCAACCCTCCTCCTTCTCCCTTCTCTCTTCTCTACCTCTTCTTCTCCTGGAGTCAGTGACACATTGGTTTAATCACTGGCCCCAGGCGTTGAGGATAGCTCCATGGAGCCTCTGCCTCAGGCACTAAAAATAGCTCTGTTGTGAGCACAGGCCCAGATAGGCAGAGCATCAGCCCCTTAACCCCTTATGGGGGTTGCTGGGTGGATCCCAGTCAAGGCGCATGCAAGAGTCTGTCTATCTCCACTCTTCTCACACACACACACAAAAAGGAATAGAAAAAAAACAGATTATTTCCAAAATCCTGAAGAGGATAACATAATTACAAAAACAATTAGCTCAAAAGAATAGGGGGAAAAAGAAGAAAAAAAACCCTGGAATAATGTTGGATGGCGAACACATTAAGGCAACAATTCTGATTTTATATGTACATTGTCTCAAAGTAGATAAAGTAAAATTTGACAGAAACACAAGTAAAATATAGACCTACCTATCTTAATAGTTACCATGTGCACCTGTTATATATGCCACACCTGTTCATAAGAACATTTGGGACAAAGCAAGATGGCGACGGAGTAGGCGGACGTACCAACTTCCAACTCCCAGAACCAAAGTGGATTATAACTCAAATTAAAGAACCATCATCTGGATAAACCAACTATGAACTAAACTAAGTGGACTCTTCAACCAATGAACACAGAAGAAGCCACATTGAGACTGGTAGGAATAGCGAAAACGCGAAGAGGGCTGCCCAGCTCCCCGGAGCAAAAGGCAGCCCGGAGAGACCCGCAGGGCGGGAGGAAAGTATGGCGAAGAGGGAGGGACCTGGGTCCCAAAAACCAAGCCCCAGCCTGCAGTCCCAGAGCCTAGAAGAGGCGTTTGGACAGTTTTGAGCTGTGAAACAAGTGAGGGAGCTCCCAGGCCTACAATGTGGAGTATTAGGGCCCTTCCTACTCTGCTGAGGGCTGCTAAAGGGTTTGGGGCGACAGGACGCTGAAACGCGGTTCTGTCGACGTGGGCAAAGGCCAAGCCGGTGGGAGATCGGTCTAGCCCAGAGGGTCGGAGGGAAGACGCGAAAGCGGTCCAAAGCTGCGGGCCCACCTTTAATCCCACTTACGGGGACAAAGCGGGAGGCCAGGAACAAGCAGGACCTGCGCAAGCCGGCCCTGACCGCGAGGACCGGGCTAGGACCAGGGACAGGCAGGGGCTCGCGGCTGAGCTCACGCTACCAGGCCCGCTACCCCCCCCCTGCCCCCACACCCTCCCCCCGCCGGAGAAACCGCGGTTGGCCAGTACACGTGCGTGAGCGGGCTCCCAGTGCGGGAAGGGGGTAGACCCCGAGAAAAGTGGAAGCTCGCAGCTGAGCTCACGCTACTATCCCCACCCTGCCGGAGAAACCCCGGATTGCATTCATACGTGCACGAGCGGGCTCCGAACGCGGGGGCGGGGTAGAGTCCGGGACGAGCGGAAGCCAGCAAACACGCCCACCCTAATAAACCTTGGTTTCCGACCCTGTGCAGAAGGGCCCTGGCCTCGAGGGCGGGGCTAAAGCTCCGGACGGGCAAAAGCTTACAGCTGAGAGCTCGTCAAAAGCCCCGCCGAACCCGCAGAATCGTAGCGAGCAGGCTCCGACTGCTGGTTCTGGGCGGAAGTCCAGAAATAGGCTGGTCCGCAGCTGAGGAAAGGTGCTCACCTCTACCCTTGGTGCTAAGTCTTGTGGCTTCAGTGACAGCCCCTCCCACGGAGGAGAGGCAGAAATCACAGCAAAAGCCACAGTGGGCCGGCGCTGGCAACGCTCATACCCAACCACCCTAAGCACCGGCAGAATGGGTGGGGGGCCTGCAGACAGACCACACCTAGAGAACACAAAGGCAACACCTACTGGACTCCAGTGGCCACAACTTGCTTATAAACAGAAAAAATGGGCAGGCAGAGGAATGCAAACCAAATGAATCAAGAGAAATCCCCAGAGAAAAACCTGAATGAACCAGATATAACCAAATTACCAGAAGCAGAATTTAGAATAATGATAGTTAGGATGTTCAAAGAAATCAGAGCAACAATGGATAGTCATTATGAACACCTAAATAAAGAGATAACAAGTATAAAAAACGAAATTGAAATAATAAAAAAGAATCAGACAGAAATGACAAATACAGTATCAGAACTGAAGACCACAATGGAAGGAATTAAAAGCAGGATGAATCACGCTGAGGATCGAATAGGCGAGTTAGAGGACACAATAAACAAAGGCACAGAAGCAGAGAAGAAAAAGAAAAAGAGACTTAAAAAATGTGAGGAAACTCTAAGGGAGCTTTGTGACAACTTGAAGAGAAACAACATTAGCATCATAGGGGTGCCTGAAGAAGAGGAGAGAGGACAGGAAATGGAAACTTTGTTCAATCAAATCATAGCAGAAAACTTTCCAAAATTAAGGCTGGGAAACACTCCACATGTTCAAGAAGCACACAGAACTCCATTAAAGAGAAACCCAAAAAGATCTACAACAAGACACATATTTAAAATACCAAAGCTAATGGATAAAGAAAAAAATTTTAAAAGCTGCTAGAGAAAAAAAGGCTATCACCTACAAAGGAGCCCCCATAAGGATGACATCGGACTTCTCAACAGAAACACTTGAGGCCAGAAGGGAATGGCAAGATATAATCAAAGTAATGCAGAACAAGAACCTACAACCAAGACTCCTTTATCCAGCAAGGCTAACGTTTAAAATTGAAGGAGAAATAAAGAGCTTCCCAGAAAAAGAAAGCCTGAAGGAATTCATAAAAACCAAACCAATTCTGCAAGAGATACTAAGGGGCCTCTTGTCAACAGTTTAAAGGGAGGAATGAATAGAGCAAAAGAAGAATACAGCTTTAAAGAATAAAATGGCAATAAACAACTACATATCAAAAATAACCTTAAATGTAAATGGATTAAATGATCCAATCAAAAGACATAGGGTAGCTGCATGGATAAAGAAACAGGACCCATACATATGCTGTCTACAAGAGACACACCTTAAAACAAAAGATGCACATAGACTGAAGGTAAAAGGATGGAAAAAAATATTTCATGCAAATGGAAATGAAAAAAAAGCAGGGGTAGCAATACTTATATCTGACAAAATGGACTTTAAAACAAAGGCTGTAGTAAGAGATAAAGAAGGACACTACATAATGATAAAGGGAACAATTCAACAGGAAGATATAACTATTGTAAATATCTATGCACCAAATATATGAGCACCAACATACATAAAGCAGACTTTGATGGATATAAAGGGCGAGATTAACAGCAATACTATCATAGTAGGGGATTTCAATACCCCTCTAACAACACTGGATAGACCCTCAAGAAAGAAAATTAATAAAGAAACAGCAGACTTAAAGGAGACACTAGATCAACTTGATTTAATAGATATCTTCAGAACTTTTCACCCTAAAGCAGTAGAATATACATTCTTCTCAAGCGCTCATGGTACGTTTTCTAGGACAGACCACATGTTAGGACACAAAAATGGTCTCAATAAATTTAAGAACATTGAAATCATATCAAGCATTTTCTCTGATCACAATGCCATGAAACTAGAAATTGAACACAAAAGAAAAACTGAAAAATACTCAAACACTTGGAAACTAAATAGAATGTTATTAAATAATGAATGGATTAACAATGAGATCAAAGAAGAAATAAAAAAGTTTCTAGAAACAAATGATAATGAGCATACATCAACTCAAAATTTATGGGACACAGCAAAAGCAGTTCTGAGAGGGAAGTTTATTGCACTACAGGCATATCATAAGAAGCTAGAAAAAGCTCAAATAAGCAACCTGATCGTCCATCTAAAAGACCTAAAAAAACAACAACAAATAAAACACAAGACAAGTAGAAGGAAGGAAATAATAAAGGTCAGAGCAGAAATAAATGACATAGAGCCTAAGGAAACAATACAGAGGATCAATGAAACCAGAAGCTGGTTCTTTGAAAAGGTAAACAAGATTGATGAACCTTTAACTAGACTCACCAAGAAAAAAGGAGAGAGGACTCAAATAAATAAAATTAGAAAGGACAGTGGAGAAATAACAACTGACACAACAGACATACAAAGCATTGTAAGAAAATACTATGAAGAACTATATGCCAAAAAATTAGACAATCTTGGTGAAATGGACATATTTCTTGAATCATATAACCTTCCAAAAATCAATCTGGAAGAATCAGAAGAACTAAACGGACCAATTACAACAAATGAGATCGAAACAGTTATCAAAAAACTCCCAAAAAAGAAAAGTCCTGGGCCTGATGGCTTCCCAAGTGAATTCTATCAAAAATTCAAATAAGAACTAACTCCTATCCTTCTCAAGCTATTTCAAAAAATTCAAGAGGAAGGAGGACTTCCAAACTCCTTTTATGAGGCGAGCATAATTCTGATCCCAAAACCGGACAAAGACAACACAAAGAAAGAAAATTATAGGCCTATATCCCTGATGAATTTAGACGCTAAAATTCTCAACAAAATATTAGCCAACCGGATCCAGCAATATATGAAAAAAATCATACACCACGATCAAGTGGGATTTATTCTGGAGAGGCAAGGCTGGTTCAATATTCGCAAATCAATCAATGTGATTCATCACATAAACAAAAGGAAGGACAAAAATCACATGATAATTTGAATAGATGCAGAAAAGGCATTTGATAAAATCCAGCACCCATTCATGCTCAAAACTCTCAGTAAAGTGGGAATACAGGGAACATTCCTTAACATGATAAAGGCCATCTACGACAAACCCACAGCAAACATCATACTAAATGGACAAAGATTAAAAGCAATCCCCTTATGATCAGGAACCAGGCAGGGTTGCCCACTTTAACCACTCTTACTCAACATAGTTCTGGAAGTCCTAGCTACAGCAATCAGACAAGAAGAAGAAATAAAAGGCATCCAAATTGGAAAAGAAGAAGTAAAACTGTCACTATTTGCAGATGATATGATATTGTATATTGAAAACCCTAAAGTCTCAGTCAAAAAACTACTGGACCTTATAAATGAATTCAGCAAGGTCGCAGGATATAAAATTAATACTCAGAAATCAGAGGCATTTCAATATACCAACAATGAAATATCAGCAAAAGAAATTAAGGAAACAATCCCCTTCACTATTGCAGCCAAAAAAATAAAGTACCTAGGAGTAAATTTAACCAAGGAGGTTAAGCACTTGTACTCGGAAAATTATAGAACATTGATAAAAGAAATCAAGGAAGATACAAACAAGTGGAAGCATATACCGTGCTCATGGCTAGGAAGAATAAACATCATTAAAATGTCTATATTACCCAAAGCATTTTATAAATTCAATGCAATACCAATTAAAATACCAATGACATACTTCAAAGATATAGAACACATATTCCAAAAATTTATATGGAACCAAAAAAGAACACGAATAGCCTCAGCAATCTTAAAAAGAAAAAATAAAGCAGGAGGTATCACTCTTCCGGATATCAAGGTTTACTACAAGGCCATTATACTCAGGACAGCCTGGTATTGGCATAAGAACAGGCACATAGATCAATGGAACAGAACAGAGAACCCAGAAATAAACCCACACCTTTATGGACAACTGATATTTGACAAAGGAGGAAAGAACATACAATGGAGTAAAGACAGCCTCTTTAACAAATGCTGTTGGGAAAATTGGACATCTACCTCCAAAAAAATGAAACTAGACCATCAACTTACACCATGCACAAAAACAAATTCAAAATGGATAAAAGACTTAAACATAAGCCGTGAAACTATAAGCATCTTAGAAGAAAACATAGGCAGCAAGCTTTCCGACATCTGTAGCAGCAATATATTTGCAGATTTATCTCCACAGGCAAATGAAATAAAAGGCAAGATAAACAAATGGGACTATATCAAACTAAAAAGTTTTTGCACAGCTAAAGACTATAAGAACAGAATAAAAAGACAAACCACACAATGGGAGAACATATTCGACAGCACGTCTGATAAGGGGTTAATAACCAAAATTTATAAAGAACTTATGAAACTGAACACCAGGAAGACAAACAATCCAATCAAAAAATGGGCAAAAGAAATGAATAGAAATTTCTCCAAAGAAGAATACAGATGGCCAAAAGACATATGAAAAAATGCTCAACATCACTAATCATTAGAGAAATGCAAATCAGAACCACAATGAGATATCACCTCACACCAGTCAGAATGGCAATCATCAGCAAAACAACACAGAACAAGTGCTGGTGAGGATGTGGAGAAAAGGGAACCCTTCTACACTGCTGGTGGGAATGCAGACTGGTGCAGACACTGTGGAAAATAGTTTGGAGATTCCTCAAAAAATTAAAAGTCGAACTGCCTTTTGACCCGGCTATCCCACTTTTAGGAATATACCCTAAGAACACCATAACACTGTTCGAAAAGAAGAAATGCGCCCCCATGTTCGTGGCAGCATTGTTCACAATAGCGAAGATCTGGAAAATGCCCAAGTGTCCGTCAGAAGACGAGTGGATTAAAAAGCTTTGGTACATATATACTATGGAACACTATTCAGCCATAAGAAATGATGACATCGGATCATTTACAACAAAATGGATGTACCTTTATAACATTATATGGAGTAAAATAAGTGAATCAGAAAAAAAAATAATAAATACTGAGAACAGCATGATTTCATACATAGGTGGGACAAAAAAGTGAGACTATGAGACATGGACAAGAGTGTGGTGGTTACGGGGTGAGGGGAGGGAGGGGAGGGTGGAATAGGGAGAATGGGAGGGGTACAAGGAAAACCAGATAGAAGGTGACAGAGGACAATATGACTTTGGGTAATGGGTATTTAGCACAATTGAATGATAAGATAACCTGGAGATGTTTTCATTGTACATATGTACCCTGATTTATTGGTGTCACCCCATTAGAATTAATAATAATAAAAAATATATATATAAAAATATAAATATATAAAAGAAAAAAAAACCACAACAACAAAAAAAAGAACATTTGGAATTGGGACACAAAGCCAGTGAAAGGATACTTGGCACTACTGGGAGGGTAACTCACTGTGTGTGTAGTAAGTACTCCATCGCACTGACACTATGTTAGGCAGAGAATCTGAGAAGATAGCTTTTTACCTAAGGCATTTTTTTTTTTTCATTTTCCTTTTTCAAAGATTTTATTTACTCATTTTCGAGACGGTAGAAAGAGAGAGGAGGGGTGGGCAGGAAGCATCAACTCCCATATGTGACTTGACCAAGCAAGCCCAGGGTTTCCAACCGGTGACCTCAGCATTCCAGGGCGATGCTTTATCCACTGCGCCACCACAGGTCAGGCTATCTAAGGCATTTTGATTGCTCAAAAAATATTTTAGGAATGTACATGAGTAAGCTCAATACTTCCTGGTCTCCTCATGTGACAAAGATGTTAGAAAACGTGGGCCTGCTCAAGGGGAACTGGCCTGAGTTTCTCTAGGAGAGCTGGACCTGGGCTACCATGTACGTGTTAGCCATGTGAGGATATCAATTCTGCTGATTCAGAGGTGGAGCAAGGAAATACAGAAAGGGAAATCAGATGGACACATATGGGGATGGATGGATGAAGATTGTTTGCAAAAGTCATGATTTTACTAGTAAGTAAAGGCACGTAAGATGATGGTGTTCATAGACAATAAGTTGTTTAAATCACAAACAGAAATACAATGTCAATTGTTATGACAGAAAAATTTTTGAAAAATATATATTTTTGGAGGCAAAAAGACTGGAATGAGTCTGAGAAAATACACCATGTTTCTTATTGGATTAATCCAAATAAAAGCTCATTTATTGCTGATATAAAACTAAAAGGGAAGGTAATATATTGAATGACAAGCAGATTTTGTAATGTAATGAAAAAAGTTATAAGAAAGAATAAACCAACATTAACATGATGCTCAAAGGAGATAAAAAGGCTGCTGGTAAAGCTTTATTGAATAGTCACAACAGGAAAGAGGGTAGTAGGTTTTAGTTCACTTTGTTCAATGGCATACTAAAACTGACTTAAAGAACTACTATAAGCTTTGTTACATTTCTATAAAATTTGATACATATATTTAAATGAACTTCTGGGTGCCGGTAACACTGTTTCTTCATTTAGATGATTCTATAGGTTATAAAGATGTGCTGGGACCCTGACCAGGTGGTGGCACAGTGGATAGAGTGTCAACCCGGGACACTGAGGACCCAGGTTCAAAACCCTGAGGTTGCCAGCTTGAGCACAGGGTCACCAGCTTGAGCGTGGGATTATAGATATGATGTCATGGTCATAAACTTGAGCCAAATTTGCTGGCTTGAGCCCCCGAGTCTAGGCACGTATGAGAAGCAATCAATGAACAACCAAAGTGATGCAACTATGAGTTGATGCTTCTCATCTTTCTCCTTTGTCTGTCTCTTTCACACACACATGCACACACATTTTAAGTGTTAACTGATTCTCCGACTCGTTATTCTTTGATGTTTTTATACTTTAAACCCTTGTGAAGTGGATGGATAGCTAACACATATATATTTACATGAAGCAGAAGGTACTATATTCACTTCATAAGTTATTTCAAAAAAAAAAAAGTTATTTCTACACCAGAGTGGTGATTTAGAAGTTATTTTGCATGTCAAAATCGTTCTAGACCTATTAAGCCTACTAACTAAAAGACTGATTCAGAATCTATTTTCAGACAGAGGTATATTATTTTAAATTCTGAGCTTCATAAATTACAATTCTTATAGTCTTAGTTGAGATTCTAAGCCTTGACAAATTTGTTCATTCTTGGGCGATCTCTAGAGTGGCATTAAATAACAAGTTGATTTTTTATGGCTCCTGTGACACCAGATCCTCTAATAACATGGTGGCATCTCCACCTGAGAGATGGCTGGAAGCAATCAGTCTACTCGCCAACATGCTCTATTGGTCACACTGACTTAGTAAGTGAAAGTATACTTAGGGGTTAGGGCCCAGGGTGCTGGAGCCAGTCCCCACTGGCCTCCCCACCAGTCTTCACTGAGTTCTCACTTGGAGATGGCAAGCCTCCGGCAGCATTCAAGAGCTGTGACAGGTAAGTCAGTCCTCATCCACCGGAGCCATCAAAGTGGAAGTAATGCTCTTAAGAGGATTAAGTGAGGTAATACTGAATGTACAACATTTAGAAAAATGCCAAGAGTATGTACTCAAAAAAGTTAGCTCCCAAAGAGCCCCTCCCCCTAAGAAAGATGGCAGTAGGCCTTGCAGAGAAAGCCCAAGTGCAGCAAGGCACCAGGAACAGAGGAGTGGTGGCCAACAGGGGAGCCATCAGCCCAGCGCTGTGTGCTCCACAGGGAGCCCAGTGGGCAGACTGGGGCCCTGGAGTGTTGAAAGGCCAGCAGACAGGACAGAGGTGGGAGAATGGGCAGGGCCTACGATCTGTGGAGCAGTGTCCCCACCAGGAGAGGAGCCTGCAGCAATGGGTGCAGAGCAGTATGAGCCAAACCTGGCTGCTTGAGGGTGGTGGCAACCAGGACCCAGGGCTGCAGACAGCAGAGGGCCTGGCTCTGGCTTGGAATCAGGCTGTCCCCCGGACGGTGAAAGGGCCTGTTTGGCTGGGAACTCAAGGTTGTTTAAAACTGGAAATGTCTGAGTCACCTTGACCTGGCACAGATGAAATTTTTTAGTACCAGTAGAAATCGGAGCTTAGAAATTTATTCAATAACAGAGAAATGTTATTACTGTCAGATATATTTGCAGACCCAACTTTTTGTAACTGTTATAACTGGTAAAATTTAGGCTTGCAAATTGTAGGACTAAGTGATTTTATATTTCTGGGCACACAATCTGAAGAAAAGAACTACCCTAATTCTAATCAAAATGACTAATATTCAAGAACATACTTGATTTCACAATGGTACTTGGGGAATGAGGGGGAAAGTCTCCTGGGAAGCCATATTATTCTGGTTTGACATTTCTCAGATGTGGCTCCTAGCCCTTCTGTGTGTGACTCTCACAGATGCTGGGGAATGCAGGCTGCAGGCCTAGCCCAGGCCCCCAAAATCTGTACCAGCTGATGCTGGGGGACTTTCTTTCTCTTTCCCCTTTCCCACTGTCTCCCAGTACCACTGCCAAACTCTTGTGATTTTTATCCTAACTCCCTTAAAACCTCATCTCTTAAAACTACAGGACTCTCATTCCCATGTCTGTCTGACACAGAAGTGTGGAGGGGGCTGTCTCTTTTTCCAGGTTAACAGTGTCATCCAATAGAACTTTCTGCCACAATGGGAAGGCTCTGTATCTGCCCTGGCAGCATAGAAGCCCCAGCCATAGGTGGCTGCTGAGCACTTGGAGTGGAGCTAGTGCAAATGAGGAACAAGTATTTATATTCAATTTTAATTAATTTTAAGTAGCTTGCAATGTGGGCTGACAGTGATGAACCCACCTGGGATATTTTAGAGGTACACCGGACCAGATAGGAGGATGGTGAACACAGTGGTGGTGATCTGGAAACTAGGGGAGGACCAGTTTCTCTTAAGGAGCCACCTGGGTTTCTGGCAGGGGTTGCTGGGTAGAAGATGCCTCTATGAAATAGGGATGAGTGGGAAAACAAACAAGACTTTGGAGCAAGGCCCTGCCAGCTCAATTATGGATACCTTCAGATATGTTCATGGACACGGCCCAGGCTTGCTGGTCGGTATACACTGCCTTTCTTTAGGTGGTTTTCTTCATCTCTGCTCTGATCCATGCAAATCTTCCTTCCAAATTATTGGGAGGCAAGTATCAGAGTTGGAGGTTAGTCTCCTGTCCCTCAGTCACTTTCCACATAGAAAGTTCCTAGTTTACAAGCAAGTTTTATTTAGAGGATCTTTTTATAGCCTTATAAAAGTTTGAATGTCTTGATTCATAGGAGCAATTCTACAAACAGAGCTTAATTTAGGAACTCAGACAAGCCCATTATATCACATTCATAATAATAATAATAAACACCAGAAGATAATTTGGGATTATTTCCATGGAAAACTTACTCTAAAGCCTAACTAGGAACTCCCTAGGCTGTGCTATCCCATCTAATAGTCACTAACTACACATGGCTATCTGAATTTAAATAAATTAAAACTAAATTAAAAATCCAGTTCTACAGTCACACTAGCCCCATTTTAAGCCATCAGGAGCCGCCTGTGGCTGTCTGGTGGCTGTTGTACCAGAAAGGCAGATAAAAAACAGTACATCGTCACAGAAAGTTCCAGTCAACAGCACTGAGCTAACTGTAAGGTTCCTGTGGACAGCTAAGCTTTGGTGAGCTGATGGTGCAAAAGGCACAGGCTGTGGTTAGAGCGTGCAGATGAGAGGAAGAATGGTAAGGGGTAAGGTGGGCTCAGCAGGAGACAGGTTTTCTTTCAGGGCAGTGAGAAGCCCTGAGGGTGGAGCAGCAGCAGTCAATCAAGTCAGAGACATGCACGTGGTCCCAGGGAGATAACAGAGGTCCTGCTGGGGTGGGAGCTGAGGAGAAGTGAAGTGATGGGAGATGGTGCCCTGAAGGAGGGAGAGAAGTGCCAGCTAATGGGCTGTATTGGTCCAAGAGAGAATGACATTGGTCCTGGATGACATTTCTGGACCCCTCCATGGTCCACCCTGACACACATTTCAAATTCTCTAGGGGGTAGAAGGGTCCTAGGCTCATAACTAGTAAGCAAAGAGTTACCTGAAGGATTTCTAATAATGGTAGAATGAGGACCAAAATGCACGTGCACCATCAGACCAACCTGTGAAGCAACTGGCCTGGGCAGAAATGCTCCTCCAATGTGCTGTGTCCAGTTTTCACCAGTGAGCAGGCGATGAGGAGGGTGTCAGAAAAGTCCTGACTTGGTGCCCTGAAATTAGAAGGATAAGGGCAGCTAACAAGATCAAAACCATACACAGACAAGAGAAACACAGGCGTGTTTCCTCAGAATGACCAGAAGGTTTCAAAATAAAATTTTAGGCCCTGGCAGGTTGGCTCAGCAGAACATCGGCCCAGTGTGTGGAAGTCCCAGGTTCGATTCCCAGTCAGGACACACAGAAGAAGCAACCATCTGCTTCTCTACCCTCATCCCTCCTCTTTCTCTCTCTCTTTCCCTCTCCCACAGCCATGGCTTGAATGGTTCAATGGAGTTGGCCCCAGGGCTGAGGACTGCTCCATGGCCTCACCTCAGGTGCTAAAATGGCTTCATTGCTAGCAATAAAGGCAACCGAGCAAAACCCCCTAGTGGGTTTGCCAGGTAGATCCTGGTCAGTGCACATATGGGAGTCTCTCTCTGCTTCGCTGCCTCTCATTTAATATATATATAAAAAATTAATGTTAAGGATAGAAGCAAACCTAATTCTAATTTTTAAAAAAGAAACAAGTTAAGAAAAAACTTTCAATAGAGGACAACTTGTATGATGGAATGCTGGTTGATTTTTAGGTGTAATTTTTTAATTCACTAGAAGACATGATGAGAGAGCTTTAAATACCATGATATAAGAATGAATTCCAAATCTTGAGATAAGAACCCTCGAGAATGAAACTAAACACCTGCAGGCGGGACCTCTCCAGCCACCAAACAGCACTGATCATAATATTTTGTTCATACCACAGTCAACTTCGCTGAGTATTTGGGATTTGGGGTAGAAGATGGAATGTTCTCCTAGAATACCTTGCAATCATAGAATTAAGCATTTCGTTATTTCTAATGACGTGATAATGACATTACTTGCATGAAAAGAAACTGGGCTATTTATATAAAAACTGAAATGTAGTCATTTGGAATTGGTAAACTAAGTTTTCAAGGAAAATATATTCTAATCCTGGGGTTTAGACATATTGTCATCTTTTAGAAAAAGCAGATAATTTATTTGGACCATTTCATTAATTGAAAAACAGGCACCTCACAATTTAAATTTCTTTTTTTTTTACAGGGACAGAGAGAGTCAGAGAGAGGGATAGATAGAGAGACAGACAGGAACGGAGAGAGGTGAGAAGCATCAATCATTAGCTTTTCGTTGCCATCACAACACCTTAGTTGTTCATTGATTGCTTTCTCACATGTGCCTTGACCACGGGCCTTCAGCATACCGAGCAACCCCTTGCTGGAGCCAGCGACCTTGGGTCCAAGTTGACGAGCTTTTGCTCAAGCCAGATGGGTCCCGCGCTCAAGCTGGCGAGCTCGGGGTCTCGAACCTGGGTCTTTCGCATCCCAGTCTGACGCTCTATCCACTGCGCCACCGCCTGGTCAGGCCACAATTTAAATTTTAAAGACTTGGTGATAAAGTGAGGAAAAGTCCTTGATAAAACTGAAGGATTTTAGCCATGGCTGGATAGCTTGGTTGGTTAGAGCACAGAGGTTGCTGGTTCAATCCTTGGTCAAAGCACATACAAGAACAGATTTATGTTCCTGCCTCTGTCTCTCTCTCTCTCTCACCCTTCCCCTCTCTCTCTAAAATCAATAAATTAAAAAAAAAAATTCAGGGATCTGACTTCAAGATAATAAGCAAAAAGAGAAAAAAGTAAAAAAAAAAAAAACAACCTCATTCCTTTCCACTTTCTTTAACCTCTGCACCCCCGCCTTGTTTTGCAATCCCGTCAAGCCTGTGGGAGGCAGTCCTCTGTGATTCCATGGTCCTCAGAGGACAGAAACATACAGACACAAGGAGATTCTGTACCATAAGGTGCTAAGTTTTCTCTGAGTCTTGATAAGAGCCTGAATTTGAATTGTTGGTCTCCCAGACTATGGTCAGGAAGGCAGACCCTGTGGTCAGAGAGGACCAGCTGGAATGTTAGCACCCGATCTTCAACAGATGGCTGACCTTAGAGTAGGAACTTCCCAGAGCCTCGGGTCCCACACCTGCTGGATGAAAATAACCACACTTGCCTTTCATGAGCACAGCCTTACTCTCAGGAGCAAACTGACCCATGAATGTTAAGTCTGTGTATAAAATGAGATGTACCTGACAATTTATACCATTCTCTCCTTCTCTGCTATTTATCAGAAGAGATGAGAACACTAGCCACATCTCAGTGGCTGTTTTGAAGCCCATGTCAGTACCCAGAATGACATATGTCCAAAGGGCAAGTCCCACCTGATCAAATGCTGCTTTCTACCCAGCCTTCCAGATAATCGGGCTAACGTCCAGTGTTATTAAATCCCAGGAGCACAGATACCTTGAGGAATCCGACATAGAAACTGAGTAACAGAAAGTAGTAAACAGTTTAGCTCTTTAACAACAACAACAACAAAAACCAAAGAAAAATGAAAACGATTTGGAAATGGCAATAGTTTAATGAATCCGTTTTACTCATGGTCATTTTACCCTGTGTGAAAATATAATAATTTTCTGAATGCTCTTATACGGGAAAGTGACACTAGTTTACAAAATAAAAACATAATCCAGTGTCAAAAAAACAGTGATGCAGAGAAATCACCCGTTTATTTTTCCAACAGAGAGGAAAAAAAAAAGAACAGGGTTCAATAATTCAGTGTTTGGGTCACTGGGAAATACTGTCTGCATCATTCAGTGTCCTGGCCACGGGCTCCGCGTGACACGGCCTCCTGCGGACGCTCCCCAGTTCCAGTACAGCCGAGAACCCACATGTAAAGATCGGGTTGAAAACAAGATTCCCCATCACAATATGCATAAAAAGAAAGTCTTGGGGGAAAAATGCAGATCTTTAAAGGAATGAAAATATTCCTGTCGTTGGTGTTCCATTTAATTATTTTTGGTTTTTGAAGTAAACTTACTTTGATGTGAGGAAGGAGCTGGCTATACACACACCTGCCCTCCTAAACAGTATAGCCTTTTTTCCCTCAAAAACCTGCTTTCGTGATTTCTGTGATGGTTCCGAAACTAAAGAAAATGATTTCAAGTATTCAATTCCTATCAAAAATTGGTATCAAAAGTAATAAAGGACCTAATTTCTTTATAATTCCACATTTAAAAAAATAACTTAAGAAGCAAAAGGTCCGGCCCTGTACTTGTATAAACACCGCAGTGTGACTAGAGTTTCTTAAGACAACGTGGAGAGGAGTCAGTGTTTAGCACCTCAATCATTGATCTTAACGTCGGGAACATCTCTGATACTGACGGAAGGGTCTTATAAGAAGGTGAAATACTGAAAGAGAAAAACACAAAGAAGGGGTGAGAACAGTAACACAATTTTACCATAAAAAGGCAAAGCTTATGTTATATACTGCTCACAAAAATTAATGGATATTTCAAAATGAATATGAAGCGATAAGAAAAAGCATTTGATTTTCTTTTATTAAACAAGAACATCAGAAAAGCCAAGGCTCCGTTGGAGCAAAGTTGGCCCAGGCACTGAGGATGGCTCCATGGCCTCTGCCTCAGGCGCTAGAATGGCTCCAGTTGCTACGAAGCAACGCCCCAGAGGGGCCGAGCATTACACCCTAGTGGGCGTGCTGGGTGGATCCCGGTCCTGTGAACGTGGGAGTCTGTCTGCCTGCTCCCCACTGCAAAAACAAAAAAAGGCTGAAAGTACTGGAGTATCTGCACGTTCCCTAAATCCCCTAATTTTTGTGAGCAGTGTATTTATTCCTACTGTAATAGTCACTTCCCAACACCTCACATATACAATGTCAGACAATTATGACAAAAACAAGGAGGAACTGCGATCAGAACGGATCCTTTAGGCACTGGGCTGAGGTAGCAGAAGGCTCACGTGATGAGCTGCTTTCAAGTTCAACCACAGTCTTTGGTGGAAAAAATTAAACTGATTGCATGTGACTGTTATGTATGCATGTCCCATGGACGTGCCTGCTGGACATGCCATGTCAGAAGACATGGATTTCAGGCGCAGCCTTATTCCTTACTGGCTTTAGTCATTTCTCTAAGATCACTCCCCTCGCCTGTAGCAATAGGGACAGTATTAACTCAGAGAGCTACAGTGAGTGTGGAATGAGATCATATATGTCAAGGGATGGTGTGAAATGGTAACTGCACAATGTAAGGTGGTGGTAGTGGTATTGTTTCCTTAAAGAACTGTTGAAAGATTAACACTGTAAAATTATGTAGGAAACAGAAGGAAGACCTCTGACCTTATGGCCATTTTACGAAAGCATGTGTAAAGTGGTAAGCCTGCAACAAGAATATGGAGGGGAAGGTGTACCTGCTAGAAATTTTTATTCCAAATGGAATGTGTCAAGTTTAACAGGAGTGTACTACAGACATGAACTTCTCTGTTTCCAACAGAGTACAAATTACCCAGCAATCTTTAGAGTGGTTGCTAAGCCAGATAGATGTGAAAAAAAAAACCATGAAGAAGGAGCAGAAATAAATAAGGTCAAATATTGAAACTTCTATTTCTTAGTGAGAGAGACAGAGGAAAAGAAAGAGATGAGAAGCATCAACTCATAGTTGCATCACTTTAGTTGTTGCACTGACTGTTTCTCATACATGCCTTGATCAGGGGGCTCTAGCCAAGCCAGTATCCCCTTGTTCAAGCCAGTGACCTTGGGCTCAAGCCAGGGACCTTGGGCTTCAAGCCAGTGATCTTTGGGCTCAAGCCAGCGACCATGGGATCATGTTGATGATCCCACACTCAAGCTGGCGACCTCAGGGTTTTGAGCCTGGGTCCTCAGTGTCCCAGGTCAACGCTCTATCCACTGCACCACCACCAGTCAGCATAAACTTGCTTATTCTTTATTAAATATTAAAGCATCTGTGAGCTTAATTTCATCCCAAATTTACACACTCCTCTGTGATGCTTTTGAAAACAAGAGCCAGGGAAGACTACAGTCAGATGGACTGCTCTCACAGTAACAGTCAGGGGTCATTTCTGGTTCACAATGACTGACTCACACGTACTCATCACCTAAATCAGAACAAAGTCCCACCTTCTCAGAGTCTAGTGGGAGTCTAGTGTGGCTGGCCAGGCATACTTTCCTGGGAGAAGTCTGCAATGGGTCAGCTCAGTTTTAAAGTTCACTCCTGAAGAGTGAACCCAACAGTTTGGGATAAAGGGTAACTTAGCCACGAGAAATGAGTATCTGATTATATAAATAAGACATCTGTAACTTCCTTTCACCTACTAGTGTATTTTTTTATTCATTATTCACTTGTATCCATACCTCTTACACAACAACAAAATATTTTAACCTTTAAATTCACGGTATAATAGCAACTCAGAAAAATGAGTACAATTCCAGTTTCTCAAATAGCCCCAAAAGTAATAGGTAGTCCTTTTTCTCCCTATTTACCTGCAATATCCTTTTGCTGACCCCATCAAGTACTGACCTTTTCAAGTTCATCCAGCTTTTAGCGATTTTGCTGAAGGCCTCTGAACCAGGGGCTGTCATAGCTTCAAAGTCAACTAACTGAAAAAAAAAAAAAAAGAAATTTAGGAATGCGATTAAATATAGAGGAGAAAGGCTTACTCTGACATCTGTTTGACTCATATACTTAACACAAAAACTCAGATTGGGATTTAAACACAACCCACGGTTTTCCCTTCCCGGTTCAACATACCTTCCCTTTGGGAATCTTCCCAGCTACTTCTTTTCCACTTGCCATCAACGCTCCCACAATCACTGAGTAAGCTATCACACTATCCAAATAAAGAACAATCACCAATCAGTCCACCTATAGTTACCGAGCTCACTTGGGATTTCCCGTCATAAAAGATGAAATTTAATTTCTTTTAAGAATTCTTTGGGACGTGAAACAGAAGATTACTTTCATTTAGTTTAAAAAGTATTTACTAATTTACTACTAAAAAGAATATCTACTGATTTGTTAATTTAAGAGTAAATGTGACCAAGGATATTCTAAAGAAAATAAGGGTTTCTTTTAATCAAGACATTTCTTTCCACTTAGTTTATTGACTCTTTTGAAATAATAAATTATAGAATGTGTGTTTATATTTTTAACAACTTCATGAGGCTTGGCTTTAACATGCATATCTATAACACACTTTGTAAGTGCACACAGATTAATTTTATCATTTAAGCGTTAAACAACATTGGCGTTCAGAGAAGCAAAGCTGCATGCACTCTTGCCTCTAGGTAGTAACAGACTAAAAGTGATACGCTGTATCAATTTCCTTCTGGCACATAACAGACTCACTCTTGATTCTGACATCTTTATTACACACCAATGTGTGCCCCTGTGCAAGGCGTCCCAGGACCAAGATAATGAGACGCCACCTGACTCTAATGAAAAGGACAGCTGGAGCGCAGGCAGAGCCCATGCCCATGTGCAGCGCGTTGTGCCCGGGGCTCATTGTGCCCGGGGCTCACTACCAGGCTCACATCACAGAGCATGGGCAGCTGCTTGGCCTCTTCCAGGACCTGGGGCAGGGCAAGAGGCAGAGAGGGTGGGACATGAAGACGTGAGGAAAGGCAAAGAGGTGTGGTAGAGGGAAGACCTTCTGTTGCACAGGGCAGATAATAGAGGGAGGTGGCGAGGCCAGGGTAAACCAGGGCGGGACAGGGATGGGCACTGTGCATGACAGCAGTGCGTGTGAACTTGAGCCAGGTGGCACACAGGACTGGGGGCACAGCGTGTGGAAGGAGGAAAGCCAAGAAGCAGGAGGCTCGTTAAAAAGGTTGTGCCAGGAGATAAGGGTCTGAACCATGGCAGCAGCTGTGCACAGAAGGGAGAGAGAGAACTGAGGGCTAGGGGGCAGAATCCACAGGGTCTAGGGCCTGAACAGAAGTAGGAACAGAGGGAAAGAGACGAGGGTGACAACAACATGACTTCCTTCACTGTCAGAACTGCCAGCAGGCGCTTCTGGGTGTGCACAGGGCCAAGGCTGGCGCCAGCGGCAGGTGAACAGTGCCACATTCTGCCTTAGGCACATCATATACTCTGTGCACACGGCTACAGATAACTTGCTGACGTTACAATATTTATGTGCCTATTTTGTTTTCATGCCTTTTTAATATTATAATAAAACTACCACATTTAGGGAAGCTTTACTTTTAAAGTATTACTAAAGATATACAGTATATTATATTATTATTATGTTTTTTGGACAGAGACAAAGAGCGAGTCAGAGAGAGGGATAGATAGGGACAAACAGGAAGGGAGAGAAATGAGAAATCAATTCTTTGTTGCAACTCCTTAGTGTTCAGTGATTACTTTCTCTTTTGTGTCTTGATTGGGGGGCTACAGCAGATTGAGTGACCCCTTGCTCAAGCCAGTGAACTGTGGCTCAAGCCAATGACCTTGGGCTTCAAGCCAGCGACCTTTGGGCTCAAGCCAGCAACCATGGGGTCATGTCCATGATCCCACATTCAAGCTAGTGACCCCATGCTCAAGTTGGTGAGCCCGTGTTCAAGCTGGATGAGCCCGCGCTCAAGCTGGCGACCTCGGGGTTTTGAACCTGAGTCCTCTGTGTCCCAGTCCGACGCTCTATCCACTGTGCCACTGCCTGGTCAGGCTACAGGTATATTATTGTAGCCACCACATCTTAACTTAAAATACATGCCAGCAACAGCTTGCATGCTGACGTGACTCCCCGTGCAGGCACAGCTACAGAAACGCCTGAGGGATTCATAACAAGCCAGAATTTATTCACAGTAATAAAGATAATATGGAATGGCCAGTGACTCAAAAGCATAAAATAGTAGGGCCGGAGGTCAATTAGTGGCCAAATATTGGGGGAGAGGGGTAAAGAAAGCAGGGTGACAGTCTGGGCAAGTGACAAAATTAAAGGGCAGGGCGCAGGGCGTGGCACGTGCCTCCCATGCATGCTCCCTGAAGGAGTGAGCCTGCGCCTGCAGAACGCAAGCACACAGCATCAGAACTACCCTGCATGATGCTATTGAGGGTGCGGTAGATCAGGGAAATAATTTTGGGGTGGATTTTGAAATAAAAGGTGGGGGAGTTCTTGTCATTGCTTGGGGTAATTTTGTACCCACACTTACAACAGGAAATGTAAGCAAAAACAGACAAACCAATCATGTTTTCAGTGTAAAACCTCTTAAATGATAGGACATCACTCACCTGGATCCTCGAGAGAGTGGCATTAAATTATAAAAGTAATAAACTAAGGATAAGATTAAGTTGCAAACAGCATCCGCCTCCTAGAAAAAAAGACACATGCTCATGACCTTAAACACTAAATTGCAACTAAATAGGGTTCATCAGGACAAGATACAGAAGCTCCATTACATCAGGAGGAGGACTTCCACAATCCTCTCCCACAAGAACCTACTCTCTCACTCTTGAATACTTGATACTCTTCTGTACTGTTTTGCTAATGAAAGGGTACATACAGTCTAGAGCGGGTTCTTCCCAGCTGTTTTTAAAACTGTAAACTTTTCTGATAAACATAAAAAGCTCAGTCTCCTTTAATGTTATCTGCGATGTCAAAATATACATTGAGATTAAAATAAAACAAAGCACTTATTAATATCAATTAGGCTTTCTACAAGCCCCGACAGATTTAGGTGATAGATATGCTTAATTACATATAAAAACTTAGTTACTTAAATATATGAATTCACTGAATAATGCATAGCACCTTCCTGGGGCCATGGGCACCCATTCTAGAATGCGGATGGAGTGCCCACCAGACTCTCAGCACAGTGACAGCTGCAGTCACAAAGGTGACATATCAGATCCCACCTCCAATGGACCCCCTTGAGTCAGGGTGGGCAATGGAGGAACAAGATCACAGACCATCAGGAAAAAGGTAATTTTCATTATGGACCAAATTTTTCACTGAAATTGTGACAAAGCCTCATGTACAATAAATTTCTTTCCCCTCCCCAGTTACTGCAGCTAATACCTATGGGAACTATTTTGATAAGATATTAAAAAACTATAGGTACAATGAAGCTGATCTCAAGCATAAAACGTATAATCCCAATGGAAGGGCAGAGGCTTTATAAAGTTTACAATCACAGGAAACATGGGCAAAAGGAAACCAAACACCTACCCCAACCTCAGAGGAAAGGATGAGAACTTTTCCTTTTGCTGTTAGATCTTTATAAAGTGCATCTATTTCAGCATGATATAATTGTGTTCTCTCTTCCGTGGTTTGCGTTTCCACAGAAAATAGTATGTTGCCAATCCTAAAAACACAAGAACGCGTGTCAAAGGCATATGTTATACAACTGACAGAGCCCAGCACAGCGAGTAAAAAGGGAAGTAAAGAGCTAGCTGTTGTGGCCCAAACACACCAAGAATGAACCCAGCCTTGCTAACCACTTACAGATGAGGCATAGGCCACAAGTATGCAGTCTTTTTTACAAAAATCATGTTATTTTGCTCAGTCTCACCACATGTTCTTATTATATAAGCTTAAGCTATTACAGAAGGAAACTACACATAGTTTTAAAATTATATTTAATGTCCAGTAAACATTTTATCAGATAGCCGCCTACTATGATTGGGGATCAGGGGCAAGAACTGAGCGCAGGAAGTTCAAGGACTCCGCTGTTTCCTTCTTTTTTTTTTTTTTTTTAAAGAGACAGAGCAAGAGTCAGAGAGAGGAATAGATAGGGACAGACAGACAGGAACGGAGAGAGACAAGAAGCATCAATCATCAGTTTTTGTTTCAACACCTTAGTTGTTCATTGATTGCTTTTTCATATGTGCCTTGACCGCGGGCCTTCAGCAGACCAAGTAACCCCTTGCTCGAGCCAGCGACCTTGGGTCCAAGCTGGTGAGCTTTTTTTGCTCAAGCCTGATGAGCCCGCGCTCAAGCTGGCAAGCTCAGAGTCTCGAACCTGGGTCTTCCGCATCCCAGTCTGACACTCTATCCACCTTCCTTTCCTTTTTCTTATTCCTTTCCCTTCCTTCCTTTTCTTTTCTCTCTCTCTTTCTTTCTTTTTTTAAAAGCTTCTGCTGCATGTTTAGCTCCACACAAGACTGGAGGATGAGCAACAGTATTTATTGTATAACATCCATGACAAAATGCTGAACATGGTCCTTAGATGCTAGAAAGAAGACGGCACAGCGGCTGCTTTCTGAGGAAGGGAAGCAGAAGCGAGGCCACGGACCACTAGGAAACAGTGCTCAGGCCATAGCATTTTTCATTGGGGTTCAAAAGAGGGAGATCAGATTCAACTTAAAAGACATGGAAGAACACAGGAAATGCTTTATGGAAGAAGAGGCCTGAACTTGCGGTCTTTAAGATCAAGATAGGAGTGACAGAGGCTCAGAGAAGAGGTGCGAGGTAAGCTCACGGAGTAAGCAGTCCAGCTGAATTGGAAGGACAGGTTCCAACCGGATAATGGTTCAGGTAAAGCAGGAAATATGGGTCGAGGTTACATTATGGAAGGCTTCAAATGCCTGGCAGGGGAGTAGGCTTTGGGACCAACAAGCAATAGCAAGGTATGAACTGGGGAGTAATTTTTTGAGCTGGGGGCACACCTAGTGGAGTGGAGCCTTAGGAATACCAGAGAAACACTGGGAACCCAACAGGAGATGGGCAATGTACACATCAGCATGGGCCCATGAGAGGGGTTAGAGGCCCCGGGCAAGCGAGACAGGATGTGTGACACATTTCAGGAGGAAGGAACTTTGCCTACTCTTACTCAGTAATTCATTTCTGCCTGGGAATTTAATCTGAGAATACCTCTATCTATATACCACTAGTGGGTGAAAAGGGAGGAAATAATTTTACATTGACAGCAAACCCTGTAATTCCTTTGGGGGGAGAATGACCTTTACTGGGAAAGTACTTTGATAAGTCAGTGGCTTGTACTGACCAGGCAGTGGCGCAGTGGATAAAGCATCGGACTGGGATACAGAGAACCCAGGTTCGAGACCCTGAGGTTGCCAGCTTGAGCGCAGGCCCATCTGGCTTGAGCAAAAGCTCGTCAGCTGGGACCCAAGGTCGCTGGCTTGAGCAAGGGGTGGCTCGGTCTGCTGAAGGCCCGCGGTCAAGGCACATGTGAGAAAGCAATCAATGAACAACTAAGGTGTCTCAACGACAACGAAAAACTAATGATTGATGATTCTCACCTCTTTCCGTTCCTGTCTGTCTGTCCCTATCTATCCCTCTCTCTGTCCCTGTAAAAAAAAAAAAAAAAAATAGTCGGTGGCTTGGAGTAGAGATGGGACCTCAAGGACATGGAAAGGTCACACAAGGCGGAAGCTGCCACACTGGGGTTTACTCAGAAAGGCCTGTAAGTTTTGACATGGAACCTGACAACGGGCTCCTGTGGTTTGAGAGTAAAAGTCGAGGAAAAAGCCAGAGCCCACGAAACAGGGGGCCAGAGAACAGGAGTCAGAGCCTTGCCCTGAGCAGGCGGAAATCACCAGGCCTTCAGGCTGAGGGTGGGTGGGTGGGTGGGTGGGAGTGCGGGGGAGGGGAGGTCCAAAATGAGTCCACCCAAAATTCAAGGAATATGAAGGCTCCTAGATGAAGCTTGGATTTTATTTATTTATTTATTTATTTATTTAATTTTGTATTTTTCTGATGTGAGAAGTGGGGCGGCAGAGAGATACACTCCTGCATGCGTCCAACCGGGATCCACCCAGCATGCCCACCAGGAGGCGATGCTCTGCCCCTCTGGGGCTCTGTTGTAACTGGAGCCATTCTAGTGCCTGAGGCGGAGGCCATGAAGCTGTCCTCAGCACCCGGGCCAACTTTGCTCCAATCGAACCTCAACTGTGGAAGGGGAAGAGAGAAATAGAGAGGAGAGGGGGAAGGGTGAAGAAGCAGATGGGTGCTTCTCCTGTGTGCCCTGGTTGGGAATTGAACCCGGGATTTCCACACACTGGGCTTATGCTCTACCACTGAGCCAACCAGACAGGGCCTTGGATTTTAGATATAGTTAATAAAAAGCTTCCCTGTGGTGCCATTTATAAAGTGAAAAAATAGGAAATACTGTAAATGGTTAATAACAAAAAGACTAGTAGAAGAAACTACATCTATAAAGTGGAATACTATGCAATTATTAAAAATGCTTACAGGAACAGGACATGGGGAAATGTCATAAAGTCATGGGAAGGGAATAAAGAAACACATTATAAAACAGTATTTATAATATAATCTCAGTTTCTGAAGAAAATAACAGTTTCTTATTTTTTAATCTTTGCTTATCTATGTATTCTAAATTTTGTACATTAAGACCACACTAGTCTCTCATACTAGTGTGTCCGTAAAGTCATGGTGCACTTTGACCAGTCACAGGAAAGCAACAAAAGACGATAGAAATGTGAAATCTGCACCAAATAAAAGGAAAACTCTCCCAGTTTCATACCTATTCCGTGCAGTTCGATGTGGGCTCCATTTGTTGCCCTACACACATCCAAACGATAGTGAAGTTCTTGCCACACACGGGTAAGGACGTCTGGTGTAACAGAGTGAATAACATCTATGATTCTCTGTTTTAAGTGATTAATGTCATTGATACATTCAATGTACACATGTTGCTTCACATAACCCCAAAAGTAAAAGTCTAAGGGCTTCAGATCCGGGGATCGTGGTGGCCATGGCTTGACAGAACCCCTGCCTATCCACTGCCGGGGGAATGTTCTATCCAGAAACTCACAAACAATGGTGGCGTAGTGTGGAGGAGTGCTGTCCTGTTGCAAGAGAACACCTTCTGGAAATTGTGGCACTGCATACAATTCCAACATGTCAAGATAGGTGTGTTGCCGTCACAGACTGCTCCACGAAAAAAACTGGGTCTATCACCTTATCATGCATCAGGCCACACATGTTCACTTTAGGGGTGTTACGTTTGTACTCAATGAAGGCATGAGAATGTTCAGCAGCCCATATTCAGACGTTATGGCGATGAACATGTCCACAGATATGGAAGGTCGCCTCATCGCTAAACACAATCTTCTGCAAAAATCTTGCATCATTGTCGGTCTCATGAAGCATATCTGTAGCAAACGCGCATCATGTGGGTCTATCCGCCGGTTTGATAGCGTGCAACAGCCGCAATTTGTACCCCAGAAAACAGAGACGTTTCTTTTACACCTTATGAACTGTATGTAGACTTGCTTAGGTGTAATTGTCGAGCACACGCATGCACAGATTTTTTAGGGCTCCTTGGGTAGCTATCCCGTATAGCCTCTACAGACTCGTCACTGACTGGTGGCCTACCAGAACGGGGTTTCTCCACCAAACTGCCGGTTTCCTTCAACTGCTTATCCCACCGAGTAATGTTATTCCTATGTGGTGGCGCTTCATTATAAACGCGCCGATATTCACGTTGCACTTTGGTCACGGATTCGAATTTAGCGAGCCACAGAACACACTGAACTTTCCTCTGTACCGTCCACATCTCGACTGGCATGGCCGGGGCTGCTCCGCTGTATACAAAGTGTTACGTCATCATCTGCGCATGCGCACATGCTGCCACATCATCCTACAGAAACTGGGAGGGTTTTCCTTTCATTTGGTGCAGATTTCACATTTCTATCGTCTTTTATTGTTTTCCTGTGACCGGTCAAAAGTGCACCATGACTTTACGGACACACTGTACATTAAAACCTGTATTAAAAAATAAACTTACAATGGCCTTCAATCTGCCAATTTCACATCTTTTTTTTTATTAGTAAAAGTCTCTCCCACAATGAACTTTGAGAACTCAGAAGAATATTTTCCGCAAACCACATTAGACATTATATTTACTATGCAGAAAGCTGTTAGATTTGGCTGGTGGAATACTGAAAATGTAATGTGAAAAAAAATCACTGTTATAGCTACACGGGGCCATGTTTTGATCTCAGGATACAGTGAAAGCCTGCGATGCAGGCAGCTTCTGACAGCAGCCACCTCCGCCCCACATTTAGGAAGCATACGTACTTGTCTCCAGTAATAGTGATTGTGAAGCCATCATATTCCTTCCCTTGATCTTTGAGGCTGGGGACTTTTGTGTTCACAGTGAAACCATCTTTCGTTTTAGTATTGAACTGCTTTCAGGGAAAAAAAATTCACGTTACTAATGTAAAATTCATTGTAAATCCCCAACTGCTACAGTGCAATGCTGACTCTGACTTTCATGCTTTTAGAAAGAGTCTCAGAAGTCGCTGATGCAAGGAACCCAGTAGTTAGGGACAGACGACACCTCTGCCTGACCCCAGACCCCAACACAAACTCTAAGCCCAACTTATACCCAGCATGGCCCATAATGGGGGTCACAAAGGATCTCAGTACTACAGGCTCCAGACTCCTGGACTGGACAGGGTGCTGCTTACTTCTGGAGCTCCCTCTGGGTTTTCTCTCATGTTCATCTTAACTGGCAGCAATTCTGACTCTTAGCAGAAGAGTTGCACCCAACATCCTATATATAACTCAAAGAAATGCTGTGTGTTCATGCTGTGTGCTCCTTCCATGCAGAGTTTGATTGCTCTGAAATGTTCACAATTATATTTGCCGACTGGATTTCAGACACACACTGCAACTCTGCAGACCACAGACAAGTAAGTACACTGCAGGAATGACACCATGCTCAGCACGGCCCTCAGGGGTGACAGATGGGAAGGCAGTTTCAGATGCTCGACTCTCAGCTACCCTGAGTAACTGCAGTCCAGTATGCTTTTCTTTCTAAACAGACTCACATATAAAACACTTCAATCCCTAAGCTGATTTTGTATCCTACCCAATATATACTGCTCACAAAACTTAGAGGATATTTCAAAATGAATATGAAGCAATAAAATATCCCCTAATTTTTGTGAGCAGTGCAGTACATTAAATGCCTATGATGCTCACAGGAAAGCTAACGATTAAAAACTGAGACCATGCCAGTGTCTTCCTGTGTGGTGCATCCCAGTGGCCCTTGGTGAAGCCGTTCTGCCCTCTGGGGGCATTTGGTGGATTTACGGCAGAGTTTGGTGGCTACTATGATTAGGTGGGTGGGAGCCAAGACTACCCGATGGCCCATTGAACTTTCTGCAGACAGAGTTCCTGTCTGTAAGGTAATAATTACCAAGGCCTGGAATCCTGTTACACTTACACACTAAATACTTGTTACAGTTATAATGTACACTGAATTTTCCACCAATGCAGACAGCACACAAATTAAGGGAAAGAATGTATCATATTGTTTGGAATTTAACTGAGCATGGTTTACCATTTCAGAAAACCATGTCACCAATGACACCATAGCTCATGATACCTGCGTCACCAAAAAACCAACAGGTGTGGGGCTGCACTTGCAGCCCACACAGTCACCGTCATTTTACATATAGATCTCAACAGCATTTGATGAAGATGTGCCTGAATGCTGGCATACTGAATGTACACTATTCTATCCTAAACTACTTACATTTTAGAATTCCTTTATGGTACTATGTTGACTTTTAAATAGTTGAGTAACTGAGGCGTGTTCTGTAAATTTCATCTTAGTGCAGCAAAGGGGGCATCTGAACATGTTTACTGAGTTAATACGTGGGATTGAGAAGACTGAGAACCACTCCTCAGGTCATCAGATCCTCATGATAACCACCGAGGTTGATCTGCAGAATCAGCTCCTCAGCAGGTAGGATCCAGGGACCCAGCCTGGGAAACAGGCTCTCCTAAGCCTGGCAAGGCAGATGTGGACCCGGTACCATCTTAGCTTATGGCTTGATGCTTCCTGGTTATTCCTTAGAAATGGATACTCTTCATCCATATAAATTTCTTAAATTTTATTTGATGTAAATTAGTCTTGTACACTATAGCTGCAAGGAGAATGTTTATTCGCTTTATATCAAAGTCTAAATCTATCTGCTGTTCATAGAATTTTGGGTAGTTATATTCGTTAGTGGGAAAAAAGCTCAAAATTCTTAATGGATTATATTTTAAAAAATCTAATTTGTCCCCTAACGTCTCCTTTCCTTGAATTCAAACAGTTCTGATGCTGATGTGGCCTCATCCACTCTTCCTTTCATCAGCATTTACTGGGCACACCTTTCCCCCTTCCTCTTTCTAAATGTCATTATGTTGTAAGTGTCTCCTGGACTTTCTATATATAACTTTTTCTTTTCCAAGTAAGAGGAGGGAGGATAGAGAGACAGACTCCCTCATGCACCCTGACCAGGATGCACCTGGAAAACCCTGTCTGGGGCTGATGCTCTGCCCATCTGGGGCTATTTTAGTGCCTGAGGTGAGGCCACAGAGCCATCCTCAGCACCCAGAGCCGATGTGCTTTAACCAATCAAGCCATGGCTGCAGGAGAGAAAGTGAGAGAGAGAAAGAGAGAGAAGGGGTGGAGAAGCAGATGGTTGCTTCTCCTGTATGTCCTGATGGGGTATCAAACCCAGGAGATCCACACACCAGGACGACACTTTACCACTGAGCCAACTGGCTAGGGCCTCTTGGACTTTCAAAACCAATCTAAGAATCTCAGTGTTTCAATAAGGGGATCGTAATGACATGTTGAGATCTGTCAATGCCATTACAGAATTTCCTACATGTTATTTTTTCCCTCCTTTTCTTATGAGCTTACCCTGGAATTGACTTTGTTTTCTTTATTCCATTTTACTGCCTTCCAGAGATTAAGAAGAGGACTCATCCCATCTGAATTCTTTCAGTGTTTACCTTAAAATTTTTAATACAGGCTACTGGCTAACACCTGAAAATGGCTGCCTTACATTTTGTCCTGTTTTATCATTGTTACATGTGGAAGGGCAATCGAGTGCTAGTTACTCCTCTGTGACCAGAAGCAGGATTCCACTGTCTGAATTTTTAAGTTTCCTTCTGTTTCCGATATTACTGCTTCCTCACAGATTTGCTTCTTAGGTTTGAGCCCGACGCCTATGTTTTATTTTATTTTATTATTCAGTCTGTTTATGGTAGCGTATTTGGGTAGTGTATTAAACTTTAAAACACTTATAGGATAATATAAATAAACATGGTATTTAATAACTAAAAAAGTACTATAGTTTTATTTTTTCCTAAAAACATACTGCAATTTAAAAAAATGATATTTGCTAAGACGAATTTGCTCATTAAACATTTTGTTGTATTTAAAAAAAAATGTACTGTGATTTTGATGATAAACTTACCTTCATAATTGGAAGAAGGTCTTCTACCTTGTGCACCTTTTCTAGAGCTTCTCTGACTTCCAACAAGCCTTTAGGGTTATTAGCTCTGAAAAAGGGGGAGAGATGGAACTAAAATTACCATATTTCCCCATGTACAGTGTGTCCGTAAAGTCATGGTACACTTTTGCCCGTGTGACAGATCAAAAGTGCACCATGACTTTATGGACACACTGTATAAGACATACCTTTTTTTGAAAAATTTGGGGTCTATAAACTGGGTGCATCTTATATAGTGGTTGTAGATTTTTTTACTAGCAATTCCTGCTTATTCACAGGAATGAATTTTATGATGAATAAAATCTAAGTTCAATAACTTTATGTAATACATTGTTTTTCAAATTTCGGGCCCCAAAATTAAGGTGCATCTTATACATGGGGAAATACGATAATACAGAAATGTCATAATTACACTATCACCTCTAATTTAAATAAATCATTCTTAATTATGATGGCTCAATATTCAAAATGAAGGGCCAGAACTACAGTTTCTAAATAATGGGATGGTTTAATCCTAATGAGGGCTAGGCTACCAATGAGAATTAAGGAAATAGCAGCTCAGCTAGCAGATGAAAAAGGGAAAAGCAGAACAGACAGACATCCTGTTTGGTCATCAAGCCTGACACTCCTCTTCCAACTCTGAAATTAGAAGTAGATGTCTTTTTATTCTAAAGCTGCTCACATGGAAGTACCCCACTAGGTTTTTGTATCAATTTTATATAGTCACTTGGTGATAATGGACCACTCAGAATTCTTTTTTTTCTCCAGTGTTATGTTCAGTTACATCTATTTTTCTCCCTACCTTTCACTTCAGAGAGAACAAATATTAAGGATGAAACCTCTTATAAAGAATGTCGAAACATCCAGCCTCTTAGAAGAAAGAGACTTAGTCACAATATTGCATGTAAGATCAAACACATTCAGCTGAGGTCCGTGGATTTTGTTAAGTTATTAAAGAGAAGATTGGTAAGACATTATTAAAGGTTTTATGATTCCAAATATGTTGTAAAAATCTGATACTTTGTTTAGTTGGTCAACAGGCTTAGTCTTCAAGTTTCATAAATATAACAAATATATGAAATCATTACTAAAAAAAAATTAAAAGATTACCCATGATAAATAAGAATTCTATCCTTAATAAAATGAAGAATTTTCTCAAAATATTCCAGGTATCTCATGTTAATCACCTGACCCCTGTAAGAAAAACAATTAAGACGTTTTACAAAAGAATATATTCCAAACAACATCTAATTTCCAAGTTTATTCAAAAGGACAGTAAGAGAACGATGCAGCACAGAAGACTGGCATTCCCTTGTTTGCAACAACAAGGTGGAGAGAAGCAGAGAGACTGCCTCAGCCTGGGGCTTACACTGGTGGGAAAGGCACCAGACTCGGCCCAGATGCCAAAATCCCCCACTGCTTAAATGAGCTCAGACTTTCGTGCTAGTTTCCTCTACGGGTCCCTTCCCTTTTTCTGCAGCATGCCTTCTGCCCTTTGGTTCTCCTGACAGCATTCTCTGCTGATCCTCTGCTCGCTACCCGAAGCTGATTTCTCACATTTCTATGCCCCTCCCTCAATTTTAAAACTCTCTCCCAGAATTTCCTGTACAGTCAACATGCTAAGGTACACTTCCAACTGACACACGCATGGACAAGAGAATGTACACACCTGACTGATGTATACATGTATGTGTACACATCTGACTGACATATACATGCACAAGAAAATGTGCACAGCCTATAGGTATACAACATGTACACATCAAACTGCTTCCCAGACTCCCCCTAAAACTCGAGTTCATAACAGTCGAACAGAAATCCACTCACCCGCACTCCCCCAGCAATATCCTGCCCCAAACATGTCCACCCACTTTTTGTCCAGTTGCTACTTGGGCTACTGGGACACCCATGACCCTGAGCCAAAGATGGAATGCTTCTGTGGTTCCATGCAGCCTCGTGTCTAACCCTCCACCAGTGCTCCTCAGACTACCTCTGCAATATCCTCTCTTCCGTCCAACTCACCCCCACACTGTACTCCAGACAGCAGTACTTGCTCACCTGAGCTATTACACCACTCTAACCACTTCCTTTCCCTCCTGGGCGCTGTCCTTTCTCACCCATCCTGCTACCTGCAGCCAAAGTGATCCTGATTGTGCAAATGTGCTTCTGTCACTCCTTTGCTCACAATCTCTGAAGAGCTCACCATCACTTTCAGGGGAAATATGCCTTCCCATGGAGTAGAAAGTGAGCCATACTTTGGGAAAAAAGTTACTTATAGTTTGACCTCTTTTAGACCTTGATTGTGGGTACCCCCTAATTGCAAACTAGTAACCATCACAATAAATTAGTCCTTTCCTGACTGTGCGCAAATCGCTATGGGTCCATGCCTAAACCACCTCTCTGTGCTTCCAATCTTTCCAAACAGCTCGGGACCACCTGAAGGCTGGTCTTAGTGCCCTTTTCTGTGTCTCCAACATTCTATACAAATGACCATCACACCTGAAGACATTTTACAGTTGTCACTGTCTGTCTCCTGCACTCAGCTACACACTTTCTGAAGTCAGGACTTATTACGTTTCTTAATCACCGCCATGCAGCGCAGCACATGGACAGTGAACTTCAAAGAAAGCTAGTTGAGTTTCTCTATAAATGTCACAAACTACTCCATAAGAAACAGAAATACACAGGTCACAAGGGGAAAAATTATTTTCTAGATTAAAAAAAGAATCTATAAATGACATTTCCATTAAACTTAAATGTCAAAGGTATATAGAGTATTACTTTCTGGATGCAAATTTTTGGAACTAGAAGCATTTTAGATATGACAGTACTACCATATTTGCAGAATTTACCTATAATTAAATTCAATGGATTCCCCTGAGGGTGATGTCCTTTATGATTTGTTTATCAGGTACTGAGAAGACAGCTGAGCACAGGAGGGAAAATAAAGAGATGAGCGCTGCACCCCACCTTCCTAAGCTGCAGAGCCTCTGGGAGGAAAGGAAAAGCCCGCAGTAGGCATGGCCTGCCTTCCCAGGCAGCTCAGTGACCAGTGTTACTGATCCAAACCCTGTGTGTGCTGGGGGGTTGGAGGGGGCAGCCCTTCCCCCACAACTGGCATGCAATATTATCACTAAAGTATAATAAATGTCAAGTTTTCCATCTAATTACTTTCTCTCATGTTTTAGGACTTGTTAAAATTTGACATTCTAGGCAGTCTACCCTTCCTCGAGTTCTTCATCAAAACAGAGCTAGAAAAGGGGCAGGGCAGGTACAGCTCCCCTCTGCAGCTGGACTGCTGAGCGGAGCACAGGCACAATGCTGCAGGAAAGAGGGAATCTGCGGCCCTCATCAAAGTCACCAGAACAGAGCAGTGCCCCCCAACCCCCACCCCCTCATCTCCAGGCCTGTTGATATAGGATAAACTCTTATGACAACAACCAAGATGCACAGAGGGTTATACCTGATCAAATTGATGTGGTTGTTAAAACCTCTGCTGAGACTTCGTGCTGGCATCTGATCCAACCACAGCACTGGCTGGTCGGGGTCAGCAACCCTATAAAACAGAGCTTGTTAAAGATGAAGACCTTTCATAACCTAGAAAGGTTCAAGAGCATCAAGAATATAAAAACGTCTTTGCAAAAGTGGGGTGAGCCGGACCAGGTGGTGGTGCAGTGAATAGAGCGTCGGACTGGGATGTGGAAGACCCAAGTTTGAGACCCCAAGCTCGCCAGCTTGAGCATGGGCCCATCTGGCTTGAGCAAAAGCTCACCAGGTTGGACCCAAGGTCGCTGGCTCCAGCAAAGGGGTTGCTCAGTCTGCTGAAGGCCCACGGTCAAGGCACATGTTAGAAAGCAATCAATGAACAACTAAAGTGTCGCAGAGGCAACGAAAAACTAATGATTGATGCTTCTCACCTCTCTCTGTTCCTGTCTGTCTGTCCCTATTTATCCCTCTCTCTGTCCCTGTAAAAAAAAAAAAAAAAAAAAAAAAAAAAGTCGGGTGAAAGCAATTGCTCAGACTGTTACATCTACAAACATGAAACACAAACCTGCAAATTGCAAATAGGTATAGGTGTCCCAACTGGGCAAAGGGGAAGTCAGCACAGGTTTAACAGCAGAGCAGTATTTTCTCATGAAAATGGCTATTGTCAGTTATCTAAACTGAACCTGGTTACCAGATGCTCGCTTCAAATATAAAGGGTGTGCACTGAGCTCATTCAAAGGTGACACAGGTAATGAAAGGCTCTTTCAAAGAAACTGCTTTGCTTAAAATACTTCTTTTAAAAACATGCTTATTGGGGCTGGAGCAAGATGGCGACGGAGTAGGCAGACGTACCAACTTCCAACTCCCAGAGCCAAAGTGGATTATAACTCAATTTTAAGAACCATCATCTGGATAAACCAACTTTGAACTAAACTAAGTGGACTCTTCAACCAAGGAACACTGCAGAAGCCACACAGAGACAGGTAGGAATAGCGAAACCGCGAAAGGGCTGCCAAGCTCCCTGGAGCAAACGGCAGCCCGGAGAGACCCGCGTGGCGGGAGGAGAGTTTGGCGGAGAGGGACAGACCTGGGTCCCAGGAACCAAACCCCAGCCTGCAGTCCCAAAGCCTAGAAGAGGCGTTTGGACAGTTTTGAGCTGTGAAACAAGTGAAGGAGCTCCCAGGCCTACAGTGTGGAGTATTAGGTCCCTTCCTACTCTGCCGAGGGTTGCTGAAGAAATTGTTGGCGGCAGGACGCTGAAACGCGGTTCTGTCGGCGTGCGCGGAGGCTAAGCCGGAGTGAGCTCTGTCTAGCCCAGCAGGGTCGGAGGGGATGCGTGAAAGCGGTCCGGAAGCTGCGGGCCCGCCTGTAATCCCACCGATGGGGACAAAGCAGGAGGCCAGGAATGGGCAGAAATCTGCTCTGCGACCCTGCGCAGGCCGGAACTGACCGCGGGGACGGGGCTAGGTCCAGGGAAGGGCGCGGGCTTGCGGCTGAGCTCACGCTGCCAGCCCCGCCCGGCCTGAGAAACCGCGATTTGCCGTCCTACATGCACGAGCGGGCTCCGAACGCGGGGGCGGGGTAGAGTCCGGGACGAGCGGAAGCCAGCAAACACTACCGGCCCAATAAACCTTGGTTTGTGACCCTGCGCAGAAGGGCCCTGGCCTCGAGGGCAGGGCTGAGGGCAGAGCTAAGCTCCGGAGGGGCAAAGGCTCACAGATGAGAGCACGTCAAAAGCCCCGCCCAACCCGCGAAACTGTGGCAAGTGGGCTCTGACTGCGGATTCTGGGCGGAAGTCTGGAAACAGGCTGGGTCCGCAGCTGAGCAAAGGTGCTCACCTCTACCCTTGGTGCTAAGACTTGTGGCTTGTGTGACAGCCCCTCTCGCAGAGGAGAGGCAGAAATCACAACAAGAGCCACAGTGGGCCGGTGCTGGCAACGCTCATACCCAACCACCCTAGGCACCGGCAGAGGGGGTGGGGGGCCAGCAGACAGGCCACACCTAGAGAACAAAAAGGCAACACCTACTGGACTCCAGTGGCCACAACTTGCTTATACACAGACAAAATGGGCAGGCAGAGGAATGCAAACCAAATGAATCAAGAGAACTCCCCAGAAAAGGACCTGAATGCACCAGATATAACCAAAATACCAGAAGCAGAATTTAGAATAATGACAGTTAGAATGTTCAAAGAAATTAGAGCAACAATGGATAGTCATTATGAACACCTAAATAAAGAGATAACAAGTATAAAAAACGAAATTGAAATAATAAAAAAGAATCAGACAGAAATGACAAATACAGTATCAGAACTGAAGACCACAATGGAAGGAATTAAAAGCAGGATGAATCACGCTGAGAATCGAATAAGCAAGTTAGAGGACACAATAACAAAGGCACAGAAGCAGAGAAGAAAAAGAAAAAGAGACTCAAAAAATGTGAGGAAACTCTAAGGGAGCGCTGTGACAACCTGAAGAGAAACAACAATCGCATCATACGGGTGCCTGAAGAAGAGGAGAGAGGACAGGAAATGGAAACTTTGTTCAATCAAATCATAGCAGAAAAATTTCCTAAATTAAGGCTGGGAAACACTCCACACGTTCAAGAAGCGCACAGAACTCCATTAAAGAGAAACCCAAAAAGATCTACACCAAGACACATCATATTTAAAATACCAAAGCTAATGGATAAAGAAAAAATCTTAAAAGCTGATAGGGAAAAAAAGGCTATCACCTACAAAGGAGCCCCCATAAGGATGACATCGGACTTCTCAACAGAAACACTTGAGGCCAGAAGGGAATGGCAAGATATAATCTACTAAAGTAATGCAGAACAAGAACCTACAACCAAGACTACTTTATCCAGCAAGGCTAACATTTAAAATTGAAGGAGAAATAAAGAGCTTCCCAGAAAAAGAAAGCCTGAAGGAATTCATAAAAACCAAACCAATTCTGCAAGAGATACTAAGGGGCCTCTTGTGAACAGTTTAAAGGAAGGAAAGAATAGAGCACAAGAAGAATACAGCTTTAAAGAATAAAATGGCAATAAACAACTACATATCAATAATAACCTTAAATGTAAATGGATTAAATGATCCAATCAAAAGACCTAGGATAGCTGCATGCATAGAGAAACAGGACCCATACATATGCTGTCTACAAGAGACACACCTTAAAACAAAAGATGCACATAGACTGAAGGTAAAAGGATGGAAAAAAATATTTCATGCAAATGGAAATAAAAAAAAAGCAGGGGTAGCAATACTTATATCTGACAAAATGGACTTTTAAACAAAGGCTGTAATAAGAGATAAAGAAGGACACTACATAATGATAAAGAGAACAATTCAACAGGAAAATATATCCATTATATATATATCTACGCACCCAACATAGGAACCCCAACATACATAAAGCAGACTTTGATGGATATAAGGGGCAAGATTAACAGCAATACTATAATCGTAGGGGATTTCAAAACCCCACTAACATCACTGGATAGATCTTCAAAAAAGAAAATTAATAAAGAAACAGCAGACTTAAAGGATACACTAGATCAACTCGATTTAATAGATATCTTCAGAACTTTTCACCCTAAAGCAGTAGAATATACATTCTTCTCAAGCGCTCATGGTACGTTTTCTAGGATAGACCACATGTTAGGACACAAAAACGGTCTCAATAAATTTAAGAAGAGTGAAATCATATCAAGCATTTTCTCTGATCACAATGCCATGAAACTAGAAATTAAACACAAAAGAAAAATTGAAAAATATTCTAACACTTGGAAACTAAATAGCATGTTATTAAATAATGAATGGATTAACAATGAGATCAAAGAAGAAATAAAAAAGTTTCTAGAAACAAATGATAATGAGCATACATCAACTCAAAATTTATGGAACACAGCAAAAGCAGTTCTGAGAGGGAAGTTTATTGCATTACAGGCATATCATAAGAAGCCAGAAAAAGCTCAAATAAGCAACCTGACCCTGCATCTAAAAGAACTAGAAAAACAACAGCAAATAAAACCCAAGACAAGTAGAAGGAAGGAAATAATAAAGATCAGAGCAGAAATAAATGACATAGAGTCTAAGGAAACAATACAGAGGATCAATGAAACCAGGAGCTGGTTCTTTGAAAAGGTAAACAAGATTGATGAACCTTTAACTAGACTCACCAAGAAAAAAGGAGAGAGGACTAAAATAAATAAAATTAGAAAGGACAGTGGAGAAATAACAACTGACACAACAGAAATACAAAGCATTGTAAGAAAATACTATGAAGAACTATATGCCAAAAAATTAGACAATCTTGGTGAAATGGACTAATTTCTTGAATCATATAACCTTCCAAAAATCAATCTGGAAGAATCAGAACACCTAAACAGACCAATTACAACAAATAAGATCTAAACAGTTATCAAAAAACTTCCCAAAAAGAAAAGTCCTGGGCCTGATGGCTTCACAAGTGAATTCTGTCAAAAATTCAAAGAAGAACTAACTCCTATCCTCCTCAAGCTATTTCAAAAAATTCAAGAGGAAGAAAGACTTCCAAAACTCCTTTTATGAGGCAAGCATAATTCTGATCCCAAAACCGGGCAAAGGCAACACAAAGAAAGAAAATTATAGGCCTATATCCCTGATGAATTTAGACGCTAAAATTCTCAACAAAATATAGCCAACCGGATCCAGCAATATATGAAAAAAATCATACACCATGATCAAGTGGGATTTATTCTGGAGGGGCAAGGCTGGTTCAATATTCGCAAATCAATCAATGTGATTCATCACATAAACAATAGGAAGGACAAAAATCACATGATAATTTCAATAGATGCAGAAAAGGAATTTGATAAAATCCAGTATCCATTCATGCTCAAAACTCTCAGTAAAGTGGGAAGACAGGGATCATTCCTTAACATGATAAAGGCCATCTACGACAAACCCACAGCAAACATCATACTACTAAATGGACAAAAATTAAAAGCAATCCCTTTAAGATCAGGAACCATGCAGGAATGCCCCCTTTCACCACTCTTATTCAACATAGTTCTGGAAGTCCTAGCTACAGCAATCAGACAAGAAGAAATAAAAGGCATCCAAATTGGAAAAGAAGAAGTAAAACTGTCACTATTTGCAGATGATATGATATTGTATATTGAAAACCCTAAAGTCTCAGTCAAAAAACTACTGGACCTTATAAATGAATTCAGCAAGGTGGCAGAATATAAAATTAATACTCAGAAATCAGAGGCATTTCTATATACCAACAATGAACTGTCAGCAAAAGAAATTAAGGAAACAATCCCCTTCACTATTGCAGCCAAAAAAATAAAGTACCTAGGAGTAAATTTAACCAAGGAGGTCAAGGACTTATACTCAGAAAAATTATAAAACATTGATAAAAGAAATCAAGGAAGATACAAACAAGTGAAAGCATATACCGTGCTCATGGCTAGGAAGAATAAACATCATTAAAATGTCTATATTACCCAAAGCAATTTATAAATTCAATGCAATATTAATTAAAATACCAATGACATACTTCAAAGATATAGAAAACATATTCCAAAAATTTATATGGAACCAAAAAAGAACACGAATAGCCTCAGCAATATTAAAAAGAAAAAATAAAGCAGGAGGTATCACTCTTCCTGATATCAAGGTTTACTATAAGGCTATTATACTCAAGACAGCCTGGTACTGGCATAAGAACAGGCACATAGATCAATGGAACAGAACAGAAGACCCAGAAATAAACCCACACCTTTATGGACAACTGATATTTGACAAAGGAGGAAAGAACATACAATGGAGTAAAGACAGCCTCTTTAACAAATGGTGTTGGGAAAATTGGACATCTACCTGCAAAAAAATGAAACTAGACCATCAACTTACACCATTCACAAAAACAAACTCAAAATGGATAAAAGACTTAAATGTAAGCCGTGAAACCATAAGTATCTTAGAAGAAAACATAGGCAGCAAGGTCTCCGACATCTGTAGCAGCAGTATATTTGCCGATTTATCTCCACGGGCAAATGAAATAAAAGGCAAGATAAACAAATGGGACTATATCAAACTAAAAAGTTTTTGCACAGCTAAAGACAATAAGAACAGAATAAAAAGACAAACTACACAATGGGAGAACATATTCGACAGCACATCTGATAAGGGGTTAATAACTAAAATTTATAAAGAACTTATAAAACTCAACACGAGGAAGACAAACAATCCAATCAAAAAATGGGCAAAAGAAATGAATAGTAATTTCTCCAAAGAGGACATCCAGATGGCCAATAGGCATATGAAAAAATGCTCAACATCACTAATCATTAGAGAAATTCAAATTAAAACCACAATGAGATATCACCTCACACCAGTCAGAATGGCACTCATCAGCAAAACAACACAGAGTAAGTGCTGGCGAGGATGTGGAGAAAAGGGAACCCTCCTGCACTGCTGGTGGGAATGCAGACTGGTGCGGCCACTGTGGAAAACAGTTTGGAGATTCCTCAGAAAATTAAAAATCGAACTTCCTTTTGACCCAGCTATCCCACTTTTAGGAATATACCCTAAGAACACCATAGCACTGTTCGAAAAGAAGAAATGCGCCCCCATGTTCGTGGCAGCGTTGTTCACAATAGCGAAGATCTGGAAACAGCCCATGTGTCCGTCAGAAGACGAGTGGATTAAAAAGCTATGGTACATATATACTATGGAATACTACTCAGCCATAAGAAATGATGACATCGGATCATTTATAACAAAATGGATGTACCTTGATAACATTATACGGAGTGAAATAAGTAAATCAGAAAAAAAGAAAAACTGAGAACAGCATGATTTCATACATAGGTGGGACATAAAAGTGAGAATATGAGACATGGACAAGAGAGTGGTGGTTACGGGAGGGTGGAGGGAGGGAAGAGCTGGATAGGGAGGAGGGTAGGGACACAGGGAAAACCAGATAGAAGGTGACAGAGGACAATTTGACTTTTGGTGACAGGTATGCAACACAATTGAATGATAAGATAACCTGGAGATGTTTTCATTGTACATATGTACCCTGATTTATTGGTGTCACCCCATTAGAATTAATAATAATAAAATATATATAAAAAAACCCAAAAAACAAAAAGAACATGCTTGTTTTTGTAAACATTAATGGAGTGTATTTCAAAGAACAATGATGCCAGCAATTTCTGACAAACTTTAGAGAGGAAAATATAATGCATAAGGCTTATTGTCAGTAAATAAAATATTTTAAAACCTGTTAAGTTTTTAAAAACAAGGTGACGTTATTTTACAATGATTAGATCTAGTTTTTTTCCTTCACTTAACCGTAGTTACCGTCTCCACTTCACTGCGATGTCAAACATGTCCCTCCACTGCATCAGGCGCGTTTTTCCACTCATTCTGACCTTCGAGTTGGTCCACGTCCGCTGCACAGCCTGCATGACTTCCAGTGCTGCCAAGCCCATGGCTACCAGAAAGAAATGTTGAGAAAACCAAGACTGTAAGTACACGTTATAGGGTTGGATTTGCAGTGAGTCTCAAGGATCACTTCAGTCATTACATGAACAATGCAGGTTTTAGGGATACTGACTACCACACAGTCAGAAATCCGGGTACAACTTTAGATTCCCCCTAAATTAACTACTATTAGCCTGCTGCTGATCAAAAGCCTTACTGATGACATAAGTAGTTGATCAACACATACTTTTTATGTAATGTGTATTACAGTCTATTCTTAGAATAAAGTAAGCTCAAGAAAAGAATGTTTTTAAAATCATAAGGAACAGAAAAGACTTTTACAGTGAGTTTACATTGGAAAACTGTGAGTTTACACTGTCTGTTCACACCGTCTATTTATAAGACAACTTTGTCAGTACATATATCAATATTGTCTCATGTGATATAATGTATCACTAACTCTAGACATCAAAAATGAAAAGCTCATTCCTGACCAGGTGGTGGCACAGTGGGATAGAGCATTCACTAGGGATGCAGAGGACTCAGGTTCAAAACCTCGAGGTTGCCAGGGCGAGCGTGGGTTTATCTGGCTTGAGTACAGGCTCATCAGCTTGAGTGTGGAATCATAGACATGACCCCAAGGTTGTTGGCTTAAGCCCAGGGTCGCCGGCTTGAGCAAGTGGACACTGGCTTGGCTGGAGCCTCCCGGTCAAGGCACATATGAGAAAGCAATCAATGAACAAGTAAGGTGCCACATGAAGAACTGATGCTTTTCATCTCTCTTCCTGTCTGTCTGCCCCTATGTGTCACTCTGTCTCTGTCATTAAAAAAAAAGAAACAGATAAAGAAAAGCTCATATGAAAGAAATTTATATTATTTGCAGGCATAATGATTCATGCACTGATAAGGAAGAGTCAGCAGTATGATTGCTTTATGGCAGCCTCATGTAGACCAGGCAATTGTTTCACAGTCGAAAGGAAAACTGTATAAAGTTTTCTAACATATTTACTAAAAAAAAAAAATCATTGCATATGTGGACCTGTGCAGTTCACACCTGTGCTGTTTCAGGGCCAACTCTATAAAAAATAATCACAAGTATTGGTGATTTTATAAGACCGAATGCACATTACAACCACTATGGCCCTACTAAAATGAAAATCTATCAGAGGAAGCTGGAGACACCCCCAAGGGGTCCCCTCCCAACTGTGCTCCCTACTGAAGCACCTGGGGGTTCAAATTCTCCATCATGCCTACAGCTAAGGAAACAGCTCCCATGGATGAGTTATCTGACCTACAGTCACACCTTCACGCCTAGACTCTGTATTTATACCCACACTACAGCAACAGTGCAAAGGCAACGCTGGAAGCAGCCTTCTTTCAGAACTCAGATGAATGAATCTACACATTTCTGTGATGGTTACATGGAGATTTGAGTAAGCACAACACATAATTTTTTAAAAAAGCACATCATTTAGCAACCCTTTCTCTTCTGTCAGAAAGATCTTCAGTTTCAGATAGTTTCCAAATACCTCTGTGAATTCTCTTGTTTGGCAGGAAACCAGGTGTCTCGTATTGCATCAGTGATCCCAAACGGTCAGCTACACAAATCAGCTCCTGTACCTCAGACTTATAACTCTCAAATTTCTGATGTAACACGTCTCTGGAAGAAACATTATGTACACAATCAAGACTTTTACAACCCACATAGGGTAATCAAATTTCACCTGAAAAGCAGTCACTTCCTCCACTGGAAAACTAATCAAGAGTCTATGACCACTTGATTTCTACTCCAGTGCTCTGCACCCAACCACACACAAAGTAACAGAGGCATCCAGAGAGTATGCACACAATTACTGTCACATGCTTGTTAGTAACACTGGGAACTGGTTTGCAATTCAAACTATTACTTGCTCTATAAACTCCTCCAAATATATAACCTGCATGGACTGCCTTCTTCAACAGCAACCAAACCCCTGAACTATGTCCATCGCCCTCCTCATGATTATAGCAGGTATATATACTTGGAATGGTATGTGTGACCACTACTGTTTAGCTGTCAATCTGCTAGCACTTGTCATAACAAAGATTGCAATTCTAAGTACAGGTTGTGTGGAGGTCCTGAAAACCACCCTTAGGTCGTTATTCACCAGGAGGACTCGCAGGAGTTAGCTGTCACTTATGGCAAAAGGACACAAGCACAATCATCAAAGGTGATCTGCCTGGTCATCTTTCATAATCTCCGTTCATGTTTGTGATTTTTTTTTTTTTTTTTTTACAGGGACAGAGAGAGAGTCAGAGAGAGAGGTAAATAGGGACAGACAGACAGGAACGGAGAGAGGTGAAAAGCATCAATCATTAGTTTTTCGTTGTCGTTGAGACACCTTAGTTGTTCATTGATTGCTTTCTCACATGTGCCTTGACCGCGGGTCTTCAGCAGACCGAGCCACCCCTTGCTGGAGCCAGCAACCTTGGGTCTAAGCTGGTGAGCTATTGCTCAAGCCAGATGAGCCTGCGCTCAAGGTGGCGACCTCGGGGTCTTGAACCTGGGTCTTCTGCATCCCAGTCCAACCCTCTATCCACTGCGCCACTGCCTGGTCAGGCTGAGATTTCTTTATAATTGTTTTTTCTTCATAGTTTTTTAAATACTTCATTTGGAGTTATTTCAGAGTCTGTATTCAACAATTCCAATATCTGAAGTCCTTGAGGGTCTAAGTCTGTTGTTTGTTGTTTCTGTTGATTTTCACGTTAATGATCTTATTCTGTGGGAATGCTTGGCCTAAACTGGCACTAATTCCTTCCTAGGAAGAACTTGCATTTGCTGCTGTTGAGATTCTGGGCATGCCTCCACACAGCATCACTTTAGCCCTTGAAGTTCACAGAACCCTTCTGCCTATGCCCCCAGAATCCCATTGCAGTAGCTGCTAGATGCATTCTCCCCCGCAGGACACTTTTAAACTTGCTAACCTTTCACCACTCTGGTTTGAAAACACTTTCTTTCTTTTTAGAGAGTGAGAGTTGATCTTTACAGATTTTTCTTAATTTTTAAGGCACTGCAGACTGCCAGGAATCACTATCTATTCTAGACCTAACTGTTTTGTGCTGGGATAACTTTTTGGCATTTCCATTTTGCCATATTGCTGCAGTAATTTGCCAGCAGTGTATTCCCATTTATTAATAATTTTTATTTTAAAAGTGTAATATGGAAAAGACTGCCAAATAAGTGCCAGCACATCTGAAATTTGACAATTGCCCAAAATGAGCGGGGAAGATCAGGCTAGAACAGGGGTCGCCAAACTTTTTACACAGGGGGCCAGTTCACTGTCCCTCAGAGCGTTGGAGGGCTGGACTATAAAGAAAACTATGAACAAATCCCTATGCACACTGCACATATCTTATTTTAAAGTAAAATAACAAAACAGGAACAATACAGGAAAACAGGAACAAATACAATATTTAAAATAAAGAACAAGTAAATTTAAATCAACAAACTGACCAGTATTTCAATGGGAACTATGGGTGTGGATGCATCCTGTGCTCCTCTCACTTACCACCAATGAAAGAGGTGCCCCTTCCAGAAGTGCGGCAGGGACAGATAAATGGCCTCAGGGAGCCGAATGCGGCCCATGGGCCGTATTTTGGAGACCCCTGGGCTAGAAGGAATGGAAATACCCAAAGGTAAGTTTCATGGTACTTTATTAACTAAAAAAAAACATCTGCAGACATGTCAAGTCCAAAAATAGCCTGACCAGGCATTGGCGCAGTGGATAAAGCCTCAGACTAGGATGCGGAAGACTCAGGTTCGAGACCCCAAGGTCGCCAGCTTAGGCGCAAGCTCATCTGGCTTGAGCAAAAGCTCGCCAGCTTGGACCCAAGATCGCTGGCTCCAGCAAGGGGTTGCTCGGTCTGCTGAAGGCCCGTGGTCAAGGCACATGTGAGAGAGCAATCAATGAACAACTAGGGTCTCACAGCAAAAGACTGATGATTGATGCTTTTCACCTCTCTCTGTTCCTGTCTGTCTGTCTGTCTCTATCTATCCCTTTCTCTGACTCTCTCTCTATCCCTGTAAAAAAAAAAAATCCAAAAATAAATTAACCTGAAACATGAATAGAAAGCCATTTATCAATTAGCTGTCACCAGGACAAACTTACAGTTTGCACTGGAAAGCAGCCACGTGAAGCACTTACTTTACGTGGGGCTGCAAGCCCGGCTGCTCTTCGTAGTCCTCTATGAGGAAGGGCAGGCTTTTCGCCCAGTGGTCCTTAAAACTTCCTGGCAGGTCCACATCGATGTTATACTCCGTGAGGGGCGTGTCAAGGTGTGCGTGAAGGTACCGAGAGTACTCTGCAGACAGGAAGTGAGATCTGACACACCCACATACTGCTGAAGAAATATTTTTTTTATGGGTAGCTGCCGTTCAAACATTTTGTAACAAACTGTTATTTAATTACAAGAATTTTAAATGGAGACTCCAAATTTTATTAAGTCACTATGATTCTATGATAATTGGAGTAACCTGCCACTGACTTGAGTCACCTGGGTGAAATACAAGTCAGTCAAAGTGGACCACTTTGACTAAATTTTAGCCACCTTTCCATGAACTGCACCGAAGAGCTCACTTTTCAATTCCAGAGTCTGAGACTCCAAGTTCAGTCAGACTGAGTCTGGTTCTCTGCCGATTGAAAGAGAATGAACTAGCTACATATACGATTTCATCAACTGACTGATCAGCTGCTGCTTATCACTAAAGCAGTGTAGAAAAAACCCCCAGGAGACAGAGTGCCCCATCCTTCAGTCTACAGTTCACAAATCCAAGTTCTCTGAACCCAGGAAAAGAGAGGGAACTGTAATTTAGAGTACCGAGCTGTTGTGCCCAACAGGTAGCTCCCAGTCACCTAGCTATTGAATACTTAACATAGGGGTAGGGTGAGAAACTAAATTTAAATTTTTTATTTAATTTGAATTAATTTAAACTTAAAACTATATTTGATTCAATTATTCAAAAACGTCAAGATGTTTGGAAGAGCTTACATATAGGAATTTACTTTTTCAACTTTTAACTTTATGAAATCTAGCCTGACTGGTGGTGATGCAGTGGATAGAATGTCGACCTGGGACACTGAGGACCCAGGTTCAAAACCCTGAGGTCGCTGGCTTGAGCACAGGCTCATCCAGCTTGAGTACAGGCATACCTGCTTGAGCCTGAGACCAGCAGCTTAAGCCCAAAGGTTGCTGGCTTGAAACCTATGGTTGCTGGCTTGAGTCCAAGGCTGCTGGCTTAAGCAAGGGGTCACTGGCTCAGCTGGAGCCCCTGGTCAAAGCGTGTATGAGAAGCAATCAAAGAAATAACTTAAAGTGCTGCAATTACGAGTTGATGTTTCTCATCTCTCCCTTCCTGTCTAGTCTCTCCCTTTCTCTTTCTCCCTCTAGCTAAAAAAAAAAAAAAATTCTAAATTTAGACCAAATATGGCCAATGAAAATTTAGTGTCCTCCTGACCAGACGGTGGCACAGTGAATAGAGTGTTGGACTGGGACGCAGAGGACCCAGGTTAGAAATCCTAAAGTTGCCAGCTTGAGCGTGTGATCATAGACATGACCCCATGGTCACTAGATTGAGCCCAAAGGTCTCTGGCTTGAAGCCCAAGGTCACTGGCTTGAGCAAGGGGTCATTGGCTTGGCTGGAGCCTCCTGGTCAAGGCACATATGAGAAAGCAATCTATGAACAACTAAGGCGCTACAATGAAGAACTGATGTTTCTCATCTTTCTCCCTTCTGTCTGTCTGTCCCTATCTGTCCTTTCTCTCTTACTCTGTCAGTCACAAAAAAGAAAGAAAGAGAATTTAGTGACCACATTGAGATGTAGTATAAGTATAAACTACACAGCAGATTTTGAAGACTTAGAACAAAAAGGTAAAATGCCAAATAGTATCCCCAAATTAATTATATGTTGAACTAATTAATATTGTGGATACACTGAATTAAATAAAATGTGCTGTTCAAATTCATTCTACCTGTTTGTTTTTATTTTTTTAATGTGGCTACTGGAAATTTCAAGTGATATACATAGTTTGTAATGTTTTTCAGTCAGACAATACTGGTATGGAGGGCTAATGGAAACAAAAGAAAGAGAAGAAATGGAAATTAAAACTTTGGGCTTTATATGAAAACAAAAATATCTTTACACATGGCAGTGAAAAGGTAAGACTGTGACTATTGAAAGGGTAACTCAAAGACTTGCTTTCCTCCTCATCCTCATTTAATTTCTCCAAACTAAGTGAGAATTGTGATGTAAAAGAAAGGCAGCTCAGAGATGCCGACTTCACATTTTGTGTAAAAACCTCAGGAAAGGTTACTTTCCTGTTGCTTCTATATCTTTGGGTAAGATAAAGCACATGAATACCCAGATGACCATCACTCTGAGTTCAAACTATGTTTTTCAGACTAAACTAAAGTTTTGTGTTTTTTTTTGTAGAAAGAAAATATATAGAAGATGGCAGAAAAAGCACTGAATTGGTTCTTAGAAGACATGGAGTCCATTTAGTCCTGATTCTCCCACTAACCGAGAGGTGGCTGTGGACAGGTCACTCGCCCCTAGGACCCTGTTGTCTCATGGAACGCAACAGTGATAATATGATTTCTACAGAGTCACGTGTTAAAAGTCAACAATTCTGTAATTTTCTGCCTTACCTCGGAGGTATTTCACTTTAAGGTACTCTGGGCTGGCCTTCTGGCCTGGGAGAGGATCATTTAGCATAACTTTAGTTTGTGCCTTTATTCCTTCATAAAACTGTCCCATTGCCACGTGGCTGAGTCCTTTCATGTACTGGCACACCTCATTATAGGGCTCCAGCTGCAGACACCTCTGCGGCACCGAAGGAGAGAGTGCCGTGTTAGTATCAATACAACAAGAAAACGCTCAAGTGCTTTATTCTTTCATCTGGAATTAGAAAATGACCTCCAGGCTAAATCAGACCAAACGCATGCTCTGTAAATGAGTCTATCAGACAAGGCAGCGGCGTTTCTCTCCTTTTGTGGAGGTATAAACATTATTCTCGCCATTCTGCCCATTCATTCCACTGACTGTTGGAGAACAATCCAAGAGCTGCAGTGACCACCTTCCTGAGGGACACCCACCTTGAAGTTCTTCAGGGCTTCCTGCAAGCTGCCATGGTGATAGAGCATCATGCCCCGGAGTTGGAGGGTCTGCACATGGTTCTGGTTGAGCAGCAGGGCCTTCTGAAAGCTCTCGGTGGCTGCTTCAAAATTGCCCAGTTCTCTAGGGATTTGACAATAGTCATGAGCACAGTGGACACTTTAGGAAACATGCACAAGTTATGTCCAGAATTGATGTTCCACCTGTTAGTGAGATACCTTGGCGTGGGGCTTCCTTTTTAATTTTAGCACTTTACTACCCTGTAGCCTATGACACACTGTCTTGTTGATTTTTTCTAGATCTCACCAGATTATAGAAAAACCAGAGCTCTTGACAGTCTTTGGGGGAAATTAATTTATGACTTATTCATGAGCTCCAACCCCTAAAAAACTGTATAAATTTTAGTATTTACATAAAAACATGTATTCCTCCTTCAGAAAAGAATGTATATATGTTATAATCATAGAGATTTAGCATCTGAATCAAATTCATAAGCTTAAAATTATCTATTTTTCTGTCACCAAAGTTATTTTATTTAAAGTTTAGCATATTGCTATATAATTTAAAATTCTGAAAAAAGTACAGTTTAGACTTGTGATCATTTCAGAGTAGAAATGGTTATTACTGACATATTACATATTAAAATGTTTTAAAATAATAAAGTACCTTCAAAATATCTGATATATATCAATTTTTTATGAATAATGACTCCTTTTTAAAATGTAACAGCTTATACTTACACAGCACTTTACTATTTACTGGGTGCTTTTTATGTAGTTCCAATTTTATTCCCAACAACTGCATGGGACAGGAAGGGTTAATATCACCCCTTAAACCTAAAGCAAATCGAAACCCACTTTCTTCAAGTCAGGATGTCAGAGCTTCTCTAGCTGTCACATCAGTTAAATTAGCTCTCGAATTTAATCTTTCCCAAATAAGGTATCTAACAGAATTTTGAAGGGGATTTCTGTTAATATCTTTCTTTTCCAACTTGTATAATCACTCTGAATAAGTCAGAGCACATATATTTTTTCAAAGCCAGAGTAGGGATAGCTCTACTTCTCCCCTGGAGCCAGGAAACCAGGGGCTAGGTCAGTGATGGGCAATCTTTTGAGCTTGGTGTGTCAAAATTCGCCAAAAAAAAAACGAGCATAACTCGGGTGGTGTGTCACTTTGAGAAAAACAGCCTAACCAGTAGTCCCAGAACTAGAGGCTCTGTGCCGGAGTTCTGTTGTTTTGGCCTACAGACCTCCGGCACAAAGTGTCTACACTACAGCAAATGTTTTATCCATGGCTACTGCACCTGGCCGTGTAGGAGTCAAGAATGAAACGTCCTTCTCAGCATGCGGCCCCATACTTCTCTGGTATGTGGCCGCGTGTCATCAAAAATGGCTACGCGTGTCAATGCTGACACGCATGTCATAAGTTCGCCGTCACGGAACTAGGCAGAAGTGCTCATTCCTGAGAGAGAATATCAGAATTTTAACATTTCCACCCGTCTATGCAAGGAATCCTCAGACAGATTAGAGTGATGTGAGTATTAACCTTAGTTATGGCCTAAAAAAAAGCAACATCTATAATGCAACAGCTTATGATGTCACTATTCTAAACAATAGCCCAGGGAAGACTCACATTTTCTAGACTATATACACAAAGTTGTTTTAAGAGATTAATAATACACATCATGCTATCTCCTCTGATACATGGGTTCCTTCTCTATCCCAGAAAAGGCCTTGACATGTACATGCCTCTGCAATTCAGAATGACTGCTTCTTCTGTCTAAGACACGCAACTCCACTTAAATACCACTATCATGTGAGGCTCTCTTGCTTCCCCACACTACACCAGTGTTCTTCAACCACTGGTCCACCAGAAATTCTGTCAGTCTACAGAAGAGTTAACCATCCTGATGCAATATGAAGAGTATAGACCCAATGATCTTAGTTGAATTTGCTTATGCTCAGGCTGATTTCTGCCATAGCAGTCCTTGTATTTTTACTGGTCCCCAAGTGCCAAAAGGTTGAAAACCACTGCCCTACAACCCTCCCGCCTCCCCAACTGTTATTATTCGACTTACCTATAGGCCTGCCCCAGACTTTTATACGCATCAATAAAATCAACTTTCTGCTTCAAAGCTTCTTTGAAGGATTCAATAGCTTCCTGTAAAAGCATATAGTAAATTATTTCACTTGCATAACTGTTAAAATAGAGCTTCACTTAAATCATTAAAGGACTTATATATTATACATGATCTCACAGAGACTTTTTTTAATAGGAGGACTTTTTAAAAAAACAAAGTACAATAAACTATGAATCTGGAGGACTCAATTTCCATGTAAACAAATGCATTACTATGATCAACAGCAAAGCCTTAAGTCTCTCCCTCTCAAAATGGGAAAACAGCTTCTCACTGTCCTTTTCATCAGTCTAATGATATCCCCTTCTTATTAATATAATTTCCTTAATTAATAAAAGCCCTATGGAACAAACCAAGGCCTAACAGCTGTGTGAGATAACTCAAAATGGTCATAACTAGCAGCAATAAAATAGAACCAACAAAAGAGGGGATAAAAAGAGCCCAAGGTGAACGCTGTTTACAAAACAAGCAAACAGGCTGGGAAATTGGCTATCTGAAGAACCCCCTGACCTTGGGGGAGGAGGGCAAGAAACAGTGTCACAAAATAAAACAGAAAACCTATAGTTAGTTGGGGGCGTCTGGGGCCTTGTGTCTGCCAGCACAGCAGCTAGGGGCAAGGAAGTGGGGAGGCCACATGGGCAGTGGGCTTCGGGGATGAGCCCAGAGGAAACAGAGCAGGCCTGGCCGCTGCAGGACTCACCCTGTGAAAACCACTCACATTATGCACCATTCTGTTTCAGAATCAACATCTCAGGCTTAAACCAGCAAATGTATTTTCCATTATCATTATTTACTTTAACAAAAATTAGGAAGACATTTCCCACAGTTCCCAAGGGAAAGATGTAACTTACTTAAGTTAATGGCTACAAAGTATCACGATCTCTAATAGCTTCAGTAAGAAAGACTATAAAACTTCTGTGACAATCACTTCATACCTGATTAGACAGTTTATAGCAGAAAACTACTAAAGGATGTCACATGCCTTGCACATGGTAGGCGCACTCAGTAAATACTCAATGATTTGGTAGGCACACAAAAGCATTTTGCAAAAGCAGTACAACCCTAATTCTTTTCAAAACGTTATTCATTCCCTGCTTCCTGATTGTCTCAGGATAATAGGAGTCGGGGGTAGCAGGGCAAGAGAGGCTGGCTCTTTAAAATTCTTCAGAGGCAACAGTAGGACTGGACCTGCTCTTTAAGGAACCCAACTGAATACTGTTTGGTAGAATGATGACAACAGGTAAATTTTAATATTTGAGAAATGTTAAAGGCCACTGTTGGTTGGGCTTCCTGTTGTGGCATAGTCCCATATTTAAAAAAATCTTTTACAACTATATTTTTAATTCAACAAACACGTATTGAGTGCCTACTATGTGCCAGGGTGGTGTGAGGCACAGGGGAGACAAAGATGAGCAAGAGCAAGTCATTATCTCTGTCCTCTAAGAACTCATACTCAAGTTAGAAAGCTAATGTCTAACCAAGTTATTAGAATGCGAACTAAGAACTACACAGAGTAAAAGTCTCTGGGAATAAAAAGAAAGAAATCACTAACTGAGCCTGGGGATACAGAACAGACTCCCGAGGAAGTGACAGCTGAGCTAGGTCTCAGACTGAGAAGGAACTTGGTAAAGACAGAGGCCTCGCCGACAGGGAAGGGGACTGTATGCACAGGAACAGTGTACGCAGAATCGGGAGGTGTAGGTCAGCGGAAGTGCAGGCTGGAGGGGCGGGAGTGGTGGAGATGGAACGGGTGGGAACCAGGTCAGTGTGGTCAGCTGGGCCCAGACAGGGAAGGGCCGCTGACATGCTCTGCAGGCTGGCCAGTCCCAGCAAGCAATGCAGAGTGGGGTCTGTAGGCAGGTGTGTGACCTCGCAGACTGGACTCTCTAGAGAGGATCATCACTGTGCAACAATAAAGCAAACAGACTGGAAAGGGGAGAGAACAGAGCCCAACGAGGGGTGCTGTGGGGTCCAGGCAAGAAATAATGGAAGCTCGAACTAAGAGAGTCTCAGGAGAGAAAAGAAGGGTCCAGTTCGGGAGACATTGTAAAGGCAACTGAGACACAACTGGGTGGGTGACTGTTGGGGATAGGGAACAAAGGGGAAGGGAGTTCTTAGGTTGAAGGGCCTGGGTGAGGGGAGAGTGTTAACCTATGTGAAGTGAGGAGGAGCAGGAGGAAGGGCAGTGGTGGGGGGGAGGGGTCATGAGGCCAACTGAGGCATGTGAAGTCTGGAGTGTTTGTGGACGTCTGGTGGAAATGCCCGGGGACATCTGCTGTCCACTGCACTTACAGCATGCTCGGACGCCACAGTCCTTCAAAGTCTGATTTCTCTTCAGTTTTTAAGAGGCTTTGGTTTCAGGGTTCCTGTCTAATCACTGCACAGCTCTCTACCTCATTCTGCCAAAGAGGGGACATAGCAGAATCAAGATTTTAAGCCATTGGGAACAAAGAAACTAAGTTTAAATGAATCAATCTCTAAGCATATGAACTGGCTCTGAATTAATTTGTGTAGCGAATGCAAGCATCACCACTCTGTGACCACGGTTCCTACTAGCTGGTGGCAGCATCAGTGAGGCTGCTTACTGTCACTAAGAGACCAATCTCAGGTCACTATCGAAGTGAAGGCCAATAAAAATACATGCTCAAAATACACAGTTTTGGAAATATCCTTGAAACATAGATAAAACAGGGAGAATTCGATTAAAAAGTTTGCTGGTTTTTTTCCCTCGGAAAATCCAAAATGTCTGAAACATCTGCTGAATTGGACAGCTCTGGAATCTGTCATGTAATATTGCCTAATGTATCTCTATTGTATTATATTATAAAGTAAATAAGGAATCATCCACTTAATTAATTTAAACTATTGTTGATCTGGAGAGACCTTTCAGGATATAAAGATAGCGTAAACTCATTGGTCCATTTAATACTGTGTCTCTGTAGTTAACAAGAGAAGCAGAGATAGCTAAACTAAGCTTATTAATTTAATTAAGGCATTTCACCTCTGACTCAGTTCTCCAATCTGTGTAACTGGGGCACCCTCTGCTCCTTTTATACTTTGTGGGGATGCCGCTGGGCTCAATGAGACAGTACGTAAACATGCTGACCTCCTCGGACAGCAGATCCATACAAGTGCAAAGAAAAGTTCCCATCTCTTACACACACCAACACTGTGTTTATGAGCATGGTGAAAAGGAGAAAGGACCAAATCATTTTGGTAAGATTGGTTTTCTGAGGGGTTTCTAAAATTCAGACCATGAAAGCACTGTTCCTAGGTTCTAATCTTGTAAATTTAGAATAAAACAGACTGAATTTTAGTCCTTGTCCAATCAGTAGTTAGTGTCTCTGTTATAGCTCTTTCCTGCAAAATTCTCATTTCAAAATAACACAAAGAGCCTTGCCCACCTGCCTAAACCTGACTTTATAGTTAAAAGTGAAATCATTGTTTTGCAGTTTACTTTAAAAAATATTTTTAACTTCTTAATACTAACAAGTTGGTATTTTTTATATTCAACTTTTTCTCCTCCATGACCTTTTCAAGGGATAGCCTTTGAATACAGTGCTGTGATTCTGAATTTCAATTTATGGTGACTGAGAGAAGATGAGAGAAATAGAGGGCAGGTACAAGTAACTGGAAAAATCCACTTGGCAGCTGCTCAAAACGCATTTTAAATGACTGCTCTTGGAGTCCACGGCTGCCAGTAGGAGCTGGAGGGAGGAGATAGAGGCCTTGTTAGGACTTCCTCCACACACCCGCAAAAGGGTCTGCAGTATAGGAAATGAAATTTTCAAAATTCCTTTTGGTTTGGTTTTTAGTGGATGAGAGTTACTATTTTTTTTTTTAGTCTACAAAACATAGATTATATTACAATTTCACATGTAAAGTAATCCATTATAATTAATACCTGATTCATGTTTACAGCTTATAAAGTACTTTTCACATATTATTTTATTTAATTCTCACAATCACTTCAAGAGGCAGAAAGCAGGATCACCCCTACTCAACAGATGTAGGAGGGGCTGAAAGAATTTAAGTAACCTGTCCAGTAGTGCAGTTCAAGATTCATAGTGAGAGCTCTAACCAAGGCCTTCCAACTCCAAAGTCATTGCTCTGTCCTTGAAATTCATGTATTCCACTAATACTTATTGAGCACCTACTATCTGACAGGCACTGTCTATAACACAGAGAGTTTATAACATGTGGCCTTCTTAAAGGTAAACCTTCTCCACACCCTGACTGTATGTGTGATCCTCAGAACGCTCTCCAATAATAAAACCATGTTCTTTCTGCCAGAATACCCCTCCCTACCACAAGCTACTGAGACCATCCATAGCTTTCAACCTTCTCAGTGAAGACTTTCTTGGCCTCCTAGTCAGAATGAAGTGTTTTTCAGCTGTACAGACTACCTGTCTTCAATCGGGCAGACCTGATATGTCCCATACAAAAGCGCCTACTATGTGCCAGGCCGTGGGGACTGAGGGACGAAGGCCAGAGACCCAGAGCTCTGCCCTTGGCTCGCAGTCATGTTTCCGGCCTGCTCGCTCCTGGCATAACAAAGCCTGCTGCACAACAGGCTCTCACACGAGCTCCAAGAACACAGACTAAAGGGCAGGAAAAAGGGACAGGCTGGAGGTGGTATTTCTGCCCGACACTTTGAGTCAGCTAAGATGACACCTTTCCTGTTTCCCTCAAGCCCTCCTCCTAACAACAGTCTTCAAGAGATAGCAGTGTGATCCATGAATCACAGAAATACCCCTAAAATGCTCCTGGGGGAACCCAACTAAGTCTCACCACCTCAGACCTGGAATGCTAGCAATGTCTCTCCTCAGTCCTCGGCCACCATTGTGTCAGAATCCACTTCCTAAATGAAAGATTTGGTCTCAACTTTGTATTTTCCCGCAAATCTAGGTTTTACAGCTCATCAGGGCCTACAAATTAAAGTAAAATATGAGTAGCATAGTACGCTAGACTTTTTAGGTCTTCCCCTGCACTCCCTTTCCAAGCCTCTCTCTCTCACACGCCCCACATTTGGCTACAACAAGAACTGGCTGCATTTCCACGTCCCTCTGTCTCCCTTCAGCTTTCCTCTTTTGCCCGAGGTCCTTTCTTCCCCCATCAACCCTACTTCACCATCAAGGTCCTGGACAAAGTCGACTTGTTCTCTGGAACTTTCTTAAACCCTGTAGTTTAAATGAATCTTTTTTATCTGTTTCCAAAGCACTTTGTTCATATTACTTCTTTAGAGTATTTACCGTACGGTAGGTCACAGAGAGAACTTTCAAACTGCATCCCTTGTATGTGTAAAGCATCATTTCTCCCTCCTCTCACCTTTTCTCCTCTCCTCTTCAGCACGCCCTCCAAGTACCTGCCAAATAGTAGGAGCTCAATAAATATGTCCACTCAAACTACTTTCTGCAATAAACCAGATATACTCGAGACATCATTAGGGCACACGCCAAACTAAATTCTACTAAACTCTTCCCACCACAAAAGAAAAATCAGGATCATTAGACTGTACATGTAATGCACAACACCTTCACCTTCAAAAGTCCTCTGTGAAAGAAAGTTAAACCTTTGTATAGCATAGCTATAGGCTGGTTTTTGTTCAGTTCTAAGGACTGCTGAAAGTCTTCGTGGGCTGTTGCATAGTCCTACAAAAAGCAGAGTGGAAAAAATAAAGTAGTATTCACTAGATATTTGAACATTTCCTACTGCTGATTGGTAGAGAAAATAATGCCAGTCTATTCTGTGCCCTTTTTAACTTAAAGAAAACATTCCATGACCATAAATATTATAAAGTGGAATTCTTATACTGGTTGTCAAAATAATTAGTTTTCTTAAGAAATTGATGGGAAACACAAACGTTTAATTTAAGCAGCTATAAAAAGAATATTCTTTTAAATTATATTAAAGTCATTAACTGTTATAGAAACTTTAAAAACTATTTTCTGGCACTAATATTGTACTGAATCCCTCTAAAATAATTATGTTATAGTCAACCTTCAAATGTATTATGCTGAGGTTTTAAAAATATTTCTTTGTTTGCATTAGAAAATTAGTATAAAAATTATATAACCCCCAAAAGATAACAGTGGCATCATAAATACCACTGTAAGGATAAAATATAATCCTGTTGGATTTGGGTCACCTACAGAGAGAAGCCAAGTCTGAGAAGCCATATTAGTTTAGGTCATGGTTCTTGGGCTTTAATACCCAAAGGAATTCAAGTTTAATAATCACATTGATAACAGGCATACCTGCTTCCCTATACTGACATTTGCAAGAAAGATTAAAGCAGGGGTCGGGAACCTTTTTGGCTGAGAGAGCCATGAACGCCACATATTTTAAAATGTAATTCCGTGAGAGTCATATAATATGTTTAACACTAAATACAAGTAAATGTGTGCATTTTATGTAACACCAACACTTTTAAAGTACAATAAGTCTCTGAATTCTTTTTAATAACATTGTTATGCTGTTGCTAACCAATGATGAATAAAGTTCTTCTTACCATTAATGAGATTTCTGGTGCTGCATGGTTTTGCTGATGGCTTTGTAGCCTGGTTGATACGTGGTGAGGTTAAACTTCATGTAGGCGTTGAGACTTCCATCTGTTAAACGTGATTGTCGGTTGATCTTAACGTTTTAGATGTGAGAAAGACTGCTCACATGCATATGTAGAGCCAAACATTGGCAGTACAGCAATACTCACATGCTGCAGTGTGTGGAATGTGACGGGAAGTGTGTTCCAAGTTTTGACAATCAGCTGGTCCGCGGGTTGAAGTATTTTCATTTCTCCCCATTTGTGTTTGCTAGCCAACTCTGCTTGCTGTCATCCAAGTCTTTCCAAATGTTCATTCAGTGACTTTAACTTATTCACCCACATGTCTGAGGCCTTCAGGTCAGAAGCTTGTAGCTCAAAATCTCTGATGGAGACACCGGGGATGTAACTCAGGTCGGCGCTGTCCACTGCACAATCTGTGGTCGGTGATGAAGAGTTCCAGCTCGTTTTCAAATGCAAACACTGCTTGTTGAAGGGATAAGACTGTATTTCAAACGCCTTGCATTTTCACATTGAACTGCTTCAGATGTTCAGTCATGTCCACGAGATAGTAGAACTTCAGGAGCCACTCAGTGTTAACTAACTCAGGATGATTGACGTTTTTCATTTCAAGAAAAGTCTGGATTTCGCTCAGACAAGCCACGAAACGGCTGAGCACTTTCCTCTCTTGACAACCAATGCACACTACTGTGCAGAAGCAGACCAGAATAATTATTCCCAACTTCATCCAGCAGTGTTTTAAACTGGCGATCATTTACAGCTCGGGCAACAATAAAGTTGACCACGCAAATGACCAGCGACATCGCCTCACCAAGCTGCTCACCACACATCTGAGCACAAAGCACCTCCTGATGTAGGATGCAGTGAAAACTTAGGATGGGTCTCTTCATGTTCACAAAGAAGCGCTACGAATCCTGTTTTCCCCCACCAAGCATGGAGTACCATCAATACACACCGAAATAAGTTTATCCATTGGTAGATTTTTTTCTTTAGCGAACTCAGTGAAAGACTTGAATAAATCCTCCCCTCTTGTTGTCTCTTTCATAGGCAAAACAGCAAGACTTTCCTCACATAGTATGTCACCGACAGAATACCTTGCAATCATGATGAACTGGGATAAATGGCTTACGTCTGTTGACTCATCCAAAGCAAGAGAAAAGAATGGTGCTGCATTTATGTCCTTCACTTGTGTTGCCTCAATTTGATTTGCCATCATGATGGCACGATGGTGAATAGTTTTTGTCAACAGAGGCATGTCTTTTATTCGTTTGATTATCTTGCTTTTATCTGAAAAGTCATCAAAGAATTCACTGGAAATGTCAAGCATGAATGTTTTGGCATACTCCCCATCTGCGAATGGCTTTCTGTTTCCCACAATTGCTAAAGCACCAGCAAAGCTAGCTGAATTCCAGTCACCATGTTGGGTCCAAACACGGAGTTGCTGCTGACTAGCTTGTACTCTGCACAGTAGCTCTTGACATGCTTTCTTCTTGCTGTCCCCTGCTGGATATTTCGATGCAAACGTAGTATGGCGTGTGTCAAAGTGCCGCTTTATATTTGACCTTTTCATCGATGCAATTTTATCATTGCATATTAGACACACTGCAAAACCTGCTTTCTCCACAAAGGCGAATTCCTCTGTCCATTCCTGCTGAAAAGTACAATACTCCTCTTTTTTTCTTTTAGCCATCTTCTTCGTCAAAAGGGTTTTTGCAATTAGCTAGCTGACTACTTGATTAAAAGGAGGGAAGTTTACTGCCTTATCTCACAATGACCCATGTACGTTACGCATTATCCAATAAAAATTTGGTGTTGTTCTGGAGGACAGCTATAATTGGCTCCAGCCACCCGCAACCATGAACATGAGCGGTAGGAAATGAATGGATTGTAATACATGAGAATGCTTTATATTTTTAACATTATTTTTTTTATTAAAGATTTGTCTGTGAGCCAGTTGCAGCCATAAAAAGAGCCACATCTGGCTCACAAGCCATAGGTTCCTGACCCCTGGGTTAAAGTATAATATATGAACCAAATTTCTCTTCTGTTTCTCTCTTTCTTTTTTTCCCCCTAGTCTGGAATCAGTCACTGCTGATAGCTCAAGCAAGACAATGTGTTTTTGGTACTTAGTATTTCTCTATAGGTTCAATTTCAGTTAAAAAAAATGTTCTCATAACTACCTGTCTTACATTACCAACATATTACTATACATTCCGAAACCTAAATCTACAGCAACATTTTGAAGTAGAAGAAAAAGTGAAATCTTTACCATCATGGAAGAAAACGTTTCAAGGCAAAAATTACAAACCTCTGATATGAAGTACAGGGTCCCCCGATGTCGGTACAACCGTGCCGAGGGCTGAAGTTGGATAGCTTTAGTAAGATCGTTCACTGCCTCATTAATTCGTCCCAGAGGGGATAGAATCTATAAACCCAAAAATGTAATTAGCAAAGAAAACTTCCAATGATCAGACAAAACTGCCAATGTTCTTGACTTTCTTGTTACACTTCAGCACACCCTACTCTTAGTCCTACTGTCTCTGCAGACTAGAATCCTTGACCCCATGTGCTAAGCAGTAAGGTTCAAAGGCAATAGGCTGAAAGGCACTCCTCTGTCCAGTCAACGGGGAGGCTAAGGAACTTTGACTGAAGCAATTGCATTGTAATTGTTCTACTTTCTGGGTTATCACAGCTGTCTCTTTTCTTTTTTCTTTTTTGTGACAGAAACAGAGAGAAGGACAGATAGAGACAAACAGGAAGGGAGAGAGATAGATGGGAAGCATCAATTCTTTGTTGTGGCTCCTTAGTTCATTGATTACTTGCTCATATGTGCCTTGACTGGGGGGCTACAGCAGACTGAGTGATCCCTTGCTCAAGCCAGACGAGCCAACGCTCAAGCTGGTGACCTTGGCGTTTCGAACCTGGGTCCTCTGTGTCCCAGTCCGAAGCTCTATCCATTGACCTTAATCTATAATTTCACTTTCAGATCAAAATTTGGCATGTCAGTATAAATCTGAAAGAACACTTGGAACCAATGAAACAAAGAAATTGTTGGACACAAAGAGAGCCCTCCATGGTCTGTAGCTGTCCCCGGAGGTAGTAAATGCTAAATGACTATTTCTAAGATTGCAGCAGGTGTTTTGGAAGCCCTGTAGCATTAATTCTTAACTCAACAGTCATGATCTGAAAAGTAGGGGAAGAAGTACCTATCTGACCCAGCAAATCAGTTGTGTCTGGGCAACATGGCAACAGAGAAACTAGTTCAGAATGCAAAAGTACACCAAAAAGACTAAGAAAATCCCAAATGGGCATCAGTATTTATGCAGTCAAGCTCAAGCATTTTCTCAACAAATGTTCTTAAATTAGGGTTGATTTTCTTCTTTTAATCTAGGTCATTTTAATCAAGTTTTACTAACTGGTTTCCTATTCTACAGAAACTTCAAAGCAGTAACAGAGAGAGGATTCAAACACGCACATCACAAGTGACAAGAACAATAGCTCAGAAGAGGAAAGAAACAAAATGTATACCTGATAATTCAAAAAGCACAGTGGCCTGGGGTTATATTTTTAGAAGAATTAACATCCCTACCTACTCTATTAACTACGAGGTACATAACTGAATTATCACAACCCAGAACAATAATCAATAGGTAGAATAATGACCCGAGTCACTAAAAATGTTTCACTATGGTCATGAAATATAGACTAGTTCAGAAAGTAAAAGATTTCTCATAAAATAGTTCCTGTATATATAAATGGTATGCTATAATTTATCTGGAAAAAAAGGGGGGGATAGTATTTTAAAGATAATTGAAGACTACTTTTCTAAGTACCAATATTATTTCTGGGTATACAGTTAGTTATTTTATTCACTATACAAATTTTTAAATCTGCTGAACAAGTCCTTTTCTAAGTAAACGTAGACATTAAATTCATGCTTTATTCATAAGTTTTCAACAGAACATCCAAGCAATGGAGGGATAAAGCATCAGCAACCCTCCCTGGGTCAGATGAACACAAATTCACCACCACACACTCGCCCTGGGCACCAGCAGGGCACCTGGGAAGTCCCGAGCCTCAGGGTTACAGCCCAACACAGACCAGGGATAATAAGTTTTATAACATCATTAACTGAGAAAGAATTTTATTCAGACAGCAAATCCCTAATAAAACATAAATTTCTCTTTAAGAATCTGAAATGTCATTTAAGACACTTTAATTTTGAGAGCAAAAACATCACACATAGTTTTGAATTACTAAAACACTTCAGTGCTTCCCTGCTAAGTCTCCTCTCCCAGAAGAGAGAAGTAACTTTTTCCTTTCGTTCAACTATGAAATCTCATCTGATTAGAAGGTTAAAAGTTGTTTTATTCAGGTTAAATACATTAAACTCTAATAAGTACAACATGAAACCTGATAGTTTGCTACTAGTTTATGAATACAGCAAAATGAATGCATTTCATTTTAAAACATTCAAAGTGATGCCTTCACACACATTCACACATTCTTTTCTCTGATTTGAACACCACTCCCCACCTTGTTCCCCAGGATCTGATCTGTCTCCAATCATCTCCTCAGGAAGGCCTTGGCGAGGCCTACAACACCTCTTCCCTGTGGATGTCACCCAGAAACCTGGCAGGCCAAGGCCACGCCTTTCTGGTCCTGAAAAGCACCTCCTCTTAGTGTCCGCTCTTATGGGGACTACTTGGAATTTCCACGTTACCTTTTTTTTTTTTTTTAATTTTTTTTTTAATTCATTTTAGAGAGGAGACACAGAGAGAGAGAGAGAGAAAGGGGGGAGGAGCAGGAAGCATCAACTCCCATATGTGCCTTGACCAGACCGGTGCAGGGTTTTGAACTGGCGACCTCAGTGTTCCCAGGTTGATGCTTTATCCACTGCGCCACCACAGGTCAGGCTCCACGTTACCTTTTTGTCTCCACCTCGTGTTTCTTCAAGGTCTAGCTCATAAGAATTATAGATAAACGTGCACACGCACACACACACACTTGCTTCTAAAGCAGTGGTTCTTAACCTGGGTTCTATTGAGCCCTAGGGGTTCGATGAGTCGGTCTCAGAGGTTCAGAGAAGCCTCTGCCACGGAGGCCAGAATAAAGTAATACCGTTGTCCGGTAGCACCCTCCAGGCAGGGGGCCGGAAAGTCCCTCATATCTTTGGTATTTGTGCAGTTACTAACCTTTAGCACACACACTCTGTTCGAAAACACAATAGAAATTCCTCAACTGTTAACGTCCCTGGTTGCACTAGACACCTGCAGGCCTAAACCGCAGTGGAAACCCCCCAGCTATCCTGAAGGGATATAAAAATCTCAAACCCCACCAGTTAGGCGCAGCTTCTTGGGCTCCCATTCCGAGTCTGCGAACCCGCCCGGAGTCCTCCCAATAAAGCCTGACTTTTGCTCATCTGGCTGTTTCGGCTCTTCGTTCGTTCATCGGCGACACCCGGCAATCTTTCAACCGTAATTTGTTGTGAGTTCATGCACTTCGTTGGTTTTGTTCTTTAAGAAAGGTGATGTTCATGCACGGCTCATTTAGTGCACCAGTAAAAAAACATACCTATGTCTTAAATTTGAAAAAAAAAATCATATTTTATTTATCACTAAAGAAGGGTTCGGTGAATGCGCATATGAAACTGGTGGGTTCGGTACCTCAAAAAAGGTTAAGAATCACTGTTCTAAAGGCTATAACTTTCATTTTGACCACACTGTCATATTAAGTTTTGCTAAAGTATATCATATATACAATAAATATCATGTGTAATATACTTTTCAATGAATACTGATAGTAATACTTGTCATAAATGTATATTTTAATGCTAAATATTACTATTATATTTTAAATCAGGAGTATCATTTGGCCCACAGTTTTCTAGTTTAATTTCAACCATGTTTAAGAGCATTGAGTACCTAGGAGGAAAACACAATTGGGATAAGGGAGCTTTAAAATTTACAAGTAATAAAATAAGAGGAAAAAAAACCTGAAATTCAATGAACCCAGTAAGGACAAAGGGAAAAAGAAAACCACACTCACTTCTGCTCGCTGCTCAAATACCTCTGGGCGATCTGGTTCCAAGGAAATTACTCGGCTCAGTTCAAACAGAGCAAGTTCAGCATTCTTAATGTCCTTGAAAAGGCATTAATTAGCTTAGTATGAGATACACTGTTACTCAAAACTAGGTGGAAAAGATTTTCTGAAATAATAATTTAGTAATGCTATAACTACTTACTTAGAAACAAATATGAATTCAGCTTCTGTAAGACATGTCTGCCAAGTTAAGTAAGTCACATTACCATTATTAAACTTACTCAAGTTTACCTACTATCAATAGAATGCTGGACCTGACCACCTAGCACAAGTTCTACAGATGATAGAATATTTTCTAAATCTAACCTATTAAAACACTGAAATCAATGTATTTCAAGATATGAGAATGTGGAGACTGGCTGGCTGCCCAGCGGGAATGTGGGAACAGAAAGGGTCAAGTCAGGCAATCAATCCCTAAGCCTACACACCTCACTGTAGAACTCTGGGTAGGTTCTCCTTACAATCTTTTACACTGAAAATATATGAACATGTTGCTTTTATATTAAAAATGCTTTCATGATATAAGTAAATTTCATGTCAAGATGTAAAATTAAGAGAGATGAGAATTCACAAGCAGCTAATCTTTGAGCTCTACTAGAAAAACTTCAGTCATTTGCTGATGCTCTGAACGTAACATTGTTACCGTCCTAGATGCCTGTCATTCCAAAATCTGAGTTCACTCTCAGTCCTCTCTATCAGAACTATACTAATATAAAATTTCTCCAATATGCCAGCACCCAATTAGTACAATTTTGTCAACGGCATAGATACAAAAGTGATGTTTCTCCCTCAAAGGATAATTCCATTTGAATGTTTTTCATACACAGGAAGACAACAAAAAAAAGTTTACATATAATGTTCTGGACTGAGAGTGTGGAGATCTGACTATTTCATTATTTACTACGTAATCTCAGGAAGGCTTTATTTTTATATCATGATGATTTTGTTAAACAAAATATATTTATTACAACCTTCTTCAAGCATTCTTCAGAGAACTAAGGAAAATAAGGGTATAGAGTTACACTTATCTGCAGAAAGTATACATAAGAAATAAATTTCATTAAAAATAAGAACCTTTTGTTCTTTAGTTAACCTTTAAAACTTGTGAAAAGAACTCAAATTCCAAGTCCTATGGCACTGATGATGCCCAGTCTCTGCTTTTACCAATGAGTACTTTGTAGGAATTCAGTTACGGCCTCATGCTTTTCTTGGTCTATGTCCAGTTCATCACAAAATAAAGTTTAGGCTGACAAAGACTGTCCTTTCGGAGTAGAAAATATGGAAAATCAACCTCAGAAGACCCAGGTAGAAATTCCCAGTTCACCACTTCCCAGCCATCTATTTGACCTTGAGTAAAACCCCTATGGCCACCTTCTCACTGGTGACATGGGGCAGCACCACTGGGTGTCCCACCAGAGCTCAACAAACAGTGAGCGGTTCTACCAAACCCAGGTCTAAGTCAGGTCATGTAGGCACTACAGGAAGTGTAACTATTCCATACTCACATGTAGGCCTTTCTTTCCATAGGCCATCCCTCGGCCATAAATTGCACTAACCAGATCAGGCTCCTCCTAGTCAGACCAAAACAGAAACACGTCAAAAACTATAAACAAAACAAGTCAGTTTCTGCTTAAAGCACATTCATGTCACAAGTGACAACTCTGCTTTATGCTACCATGCTCCTAAATCAATACACAGTCTCCAACCAGAAAAGTCTATTCTTAAAGCTCATGACATGCAGTAAGTGTTGTGCATTAAAAAAAATACTAAAATAAAGAGAACCAACAATACTGAGCCCTGTGCTAGTGCATTTCACACAGACGTTAAAATGGAACCCTCTTGACAACTCCATGACTAGCAGCATCAGCAAGCAAATCTTACAGAGAAAACAGAGGCTCAAAGAATAAACAGATGTGAGTACCCAACTGGGGAATGCCATGCCCATCCTAGTTAGTCTCCTTTTGTATAATCAAGAAATAGCCTGACCAGGCGGTGGCACAGTAGATAGAGCGTCGGACTGGGATGAGGAAGACCCAGGTTCGAGACCCCAAGCTTGCCAGCTTGAGCACGGGCCCATCTGGCTTGAGCAAAAAAGCTCGTCAGCTTGGACCCAAGGTCGCTGGCTCTAGCAAGGGGTTGCTCGGTCTGCTGAAGGTCCACGGTCAAGGCACATGTGAGAAAGCAATCAATGAACAACTAAGGTGTTCAATGAAAAACTAATGATTGATGCTTCTCACCTCTCTCCGTTCTTGTGTGTCTGTCCCTATCTATCCCTCTCTCTGACTCTCTCTCTGTCCCTTTAAAAAATAAGTAAATAAATTAAAAAAAATTTTTTTTTTAAAAAGAAAGAATCTGGAAAGGAAAGGCCTCCTCCGTGCCAGAACAGCGAGGGACAAGACACTAGTTGGTGCCAGTCTGTTCGGGATGAACAGTCCTTTATACTAATGGTCAGACCCTTTTTGCAAGCTGCTCTCAGGTGAACTGAATGAAACACCTCTCAGGCCCAAGGACAGAGCCTGCTGCCTGGCCATTCAGCCCCTACACAGTCAGTACTATGAACTGCCCGCTTGCTGGGTGACATGCCTCCCGAATGCACGTAGCCTCTGCAGTTTTGACCTCATCTCTGAATTCTTCCCCATATATTTAAGAAAGAAGAGTCAACAACTTGTGGCTATATAATTCAGGGTGCAACTCCTGACATTTCTAAAGAATTTAACAGAACTGTACCGGACCAGGCACTTTACAGGCTAATTTACTGTTCAGTTCAAATTTAAGAGGGTGTGCCTGCCAGTATTGCAGAAAAAGACACAAGAATTTCAATGATCAGTACATAAAAAAGATAAAGGAGATGCCATGCATTAGAGAGAAAAAAGGCCACTTTAAACAAAATGAGGCCCATCTACATCACATGGCAAACGGGTGCAAGGCTGGCTGCCCCAGCCAGCAGACTGGTCTCACACTGTAGGCGAAACTGGAACACTTAGGGGAAACAATTATAGATTTTTAGCTTCTCTTGGAAAATTAAAAGATTCAACAAAGATAGTCCACAGGACAAAACAACAAATAGCGCAAAGCACTGGCTGCCTCTTCAGATGAGGGGTGTGGACTCGTCAGGCCACAACCTCCACGTCACATCCTTACACTAGCTCATTCAAGGCACCCCCCTGCCTTGCAGAGAGTTTTGGATTTGTGATTTAAAACTTATATGTAACCAGCATGAAAGGATGTCCATGTCATTTGCTAAATGGGAAAAAAAATGTACAAGTTACACAGAACTACAGAGGAATGGCAGCTACTTCCTGTAACTGACATGTGATGTGTGGGTCAGTACTTAACTGAGGAAAAGCTCTCCTGATAATGACAGTGATTTTCTCACGGTGGGGGGATTACTACACGTGCCCTCATTCTAACTTAATATACTTTTAATTGTTAAAAACAATTCCTTTCAATTGTTTAAAACAAACATGTATACATTTATAAACAGAAAAAATATTTTAAGTACTATGCATTCTAGAAAATTGCATTATCAATAGAACATGTATTTAAATAAATAGTAAACAGAAAATTTAGTATAGATTATAGAAATTTAAAAAATAAAGAAAAGCACAAAGAAGAAAGGGAAGGGCACCCTATCACCCTGCCTCCCACAAGTAGCACTTTGAACACTAACATATCCTCCTGTCTTAAAGGCAGAGCACGCAGTTTGGCCACAGAGGCTATAGGTCAGAGAGAGGGGGGCAGCAGGATAAAGCTACCTACTGAGGAACGAAGGTCAGACTGCCTTCATGTTTTCCCACAGCAATAATACCTGCCAGAGGATAAAACCGTCCAAGAACAGCACCTCGGCCAGGCTGGGACAGGGGCAGGAGACCCACATAGCTTATTCCCCATGATGATCTTCTCTAGTGGGAGGAAAACCTACTCAGATTTGCAATATCTCCAAATGATACTATCTGAGAAGTTTTTCTCCTAAAACTGAGAAAATTTTCATACTAGATGATCATTAGGTCAATCAGAAAAAGGTGTGTTTAAATAAATAATTATTCTGCTGGTGTGACTATCATCTCCATGGTCAGCCATTCTGAGTCATCCTCCTCTCCCACCCAACATGTCCACTCATGGAATCCTATAAGTTTCACCTCCTGAATACCTCTAGTGTCTCCCCTTCCCAACCTAGCAGCCACTGGCTACCCTAGTGAAGCCTTCCTCCCTCACCTAGGTTACTGCAACTTCCTAACCATTTTCCTATTTCTACCCTCTGCAGACTCACACTAAGAGTTACCTACCTAACACTGAAGTCTAACAACCTATAACAGAGACATTCACATTTTTACTCTAGTCCACAGTAAGAAATACATTTTACGTTGCAACCCAATATACACATGCATATGTATCTCTCTCTCTCTCTCTCTCTCTCTCTCTCTCTCACACACACACACACACACACACACACACACACACACATATCAGAAACAGAAGTTCCATTAAGTCACACCCAGATATCCATACACAGTATAACCTAATGTTTTCCAATCTAATATATTTCATTTTTTAAAAAGTGCTAGTGTTCATGTGCCAATTAATTTCAGGCCCTAACAGGTGGCAAAAAGCAATTTGAAAAATTAAGAGGTCACATCTAAATGACTTTTCAGAAAATACTGATCAGTTTCCTGCCTTCCTGTTCAACCCCATCTCACATTCTAGAAGTCAGCACTGTAGAATAGGTCCCTGGACACATTGGGCTCTGCCCAGCTTAGTGCCTCTGCAAGCGATACCTGCCTGGAACGCCCACTCACTGCCTCTGTGCCCACAAAAGCCCTTCTATCCCCCCTCAGTCTGAGCTCATCCACTCCTGACTCCTCCCAGCCTCCCCTAGGAAACAAATATGCTCCTTCTCCTAGTTCCTACTATACATCATGTGGACATTAGTCAGTCATTCAATATATATTTACTCAGGACCTGCTCTTAGTCATGTCCTATCTGCTAGAAATGCCACGGTAAGCAAAAACCAACACAGAAGGCAATAGATTCTTTCCTTCTTGAAACAGAGGCAAAGAACCTCAAATATAAATGTAGTTACATCTTCAATTAGTGCTAGAGAATAGGTGGTACTTTTGGAAAATACATGAGGAGACTCCCAATGGAGAAGACACCTGGGCTGAGATCTGTCAGGCTGAGACTGCTGGATTAGGCAAAGGGAACTGAGTGCAAAAGTATCCGCGGGAAACAGGGAGTGTGGCATCTGTTACAAGACGAGGATAGAGAGGTAGGTTAGGGACCTTATTAAGTACTTTTATTTTTAACCTAAAAGCAACAGCAAAGTATGTGTGTGCTTAAAGTATATGTGTAGGCATGGTGTGCATGTGTGTGGATATGTGGAACGTATGATAAGCCAGGAGATGACAGACACATCAGCCATTTGGTAGATGATAGTGGCTTGGCCAGGGTTCGGGCAGAGCCAGGAGAAGCAGAGGGACATAGGAGATACTTAGGAGGTATACAGGTAGAGTAGGTATGTGGAGTATGTGGACTCATGAAGCCAGTGGAAGGGGTCCGTTCATTGAGTGGACAATACTAAAATATGACCAGAGATTCTTCCACAGTGTGGATGGGAGTACACGGAAGGATCAGGGAAGAACATGCAGCTGGTTTGGAACCTTTTAGTTGAAGATGCATTTCAGACTCCAAGAGGATACAAGTGCATTAAAGTAATTCTCTTATTACATCACTATTTTCCATTTACACCCCTGTCTCCCCACTGGAATACCATATCCTCAAGGGCATGTCATTCCATATTTGGTTTTGTAGCATGTGACAAGTGATAAGCCTTAATACATGACAGCGATTATTAGCAACAAACACTAGCCATATACAATGCAGCTAAGAAAATCTTAATGGATAGCAATGGCTATCAGATCAAAGTCAGCTCTGCTTATCCTGTTTTTTCTCACATGTGGTTAGCAAAATGGGATACACTGATGGAAAGGCCAGATCTGGGGCTCAGTAAGGAAAGCTGTACAGCAGATGGTAAATGGCTTCTGGTGGGTCACCCACTATCAGAGCTTTACCATTTTTTGGGGGGGGCAATAAAAACTATTAAACCTTTAAAAAACAGCCATTCAAATGTCTGCTGAAATATCTAAACACTGGCAACTTCCTGAACTGCGTTATTATTTTGGCTCTTGGGATTTCACAGTGGCCCCACTGGCCAAGGACTGCAATGGGTCCAAATGGAGTCCCTCCTAGCCCTCACCCGGAATCACCCCCACATCTAACCCTTACTACCTTACTACAGCAGTGCCTTATGACCAGTCCCATCAATGACAGTTAAAATAATAAAGTCAATCAAAATTAAAATCTATTATTTAATTTAGAAACCTTTAATACTAGACTATAACTATGATCACAACCACAATAATTATATATCCTTCTATGCTGTTGGAGGAAATTTCTAAAGAAGAAAAACTAGACTAAATTGAAAGGCTCTATTCAATTTAGATTCTGTCTATAATTTTTCCCAACAGCGCCTGACCAGTTGGTGCAGTGGATGGAGTGTCGAACCGGGATGTGGAAGACCCAGGTTCGAGACCCTGAGCTCACCAGCTTGAGCGCGGGCCCATCTGGCTTGAGCAAAAGCTCCTCAGCTTGGTCCCAATGTCGCTGACTCCAGCGAGGGGTTGCTTGGTCTGCTGAAGGCCCGTGGTCAAGGCACATGTGAGAAAGCAATCAATGAACAACTATGGTGTTGCAACGGCAACGAAAAACTAATGATTGATGCTTCTCCCCTCTCTCTGTCCCTGTCTATCCCTATCTATCCCTCTGACTCTCTCTCTGTCCTTGGAAAAAAAATAAAATAATTTTTCCCAACAGCATGGAAGGATATATAATTATTGTGGTCTTTATCATAGTTACACTCCAGTATTTAGTGTTCCTAAATTAAATAATAGCTTTTATTAGTTTTTTTGATTAATCAACTTTATTAATTTAGCAATCATTGGCTTTGGGTGTTAACAATAAGTCAAAACTCTTTATAAAATGTCATAATAAATAATATTTTTCAAATAAAAATCAACGTTTATTTCTAAAACCAAATTGGGCTCAGAATATCAATTTCAAAGTATTTTTGAGTATATAAGTCTAATAATATTTATATTTTATAGGATTTTTGGAATTTTAAATAGAATCTAATATTTCCATCTTCTAATATTACTTACATCATGCAAATGTAAAATCATGGAATAATAAGATAGTTACTTTATTGGCATAATGTCCACTTAGATGTCTCAATTCTCAAAAAATTAATTTTAAAAAATCCATAAAGGTCTAACTTAATTTCTTTATCACATTATTTATATAGTGACTACAAATTTTATAAATATGTATTTCTCCAACACAAGGCTGGCTTTTTTTTATTAAAACTCAAAAGTCACTGGGTCAAAGACAAACAAGTCAAAAAAGTCAATACACAGTAATGTAATGAGGATGAAGTTTTGGCTAAGTTGTAGACACACATATGTATTTGCATAAAGGATCTTTATGGAATGTTTTAAATTTTGTGTGCTAATTTAAAATAAGAAACAAAGTCTTTTAATGAGTTCAGTTCTACCAGAATTAGATCATAATCTGATGAGCTCAAGGTCACACAATTCATAGCAATGGCCAATTGCCTCATGCAATTGTTACAGCACTGATGCTCCGCAGACCTGCATGGGGACCAAAGAAGCACAGGAATCAGGAAGTGGTTGCACTTTTCAAGAACACTGTGGCTGACGCACCAGCACATGTGCTCTATGGAGACCCACAGAGCTGTGAAGCCTTGATATAGTGCTCAGTTATAAACCCTGAGATTTGAGGAATCAAACACACCAGATTTGGATAAATATTCAAACACTCTGAAACAACAAAGATTATAAAACATCTAAATTTGCTCCCTGATTGTGCAGCTAAGACAACAGGAAGGGATAAAAGTTCTACATCAAAAGGTCATTCTAGACTTTACACAGCCCTCATGCATAGATCCAAATTTCACATTTAATGACATGTAAAAATGGTGATTCTAATAAAATCCAAGCCCCCGGGGCCTCATTGATTCTCAGCTTCCTATCACTGGAAGGAAGTGATACGAATCCATGCTCTGAGGCTTCATACTGGAGCTCATGAGCTGTCCACAACAAACTCTGTCAAGAGTCAATGAACTCGCCTGACCTGTGGTGGCGCAGTGGATAAAGCGTCGACCTGGGAACACTGAGGTCGCCAGTTCAAAACCCGGCACTGGTCTGGTCAAGGCACATATGGGAGTTGATGCTTCCAGCTCCTCCCCCCTTTTTCTCTTTCTCTCTCTCTCTCTCTCACTCTGTGTCTCCTCTATAAAATGAATAAATAAATTTAAAAAATTAAAAAAAAAAAGAGTCAATGAACTCAGTAAATCCAAAAGGTATGTGTGTGACAGTTATTTCTTCAGATTTGTTAAAGGACTTTTATTGCGTTAAAAATCAGAGTGTTTGCGGCCTGACCAGGCGGTGGCGCAGTGGATAGAGCGTCGGACTGGGATGTGGAAGACCCAGGTTCGAGACCACAAGGTCGCCAGCTTGAGCGTGGGCCCATCTGGCTTGAGCAAAAGCTCACCAGCTTGGACCCAAGGTTGCTGGCTCCAGCAAGGGGTTGCTCGGTCTGCTGAAGGCCCGCGGTCAAGGCACATAGAAAGCAATCAATGAACAACTATGGTGTCGCAATGGCAATGAAAAACTAATGATTGATGCTTCTCATTCTCTCTGTTTCTGTCTATCTGTCCCTATCTATCCCTCTCTCTGACTCTCTCTCTGTCCCTGTAAATAAATAAATAAATAAATAAAACATTAAAAGAAAAATCAGAGTGTTTGCAAATGTGGAAGGTCTTGTGAGGAACAGGTACAGCACATGGTGACAATGATTCTCCAACTCTCCAGGGACACATAGTTCGCCCCTAATTTGGAGAGTGAAAGGCACCCGTACACACTGGAAGAAACACTTCACCACTGCTCTGAGTACTGAATACATAAAGGTATTGTTGGGATAAAAAACAGTTTCATTACTGCAAGATATAGTGCCCCTGAGTGTATCAATAAAAAGAAGAAAGAGCAGTTAGATTCAAACAAGAATTATACTTTTAAGATACTATTTAAAGAGACTGAATATGCAAACTCTGATTCACAGTGAGAAGAGGAATTTTGGAGCAATTGCTATTAACACTTGCTGCCACCTACATGTACAGTTTCTTGATGAAACTAAGAATTTGAAGAAATCAACCAAAAACTCTTACTTTCAAACATAAAGCCTAATATGGAAAAGTTCTGTCCAGAATAGTAGGAACAAGTTTCTTATTGGAATGGTAAAATGATTTTTGGCATTCAGTATCAAATCTTTGTCATAGTCTTATACTATAAAGACAATTTGAGAAATGTCACCAAGCCCTATCTGAAATATAAATTGCTCCAGTTTGCTCCAGTGTGCCATGCAAATTGGTTTTCCACACATGGCATGATGTGGAAAAGCTGGGAGGCACCAGATGAAGGGTAAGAAGAGAGAAATCACCAAGAAAAGCACTAGTAAGAGAGCCCAGATGCTTGTACTCCATATAAAAATGTTATAGATGGCCATGGGCAGTGTCTTAACGTTATCACTGCTCCTCAGCCCCACTCCTGCCCCATCAATTGCCTGAATCACCAGAAAACCAATCCAACCTATAACCCACACATTCACCAAGAAAAACTTCCCTGTTGAAAGCAATCCACTGTATCACAGATTGACAAATATTCTCTATTAAATTTTAATATATTAATAGCTTTTTTCAGCACAAAGAGAGATTTACTTTCTGAACACAGAAAAGAAATATGTTTTGTAACAATAAACAGACAAATACAAGGCGGGAGGGAAGATGGCGATGGAGTAGGCGGAAGTACCAACTTCTAACTCCCAGAACCAAAGTGGATTATAACTCAATTTTAAGAACCAGCACCTGGATAAACCAACTTTGAACTAAACTAAGTGGACTCTTCAACCAAGGAACACTGCAGAAGCCACACTGAGACTGGTAGGAATAGCGAAAACGCGAAGAGGGCTGCCCAGCTCCCCGGAGCAAACGGCAGCCCGGAGAGACCCGCGTGGCGGGAGGACAGTTTGGCGGAGAGGGAGGGACCTGGGTCCCAGGAACCAAGCCCCAGCCTGCAGTCCCAGAGCCTAGAAGAGGTGTTTGGACAGTATTGTGCTGTGAAGCAAGTGAGGATACTGTTTGTGAAAAAGAGTGAGTTTTCTCAGACCCAAAAATCTTTTTAAAGGGACAGCTCAGAAAGCCTCTCTCACAACCACGCACCCAGGGCTCTGGGGAACTGGGACAGAGGAGAGGAACAGAGCAGCGGGAACAGAGAGTGAACTGAAGGCATGGAGACATTCTGAGGGGCAGCCACCCCAACCCTTGGGTTAAGTCACTTCCCTAATCGAAAACGAATATTTCCCCTGGAACTAGCAATACCAGCAAAGGGAGACAGGACACTAGCCAAACAAGCTCTCCCGCGGCAATTAGAGCAGAGCTGCTTAGAGGGAGGGAGCTCCCAGGCCTACAGTGTGGAGACTTAGGTCACTTATATCTCCCTGAGTGTTGCTGAAGGGTGTGGTTGCAGCAGGACGCTGAAATGCGGTCCTGTCGGTGTGGGCGGAGGCACAACCGGTGTGAGCTCGGTCTAACCCAGCAGGGGCGGAGGGGACACGCAAAAGCGATCCTTTAGCTGCGGGCCCTCCTGCAATCCCCCCTACAGGGAAAAAAATGGGCAGAGATCTGATCTGCGACCCTGCGCAAGCTGGCCCTGACCGCTGGGACGGGGCTAAGACCAGGAACGGACGAGGGGCTTACGGCTGAGCTCATGCTGCCAACCCCGCCCAGACAGAGAAACCACGGTGTGCCATTCTGTATGCACGAGCAGGGGCTCCTAATGAGGGGGAGAGAGAGACACTGAGACCAGCGGAAGTTCGCGGCTGAGCTCACGCTGCTCGCCCCGCAGGGACGGAGAAACTGCGGATTACCACCCTACGTGCCCGAGCTGGCTCCGAACGTGGGGAAAGGGTAGGATCCGGAAGGATAGGAAGCTAGCAGCTGAGCTCACGCCAGCAAACACTCCCGGCCCAATAAACCACGGTTTTCGGTTTTAAACCCTGCGCAGGAGGGCCCTGGCCTCGAGGGTGGGGCTAAATTCTGGACAGGCAAAGGCTCACAGCTGAGAGCACGTCAAAAGCCCCGACCAACCCGCGAAACTGTGGCAAGCAGGCTCTGACTGCGGGGGCTGGGCCTAAGCTTCCAGAAACGGGCTGGGTCCACAGCTGAGCAAAGGTGCTCACCTCTGCCCTGGGTGCTGAGGCTAGTGACTTGAGTGACAGCCCCTCCCACGGAGGAGAGGCAGAAATCACAGCAATAGCTGCAGTGAGCCGGCATTGGCAACGCCCACACCCAACCACCCTAGGCAGCGGCAGAGGGGGTGGCAGGTCTGCAGACAGAACACACCTAGAGAACACAAAGGCAACACCTACTGGACTCCAGTGGCCACAACTTGCTTATACTCAGATAAAATGGGCAGGCAGAGGAAGGCAAACCAAATGAACCAAGAGAAATCCCCAGAGAAGGACCTGAATGAACCAGATATAACCAAATTACCAGAAGCAGAATTTAGAATAATGATAGTTAGGATGTTCAAAGAAATTAGAGCAACATGGATAGTCACTATGAGCACCTAAATAAAGAGATAACAAGTATAAAAAATGAAATTGAAATAATAAAAAAGAGCCAGACAGAAATGACAAATACAGTATCAGAACTGAAGACCACAATGGAAGGAATTAAAAGCAGGATAAATTACGCTGAGGATCCAATCAGCGAGTTAGAGGACACAATAAACAAAGTTACAGAAGCAGAGAAAAAAAAGAAAAAGAGATTCAAAAAATGTGAGGAAACTCTAAGGGAGCTCTGTGACAACATGAAGAGAAACAACATTCGCATCATACGGGTGCCTGAAGAAGAGGAAAGAGGACAGGAAATGGAAACTGTGTTCAATCAAATCATAGCAGAAAACTTCCCTAAATTAAGGCTGGGAAAATTTCCACATGTTCAAGAACCAGATATAACCAAACTACCAGAAGCAGAATTTAGAATAATGATAGTTAGGATGTTCAAAGAAATTAGAGCAACAATGGATAGTCACTATGAGCACCTAAACAAAGAGATAACAAGTATAAAAAACGAAATTGAAATAATAAAAAAGAACCAGACAGAAATGACAAATACAGTATCAGAACTGAAGACCACAATGGAAGGAATTAAAAGCAGGATGAATCACACTGAGGATCGAATCAGCAAGTTAGAGAACACAATAAACAAAGTTACAGAAGCAGAGAAAAAAAAAAAAGAGATTCAAAAAAATGTGAGGAAACTCTAAGAGAGCTCTGTGACAACATGAAGAGAAACAACATTCGCATCATAGGGGTGCCTGAAGAAGAGGAAAGAGGACTGGAAATGGAAACTGTGTTCAATCAAATCATAGCAGAAAACTTCCCTAAATTAAGGCTGGGAAACATTCCACATGTTCAAGAACCACACAGAACTCCATTAAAGAGAAACCCAAAAGATCTACACCAAGACACATCATAGTTAAAATACCAAAGCTAATAGATAAAGAAAAAATCTTAAAAGCTGTTAGAGAAAAAAGGACTATCACCTACAAAGGAGCCCCCATAAGGATGACATCAGACTTCTCAACAGAAACACTTGAGGCCAGAAGGGAATGGCAAGTTATATTCAAAGTAATGCAGAACAAGAACCTACAACCAAGACTACTCTATCCAGCAAGGAGAACATTTAAAATTGAAGGAGATATAAAGAGCTTTCCAGACAAAGAAAACCTAAAGGAATTCATTAAAACCAAACCAATCCTGCAAGAGATTTTAAGGGGCCTGGTGTGAACAGTTCAAAGGGAGGAAAGAATATAGCAAAAAAAAAAAAATACAGCTTTAAAGAACAAAATGGCAATTAACAACTACATATCAATAATAACCTTAAATGTAAATGGATTAAATGATCCAATTAAAAGACATAGGGTAGCTGCGTGGATAAAGAAATAGGACCCATACATATGCTGTCTACAAGAGACACACCTTAAAACAAAAGATGCACATAAACTAAAGGTAAAAGGATGAAAAGAAATATTTCATGCAAATGGAAATGAAAAAAAGCTGGGGTAGCAGTACTTATATCTGACAAAATGAACTTTAAAGCAAAGGCTGTAGTAAGAGATAAAGAAGGACACTACATAATGATAAAGGGAACAATTCAACAGGAAGATATAACTATTATAAATATCTATGCACCAAATATAGGAGCCCCGACATTCATAAAGCAGACTTTGATGGATATAAAGGGCAAGATTAACAGTAATACTATCATAGTAGGGGATTTCAATACCCCACTAACAACACTGGATAGATTCACAAGAAAGAAAATCAATAAAGAAACAGGAGACTTAAAGGATACACTAGATCAAATTGATTTAATAGATATCTTCAGAACTTTTCACCCTGAAGCAGTAGAATATACATTCTTCTCAAGCGCTCATAGTACGTTTTCTAGGATAGACCACATGTTAGGACAGAAAAATGGCCTCAATAAATTTAAGAAGATTGAAATCATATCAAGCATTTTCTCTGATCACAATGCCATGAAACTAGAAATTAACCACAAAACAACCCCAAAAAATACTCAAACACTTGGAAACTAAATAGCATGATATTAAATAATGAATGGATTAACATTGAGATCAAAGAAGAAATAAAAAAGTTTCTAGAAACAAATGATAATGAGCATACATCAACTCAAAATCTATGGGACAAAAAAAAAAAAAAATTATGGGGCACAGCAAAAGCAGTTCTGAGAGGGAAGTTCATTCCACTACAGGCATATCATAAGAAGCTAGAAAGAGCTCAAATAAGCAACTTGACCCTGCAGCTAAAAGAACTAGAAAAACAACAGCAAATAAAACCCAGGACAAGTAGAAGAAAGGAAATAATAAAGATCAGAGCAGAAATAAATGACATAGAGGCTCAGGAAACAATACAGAGGATCAATGAAACCAAAAGCTGGTTCTTTGAAAAGGTAAACAAGATTGATGAACCCTTAACTACACTCACCAAGAAAAAAAGAGAGAGGTCTCAAATAAATAAAATTAGAAAGGACAGTGGAGAAATTACAACTGATACAACAGTAATACAAAGCATTGTAAGAAAATACTATGAAGAACTATATGCCAAAAAATTAGACAATCTAGATGAAATGGACAAATTTCTTGAATCATATAAACTTCCAAAAATCAATCTGGAAGAATCAGAACACCTAAACAGACCAATTACAACAGATGAGATCGAAACAGTTATCAAAAAACTCCCAAAAAAGAAAAGCCCTGGGCCTGATGGCTTCACAAGTGAATTCTACCAAAAATTCAAAGAAGAACTAACTCCTATCCTCCTCAAGCTATTTCAAAAAATTCAAGAGGAAGAAAGACTTCCAAACTCCTTTTATGAGGCGAGCATAATTCTGATCCCAAAGCTGGGCAAAGACTACACAAAGAAAGAAAATTATAGGCCTATATCCCTGATGCATTTAGACACTAATATTCTCAACAAAATATTAGCCAACCGGATCCAGCAATATATGAAAAAAATCATACACCATGATCAAGTGGGATTTATTCTGGAGAGGTAAGGCTGGTTCAATATTCGCAAATCAATCAATGTGATTCATCACATAAACAAAAGGAAGGACAAAAATCACATGAAAATAGATGCAGAAAAGGCATTTGATAAAATCCAGCACCCATTCATGCTCAAAACTCTCAGTAAAGTGGGAAGACAGGGATCATTCCTTAACATGATAAAAGCCATCTACGACAAACCCACAGCAAACATGATACTACTAAATGGACAAAAATTAAAAGCAATCCCCTTAAGATCAGGAACCAGGCAGGAATGCCCCCTTTTTTCACTCTTATTCAACATAGTTCTGGAAGTCCTAGCTACAGCAATCAGACAAGAAGAAGAAATAAAAGGCATCCAAATTGGAAAAGAAGAAGTAAAACTGTCACTATTTGCAGATGATATGATATTGTATATTGAAAACCCTAAAGTCTCAGTCAAAAAACTACTGGACCTTATAAATGAATTCAGCAAGGTGGCAGGATATAAAATTAATACTCAGAAATCAGAGGCATTTCTATATACAAACAATGAACTGTCAGCAAAAGAAATTAAGGATATAATCCCCTTCACTATTGCAGCCAAAAAAATAAAATACCTAGGAGTAAATTTAACCAAGGAGGTTAAGGACATGTACTCGGAAAATTATAAAACATTGATAAAAGAAATCAAGGAAGATACAAACAAGTGGAAGCATATACCGTGCTCATGGTTAGGAAGAATAAACATCATTAAAATGTCTATATTACCCAAAGGAATTTATAAATTCAATGCAATACCAATTAAAATACCAATGACATACTTCAAAGATATAGAACACATATTCCAAAAATTTATATGGAACCAAAAAAGAACACGAATAGCCTCAGCAATCTTAAAAAGAAAAAATAAAGCAGGAGGTATCACTCTTTCGGATATCAAGGTTTACTACAAGGCCATTATACTCAGGACAGCCTGGTATTGGCATAAGAACAGGCACATAGATCAATGGAACAGAACAGAGAACCCAGAAATAAACCCACAGCTTTATGGACAACTGATATTTGACAAAGGAGGAAAGAACATACAATGGAGTAAAGACAGCCTCTTTAACAAACGGTGATGGGAAAATTGGACATCTACCTGCGAAAAAATGAAACTAGACCATGAACTTACACCATGCACAAAAACAAATTCAAAATGGATAAAAGACTTAAACATAAGCCGTGAAACTATAAGCATCTTAGAAGAAAACATAGGCAGCAAGCTTTCCGACATCTGTAGCAGCAATATATTTGCAGATTTATCTCCACGGGCAAATGAAATAAAAGGCAAGATAAACAAATGGGACTATATCAAACTAAAAAGTTTTTGCACAGCTAAAGACTATAAGAACAGAATAAAAAGACAAACCACACAATGGGAGAACATATTCGACAGCACGTCTGATAAGGGGTTAATAACTAAAATTTATAAAGAACTTGTAAAACTCAACACCAGAAAGACAAACAATCCAATCAAAAAATGGGCAAAAGAAATGAATAGAAATTTCTCCAAAGAAGAATACAGATGGCCAAGAGACATATGAAAAAATGCTCAACATCACTAATCATTAGAGAAATGCAAATCAGAACCACAATGAGATATCACCTCACACCAGTCAGAATGGCAATCATCAGCAAAACAACACAGAACAAGTGCTGGTGAGGATGTGGAGAAAAGGGAACCCTTCTACACTGCTGGTGGGAATGCAGACTGGTGCAGACACTGTGGAAAATAGTTTGGAGATTCCTCAAAAAATTAAAAGTCGAACTGCCTTTTGACCCGGCTATCCCACTTTTAGGAATATACCCTAAGAACACCATAACACTGTTCGAAAAGAAGAAATGCGCCCCCATGTTCGTGGCAGCATTGTTCACAATAGCGAAGATCTGGAAACAGCCCAAGTGTCCGTCAGAAGACGAGTGGATTAAAAAGCTTTGGTACATATATACTATGGAACACTATTCAGCCATAAGAAATGATGACATCGGATCATTTACAACAAAATGGATGTACCTTGATAACATTATATGGAGTGAAATAAGTGAATCAGAAAAAAAAAATAAATACTGAGAACAGCATGATTTCATACATAGGTGGGACAAAAAAGTGAGACTATGAGACATGGACAAGAGTGTGGTGGTTACGGGGTGAGGGGAGTGTGGGGAGGGTGGAATAGGGAGAATGGGAGGGGTACAAGGAAAACCAGATAGAAGGTGATAGAGGACAATATGACTTTGGGTAATGGGTATTTAGCACAATTGAATGATAAGATATCCTGGAGATGTTTTCATTGTACATATGTACACTGATTTATTGGTGTCACCCCATTAAAGTTAATTAAGAAAAAAAAAGCTTTTGCAAGCTAAAGACAATATGAACAGAATAAAAAGACAAACTACACAATACATCTGATAAGGGGTTAATAACCAAAATTTATAAAGAACTTGTAAAACTCAACACCAGAAAGACAAACAATCCAATCAAAAAATGAGCAAAAGAAATGAATAGACACTTCTCTAAGGAGGACATACAGATGGCCAATAGGCATATGAAAAAATGCTCAACATCACTAATCATTAGAGAAATGCAAATTAAAACCACAATGAGATACTACCGCACACCAGTCAGAAAAGCGCTCATCAACAAAACAACACATATTAAGTGCTGGCGAGGATGTGGAGAAAAGGGAACCCTCCTGCACTGCTGGTGGGAATGCAGACTGGTGCAGCCACTGTAGAAAACAGTATGGAGATTCCTCAAAAAATTAAAAATAAAACTGCCTTTTGACCCAGCTATCCCACTTTTAGGAATATACCCTAAGAACACCATAGCACCGTTCAAAAAGAAGAAATGCGCCCCGTGTTTGTGGCAACATTGTTCACAATAGCGAAGATCTGGGAACAGCCCAAGTGTCCGTCAGAGAACGAGTGGATTAAAAAGCTTTGTTACATATATACTATGGAATACTACTCAGCCATAAGAAATGATGACATCGGATCATTTACAACAAAATGGATGGACCTTGATAACATTATATGAAGTGAAATAAGTAAAACAGAAAAAACTAAGAATACAAGATTCCATACATAGATGGGGCATAAAAATGAGACTCAAGGACATGGACAAGAGTTTGCTGGCTATGGTAATGGGGAGGGAGAAGAGATGGAAGGTGTAGTGGGAGGGGAGGGACACAAATAAAACCAGATACAAGGTGACGGAAGACAATTTGACTTTGGGTGATGGGTATGCATTATAATCAAATGTCAAAATAACCTGCAGATGTCTTCTCTGACCATATGTACCCTGATTTATCAATGTCACCCCATTAAAATTAAAATTAATTTAAAAAATTAAAAAACCCTGGTTTTATCAATCAAAAAAAAAAAAACCCAGACAATACAAATACAAAGGCATGTTATAGAGCCATTAAAAGCATAAGATTGTAGTGAAACAATGAAAACACATTTACTTAAAGAACTAAGTGAAAACACAAAAATACAAAATAGTATACATGATCAGATTATAAAACACAAATGCATACTTTGAAAATGTCATAAATAAACAACTTGAATGGTAGAGGGGCAAAATTGGAAATTTTTTATGATTTAAAAGTTTTTTACTTAACATCACTTGCTATATTGTCTTCAACTACAGTGGTAATAACATTTTCCAAAAGTTGAATGAGTTGATAATATATCTGCAAGCTCATACTGTTTTCCGCTATTGGTCACCATAAGTTAGTTCAAATCTGCTCCTATAAATGTATCAGAACCTCTCTTTCAAACCAGCAACAAGTGTTAACTGTGTAAAAGTGCTTGCTTACCTTTTTTTGAATATTGCAATGTTAAACAGAAAGGTGATTTTAAAATTATTTATACTCTACCCTTTGTACTTTAAACACCACTGAAGAATAGTATTCCATATGACCACACAAATACATGGCCCCTTGAGGGCATTAAAGTAATAACTAAATAATATCTCATCAATTTTTTTTGAGAGCAAAGATAGAATTATTAACATAACTAAATCTATGTTTAAAAAAAAACAACAAAAGGACAGCAAAAATTTCAAAGTTACTATATTAGCACAGATAAATAAGCCGGAATGGTGCTTAGAGAAGCTAAAATTTACTAAGCTCTTACTACGTGCCAGGCACTGGGTTCTAAGTACTATATAGAATATTTTATTTAAACCTAACAAGAATATTTTTGAAGGTAGTTTATTATTATCCCCATTATCCAGGAGGTTAAATTAACTTGTTAGCAAGCTGCTTACTGGATTGAAACCTGGGTATCTCTAACTCTAACGTCCATGTTTTCTGCATTGTTTTCTACTGGATAGACAGATCATCAATTGATAATGGTCAAGTAGCTATAAAAATAGTTTTAAAATGATAGAACATTTAAGGCCAATAATGTCAGGCTCCATGAAGGACCCTTAGCAACTCTTGTACACATGTAGTTTAGCATTTTACCTTAACTAGATGTGAATGCAGCTATCAATCACCAAAGGCCCAATGCTTCCACTGAAGAGTCTCGTATTTAAAGTGAGAAACAAATCCGTGAGTGGAACTTAACCACAGAGAACAATTTCCTCCTGACAAGTAAACATCTGGAACTCCAAAAATTATAGCTCCTACAACTCATGGGATATATCATGGTAGAGAGGAAAGTAGACAGACTGAAGCTAATGACTGTCCTTTTAAACTTGCATCTGAAGCCCACTCTGCCACCTGACGGTGGGGAGACTGTAAGCCGATAGCCTGACCTCCTTAGAGCTCATTTTCCTTACTGAAAGCAATAGGCGAACTGAGTGAGGGACGGCACACGGCCTGCGCCAAGACACTGCTCACAGGCAGCGCTGGTTTCCTTGATTTTCATAGATGATCTTAAAATAGATGGTTTATTATAGCACTTAAACTGCACATCAGTCCATATTTTTATGACTATAAGCTTAAAATTACATAATTAAAAAGAAAAATTACCTGCAGCATTGTCGAGAAATGTCTGATTGCTTCATCGTAGAGACCACTGCCAATCAACACATAAGCAACAGCTATGAAACAAAATACAAAAATATTAAAGGACAGAATAAAGGATCTCAGACTAGAAAGAGTAACTAAATTCTTTACTGAATCTTAAAAGGCAGCTCCAAGGACTAGAAGCAGTTAAAGAAAACCTAGAAGTTAATAAGAGGTAATTGAATTCCTCTACCACTCAGCACTTACTAATCAGTCTTCTGGTTTTATCTAGATTTAAATTATTAAAGCCATCTGTAAAACATCTGTCTACAAGAAGTAATTATCTTTTTTAAGTCCATTGCTCACTTTCAAATACCAAATAGCCTGTATGATGTTTCCTACCTACATATCAAAAGAGCTAGCAATAAGCCTAAATAACATCCCTATAATATAGCCGTGTGATTTTACTGCGAAAGTTATGAGAAATAGCCAAACAGCATCACAAATCTCGATTCCTGGTGGCGCTAAATTTACTACCAGTAACCTAATGAAAACAAAATAGAGGCTCAAATTAGTATATATTAATATAATTCTTAACTGCAAATAATTTACACCATTGCAATGAAATGGTAGCCTTTTTTCTACCTCTCCTATTCAAAATATAGTAAGAATATATACTATTCAAAATATACACTAATGATGAGTGAATAGTTTTGATCAAATTGTTCAAGTAGGTGATATTTTTAAATTAGAGACACGGTGACCTTTTAAAACATGACAATATTTTGACTAAACTTTTTCACCTGTCCTAAAAACAATAAACTTTAATAGTATACATTACATTTCCATCTGTAATAATTGCCCTAAAACCATACATCCCCAAATATACCTGAAAAAAAAAATTCCTCATTCAATGTAATGCTATATTGATCACATTTCTTTGCCAAAAAAGCTGTATTGCAGCTCTCAGCTTCTATTACCTTTTTTGAGGTACCGAACCCAAGAAGATTGGCAACTAAAACTTTTACTGTCATTAAGAGCTTAAATTTGCTGACAGTTAAAAGTAGAAAAACAGTTAAATGCAGTGGAAACATTAAATGCAGAAACTTAGATTATAACTAATTTGAGAAAAGTAAAGTTTCAAAACATTGAGCATCATTATAATATAGGAGCTTCTGAGGGCGTTCTTCAAAAAAGAAAAGTGCCTGACCAGGTGGTGGCACAGTGGATAGAGCGTCGGACTGGAATGCGGAGGACCCAGGTTCAAGACCCCAAGCTCGCCAGCTTGAGTGCGGGCCCATGTGGCTTGAGCAAAAGCTCGTCAGCTTGGACCCAAGGTCGCTGGCTCCAGCAAGGGGTGGCTCGGTCTGCTAAAGGCCCACGGTCAAGGCACGTGTGAGAAAGCAATCAATGAACAACTAAGGCAGTGGTTCTTAACCTGGGTTCTATCAAACCCTAGGGGTTCAATGAGTCGGTCTCAGGGGTTCGGAGAAGCCTCTGCCGTGGAGGCCAGAATAAAGTAATACCATAATTTGTTGTGAGTTCATGCACTTTGTTGGTATTTGTTCTGTGAGCAAGGTGATGTTCATGCATGGCTCATTTTGTGCACCAATAAAAAAACATATACCTATGTCTTGAATTTGGAAAATAAAATCATATTTTATTTATCACTAAAGAAGGGTTTGATGAATGCACATATGAAACTGGTGGGTTTGGTACTTCAAAAAAGGTTAAGAACCACTGAACTAAGGTGTTGTGATGGCAACGAAAAACTAATGATTGATGCTTCTCACCTCTCTGCGCTCCTGTCTGTCTGTCCCTATCTATTCCTCTCTCTGACTCTCTCTCTGTCCCTGTAAAAAAAAAAAAAAAAAAAAAGGCTGTTTTAATCCTAATTTCTTTGAAAAGCTATATGTATTAAGGTCACAGACATATTTAGAATTATAATGAGTACTATTCATATAGTTGTATCAGATAACAAAATAACTAAAGACTTCCTTGGTGGGGGGCCAGTCATGTAAGCAGTTAAAACAACAACCAATAAAAATAATAGTTACATGTATGAACACTTAATAAGTACAAGGAACAGTCCTGGGCACTGACACATATTAACTTATCTACTCCTTAACTGCAGTGAGGCAGGTACTAGGTATTATCCCCACTTGCAGACAAGCATAAAGTAGTTAAACAAACTGTCCAAAGATAATGTGCAGTAAGTGAGTCAAAGGAACCAGGTTGCCTGGCTCCAGGACCCATCCTCCAAACCAACACGCCCCCAGGAATTCATCAAGGCTTTACTGGTCTGGACTGCAAAACGGTTTGAATTCTTTGATGATTATGTGAACAGGAACTGAAACATAAACTTGTACCTTCTGAATGCAGGAAGATGATGACATACTGGAAAGCCAGGAAGTGGGCTCAGATTCTGGCTCTGCCCCTCGCTGGCCGTGTGATCAGGGGACCTCAATCACTTGTCATTACTCACTGGGTCTTGCTTAACAAGACTGAAGAAAATTTTCTTAGATTCCTTTCAGATCTAAAGTTTTAGAATTTCCTACCTATCTTCCCATGATCAGTGAATGTCTGCAGAGTGAACACTGAGTAAGTGACCCATAGAAACAAGTACAGTTTCAGGAAGTAAATATTGTACTGAGCGGCACATTCAACTTGTCTATGTCTAGGTGCTGAATTCCACTCAATTAAAACCAAATGCAGCTCTCAGATCTCTCCACGTAAAAGTACACATTTTGCGGGATGCGGCCAATGAATGTACAACTAAGTGAAACAACAAATAAATGCTTCTCTCTCTTTCTCCTCTCCTTCCTCTCTGATCGCTAAAATCAGTTAAAAACTTTTAAAAAATTAAAAGTGAACATTTTTTGGAGAAAAAAACAAAAATAAATATAATCTTACACAAATATAAGTAACTATTAGGATCTAAATTTTCTTATGGAGTCTAAAGACATAAAGAAAAAAACTGAGATACCAGGAATTCTAACTGAGATCGTCACTAACCAGCAACTCCACATGTCCTGGCAATATGCTGACAGACGTCATTTTTCCAAGGAAAAAAAGATCCCTGGCCAGCTCAGGACCTAAGACTACTCCAGGGTCTACCAAGATTATTCTTTTTTTTTTTTTACAGGGACAGAGAGAGAGTCAGAGAGAGGGATAGACAGGAACGAAGAGAGATGAGAAGCATCAATCATTAGTTTTTTGTTGCCGTTGAGACACCATAGTTGTCCATTGATTGCTTTCTCACACGTGCCTTGACCGCAGGCCTTCAGCAGACCGAGCCACCCCTTGCTGGAGCCAGCAACCTTGGGTCCAAGCTGGGGAGCTTCTGCTCAAGCCAGATGGGCCCGCGCTCAAGCTGGTGACCTCGGGGTCTTGAATCGGGGTCTTCCGCATCCCAGTCCGATGCTCTATCCACTGCGCCACCACCTGGTCAGGCCCAAAATTATTCTTTGCACACACAACAGACCTACCGCATAGTAGAGAATTATTTATTATCGAATAAATGAATACAAAGTCTAACAGAATCAAAGGACTTCAGAAAAGACCAAATCTGATGTCTTAATGGGTAATTAATTGTCAAAGCCTGTTCAAAGAATATCACCAAAAATTGATTAATACTCTCAAAGTAGTCAGCTGTCAATTATCTGCGGTAACAGAGGGGAGGAGCCAATACAGGAGCATTCAGTCATAGAAAATGCGTGTGGTTGCAGAAAGAATACAATGATCATGTGTAAATTAAAAAAGTTTTTCTGTAGGTGTTTGGAGTGAGCACATGCTCATAGGAAGTATGTCCAGATGCCCTGTTCAGTCCCGCATCCAATTCTGTTTCCACTCCTTCAAATCTGAGCTGACCAGGGGATGAGGAGACACATCTAAAAGCATATCAGACACAGGCAAAATCAGCCTGTTTTAAAACATGCCACAAACAAGCCAAACTGCACGGCCCACTTGCAGATCTGAATAAACTCAACTTTTCTATACCCACATTCTTAGACCCAACAGTGACTGACCATTCTCATGAGTAAAATTAGCCTACACCTATTTTATTACACAGAAGATGAATGTATGTATGACTCTCATCTGCTTTCAATTTTATATAGTTCACACAAATAACTGATGAATTGCTACTCGTAAGAACTCATTACCATAACATTAATTTAATTATTAATTTCCATAGAAACACAGAGCTGGAACAACCCTTCCTGGTTATCCCATCCAGACCTTTTATGATATGATCCATGGACCCGCACAAAATCAAACCACTCACATTGGCACAGCTTGGTTCTGTCAGGCTCTGTGCTCTTTCTGCCTCACCACCCTGCCCACCTGCTCTGTATCAAATCACAAATTCAAGGCACATACCACAGGAAAAGCCCCGACTCAAGTCTCACCTAACTCTTCATTGGTGCTCTCGTTATCAGTAGCAAATGGGAATTTCTTCTGTTCTGCAATAGACTTGGCTTGGCTCTGAAATAAAAAAGACAAACATACATTTTAGTTTAGCACACAGAGGAAGAGGAAACATAATAAAAACCTGTATTTGAAAAATTAAAGCTACAAAGATAGAGGTCAGAGAGTATCACAGCTCAGGAGTCACAGTTCTTACGTTGCTTCAGGACCCCGGACAGAATAAAACATCTGAGAATTCTACAGTAGGGGAATATTTCACACTTTATTTCCTACAGTAAAACCTTGATGACTAGACAGAAGCTCAGCCAGCCCTTTCTTGTTTTGCTCTTAGGTTGGGAGCTTCCGCACATGGGATTCAGGGAAGGTTTCTTAAGGAGCATGTCAAGTCCTGGCTGGTTGGATAATTGGTAGAGCGTCAGCCTGGTGTGTGGAAGTTCTGGGTTCGATTTCCAGTCAGGGTACACAAAAGAAGTGACTGGGTCCTGAGGATAACTCCAGGGCCTTGCCTCAGGCTCTGAAATAGAGCAATGGAGCAGCAGTCCCAGATGGGCAAAGCATCACCCTGCAGGGGGCTTGCTGTGTGGACTTCGGTAGGGGAGCATGCAGGAATCTGTCTTTCTGCTTCTCTGCCTCCACATCTCTCACTTCATAAAAAAATTTAAAAAAGAAGAAGCACGTTTAACATGTGACTGAATCACATACAGCCATGTGTGACCAGACACGATCCTTCTTTTCTGTCGGATGACTAAGGACAAGCATACAGATGCAAAAGTTGTTTCTACTTAATAAACTGCTTACAGCCAAGAAAAGGAGGCTATAAATAATTCTTTTAATACTTGAAAAGTCATTAATTTTATCCAGCATTCAGTGAGTCTACCATTTGTCAAGGCTTGGTGCAAAAATATGGAAAAAGAACACAAATGAAATCCCATGAAAAGAAGAAATCACTTACCAAGCAATATCAAGAGTATACTGAAGAGCATTTCTGATTTAAAACTGTTTTTTATTACATTAAAAATAAAGCCTGTATGGACATTCCTCAAAAAATTAAAAATCGAACTGCCTTATGACCCAGCTATCCCACTTTTAGGAATATACCCTAAGAACACCATAGCACTGTTCGAAGAGAAGAAATGTGCCCCCATGTTCCTGGCAGCATTGTTCACAATAGCGAAGATCTGGAAACAGCCCAAGTGTCCGTCAGAGGACGAGTGGATTAAAAAGCTTTGGTACATATACTATGGAATACTACTACTCAGCCATAAGAAATGATGACATCAGATCATTTACAACAAATGGATGGACCTTGATAACATTATATGGAGTGAGATATGTAAAACATAAAAAAACTGAGAACAGCATGATTTCATACATAGAAGGGACATAACAGCGAGACTATGAGACATGGACAAGAGTGTGGTGGAGGAGGGAGGAGAGGGAGGGAGAGGAGGGTACAAAGAAAACCAGATAGAAGGTGACAGAGGACAATTTGACTTTGGGTGATGGGTATGCAACATAACTGAATGATAAGATGACCTGGAGATGTTTTCTTTGAACGTATGTACCCTGATTTATTAATGTCACCCCATTAAAATTAATTTAAAAAAATAAAAAAATTATAAATGATAGGGGAGACATTATAATAAATACTACAGAGTACACTAAATCATAAGAGGCTATTATAAATAATTATATGCAAAAAAATAAAATAAAGCCTGTAACGGAAGTAGGCAGGGGAAGTACAGTAGGGACAAATTCAGTTCTTGATCAAAAAAACAAGAGAATGAAGAAATAAATAATCTAACTCCCATATTTTTAACCTAGGAAAAATGCAAGGCCACGATTGGTGGGCTTTGTCTCATAGGTTACTAGCCAGTGCCATCTTAAACTGGAAATGCAACCAGTAGCAAATATCTGAATTACTATCAGTCATAAGCTCCCTCGTAACTCTAAGAATCTGATCGCCTACCCAAGGTGGGGATTATCCAATTGCTACTAACTGCAGCGATGGCCAACTCACTACTTTATAAGATAGCCCAGACTGGTCTTGGACAAACCTAATTCTAAAGATTTTCCATATCAATTTGACTGCTACACAATGAGACAAAATCAGTTGACGTCTTACTCCCATTTTTAGTTTGCAACTTCTATTTTCAGTACTAGTTGTTACAGGAAAAGGCAGAGCTTTGCTTGAAAAAGTGTATCCTAAAGTGTAACTTTAAACAAAAGAAGAAAACAAATCTATGTGGCTGTTGAAGGAAAAAGCCTGGAGAAAAAAAATATGTTAACTTTGGGCACTGAAAGAGCAACTGAGCTCCATAGAATTAAGTGTGAACAGCAGGAAGAGCCTTCACCTGCAGGCAGCAAGGCGAGAAGAACACACATGCTAATGGGGACAGATGGATACAGACGGTGCCTGGCAGGGCCCTCATCTGGAGTGGAGAGGTCTACTACACAGTTTCACTGGTACCAAAAAAAAAGGGCCTGGCCGGTTGGCTCAGTGGTAGAGTGTTGGATGGGTATGTGGCTGTCCCAGGTTTGATTCCTGGTCAGCGCACACAGAAGCACCCATCTGCTTCTCCACCCCTCCTTCTCTCACTTCTATCTATCTATCTATCTATCTATCTATCTATCTATCTATCTATATCTATCTATCTATCTATCTATCTATCTATCTATCTATCTATCTATCTATCAATCATCTATCTCCTCCTCCTGCAGCCATGGCTCAATTGGAGCAAGTTGGCCCTGGTGCACTGAGGATGACTCCATGGCCTCTGCCTCAGGCACTAGAAAATGGCTCCAGTTGCAATGGAGCAAGGGCCCTAGATGGACAGAGCATTGCCCCCTAGTGGGCTTGCCAGGTAGATCCTGGTCAGGGCACATGCAGGAGTCTGTCTCTGCCTCCCCTCTTCTCACTAAAAAAAAAAAAAAGACAGCCAAAGACTGGTAAAATAAGATCATACTATAATATATTTTCAAGTACATAAAACTCCTAGAAATAAGCCTCATTTATCCCTTGACAGTGAAATGTCCTAGGTCCAAAGTAATCAACCATCCAATTCATAAGTCAATCTGACCAAGTATCAAATGAACTACCTTCATCTTATGCACATAAAACCACTTAGCTCAACTCCTAGTTGATAAACAGAGGTGACCTCCACCTATGGGACTGTATCACAAAAACAGAAGGCATGGGTAAAAGATACATACCAGGATCTTTTCGGTGTTGAGAGAAAGCAGGGAGTCGCAGGGTGGTGATCCTCTGAACTCGCAGTCTGAGTCGTGGAAGTTCAAGAAGGATGACTCTGAAAAGCAAACGTTTCTTGTTATTCTCCTCACCTTGAATTGATGGCTCTTAGGTACTAAACTATGAATTGGAATGTTAAGAATCCTCAAAACAAATAAAAGGACGAGCGTGTATTCCACCTTCATAACTGTGTTAATGTTTTATAGTTCCCAAGTATTGTGTACACCCACTTGTGACTGCCCTCACAACCATTCTGGAAATCATCAAAGCCAGCTAAACTTTTCAGATGCTGAAATGAGGAACAAGGGGGCTAAAACAGTACTAGTCCAACACTAATCTCACTGTACACATGGAATCAATATAGATGCTAAGAGCCTTCCATTAACCCTCTCCCAACTGCAGCATTAACCATAGGTTAAAATAAAGGAGAACAAATCAGGCCTGGAGGATCTAATGTTAAAAGATACGCACTAAGGATCTAGTACCACAATTACAAATAACTCCTAAAATCAAACAAAGAAAGATAACCCAATTTAAAAAGAAAGGTCAAAGGCCCTGAATAGGCAATTTTCCAAAGAATATATAAAAATGGCTGTTGCATTCATGAAAAGATGCTCTACATCATTATTGGTCAAGGAATGCAAATTAAACTACTATGAGGTACTACATCACACCCACTATGATAGCTATAATTCGTTTGGAAATGATGATGGGGATGGAAAATGGTATGGCTACTGTGGCAAACAGTGTGGTAGCTCTTCAAAAAGTTAAACATAGAATTAGTGTTATGATCCCATCATTTCACTCCTAGGTATATACCCAAGAGAACTGAAAACAGGAACTCAAGAACATGTGCACACATGTTCACAGCAGCACTATTCACAGTAGCCAAAAGGAGAAAACAGCCCCAAAGTCCATCAACACATAATGCATAAACCAGTGGTTCTTAACCTTTTTTGAGGTACTGAACCCACCAGTTTCATATGCGCATTCATCGAACCCTTCTTTAGTGATAAATAAAATATGATTTTATTTTCCAAATTCAAGACATAGGTATATGTTTTTTTACTGGTATATATTTTTTGCATGTGCCCTGACCAGGATCACAAAATGAGCCGTGCATGAACATCACCTTGCTCAAAGAACAAAACCAACAAAGTGCATGAACTCACAACAAATTACGGTATTACTTTATTCTGGCTTCCGCGGCAGAAGCTTCTCCGAACTCCTGAGACTGACTCATCGAACCCCTAGGGTTCGATAGAACCCAGGTTAAGAACCACTGGCATAAACAAAGTGAAGTATACACACACTGGGATATTATTCAGTCTTTCAAGAAAAGAATGACGTACTGATATATATTACAACATGGGAGAACCTCCCAACAAAATTAAGTGAAAGAAGTCAGAGACAAAAGGTAACATACTGTATGATTCCACTAAAATTAAATGTCCAGAACAGGTAAATCCATAGAAACAGAATGCACACTGCTGGTTGAAGGAGGAAATAGGGAAAAATTGCTTAATGGCAGAAGGGGGCTAACTTTGGAGTGAAGTGAATGTTTGGGGGTGACTGCACAATACTGTGAATGTACTAAATGCCACTAAATTGTTCACTTAAAAACGATTAATTTTATGTTATGTGAATTCTGCCTCAATATATTATTTTAGCCTGGCCTGTGTTAGCTCAGGGCATAAAGTGTCACCCTTGACAATGTTGAGGTCTCTGGTGCAAAACCCTGGGCTTACCCAGTCAAGGCACGTACAACAAGCAACCAATGAACAACTAAAATGAAGCAACTATAAGTTTATCCTTCTAACTTCCCCCTCTCTGTAAAATTAATAAAGTATTTTTTAAGAAATGAAAAATGAATGATTTAAAAAGATAAATGCTCGCCTGACCAGGTGGTGGTGCAGTGGATAGAGCGTCAGACTGGGATGTCGAAGACCCAGGTTCGAGACCCCGAGCTCGCCAGCTTGAGTGCGGGCCCATCTGGCTTGAGCAAAAGCTCGTCAGCTTGGACCCAAGGTCACTGGCTCCAGCAAGGAGTTGCTCAGTCTGCTGAAGGCCCACGGTCAAGGCACATGTGAGAGAGCAATCAATGAACAACTATGGTGTCGCAACGGCAACGAAAAATTAATGATTGATGCTTCTCACCTCTCTCCGTTCCTGTCTGTCTGTTCCTTTCTATCCCTATCTCTGACTCTCTCTCTCTCTCTGTAAAAAAAAAAAAAAGATATATGCTCTATCTAACTCAGTAGTCATAAATGAGCATCAAATTACACTCAAGGAGCTATGTGAGCAATTTAGTTAAATTCTCATCTGTGTCGCTCTCAACAGGAATCAGGACAACACATCAAAGGAGCCTATAATGGGGAGCAGCCACTGAAGTTGGCATGTTTCATTTCACAAGGCACAGGCAGGGCTGAAAAGGATAGGTGGGTTTAGACTGGGCTACCAAGAGGGAATGGATACATCAGATAGAATGAGGGAAGAACACAAAAGTACAAAGGCAAGAACATGCTGAGGGGCAGTGAGCAGACAACCCTGGCTAGAGGTGGGAGTTGGTGCTGGAAAACAAAGTGAGGTTAGGAGGTGAGTAGTCAGACTGATCCCAAGAGCTGGGTTTTATTTAGTCTGACAGGAATGAAGAAACAATAACGGTTATTGGTAGATTGCTGAAGGATAGTGACATGATAAAGACATTTTAGAAGTACATTAATTTATAACCTGCTTCTACCTTGTAAAAAAGCTAACATGTAAGACCCTACCATATGCTAAGCACAGTGCTAAGCATTGCATATACAATGCCTTATTCTATTCCAAAATCCCTCTGCTTTGTGGAATTAATTTTGGTTTCAATAAATAAATTACCTATATAATTTTAAGTGGTTGCTCAGCATTCTACTGCATGAAACTTAATCACATACCAATCATTGGATAATTGAGATGTCCTTTCTTTGCGCTTTAATGTAAGTATCAATAAGTATCCTTGACTTGTATTTTTGCAAATTTACCCTATTAGGTCATTAATTAAATTCTAACAAATATCACTTCTGAGGCAATGGATTTTAAAAAGAGTTTTAAGACCTTTTTTAATATATGTGCTCCATTTCCCTCCCAGGTAGTGATAACTCCATTCCCACTGGCAATGTCCGAGGTGGTCTATTTCCTTCTATCAGAGTGCTGGCGTGTTCTTTATTTTTCTCAAATCTGAAAATGGTACTAATAAGATTAAGCTTTGGCCATTTATAAATTGCTTATATCCTTTGCTCATTTTTAAATCATCTGAATCTATTCCAGCATAAGATACAGAGAATTTCTAATTATTAGTTTTCCAAATAGCTGGTTATCCTAGCATCACTTATTAAATTATCAATTTGAATGTCACCTTCACAATACATTATAGTCACTGGGGTATGTCAAGACCTTTTCTTTTCTTTAAGGAATCTTTGAGGTTTATATTGAACTTCTGCAATAACTCCGACAGATACCGTATTTCCCCATGTATAAGACATACCCCTTTTTCAAAAAATTGGGGATCTAAAAACTGGATGTGTTTTATACAGTGGTTGTAGATTATTTTACTTGCATTTCCCGCTTTTTCGTACTTTTCAACTCATTGTTGAAGACAGTGATTCGTCATAAGACACAGATGAGGACAAGCTAACAGATGGGAGTTTAGACACCAATAAGGAGTTGTATGAATTTTATGATGAACTTGAGTATGAACTTGAGTTAATACTTTTATGTAATAGATTTTTTTTCAAATTTCGGGCCACAAAACTAAGGTGTCTTATACATCGGGGCATCTTATACCTGGAGAAATATGGTAACAGTTCACTCTCTACATGGACATTTACTTTTAAAAAGTTAAAGTAATTCATGCTCACTGTAGAAAATATATAAAAATCCCCAAACATGGGGGCGGCGACAAGATGGCCATGGAGTACATGGACGTTCCAACTCCCACCTCCCAGAACCAAGGTGGATTACAACTTGATTTTGAGAACAGTCATCTTGTAAGACCAACTCTGGACTAAACTAAGAGGATTCTATAGCTAAGGACCACCAAAGAAGCCACACTGAGACTGGTAGGAAAGGTGGAGATGCAGAAAGGGCTGCCCGCTCCCAGGAGCAAGAGGCAGCCCGGAGAGACTCTTGCAGCGGGGAGGGTTGCCTGGAGAGTTGTAGGCCCTCAGCCCCAAGACCAAAGCTCCAGCCTAAATCCCCGGAGCCTAAAAGAGGTGTACGGACTGTATTTAGCTGAGAAAAGAGCCTAGATACGGTTTCCAAGAAGGAGACAGAAGACTCAGACTCAGGCTCTGTCTTAAAGCAACTGCGCAGAAAACCTCGCTCACAGCCACCTACCCAGGGATACAGGAGCGGGGAGAGCTGAGAGGACTAGAGTTGCCAGAGGAGAGGGTAATCTTCGAGGCACAGATAAAGACATTTTGAGGGATAGCCACCCTAACCCCTGAGCTGAGTCATTCCCCAAATCTAAAAGCGAACATTTATCCTGGGGCAGCAACACTAGCAAAGGGAAGAAATTACCCCGCCCATGGAAAGCTCTCCTGCTCCAGTCAGAGCAGAGGTACTTAGAGGCAGGCAACACATTAGGGACACACATAGCGAGTGCTGAGGTCTGAGCTAAACCGCGCCCCTCTCCCACTCTGCTGAGTACTCACTGGGGGCGGCTGCAGGCCTGGGCGGTCGGAGCAGATGCGCATGAGCATTAATTCCCATAGAGGTGGAGGCTATGGAGGCTACAGCCCCAATGCTTGGGCAAGCCCACCCATGGCTCAAGCCCGCCCTCAGCAGTGAAGGCCAGGGCAACCACAGAGGCCATTCCAGCGGGCCCACGCAAGCCCACCCATGGAGACGGAAGCCAAGGCGAGAGGTCCGAGCTGTGCATGAGCCCACCTGCAGCAGTGGAGGCCTGAGGAACTGTGGAGGCGGTCAGAGCGGGTGCGCACAAGCCCACGCACGTAGGCGGGGGCCACAGGAGCGCGTTTGCAAGCCCACCCTTAGCAGCGAAAGCTGGGGCAACCTCCGAGGCAATCAGAGCAGGCATGAGCCGGCTCTCGGCAGTTGAGGTGGGGGTGACCACAGAAGCCGGCCAGCGCCAGCAGCGCCCAAGCCTGAAGGCCAGAGGCAGCAGTGGAGGCTGGCTGGCAGACAGATCACACATCCGGAACACAAAGGCCACACCCACTACGCTACTGTGGCCACACCCTTCTGAGTACTGAAAAGGAAGAAAATAAAAGAAGTAAATAAAAAGTCTGGATAGAATGAAACCTGAGACTACCGGGCAAGCCACATCCAAGACCTTACCTAATAATCACTTAATTACAGTACTGAGCCCAACAAGTAATCAGCAATAAGAGGCAGCAGAAAGCTATCTCACGGGAATGTGAACTTTTAAATGAACTTCCCCCAGGCCAAGACTAGATAAAAGCCAGAGGAGGAGTGCAGCTGATATTTACAACCTCACCTGGGTCCAGCAGAGGCAGCCACAAGATCTGGATTCCCTGTAGCTCCAAAAAGGTTGATAAAAGCCAGTCATAGGCAGTGACCCCCCCCCCCCCCCCCACTGATCTGTGCCAGACTCCAGCGAGGGAGGTCCAGGGCAGGCACACCCTGAGGCCAGATATGGAGAGCATCAGTGCATCAGTTCAGGACCTAACAATCCTTGTTAGAGTGGTAGCCAAAGGAAGGGCTCCTCACACCTACCCAACTAAGAATAGAAAATGTCGACATGAATAGCAAAAAGAACAGTGACAGCAGATAAGTAGCCCACAGCAGATTGCAAACAACAGCTGATGCCAACTGTTGGGCAGATAAAATATAATATGCTCACTTTGTTAAAGATGGCGCTGTCCACATGGAAGCCCGTCACCCAGGTGATATTTGCCCTTATGCTTGGGATGGGTGTGGGGGAAAGGCTGTAATGTAAGCAGGCCGGGTCCTTATAGCCTAAGGCTTAGTTTTAAGAGTAAGCTTTTCCCCACACCCTTGACTGATTGGATGATATGGGGTGGTGCGCTGTCCTGAGGAATCCCATTATGCCTCAGATGGGTGACCTTGTATCAGAGACATTCTTGTTTGTAGATTGGATTAAGGGTTTGGATTTCTACACTATAAAGTGGGACAGACCAGTAGTTTGCTCACTCTTGGTTCCTGAGGTATTAGAGAGGAGAGCAGATTAAGGGCACGTGGAGGCCAGGAGAAGCAGGCAAGATGTCAGAGTGCTGAGGGAGAAGCCAGTTTGTGCAGAGTGTGTGCTGAAGAAGGAGATGGGGAACAGAGGTGAATAAGTCTGGTGAGCTAGAAACCTTTTGATTCTAGGAAACTCGGATAAGTCAGTAGCTTTGTGAGCACTGAATGAGTGTGTGTTTTTGCTTGCCCGCTGGGTGCAAGCTAGAATTAAAGCTGATGGCTCTCCAGTTTTTGGCTTGTCTCATTACCGTCTGTTCGAATCTAGTGCAAACCAGCATTGGCCAGACGGCTGTGATGGTGGCCTCGACTACTGGCTTTACACCAACCCAAGAAAACCTAGAAAAAACACAACTGAAAATTGGAGGCAGACAATACAAACCCTAGACTCAGCTAGCTACACAAACGACACATGCAAAGGAGGAGTCCATACACAGACAAAATGGGAAGACAGAGAAATGCAATCCAAATAAATCAACGAGAAATCCCCAGAAAAAGAACTGAATGAGATGGAAATAACCAAATTACTGGATGCAGAGTTTAAAATAACGATTGTTAGGATGCTCAAAGATCTTAGAGCAACAATGGATGGATATAAGGAGCACATAAATAAAAAGATAACATGCATCAAAAAGGACACTGAAATCATAAAAAGAACCAGTCAGAAATGACAAACACAATATCAGAAATGAAGACTACACTAAAAGGAATTAAAACCAGGCTGCATGAAGCAGAGGATCAAATCAGGGATTTAGAGGACAAGATAAATAAAAGCACAGATGCAGAACAGCAAAAAGAAAAGAAGATCAAAAAGTCTGAGGAAACTCTAAGAGAACCCTGTGAAAATATGAAGAGAAACAACATCCAGACTATAGGGGTTCCTGAAGGAGAAGAGAAAGAACAAGGGATAGAGAACTTGATTGAAGAAATCATGGCTGAAAACTTCCCTAAATTGATGGATGGAGGAAAATGTCACACAAGTTCAAGAAGCACAGAGAATCCCACTGAAGGGGAACCCAAAAAGACCTACACCAAGACAAATCATAATTCAAATACCAAAGCTAAGAGATAAAGAATATTAAAAGCTGCAAGAGAAAAGCAGCAACCACCTACAACGGAGCCCCCATAAGGATGACATTCGACTTTCAACAGAAACACTTGAGGTCAGAAGGAAATGGCAAGAAATATGCAAAGTAATGCAGAACAAGAGCCTATAACCAAGACTTCTTTATCCAGCAAGGCTATTGTTTAAAATAGAAGGAGAAAGAAAAGGCTTCCCAGACAAAAATAAAAACTCAAGGAATTCATTACAACCAAACCAATGCTGCAAGTTATATTAAGGGGCCTGTTGTAAATAGAACAAAGGGGGGGGGGGGTACTAGTAAAAGAGGAATGTAGATTTAAAGAATAAAATAAACAACTACATATCAATAATAAACTTAAATCTAAATGGATTAAAAGCTCCAATCAAAAGACATAGGGTAGCTGCATAGATAAGAAAAGAGGACCCATACATGTGCTGTCTACAAGAGACACACCTCAAAACAAAAGATACACATAGACTGAAAGTAAAGGGATGGAAAAAAATATTTCATGCAAATGGAAATGAAAAAAAAAAGTTGGGGTAGCAATACTTATATCTGACAAAATAGACTTTAAAACAAAGGCTATAGTAAGGGATAAAGAAGGTCACTACATAATAATAAAGGGAGCAATCCAACAGGAAGATATAACCATTGTAAATATCTATGCGACTAATATAGGATCACCTAAATATATAAAGCAGATTTCGATGGTTATAAAGGGCAAGATCAACAGCAATACTATAATAGTAGGAGATTTCAATATCCCATTAACATCACTGGATAGATATTCAGGAAAGAAAATTAACAAAGAAACAGCAGACTTAAAGGACACACTAAATCAAATGGATTTAATAGATATCTTCAGAAACTTTCACCCTAAAGCAGCAGAATATACATTCTTTTCAAGTGCTCATGGTACATTCTCTAGGATAGACTACATGTTAGGACACAAAACGAGTCTCAATATATTCAAGAAGACTGAAATCATATCAAGCATCTTCTCTGATCACAATGGCATGAAGCTAGAAATAAACTACAATAGAAAAACTGAAAAACACTCAAACACTTGGACACTAAATAGCATGTTATTAAATAACGAATGGGTTAACAATGAGATCAAGGAAGAAATAAAAAAATTCCTTGAAACAAATGAAAATGAACATACAACTCAAAACTTATGGGACACAGCAAAAGCAGTCCTGAGAGGGAAGGTTATATAGCATTACAAGTATACCTTAGGAAGGTAGAAAAAACTCAAATAAACAACTTAACTCTGCATCTAAAAGAACTAAAAAAGAACAGCAAGTAAAGCCCAGAGGAAGTAGAAGGAAGAAAATAATAAAGATCAGAGCGAAAATAAATGACATAGAGGCTAAAGAAAACAATACAGAAGATCAATGAAACCAAGAGCTAGTTCTTTGAAAAGGTAAACAAGATTGATGAACCTTTAACCAGACTCACCAAGAAAGAAAGAGAGAGGATTCAAATAAAATTAGAAATGAGAGTGGAGAAGTAACAACTGACACAGCAGAAATACAAAGAATTGTAAGAAAATAGTATGAAGAATTGTATGCCAAGAAATTAGACAACGTAGGTTAAATGGACATATTCCTTGAAATATATAATCTTTCAAAAATCAATCTGGAAAAACCAGAAAACCTGAACAGACTGATTACAGCAGATGAGATAGAAACAGCTGTGAAAAAAACTCCCAACAAACAAAAGCCCTGGACCAGACAGCTTCACAGGTGAATTCTACCAAGTATTCAAAGAACTATCTCCTATCCTTGTCCAGCTATTCAAAAAAAATTCAAGAAAAGGGAAGACTTCCAAGCTCCTTTTATGAGGCGAGCATAATTCTGATTCCAAAACCAGGCAAAGACAATACAAAGAAAAAAAACCTATAGGTCAATATCCCTGATGAATTTAGATGCTAAAATTCTAAATAAAATATTAGCAAACCGGATCCAGCAATACATGAAAAAAATCATACATCATAATCAAGTGGGTTCATTCTGGAAAGGCAAGGATGGTACAATATTCGTAAATCAATCAATGTGATTCATCATATAAATAAAAGGAAGGAGAAAAATCATATAATAATGTCAATAGATACAGAAAAAGCATTTGATAAAATCCAGCACCCATTTATGATCAAAACTCTCAGCAAAATGAGAATACAGGAAAAATACCTCAACATGATAAAGGCCATCTATGACGAACCCACAGCCAACATCATAATCAATGGGCAAAAATTAAAAGCAATCCCCTTAAGATCAGGAACAAGGCTGGGGGGCCCCTTTCACCACTCTTATTCAACATAGTACTGGAAGTCCTAGCCACAGCAATCAGACAAGAAAGAAAGGCATCCAAACTGGAAAAGAAGAAGTAAAGCTATTATTATTTGCTGATGATATGATAGTGTACATAGAAAACCCTAAAGTCGCAGTAAAAAAATTACTGGACCTGATAACTGAATTCAGCAAGGTGGCGGGATATAAAATTAATATTCAGAAATCAGAGGCATTTTTTATACACTAACAATGAACTGTCTGAAAGAGAAATTAAGAAAACAATCCCCTTCACTACTGCAACAAAAAAAGTAAAGTACCTAGGAATAAATTTAACTAAGGAGGTTAAAAACTTGTACTCGGAAAATTATAAAACGTTGATAAAAGGAATCAAGGAAGACACAAACAAGTGGAAGCATATACTGTGTTCATGGATAAGAGGAATAAACATCATTAAAATGTCTATATTACCCAAAGCAATCTATAAGTTCAATGCAATTCTTATAAAAATACCAATGACATACTTCAAAGATATAGAATACAGTGATACCTTGAGATACAAACAGACCAACATTTTTTAAAAATTATTTTTATTTATGTATTCATTTTAGAGAAGAGAGAGACAGAGAGAGAGAGAGAGACAGAGAAGGGGGTGAGAGCAGGAAGCATCAATTCCCATATGTGCCTTAACCAGGCAAGCATAGGGTTTTGAACCCTGACCTCAGCATTCCAGGTCAAGGCTTGATCCACGGCGCCACCACAGGTCAGGCCAGACCAACATTTTTTTAAGATACAAGCTGCGACTCGGTCCATATTTTTGTTCGAGATCCAAGTGAAATTTCGAGTGATTCGGGAAGTTGCCGCGTTGGTGCACGGGTCCAGTATCAGCAGTTTATACGAGTTGACTGACTTACGAGCTCAGTTACAGAACGAATTAAATGCATATCTCAAGGTACCAGTGTATTCCAAAAATTTATATGGAACCTAAAAAGAACACGAATAGCCCCAGCAATCTTGAAAAAGAATAAAGTGGGTGGTATCACACTTCCTGATATCAAGGTTTACTACAAAGCCATTGTACTCAAGACAGCCTGGTACTGGCATAAGAACAGAAACATAGATCAATGGAACAGAACAGAGGACCCAGAAATAAACCCACACCTTTATGGACAACTGATATTTGACAAAGGAGGTAAGAGCATACATTAGAGTAAAGACAGCCTCTTTAACAAATGGTGTTGGGAAAATTGGACATCTACCTGCAAAAAAATGAAACTAGACCATCAACTTACACCATTCACAAAAACAATCTCAAAATGGATAAAAGACTTAAATGTAAGCTGTGAAACCATAAGCATCTAAGAAGAAAACTTAGGCAGTAAGCTCTCCGACATCTCTTGCAGCAATATATTTGCTGATTTATCTCCACGGGCAAGTGAAATAAAGGGCAGGATGAACAAATGGGACTGTATCAAACTAAAATGCTTTTGCACAGCAAAAGACAATATGAACAAAATAAAAAGACAAACCATACAATGGGAGAACATATTTGACAATACGTCTGAAAAGGGGTTAATAATCAAAATATATAAAGAACTTGTAAAATTCAACACCAGGAAGATAAACAATCCAATCAAAAAATGGGCAAAAGAAATAGATACTTCTCCAAAGAGGACATACAGATGGCCAATAGGCAGTTGAAAAAAATGTTCAACATCAGTAATCATTAGAGAAATGCAAATTAAAACAACAATGAGATACCACCTCACACCAGTCAGAATGGCGCTCATTAAAAATATAGAACATAATAAGTGCTGGCAAGGGTGTGGAGAGAAGGGAGCCCTCCTTCACTGCTGGTGGGAATGCAGACTGGTGTAGCCACTGTGGAAAACAGTATGGAGATTCCTCAAAAAATAAAAAATGGAACTGCCTTTAGATCCAGCCATCCCACTTTTAGGAATATATCCTAAGAACACCAAATCACTGATTCAAAAAAAGAAAGGCACCCCCAAGCTTATGGCATAATTGTTTTCAATAGCCAACATCTGGAAACAGCCCAAGTGCCCATCAGTGGATGAGTGGATTAAAAAGTCGTGGTACATATACACAATGGAATACTATGGGATGTGGCCATGAAAAACAAGGAAATCTTACCTTTTTCGACAATATGGATGGACTTGGAAACTATTATGTTAAGTGAAATAAGCCAGGCAGAGAAAGAAATATATCATATGACCTCACTCATTTCAGGAGTCCAATGAACAATATGAACTGAGGAACAGAATACAGGAAGAGGCTGGATCAAAGGGACCAGAGGGGAAGCGGACAGAGGGAAAGGGGATGAGAGGATGGAATCAGAGAAGGGAAAGAGGTTGGTGAGATTATATATACATAACACAGTGTTATAGAGAGCAGAAAGGCAGATCCTGGAGGGAAAAGAGGGTTGTTGAGGTGAAGGGGGCATTGGGGATGTTGAGGGGAACATGGAGTTGTGTGAGATGAATGTAAACACAATAAATTAAAATCAATTAAAAAAAAAAAAAGAAAAATCCCCAAACATAAATAAAAGTCATTTAGAATACCTAGGCCCAAGAGCAGAAAAGCAAATCCTGGAGGGAAGGGGGGAGGGTGTTATGGGGAGGGAGACAGGGGGGTTGTACTGCGGAATACGGGTGACATTAGAATTTATGTAAAAAATAAATTAAAAATAAATACCTAGGTCATTTGAGACCCACTGTGAACATTTTGGTGTCTGTAATTAAGAGAAATAATTCTGAAATCAGGCAGCCTGGGTTTGAGTTCCTTTCCTCTACCATCTTACTGGCTCTTGTCACTGGCTTGGACTCTTTGATCTTCCTTTTCTTATTTGTAAACAGAGTCAGTAACAGTATCATGTCACAGAAAGGGTTGTGAGGTTTAAATAAGGAAACTGAACAAGAGACATTGTTTTGTAACCTGCCTTTCCAAGTTAGCAATATAATGTAAATAGTTGGCCATGGGATTAAATTTTCTTCTACATTATTTAAATTTAAACTAGTGAGATTATATATCATTTTTAATATTTTTAAATGAAATTTCAATTCTCTACAATAAACTTGCATTTTGTTGTTGTCTCTAAACTTTCTAGTCCCTTCTCATGATGTTTAATCTGACATTGTTTCAATTACTGTGACCTTACAAGAAATGCATCCATTTAATATAGAGCCAAGGATGAACAATTTTTTTCAAAAATTTGTCTATTTGGATAAACATTCTTCAGATAAACTTCAGCCATTAGGTAAAACTTCAAAACAAAAATCATATCCCTCTATGATTTTTACTGCAAATATATTAAAATTGTAGATTATGAGGGAATACTTGACTTCTTTACAAAATTGAATCTATTTATTCAACTCTTTTATTAACCCATATGAAATGTTGTAATTTTTATATAAGATTTAGACATTCAAGTTTGTTGATTTTAAAAAATTGGTTGACGGTAATCACTGATCACTACATATCTGTTGAGTATGTACTGTGTCCCAGTCACTGCTTCAGCCTAAATGGCCGTCAAAACCAGAAATGACCCCTGTCCTTAGGGATATGGTTCACTGGGAAAAACTGACAGTCACACAAAGAAATATAAAATCACAACAATTTATGGGTTATGAGGGGAAGTTTCCTGAGGACACAAGTAACATCAGCTAACACTGATACCCATTTGCCTGGTACAGGCACAGTCCTAATTCCCATTTTAAAGTCAAAGAAAATGAAGCAGAAAGACGAAATAATTTGCCAAGGCCCTACTTAGGCAAAGGAGTGGAGGTGGGGCTTGAGCCCAGGCAGATTAGTTCTGGAGTCAGTGCCATGAACCAATGAAGGGAGCTCTGTGGGAAGAGAAGGGTTAACAGGTGAAGGTCCATGGGAGGCTGGCTGGGCTGGGATAGTGGTCCAGGCAGAGAGTGGTCCTGCGCTTCTTTTGTCTTCTTACCAGGCTAGAACTGAATATTTTATCTGCCCACATTACTGAGCTCTTAACAGCTCTATTAATGTCTCCATTTATTCAGTGAATGACTGTATCATCTACATCGAATTATAAGAACATCCTTTTAATATTTACACTCATTTAGCATCTTGTACTAGATAAGACCTCCAAAAAAGTGTTCAATAATACTAGTGACAAAAGTACTCCTACTTATTTCTGACATCAGTATTGCATTCAGTGACCTGAAATTTCCTCAACTTTTGCAAATAAAATCTTTTCATTTAACATTTTTCTTTTTTGATTGTGTGTGTGACAGAGACAGAGGGAGACAGAAAGAGAGAGACAAGTAGGGAGACAGACAGGAAGGGAGATGAGAAGCATCAATTCTTTTTTTTTTTTTTTTTCAGGGACAGAGAGAGAGTCAGAGAGAGGGATAGATAGGGACAGACAGGAACGGAGAGAGGTGAGAAGCATCAATCACCAGTTTTTTGTTGCCGTCGCAACACCTTAGTTGTTCATTGATTGCTTTCTCACATGTGCCTTGACCGCGGGCCTTCAGCAGACTGAGCCACCCCTTGCTGGAGCCAGCAACCTTGGGTCCAAGCTGACAAGCTTTTGCTCAAGCCAGATGGGCCCGCGCTCAAGCTGGTGAGCTCGGGGTCTCAAACCTGGGTCTTTTGCATCCCAGTCCGACGCTCTATCCACTGCACCACAGCCTGCTCAGGCAAGAGGCATCAATTCTTCGTTGCGGCATCTTAGTTGTTTGATGACTGCTTTCTCATATGTACTTTGATGGGGGTGAGGGGCTCCAGCAGAGCGAGTGACCCCTTGCTCAAGTCAGTAAGCTTGGGCTTCAAGCCACTGACCATTGGGTCATGTCTATGATCCCAAGCTCACACCAGCGACCCTGAGCTCAAGCCAGTGACCTTGGGTTTCGAACCTGGGTCCTCTGCATCCCAGTCTGACACTCTATCTACTGCACCACCACCTGGTCAGGTTCATTTAACATTTTTAAACATCCAGTGGGAAGCTTCTATATATACTATGGGTTGAGACTGATGTATTTTACAACATAAAGATTCTATTCTGTTTTACCAAAAATTTCAAATCAGGAAAGCTGGCTGACTTTTATCAAGTGCTTTTGGATATTTCTTTTAGATAATCATGATTTTTCTCCATTGACCTCTTAAGGTGGTTAATCCAATGTTTTTAGAAAGCTGAACCAATCTTCATACTTCTAAATTAACTGATCATGGCAGTATTCTTTTAATTGCCTGCTGGCTTAAGTTTACTAACATTTTACTTAGGATTTTTATAAGTATGTTAGTCCCCCTCCCAACTGTATTAGATTCTGACATCAGTGTTTTTCTGTCATTTAAAAAAAACCATAGTGTGCCTGACCTGTGGTGGCGCAGTGGATAAAGCGTCGACCTGGGAACAGAGGTCGCCAGTTCAAAACCCTGCACTGGTCTGGTCAAGGCACATATGGGAGTTGATGCTTCCAGCTCCTCCCCCCTTTCTCTTTCTCTCTCTCACTGTGTCTCCCCTCTAAAATGAATAAATAAAAAGAAATTTAAAAAATAAAAAAAAAAACCATAGTTTGAGTTGTAATTAGAGTCGTCTAGAACAAGAAATTTGGGTTTTTTTGGTTTTTTTAAATAAGATTTTATTTATTCATTTTAGAGAGAGGACACAGAGAGAGAGAGAGACAGAGAAACAGAGAGAGAAGGGAGGGAGGAGCAGAAAGCATCAATTCCCATATATGCCTTGACCAGGGAAGCTCAGGGTTTCAAACCGGCAACCTCATTGCTCCAGGTTGATGCTTTTACCCACTGCGCCACGGCAGGTCAGGCAGAAATTTGTTTTTTAATATAAAAATAGTTAACTCATTAATGCTTTGATTAGTTTACAATAATAACCCAAACAGTTCTATTTAAATGGTGTAGATTTTCATGGAATTAGGAAAAGTATTTCTCTTCTTGCTTAGGTCATACAAGTAAAATTTAATGGTAATTACTACAGAAATAATCTCAAAACACATCACAGAATATCATCTTTTTCTTCTACATCATCTTCCTGGACATTTCTTTATTGTTTCACATTTAACCCTTATTAGCAGAGATTCCTACACAGTTTTATCTTAATTCTGAAGGCCTCTCTCACGCATACATCCCTCATTCACAGCGTACAAATGCATCTGTGCTCCTATGGACACATGAGCCTTATTAGGTTTGTCTATTTTATTCCTTTTACATTTTATTCTTTTTAAAGAACCTATTTACCAATTCTGTTGCTATGTGTTTCATTTATTCTGGGTTGGTTCTATTTAATCCTTCCAATACCCTTTATTTCTCATCTTGATTCTCAAATAAAGTCTCCAGTTCATTTATCATTTATTCCCTTTCTTCTTTAGTACTAAGAAGCCATGGAAGGGTTAAGCAGGATGCAGGATCCCTGGCAGGTGTGTGAGAAGACAGGACTGGAGACCAGAGCAGGGAGGCCAGGGGGGAGGCCATGGCCAGTTAAATGGGAAGAGTCCAAACAAAGGCTGAGTCCACTGGGATGAAACAGAGGGTCACAGTCTAATGAGATACATGAAATCAAAACAACAGAGCTTTGAGAAATATTAGGCATGGCATGTAGGGAAAAGCACTACTTCTGGTTCACACAGCCAGAAAAGGATTGGTGCCATTAACTGAAATTGAAAGTTTTAAAAAAATACTTGGAGGATGAGAGTAAAGAGGGACAAATATACGGTGACCGAAGATGATTTGACTCTGGGTGATGGGCACACAACCCAATCAACAGTTCAAATGCTATGGAGATGTTTACCTGAAACCTACGTGTTCTTATGGACCAATGTCACCCCATTAAAGTTATTTTTAAAAATAAATATATAAATGGGAAAATGGATTTTGAACTGCAAACTGTCTTGCATGTATTTAGGAAATTTCAGACAGATAAGAGCTGTTGATTTGCATTTGATAATCATTACCTTAGGCTCATTGTACACATGGGGGGGGGGGAATGTTCCATGTTAATTAACACATTCCAGGTCAAAAAATGAAGAAATAGCAAAACCAAGACTTGCCACATCTGTACTTGAGGACACCACATCCATAAAGGTCCAGGATACTGCAATGCCATCCAACTTCCTTCCTCCATATTTCACTCACAGCTGACTTTACGAAGAGTAGTTTGGTGGTGAGACAAGAACCAGGAGACTCAGGAAGTTTTCTTTACCTCTCACCTCTCCCTTAACTGCCTAAAAGAATTCAGATGAAAAGCCTGTGGCAGCAGGAAGAGAGCCAATAACCGAGATAGCTACAAAGAGTACAAGCCAAGTGTCCTGAACTGGAATAGAAACTCAGCAAAATCTGTTAAATTCCTCTGTGTCCCTTTGTGCTTGGCATGGCACGCATTTCACTGCCAGACATTTGTTCTTCCCATCTCCATGAGAAATGCCATCTAACCCTCTGAAGTCCCAGACTGCTGCCCCTTTCTCCCTAGCTCAGGATGGCATAAGTCTCCATTGACTGACTGCTTGTGGGCATCTAGCTTTATGGAGCTCCACATATGTACAGACAAAATTAAATTTCTTCTCCTGTTAATCTGACTAGTGTCAATTTAAATCTTAGATCAGCCAGAAGAGCCTAGAAGGGTAGAGGAGAAATGTTTCCTCCCCAGCAGAGCTGAGTAATAGGTTTAAGAGAGCACTGGAGACATGGAGGCCAATCATATAAACATCTCCTTTAAGAAATTCTCTGTAACAGGAAGCAGAAAGATGCCTGTCCTTGTTTTATCAAGATGGGGGCTGTTAAAACCACATGTACACTGATGGAAGATGAGGGAGTAATATGCTGTGCACAAGAGTGCACTGAAGGTAAAAAGCTGCAGGATGTTGCTAGGATGGTGGGGAACGTGCAAGTTCTTTCTCGGTCAAATGACAGGAGGGCATTATTTCCTGGTGAGGAGAAGGTGGCCCTGGAAGCAGTGAGTATTAGTCATGCATTCTTGTCCACCAGTGAAAACTGAAAGCTTGCAAACAGTAAACCCATAGCCAATCCTGAAGGAAAACGTTTTGTAAGAATTCAGCGGGTGCTGGCTTTAGCTGGTTGACTCAGCAGTAGAGCACTGGCCCGGCATGTGGAAGTCCCGGGTTCAATTCCCGGTCAGGGCACACAGAAGAAGCACCCATCTGCTTCTCCACCCTTCCCCCTCTCCTTCCTCTCTCTCTTCCCCTCCCACAGCCAAGGCTCCATTGGAGCAAAGTTGGCCTGGGTGCTGAGGATGGCTACATGGCCTCCTCTGCCTCAGGCACTAGAATGGCTCTGGTTGCAACAGAACAATACCCCAGAGGGGCTGAGCATCTCCCCCTGGTGGGCATGCCGGGTGGATCCTGGTCGGGTGCATATGGGAGTCTGTCTCTCTGCCTCCCCACTTCTTACTTCAGAAAAATACAAAAAAAAAAAAATCAGTAGGTGCTGGGCTGTGCTCATCACCTGATCACTTCACACTTGTTATAACAGACAGCCTACCGAGTTTACCTGGAAACAAGGATGGCTGAGCTTTTTCTATGGACAGGCCAGAAATTGGAAGTCAGGTGCCAGATACTTCTTGACAATTCTAGTCCTAGGTATAGGGTAACCTGGAAGAGCAGACAGCATTACTATGGCGAAGGAGATACCCAAAGGCCAAGCAGCTGCTGTGTACCATCAACCTACACTGTCTTTGCTTTTTACGACCTCTGCATTTGTAAGACAACCACAGTTTAGAATGTAATAACAGAAAAATTTCTCCTCTGAAGAATTTATATGCTTCTTTTATTCCAATAAAATATTATTCATTGGCACCTGACAGGTGAAAGTTATCAAAAAACAACCTGAAGCCTAACCAATGGTAGCACCGTAGATAAAGCGTCAACCCGGAACACTGAGGTCAGTTTGAAGCCTCAAAGTCACTGGCTCTGAGTGCGGCTCATCAGCGTGGAGCAGGAAATCGTCCACATGACCCCAAAGCTCACCAGCTTGAGCTCAAAGGTCACTGGCTTGAGCAAGTGGACACTGGCTTGCCCTGGTCAAGGCATGTTTAAGAAGCAATCAATACACAACTAAAGTGAAAGCAGCTATGAGTTGATGCTTCTCACCTTCTCTCTCCCCCCAGAAAAACAAAACAAAACTGAAAAGGATCTGCAAGGCCACCTTAAAGAGACAGAATGGCTTTTCAACAAAACATGGATGTAACCTGATCTAAATTGTATTAATCCACATAAAAGTATTAACATGTAATGGATGTATAAAAGAAAAGGACTTGGTCAGCTGCACAGAAGGGAAAAAGAGGCGTGCAAGCCAACTAACTGGTGCCAATGGTAAAACAGAAGAGGGTGGAGAAAGTTGTGGCCAACAAACTGGCTAACAGCTGGCCTCGCCCACAGAGGCTGTCACTTATCCTGAGTTCTACACTGGGTGGAAAACGTATCAGATGCCCAATGGGGCATATATTTTTAAAAGCTGAGGACTTTCTCATAAACCCATACATACTGTCAAATGTCTACCGGGAAAGCTGAAGCATTTCTGACAAGGGAACACATAGTCACTCAGAATATCCCAAACACAAGAGGGAAAGTCATAAGGGACATCAACTGGTTGGTCTTTCATGTAGAAGAGGCAATGAGCAGAGGATAGGCCATCTAAAACAGGGTTCCCAAGTGTATCGGGAAAGAAGGCCAGCACCACTGCCCCACGCTGGTTCCTGAATCCGAAATAAAGCCATACCAAGTACTTCAGATGAACTTAGGATAACACGAAATGAGAAATCTTAAAGAAAAGATTAGCAAGCTTAAAAACAGGTGTCACTTATTGATGGGGGTTCCTTCTGGTTACACAAGTTGTTCAATTTGTGAAAATTTATGGAGCTGTACACTTGTAACACATTCATTTTCTGCATAATTTCATATTTCAATAAAAAGTTTTTTTTTAAAAAGGTAACAAAAGAAAAATTTTGGAAAGCATTAAACTAAAGTGGAAAGTATAAAAATTTTGCTATTTCAATAAACTTTGTGTATGTTCTACCTGCAGAGAACAAGACCAAAATAAAGCTAAGATGACCTCCTTAAAACATCACATTGTGAAAAGGGGAAGCTTTAAAAGTTGGTCCTTCGGCTGAGTATTAAGTGTGATGAAGTCAAGCCATGTCTACACACTGCAAAAGACATCCTGAAAAGTTTCTATACAGCAAGTGCTCTGCCACTTCCTGTCGTCACCTTCCCTTCCCTGTAGGGTAGACGCTAAAACCCATGCTATGTATCCTTTGCCCTCATCCAAAGGGAAAGTTAACCCTCATCTCCCACAGCTGAACATGTCTACCAGTGCATAGATCTAAGGTGAATGTCATTCTTAATGACAAAGCTCTGTATGAAAAAGCTAATGGGTGTGCAAATGCCATGGCCTAGCATCTTCTCAGGCTCATGCTACAAGAAGCGAGTATTCAACCCACAGGACTTGCTGAAAGACGTGGCTCAGTTAGGACCAGCGGCAATGCCTCTCTGGCCAGAGCTGGGCAAGAAAACAGTACATGACTCTCTGCATCACTCTGCACTTCAGTCCTGCGTTACCTTACCCTGGTAAATTTGCTTGTGCATGCCTTAAAGATTAGAAGAGATTTACCTCAAAACTATATATGATAAAAATACAGGAAATCAGGGCCATAACTGAGTATAAAATGTGGTTCTTTAACTTCCTCGTAGCCAGAAGAAAAAAAGGAAAAAGCTCTTATAAAAGTTCCCTTCTGATTCCTTATTACCACTGAGGCATTGCAGAGATTTAAGTGCTGTGAGAAATCAGACAGACCTCATTTATTTAAATGACTGATTCCTCAATTTAAGATACCATACATATTGACAATATTTAAGTCTTACTGACTGTCAAAAATACAGAGCTAGATTGCTAGTTACTTCCTTATTTTTCTGCAGTTAACTCCCAAATCACAGACAGATAGACACTAAAGCTCTTTCTTCCACAAAGAACTATGGGGAAATAAACTCAAATCTGGGGTTATTAATCTCAACAAAGAAAATTATTTCAGGTTGTAAATTACTCACTGAACTTGACCGAGGCACTAAGCATGGATAGTCAGCAGTTAGAAGGCGCTCATTTGAAAACTCAAATATAAGTATAAGACTACCTCACTTTGAAACAGAGAAGAAGAGTCTCAAGAAGGTAGAAAAAAAGAACAAAAAAATCACAAAAATTCACTGTTCTTATTAATACTGTATATTCTTTCTTTCTTTTATTGATTTTCAGCGAGAGAGGGAGAGAGACAGGAATACTGATCTGTTCCTGTATGTGCCCTGACTAGGGATGGAACTGGCAACCTCTACACTTTGGGATGATGCTCTAACAACTGAGCTATTCAGCCAGCGCAATACTACATTTTCAAAGAAAAACAAAAGTTTTTATTTCTTTTTTTTAAACAATTAGACCTTAATGTATCAACTCTGTAACATTAGGGTGTCAGACATCCTAACATCACTCCAAATCTCACTCTTTCCAAGTCCCTGCCCAGGTCACCTGAGAGGTCTTCCCTGGCCACCTCTCAAAGGTATGTCCCCACACTGCTCTTTATTCTTCAACATGCTTGTCACTAGGCTATTGTACACTGCCTTCTCCCCACCACCAGGGCACAGGCTGCCCACCAGGAGCTCGGTCACTGTGGGGCATCCCAGCATCTTAGAACAGAGTGATATCTAGTGGCACACAAAAAGCTTTAAAAAAAAAGCTTTTCACAGTGAAAGAGCAGACCCATTCTAGCTCTAGAGTCAAAATATTAGGGTCAGTAAATTATTAGGCAAAATATTAGGAAAGCATCCTTTCCCATATATAATTATAAAATTCTAGAAGTTATTTAAGAATACAACCTTCAACTAACAGTGTTAAAGGGTATAGTACTTTGTCATTAATATTAGTAAGAAATTACACTAATATGCAAATATTACTAAGGAGATAAGGCATAACCAGTCCAGAGGCTAGGTTCAACTCCTGCTCAACTCGACTGTGTAACCTCTCATAAGTTCCCTTTGCCTAAGTTTCACCTAAGATAAAGTGGGGATAAAAACAGTACCTGCTTCATAGTTGTGAGGATCCAATAAAAATGTGCACAGTGTTTACAAATTTAAAACTGAGGGAAAGAGTTGGGGGCAAATTTCTACTATTTCTTCTCACAATTCCAAACTAATAACAGGGCAAAAATAACAAGAAAAATGTATTTTTATTTGAAAAATATGTACATTACAGTGTTCATTTTTTTAAGAGTCAGGTTATTTTCACTGAAAAGAGACAATACGTTTGTGGTTATACACACTTTGCAAATAAAAAGCATAGTATAAAAATGTGAGCTTTTAAAAAATGACCAGGAAGAAAGGGCCTAGGGACAGTCAAGCTCAGGTGGAGACTCCAGCACTGAGGCTCACCCCACACTTGCCATCTTTGCAGTTGGGCCTCAGTGGGCTAAGCCCACTGACATCTAGCTGCTTCTGGGGCCTGGAAGTCACTTGCTAGTGGTCCACACAGCATGGCCAGCCACTGCCAGTGTGCTATTCAGCCCGACGGGCTCCCACCACTTGCTGTCTTTGGCCCTACAATCACTGGTTTTCTGTCCTAGAGGAATACATAGACAGCCCATCAGCAGTGTTCATATTTAGTCCCAAGCAGGCATCAGCTCATCCCTCTGGATCTGAAAGCTGTGGGAAGGCTTCTGAAAAGTGGCTGTACTCCTGTGTCTGCCCTTTGTACAGGGACTGGCTTGACACAAAGAGGCTTGTGGATGCCCAGGCCAGTGCATGCCAACATGATGGTGAGGTCAGGTCCGTCTGATTCTGAAGAACTGAGTAGTTCTGGATCCTGGCACTAATCTAAACCCTTATGTTAATCACATATTAGCTCTACATACAGAGGATGAGCCCCTCAGGCTGCAATATGGTTAATTGTAAATCCTGAATTTGTTCCTATATCTGTTCCTCTTAGGACAGAGAGGGGGGCTAGGACAGGTTTCACAGGGTCCAGTTTCTACCTGCTTGTCCAGGATAAGGAGGAAGAAATGAGACATTCCAGAAATCTCCACAACAAGGTCACATACCACAGCCAGTAAAGCCAAGGGAACAGCTAAAACCCCAAGAAGCACAGCAGTTGCCTCTGGGAACTATCTACAAAGGCTGATGAAGAGTGGCAAAGCCACTTTAGCGCCTGTCAGCAGCTCCTGGGACATGTGTGTCAGCCAGGGAGGCTGTCTGAAAGACTTGTGCCACTCAATTGCAACAGCACATTTTAAATTCCAAGGTAAGGAAAAGAAGTACTACATGGGGGAGATAGAAAGAAAACCGGAAAGTTTCAATAAATTATGCTTAAAGCCTCACCCTATGTATTCATCCTCTGAAGCAGAGGACATTAGGTGACGGTGTCCATATGTGAAGGGATGGGGGAGTATAGGGGACAATTCCTCCAAATGCCTTGTTTATGAAAACCCATATCTATCTTTATCTGGGAGGAAAAGCGCAATACAGGTCAGAGTAGGCTCAAATGAGGACTTATACACTGTACAAGTCTGATGCCACAGAGCGGAATGAGCCACCTGGATCAATAATATCAATTGATTTCCTAATGCAACTCAATTTGTATCTTCCATTGCCTAGAATCTGGGTCTCCTATAGCCAGTCTAGGAGGGAAAGAAAAATGAAGATTTACACAATACATGCTATTTGCTAGTAAATACTGTAGATGTACTTTCCTACCTATAACCACTTAGTTTGGAAGACAGTTTTATCTGGAACCTAACCACCTGAGCTTTACAGCTGTGGGACCTCAGGAAAGTGATGATTTCACTATGCCTGGGTTTCATCTGAGACAAGGAGCTACTAGTCAATGAGGTAGTTACCAAGGTCCTGATAGACTAGAGGCTAATCAACCTCAAGCCCTTACAACAACATGGAGCACACAGCAAGCACTCGATATACAGTGTGTCGGTAAAGTCACGGTGCACTTTTGACCAGTCAAAAGTGCACCGTGACTTTACGGACACACTGTATATTAGATATTTCTCATTTTCTTCAAAGCACTCTTGTGAAGAAAATCCTGTAATTAGGCAATAGTATCTCCAATTTCCAGAGGAGGCAATTTTGCAAAGAAGAAGCAATTCAAGGAACAAAGGTAAAAGCCATTCTTCTTTCCAATATGCAATGCTGACCCTGTTTTTCATGCTGTTACTAGCCAAGGCCTGCTACACAACACACTAGTCACATACATCTTAGTGAGACTTCTTCAAGGATGCCAGACTGTGCCAAAAGGAAATCAAAATGTGCTAATCTTGGTATCTCATCTCAGCTAAAAAATACTATTGTCTTCCAGGTACAGAAGAATATAAAGAACACTGCTGTCAGGCCATAAAAGCAGCTGTCATAAAAGTGAGTTGGGTGGAACCAGACCTTTTAAAAGGGAGCCTTAAGGCAACTAACAAGGGGGAAGGGAGCAAGGGGAAGGGGAGGGAGAAGGAGGGGACTGAGGGTGAAAACACCCACTACAGAACTTCAAAAACAAATAGGTACACATGTATCCTGCCCCTACCGCATCTGTCTTCAGTTATTAAACTGAGGTCACTAGCACCCAATCTTAATGAATGAACTGACCCAGTTCCACTAAGCACACAGTTCTGACACACTTACACAGGCTCAAGGCCTGCAGGGCTCTTTTTACCTTCTGGGAAACACCTGACAGATCACATGTCGGTCTTAACCGGAAGCAAGATATCAACATGCAGATAAAACGGGCTTGCCCTTTTGGTCCCTTCGTTCTTACAGGGATCGTATTTTTAGATGCTGTTTAATACAAGCCATCGGTCCAGGAACCTGATTTCCAGGTCTAACATGAGCCAAACATCCTTGCTCCTCCGTCTGTCAGTCCCTCCCTCGTCCCCACGGTACACGCGGGGGCCGGGGCGAGAACGGAGGCTGCCCCGGCCACCTGCCATGTCCTCCACCACCCTTTCGACAGTTGCTAGGACTCCAGAGAGGCCGCCCTGGTTCGGGAGCATGCTCTTTCCTCTGTTCCTCGCCCTCCCTAAGGCAGCGGTTAAGGGGGAAGGCGCTCAGCGGCGAAGGTGCGGACAGCTGCCAGCCGCCCCGGCGTGACCACTCGCGGAGCAGGCTCGCGCAGGCACACGCCGCGTCCAGCGCCAGAGAGGACCGGCGGCACGCATGTCCGCCCCGGCCCCACCAGCCCCGCGGCGACCCGGACGCCCGCTGCCGCCGCCCACTCACCGCCGCACTCGACCGAGTACTGGTCTCCCCAGTCCGCAGACTGCGGGCTACAGCCGCCGCCCGCCGGCGTCTCCTGCTGCTGCCGGTGCTGCAGCTCCTGCTTGAGCACGGACAGTGGTGTGTAGTGCTCGGTGGCCAAGGCGCCCGGGCGCGGCCCGGCGGGCAGGACCCCCAGCAGCAGCAGCACCAGGACACGCCGAGCAGCGCCCGCGGCGGCCACAGCACCTCCCCAGCAGCAGCAGCAGCAGCAGCAGCCACCGGCAGGTGCCATCTTCCCGCAAGGCGCATGTGCGGCAGCCCACCCCGGGCGCAGCGGCCTTCCAAACTGCACCCACAGCGAGCAGGTGGGCGATGGAGAGAGGGCGGAGGGAAAAAATTTGACATTGCCTTTCGGGAGTTGTAGTTCCAACTGAGCCAACCCCGGGGGTCCCTTTTGGATCTTGGGACTACGAGTCCCAGCGAGCACCGCGCGGCGCACTTTCCGGTCCGGCGTCAGACGTCTTGGCCGCCACTGAAGAGGAAGTTCTGGGCCTCAGTTGCGTGGAAATGAGCGCAGGTGGGCGGGGTGGGCAACGGCGCCGCAAGAGGAATTCCGCACGGGTGACCGCGAACAAGGGGAACACTGAGCATGTGTCAACGACTCCTCCTGCTGCCCCTGCCTCGGCCACCTGCCCCTACAGGTGTATCGAATGCAACCAAGAGGCCAAGGAGTTGTACCGAGATTATAAGCACGGCGTGCTGAAGATAACCATCTGCGTGAGTTGTCAGGTGTGAGGTGTCCTTGGGGAGAAAACGGCGCGGCGAGATTTGAGGACCAGTTTTTTTGGATGATAAAATTGAGTGTCAGGATCTTCTAGTCCAGTCTTCATTTGGGTACTTGACAGACCCGCCTTTGTATGAATACCGATAGTGATAGCTCACTGCCATACCTTACTGTTCTCCTATCCGTCATGTTTGCTGGTGAGACCCAACCCGGCGAACCGGTCCTCGGGCGGAGATGGATATCACGTTGTGCGGAGAAATTTAAAGATAGGATTGGGTTGCCATCTGGATTCACACCAAAGCTATTTTGTTTAGTCTCCCCTTGATAGACAAGGGTTGCTGTTCTTTCCCTCCATAACCCATAGTAAATGCTCTATGCTAGACGTTGGTGTACAGAAAACGAAAATGAAGTAAAAATTATGCTCTCAAGGTGTTCATAGTCTATTTATAGAGAATGAGAAATTTAAAAAGTGGCAAAGAACCTGTCACATAATAGGTAGTCAGTAAGTTCTTGTCCCGTTTCTGATCTGGTGATTAGAAAAATGGCTTCTAGTCATATTATACAAGGGAGTAGACAAAGTGTGGATGTGTACCTATTTAATCTGTTGTCAACTGTTAAAATTACTCAGGTTCTTGCACCCCTAATTTATGTTTTAAAATGGTTTCCCTCACTTGGAAAATTTTCAACCCTGGTTAAATCCAAAATATTGTCTGATCTGTTTCTACACCTTTGCAGCTGTACCTTGTTGGGGGAAAATACCTTAACATTCATGATCCCTAACCTCATATAGGCCCATAATGCCATTGGCCATCTCCTTATGTGTCATCAGTTCATTCACATTTCCAGTGTTCTGAACACTCAAAAAATGCCTACTCTGTCCTCAAGTTTCCCATATTTCTCTCCTGCTTCATGAATAAAACAGAGAAGAACATACACCACCTGTGCAACCACATCAACCCAGTACTAGCATTTGTTACTCATATGCTCCATCTTCCATCCTGTTACTGAGGCTGAACCATTGGAATGCCTGTCTAAAGGCAATGCCTCTACTTGTGCTCTGGCTCCTGTCCTCTGCATTTTCTGAAGGACATCCCGGTATTAGTACCCTTCTGCTCTCTGCTGGGTCATTCTCACCAACATAAGTACAGTGCTCTTATTTCTTTAAAAAATAAATTATTGACCCCATTTCCTCCTTTATTTAGCTCCTGCTTTTTTATTCTCTCCCTGCCTTTTGACAACAAAATTCCTTTAAGAGATGTTTGTACACGCTATCTTTATTCCCCTCCTAGTTTCTCTTGAACTTCCTTCAGACTTTTTTTCCACCCACCCTTTCATTAGAAACTATTTTTGCTAAGGTCACCACTGACTCCCAACTTGCTGGTCCGTTCTCAGTTAACTATCAGCAGAATTGACCTCATTACTTCCTCCTCCTGGAGATGCCATGGGCACTTGCCAGAACACCATGCTCCTCTAGGTTTCCTCTTATGTCACTGGCCATTTTCTCTGACTCTCTTTTCTGGTTCTGTCTTGCCTCCCTGCTTGCTAACCCCAGGGCTCACTTCTTGGGCCTTATTCTGGTTACTCTCTCTCCTTTGAAGAGCCCCTTCTGGCTTGTGGCCTTAAATACACCATCTATATTTGACAGCCTCCAAATTGAAGTATACTCCAGTCTGAACCTCTGCCTTGAACTCCAACCTTAAATAATCTAACTTCTCCATTTGGAGTTTAACAGTCATCTCAAACTTTCTCAGTTCATGGAAACTACCATTTTAGTTCCTAAGACAAAAAAAATCCCAGAGTCACCCTTGATTTTCTCTCACATTCCTTATTTAGTTGCTCAGGAAATCCTGTTTGTTTTATCTTCAAATTATGTTCAGAACCCACCACCTCTGTTGCTACAACATGGTCCCAGCTGCCATCTTGTCTCATCTGCACTATTATCATAACTTTAAACAGGTGTCCCTATATCACCCTTGCACCTCTTCAGTCTCTTCACACAGCAGCCAGACTAATTTTTTAAAAACATAAATTAGATGATATAATTCCTTTGGTCAAACCAAAGATTATGCCTATTTTATTCATTAATATAGCTGGATCACCCAAGACTGCCTGACACAGTAGGTACTTGAGAAATAATTATTGAACGAATGAACTATTTTTATGTTTTTTTAGTCATATACTTTGCCATTCTGGCATGAGGCAGAGAACACTAAGCTATATGTGGTCTAAACTTAATGACATTTGGACTGGTCCAATTAAATGGTTCATCTGAAAGATGAAATGACATAGCAGTAAATATAACCTTTTGTCCAAAGAAAAACTGTTATCTATATGCTATCTATATGCATCAAAGTAATATTTAATCATATAATTTTTGCTTTTTAAAATTTCTGGCATTAAGCTAACAACAAAATCCCTTTCCCAATCATCAGCTTCTCTATACTTTTATTTATGGAAAAATAAGATAATTATTGGACAACTGTTTAGGTCAACAGCTACACCCTTCCCCCACACACACCAGTGCACGCTCTTACCCAGGAAACATATTTTAGAGTTATATTTGGAATGTTGAGTAGTGTGATGCAGTTCATTATGGATTCAATATTGTACACAGTCATTCCCTAGTGAGACAATATGTAACATCCTTGCTCTTATGCTAATGCATAATAGCATCACACAGGAAATTAATTTAGTTGCTGCTACACTCTGAAAATTATAACAAAATAATCTTCATAAACTTTCCAAGTCCTGGGATTAAAAAATAAAAAGCTTTTAGACATAAAACTATTTGTGGTGAAAAAATACCCAAAGTTTCTTGGTGGTATTTCTGCCATTAACTCGTACATACTTTGGTCTCTTCCCTGTGTATCTAGAGTCAGCAGTACAGTCAGCCTGATCATCTATTTTTACTTTTTTTGTAATCTCCCTTTCCTTTGCTCTTAGTTTTTTTGTGGCCATTCCTCCCAGCTTGCCTTTGTTTCCCTTATTTTCCTCCATCCAGTGGAAGAATGCCTCTTGCTTTTAGCTACTCTCTCTGCTTCAGCTTTTCACAGTTTATGATAATTATGCTTAGTACTATTAATATTCTATAGCACCTGGCTTATTAAGGGCTCAGATATTTGATAAATTTATTATAACAAAACAGGACTCTTTTGTGATGCTCTTGTCAGTTCCATTCTGTACTGCAGTATCAGCTAACACTTCAGATACTAGATGAACAGATATGTAAGACTACCCTACTCTTGAAGAGCTTAAAAATTTTTAAGTGAAAGCAGGGGAGGCAGAAAGACAGACTCCCACGTGCACCCCAACCAGGATCCACCCATCAAACCCCCTATGGTCAATGAATCTAGTGGTTCCACTTTTAACATATGTGTTTGCATACTGTGGAGCTAAAACTAACAGATTTGAGAATGAGAAGGAAGGGTGATAGAAAGGAAGAAGCAGCAAGGATATTCATGAAAAAAAATCAGCCAATTTATATTCTGAAAGAGAGGTGATTCATTAGGGAATTGGAGAATATAGCAGAAGAAAATAAGTCATGTCCATGTTAAGACAGAGGTGGTGGAAGCACTGTTGCACTTCCCAGGGTGCGCATGGTCCCTGTGCTGTAGCAGGCTTTTAGGGGACAAATTTTCTCTTTCAGGACACTTGTCTATTAAGTAGCAAATTATATGAAATGGAACAATTTTGCCAGAACAACAAAAAAAATTCCCGAAAAACTTATATACTGAATTTAGCTGTCTCCCAATAGGATGTCTTACTTTGTTGTTTGTATGTGTGGTTTAACACCTTATGCTGAAGGTGAAGGAAGCACTCAAGAAAAAAAGCAAATAATACAGTCAGAACAAGGAAAGATTAGGCCTAAACCGGTAGGGAGGGCACTAGCAGACTTGAATGAATTCTCAATGCAATGGAAGATGAGCATAGCACATAAAGTCTCACGTGATACCAGAAGCTGCCTCTTCTATTTGGGACATATCACCCTGTGCTCATGCCATTATAGCACTTAGAGTGGCATGTTTATTTGTCTTCCCCTTTTAAACTGTGAGGGTTTTTTTTTTTTTCAGGGACAGAGAGAGAGAGAGTCAGAGAGAGGGATTGATAGGGACAGACAGACAGGAACAGAGAGAGGTGAGAAGCATCAATCATTAGTTTTTCATTGTTGTTGCAACACCTTAGTTGTTCATTGATTGCTTTCTCACATGTGCCTTGACTGTGGGCCTTCAGCAGACCGAGCAACCCCTTGCTGGAGCCAGTGACCTAGGGTCGAAGCTGACGAGCCTTTGCTCAAGCCAGATGGGCCCGCGCTCAAGCTGGTGAGCTCGGGGTCTCAAACCCGGGTCTTCTGCATTCCAGTCCGACGGTCTATCCACTGCGCCACCGCCAGGTCAGGCAAATTGTGAGGGTTTTGAGGTGAATATGTAGCACCTTGGAAGTGCCCGGTCCACAGAAATGGCTAAGTAAAGAGAGCTGTTATTTTGAATTGTCACTCCAAAAGCATTTGTCACACAAGTGATTGCAAAAGGAATAACTGTGCTGCTGTCTCATGCTGCTGGTTTCTGCTTACCTCCTTCTAAAAACTGTCCAAATCCCATCGTAGACTTGTGATGTGTCTGAAGATGGGTTTTAGAGAACTTGTAAAGGACAGAGAAGATTCTTAACCAGTTAGCAGTTTCATTTTAAAATAAGTAGCATCTCTGGTCTTCCAGTCTCGTTCGTTGAAGAGAGGTGTTCTCCACGTGGGTAGTACATGGAGGTAATCTAGAAAACAGCTCTTTGCCCTGAATATAGAATTTCTGGTTTTGTGACTTCTGTTTAAACACTGGCTTACTCTTTGTTCAGCTAAAAAGCTGCAAACTTTTTAACCTCTTATGCCTCAGCTTTATTAGGTGGATTTAAATTTGAGGTACTGGCACATCTCTCTTCATTGGTTCATTTGATGGCTGAGAAACAATACCCACATCTTGTAATGACATGAATGAAGTGGAAAAACTGTAACTTGGACATGAATCTGATCCTTCATTACATTTGGAGTGCAGGGTTAATACTTCAGTGCACTTCATGTTTCTTCTACACTTTGGTGTAATTAAAAGGCCATCCTAGTATGTTTGCATACCCATCAATTCTCTTTCATCCTCTCAAGTTTCAAAATGTTTTGTGGTTGAATTGTAGACATTATTGATGTACCTTTGTAACTAATGCTGTTTCAAGTTCATTTCTAATGAGTTTGTTCCTATACACTTATATTTTATATGTTCTAATGGTGTTGGGGGTTGACAGCATTGTAATCACATGTCCAAAAAAGAAAACCCCTACATTTAATGGGAATTGCTGAAAGCCCAGGAAGCCTTGATGTGGATAACCTAGAGCCAGGCTGCATAACCCAGCAACTTTTACACAGCCTGGCCTTCTCCACTGTTTCTACTGTAGCAGAGACATATTCTTAACTTGACCAGAGGGGAAAACAGCTTCTCTTGGTACCTGCAGCCCCGGAATGTTGGCACTGTGCCCTATTCTTTACCCACTTGTAACTCTCAGAAGCTCTGGGTGCAGGATTACTTTTCTGAATCCTTTTCTCCAAATCACTTTTCAAAAACCACGAAGTTGTGGGTCATCTGGCCAACAGGCTGTTTAATTTATCAATTAAAGTAGATTATAAACTCACAGCCATTACTTCAAATTGAATGTAGAGTTTTCGGGGATTCTTTTATGCTTAAATCAGTCTTTAAATCAAATCATCTTTTTACAACAGTTTATATCTCAGTGGAAGTTTATGTAAATAAATGCTGATATGGCCTTACTGTGATACAAGGGACTCTGCTGTTTTGAAACCCTTAAGATTTCAGATTGTATGAATTTGCTTGTTCTAATATTATTTTGCATTATTTCAGAAATCCTGCCACAAACCTGTAGACAAATATATCGAATATGATCCTGTTATAATTTTGATTAATGCTATTTTATGCAAAGCCCAGGCCTACAGGCATATTCTTTTCAATACTAAAATAAACGTAAGTGGTGATAATTATTTAATTTTCTAAATTTACTTGATACTTTTGCATTTTAAATGAATAATAGTAATTTTGAATCAAATTAAAGAACATTTTATTTTAAAAATCCTATTGAGGGTGGGTTTTTTACTTGACAATGTATGGACGTTTTTAGAAATAAGCAGTAAGTTTTGTTTCTTTTTAATATGCAGTGTTTAGTGAATATTTAAGAATGTGATCACTGGTAGGAAACTGACAAGTCATAATCCAGATTGCCTTTTAGTTGGTTACCTATTGAAACAGACATCAAATATCCTGGTAGGGAGAGAATATACCTGTAAGAAATACATAAACATTAAAATAAAAATATCTGAAAATATAATTTATTGCATTTTATACTCTGCTCTTGGGGAATGCATGAGGTGAATAACAACATTGAACTTAATCAGAGAAGTCCTAATTTATAAAGTTGGATTTTTCAACATATACAGTTAGTGTTTTGAATTGTGAATTCTTTAATAGTTTGGGTTGGACTGACAAATAAAATACAGGACATCAATTAAATTTGAAGATCATATAAACAACAAGTAATTTTTAGTGTATGTCCCATGGAGCATACATATACCATATATATAATCTGTTGTTTATCTGAAACTCATATTTAACTGGTGTCCTGTTTTTTTACTTGCTAAATCTGGCAACCCTAAGTTTGGAATAACATGGACAGCAATAGTGACATTTATTTATTCCTGTGCCCCTCCCCCAAGTTAATAAACAGGGCAGTTTTTAAACTGAATTACTACAGCATTGATTCTCAAACTTTGCTACACATTTGGATCTCCTGGAAGGGAGGGAGGGGGCAGTGGTTAATCCTTCCAAGTCAAAGCCACAACCCAAACCACAGAAATTAGAATCTTTGGGGGTGGAATCCTAGTGTATTTCCCAAACCTCCCGGGTGACCCCACAGTGCAGCCAGAAGCAGTGTGCCCGCTGAGCTCACACCAGTGACTGTCCCTAGACTGCAGTGGGTCTGCACACCTGTTTCTACATTGTATTGATAAAAGTTCAACCCATAGGAGAAAAAGAAAAAAAACAATTCTTGTTGCCTAGTATTTTGTTTTTGCTAAAATTGCACATCCTTTAGAATTTCCAGCTGATTTGTACCTTTTACTTGCTGTCTTTGAATATATTATTAATTATACTCATCCAGCCTAGAGGCATTTTTTTAATGTTTCCATAGATTGATAGAGAGAGAGATGAATGGGGGAAGAAAAAGGAACGGAGAAGAGAGAGGAACGGGGAGAAAGATAAGCATCAACTCCTAGCTGTTCTACTTAGTTGTTCCATTTAGTTGTATACTCATTCTCATATGTGCCCTGACCAAGGATCAAACCCATGACCTCTGAATGCCAGAAAGACACTTTATCCACTAGGTACTGGCCAAGGTCTATGGGCATTTTTTTTTTTTAATTTATGTTCCAACTAATAGTTTCTCATGCAGTGTCATGGAGCCTTCAGATTAAATCTTTTCTCTTTTGCTACTTTCACCTACCCATGAGGCTCATAAGTTCTGTGCTTGATTCTGTCTGTAGGACAATGTTGAAAATTTCATGGAGACTGAACTGCTATTTAAACCTGTGACTCCCAGCTAGGGTTGCACATTCAAATCCCCCTCCCTCAAGAACGGTTTCAAAGTATGCATCTCTAGAATGTCTTCCAAAGACCCTAACTCAGGATTGGGGCCCAGACATTGGTGTTTTGAAAATCTCCCCATTGCTAATTCAGAACCATTGGTTGACAGATTGAATGCAAATGCACACCTAAATGGGTAGTTCTGAATTTGAAAAGCTACTAGATATGGCATTTTTCAAACCCACAAATACATACTATGTCTGTACCTATTGGTATTAAGTACAATTAAGTACTTTTACTTAATTGAATGGCAGTGTCTTTTTTGACTACCAGATGCATGGGAAACTCTGCATATTTTGTTTGCTCTGTGAAGCATACCTGAGGTGGTGGCAACTTCAAGATTCAAGCCAGAACACCGATCCTGATGACTTTATCAGATATGCTAAGGAGTGGGATTTCTATAGAATGTTTGCAATTGCTTCTCTAGGTAGGAACAAGCTATGCTTTCTATTCTTAGTTAACTAGTACTTGCTCTTGTAAGTAAAAATAAGGTGTGTGGTAAAAGGAGCTAGTTAATCTAGGACTTAAGACTTAATTTTCAGTTCTACCACTAACCTGCTAAGTGAATTTGTCTAAATTATCTGCTTTCTTTATTGTTACCACACATGTGGTATTGAAATACCATCAGATTAAATGGTCTTTATCCATCTGATGGATATTATCAGATTAGTTTCATAAAATATTTTGAGACATAATATTGTTGATAAAATTCCTAAATTTAAGTTCTAATTTTCCAATTTGAAAATGACCTGGGCCCCATCTTTATTAAAACAGATTTATAATTGCCAGATATTAGCCAATGTTTTGTACTAATGCAATGTATTTAACAGGGAAAACTTATTTGGCTGCATACAGGGAAATTGACTACTATCCAAAATTCTTTTAAGTTCCGGAATAGCATGCTATTCTTCAGAACTTGAATTCATAACTTAGGTCAGAAGTGTTGTATTCATTTCTGTGACTATTTAATTACTGACTGGTTTCCATGCTTCTCTGCTTCTAGAATTCTTTATTGTGAAACATTATAATCCACTCTAATGTCATATTTCTGGACAGTCTGTCCTCTTTTCTTCTCTATCTGTTCTCCCTTGGCCCTCTCATTCAGCCCCATAGTTTTAAAATTCATCTAATATGCTGGAAAATCCCAATGTACACAAAAATATCCTTGAACACATCACCTAAGCTGAAACTAATATAATTTTAAGCTTTAAAACAAAGCCTCTTAAAATTTCTAAAGATGAACTGCTTTGTGAACTCTGCTTATGAATACTTTCTGGAAAGATAAAGAATTTGCACTCAAAGTTTGTTGAAATCAGCAAGGGACATTTTTCTTTCTTTCTTTTTTTTTTTACAGGAACAGAGAGAGAGTCAGAGAGAGGGATAGTTAGGGACAGACAGACAGGAAGGGAGAGAGATGAGAAGCATCAATTCTTCATTGCGACATCTTAGTTGTTCATTGACTGCTTTCTCACATGTGCCTTGACCACGGGCCTTCAGCAGACCGAGCAACCCCTGGCTGGAGCCAGCGACCTTGGGTCCAAGCTGACGAGCTTTTGCTCAAGCCAGATGGGCCCGTGCTCAAGCTGGTGACCTTGGGGTCTCGAAGTGGGGTCCTCTGCATCCCAGTCTGACCCTCTATCCACTGCGCCACCACCTGGTCAGGCAGAAAGGGACATTTTTTAAAAAAATATTTATTCTTTTTTTTCTTTTTTACAGGGACAGAAAGAGAGTCAGAGAGAAGAGAGAGGGATAGACAGGACAGACAGACAGGAAAGAAGAGAGGTAAGAAGCATCAAACATTAGTTTTTCGTTGTCATTGCGACACCTTAGTTTTGATTGCTTTCTCACATGTGCCTTTACCATGGGCCTTCAGCAGACTGAGCAACCCCTTGCTGGAGCCAGCGACCTTGGATCCAAGCTGGCAAGCTTTTGCTCAAGCCAGATGGGCTCGAGCTCAAGCTGGCGACCTTGGGGTCTCAAACCCGGGTCTTCCGCATCCCAGTCTGACACTCTATCCACTGCGCCACCGCCTGGTAAGGCAGTAAGGGCATTAAAAATGTAGGTCACAGAGCATTCACAATCTTGTATAATGGACACTCAGTAAATAATGGAAGAATGAAAAAAAAGTCTTCCTATGTATCTTAGGATGAGCCCATTATTCAGATTTAAAACCCTCCATTCTTCTGTTTATTCTTTTTTTTTTTTTTAATTTTTCCATTGATTCGAGAGAGGAAGGGGTGGGAGGAGAGAAAGAGAAGCATCAACTCATTGTTTCACTTAGTTGTTCCATTTACATATATACTCATTGATTGCTGCTTGTATATGCCCTGATCTGAGGTCGAACCCACGGCCTCTGGCACACTGGGTTGACGCTTTAGCCACTGAATCACCCAGCCAGACCAGACCCTCTTCTGTTTATTCTTCCTGTGGAGATCTCTAGCACTTACGATGGTCAGATAAGATCTTACTTCCAAGAAGGAACTTCAGAAAATTGACGGTGACATCTATAATGGAGTTTACTTTTTCTTCAGTGAATGATGAAATACTGTGTGAAAGAATTGTTGAAATATATTTCTGAAATCATACCAGCAAGATTTGACATAAAAGAAAAAAAAAAGGAAAGGAGAAATGAATAATCTTCATAAAGCATTTCTTAATGAAGTCAGATAATGTTATATTTTCGGGTAGTGGTTTATTTGTTTTATTGGAAATACGGGTTTTTTGGATTGGGACATTCATGTTTTTGTTTCCTATTTCCTTCTTAGAACAAGCTGCCTTTTTTACTGGCATTTTTACTTTTCTGTGGGTAGAACGACCCATCACAAGGAAAAAGAAACCTGACTTCATTTTGCTGCTGAAAGCATTGTTATTATCTAGCTATGGGAAGCTCTTGCTGATACCTGCTGTCATCTGGGAGCACGAGTACACACCGCTGTGCCTGAGACTCGTTAAAGTATTTGTTCTTACGTCAAATTTTCAGGCAATTAGAGGTATATTTGGATTTTATTCTGTCCTCTCAGCTTTCTGCACATACAAAAGCTTATAACCTTATTTCTAGATGACAGTTTTTATGTAATCCATTAAACACTGGAAATCTTTTTTTTTTTTTTTAAGTAAGAGGAGGGGTGATAGATTCCTACATGTGCCCTTACCAGGATCTGCCCGGTAACACCCATCTGGGCCAATGCTAGAATCAGCTGAGCTATTTTTAGTGCCTGAGGCTGACATGCTTGGAGCAGCCAAGCCATCCTCAGTGCCCAGGGCCACACTTGAACCAATCAAGCCACTGGCTATGGAAGGAAAGAGGGAGAGAAGAGGGAGAAGGAAAGGGTGAGAAGCAGATGGTCACCTCTCTTATATGCCCTGACTGGGAATCTAACCCAGGATGTACATATGCCGGGCCGATGTTCAATCCACTGAGCCAACTGGCCAGAGTCTGTAAATCTTTATACAATATGACAGTGCCTTACATTTCTATAGTGCTTTATACACGGCACGTATTCAGTATGTGTTCAATTTAACCACATAGACTATTTCGTTTTCAAAATGTTTTTATATGTATTGTCTCTCTCCTGTGAAGTTAGCACGGTAGCCTTTATTACCTCCACTTTATGATGACTTATCCAAATTTACATGATTGGGCAGTTGTCGGGCAAGGCAGAGATAAGCCACCCTGTGAATCTTCATTTTCCCACACATTGTGAGAAGTGCTGTTAAATCACGGGTCGGAAACCTTTCTGGCTGAGAGAGCCATGAATGCCACATATTTTAAAATGTAATTCTGTGAGAGTCATACAATATGTTTAACATGAAATACAAGTAAATGTATACATTTTATGTAAGACTAACACTTTAAAACTACAATAAGTCTCTGAATTCTTTTTAATAATGTTGTTAAGCTGTTGCTAACCAATGATGAATAAAGTACTTCTTACCCTTAATGCGACTTCTGGTGCTGCATGGTTTTGCTGATGGCTTTGTAGTCTGGTTGATACGTGGTGAGGTTAAACTTCATGCAGGCATTGAGACATCCATCTGTTAAACGTGATCGTGGGTTAATCTTAACATTCTTTAGATGTGAGAAAGACTGCTCACATGCATATGTAGAGCCAAACATTGTCAGTACAGCAATACTCACATGCTGCAGTGTGTGGTATGTGACAGGAAGCCCGTTCCAAGTTTTGACAATCAGCTGGTCGGTGGGTTGAAGTTTTTTCATTTCTCCCCACTTGTGTTTGCTCGCCAACTCTGCTTGCTGTCATTCAAGTCTTTCCAAATCATCATTCAGTGACTTGAACTTATTCACCCACATGTCTGAGGCCTTCAGGTCAGCAGCTTGTAGCTCAAAATCTCTGATGGAGACACCGGGGATGTAACTCAGGTCGGCGCTGTCCACTGCACACTCGTGTGGATATGTGATGAACTTAAAAAGACAAGTGAGCTCACAAAATTCTCCAAAGCATGCTTTGAATGAATGCAGGAGATTAGATGAAGCCTGCTAGCTGCTGGAGATCAAGATGTTGAGCAGGGTCACTTGCCGTGCATGCTTCTTTAAACTCTCCCAGTTTTTCAAGGTGTAGTAAATGAGCTGTTTCAATGTCAGCGATGAAGAGTTCCAGCTTGTTTTCAAATGCAAACACTACTTGTTGAAGGGATAAGACTGTATTTCCAACACCTTGCATTTTCACATTGAGCTGCTTCAGATGTTCAGTCATGTCCACGAGATAGTAGAACTTCAGGAGCCACTCAGTGTTAGCTAACTCAAGATGCTCGACGTTTTTCACTTCAAGAAAAGTCCAGATTTCGCTCAGACAAGCCATAAAACAGCTGAGCACCTTCCCTCTTGACAACCAACGCACATTGCTGTGCAGAAGCAGACCAGGATAATTATTCCCAACTTCATCCAGCAGTGTTTTAAACTGGCAATCATTTAAAGCTCAGGCAACAATAAAGTTGACTACCCAAATGACCAGCGACATCACCTCACCAAGCTGCTCGCCACACATCTGAACACAAAGCACCTCCTGATGTAGGATGCAGTGAAAACTTAGGACGGGTCTCTTTTCATGTTCACAAAGAAGCGCTATGAATCTTCTGTTTTTCCCCACCATGCATGGAGCACCATCAGTACGCACCAAAATGTTTATCCATCGGTAGATTTTTTTCTTTAGCGAACTCAGTGAAAGAGTTGAATAAATCCTCCCCTCTTGTTGTCTCTTTCATAGGCAAAACAGCAAGACTTTCCTCACATAGTATGTCACTGACAGCATACCTTGTAATCACGCTGAACTGGGATAAATGGCTTACATCTGTTGACTCATCCAAAGCAAGAGAAAAGAATGGTGCTGCATTTATGTCCTTCACTTGTGTTGCCTCAATTTGATTTGCCATCATGATGGTACGATCGTGAACAGTTCTTGCAGACAGAGGCATGTCTTTTGTTTATCTTGTCTTTATCGGAAAAGTAGTCAAAAAGTTCATTGGCAACGTCCAGCATGAATATTTTGGCATACTCCCAATCTGTGAATGGCTTTCCATTTCTCACAATTGCTAAAGCACCAGCAAAGCTAGCAGAATTCCAGTCACCTTGTTAGGTCCAAACACGGAGTTGCTACTGACTAGCTTGCAATCTGTACAATAGCTCTTGACATGCTTTCTTCCTGCTGTCCTCCGCTGGATATTTTGATGCAAATGCAGTATGGCGTGTGTCAAAGTGCCACTTTATATTTGACCGTTTCATCAATGCAATTTTATCATCTCATATTAGACACACTGCAGAACCTGCTCTCTCCACAAAGGCAAATTCCCCTGTCCATTCCTGCTGAAAAGTACAATACTCCTCATCTTTTTTTCTTTTAGCCATCTTCTTCGTCAAAAGGGTTTCTGCAGTTAGCTAGCTACTTGATTAAAAGGAGGGAAGTTTACTTCCTGACCTCACAACGACCATGTACGTTATGCATTATCAAATAAAAATTTGGTTTTGTCCTGTAGAACAGCTGTAATTGGCTCTAGCCACCTGCAACCATGAACATGAGCAGTAGGAAATGAATGGATTGTAATACATGAGAATGTTTTATATTTTTAACCTTATTTTTTTTTATTAAAGATTTGTCTGCGAGCCAGATGCAGCCATCAAAAGAGCCACATCTGGCTCGCGAGCCAGAGGTTCCCGACCCCTGTGTTAAATAACCTATTACCTGATACTTTTTATCATAAAGCTTATCATCTTGTCAGCTGTAAAACCGAAAGTATCAATTTTTTTCTGCTATTCTCTTTATGACCTTGGAATGTCTATTTTCCCTTTGATATGAATGGGAATCAGTGTTGATTTCAGAAGTGTCTTTGTTATAAGCAGAATCTTTGGTTCTTTCAATAGGTTTGCAGTTGGGAAAGTGGACGTGTAGGTAACAACATAGATTAATAAGAACAAAGAGAGGTTTTCTAAAAACAGCTTTATAGAACAATTCCATTCATACCACATAATTTACATATCATTTAATAATTACAGTACCATGTAATTAAACTCTGGAGAGCTTACCAGTTGCCTTTTTTTCTCCAGTGACACTGAACACCAGCCGGAAGCTCTCCTTTGTGGCTATCATGAGTGGCCTACTGCTGGAGAGCACCATGGTCTACTTCTTCAGGAGGATGGAGTGGGACATTGGAAGTGACTGTGTCATCTATAAATCTCAAGACTTCTGAAAAGGTACATAAGCACCTCAGAGTTCCTGCATTCAGACAGGTATTCTTCCCCAATTAGACAGATATCATTGTAAATAAATAGGGCCCTTATATAACCATCCCCTGGCTCTGATTGCCTCTAGGACATTAGTACATGTCTCCCAAGGTCCTTCATTTTTGTCATCCTCAGTGACTTCTAGAGACCTAGTCTCACAATTTTCTTAACACCTCCACTTCAACTCCTATGAGGGTCTCAGACTCTGAAGCCTGTCCCATTAACAACCTCTATCCTTTCCAACAGTTCTTCCCTCCCACTATCCCTGCTTTTTGCTGCCATTTTTATGTCTAGTCCCGTGACCTCTAATTTCTACTTCTGACCAGCCTCGCTGCTCTTTTAACCACACCTGCAACCTACAGGCAGTAGGTCCCTGAAACCCATCAGCTTCTTGCCCTTCTATCAGACATGCTTGTTAGAGCTGTTCAGGTGAGTCTCACCATTTCTCTCGAAGTCATGGTGAGAGTTGCTTGCACTGGCCATCCCTGCACAGGCACAGAACCCCAGCTGGCCCTCTGTCCTGTGGTCAACTTTAGGGAACCTGCTAGCAAATGTCCTGAAAGCGGTTCTGAAATCCTCCCCATGCTCCATACTCCTGTGTCTGTGCTCACTTGGCTGAGAACTGAAGCTGTCACAAACCCCTAGTGCTTCCTTCTTCACATCAGAGCTTCCCTGGTCGGGTGTCTCCCTGCCTTCTTTCCTCCCTGATGGCTCTGAGTGTGCCCAGCTTCCCGTATGCATCCTCCATCCATCCTGTCTGTCTGAATCAGTCTTTGTGAGGATGTAGGATCCTGGCGTGGACCTTGGCCGGGAGGCGGGCTGGGGGTGCAAGGAGCACAGAAGCAGAAGGAAGTGGTCTGCGACCGGGATCCCTGGGAGGGAAGGCATCCTCGGTCACTCTTTCCTTGCCCATCACATGGTCCTTGTAGATGCGACTACAGACCTTCTCCACCTCCCCTAAAACGCCAGGCTCCACCCCTGTTGCCCCAAGTCACCCTCCAGATATCCTTTCCTGATAGCTTTTTTCTGGAAATGTCCCTTGTCAGATATAGCACAGAGCCCAGCGCAGCCCTCATCATCTCCTGCTTCAGAGTTCATGACACTCCCTCACTTGCCTTCAGCTCCTATTGGTGCCACATAAGTCCTCATGGGCACCATTCTGGTGGCCCTCTAGACCTCTCATCATTTCTGTTGCCAACACAGGAGCTTCTAGTCTCTTCCTGAGCAATGTCTTTTCATTTTCTTTAAGCTTTCATGTCATCCTCCATAATCTGGTCTTAATTTCTTCTCCATAGATCTGTTCCTGCCCACATTCTCCACTAGTCTCCTCATCTCAAACATGGTCTGTACTCTCCCCGGGCCTGGAGTGGCCTTTTCTCAGATATAGCCATCTTTGCTTCTCTGTGGCATGAAGACAAAACTCAAGTCTGTAGTGCTCGCTCCTTCATCAACCACCCAGTGCCAAGCACCAGACCCAGGGCCAACCCAGCAGTGGTCATGTGTGCTGGGTCTCCCGAGACAGTCCGGTGGCAGATACTTTGCCCCATATGGTTTCTGGTTAGGGAAATAAGATGACCTGCCTTTAATAGCCATCTGAAATCTTTATCCTCCATTATGTTAACTCATGGTTTATACCTGTTCCTGTTTCATACTAAAATCCCATGTGCTTGTGCCTGACTCCCCCTAACTGGTTAAAGTCTGGTGTCAGGAGCAACCATGACTGGGGCTACTCTGTCTCCTACAGTGCAGGGCCTGCCCTAATAAGTATTGTTGATTTGATTTCAGCAGAATGTGCCATTCCAAATCCAGAGTTTTATCCCTGCATCTGAAAAGGAGAGGACACATACAACCAAGCTCAATTTTTCTGTTGAATAAAATGAAGCAAAGATTTGGATGTACTTCCAGAAAGACGTGATGGTTATAGCATTGGAGACCCCAACCCTACCACCCGTCACCCCACACCCCACATGCAGGAAGGAGGTAAACCACACACAGATACTCACAGACACATACAGAAACTCTCACACAGACACTATGGGGAATGATGTGTGCAGTAAGTGCAAGTTTCTACCTTATAGACCACTTCAAGTAAGCATTTAAATTAAGAGAGGAACGTGCATTCATGATCCACACGTAAAAATCTGTTTCATTCCTGTGGCATGCTTATATCTTTTAATTTAAAAGTTAAGTTACTAGTTTTAAATAATACCTTTAAAATAATATTTTGTATTATTACTGTAGGAACACTTTTCTCAGTAAAGTCCGAATAAACAGAGCTTTTATAAATTTACAATTCTGCATCTTCCCTTTAAGTTATCTGTCAAATTGGCTGATCCAGAAACAAATAACTAAAAATTGAATTATACACTTTATAAGGGGAAATTCTATCTCAGTGAAGCTGTTCTTAAATAAATATTACCTTTCCCCCTGTCTCTTCCTGTTTCGCTCATTATTCATTGAACAGATACTACTGAGCACTGGCTCTTTATGTGTCAGAAACTGTGGACACAGTGGAAGTAGGTGTCCCTGAGCAGTGATGAATTTAGAAATATGAGTTAATTGCAGTACAATGTGATAAGTGCTTTGAAGGGAAGTAGAGGGTCTTAAGGAAGCACAGAGTACGAACACCTATTCCAGGCTGAGAAGTTGAGAAAAGGGAAGGGAGTTTCCCAGCACCCCTGGTAGAACAGCAATGCACTCACAACCCCAGAGGGCAGAGAGCCAGGGAGTGTGAACCATGGGAGTTTGACAGCGATGCTAGGAAGTCACCTGAAGGTCAGGTTATGGAGGGCCTCTTGGGCAGTAATTTATCCCAAGGACAATGAAACCAACAGAGAATTAAAGAGAAGAATCCAAAATGAAAACAACAAAACCAATTGGGATATCACAGAACAGCCACAGGATGTTGGCCACCAGTTGGAGCCTGTAAATGTTAAGGTGCAAGGGAGAAAACATAGTTCAGAGGCATTCAACCAAAAGGAAAATGTCAATTGAAAAACAAGGAGTAGATCCTGGCCAGTTGGCTCAGCAGTAGAGTACCAGCCTGGCACGTGGAAGTCCTAGGTTCAATTCCGGGTCAGGGCACAGAGAAGCAGCAACCCTCTGATTCTCCACCCCTCCCCTGCTACCTCTCTCTCTCTTTTTCCTTCTTTCACTCTCCCACAGCCATGGCTTGAATGGTTCAAGCTTGTTGACCCTGGGTGCTGAGGATGGCTCCATGGCCTCACCTCAGGCGTAAAATAGCTCAGCTACAGAGCAGTGGCCCAGACAGGCAGAGCATCGCCTGGTATGGGACTTGCTGGGTGGATCCCAGTTGGGGCACATGCAGGAGTCTGTCTCTGACTCCCCACCTCTCAAAAAGAAAAGAAAAAAGATGTAATACACTGATCATAACTTTCAAATCTTTGATCTTTAACTCAGATAAGTGAGTTATAAATGCATTTATAAATGCATATTCCATACATACCCAGTCTTTCTTGATCACCATAAAGGCATTTGTTAATCTTCTTTTTAAAAACTAAGTGTTAGATGCCCCTTGGTGGCAGTGAGGTGCCATGAGCAGTAGTTAGCTCAGGGCTGTGGGATGTCTGGCAGAGGAAGCTCATCTAGTCCAGCTCTGATCTTAGACTCCATTTAGTGTATTATTTATCCCATCACTCCTTAGAGCAGAGGTGCTCAATACATCGATCGCGATCTACTGGTTGATCGCAAAGGAAGTGTGGGTAGATCGCATGACATTAAAAAGACATTTGTCTTTTGATTGGCATACAGGGTAGCCAATCTGACGCCTGAACTTTTGACACCCAACGCATTTGCGTTAAACCGTGCTAACTTGTTCAGTTACATTGCTGCGTAGTTAGCCTTCAATTTATTTAAACTAAATACAACAAAGGGTATAAAAATAAGTGCCGTAGCTGGTCCGAGTAACAAGCCTAAAACCTACCACTTTCATACAGAATGGGAGGGGATTTTTTTCACTATGTCATATTCTAAGTGCGTTTGCCTCATCTGTCTGTGTGTCATTGCTATTCCAAAGAAGGGAAATGTGGAGTGGCTTTTTCAGACTGTTCATAAAAACTATGACATTGACTTTCCTCCAAAGAGAGAGCTGAGAAGGAGAAAGGTGAAAGAAGAATACACAATATTAAATAGTAATAATAGTAACTTAAATAATGATAATATAGAAGAAATAAATTTATGTTTTGCATTTTTATTGTAGGTAGATCATTTTGACTTGGTCATTTTATAAGTAGCTCGCAAGCTGAAAAAGTGTGGGCACCCCTGCCTTAGAGCAAGAAAAGAAAGGCTGAGACCAGGAAGGAGGCAGAGAGGCTGCCTCCCACTGGCCAATGGGGCCACTTGAAGAAAGTGACCAGTTCTCGCACTGCCCACCCCAGCGGCTCCTCTTCTCCCTGTACTTTACTGTCAGGGGCCCTACATTCTCAACAGTTCAAGAAAATTTTCAGAGATACAAAAAAGTTGTACAATAAAAACACATGCCTACCACCTACACTTTATAATTCTTAAATTTTGCCCTGACTTAAAAAAAAAAGTTTAAATACCTATGTTTCTGAGAAGCAGAGTTGCGCTGTCACACTGGGAAGTTAGAAGGTAGTGGTGGTGCTTGTCCCTAAGAATGATGTCTGTGTCTTCCAGGCCACCCCTCCCCCGCCTGTGGTCTTATCAACAAAAGTATTTATATGAAAATTCACTTGAAGTTTTAAAAATCAAATCCCTTTTAGTTATCCCCATTTTCTACTGAAAAGCACATGCCCTCAACCACCCTAGAAAATGTGCCTCATTGTCAAAGATATGGGTCACACAGTGGCTACATGACAGAGGCCACTGGTAGCTCTTGAGTTTTCAACATAGCCAAGAGCCAGAAGTACTCAATTTGTTAGAGCACTGTACAGACATTAATAAGGCACATGAGAAATGGACAAGTGGTCTTTTGTTTAAAGATTTTCTATCAGAGTGTTTGGAGCCCTTTGAGCTAAATCTGGAGGAAAACATCATAGTGTATATATGAGCCAAAGAAAGAATATTTTTAGATATTTACAAGACAAAATACTAAAATGTATTTAAAGTATTTTTCAAATCACAGTCTTATATGAAGAAACAAGCTTAGAATGGTTAAGTGGTTTTCAGCTTCTTTATATTTGGGGACCAATGAAAATAGAATTATTTCAGGGACCACTAAGGCAGAAATCACCAAGCATAAGCGAATTCAACTAAGGTCATTGGGTCTGTAATCTTCATACAACATCAGGGTGGTTAACTCTCAGGGACAGGCATGAAATTTCTATGAAACTGACTACTTCTCACCTCCAAAAGTGGGAGGATAAATTTGTTTTAAACTACCAAGCATGTGATCAATTGTTACAGCATTTGAGGGAAACTAATACATATTTCTATGAACTTTATGTTCTCTCCCCCACCCCCAAGCTATTTCTGTGTCAGGAGGGGATATCATCATTGAATCTGCTGGGCGAATACACTGTGCTTAAATTAACCCTTTCAACAAAACAGGATTCAGGATGCGTGTCCTGATGGGCTCTTAGAGTCAACTTTAGTTGACAGGCATCTTCTAGGATTATCATGAGGATTAATGAGTTAATAGCCCTTAAAATAGGTTCAGGCATAAAGTAACAGTATATATAAATACTTGTTAAATAGGAATAAACAATCCTGTTTTGGGTACTGAGCTTTTGTAATGCTCTTCCTCTGTGGGCCCATCAGGATCCAGAGAACATTTTAAATTCAGTCTTGGGCTAAGACAATTCCCTTTAGCTTGTGTTCCCAATTGTATAATGAAAGGGTGCTGTTAGATGTGTTAGATATCAAAAGGATACAACACAACTTGAAAGGCTCACAGCTGACCTATGGAGGGAAGAATGAAATAAATCGCTAGTGTTCTACAGCTTCTTCCCTCGGAGACAAAGGACTAGTACTCGAACCTGGTTTTAGTCATCTGAGTTCCCTACTTATTTAAAACTCTCTTGTTCTTCATTCTTAACTGAATCTGAACAGTAAATGACCCCTTCTTAACATGGGAAAATAGACACAGGAGTCCCCCATTAGACTAGGAGTAGAGGCCAAGGTTTTAGTGCAAATTCTTTCACTAGGTGCTCATGTGACCTTGAGCAAATCCCTTAACCCAGTGTTTTTCAACTGCCAGTCCACCAGACACTACCTATGCATTGTGGCAGTTCTGGAGGGGCCGGAGGCGGGAGACCAGGAAAGTACTGCTCAGAACCAGAGGGCCCCAGCCTGAATCAGCGGCAGGCTCCACACCCAGCAACATGAGCCTGTTCCCAGAGCACTGGGTCTCATGACCATCCTGGGAGGTGGGTGCCTAGGCGCTGGACAGGCAGTCCTTTGGCTGCTGCAGCCTTCTGAGTAGCAGTATTGGCCTGGGCTAACATGAGTCCGTGTTTCCTGAACTTTGTGCACAAGACTCTGGTGCACCTGATCAAGATGCAAGGCCTCCTCCATAGGTCTTCTTGGGGAGACGGCCCTCTAACATGTTTCCAGCACTGCATGTGCCACGGGCCACATCTTATACACTAGATCTGCATCAGAGTCACCTGGGGGGCTTCTATAACCACACACATGCCCAGGCCTCACTCTTACTAAGTAAATCAGAGCAAGGCTGGCGGCCCCGATCCAGGCTCAGTATGTTCAGGGTGAGAGTAGCAGACATAAGTTTCAGCTCATAGTTAAGCAGGGACCCAGCCTCAGAGGAACAGGCTTCTACAAATGACCAGACTTCCCTGGTTTTACCCCTTTCCATTTCTTGTCCCCACTGAGCAGTGTGTCACACGCTGAAGCTATCCCTTACTTAGCTACACTTTCAACACAGGAAATAAGCAGGATGTGCTTCCTTCTCTGCACCTCACCCCAGTTCCTGACACAAGGCCATGTACACAGCAGGCTGTCAACAAGCCAGCTCATGAGGATGTTTTACTTTCTCTCTGACCCGCAAAAGGCACTAATAAGCAATAATCGCACCAAGAGGAATAGGAGGAGCAAGGGGTTTGCAGTATTCAACGGCCGAGACCTGACCATAAATGGCCCACTGCAGGCACAACACTTCTAAGAAGCCAGTAGAGTAAAGCTTCTTTCAAATTATTCATGGTGAGAAAACAAACTAATTTTCTCTCTGTATTTAAAGAGATTCAGCACATTCACGTTATGAAAACAGACAATTCTGAATTCAGACCAAAATAATACACAACCACAAACACAGAGTTCAATGTTTTATCCTCATTTTTAACCTACGAAGTGTAACGTGTTCATAAATGATTTTAATAAATATATTAAGGCTTAGGGTGATCACTGTTGTGAGTGAAGAAGAGGGTTCACCTTGTAACATACTAGTTAACATTCAGATTCTTTTAAAACGCCATCTGCCACCTCGCAGCAAATGACATGAACCATGAGCCTGCCCAGTTTCCTCCACTTAGTGTAGCTTCATACCTGCTCCCTTCCTCCTGTAGCTAATGGGCAGAGTTACATAATTTTTGACAAGAGAATGTAGTTGATTGATGTGACCTGCCATGTTCACTCTTTTCAGAAAAAACAGTTAACTGAACCATCCAGACAGTTAGTAATGCAGAGTACAAATAAATAAAGCTCAATCAAGAGGCTCACTAAACAGTCGAGAAGGCTGCCACAGGCTGAAGAAGGGAGTGGCATTACAATGTTAGATTTGCTACATCGCAAACTGGAGACCGACCTCACGAGAGAGGGTGCGGACCATCTACCACCTGTCAGGACATAACCAGCCAGAAGTCGTTCCCCCAGAAACACCAAGAGGATCTTCTTGGGATCCTTGTGTCACATTCTCATTCTGAGTCCCAGCAGCAGTGCCTCAGTACCAGCATGTCAAGGACATCTCTGAGCACCTCTAAATCACCTAAGCGGAAATGGAAATGCAGCCATCAAAACAGACTGCCACCAGGTGTCCTGCCTACAAAATTGGCTGCACTGGTCCCAGGTGCATGAGGACTGCCCCCAGTGGAGGAGCAGAGGCACCTCCTTGCAAGAGAAGCAAACTCTGACAGTGTATCCAAGAGTAGCCTTCCTCCAGAGACCCTCTAGATGGACTCCAGAATCCAGTCACTGCTGTAGAGGGGAGAAGTGGGTAGTAACAGGTCCCTCGGAGGGCCTTGTTCCCTCCTATCATGGAGTGAGTTCTCCTGGAAATAGTCCTCCTCATCATCGAAGAAGCCATTCTCCAGGGCATAAGTGCCATCTGGGCTGGACGCTGCCTGGCATGCTCCCTTGTATTCCTGAATGGACTCGTAGAGGCTGTAGAGTTGGCAGAGCAAGGACATGTCCAGCTGTCGAAGGCCGACCTTGAGAGAAGGGGTGGAGGCAGAAACAAGAAGTCAGCACTGGTTTTCACTTGAGTGGAACGTGCTGTCCCCTCCTGCTCACGCCAGCACGTTCTTCCCACACGACCACGACTTAGAATGCCACTCAAGTGCTCTGGAAGGCCAGTGTTGAGACCACCTTAAATGTGTGATTCCCATGTGTCAGGGAAGGGTCACACCTGCGGCACGGGCCCCAGCCTACAGTTTACCTGGCACACTCTGTGACGCAACAGTGCTACACACTGGTGGCCCCAGCCAGTCCCACTTTGGATGCTATGCTCAATTCAGAGAAGACACTGCTGTGAGAGTCACTGTCAGCTCCCTGCCCCATGGAGCCCCCACCCTCTGACGGGCTCTAAAGAGAAGTGGTCCAACTCCCTCTCCTCCTGCCAGGGTCAGTCTTCCACTGAAATGATGATGGGATCAGTCCCCAGAGCAAGCGCCTGACTAAGCCCAGCAGGATGGGGGCCTTTAAAAATCTCCCGGGGACTACCAGACCAGGCAGTGGCGCAGTGGATAGAGTCGGACTGGGATGCGGAAGACCCAGGTTCGAGACCACAAGGTCGCCAGCTTGAGCGCGGGCCCATCTGGCTTGAGCTTGGACCCAAGGTGGCTGGCTGGCTCCAGCAAGGGGTTGCTCAGTCTGCTGAAGGCCTGCGGTCAAGGCACGTGTGAGAAAGCAATCAATGAACAACTAAGGTGTTGCGACGGCAACGAAAAACTAATGATTGATGCTTCTCATCTCCATTCCTGTCTGTCTATTCCTATCTATCCCTCTCTCTGACTCTCTCTCTGTCCCTGTAAAAAAAAAAAAAAATCTCCTGGGGACTATTTTCATAAGTGTGAGAGAACAAAGACCACTTAAAAGTCATATATTCTGTTTATCTTCAAGGTCCTCCCTTCCCCACAACCCATCCCACAAAAGAGCATAGTCAGGACAGAAAATGTGCCATTTCCATCAGTCACAGAGAAGGGTTCATCTACGTGAGCATGCCAGTGTAGCTGACACTTTCCTGGGCATGACCACCACCTGGGGATCTTGTTAACCACGCAGATTCAGATTCTGTAAGTCTGGGGCCACCACTGACAGTGACCCTGAGCAATGCTGCCAGGAAGAAACTCTAAACAAGATGCCAGGAGTCCTGCCTTCTGCCCTTGAGCAAGCCATGTATCACTTCTATGCCTGGGTTGATGACAAAACAGAATAATTTCTCTTACAGGGCTATTTGGAGCATTAAATATTATTTTAATGAGCAGTCACGGAACACTTCCTAAGTCCCAAGGCCTGGGCTAAAGAGCTGCAGAGGCATGGAAACACACACAGGGAAACGGAGAAAGTGTCAGAGGATTCAGTCTTTACAATTAACCAGCAATGAGCTCTTCCACTTAAGACGGTCTGACTGTCACATGAGGGAAACTGGAGCCCTGGAAAGAAAGGTTCATCCTGTGACAAGATTGGGTGTTAAATTCCAGGTTACCCTTCACACTCTTCAAACATTAAGCAAGCACTGTCTCTCTCCACTACATGTTGCTAACATGCCCAGCGGAAGACTTCAAAATACCGAGGCAAGTTCTTCGGTTTCCATAGCTATTCCCCATTATTCTAAAATACCTACTCCCAAAACTCCTAAAGGAGATTTGTCTCCCAAGTAAGGGACATAGTCTCCAGGCCCAGCTCTGTCACTTCCAATGGCTTTGTTTAGGTCCCTGCACTCAACCTGCTTATAAAATGAGGGAGGCAGATAATCTAAGGCCAGCTCAAACGCTTTGTGACTAAGCGTAGTAAACCACTGATTCTTTGTCCTAAACAAATGGCATGCGTCTGGGGGAGAGTTGCCTGAACTATTCTTAGAGGGCAGACCTGGATCCCTGGCATCCTACTCTCCAAAGTACACAGGCAAACCAAGAGATGCCCAGACTGCCACAAGGACACATCCAAGGGTCAGACACCATCGCTCTGGTTCCCGATTAGGGTTTGAGTGTGTGTGTGTGTGTGTGTGTGTGTGATAGTCAGGATTGCAAAAGTGGGTCTCTGACATTTGTGTTTTAAAAATGACTCAGACGATTCTGATGCCAGTCCAGGGAAGAGCCAGAGTTGACACAAAATACCTTTCTGTCTTTCCCAGGCCACTTACACTAATTCTCCTGTGAGCACCAAGTTTCAGGACAAACACGCAAAACAGCAGGAAGAACACAGGCTCTGGGATCACCAGCCTGCGTTCAAATACTGGCTCTGCCCCTTTCCCCCCGACCCTCCAGACAAATTGTTCAACTCCTAAGAAGAGCAACAGACAGCCACTGCTGTCATAGGTGTCATTGTTATTTTTATTCTTCTTTTCCACTCTGTTAACCTGCAGAATGTCACCTTAGGAAGGAATGGCAGGGACAGACTTGTCAGGCATTCAGGCATCAGGGCCCCATGGGCCACCACATACCTCCCCCTTCCCTTTCAACACTGAACCTGAAGCAGAACCACCTGGTCACCTTCAGTAAAGGCGGCCACTGCGGTCGGATAAGATGAAAACCACCCAGTGAGCCTGCCCCGTAAGTGGTGACTAAAGACTCTCAAATAGGAAAGGACCAAAGGAGGACCTTCCAGACCAGTTCATTTAAGTATAATTACTCTTTATACAAAGTCCAGATCTGCCACATATAGGTTCTAGAGACCTCCTCATGCCAGGTATAACTGGTGCATATATAACCCTAATGTCTCTCTTTCTTAACCACCTTTTAAATACTGGAAGATAGTTTTGATCCTGTCCCTCCAGCCCGAGAAAAACTATCTGTCTTCTCTAGCTAATAGCCTCAGCTCCTTCAGCTGTTCAGGAGGACGATCTGGTCCATTAACCATCCAGACCTTTCCTCGGGACTTGCTCCAGTTTTCCAGAAGTCCTCTCCAGTATCCAGATCTGAATATGGTAACCAAGCCACAGATTCTGACTCGGCCTGTCTTTTCTTGAATTTATTACAAGAAATATAAACTTTAATAACATTAGTCATACCCTCCCAGAGTCAAACCAATATTTGCTCAAAGAGTCATAGAAAAGATTAATTTGGAATCCTAGAGCTCATTCTACTGAGTCACTCTAATACCAGTAGATTGCTTGGGTAATCCCAAGACTGTCTCCCACGTTGGGAATGAATATTGGAACAAGACATGAGTGGCAGGGAGCAGCATGCCACTCCGACTTTCACCTTCATGAACCTGGGCCCCATGGTTCCACAACCCTTGCTGATTTCCAAGGTTCTGACTTGCCACAATGTCATACTGCCCAAGACAACATGGTTCTAAAGCTTTTCGTTTTAGGTGCATTTCCAGTGTCCCAGACCTACCAGGCCAGAGTGGGAACCTGTCCTGGACCCTCTCTGCTGCAGCAGCCGGTGATTCACAAACCTGCCTTGTCACTGGGCGGAATGCTGGCCTAGAAACGGAGGTCTTGCCCGCCTAGGAACACAGCTGGTCTGGCACACACCTACCACCCAACCCAACAGATGCTAGGCATTTAGACTGATTCAACAGGGCTTTAAACACATGCACATGCACGTATATACCTCCCATCTTCTCTGCTTTCTTCAGGCACGAAACTTCTTGAATTGACCAGAAACCCTCCAAATGAGCTAGAAGGACATGAGGTAAGCAACTATATGAACAAATGTAGCCTCCCAGCCAGGATACCTCTGCCTTGGCTGTGCATGTGTAAACATTTACACTTGAACTTTCTAGTGGGAAATAGCAAATCCCTAGATGGAATTCCGTAACCTACTCTCCCCTACCTGCACCTCATGCAATGGGTCAGGTTGAGGTGCCCTCACCCAAACTGCCCCCCCCATCTGTCCCCAATGTACCTGTTAAAGCCTTTTGCTCACCTGGCCCACACCAGCCTCTTCTCCACTCTGTGGACTTTGATTGACTTAGCAATACATGTCCCTGACCACACCTTCTCTGCCTATACCATGGCATTTACTATTTTCTGCCTTATATGACAGTTTACACATGGGTCTTCTTTCTCCTAATGGAGGATGTATAGCCAGTAGCCATGGCCACCACAGCCACCAGGCAGGTGCAGGTTCCCATTACATGCGGACAATGGTAAAGAAACTGTGGAGCCAAAAACTGGTGGGCTAATTATACTCAAGACAGACTGGTACTGGCATAAGAAAAGGCACATAGATCAATGGAACAAAACAGAGGACCCAGAAATAAACCCACAGCTTTATGGACAACTGATATTTGACAAAGGAGGAAAGAACATACAATGGAGTAAAGACAGCCTCTTTAACAAATGGTGTTGGGAAAATTGGATATCTACCTGCAAAAAAATGAAACTAGACCATCAACTTACACCATTCACAAAAACTAACTCAAAATGGATAAAAGACTTAAACGTAAGCCGTGAAACCATAAGCATCTTAGAAGAAAACATAGGCAGCAAGCTCTCCGACATCTGTAGCAGCAATATATTTGCCGATTTATCTCCACGGGCAAATGAAATAAAAGGCAAGATAAACAAATGGGACTATATCAAAGTAAAAAGTTTTTGCACAGCTAAAGACAATAAGAACAGAATAAAAAGACAAACCACACAATGGGAGAACATATTCGACAGCACATCTGATAAGGGGTTAATAACTAAAATTTATAAAGAACTTATAAAACTGAACACCAGGAAGACAAACAACCCAATCAAAAAATGGGCAAAAGAAATGAATAGACATTTCTCCAAAGAGGACATACAGATGGCCAATAGGCATATGAAAAAATGCTCAACATCACTAATCATTAGAGAAATGCAAATTAAAACCACAATGAGATATCACCTCACACCAGTCAGAATGGCACTCATCAGCAAACACAGAATAAGTGCTGGCGAGGATGTGGAGAAAAGGGAACCCTTCTGCAGTGCTGGTGGGAATGCAGACTGGTGCAGCCACTGTGGAAAACAGTTTGGAGATTCCTCAAAAAATTAAAAATTGAACTGCCTTTTGACCCAGCTATCCCACTTATAGGAATATACCCTAAGAACACCATAGCATGTTCGAAAAGAAGAAATGCGCCCCCATGTTTGTGGCAGCATTGTTCACAATAGCGAAGATCTGGAACCAGCGCAAGTGTCCGTCAGAAGACGAGTGGATTAAAAAGCTATAGTACATATATACTATGGAATACTACTCAGCCATAAGAAATGATGACATCGGATCATTTACAACAAAATGGATGGACCTTGATAACATTATACGGAGTGAAATAAGTAAATCAGAAAAAAAGAAAAACTGAGAACAGCATGATTTCATACATAGGTGGGACATAAAAGTGAGACTATGAGACATGCACAAGAGAGTGGTGGTTATGGGGTGGGGGGAGGGAGGGAAGGGTGGGGGGAGGGTGGGATAGGGAGGAGGGGAGGGACACAGGGAAAATCAGATAGAAGGTGACAGAGGACAATTTGACTTTGGGTGATGGGTATGCAACACAATTGAATGATAAGATAACCTGGAGATGTTTTCATTGTACATATGTACCCTGATTTATTGGTGTCACCCCATTAAAATTAATAATAATAAAAAAAAGAAAGAAAAACTGGTGGGCTATTACTTTATTCTAGCCTCACATCCCGGTTGGTGAGTAAACACAAACACATGGGGCACCAAAACCCACTCACACGTTCTCCGATTCCCCAACCAGGAGAATCCTTTCCGGTTTTTTTAGAATGAAAGGCCCCCACCAGTCCCCTCTGGCTCCCCATCTTCTCTCTGCACAAACTGGCGTTTCCTTCATCCTCCTGCCATCTTGGCTGCCTTCTCTACAAAAATATGGCCTCCTTCTCCTTCCCTTCTTCTTAAAACTTTTAGGTGCGAAACTCCTCCTCCAGTACACATTAGCATAACAATGGCCCTCCCCAAGCAGGAAGGTAATTAGCCATTTCACAGATTACATATCTGGCTATTTTTAACAATAAAAGTGAGCAAAATCAACACAAATTTTACAAACTTATTTGCCCAACAGAGGACAAGCCTGCGATGTAGCAATATGCTTCCTGTGGGATCCCCAGAAGCCAGCACAGATCCTTGCAGAGCAGACACTCAGGGGGACACCTGGATGGAGAAACCTAAGACCCCATCCCAGGGAACCTGTGGCTGCAGAAGCCCCTGGCAGTGGAGTCGTGCTGGAAGCAGCAGGCACTTTGCTACCTCCCTTAGGCAGCCTCAGAGGCAGCAGGCTGAGCAGCTTGGCCTTTGTGCCCAGGTACCCCAAGGTACCTCTGAGGAAAGCCTTAGACTACATGGTTTTAATGACATCATTGAAAAAGAAACACCTCTTGATGACTGGTGGTAGCGCAGTGGATAGAGCATTGACCTGGGACGCAGAGGACCCAGTTTCAAAACTCCAAGGTCACCATCTCAAGTGCGGGCTCATCTGGCTTGAGCACAGGTTCACCAGCTTGAAAGCGGGTTACTAGCCTGAGCAAAGGATTATCAACATGACCCCATGGTCGCTGGCTTGAGCCCAAGGTCACTAGCTTGAGCCTCCCAGTCAAGGCACGTATGAGAAGCAATCAATGAGCAACGAACATGCTGCAACTATGAGTCGGTCCTTCTCAAATCTCTCCCTTCCTGTCTTTCTCTCCTCTCTCTTTCACAAGAAATATAAAAAAGAGAGAAAACAAAACACTTCTTGCTGGATGGGAGCAAAAAGCACAAAACCAGATTTCCTCCGAGTGCTGCTCAGAGTTGAGCTTTGTGTGCTGGGAGATTTCAGCCCAGAAATCAGTCTCTCAACACTGAAGTATGAGCGTCGGATACAGGAAGGGGACTGAGGACCATCCAAGAAAACTAACCTGCAGAGTAATGCTTCCGGCACCCACTAAGCCCCACCACTGTCCCCAATCTACCAGCACAGGGAACCTGTCATCTCAGTTAACGTGTCCCCTGCGGGAAAAACGTGTCCACCTGCGGGGGAAAAGCGAGAGGTCAGGTACGGGCAGAGATCTGCTCTGCAACCCTGCACCCTGTGCAAGCCGGCCCTGACCGCAGGGGCAGGGCTAGGATCAGGGACAGGTGGAGGCTTTTGGCTGAGCGCACGCAGACAGCCCTGCCCACAAGGGTGGGGCTGAAGCTCCGGACACGCGGAAACTCACAGCTGAGTGCAAGTCAGCAGCCCTGTACAAACTGAGAAACTGTGGCGAGCAGGCTCTGACGGTGGGGGCTTGATGGAAGCCCGGGAACAGGCTGGGTCCGCAGCTGAGCAAAGGTACTCACCTCTACCTTGGTGCTGAGGCTTGTGGCTTGAGTGCAGTGCACAACCCAACCTGTGAGGGAGAGGCAAAGGCCCAGGCAGGCTGAGGCTTGTAGAGCCGGCCACCAGAACATAGCCCCTCCCACGGAGGACAGGTGGAAATCACAGCAACAGCCGCAGTGGGCCGGCGCTGGCAACACCTATACCCAAACGCCCTAGGCAGTGGCAGAGGGGGTGGCGGGCCTGCAGACAGACCACACCTACAGAACCCAAAGGTAACAGCCACTGGACTCCAGTGGCCACAATCTTCCTATACACAGACAAAATAGGCAAGCGGAGAAATGCAACCCAAATAAATCAAGAGAAATCCCCAGAGAAGGACCTGGATAAACCAGATATAACCAAATTACCAGATGCAGAATTTAAAATAATGATAGTTAGGATATTCAAAGAAATTAGAGCAACAATGGATAGTCATTACGAACACCTAAATAAAGAGAAAACAAGTATAAAAAAGGAAATTGAAATAATAAAAAAGAATCAAACAAAAATGACAAATACAGTATCAGAACTGAAGACCACAATGGAAGGAATTGAAAGCAGGATGGATGACGCTGAGGATCAAATCAGTGAGTTACAGGTAACAATAAACAAAGGCACAGAAGCAGAGCAGAAAAAAGAAAAGAGACTCAAAAAATCTGAGGAAACTCTAAGGGAGCTCTGTGACAATATGAAGAGAAATAATATCCGCATCATAGTGATTCCTGAAGAAGAGGAGAGAGAACAAGAAATAGACACTTTGTTCAATCAAATCATAGCAGAAAACTTCCCTAATTTAAGGCTGGAAAACATTTCACATGTTCAAGAAGCACAGAGAACTCCACTAAAGAGAAACCCAAAGAAATCTACACCAAGATACATCATAGTTAAAATACCAAAGCTAAGGGATAAAGAGAAAATTTTTAAAGCTGCTAGAGAAAAAAAGGCTATCACCTTGCTAGAGAAAAAGAGGCTATCACCTACAAAGGAGCCCCCATAAGGATGACATCGGACTTCTCAACAGAAACACTTGAGGCCAGAAGGGAATGGCAAGATATATTCAAAGGAATGCAGAACAAGAACCTACAACCAAGACTACTCTATCCAGCAAGGCTAACATTTAAAATTGAGGGAGAAATAAAGAGCTTCCCAGACAAAAAAAGCCTCAAGGAATTCATTAAAACCAAACTAATTATGCAAGAGATGCTAAGGAGCCTGTTGTGAACAGTTCAAAGGGAGAAAAGAATATAGCAAAAGAAAAATACAGCTTTAAAGAATAAAATGGAAATAAACAACTACATATCAATAATAACCTTAAATGTAAATGGGTTAAATGATCCAATCAAAAGACATAGAGTAGCTGCGTGGATAAAGAAACAGGACCATACATATGCTGTCTACAAGAGACACACCTTAAAATAAAAGATGCACATAGACTGAAGGTAAAAGGATGGAAAAAATATTTCATGCAAATGAAAATGAAAAAAAAGCAGGGGTAGCAATACTTATATCTGACAAAATGGACTTTAAAACAAAGGTTGTAGTAAGAGATAAAGAAGGACACTACATAATGATAAAGGGAACAATTCAACAGGAAGATATAACTAGTATAAATATCTACGCACCAAACATAGGAGCCCCGACATACATAAAGCAGACTTTGATGGATATAAAGGGTGAGATAACAGCAATACTATAATAGTAGGGGTTTTCAATACCCCACTAACATCACTGGATAGATCCTCAAGAAAGAAAATTAATAAAGAAACAGCAGACTTTAAAGATACTCTAGCCTGACCAGGTGGAGGCGCAGTGGATAGAGCATCGGACTGGGATGCAGAAGACCCAGGTTCGAGACCCCGAGCTTGCCAGCTTGAGCACAAGTCCATCTGGCTTGAGCAAAAGCTCACCAGCTTGGAACCAAGGTTGCTGGCCCCAGCAAGGGTTGGCTCAGTCTGCTGAAGGCCCGCGGTCAAGGCACATGTGAGAAAGCAATCAATGAACAACTAAGGTGTCGCAACAGCAACGAAAAACTAATGATTGATGCTTCTCACCTCTCTCGGTTCTTGCCTGTCTGTCCCTATCTATGCCTGTCTCTGACTCTCTCTGTGTTCCTGTAAAAAATAAATAAAACCTTAAAAAAAAAAAAGATACTCTAGATCAACTCGATTTAATAGATATCTTCAGAACTTTTCACCCTAAAGCAGTAGAATATACATTCTTCTCAAGCGCTCATGGTACGTTTTCTAGGATAGACTACATGTTAGGACACAAAAATGCTCTCAACAAATTTAAGAAGATTGAAATCATATCAAGCATTTTCTCTGATCACAATGCCATGAAACTAGAAATTAACCACAAAAGAAAAACTGAAAAATACTCAAACACTTGGAATCTAAATAGCAGGTTATTAGACAACAAATGGATTAACAATGAGATCAAAAAAGAAATAAAACGTTTCTAGAAACGAATGATAATGAGCATACATCAAATCAAATTTTATGGGACACAGCAAAAGCAGCACTGAGAGGGAAGTTCACTGCACTACAGGCATACCAAAAGAAGCTAGAAAAAGCTCAAATAAGCAACCTGACCCTGCATCTAAAAGAACTAGAAAAACAACAGCAAATAAAGCCCAGGGCCAGTAGAAGGATGGAAATAATAAAGATCAGAGCAGAAATAAATGACATAGAGGCTAAGGAAACAATACAGAGGATCAATGAAACCAGTAGCTGGTTCTTAGAAAAGATAAACAAGATTGATGAACCTTTAATTAGACTCACCAAGAAAAAAGGAGAGAGGACTCAAATAAATAAAATTAGAAATGACAGTGGAGAAATAACAACTGACACAACTGAAATACAAAGTATTGTAAGAAAATACTATGAAGAACTCTATGCCAAAAATTTAGACAACCTAGGTGAAATGGACAAATTTCTTGAAGCATATAATCTTTAAAAATCAATCTGGAAGAATCAGAACATCTAAACAGACCAATTACAACAAATGAGATCGAAACAGTTATCAAAAAACTCCCAACAAAGAATAGTCCTGGGCCTGATGGCTTTACAAGTGAATTCTACCAAAAATTCAAAGAACTAACTCCTATCCTCCTCAAGCTATTTCAAAAAATTCAAGAGGAAAGAAGACTTTCAAACTCCTTTTATGAGGCGAGCATAATTCTGATTCCAAAACCAGGTTAAGACAACACAAAGAAAATTATAGGCCAATATCCCTGATGAATTTAGATGCTAAAATTCTCAACAAAATATTAGCCAACAAGATCCAGCAATATATGAAAAAAATCATACACCATGATCAAGTGGGATTTATTCTGGAGAGGCAAGGCTGGTTCAATATTCGCAAATCAATCAATGTGATTCATCACATAAACAAAAGGACAAAAATCACATGATAATTTCAATAGATGCAGAAAAGGCATTTGATAAAATACAGCACCTATTCATGCTCAAAACTCTCAGTAAAGTGGGAATACAGGGAACATTCCTTAACATGATAAAGGCCATCTATGACAAACCGACAGCAAACATCATACTAAATGGGCAAAAATTAAAAGCAATCCCCTTAAGATCAGGAACCAGGCAGGGGTGCCCCCTTTCACCACTCTTATTCAACATAGTTCTGGACGTCCTAGCTACAGCAATCAGACAAAAATTCACAATAGGGCTAGCTGCAGAAATACACTTCAGAAAGGGCAGTGGTTCCCAGTCAGGTTTCAGGTCGGAATGTCTTTGGAGGTTGCTGTGGGGAAGGGAGTTCTTTCTAACTTTTAAAAAATCACAATAGAAATATTACCACTAGGAAACAAGGCTTAGAAGATGAAACAAACCTTCTAAGGGAAACTTTTGTTGATTATAAACAGAAGACAAATACCATATGATCTTATTTATATGTGGAATCTAATGAACACAATAAACTGATGAACAAAACAGAAATAGAGGCATGGACACATGGAACAGACTGACAGCTGTCAGAGGGGTGGGGGGACTGGTTGAAAGAAGGGAAAGGGATTAAACAAAAAACATATATATTATACATAACAGACATGGTCAACAGTGCAGTGATAGCCAGAGGAAAAGGGGGGAGGGGCCCCATTGAGTGGGACCAAAGGTGTGAGGGGAATAGCAACAGTAAGAGGTGTTGCTGAGGGCAGAGGGCACACAATGTGGTGTGCAGATGGTTTGTTGAGTTGCGCACCTGAAACCTGTATAGTTTTGCAAACCAATGTCATCCCAATAATTTCATTTTGAAAAGAAGTATCATAAAAAACTTTAAGGTACTTTTTAAAAATAAAAAATTGCCTGACTGGTGGTGGTAGAGTGGATAGAGCATAACCTAGGATGCTGAGGTCCTAAGTTCAAAACCCTGTGGTCGCTGGTTTGAACGCAGACTCACCAGCTTGAGTATGGCATCACCGGCTTGAGCATGGGATCATTGACAAGAACCCATGATCACTGGCTTGAGCCCAAAGGTCGCTAGTTTGAAGCCCAAGTTTGCTGACTTGAGCCCAAGGTCAATGGCTTGACTTGAAGCCCTCTACCCCCATCAAGGCATATATAAGAAGCAATCAATGAATAACTAAAATGCCACAACTACGAGGTGATGCTTCTCATCTCTCTCCCTTCCAGTCTCAATCTCTTAAAGAAAAAACAAAGAGACACGTAAACAAAAACAACTTCTGCCTGTCCAGGCAGTGGCGCAGTGGATAGAGCGTCAAACTGGGATGCGGAAGAACCCAGGTTCGAGACCCTGAACTCGCCAGCTTGAGCGTGGGCCCATCTGGCTTGAGCAAAAGCTCGTCAGCTTGTACCCAAGGTCACTGGCTCCAGCAAGGGGTTACTCGGTCTGCTGAAGGCCCGCTGTCAAGGCACGTGTGAGAAAGCAATCAATGAACAACTAAGGTGTTGCGACGGCACCGAAAAACTAATGATTGATGCTTCTCACCTCTCTCCATTCCTGTCTGTCTGTCCCTATCTATCCCTCTCTCTGTCTCTCTCTGTCCCTGTAAAAAAAAAAAAAAAAACAACAAACTTCTTTCCAATATAGCAATGGGTAGAAAACAAAACTACTGTGCCTGGCTCTATACTGAGCAGGGTCTGTGGGGGGAACAGGTGAGGTGGCAGGTCAGGGTTCTGGGATGGGGTAGTCTCAATAAGTCATGCTGGGATGGACTCTGAAAGGATTTCCCTGGCCCTCCAATTATCTGTCCACCATCTCCTATTGCTACAATTCCTCATCCTAAGATAAAAAGTACCCTACCTCACATGGGGCAGGAGGATATTAAGTTATAGAATCAGGAAGTACAGTATGGGAGTCCTGAAATATAGCAACAGATAAAGAAAAAGTTTCTTGTATTCAACTTTAGAGATGGAAATGTAACAGGTGATAGGAACATGGTAAAATTATGGTAGAGGCATACAATAAAAACTAGGCAGTCATTTAAAAGAATGAGCAGTTCTTCCTAGAGTAGAACTGAAATCAACATCTACTGTGAAGCACAAAAGCTCAAGTTACCCTTTATGTGTAAACGCAACACACATCTGCAAGAACGGGACTGGAAGAGGAAATGTCTGTTAGCAGAACTACTTCTGGGAAGTGAGTCTTCTGGACTGCTTCATTTTCTCCAAACCAGCATGATACTCCTAAATTTAAAAACCAGTAATAAAAAGAAAGTATAATGAAATGGCCACACACTGCTAGGAAAACTGCATGCTTGTTTCTGGAGGACTGATTCCCAATGTCTAGCAAAAGCCTTAGAATATTGCATAGCTTGTAATCAGCTCCCTAGCTCAACTGTAGGGACTGACCTCAGAGAAGACTATTGGGGCTGTCCTCAAAGGTGACATTAATCCTTGCCCATTTTCCACGAGGCCAGTACTGATTCAGTTACTGGTGAGGAAAGGAAGGGCTGAGAGGCCGGGTCTGCAAGACTCCAGTATGGTGCTCTGACCACCAGCTGGCACTGCCTGCTCAGACCACACTGGAAGGAAGATGCCACACTGCCAGCCCTGGTAGAGGAAGCCAATGTGATCACAGGCGATTTTCATTTTATAAAAGAGGATTTTCAAAAGAAGGCTTTTCGGGATTTTTCTAGACTCTCTCGTATTAACTTACGAGAGAACTTTTAGTTATCTTTCTTTTTTTAGTTATCTTTTTAAAAATGTATGGCATGAATAAGCATATATAGATGCCTCTAAATGTACCCTAGGCAAGATGTGGTAAATGCCCAGATCTAATCAAGGTGTCTAGTCTGAATCCGCAGGACTGGAATGTGATAAAGCAGCAAGCAGTGACCTAATAGATCACAACCTGATTTCTGAATAAAGGGTGTGTTGACAAAGCAAGGCTGACCTGTATGTATACTGTTTAGAAAAAGAAAAGGAAAGAGAAAGACTTCATCAGTGTTGATCTCGTAGACAAGGGGCTACTGCCTCGGCTCCCCAACGTGGACAGAGAAGCCCCTGCAGGGCCTCTAAGGTCTCCCTGGGCTGTGGCTCTGTCTCCTCCATAGCTTTCTCTTCCCCTTGGTGAAAGGCACTTGTGCTCTGACCAGCTTCAGGTCCTGTAAATGCTTAGACGTGAGAGCTGAGGGCTCTGAGAGCCATGGAGGTTCAGAGGCAGAAAACAGACCCAAAGCTCTACTCATCTCCACACCGTCCTCTTCTAGGTAAGACAGTGTGAGTTGGGGTTTCTGCTTACACTTGAAGGTGTCCAAACCGGGAGCCCATTCTGCCCCATAACAGCTCCCATAAGGACATCCTTGTTCTCTGAAACCTAAACTTCTGTCGTACCAGCGCAGCCCACTTCCTCTTGTCCTCTCCTTAGACACAGATGAAGAAAAGCCATCTACCATTTTCTTTGAGAAATGTCTTTGCACCTTCTTTTACATTTTTTCCCCAATTATAGAAACAAAATATCCTAATATATTAAGAATTAAAGGTTTCATAATTCTATGAGCCTGTCTTCCCTAATTCCATGTTCTAAAGCAGCAATCTTCAAATATTTTGGTCTTGGGGTCTCTATATACTGTTAAAAATCACTGAGGATCCCAAAGAGCTCTTGTTTATAACTACCAATATTTACCCTAGGAGAAATTAAAACTGAGAAATCTGATTATTAACCCACTTAAAAACAATAATATACCCATTGCATAATAACATAACATTTTTATGAATAACAACATTTTGTAAATCTTTTAAATGTTGGGCTTATCTACTTATGCATTTGATCCTTTGTGGTATATAGTTAGGTTGAGGTAAATGAAGAAAATCTGTCCTTACACAGATATGAATGAATAAGAGCACTTAATAGATTTTTGAGATAACTATGGTTATTCTTCTTTGACTCTCCCTTTTAGTTGGCTGCAGTGTGGAACTATGAACTTTTCATACTGTTATTTAAAATCCATCAGTCTTACACTTTAAATGGATCTTTTAACCATGCAAGACTGTAGTATCAAGCATTAGTTATGTGGAAAATTGATCTACTGAATTATATAGATATTCCAAAGATTTATAAATTTCATAAGTTTTATATATATATAATATATAATATACATATTTATATATATATGATATATAATATACATATGTGTGTGTGTATATATGTATATATATATATATTTTTTTTTTTTTTGGTTGGTTGTTTTTGAGAGAGAGAAAAGAGACAGGAAGGGGGAGAGATGGGAAGCATCAACCCATAGTTGTGGCACTTTAGTTGTTCATTGACCGCTTCTCATATGTGCCTTGACCAGGGGCTCCAGCCAACCCAGTGACCCCTTCCTTGCTCAAGCCAGTAACCTTGGGCACAAGCCAGAGACCTTGGGCTTCAAGTCAGTGACCTTTGGGATCAAGAAAGCAACCATGGGATCATGTCTATAATCTCACACTAAGCTGGCAACCCCATGCTCAAGCCAAATGAGCACACTCAAGCCCACAACCTCAGGGTTTTGAACCTGGGTCGTCAGCGTCCCAGATTGATGCTCTATCCAGGGAACTACCATCAGTCAGGCTCCTAAGTAATATTTTAAAAATTATATTTGTCAATATGACTACCACATAATTATGGACTCCAAAAGGATCTAGGGAACAATAGGTATCCCCAGACTATACTTTAGAGAACCACTATTCTGGAGAGCAAGATGGCAATGGAGTAGGCGGCCGTACCAACTTCCAACTCCCAGAACCAAAGTGGATTATAACTCAATTTTAAGAACCAACATCTGGATAAACCAACTTTGAACTAAACTAAATGGACTCTTCAACCAAGGAACACTGAAGAAGCCACATTGAGTCTGGTAGGAATAGCGAAAACACGAAGAGGGCTGCCAAGCTCCCCCGAGCGAACGGAAGCCCGGAGAGACCCGCGTGGCGGGAGGAGAGTTTGGCGGAGAGGGAGGGACCTGGGTCCCAGGAACAAAGGCCCAGCCTGCAGTCACAGGGCCTAGAAGAGGCGTTTGGAAAGTATTGAGCTGTGAAACAAGTGAGGATACTGTTAGTGAGAAAGAGACAATTTTTTCAGACCCAAGATTCTTAAAGGGACAGCACAGAAAACCTCTCTCACAGCCACTCACCCGGGGCTCTGAAAAACGGGGTCAGAGGAGAGGACCAGAGCAGCGGGAAGAGAGAGTAAACTGGAAGCCACAGGGAGAAAAACTCTGAGGGACAGCCACCCTAACCCGTGGGCTAAGTCACTTCCCTAATCAAAAATGAGTATTTCCCCTGGAATTAGCAATACCAGTAAAGGGAGACAGGACACCAGCCAAACAAGCTATCCCACGGCAATTAGAGCAGAGCTGCTTAGATGAAGGGAGTTCCCAGGTCTACAGTATGGAGTGTTAGGGTCTGAACTGTGGGGCCCATTCCTATTCTGCTGAGGGTTGCTGGAGGGATGGTGGCGGCGGGATGCTGAAACGTGGTTCTGTCGGCAGGGGCAGAGGCCCAGCCGGTGTGAGCTCGGTCTAGCCCAGCAGGGGCGTAGGGGACGCGCGAAAGCGGTCCGGCAACTGCGGATCCGCCTGTAACCCCACGTGCGGGGGAAAAGCAGGAGGCCAGGAACAGGCAGAGATCTGCTCTACGACCCTGCCCAAGATGGCCCTGACCGCGAGGACGGGGCTAGGACCAGGGACGGGCGGAGGCTGATGGCTGAGCTCACACCAGCAGCCCGAACCGGACGAGAAACCGCAGTTTGCCATCCTGCGTGCACGAGTTGGCTCTGAATGCGAAGGGGGGGCTAAAGTTTGCAGCTGAGCGCACGCCAGCAGCCACGCCCGGCCCAATAAACCGCGGGTTTGCGATCCTGTGCAGAACGTACCTGGCCTCAAGGGTGGGGCTAAAGCTCCGGACAGGCAAAGGCTCACAGCAGAGAGCACGTAAGGTGCCGTGTCCAACCCGAGAAACTGTGGCGAGCAGGCTCCGACCGCGGGGGCTGGGCAGAAGCCCGGAAACAGCCTGGGTCCGCAGCTGAGCAAAGGTGCTCACCTCTACCTTTGGTGCTGAGGCTTGTGGCTTGAGTTACAGCCCCTGCCGCGGAAGAGAGGCGGAAATCACAACAACAGCCGCAGTGGGCTGGCACTGCCAACGCCCATACCCAACCGCCCTATGCAGCGGCAGAGGGGATGGTGGGCATGCAGACAGACCACACCTAGAGAACACAAAGGCAACACCTACTGGACTCCAGTGGCCACAAACTTCTTATACACAGACAAAATGGGCAGGCAGAGAAATGCAAACCAAATGAATCAAGAGAAATCCCCAGAGAAGGACCTGAATGAACCAGATATAACCAAATTACCAGATGCAGAATTTAGAATAATGATAGTTAGGATGTTCAAAGAAATTAGAGCAACAATGGATAGTCACTATGAGCACCTAAATAAAGAGATAACAAGTATAAAAAATGAAATTGAAATAATAAAAAAGAATCAGACAAAAATGACAAATACAGTATCAGAACTGAAGACCACAATGGAAGGAATTAAAAGCACGATAAATGACGCTAAAGATCAAAACAGTGAGTTACAGGACACAATAAACAAAGGCACAGAAGCAAGCGGAAAAAGGAAACGAGACTCAAAAAATCTGAGGAAACTCTAAGGGAGCTCTGTGACAACATGAAGAGAAACAACATTCGCATCATAGGGGTTCCTGAAGAAGAGGAGAGAGAACAAGAAATAGAAACTTTGTTCAATCAATCATAGCAGAAAACTTCCCTAAATTAAGGCTGGGAAACATTCCACACGTTCAGAAGCACACAAAACTCCATTAAAGAGAAACCCAAAAAAATCTACATCAAGTGCCTGACCTGTGGTGGTGCAGTGGATAAAGCGTTGACCTGGAAACACTGAGGTCACCAGATTCCAGCTCCTCTCCCCTTTCTCTCTCTCTCTCTCTGTCTCCTCTCTAAAATAAACAAAACAAAAATAAAATCCTTAAAAAAATAATCTACACCAAGACAAATCATAGTTAAAATACCAAAGCTAAGGGATAAAGAGAATATTTTAAAAGCTGCTAGAGAAAAAAAGGCTATCACCTACAAAAGAGCCCCCATAAGGTGACATCTAACTTCTCAACAGAAACACTTCAGGCCAGAAGGGAATGGCAAGATATATTCAAAGGAATGCAGAACAAGAACCTACAACCAAGACTACTCTATCCAGCAAGGCTAACATTTAAAATTGAAGGAGAAATAAAGAGCTTCCCCGACAAAGAAAGACTCAAGGAATTCATTAAAACCAAACCAATTGCAGTGGTGGCGCAGTGCATAAAGAGTCGACCTGGGAACACTGAGGTCGCCGGTTCGAAACCATGCACTGGTCTGGTCAAGGCACATGTGGGAGTTGATGCTTCTAGCTCCTCCTACTTTCTCTCTCTCTCTCTCACTCACTCTGTGTCTCTTCTCCAAAATAAAATAAAAAAAAGATAATAATAAAACCAAACCAATTCTGCAAGAGATACTAAGGGGCCTGTTGCAAACAGTTCAAAGGGAGGAAAGAATATAGCAAAAGAAGAATACAGCTTTAAAGAATAAAATGGAAATAAACAACTACATATCAATAATAACCTTAAATGTAAATGGATTAAATGATCCAATCAAAAGACATAGGGTAGCTGCGTGGAAAAAGAAACAGGACCCGCATGACCTGTGGTGGCGCAGTAGATAAAGCGTCGACCTGGGAACACTGAGGTCGCCAGTTCAAAATCCTGCACTGGTCTTGTCAAGGCATATATGGGAGTTGATGTTTCCAACTCCTCCCCCCTTTCTCTTTCTCTCTCTCTCTCTCACTCTGTGTCTCCACTCTAGAATGAATTAAAAAAAAAGAAAAGAAAAGAAACAGGACCCATACATATACAGTCTACAAGAGACACACCTTAAAACAAAAGATGCACATAGACTGAAGGTAAAAGGATAGAAAAAAAAATTTCATGCAAATGGAAATGAAAGAAAAGCCTGGGTAGCAATACTTATATCTGACAAAATGGACTTTAAAACAAAGGCTGTACTAAGAGATAAAGAAGGACACTACATAATGATAAAGGGAACAATTTCAACAGGAAGATATAACTATTATAAATATCTACGCACCAAATATAGGAGCCCCGACATACATAAAGCAGACTTCGATAGATATAAAGGGCAAGATAACAGCAATACTATAATATTAGGGAATTTCAATACCCCATTAACCACACTGGATAGATCCTCAAGAAAGAAAATTAATAAAAAAACAGCAGACTTAAAGGAGACACTAGATCAACTTGATTTAATAGATATCTTCAAAACTTTTCACCCTAAAGCAGTAGAATATACATTCTTCTCAAGCGCTCATGGTACGTTTTCTAGGATAGACCACATGTTAGGACACAAAAATGGTCTCAATAAATTTAAGAAGATTGAAATCATATCAATCATTTTTTTGATCACAATGCCATGAAACTAGAAATAAACCACAAAAGAAAAACTGAAAAATACTCAAACACTTGGAAACTAAATAGCAGTTTATTAAATAATGAATGGATTAACAATGAGATCAAAGAAGAAATGAAATGTTTCTAGAAATGAATGATAATGAGCATACAACAAATCAAAATTTATGGGACACAGCAAAATCAGCACTGAATGGGAAGTTCATTGCACTACAGGCATACCAAAAGAAGCTAGAAAAAGCTCAAATAAGCAACCTGACCCTTCATCAAAAGAACTAGAAAAACAACATAAAATAGAGCCCAGCAGCAGTAGAAGGAAGGAAATAATAAAGATCAGAGCAGAAATAAATGACATAGAGGCTAAGGAAACAATACAGAGGATCTATGAAACCAGGAGTTGGTTCTTTGAAAAGGTAACGAGATTGATGAACTTTTAATTAGACTCACCAAGAAAAAAGGAGAGAGGACTAAAATAAATAAAATTAGAAAGGACAGTGGAGAAATAACAACTGACACAACTGAAATACAAAGTATTGTAAGAAAATAGTATGAAGAACTCTATGCCAAAAAATTAGACAACCTAGGTGAAATGGACAAACTCCTTGAATCACATAATCTTCCAAAAATCAATCTGGAAGGATCAGAACACCTAGACAGACCAATTACAACAAATGAGATCGAAACAGTTATCAAAAAACTCCCAACAAAGAAAAGTCCTGGGCCTGATGGCTTCACAAGTGAATTCTACTAAAAATTCAAAGAAGAACTAACTCCTATCCTCCTCAAGCTATTTCCAAAAATTCAAGAGGAAGAAAGACTGCCAAACTCCTTTTATGAGGCAAGCATAATTCTGATTCCAAAACCAGGCAAAGACAACACAAAGAAAGAAAATTATAGGCCAATATCCCTGATGAATTTAGATGCTAAAATTTTCAACAAAATATCAGCCAAACGGATCCAGCAATATATGAAAAAAATCATACACCATGATTAAGTGGGATTTATTCAGGCGAGGCAAGGCTGGTTCAATATTCGCAAATCAATCAATGTGATTCATCACATAAACAAAAGGAAGGACAAAAATCACATGATAATTTCAATAGATGCAGAAAAGACATTTGTTAAAATTAAGCACCCATTCATGCTCAAAACTCTCAATAAATGGAATATAGGGAACATTCCTTAACATGATAAAGGCCATCTACTACAAACCCACAGCAAACATCATACTAAATGGGCAAAAATAAAAAGCAATCCCCTTAAGATCAGGAACCAGGCAGGGGTGCCCCCTTTCACCACTCTTATTCAACATAGATCTGGAAGTCCTAGCTACAGCAATCAGACAAGAAGAAGAAATAAAAGGCATCCAAATTGGAAAAGAAGAAGTAAAACTGTCACTATTTGCAGATGATATGATATTGTATATTGAAAACCCTAGTCTCAGTCAAAAAACTACTAGACCTTATAAATGAATTCAGCAAGGTGGCAGGATATAAAATTAATACTCAGAAATCAGAGGTATTTCTATATACCAACAATGAAATATCAGCAAAAGAAATTAAGGAAACAATCCCCTTCACTATTACAGCCAAAAAAATAAAGTACCTAGGAGTAAATTTAACCAAGGAGGTTAAGCACTTGTACTCGGAAAATTATAGAACATTGATAAAAGCAATCAAGGAAGATACAAACAAGTGGAAGCATATACCGTGCTCATGGCTAGGAAGAATAAACATCATTAAAATGTCTTTATTACCCAAAGCAATTTATAAATTCAATGCAATACCATTTAAGATACCAATGACATACTTCAAAGATATAGAACACATATTCCAAAAATTTATATGGAACGAAAAAAGAACACGAATAGCCTCAGCAATCTTAAAAAGAAAAAATAAAGCAGGAGGTATTACTCTTCCAGATATCAAGGTTTACTATAAGGCCATTATACTCAAGACAGCCTGGTACTGGCATAAGAACAGGCACATAGATCAATGGAACAGAACAGAGGACCCAGAAATAAACCCACAGCTTTATGGACAACTGATATTTGACAAAGGAGGAAAGAACATACAATGGAGTAAAGACAGCTTCTTTAACAAATGGTGCTGGGAAAATTGGACATCTAACTGCAAAAAATGAAACTAGACCATCAACTTACACCATGCACAAAAACAAATTCAAAATGGATAAAAGACTTAAATGTAAGTCGTGAAACCATAAGCATCTTAGAAGAAAACATAAGCAGCAGGCTCTCCGACATCTGTAGCAGCAGTATATTTGCCGATTTATCTCCACGGGCAACTGAAATAAAAGGCAAGATAAACAAATGGGACTATATCAAACTAAAAAGGTTTTGCACAGCTAAAGACAATAGGAACAGAATAAAAAGACAAACCACACAATGGGAGAACATATTCGACAGCACATCTGATAAGGGGTTAATAACTAAAATTTATAAAGAACTTATAAAACTGAACACCAGGAAGACAAACAACCCAATCAAAAAATGGGCAAAAGAAATGAATAGAAATTTCTCCAAAGAGGACATACAGATGGCCAATAGGCATATGAAAAAATGCTCAACATCACTAATCATTAGAAAAATGCAAATTAAAACCACAATGAGATATCACCTCACACCAGTCAGAATGGCACTCATCAGCAAAACAACACAGAATAAGTGCTGGCGAGGATGTGGAGGAAAGGGAACCCTTCTGCATTGCTGGTGGGAATGCAGACTGGTGCAGCCACTGTGGAAAACAGTTTGGAGATTCCTCAGAAAATTAAAAATCGAACTGCCTTTTGACCCAGCTATCCCACTTTTAGGAATATACCCTAAGAACACCATAGCACTGTTCGAAAATAAGAAATGCGCCCACATGTTCGTGGCAGCATTGTTCACAATAGCGAAGATCTGGAAACAGCCCAAGTGTCCGTCAGAAGACGAGTGGATTAAAAAGCTATGGTACATATATACTATGGAATACTACTCAGCCATAAGAAACGATGACATCGGATCATTTATAACAAAATGGATGTACCTTGATAACATTATACGGAGTGAAATAAGTAAATCAGAAAAAAAGAAAAACTGAGAACAGCATGATTCCATACATAGGTGGGACATAAAAGTGAGACTATGAGACATAGACAAGAGAGTGGTGGTTACGGGATGGGGGGAGGGAGGGAAGAGTGGGATAGGGAGGAGGGGAGGGGCACAGGGAAAACCAGATAGAAGGTGACAGAGGACAATTTGACTTTTGGTGATGGGTATGCAACACAATTGAATGATAAGATAACCTGGAGATGTTTTCATTGTACATATGTACCCTGATTTATTGGTGTCACCCCATTAGAATTAATAATAATAAAATATTATATAAAAAAATATAAAAAATAAAAAATGAAATCAGAGGCATTTCTATATACCAACAATGAACTGTCAGCAAAAGAAATTAAGGAAACAATCCCCTTCACTACTGCAACAAAAAAATAAAGTACCTAGGAGTAAATTTAACCAAGGAGGTTAAGGACTTGTACTCGGAAAATTATAAAACATTGATAAAAGAAATCAAGGAAGATATAAACAAGTGGAAGCATATACCGTGCTCATGGCTAGGAAGAATAAACATCATTAAAATGTCTTTATTACCCAAAGCAATTTATAAATTCAATGCAATACCAATTAAAATACCAATGACATACTTCAAAGATATAGAACACATATGCCAAAAATTTATACGGAACCAAAAAAGAACACGAATAGCCTCAGCAATCCTAAAAAGAAAAAAATAAAGCTGGCGGTATCGCTCTTCTGGATATCAAGGTTTACTACAAGGCCATTGTACTCAAGACAGCCTGGTACTGGCATAAGAACAGGCACATAGATCAATGGAACAAAACAGAGGACCCAGAAATAAACCCACACCTTTATGGACAACTGACATTTGACAAAGGAGGAAAGAACATACAATGGAGTAAAGACAGCCTCTTTAACAAATGGTGTTGGGAAAATTGGACATCTACCTCCAAAAAAATGAAAGTAGACCATCAAGTTACACCATTCAAAAAAACCAACTCAAAATGGATAAAAGACTTAAACGTAAGCTGTGAAACCATAGGCATCATAGAAGAAAACATAGGCAGCAAGCTCTCTGACATCTGTACCAGTAATATATTTGCTGATTTATCTCCTTGGGCAAATGAAATAAAAGGGAAAATAAACAAATGGGACTATATCAAAGTAAAAAGTTTTTGCACAGCTAAAGACAATAAGAACAGAATAAAAAGACAAACCACAAAATGAGAGAACATATTCGACAGCACATCTGATAAGGGGTTAATAACCAAAATTTATAAAGAACTTATAAAACTCAACACTAGGAAGACAAACAATCCAATCAAATAATGGGCAAAAGAAATGAATAGACATTTCTCCAAAGAGGACATACAGATGGCCAATAGGCATATGAAAAAATGCTCAGCATCACTAATCATTAGAGAAATGCAAATTAAAACCACAATGAGATATCAACTGACACCAATCAGAATGGCGCTCATCTCCAAAACAACACAGAACAAGTGCTGGCCAGGATATGGAGAAAAGGGAACCCTCCTGCACTGCTAGTGGGAATGCAGTCTGGTGCAGCCACTGTGGAAAACAGTATGGAGATTCCTCAAAAAATTAAAAATCGAACTGCCTTTTGACCCAGCTATCCCACTTATAGGAATATACCCTAAGAACACCATAGCATGTTAGAAAAGAAGAAATGCGCCCCCATGTTCGTGGCAGCATCGTTCACAATAGCGAAGATTTGGAAACAGCCCAAGTGTCCGTCAGAAGACGAGTGGATTAAAAAGCTTTGGTACATATACACTATGGAATACTACTCAGCCATAAGAAATGATGACATCGGATCATTTACAACAAAATGGATGGACCTTGATAACATTATATGGAGTGAAATAAATCAGAAAAAAACTGAGAACTGCATGATTTCATACATAGGTGGGACATAAAAGTGAGACTATGAGACATGGACAAGAGTGTGGTGGTTACGGGGTGGGGGGAGAGAGAAGGGGAGGGGCACAGGGAAAACCAGATAGAAGGTGACAGAGGACAATTTGACTTTGGGTGATGGGTATGCAACATAATTGAAGGATAAGGTAACCTGGAGATGTTTTCTTTGAACATATGTACCCTGATTTATTGGTGTCACCCCATTAATATTAATAATAATAAAAAAGACCACTATTCTAAAGATACCCACTTTCACCAGTTTAGCATATGTCCCTGAAGATAGTATGCACATTTTATTTGTTTTTTAGGTATTGTTACCACTTTTACAAATATATATATGTGCTGTTTTATAACCTTTTTCACATTATAAACATCTGTCCTTATATGTGGTTACCACATTCTTTTCCACAATTATATAGTATTGTCACTATTATATATTATATAATGCTATTATATATGACAGCAACACCTTCCTTTACAAGTATTGTTATTTACTTGTGTGACTATTTTTAGAAGATAAATGAAATTGCAAAAAAGAAGCAGAAAAGGGAAATGGGGTGCTTTCCTTCCAATCCCTCCCCAATCCTGGGGCCACAAGCAGCAGACCATTCATCAAGGATTTGTATCCAAAGTCTAACGGTTTGTTCCCAAAGATGGGACTGCTGGCATGGATGCAGCTGGTACTGAAAGTCAGGTGGAACAGGAGGAAAAAGACAACTTACTAATAACATCTTGGATGTTCATCTTCAACACATTTGAAGGTTAGCTTGTATTCCATCGTTTTCCTGAACTCCTGAATTCTGTTAGAGTAGGTACAGCTCTGGCCAAGTAGCTCAGTTGGTTAAAGTGTTGTCCCAACCCACCAAGGCTACAGCTGCGATCCCCGGTCAGGGCACAGACAAGAACCAAACAATGGATGCACAAATAAGTGGAACCACATGTTGATGTTTCTCTCTCTCTCTTTCTTTACCCACTCTCTTTAAAATCAATAAATTAAAAATAAAAATTTTTAAAAAGGGAAGTTAAGGAATAAAATCTGAAGCTAAAACTAAGTTCTCAGACAATACTTAGAAAACTTTATGTCAGCACCTGGTGTTTTCCAGAAAACTGACAAAAAAAGCTAAAGAAAGTAGTTGGTGTCCATTCTGTTTTATGGTTATTTATTTCACCATAACCTCACCACCATTATGATCATTTGTTTAAATCTTTGTTGGTCATTTAGGTAGATGTGATACCCTGTTGTTTTAATTTGCATATCTGTGCTTATAAGGGATGTTAAAATAGCTTGTCATTTCTCTTTAACTGTGTTGAACTTGGCTATTTTATCTCCAATTCTAAGTACAGTCAACAACCTAATAAAACACCCTCTTTCTGCATTCTCTAGTCTCCATATGTATTTCTCAGTAATCTTCCTCAGCCCTGCCTCTCTGGCTGGGGCCCTGGTGTCAGCGGGGGTCATCCCTCCCCTGGAGAACACTGGTCAGAGGACAGAGGCCCTCCCTTCTCCACTCCCCCACCCCCCTGGCCAAGGACAACATCTCCCTCCCCAATCTTAAAGACAGGATCCTCAAGCCTGCAAAACTAGGTCAGCCTACAGCTCTTAGGGCCAGTCAGGGAAGTGAACAGAAAGTGCTCATAAAAACTAAAAAGGCCACAAGTCTTAAAAAAATTTCTGTAGAGCCCTAAGGAAGGCCAAAGGTTTCTGTGTCTCAAAGATCTTGAGACATCTGTGCTGTGATGGAACGAGCCACAGGATAGGAGCAGCCCACCAGCTCTGCCTACTTATCACTTGGAAACATCTGGAACATGTGGGCGAGGAATGGGTGATTAGAAGGCGGAAGCTCCAGAGAATAAAGTTGGGCAAGAGGAGCAGATATCTGACCCAGCAAGTCTCAGGGCTGGTTTCCTGTTCATGGAGTCTGTGGTCTGTCTATATACAGGCTTTCCTGCCCAGAATCCTGAAAAACTGCACTTTTCAAACTGGGGTCTGAAGTTTCTGTGGAAGTTAGGTGGGCCTTTCAGGAGCAAAAGCACAAATCATTCAACTGCTGCTCGGTGGGAGTGAATGCACCAGAGCTGCAGCCCTCTTCTCAAGCGCTCTCTTGGCATCCTTGCCCACCTGGCCTCTAAGATCCATAGGAATGCTGGATCAGGGCTCTGAAGTGGCACAGCTGGTTCAAGATCCTCTATAAATGGGGAGGTACCCTACCTGTCAACAGCTGAGGCACTTTCACATTCAAATTAACAGACAAAGACAAATGACTTTAACCAAAAGTGAAGGGAGACAGAGGGTGTGCTATTGTAAGATGCTTATAAATCAGGAAAAATATTAATTTATCATCTCTAGAAATAGATACAATAATAGGTAAATATGAAGTGGTATGAAAAAATATCTTTAAGTCCTTTGTATCTTCAAATCTTGGGGGTGTAGGTAACATCAAAGGTGAATGAAACCAGACCAGTGACCCCACAGACATACACATGGTTTCACATGCACAAACTATTATAGAGACTTACTTAGTTTTTTCTTTTTTGGCATAGATACTGGGATGGGGGCAAGTACTGCATGGGGTAATTATAGCCTAAAATTTTTAAGAACTACTGTGGACAGCCTGATTGTTGATAAACAGAGCCCAGTAGCAAATTTGTACCATTCTTTCATCTCTATTCCTAATGCTTTGCACAAAGTGGGTCTACAACAAGTATAGCTGTGCACATGTCCTCAGGGGCACCACGTACCCTACTCTAAGTAGGTCCTGAACTGCACCCATCTGGTTTTATGACAAAACAAACTTCTTCTGTAGGTGCCGTAAGGACCCAGAGCACATGAGGGGAAGAGAATTACACTGCTATACCAAAGGGGCCCTTCATGGCATTTAACTCTCATATTCCATCCCATTAGGGGATCTGGAGCCTAAAGTAGTGAAGTGGCTTGCCAAAATTATATCATAATTTCATAACAGAATTCAAGCTCTTGATGCCTGGTTCAAGAGTTTCCCAACTCTTAAGGAGCTTGTTAAAAGTAGAATCTCCCAGATTCTGATCCTGGAATGACAGGAAGGGGCCTGGGAATCTGCATATAAGAGCAGACTGGGAGTTTCCAGGGCTGGTGGTCCATCCTCTGAACACCACTAGGATAAACAATGCTGGTGGGAAGGCAGTATTAAAGGCCATTGGACATCTCTAGGCTCCAATGGTCCACGTTAATTAAGAACGCTGCATTGGGAGCTAAGGCTCTCATTTCAGATGGCGTTTCACAGGCCTGACTTGCAGCTGGATTTTCAACATAATCCTTTGAAAGACCACAACCTCCTCACTAAGATACTAGTTTCACGTGTAGGAAAAGAACTGCACTCACTGGGATGTGCACTAAGCAAACTAATGCATGGCTCCTGGATAGATTTTAATGGACAAGCTCATCAGGCACATGGTTATCAATTAAAATGCAGAGAAGCTAAGTAGTGTTGGTCTCACATTCAAACATTTTCCCTCAGATTAAATTCTTCGCTCAGAAGTAATTTTCCCTCAGATTTAATTCTTTGCTCAAATCACTGCACTTCAGGAACTCAAAAGTTCTAAGTGGGCGACTTCCCACTTGTGCACAGGTGTATGACCAAAATAATTGTTTAATAGTTTGAGGAATAAAAAAGAAAAAATAAGTAAGCAAGGCAAAGAGGTTCTGTGTCAAAGCTAATAGAACCTGTTGCTGCTGATTTAGGATGTGGAATCTAAGAATTGCCAGCAATGCTGCCCCTCCAAGGTCTCCTGCCCACAAGTCTGAGGCTCTCTGTCCGCCTCTGCACTTTTGTGTGCCTCTTTTGGGTATCTAAGCCTGATGTGCTAACCTGACCGGGCTGCTGGGCGGGACAGTCTATGCTGACATCTGTGTGAAGGAAGGTGTGGACCGGGAGATCTAGGTCAGGGGTCTCCTTCAATCACATGCAAGAATTTGACATGCCAACCAAGATCTCCTGAGTGAAGCTAGCTTGTCAACTTGAAAAATTTTTTTAATTTTCAAACTAAGTGGTCCTCTGGACAAAATATTATTATATAGAAAGAGGTCTGCGGTATTTTGGCTGTCCAGTAGCCCCCTCCTCTAGTTCTGCAAACTGTCCTTTCTTTGGAGAATCTCTAGCCTCCTACATGGTCACACCATCTTAGTGAAATACGATTCTGCCCTCAGTCACAATAAGCTCGCCCAGGCTGGCCAGGCTACTTGAGCTGGACACACTGGTATCCTTCCTCACAGTCTATCCAAACTGGAACAAAGAAGTGTGGCCAAGACTCTGGGGAAACTGAGAAGCCATGTTCCAAAATGTAGAGAAAAAAATTAAAGGGTGGGGGGGAGAACTACAGATGGCCTTCCTGGGTTCTCCAGCAGCCCTGTTCTAGTTTGTCTCTGCATACATCCGGCCCTGCAACAAGACTCTTTCCAAGAGCTAGTTCAGATTGAGTTTCTATTACCATAACATAATCTTTGGTCATGAACATGAGAAGTGGTTTATTGCTGTAAAGATGCCCACATGTCCCAGATGGGACATGCTCTTTAACACCTAATGGTTCCTAGGCATCTTTATGTCCTCTATAGCACTATATACCTGATATACACCCAAAATAGTCTCTAATGTTTAAAAAGAAAAAAACCCCAACAAACTCAGTTTCTTGTTTTAGTAGACTTTTTTGGGCCTATACAGTAATAACCCACCTGAGTGACCCTCACAGCTTTCCAAATGGACCCATTGGGGGTGGGGGGACTCATAGCTGTACAGAATTTCAGAGGAGGGATAGGAAGTGCTGAAACATGGGAGCAGAAACTATCCCTCTTAAAGCAGAGTAGGGTGTCCCCACCAATCACAGGACAGAATCTCTGCCCACACAAGCTCCCTCTGCCCTCACATGCCCTGGACACCAGCTTCCCCAGGTTTCATGCTCACCATCCTTCAATTCATTCCCTCTAGGCCAGAATATCTCCTCTAAGTCTCCAGCTCCACATTCTCAAATGTTTAACATACTCTTCCACTGATGTAATGGCAAACCACCTTCACCCTGAAGCAGCAGCTCTTCCTGACTCCCCCACTGCTGCAAGAAGTCCCACATTGCCAATGATAGATTATCAAGGTTATCAACACCATATAATGGCATACTATGCAGTGGCTGGAGACATTATAATATACATAGTGACCTGGAAAATGTTTGCATTATGTGCTCCCCTCCCAAAACAAACCAGAATGTATAATGTGATCCGCATATGTGTGTGTGTGTGTGTGTGTGTGTGTGTGTGTGTGTGTGTGTGTGTGTACATATCCATGCAGGCAGTATAATGCAGTGTTAAACAGGCCTTTGGAGCTAAACACATCTGGTTGAATTTATGAACATAGGGGAGGGTACCTAAATTTTGAGTGACTTTTAAAAAAATACAGACTTTGAATATCTATCTCATGGAGAAGTAAAAAGATGATATATAGACAACATAGACATTGTGCTTACAAAGGTGGAATCCCAAAATATTAACAGTGAGTATCTCTAGGTGCTAGGACTGTGTGTAATTATTTTCAAAAATGTTTTATTAATTTTGGGAAGAGAGAGAAAGGGAGAGAAAGAAATATTGACTTGTTCCACTTATTTATGCATTAATTGGTTGATTCTTGTATGTGCTCTATCATGGATTGAACTTGCAACCTTGGCATATCGGGAATGATGTTCTAACCAACTGAGCTACCTACCCAGGGCTAACTGTGAGTAGTTTTGAACTGTTTTTGCTTCGCTGCATTTCCATAAAAAGCTAACGGCACCCCTGATTCCTTTCCATCACTTTCCCCAACTCTAATATTTAATCAGTAATTCCTCCCGATTCCACTTCATAAAAGGATCCCCTATAAGGTTGTTATTCCACATTTATAGGTCCCCACCCTGCTGGAGGTTCTCACTTCTTCTGTGCACACCTGGAGCATCTCGTGCTCCCTCCTCCTACACTCTGCTTTCAAATACATGCCTCAAACTCAAACTCCATGCCATGCTCCTGCTTCCTCAGGATTTCCACCACCCTTGCCCTATTGTCAGGCCATCTGGATCTCAAAATGTTAACTTGCCTACCCACGACGTGGGGGGGGGGGGTCCTACTTGCTATTACTGTCCTATGGCCCTTTTCCCTTGTAAAATCCTGTTGTCTTCTGAGGTCCCCAGTGCCTGCTGCTAGAAGTCAGCCCTATTTCTGTGCTTCCACAGGACTTTTTTAAAAGGGGACTAATCACTTTCTGCCATGAATTCTAGCTGCATCTGTTGACACATATTTGACCTCAGGCCTTCAAATTAAATAGATCAGCACACAGCATTTTGCAAATAATTCAGGACTGAACTCCTGAATTATTTGCAGTTCTTAACTCACAATTGAGGTGACAGCCTTCAAATTGAGGTGACAGCTCAGACCCCAGCTCTGTTAGTAAATCTCTTAAAAAGCCTTGTGGCGCAGTGGATAGAGCGTCGGGCTGGGATGCAGAAGGACCCAGGTTCGAGACCCCGAGGTTGCCGGTTTGAGCGAGGGTTCATCTGGTTCGAACAAAAGCTCACCAGCTTGGACCCAAGGTCGCTGGCTCCAGTAAGGGGTTACTCGGTCTGCTAAAGGCCCGCGGTCAAGGCACATATGAAAAAGCAATCAATGAACAATTAAGATGTCGCAACAGCAACAAAAAACTGGTGATTGATGCTTCTCATCTCTCTCCGTTTTTGTCCGTCTGTCCCTATCTGTCCCTCTCTCTGACTGTCTCTGAAAAAAAAAAAAAGCCTATATAAGACAGTACTTCCAAAGACCCTGTAACATTTCTCAAAGGGACTTGTCAAGGCCTGTAGCCCTATCTATCATTTATCTCAACTAAATATCTAACAGACCTATTTTGGCTGTTTATTATCCCTGAGCTTCAAAGAGGCTCTGAGAGAGCTCTGGCCCAAGGCAAAATGACAAGGTTGGGACTGCACTTGAGTAGCACCAGGAGGGACCTGGAAGATTACTTTCCAGACAAGGCACACTGACTCCCAAGCCACCACAGCATGACTTCAGAGCCTGTTTATAAACCAGAGTCACAAGGTCTTCCTATCTCTGTTCCCCTAAGAAATTTAGGGGGGAGCAGTTATCTTCCTATTAAGCCCCCACATTTACCCTACATCCAAGTTCATACTGTCAACATACTAAGCACAGGTTTATCTAATTCAAATGCAGCAGTGGTTTCTATTAATGTATATTAATAAATAAAAATGGATGGTTCGGAATCTAAGTCATTCTGGAAGAAGCTTAAAGAATCCTCTGAGAGAACTGGAAATCACGTCAATGCCAGATGCAGAGTGAAGAGTTAATATATAATTGATTAAAAAGTGTTAAGGCTGCTTTTCTAGATTTGTTTTCAGAGCAGATACGCTCCTTTAAAAAGAAAGATGCATAAATTGAATTTTTCTAAACAATATCTAGATGCCTATTTAAAAGAGTCTTATGATAAATATTTTGGCAAATTTATTCGGGGGGGGGCAGATTTCATATATTAGATTTCCTAAACACAAAAAATATTTACTTGTACTGAGAGGGGGAAAGGACCGGCACTAGGTGAAAAAGGGGCGGCAGGGGGATCATGGCCAGCAAGAGGGTTAGAAAGGAGGCAGTTTTTCTGTTCTGGGCTGGCCTGGCCTAAGCCAGGAGGAGAAGGGAAAAGGCTCACTGACACCTAAATTCTTGCCTGTTGGGCAGATAAAATATATTATGCTCACTTTGTTAAAGATTGCCCTGCCCACATGGAAGCTCGTTGATATTAATGTGTAATGGGGAACAGGCTGTGGGCAGGCAGGGTGGTTATAGCCTAAGGCTTTGTTTTAAGAGTAAGCTTTTCCCCAAGCCCCTGACTGAATGGATGATGTGGGGTGGTGCGCTCTCCTGAGGAATCCCATTGTGCCTAGGATGGGTGGCTTTGTATTGGAGACTTCCTTGTTTGTGTAATTGGATTGGAGGTTTTGATTTTACACTATAAAGTGGGGCAGGCCAGTAGCTTGCTCTCTTGGTTCCTGAGGTTAGTATTAGAAGAGAGGAGAGCAGATGAAGGCCACGTGGAGGCCAGGAGAAGCAGCCAAGATGGCAGAGTGCTGAGGGAGAAGCCAGTTTGTGCAGAGTTTGTGTAGAGAGAAGGAGATGGGAAACAGGTGAATAAGTCTGGTGAGCTAGAAACCTTTGATTCTAGGAAACTCGGATAAGTCAGTAGCTTTGTGAGCACTGAAGAGTGGGTTTTGAAGCCCAGTGTGTGTTTTTGCTTGCCCACCGGGTGAAAGGTAGAATTAAAGCTGATGGCTCACCAGTTCTTGGCTCCATTGTTTCATTACTGACTGTTCGAATCTAATGCGAACCTGCACGGGTCAGGCGGCTGTGATCCTGACCCTGGCTACTGGCTTTACATTGCCCATGACCTGCTTTTGGCGTCACCCTGAGTCGTGTGTTCTGGTACACAAACACCTAATGTACCTCTCCAGGACTGAGGAAAACTAAGCCGTACAGATTGGGGCCCAGACAACCCAAGACCCTCACGGGCTTCCCCCAAACGGGAGCAACAGCTGCTGGGCGCAGAGGGGGTTGGGGGCGCCTTCGCCTCCACCACCATCTGCGGCCGCCCCTCTCGCGGTAATAGGATTCTGCACGCGCCGCCTGGGGTGGGGGGAGGGGAAAAGGGCTGCTCCAATCTGCTGTCTACACTTGCTGGGACAAAGCTGTCCTCCCAAGGCAGGAAAACCCCATCGCACACAGCTATTCACTCCGGGGCACAGTGAGAGCAGTTCCCAGACCTGGGAAGTCAGCCGCTCTCCGAGGGGGGTGACAAACTCGCCTTACACCGCCGAAGTTTCCGAGCCAGCGGGATAGCGCGCGGCGGCTCTTCGAAAGCTGCCCTTTGAGACTGGGGGATCCTCCCTGGGCGATAGTCCAATCGTGGGCACAGAAAGAGCAAGTAAAAGGGGTAGTTGAGAGGACAGTGCCTGTCTTTCCGCGCCAGCTCCTGAGGCAAAAAGCTAGAGAGGGGCGGGTGGGCGCAAGGACTTCCGGAGCAGAGCGCGGGTCCCTCGAACCGGCCCGAACGGGAAGACCCCCGCCCAGCCTGCAGAACCCCCTTACCATCTCCTTGCGAAGCAGGGCCAGCGCAGCGTCCAGGTTGGGCGGCTTAATGGTTAGCGCCGCGCTCCGGGCTCCGCCGCCCCCCGCGCCCCCGCGGCTCAGCTCGTCCTGGATGCGCGATTTCTGCGCGTACAGCCGCTCCAGGTGTCGCCAGCCCCCCGCCGCGCCGCCGCCCGATGCCGAGTGCAGCAGCCCGCTCAGGCTCTTGGGCAGCGGGGGAAGCCCGTCCACCCGCAGCCCCCACGCCGCCCCCGGCGCAGCTCCGGCCCCGCTCATCGCGCTAGCCGGGCCACGCGACCGCCCGCAGACGCTTGAGCCAAGGCTCCCCCCGGTGCTCCCTTCCCGGCGGCGCCCCATCCGCTTCCCGCCCCGCCCCGCGCCCTCGCCCAGTGGAGCTCCACCAGTCCGGCTTACTTCCAACCCCGCCCACTTGCCCCGACCCCGCCCCCACCCCTGTGTTCATCCTGGTGCCTGGCTTTCTTAACCCCACCCCCTTACTCTCTGCCCCACCCCCGCCCCGGTGCCCTTCCCAGCTCTGTGTCTGCCTCGGTTCTGTGTCCACCTTCGCTCACCTCCAGCCTCTCGGGGACTCCCCCTCTCACCCGCCCACGCGCCCAGCGGGACCGAGCCCTGCTCCGGTTGCCCCACTCCCGGCCATGTTGGCTCCCCGACTAGCACTGAAAGCTGTTCGTGGTGACGGAGAGGGCCCCACTTCTGAAGCCCTGGATGAGACCGGCTTGTCCTGGGGGTCGGGGAGAAGAGGCTCCCACTCGGGGCTGGCGGGACAATGGAGAAAAAGTCGGGGGCAGTGCTGGCGGTCCTGCCTGCGGTCGCCGTCCCTGAGGCCAAGATCCAATGGGCGGGACCCCCGCCTCCCCGTGAGGGCGGAATCCAAACTCGCCGCGGGGAGGATTGGGACAGCCACACACCCGCCAGCCACTCGTTCGCTTAGGCGCGCGGGCCTTCTCAGTAAATGGCACGTCCAGCCGCAGGGACAGCAGCCAAGAAGAGCGCCAGATCCACTTTGGGGCTTAAGAGCCAAAGTGCCTTTCAGCCTGGCCTTGAACGCACAAGCAATTCCAAAAGGATAGGTTAAAGAAGAGAAAAGGATCTCCGAAAGTATCCATCAACTCTGAGGCAGAAATAACACTCTTGACTCACACACCTTAAAGGGAGAGAATAGAGAGAAACAGGCTCTCCCCCTTCTAGGAAAAATGACAATGGCAGCTACAACCAGATCAGAGACAGAAGAAGTCAGGAAAGACCAGTTTGCAGACACGGCCCCCACCGCAGATTAAATACCAATGCCATACACTCAGAGTGCCCACTGGTTATTGGTTTTAATTATTAAACGGATTCAATTGTTCTAAATACATTCAATAGGATCATAAAATGCAAAGTGTTCTGACACTTCACACAGCAAAGAACAATCCCTGCACTTTGGTGGGGGGGGGGGCTTCCCTCTCCAATTACCGCCCACAGAGCCCACCCTAGAACCCTTGTTTTTAACATTGGCAGATGTCTCCCCCAGCCCCTAGCAATTGGATGAGAGGGACAATGAGAAGCCCCAACTCAGGCAGTTTGAGTTAAGGACATTAGGTAGGCTTCCCACCTCACCCACGGCCCAGATTTTCCACCTCATCAGGTGCCTCCCCTTCCACTAATCACCTCCTCACATTTCCAGATTTCAGGTATTCATTCATTCGCCTATTAAAACAGTAGGTGTCTTTGGGAGAGTGACAGCTTTGCTTGTGTGGGAGTAAGGGAGAGGAGGGTACAGAAGCATTTTGATCCTTCTTTCACACCCAGGCAGGAATTCCTTTAATCCCATTAGTCACGTTGCTACCTGAACAAACATGAATTCCAGAGATCACAGGAAGTTAGGTGGTGGAAGGCTTGGCTAACCATGGTGCAATGAGAAAAGAAGTCATTTCAAAGTATCAGGACACTGAAATCATTTTAAAGCACATACTTGTGAGGATAATGGATAACATAAAGGATAAAAAGGGTTAGGGCCAGCTAGATAGCAACATGAGGTCCCTGGTGGCAGGACATGAGGGACAGTTTAAATGACACCAACTACACAATTTTAAAAGCAGGCTCTGCATTCTGGGAGACACTCAGTGAGGTGAACATACTGAAATAGACATCTTTATATCAACAAATAACAAGTCAGTGTAAATGGTAATTTCTATGAAATTTCTGTGTTACTGATTAAGACTTTATTTGTATAAACCCAAAACATAATTAGGCAAAAGACCACTAAATGTTGTAACACCAGGGAAGTGTCAGCGCCTTTTAAGTTTCATGCTTGTACTAGGAATGAAGTAATAAGTAACTTGTGAAAGTATGTGTATTGCTTTAATTCAATTTCAAAACAACAATATTGTGATTTCAAACCGGAAGGAAGCCCAGCTATTTTCTATGCAGCCAAATCAGTCTTTTTTTTTTTTCTTATTTCTTTGTTTGGTTTGGTTTGGTTGTTCACACAAGCTCTTCGAAGTCAGAAAATACAGACTTCTTATCCAGTGCTCTATTCATTAACTCACACCTCTTCTTTGACTTTGTAGATCAAGATCGGGAACATGAACCTTGGGGCACAGATCTCAAAGTCTCAGGAGTCTGATGACACTGAGTGGATCTAGCAGTGTTTTTCAACCAAAAGTGCACTGTGAACTCATGACCTTTCAAGGACTCATCGAGAAGCATTCTCATCTTCATCCTGTCCTTCCACTGATGCAGTCCCATCTTCATTCCACCTTTACTCCCTACCCACTTGGTGTGTGCTTTCTGGAACATTGCAGTGTGTGTGTTTTTATAATCCTAAAAGTTTCATAATTCAGGTTGTTAAAAGAATAGAAAGAACCTGAAAATGCACATTAAATGTCCCAATACCTTTCTTGTTAGAGTTGATGACCTTCAAGTCTGGTAACTTTAGAAAAGTCTTTCTTGTCCACAATAGTCATTTTTCACATTGTTGCAGTAATAACTTAGAATACTTTGAAAGCAGTTGTGCATTGTATTTGGCCTAAATTTTAGCAAATGTATTTCATTGTAGATTCTTTTACATTATTTTAAAATTGTTGTTTTGTCACGTCAATGTTAGTTATTCAAGGACCAGGGCAAGGCTATTTTTTTTTTCTGCTATATTGCACCTGGTGCAATGCTAGGCACCTAGTGAAAAAAAAATTTAAGAATATAGGCAAAGCCAATACCGGGCCCCCATCCTGAGTGGCCACCACCAGCCACCAGACTTCCAGAGGTGCCACGGTCTTTTGAGCTAATCCCCCACCTCCTCCTCTCCCTTTCCTCCTCCTCATAGACTAGGCAGGCTATAGCAAGCAGAAGCAGTTATTTTTTTTATCAAAACAGCAAAATACCAAAAAGGAAATTGAGGGAGCCCAGCTCTTTCCTACCCAATCACAATGAGCCTTCCTGACACCCATAACCATGTGCCTTGCACCATATGGAAAATAAACAACAAGCAGCCATCAAAAAAAAAAAAAGAAAAGAGAATGAACAGGGGCGGAGCAAGATAGTGACGGAGTAGGTGGACGTACCAACTTCCAACTCCCAGAACCAAAGTGGATTATAACTCAATTTTAAGAACCATCATCTGGATAAACCAACTTTGAACTAAACTAAGTGGACTCTTCAACCAAGGAACACAGAAGAAGCCACATTGAGACTGGCAGGAATTGCAAAAACGCGAAGAGGGCTGCCCAGCTCCCTGGAGCAAACGGCAGCCCGGAGAGACCCACATGGTGGGAGGAGAGTTTGGCGGAGAGGGAGGGACCTGAGTCCCAGAAACCAAGCCCCAGTCTACAGTCCCAGAGCCTAGAAGAGGCGTTTGGACAGTTTTGAGCTGTGAAACAAGTGAGGGAGCTCCCAGGCCTACAATGTGGAGTATTAGGTCCCTTCCTACTCTGCCGAGGGATGCTGAAGGGTAAGGTGGCGGCAGGACGTTGAAACGCGGTTCTGTCCACGTGGGCAGAAGCCAAGCTGGTGTGAGCTCGGTCCAGCCCAGCAGGGGCGGAGGGACACGCGAAAGCGGTCCAGCAACTGCGGGTCCGCCTGTAATCCCACCTGTGGGGACAAAGCAGGAGGCCAGGAACGGGCAGAGATCTGCTCTGCAACCCTGCGCAAGCCGGCCCTGATCACGGGGATGGGGCTAGGACCAAGAACCGGCGAGGGCTCGCAGCTGAGCTCACGCTACCAGCCCCAGCCGGCTGGAGAAACCGCAGTTTGCCATCCTAGGTGCGCCAGCTGGCTCAGAACGCGGGGGCGGGGTACACCTCCAGAGGAGCGGAAGCTCGCAGCTGAGCCCACGCTACTAGCCCTGCCCGGCCTGAGAAACTGCAGTTTGCCATCCTGCCTGCACGAACGGGCTCCGAATGTGGGGGGTGGGGTAGAGTCCGGGACGAACGGAAGCTCGCAGCTGAGCGGAAGCCAACAAACACGCCTGACCCAATAAACCTTGGTTTGCGACCCTGCGCAGAAGGGCTCTGGCCTCGAGGGCAGGGCTAAAATTCCAGACAGACAAAGGCTCACAGCTGAGAGCACATCAAAAGCCCCGCCCAACCAGCAAAACTGTGGCGAGCAGGCTCTGACTGTGGGTTCTGGGCGGAAGTCTGGAAAAAGGCTGGGTCCACAGCTGAGCAAAGATGCTCACCTCTAACCTTGGTGCTGAGGCTTGTGGCTTGAGTGACAGCCCTTCCCACAGAGAAGAGGCAGAAATCACAGCAACAGCCGCAGTGGGCCGCCGTTGGCAATGCCCATACACAACCGCCCAAGGCAGCGGCAGAGGGGGGGCCGGGCTGTAGACAGAACACACCTAGAGAACACAAAGGCAACACCTACAGGACTCCAGTGGCCACAACTTGCTTATACACAGACAAAATGGGCAGGCAGAGGAGTGCAAACCAAATGAATCAAGAGAAATCGCCAGAGAAGGACCTGAATGAACCAGATATAACCAAATTACCAGAAGCAGAATTTAGAATAATGATAGTTAGGATGTTCAAAGAAATTAGAGCAACAATGGATAGTCATTATGAACACCTAAGTAAAGAGATAACAAGTATAAAAAACGAAATTGAAATAATAAAAAAGAATCAGACAGAAATGACAAATACAGTATCAGAACTGAAGACCACAATGGAAGGAATTAAAAGCAGGATGAATCACGCTGAAAATCGAATAAGCGAGTTAGAGGACACAATAAACAAAGGCACAGAAGCAGAGAAGAAAAAGGAAAAGAGACTTAAAAAATGTGAGGAAACTCTAAGGGAGCTTTGTGACAACCTGAAGAGAAACAACATTCGCATCATAGGGGTGCCTGAAGAAGAGGAGAGAGGACAGGAAATGGAAACTTTGTTCAATCAAATCATAGCAGAAAACTTCCCTAAATTAAGGCTGGGAAACACTCCACACGTTCAAGAAGCACACAGAACTCCATTAAAGAGAAACCCAAAAAGATCTACACCAAGACACATCATAGTTAAAATACCAAAGCTAATGGATAAAGAAAAAATTTTAAAAGCTGCTAGGGAAAGAAAGGCTATCACCTACAAAGGAGCCCCCATAAGGATGACATCGGACTTCTCAACATAAACACTTGAGGCCAGAAGGGAATGGCAAGATATAATCAAAGTAATGCAGAAAAAGAACCTACAACCAAGACTACTCTATCCAGCAATGCTAACGTTTAAAATTGAAGGAGAAATAAAGAGCTTCACAGAAAAAGAAAGCCTGAATGAATTCATAAAAACCAAACCAATTCTGCAAGAGATACTAAGGGGCCTCTTGTCAACAGTTTAAAGGGAGGAATGAATAGAGCAAAAGAAGAATAGAGCTTTAAAGAATAAAATGGAAATAAACAACTACATATCAATAATAACCTTAAATGTAAATGGATTAAATAATCCAATCAAAAGACATAGGGTAGCTGCATGGATAAAGAAACAGGACCCATACATATGCTGTCTACAAGAGACACACCTTAAAACAAAAGATGCACATAGACTAAAGGTAAAAGGATGGAAAAAATATTTCATGCAAATGGAAATGAAAAAAAAAGCCAGGGTAGCAGTACTTATATCTGAAAACATGGACTTTAAAACAAAGGTTGTAGTAAGAGATAACAAAGGACACTACATAATGATAAAGGGAACAATTCAACAGGAAGATATAACTAGTATAAATATCTATGCACCAAATATAGGAGCCCCGACATAAATATAGTAGACTTTAATGGATATAAAGTGCAAGATTAATAGCAATACTATCATAGTAGGGGATTTCAATACCCCTCAACAACACTGGACAGATCCTCAAGAAAGAAAATTAATAAAGAAACAGCAGACTTAAAGGAGACACTAGATCAACTCGATTTAATAAATATCTTCAGAACTTTTCACCCTAAAGCAGTAGAATATACATTCTTCTCAAGCGCTCATGGTACGTTTTCTAGGATAGACCACATGTTAGGACACAAAAATGGTCTCAATAAATTTAAGGAGATTGAAATCATATCAAGCATTTTCTCTGATCACAATGCCATGAAACTAGAAATTAACCACAAAAGAAAAACTGAAAAATACTCAAACACTTGGAAATTAAATAGCATGATATTAAATAATGAATGGATTAACAATGAGATCAAAGAAGAAATAAAAAAGTTTCTAGAAACAAATGATAATGAGCATACATCAACTCAAAATTTATGGGACACAGCAAAAGCAGTTCTGAGAGGGAAGTTCATTGCACTACAGGCATATCATAAGAAGCTAGAAAAAGCTCAAATAAGCAACCTGACCCTGCAGCTAAAAGAACTAGAAAAACACGAACAAATAAAACCCAAGACAAGTAGAAGGAAGGAAATAATAAAGATCAGAGCAGAAATAAATGACATAGAGGCTAAGGAAACAATACAGAGGATCAATGAAACCAGAAGCTGGTTCTTTGAAAAGGTAAACAAGATTGATGACCCTTTAACTAGACTCACCAAGAAAAAAAAGAGAGGACTCAAATAAATATAATTAGAAAGGACAGTGGAGAAATAACAATTGACACAACAGAAACACAAAGCATTGTAAGAAAATACTATGAAGAACTATATGCCAAAAAATTAGACAGCCTAGGTGAAATGTAAAACTGTCACTATTTGCAGATGATATGATGATATGATATTGTATATTGAAAACCCTAAAGTCTCAGTCAAAAAACTACTGGACCTTATAAATGAATTCAGCTAGGTGGCAGGATATAAAATTAATACTCAGAAATCAAAGGCATTTCTATATACCAACAATGAACTGTCAGCAAAAGAAATTAAGGAAACAATCCCCTTCACTATTACAGCCAAAAAATAAAGTACCTAGGAGTAAATTTAACCAAGGAGGTTAAGGACTTGTACTCGGAAAATTATAAAACATTGATAAAAGCAATCAAGGAAGATACAAACAAGTGGAAGCATATACCGTGCTCATGGCTAGGAAGAATAAACATCATTAAAATGTCTATATTACCCAAAGCAATTTATAAATTCAATGCAATACCAATTAAAATACCAATGACATACTTCAAAGATATAGAACACATATGCCAAAAATTTATATGGAACCAAAAAAGAACACGAATAGCCTCAGCAATCTTAAAAAGAAAAAATAAAGCAGGAGGTATCACTCTTCCAGATATCAAGGTTTACTATAACGCCATTATACTCAAGACAGCCTGGTACTGGCATAAGAACAGGCACATAGATCAATGGAACAGAACAGAGGACCCAGAAATAAACCCACAGCTTTATGGACAACTGATATTTGACAAAGGAGGAAAGAACATACAATGGAGTAAAGACAGCCTCTTTAACAAATGGTGTTGGGAAAATTGGACATCTACCTGTAAAAAAATGAAACTAGACCATCAACTTACACCATTCACAAAAACAAACTCAAAATGGATAAAAGACTTAAATGTAAGCCGTGAAACCATAAGCATCTTAGAAGAAAACATAGGCAGCAAGCTCTCTGACATCTGTAGCAGCAATATATTTGCAGATTTATCTCCACGGGCAAATGAAATAAAAGGCAAGGTAAAAAAATGGGACTATATCAAAGTAAATAGTTTTTGCACAGCTAAAGACAATAAGAACAGAATAAAAAGACAAACCACACAATGGGAGAAAATATTCTATAGCACATCTGATAAGGGGTTAATAACTAAAATTTATAAAGAAGTCATAAAACTCAACACCAGGAAGACAAACAATCCAATCAAAAAATGGGCAAAAGAAATGAATAGACATTTCTCCAAAGAGGACATACAGATGGCCAATAGGCATATGAAAAAATGCTCAATATCACTAATCATTAGAGAATTGCAAATTAAAACCACAATGAGATATCACCTCACACCAGTCAGAATGGCACTCATCAGCAAAACAATACAAAGTAAGTGCTGGCGAGTATGTGGAGAAAAGGGAACCCTTCTGCAGTGCTGGTGGGAATGCAGACTGGTGCAGCCACTGTGGAATACAGTTTGGAGATTCCTCAGAAAATTAATAATCGAACTGCCTTTTGACCCAGCTATCCCACTTATAGGAATATACCCTAAGAACACCATAGCACTGTTCGAAAAGAAGAAATGCGCCCCCATGTTCGTGGCAGCATTGTTCACAATAGCGAAGATCTGGAAACAGCCCAAGTGTCCGTCAGAAGACGAGTGGATTAAAAAGCTTTGGTACATATATACTATGGAATACTACTCAGCCATAAGAAATGATGACATCGGATCATTTATAACAAAATGGATGGACCTTGATAACATTATACGGAGTGAAATAAGTAAATCAGAAAAAAAGAAAGACTGAGAACAGCATGATTCCATACATAGGTGGGACATAAAAGTGAGACTATGAGACATGGACAAGAGTGTGGTAGTTACGGGGTGGGGGGAGGGAGGGAAAGGTGGAATAACAAGGAGGGGAGGGGCACAGGGAAAACCAGATAGAAGGTGACAGAGGACAATTTGACTTTGGGTGACGGGTATGCAACACAGTTGAATGATAAGACAACCTGGAGATGTTTTCATTGTACATATGTACCCTGATTTATTGGTGTCACCCCATTAAAATTAATAATAATAATATAAAATTAAAAAGAGAAATAAAAAGAAAAGAAAGAAAAAATATATGATTAGAGGTAAGTTCTTGAGTATCTACTATGTGTTAGTCATGGTGCTAAGTTCTTCAACAACCCTTTGAGTAGTACGAATGTTCATGTGTGTCCTCGTGCCTCCTGACCATCCAGAGTACAATTGTACATGTACATCTTTAAACTCTGAGCTGGAGCAGTTTGAGCTGGAGGAGATGGGGAACAGAAGTGAGTAAGTCTGGTGAGCTTGAAGCCTTTGATTTTAGGAAACTCGGATAAGTCAGTAGCTTTGAGAGCACTGAATGAGTGGGTTTTGGAGCCCAGTGTGTGTTTTTGCTTGCCCGCTGGGTGCAAGCTAGAATTAAAGCTGATGGCTCACCAAAAACAAACAAACACCAAAAAAAAAAAAAAACTCTGAGCTGGAGCAGTAAGAGACAGCCTTCATCTTTCAGGGCGTCACTTACCAAAGCCAGTCCCTGCAACAGCCTCAAAGGATAAGCCACAACGAAAATGCTTTGTATGTCAGCACCCTACTGAAGGGAACATATACGGAGGGACACAAGGGTGATGTGCATTGAATATAACAAACCACTTTGCCTGCATCCGTGTTTTGAGGAATACCACAGTTTGAAAACATTTTAAACGTAAGGAATAAATAAAAATACCTATAAATTGTCCTAAGAATATCATCATATGCGAGTACATATTTGAGATTTGCTAATAACAATACTTCTTTATTTACAGATGGGAGGTACACGAGAATTGCATGAGATAACAAAAATTTTTATTTAAAAAATGTGTAAGGCAACATTAAAAATGCCAAATGTATGTTCTTGTTTCCATAAATTGATTATCAAACAAACATGATTTTAAGTTAATAAAACTGGAACTGGAACTAATTTCATTTTTGGAAAGAAAAAACTCACTTCTGGGGCTCAGCAAGCATGAAAAAACTCATTACTCAAAGGGATAAACAGAAAGATGGATGAGATTCAGTCCATGACTTCAAGTCATTTACACTTTATCTAGAGAGGCACAATGTCACAGAAGTAGAAATCAAACACTGTGGCAGTCCCAGCAGAAACCAATTCCTTCTGGGGTTCAAACAAGGTCCATCAGAAATGGGTCCACTTAAATAATGCTTGAAGGCTAAGTAGTCTCTGATTAAGTGCAACCAGACCAGCGAGGGTGAGAACAATTGCAATTGGTTGGAAGGTGGGCTGCCTTTGGAAGACAAGAGGCAGAAAGACTAGAACAGTTGCTTTAACATCAGATCAGGCAGAGTTTCAAACTGAGTACTGAAAATTTTGGATTCTATTTCTTAGGCAATGGGGCGCATTTTGAAGCAACACAATCTGAGCTTTAGAAAAATCATTCTGGCCCCTGGCCAGTTGGCTCAGCGGTAGAACATTGGCTCAGCATGTAGAAGTCCCAGGTTCAATTCCTGGTCAGGGCACACAGAAGGAGCGACCATCTCTTTCTCCACCCCTCCCTCTACCCTCTCTTTTTTCCCATCCCACAGCCATAGCTTGAAATAGTTCAAGCAAGTTGATCCCAGAGGCTGAGGATAGTACAGGGTCTTGCCTCAGGCACTAAAATAACTCGGTTGCTGAACAACAGAGCAGCAGCCCCAGATGGGCAGAACATTGCCCAGTAGGGAGCTTGCCAGGTGGATCCAGGTCAGGGCATATGTGAGAGTCAGTCTATGCTTCCCCATCTCTTGCTTAATAAAAAAAAGAAAATCATTCTGGCACTTGCGCAATGGATAGGTTGGGGATGGAGACAGAGACTAGAGGCAGGGAGAGGAATTGAGAGGCTAATGCAGGGGTGCCCACACTTTTTCAGCTTGCAAGCTACTTATAAGATGACCAAGTCAAAATGATCTACCTACAATAAAAATGCAAAACATATTATTACTATTTAATATTGTGTATTCTTCTTTCACCTTTCTCCTTCTCAGCTCTCTTTTCAGAGGAAAGTCAATGTCATAGTTTTTATGAACAGTCCGAAAAAGCCGCTCCACATTTCCCTTCTTTGGAATAGCAATGGCACACAGACAGATGAGGCAAATGCACTTACAATATGACATAGTGAAAAAAATCCCCTCCCATTCTGTATGAAAGTGGTAGGTTTTAGGCTTGTTACTTGGACCAGCTATGGCACTCATTTTTATACCCTTTGTTGTATTTAGTTTAAATAAATTGAAGGCTAACTACACAGCAATGTAACTGAATAAGTTAGCACTCTTTAACGCGCATGCATAGGGTGTCAAAAGTTCAGACGTCAGATTGGCTACCCTGTATGCCAATCAAAAGACAAATGTCTTTTTAATGTCATGCAATCTACCCACACTTCCTTCGCGATCAACCAGTAGATTGCGATCGAGTATTGAGCACCCCTGGGCTAATTCATCTTTGAATGGAGAGGACATAAAGGCCTGAATGGGGCAGCAGAAAGCAAAGTTTAGAAAACAGAAACACCCCATTTACTTTATAAAGCACTTTCTCATAGATTTTCCTCACTGGCCCCACAACCTCTGGGAGGTATCATTCAGACAAATGAACGAGGAGCTCATCAAAGGTTGTTGATTTGCCCAATTTGCTCAGCTAATAAGCAATGGGCCATTGCCACAGGCCTTGTCTTCTTATTAAGGAGATGTCAGGGGCAGAATCCAGGTAACTGGTTGTGTAAAAGCCAACAAGAGTCTACACTGAGAGGTGATGGTTGAAACCCTTGAAATTGATGAGATCATAAGGTAGAGAACTCTTAAATTAAAACATTTGGGAAGAGCCTGACCAGTGGTGACATAGTAGATACAGCATCAACCCAGGATGCTGTATCCCCAAGATTTGAAACCCCAAGGTCACCAGCTTGAGCGCGGGCTCATCCTCTTTGAACGCAGGCTCATTGGCTCGATCATGGGGTCATGGATATGATCCCATGGTCGCTGGCTTGAAGCCCAAGGTCACTGACTTAAGCCCAAGGTCACTGTCTTGAGCAAGGGGTCACTGGCTTAGCTGGAGGCCCCTGGGTATATGTGAGAAGCAAACAATGAACAACTAAGGTGCCAAAACTACAAGTTGATGCTTCTCATCCTGCCTGCCTGCCTGTCTGTCTCTAAAAAAAAGTTAAAACCACGTTTGGGGAGAATCTGCCACAAGCTTTATTTCCGTTAGTATAAGAGCAGACACCTAGCTAAGGAGGCTTCACCAGACCAGACAAAGCTCTTTGGGAGATGAAAAGAATGGAGGGGTTTAAACAGTCACAACTCTGGTAGAAAAGGAGATGGGGAAGTGGGGTAGAGAATTCCAGAAGTATTTGTGAAAAACAAGGCAAGAGGAGACTAAAATTGGTGGACAAGCAAATGGGAGGGAAAAAGCACTAAGAGGAGGGGGAAAATGCTTGTATTATTATCACGCATTCATATTTCCCTCCCTCCCTCCTTTTTTCCCTTCCCCTTTAATGTTTTATGACAGGCAATGAGCCTGATTCAAAGATATAAGTCAGTTACTCTGAGATCATAAATAAAATACTTTTAAGAACATGGTAATTATTTTTGTTAATAAAGTATCAGCCTCTCCTTAAACATCTGAAATGATTTGAAGGTCACTCTTGGTAAAGACCTGCCATTCCAATTTCAGATCTTTCTAATTTTAGAAATAATTGTCCTGCATGGTAGATCCTAACCTAGAAAGCCTTTTATACGTGTTGTCTCATCTTCACAAAAGTCCTTATTTAGTAAAAAAACAAAAATAAACCTCTTTTAGAGAGCATTTTTAATATTTTTTAAATTTACTTTGTTCATTTTAGAGAGAGAGAGGGAAAGAGAAGGGGCAGGAGCAGGAAGCATCAACTCCCATATGTGCCTTGACCAGGCTAGCCCAGGGTTTCGAACCGGTGACCTCAGCGTTCCAGGTTGATGCTTTACCCACTGTGCACCACAGGTTAGGTTAGAAAGCATTCACTTTACCCACTGCACCACCACAAGTTAGGCTAGAAAGCATTTTCAACCGTTACAATCCTGGTTAAACACTGTTCTCTGAAGTCATCTGCATGGCTGTTTTTCCTCCCAGGGAAGCACCTATCACATCCTGAGATATCCCTTCTTCCAGTTAAACTGTTAAACTTCTGCAGGTCCTACAGCTCTTCTTGAAGATATGGTTTTGAGTTACCCTAATCATTCTCCTTCAGACACGTACTGTTTGTCAGTATTTTTCTTTAAAGGTAGGGTTCATATGTACAGTATTTAATTAAATATTTTAATACACCATTTGGTTCAGAATATTTTTTTCTTATTTTCCTCCTCAAAACCCTAGGTGTATCTTATGGTTAGGTACATCTTATGGAGCAAAAAATACGGTAAGTGAAAATTTTCACATGTGTCTGACCAGTTTTCAATAGCCCAGGACTATTTTCTCCATCTTCCTATTCTCCTACTTCTTTTGAAGCTTAAAACCAAAGTTGGGAATTAACACATCATACGTTGAAATATAATGAATTTTAATCCAACTTTAGTTTTAACCATTTTTAAATAAGTAGCACAAAGGAATGACAGGCTAGCTTCTTAAGAGTTAAGATAAACATATGTTCATGTAGGCCTAGGACATTTCTGGAAAACCATGTAAGAAAGTGGCTGGCTCTACACTTATAGGGAATGGGAAAGGGAGATTCTGAGAGAGAGAGTTTAAACCTTTTTCTTTAAAACCTTTTGTACTATTTGCATTTTACATTAAATATGGAATAAAAAGCATGATTACAATTTTAACCTTTTTTAAAATTTTTATTGATTTTAATTTATTGTGTTTACATAGATTTAAGTGTCCCATCGAATACAATTTTATTCTTAACTATATTTAGTCAATGAATAATTAAATGCCTCTTTTTTATATGTGCTACAGTTAAGCTGAAAACTTATTTTTTGTGTACCTGGATTTTTTTAACCTAAATGTAACACTTTGAATAACACATATTAAATTTCATCTTGTTTTATTCAGCCACTTGGACCCTATCTGGGAAAAGCTTTTTGAACTTGTTTCTTTAACTTAATACCTATATTTCCCAGAAATATCTCATCTGCTAAATTAATAAGTATACCATTTATGGTGATTATAATAGTTGTAAAATCTAATATTTCTAAGGGCCTAATATGTCTGTGTACTGGGGTAAGCATTGCACAGACCTAGTCTCGTTCACTCTTCATGACATTCCTTTGATGGTGGCATGATCATACCCATTTATGGATGATAGAATTGGAGTTAAGAAAATTAACCTGCTCATTCACACATGTCATCGTGGTAGAACTGAGATATGAAATTAACGGCTGACTCATAGCGGGTGTTCTTTTTGTTTTTTAAATGTGATAAACACATAACATACAATCCACCTTTTCTTTTTTCCTTAGGTGAGAAGTGGAAAGTCAGAGAGACAGACTCTCACATGCGCCCTTACCAGGATCCACCCAGCAAGCCCGCTCTGGGATGATGCTCTGCCCATTTGGGGCCATTGCTTGGTTACTGAGCTATTTTAGTGCTTGAGGCGGGGCCATGGAGCCATACTCAGTGCCAGGTCCAACTTGCTTTAACCATTCAAGCCATGGCTATGGGAGGAGGAGGAGGAGAGAGAGAGAAAGAGAGAGAGAGAGAGAGAGAGAGAGAGAGAGAGAGAGAGAAAAGAGGGGGGAGGGGTAGAGAAGCAGATGGTCAATTCTCCTGTGTGCCCTGACCAGAAATCAAACCCCAAACATCCACATGCTGGACTGATGCTCTACCACTGAGCCAACAAGCCAGGCAACAATCCACCTCTTAATATGCATTTAGTGCATGCACAGTACAATATGTTTAACTATATGCACCTTGCTGAGCAGTGTTCTCAACCACGGAGTATCCAAATATTCAATAGAAAATGATAAACAGAACAGGGTCAAGACGAAGAGTTGTGTCAGAGACCCTCTTCCAGTATGACAACAGTTTTTTTATATATATATTTTATTATTATTAATTCTAATGGGGTGACACCAATAAATCAGGGTACATATGTACAATGAAAACATCTCCAGGTTATCTTATCATTCAATTGTGTTGCATACCCGTCAACAAAAGTCAAATTGTCCTCTGTCACCTTCTATCTGGTTTTCCCTGTGTCCCTCCCCTCATCCCTATCCCACTCTTCCCTCCCTCCCCCCACCCCGTAACCACCACTCTCTTGTCCATGTCTCATAGTCTCACTTTTATGTCCCACCTATGTATGAAATCATGCTGTTCTCAGTTTTTCTTTTTTTCTGATTTACTTATTTCACTTCGTATAATGTTATCAAGGTACATCCATGTTGTTATAAATGATCCGATGGCATCATTTCTTATGGCTGAGTAGTATTCCATAGTATATATGTACCAAAGCTTTTTAATCCACTCGTCTTCTGACGGACACTTGGGCTGTTTCCAGATCTTCGCTATTGTGAACAATGCTGCCACGAACATGGGGGCGCATTTCTTCTTTTCGAACAGTGTTATGGTGTTCTTAGGGTATATTCCTATAAGTGGGATAGCTGGGTCAAAAGGCAGTTCGATTATTAATTTTCTGAGGAATCTCCAAACTGTTTTCCACAGTGGCTGCACCAGTCTGCATTCCCACCAGCACTGCAGAAGGGTTCCCTTTTCTCCATATCCTCGCCAGCACTTATTCTGTGTTGTTTTGTTGATGAGTGCCATTCTGACTGGTGTGAGGTGATATCTCATTGTGGTTTTAATTTGCATTTCTCTAATGATTAGTGATGTTGAGCATTTTTTCATATGCCTATTGGCCATCTGTATGTCCTCTTTGGAGAAATGTCTATTCATTTCTTTTGCCCATTTTTTGATTGGGTTGTTTGTCTTCCTGGTGTTCAGTTTTATAAGTTCTTTATAAATTTTAGTTATTAACCCCTATCAGATGTGCTGTCGAATATGTTCTCCCATTGTGTGGTTTGTCTTTTTATTCTGTTCCTATTGTCTTTAGCTGTGCAAAAACTTTTTAGTTTGATATAGTCCCATTTGTTTATCTTGCCTTTTATTTCATTTGCCTGTGGAGATAAATCTGCAAATATATTGCTGCTACAGATGTCAGAGAGCTTGCTGCCTATGTTTTCTTCTATGATGCCTATGGTTTCACACCTTACGTTTAAGTCTTTTATCCATTTTGAGTTGGTTTTTTTGAATGGTGTAACTTGATGGTCTACTTTCATTTTTTTGCAGGTAGATGTCCAATTTTCCCAACACCATTTGTTAAAGAGGCTGTCTTTACTCCATTGTATGTTCTTTCCTCCTTTGTCAAATATCAGTTGTCCATAAAGGTGTGGGTTTATTTCTGGGTCCTCTGTTTTGTTCCATTGATCTATGTGCCTGTTCTTATGCCAGTACCAGGCTGTCTTGAGTATAATGGCGTTATAGTAAACCTTGATATCTGGAAGAGTGATACCTCCTGCTTTATTTTTTCTTTTTAAGATTGCTGAGGCTATTCGTGTTCTTTTTTGGTTCCATATAAATTTTTGGCATATGTGTTCTATATCTTTGAAGTATGTCATTGGTATTTTAATTGGTATTGCATTGAATTTATAAATTGCTTTGGGTAATATAGACATTTTAATGATGTTTATTCTTCCTAGCCATGAGCACGGTATATGCTTCCACTTGTTTATATCTTCCTTGATTGCTTTTATCAATGTTTTATAATTTTCCGAGTACAAGTCCTTAACCTCCTTGGTTAAATTTACTCCTAGGTACTTTATTTTTTTGGCTGTAATAGTGAAGGGGATTGTTTCCTTAATTTCTTTTGCTGACAGTTCATTGTTGGTATATAGAAATGCCTCTGATTTCTGAGTATTAATTTTATATCCTGCCACCTTGCTGAATTTATTTATAAGGTCCAGTAGTTTTTTGACTGAGACTTTAGGGTTTTCAATATACAATATCATACCATCTGCAAATAGTGACAGTTTTACATTTCACCTAGGCTGTCTAATTTTTTGGCATATAGTTCTCATAGTATTTTCTTACAATGCTTTGTATTTCTGTTGTGTCAGTTGTTATTTCTCCACTGTCCTTTCTAATTATATTTATTTGAGTCCTCTCTCTTTTCTTCTTGGTGGGTCTAGTTAAAGGGTCATCAATCTTGTTTACCTTTTCAAAGAACCAGCTTCTGGTTTCATTGATCCTCTGTATTGTATCCTTAGCCTCTATGTCATTTATTTCTGCTCTGATCTTTATTATTTCCTTCCTTCTACTTGTCTTGGGTTTTATTTGTTGTTGTTTTTCTAGTTCTTTTAGATGCAGGGTCAGTTTGCTTATTTGAGCTTTTTCTAGCTTCTTATGATATGCCTGTAGTGCAATGAACTTCCCTCTCAGAACTGCTTTTGCTGTGTCCCATAAATTTTGAGTTGATGTATGCTCATTATCATTTGATCTAGAAACCTTTTTATTTCTTCTTTGATCTCATTGTTAATCCATTCATTATTTAATAACATGCTGTTTAGTTTCCAAGTGTTTGAGTATTTTTCAGTTTTTCTTTTGTGGTTAATTTCTAGTTTCATGGCATTGTGATCAGAGAAAATGCTTGATATGATTTCAATCTTCTTAAATTTATTGAGACCATTTTTGTGTCCTAACATGTGGTCTATCCTAGAAAATATATCATGAGCGCTTGAGAAGAATGTATATTCTACTGCTTTAGGGTGAAAAGTTCTGAAGATATCTATTAAATCAAGTTGATTTAGTGTCTCCTTTAAGTCTGCTGTTTCTTTATTAATTTTCTTTCTTGAAGATCTGTCCAGTTTTGTTAGAGGGGTATTGAAATCCCCTACTATGATAGTATTGCTGTTAATCTCACCCTTTATATCTATCAATGTCTGCTTTATGTATATCGGGGCTCCTATATTTGGTGCATAGATATTTATACTAGTTATATCTTCCTGTTGAATTGTTCCCTTTATCATTATGTAGTGTCCTTCTTTATCTCTTATTACAGCCTTTGTTTTAAAGTCAATTTTGTCAGATATAAGTATTGCTACCCCTGCTTTTTTTTCATTTCCATTTGCATGAAATATTTTTTTCCATCCTTTTACCTTCAGTCTATGTACATCTTTTGTTTTAAGGTGTGTCTCTTGTAGACAGCATATGTATGGGTCCTGTTTCTTTATCCATGCAGCTACCCTATGTCTTTTGATTGGATCATTTAACCCATTTACATTTAAGGTTATTATTGATATGTAGTTGTTTATTGCCATTTTATTCTTTAAAGCTCTATTCTTCTTGTGCCCTATTCTTTCCTCCCTTTAAACTGTTCACAAGAGGCCCCTTAGTATCTCTTGCAGAATTGGTTTGGTTTTTATGAATTCCATCTGGCTTTCTTTTTCTGGGAAGCTCTTTATTTCTCCTTCAATTTTAAACGTTAGCCTTGCTGGATAGAATAGTCTTGGTTGTAGGTTCTTGTTCTGCATTACTTTGATTATATCTTGCCATTCCCTTCTGGCCTCAAGTGTTTATGTTGAGAAGTCCGATGTCATCCTTATGGGGGCTCCTTTGTAGGTGATAGCCTTTCTTTCCCTAGCAGCTTTTAAAATTTTTTCTTTATCCATTAGCTTTGGTATTTTAACTATGATGTGTCTTGGTGTAGATCTTTTTGGGTTTCTCTTTAATGGAGTTCTGTGTGCTTCTTGAACGTGTGGAGTGTTTCCCAGCCTTAATTTAGGGAAGTTTTCTGCTATGATTTGATTGAACAAAGTTTCCATTTCCTGTCCTCTCTCCTCTTCTTCAGGCACCCCTATGATGCGAATGTTGTTTCTCTTCAGGTTGTCACAGAGCTCCCTTAGAGTTTCCTCACATTTTTTGAGTCTCTTTTCCTTTTTCTTCTCTGTTTCTGTGCCTTTGTTTATTGTGTCCTCTAACTCTCTGATTTGATCCTCAGTATGATTCATCCTGCTTTTAATTCCTTCCATTGTGGTCTTCAGTTCTGATACTGTATTTGTCATATCTGTTTGATTCTTTTTTATTATTTCAATTTATTTTTTATACTTGTTATCTCTTTATTTAGGTGTTCATAATGACTATCCATTGTTGCTCTAATTTCTTTGAACATCCTAACTATCATTATTCTAAATTCTGCTTCTGGTAATTTGGTTATATCTGGTTCATTCAGGTTCTTCTCTGGCGATTTCTCTTGATTCATTTGGTTTGTATTCCTCTGCCTGCCCATTTTGTCTGTGTATAAGCAAGCTGTGGCCACTGGAGTCCAGTAGGTGTTGCCTTTGTGTTCTCTAGGTGTGGTCTGTCTGAAGGCCCCCCACGCCCTCTGCCGCTGCCTAGGGTGGTTGGGTATGGGTGTTGCCAGCGCCGGCCCACTGTGGCTTTTGTTGTGATTTCTGCTTCTCCTCCACGGGAGGGGCTGTCACTCAAGCCACAAGCCTCAGCACCAAGGGTAGAGGTGAGCACCTTTGCTCAGCTGTGGACCCAGCCTGTTTCCGGACTTCCGCCCAGAACCCGCAGTCAGAGCCTGCTCGCCAGAGTTTCGTGGGTTGGGCGGGGCTTTTGACGTGCTCTCTGCTGTGAGCCTTTGCCCTTCCGGAGCTTCAGCCCCGCCCTTGAGGCCAGGGCCCTTCTGCGCAGGGTCGCAAACCCAGGTTAATGGGCCAGGCGTGTTTGCTGGCTTCCGCTCAGCTGCGTACTTCCGCTCATCCCGGACTCTACCCTGCCCCCGCTTTTGGAGCCCGCTCGTGCACGTATGACGGCAATCCGCGGTTTCTCAGGCAGGGCGGGGATAGTAGCGTTGGCTCAGCAGCGAGCTTCCACTTGTCTCGGGGTCTACCCCGTTCCCACTCTCGGAGCCCGCTCGCGCATGTATAATGGCAAACCGCAGTTTCTCTCGCCGGGCGGGGCTGGTAGCGTGAGCTCAGCCGTGAGTCCCCGCCCGTCCCTGGTCCTAGCCCGGTCCCCGTGGTCAGGGCCGGCTTGCGCAGTGTTGCAGAGCAGATTTCTGCCCGTTCCTGGCCTCTCGTTTTGTCCCCGTAGGTGGCAATTCAGGCGGCCCGCAGCTTCCAGAGCGCTTTCGCGCGTCCCCTCCGACCCTGCTGGGCTAGCCCGAGCTCACACAGGCTTGGCCTCTGCCCACGCCAACAGAACTGCGTTTCAGCGTCCTGCCGCCCCAAACCCTTCAGCAACCCTTAGCAGTGTAGGAAGGGACCTAGTACTCCACACTGTAGGCCTGGGAGCTCCCTCACTTGTTTCACAGCTCAAAACTGTCCAAACGCCTCTTCTAGGCTCTGGGACTGCAGGCTGGGGCTTGGTTCCTGGGACCCAGGTCCCTCCCTCTCCGCCAAACTTTCCTCCCGCCACGCGGGTCTCTCCGGGCTGCCGTTTGCTCCGGGGAGCTGGGCAGCCCTCTTCACGTTTTCGCTATTCCTACCAGTCTCAATGTGGATTCTTCTGTGTTCCTTGGTTGAAGAGTCCACTTAGTTTAGTTCAAAGCTGGTTTATCCAGATGATGGTTCTTAAAATTGAGTTATAATCTACTTTGGTTCTGGGAGTAGGAGGTTGGTACGTCCGCCTACTCCGTCGCCATCTTGCTTCAGTAGTCGACAACAGTTTTTTGACTCACATTTCTTGTGTACATTATTCTGTTTCTCAGCAGTGTAGTATGTCAAGAGTTAAGAGTGCTCAAAACTGAGCTTCCCAATGTGATAGCCACTAGCCCCATAGGTCTACTAAGCACTTGACTGTGGCCAGTCCAAATTGAGATGTGCTGTAGGTACAAAATACACACTAGGTCTTAAACACTTAGTATGAAATAAAGTACTAAGATATCTCACTAATAATCGCTTATCTTAAAATAATAGCTTGGATATATTTGGTTAAATAAAATATGTTATTAAAATTAATTTTACCTCTTTATTTTTTATAAGACCACTAAAAAATTTATAATTACATATGAGGCTTGCATTTGTGGCTGCTGTTATATTTGTACTAGACAGTGCTGGCCTAAAGTAAGTTCTGGACCCTCATAGGTTTATAACTCAGATATATATATGTGAAAGAGTTTAAAACAATGAAAAGCATTATTAAATAATGTAAGTATCAAAACAGAGTGCTACAAAGTCCAGGAGTTCACAATGGGAACCATCACTAGAGAAAGGCCTTGTAGAGGAAGCTGTACTTCTCTAGGTCTTTAAGGAGTTAAATAAACAGGCTTTCTAGGACATAGGCCAAAGCGAGTGACACCTTGGAGATGAAATGTGGACCTGTGAGCAAGAATGAGGATGATAACTGGAGTAGAGCAGGTAATGGAAGCCCAGAAACCAAAGAGTGCAGATGGGATAGATTATCAGCTGTCAAACCCAATCTGGGGCCCTTGGACTTGCTCTTCAACATAAAGGAAGCATAGAAATTTTGGGGACATGAATGATGAAATCTTTGGATTGGGTTTTTTTTTTCCATGGAAAGGATCTACATATTTATTACTGAACCAACCTATTATTGCAGTAACAAAGTGAAAACTCATCCCCCCCGCCAAAAAAAACCAAACAAACCCATGTCCAACTGTCCAAATGGTGATATCATTTTCCATGTGACGTGTTAAAATGCTAGTGATCCTAAGATGGCATAAATATGTGTGCCATCTCCTGAGTGATCCCTTACAGATCGACCTTGGTTCTTGCCTGTGTCTCCTCTTGGAGTTGTATCTGATTTTATTACCAGTTTTTATCTGAATCCTTGGAATGGTTTGATTCTGCTATTGTTTCTGGGTCAGGAATTGCATGACCCTTAAAGTCTCGTGAAAAGACATGATGAGGAACAGTAAAAGAGAAGAGGAGAGAGGGAAATCTGTGTTTTAGAGCATTAACATGGCCAAGGTTCAGAATGGGTAGAATGGAGAAGGTGAGGAGTTGACACACTGAAAAAAAAAAGAAAAAAACGATCAGGAAGCTCGTTTTAGTCCATGCAGGAGATAAAGCTGGCACTAGACCAAGGTCCTGGCTATGAGAATGGAGAAGTGTAAAAGATATTTTTTAAAAAAACAGTACTTGATGACCGGTTGTGAATAGAGATTTGAGAATTATCTTCAGAGCCTAGCTAGCTCTGCCTGCTTTCTTTTTTATCCTGAATGAATAAGAGTGGAAAGTATGACTATCATGGTCGCTGGGACTGTCACACACAATAAAAGTCATTCACTTGGCAAGATTGAAACAAGCCATTCAAAAGCCCTGTAAAAACCACCAGCGTTTCCAAGAATCCTCTGGTCAGAACACTGCAAATCCTGTTCTGATATCGGCATCACTGAAACCAAAATCATGGAGCTCCCCCACTTAGCCCTGCTCACTGTTTAAATGAATATCAAATAATGGGGTTAGAATTCACTGGGCAGAAAGTGGAGGGAGACTGAAGCTCTCAGCACACATTTGCTGGAATCCACACAAAGAGCAAAGGAGAGCTGGCATGTAAACAGAACTGGAGCATCACACAGAATTCAGACAAAGTCATCAGTGTTCTCAGCAAGCATTGGAATGAAAGTGAAAATTTAGTTCACCAAACTGAAGGGCCGAGTGGTGCGGGTCAGCAAATAGGTTACTACTTTCTTATTTTGCTGGTGGGAAGTTTGGTACCAAGGTTTAATTGATCATTTTATAGATTTATGTACTCTGGGAAAATTTCTTACCAAGAATTTGAAAATAACTTTAAATAAGAGCTTAACTGTCGTCTTTCCTGGATACCTTGAGATCTACTCTACTTATTTATTGATTTCCCTTTAATGATTATTCACACTTTTTAATTTACTACTATTTATTAAACATTTACTATGGCCCAGCCACTGTGTTATGTGATAGGAATAGAAACAAACAATTTCTGTCCCCAAGAAGCATAGGAAGCCAGCACATAAGCTCAGCCATTATCTAAATAATTGGTCCCATGATTGAACTACAGGGGTGGACAAGCCCAGTTCCCTGGGAGCAATGGCAGAACACTGAAGGCTCAGACAGGACAGTGACATGATCAAGTTTTATAACCCATTCTCATTACTCATGGGTTCTGGATTTGTGAGTTTGCCTACTTGCTAAAATTTATGTGTGACCTCAAAATCGATACGGTGGCACTTTTGAGTTCATTTGTGGGTATGTACAGAGAAGTGAACACACATTCCCTTTGGTGCCTTTGCTTTGTCCCCGATTCCTGCCCTGGCTGCTGGGGGACTTTCATGCCTTGGGTAGAAAGCTCCTTGTTTGCTGTCAGGTCTGTGACACTCACTAGCCAGGCCAGTTCCTAGGCCTGGGGGAAGACAGCGTAGACCCTGTGCTTCTAGGTGTCAGTTTATCTTGTAAACTAATGCTCTCGGAGAATAAGTGGCCCTGGGGAGCTGAAGGTATTACTTCCTTTTACACATGCCTTGTCTCCTCTACCCTTTTTAAGCTACATGATGGCAAAGATTGGGCTTTGCTCACCATCAAATCACCCTCACCACCTAGTACATTGCAAAGCACTTGATAGGTTTTGGGGAAAGTTTGTGGAGTCAATCTTAAAAGTGAGACTTTAAAGCTGGTGAGAAAGAAATGTGATGTCATGTCAGGTGCAGTGGGGAAAGGATGGCAGTAGGACAAGGAGGACTTTTCTTTATCCCTTAAATTGTATCCTCTAGGTCACTACCAATTTCCATCATGGAGCTGGGACTTTGATGCCTTGTTCTCTACTGGGCCCTTGTTCTCCCAGGGCCATATTCGAACCTGGCACCTGGAAGCCACTTAGGTATTATTTGTTGAATAAACGATCTCTTGATTTTGCTCTGTAACTCTCCCAGGTTTGGTAAGAGATATAAGGAGGATTCCGCATCAGTCCGCCACTCAGCAAACTTCTACTCTCCAATATGAGCAACCTCTCTTAGGAGGTGAATGCTCTAACTTCAAATTTTTATGTTAGGACTTCTGACTCTGGCCATGTGGGGTCACAGTACCAGAGTTGCTCTCTCACATTAAACAACTGGAAAACGGAACAAAATCTAGGTAACACTTGTTTTCGGATATTGGACAACAGGTCTCAAGGGATTGCGGTCCCCTTGACAGAGGTGTGGGAATCACAAATGAGGGGTCAGGATCGCCCTCACTTTCTGTCTGGAGGCACTTTTCCAAAACCCAGGCAGGACTGAAAAGACTGAAACTGAAATTTAAAGAGGCAGAGGAAACTGGGACTCCTTGAGCAGCACATCAGATAGAGGTAAGCCAAGCGGTCCAGAAATCTGCATGAGGCTACCCTGAAGTCTTTGCTGAACACCTACCTAGCTGCACACGCACGGGATGCAATGGCAAAGATCCGCTGGTGAGGAGTTGTCGGCCCAACAATCGCCCGAGCGCCCCTAGGACTGAGGGATACTGCATTGGGACACACCACAGGGAAGCACCCAGGGAATACCCAGTGCAGTCAGGAGAGAAACCAAAGGTTAACTTCCCTGTAGTTAGTAGGTCTGTACTAGCTCTAGGTAACTGCGTATGTTGCGTTGAAATTAACCAGTATTCCAAGAAGGCGCTTACTTCTTAGGACAATGAAAAGTCTTGTTTCTATTTTTCTTAATATTCAAATATACAGCTTAACTATTTTCTACATGCTCAGAGCTCCCATAGACAACCTGACACAACCAGTTTGAGAGTTAAAGTTAGCAACACTGAATGCTTTTTAAAATAAAACACAGCCTGACCTGTGGTGGCACAGTGAATAAAGCATTAACCTGGAACGCTGAGTCGAGGTTCAAAGTCCCAGGCTCAAGACACACAGTGAAGCAACCAATAAACAGCTGCAGTGAAGCAACTACTCCCTCCACCCTCCACTCTCTGTAAAATCAATAAATAAAATATTAAAAAATAAATAAATAAAATATAAATAACTATATTTATTTATAGAATTGTAAAATATAAATTAAAATTAATTTTAAGTGACACTATAGATAACACAAAGAAGAAAATAAAGATATAACCATTCTTTGTTCTGTGGACTTTTTAAGAGCACTTTGTTTTACATTATCTCATGTTCTCATCACACCAAAAGATTAGCAGAGGAGTGCAGATTTTTAACCACATTTTACAGGTGGGATTAAATGCCTTGCCTGAGGACACTCTGCTTAATGGCCGGAGACCAGATCTGGGCTCAGACACTATGACTACAGGTTCTTCTCAGCTCTGGGCGCTGTAGTTTCCAATGAACTGTTCCCAAACAGTTTTTGCTTAGATTTTCCAGTAAGGTAGAAAAGAGGTCAAGAAAACAGTTCAAGTATAATCAGTATATAACTTTTTTTTTATTGACTTTAGAGAGACAGAGAGAGGAAGGGGGGAGGAGAGAGAAAGAAAGAGATAGAGAAGCATTCATTCCTATTTCCACTTAGCTGTGCATTCATTGGTTGCTTCCCATGTGTGCCATGACCTGGAATGAACTGCAATTTGGTGTGTCAGGCGACACTCGAACCAACTGAGCTAACCAGCCAGGGCCAATAAATAACATTTTAAAGCTTCAATAGCTAAGGGAAAGCTTTCAGGAAGGTAAAATAAAACAAAAACAAAACAAACATTCAGAAGGAGTCATTTTAGCCTGAATCAAAGAAACGGCTGGGTTTCTTGTCACTTTCAGGTAGTAGATTTTGTGAGAGAGAGCGGAGGACATCCTAATTGACATGCCACACACTGAACAAGTAGAGTTCCATTTGCTGAGAGAGCAAGGTAGCCCAGAAAAATAATTACACTAGGATAATTGGAAGATGCAACTAAGTAAATGGGGAGGGTGTATGAAATTTTAATGTCATTTTGTAAATCTAAGAAGAATAAAGAATTCTCCTAAATCTACTGGTTTTTTTTTTCTTTTTTAAGCTGCTGCTTCGAAATTTTTTAGTTGTTATTTTGGTCATTCTTGCTTTTGAGAGTAGCTTTCCTCCTTCCCAGACTTTGACTTGTTCTTTTAGGTACTTAGAGCCTAAAACACGGTCTGGAATTGTAAGGTTGCCCTATCAGCCAGAGAAGTAGCAGCAGAGTAAGTCAAATTCACACAGGAGGCTAAAAGGTTTGTTTTCTGCCTCATCATCACTCCCTTTGCTCTTCTCATTTCAAGATAAATTTTCTGCTTAAACAGAAAAACAAAAAGCAAACAAACAAAGGGACAGCAACTTGACACTAGATTCAGCGTTTACACCTAAGAAGGGAAATGGGAGTGATCACCTATTCTCGGACAATGGTATCCTCACGGCTCTGGTTCAGGATCCCCATGCCTCACTCCCACCATGCTCCCATTTTTAAGTGGAGTTTCTGCCAATGTTAAGAGGTATCTTTGTTTCCAAAGCATTCTAAATTATGGACTATCCAAAATGCGTATCAGCTTGCCATGCATATATTAACCCTCTTATTTTGAGCCATCTAGCAAGGCTGGCGTGAGCACAGTGAATGTTGCTATCTGGGCAGATTTTGCCTCTACCAAGAAATTTGTTGAGACCACTTTTGTGTTCTAACATGTGGTCTATCCTAGAGAATGTACCATGAGTGCTTTAAAAGAATGTATATTCTACTGTTTTAGGGTGAAAAGTTCTGAAGATATCTATTAAATCGAGTTGATCTAGAGTATCCTTTAAGTCTGCTGTTTCTTTATTAATTTTCTTTTTTGAGGATCTATCCAGTGATGTTAGTGGGGTATTGAAATTCCCTACTATTATAGTATTGCTGTTAATCTCGCCCCTTATATCCATCAAAGTCTGCTTTATGTATGTCGGGGTTCCTATGTTGGGTGCGTAGATATATATATATATAATGGATATATCTTCCTGTTGAATTGTTCCCTTTATCATTATGTAGTGTCCTTCTTTATCTCTTATTACAGCCTTTGTTTTAAAGTCCATTTTGTCAGATATAAGTATTGCTACCCCTGCTTTTTTTTCATTTCCATTTGCATGAAATATTTTTTTCCATCCTTTTACCTTCAGTCTATGTGCATCTTTTGTTTTAAGGTGTGTCTCTTGTAGACAGCATATGTATGGGTCCTGTTTCTTTATCCATGCAGCTACCCTATGTCTTTTGATTGGATCATTTAATCCATTTACATTTAAGGTTATTATTGATATGTAGTTGTTTATTGCCATTTTATTCTTTAAAGCTCTATTCTTCTTGTGCCCTATTCTTTCCTCCCTTTAAACTGTTGACAAGAGGCCCCTTAGTATCTCTTGCAGAATTGGTTTGGTTTTTATGAATTCCTTCAGGCTTTCTTTTTCTGGGAAGCTCTTTATTTCTCCTTCAATTTTAAACGTTAGCCTTGCTGGATAGAGTAGTCTTGGTTGTAGGTTCTTGTTCTGCATTACTTTGATTATATCTTGCCATTCCCCTCTGGCCTCAAATGTTTCTGTTGAGAAGTCCGATGTCATCCTTATGGGGGCTCCTTTGTAGGTGATAGCCTTTATTTCCCTAGCAGCTTTTAAAATTTTTTCTTTATCCATTAGCTTTGGTATTTTAACTATGATGTGTCTTGGTGTAGATCTTTTTGGGTTTCTCTTTAATGGAGTTCTGTGTGCTTCTTGAATGTGTGGAGTGTTTCCCAGTCTTAATTTAGGGAAGTTTTCTGCTATGATTTGATTGAACAAAGTTTCCATTTCCTGTCCTCTCTCCTCTTCTTCAGGCAACCCTATGATGCGAATGTTCTGCATTACTTTCAATATATCTTGCCATTCTCTTCTGGCCTCAAGTGTTTCTGTTGAGAAGTCAGATGTCATCCTTATGGGGGCTCCTTTGTAGGTGATAGCCTTTTTTTCTCTAGCACAGTGGTTCTTAACCTCTTTGAGGTACTGAACCCACCAGTTTCATATGCCCATTCACCGAACCCTTCTTTAGTGATAAATAAAATATGAATTTTTTTTCCAAATTCAAGACATAGGTATATATATTTTTTTGCTGGTGCACAAAATGAGCCGTGCATGAACATTACCTTGCTCAAAGAACAAAACCAACAAAGTGCATGAACTCACAACAAATTACGGTATTACTTTATCTGGCCTTCGAGGCAGAGGCTTCTCTGAACCCCTGAGACCGACTCATCAAACCCCTAGGGTTTGATAGAACCCAGGTTAAGAACCACTGTTCTAGCAGCTTTTAAAATTTTCTCTTTAACCTTTAGATTTGGTATTTTAACCATGATATGTCTTGGTGTAGATTTCTTTGGGTTTCTCTTTAATGGAGTTCTCTGTGCTTCTTGAACGTGTGAAATGTTTTCCAGCCTTAATTTAGGGACGTTTTCAGCTATGATTTGATTGAACAAAGTGTCTATCCCTTGTTCTTTCTGTTCATCTTCGGGAACTCCTGTGATGCGGATGTTATTTCTCTTCATGTTGTCACAGAGTTCCCTTAGAGTTTCCTCAGATTTTTTTGAGTCTCATCTTTTTTCTGCTCTGCTTCTGTGCCTTTATTTATTGTGTCCTCTAACTCGTCGATTTGATCCTCAGCTTCATCCATCCTACTTTTAATTCTTTCCATTGTGGTCTTCGGTTCTGATACTGCATTTGTCATTTCTGTCTGATTCTTTTTTATTATTATTTTAGTTTCCATTTTTATACTTGTTATTTCTTTATTTAGGTGTTCATAATGACTATCCATTGTTGCTCTAAGCTCTTTGAACATCCTAACTATCATTATTTTAAACTCTGCATCTGGTAATTTGGTAATAACTGGTTCATTCAGGTCTTTCTCTGGGGATTTCTCTTGATTCATTTGGGTTGCATTTCTCTGCCTGCCCACTATATCTGTGTATAAGAAGGGTGTGGCCACTGGAGTCCAATGGATGTTGCCTCTGTGTTCCCTAGGTGTGATCTGTCTGCAGGCCTGCCCCCCCTCTGCCGCTGCCTAGGGCAGTTAGGTATGGGCATTGCCGGCGCTGGCCCACTGCAGCTGTTGCTGTGATTTCCACCTCTCCTCCGCGGGAGGGTCTGTGTTCTGGTGCCCAGCTCTACAAGCCTCAGCCTATCTGGGCTTTTGCCTTGCTCCACAGATGGACACCGCACTCAAGCCACAAGCCTCAGTACCAAGGGTAGGGGTGAGCACCTTTGCTCAGCTGCGGATCCCTCCTGTTCCCGGGCTTGTGCTCAGTCCCCACGGTCAGAGCCTGCTTGCCGCGGTTTCTCGGCTGGGTGGGGCTGCTGGCGTGCACTCAGCTGTGAGCCTCCACCTGTCCTGGGCTTAAGCCCCGCCCCTGCGGTCAGGGCTGGCTTGCACAGGGTCGCAAACCTCGAAGGCCAGGTGATCCTGTGCTCCCACGGGCCCCTGCTCAGCTGCAGATCTCTGCCTGTTCCTGGCTTTCGCTTTCCCCCCCGCAGGTGGGGCTGCAGACGGGCCACAGCTGCCGGACCTCTTTTGCGTGTCCCCTCCACCCCTGCTGGGCTATAATGACCTAATGCAGGCTGAGCCTCTGCCCCTGCTGACAGAACCATGTTTCAGCCTTTCACAGCCATCGTCCCTCCAGCAAGCCCTCAGCAGTGTGGGTAGGGGCACTGCAGCTCAGACCCTAACACTCCATACTGTAGTCCTGGAAGCTCCATCCTCCAAGCAGCTCTGCTCTAAGTGCCGCGGGAGAGCTTGTTTGGCTGGTGTCCTGCCTCCCTTTGCCGGTATTGCTAGTTCCAGGGGAAATATTCGTTTTTGATTAGGGAAGTGACTCAGCCCAGGGCTTAGGGTGGCTGTCCCTCAGAGTGTTTCTCCCTGTGCCTTCCCGTCCACACTCTCTTACTGTTGCTCTGGTCCTCTCCTCTGTCCCCGTTCCCCAGAGCCCCGGGTGAATGGTTGTGAGAAAGGTTTTCTGCGCTGTCCCTTTAAGAAGAATCCTGGGTCTGAGAAAACTGTCTCTTTCTCACAAGCAGTACCCTCACTTGTTTCACAGCTCAATACTGTCTAACCACCTCTTCTAGGCTCTGGGGCTACAGGCTGGGGCTTTGTTCCCGGGACCCAGATCCCTCCCTCTCCGCTAAGCTCTCTTCCCTTCACGCAAGTCTCTCCAGGCTTCCATTTGCTCTGGGGAGCTGGGCAGCCCTTTCCATATTTTCACTTTTCCTACCAGTCTCAATGTGGCTTCTTTAGTGTTCCTTGGTTGAAGAGTCCACTTAGTTTAGTTCAAAGTTGGTTTATCCAGATGATGGTTCTTAAAATTAAGCTATAATCCACTTTGGTTCTGGGAGTTGGAAGTTGGTACGTCCGACTATTCCATCGCCATCTTGCCGTCCTTTTGCGGGGTAGGGGGTGGGTCGTGGTTCTTGATTAAAAATTTGGTCTATATGGAACAAAAAAAATTTTCATAGAATGCTAAAATAGTATTTTAATATATCTTTTTAAATTTCAACATAAGTACAATGTACAAATATAATACATTAAAAATTATGTATAGTATTTTATTCTTTCGCATATTTCTCATTTGAGTGAATTTTTTTTAGTAGATTGTTGTCGTTTTTTAAAAGGTCATGAAATTTTTCACAAGAATTTGTTAAATTATATTTCACACATAAAATGGCTTTCAAAGTCTCAACACTTAATTGTGATTTTTCTGATGTCCACACTTTATTTACTGTAGAAAAAGCATGTTCAGTCGCAGCATTAGTCAAGACAGTGCATAGTCCACAATTTTTAGTGCGTTATTGTATGGAACATGGTTTGTTTCAAAATGATGAAATATTTCTAAGCATTTGTTCTCTATTGTAATTTTTGCTGATGCCCAAGATTTAACCTTTACCTTATCAATATATTTTTTTAATAATGATACCTCATTAAAAAGATCATTTTCAGAAATATTACTATATGGGAAATTTTGAGTGAGTCAGAGGTATTGGGTTACATGGTCCCAAAACCGATGCCGGAGATGCACGAGCGGGTGGGAGCAGGCAGGGCAGCGCTGACAGCCGCTGGAGACTGAGCAGCTTGCGCCTCGCTGAGCCTGGAGCCACACGTCGGCGTCCAGGACATGGGCCTATGGGTAATTAGGAGACTTGACAGCTGCTGCCCCAGCAGCTGTGTCCCACCCGAAGTTCTTTGTTTTGGGGCCCTGCATGGGCAGCCAGCTCTTGCGGCAGTGCGGGTGTTTCCAGGTTGAGGCTGGGTCTCTCCGCAGAAAACTGTATATTCCCTTTTTGGTCTCCCGCCATTCCCTAGCTTCTTGTGCATTCTTTCCAAAAATTGGGACTTTTTAAAAACGCCACAAGATGAGGGAAAAATTGTTAAAAATCGGGACTGTCCTGCCAAAAGTGGGTCGTCTGGTCACCTTAGATTAAGGCCATGTGAGGAGAGGAGAAGCAGCTAAGATGGTGGAGTGCTGAGAGAGAAGCCAGTTTGTGCAGAGTCTGTGCAGAGAAAGGGAGATGGGGAACAGAGGTGAATAAGTCTGGTGAGCTAGAAACCTTTGATTCTAGGAAACCCGGATAAGTCAGTAGCTTTGTGAGCACTGAATGAGTGGGTTTTGGAGCCCATTGTGTGTTTTTACTTACCCGCTGGGTGCAAGCTAGGATTAAAGCTGATGGCTCACCAGTTCTTGGCTCCGTTGTTTCATTACTGACTGTCTGAATCTAATGCGAACCTGCATGGGCCAGGTGGCCATGTTGGTGGCCGCGAATACTGGCTTTACACCCTCCATTGTCTCTTTGAAAGCAGGAAATAAATCTCCCACTTGAAAGGTGTCCTTCCTGCACCTAGAGATACCCTCAGGGTCTGGGCCAACTTTGCTCCAATGGAGCCTTGGCATTGGGAGGGGAAGAGAGAGACAGAAAGGAAGGAGAAGAGGAAGGGTGGAGAAGCAGATGGGCGCTTCTCCTATGTGCCCTGGCTGTGAATCGAACCCAGGACTTTCATACTCTGGACTGTTGCATTAGCCGGGTGCAGAAACAAACATCAGAGACTTTCAGGAGTTCAAAGAATATTTATGGCCAAAAATGCAAACCTGCGCAGGGGTGAGCTACTACAGCACTCAAAAAGGCTGTTAATGGAGTCACACCGAGCACTTACAGACTATGGCTTATATAGCTGAGCAAGCAAGCGTCGGATACAGAAGCAAACTTGGCAGTTAGCTATAGGTGGGCAGAAGATTACACACAGTCACATGGCTTGGTAACAAGGTGGACAGTGGAAAAATTTTAAAACAGACAGACGGTTCATGCAATTGCTGTTTGAACCTTCTGTAACTGTTTTGCTTATCTTAGCCGGACATAGCAGGCTGTAGGTGCAGTTAATTGTATCTAACTCCTGAATTGTATCTAACTCCTGTTTCTTCTCAGGGTCATTTATGGCCTATGCCTTTTATTTTCCCTGCTTCTTCTCAGGGTCATTCTGCTCATTTATGGCCTATGCCTTTTATTTTCCCTGCTTCTTCTCAAGGCCCTGTTTCTTCTCAGTGTCATTCTGCCTTAAACATGAATTCTTATTGCCCCTGCAATCCCAACATGGACCAATGCTCTACTGCTGAGCCAACCAGTCAGGGCCAAGAATATAAAATTTTGAGTAAAACTATTTGAATAATAAAATTATAGAAGCTTTGATATAATGGAGCTATAGAGCACTTTGCACCCAGTAAATAGTTAACACATATGTGTTTCAAGCATATATGGGTCATTTGTGATATTTGATCTGAAATGTATGTCAAAGAAAGTCTCAGCAGATTCCAGACTCAATGCAATATAGACTACATATTCTAACAGCCACACAATAAAATTAAAAATAAACTATCAAATTGGAGCACCCTCAGATCCCATGTGTTTGGAAACAAAGAAGTAAAATAATCCTACTGCCAAATAATTCCTAAGTCAAAAAGGAAGTCATAACAAAAATGATGACCATTTTAGAACTGAACATAATGAGAAAAATGGAATAATAAAGATAAGAACTAAAAATAAAAATAGAAAGGAACAATGAAATAAAAAGCAGTTGTCTGAAAAAAAAACTAACAAATCTAGTTAAATAGTAACAATATTTTTATCATAAACAATCAATCAAACATAACTACAGATAGAGTTATAGGGGAGGGTTTCTGGGAACTAGTTAATTAGAAAATAAAAAAGTGTTTGCTCCTTTGGATTTCTTGTGGACCACAGTCCAAAAAGTCCACGTGTGACCAGAAACTCATGCCTGGTGATCTCCTGGTTGGCTACTCTCTCTAGATGATGGTAGAAATGGCCACCAGATGTTAATTCAAAATTTTAGTATATACACAGGAATGTGAGCAATATTTTGTTGGTTTCAGCCCACAGTTGTTAACTAATGAACCCCTCTCGTCTCTTCCTCCCCCCCCTCCAGCCTGCTGTAATTTATGACATCTCAGAATTTATTGTCAAAGTCCTTAATGCATCTGTAGCTTTGCTCTTTGGACTTTTTGACAGAGAGGATAGGGGTGCTACACGGACCAGTAAAAACTGAGTTTTGTTGTTGTTGCTACTGTTTTTGTGAGAGTTACCCTTAAGAGTTAGATAAAGTGTTATTCAATAATATTTGGGTTAGGGTTAGGTTTATAATCAGGGTGAGCTTTAGTGTTAGGGTTACAGTTAACTTTGAGGTTAGCTTTTAGGTTTCCATTGTTGTTTGGTTAGGGTAGGGTATAAAAGCTATGTTAAAGGTTATGCTGAGGGCGAGGTTAGGGTCAGTTAAAAGGTTTTTTTGCTTTTTTAAAAATTAAATTTATTGTCTGTTAAGCTTTGTACAAATAGTTTAGCCCTTCTTTTATTATTATTATTTTTTAGATTTTATTTATTCATTTTAGAGAGAGGAGACAGAGAGAGAGAGAGAGAAGTGGGGGAGGAGCAGAAAGCATCAATTCCCATATGTGCCTTGACCAGGCAAACCCGGGGTCTCAAACCAGTGACCTCAGTGTTCCGGGCTGACGTTTTTACTCACTGTGCACCACAGGTCAGGCATAGCCCTTCTTTTGATTCTGGTTTAACAGGATGTTGTGGGGTTTGGCTAGAGATTTAGATCAATCAATCTGAACCTTAATCGTTTACACTCCCAAATCCTGCCTGTATCTAAGAATTTTTGGCATTTCCTTGAAATCTCCAATTTGGGCTTGATTGAGGTACTAGGGGAACAGTCAACCAGTGTCTCAAATTAGCTATGATCTCCCGTGAGCAGCAGAGTTTTCAGGGACTTAAAGGAAGAGGCCTTCAGGAGAACAATTAATTTGCTGTTTGTATTTGCACAGTCAACCCCTTCCTGTTGAGTTAGTTAGTGCCTGTGTGTCACGAGGTCCTTGGATAAAAAGTCTGAGGGTGACTTGTATTAGCGTTGGGAATGTCTGAGGGTTATGAGAGATATCCATCATCTGACTGGTTTGTTGACTAAGACAGTGGTGAGTTTTAAAGTTTATATGTAGCACCTGAGTGAATTAAAAATGTGCAAAGTTCTCCTTTAATGTTTAGAGAAATTTTCTCATTTAAATTTAAAGGTAAAACAGAAAATTAGGTACTTACCTCCTTAGTTGACCACTTTATTTTTTTCTCCCTTCAGCTTCTTAGCTAATGCAGAATAATCTGACTCTCTAATGCCCTTTCTGGAACTGTTTTTGCCTTGAGATTCCTTTTTTGGGGATTAATGAGGTAGGGTGCCAGGAAACATCTAACTATCCTATTTGTAATACCAGGAGTTGGCTAATCTTTTTTTGCAAAGACGCAGATAGTAAATATTTTAGACTTTGCATGCCATAAAATTTCTGTTGTAATTCTTTAACTCCGCGCCTGACCAGGCGGTGGCGCAGTGGATAGAGCATTGGACTGAGATGCGGAAGACCCAGGTTCGAGACCCCGAGTTCGCCAGCTTGAGCGCAGGCCCATCTGGCTTGAGCAAAAAAGCTCGTCACTGGCTCCAGCAAGGGGTGGCTCAGTTTGCTGAAGGCCCGTGGTCAAGGCACATGTGAGAAAGCAATCAATGAACAACTAAGGTGTTGCGACGGCAATGAAAAACTAATGATTGATGCTTCTCACCTCTCTCTGTTCTTGTCTGTCTGTCCCTATCTATCCCTCTCTCTGACTCTCTCTCTCTGTCCCTGTAAAAAATAAATAAATAAATAACATTAAAAAAAAAAAAGAATTATTTAACTCCGCAGTTGTGAAAGCACCAGGGACATGTAAACAAATGAGGATGATTGTATTCCAAAAAACTTTATTTCCAAAAAACAGGCAGAGGGTCAGATTTGGCCCTTGGGCTGTAATTACCAAAACTTCTGTAAGATCATGAACTTATTCTGAGCTTTATTTTATCTTTTAAAGTGTTTGGGGAGAAGCTGGAGATCTGGCAATGGGGCTCTTTCCCATTCTAGCTTTCGCTTGTATATTAAATCCCCCATTTCTGGATTAAGGGGATTTACAAAAAGCAAGGAGAGAGCTGAAGTCACATCTATTAAAGGTAAAATGACCAATCATCCTCCTTTAGGGAGGACAGTCCTTCTTTTGTAAGTTCCGTCCTCCCTCAAAAAGTGTCCTCCTACATGTCCTCCTTTTTGATATTGGAAGACTAATCTGTAAATGTCCGTATTCAATCGATGCAGAGTCGATCCATTGAATGTGATATGACGTATTTGTATTTGACATGAGAATTATTCAAGGATAAGTACAGTGTGGTGAGACATGATTATGAGACGCTTGCGCTCCGCCAGGGAGACCTTGAGAGAGAGTGCAATATACCGAGCGAGCAAATGGCTTTGTGTACTTCTTACTGAAACATGACACAGCACATACGATATTGTAGACTCACAATTATTGCTTTCTCAGGGAATATTCAATCATAGACAGGTAAACACAATTTACATTTTATTAATTACCTATTTAATAATTTCCAAATACATATAATTTTATTTACAAGTATTTCCCCAAAATTCGAGTTTTAAAGTGGAAATCTAACCTCAAATCATATCTATTAATAACACATGTTGATTAAATAGTTGTATAAAACAGACATTTTTTAATTAGAAAATGATAAATACACCTGAATATCACTCCAAATTAGTGGTTTTGTTTGATATTTAGTTTTATTAATTTAACTTCTGGAAAATTCACCTACCATTATGTAATGTTTTCAGTTCCTAATGTGCTTGCATCATTCATGTAGCTCTATATTTTATTTTTAATTTTAAATTTCATTTAAGGAATGGAAAAATCAAAAAAGAGAAAATACCATTTCAACGATAAATTGAAAAAGGAATTTCCATTTCTCATATCAAAGAACGATACCATTGTTTTCTGCAATATTTGCAGCACAGAATTTTGTGTTGCAGTTGGGGTAGAGCAGCGATAACAAAACACTTGACCATCAACAAACATAAGCAATCATTAGATGCATCAGCTTCCAGTTGTAATGTAACAAGTTTTTTAAAACTTCAAATTATTCTGAAGATGAAAAACAGTTGGCTGCAATGGAGGGAACATTTGCATTTCATACCATAATTTACAATAAAAGTTTTCATAGTATGGATTGTACAACTAAATTTATTGAAAAAGTTTCACAATGCAAAATTTTTATGTGCCAGGACAAATTGCGAGGCTATTTTGAAATCAGTATTTAAAAATCACTGTGACAAAATACTTACGGAGGACTTGGAAACTGCAGCATTTGTAATGATTTTATCTGATATATCAAATCATAATGAAATTAAATTATATCCAATAATAGTAAGATATTTTAATGTTACCAAGGACATTCAAGTAAAAATTTTAAATTTAGAATCCATTGAGGGCAAAACTTCTGAAATTTTGTCAAACCATCTATACAGAGAAATAAATGAAAACAATTTGAAATCCAAAGTTGTTGCACTAACTGTTGATGATACAAATACAAATTTAGGTGGGTGAAGATGCAAAGGGGTGAATAATGTGTATGTAAAATTACAAGAGTTACTCCAAAAGAAAATACTAGGAACAGGTAATGCACATATTTTGTCAAATTCAATCAACACAGCGTCATGTGCCATGCCAATTGATGTAGAAGTAATAATAACTACAATTTATTTGCATTTTAGTCATTTTACCATTTGTGTGGCTACTTTAAAACAATTTTGTGAAGAAGCAAATATTGAATACAAAATACTTTTAGGATATTCAAAAGTTAGATCGCTTGTTCTAACACCTGCTATAGAGCGTGTTCTACAATTATTTGAGCCTCTTCGTTCATATTTTTTAAGTTTAGAAAAAATGTCCTAAAGTCCTGGAATTGTTATTCAATAATAAAATATCTGAGATATTAATGTATTTTGTACATAATAAAGCATCTATTTTTCACAAAACAATTCAAAAGATTGAAGGTGAACACATTTCAGCTACGGAAGTTAGTCAAATTTTTTTTATTTTATTCATTTTTTTTTAGAGAGGAGACACAGAGTGAGAGAGAGAGAGAGAGAGAAAGAAAGAAAGGGGGGAGGAGCTGGAAGCTCAACTCCCATATGTGCCTTGACCAGACCAGTACAGGGTTTTGAACTGGCGACCTCAGTGTTCCCAGGTCGACACTTTATCCACTGTGCCACCACAGGTCAGGCAAAAGTTAGTCAACTTTTGAATGACTTTATCCTTCAATATAAATCTTGTTATGAAGAAAAATTTCTTCCTTTAATTGTAAAAAGAAAATTGTCAGACTTAGAGAAATCAAATCTGGGCATAACAGAAAAGTTTATCAAATAAGTGCAGAATTTTTACCAGACATGTTTTCAATATATTGAAGAATGGTCTGAAACAAACATCACGGGAAATAACAGTTTTCAATGGTGTTTTGTTTTTATACTTCATTGCAAGTATATTGGACAGATATTGAATCCTGTCTTGAGTTTTTATCTAAAGAAATGCCAGACATCAAAATAGACGACAATTGTCTCTTTGAAGAAATTAGAAGACTGAATATATATTTAAGTTCTGAAAAATTCATACAATGGGAAAATACACACATCAACATTGATAAAAGATGAGTGGAAATATTCAGCCATTTCAAAAATGAACATATTTCGTGTGAAAATTTATTTATTCTTGTTTAATTTACATTGTGCTGCCTTGGAACTAATGCAGCAGTTGAAAGAGTTTTTTCAATTGCTAATGATTTTTGGACAAGTGAGAAATCAAGATTGAATGTTAATACTCTAGCTGTAGCACTTGCTGTAAAATTCAATATGAAGGATATTTTTGTTCAGATATTTCCAATATATTGTTACAAGATGATACGTTGACAAAAAAATTCATCCAATGAAAAAGTACTCATTTAGATAATACTATTCTTACAATTATTATTATAATTTTTCTTATAATTATTAAAAATTAATAGGCATGTAAGCATAATTACAATATAAAATATTACAAATGTTTTTTATTATGCATTTTTCATATTATAGTGTATTGTGGTAATGAATAAAATGTTTCTTTTATTTACAATATTGTTTTCTTCAATTTGTTTTTATTCTCTTTTTCATTGTAAAAATGTTGGTCACCTCAGTTAAAGGATATACTTTCAAATACTGTCCAAAGGTATGACAAAGCCTGTTCTCTTTTTCTTCTTTTTCTTTTCCAAGTGAGAGTAGGGGTGATAGAGAGGCCGACTCCCACATGCGCCCCGACTGTGATCCAGCCAGCAGCCCCCGTCTGGGGCTGGTTCTCTGCCTATCTCGGGCCGTGCTTGCAATTGAGCTATTTTTAATGCCTGAGGCACAGGCTCCACAGAGCTGTCCTCAGCGCCTGGGATGATGAGCTCGAACCAATCAAGCCAGGGCTGCGGGAGGGGAAAATAGAAAGAGAGAAGGGAGGAGGGAAAGAGTGTAGAACCAGATGGTTGCTCCTTCTGTGTGCCTTGACCCAGAATTGATCCCGGGACATCTGCACGCTGAGTCGATGCTCTACCACTGAGCCAACCAACCAAAGCCAAAAAAGTCTGTTCTAAAATCTCTAATGGACTCATTCTTTGCTTGCAAGACTGACTCAGAACCCACTTTGTTTTTCATAGGAGAGATCTGGAACAGCTCCCGGGAGATCTGTCCAACACTGACAGCTTTTCTAAATCCCTCCGGTTTCCTCTGTCATTTTAAGTCACCCTCAGGTTTTCTCATTCTGCCTTTTCAATCCAATTTGTTTCGCAGCTGAGGTCCCTGCTAACCTATGAACTAGTTGATATTAATCCTATGAGTCCTGGGTAATATATCAGGAGACTCTTATAAACTGCTCTGTAGATTTCACTCCATCCTGTCTAATTTCTCCCTAGTCTTTGGAAAGACTTCAGCCATGGCTCTCAGCTCAAAGCAAGAAGAATAGGGCTTAATTAACATCAACAGAAAAAGGTGACAATGAAATAAAAACTGGAAAAGGTTTTCTCTGTTCTGAGGAAGGATTCATTGGAAAAGAGCATTGAATCTTGGAGTTTCTGATTGTTCAAGAGAGCCAGGGGCTGAGCAGGGGAGAGAGCAGAGCCAAGAGATGGAGGAGCACAGAATGGAAAAAGAGGAAGAGTAAAAATAAAGGCTATCAGAGCTGAGTTGAATTAAGGGATTAAAAGAAAGAGAGAGTTTACATTTTTCACACTTTTCTTTGACTTGCCTAAGGAATCACTTAAGGAAGCAGTTTTAGAATATAAATATTTTTTGTACACCTTCTCATGCCAATAAAAAAAATGCAGAACATTGGATGTGTGGAAATTTTTTCTTAGGCCTTTCTCAGTAAACAATTTTGTTTCTATGAAAAGTTCCCTAAAATGGCTACTGTCATGCTAAATGGCCCTTGATAAAATTATGCCATTTTAGAAAGATAAGAACACAAATATGACTTATGACACGAATACTGATAAGGAGTAGGAATGTGACCTGGAGGGGAGGGGACTGAAACACCCCACCAGAGCCTTGGAATAGTTAGTCTAAGGTATCACTTATACATCTATGCCACAGGTCCTCCGAACTCCTGGCTGAGCTGTAAAACTACAAAGCCCAAATACTTGCATTCCCAGGGGGTGGAAAATGTACAGAGGCAATCTCTCCCAGAACCAGTCTCATGAAAAAAACAAGGTAGGACTGAAGAAAACTCTCATAAGGATTTAAAAAAAACTTTAGTGAGGTATAGATTTTATTGTAAAATTCATCCATCATAAGTATACGATTTGATCATTATTAGTAAATGGCAAGGTTGCTCAACCATCAGTACAATCCAACTATAGCACATTTCATCACTCTAAAGAGCAACTTTGGGCCATTTGCCATCAATTCTTGTCCCACACCCAACCCTGGTGACCACTAACTTACTTTCTGTTTCTGTGCATTTTCTTATTCTGGACATTTTAGATAAATGGGATCATACAATTTATGATTTTTTGGGTCTGACTTCTTTTAGTTAGCATAGTGTTTTCAGTTCATTCATAGGTTTTGATGAAGATGAAGTTTGTCCAAAGGATATCAGTCAAAAAAGAAACCTTCTCAACATCTTAGTCCTCATGGCTAGCTTGAAGAAGGGACTTACTGGGACCTGTCCTGGCCTCGTCCCTGTGAACTTTCTTCTTACAGGCATGGAACAAATATGAAAGATAAAGACAGAGACGGCCTTTGTTACTGTTAAGGCAGATTTCTGCCATGGTTGATGTTTTTGCAAATCTGCTTAGATAACAAAACGATTTCTAAAAAGTGTTTTTTACTCCTAGGAAGCAAAATAAACTCAGCTTTGGTGGAGCTCAACAAAAAGAAATCAGAGTCAATATTACCCTGACACACAATAAGTGCTAAATAAATGTTGGCTTTTATCATGCATTCATTCAATATATATTGAATGTTTATAATATATGAAGCTCAATGCTGGGATAAAACTAGATCTAGTAAGAAAAGGGAGAGAGATAACCAATATATAATTGAGAATGTGATCAGTGCTATGACAGGAGGAAGCAACTAAAATGAGGAGGGCAGGCAGACTAATAATGGTGCCATTGGACAACCAGGGACAATATAGGCAGAGAAATAGATTTTGATGGAAGATAATAGTTTCTATTTGGGTCATGTCAAGTTCGAGTTACCTGTGAGAAAATTAAGTGGAAAAGCGTAGTACTCAGAAATTTTGGGGTCTGAGTTCAGATGAGAAATGCCAGCTGGGGAATTAGGCATGGGAGAAATAAGCATGGATATTAGGTGAAGCCAGCTAGGATGTGTAAGGTGAGAATAGAACGTTAATGACAAACGCTGGCTCAGTCATCAAGGCAGAAGTATTTTGGGTAATTGATTTCTTATACGATGGTCTAAAGAGTTGATCTTCTGTTATTATGTGCAGAAGTGACTTACATGTCTTTACTTCAATAAAATTAAGAATTTCTTCTTAGAGCAGGTCATGAGAGAAAAAGAAAATTATTTTTAGATGAGAGGAGAGGAGAAAGAGAGACAGACTCTAGCATGCACCCTGATCAGGATCCACCTGGCAACCCCACTAGGGCTGATGCTCGAGTACTGAGCTATTTTTAGCACCTGAGGCTGATCTGCTCCAGTGGAGTTATGCTCAGTGCCTGGGGCCTTGCTCGAACCAATCAAGCCACTGGCTGTGGTAGGAGAAGAGGAAGAAAAGGGAAAGAGGGGGAGAAGTAGATGGTAATTTCTCTTGTGTATCCTGACAGAGAATCAAACCCAGAATGTCCATACACCAAGCTGATGCTCTATCCACTGAGCCACTGACCAGGGCTGAGAAATTTTTATATATTAGTGAATAATCATAATGCTACCTTATATGATCCTTACTTAAAGACTTTTTTTGTAAGGTCTTTTGTATTTATTTATTTATTTATTGAATTAATTGGGGTGACACTGGTTAATAAAACTATATAGGTTTCAGGTGTACAGTCTGTATCATCTGTATATTGTATTGTGTGTTCACCACCCAAAGTCAAGTCTCCTTCTGTTACTATTTATCGCCCCTTTACCCTCTTCTACCTCCCACCATCCCCATGTAAGTTTTTATAAACCTAAATAGAACAGTCTCATCAAGAAAGAAAAAAATTAACAGCCCCTGACATGAGAGAATATGCTGCTCAAGGACATACGAGTCATATTCATAAGTGACAACCTCTTAGTCCAGAAGCCCATTAAATGGTCTTCTCCATGCACTTATATGAACAGAAGTCTTAAGTGCGTAAGGGATCTATTTATCCTTTATTCATCACCTCTGTGCATTTATTTAGGAAGTCCTACAATGTCAGTAATTTAGCAATAGTTGAGAAAATGCTTCTCATGGTTTACCATAGATGGAGTTTCCCATAATATAATACTTAAGACAGCAAGTTCCCATCGAACAGGCCAGAGAATCCTCAAATGGCATATGCAGAGGTGTTCAAATGGTTTTTCCTTCAGCCTTTTAGAGTGTTCTTTCTATTTAAAAGGGTTAAAATCAAAACAACAGTGCCATTTTTTACTGAACATTATGGACTCAATTGTATCCCCCCAAAATTCATATGTTGAAGTCCTAACCCCAATACCTCAGAATGGGACTATTTGGAAATAGGTCTTTAAAGAGGTAATTAAGTGTTTTAAAATTGAATTGATTGGGATTAACAAAATTATACAGGTTCCAGGTGCACAATTCTACGACACATCTTCTGTATACAGTACTGTGTGTTCATGTGCCACCCCCAAGTCAAGTCTTCCATTCATCACCATAAAGAGATAGTTAAGTTTTAATGAGGTCATTAGGGTGGGCCCTAATCCATTATGAGTGGTGTCCTTATAAGAAGAGGAAATTTGGGAATAGATATACACATACATTGAGAAGACTGTGTGACACTTAGGGAGAAGACAGCCACCTATCAGCAGAAAAGCTCCAGGAGAAACCAAACCTGCCAACACCTTGACCCTAGACATCTGGCCTCTGGAACTGGGAGGAAATCTCTGTTGGTTGAGCCACCCAGTCTGTCGTACTTTGTGTTGGCAGTCCCGGCAGACGAATATACCAAATGCCAGTAGTTTCTCTCTCTACATGATTTAAACCAATGCATGGCTGGGTGTGTATAGAGAAATCCAGTCTGCAGCGTTTTCATGGTAGGAGCCATAACATGGATGCTACCTTAGAAAGAGCTGCCCTGATCGCAGTGTGATTATGACCAATGCAAAGCTTCAATCCAGGGAAAAGATAAGGCTGCTTTCAGGGGAAGACAGGAAATGGTAACCCGAGCCCCATTTGGTAACCCGAGCCCCATTTGTGCGGGGAGGGGGGGGCACAAATAAAAGCAGATGGGTGTGCAGTGCCCCTCGCCTTCTGCTTGAGTTTTTTTGGGGGTTTTTTGGTCAAAACTCAGTAACTTGGCACAATCTCAGTGTGCCAAGTTTTTATTTATAAGCCATTGCTGGCAACAGGGAAGGCAGGCTTCCAAGGCAGGTGGGGGCCAGGGGGCAGGGTGGTGGGTAAGGGCCCAAGACGCTCACTTCCAGCTGTGTCCACAGGCCTTTGTTTGAAAAGATGCTATTTCTCCAGTCAGTGTTTACTGAAGGGGTCACTGTTTATCTCTGCCCTGGTAAGATTAACGCCTCTCAGGAGGAAGTTGGAAGCAGTTGTAAATCACTTGCCCTTCTCTCTTTGGATTTGTTTTCTACAGGAAAATCTAGTGACTTGATGTTGAAAAATACATAGGTGGTTATGGTTCTCTTGGTTGTAACATAATTTCTTCTCTATATGGTTTGTAATTTTGAACTGTTTCTTTTTTCTTGTTTTTCTCCTCTTTCCTCCTTCCCTCTCTTCCTGCCTCCCTTTCTCCCTCATTGTACAGGGCTATCTCCAAGATGCCTATCACAAGACACAGGTAACACTTTCCAGCTCAGCCTTATCTTACTGCATTATCTCTTAACCCCAATCTTGCCCATTGAGGGGGTGGGGTCCCCTTAATGCAGGGTTGGACTGGGATGTCACCCTCGGCCCAGCCAAAGGCACAGAAATCATTTACCCACCCATTGATAATGAGCAAGGGAGTTGGAGGGAGTGGTTGCTAAGGAATATTTATCAAGTGTCCCCTTTCTCCTGCTCTGACCAAGCTCTGTCCTGGGTGGTAGCCAGGTCAAATCTGGCTTTATGCCCTTACCTGACTCTTGAGGCCCAGTTTTTCTCCTGTTTGTGCTCAGGCATGTCTGCCTTTGCTTCTTCCCGGGGCGGGGGATGGGGTGTCCATGTTTCTCTGATCATCTGTCCTATAACTAGGCGAAGGACCAGCTATGGAGAAAAAGCCCCAGGGACTGCCCTACCCCATGCTCTCTGAAGGACTAGGCCTGCAAATGTGGACCTGTTACATAAGGAAATCCCTCAAGCGACAGGGAGGAAACCTAGGAGGAAAGGGTGTCTCCACCATTGAGCCTAACAAATAAAGGAGGCAGTGCCAGAGGAAGGGTGCTGTTAGACCTCAGCGGCCAGCAAGCAATTTCCTGGAGGAGCTGGGCTGGAAAAGCAGCTCGTTGGAATCAGACACACTGGGTCTAAATCCTCCTCCAGCCACATGCTGACAGTGGGACTGAGGAAATGTCATATGAAAGTGGAAGCCGTTTGTCACTGTGTGGAATCCTCAGTGCCACCATCAATGCATCTGAATGAAGGGTGCTGTGAATGCCCGGCCTCAGAGGGCTGGTCAAAGCAGGGCCGGACCCAGGGAGACCCCCACCCTGATTCCTGTGGGCTACTGCAGAGAGAGAGAATGTGTACACAAAACTCTATCCATCCAGGGCTTGAGGACAGTGGTTCAACTGCTTGCCAGGGGAGAATACCCGAATGTCTAATAGGTAAATCTGGCCCCTACCTGGCCCAGAAGCTGGGACACTTGATTGTGTCAGGATCTTAATCTTCGATTTTTATACCAGTAGAGAGAAAACATTGTTTCGGGGTGTCTCTTGCAGACTTACTGTTGAACCAAACTAGAGGATGTTTGGGGTCTGTGAGTTCCATCTAGTGGTCCTTCTACATGGGGTGGGCTGGTGGGGAATGATGAGATCTTGGGTCCTGGACAGACCCTCTCTTTGCCCCTTGGTGAGGCTGATGCTATAACGTTCCTGGTACCTGTGTGTCTGCTCCTTGTGGCCTAGAGGCCAGGAAGAGCCCAGGGATGGCCTGGGACCCCAAGGCCCCTTAATGGAGCCATCCTGTACTGGTGCAGTGGTTTCAAAGCTGTGCTTGCAGAAGCCCCTGGGGCTCGAAGATAGCCCCCCAAAGGCGCCCTAACAGAGAAAACGAGGAGTGGACGGAAGCACCCCTCTCCTGCTTCAACAGAACAGACACATCGTAATCTCTTTTCTATGTATACTGGTCTCTGGAAAAAAATTTATTTTAGTAAAGGCTATAGTTAAGGTTCCTTAGATGACAGCTATGGAAACCATCAAGCCAATAAGCAAAAAGCAGATAGGGGAAGTGTGTGGGCTTCACAGGAGGAAGCCACCTCTGAAGGACTCTCTGCTGCTGAATGAAAAGAATTTAGGCCTTTGCTCCATCATCACCTCACCCCTCTCAAGTGTGTAAGGCTATGGGGGTGACAGGCAGGCCCTGGCAGTGCACGTCTATGGACCCCTGGCCTCTGGGAGAGGCCTTGAGACCACAGCAACCTGCATGTGCCAGCAAACAGGTTGAAAAGAATGGTCAGAAAAACAGGGAACTGCTCACTCTGAGCTCTCCAACCCCCTGGAGATGTGGCAGGATAGCTGGCTCCAGCTGCCAACTTTACGTGTGTCGTGGCTCTCTAGATGTGCAGGAGTAAGCGCTTACCGGTCAGGCCAACGGGTCCTCTCTGTCTTCCGAGGTCCTACCTTAGGGACTGCTTGCTGATTACTTCTTCTATTCCAGTGCTGCCTTCCGAGTCCCCATCTGACCTCCTCAGAGCTCATGCCTTAACACGCATGACCTTCTTGATATAGGACAGAAAAGGGAGGTAGCCTGGGGCGCAGAGAAGATGGTAAAATGGCAAGATGACAAAGAAAGAAAACACGTGGTCACTATCAGCTGCAGAATACATCATCACAAAAGACAAAAATGTGACTCTGGCTTTCCGGAAGTTGCATTAATACCCGACAGAGGGCGAGAAGGACCTAGAACATGGTCCAGACTGGGGAGGCTGTAGCAAGAAAGCCCAAAATGCCCAATGTGCACTCGGTACCTGCAGTCAGCTTAGGATCTGCCCAGGGACAAGCCTGGAAGGCTTTCAGCAGAATTTGCTTCATTTTTAATGAAATAATAACTTTAAAAACAGAATAACAAAAATTCAGCATTACCAGAGCCCCTTTGTTGTCGCTCTAACCTCTTTTCTCTTGACTCCTGACTCCTCAATCAAGCTTGACCAAGACTCACAGAACTTCTCCACAGGTGTTCTTCACTGGGCAGGAAATGGAAGGGTTCTGTTTCTGGATCTCTCTGGAAATGTGAGGAGCAGTCACAATTTCACTTGGGCCACCGCCTGATTTCCAGACTCATGTAGAACTTCTTGCAGGTCCATTCAGGTGTGTTTAGGAATCTCAGAGGTAGTGATCATTAACCCATTTTGCCCTGTTTGAGCACATGTTGAAAACCCTTGCACATTGTTACCAACCCTGATGGGTTGAGGACCCAAACCAAGGTTCTTTTCTGCTCAGTGCCATTTGCATTGACAGAATGAGACTGAGTTTGGTAAAGCAGAGAAGAAACTTGATTCTTTGATCACAGAATGGAGAAGAAAGGGGAGCTCATGCTCTAATGACATCTTCCCCCCGGCTGGGAAGAGCCTTTGTATCTATGGGCTTTGGCATGGGGTGATTATATTTGTTTAAGCATATGTAGTTCTTCATCTTTGTACTCGGCCTTTTTGCCCACAATGCCTGGTCGCTGTCCGGTAGTTGCCTCTGGGTTGGGTAGTGAAACCCTCCCTGGCCCTGAGCTTTCTGATAATTGTTAATCTTGCTCAAACCGCACATGCCCAAATTCTTGGAACTGTCTGTCCCCAAGGCCATTCCAGGAACTGCACGCCTCACCAAACCGGTCGACCTTTACCATCCTCCCCCCTCTGCAGATATGAAAAACCCAAAAACCCTCCCCGGGCGCGCCTTCACAGACTCACATCCGAGGGTCAGTGAACTCACCCGGAGCTCCCAATTCTGTGATTTTGCTTATTCGGCTGTTTGGTTCTTCGCTTATTCGTTCATTGGCGGCACGTTGGGGTCTTCCATCTTTCATTTGGTGCCGAAACCCGGGAGAGGGGCTTTTTGTGACCCACCTCGGCCTTCTGGCTGGGGCAGGAGTCCCCCCTCTCTCCCCCTTGCCTCGTGCCGCCCGTCGTTTTGGACTCTGGGTTCCCTACGACCTTGATCACCAATTGTGAGTAATCTGGTTTCTCTTCCGCTCTCTCTGGTCCTGGGTCTCCACCGGGGTTTCTCGTCCTAGACTCGGCCGAGCCGAGAACCCCTCCATCCGCTGACTCCTGGAGTCTTTATAGGGGTTCAATCGAAAGGGACGCCTTTCGGCTGCTCTCCTATCTCTGTCCTGAGACCTCTCATTTAGGTCTCCTGTCGGGAGATGGGTATCTGGAAGGGACGCCTCTTTTATACTCTCTCTCTCCTCTGACGCCTAGGACCAAAAGGCCGGCCAAATTATGGGGAACTCTGAATCCAAAATAGACCCAAAAACACCTCTATGGTGTCTCCTACGAAATTTTTCCAAATTGGGGTACACTCAAACCCTCCGTCGGAAGAAACTCATTTTTCTGTCACGGGTCACATGGCCTCAATATAACCTGGACAATAGGTCCCACTGGCCTCCAATGGGCACTTTTGATTTTAACGTCCTCCAAGACCTGGACAATTTCTGCCACCAGACAGGAAAAGATTCTGAGGTCCCTTATGTTCAGGCTTTCTGGGACCTTCATTCCCGCCCCGACCTTTGCTCCCAATGTTCTACCCACCAAGTTTTTCTAGCCCTGACTTCTCCTCCTCCCAAAACTTCCTCCCAGGAACCCCCTCCTTACTCTCAACCCGATGACCTTCCCGACCACCTATCTCCCCCTCCGGCTCTCCTCCGCGAAAACCTCCCAGACCCGGGCCAGGTTCTGGCTCCTTCCGCCCCTCTGGTTCCTTCTGCCCCACCTCCTGCAGACCCCCTAACCTCTCCCGTCGCAGCCCATACCAGGTCACACAGTTCCCAGTCGTCATCTGCTGTCCTTGCCCCCCTCCACAAGGTAGCTGGGGCGGAGGGACTGGTCCAGGTACATGTTCCCTTTTCTCTCCACGACCTCTCACAGATCAAGAAACGGCTAGGATCCTTCTCGGCCGACCCCTCCACCTACATTAAGGAATTCCGTTACCTGACTCAAACGTATGACCTGACCTGGCATGACATTAAGGTCATTTGTACCTCCACCCTCACCCCCGAGGAGCATGAACGCATCCTCACTGCCGCTCAGCAGCAGGCAGACAGAGACCACTTAGTAAACAACCAAACTCCTCTCGGCACAGAGGCAGTTCCTGGGGAAGACCCTAACTGGAATTATCAACCTGGCCAAGGGTCTAACATCCCCCGCAGGAACCTTATGCTCCAATACTTAATCAGGGGCATGGATGCAATTTCCAACAAGGTTGTTAACTATGACAAACTAAGGGAAATTACTCAACTCCCTGAAGAAAACCCTGCCCTTTTCCTTAACTGCCTCCAGGAAGCTTTAGTACGATATACCCACCTAGACCCAGGGTCATGCAATGGGGCCACAGTTCTAGCCTCCCACTTCATCTCTCAGACAGCCCCAGATATCAGAAAAAAACTGAAAAAGGCTGAAGAGGACCCCAAGAATCCCATTCAAGACCTGGTAAAAATGGCCTTTAAGGTCTTCAACGCCAGGGAGGAAACGGCTGAAGCCGCCCGCCTTGAACGGCTACAGCAAAAGGTAAACCTCCAAACCCAAGCCCTGGTAGCGGCCCTTCGGCCCGGTAGGGGAACCGGCAAAAAAGCCAACCTCCAAAGGAGGGCAGCGCACACCACCGGGTGCTTGCTTTAAATGCGGCAAAGAGGGCCACTGGGCCAAGGCCTGCCCGCAACCGAGGCCCCCACCAAGCCTTGCCCACAATGCAAACTCATGGGCCACTGGAAGTCGGACTGCCCGACCCTGGCTCAGCCTGCGGCACCTCAATGCCGGGGAACTGAGAACCATGCATTTCCAGTCTCAGAACTGCTGGGCTTAATGGACGATTGAGGGGGCCCTGGCTCTTTGACTCTGGTTACCCTCACTGAGCCCAGGGCTACGCTCCAGGTAGTCTGTTTCCTTTTTAATAGACACGGGGGCTACCTACTCTGTCCTTCCCTCTCATTCGGGCCTTACAGTTCCTTCCCAGGTCTCGGTCATGGGAATTGACGGATCAACCTCGACCCCACGGCAGACGACCCTCCTTAATTGCCTATTTGAAGGTCACCCATTCTCACACTCCTTCCTAGTTATACCCTCCTGCCCAGTTCCCCTCCTGGGGAGAGACATTTTGTCCAAACTCCGGGCAAGTATTTCTTTTTCCCCCAAGCAGGTCTTTTTACTAGCATTAGTGCCAGGTCCGATCCTGAGCCGGACTCGGACCGCAGGGTCCAGCTTTTACCCGGAGTAAACCCTGAGGTCTGGGATACGGGCACCCCCACTGTAGCCTCACACCACACTCCTGTCTTAATCAAACTTAAGGACCCATCTTCTTTTCCAAACCGCCCACAGTTTCCTATCTCACACAGCCATAGGATGGGACTCTTGCCCATCATCACCAAACTTAAGACACAAGGCTTACTAATTCCCACCAACTCGCCTTGTAACACTCCAATCCTTCCTGTTAAAAAGACTTCAGGACAATACCGCCTTGTACAAGATCTCCGCATTATCAATTCAGCGGTTATCCCCATATCCCCAATAGTCCCTAACCCATACACCCTTCTCTCACACATTCCCCCTAATACCACCCACTTCTCAGTCCTTGACCTCAAGGATGCTTTCTTCACCATACCTCTTCACCCGGATTCCTACTTTCTCTTTGCTTTCACTTGGGAGGACCCGGTCTCCAATACCGCCCAACAACTGACCTGGATGGTCCTCCCCCAGGGATTCCGGGACAGCCCTCATATATTCGGGCAGGCCCTGGCAACAGACCTACTTGCCTGCAATATAACTCCCTCCACCCTTCTACAATACGTAGATGACCTCTTAGTCTGCTCCCCGAGTGAGGCCAAATGCCTCAAAGCTACCACCCTCTTACTGAATTTCCTTTACAATAGGGGGTATCAGGTATCTGCCAAGAAGGCACAAATAGCCACCCCATCTGTCACTTACCTTGGCCTCTTGGTCACCCCGACCCACCAAACCATCACCACCGACAGGTTGCAGGCTCTTCAGGGCCTACAACCCCCCACCTCGGCAGCTGAAATCCAGTCATTCCTAGAGCTAGTAGGTTTCTTTCACCACTGGGTCCCAAATTTTGCCCTTTTAGCCAAACCTCTCTACCTAGCAGCCAAGGAGGCGCCCGAGGGACCTCTGACCTCCCCCGAGACTGTCCGCAGGGCCTTCTCGGCTCTTCTAGGGGCCCTCTGCTCGGCCTCGGCCCTGGCTTTACCTAACCCCTCACACCCTTTTGTCCTCTATACTGAAGAAAGACAACACTTGGCTCTAGGAGTTCTGGCCCAGCCGGCGGGTCCAACTCTAGTCCCAATAGCCTATCTCTCCAGACAGTTAGATCCCACCACCCGTGGATGGCAACCCTGCCTATGAGCTCTCGCAGCCGCCACTGATCTCACCACCGAGGCTCTGAAGATTAATCTCCAACAGCCACTACAGGTTTTTCCCCCCATCGCCTCACAGACCTCCTCTCACATCAGGCTTTGGCTCACCTTGGGCCTTCTCGACTCCAGCTGTACCACCTCCTCTTCATAGAAAACCCCTCCATCACTCTCTCTAACTGCAACTCTCTTAACCCAGCCACCCTCCTTCCCGTCTCTGACGCACCTCCCTCTACCCACTCTTGCATCGAAGTTTTAGAACATTCTAAATCTCCCCGCTCTGACCTTGCAGCTCATCCGTTGCCTAAGGCCCAACATACCCTTTACATTGATGGCAGTTCAATCTCTGAACCTCCGGGGCCCCGGCGAGCCGCCTATGCCATCGTTTCTGACACCCAGGTCATCGAGGCAAACAGCCTCCCCCTGGGAACTACCTCCCAACAGGCTGAACTGGTTGCCCTAACCCGGACCCTCATCTGGGCAAAGGATAAGGCAGTTAACATATACACTGATTCTAAATATGCCTTTCTTATTGCCCACTCTCACTGTATGATCTGGAAGGAACGAGGCTTTCTCACGACTAAGGGAACACCTGTTCTAAATGGCAAGCTCATTTCCAAACTTATACAGGCCATCCAACTCCCTTCACAAATAGCCATCATACATTGTAAGGGCCACCAGACCTCCAATTCCCCCATAGCTAAGGGAAATGCCTTTGCTGACAAAACAGCACGTTCCATGGCACGCACACACCCTACCTCTACTATCTGCTTTTTCTCAAAGACATACAACCCCCAATACTCCTCCACAGAGCAAAATCTTTTTCAATCTTCCCCTGAGGTCCAGATCAAGGATGGATGGGCTTTCAAAAATGACCTCCTCATCCTCCCACAGTCTCAGAGATACCAAATAATCGCTGACATTCACAAATCCTTACACATTGGACCTAAAGCCCTTTTTCATTTTCTATCTCCTCTATTCCACCACGACCATCTCCAGCAAACCATTCAAGACGTTCATTCCTCTTGCTCCACCTGTTCCAGGACAAACGGCCAAGGGGCCTGCCACGTCCGTCGCCCACTTCACCAAATGCGGGGCCACCTGCCTGGGCAGGATTGGCAGGTCGACTTCACCCACATGCCCAGACACAAAAACTTCAAATACCTTCTAACTATGGTGGATACTTTTTCAGGATGGATCGAGGCTTTCCCCACAACCTCTGAAACCGTGGGGACGGTAGCTGACTACCTAATCCAAGACATCATCCCTCGCTTCGGTTTGCCCTCCTCCATCCAGTCGAACAACGGACCTGCCTTAATCTCCAAAATCACTGAGGCTGTCTCCACTTCCCTTGGTATACACTGGAAGCTGCACACAGCCTACCATCCTCAATCATCTGGTAAGGTAGAAAGGGCCAGTGGGCTCATCGAAGACCATCTGACCAAACTCAGCCTGGAGCTCTGTCAGTCTTGGCCTACCCTTCTCCCCCTGGCTCTGACTCACCTAAGAGCCACCCCCAGGGGGCCTTCCCAACTTAGCCCCTTTGAACTCCTCTACGGCCAACCTTTCCTCCTGTCAACTCCGTCTTCTCCACACCCACCCCCTCTAGCTTCATACCTGCCCTACCTCTCCCTCCTCCGTTCTCTTCTTAGGGAACACGCCAACTCGGCCCTTCCTGAACCTAGCCCTGGGGCCAGAACAACAGAGCAGGTCACCCCAGGGGACCGGGTCTTTATAAAGACCCTTTCCCCAAAACCTCTCACCCCCAAGTGGGAAGGACCCTACGCAGTAGTCCTGATTACCCCACCTGCAGTTAAAGTTCTAGGAATCTCTGCATGGGTCCACCTTTCCAGAGTAAAAAGGGCTCCAGCACAAACGTACTTTTGCACACCTTTGGGCCCCACTAAACTTAAAATTCACAAACACTGACTCCGTATTCAGCAATATGGTCCTCTGTCTCCTTTTCCTCATTCTACAAGCCTCCTTCTCTCCAGTCTCAGTTACTTTCACACCCTCACTTTTAGAATCCTCTGCAGAACCGGCTAAGGGCCCTCACAAGCCAGACGGTGCATGAGATACTACTGCTATGCCAATACCAACCCCTTAGAACCCGAGACCCTGACTACAACAACACAATCCCTTACCCCTAACGACGCCCCCGTACAGCAGGAAGTAGCCAGACAAGACCACGTCGCCCCACTCCCTATACCAAAGAGTCCGGAATGTCCGGTAGTTGCCTCTGGGTTGGGTAGTGAAACCCTCCCTGGCCCTGAGCTTTCTGATAATTGTTAATCTTGCTCAAACTGCACACGCCCAATTTCTTGGAACTGTCTGTCCCCAAGGCCATTCCAGGAACTGCACGCCTCACCAAACCAGTCGACCATTACCATCCTCCCCCCTCTGCAGATATAAAAAACCCAAAAACCCTCCCCGGGCGTGCCTTCACAGACTCACATCCGAGAGTCAGTGAACTCGCCCGGAGCTCCCAATAAAGCCTGATTTTGCTTATTCGGCTGTTTGGTTCTTCGCTTATTCATTCATTGGTGGCATGTTGGGGTCTTCCATCTTTCAGTCGCCATCTCTTTTTTTGTGCTGGCACCTTGATCTTTGGTAGGAAACCCTATTCAGTTTCTGTAAGCAAGCATAGCTCTTGATATGGTTCAGGTATAAAGAAACATTTAGATTTTGGGATGACAGCCCACTGACAATATGGCAGATAGTCTGAGGCACATACGCACACAGACAACTCACTCCCAACTGGGGCCAAAGAAACCACAGACTAGGCCCTAAGTGACTTTCCACAGTACGATCTGGAAACTCTGACACAAAGAATTCAAATAGGGGAAAACATCTCTTGTAAGCCGAAGCTTTGGCTCCTGGTTATTTGGGGCAACTGTGCCAGCTGGTCCCCAGCACCCAGAGCAGTGTCACAAGGGCCCCTCAGTGACTGGGGTAGGGAACAGCATTGCATTCCACACACGATGCTCTCAACCCAGGTTTGGGTTTAATTGCCAGGCCTGAGGCATCAAGAAAAGTGCTCCTCAGGTTCACTCTAGCTCATTTGCCTGGAAGCCCAACGCTCGCAAGCTAGGACCAGGAGTTAATCATATCTCTCCAGGTGGGGTCAGGTGAGGGCTTCCTCAAGAGCCTTTCTGAACCAGGAGAAGAGCAAATATTTAAGCGCACTTCAGTCCCACTAAGAAGCGTTTAGTGGCCTGACCAGGAGGTGGCGCAGTAGATAAAGCGTCTGACTGGGATGCAGAAGACCCAGGTTCGAGACCCCGAGGTCGCCAGCTTGAGCGTGGGGCCCATCTGGCTTGAGCAAAAGCTCGCCAGCTTGCACCCAAGGTCGCTGGCTCCAGCAAGGGGTTGCTTGGTCTGCTGAAGGCCCGCGGTCAAGGCACATGTGAGAAAGCAATCAATGAACAACTAAGGTGTCGCAGCGGCAAAGAAAAACTGATGATTGATGCTTCTTACCTCTCTCCTTTCCTGTCTGTCTGTCCCTATCTATCCCTCTCTCTGACTCTCTCTCTGTTCCTGTGAAAATAAAGTAAAATAAAAAAAATTAAAAAAAAAAAAAAAAAAAAGAAGCGTTTAGTGTAGCTGCAAAAGAAAAAAGATTTAAGGACAAAGATGTTACCAAACATCTTGTGGCAAGACTATAGCTGCTTGCTATTTTTGCATGAAATAATGTAAACCCAGGGTCCTCAGTAGCCTTTATTGTCCCAAATGAGCCACCTTTCACCTATAGGTCTGCCCAGAACTCCAACCCTCCATGGACTAGGGTAGTTTAATATTAATCTATTGGATATTTGAACTTTTACTTACCCAAATTCTATGCTGTGACAAAGAGGATTTAAACAAGGACTGAGAACTGGGTGGTAGGAAGGTGGTAGAAATAATCTGACACCCAGAGTCAGAAACTCAGATTATCGTCCAACCACTCACCCACTTGGTGACCTCTGCTTCTTCAGCTGGAAAATGAAGAATTTGGGTTTCCAGCTCCAACATTCAATGATGGGAGATGAGAAGCCAAAATGACCAGAGTAAAAACTAGAATATAATCTGAGAAATCTCTGTCCCAATGTGGAGGCCTCTTGGCATATGGAACCTCAGAATGGTTTTCAATTTTCCAAAGCAAAAAATATGCAGCTTGAGTAAAAATATATGGCTTGGAGTTGTAACCCATCCTCCAGTCAAAAAAATAAATAAAAATAAGAAACAGGTCTTATTCCCACCAGATGTGTGTATATACGTACATACATAATATACACATCATCCTTCTGGAATGATGCAACCAGAGAGAATTTCTGTGATTTATTCTGTTCCAATAAGCCTTGGAAAAGAGAAAACAGTTGCTCCTTTTAAAAGACTATTCTATACAAATCACTGTTAATAAATAAGCTTTAAAAATTTCAGAAGCCCTCTGAGTGTTTGTGACTGTATATAGAGAAAATGTCTAAGAAAGTTATCAAGTTAGGCCCTGGCCAGTTGGCTCAGCAGTAGAGCCTCAGCCCAGTGTGTGGAAGCCCCAGGTTCGATTCCAGGTCAGGGCACACAGGAGAAGCACCCATCTGCTTCTCCACCCTTCCCCCCTCTCCTTCCTCTCTATTTCTCTCTTCCCCTCCCACAGCCAAGGCTCCATTGGAGCAAAGTTGGCCCGGGCGCTGAGGATGGCTCTATGGCCTCTGCCTCAGGCACTAGAATAACTCTGATTGCAGCAGAGCAACGCCCCAGAGGGGCGGAGCATCACCCCCTGGTGGGCATGCTGGGTGGATCCCCATGGGGCGCATGTGGGAGTCTCTATGACTGCCTCCCGCTTCTAACTTTGGAAAAATACTATATATATATATGAAAGTTATCAAGTTAAAATAAGATATCCTTAAAAGAATAAATTAGGGCACAAACACACACAGATGAAAGACCAGGTGAAGACACAGGGAAGAGATAGCCATCTGCCAGCCCAGGAGAGAGGTCTCAGAAGGAACCAACCCAGCTGACACCTTGACCTTGAACTTCCAGCCTCCAGAACTGTGAGGAAATAAATTTCTGTTTAAGCCACCCAGTCTGTGGTACTTTGTTATGGCTGCCTAAGCAGATTAGTACACATAGGTATCCATTCATTTATTCATTCATTTATTCAAAGACAAGATATATAGAACATATTGTGTCAAGCCTGAGCAAGATCTTGGAGCTACAAAATAAAACATAATCACTGTATTTAAATATGGCTATAGGTTAGTGAAGAAGACAGATACACATATAAGTGTTAGTATTAAGAGTTTTATTTATTTGCATCTGCATTATTTTGAAAATTATTTCAAAAGTATAAACAGGCCCTGGCTGGTTGGCTTAGTGGTTGAGCATCAGCCTAGTGTGTGGATGTTCCGGTTTTGATTCCTTGTCAGGGCACTTAGGAGAAGTGACCATCTGCTTCTCCACCTCTCCCCTTCCCAACCTCTCTCTTCCCCTTTCGCAGCCATGGTTCAATTGGTTTCAGTGCATCAGCCCAGGCACTGAGGATGGCTCCATGGAGCCTTTGCCTCAGGTGCTAAAAATAGCTTGGTTGTGAGCATGACCCGAGATGGGCAGAGCATTAACCCCAAATGGGGGCTGTCAGGTGGATCCCAATGAGAGCACATTCAGGAGTTTGTCTCTCTATCTCCCCTCCTCTCACTTGGAAAAGAATGGGGGTAGCATAAACAGAGTATTGTGAAGGCTAGGAGGATTAACCTGGAGGAGTTTAGAAAAGCTTCCCAGGGATGGATCTGACAGAGGAGTCAGGGCCATGTAATAACTGTCATGGGCCCTGGTACTGTGGCCTTAGTGGACTCCTTCCTAAAAGTTTGTCTATCTCTCTTAGTTTTAAAAGAAATCAAAACATTTTCATGGGCCTCTAAAAGTTCTGTGGACTCTAGGCATAGTGATTTATGTGCTTGAAGGAGAGGTCATCCCTGGAGATGAGGGAAAAGAAACTATGTAGGAACTCAAGGACAGGAGACAGTGCAACATATATGTAAAATCGCAAGGTCACTACTAGGGTGAGATACAGGGGAGCTACGGGAAGAAGAGATTAAAGGGGCAGGCCTGGACCAGCTGAGGAAGGTCTGGAACATTACTCTAAGGCAGTGGTATGCTGGTCAGTGCTTATCAACCAGTTCTCTGAAGGAAAAAAAAAAAGCCCTGATTTGTAGTGTTTGCCAATTTCCTGGGTGTAAATAGTCCTCCCATGGCTGGTTTCCAGCTGCTTCTGGCATCACTGGGGAGTTGGGAAGGAACACATGCCATCCGCCCCTGCAAGCCAGGCAGGTCACAGTGCATCCTGCACTAGGGCAGTGAGGAGTGATCTTGTCCCCAGGAGTGGAGAGACTTTAAGTAGGGGATTTATATAACCAGATTTTTATTTTAAATCACTCTGTGTCTCTATAGAATTCATTTGGTTGCAAGTAACAGAAAAGCCAACTAAAATTAGCTTAAACTATTGGAAAATCTACTGACTCATGTAATAAGAAGTCCAGAGGTGATACAGCTCCACAAATCCAGAAACTGAAGATGCCCTATCTGTCTCTCCACAGTGCTGGCTTCACTGTAAGCTGCTTCTTCTAGTGCTTGGAGAATGGCCTCTATCTAGTACCAACAGGGACTAAATGTTTTCTTATTCACATCTGCAGGTAGCTTCCTATATGCCTTTAAGAATAAGAAGCAAAAAAATAAAAAAAGAAATAAAAAAAAGAATAAGAAGCAATTTTCTAGATCCTTCCCTCAAATCTTTCTTCCTGCCTCCCTGAGCAGAATCAATCACACACCTGTTGGGGCTATAGGGAGAGGGGAGCATACCCAAACAAAAATGAGATTCTGACAAGAAGAAAGAAGTGGGTAATGTCATTGGAAAGGAAAAGGATACTAATGAATTCGGAGTAGGCAACTGACAATTGTACTTCACTTTGTTAAGAGCATGGCGGTGGGTCAGGTCCAGGAGAGATGGATGCTAATAAAGACCCCTTTTGTAATTGACAGGGTAAGAGATGATAAATGCCTGAATTCAAACAGTGATCAAGAAGAGGGTGGAAAGGAGATGAATTCAGGGAATATCAGAGGTGTAATTAACAGGACTCAGAACCTGACTAGAAGGAGGAGAAACAATAAAAAACATCCTTATATAGAATTGTACACTTGAAACCTATATAATTTTATTAATCAATGTCACCCCAATAAATTCAATAAAATTTTGTTTGATTGCTCTCTCGTATGTGCCTTGACCGGGGGGCTCCAGCCAAGCAAGTGACCCCCTGCTCAAGCCAGCAACCTTGGGCTTAAACCAGCGACCTTGGGCTCATGTCTATTATCCCACGCTCAAGCCAGCGACTCTGTGCTCAAGCTGGTGAGCCCTCACTCAAGCCCATGACCTCTGTTTATTTTTTATCTTTTATTTTTATTCATTTTAGAGAGGGGAGAGAGAGGAATGAAGAGAGAAAGAGAGAGGGGGGGTGGAGGAGCAGAAAGCATCAACTCCGTATATGCCCTGACCAGGCAGGCCCAGGGTTTCGAACTGGTGACCTCAGTGTCTCCAGATCGACACTTTATCCACTGCACCACCACAGGTCAGGCTGAAAAAAATTTTTTAAAGAGCATTCTTAGCAGTTCATGAAGACACTAACCAAGACAGAGAACATGGACAAACACAACAAAAGATTGAGATGAGGCATTCAGAATTGCATATTTTGATATACATGGGACATTTGAGAAGAGATGTCCAGTATCAATTTCAAAAACGGGGGATTGGAACTCAGATGTTGAGGCAGGAACCAGGGAGAAACATGAATTCTAATTACAGAGTGGCTGCTGACGTGCTAGATCTGGACTATGTTTCCTTGAAAAATGTAGCCTGAGAAAAGAGGGGGTGAGATGGGAAATTTGTTAATATCAACATTTAGTGATGTGGAGAAAATGATACAAGGAATAACCCAAATCTTGGGTTGGGATTTGCTAGTCTAAGAAATCTAGATAAGATTGCTTGGAATTTCACATTCCAAGTTCCTGTGCACTGTTCAATTTCTGCAAGTTTCCAGGGACTCTCTCCTGACTGCTTCTAGCTCCTAACATCTGCACCCTGAGGTGTTCCCACAAGCCATTGGAGAATTCAACATCTCCAGATCACAAGCAAGTAACAAGAACATAGGTTTCTTTGAAGATTGAGAAAGGGATATGACAGAGGTTTAAAATCTATATAGCAGTAAACACTTCTGTTCTCCTAAACTCCTACTGGGATTCACCATTATAGCCCCAGTTCCTGGGTGTGACAAGAGCTCTATTTTCGAAACAAGTGAATTAATGAATAAAGGATATTCCTTCTGGCCCTTCCCTGCACCTGCAGAGGCTGAGACATGTGAGTGCAGCAAAGAGATGATGAAGGGAGGGAGGCCTCTGTGGAGGAAGATGTCATAACAAAAATAAAGTGGTGGGACCATGGGTCATCCCTGCAGTATTCAATTTGGGATTTGTTCATTTATAAATGTAGACACGATCCTGAGCCTCCTGCTAGCCATTCTGTTCTCTCTCATTGGACTTTCTCACATGCCCACAGCTTCAGTTACACTCACCCAGAATTCTCTCTAGTCTCTAGCTTCTGCCTAGTCATCTTCATTTATCCCAGAACCTACCAGATATCTCTATCTGGGTGGACAAAGGTACATCAGATCCCACTAATCCTCCCCCCATTGATCTTAACTCAATAAATATCAGTATTAGCAGATCGGGTTACAGCCGTGGAAGTAAGGAGTGGTCTTCACTTCACTTTTCTTGATACCTTCAGCATTCTCTCCTCTCAATATTCTATCACTGAACCCTGCTTCCATTAAATTTTGCTTTGTCTCCATCTAGTGTCACTACCCATCGTTTCAGCAACATTACCAGTTTATTTCACATGGACTCTTACCCAGTTTCATTTTCTCCACACTAACCAGAGTAACCACCTGAAAAGGCAAATCTAATAATACCACTCCCCTAGTTACAACCCTTCAGTGACTTTCCATTGTTCTATGGGCAAAGAGCAAAACCTACGATGACTCTAAGGGCCTTCTTTGAGCTGAGCCTGCCTGTCTTCAGTCTCATCTCACTCTCTCCCTCCTAATGGTATCAGCCACATTGACTTTTCCCAATTCTTCCCTACCTCAGGGCCTATGTGCCTTCTGTTCTCTCTGCCTGGAAGGTTTCTGCTCTTCCACCCCTGAGATCCTTTACCTCCATTAAACCATGTGTCCTTCATATTTCAGCTCAAACATCACTTCTGCAAGGGAACCCCAATGATCCCCTAAACTAGGTGAGACTCCCTTCCTCCAGCTTACAAGAGTTTGTAACCATATATTTGTACTATTATTTAATGAATGTCTTCCTCCCCACAGCTTCAAACTCCATAAAGGCAAGAGCTATCTGCTCATAAAAGAAAGAATTCCAAATGGTGTATGGCACCTGGACTATATCACACATAGAAGAGAGAGTAGATATCATAGGTGTTCAATGCCAAGAATACAAATAAAGCAAGTTATCTGTAACAATCTGACCTTGCTAAATAAAACCTGACCTGGGCCTTAGGTTTCCTGTGCTCCTCTTCAATCAGCCACTGTCCCACGCTGACCCTGACATTTGCATTTGCCAGTCCATGGCCATATTCACTTAACAAATACTGAAAACTATTATGTCCATACTGGAGCAAAACTGAAGCAAACAAATCCTTGCTCTCAGGCAGCATGTTGTCTAGTTGGAAAACAGATGCCTGTATTGGTAAGTTTTCTGTTTGTTAACTTATTTATTTTTCTTTTATTTTGTATTTACTTTTGAGAGAGAAGGGGGAGAGGAAGAAACATTGATTTGTTCTTCCACTTATTTATGCATTCATTGGTTGATTCTTGTATGTGCCCTTACCGGGATTGACCCTCCAACCTTGGCATATCAGGACAATATGCTAACTGAGCTAACTAGCCAGGGCTTATCTGTTTGTTAACTTATAAAAATAAAGCCGCATTGTATGTATGCTGTGACTTTTATTCACTCAGCATTAAAATTCATCCATCTGCAGTTACTAATTTTTACTATGAAATATTCCATTGTGTGCATATGCCATAATGTATCCATTGCTCTGTTTGATGGAAAATTGAGGGACTTCTAGACTAAGGACATTACACACCATGTTGCCGGCTCTTGGTGAACACATATGCATGAGGTCTTTCAGGGTACATATCTAAGAGTAGAATGCCAAGTGCATATACAATTGTATTAAATAATGTCACACTGTTTTCAAAAGTGATTTTTCCTGTTAACGTTCCCACCAACAATATATATGAGAATGTTTTGGCTCTGGTGACATGGTCCTTGACTCCCCCAGACATATTTGCTTCCTTCAGGGTAATCTGGTAGCACTTTGTATATAATCCACTTTTACCCTCTAGTTCCAACACAACATGAGAAGTAGTACTTAGAGTGTTACAATAATTTCTTAAAGATATTAATCTCTCTCAGCCCCTGGCATATATTAATAGTAGATCCTCACCAACTGTTTACTGAATAAATAATAACAGTCATTATGATTCACTGGAAGCTGGGTTGGTGTTTATATACATCATCACATCCAATCCTTATGAGATAGATACTGTTACTGTCCATTTAATACATTACAAACTAAGAAACAGAGAAGTTAAGTTGCCAAGGTGGCACAGGTAGGTAAGTGGGCAGTTAGTCTAAGACTCGGACCCAGGCAGTGAGTTTCCGGAACACTAGCTTGTTAGATGCCTCTACTGTGGCTTGCAGACCAGTCGCACGACACTGTGTCATCTTAGTTTAAAACAATAGGGGAAGATCTTCTAGATGGAATCTACAGTTTACCTGTATACTATTTAAAAATTGCCTTCCATGGCTTTCGAAGGTTAAAACAGCCTCTTCTCAGGCCATTTTCAGGTGAGCAAAGCCACCCTAAGATTGGCAATTGATAACTATAACAATGACATGCACTTTAGGAGATGGAGTAGGCAAGAAGTACTGTTTTCTAAGTTGTATTTTGCTCAGTTGCCCCACATGTAGTTAGGCTGTGGTTATTATTCATTTCTTTCTCTAGAATTTTTTTATATCTGTGTTTAAAGGTAATGTTTACTAGTTACAGAGTACTTACTGGTTTCCAGATACTATCTGAAACTTCATAATTTTTTTCTTTTTTTTTTATTCAGTGGGAGGATGGAAGGCAGACACAGACTCATGACATGCACCCAAACCAGCAAGCCCACTAGGGGGCAGTGATCTACTCATCTGGGGCATTGCTCCATTGCTCAGCAACGAAGCTCTTCTTCCCCCCCCCCTTTTTTTTTGTATTTTTCTGAAGTGAGAAGTGGGGAGGCAGAGAGACAGACTCCTGCATGCACCCTGACCAGGATCCACCTGGTATGCCCATCAGGGGGGTGATGCTCTGCCCATCTGGGGCATTGCTTCATTGCAATCGGAGCCATTCTAGCACCTGGGGCTGAGGCCATGGAGCCATACGCAAACCCCGGGCCAACTTTGCCCCAATAGAGCCTTGGCTGTGGGAGGGGAAGAGAGAGACAGAGAGAGAAGCAAAAGGGGGAAGGGTGGAGAAGCAGATGGGTGCTTCTCCTCTGTGCCCTGGCCGGGGATTGAACCTGGGACATCTACTTGCTGGGCCGACACCCTGCCACTGAGCAAACTGGCCATGGCCAAACTGCATCATTTCACGAAGTCCCCATAGCAGTGCTGTGAGGTAGACACTACAGAGGGGAAGGTGGGTTGAACATTTGATAATGGGTACCATTACCACTCAGCGAGGAGGGGATAGAGCCAGCATCCCACTCAGAAGTGTATACTCTGAGCACCTGTCCTTCATGAGCACCAAGTGGCCTGTAAGAGTGGGCCCTTCACTGTGAGGCCCACTGATCATCGTAGAGCCCACCTGGTGCTCTGCCCAGGTGTCTGGTTGTCACTAACCGGGATGGAATAAATCATAAATCACTGATTTCTTTCTGTAGCAGTGACTGATCTTTGCATTTAGTGGCCGTGAAATCCATGCTCCTTTAATTATAGGCAGACGTGATTGTCAGCATCTTCTGCTTAGATTTCAGGGTGCATGGGAAGGGATGCCTCAGCTCTCCCCCCCCCGCCCCCCCCCCCCCGCCAGCTCTGTGGCCATAGCACCGAATTCCAAGTAGATAGATCCTTCTTCCTTAGGGACAAAGACTGCTCTGTTTGGGGACCAATGTGAAGTAGGCATGCTATTCACACATTTCTCCAGTCTTTATTAAGTATCATGCAGGGATTTTATTTAAAACGAAATGGAGTATAGGCATGAGGGAAGCCACTCATATGGAAAAGAGACCAAAGGACCATGCAGATTTGGTGGAAGTGCCAGGCAAAGGAATTGCATGCCCCAGGATCAAACTCTGGCTTCCCAGGTTACTAGCTCCATAAATTGGTATTTCATTGCTCCTTGCTTTTTCACATTCATTAATTGCTTTTCTTTTTCCATCTCTAAAATGGTATAATAATGCTTACTTTACAGTTGAGGAAATTACTTTAGAAAATGAAGCTGAAATTGTTTAGTAGGTGTTTAGTGATAGTTATCACTCTTAGAGCATTTATAAGATCGAAGTGTAATTTACAGACAACACATAGACACATTGTTTGACATTCCAAACTTAGCTGCTGAAAATGAAGGAAAGTAAATGTCTGAGGGAAGTCAATTTCTTTCTTGACCATATTTCTTTTAAAAAGAGAAGAAGAAACCTATATAGGTCACGATGTGTGGAATAACAGCTGAGTATTACTAAAGGGTTGGAAATTGAAGTGCCCAGTTATCTGGTCACCTTCAAAATAGAGGCAGTTAAGCATTCCCTCATGGGAGAGTTTCTGGACACTACTAACTCAGTACAGCATAGGGCTTCAGAGAACCCAGTGTGTCAGTTTCTCACTTGTCTGCTCCCTGACCCTGGAAGGAAAGAGCTGCAGAAATAAAATCACTAAAGCATCACCTGATTTTCTTTACTTCTCTTCACATAAAACCTCCAACCTGGGTGATCTGACCTCAGATCTAAGAAACAGGTATACAAGAGGGTGATACTGGTGGGCGCGTAGGCAGCAGACATGGTCAGCCTTCAAGGGCATCATGAAGGTGGACAGAGGCAAAGCTCTTCATTGTTGATAAAACAAACAAACAAACAAACAAACAATAAACATCCAAACAACTCACTGGGCGTGGTGGCTTACAAACCCCCACTCTTTTCTCCTTCTCTCTGAATGTTACCAGGTGTCCCAGCTCCCTGCAGTTGGTGCTGTTCCCAGGCCTGGCAGCTGGCGACATTATGCTGGCTTCTCTCCTGGGCTCCCATTCAGGCAGAAATCCCATTAGACTTCGCCAGGAGACAGGGCCTCGCCGGCCGCTGGCTGGTATTGTGCCCGGCTGAATGGGCCCAGCTGCTCAGTGGCATTTGATTGATTCGAGTCTGGTGAAGACCTTTTAAAACCCCATTTCCTTTGGAAAGCATCTTGGAAAATTACTTTAGATGTGTGTGTGTGTGTGTGTGTGTGTGTGTGTGTGTGTGTGTACGTGTGCATGTGTGTATTTGAATATGTATGTGTATATGTGTACCTCACAGAGTCCGATTCACTCTTCAAGTATAATATCTGTTTAATTTAATTGAAGTCAGCTAATTTGAATTCAACATGGGGATCTCCAGAGGTAAGGAAGAAAATAAATGCCACACCCCTGTACTTTTAATGGAAGAGTGTTCCAGACCTTTTCATGTCTAAAATACACTAAAAATACTCAGCATTTTACCTTGGATCAAATACTCTTCAAAGTCAGCAAGTTTAGCAAATTTCCATACTGCCCAGAGGGTTTCCAACCCTGGAAGCTCAGTGCTATGCCCACTGAGCGAGTTTAAAAAGTACAGCTTCACCCAACAGGATGTCAGATAAAAAGTCCAACTGTGCACTTGCCCTGGCTATGCCCACAAACAAGGCCTGGCAATTCTGGACTGAACTACAGCCAGGGTGACAAGGTTCATGAAGAATACTGCATCTGTGTGATCCAGTTAGAAAGTCAAATCAGCCATCAGAGACACAACTACGGCCATCGGGTCCGTTAGTTCAGGTGTCTTTTGTATAAGGGTAAATGGTTCTCGGTGGTCTAGTAATTTTCTTTCCACACTTGGCTTGGGGATTTCTTATGGAATTAATAAATATGTGAGGACACAAAGCACACTCATCCCAGTTTGTGGCCTCAGTTCATGGTACCACCAGACAGGGAGTTAAGAAATTCATTTCATTATTTTATAATTTTTGTATAATATAGTCTTTTTTGTACACTGTTCTCAGTTGAGGATGTCCCTTTCTACTACCCAGTTTCTACTCAGTTAGATTTTAATGACACTTGTGGGGACCTCACAAAGGAAATTCTCAGGATGTACAGGGAAGGGCCCATTTGAAAGAGAAACAAGTGAAAAACTAATACACCAATGACAAAATAAGCCACCTGCCCCTCAAGAGAGGGTTTCTATGATACTAAAGAAACCAGGAGAACTTCAAGCCCAGTGGGATAAGTAGGTCAGATACTCAGGACTGAAATATAACTGTACATATGCACCTGAACCTATCTTGTCAGCCACATATCTGAACACAAAACACATTAATATAGATGATCTGCTCATGGAACTTGAAAAAAATGGGAAGGCAGAGTGTCAGAATGTGGGTTTTCCTGATTTTTCAGTTGACTTTATACTCCAGAAGATATGGAGTTAGGCCCTCTAACATTTTTTCTTCACGCTCACACTTCATCACACACTTCCTTCTGTCTTTATTGGTTAAGTCAATATAGATTGTTTTATTATTATTTGCATGTAAATATATACAATTAAGTCAGTTGTATACTATGATACATTTCCTGTGTGTCTGTTTTTCCTGGAGTTGATAATTGCCTTACATTTTATTTACTTAGTTTCACCTTAAAGATCTCTGACAGAATTTTAAAAAATTAAAATAGTATGGTGGCCTACCCCCTACAAGACATCCTTTCTAGAGCCTTCTGTCCTTTTGCTCGTTTGGTCGTTGTTTTAGGATTCTCTTCTTCAGGAAAATCTAAGAATTCCTTTCCCCTCCCTCCTTTTAGAGTCTTTATTTTCTGAACACCCCATCTATCTCTTTCTTTGCTTACTAACTGGTTTTGGTGAAGAACATCATCCAGTAGTTTTCTAGGGTAGCTGAGATTTAAATTTTCTGAGACCTCACAATGCTTGAAAACACCTTTCATCTATCTACATTTTTACTATGTAATAATATTAATGTGACTGCATTTAGAATTTCAGTATGGAAAATAAATCTCCCAGAATTCTGAAGGCTTCCTTTCATTGTCTTCTACCTGCTGGAAGTGCTGTCAAGAAGTTCAGTGCCCCCGTCTCTCATGTTGGTTTAGAAGCTTTGGGTGCATGGGTAGGAATGGTTGACTCAACTCTTGGGCTTCCCTGTAGGGTGATCAGGTGTGAAGTGCTTTGTAGGAAAACCCCCAAATGCCATTTGTTGTTTTTTTTTCTCCTTGGGTTTTCTCCTTGGGCTCATCAATTTCCCTCTAATCTCCTGCTTATTAATATTCTGAACACAAGATAGGGGGTCAAGGGAGTTACCACCCAGCACATGCACTTTCACTTATGCCCCGTGTTCAGTTGCACCTGGTGTTTCCACATTCAAAGGAGAGTCGGCTTCCAGTTTTCTGCCTGGACAGGGAGGGGCAGCTATTAACTATACAATGGAAAACAGAGGATTCTGAAGTATAACTACTACTTTTAATCACTTAAGGAGTTTACCTCATACCTCTGTTTTTAGAGGCATCTGTGCAGCGTGAATTAGTTTGCTGCTTCTTGCCTTCTGCTCCTGTCCTTACTCCCCACTCTGTAGTCGCAGGTCCTGCCCTGACTTCTAAGTCAAGTGCCCCTTGTCTATGTGTTTTCTGGCTTCCAAAATGATATCCATGTTACCCAAATGCTGTCATTTCTTTCCCACTGTGGAGTCATGCTTTTTTAGTGCTTTCTGCAATTTTAGCAGGGTATAAGAGGAAGCAAGGATAAATGTGTATGTTTAATTGGTCATGCTTAAATGGAAGTCTTCTCATATGTTTATCTGCCATTTTAATTTCCTTTTGTGATTTAACTATTACTCATGTTCTTTATCAGTAAGATTATTTATCTATTAATGTTTCTTTACATAGAAAAGAATATAATTATTTTAAATATATTGTAATTTCATTTCAATGATAACTTTTACACTTGATTTTAACCAAATCGCCAAGAAGCAATTGCCAATAATCTTTTAAAAATACAAGTATATCCTGGGTTATGTGGTGGACCACCTTGTAAATGAATGCTGGCAAGAAGTTTTAGTGTCTGCATTTGTGTTTGTGAAGTTTGTGAACTGAACCCAAATGGTATCATGACACACTGTTTGAAGGAAGGATGTGTAACAGCTTGATCAAGTAGTAGAATTGAACTGGCCCCAGCATATGATAACACTGAAGAACAAAATTTTTGTTGCATCCACAAAAACACTTGTCCTTACCTAATTCGAGTGTGCTGATCTCAAATCTGACATTAGTTTTTCTATGTAAACCACAGTTTCTTTGCAATTCAAGATTTTAGGTTTTCATCTTATTGTAAAATTTTCAACATCTAGTTTAACATAATGAAGTAGAATGTCTTCTTGGGCATCATCTTTGTGAAAATATAATAATTTATACAATGCAGTAAATACACTAATACACTAAAAGATATAATTGCATCTGAATTTGTCTACAATTTCAAAATAGAACATATTAAAACACTTATTTTAATCATAGATTTGCACAAAACTTATTTAAATTCTATTCAGGAAAAAAATTGCATTTGTAGCTCTTGCCTTTGTGTACTTGTTGAGGACAATCTCGTTTGATGCCCTAGCAGTAGTCTGCTCATCACTAACAGCTCCAAGATTTTTGGGAAACTTAAGAGGTAACTGTTCAGGAAGTGAATCTTAATGCTCATGTTACATCCAAGGTCGCTGAAAACCAACAGCATCCTTTGAACCAGAAGTTCATAGTTTTCTGGTTTTCCTTTGCAAAGAAGTTCTTTGTAACTGCCACAAAAGACTGCCATGCTGCTTTCTCCTCATTTCATCTTCCTGGCCAATTCTTCATCACATATGAGGGTTCAAATTTGAGGACCATTGAATACACCTGCTTTTATCTTCTCAAAAAACAAGGCAGGAAAAGCAGAAATAATATGTTGAAAACATTCACTTTCTCTGTTCAAAGGCTGAACAAACTGCTTCATTAAGCCAAGTTTGATGTGAAATGGGGGAAAAAATGATCCTGTCCTGATTAACCATGGGTTCATTCACAATATTTAGCATCCCTACTTCCAGAGCTTCACATTTCGGCCACTTCTTCTGTGTCCAGTGTTTCTTGGAGCTTGGCTGTCCCATAAACACAGAAAGCAAGGATACTTAGTGAAATCTCTCTGTCGTCCTAGGAAAAAATTTACAATTTTAAGATCCGCACAAATAATCCAGTTATGCTCCTCATACTTCAGAAAGTCGAGGACAATTTTTATGTCATTATAATCTTCTTGCAGATGAGTTGAATAACCAATTGGAACCGCTGCATAAACGTTACCATTGTGTAGGAGAACACATTTCAGACTCCATTTAGAGCTGTCAAGAAATAGCCACCATTCTGTTGGACTGTAAGTGGTAACACCTAGCTGGCTGAGAAGACTACTGATATCATGACAGTAAACAAAGTGTTTGTCTTCGAAAATAAAGTTCACAAAAATTTGCTCACGCTTCCTGAAATGGGATACTTTAGCTGACCGGTGAAGTACATTCTTTTCTTGAAGCCTGAAAGCTAATAACTCAGCTGCTTTCTTTGATAGGCCCAAATCTCTTACTAAGTCATTCAATTCAGGTTGGCTAAACTACTGAGGGGTTAAGGACTGCTTGGCTTCAGAAGAAGACCCTTCAGATTCTACAACCACTTCCTCATGCATCTTATCAAAATACACTTGATCACTATGTTCACTTTCTTCGTCCTTAGAAGAAATAAAACCATTGAAAACTGGAACTGGGAGTGTCTCAGAGTGTGGCATAGGTTGTGTTGCTAAAGGAATATTAGAATATGCTATCATATGCCGTTTTTTTCTTGCCGATGCCCTTTGTATGGATCAGACAGAAATAACAGTCACTGTTGTGGTCCTTAGATAGGTTCATGCCAAACCATGGGAATACCAAAAGGCATTCCTTTGCGTTTCCTCACAATCATGACACACAATATGAGGAGCCCAATTCTTATCTTGATCACTAAGGGTAACTTGAAAATAGGCAATATATGCATGTGTCACAAATGATGAAATATTGCGCCTTTGACGTTGAAGTGTGGAACAGCCACATATATAACAGAAGGTGTCAGGACTATTCTTACATTTACACCTACTCGAAGAAGCAATGATTCAATCTTAAAACAAAATAAGAGGGTGTTTTTATCAGATAATAATTTTTTACATTTGAAAACAACCACAATCATGTAAAAGTGATGTTTGTAAAACATTAATTGCCTTGTGGTTATGTTCAATCCAAGAGTAGTTGCCCTTTAACTCCAGTTTAAAAACCAATGCATGCCATTAACTGTAACAAAAAGAAATTAAAATTGCATAAAAACTAGAGCATGCAACAGAAAACAGATTTCAGATTTGAAATCAGCAATGCAGAAATATATAGAAACAGTTCTAAAACCTCATGCATCAGAAAATTAAAAAAAAATTGTTCCCCAGTGTAATATAAACATGCCATTTATAAAGAGCCTGCTTTCTGGCAGGCAGTGCCATCTTCATATTTCAGAGAGGTTGTACGGAGTGCCCTGTGTTCGCATGCAGTACATAAAGCAGTTTGTCTACAGTGAGGAACGTTCCTCTTCCCAGTTGCAGTGGAAGTTGAGTTAGAGCGTATTTAATGTAGGTTTAAGTCATGCTACACTGCTAATCTTATCCTCCAATGAACAAATCAGCTGTATAGAATCATAAAGAAGATTGCTTATTGGTAAAATTTTAATTAAGTTTAAGTTCTAATTTCCCAGGACTTTCAAAAACAGCTTAAAGTTATTTATGTTGTTTTGTACAATGCATTTATATGAACAACGTTTCTTGGCATTCATGTTTTTAAAGTCAAATATGGAAACAGGTGAAATGTTGAAACATTCCTGAGAAGCCATCTTTCCACCAGAGAACCCACCAAACTGACATCTGTCACATTATAATAGATTGTTCAGTTTTACTGGTTTTGATGTTTGGAGGTATTTAATTTGTAAATGTATGTATAGTCAGTTCTCAAAAAACAAAACCAATAAGATGTGTGTGTGTGTGTGTGTGTGCGCGCACGCGTGTGTATGTGTGTGTGGAGAGACAGAAAGAGACAGAGAGAGATATTGTAAGGAACTGACTCACATGATTATTGGAGCTGGTGATTCTAAAATCTGCAGAGCAAAGCCAGCAAGCTGGGAACCCAGGCAAGAGTCAGTGGTGAGCTCAAGCCAAAAGGCTGGCTGTCTGGAGGCAGAATTGCCTCTTTCTTCAGAGAACTTAGTCTTTTTCTCTTAAAGCCTTCAACAGGATAGATAAGCCCACCCACATGATGGAAGGTGATCTGCTTTTTCCCAAGTCTACTGATCTAAGTATTAACCTCTGCTAAAAATACTTTCATTGCGACATTTAGACTGGAGTTTGACTAATTGTATGGGCACTGTAGCTTAGCCAGTTGACACATAAAATTGAATACTGCAACCTATCTTGGTTTTAAAGTTGTACAAAAGCCATAATGGCTAGGACTTCAAATCTTGTCTTAAACACGTTTTTTGTTTGTTTGTTTGTTTTTTGTTGTTGTTGTTTTTACAGGGATACAGAGAGAGGGATAGGTAGGGACAGACAGACAGGAACGGAGAGAGGTGAGAAGCATCAATCATTAGTTTTTCATTGTCATTGCGACACCATAGCTGTTCATTGATTGCTCTCTCACATGTGCCTTGACCACGGGCCCTCAGCAGACTGAGCCACCCCTTGCTGGAGCCAGCGACCTTGGGTCCAAGCTGGCAAGCTTTTTGCTCAAGCCAGATGGGCCCGTGCTCAAGCTGGCGAGCTTGGGGTCTCGAACTTGGGTCTTCCACATCCCAGTCCGACGCTCTATCCACTGCGCCACCGCCTGGTCAGGATTAAACACGTTTTAAAAGTATTATAGTAACAACAATTTAATTCATCACTGGGTAGAGCAGAGGTGGGAGAGTCTATATTTTCTTACCTTTAAAAACGTTTGAACTATCCTCAAGTTAAAAAACATTGTTTCTAGAACTAAAAATCCTGTTAAAAATTTTTCCCAAAAAGACTAAAATGCAATCTTTCATGAAAGATTAATTCTGCCCCTGCTCCCAGAACAGCGACGGAGCATGCTGGTACCTCCATCGAAAGCCAAGTATGTGGCCTGATCAGGTGGTGGCACAGTTGATAGAGCATCGGACTAGGATGCAGAGGACCCAGGTTCAAGACCCCAAGGTCGCCAGCTTGAGCGTGGGCTCATCTGACTTGAGCAAAAAAGCTCACCAGCTTGAACCCAAAGTCACTGGCTTGAGCAAGGGGTTACTCGGTCTGCTGAAGACCCGCAGTCAAGGCACATATGAGAAAGCTATCAATGAATAACTAAGGTGTCGCAACAAAAAACTGATGATTGATGCTTCTCATCTCTCTCTGTTTCTGTCTGTCTGTCCTTCTCTCTGACTCTCTCTCTGTCCCTGTAGAAGGAAAAAAAAAAAAAAAAGCTAACCAAAGCCAAGGTGTCTTAACTACTCAAAAACTTAAGATTAAAAAAAAAAAGCCAAGTATGTGTTCTGTTTCTTTCCTCTTGGCATTTAGTACAAGGCTCTCTAGGTCCTTTTTGTTAAAAGATTTTATTTCATTGGTTTGGATTTTGTGGTGATTTTAATAACAACATTATAAACTAATCTATGATTATCTTTAAAAATAGCGGCTATGATATAACCTGAAAAACCAGCATTGTGACCAAGAGTTAAAATATATTGAGGGCAGTGTGTATTTAGCAAAAGGTTTTATACAAAAGGATCCTTTCCTTCTCTCCTTGAATCCCTGAATAACAAATACATCCCAGGAATGTCATCTCATGCAGAAAAGAGAACTGAACTAACAATTTCATCAAAATGGAAAAATCATATGAATAAAAACATTTCATCTTGTGAGCACAGAGGTTTTTTTTATTATTTTTATTTTATTTTTTATTTTACAAGGACAGAGAGAGAGTCAGAGAGAGGGATAGATAGGGACAGACAGACAAGAACGGAGAGAGATGAGAAGCATCAATCATTAATTTTTCATTGCCATTGTGACACCTTAGTTGTTCATTGATTGCTTTCTCGCATGTGCCTTGACCGCGCGCCTTCAGCAGACTGAGCAACCCCTTGCTGGAGTCAGCTACCTTGGGTCCAAGCTGGTGAGCTTTTATGCTCAAGCCAGGTGGGCCCCATGCTTAGGCTGGCACCCTCGGGGTTTGGAACCTGGGTCTTCCGCATCCCAGTCCGATGCTCTTTCCACTGCGCCACCGCCTGGTCAGGCACCAGAGTTGATTTATTAAGCAAACCTGAACCTACTGCCTTAAAATCTTTGGTTAGCTATAATTTATATTTCCTGTTGGGAATTCTCATATTTCAGCTATAAATAGAACATGACAGCAGATAGAATAGCTTTTTAATTAGGTCATTCCTGAGCTTGCATGACTTATTTCCTTTGAATCTTTGCCATTTTTTACTTCAGATTTGGTCTCTTTGTGATGATGATGAAACATGACAGAATCATACCAGGCTTCCACAAGCTTCCCTCACTGCCTTCTTTCTTTCTCTCTCTCTCTCCTCCTCTCTCTTTTCTCACTCTTCCCTCCTCTCTCTTTTCCTCTCTTTCTCACAAATGCTCTTTCTCTCCTCTCTTTCTCTCTCTCTCTCTCTCTCTTCCATTCTCTCTTTTGTCATATGTACACTTGCTCTTTCAAAACCTCTTGCAAAGACCAGGCAGCAGGGAACTTCCATTTTATGTTTAGACCACAGATCGCTTCTCACCTCTGTGTCCTCTCCCTTGTGGGACTCACTGTCCCAACTGGATTAGGCTCTGTCTGGCTCTCCTTTGGCTATTTACTTTCTTTCCTGAACTTTATGACCAATGATAAGGGAGTGAGGGCATGTGACAGGAGGTAGATGAAAGATTAAAATGTTGAAAGCACACTAATAGTGTCCTCATCCTCCTTACAAAGCTGACTCTACAATAGTGTCTCCTAGCTTCTGAAGCAAAGTTCTTCTTAGTGTAGCCACTATGGAAAACAGTATAGTGGTTACTTAAAATTTAAGTGAGGAATTTCTGTATGATCTAGCAATTTTACTCCTAGGTATATGCCCAAAAGAACTTAAAGCAGAAACTCAGATATTTGTATACCTATGTTCATAACACTATTAGTCACAATAGCCAAAAGGTAGAAACAGCCATGTGTCCATTGACAGATGAATGGATAAACAAAATATAATATATCTCAAAATGAAATATTATTCAACCATGAAAGAAAAGAAATTCTGACACAGGATACAACATAGATGAACTTTAAGGATGTTATATATAAGCCACTCATAAAAAGACAAACACAGAATGATTACACTTACATGAAATGTCTAGAGTAGCCACATTCATAGAGAAAAAGTAGAATGGTTTCTGCGAAAGGCTGGGAGGAGGAGCATTAGGAAGTTAGTGTTTAATAGAAATAAGATTCAATTTGGGATGAATAAAAAGTTTTGGAAAAACTGCCATTGGGATTTTGACAAGAATTTCATTGGGAGTATTGACATCTTGATAATATTAAGCTTTTCAATTCATGAATATGAGATTTTTTTCTATTTATTGATGTCTTCTTTAAATTTTTAAGCAACATTTTGCAGTTTTCAGTGTGCAAATGTAACTTAACCTCCTTGGTTAAGTTAATTCCCAAGTGTTTCATTTTAGATGCTGGTACAAATGGAATTCTTTTCTTAATTTTATTTATGGATTTTTTCTTGTTATTGTGTAGAAATGCAATTGTTTTTGTTTCTTGATTTTGTATCCTGCAACCTTTCTGAATTCATTTATTAGTTTAACAGTTTGTGTGCATGTGTATATAATCTTTAAGGTTTTCTGCATATGCCATCTGTGAACAGTGATAATTTTACATCTTCCTTTCCAAAACGCCTTTTTTTTTCTTGCCTAATTGCTTTGGCTAGGACCTCCAGTACTATGTTAAATAGAAGTAGTGAAAAGTTGTCTTGTTTTTTATCTTAGAAGAAAAGCTTTTAGTCTTTCACTGCTGAGTATGTTAGCTGTGGGCTTTTTATATAGAACCTTATTATGCTGAGGTAGTTTCCTTCTATCTCTAGTTTGCTGAGTGTCTTTTTATCATGTCAGTTTTTGTCAAATGCTTTTTCTGCATCAGTTAGGATGATCTGTGTTTTTATTTTCCCCTCATTCTCTTAATGTGGTATGTTACATTGATTTTTGTATGATGAGTAGTCCTAGCATTCCAAAAATAAATCCCATTTGGTCATGGCATCTAATTCTTTTAAAATGTTGTTGAACTATGTTTGCTAGTGTTTTGTTAAGGATCTACCTCAGTTTTTATAGATGAGGAATTAAACCCTGAAGAAGTAAGACCATTTCTCCATAGCCTGTCATCTAGTAAGTGATCAGATTGGAGCATAAACCTAAGCCTGTCTGCTTTCAGAATCCATGCCATTTTCATTATGCCAGGCTGCCTCTCATGATTCCACAGTGAAATAAGGAAAGAATAGTGTGGACTAGCAAATACTGTCTCTGTGACTTTACAAGAAAAAGAAAAAAACCATTTCTGAACCTCAGTGTGCACATCTGTAAAATAGAAATGACAATACCTACTTTCTAGAGTTCTTTGTAATATTTAGATAAGATAAGGGACATAATGTGTCAGGAATATCCTTGAGCTTTTAATTAATGGTAGCAAGTATGGCTCTCAGTCCTTGTGTTGGGACTCCCATCTCAAATGCAACTTGGTCCTCCATCTTAGACAGAAGCTTCATGTGCAGCTTTTTGAACAAATTATTGTTTTCTGTTCTTTGCTATAAATATTCCAGAAGCATTAAATACTTCAACAAGTTGTCTTTTGACTTCATGTTCTGACCACCAAGGAGATTTTCACTTCTCTTATGATTTATCTGTTCCTTTTTGCAGTTCCCTTCTAACTACCTTCAGCCATTGACATTTCAAATATCCTTGTCTTTGGTTTCCCTTCAGTGACTACAATACATGTCTTGAATTCTTTCTCTTTGTTTTCTTCTTTTTTGGCAAGCATCAGACCAGAGGATTGTTAGTGGAGATATCTGGCATTTTTAAGAGTGTTTCCACTCATTTATCACAATACCTTCATGCAGATGAGTTCTGGACCAGCATGCAGCAGGGTAACTGTGATTCATACTGGTGGTGATGTGATTCTTTCCAAAACACCCTAATAGAAAAAGGAAGAAAAGATGGGCAAATATGCAAATTCTGATGTTGGCTTTCTGGCTACACTCTTTCACTTAACAAGAATTTGTCTTTTTCCTTGGAAATGAGAAGCACAAAATAAGAATCCTGAGAATTCCCTCACAGTGTGGGTTGGGGAAGGATCTGTGTGCTGACCAGAGGGAACACGGAGGATGGGGCCGTGAGCTGACCACAGAGGACATGGGGGATGGGGCTGTATGCTGACCAGAGGGAACACAAGGGATGGGGTCATGTGCTGACCACAAGGGGACACGGGGGAAGGATCTGTGTACTGACCAGAGGGGACACGGGGGATGAGGTCATGTACCGACTAGAGGGGACATGGGGGATGGAGCCGTGAGCTGACCACAGGGGACACGAGGGATTGGCCATGAGCTGATCACAGGGAACAGGAGATGGAGCTGTGTGTTGACCACAGGGGACAGGGGATGGGACTGTGTGCTGACCACATAGAGCAGGTTATAACTCTACAAGGGCTGTAGTCAGAACGGCTATAAACTGCACGTCTGGTGCAGGAACATCACAGAGAATTGGGCTCCACAAGCTGAAGTTTATGTGGTGTTTTCTACCCAAAGGCCCAAAGCCCTCAGTAAAGCTATAAATACCAGAGTCCCTTCATCTGTGAAATGCAGCCCATCCTCGGCCCTGTTTCAATGGCCCGAAGTCAGGACATGCAGTCACGTGTGTCTGGTGAAAGAGGCCTTTATGAGCCTGCCACTGCTGGAGCCTAGAAGGAAGGCTGAGTGGAATGTACTGGAATGCTGGCAACAGGAAGAAGCAGATTCTGGGGCTAATCTGCTTAGTGGTTCCAGTGAGGCTGAGTTCTAATCTCTGGCATGTGTGAGACAACAGGGTGCCTGGTCAACTGAGATCCTGGACCGATCCACTGCCAGGAGGAGTGACATGGAGAAGGGACTCCCTCTGCCCAGGTCCTGCTCCAGAAATGATGGGAGGGGAGGAGTTCCTGTCTTCTTGAAGGTCAGATGTCCGCAGCCCTTGCTGTTGCATGACACCCTCCCAAGCCTAAATGAAGCCTCCTTTCCTCCTAGACTATGTCCCAGCCTCTTCCTTGTGTTCAAGAGTATAGGTGACACACATGCCCAGAAAGCCAGCGCCTCATCTTGCTTCCTTCTCCACCCTAATTCATGCACTGGTTCCATGACAAATATTGTTTAGGACCTACCAGTGTCACAGGTACCGCAGGTGCCCAAGTCTCTGGGGATGGAGCGGTGAACATGACTGACGTGGTCTCTGCCCTCCAGACTGTACTATCTGGTCATGGAGCAAACCACTGAAAAGCAACTCAACAGAAAGCAAGAAAATTGCAGCTCATAAGAAGTTCTTTAAAGAAAAAACAGAGGGGCCCTTACTGGGTAGCTCAGTGGGTTAGAGCATTGTCCCAGAACACCAAGGTTGCTGGTTTGATGCCCACTCAGGGCACATAAGAAAAGTGACCAATGAATGCACAACTAAGTGGAACAACAAATGTTTGCTTCTCTCTCTCTTCCTCTCCTATCTCTCTCCCTCCCTCCCTCTCTCGCCTCCCTCCCTTCTTCTTTCTCTCTAAACTCAATCAATTAAAGAAAAGAAAGAGCAGAAAAGGGAATCAGCAGTGAGGAGGCAGGGCTGTGCTCCTCATATGGGTGGGCAGAGAAGGCTCTGCAGGAGCAGGGGATGTGGGGAGCATTCTCACCGGCAGGAATCTCAGGTGCAAGGACTGGAGGCAGGAAAGGGCTTGCAGTGTTCTGGGGGCAGTGAGAAGGCCAGCAGGGCTGGGGCTGATGAGCAAAGCAGGACATGTGATCACATTGAGAGTCAGCCCCAGTTGTGTCCTCATAGGACATGTGGCCCTGGTGAGAAGTTAGATTTTATTGGAAGAGCAGGAGAAGTAATAATAGGACCTTAAGCAGTGATCAGAGTGACACGGTGCGTGTGTGGGTTTTCCATCACAGTAGCTGCTGGATAGAGAATGGAAAATGGAGGCAAGAAGGAAGAAAGGGTGGTCAGTGGAGAGGGTACTGGAAGAGTCCAGGCGAAGGTGGTGGCAGCCTGGCTCCAGGCATCAAGATGAAGCTGGGGGGTAGTGTGCTGATTATAGATGTTTTATAAGCAGAACCAACAGAACTTGGTGCTCAACTGGGATGGGAGAGAAAGGTGAGGAATCCAAGGTGAGTGCTGATTTTTTTCCTTAAGCAACTTTCTGATGTGGAAAAGCCTAGAGAAAGACTATAATCTGAGCAAAGCAGTAACAAGGGACAGGGCAGCTTTGGGAGGAAAGAAGAGCTAAAAGATATCAGTGGATGGGTGTCCCTACCCATCCCAACCTAACCCTTTCCCATCCTCCAGGTCACCTGGGCTGAGCTGCTTCACTGGGAATGTGCTCTCTCTTTCTGTCCACCCCTGGGAAGCTTTTCCCTCCCTTCTTCTCTATCAAAGGCTCCCGAGAGCGCTCTCCTTCCACTCTTCCAGGGCAAGGAGGGGACCTGCTGGTACTTCTGCATGTTGGGGTCCTGTTCACTTGCTTCTCAACCCTCAATACTCAGACAGGCTAACCATCCAGTGCAGGATGGAGAAAGAGGGGAGGAAACCAGGGCCAGAAGAGCTAATCCTGCACAGAAAAAGCCTCCATATGTATAGCCACCAGAAGAGCGGGACCAAGAGTCCCAGCAGGTATGGAAAAGTCCAGCCCTGCACCAAGGGATATAAACCAGCAATGGCAAGGTCAAATTACAGCATCCTGTGGTTCTGAGTGATGGTCTTATTGGAAAAAGAACACTAATGAACAGTCACAAGAACAGGGGGTAGGGTCCAACCCCAAGGCAAAAAAAAAAAAAAAAGAGGGTAAGCAAAAGCTGGACTGGACTCAAGTCCAGATATACTGACTGGGTCAACCCAACAGAAGACAGCTAGGTTTTCTCATTGGTCTCCAAAGGTGCCATGCCCCCAGGCCACAGCACTCCAGATCCCTCCATCAGGTGTATCCAAGCTCCCATTTACTGGATGCCAGGTTCTGTGGCAGACAGCAACTTCATGCATGCTCACAACTACCCTGGGACGTAAGCACTACCAGTGTTCTACATGTGGACACTTGGACCCAGAAGTTGGTTGGGACCTCCAAGCTGGTAAGTGGTGGAGTCAGGACAGGATCTCAGGTACATCTCACTCCAGAATCCTTACCCTTTCCACCGCAGCACCTTACTTTGGCCAACTTAGCTCAGCACTGGGCAGGGCTCATTGTGTAGGCTGAGGCATTAGTGACAACACCTGCGGGGACCTGAGGGACAGTAGGGCCAGGCAGAGCAGCAATATGCAGCTCACCATTCAAGCTGTTCCCCAGTCTGGTCACAGTCCCTGTCCTTTTCCTTCCTCTGTGCTCTGCAGGAGAGAACCGTATCAATAGCCTTTGGTCCCCCAATACCTAAATCCCAAATCTTACTGCTGCTTTATAGCTCAGAAAAGATGTGTCACACACTTCTGTGGGATTGAAGGGCCGACCCCACCCCAGAGCCCTTCTTATGGGGCCCGGTTCTAGACTGCTGGGTCCTTCGTGTCTTTCTTGTTTTCGCAGGAGCCTTGTCTTGTACCCAGACTAGAGCTTCTCAAACTTTCACCTGCTAGCACATTTTAAAAAGATGATATGGCTTTATCACTATCACTCCTCCATTTAGGTTCCCTTCTTCTCTGTTTTGTTGGGAACAGAATCTCACAATGACCCAGCTTTGCATTCTGACATTTGCATGCTCTTCAACTCTGTGCATTGAAAACAGCATCTGCCTCCTTTCCCCCATTCCCCCCTCCCCCATTCCATCATTTCCTTTGAATGAGAGACTCTTTGATGCATTATTTATGTAAAACGTCTGGCACGTGTCTGGCATATGGTAGACATTCAAAACATGTTAGCTTAGTCCCCCTGTCCTATCCTAACATATGTAGCAGGAAAATAACTAGATTACATGGCAACAATTTATTTGAGATTTTCTGGGACAATTCCAAATTTAAATAATTTTACCCTGTTCAAAAAGGCAACAATTTAAATGTGTAATTCCATGAAATTTCATTTTTAAAGGAAGATGTGCTCAAGTGTTGCAGCAGACAGAATTCTGTGATGGCCACTGGAATTCCTGCCCCCACATCTGCGTGTGTTCTGTGTAATCTTTGTCACTATGTAAATAGTGCTTCTTACTCTTTAATTGCTATGTTATACAGCACAGCTGACTGTGAAACAGAGAGATTACCCAGGTGTGCCTGATCTTTTCACATGAGTCCTTTAAAGAAGAGAGGTTGTCTCTGGTGGGTCACAGAGGAGGAAGTCAGAGATTCAACATGACTTTGGCGGCTTGAAGATGGAGGGGGCCATGGGGCAAGGAGTACAAGTGACCTCTAAGAACAGAAAGATGACCCAGCTGACAAGCAAGGAAATTGGAACCTCAGTCCTATTATCACAAGGAACTAAATTCTGTCAATGACCAAGATGAGCTTGAAGGCAGATTTTTCTCCAGAGCATCCAAGCTGGGTTGACCTCTTGGTGAGCTGAACTGAGCACCCAGCCACAGCACACTGGGCTTCAGGCTTACAGAATGTGACCTCAATAGGTGTTTTGTTTTTGGCTTTTTACCTTTTTAAATTTGTCATTGATTTGAAAGAGAGACAGAGAGAGAGAAAGGAAAGAAGAGAGTGAAAGAAGCATCAACTCATTGTTCCACTTAGTTGTTCCATTTAGTTGTGCACTCATTGATTCCTTCTTATATGTGTTCTGACCGGAGATCGAATCCATGACATCAGGGCACCTGGACAATGCGTTATTCACTGAGCCAGGGCTCAATGGATGTTTTAAGCTGCTACATTTATGAAGATTTGTTACAGCCATAGAAAAGTAATACAGGTATAACTTACAGAAAATATAGTAGATTCACTACTTTTCAGTGTTCAGCTCAGTAAGTTTTGATAAATTCAGTCAGTCATGTATGCAACCTCCATCACAATCAACATAAAGAACATTTCCATCACTCCAAAGTTTCCCTTGTGTCTCTCTGCACTCAATTCTCTTCCTCAGTTCAACTCCCTGAACTATCTGTTTTCTGTTCCTGTCATTTTTTGCCTTTTCTAGACTGTCATATAAATGGGACATATAGTAGATAGACAGCCTTTTGTCTGACTTATTGCACCTAATGTAATCCTTTCGAGATTCCTTTGAGCTGCTGCGTCTATCAGAAATTCATTCTTGTATTGCAAAGTACTTACTATTCCACTGCATGAATGTGTCATGATTTATCTGTTCACCTGCTGGACAGTATGTCTGGATAGTTTTCAGTTGTTGACAATTTTGAGCAAAACTGCTCTGAGCATTTGCATAAAGTCTGTGTATGTACAGGTATTTTTATTTCTCTTGGTAAACGTCTAAGTATAAATGGTATAATATATTGTATTTAACTTAGGAGAAACTGTCAAACTGTATTCCAAAGTGACTGTTCCACTTTGCCTTCTCATTAGAATGTACAAGGGTTTCAGTCACCCACATTCTCATCAACACTTTGTATTGTCAGACTTTTCCATTTGAACTATTCATGTGAATGTGTAGTAGTATCCCATAAGATTTTGATTGGAAAAAAAATATTTTGATTGGTATTTTCCTAGTGACTGACATTGTTGAGTGACTTTTCATTTGCTTATTTGCTATCTGTGTATCTTCCTTGGTGATGGGTCTATGCAAATCATTCACCCATTTTTATTGGAATGTTCTAGATACAAATTGTCTATCAGCTTTCTATCAGCTATGCATTTTGCAAACATTTTCTTCCAATCTGTGGTTTTTCTCTTCATTCCCTTAACAGCATCTCGTAAGGAAAAGAAATTTTTAATTTTAACGAGGCCCAATTCACCAACTTTTCTATGGTTTGTGCTTTTTCTGTCATATCTAAAAACTTCTTTGCCTGACTGAAGGTCACAGAGCTTTTCTTCTAATAGTTATATCACAGTAGCTCTTAGATTTAGGTTTATAATCAATTTTAATTTAACTTACTATATATGATGCAAAGGAATGCTAAGGATTTGTATTTTGCTTGTAAATAAGTATCCAGTAGTTCCAGAACCACTTAGTAAAAGACTGTCTTCATTGAATTGTTACTGTATTTTTACAAAAAGAAAAAAATTGACCACATATGTGTGAGGCTATTCTGTTCCTTTTTCTATAGTCTATTTTTAAGTCACACTTATTATCTTGGTTACTATTGTCTCATAGTGAGACTTGAAGTTATGTAAAGTGAGTCTTTCAGCTTTGTTCTTTTTCTTTAATTTTTTTTTAAATTTTATTTTATTTATTCATTTTAGAGAGGAGACAGAGAAAGAGAGAGAGAGAGAGAGAGAGAGAGAGAGAGAGAGAAAGGGGGGAGGAGCTAGAAGCATCAACTCCCATATGTGCCTTGACCAGACCAGTGCAGGGTTTTGAACTGGCGACCTCAGTGTTCCCAGGTCGACGCTTTATCCACTGCACCACCACAGGTCAGGCTCAGCTTTGTTCTTTTTCAAAACCCTTTTGGCTACTCTATATCTTTCACATTTCCATATAAAAATTTAAAATTAGCTTGTCTATTTCTATGGAAAAACCTTCAAGTATCTTGATTGGGATTTTGTTGAGCCTATAGACCATTCTGGGGAGAAGTGGTAGCTTAACAATATTGAATTTTCCAATCCATAAACAAAATATATATCTCCATTTATTTAGTTTATTAATTTCTGTCACCAAGGTTTTATAGTTTTTGGTGTCTAGGTCTTGCACATATTTTGCTAATATTTTCCCAAAGTATTTAATTTGTTGATGCTTATATAATGGCATTTAAATTTTATGTCTAATTACTCATGGTTCTCATATAGAAATACAATTAATATTTGTATCTTGACCATGGCAACATTGCTAAACCCACTTATTAGTTCTAGTAGCTTTTGAGTTTTTTCTCTGGGCTTTTCTGTGTTGATGATCATGTCATATGCAAATAAAATTTTACTCTTTTCTTTTTAATCTATAAGCCTTTAATTTTTTTTTCTGGCTTGTTGCACTGACTGGGACCACAAGTGAAATACTGAACAGAAGTGGTGAAAAGTAGTCCCTCTTTTATTCTTGAACTTAAGAGAAAGCATTCAGTTTTTGGCCATTAGATATGCTGTCAGTTACAGGCTTTCCACAGATGTACAATATCAAATTAAAGAAGTTCCTGCTATTCTCAGTTTACCAAGAGCTTTAATTCATGTTTGTAACTTAAATTTTGTCTCATGCTATTTATTCATCTGTTGATATGACATTAGTTGTTTTTTTTCTCTCTTTTTTAGTGTCACAATAAGGTGAATCCTATTGAGTAATTCTCTAATGTTGAAACAGACTTGCAGTTTGGGAAAAATAACACACTTGGTCATAAAGCACTATTGTTTTTATATATTGAAAGATTTGAGTTGTTAAATTTTTGTTAAGGATTTTTTGATCTGTAGCTTTCTTTCCCTGTAAGATCTTTGCCTTCTTTTGTCATCAGGGTAGTGCTGGTCTTATAATGTGAGTTTGAAAGTGTTGCCTTATGTTGTATTTTCTGGCAAAGCTTATGTAAAATTTCTATTATTTCTTAAAATTTGGTAGAATTTACCAGTGAAGTCATCTGAGCTTGGAGTGTTCTTTGTAAGGTTTTAAATTATGAGTTCATTTACTAGAGTGATTATACATTGTATATCTATAGAATTATTTAATAGATCTAGGACTAATCAGGTTATCTATTTCTTCTTGAATAGTTTGTATCTCTTAAGAAATTTATCCATTTCATCTATGCTATAAAACTTATCAGTATAAAATTGTTCATGATAACCTCATTACTATTTTAAAAAAATTTAACTTATTGATTTTAGATAAAGAGGATAGTAGAGAGAAAAAGAGACAGTAATATCACTTTGTTTTAATATGTGCCCTGACTGGGTTAGATCCTGGTTGAGGTGCATGTAGAAGTCTATCTTCTCTCCTCTCACTTAAATTGAAAGAGAAAGAGAGAAACTCTATACCCACTCCTCTCACTTAAATTTAAAAAGAAAAAAGAGAGAGAGACAAACTCCCACATGCACCCTGACTGGGATCCACCCAGCAACACCAGTCTGGGGCCAATGCTCTGCCCATCTGAGATCCAATGCTCACAACTGAGTTATTTTTAGTGCCTGAGACAGAGGCTCCACAGAACCATCCTCAGTGCCCAGGTCAATGTGTTGAACCAATTGAGCCATAGTCACAGGAAGGGACGAGAGAGAGAGAAATAAAGAAAGAGAGAAGAGAGAGGGGAGGGGTGAAGAAGCAGATGGGTGCTTCTCCTGTGTGCCCTGACCAAGAATTGAATCCAGGACATCCACATGTTGGGCCAATGCTATATACCACTGAGCCAACTGGCCAGGGCTAATAAAAAAATCTTAATAATAATAATATTTTTAAAACTCTCTAAAATGATTAAGGCTTTCAAAAGATATGGAATCACCAATTTGAACCACGATATCTAGATTTCAAGGGACAAGAATGCTTCCAGATGATATTTATTACACATTTAAATTTCTGCCTTCTCTACATGTCCTGGAAGTTTTATGAAGATAAAAATTACTTTGTCTTCTTCACTATGAGTGCCTGACACATAACAGCTATGCAAACATTTCCAAATAAATGATGGTATGAAATCAGAAAACATGGGTTACATTTCAGCCCCACTACTTAGTGGCCATAGCGGCTTGAGCAGGTGCTTAAAGTTTCCCATCCCTTACATTCTCATCTATAAAATGGTTAGCTCACAACCCCATTTTGCAGGGTCATCATGATGATTAAATAGGAAAGTATATGAATCAGGTTAGAATCTCATTTCAAAGACTTAGGGGAACAAGACATGTAACTTTATTGTCTCAGTAAGTAAATTGAGTTTCTGTTTCAGCCACCATTCTGCTGGACAATGGAACTTTATTTTATCTCAATTAATTGTTCTCTTAGTCATTTCTAGGCAGATACATTTGCCCTTTCCTCTTCTCCCCACTGGCGTTAACTTGAGCTCTGGAGGGTGCATTGGAAGAGTGCATATCTCTGAAGTAGGACTAAGGATCTCATTTTATATGCAGTCACCCCTGCACATGTTGACATTTGCTGAGACATCTGGTTTCCAGTTTGGCTTCTGGTCATACAGTTTTTGTCAATTATGACTAAAAAGCTACTTTAGGTTTGCCAGTGTACTGAGCTAAAGCTGAGTCACAATAAGCAACCCCCAACTCACATACACATATTTTAGTGTTTCTGGAACAGTTGTGGGGCATGCAGAGACCCAGCTGGTCTCTCCATCTGGATACAACTTACAGCCAATTCAGCCCTACCACCTTTTCAGCCATCCAGCCTTCCACAAAGCCCATGACTTTTCAATCTACTCCCAGAAATGAGGCTCTGAGTCCCTCTGCTTTCAGATCCTCGGACTCACTTGAAGAGTCTGTGGTCCCTTCTCCCTTCCCACAGGGATCCATGATGCCTTCCTAGTGACATACCAATAGTCTCTAGTTCTCCCTCTGGCTCTATTTCTCTTTCTGTAAGAAATGTTGTGTTTGATTGATTTTTCTTTTTTATCTGGAGGCAGGAACTGATTCTAACCGATCTTATACTCTTATAGTCTTCTAAAACTATGATTTCTAACAAAAATTATGTGAACTGAGTTATTTAGCTCTCATATCTTGGTTATATTCAAAATTTGAAAATTAATGTTTTCTCTTAAGATATTGTCTTTGCCATGAGTTTAAAACGCTATTTGGGAGCAATAAGCCAAGATTCTATTCTTCTCTTTCTCTCAGTTCTACTAAGACAATCACAGTGTCCGCTCTGGAGGAGCTGAGTATCTAAGGCAGATAATACAGTCAGAGCAAAGAAAACACAGAAGCAATGAACCTGCTAAAAATAAAGAAGAGTTTTTTAAAAACAAAGGAATCAGAGAGACTTTAAAATATTCATACTATGCATAGATTAAAGGTTAAGTAAGAGCATTGATTTTAAAGCTTTGATTTTTTTTTTTTTGCCATGGGTACAGAGTTTCATGGGTACAGTAAGAGGATTTTGATATAAAAAGAAATAATTGTGCCTGACTGGTGGTGACAGAGTGGATATAACATTGACCTGGGATGCTGAAGTCCCAGGTTTGAAACCCTGAAGTCATCAGCTTGAATGAGGGCTCATCCAGCTTGAACTCAGGCTCAAAAGCTTGAGCATGGGGTCACTAGATTGAGTGTGGAATCATGATTCCATGGTCACTGGCTTGAGCCCAAGGTCACTGACTGGCTTAAGCAAAGGGTCACTGGCATAGTTGGAGAATACCCCTCCCCATCAAGGCACCTATGAAAAGCAATCAATGAACAACTAAAGTGATACAACTACGAATTGATGCTTCTCATCTCTCTCCCTTCTTGTCTCTGTCTCTCTCTCTCATGATAAAAAAAAAAGAGAAAAATAACTGATAATAAAAATAATTGAAAATACTTGGTGAAACTATTTTAATTAATGTAGCAAAATTTTATCTGGTTGCCTATATATAAAAAATTGAAAAGTATCAGTTGATTATGATATATAAAGAAATTTACTTTATTTGCATTGTTCCACTAAAAGCTTATTAGTTTTTCTAATTTTATTGATTGTTTGATTTTAGAGAGAATGAAGAAGGGAAATATGAAGAGAAACATTGATTTCTTATTCCCCTTATTTATGCATTCACTGTTTGATTCTTACATGTGCCCTCACTGAGGATCAAACCCACAGCTATGTTGTATCCAGATGATGCTCTAACCAATTGAGCTATGTAACCAAGACCACTAAAAGCTTTAAAATCAATGCTCTTAACCTTTAATCTATGCATAGTATAAATATTTTAAAGTCTCTCTGATTCCTTTGTTTTTAAAAAACTCTTCTTTATTTTTAGCAGGTTCATTGCTTCTGTGTTTTCTTTGCTCTGACTGTATTATCTGCCTTAGATACTCAGCTCCTCCAGAGAGACACTGTGTTTTTTGTAGATACTATGCTCATTTCCTGATAGCTCAGTTCTGATGGCTCTTTTGTCTTCTCTTCTCCCTCTCACAGGATACTATCTTGAAGCAAAATTCTCTACTCCAGGCAAAGTAGTCTCCTTGCTGATAATTTTTTCACCAATATGTATTGAAAATCAATGACATTACAGATAACAGGACAGCAAATCCCAGAGGGAAGGGGGAGGGAGTTAGCAGGAGGGGACATAGGGGGTATAAATAGGGACACAGGGTTGGGGAGGAGTGTGTTATATTCAGTGAGACACTTGAATCTATGTAAACACAATAAATTAAAATTAGTAAAAGTTTTAAAAAGGCTTGATAATTTAAAACATCTACTGAGCATTTAAAAAGAAAAAGAAAAGAAAGGAAAACCGGGCTGGCCATGACTGAGGCCGGGCGTGAGCTCAGTCCTGCCGGGCAGGGACCGAAGGGGCGCACAAAAGTGGTGTGACCTGACTGCGGGCCAGGTGAGCAAGAGCGGTCCCTCCTGCTATCCTGCCCACAAGCCTGGCCCCTCCTGCAATCCCGCGCACAGGGGCAAGGTGAAGCCAGGGGGAAAGCAAAAACCAGCGGAGACCAGTGGCTGAGCGAGGGTGCATAGCCCCACTCCTGGAGCCAGGACTTGTGGCCCCAGCCTGGAGTGCAGCCACACCCAAGGGGGTGGGGCAAAAGCTGAGGCCCGCCAAGGCTAGTATCCTCCACATGTGAACAGAATCCCTCTCACAGAGGAGAGGCAAAACCACAGCAACCCCCCAGTGGGCTGAGGCTGCAATGTCCATACCCCAATGCCAGAGGCAGTGGCAGAGGGGGTGGAGGGCCTGAAGACAGACTAGACCTAGGAAACACAGAGGCCACACCCATTGGACTCCAGTGGCCACACACTTCTTATACACAGACAGAATGGGAAGGCAGAGAAATGCAACCCAAATGAATCAAGAGAAATCCCCAGAAAAGGACTTGAATGAGTCAGATATAAACAAGTTACCAATACAGAGTTTAAAATAATGATTGTTAGGATGCTAAGATCTTAGAATAGAAATAGATGGATATAATGAGCACCTAAATAAAGATAGAAAATATAAAAAAGACATTAAAATAATAAAAAAGAATCAGTCAGAAATGACAAATACAATATCAGAAATGAAAACCACAATGGGAAGAATTAAAAGCAGGATGGATGAAGCTGAGGATTGAATCAGCGAGTTAGAAGACGAGATAAATGAAAGCACAGAAGCAGAGCAGCAAATGAAAAGAGGCTCAAAAAGTCTGAGGAAACTCTAAGAGAGCTCTGTGACAACATGAAGAAAAATAACATCCACATCATAGGGGTTCCTGAAGAAGAAGAGAAAGAACAAGGGATAGAAACCTTGTTCAATCAAATCATAGCTGGAAACTTCCTTATATTGATGCAGGAAAAAGTCACAAAAGTTCAAGAAGCACAGAGAATTTCATTAAAGAGAAACCCAAAGAAATCCACACCAAGACACATCATAATTAAAGTACCAAAGCTAAGAGATAAAGAGAAAATATTAAAGGCTGCTAGAGGAAAAAAGACTATCACCTACAAAGGAGCCCCCATAAAGATAACATCTAACTTCTCAACACTTGAGAAGAAACACTTGAGGCCAGAAGAGAATGGAAAGAAATATTTAAAGTAATACAGAACAAGAGACTACAGCCAAGACTACTTTATCCAGCAAGGCTATCATTTAAAATTGAAGGAGAAATAAAAAGCTTCACAAACAAACAAACAAAAAACTCTAGGAATTCATTACAACCAAACCAATCCTGCAAGAAATGTTAAGGAGCCTGTTGTAAACAGAAGAAAGGGAGAACAGAATATAGTAAAAGAGGAATGCAGCTTTAAAGAATAAAATGGCAATAAACAACTACATATCAATAATAACCTTAAATGTAAATGAATTAAATTATCCAATGAAAAGACATAGGGTAGCTGCGTGGATAAGAAAACAGGACCCATACATATGCTGTCTACAAGAGACACATCTCAGAACAAAAGATATACATAGACTAAAGGTAAAAGGATAAAAAATATTTTATGCAAATGAAAATGAAAAAAAAAGCCGGGGTAGCAATACTTATATCAGACAAAATGAACTTTAAAACAAAGGCTATAGTAAGACACAAAGAAGGTCACTACATAATGATAAAAGGATCAATCCAACAGGAAGATATAACCATTATAAATATCAACACACTTAATATAGGTGCACCTAAATATATAAAGCAGACTTTGATGGATATAAAGGGCGAGTTCAACAGCAATACTATAATAGTAGGGGATTTCAATACCTCACTACCATCACTAGATAGATCCTCAAGAAAGAAAATTAACAAAGAAACAGCAGACTTAAAGGACACACTAGATCAACATGATTTAATAGATATCTTTAGAACTTTTCACCCTAAAGCAGCAGAATATACATTCTTTTCAAGTGCTCATGGTACATTCTCTAGGATAGACCACATGTTAGGACACAAAAGAGTTTTCAACAAATTTAATAAGAATGAAATCATATCAAGCATTTTCTCTGATCACAATGGCATAAAACTAGAAATCAACCACAATAGAAAAACTCAAAAACATGGAAACTAAATAGCATGATATTAAATAACAAATGGGTTAACAAGGAGATGAAAGAAGAAATTTAAAAATTCCTAAAAATGAATAAAAAGCATACAAAAACTCAAAATTTATGGAACACAGCGAAAGCAATACTGAGAGAGAAGTTCATAGCACTATAGGCATACTTTTAAAAGCTAGAAAAAACTCAAATAAACAGCCAAACCCTGCATCTAAAAGAACTAAAAAAAGAACAGCAAGTAAAGCCCAGAGATAATAGAAAGAAGAAAATAATAAAGATCAGAGTGGAAATAAATGACATAGAGGCTTAAAAAACAATATAGAGAATCAATGAAACCAAGAGCTGGTTCTTTGATAAGGTAAACAAGATTGATGAATCTTTAATTAGACTCACCAAGACTAAAGGAGAGAGGACTCAAATAAATAAAATTAGAAATGAGAGTGGAGAAATAACAACTGACACAACAGAAATACAAAATATTGTAAGAAAATACTATAAAGAACTGTATGCCAAAAAATTAAACAACCTAAGTGAAATGGAAAGATTTCTTGAAACATAATCTTTCAAAAATCAATCTGGAAGAATCAGAAAACCTAAACAGACCAATTACAACAAATGAGATTGAAACAGTTATCAAAAAACTCCCAACAAACAAAAGCCCTGAAACAGATGGCTTCACTGGTGAATTCTACCAAAGATTCAAAGGAGAACTAACTCCTACCCTTCTCAAGCTATTTTTAAAAATTCAAGAGGAAGGAAGACTTCTAAGCTTCTTTTATGAGGCAAACATAATTCTGATTCCAAAACCAGGCAAAGACAATACCAAGAAAAAAAATTATAGGCCAATTTTGCTGATGAATTTAGATGCTAAAATCCTCAACAAAATATTAGCAAACCAGACCCAGCGATACATGAAAAAAATCATACATCATGATCAAGTGGGATTTATTCTGGGGAGGCAAGGCTGGTACAATATTCACAAATCAATCAATGTGATTCATCACATATACAAAAGAAAGGAGAAAAACTACATGATAATTTCAATAGATGCAAAAAAAGCATTTAATAAAATCCAGCACCCATTTATGATCAAAACTCTCAGAAAAGTGGAAATATAAGGAACATACCTCAACATGATAAAGGCCATCTATGACAAACCCACAGCCAATATTATAATTAATGGGAAAATATTAAAAGCAATCCCCCTAAGATCAGGATCAAGACAGTGGAGCCCCCTTTCACCATTCTTATTCAACATAATACTGTAAGTCCTAGCTACAGCAAACAGACAAGAAGGAGAAATAAAAGGCATCCAAATTGGAAAAGAAGTAAAACTATCATTATTTGCAGATGATATGATACTGTATATAGAAAACCCTAAAGTCTCAATAAAAAAACTACTGGACCTGATGAATGAATTCAGCAAGGTGGCAGGGTATAAAATTAATATTCAGAAATTAGAGTCATTTTTATACACCAATAATGAACTGTCAGAAAGAGAAATTAAGGAAACAAACCCCTTCACTATTGCAACAAAAAAATAAAGTAGCTATGAGTAAATTTAACCAAAGACTTGTACTTGAAAAATTACAAAACATTGATAAAAGAAATCAAGGAAGATACAAACAACTGGAAGCATATACCGTGCTCATGGTTAGGAAGAATAAACATCATTAAAATGTCTATATTACCCAAAGCAATTTATAAATTCAATGCAATACCAATTAAAATACCAATGACATATTTCAAAGATATAGAACACATATTCCAAACACTTATATTGGAACCAAAAAAGAACACGAATAGCCTTAGCAATCTTGAAAACAAAGCATAAAATGGGAGGTATCACACTTCCTGATATCAAGTTATACTACAAGGCCATTGTACTCAAAACAGCTTGGTACTGGCATAAGAACAGGCTTATAGCCTGACCAGGCGGTGGCGCAGTGGATAGAGTGTCGAACTGGGATGCGGAAGACCCAAGTTCTAGACCCCAAGGTCACCAGCTTGAGCGCAGGCCCATCTGGCTTGAGAAAAAGCTCGTCAGCTTGGACCCAAGGTTGCTGGCTCCAGTGAGGGGTTGCTCGGTCTGCTGAAGGCCCGGGGTCAAGGCACATGTGGGAAAGCAATCAATGAACAACTATGGTGTCGCAAGGGCAACGAGAAACAGATGTTTGATGCTTCTCACCTCTCTCTGTTCCTGTCTGTCTGTCCCTATCTATCCCTCTCTCTGACTCTCTCTCTCCCTGTCCTTGGGAAAAAAGAAAAGAAAAGGATCCTGAATTCAAACCTCTTGGGTCCTTTCCTTAAAAAAAAAAAGAAAAAAAGAACAGGCTTATAGATCAATGGAACAGAAACAGAACAGAGAACCCAGAAATAAACCCACACCTTTATGGACAATTGATATTTGACAAAGGAAGTAAGAGCATACAATGGAGTAAAGACAGTCTCCTTAACAAATGATGTTGGGGAAATTGGACAAAATCGCAAAAAAATAAAACTAGACCACCAACTTACACAATTCACAAAAACAAACTCAAAATGGATAAAAGACTTAATTGTAAGGTGTGAAACCATAAGCATCTTAAAAGAAAACATAGGCAGTAAGTTCTTCGACATCTCTTACAGAAATATATTTACTAACTTATCTCCACGGGCAAGTGAAATAAAAGACAATAAACAAATGGGACTATATCAAACTAAAAAGCTTTTTTACAGCTAAAGACAATATTAACAAAATAAAAAGACAAACCATACAATGGGAGAACATATTCGACAATACGTCTGATAACCAAAATTTATAAAGAACTTGTAAAATTCAACACCAGGAAGACAAACAATCCAATCAAAAAATAGGCAAAAGAAATGAATAGACATTTCTCCAAAGAAGACATACAGATGGCCAATAGGCAGATGAAAAAATGTTCAACATCACTAATCCTTAGAGAATTACAAATTAAAACCACAATGAGATACCACCTCACACCAGTCAGAATGGCACTCATCAGCAAAACAACATGATAAGTGCTGGTGAGGATGTGAAGAAAGAGGAATCCCCTTGCACTTTTGGTGGGAATGCAGACATGTGCAGCCACTGTGGAAAACTGTATGGAGATTCCTCAGAAATTAAAAATAGAACTGCCTTTTGACCCAGCTATCCCACTTCTAGAAATATATCCCAAGAACACCATATCACTGATTCAAAAGAGAAATGCACCCCCATGTTTATTTCAGCATTGTTCAGAATGGCAAAGATCTGGAAACAGCCCAAGTGTCCATCAGTGGACAAGTGAATTAAAAAGCTGTGGTACATATATACAATGGAATACTATGGAGCCATGAAAAAGAAGGAAATATTACCTTTTGCAACAACATGGATGGACCTAAAAGCTATTATGTTAAGCGAAATAAGCCAGGCGGAGAAAGAAAAATATCATAAGACCTCACACATTTGAGGAATCCAAGGAACAATGTGAACTGAGGGACAGAATTAAACCTGAAGGGAAGCGGGGAGGGAGCTTTAGGGACGGGGGCAAGTGATATGTTGAGGGGAATACAGGGGAGGGGGTATGGAATCAGGGCAACACTAGAATCTATGTAAACACAATAAATTAAATTTAAAAAATAAAATGATTTAAATTTTTTTTTAAAAAAAGAAAGAAAATCAATGATGTAACATATGTTGGAGGGCAAAAAAGTAAATGAGTAATACCACCTAATGTTTGTTGAACACCATAGACCACCCACATTTCTTAATGTTTTAATTGTGGGGTTTTTTTTTTAAGTCCTACCTCTTTGCGGTATATATGATTGTTAAAACTAAGAAACCCGGGGGGAGCAAGATGGCGACGGAGTAGGCGGACGTACGAACTTCCAACTCCCAGAACCAAAGTGGATTACAACTCAATTTTAAGAACCATCACCGGGATAACCCAACTTTGAACAAAACTAAGTGGACTCTTCAACCAAGGAACACAGAAGAAGCCACACTGAGACTGGTAGGAATAGCGAAAACGCGAAGAGGGCTGCCCAGCTCCCCGGAGCAAACGGCAGCCCGGAGAGACCTGTGTGGCGGGAGGAGAGTTTGGCGGAGAGGGAGGGACCTGGGTCTCAGGAACCAAGCCCCAGCCTCCAGTCCTAGAGCCTAGAAGAGGCGTTTGGACAGCATTGAGCTGTGAAACAAGTGAGGGAGCTCCCAGGCCTACAGTGTGGAGTATTAGGTCCCTTCCTACTCTGCTGAAGGCTGCTTAAGGTTTTGGGGCGGCAGGACGCTGAAAGGCGGTTCTGTCGGCGTGGGCAGAGGCCAAGCCGGTGGGAGATCGGTCTAGCCCAGAGGGTCAGACCGCGAAAGCGGTCCGGAAGCTGCGGGCCCGCCTTTAATCCCACTTACGGGGACAAAGCGGGAGGCCAGGAACGGGCAGGCCCTGAGCAAGCCAGCCCTGACCGCGGGGACCGGGCTAGGACCAGGAACGGGCAGGGCCTCGTGGCTGAGCTGACGCTACCAGTCCCCCCCCCACCCCTCCCCAGGCCGGAGAAGCCGCGGTTGGCCAGTATACGTGCGAGAGCGGGCTCCGAGCGCGGGAACGGGGTGGACCCCGAGACAAGTGGAGGCTCACAGCTGAGCCCACGCTACTATTTCCATCGGGCCGGAGAAACCCCAGATAGCATTCATACGTGCACGAGCAGGCTCCGAACGCGAGGGCGGGGTAGAGTCCGGGAGGAGCGGAAGTACGCAGCTCGGCGGAAGCCAGCAAACACACCCGCCCCAATAAACCACGGTTTCCGACCCTGCGCAGAAGGGCCCTGGCCTCGAGGGCGGGGCTAAAGCTCCGGACGGGCAAAAGCTTACAGCTGAGAGCACGTCAAAAGCCCCGCCTAACCCGCGGAATTGTAGCGAGCAGGCTCCGACTGCTGGTTCTGGGCGGAAGTCCGGAAATAGGCTGGGTCCGCAGCTGAGCAAAGGTGCTCACCTCTACCCTTGGTGCTGAGGCTTGGGGCTTCAGTGACAGCCCCTCCCACGGAGGAGAGGCAGAAATCATAGCAAAAGCCACAGTGGGCCGGCGCTGGCAACGCTCATACCCAACCATCCTAGGCACCGGCAGAGGGGGTGGGGGGCCTGCAGATAGACCACACCTAGAGAACACAAAGGCAACACCTACTGGACTCCAGTGGCCACAACTTGCTTATACACAGAAAAAATGGGCAGGAAGAGGAATGCAAACCAAATGAATCAAGAGAAATCCCCAGAGAAGGACCTGAATGAACCAGATATAACCAAATTACCAGAAGCAGAATTTAGAATAGTGATAGTTAGGATGTTCAAAGAAATTAGAGCAACAATGGATAGTCATTATGAACACCTAAATAAAGAGATAACAAGTATAAAAAATGAAATTGAAATAATAAAAAAGAATCAGACAGAAATGACAAATACAGTATCAGAACTGAAGACCACAATGGAAGGAATTAAAAGCAGGATGGATGACGCTGAGAATCGAATAAGCGAGTTAGAGGACACAATAAACAAAGGCACAGAAGCAGAGAAGAAAAAGGAAAAGAGACTTAAAAAATGTGAGGAAACTCTAAGGGAGCTTTGTGACAACCTGAAGAGAAACAACATTCGCATCATAGGGGTGCCTGAAGAAGAGGAGAGAGGACAGGAAATGGAAACTTTGTTCAATCAAATCATAGCAGAAAACTTTCCTAAATTAAGGCTGAGAAACACTCCACACATTCAAGAAGCACACAGAACTCCATTAAGGAGAAACCAAAAAAAAATCTACACCAAGACACATCATAGTTAAAATACCAAAGCTAATGGATAAAGAAAAAATTTTAAAAGCTGCTAGAGAAAAAAAGACTATCACCTACAAAGGAGCCCCCATAAGGATGACATCGGATTTCTCAACAGAAACACTTGAGGCCAGAAGGGAATGGCAAGAAATAATCAAAGTAATGCAGAACAAGAACCTACAACCAAGACTACTTTATCCAGCAAGGCTAACGTTTAAAATTGAAGGAGAAATAAAGAGCTTCCCAGAAAAAGAAAGCCTGAATGAATTCATAAAAACCAAACCAATTCTGCAAGAGATACTAAGGGGCCTCTTGTCAACAGTTTAAAGGGAGGAATGAATAGAGCAAAAGAAGAATACAGCTTTAAAGAATAAAATGGCAATAAACAACTACATATCAATAATAACCTTAAATGTAAATGGATTAAATGATCCAATCAAAAGACATAGGGTAGCTGCATCGATAAAGAAACAGGACCCATACATATGCTGTCTACAAGAGACACACCTTAAAACAAAAGATGCTCATAGACTGAAGGTAAAAGGATGGAAAAAAATATTTCATGCAAATGGAAATGAAAAAAAAGCAGGGGTAGCAATACTTATATCAGACAAAATGGACTTTAAAACAAAGGCTGTAGTAAGATATAAAGGAGGACACTACATAATGATAAAGGGAACAATTCAACAGGAAGATATAACTATTGTAAATATCTATGCACCAAATATAGGAGCCCCGACATACATAAAGCAGACTTTGATGGATATAAAGAGCGAGATTAACAGCAATACTATCATAGTAGGGGATTTCAATACCCCTCTAACAACACTGGATAGATCCTCAAGAAAGAAAATTAATAAAGAAACAGCAGACTTAAAGGAGACACTAGATCAACTTGATTTAATAGATATCTTTAGAACTTTTCACCCTAAAGCAGTAGAATATACATTCTTCTCAAGCGCTCATGGTACGTTTTCTAGGATAGACCACATGTTAGGACACAAAAATGGTCTCAATAAATTTAAGAAGATTGAAATCATATCAAGCATTTTCTCAGATCACAATGCCATGAAACTAGAAATTAACCACAAAAGAAAAAATGAAAAATACTCAAACACTTGGAAACTAAATAGCATGTTATTAAATAATGAATGGATTAACAATGAGATCAAAGAAGAAATAAAAAAGTTTCTAGAAACAAATGATAATGAGCATACATCAGCTCAAAATTTATGGGACACAGCAAAAGCAGTTCTGAGAGGGAAGTTTATTGCACTACAGGCATATCATAAGAAGCTAGAAAAAGCTCAAATAAGCAACCTGACCCTGCATCTAAAAGAACTAGAAAAACAACAACAAATAAAACCCCAGACAAGTAGAAGGAAGGAAATAATAAAGGTCAGAGCAGAAATAAATGACATAGAGGCTAAGGAAACAATACAGAGGATCAATGAAACAAGAAGCTGGTTCTTTGAAAAGGTAAACCAGATTGATGAACCTTTAACTAGACTCACCAAGAAAAAAAGAGAGAGGACTCAAATAAATAAAATTAGAAAGGACAGTGGAGAAATAACAACTGACACAACAGAAATACAAAGCATTGTAAGAAAATACTATGAAGAACTATATGCCAAAAAATTAGACAATCTTGGTGAAATGGACTAATTTCTTGAATCATATAACCTTCCAAAAATCAATCTGGAAGAATCAGAACACCTAAACAGACCAATTACAGCAAATGAGATCGAAACAGTTATCAATAAACTCCCAAAAAAGAAAAGTCCTGGGCCTGATGGCTTCACAAGTGAATTCTATCAAAAATTCAAAGAAGAACTAACTCCTATTCTCCTCAAGCTATTTCAAAAAATTCAAGAGGAAGGAAGACTTCCAAACTCCTTTTATGAGGCGAGCATAATTCTGATCCCAAAACCGGGCAAAGACAACACAAAGAAAGAAAATTATAGGCCTATATCCCTGATGAATTTAGACGCTAAAATTCTCAACAAAATATTAGCCAACCGGATCCAGCAATATATGAAAAAAATCATACACCACGATCAAGTGGGATTTATTCTGGAGAGGCAAGGCTGGTTCAATATTCGCAAATCAATCAATGTGATACACCACATAAACAAAAGGAAGGACAAAAATCACATGATAATTTCAATAGATGCAGAAAGGCATTTGATAAAATCCAGCACCCATTCATGCTCAAAACTCTCAGTAAAGTGGGAATACAGGGATCATTCCTTAACATGATAAAGGCCATCTACAATAAACCGACAGCAAACATCATACTAAATGGACAAAGATTAAAAGCAATCCCCTTAAGATCAGGAACCAGGCAGGGATGCCCACTTTCACCACTCTTATTCAACATAGTTCTGGAAGTCCTAGCTACAGCAATCAGACAAGAAGAAGAAATAAAAGGCATCCAAATTGGAAAAAAAGAAGTAAAACTGTCACTATTTGCAGATGATATGATATTGTATATTGAAAACCCTAAAGTCTCAGTCAAAAAACTACTGGACCTTATAAATGATTTCAGCAAGGTGGCAGGATATAAAATTACTACTCAGAAATCAGAGGCATTTCTATACAGCAACAATGAAATATCAGCAAAAGAAATTAAGGAAACAATCCCCTTCACTATTGCAGCCAAAAAAATAAAGTACCTAGGAGTAAATTTAACCAAGGAGGTTAAGGACTTGTACTCGGAAAATTATAGAACATTGATAAAAGAAATCAAGGAAGATACAAACCAGTGGAAGCACATACCGTGCTCATGGCTAGGAAGAATAAACATCATTAAAATGTCTATATTACCCAAAGCAATTTATAAATTCAATGCAATACCAATTAAAATACCAATGACATACTTCAAAGATATAGAACACATATTCCAAAAATTTATATGGAACCAAAAAAGAACACGAATAGCCTCAGCAATCTTAAAAAGAAAAAATAAAGCAGGAGGTATCACTCTTCCTGATATCAAGGTTTACTACAAGGCCATTATACTCAAGACAGCCTGGTACTGGCATAAGAACAGGCACATAGATCAATGGAACAGAACAGAGAACCCAGAAATAAACCCACAGCTTTATGGACAACTGATATTTGACAAAGGAGGAAAGAACATACAATGGAGTAAAGACAGCCTCTTTAACAAATGGTGTTGGGAAAATTGGACATCTACCTGCAAAAAAATGAAACTAGACCATCAACTTACACCATTCACAAAAACAAACTCAAAATGGATAAAAGACTTAAATGTAAGCCGTGAAACCATAAGCATCTTAGAAGAAAACATAGGCAGCAAGCTCTCCGACATCTGTAGCAGCGGTATATTTGCAGATTTATCTTCATGGGCAACTGAAATAAAAGGCAAGATAAACAAATGGGACTATATCAAACTAAAAAGTTTTTGCACAGCTAAAGACAATAGGAACGGAATAAAAAGACAAACCACACAATGGGAGAACATATTCGACAGCACATCTGATAAGGGGTTAATAACTAAAATTTATAAAGAACTTATAAAACGCAACACCAGGAAGACAAACAACCCAATCAAAAAATGGGCAAAAGAAATGAATAGAAATTTCTCCAAAGAGGACATACAGATGGCCAATAGGCATATGAAAAAATGCTCAACATCACTAATCATTAGAGAAATGCAAATTAAAACCACAATGAGATATCACCTCACACCAGTCAGAATGGCACTTATCAGCAAAACAACACAGAATAAGTGCTGGCGAGGATGTGGAGAAAAGGGAACCCTTCTGCAGTGCTGGTGGGAATGCAGACTGGTGCAGCCACTGTGGAAAACAGTTTGGAGATTCCTCAGAAAATTAAAAATCGAACTGCCTTTTGACCCAGCTATCCCACTTTTAGGAATATACCCTAAGAACACCATAGCAGTCTTCGAAAATAAGAAATGCGCCCCCATGTTCGTGGCAGCATTGTTCACAATAGCGAAGATCTGGAACCAGCCCAAGTGTCCGTCAGAAGACGAGTGGATTAAAAAGCTTTGTTACATATATACTATGGAATACTACTCAGCCATAAGAAACGATGACATCGGATCATTTATAACAAAATGGATGTACCTTGATAACATTATACGGAGTGAAATAAGTAAATCAGAAAAAAGGAAAAACTGAGAACAGCACGATTACATACATAGGTGGGACATGAAAGTGAGGGTATGAGACATGGACAAGAGTGTGGTGGTTGTGGGATGGGGGAGGGAGGGAAGAGTGGGATAGGGAGGAGGGGAGGGACGCAGGGAAAACCAGATTGAAGGTGACAGAGGACAATTTGACTTTCGGTGATGGGTATGCAACACAATTGAATGATAGGATAACCTGGAGATGTTTTCATTGTACATATGTACCCTGATTTATTGATGTCACCCCATTAGAATTAATAATAATAAAATATATATATATTAAAAAAAAAAAGATGTAGAACATGCAATGTAAGCAGACATTTTTTCTGTGTTGTTCTTGTTTATATCTTCTTGGTTTAACATATTGCCTGGCTTATAGTAAATCCTCAATAAATACTTGTTGTATGCTAAAAAAAAAAAAAACTAAGAAACCCAAATTTCTGAGAGGTTGAGCATCTTTCCAAATATTTCCCAGGTAAAGTCAGGATTTCAAGCCATGTAGCCCAGCTCCAACGTGCACACGTCCAGCCTCCTTACTGCCTCAGAACCCTGGAGGTTTGTCACATTTCTGACAAAACCTGAGGGATCCTTAGGTAGAAATAAGTCAAATATGATTGATGTTAAGTCCACTGAAGTATAAGTGACTTCCCAGTCATAAAGTAATGGTTTTGACTAGTGAATGAGAGAATGACATGGTTTGAACTGGTCTTCAGCTCTTTGCCATAGACAAGAGGCTCCTCCTGGTGCCCATGCATTCCTTCCCTTTGGGGGTGCATTCTTGCAGGATAGATGAGGTAATAAATCCGTCAAAATTCAAAAGTACTTGTAGACGACATTCCACAACTTTTTCTCTGATCTTTCTTATTCCCATTAAGTAACCAACCTGTTATCCCTTGTGTAGCACTTTATAGTTTACACATCTTAGGGATTTGTGCTTTGTTTTAATACAGGAAGCTGTTGTACTTTTAGGCACTACCAAGAATATTTCAGCTTCCCATTGATTTTCTGTCTAGGAGAATGTTGAGTGGAGAGAATAGGGACACCGTGGAGCAATGGCTTCTGCTGTGGTCAGAGAGAGGAAGCAGGCAGCCCAGCAAAGGGAAGTCAGTGGCCCATTAGGGTTGACAGAGTGAAAACAAAGAGGGAGGTGAAGCTCAGCAGACTGAAAAGGTCAAGCGATGGTTAAAAAGCAACATCTGAGAACAAAAAGAGCAAAAACAGTCAAGGCTAGGATCCAAAAGAAAGAGTGTGAGAGTCAAAAAATTCTTACATCCAGACAGAGCTGACTGAAGGATCCAACTAAAAAAGGTCATTATATTCATCATTTCAATAGGCACATGGATCAACCTGATCTTATCCTTCCAAACTCCTTTCAGAATTCGTATCTTTTCTGAAAGGAAAGTAAGGTTATGTGATGCTGGTGGTTGAAGCCAGGCAGGTCCACAATGAATTCGGGCAGATGGAAGAGGAACTGAGGAGCCAGAAAGCATTGGACCATTCTGTTTAAGAGTCTACAGTGGCGGACAAGCAAACATGCAGGGGAAACTGCTTCTCAGGCAAACGAACAGCAAAAATGGGCCCCTCACAGTGACAGGCAGGCAATCCACCATCTGCGATCTGCCCTGAGCACAAGCACCCATAGCCTTACATAGATTATACACACATGGAACTGTCACATGCACACACTCTAATCAAGCAAAGTGCTTGCAGCTGGTAAACTAGTGAGCAAGCCTAACACAGCTCTTTTCTCCACAGGGTATCAAAATATCAAAAGGGTAGAGGGATATTTTCTGGACTCCAAGACAAGAGTGTAGCTGGGTCAGAAATACACAAGACTGCAGGGCCCTTAGAATGCCTCTCCCCTCTCTGTCTCTGCATTTCTACTTCTTTCTTCAGTCTCAGCATCTTTTACTTTTTCTAAGACTACAACAGCTCCTTAACTTCAGTGTTAAAGACCCATCCAGATTCTTTCTCTGGGTTCCAATTCTACATTTCAGGAAGAAAAGATTCTGGTTGGCCCAGCCTGGTTAATTGCCCACCCTTGGAATAGACAGTTGTGCCTTACGTTTGGGATCAAGTAGTTTTAGCATGCCTGGTGAGAACCAACCTGGGGATCAAGACCCTCCTTCGGTTTCACCATCTCCCAGTCTAGTCTGTGTTGCTGTAAGGATCACACTAGATAATATACATGAATATATAAATTACAATTGACCCTTGAACAACACAGTGGTGCTGACCTCCCATGTAGTAAAAAATCTATGTGTAACTACAGTAACTATTAAATTCTCATGGCTGAAATTTGTATCCATGTGGAAGCCTTTGAAGCCCAAGTTCCTTTTATGGTAATAATATTAGTTTCCATGCATTACACAGATATTCTGTGTATAGGAAGACTCCTGTAAATTGAAATCAATGGGAACTGTGAGAGACAGGCAGCCTTTTCAAGGCATGGTTTCCTGGTCTGGAAAGGAGAGAATCTCAGAGTTAGAGAGGGAGTAATCATTATTAGGTATTCAAAAGTTAATGCAGAATATTGTTCTGTGCCAATCCAGGATGTTTGAAGAAGTGCTGGATTTTAAGATTCCTTTATAGACTACCCTGGAGAGGATACTTTGTGTTGCTAGTGATAATTGCTCCTCATTAACTTTGCCACATTGGAGCTTTGGTGCAAGTTGTGCATAGTGGTGGATATAGCCACTTCATTCCAGTTAAATGCAAACTACTTTCAGCCACATGGCTCCTATGCTGTGGATTTTATTAAATTTACTGCATCCTCCTACACATAAAAACAAAGAAAAAGTACCTTTAAAATATCATAAGTTTTCATTTAAATATTTGTTTAAGAGACTCTTCAGCTTGAGATTACAGCATCTATTTTTTTTGGCTGAAAAAGCTTCAAATCGCATTTTATTTCACACTTTAAATTCAAAGGGCAAAGCAGATTGATTGTTTTACTTATAACTTGCTCTGTAGGCTGGATTAAATTATGTAATTTATTTGTGTTTTGTTTTGTTTTTGTTTGTTTGTTTTGTTTTGTTTTTGAGAGGAGAGGTGACACTATCCTGCCTCTTGAGTGTCTGAGGGACACTTAGCATAAAACCATCCTGGAGCACAAAGGAACTCATGACATCGGTTTTCTCTGCCTGATGACAGTGCACAGTGGAGTTTTAATTACTAATGTATTGTTCAGATTCATCCAAATGCTTCTCTTTGAAAAGAAAAAGGGCCATTGTAAATGGAGTAACTAGGATGGCACTTATGTTCATGACCACAAATTTAAAATGGGGCCATCTTTCTGAGATCCACACAAAATTTAGAATAAAAGTGGAGACGGCCAAAGAAGAGAAAACCAAGTAGAAATAAAAAGGTTAAAGACTAAGAAGATCAAGAGTAAATAAAGGATAGTAAGAGAGGACATAACACACACATACACACACACACACCCCCAAAACAAAAACAGAATAACGTATTTGAATATGACAATTAAAAAGAGAAAATTTCTATGTGGACCTACTGATAGCTTCTACAGAAAAAAATTTATTTCCACAAGAGTTTTGCATTTTAGGGAAGGTTATAGAGATAGATCTTCCTTTCCCCCCCCCCCCTCCTCCTCCTCCTCCTCCTCCTCCTCCTCCTTCTTCTTCTGGAAGGGAGACAGAGAGTCCTGCATGCACCTGCCGGGATCCATCTGGCAAACCCTCTAGGGAACGATGCTCTGCCCTTCTGGGGCATTGCTCAGTTGTTGCAACTGGAGCCATTATTTTTAGCACCTGAGGCAGAGGCCATGGAACCATCCTCAGCACCTGGGGCCAACTCGGTCCAATTGAGCCTTGACTGCAGGAGGAAAGAGAGAAAGATAGAAGGGAGGGGTGGAGAAGCAGATGGGTGCTTCTCCTGTGTGCCCTGGCAGGGAATCTAACCTGGGACATCCACACATGGCCGATACTCTACGAGTGAGCCAACTGGGCAGGGCTGGCATAGATATTCTTGAACCTACAGCAGTCAGTTGGTCCACAAAGATGGATAACTTAGTAGGAGTCAGGCAGTGGCACAGGAAACACAGCATACAGAAAGAGATGGACAGGACAGCTATCCTGGCTGGATAACTCAATTAGTTAGTGTCTTCCTTATATGCCCAGGTTGATTCCCCAGTCAGGGCAAATACAAGAATCAACCAGTAAATGCCTAAATAAGTGGAATGACAAACTGATGTTTCCCTCTCCCTCTCTCCTACTCTTCCTTTCTTTTTTTTTAAAAAAAGTCAACAAATAAATTTTAAAAAATTGTTTAGAGACTTTGAAGATCAACACAATCGCAGTCCTCAAGAAGTATGTCATCTAGAAAAGAAAGATACATTAACAAAAATGACAGGTGATGGTAAGGCTACAGAGAGATAACACAAGGTGCTTCCAGGAACATGTGTTTAATGTAGAGGGTGAGGGTAGCCTGGAAAGGCAAAATAATTACATATTCAAGGCCCTGGGTAAAGACAGAGAGCATGGCAAGTCTGCATTCCTGAGCTCCCCTTCACTATCCACTCAAAATTGGGAGAGAAGTCCCGATAGGCAACAATTGTGGCTTTAAAAAAATGCTTTGGCCTGAGCGGTGGTGGCCTAGTAGATAGAACATCAACCTGGGGCATGGGTCATCTGGCTTGAGCACAAGTTTGCCAGTTTGAGTATGGGGTCACCAGCTTGAGTCCAAAGATCATTGGCTTGAAGTCCAAGATGGCTGGCTTGAGCCCAAGGTCGCTGGTTTGAGCAAAGATCATTGGCTCAGCTCAAGAACCCCCACCTGCCCCCATCAAGACACATATGAGAAACAAACAATGAACAATTAAAATGATGCAACTATGACTTGATGTTTTCATCTCTCTCCCTCCCTCTCTCTCTCCTAAAAAAAAGCTTTGAACTTGAAGTCAGACCAGTTCTAGGTCCACCATTACAAGTTGCAAGACCTTGAGTTTCCTTATCTGTTTCTTTGTCTCTAAAATGGGAATAATAAAGTATTTCCATAAGTCTAAGTGGTTGTAAGATGCACCATAGATTTCAAAAGAAATTTTCAAGGAAAGCGTGGAAAAAGGACAGGTATGTGTCCTCTTTTTTCTGCAGTATATATACTTCCTTATTCCTACAACAATTAAAATGTAAAATTTTGTACATCATAAGATTGAGAAAGTGTGTTGATGCATACTTCTCAGGATTGTTGTGATAATTGAATAAGGTTATGTATGAAAATACAATTTCACAATGTGCTACAGCTAAATGTTTATAGTTCCCCAAAATTCATATACCCTAACTCCCAATGTTAGGAGTTAAGTCATGAGGATGGAGCCCTCATGAGTAGGATTAGTGCCTTTATAAGATGAGACATGAGGATTTGTTTTCTCCTCCCCCCTCCTACTAAGAATATAAGTATTATTACTCGCCTAACTCCCTGTGTGGCCCAGCCTTTAATAATATACTAATGACTTGAGAAAAATGGATATATTGAGATCAAATCTTGAGATCAAATTTTATCACAAGAGTCTTTTTTTATTAAGTGGGATATACCATTAATATACAGAGACTTTTAGAACCAAAAGGAAATTTAAAGTTCAATGAATTTTATTCTGAAATTTTGTAATAGGAAAAAACTAAGGATCAGGGAAATAAAGTGACTGTTCTTTATATATATGGTTCATGGCACAAGTGGGACACAAAGAGAACTATAGATGATGTAAAAATTCTTAATTAAGGTTATACACAACATAGTGTTGGAACTCGCTATGTAATCTCAGCTCTAGGATGTCAATCCCCCAAGTGAGCAATGTCTTAGCAACAGTGTGGTCCAAGGTTCAGCTGATTTCAGTCATGGAATTGAGGTAGTGGGATAGACGAAATGTGAGAAATGCAAAAGTGTAGAATTATGATATATTATAAGTATTCCTCCCCATAAGAAACAAAATGATGCTTAACCTCAGTAACAGAGTTACTGAAATTGTAGGTACTTATTTATTATTATTATTATTATTTTAGCAAGAGAGACAGGAAGGAGAGATAGGAAGCATCAACTCATAGTTGTGTCACCTTAGTTGTTCATTGATTGCTTTCTCATATGTGTCTTGACTGGGGAGGGAGGGGACTCCCCTGAGCCATTGACTGCTTATTTAAGGCAGCCAGCTTGGGCTCAAGCCAGTGACATTGGGCTTCAAACCAGCGACCTTGGGCTTCAAGCCAGCTACCATGAGATCATGTCTATGATCCCACGTTCAAGCTGGCGATCCCACACTTAAACTGGTGAGCCTGTGCTCAAACCAGATAAGCCCATGCTCAAGTGACCTTGGATTTCGAAACTGGGTCCTCAGAGCCCTAGGTGGATGCTCTATCTCCTGTGCCACTGCCTGATCAGGCTGTCGGTCCTTCTAAGCAGGGAAAGATTTACTCCTCCTAGAGCAGGGGTTGGGAAACTATGGCTCGTGAGCCAGATGTGGCTCTTTTTATGGCTGCATCAGGCTCGCAGACAAATCATTAATAAAAACAATAATAACATTAAAAATATAAAATATTCTAATGTATTACAATCCATTCATTTCCTACCGCTCATGTTCATGGTTGCGGGTGGCTGGAGCCAATTACAGCTGTCCTCTGGGACAACACCAAATTTTTATTGGATAATATGTATGTACACAGGTCATTGTGAGGTCAGGAAGTAAACTTCCCTCCTTTTAATCAAGTAGTCAACTAGCTAATTTCAGAAACCCTTTTGATGAAGAAGATGGCTAAAAGAAAAGATGAGGAGTATCGTACTTTTCAGCAGGAATGGACAGAGGAATTTGCCTTTGTGGAGAAAGCAGGTTCTGCAGTGTGTCTAATATGCAATGATAAAATTGCATCGATGAAATGGTCAAATATAAAGCGGCACTTCGACACATGCCATACTACATTTGCATAGAAATATCCAGCAGGGGACAGCAAGAAGAAAGCATGTCAAGAGCTACTGTGCAGAGTGCAAGCTAGTCAGCAGCAACTCCATGTTTGGACCCAACAAGGTGACTGGAATTCGGCTAGCTTTGCTGATGCTTTAGCAATTGTGAGAAATGGAAAGCCATTCACAGATGGGGAGTATGCCAAAAACATTCATGCTTGATGTTGCCAATGAACTTTTTTGACGACTTTTCCGATAAAGACAAGATAATCAAATGAATAAAAGATATACCTCTGTCGGCAAGAACTGTTCACGATCATACCATCATGCTGGCAAATCAAATTGAGGCAACACAAGAGAAGGACATAAATGCAGCACCATTCTTTTCTCTCACTTTGGATGAGTCAACAGACATAAGCCATTTATCCCAGTTCAGCATGATTGCAAGGTATGCTGTCGGTGACATACTATGTGAGGAAAGTCTTGCTGTTTTGCCTATGAAAGAGACAACAAGAGAGGAGGGTTTATTCAAGTTTTTCACCAAGTTTGCTAAAGAAAAAATTCTACTGATGGATAAACTTATTTCAGTGTGTACTGATGGTGCTCCGTGCATGGTGGGGAAAAACAGAGGATTCATAGCGCTTCTTCATGAACATGAAAAGAGACCCATCCTAAGTTTTCATTGCATCCTACATCAGGAGGTGCTTTGTGCTCAGATGTGTGGTGAGCAGCTTGGTGAGGTGATATCACTGGTTGCCTGAGCTTTAAATGATCGCCAGTTTAAAACACTGCTAGATGAAGTTGGGAATAATTATTGTAGTCTGCTTCTGCACAGCAATGTGCATTGGTTGCCACGAGGAAAGATACTCAGCCATTTCATGGCTTGTCTGAGTGAAATCCGGACTTTTCTTGAAATGAAAAATGTCAATCATCCTGAGTTAGCTAACACTGAGTGGCTCCTGAAATTCTGTTTCGTGGACATGACTGAACATCTGAACCAGCTCAATGTGAAAATGCAAGGTGTTGAAAATACAGTCTTATCTCTTCAACAAGCAGTGCTTCCATTTAAAAACAAGCTGGAACTCTTCATCGCCGACATTGAAACAGCTCATTTACTACACTGAAAAACTGAGAGAGTTTAAAGATGCATGCACAGCAAGTGACCCTGCTCAACATCTTGATCTCCAGCATCTAGCAGGCTTCATCTAATCTCCTGCAATCATTTAAAGCATGCTTTGGAGAATTTCGTGAGTGCACTCATCTTTTTAAGTTCATCACCCATCCACAGGAGTGTGCAATGGACAGCGCCAACCTGAGTTACATCCTCAGTGTCTCCATCAGAGATTTTGAGCTACAAGCTGCTGACCTGAAGGCCTCAGACATGTGGGTGAATAAGTTCAAGTCACTGAATGAAGACTTGGAAAGACTTGCATGACAGCAAGCAGAGTTGGCAAGCAAACACAAGTGGGGAGAAAAGAAAAAACTTCAACCTGTGGACCAGCTGATTGTCAAAATTTGGAACGCGCTTTCCGTCACTCACAGTGTGTGAGTATTGCTGTACTGACAATGTTTGGCGCCACATATGCATGTGAGCAGTCTTTCTCACATCTAAAGAACGTTAAGAACAACCTACGATCACGTTTAACGGATGGAAGTCTCCACACCTGCATGAAGCTTAACCTCACCATGTATCAACCAGACTACAAAGCCATCAGCAAAACCATGAAGCACCAGAAGTCGCATTAATGGTAAGAAGTACTTTATTAATCATTGGTTAGCAACAGCATAACAACGTCAGTAAAAAGAATTCAGAGACTTATTTTACTTTAAAAGTGTTGGTCTTACATAAAATGCACACATTGACTTGTATTTCATGTTAAACATATTGTATGGCTCTCACATTACATTTTAAAATATGTGGCATTCATGGCTCTCTCAGCCAAAAAGGTTCCTGACCCCTGTCCTAGAGGTCTATTTCCCAAGCCCAAACAGTTCACCTTGATCTGAAAATGACAAAGCAGAGTAGGTCTCAGGTAGGTATATGACTAATCAGTGACAGGCTTGCTCACAGTAGAATTACAAGAAATTATTACTTTTTTGTAGTCACCAGGAGGCTGTGCTGTGCTGGGGTGAGTGATGACATTGGCAGAGTCACACACACACACACACACACACACACACACACACACACACAATCTTTAAGTGCTTTCAATTACAGACCTGTCTATACCTGTGCCCCAGCATCTCTGATCCGACACTGTAGCAGCTATCCTGGAGACATCAAAGCGTTGCAGGTAGGAATCAGTTCATAGTGGCTTCATCTATAGAAGGCAATTAGGACACGGTTGGCACTATCTTCCACCTGGGGATACTGATGCCTGATGCTTGATTAAATAATTGCTCTAAGTTCCCCATCGCCAAGGGGAAGTAGAGTCAGGTCTCTTAACTCTTGTTTCCCTATCTGGCACTAAGTTGGTCTGCATTCCATACTTAACACAAACTGTTCACCAATGGACAAAACTGAACTGAAGAATCATAGAATTTTAAAGCAAGAAGTAGGATACGCAATCTGTGCTTTAGTTCTCACACGTGAATATAATTGCAGTATTCCCTTGGCAGGACAGCGAACTAGGAAACATAAGCAAACTCCTGGGGAGGGGCGACTGCTCAGGAAAGAAACCGAGATCCCACCCAGAGTCCTGGCTCCCAGAGTTCTGGGCCTTACGGAGCACTGTCACAAGTGCATCGCCACGACCCTCCCCCAGTGGTCTTTCTGCGGGCCGTCCCAGTCCCCTTGGCTTCGGGCTTTAACTAGGACTGCAGCTTTCTCCTACGGACCCGCCAGCCGGCCCTGCTCCTTCCTCCCGCGGCCGGCAGACGCTGAGCTTGCTGGCCTTGCGCGGCGGTGCCTGTTCTGTCTTTATTTGGAGTAATGGAGACCCGGAGAAGAGGGTTAGGCGTAACTTCAATATTCATACCGTTTTTAAACAAATAGTTTCCTAATGTTTGTCTGTTTCACGCCATCCTGAAACTCAGTAGGCAGAGCCAGCTGCTCCATGAGCCCTTCCTTCTGCCTGTCCCCACCCACCGAGTCATCGCCTCGCCCACACGTCCTTACCCGCGGAGGGAACATCGGTGCAGACCCAGAAGCCCGGCTAAGCGCTGGTGGGAGGCTGTTCCCGCCGCTCGGACGCCGCAGAGTGTGGAGAACGTGGAGATTTCCCCATTCATAAAACTAACCTCCCTGCCCGCCGACTTCCCGCGGGGCGACAGCAGGGTGGGGCTGGTCCCGGGCGCAGGGGTTTGGAGGCCTGGGGGCCTAAAGGGGAGTGTTGTCACGTTTCGCCAGGGAGACGAATTTTATAAAACCCATACGGTGTCCTCGCTTGGTCTGCACGGACGACTGACCTCGGCGGCGGATGCGAGCTTCCGTTCGAAACGAAGAGACAAAATGGCTTGTGGTTCAATATAAACCTCGCCCTTTGACTTCGAGTGTCCGACATTTTGTGACGTGCGTTTTTTGCTCTATCGCAGATTTAGGAAGCGACTGCAAAACATGCTTCCATTTGTAAACAGCTGGCTTTTTAGGTTGCCTTTATTACCCTTTTATGGGGTGGGTGGAGGCGCGGGAGGGGCAGGGCAGATAGATGATGGCAGGGGCGAAGGGCGTTGTATTAATTCAAGGTACCATCTCGATCCCAATAATAGATTGTTATTAACAACGATCCTCTCTGCGAAACCCTTAAAATTGTCCCTTGATTTCCCTGTCAGCAAGAGGCGAGACCTTATTCGCTGAGCTGACGCCTCCCACCCCCCACTCCCACCACTCTCTGCTCTGGAAATTACAACTCCTTAGCGTGCAGCGCGGGGAGGAGGCTGCTGTGGCGGGAGGGAGGCGGGGAGGAGATCCCCGGGCCAGCCCGGCGCTCGCCTTCCGCCCGACGGCTGCAGCGTCGCGCGGCCAAGGTCAGAGGCACCGCAGGAACGACAGCGAAGAACCAGAGAAGCAGGTCAATCCTGGCCGCAGGGAGAAAGCCCAGGGCGGATTTGGTCCGCACCAGCCTCCGCCAAGAAGAGAAACGAACGAAGGTCTCGGAGCTGGCAGGGCCCCGCAGAGATAGTCTCTAGCGTAGCGACCCGGCAGGTGGCGGCCGCTGGGTCGGCTCTCCTGGAGCTGGGGTTTCACCTTAAGATTCCGGGCGCTGTCCGCCGACACGAGGTGCTGAACCCAGCCCCACTGCCTAGCGGCCCGCTCACCGGCCTCTTCACCTAGGGATCGCCCCGATTGGGGGCGGGGCAGGGACTAAAGGGGGCTCCTGGACAACTGCCCACTGGAGCTGAGGGCTTGATGGAGAAAAGCCACCGAACGGCAGCCCGGACGCTGGTCCTGATGTGGAGAGGACACCCGCACTGCAGCCGCAGGTGGCGCTAGTGCTGATTCATCATCTGGAGTGCCTCGCAGGCCACTGCGAGGGCAGCGGACAGGCTCAGGACTCTGGCCGCAGGTTAAAGCCGATGGTGCCGGAGCCTTGCGGGCTGAAGGTGAGGACCCCCTCCCATCTCTTGCTCCTAGTCATTTTAGGGCGGTGGCCCCAGGACAAAGACAGGAGCGTGCCCCGAGCTGTGCAGCAGTCATGCCTGTGTGATGTCCCCGCCTCCAATCTCACCCGTGCTAACCACGTTTGTTCGCCTCCGCCCGTCTCCGGAGCTTAGGCCATTGCACCCCGGGACCTCAGCAGCTCGTCCTACCCGCTCCGCGATGGAGGAGGAGCTGAAGTGCCCTGTATGCGGTTCCCTGTTTCGGGAGCCCATCATTTTGCCCTGTTCCCACAACGTCTGCCTGCCTTGCGCTCGTACCATCGCGGTGCAGACCCCGGACGGTGAGCAGCACCTACCCCAGCCGCTTCTGCACTCCCGGGGCCCAGGGCTGCCAGCGGGCGGCGCCACCGCGCCCACTCTGGACCACGACACCGCAGCTGGCCCGGCGGGCAGCTGCGGTGGCGGGAGCGCAGCTGGTGGCTTGGGCGGTGGTGCGGGAGGTGGCGGGGACCACTCGGACAAGCTGAGCTTGTACAGTGAAACGGACAGCGGTTATGGCTCCTACACCCCGAGCCTCAAGTCCCCCAACGGGGTTCGTGTGCTGCCCATGGTGCCCGCGCCGCCCGGCTCCTCGGCTGCTGCGGCCCGGGGTGCCGCCTGCTCCTCGTTGTCCTCGTCCTCCAGTTCTATCACGTGTCCGCAGTGCCACCGCAGCGCCTCCCTGGACCACCGCGGTCTGCGCAGCTTCCAGCGCAACCGGCTGTTGGAGGCCATAGTGCAGAGGTACCAGCAAGGCCGCGGGGCCGTGCAGGGGGCGTCCGCAGCCCCGACTGTAGCCATCTGCCAGTTGTGCGACCACACCCCGCCGGAGCCCGCAGCAACGCTCTGCGAACAGTGTGACGTGCTCTACTGCTCTGCCTGCCAGCTCAAGTGCCATCCATCCCGGGGACCGTTCGCTAAGCATCGCCTGGTGCAACCGCCACCACCGCCACCGGCACCCGCTGAGGCCGCCTCTGTGTCCTCGGGCGCGGCCCAGGGAGCCTCCAGTGGAGGCGGGAGTTGCAAGAGTTCTGGGGGCTCTGGGTCCGGAGCCATTGGAGGCAGCGCGGCTCGCAAGTTCCCTACGTGCCCAGAACACGAAATGGAGAATTACAGCATGTACTGTGTGAGCTGCCGAACTCCGGTATGCTACCTGTGCTTGGAGGAAGGCCGGCACAGCAAGCACGAGGTGAAGCCTCTGGGTGCCGTGTGGAAACAGCACAAGGTGAGTGCTTGCGGGGCAGAGAAGTGAGTAACAGGAGGAAGGTTCTGGTCTCTTTCCTGGAGAATTGGCAGGGAGCCGACCAGAGGATCAAGCAGCAATTACCTCATTCATTCATTCCCTCATCAGTCATTTGACAAACACTTAAATTAACTCCAGGTACTCTGAGCTGGGTGTTAGGGATTGGAAAGGGCACAGAAAGATGATGTAGGAGGTGCCCCCAGCCGAGATTTTAGTCTACACAAAAGGCACCCAGAATGCAGAAGCAGGACTCTTTCATGCCTAGAGTTACTAATAAGACACCTTGATGGTCCCTCTAGATCAGGGGTCCCCAAACTTTTTACACAGGGGGCCAATTCACTGTCCCTCAGACCATTGGAGGGCCGGACTATAAAAAAAACTATGAACAAGTCCCTATGCACACTGCACATATCTTATTTTAAAGTAAAAAAAACAAATACAATATTTAAAATAAAGAACAAGTAAGTTTAAATCAACAGTGGGAACTATGGGTGCAGATGCATCCTGTGCTCCTCTCACTGACCACCAATGAAAGGTATCCCTTTCGGAAGTGCGGTGGGGCTGGATAAATGGCCTCAGGGGGTCGCATGCCGCCAGTGGGCCATAGTTTGGGGACCCCTGCTCTAGATATATAGCATCCAAGGCCCCTTTCTCCCTCCAAAAAATAGTGAGATTTTATTCTTTTGTTTTAAATTCAAGTGTTACCACCTGCCTGTAGGAAAATATCTGATGCCTTTTGCACTTGTTTAATCTTCTCTCGAAGGTTTGATCCCAGCTCTCGACAAAGGGATACACTATTTCCTCCAGAGCAGAAATTTTCCCACTCTCTAACTAGTCCCCAGAACTTTTCACCCCCAAAATACTTCCTAGACCAGAAGGAAGATGAAATTTCTCATGTACCTTGTTTGAGAATTTGGGTGTGTGCCCTTTGAAGAAGGCACCATCATTTGCCCCAGAGACCTTCCCTTAGTGAGACTGCTGCAGTGTCAGTAGGAGTATGTGTAACTGCAGAGTGAGCTCTTATTCTGACAGCCAAGCACACTTTCATCTGCAGACTGCACACACCTTTCTCCCCAGGGACTTGCCTGGAGTGCCCTCTCCCAACTGGGAATGGATCAGCCTCTAAAGACTATAGGCTAGAACCCATTCGTGGCTGCCAATCAGGTCAGGGGCTTGATCAAGAGTAGAATCAGTTCTTCTAAGGAACATTCACCTTCACTTCCTGTCCAAAGGCTGAGCTGAGCAACTGGGCTAACTGGCACTAAGGTCAAGGAGTCAGGCCTGACAGCATTAGAGTCCCTTGTTCAAGGTCCCCAACTGCACTGCAGATTTGGACATTTATCATTCAGTGTCCTCTGTCCAGTAAACTCACACCTTAAAGATGCATGATGTCTTCAGATTGCACAGGAAACATGCATATTGTGATTGAGGAGGAAAGACACAAGAAAATAAAGCAGTTTTCCACGACTATCTCATATTATCCAACTGGAAGTGGACAAGAAGGGGAACACAGATGAGAGAAGGAATGACTATTCCTGTTATAAATTTATTATACATAGTTACTACGTAATTTCATCTGCTACAATGTACATGCTATAATTGTAATTTAACATTTTCAAATAAAAGATTAGAAAAGAAAAACCAAGGAATACTTTAAAAATCTACCTTGGAGAGGGAAATTTGCATAGTAGGTCAGAAGGGCAATCTAAAGTCAAATCCTCAATTCTTGAGCAGTGGTTCTTATTTGGGGAAAATTTCACTCCCACTCCAGGACATTTGGCAATGTCTGGAAAGATTTTGAGTTGTCATATTTCAGGGGTACTACTGGAATCTAGTGGGTATAGGTGAAGGAAACTACTAAGCATCTTAGAGTAACAGAAAACCTCCTCCAAACAATTATCTAGCCCCAACTGTCAGTAGTGTCTGGTGAGAAACCTTGCTGTATAGTAACATAGACCTGGATCCAAATCTCAGTGCTTGTAATTCACTCATTATATGCTTAAGGTACAATTTTAAACCCACTGGCTGATAATAACTAACCTATATAATTGTTATAAGGAGTAAGTATAATACTGTGTGTTTAGACTCTAGCACAGTACCTTTAAGAGTTGTTACAATTAAAACCACTAGACTTGTAGAAAGCTACAGGATGCAGCAAAGAGTGCTTATTTGACCTTGGTGACTTGTTTTCCTGGAGAGAGCATGCACTGATCACTTTTGATACTGTTTATGTTGAGTCTTAAAATAGCTTTGAAGAAATGGGAATGTATGCCTTGAGTTAGTTACCATTCATGTGTCATTTTGCTATATATTGCTTCACAGGAGTGTAGCCATCTTGCTTATTTCATTTTTCAAGTAAAAAGACATTTTCCAAGTAAAGAAATCTTTTGCAAAGAGGCTGTGATCAAGTACCAAGACAAGAAGTCTAGGTTCACATTGAGATTTTATGAGCTGTTAAATTTGCTCAGCTTAGATAGCTAGAATTTATTCAAGATGTTGTCACTTAAATCTTTAGACTCAATAAAGAGTGGGAACCAAAATAAATTGAAATGACTTTGTGACTTTAGAAGAGATTAAGCTTCTTATAAGGAAAAGTGAATTGGATAGTAAGTTATGGTTTCAAGAACCAAGAGCATGCAGGGAAAGTCGTTAGTCATTCTTGACTTGGTCTGAACAGCTCTTTTATAAAAATTTCTATCCTCTGGCCCTGGCTAGATAGCTCAGCTGGTTAGAGCATCATCTTAATACACCAAGGTTATTGGTTCCATCTCTGGTCAGGGCACATATAACAATCCACCAATGAATACATAAATAAATGGATAACAAAATTAATGTTTCTCTCTTTTTCTCTCTCTCTAAAATCAATCCTTTTTAAAAGTATGCATTTAAAATATTTTTCTATCCTCATCTAACATTTCATGCCATTCTGAATATTGGGAGGAAACCTTTCCCCTCCCTGCTCAGCCGTACCTGGGCTGTGACTCGCCCCTCTGTGCAGCAGCTCCACTTGGGGTAGCAGATCCATTGTTGAGGTATTGCAATGCTTGTGTTCAAGCCACCCTTATTTTACTTAATAATTCCACATTTACATAACTTTTATTACAAAATAATGTTATGATTGTTTTATTTTATTATTAGTTATTGTTAATCTTTCTGTATCTAATTTGTAATTAAACTTTACTATAGGTATGTATGTATAAGGAAAAGATAGTATATATAAGGTTCAGTACTACTTGAGGTTTCAGGCATCCACTAGGTGTGTTGGAATGTACCCCCCATGGATAAGGGGGATTACTGCCTGCAGAACTTGTCTCAGTTTTACATTTTGCGCCACTGCTTCAGGGAACTAAGATACCCTCCCAAATCCGGAAGGAATGCTCTGAGGCAGTACTTCCGTGAAAATCAGTTTCCAAGAATGAATAGGCGTCTGCTGTTCTCCTTCAGCAATAAAAAGGAAAATTGCTGAGGGCTTGTTATGAGGCATCTCAACTAGGGGCTGGAGATCAAAGGGAAAGCTAGAGGAGGGAGCCCTGCTGGAGTGCTTGGCATTGCTGTGTGGGCAGGCATCTAGACCACCATTGTGAGCTGTGAGGGAGGTTGTTTGTGACAGCTAAACTAGAATAATTTCACACTCTTGCCATGGCTGTTTAAGTTCTTTAGTACAACGTAAAATCTCTGGATTTATTGTTGTTGTTGTTCTGGTCTAAAAATCCAAGAAGCCATGATAAAGCCAGTTTTACGACCAGACCTGGAATTAAACAGGACAGTTCTCTGGCATCTCTATGACTGAATAAGCTTTCATCAAAGGCTTGCTCCTCAGCCTGACCAATTTTGCCATGTACTTTGTAAAGAGACATGCAAGCAACATTGAAATCTATCTTAAAACAAAATTGATTACCACCTTTTAATTTTATTTATTCATTTTAGAGAGGAGACGAAAGAGAGAGAGAGAGAGAGAAAGGGGGGAGGAACTGGAAGCATCAACTCCTATATGTGCCTTGACCAGACCAGTGCAGGGTTTTGAACTGGCGACCTCAGTGTTCCCAGGTCGACGCTTTATCCACTGCGCCACCACAGGTCAGGCTGATTACCACCTTTTAAAAACAGCATAAAGGCCCTGGCCTGTTGGCATAGTGGTAGAGCATTGGCCCAGCATGTGGATGTCCCAAGTTCAATTCCCCATCAGGGCACACAGGAGAAGTGACCATCTGCTTCCTCACCCCTCACCCTCTCCCTTCTCTTCCTCTCTCTCTCTTCCTCTCCCACAGCCATGGCTTGATTGGAGCAAGCTGGCCCCTAGGATGGCTCTATGGCCTCACCTCAGGTGCTAAAATTGCTCAGTTGCTGAGCAACAGAGAAACAGATGGACAGAGCATCGCCCCATTATGGGCTTGACAGGTGGTTTCCAGTAGGGGTACGTGTGGGAGTCTGTTTCTCTGTCTTCCCACTTCTCACTTAAGAAAAATAAAATATAAAATAAAATAATAAAGACAGCATAAAAACTTTAGGTCTTGGCTAAAAATATTTTCAGATGACTTTCCTAGGGAAGGATTGTTTCAAAGACCTTGTGATATGAAGAAACAATATGTTACAAAAGATAAGACAAAAGTGGAAAGTCTTCCATGAGAGCTTTTCTCTTTTTGATTATAGATAATGGAATTCTACTTTTCATGAAATCAGAAAGGAAGGGTCACTCTTCCTTGGTGTGACATGTCAATGATGTCTGTAACTCCTGCTTATAAGAGTCAACCCTGAATTAATATGGGTAAAGATGATTCCAAAACTGAGGTACTGAATGCTGGATAAACCTTTGAGAAGTCTTTGAGAACCCTGGAAAAGAGGTGTGTTGACACAAAATCTCACTGATGCCCCAAGAGGACCATTCCTGATGAGTCAGCACTTCACAAAGGTGAGAGAAATGGAGGCCTGGAAATATCAGGATAAACAGGACTGTGAGTTGCTCCACTGTTAGGAGGCCCTGACAAAGGGCCCCTGGTCTTACCTTATTTCATAGAAGATATAAGGAAAGTTTTTAACCTATAAAGCCTCTGATGAAAGACTTCTTCCATTAAAAGAGGTAACACATAAATTACAAAGGTTGAACATGTAATCACATCAGAGCTAGAGTCATAAGTATACTTATTTGAATATGTATAGTACTTTGTGACACAATTAATGATATTCATTGTTAATAATTAGATTCACAAGTGTAGAAATGTAGTATTAAATATTATCTCCCAATTCCAATTTGCTGAGAAAAATATTTCTAACATTTCAGTGTTCTTTCTTCTGAAATTCTATAGTATATTTATTTTGTAATCGTCCTTTCTTCTTTAGTAATACAATGTAAATATCTTTCCTGCCTGGCCTGTGGTGGCGCAGTGGATAAAGCATAGACCTGGAATGCTCAGGTAATTGGTTCGAAGCCTTGGGCTTGCCCCATCAAGGCACATATGACAAACAATTAATCAATGAACAATTAAAGTGAAGCAACTATTTGTTGATACTTCTCACTCCCCACTCCTCTCCTTTCTCTGTAAAATCATTAAATGAAATCTTTAAAGATATATATATATATATCTCTTCATGTCAATTAAGGCACATCATTTTTTATGGTTGTTTCAGTCTTTTGCTGTCACAGACATTTTTTCTAGTTAAATCTGCGCCCACACTCTTGATTGTTTTCTTACCTTAAATTTCTTCATATGGAGTTGCTGTATCAAAGGTCATCTGGCTTTCAGACATCTGATTAATGTTGCCAAATTTTCTTCCATAAAGTTTATCCTACTTTTCTCCTAACAGCAAAATTATGTAAATTTTTAAAAATCCTATAAATAGGGACCATAGAGGTAAACAATAAGAAATTTTCTGTTTCTAGTAATTGTTGTTTGCTATTTTCATTACATTATTGTTAGAACTGCATTTTAAAATACAATCACAAGTCTGTAGGTTTTATATTTTTAACTACTAGGGAGCTATCTGACTCCCTGCAAATACTGGTTTGATATGCTCAGGTATTGGCCAAGCCTGCTATCATGATTGTCAGGCCTATGAGAAGACCAAGCTTTCAGGGCCCAACTAAGGCAATTTTTGGTGGGGTTAGGTGGGAAAAAGAGTTAGGAAGAGAGAAGTGCCTGACAAAAATATTACTGGGGGTCTGAAGTCCACAGCTCGGTGGCTGATTGCTACCACTAGCTGCTGATTATAAGCCCCTTGTTCTGCATGGAGATCTATCCTGGACCTCAGAGCATGAGGCCCTAAGGGAAAGCCTGGAGTTTTGAAAGTTGACTTTTTCAACTTTTTGCCTTTATCTTTTTTTTTAAGACAGTCTATAGAGATTTTGGGGTTTTGAATTGACAAGGACTTTAAAGACTATAGAAGGAGAACCCTCTCCTACTGATGAATGTATTTTATACTGTGTGCTGCGGTGGTCACTCCATGCAGAGGTATCCTAGTTTCAGCTTGCAGTTGGGGCGGTGGGCGATGGGACCTTACCTGTGGATGTCAACAACATGGAGTGTTCTAGAGAAGAGGGATCTCCTGATCTCTGAGACAGACTAGGGAGAAATCAACAGACAGTGGCCCACCGCTTGTTTTCTAAATAAAGTCTTACTGGGATGCAGCCATGCTCATTCGCTGCCTGGGGTTGCTTTTGGCTACAGTTGCTTTTGGAACAATTGAGTGGTTGCAACAGATATCCTGCAAAGCCAAAGATATTTACTATCTTGTCCTTTATGGGGGGAAAAATGTACTGACCTCTGGACTAGGGACTTTCGACTCAAAGTGTGGTCTACTGAGCAGCAGTGGCATCTTGTTGGACATGCGGTCTTGAGACCGGCCATCACCCTCCTGACTCAGGATTTAGATGTTGGCAAGCCCTCTAGTTAATCTGTATGCACAGTCCCCATGTGGTTATCTGTGGGAGATATATTTCGGGATTCCCACTGGATGCCTGGCTACCCACCATGACCTGCCCTTGTATTTCTTTTCTTTTTTTTTTTTTTAATTATGCACTCTTCAATTCTATAGACACTTGCAAGTTGTCTTAAATCTCTTTTAAAATAAATAAGTTAATCGATAATCGAGTGGTCTACTTAAAGTCAAAGAGACGCAGCTGGGTCATTCATGCTAGTTCACAGCTTTCATCGGGATATCGCCACCTACTATCAGCTTGTTTGGAGGGTGTGACTGTTGCTTCTCAAATTGCTTTTCTTTGTTAGTATTTGCAGCTTATCTCTGCTAAATGTTTATCCCACACACAGCTCTACCTAACCGGCGGGGCTTTACGCCTCTATCTTTTTGGGATTATGAAGATGCATAGAGTGGGAAGTCAGAGTACAATAAAGGCAAGAAAACCCTGCTGGGGATGTGTGTCGGGTAACACGAGAGGTTTGAGACTCTGGCCTGTGTGCAAGCTAACAACTCACCTGCCACAACCTCAGGGATACAGGCAGATGTGAACCTCCTGGGTCAGAGATGTGTTCATCACAGCAGCAGTAGTAGTCAGAAAATCAGCAGCTCTGTGGCAGTTCCCTGAGCTTCAGTCCCACAGAGTGACATGAAGAGGGCCAGGTGACACCTGAACACACAGTAGGGTACATTTCAGGCGAGGAACCCTGAACTTAGGGAGCCTACGTCTTTTATAAAGGGCAGTGAGCATGGGCACTTCACTCTGCGGGAGGCAGCATCTCTAGAAGGACAGTCCAGAATAAAAAGCAACTAAGGCCTCAGTGACAAGACTTGCAGAAACATGAGAGATTTGCAGAAAAATATCTTCCAACAGAAGGATTAAATGAAAATTCAAGTAGTTCCTTGAGTGATCTCTGCCTCAGGCACATTGGAGGTAACTTCCTGGGCTCATCTGATTCTAAAAAAGTTCTTGTTTCAGTTGGGGTGCACAAGCCTCAGGGCCACCTGCATTGTCATCTATAAGGCCTCTTGCTCCTTTAAGGTTTGCTGAGAGTCATCATGATGATGATGATGATGGAATGTCAGTGGTGGGGCCAAGGATAGTACCAGTTAAAGCTGTACAGTGAAGGTGGCTTTCATGCCTGAGTTCACTGGCATGTCCTCTAGCACATAAAGTGCAAACATCAGCTCATGGCTCTCTGTGTTAGCTGATCAAAACATTCCATTGAGTAAGCATTTGTTGGATACTTACTGTGAACATGGGCTGTGCTAGGGACTGTGGATACATATGAAACAGACCACAGGGGAGCTCACAGCCGACTGGAGGAGAAGGACACTTTTACAACGAGCCTAATATATGGGCCACTCATAAAAATGTGGAATAAGTACTACACTGTATTGTGAATATTAATGAGGGAACAGGAAGGGGAAGACAGTTAATTCTGCCTGGATATTGGGAAGGGGGAATGGGAAAGAGTGCAGGGGGAGATTGAAGAGATGTTGGAGCTGAGGTCATGAATGACAGGAGGTTTATTAGTTGAAAAAGAAAGAAGAGACGAATGCACAGCATTGAGTGAGGAGTTCAGAAACTTGTTTAAAATCTAGTTCCTTCATTCAAAAAGCTTATTATCTGCTGGCCAAGTGCCAGGGATAAACACATATTAATTCACATGGAACAGAGGGACACTGAGAAATATGACGGCATTTCTGATAAAAATGAGATAACTTGGGTTACACATCCTTCAGCATCTGCAACTTACTGAAAACCTGCTGGACCTGGGGACAGTGGTGAAAGATGACAGGATAAATAGAGTCCAGAAGCCACATTAAAGGAACATCTAGCTTTAAATGCTAAGGAAGATTAACTGTTAGCCTCATTTAAATTTCAATGAAGACCAGAAATAGCCTGGCTATAATCCTTTTGAAGATTCTTGTAAATTTTCATCATTTCCCCAGGTTGTTATACTTAATCTATTTGCTGGTAAAACTTGGCAGCCAAAACTTTTAGAATGTCTAGATTTACTTTGCTAAATTAAAGGAAGGAAGGAGGGGGAAGAAGGGGCAAAATAGAAATCAGGAAACTGGATGAGAAAATAGACTCCGGAGAGGAAGGTGACGGTGAGAGGGACTTGGAAAAGGTTGATTAAGAAGCCAGTTTGGGATTGGCCATCAGCCCCAGTTTTGTTAGACGGACAAGAGGGCTCATCGCTCCACTTACACACAAGAAAGAAAGAACTCCAGTAGTGTGGAACCAGCCTTGAGTGAACATGAGCACCAAGTAGAGGCCAGATGACCGCGGGCACTGGGGATGGCTGCACAGATGACATGGGAGCTGAGTCACGTTTCAAAGGATGGAAAGGATTTGGAGAGTGAAAAGGAAGCAGATGTCCAAACAAAAAAAGAAAAGTTATTTTTTCATAATTTGACCATGGAGAGAAATCTCTAATACCAATTCTCATCACACATGATTGTCATAAAAACGATTATATGATGGTTACCAGTGACTGGAGTTGGTCTGATCCTAACGAAGAGGCACTTCCAGTTACTGGATCTAAAGAACGTCACCTTACATTGTATGTCAGCAAAATCAGGAGTCTGGTCCAGGAGGCCCATGCACCCAATATCCTATCCCAGGCTTGTTAGGTACCATCGGACTATGATCTGAATTACTCTCTGGTCCCTGGCTTTTCCTCATACAAACATGATCTTGCCGTGCTCAATTTTACTTTTCTGCATATTGAGTCTTCTCAGAGTCTCCAGTCTCCATGAACACGTGTTCTAATACTCCAGACTGCTTTAAAAATAAAATCCCACTTGATTAGGCTTTTCTTATTTACACCTGTTGATGATATAACTAACAGAGACTCACAGTTTCTTTTTCCTCATGTAACCGACTTTATACATCACATGCATAAATAACACTGTACTTTGAACATCTTGACAGCAAGGACTGTGTCTTACTTATCTCTGCACTCCCGGTACCCATCACAACAGCTGACACCCAGTAGGTCACAAGGAACATTTATTTGATAAATGAGTGGTGACTTAACACCAAAATGTATTACAACATCAATGCCATAAATAACTATCCCAGTGCAGTCCCTGTAACTTCATGGTGAATCGTGAAAACAAAGAGATTTCTGCAGGATGGGGAACTGTATGAAAAATGAGGGGAGAAGGAATTAGGCATTTTCCTGGGCCTTTTAGTGAAGAGCCATCCACATTGAATAGCATGGCACTCCTCCCGTCTTCATCATGTGTGCTAGTGCTATCAGAAACAACCTGGGGATCTGGAGGGATGACAGAGGACGGTTGGGTTTGTTGGCGCGACTTCTCCCAGATGTTAGAACTTCTTCATCTTGTTCAGAGAATAGACTGAGTATAAGTTTACTAGACTGACACAGCAATGAAATTATTAGTGCTATGGAGGCAGGAGAATGCAGGGAGTAAGAAAACTAATTTCAGAGACAACTATCCTAAAACTACCACTGGCCACGGGATGACCTTGTAGTAAATGAGATGATGCATGTAAAGAACATAGAACAGCCTGACCAGTCAGTGGCGCAGTGGATAGAGTGTTGGACCGGGACTCAATGGACTCAGGTTCAAAACCCCAAGGTCGCCAACTTGAGTGTCCGCTCATCTGACTTGAGCGTGGGCTCATCTGGTTTGAGCGTGGGCTCACCAACTTGAGCATGGGGTCTCTAGATTGAGCGTAGGATCATAGAGTGACCCCATGGTAGCTAGCTTGAGCCCAAGGTTGCTGGCTTGAGCAAGGGGTCACTCGCTCTGCTATAGCCCCACCCACCCAGGTCAAGGCACATATGAGAAAGCAGTCAATTAACAACCAAGATGCCATAATGAAGAATTGATGCTTCTCATCTCTCTCTGTTCCTGTCTGCCTGTCCCTATCAGTCCCTCTCTCTTTGTCTCTGTCAAAAATAAAAGAAAGAACATAGGGCAATGCACACCACATAGTAAGTGCTCAGTAAAAAAAGCCACTATCATCATCATCCTTATTTTATCAAAGCCATGCATGGGTGCAAGAAAAGGGCTGTTTCAGGGTCTGAGATTGTGCAGAGCTCTCTTGTGGAAGGGCTGAGAAGCATCTGTCCCTTTGTGGGGGGCCACTCCACTGTGTTACATTGAATGGATGCTAGAGAGATCAATGCCAGGATTTCCTGAACCAACCTCCTGGTCAATTATTGGCTGATATAATGGGAAGGACCTGAATTGAAATAGAAAGATCTGGATTTGGTTTGGAGCTGTTTGGGGATAAGTTTCTTAACACTTCTCAACCTCAGTGTGATCCCTGACCTCTTTCCTGCAGCTACAAGGAACTTGGTTACCTCCCCCTTCTCTAAAGGAACCAATACCATACACACACACACACACACACACACACACACACACACACACACACACACACACACGATGTGGAGAAAGATCATTTGTAATATGATTCCATTTAGTGAAAATATATGAAGAACGTATATTAGAATAGGAAAGAAACTGTGGAGAACATATTAGTTTATTAGGGCTGCGATGGCAACTATCACAAACTGGATCACTTAGAACCACCAAAATGTATTTTCTCACAGCTCTGGAGGCTAGCAGTTGGAGCTCAAGGTGTCAGTGGGCTCCAGGGAAACATCAACCCAGGCCTCTCTCCCAGCTTTGGGTAACTCCTTGTGTGGTTGCATAACTTCAATTTTCATGTTGGCCTTCTCCCTGTTTGTGTCTGTGTCCAAATTCCTCCTTTTAATATAAGAACATAAGTCATAGTGGATAAGGGACCCACCTTATTGCACTATGACCTCATTGTAACTAATCACAGCTGCAAGGAATCTACATCCAAATATGTTACATTCTGAGGTACAGAGGATTAGGACGCCAACAAAGGGTTTTTGTGAGACACCTCATGACACACAGTAACATTAATAATGGACCTGAGTGGGGAAATGAAACAAGGAAAAAACTGGAAATTGAAAAATAATTACAAGTTACTAACCCATGAAGGTTAAGCCAACTGTTTCCTAGCACCCTGTGAAAATATTCAGCCAGATTGAGTTACCTTCCTTCTAACACCTGCAGACATTAGGCTCACAAGAGGTGTGGGGTACAGATTCCAGCTGTGAATTGGGAAGAAGGGGGCTGCGAGGTGATGGAAGGGCTGTGGGATGTCAGGTGGGCGGCTGGATGACTGGGGTCCTGAGACTTGGTGAAGAGTAAGAGAAGGGACGGAGGAGAGATGGGCAGTTTCAAAGGGAGTCTCCTCATCCCTGACACTTTCTCCTGAGCCCTCATGACAATCACCAAAAGTAAGAAATATTATTGCATTGGGACACTGATGGTTAAATGTCCTGATCAGAGGTCGTTTAGAGAAAGAACAGTGTGGCTGTTGGATTCAAGTTGCAAAATTACTTGCTGCTCATGGATGGAGATTTCAAAAGAGATCTTAGCAACATATAAACTTTTTTAAAATAGATATGACATCTTTGGTTTAAAATTTTTTTAATTGATTGATTTTAGGGAGAGAGAGAGGAAGAGAGGGAGAAAGGAAAAAAAACAATTTGCTGTTCCACTTATACAAACATCAGTCATAGTGGATAAGGGAATTGGTTGATTCTTGCATGTACCCTGACTGGAGGTCAAACCCATGACCTTGGCTTATTAGGAGATGCTCTAAATTAGTGGTTCTCAAAGTGTGCACCAGGGTGCCCCAGAGATTTCCAAGTGCGCCCTGAGAAATATGTGCCTGTTGGGGACCAAAAAACCAACAGGGTTTTTTGTTTGGACATCTGCTTCCTTTTCACTCTCCAAATCCTTTCCATCCTTTGAAACGTGACTCAGCTCCCATGTCATCTGTGCAGCCATCCCCAGTGCCCGCGGTCATCTGGCCTCTACTTGGTGCTCATGTTCACTCAAGGCTGGTTCCACACTACTGGAGTTCTTTCTTTCTTGTGTGTAAGTGGAGCGATGAGCCCTCTTGTCCGTCTAACAAAACTGGGGCTGATGGCCAATCCCAAACTGGCTTCTTAATCAACCTTTTCCAAGTCCCTCTCACCGTCACCTTCCTCTCCGGAGTCTATTTTCTCATCCAGTTTCCTGATTTCTATTTTGCCCCTTCTTCTCCCTCCTTCCTTCCTTTAACTTAGCAAAGTAAATCTAGACATTCTAAAAGTTTTGGCTGCCAAGTTTTACCAGCAAATAGATTAAGTATAACAACCTGGGGAAATGATGAAAATTTACAAGAATCTTCAAAAGGATTATAGCCAGGCTATTTCTGGTCTTCATTGAAATTTAAATGAGGCTAACAGTTAATCTTCCTTAGCATTTAAAGCTAGATGTTCCTTTAATGTGGCTTCTGGACTCTATTTATCCTGTCATCTTTCACCACTGTCCCCAGGTCCAGCAGGTTTTCAGTAAGTTGCAGATGCTGAAGGATGTGTAACCCAAGTTATCTCATTTTTATCAGAAATGCCGTCATATTTCTCAGTGTCCCTCTGTTCCATGTGAATTAATATGTGTTTATCCCTGGCACTTGGCCAGCAGATAATAAGCTTTTTGAATGAAGGAACTAGATTTTAAACAAGTTTCTGAACTCCTCACTCAATGCTGTGCATTCGTCTCTTCTTTCTTTTTCAACTAATAAACCTCCTGTCATTCATGACCTCAGCTCCAACATCTCTTCAATCTCCCCCTGCACTCTTTCCCATTCCCCCTTCCCAATATCCAGGCAGAATTAACTGTCTTCCCCTTCCTGTTCCCTCATTAATATTCACAATACAGTGTAGTACTTATTCCACATTTTTATGAGTGGCCCATATATTAGGCTCGTTGTAAAAGTGTCCTTCTCCTCCAGTCGGCTGTGAGCTCCCCTGTGGTCTGTTTCATATGTATCCACAGTCCCTAGCACAGCCCATGTTCACAGTAAGTATCCAACAAATGCTTACTCAATGGAATGTTTTGATCAGCTAACACAGAGAGCCATGAGCTGATGTTTGCACTTTATGTGCTAGAGGACATGCCAGTGAACTCAGGCATGAAAGCCACCTTCACTGTACAGCTTTAACTGGTACTATCCTTGGCCCCACCACTGACATTCCATCATCATCATCATCATGATGACTCTCAGCAAACCTTAAAGGAGCAAGAGGCCTTATAGATGACAATGCAGGTGGCCCTGAGGCTTGTGCACCCCAACTGAAACAAGAACTTTTTTAGAATCAGATGAGCCCAGGAAGTTACCTCCAATGTGCCTGAGGCAGAGATCACTCAAGGAACTACTTGAATTTTCATTTAATCCTTCTGTTGGAAGATATTTTTCTGCAAATCTCTCATGTTTCTGCAAGTCTTGTCACTGAGGCCTTAGTTGCTTTTTATTCTGGACTGTCCTTCTAGAGATGCTGCCTCCCGCAGAGTGAAGTGCCCATGCTCACTGCCCTTTATAAAAGACGTAGGCTCCCTAAGTTCAGGGTTCCTCGCCTGAAATGTACCCTACTGTGTGTTCAGGTGTCACCTGGCCCTCTTCATGTCACTCTGTGGGACTGAAGCTCAGGGAACTGCCACAGAGCTGCTGATTTTCTGACTACTACTGCTGCTGTGATGAACACATCTCTGACCCAGGAGGTTCACATCTGCCTGTATCCCTGAGGTTGTGGCAGGTGAGTTGTTAGCTTGCACACAGGCCAGAGTCTCAAACCTCTCGTGTTACCCGACACACATCCCCAGCAGGGTTTTCTTGCCTTTATTGTACTCTGACTTCCCACTCTATGCATCTTCATAATCCCAAAAAGATAGAGGCGTAAAGCCCCGCCGGTTAGGTAGAGCTGTGTGTGGGATAAACATTTAGCAGAGATAAGCTGCAAATACTAACAAAGAAAAGCAATTTGAGAAGCAACAGTCACACCCTCCAAACAAGCTGATAGTAGGTGGCGATATCCCGATGAAAGCTGTGAACTAGCATGAATGACCCAGCTGCGTCTCTTTGACTTTAAGTAGACCACTCGATTATCGATTAACTTATTTATTTTAAAAGAGATTTAAGACAACTTGCAAGTGTCTATAGAATTGAAGAGTGCATAATTAAAAAAAAAAAAAAGAAAAGAAATACAAGGGCAGGTCATGGTGGGTAGCCAGGCATCCAGTGGGAATCCCGAAATATATCTCCCACAGATAACCACATGGGGACTGTGCATACAGATTAACTAGAGGGCTTGCCAACATCTAAATCCTGAGTCAGGAGGGTGATGGCCGGTCTCAAGACCGCATGTCCAACAAGATGCCACTGCTGCTCAGTAGACCACACTTTGAGTCGAAAGTCCCTAGTCCAGAGGTCAGTACATTTTTCCCCCCATAAAGGACAAGATAGTAAATATCTTTGGCTTTGCAGGATATCTGTTGCAACCACTCAATTGTTCCAAAAGCAACTGTAGCCAAAAGCAACCCCAGGCAGCGAATGAGCATGGCTGCATCCCAGTAAGACTTTATTTAGAAAACAAGCGGTGGGCCACTGTCTGTTGATTTCTCCCTAGTCTGTCTCAGAGATCAGGAGATCCCTCTTCTCTAGAACACTCCATGTTGTTGACATCCACAGGTAAGGTCCCATCGCCCACCGCCCCAACTGCAAGCTGAAACTAGGATACCTCTGCATGGAGTGACCACCGCAGCACACAGTATAAAATACATTCATCAGTAGGAGAGGGTTCTCCTTCTATAGTCTTTAAAGTCCTTGTCAATTCAAAACCCCAAAATCTCTATAGACTGTCTTAAAAAAAAAGATAAAGGCAAAAAGTTGAAAAAGTCAACTTTCAAAACTCCAGGCTTTCCCTTAGGGCCTCATGCTCTGAGGTCCAGGATAGATCTCCATGCAGAACAAGGGGCTTATAATCAGCAGCTAGTGGTAGCAATCAGCCACCGAGCTGTGGACTTCAGACCCCCAGTAATATTTTTGTCAGGCACTTCTCTCTTCCTAACTCTTTTTCCCACCTAACCCCACCAAAAATTGCCTTAGTTGGGCCCTGAAAGCTTGGTCTTCTCATAGGCCTGACAATCATGATAGCAGGCTTGGCCAATACCTGAGCATATCAAACCAGTATTTGCAGGGAGTCAGATAGCTCCCTAGTAGTTAAAAATATAAAACCTACAGACTTGTGATCGTATTTTAAAATGCAGTTCTAACAATAATGTAATGAAAATAGCAAACAACAATTACTAGAAACAGAAAATTTCTTATTGTTTACCTCTATGGTCCCTATTTATAGGATTTTTAAAAATTTACATAATTTTGCTGTTAGGAGAAAAGTAGGATAAACTTTATGGAAGAAAATTTGGCAACATTAATCAGATGTCTGAAAGCCAGATGACCTTTGATACAGCAACTCCATATGAAGAAATTTAAGGTAAGAAAACAATCAAGAGTGTGGGCGCAGATTTAACTAGAAAAAATGTCTGTGACAGCAAAAGACTGAAACAACCATAAAAAATGATGTGCCTTAATTGACATGAAGAGATATATATATATATCTTTAAAGATTTCATTTAATGATTTTACAGAGAAAGGAGAGGAGTGGGGAGTGAGAAGTATCAACAAATAGTTGCTTCACTTTAATTGTTCATTGATTAATTGTTTGTCATATGTGCCTTGATGGGGCAAGCCCAAGGCTTCGAACCAATTACCTGAGCATTCCAGGTCTATGCTTTATCCACTGCGCCACCACAGGCCAGGCAGGAAAGATATTTACATTGTATTACTAAAGAAGAAAGGACGATTACAAAATAAATATACTATAGAATTTCAGAAGAAAGAACACTGAAATGTTAGAAATATTTTTCTCAGCAAATTGGAATTGGGAGATAATATTTAATACTACATTTCTACACTTGTGAATCTAATTATTAACAATGAATATCATTAATTGTGTCACAAAGTACTATACATATTCAAATAAGTATACTTATGACTCTAGCTCTGATGTGATTACATGTTCAACCTTTGTAATTTATGTGTTACCTCTTTTAATGGAAGAAGTCTTTCATCAGAGGCTTTATAGGTTAAAAACTTTCCTTATATCTTCTATGAAATAAGGTAAGACCAGGGGCCCTTTGTCAGGGCCTCCTAACAGTGGAGCAACTCACAGTCCTGTTTATCCTGATATTTCCAGGCCTCCATTTCTCTCACCTTTGTGAAGTGCTGACTCATCAGGAATGGTCATCTTTCCCTCAATGGAAAAAATATTTAAAAGAAATAAAGCTAGTACTTTCTGAGCAAGTTTAAAAGTGATAGTTTGAGACATTTCACATACATCACAGGCATATTCTCATAATATCTCTACATGGTTAGTGATAAATGCGGCCCATATAATCTTTTTTATAGTAAGTTGTCCCAAAATGGAAGGCATGAACTTGCATGACCATGCTGATACTATATTGTGTGTATGTCAGACGAAGAGTGAAACTGGAGCTCATGTCTTTGCTTATAAACTTTGATTCATTTTATAAACTTCCCAGTCACATTGTTCAAGAAACGAAGAACTAATTTGTTTATTTGATAAATACATATTGATTCTGCTCTAGTAGCTCAGGCAAAGATGAAGCAAACAGAGTCTCCATCCTCTAAGGCCACCCAATTTAGCAGAAGAAAATGTAAATGCATGATGAGAGAACAAGATAATGAGGCATTGGGTGCTGGAGGGAAGATGTCCCCAAAAGAAGCTTCTCCTCTAGACTCAGGAGGAGAAGGGCAGGCAGGACATCATGAGGTGGTGACAGTAGGTCTGAGTGTCAAATGATAATGGCAGTGACAAAGCCAGGGGGAGGGCACATCCGTCAGATGACCGGCAGCATAAAGCCACAGAGGTGCAGAGTAGCGGGCAGGTTGTCCTAAGGTGGTTTAAGTCTCAAGGTGGTACCAGCTGCTGCCCCTGACTTCCACAAGAACTGACAAGTGCAAGTCCCAGGGGGGCAAGAATTTTTCAATTATTCTGGGTCTGGTTCCTGCACGTGGGATCTCTTGAGGGTCATTTGGCATTAACTAACCTCCTTACTGAAATGAGAAGCAAACATGTGCCCACAGGTGTATCAAATGATGGTTGTCACATTGCTCATCAGCCCTGCCTCTTCTTTTTTCAACCTCAACATTAAGTCCCAACCAACAAATTTGGGTTGGTGGCTCTGACATATTGGTATTGACAGGTTGGAGATCCCTGCTGACAAGCTAACTGCTCCCTGCATGCCTTGGGGGCTCACCAAGAGCTCAGCTGTCAGCATTTTGGGAGTTGGAGCCTGAAGCAGAGTTGTGGTGGAGAAGAGGCCTCTTGCCACCACTCGCATTTATCCTGGTGCAGCTCCTTGCCAATTATAACAGCTGTCTTTGTGTGTGTTATCTTCCTAATCACTCCATCAGTTAGAGTTCTTTGTTGGGAACAAAAGAATCCACATCAGGTTAGCTTGAATTGAAGAGCATGTACGTATTGGAAAAATACTATTTTTTTTCTAAGCAGTCAGAATCAGCGAGAGCTTTGAGAGTCAGGTTTGGGCTTATAGTAACAGTGAACGCGTATTTGTATTCATCATTGTATGTGTGCTGGGTACTGTCCTCAGCACTTAACATGTACTAACTAATTCTACCCCACAATGACACTGTAAGGTACCTAGCACCATTATTTCCGTTTTTATGGCTGAGGAAAATGGGGCAAAAAGAGATTAGATGATTCGGCCAAGGTCAGAGTGTGTGAGCCAGGGTTCAAACCCTGGCGTTCTGGTTCCAAAGGCCTTCCTGAGTGCTAAGCGCTGGAGCTGCAATGCTTGTCTAACAGCCAGAGTCTGATTAGTGGACTCTGGAACAAATAAATGCCTGTCCTTCTAGGTCTCTTTGTCCCTTTGATCAATTTCTTTTAAATTTAGAAATTAAATTTAATGGGGTGACATTGATCAATAAGAGTACATAGATTTCAGGTAAACGTTTCCATAGCATTTGAACTGTTGATTGTGTTGTGTGCCCATCACCTAAAGTTAAATCACCCTCTGTCATCATAAATTTGTCCCTGTTTGTTCCCCTCCCCACTCCCCCGGTGACCACTTCACTTTTCTTTGTGTTCATGAGTCTCAGTTTTATATCCCACCTATGTGTAAAAACCTATAGTTCTTAGCTTTTTCTGATTTACTTATTTCACTCAGTATAATGTTCTCACAGTCCATCCATGTCATAAATGGTATGTGGAAAGTCCCGCTCAAATCCCCCTCTCTTCCCTCTGGGTCAGGGGCCAGTACCTCTCTACTGGGTCAGGGCACCAAGGACAGGATTGGTCCTCTGAGCTGTTCTGTCTCAGGGGGTTCCCCTAATCTGGGCCATATCCCCTGGAGAAAGAGGCTGTCGGGGTCACTCTTAGATCAGAGCTCTCCTGCTAAAAATCCTTTCTGCTTCTGGGGGCAGAGGGTCCCCTCAGCCTGTGATCACCGTCCAACATAGAAGGGACCTGCCATGCATGAATGCTCCCTTCATAACAGATTCTGGTCTTCTCTTCCCCTAAGTGACTTCTACCCCAGAGCCTTGCCCTCCACTTTACCCATTGGCATCAATCATTTACACCCCATGAGCAAATCTCTGTGACCTGGAAGGAAGGATCCTTTGGGATTGGGGAATCAGGAAGGTCCGGCTGCTACTACCTCATGGAGGGGGGGTCTGGTCCAGTCAACCTCTCAGGACCCCTCGGAGGTCCAGTATCCTCCCCACTCCAGGGCCTCCCTGAACCGGTCCTGCCCTCTTCCTCTCCCTCAAGTTTGTCCCCAGTGAACACTGCTCTGTTCTCCAGTGTCTCGCCATGTCTGCAGCTGCTTCAATAGTAAGGACACCACCATGTTCCAAGCCTCAATCTAGGCTGACAATTCAACTTATTTTGGTTACTGGGCTCTTGAAGCCTATGGCTGGCAATCATTGAGGGCTGGAAAACAAAGCTGCCCTTTACTGGCTGGTGAAGGGAGCTGCTCTGAGGCGGGGAGTTTCCAGCTTGGCAAGTTGCTCAGGATAGCAGAGAGCAGGACTGAGTGGAGGAACCTCTGGGCTTCAGGCAGAGTCAGGGCCAGAACATCAGGAGCTCTGTCTAGTGGGACTAAACTTGGGCCGGATCAGTGGTGGTAATTAACTAGAAACAGTTAACACTCAGAAGTCGTGAAAAGCATCTCAGCCCACAAGGTAGGGTCGATCTGCCAGTACCAGATACCATATGAGGCTCTGTGCCCTAGAAATGGTGGGTTCAGAGTGGCCACATGGCCATTTTAATTATGCCGAGCACGTGGGAGGACTGAGACTTGAATAGCTCGGGGAAGCTAGTCAGACAAAATCTAGAACAAAACTAATTCACTGGCACAGATATGTATGGTACACTCTCCATGTGTAAGGTGCTGCTGCTCACACAGACACATGAGACAAGCTTGCAGGACACTGGGGGTCAGGCAACAAGATGGGAAGTAAAGACTCCTCCGCTGGGCCACCTGTCTCACAGTCAGTGAGATATGTCCTAGGAGTAGATCAAGGAGCACACTCCATCTGGGAAGAGTAGCAAAAGCCTCAGGAGGGGGTGGGATTTGGAAGGGTCCTTGCAGATGGCTGAAAAGTTCACAGGCAAAGCCACAGCAGGAGTGGGAGGACAGAGAAGACCAAGAGAACTGCAAGGCCAAAGCAGGGAAGAGGAAAGTCGGGGGTGGCTGAGTCCAGGGTGACCAAAGGGTGGAACCCACATGGACAACGTTGGGAGGTAAGGCTGGAGCGGGCCTTGGACACCAAACTATGGGGCTGGACCTTAATTCAGTGGGGAGGGGCATATGTTGGCAACTCGGGAGATGACAGTCAGAGCTGTGCTTGAGAGAGAATTTTGGTTATGCAGGATTCAATTTTCTGGAGTGGCCTTCAAGTGGTGAACTTTAGCAAGTAATAGGACATTGCCCCCACCAATGCATGTGAGCAGCATTGAACCCCAAAGCCTGCCCTGTACTCCAATTGTCCTGGCCTGACAGTTCTACTGGGGACCTTGTTTTTTTTCTCACTTAGTGGTGAGGTCTATAATGCCAAAAGAAAGGATCAACTGGCTTGTGTGAAAATGTTCCCCAGACATTAATAGACAGTGTTAGCAGAATTCAAATAGACATTAGAGTTACCTGGTCTTATCCTCTACCTCCTTCAAACCAGTGGACAATAGTTTTCTTGATAGAGGCACCTGGTTTCTAGGCCTTTTATATTCAAATAAGAATGTCCTCGCCTGGCCTGTGGTGGCACAGTGGATAAAGTGTCAACCTGGAATGCTGAGGTTGCCAGTTTGAAACCCTGGGCTTGCTCGCTCAAGGCACGTACGACAAGCAATCAATGAACAACTGAAGTGAAGCAATTATGAGTTGATATTTTTTGCTACCCTCACTTTCTTTCGATAAAGTCAATAAATAAAATCTTTTTTTAAAAAAAAAAATAAATGCCTCGCCTGACCTGTGGTGACGCAGTGAGTAAAAGCGCCAGCCCGGAACACTGAGGTCGCTGGTTAGAAACCCCGGGCTTGCCTGGTCAAGGCACATATGGGAGTTGATGTTTTCTGCTCCTCCCCACTTCTCTCTCTCTCTCTCCTCTCTCTAAAATGAATAAATAAAAAATCTAATAAATAAATTAATTAATTAAATGCCTCTAATTAGCTATATGATCTTAGGCAATTTCAGAGAAAGAAATATCTAATAAATGTTTATTGTGTGTCAAGTATGGTACCCATGCTTGTGTACATTAAACCATTTAATAGTAATGTATGAATACATTTGTCTACTCTTTTGCTTTTAAATTTTACTAGAAGCTCAGTTCTTTGTGTATAAAAGGAAAGGTTAGATTGAACCCTGTCTATATCCTTGGTGTCTAACTTTTTGTACCTCTATTGAGAAATCCATACATTAGAGGACAAGAATCATGTTTAAAAGGAGTCAACTTAGGCTATGGCTGGGTACCTCAGTTGGTTAGAGCATCATCCCAATAAGCAAAGCTTGTGGGTTCCATCCCTGGTCAAGGCAAATATAAGAATCAATTAATGAATGCATAAATAAGTGGAACAACAAATTGATGTTTCTCTCTCTCTCTCTCTTTCTCCCTTCTTCTCTCTGTAAAATCAGTAGATACATTTTTCAAAAATTTATTTTAATAAAACAAGACAACTTAGGGCTTTTCCACAGAGACCATGGCAAACATGAGAATTCTCTCTGAAGCCATATAAATTGAAAATATAAGTAGGCACTAGTTGGGTAATTTAGAGAGAAATTTGCATCTTATTCTGGGCTGCTGTAACAAAATACCACAGAGATCTATTTCTCACAGTTGCAGAGGCTGGAAGTCCTAGGTCAAGGTGCCAGTCAACTCAGTTCTTCCTGAGGGTTCTTATTCTGCCTCGCAGATGGCCACTTTCTCATTATGTCCTCACATGACTTTTTCTTGGTGCATGTGATCTCTCTGTCTTTTCTTATAAGGGCATCATGGGACCTTCAATTTCATGACCTAATTACCTCTCAAAGGCCCCATGTCAGATACCATTGAATTGGTATTTAAGCAGTGGTGGGATTCAACCAGTTCACACTGGCTTGACTGAACTGATACTTCTTTTTTATTTAATTTTATTTTTTACAGGGACAGAGAGAGAGTCAGAGAGAGGGATAGATAGAGACAGACAGACAGGAACGGAGAAAGGTGAGAAGCATCAATCATTAGTTTTTCATTACCGTTTCGACACCTTAGCTGTTCATTGATTGCTTTCTCACATGTGCCTTGACCGCGGGCCTTCAGCAGACAGAGCAACCCCTTGCTGGAGCCAGCGACCTTGGGTCCAAGCTGACGAGCTTTAGCTCAAGCCAGATGGGCCTGCGCTCAAGCTGACGAGCTCAGGGACTCGAACCTGGGTATTCCGCATCCCAGTCCGATGCTCTATCCACTGCGCCACCACCTGGTCAGGCGATACTTCTTTTTAATTTATTTTATTTTTATTTTATTCATTTTAGAGAGGAGACACAGAGTGAGAGAGAGAGAGAAAGGAGGGAGGAGCTGGAAGCATCAACTCCCATATGTGCCTTGACCAGACCAGTGCAGGGTTTTGAACTGGCGACCTCAGTGTTCCCAGGTCGACGCTTTATCCACTGTGCCACCACAGGTCAGGCTCGATACTTCTTTTTAAATTGAGTTCGGCAAACCAGTTGTTAAAATGGCACTTGTAATCAGGGTTCCCTCTAAGGTGGGAGACTGGGAAGCTGCCCAATGTGGAAATCACAAATCTATATTCCCTACTCTTTTTTAACATTCATCTGTGCAACAGCATATTCTAAGCACCATAGTAATATTCATTCCATCCATAGGTGAAAAAAAATTGCAAGTGAGGATGCCAATCAAGAAGCAATATAGAAATACCTTAACTAAAAGTTTTATTGTTTCTTGTCAGGTATTATTTAATAATTTTTCATTAATATTTTAAAACTCTTTCTTATAACATAATCTAGTTTTGTGTACCTCTTTTACTGTTCTTATTTAAGTATTAAATGCATGAATAATAAACTACCTTTCGGTATACCATTTTCTTATACTTAAAACAGTCATTAGGTCAGAGAACCAGTTTTTAAAGTATTTGACTCCCACCACTGAATTTAAGGCTTCAACATATGGACTGAATCGTACACAAACACTCAGTCTATAACAATTCACATATGATAAATCCAGAGTGAGCAATTAAAGAGGATTTCAGGCATGCTTGAGTTATATTACTAAGCATAATAGTAAGAACTCTTACGAGGTAGAGATCATTATTGTCATTCCCATTCTACAGGGGAGGACACTACAGAACAAAGAGATGGAATATCTTCCCAAGACACACAGATGATGAGTGACAGAGCCAGGATTTGAACCACAGGAACCCAGGGCCCTCATTATTCATGCATCATAACACATTCTAGCCATGCAGATGGGCTAGAATAGTGCAGAAAACTGCCCTGTGTCCCTAAAGCTATTCTTTAAGACTACCAGCAAAGACATGGTGCTGGGATGGGTAGGCAGTTGATTTGACCCAGCATGGAAATACTTGTATATTTAAGCTGTCCATCTAAACTCAGATACTTTATAGGAATGTAATTATACTTTAAAGAAATAAGAAGACATAAAATACAACATTTTCACTCTTACTAAAATCCACTAAATCAAAAGAAAAAACAACTAATTATCTTCTGAATATTTCTTTTTTTTCCAAGAGTTTCATTTAATCAACATCCACAGGGATAAAATGATCCATTCACATTTCTCGGTCAGCAGGCCTGAGTGAGCTGGGGTAAGGAGAGCCAGCACTGGCTGGGACAAGGCTTTACTGGCTCCCAGAACCAGTGGAGGCTGGAAGACCCTCACTAATACAGCTTCTCAAGGCTTCTTGCAGGCAAAAGCCGCTAGTGGTGGTAATAGTGTCACTAGAAAGAGACCGGGCCAAGAGCAGGTGCCTCGGGTGTGTGGGCTCTTGACTTTATGCAGGAAAGATTTCACAATGTGAGTCCAGGAGATTTTGAGAATATGTTTATTAAAGCTGGGGACAGTGAAACAAGGAAGGGCTTAGCCTTAGGGTAGAAGGAACAACAGGAGAGCCTAGGCCAGGCATGGCCAACAGTTTTTGCTCCCGGGTCAGATTAGAAAGAAAACTTTTTTCACGGGCCGGATGAAATATTAAAATAAAAAATGTTAAATACAAAACAATTTGTTTAAGTAAACAAAATTTTATTATGTAATTTGTTTATGAATAAATGTGAGTAAAAAGAAATTTAATATACAATATTATTTTAATAAAAATATAATTACATACCGCATAAATATCCAAACTATTGCAATCAATCGAAACAATATTTAATTAATAGAATGAGCTTGAAGGGGTTAAATCACAAATAAAACAATTATTTCATTTTACAGACAGCCTAGACACGTTTTCAGTTATCAACTGCAGCTGTTGTCTATGCTACAATGCCACTTGATTCAGCACACTTAACCACAAAAATAACAAATTGTTTGACCTTGGGTGCGCACTGGCAAACTCCGTCTAAAAGAATGTGGGTTTTACATCACCGCTAAACATCAAACAGTTCATATCGAGTACAGACGAGTTCAAAAGTTGTAAATCTTTATAATGGAAATTTTTCTAAAAATAAAGAAGTATTGCGAATCCATTCGACCAATTATTGGAAGTTAACTCTAGATTAGTCACACGCGGAATTCTTTTTCACGTATCACTATCTTCTTAAATATCTCTATTTCCAATAATCAAAGACGCTTCTGCTTCTGAGTAGCTGAGATTTTAAAGTAGCAGAGAATATTAAAAATTTAATCTCAGGCCGCATAAACTCATTATGCAGGCCAGATGCGGCCCGCAGGCCGTATGTTGGCCATGCCTGGCCTAGGCAGTGCTCTCTCTGCTTTGTCTCTTAAGAAACGTTAGAGAAAAGAGGTGAGCCAATGTGGGGCTGCTGTTAGCTCACTGGAAAGTCAGAGAAAGGGGAGCCTCAGAGAGAGGTTCAGGGGGTGAGCCTGGGACAAGCTGCCATTGCCCACTGCTCGCCTGGTTGCAAGTCTCATGGAACTTGAGTTTAGAAGAGAAAAGTAAAGACGCACACCTGAGAGGGAAGGAAGGCGTGGGCCTGTACCAGAGAGAGCCCATGCCAGGTCTTTGTCTTGAGGGTTCTTATCTGTTTTCTAGAGACAGGTATTTTAAGGGAGGTCTTAGGGGAGGATCTCAATAGACTACTCATGGCTTTAGGCCGATGGGCCAAAATGAGAGTTATATCCCTGATTTCATCAGATTTCTACTATCTATCTCCCTGGGTAGGGTGATTTAAGGTATTTACCCTCTGGTTGGGAAGGAGAAGTGTAAAACATTTACTCTTAAGTCCTTGGTTGGGGAAGACAGGATTTTGCAATTTACAGGTGGCTCTAAACTGCTTGGTCATATAACTGTCTCAGTTTCCCTACACCACTTGTCTTGGCTCACTAACCCATCTCAGTGGGTCTACTGGGATCTGTCCTACCTCAGCTACACTCCAAGTCAAGCAATCACTCTGCTTTTCAGTCAGCCAGGGAGCATTTTTTTGAGCCCCTGCTTTGTGCCAACACCACTGGCTAGCCACGCAAAGAGAAGACAAAGTCACCATCATGAAGGACTGAAGGTCAGTGGGAGGTGGCCCCTCCTTGGGGTGGAAACTGATGCACCCTCGTGGGCCCCTTGTTCTGGGGGAGTGTTGAGGGATAGAGGTGCAGCTCTTTTCTGGACACTGATGAACTTTGATTTGGAAAACCCTGTTGTTAAAGATCCTCCTGGGGACCTATGGACTGTGCTGACATCCCACTGTCCTTCCAAGAGCACCTACCATATTTCCCCATGTATAAGATGCTCTCGTGTATAAGATTCACCTTAATTTTGGGGCTCAAATGTTTTTTTTGAAGCCTACACCCCAGACAACTGAAGATCATCTGGGCGGGGCCCGAAATTTGAATAAAATGTATTACATAACATTACTGAACTCAAGTTTTATTCATCATAAAATTCACACAACTCTTCAACAAGCTCAAAAAAGCAGAAAATGCAAGTTAAAAAACCTACAACCACTATATAAGACACACTCAGTTTTAGACCCCAAATTTTTTGGGAAAGGGTAAGTCTTATACATGGGGAAACACAGTACCTGGGGATGGACTAGCTGTCCCTGGTCCTTTATGCCTCTAAGGTATGGATGCAAAGATCCATTCTGTCCAGAACAGTGGCCGCAGGGCACATGTGGTGGTTGAAACTTAAACTATTAAATAAAATAAAAAGTCTAGCTCCTTCATTGCATGCCAGCTTCCGAGTGCTCAGTAGCCACTTATGTCTGGTGGCCACCATGCTGGTCAGAGCAGACATAGGACACGTATCATTCCCCTGAGCTCTACTGGATATTTTCTCTGCATAGATCATGACAGTAGGGAATGGGACACCCTAGGTGAGCTATCGAGGGTGGTGACCAAATCAGCTAGGTGAGGATAGGGATGGTGAATCCAGTGGAGAATGGAAAAGCTTCTCTGAAAAGTGACATCTGAGTGACCGGAGCCGCTGTCTGAGGCTCGCAGCTCTCTCCAAGCAGGATGAGCCCAAACCTTACCTTGACCTCATCTTAATGTTGATGCTTCTCAGGCCTGAGGCCCCTTCCTTCTCTTCTTCACTTCCCATATATCTTCCTGTCTTCTCATCCACTCCATGGTTTCATTGGCTTTCTTCTTTGGAGAGGTTTGGCTGAGGCTGTGTTTGTACAGTGCAGTGGATCTCAGACTCTGTAGGATTTCTGGAAGGCTTATTAAAAGACAGATCCCTGAGCTTCATCCCCCAGTTTCTGATCTGTAGGCCTGGGATGAGGCCAGAGAATTTGCATTTTTAACAAATCCCCAGGTGACATCTATGCTGCTGGCCCAGGGACCACCACACTTTAAGAACCACTGATATGGTAAAGAATCACATTCACCCATTCATTCATTCAACAAGTTTTGTTTAATGCTACCGTGTGCCGGTGCTCTTCCTGAGTGTGAGCAATCCAAGCAGGCCCCTGTTCCAGGAGCTTACGTTCCCAGCAGGGAGACTGACAGCGAGCCTCTGCAGGCTGGAAGTAGATGTTCTGAAAAGGACAAAGCAGAGTGAGGAGAGAGGCCTCACCCACAAGGTGACCTTTGAGCAAAGGCCTAAAGAAAACAGGGAGTGGAGGGGAGAGAGACAGGGCATGACCAGGGCCTTTCTGACCCTGTTTTAACCCATCCCATTTTTCAGATTTTGACTATGAAAAATGAGAGTTATGTTAAAAAGCAAGGTTATCACTCTACTCAATAGCTAGGTTTTTTCTTTTAACAGTTGATTTTTGGATTAATTTGAGAGAGAGAGAGAAACATTGATTCCTTGTTCCACTTATTTATGCACTCATTTGTTGATTCCTGTATGTGCCCTGATTGGGGATTGAACCCGCAACCTTGGCATATCATGACAACACTCTAACTAACTGAGCTACCCAGCCGAAGAATAGCTAAATTTTGAAGACAAATTTGACTGTGTGTGTGGTTTGTTAAAAAACACTTGATGCTGAGAAGCAAGATGGCGACGGAGTAGGCGGACGTACCAACTTCCAACTCCCAGAACCAAAGTGGATTATAACTCAATTTAAAGAACCATCATCTGGATAAACCAACTATGAACTGAACTAAGTGGACTCTACAACTAAGGAACACTGCAGAAGCCACATTGAGACTGGTAGGAATAGTGAAAACGCGAAGAGGGCTGCCCAGCTCCCCGGAGCAAACGGCAGCCCGGAGAGGCCCGCGTGGCGGGAGGAGAGTTTGGCGGAGAGGGAGGGACCTGGGTCCCAGAAACCAAGCCCCAGCCTGCAGTCCCAGAGCCTAGAAGAGGCGTTTGGACAGTTTTGAGCTGTGAAACAAGTGAGGGAGCTCCCAGGCTTACAGTGTGGAGTATAAGGTCCCTTCCTACTCTGCTGATAGTTGCTGAAAGGTTTGGGACGGCAGGACGCTGAAACGCGGTTCTGTCGGTGTGGGTGGAGGCCAAGCCGGTGTGAGCTCAGTCTAGCCCAGCAGGGTTGGAGGGGACGCGCGAAAGCGGTCCGGAAGCTGCGGGCCCGCGTTTAATCCCACTTACGGGGACAAAGCGGGAGGCCAGGAACGGGCAGAAATCTGCTCTGCAACACTGCGCAAGCCGGCCTTGACCGCAGAGACCGGGCAAGGACCAGGGACGGGCAGGGGCTCGCGGCTGAGCTCATGCTACCAGCCCCGCCCAGACGGAGAAACCGCGATTTGCAATTATATGTGCACGAGCGGACTCCAAACGCGGGGGCGGGGTAGAGTCTGGGACAGCGGAAGTACGCAGCTGAGTGGAAGCCAGCAAACACGCCCGACCCAATAAACCACAGTTTGCGACCCTACGCAGGAGGGCCCTGGCCTCGAGGGCGGGGCTAAAGCTCCGACGAGCAAAGGCTCACAGCTGAGAGCACGTCAAAAGCCCCGCACAACCCGCGAAACTGTGGCAAGCAGGCTCTGACTGCGGGTTCTGGGCGAAAGTCCGGAAATAGGCTGGGTCCGCAGCTGAGCAAAGGTGCTCACCTCTACCCTTGGTGCTAAGACTTGTGGCTTGTGTGACAGCCCCTCCCACGGAGGAGAGGCAGAAATGACAGTAAAAGCCACAGTGGGCCGGCGCTGGCAACACTCATACCCAACCACCCTAGGCAGCGGCAGAGGGAGTGGGGGACCTGCAGACAGACCACACCTAGAAAACACAAAGGCAACACCTACTGGATTCCAGTGGCCACAACTTGCTTATACACAGACAAAATGGGTAGGCAGAAGAATGCAAACCAAATGAATCAAGAGATATCCCCAGAGAAGGACCTGAATGAACCAGATATAACCAAATTGCCAGAAGCAGAATTTAGAATGATAGTTAGGATGTTCAAAGAAATTAGAGCAACAATGGATAGTCATTATGAACACCTAAATAAAGAGATAACAAGTATAAAAAATGAAATTGAAATAATAAAAAAGAATCAGACAGAAATGACAAATACAGTATCAGAACTGAAGACCACAATGGAAGGAATTAAAAGCAGGATGAATCACGCTGAGGATAGAATCAGCGAGTTAGAGGACACAATAAACAAAGGCAGAGAAACAGAGAAGAAAAAGGAAAAGAGACTCAAAAAATGTGAGGAAACTCTAAGGGAGCTCTGTGACAACCTGAAGAGAAACAACATTCGCATCATAGGGGTGCCTGAAGAAGAGGAGAGAGGACAGGAAATGGAAACTTTGTTCAATCAAATCATAGCAGAAAACTTCCCTAAATTAAGGCTGGGAAACACTCCACACGTTCAAGAAGCACACAGAACTCCATTAAAGAGAAACCCAAAAAGATCTACACCAAGACACATCATAGTTAAAATACCAAAGCTAATGGATAAAGAAAAAATTTTAAAAGCTGCTAGGGAAAAAAAGACTATCACCTACAAAGGAGCCCCCATAAGGATGACATCAGACTTCTCAACAGAAACACTTGAGGCCAGAAGGGAATGGCAAGATATAATCAAAGTAATGCAGAACAAGAACCTACAACCAAGACTACTCTATCCAGCAAGGCTAACGTTTAAAATTGAAGGAGAAATAAAGAGCTTCCCAGAAAAAGAAAGCCTGAAGGAATTCATAAAAACCAAACCAATTCTGCAAGAGATACTAAGAGGCCTCTTGTCAACAGTTTAAAGGGAGGAAAGAATAGAGCAAAAGAAGAATACAGCTTTAAAGAATAAAATGGCAATAAACAACTACATATCAATAATAACCTTAAATGTAAATGGATTAAATGATCCAATCAAAAGACATAGGGTAGCTGCATGGATAAAGAAACAGGACCCCTACATATGCTGTCTACAAGAGACACACCTTAAAACAAAAGATGCACATAGACTGAAGGTAAAAGGATGGAAAAAAATATTTCATGCAAATGGAAATGAAAAAAAAGCAGGGGTAGCAATACTTATATCTGACAAAATGGACTTTAAAACAAAGGCTGTAGTAAGAGATAAAGAAGGACACTACATAATGATAAAGGGAACAATTCTACAGGAAGATATAACTATTATAAACATCTATGCACCAAATATAGGAGCCCCGACATACATAAAGCAGACTTTGATGGATATAAAGGGTGAGATTAACAGCAATACTATCATAGTAGGGGATTTCAATACCCCTTTAACAACACTGGATAGATCCTCAAGAAAGAAAATTAATAAAGAAACAACAGACTTAAGGAGACACTAGATCAACTTGATTTAATAGATATCTTCAGAACTTTTCACCCTAATGCAGTAGAATATACATTCTTCTCAACACTCATGGTACGTTTTCTAGGATAGACCACATGTTAGGACACAAAAATGGTCTCAATAAATTTAAGAAGATTGAAATCATATCAAGCATTTTCTCTGATCACAATGCCATGAAACTAGAAATTAACCACAAAAGAAAAACTGAAAAATACTCAAAACTTGGAAACTAAATAGCATGTTATTAAATAATGAATGGATTAACAATGAGATCAAAGAAGAAATTAAAAAGTTTCTAGAAACAAATGATAATGAGCATACATCAACTCAAAATTTATGGGACACAACAAAAGCAGTTCTGAGAGGGAAGTTTATTGCACTACAGGCATATCATAAGAAGCTAGAAAAAGCTCAAATAAGCAACCTGACCCTGCATCTAAAAGAACTAGAAAAACAACAACAAATAAAACCCAAGACAAGTAGAAGGAAGGAAATAATAAAGGTCAGAGCAGAAATAAATGACATAGAGGCTAAGGAAGAAATACAGAGGATCAACGAAACCAGAAGCTGGTTCTTTGAAAAGGTAAACAAGATTGATGAACCTTTAACTAGACTCACAAAGAAAAAGAGAGAGAGGACTCAAATAAATAAAATTAGAAAGGACAGTGGAGAAATAACAACTGACACAACAGAAATACAAAGCATTGTAAGAAAATACTATGAAGAACTATATGCCAAAAAATTAGACAATCTTGGTGAAATGGACAAATTTCTTGAATCATATAACCTTCCAAAAATCAATCTGGAAGAATCAGAACACCTAAACAGACCAATTACAACAAATGAGATTGAAACAGTTATCAAAAAACTCCCAAAAAAGAAAAGTCCTGGGCCTGATGGCTTCACAAGTGAATTCTACCAAAAATTCAAAGAAGAACTAACTTCTATCCTCCTCAAGCGATTTCAAAAAATTCACGAGGAAGGAGGACTTCCAAACTCCTTTTATGAGGCAAGCATAATTCTGATCCCAAAACCGGGCAAAGACAACACAAAGAAAGAAAATTATAGGCCTATATCCCTGATGAATTTAGACACTAAAATTCTCAACAAAATATTAGCCAACCGGATCCAGCAATATATGAAAAAAATCATACACCATGATCAAGTGTGATTTATTCTGGAGAGGCAAGGCTGGTTCAATATTCGCAAATCAATCAATGTGATTCATCACATAAACAAAAGGAATGACAAAAACCACATGATAATTTCAATAGATGCAGAAAAGGCATTTGATAAAATCCAGCACCCATTCATGATCAAAACTCTCAGTAAAGTGGGAATACAGGGATCATTCCTTAACATGATAAAGGCCATCTACGATAAACCGACAGCAAACATCATACTAAATGGACAAAAATTAAAAGCAATCCCCTTAAGATCAGGAACCAGGCAGGGATGCCCACTTTCACCACTCTTATTCAACATAGTTCTGAAAGTCCTAGCTACAGCAATCAGACAAGAAGAAGAAATAAAAGGCATCCAAATTGGAAAAGAAGAAGTAAAACTGTCACTATTTGCAGATGATATAATATTGTATATTGAAAACCCTAAAGTCTCAGTCAAAAAACTACTGGACCTTATAAATGAATTCAGCAAGGTCGCAGGATATAAAATTAATACTCAGAAATCAGAGGCATTTCTATATACCAACAATGAACTGTCAGCAAACGAAATTAAGGAAACTATCCCCTTCACTATTGCAGCCAAAAAATAAAGTACCTAGGAGTAAATTTAACCAAGGAGGTTAAGAACTTGTACTCGGAAAATTATAGAACATTGATAAAAGAAATCAAGGAAGATACAAACAAGTGGAAGCATATACCGTGCTCATGGCTAGGAAGAATAAACATCATTAAAATGTCTATATTACCCAAAGCAATTTATAAATTCAATGCAATACCAATTAAAATACCAATGACATACTTCAAAGATATAGAACACATATTCCAAAAATTTATATGGAACCAAAAAAGAACACGAATAGCCTCAGCAATCTTAAAAAGAAAAAATAAAGCAGGAGGTATCACTCTTCCAGATATCAAGATTTACTATAAGGCCATTATACTCAAGACAGCCTGGTACTGGCATAAGAACAGGCACATAGATCAATGGAACAGAACAGAGAACCCAGAAATAAACCCACAGCTTTATGGACAACTGATATTTGACAAAGGAGGAAAGAACATACAATGGAGTAAAGACAGCCTCTTTAACAAATGGTGTTGGGAAAATTGGACATCTACCTGCAAAAAAATGAAAGTAGACCATCAAGTTACACCATTCACAAAAACAAACTCAAAATGGATAAAAGACTTAAACGTAAGTCGTGAAACCATAAGCATCTTAGAAGAAAACATAGGCAGCAAGCTCTCCGACATCTGTAGCAGCAGTATATTTGCCGATTTATCTTCACAGGCAAATGAAATAAAAGGCAAGATAAACAAATGGGACTATACCAAACTAAAAAGTTTTTGCACAGCGAAAGACAATAAGAACAGAATAAAAAGACAAACCACACAATGGGAGAACATATTCGACAGCACATCTGATAAGGGGTTAATAACTAAAATTTATAAAGAACTTATAAAATTCAACACCAGGAAGACAAACAACCCAATCAAAAATTGGGCAAAAGAAATGAATAGAAATTTCTCCAAAGAGGACATACAAATGGCCAACAGGCATATGAAAAAATGCTCAACATCACTAATCATTAGAGAAATGCAAATTAAAACCACAATGAGATATCACCTCACACCAGTCAGAATGGCACTCATCAGCAAAACAACACAGAATAAGTGCTGGCAAGGATGTGGAGAAAAGGAACCCTTCTGCAGTGCTGGTGGGAATGCAGACTGGTGCAGCCACTGTGGAAAACAGTTTGGAGATTCCTCAGAAAATTAATAATCGAACTGCCTTTTGACCCAGCTATCCCACTTATAGGAATATACCCTAAGAACACCATAGCACTGTTCGAAAAGAAGAAATGCGCCCCCATGTTCGTGGCAGCATTGTTCACAATAGCGAAGATCTGGAACCAGCCCAAGTGTCCGTCAGAAGACGAGTGGATTAAAAAGCTATGGTACATATATACTATGGAATACTACTCAGCCATAAGAAACGATGACATCGGATCATTTATAACAAAATGGATGTACCTTGATAACATTATACGGAGTGAAATAAGTAAATCAGAAAAAAGGAAAAACTGAGAACAGCACGATTACATACATAGGTGGGACATGAAAGTGAGGGTATGAGACATGGACAAGAGAGTGGTGGTTGTGGGATGGGGGAGGGAGGGAAGAGTGGGATAGGGAGGAGGGGAGGGACGCAGGGAAAACCAGATTGAAGGTGACAGAGGACAATTTGACTTTCGGTGATGGGTATGCAACATAAATGAACGATAAGATAACCTGGAGATGTTTTCATTGTACATATGTACCCTGATTTATTGGTGTCACCCCATTAGAATTAATAATAAAATATATATTAAAACAAAACAAAACAAAACAAAACAAAACACTTGATGCTAAAGGCCATAGATTTGGCCCCAGTTGACCGTTTAACATTTGGGTCACAACTGCTTGTATCTGTACCCCTCTCTGCAGGTGGGGAGAATCTATGGCCAGGGGGCTGCCACCAGGAGCCTGCACCCCTTCTGGATGATACCTCAGGATTCCCAGCCATATGGCTCTAGCCCAGTGGTTCTTAACCTTTTTTGAGGTACCAAACCCACCAGTTTCATATGCACATTCACCAAACCCTTCTTTAGTGATAAAATATGATTTTTTTTTCCAAATTCAAGACATAAGTATATGTTTTTTTACTGGTGCACAAATGAGCCATGCAAATTACGGTATTACTTTATTCTGCCTCCGTGGCAGAGGCTTCTCCAAACCCCTGAGACTGACTCATCGAACCCCTAGGGTTTGATAGAACCCAGGTTAAGAACCACTGGTCTAGCCCATCTCCAGGGTCCGTAAGGTTCTTTCCCACCCACTCAGCCCCAGACCGAAGATGACTGTGTGTGGGCATGGGTTGGATAGAGCTTGGCTGGGACCCGGGCTGTCATACATAAGCATCTGAGAGCCCTACTAAGAATGGATAGCGCTGCCCTGGGAATACAGGGGACTAGCCCAAGCCAAGGGCTCTTGTCCTAGGTTCTGCGAACATCAAGACCAGCCCATGGGCCCAAGCCAATCAGCCAAGCACTCCTGGCCTCTCTGCAGCTTTGGGGTCCAGACTGAAAGAGGAGGTCAGTCAATACTCAACCTGTGCTGGAAAGTGAGCGCATGTCGTAGGTACCACACGTCCACCCCTGTCCCTTCATAAATGAGAATAGCATATGGGCAGGGTCGGCTCTACCCCTCCATAAACACCAGTCCACGATGAAGTACATACCGTGTGCCTTTAACACCTCCTTCCCCTTTTCAACCTGTGATACCCTTTAGGCCCAACTGTCTCAGGCCTTAAATGGAGTTTCCGACAAGGCAAAAGAAGCAAAGGAGTTTCTGGTTCAGCTGAAGAACATTCTGCAGCAGATCCAGGTGAGCACAGCTGCAGCAGTGGGAGGGCAGTGGGTGTAGCAAGTCATGAGAAGCATCAGGAAGGAAGGACAGTTTGGGCAAGTGTGTTTTCAGTGCACATGAGTTGGTTTGCTGTTCCACCACCCAGCCTCAGACAGGGGATCACAGAAAATGTTGGAAAGAAGTCATGCAGCCCCCTGCATGGCCACATCTTCCTGTGTGCTGTCTTTATACAGTGTTGTGTACTCACGTAATCAATGCATCAAAATGTAAATGCATCATTTACTAAATAAGTGTATACAAGCCCTCAGGCAGTGCCACATCCTGAGCCAGGCTCAGATCAATAAGGCACCGTGTCTGGCCTCAGGAGCTCCGTCTATAAGGGAGAATGCACATGCATATGCTCCGTGTGAATGTACACGTGGAGGAACATCCATATGGTGAACCTGTGAAATAGTCCAGCATCAAGTTAGGGGAAAGGGCCCAAGGGCACCGAATCCTTGATCGGTCCATAAAGCCGTCCTGCCTAACAAATAAAGTGGAAATTCAGCCACAACGCATTTCAAGTCATGTTCCCAATGTTTCAGAGCATGAGATGCCTAGTTTGGTGGGGCTGCTATAACAAAGGACCACAGACAGTGTCCTAAATGACAGAAATGTGTTGTCTCACAGTCCTGAAGGCACGAAGTTCAAGATCAAGGGGTCAGCAGGTTTAAGTCTCTTTTTTGAGGTCTATCTTCTTGGCATGCAGACAGCCATCTTCTCCCTGTGTCCTCATGTGGTCTTCTGTGTGAGCCTGTGTCCCAGTCTCCTCATCTTACAAGGACACCAGTCACAGTGAATTAGGACCAAACCCAGTGACCTCATCTTAGCCTAATTACCTTTTTAAAGGCTCTGTTTCCAAATACAGTCACATTCTGAGTTACTGGGGTTAGGACTTCAATACAGGAATTTGGGGTACACAATCCAGCCCATAACAAGAGGCCTGAACTCATGCTGATCTTAGAGACTTAGAATGAGAAAGACAGACCCTATAGCAGGAGCACTAGATTTGTTTGTTTGTTTTACTGTTTTTTAATTATAAAAAGCAAAAGAATATGTTACCGAAATTGTGAAAAGTAGAGAATAGTAACCAGAACAATGAAAAAGTCACCAATATTTCAGCACCTGAGGTGACCATGCTATTCCATTGCTTTAGACACACACGCACATGCAATATGGCAGGATTTCACAGTATACAACTTGTAACCTGCTTTTCTTCCTCTCATGAGGATTTCCTATGACATTAAAACTCCCTCTGAACAACATTTGAATAACTAAGGAATATGCCACCACAGAGATGTGCTGAGACTCATGGTTCCCATCCCCTAACTCATAGTTACACTGTTTCCAATCTTATAACAACAAGAACAAGGCCAGAACAGCTTTCCTGACATGCGTCTTTGTGTGTCTAGCACTTGTCCCATTCTGGCATGCCTTCTCCTAACGCTCTCTGCTTCCCCAGGAAAACGGACTGGAATACGAAGCCTGCCTGGTCGCCCAGTGTGACGCACTAGTCGATGCTTTAACTCGGCAGAAAGCCAAGCTGCTCACCAAGGTCACTAAAGAGAGGGAGCACAAGTTGAAGGTAGGAACCTGGGACACAGATGCACCCAATGCTCACTGCAGCCTCTGCACCCAGTGTGGGGTGGAGCACGCTCATAGTAAGCATTAGGTCAATACTGGGTGAGTGAGTGAGTGAGTGAGTGAGTGAATGAATAACAAGGAAGGAATGAGTGGATTGTCCCTGGGCCTACTTACACTCACGTGACTCCCTGTAGCCAGCCTACGCACATTCTCTCCCTCCAAAGCCAGAGTCAGAAGCCCTGAATCCCACTGATATCAAATCAGAAGTCCAGTCTTGCCCATCTCTAAGTTCTATGTTCCACCAAAGGGACTCCTGTTCTCATCTTGCAGAGCACAAGTGACCACTGATGGATATGAGACCTTGCTCTGTGTTACGAATTTCTTTATGGTTCGAACTTGCGAGGCAAAAGACACACCAGATACAAGTTCATGGACAGAGGGCTGAAACCCTTAGGCGGATTCAGCCCCGAGAAACTGCGCCACTACATATTTATTGAGTTCCAAAAACCATAGCTCAGCAGATGCCTTTTTTTCCCATCGGTTTCATCCCCAACCCTGCATGTCTACTGTTTCCTTCATGAACAAGGACACAAGAAGAGTCAGAGTCTCAGAGTTTATCAATCATAAAGGACATCTGGTTCTTGGAGGCATTCCTCCAAGAATCCTGCGTACTTGCCTTCAAGTGACCCAGGCCAATGTCTCCCCATGGCTAACATACTCCAAGATCTCTTGTCTCCAAGTAACCCTTGCTCTGCAGTTAACTGCCATTTATATCGGTGCAGGGTCATCTCCTACAGCTCTGCTTGGGTCTCCAGCTCTGCCCCCTTTCTTAGGCTGTCTCTGATGTGTTATGCGCTAAGTAATTGGTAATAATAACACAACCTCATCCACCAAAGGTGGGAAAGGTTTCCCCTCAGACAGTATTGGGATCCTGGTCCAGGCAGGTGCCCCGTGAGCATGCAGCTTTGACAAATGACTGCTTCATTGTCCCAGGGCTCAATCTGTTTTATAGACATTTCCCAATGAATCAGAAAATATTATTTTCAAGGAAAGAAGGAATGAGTGTTGGGGATGGTCCATGGTTTACCAGCAAAGCAGCAGAGCCCATCGAGTTATCCAAGACCAGAGAGAAGGGAGACGAGAAGTTACAGAGTTTCAGATTAGGCTCTTCCTCTGCTCTTTCATCCAGAGTGTAGGAAATTTGGTCTGTTGGGTGTTGTGGCCCTACATTTTGGGAGGTAGGTACATTTACTCCCAGTAATGAGGGTACATGGAGCTCAGGAGCAAGGTGGCGAGAAGAGAGATTGCTTAGCGGTTCAGACCAGTGCTACCTCCCCCAGGCCTTTCTCCATACTATTTCTGTGATTCTCACCGCAGCCTGGCTGCTCTTCCTCTAATGGGATTCTTTCATCGCAGATGGTTTGGGACCAGATCAATCACTGCACACTGAAGCTGCGCCAGTCCACAGGGCTGATGGAGTACTGCCTGGAGGTGATCAAGGAGAACGACCCCGCTGGGTTCTTGCAGGTGAGCAGCTCCCGAGGACACCAGACTTGGCAGCCTTCCTCCACCTCTACCACCACTCCCAAACTAGCCTGTTTTAGGAAGGTCCGTTCCACTTGCCTGGAGTTGAGTAGATTCTCCTTCGCTCTAGAGTAGCAGAAGACCTAAGTTCTCATGTTGGCTCTCCTTCTCACCAGCTGTCCTTGTTAAAGGAACAGGTCAAGTGTCATCGTCTTTAGGGCCCAAATGCCATGCTTTTATGCTTTGATATCCAGAGATCCCAATGCAACATTTTTCCTACAAGTGGGAAAGCCCAGTCTTTGCCAAGTGAGCTGGAAAGAAAGTAAGTTAGCAGAATCTATGCAGCTCCTCACTCAAGGTGCAGAGCCCTGAAGGCCTGGACAGATGATTGCTGCCAGGCTGACTCAGTCATGAGCATCTCCCAGACACAAGGCAGTGATTCAGAGAGGAACTCAGCCCAGCGTCTATAGACAAAATGATGAATACCCTCTCTTAGTCTCCAAGATGGGTACATGGTTCTAAGGGGGACACTTGCAAATGTCTGAATGGACAGGACTATCCAGCCACGGAGAGCTAGGCTGAGAGTGTGATGTACAGAGTTTGGTGCAGAAGCTGCAAAACAGCCTGGAGTACACATGGGGGGTGGGGAGACAGGAGTGAGCTTCCAAGTTCTAGGGTTATGGGAGATGTTCTTCAGACCCTGTGAGAAACTGCTACCCTGTCTCACTTTGCAAAGTACTTTATCAGGCAAAAGGGGTAGGATGAAGAACGCTTTTGTATATTTAAAAAGTGTCATTTGTGCCCTGTGTCATTTGGGCCCTGGCTGGTTGGCTCAATGGTGGAGTATTGGCCTGGTGTGTGGATATCCCAGATTCGATTCCCAGTCAGGGTACACAGGAGAAGCACCCATCTGTTTCTTCACCCCTTCCCCTCTCGTATCTCTCTCTTTCTTTCTCTCTCTCTCTTTCCTTTCCTTCCTCCCTCTTCCCTTCTTGCAGCCATAGCTCAATTGGAGCAAGTTGGCCCTGAGTGCTGAGAACAACTCCATGGCCTGTGCCTCAGGCACTAAGAAGAGCTTGGTTGCTGAGTAATGGAGCAACGGCCCAGATGGGCAGAGCATTGCCCCTAATGGGCTTGCGGAGTAGATCCTGGTAGGGGTGCATGTAGTAGTCTTTCTCTGCCTCCCCTCTTCTCATTGAATAAAAGAAAAGAAAAAAAGTATCATTTGTTTCAAAAAAGTGTTTGACCTAATTTCTTTCACTAGCCAGTATAGTTTATTTATTTATTTATTTAGTTAGTTAGTTAGTTAGTTAGTTAGTTTAGGTGAGAGGAGGGGAGATAGAGAGGCAGACTCCCACATGCTTCCCTACCGGGATCTAACTGGAAACCCCGTCTGGGGTGGATGCTTGAGTATCAAGTTATTCTTAATATTTGAGGCTGACACGCTTGGACCAACCAAGCAATCTGCAGCGCCCAGGACTGATGCTGAAACCTATCAAACCACTGGCTATGGGAGAAAAAGAGGGAGATAAGGGGGAGAGGGAGAAGGAGAGAAGCAGATGGTTGCTTCTCATGTGTACCCTGATCAGGAATCAAACCCGGCTGTCCATAGGCCAGGCCGACATTCTATCCACTGAGTCATCGGCCAGAGCCACTAGTGCACTTTACATTGAACATGACTGAACTTTTAAAATATGATTTCAACAACACAGTGCATTTGCATTTGCCCATGTCACATGAGCAGAAGTCATTCCCTCTCCTCCATGCCTTGAGCACTAGCTGAGTACAACTCCTGCCTGTCCCTGAAGACAGGAACAAAGCTCCAACTCCTCCCTCATCACCTGCTGCATGAATTTGTCCTTTACAAATCAAAACCCTTAACCTCTGTGCTCCCTTTAAGATCTCGGATGCCCTAATCAAGCGTGTCCAGGTATCTCAGGAGCAGTGGGTCAAAGGCGCCCTGGAGCCAAAGGTGTCTGCTGAGTTTGACCTGACCTTGGACAGTGAGCCACTGCTGCAGGCCATCCACCAACTGGACTTCATTCAGATGAAATGTAGGGGTGAGCCAGGACTGGCCCAGTTCAGTCAGTGCTTCTTTTGGGAATGGTGTCCCCTCTAAGGGAGCAACTTAGTGCCACCAGAAGATTGTGATACTGGGAGGGAGGCAGTGTGAGAGGGGAAGATGTCCAAGTCACTGACCTGGCTCAAGTCTCAGCTCAGCCATCTGCTAACCAGGTGACCTAGGGCAGATAATGCCGTGGTGTAAGCCAAAGTGTTCCCACTTGTAGAAAAGGGTCATCTGTTCATTCAGAGACATTCAGTGATTGCCCACATGAGCCAGGCATATTCTTCATGCTGAGGACACAGCTGTGAATAGCCCTGCAAACTCCCTTACAAGAGTGAGCTGATATTCTAGAGAAGAAAGCAAGCTACACACAAAATAATCTATAATGTATTGTCTGATAGTGGCAGGTGCTTTTCTGGAAGGGGATGTGGGGGTATGTTGAAGGGAGAATGAGTAGAGAGATGCAAAATAGGGAAGAACATTCCAGGTGGCGGAAGGATGACAAGTGCCAAGGCCCTGAGGCAGGAATGTTTTCTGTATTCCAAGAAAGCAAGTAGGTTGGAGGGAAAGACAGAATGAGGGAGGGCGGTAAGGGGTGAGTTCAGAGAGCCATGGGGGACAGAGGCTAAGGCTTAAGTAAACTTTGCATACCTTTCCCAGGTTACAAAATTAGCCAGCCCCAGAATCCTGCTCTGAAAGCTGCTTCTCCAGAGACACCTTCAGGAGAAGGTGTTTTTAAGCCAAAATATCAAAGGGCTGAGTGCCACACCTACAGAATCTGTGAACTCAGGAAAATCCTTGCCTGCAAAACATGTGGCCATTTTTAAACTAAAGAAAAGACCAGCTTCTTGCACATCTCCATGCTCACCCCACACTCAGCTTGCACCTGGGAGAGGTTTGGGAACACCAGGTACCCCAGGTGTAAATGAGATTGGTGCTGAAAAGCAAGAGGAGTCTGACAGGGTGGGGACAGAAGGTGGGTGGCTCTGGAGCAGTGGTTCTTAACCTGGGTTCTATCAAGCCCTAGGGGTTCGATGAGTCGGTCTCAGGGGTTCGGAGAAGCCTCTGCTGCAGAGGCCAGAATAAAGTAATACGGTAATTTGTTGTAAGTTCATGCACTTTGTTGGTTTTGTTCTTTGAGCAAGGTGATGTTCATGCACGGCTCATTTTGTGCACCAGTAAAAAAACATATACCTATGTATTGAATTTGGGGAAAAATCATATTTTATTTATCACTAAAGAAGGGTTCGGTGAATGCGCATATAAAACTGGTGGGTTCGGTACCTCAAAAAAGGTTAAGAACCACTGCTCTGGAGCCTTAGGCTGCTGAAGGAAGAGGCTTGGAGCTTCTCTAGAGCTCTGGATGGATGGGGCAGTGAGGTCCACAGAAGAAGTGGGGAGAGTGAGTAGCAGTGCCTAGGGATGCAGAGAGGGATCCTCTGTGCTGGTAAACAGGAAGGCTGCTGATTCTGTAAACAGGCAGGGGTTGCATCAAGCTAAACTGTCCTCTAAAACCTGAAATTCAGCACCAAATTGAAATCTGTAGTTTTTCCAAAATGGATGTTGCCATTTTCCCTTTAAAAGAGGTCAGTGTGGACTACGTTTATTTCTGAAATCTCTTGAGCCTGAACATAGCTTTAGAACAAATTCATTCTCCCAATCTCACCTTAAAAAAACGTTTGATTCAAATTCCTACTTCCATGGGTTTACTGTTCTATATACAGGATTGCCCCTCCTTCCTGGGTCAAGTTGCCTGGGCCTTTAAAATGCTCCCAGCCAAAGGCAATGTGTCTTTGCATTTTACAGCCCTCCCAGCACCCAAGCACCTTCCCAGCCCCAGGTGCAAGCTGCACGCTGGCCGGAGATTCCCTGTGGGCCGGTGCTGGGCTGGGAGGCAGTGGATAGAGGTTCTACTAGAATTCCCAGGGACTCCTCACAGTACAACAATTGAAACCATGATTGTCAGTGGGTTGGGGGGAGGACCACTCTTCTTTAGAGGAATGGAGGCTCCTGCCATGGCCTCTGAAATTCCTGGTCACCCTATGCCTGCCCTCATTTGCCCACCTTCAGTCTAGACCCAGGAGTGGCCTCAGGATGGCCAGGGAGGGAAATCAACCACATGTCCTTCTGGGAGCCAGCCCCTTGGAAAGGGAGGGATTATGGGTGTCCCGGTGCCCTGAGGAGGGGCTGTGCTCTAAACTCTCTGGTCCTGTCACAGTGCCACCCATCCCCCTACTGCAGCTGGAGAAGTGCTGCACCCACAACAACAGCGTCACACTGGCCTGGAGGATGCCGCCCTTCACCCACAGCCCTGTGGATGGCTACATCCTGGAACTGGATGACGGAGATGGGGGACAGTTCCGGGTGAGCCCTGCTGCTGGTTTTAGTGGGTTCTAACATGTGATCTGGGAGTGGCATTCACTACCCCAACATCTAGAGCAGCCCAAGAGGCCGTCCTTAGCCCTGAAGCCACCAGAGAGGATATTGGCCCTAAGGACAGAAGGAGGGGGGAGGATGGGTTCAAAGGTATGGAGGCAGAAATAAGTTTTCTGTGTTCCAAGAAAAGCAGATCAGAGGGGGTCTGGGCTCATGGGAGATGATGGGCCCTCTCTACCAAGGGTTAGGTCAGGGTGGGACCAACAGGCAGATGTGGTGGCCACAGAGAAAAACCAAGATGGCTTTTCTGTGAAGACTGACACAGGGTTGAGCTGGAGCTAAGCTCAGAAAAGGTACTACCTTGCACATACCTACCTCCAAGCTGACCCCAGCAGTTCAGCTGTATCTATTCTTCAATACCCTCCCACATATACGCTTCACATTATCTGTTCACTATGTTACCAACCAAGGTGCATGTGGAAGATACTTGATAAATGGCTATTGAAACTTTCTGAAACACATGACCCCAGGGATGAAATACCACAAGAATGATACCCTGGGATGGTGCCCCCACCTCACCCCAACCCCCTAATAGAACTTACCTTGAGATTTGACTCTGGGTCTTCTCAGAGCTCCTGCTTTCTGTCCCTGAGAATATATTGTTAATAATTTGGAAGAACAAGTGAAGAGTAAGCCCCTAAACAACCAGGCAGAGTACAGAGACAGAGGAGAGGTGCAAAGGGCACATGAATAGGACCAGGGCAAGTGTAAAGTGAACGGGTAACAAAGTCAATCCCGAGAAAATAATCTTTGGCGTCTGATGCAGAAATGTCTACCCACCCAGAAGCCCTGGAAAAAAAGCTAAAGAGTGTGGAGGGGAGCAAAGGGACAACGAGTGGAAGATGTCAACCTCGGGGATGGGAGAATATGGGGAGGCCTGGAGTACCACCCTGGCTGGTTCCAGCCCAAATCAACTTGAACCTGCCTTTGCTTGGTCACGCCCTTCCTCTGTCTGCCTTTTCTCATCATGGATGATGATTCTTTTTTTTAAAACTATTGGTTATTTTGTTTATTTAGATAATTAGCTCATTTTTCTAACTTAAATTCCTATTGGAAACCAATCATGTTTTATTGCTCCATCCAAGAAGGAAGGGGAGGTGTCTGCACCTCCATCCCCCCGGAGGCATTGATGTCAAAGGGCTGACCTCAGCAGAAGCAGGACATGGTCTGGCTATGTCCTGCTGACTGCGGGCCTATGGTCCCTCCCTGCTTCTTGAGTACCCCGTCACACCCCACAGCCTCTCAGGCAGAGGGGCTGGTCTGTCAATAGTGAGGGTCAGTGCCCAACTTGGGCATGGTCTGTGCCCTGCCACGGCTTACCCAAATTTTTACTCCTTCACCCAAACATGTTTAATGTCAACATTTTGCTAAGAGAAATTCTGCAGATAACAGAGGTGCTAATAAGCAGTCTTGGCTCTCTTTTAGGAGGTGTATGTCGGCAAGGAGACCCTGTGCACCATCGATGGTCTCCATTTCAACAGCACCTACAATGCCAGGGTCAAGGCCTTCAACTGCTCTGGTGTCGGGCCTTACAGTAAAACTGTTGTCCTGCAGACATCTGACGGTGAGCACCGGGGTCTCTCGAGGCAAAGACAGATGCAGGCCCACTGTGGGTGAGCTTCCAAAGGAGGAACCCACATTTTCCCCAGGGGCCAAGAGCCACCATCATCTGCTTAAGATGGAGCAGTGAGGGAGTGAAGGAAATGAGGCGGCGTGAGGTCGCACATGTCCCCCAGGCCTGTCCCTGCTCTGCTTACCTGCTCCTGGTCTGCCCTCCCTCTTCACAAGCCACGAAAGACAGAGACCTTCCTTCACTCGATTTGCTGGGTTTGGCAAAGGACACTAGCAGCTGAGAGGCTCAGGGTGACTAAAGTCCGTCTTACAAGGGACACAGGGTGCGCAGGATAGTCCCAGAGAGGAGAAGGCCACACAGCCACAAGGAGGCACAAGCCAGCTCACAGGTCTGAGCCTTCCTTGCAGCGGGAAACTGTTCCCCGAATACCCAGTGTGGAGCTCTGATCTGATGGCTTCCACACCTAGCTGTGTCCTCCCAGGTTTCAGGCAGAACACCCACATCCATCCTGACTGGCTGAGTGCTCAGTGGAGAGCCATGATGTAGATAAGGAACATTTGCGGAGGAGAGTCGGTCCCGCTACACAAGGCCAACCTGCCCGGGCTGCAGGGTTTCCAGGATAGTGCTGATCTGGTGTTTGTTGTCATCATTTTTCCCAGCGCATCCTCTGCTTGCCAAGGAAAACTTGACGAGCCCGGACCATCCCCGAGACAGGGAGGAGAGAGGACAGGAGCAGACACTGTTTTCAAGGGCATCGCTGTGATGCTTGTCTCAAAATGGTGTAACCTGCAGAGACATTTTATAAACTAGAAGGTTCACTCGGCTCTATGCCCAGGAACTCCTGGCCTGCAGGCATAATTTTAGAGGAGGGGCCTCACTTCCCACAACCAGAAGGAGAGCAGAACAAGGCTCCACCAGAATGGAGCTTTGTGACTTTGGTTACATCACTTCCTCTCTGTGTCTCAAATCTCCCAGCCACCAGGTGGGGTGTGAATGCCCACTTCCTCCTAACTCACAACAGTGAATGTTCAACAGTGAACATGCGGAACAGTGTCAGAAACCCAGACTCTGGAAATGCATTTAGATGCGGGGTTTGGATGCCCAAATGTCCAGGTTTCTTGGCAAGTTGGGTTCGTGGAATCAGAAATGTGGGTGAACATAGATCACCAGAAAGTGCATATATGTGTGTGCATGTGTGTGGGTGGTGTGTGCATGTGCAAATCACACAGGGAGGAACACGTGGTGCTGGGTGCCAATTCCTGACAGACACGAGTAAGCCTGTGTCTCTGAGCCTGGGTAAGAAACTGCTAGCAAATTCCATCTGGTGACCTGTTCTTGTCTCTTTCCTCTCCAGTGGCCTGGTTCACCTTTGACCCCAACTCTGGGCACCGGGACATCATTTTATCCAATGACAACCAGACAGCCACCTGCAGCAGCTATGATGACCGGGTGGTGCTGGGCACAGCGGCGTTCTCCAAGGGCGTGCACTATTGGGAGCTGCATGTGGACCGGTATGACAACCACCCGGACCCCGCCTTCGGGGTGGCCAGGGCCAGCGTGGTCAAGGACATGATGCTGGGCAAGGACGACAAGGCCTGGGCCATGTATGTGGACAACAACCGCAGCTGGTTCATGCACTGTAACTCCCACACCAACAGGTGCGCCATGGGCCCCTTGCCCTGCCCTCCTCACACGCAGGCATTTGGGAATAAGGGTCCTGTGGACCTGTGTCCCTACTACCATTCCCAAGTTTGGGTATCAAGAATGTGGGGAGGTGTTTTCAGCCATGTTGGTGTCCAATTTCCAAGTGGCTTTGACTCTAACCAGGTAGAAGTGACCACAGTCCAAATGAACATAAGCAGCAAACAGGTTTCTAGGTTACTCAGCAAGATACATGCCCAGGTTCCCCAGGATCCTCAACTGTGGTTCTCTCCCTCGTTTTGTTCCACTTTCCTATGCAGACTGTCAGCCCAGGCTTTAACCCCTGCAAAGCCGATGGCCTCGGGGCTGCAAGTAGGTCTCTGCAGAGGGAACAGCTGTCATTACCATGCAATTGTCTACCTGGATTGACCTTTCTCACTGCCCTGCCTCCACTGGGCTTTACACCAGGACAGGCCTGGGAGGGGCAGGCACTGTTGGGGGCTCACAGCTGAAGACTATAAGGGCACCCCAGCACAGCTCTGCCTGCAGATACCCCGATGTCTGGGCTCCTCCAGGGACTTGTGGGCACCTTGGTTGGACACAGCGAAGGCTGTGTCCCACCATAGCTCAATGTTCTTTTTCTCTTCTTCTCCCCCACCCCCACACATGTTTTGTGTGTACAAGGTGGGAGGATGGAAAATCCTCAAAAGCCAGCATTGGCCAAAGACCCAGATAATGAGAGTTATGGCCACTTGAAGCCACCTCCTTGCTGTGGGTCTCCTTTTGATCTGCTAAGGGTCACCTTCACAACCAGGATAGAGAAGAAGCCTCAAGGACCCTACTGACTGGCTCCCATCTCTGAGCAAAGTCGGCCCTGGGGGTTCTCTGTGCTCTGGGTCTGCCTGCAGCTCCTGCATTTGGCCCTAGGGGTCCTGGTCTGGGACTAGGACTTGCCTAAAGATCCCTAGGGGAGCTGGAAGCCAACCAGACCCCCTTTCACCTGCCTTTTCACTAGCAGAGTGACCTGTCTTTCCAGAGGTGTGGGGGAGAGAGGCCACTTCGTCCCTCAGCACCCTCTTCCTGGGTACCTGGGCATTGCAGGCTTAGTAACCTCCTGCACAAAGACCACAAAGTGAACAGAGTCCAGGCCCACCAGCTCCATGTCTGCTTGCTTAAGCCAAAGCAGCGCCCGGACACACTGTCGGCTGATGGGAGTATGGGCAGGGAGTATTTGCAGAGCGCTGACTTGTGTTTGCCAAATGCTGTGGGAACCACTTGACTTACAAAATCCTGCTAAGTCCTCACTGAAGTCCTGTTCTTACCTCCATTGTACAGATGAGACCTGGGCTTAGAAAGGTTAACTGTGGCCCAAGTCACTAAGCTAATTACAGATCCTGACCTGGTTCTGTGTGCATGGTGGGGCAGGCGGAGGAGCCTGCTGATGGAAGTTGGTGATGGGTGCATCCGCATGCCTTGGGCTGAGGCTGCACTTGGGTGGGAATCACATTCCTGCTCCTCAGACAGGTCCTAACCAACACCTGGTGGTCAGTGTGTGAATAGCACCCATGGCCTCATTCTAGTTCTGGTTTCACGCCTGTAGGACCCAGCTCTGGGGCCCTCTGGGAAAACATCCCTCAGGTGAGCCCTCCTCACGACTTTTCTTGCTCTTCGCCCCACCCTCAGCTTCCCACTGATGGGCACATTCCCAATCAGGAAAGGACAAAGATGGTTTTCTTACCAGACAGAGCAGCCTTGGTCAAGGTTAAGCCCGCATCCCTCAGCGCAGGGAGAAGGCTGACCCCCAGAGAGTGCTGATCACCTGATTAAAGCTTCTTCCAGGCTCCATGGGTATGAGTTTCCACCACCACGAAATGTACAATCACCAACATTTATCAAGGCTCCACTGTTAATCACCTGTGGGATGGTGACTCAGATGGGGACTTGATTCCAGATTCAGCACAGGTCCCCTGCCATGGGCTTCCTCGCAAGAATCCTGGGATGTTTCCAGGGAGACAGGCTGAGTGTGTGGGGCCCTTCATGATCTCGGAACCCTCACTCAGCTAAAACTGAAGAGGGCACCGACTCAGTCCTTTCCCTTGGCAGAAAAGGAGCCCTCAGCAATGCTCCTTACCCATGTTTTCTCATGGGACCCACTAGTTAGAACCCCAAACCCCTGGTGTCCAGGTCTCAAATACTGTCAAGAAAGAAGGGGCTAAATAACCTGGTTCCTCTAGGGTAAAGAGCTTTACCTGAAGAGTAAGGTCTTCCTGTGTGGTCTCATAACAGGTGAGTACACTTCAAGAGAGGGATCCTTAGCCCAGAACAGTCCACTGTACCATCAAGGGGGCTGTATTTTTTAGGTGAGAGTATTCCCAGCATCCTTTAAGTGATTTTCCTGAGACATCAGCTACATCCCAGGCTAGATGTGGTGATGGGCCCTCCTGAGGCTTGTTTCTTCCCTAGGACGGAAGGTGGTGTTTGCAAGGGGGCCACTGTAGGGGTGCTGCTGGACTTGAATAAGCACACTCTGACCTTCTTCATCAATGGGCAGCAGCAGGGCCCCACGGCCTTCAGCCACGTGGACGGGGTCTTCATGCCAGCCCTTAGCCTCAACCGCAACGTGCAGGTACCTCGCCCCTATGCCTACCCCCACGCCAGAGCCTGCCTGGCTGCTCCCCTTGCTGCTCCGGGGACCTCGGAAGGCCACTTGGGCAAAATGACCTGTAGAGAAACCAACCACATTGCAGCTTACCTTGGGCATTCCCTGGAGACTGTCCTCTATGGCATGATCAATTCTTACTTGTTCACTTTGAAATGAGCAGAGGTACTAAGGCAGCAGCTTGGAGAAAAACAGTGGGTGGGATCAGGGCAGGAGGATAGAGTAGGGAAGACGAAGTGACCTCATTGCTGGGAAAGGAATCCGGACCCTAATGGCCAGGTATGTGCTAGGGCCTTTGAGTGGGGGTGCCAAGCTGTCACTGAGCTGTCCTGTGCTTTTTTCCTCAGAGGAGAGTTGGGGCTTCACTACTCCTAAGGTGCTGTGAGTCCCATCCTGTTCCCCGTCAGCTCCTCTGCCCTCTCTGGTCCCCCCAGGAAGCAGGCAGGAAATGTGTCCTCATAGAGCTCAGGGTTGGGCCCAGTCCAAAGGGAGTGCTGACATCTCAGGAGCCCCCAGGGAGGATGTGAGAGAGGAGAGCTGTGTGGAGGTGCCACCCTTTGTTTCCAGCAGGGTTCTCCTCCCCAAGGGAGTAGGGGGATGGGGTCTGCTCTGTGGTGCCCATGGCCCTGACTACGGATGGTCTATATCAGCCACTTACTGATCGACTTGTGTGTCCACTCATTTACAAAAGAGCTTTGAGGCAGCCTGAAACATGGGCTGGTATTCCAGAGGGTTAATGACACAGATGCAGGAAGGGAAGAGGGCCACAAGAAGAACATATGAGCAAACAGACAGCCAGTACACCCACTGAGCACCAACCTTGCCTGGGCTCCTAGCTATAAGGGCAGTGTGGGACCCAGGCAGATGGGTAGTTCCCATTATGAGGAGAAAGGTACAGACCAGCTCACTGGGCCAACTCGTGGATCTTACGTTGGTGATCTGGCAGCACCATAAACAGCAAACTCATAATGCAGAGGAGCTGCCGCCTATGGGGACCCTAGCAAGCAGAGCGTAGCATGTGGCCGCTGTGCTGTCTGGGCACTCTGGGCTCACGCGGCAGCCTCTCCACACTCACTGACCCTGCCTTCATTTCCAGGTCACCCTGTACACAGGACTGGAAGTGCCAACAAACCTGGGGCGGCCAAAGCTGTCAGGCAACTAGCCCCCAGCTCCAGCCCCGCCTGGGCATCTGGGAGAAGCTTGCCATCCCTCACTAAGTCCAACAGCCCCGGGGAAGATGAGCACATCACAGTGCGAACCAGAAGCCACTGATTATCTTAGAGACACATATTCTTTGGGAGATGAAGAACGAGTCTGTGAGCTGGAACTGCTGAGGCCACCATCGGTGGAGAACATGCGTGTGTGTCCCCCTTTGTCCCACTTGGACGTTTCAAACACTCACAAAGAAGGACCTTTCTCAAGGGAGTGAGAAAGTCTTTGGGGTTACGGTTTGGTTTCCTGCCATCTGTTTTGAAAGCTTGCATTTTGGGGGGAGGGTAGTTGTTGAGGAGAAGGCAAACTTGGTGATTGGTACCCTGAAAGCAGGTGGCAGCAAACCCTTTAGACTCCCATGTCCCGAGTGTCCACCCCTTGCTGGGACATCACTCCTGCAGAATTCCAACGTTGCAGGTTCCCATTTTTGCCAGGAAAAGTTCTTTAGCTTTTTGGTCCTGGAGCCTTCAGTATGTTCTGCTACTTGAAGACCTAACACAGAATCCATAGAAAGGAGCACTCATCATTCATTTGATCTTTGCCTCTCTCATTGAGTTAAGAACCTTCTAGAATGGTTTCCTTAGGTCCTTCATTCGTCAACCAATCTCTCTCTCTCTCTCTCTCTCACACACACACACACACACACACACACACACACACACAAAATAGTCTGCTAAAATTTAATTCACTCAGTTCTTAGTTCTTAAACACAGAAGAAAGCATGGGAATTTCAATTTGAATGACTGACGAGTCTCTAGCTGGTGGTGGCTTTTCTGGAACTGTCTCCCCAAGAGGTTACCTGAAAACCTGTCTGAGCTGCTCTCCTTAGCTGCACAGACTCATGGCACATAAGATGGGAGACCCCAGGAAAGCCTCTCAGAGCCAGTCCACCTTTGCTTTGAGATCCATCTGTTATCATGAAAACATCATGAAAGTAAGAAGTGACCCCAAAGGCAGGGAGGTCCTACTGTGTCTGGGCAGGCAGGAAATCTGCAGAGGAAGGATGTAGACAGCAATACTGTGTTCCTTGTCTCCCAGCTTCCCAGCATGAGCCTGGGTGTGCTGAGGCCTCATGGCTGGGCGGGGCTCTGGGGAGCCCTCCCCTCCATGCTGGGAACACTAACCTTCTCCCTTGGGACCCATGTCAAGTCATGTCCATCTCAGAAAAAGAGCTCATCCCAGAGTCTGGTCCTGTTCCCAGACTCTGGTCTTTCTCCTACTCCCTCACTCCCTTCTTCTTGTCACCTGCCACCTCCATCTCCATCTGGAAGTAAACCTTTCTCCTTTTTACAAGAATATATTTTATCAGCATTTTATTTTGGAGGTTGAGGAGTAATTTATTTATTTGCTGGATTGGATTTTTATAAAACTTAGCCTGTAAACCGGCACCAACTGTGTTTACTTGGTTCTAGCTGCTTGTTTAACCACTGCACTTGCTTTCTGAGTGACCCAGCCAACGCTGTGCAGACCCTACTACCCTCTGCTCAGCAGATCCGACGATCCTACCTCAAGCCCCCACTCCTGGACTGCCAGGCTGCCTTGTCTGGCTGTGTCCACAGGTGTGACCAGCAGGGCCAGCTGCCTGATGGTTTCAGGAGCTGTTTGGTGCTGTGTTTAAGCCTCAACCAGGGCCACCCCGGGGTGACATGGGTCCTCGTCTGCACAGCTGCCTCTCTCCTCTGCTGCCACACTCCTTAGTTTCGCTACTCCATCATAGCTCTGGGTGGACTCAGCTTCGAGAGTGGGGAAGATTCCCCAAGGGCACAGAGGAGCTCTGACTTCCTAGGGCCAGTGAAGCTTTGGGAGATGTCTTTTGGGAAAACGAGGCCAGTGCACCAGGAATAAGAGCACAGTGGGAAGGCAGGCAGGGCTGCCTGGCAGAGGTGGCTTTTTGCAGTGGAATCCAGATGAAAGGCTGGGGAGCTCCCAGAATCATCAAAGCCAAGGTCACCAGGCAGCCCTGGGTCTGCGTCATTGAAGAGGAGCCTGGACTTGGCGTCATCCTCGGATAGCTAGCACCCAGGTCCCAGGGTGATGTGGAAAGGGAGAAGGAACATTTGACAATTTCCAGTGGCCTCTTTAGGAAGGAAATTACCTGAAATTCAGAGAGAAGCTACCAAATTACCCTGCCCCACCCCCACAGTTAGCAGTCAGGAAGTCCTGTTGGTGCCAGAGCTGGCGTGATACTACCTTCCCTGACTCCCCCAGGAGAAGCAATATGGCTGATACCAGGAACCGTGTAGGGATGCCTGCAGCCACCTCTCCTGTCTTCAGCACAAAACACCTTTAGGGACAAGAATGGACCTAAAAGAGAGGGCAGGTCCATGCCACATGACTGTGTTTTGGGAAATCAGCAACACGGAGCAGGAACTCATCAGCTCCGCATGGTCTTATGTCACCCTCCTAAGAGGCCCAGGGAATTGCTATTGGCCATTGAATTCCCTGCTCCTTTACAACGTGGTGACATTTTTGTACATAAAAGTATTTTGTGGGCTATCTGAAGAATAATTTGGTCTCCATCTATCAAGCAGTTTCAGTGAGAAGGGAATTCAAAATAATTTAAAATACCAGGTTCCCTGCCTTGTAAATAACACCTTTGTTACGTAGTTCCTCTGCAGTTCGTTCTTTGCCAGTGAGCGAGTGTGGTCCAAGTCCATGCCTTTCCTTTTGGAATTAACCTGTTTAAAGCGTTTCCAGTAGCATCACACCGCATAGCCTCCTAGCTCCGAATTCAAAGCAAGGTAAGACATTATTACCCAGTCCCCCTTCCCCTCTTTCTAACCGGTGTAGTGATTCCAATCAAAGTTGACATCATTAATCCTGACCACAAAAGAACTGACCTGCAAACTGTATATAACTCTAGGCTGAATCTTTAGTCCTGTGTGTAGTCTGTAGTTGCGACAGCACCCTTGGGCATCCCAGGGAGAGCCTGGGCCACACTGTGGAGTTCACCGAGAGCTATGGGCACAGGCCTGTCCATCCTTGCTCTTGGGGCCCCTACCCTCCACCGCCCAGAGCACTCTCAGGAAAGCAGCAGAATGCAGGACCTGCGTGTCCTTTTTCCAGGATGTTTGCATCTCAGCCTTAATCCTAACTGCATGTGTAAAGCTTGGCCCCCTGTGAAGGCGTGCACAGGTGAGCAGGCAGCTCACAGAGGAAGCTGCTGCTGACCCATGGCCACCTGCTGGCTGTAAGATGCTGAGGGTGGGTCAGATCCTCAGGGGACTCAGTGTGCAAATACCAAAATGCACAATGACAAGACATGTGGATGGTGCCAGGGTTTCTCAGCCTCAACACTGTTGACATTTAAAGTGGGTAACGCTTTGCGGTGTGGCTGTCCTATGCACAGGAGGGGGTTTAGTAGTGTCCCTGGCCTCCACCCTCTAGATGCTAGTAGCAACCCCTAAGTTAGTTATGACAACTAAAAATGTCCCCTAGGGGACACCCTTGTTGAGAACCACTGGGTAATGCCAGTGGTTTGTCGTATATCGACATGCAGAGTGATAGAGAATGTTTGGGTGTGTCCACTTAAGTGTTACATGGGAGCCTAAGCCCAGGCTTTTCCATAGATCTGCAGTGTCCTACGGGGGGGGGGGGGGGCGAGTAGGGAAGATGGGGTCAGCCGGACACAGAAGCCAACCTGTTTAGCCTCACTTTGTAGCCACTGAAGATGCCCCAGGCCCCCACCCCCATTCCTTGACCTCTGTTGACTGAAAGCAACAGAAATTTCTTAATGGGCTTGTGGCCTTTAATTGGTTAAAAACTGAATGAGATACCATTAAACTGATCCTGGGGCACCTCAAGACTCTCCTGCAAGAATACTAAGCCTGTGGCCGTTCTCATGCATCACGTTCCTGGCGGTTCCTCCTTGGAGAGAAGGATCCTGGCAGCTTCAATGTTCAGTGGACTGTAAAATAAACAGGAGTAGGTTTGGGGCGGGATATATTGATCAGACACTAAGTTCGGCCCTCAGAAACTCATCTTTTAACCTGGCTTTGATATTGGTCCAGGTAAGCGTGGGGGCAAATCTCTTAAATCTTTCTGTGCCTCGGTATCCCCACCTGAAAATGGGACTAGTCATACTAATCTACCTCCTCTAATGTATTGTGAGGATTATAGAATAACACTTTTTTAATTAAAAAAAGGTAGACTGTCATCTATTGAGTCTAGGGCTAATTGTTCACATTCAATGACTCAAGCCCATGAGGTGACTATCCAGAGTGTCTGTCCTCTGACCGGTGTCCTCCATCCAAGCCTCCAATGACTGTATTTATTACACAGCTGCCTGGCCTTATGGGGCAAAATTGACATTTAAAACAGGCTTCCTGTGAACAAAGAAAGCAACACCCCAAATGTTCCCATTCCCATGAGGCCTGTGCACTCTGCAAAGATGCTGTAAGCAGGCCACGTACTGGCATTCTCATTGTTAGTCCTAACAACATCTGTGTGCCGAAGTTCCCTTCAAATATGAAAAGAGATGATCCCTCTCTTTTCTGACTCCTTGGTTACCTTTAGTTCTGGTATCTAAGAGGTCACCCACCCATAGAGTGTCTCCTTTGTTTGTAGAGAGAGCAGCAGAGTATGATGAGTTGCACCTGAACCATAGTCTGGAAGGCTGGTTGGGCACAAAAACAGGTGAAAGGGGTGGTGCTCACTCAGCACCATGCTGGGAACTCACCTGCGATGTCCACTAAGGTGGGTTCCTGGCTTTTCCAATGAATGACATTGACTTCAGTCAGTAGGAGGAGCTGGGAGGTGAAACCTGCAGAGGAGGCTTGTCTGGAGGCACTGGTCCTCTTTCACAGGGCATTGCTCACTGGGGGCACTAGTCCTGGGGAAGACACGGGGCCTTCTGGGCAAGCGAGGTGGGCACTGATGACCAGGCTGGGTGCTCAGGAGGCTCTGAGAGTTCAAAATAAACTTTGGGTTTGGAATAGAGATGGCTTTCAGCCATGCAAACAGGCACATTGTGGGTGCTTCCTGAGTGAGTCTGGCCTGGGGAAGGCCTTCCCACCTCCCACTCCTGAGGACCAGCCGTCCCCAGCTCAGATGTCCTCAGCACCAGGAGCAAGGGTAGAGTGAGCAGAGCAGAAAATGTTAAATGCATGACGCAGAATTCCTGCTTTCACACTAAACTGTTGTATTTAGCATGAGAGATGTTTGTTTAACGTTTGCAAAGGAGTTTAAAGAGTAATGAGAAGCTTTGTATCCTCGTTTTGACTGTAGATAGCACTTCCATTTTCCTGCCTTTCTCCTCCCCCTCCCCATTGCATCCACTTTGTCGCTAGTTGTTGCTGTTTGGTGGCAGTCCTTGGTCCCTTTGGTGTTCATGTTCCACTGCAACAACGGAGGGGAAGAGGGGAGTGCATTTTCTAATTTTTGTATCAGTATCCACAAGCCTTTGTATTTTTTGGATTGCAAACACTGTGTTTCCTCGTCTTTGGGGGTTGGCTGAACTTTGTGTATTGCCTTTTGGATAACCTGAGTTTTACCACTGTCTCAAGCAGATTTGAAATAAATTCTTTTGACACTGCCAACAACTAAAAGACAAGGTATGGTCTGTAATGTCTGCTGGGCAGCAGGTCTGACTGCCGGCCGGACAGAGCAGAGACTGCATGAGGGGTGGCCATCCCACCCTAGCCCAGAGGGCCTGTGTGCTGTCCGGCGCCAGGCTCAACGTGGTACATACCAAGAAACCTTGAGGGGATTACACGTGACAAAGTTATAAAGTACTATCTCAAACAGCAGCACTTGTGGAATTCATTTCTGCAAGAGGTGATAAGGCTGGAAACTGACAACAGTTAACATGGTTATGATAAATTCATGCATAAAAACTGATCATGGATTATAAATGGAAACTGCGATTTGGGGCTAACATCCTAACTAATCCAAGAGTATTGGGTACCTAACCAATACTTCAACCGCACAAACAAGTGTGCTTGTCTGACCCCAAAACCGTCCCTGTTGCTTTCCTCAAATCATGATGACTCTCACGAGCAACCATCTCATGGACCCCCCAGGCTCTGCAGCTGTCCCGAGCTGGGGTGTGAAGACTGGGCTTCAGTGGCCTCACATCAACCATTCATTGACTGGGCCACCCCCAGAGGGGTGAGGTGGTCCCTAAAATGGGCTAAGGGCTGAAGGCTGTGGCCTTAGCACTTTCAGCAGCCTGAAAGGGGACATGGAGGAAACCTTCTCTCTTATGTAGGTATTTAGATATGAGTCAAATTCAGGTGTTGTATTATTTAATCATCACAGTCATATATACCACAGAAGTTGTATTTTATTTATGTAACTTCTTATAAAGTAGATTTTAGGTACTTGAGACTAAGAATTGAAACTGCTTTCCCCACAAAATAACTGAAAAATTATCTCATTCTTAGTTTTCATGATATAGAAGCATTAAATCATTTTTAGAAAATTAAATGGTAATTTAAAGCTAATTATTAGTGCATATAAATCAGTCAATTTATGACAATTATTACAGGCAAACGCACAGAATCAGAGAATGAAGCCCAGGTGAACCCAGCTGGGAAGCTTATTCCTCTCTATAGGTTCGCGCTACAGTCACCCTGTGCTCGGCCCAGCGTGGTTGTCACCATCAAAAAGACATGAGCAACCAGTTTTATCATTTCTAGTTTATTTTTTCCCTAAAAAAGCAGTCTGTGGAACAAGAAATAAATAAGAATAGTCTGAAGTCCTGTATGGTCCCGTTTCAGTACAAAGGCACGTTCCCATTCCTTCAGTTCATAAAGCACTTCATTTAGCCATTAGAGAAGAATTTATTTTCTTAATATCAGCTTGGCTCAGAATCAACGTTCCATTTTTGAATTTTCCAAGCTGTCCAATCCGTCCACTTGACAAAATACTGGGAGCTGATTTCTTCTTTTTGGACTTCCTACAATTAAAGTGAGAGAAAGATACTAGAGTTAAGCTTATAAAGAAGGATCGCAGCACCATGACCAACCAGCTGGCATGGTCTGCTCCTGCAAACCCCACCCCCATGCACAGCCCTGCCCTATGGCAGTACCACGATCTTCCTGTGGAAACCAAAATGGGCCAACTGCCTTCCTGCCCCAGGGCCTTTGCACTGGTTTCTTCTCCATGAAATGCTCTGCTACCAGATCTTTCCAGACTGCCCCCTCCTCTTCATTCAGTTCTCACCTCACCTTACCTCCTTAGTATGCCATCTGTCCACCTCCAGTGATTTTCTTTCACAATGCTGTTTTAACCTCTTCACAGAGCTTGCCAAAAATCTGACATCCCCCTTCTCTGATCATATGTTTTGGTGTGTTTCCTTCACTACCATATAAGGTCCTTGAGGGTGAAGATGACCTCAGTGAGGTCACAGCTGTATTCCCAAGACACCTATGTGCCTGGCAGACAGCGGGTCTCAGCAGACAGACATATATGGCCAGAACAAGGACCAGACAACATGTGCAAGCTCATGAGGAGTCCAAGAAAAAGGTTAAGACAAAAGGAGTCATTCTGAAATAGTAACTCGAGCTGGAGGAAAAGGCACTTGCACAAAAGCTAAGAAACACATATAAGGCAACAAAATCAATATTCTATTACTCAAATCACAGTGCTCTGTCTCATGTGGTATGTCAAATCACAGACACCACAGACCCAGACTGTTTTGTCGTATCAGCAGGGAACAGAAGTCCTTCGTTGGAAATGTCAATCTCAGCTTTTCCACTGGTCACTTGTAGTTTCTGATCTTTGAAAATGGAAGACTGAGAAGATTCTCAATTCAGTTCTGAGGTTGCTGTTTGATGCTGGGCAATTTACTGAATCCTATCTTCCCCTTGAAGGGCTTGACTAGCAAAAGGAGACAACAAAGCACTCTAACAGGCTAGAAACACCATATAAACTCAAGGTATTATTTTCAGAACTAGTTATAGGTTTATCCATGTCATTCCTCCCTAGTATCAGATGATGCCACTCACCTGTCTTCCTGCCCTTTCCTCTTCTTTTTCTTGAAAATATCTGTGTCCTGGGCCTGATTTCAGAATTTAAGATAATATATGTATCAGTAATGGATATAAAGGTTTGGAAAAAGGCAAGAGGTCTGTGATCAAAAGCCACTGAGATACTATTTAATATTTTTTTGAGTTGCCTGACTGGTGGCACAGTGGATAAAGCGTCCACCTGGAACACTGAGATTGCTGGTTTGAAACCTCAAGGTCACTGGCTCTGAGCACGGGCTCGTCAGTGCATGTTTGCTGGCTTGAGCAGGGGACAGTCCACATGACCCCAAAGCTCACCAGCTTAAGCCCAAAGGTCACTGGCTTAAGCAAGGGGACACCGGTCTGGCCCAGTCAAGGCACATATAAGAAGCAATCAATGCACAACTAAAACAAAAGCAACTATGTGTTGATGCTTCTCACCCTGTCTCTCCTTTCCTGTTTATTTCTCTCAAAAAAAAAAAACGATTAATACTTTTTTGAGTAGATATATTAAAATAAAAGACTCTAAGTTCATCCTAAAACTTTTCCAAGAATGTGAAAGACCATTCCAGAGAAGACCAGCAATAGAAATGTCCAATCTTCCACTTCAAGTGAGAGGGAGTATGATACCTGTCCCTCCTGAGTTGTTCATAAGCCCTTGTGCACTTTACGATGTAAAACACACAAAAAAGGGACTGAGTACAGGAAAACAATCAAAGCAGCTGACATTATCTGAACAGGAGTTTGCTACTTCAAGCAAACTATTCATGTAAATATGCCAGATGACTTGGCTGAATTAATAAAATGCTGCTGACCTAAATAAGAGGAGAGATTTTGACCATTTATCCCAGATCTTTCCAAGCAGCTGGGCTAAGCATTCCACTGTGAGAAACTGTCACCATCTTTCTGCTCCAGTGTTAATAAAGAAAGGGTCATTCCACCTACCGTTCTCTTCTCTTCTTCCCTTGCTGCCTTTTTTTCTTTGATCTGCTCCTGCAAAACCTTGTAATTCACATAACTCTTTTTGGGAGGCTGCAATGAAAGAAAAGGAACACATATCAATTTTTATTTTGCACAAATTTCCCAGTGTCCCTTGCCTGGCTTGCTGTGTCCTGTCCAGTGACAGGAGGCTGAGCAGCCCCTTACCAGAGCCCCCAGCATCACTGCACGTTCTCGTTCCAGGACTCTTTCCTTTACTTTTCCATAACCTGTGATCCCAAACCGGTGCACCTCCAGCCGAGCCTGGGGACACAGAGCAGAATCAGACCCAAGTGCACTCCAAAACTCCAAAGAAATGCACACCAGCAGCAATGCACTTCAAATACGACGTGCTGTGCACCAAATGCTAGATATGTTCTCATGCCCTGATGGCCACAGCCAGCAAGGATTCTGTGATGGCTTAAGGAGCGACATGCCGTGTCCTAAAATGTCACATGATGTCATGGCACCACTCCCGTGTTTAATTTGGACACCTGAAGCAAGCTAGTCTCTACACAAATGAGTGACAGAACCAGGAGTAACAGAGCCTGCAGCACTTCGGGACGCTCTAAAACTGGCTGCAACCCACAGAGGCAATAATTTCACTTCACAAGTTCCTCTCCAAACACACCTATCCATACTTAGAAACCATTTATCACAGATCAGTGTTTGTCTCCTTACAAAGATAGTGTAAATGCCCTGGCCAGTTGATTCAGTGGCAGAGCATCAACCTCATGTGTAAATGTCCCGGGTTCAATTCCGGTCAGGGCACACAGGAGAAGTGACCATCTGCTTCTCAACCCCTCCCCCTCTCCTCCACTCTCTCTCTTCTCCTCCACTCCTGTAGCCATGGCTCAACTGGAGTGAGTCGGCCCCAGGCAGAGGATAGCACCCTGGCTTCAGCCTCATGCACTAAGAAGAGCTCAGTGCCAAGCAACAGAGCAAGGCTGGGATGGACACAGCATCGCCCCCAAGTGGACATGCTGGGTGGATCCCAGTGGGGGAACATGCAGGAGTCTGTCTCTGCCTCCCCTCCTCTCACTGAATAAAAAAAGAAAAAAAAAAAGATATTGTAGAAAAAGAAAAAATCACCAACACTTACTCTTAGCAGTTGAATTACTTCCTCCTGCCTTTCTCATGCATTTTAAGACCTAGTTACAACCATAGAATACCAGTATATGCCTGCCTCCTTTTCCTACATACCACTCTATCACCAGGTTGTAGTCACAGAGTCACTGAGTTTCAAGTGACTGCATGACATTTAAGCAATTGAATGCAGTGATGTGCTTAACCATTTTCCCAACTCTTGGACATATCAGCATATTTATCTTTTTTGGTAGTATCAAGATAAAAATATTAAGTTTCAAAACACTTACCTTTTCTAAGTTAAATACTTGTATATTTGCATATTTCTCAAGGATACCAGTTTTGGTCTGAAAAGTAAAAAAAAACTTATTAAGATCATCTGTTACTACATCATTAACGTATCCACCACCAACTAAGTGAACCTGTCTTAAATGCCTTGACACTGGCCCAGTTGCCTAAATACCAAACAATAATACAAGGATGTTGCACAAAATCCAACTAATTAACACCTAATGGAAGAGAAGTGGAGAAAAAACTATTAGGGTCCCAAGGCTTAAGAAAGGACTGCTGTGAAATTAAGAAAAGATGGTGAGCAGCTCAGGAAAGGCTAACCGGAAGCAGGGATGTCAGAGGGTCAACGGTTTTATTTCAACAACTCTTTTCTCTCTTGTCCATTCTAAGGGCTAACAAAAAGTCAACCTTGAGTTAAATCTTCCTTTGAGAAATAACAGCTTTCTAGAAATGGTGGAGATATGGTTTATAATTCCCAATAGAAAATAATGATACTAAAATTGCCTTTAAAAATGTGACTCTTGCCTGACCAGGCGGTTGCGCAGTGGATAGAGCGTCGGACTGGGATGCGGAAGACCCCGGTTCGAGACCCTAAGGTCGCCAGCTTGGACCCAAGGTCGCTGGCTCCAGCAAGGGGTGGCTCGGTCTGCTGAAGGCCCGCGGTCAAAGCACATGTGAGAAAGCAATCAATGAACAACTATGGTGTCGCAATGGCAACGAAAAACTAATGATTGATGCTCCTCACTTCTCTTCGTTCCTGTCTGTCTGTCCCTATCTATCCCTCTCACTGACTCTGACTCTGTCTCTGTAAAAAAAAAAAAAAATGTGACTCTTCACATCAATATATTCTCTGGCTGTGGGTCAAGTCAACCCAGATTTGACCAAAGAACTGTACTGTCAAACTGTCTAGCCAATGACAGAGGTCCTGGCTCAGGCCCAGACCCCAGTCTGGACTGCCAGGAAGCAGGCAGTAGAGGCTGGGCATTGTCTAGAAAAGGCAATCCTGCGGTCCTGCTCAGTAGGGGGGCTGTGCTGACACAGGAGCCCTGCCTCCCACCACGCTGAGAGGTGCCCGTACATTGCAGTCCACGTGTCTCCTCGTTCCTCCTTCCCCAAACAGGAGCTGCATCCTGCTAATCCTGTCTGTCCACCATACTGTGTGGTGGGTGTATGAGTCAATCCCTGAATGCTTCCACAGATGGTGGCTTCTATCTCCACGAGGACCCCTGTACTAATCTCTTGGGGGTTATTACAATGATACAGGATAAATTATTTTATTACCTTATGTGGTCCACCTAAAAATGTACTACTCCTTGACCCCCAAGAGGTATCTTTGTCAATGTTACCTTACTTAGAAAAAGGGTCTTTGCAGATAAGATTAAGTTAACGGTCTTAAAACAAAATAATTCTGAAACATGGAGGTGGGCCCTAAATGCCATCATAAGTGTTCCTAAAGAGAGAGGCGGAGGGGCGTAAGACACATAGTAGAGAAGAAAGGACTAGAGGTTGGAGTGACGTGGCTTCAAACTAAGGAATGCTGGCTGCCACCAGAACCTGGATGAGCACTGGTAAGACCTTTTATTCCATTAGTTACACCATCCAACTCTTGTCCAATTAGAGAATAGTTTGGTAAGTAAGATACACTCATTTTAAAATGCAAGTAGCACTAGGAATACTAAGAAATGTATTCATATCTGTTCATAGGAAAAAAACAGAGATCAGACTTGAAGACTCCCTGAGAAGACAAAACCAGTGTAGTCACACAAGCAAAGCTTAACTTAGCTCATTTCGCAAGACAAGCGAGGCTGACTTGACTTGGGTTACTTCTTGCTTTTGCCCCTGAAAATCCAAAGTGAAACTTAAATTTGTCCCCCTGAATTAATATGAGATCACCACTAACCAATCCCCTTAAAGAAAATTCTAACACTATATGTAGGCCTGACCAGGCGATGGCAGAATGGTTAGAGCATTGGACTGGGACAGGAGGACCCAGGTTCAAAACCCTGAGATCGCCCACTTGAGTGTGGGCTTATCCGGTTTGAGCATGGGGTCGCTGCCTTGAGCATGGGATCATAGACATGACCCCATGGTTGCTGGCTTGAGCCCAAAGGTCGCTGGCTTGAGCAAGGGGTCACTCACTCTGCTGTAGCCCCTCCCCCATCAAAGCACATTGAGAAAGCAATCAACGAACAACTGAGGAGTGCAACAAAGACTTGATGCTTCTCATCTCTCTCCCTTCCTGTCTGTTCCTATCTGTCCCTTTCTCTGACTCTGTCACACACACACACACACACACACAAAAGAAGAAAATTCTAACACTAACCAATCCCTGTGAAGAGAAGTCACTGCCTCCACACTCTAGACCAGTGGTTCTTAACCTGGGTTTTATCAAACCCTAGGGGTTCGATGAGTCGGTCTCAGGGGTTCGGAGAAGCCTCTGCTGCGGAGGCCAGAATAAAGTAATACCGTAATTTGTTGTGAGTTCATGCACTTTGTTGGTTTTGTTCTTTGAGCAAGGTGATGTTCATGCACAGCTCATTTTGTGCACCAGTAAAAAAACATATACCTATGTCTTGAATTTGGAAAAAAATCATATTTTATTTATCACTAAAGAAGAGTTCGGTGAATGCGCATATGAAACTGGTGGGTTCAGTACCTCAAAAAAGGTTAAGAATCACTGCTCTAGAGGCTACTTTAGAACAGCGTGCCTCTGAGTCAGTTTGAGTACTCCCAGGCTACAGTTTTTTTGGTGCATGCACAGCACACTTTTACTACTCCTTCAGTGGTTCACGGGTTTTACTTCTGTTCTGGTAAACTTTTGACATATCTTATTGAGTATAAATTACTTCAACTAGATTACTTTCTTCCCAACATGTATCTAGCACTGGAGTGGAACAAAGTTAAAGGGGAGTGCTGGGGCAGGAAGAGCCCTGGGCAGTGATCTAGGTAATGCAGAGATTTTGAGGGCAGTGAGAACCTGGGGCAATAACTTGGGAAAAGGCCTTTACTTCCGTGAAGGTCCTGGGATCAGTGCACTTGTGCTACTCAAAGGACAGACACCCAGCTTAACCCATAGTCTGTCTCTCTAGTAATTAGGTACCCAGCTTTTAAACCAGGAAGCTTTGGGCCTGAACCTGAGCTCTGCATTTACTTTTCCCATCTACAATTCTTTATCCGGAATACTCAGAAATTCAGAACTTTTCACATTTCCGAAAGTTAATACTGTAAATATTCTGAATATTTTCAACCACTAGTCCACGGACTGGCGCTGGTCCATAAAGGAGTTAACCACCCTGATGTTGTATGCAGATTACAGAGTCTATAATTATTAGGTCTATAACCTTCATACAGCATCCAGGTGGTTAATTTTCACAGGCTGGCACGAAACTTCTGGCAGACTGGCAGAAGTTGAAAACCACTGTTATATAACACTTCCAGTGGGGTCCCAGACAACAATTCATAATTAAGCACATTTATAGTTCTGCAGCATCTACGAAGATTCATGCCAAACAAAACAAAACCAAAAATCCTTAAGCCTCTATCAGATCGTCAGGTTTTGTTGCCAAATAAGTGCATACCAAACTTAAAAAAAAAACCAACTAACTTGTGATTTGCAAAGCACTGAGGTTTTGGAACTATTGAAGACTGTGGGCTTACTGTTTAAATGCAGACAAATAATTTAAAATGAAGACATGTCCCATGAATTGCGAGGCTTGTGTGAGATAATGAATTAGTTAATGACTATAATCATCATTTTCTGTACATAGTAAGCACCCAGTAAATATTAGCTATTATTAGCAATCCGTTATCTGCTCAGAAGTAGTCTACATGGACCTCAGTCCAGGCCACGGGCACCAGGAGCCCCTCTGATCTCAGCGCACTGTTCTATTACTTCCATTATGCCTTTTTTATCCCTTTTCTATGTAGGCCACACAGGGGCTAAGGTTCAAGCCCTGGCCAGGTAGCTCAGAGTTAGTGTGTCATCCCAATACGCCAAGGTCAGGGGTTTGATCCTCAAAGGTCAGTGCACATACATAAGAATCAATCAATGAGTGCATAAATAAATGGAAAAACAAACCTCTATTATCCCCTCTTTCCCATCTTCTCTTTAAAATCAATCAATAAAATAAAATACAATAAAAACAAAGGTTAAGGTTCGATTGGGGCAATGACCTGTGTCAAGATGAACCAATGTTATAGCACTGAAATACACAGCCCTAGGGCCAAACAGCACTCAGATCAGTTTAAAGCATTTTAGACCATTTGTGACACTTCTTGAGAAGCATAGGAACTTCCTCCCTCGTAGGCAGCACTGCAATACACAATAAAGAGTGGGCTCACCACTTACTTCTCAAACCCCAAACCCAGGCCCCAGCACTCTACTGGGCCTGGACCGCTGTGCTGTCCTGACTCAGTCCCTTCCTGCCTCTTGTAATGCTGCCCTGTAATCTACTTACTATGCAGGGGCCAGAGTGACCTTTTAAATATATAAGTCACATCATGACCTTGCTTAAAACCTTTTGGTGGCATCTCATGTACTTTAAACTGAAATTGAAAGACCTCACTATCACCTGTGAGACCTGGCAAGGGTGGCAAGCTTGCCTCTCCAACAGTTCTCATTACTCTCCCCTCTGTCCTACTCCCTCTGTCATCCAGTCTCCGGACCTGTCAGGCCTTTCCACACCTCAGGGCAATTGCAAGAGGCCTTTCTATTGGCTGAATTACTCTCCGGCTCCTTTCACAAGCACCTTTTAACAGAACAGGTAGCCTGATGCCACCACCTCAGAGACTTCCCACCTGCTCCCCTTTCAGGAGGGTCTGCCTGTTACTCTTAGGACCCTATGTTTCCTGCAGAATGTTTCTGATTCTGGTTCATTATATTATTCATTGCCTGGGGTTTACCTGACTCCATTTTCAAACAGTATACTCCATGAGGGCAGAGAACTGTATCAATTCACTGCTGATCTTTGGTTCTGGCAAATAGTAAGCACCCACTTATTTGTGGAATTAATGAATAAATGGACAAGTGGTTGCTTACCTACTATTTTCTATCAAACTACTTCTATAGTAAATACTTGATAAATGGTACATGATTAGAAAATTCATTTGTCAGTTAAGACAATTAGAAAGGGTAAAAGGTTAGACAAATGGTGGCCAAGTTCCCAAATAAACCTCATTTGAAGGGGATCTGGTAACCAGTTCTGATGTTTAGGGGGAGGTTTTTCCACACGTCCAATAAGCAATGCTCCCACACCAGTTTGGTGTTCTACAATACAATTGTGACACTATCTATCTAGACCATTGGTTCTTAACCTTTTTTGAGGTACCGAACCCACCAGTTTCATATGCGCATTCACCGAACCCTTCTTTAGTGATAAATAAAATATGATTTTTTTCCCAAATTCAAGACATAGGTATATGTTGTTTTACTGGTGCACAAAATGAGCTGTGCATGAACATCACCTTGCTCAAAGAACAAAACCAACAAAGTGCATGAACTCACAACAAATTACGGTATTACTTTATTCTGGCCTCCGCAGCAGAGGCTTCTCCGAACCCCTGAGACCGACTCATCGAACCCCTAGGGTTCGATAGAACCTAGGTTAAGAACCACTGATCTAGACATAGTGTCAGGGTTCAGACCTACAAGACTGCCCTCCATTCAGATACCAATCACAAGTCCAGGTTGCTACATGTACTTCTGACCAACTGACCCTTTCTGAGTTCAATTAATTTGCTAATGCAATTCACAGAACTCAGAAAACCTGTTTACTAAACAGGTTTATTATAAAAGGATAAAACTCAGAACAGCCAGGTGGAAAAGAAGCCTAGGGCAGGCAAGGGAAAGGGCGTGAAGCCATCATGCCCTCATACGTTGCATGGCCTCCCAGCCCCCTACATGCTCACCCACCCAGAAGCTCTCCGAACCCTGTCACCGTGGGCTTTTATGAAGACTTCACTGCAGGGGGCATGACTGATTAAAGTATGGACCAATCACAAGGCTGATTCTCCAGGCAACCAGCCCCCATCCTTAGCTGCTTTCCAAAAGGCACCCCAAACTTTTTACACAGGGGGCCAGTTCACTGTCCCTCAGACTGTTGGAGGGCCGGACTATAAAAAAAACTATGAACAAGTCCCTATGCACACTGCACATATCTTATTTTAAAGTAAAAACACAAAACGGGAACAAATAAAATATTTAAAGTAAAGAAGAAATAAATTTAAATCAGGACAGCAAGATAGTGATGGAGTAGGCAGCGGTACCAACTTCCAACTCCCAGAACCAAAGTGGATTATAACTCAGTTTTAAGAACCATCATCTGGATAAACCAACTTTGAATTAAACTAAGTGGACTCTTCAACCAAGGAACACTGAAGAAGCCACATTGAGACTGGTAGGAATAGCGAAAACGCAAAGAGGGCTGCCAAGCTCCCCGGAGTGAACGGAAGCCAAGAGAAACCCGCAAGGCGGGAAGTGAGTTTGGCGGAGAGGGAGAGACCTGGGTCCCAGGAACAAAGCCTCGGTCTGCAGTACCAGAGCATAGAAGAGGCGTTTGGGCAGTATTGAGCTGTGAAACCAGTGAGGATACTGTTAGTGAGAAAGAGAAAATTTTCTCAGACCCAAGATTCTTAAAGGGACTGCGCAGAAAACCTCTCTCACAACCACTCACCTGGGGCTCCGGGGAACGGGGTCAGAGGAGAGGACCAGAGCAGCAGGAAGAGAGTGTGAACTGGAAGGCACAGGGAAAAAAACTCTGAGGGACAGTCACCCTAATCCCTGGGCTAAGTCACTTCCCTAATCAAAAACGAATATTTCCCCTGGAACTAGCAAAACCAGCAAAGGGAGACAGGACACCAGCCAAACAAGCTCTCCCGTGGCACTTAGAGCAGAGCTGCTTAGATGGAGTGAGCTTCCAGGTCTATAGTATGGAGTATTAGGGTCTGACTGTGGGGTCCCTTCCTACTATGCTGAGGGTTGCTGGAGGGATGGTGGCGGTGGGACGCTGAAACACAGTTCTGTCGGCAGGGGCGGAGGCCGAGCTGGTGTGAGCTCGGTCTAGCCCAGCAGGGGCAGAGGGGATGCGCAAAAGCGGTCCGGCAGCTGCGGGCCCGCCTGTAACCGACGTGCGGGGGAAAAGCGGGAGGGCAGGAGAGGGCAGAGATCTTCTCTGCGACCCTGCGCAAGCCGGCCCTGACCAAGGGATAGGGCTAGGGCCAGGGACGGGCGGGGGCTGCGGCTGAGCTCACGCCAGCAGCCCCAACCGGCCGGAGAAACCACGGTTTGCCATCCTGTGTGCACGAAGTGGCGCTGAACACGGGGATGGGGCTACAGCCCCAGATGAGCGGAAGTTCACAGCTGAGCACACGCCAGCAGCCACACCCGGCCCAATAAACCACGGTTTGCGATCCTGCGCAGGAGGGCCCTGGCCTCAAGAGCGGGGCTAAAGCTCCGGACAGGCAAAGGCTGACAGCTAACAGCACGTCAGCAGCCCTGTCCAACCTGAGAAACTGTGGCGAGCAGGCTCTGACGGAAGCCCGGAAACAGGCTGGGTCCGCAGCTGAGCAAAGGTGCTCACCTCTACCCTTGGTACTGAGGCTTGTGGCTTGAGTGACAGCCCCTCCCGTGGAGGAGGGGCAGAAATCACGGAAAAAGCCGCAGTGGGCCGGCGCTGGCAACGCCCATACCCAACCGCCCTAGGCAGTGGCAGAGGGGGTGGCGGGCCTGCATACAGACCACACCTAGAGAACACAAAGACAACACCTACTGGACTCCAGTGGCCACAACTTGCTTATACACAGACAAAATGGGCAGGCAGAGGAATGCAAACCAAATGAATCAAGAGAAATCCCCAGAGAAGGACCTGAATGAACCAGATATAACCAAATTACCAGAAGCAGAATTTAGAATAATGATAGTTAGGATGTTCAAAGAAATTAGAGCAACAATGGATAGTCATTATGAACACCTAAATAAAGAGATAACAAGTATAAAAAACGAAATTGAAATAATAAAAAAGAATCAGACAGAAATGAAAAATACAGTATCAGAACTGAAACCACAATGGAAGGAATTAAAAGCTGGATGAGGATCGAATCACCGAGTTAAAGGACACAATAAACAAAGGCACAGCAGCAGAGAAAGAAAAGGAAAAGAGACTCAAAAAATGTAAGAAAACTCTAAGGGAGCTCTGTGACAACATGAAGAGAAACAATATTCAAAACAAAGGGGTTCCTGAAGAAGAGGAGAGAGAACAAGAAATAGAAACTTTGTCCAATCAAATCATAGCAGAAAAATTCCCTAAATTAAGGTTGGGAAATATTCCACACGTTCAAGGAGCACACAGAACTCCATTAAAGAGAAACCCAAAAAAATCTACACCAAGACACATCATAGTTAAAATACCAAAGCTAAGTGATAAAGAGAAAATTTTAAAAGCTGCTAGAGAAAAAAAGGCTATCATCTACAAAGGAGCCCCCATAAGGATGACATCTGACGTCTCAACAGAAACACTTGAGGCCAGAAGGGAATGGCAAGATATATTCAAAGTAATGCGGAACACGAACCTACAACCAAGACTACTCGATCCAGCAAGGCTAACATTTAAAATTGAAGAAGAAATAAAGAGCTTCCCAAAGAAAGTCTCAAGGAATTCATTAAAACCAAACCAATTCTGCAAGAGATACTAAGGAGCCTGCTGTGAACAGTTCAAAGGGAGGAAAGAATATAGCAAAAGAAGAATACAGCTTTAAAGAATAAAATGGAAATAAACAACAACATATCTATAATAACCTTAAATGTAAATGGATTAAGTGATCCAATCAAAAGACATAGGGTAGCTGCGTGCATAAAGAAACAGGACCCATACATATGCTGTCTACAAGAGACACACCTTAAAACAAAAGATGCACATAGACTGAAGGTAAAAGGATGGAAAAATACATTTCATGCAATTGGAAATGAAAGAAAAGCCGGGGTAGCAATACTTATATCTGACAAAATGAACTTTAATACAAAGAGATAAAGAAGGACAGTACATAATGATAAAGGGAAAAATTCAACAGGAAGATATAACTATTATAAATATCTACGCACCAAATACAGGAGCCCCAATATACATAAAGCAGACTTTGATGGATATAACGGGCGAGATTAACAGCAATACTATAATAGTAGGGAATTTCAATACCCCACTAACAACACTGGATAGATCCTCAAAAAAGAAAAGTAATAAAAAATGATACACTAGATCAACTCGATTTAATAGATATCTTCAGAACTTTTCACCCTAAAGCAGTAGAATATACATTCTTCTCAAGCGCTCATGGTACTTTTTCTAGGATAGACCACATGTTAGGACATAAAAGCAGTCTCAATAAATTTAAGAAGATTGAAATCATATCAAGCATTTTCTCTGATCACAATGCCATGAAACTAGAAATTAAACACAAAAGAAAAACTAAAAAATACTCAAACACTTGGACACTAAATAGCATGTTATTAAATAATGAATGAATTAACAATGAGATCAAAGAAGAAATAAAAAAGTTTCTAGAAACAAATGATAATGAGCATACATCAACTCAAAATTTATGGGACACAAAAAACAGTACTGAGAGGGAAGTTCATTGCACTACAGGCATACCAAAAAAAGCTAGAAAAAGCTCAAAAAAGGAACCTGACCCTGCATCTAAAAGAACTAGAAAAACAACAGCAAATAAAGCCCAGGACCAGTAGAAGGAAGGAAATAATAAAGATCAGAGCAGAAATAAATGACATAGAGGTTAAGGAAACAATACAGAGGATCAATGAAACCAGGAGCTGATTCTTTGAAAAGGTAAACAAGATTGATGAACCTTTAATTAGACTCACCAAGAAAAAAGGAGAGAGGACTCAAATAAATAAAATTAGAAATGACAGTGGAGAAATAACAACTGACACAACAGAAATACAAAGCATAATAAGAAAATACTATGAAAAACTCTATGCCAAAAAATTAGACAGCCTAGGTGAAATGGACAAATTTCTTGAATCATATAACCTTCCAAAAATCAATCTGGAAGAATCAGAACACCAAAACAGACCAATTACAACAAATGAGATAGAAACAGTTATCAAAAAACTCCAAACAAAGAAAAGTCCTGGGCCTGATGGCTTCACAAGTGAATTCTACCAAAAATTCAAAGAAGAACTAACACCTATCCTCCTCAAGCTATTTCAACAAATTCAAGAGGAAGGAAGACTTCCAAACTCCTTTTATGAGGCAAGCATAATTCTGATCCCAAAACCGGGCAAAAACAACATGAAGAAAGAAAATTATAGGTCTATATCCCTGATGAATCTAGATGCTAAAATTCTCAACAAAATATTAGCCAACCGGATCCAGCAATATATGAAAAAAATCATACACCATGATCAAGTGAGATTTATTCTGGAGAGGCAAGGCTGATTCAATATTCGCAAATCAATCAATGTGATTCATCACATAAACAAAAGGACGGACAAAAACCACATGATAATTTCAATAGATGCAGAAAATGCATTTGATAAAATCCAGCACCCATTCATGATCAAAACTCTCAGTAAAGTGGGAATACAGGGAACATTCCTTAACATGATAAAGGCCATCTACGACAAACTCACAGCAAACATCATACTAAATGGGCAAAAATTAAAAGCAATCCCCTTAAGATCAGGAACCAGGCAGGGATGCCCCCTTTCACCACTCTTATTCAACATAGTTCTGGAAGTCCTAGCTACAGCAATCAAACAAGAAAAAATAAAAGGCATCCAAATTGGAAAAGAAGAAGTAAAACTGTCATTATTTGCAGATGATATGATATTGTATATAGAAAACCCGAAAGTCTCAGTGAGAAAACTACTGGACCTGATAAATGAATTCAGCAAGGTGGCAGGATATAAAATTAATACTCAGAAATTTGAGGCATTTCTATATACCGACAATGAACTGTCAGCAAAAGAAATTAAGAAAACAATCCCCTTCACTATTGCAGCCAAAAGAATAAAGTACCTAGGAGTAAATTTAACCAAGGAGGTTAACGACTTGTACTCGGAAAATTATAAAACATTAATAAAAGAAATCAAGGAAGATACAAACAAGTGGAAGCATATACCGTGCTCATGGTTAGGAAGAATAAACATCATTAAAATGTCTATATTACCCAAAGGAATTTATAAATTCAATGCAATACCAATTAAAATACCAATGACATACTTCAAAGATATAGAACACATATTCCAAAAATTTATATGGAACCAAAAAAGAACACAAATAGCCTCAGCAACCTTAAAAAGAAAAAATAAAGCAGGAGGTATCACTCTTCCGGATATCAAGGTTTACTATAAGGCCATTATACTCAAGACAGCCTGGTACTGGCATAAGAACAGGCACATAGATCAATGGAACAGAACAGAGAATCCAGAAATAAACCCACACCTTTATGGACAACTGATATTTGACAAAGGAGGAAAGAACATACAATGGAGTAAAGACAGCCTCTTTTACAAATGGTGTTGGGAAAATTGGACATCTACCTGCAAAAAAATGAAACTAGACCATCAACTTACACCATTCACAAAAACAAACTCAAAATGGATAAAAGATTTAAATGTTAAGTCGTGAAACCATAAGCATCTTCGAAGAAAACATAGGCAGCAAGCTCTCTGACATTTGTAGCAGCCATATATTTGCCAATTTATCTCCATAGGCAAATGAAATAAAAGGCAAAATAAACAAATGGGACTATATCAAATTAAAATGTTTTTGCACATCTAAAGACAGTAAGAACAGAATAAAAAGACAAACCACATAATGGGAGAACATATTCGACAGCACGTCTGATAAGGGGTAATAACCAAAATTTATATAGAACTTATAAAACTCAACACCAGGAAGACAAACAATCCAATCAAATAATGGGCAAAAGAAATGAATAGACATTTCTCCAAAGAAGACATACAGATGGCTAATAGGCATATGGAAAAATGCTCAACATCACTAATCATTAGAGAAATGCAAATTAAAACCACAATGAGATATCACCTCACACCAGTCAGAATGGCACTCATCAGCAAAACAACACAGATAAGTGCTGACGAGGATGCGGAGAAAAGGGAACCCTTCTGCACTGCTGGTGGGAATGCAGACTGGTGCAGCCACTGTGGAAAACAGTTTGGAGATTCCTCAAAAAATTAAAAATCGAACTGCCTTTTGACCCAGCTATCCCACTTTTAGGAATATACCCTAAGAACACAACAGCACTGTTCGAAAAGAAGAAATGCGCCCTCATTTTCGTGGCAGCATTGTTCACAATAGCAAAGATCTGGAAACAGCCCGTGTCCGTCAGAGGACGAGTGGATTAAAAAGCTTTGTTACATATATACTATGGAATACTACTCAGCCATAAGAAATGATGACATCGGATCATTTACAACAAAATGGATGGACCTTGATAACATTATACAGAGTGAAATATGTAAATCAGAAAAAAACTGAGAACAGCATGATTTCTTACATAGATGGGATATAAAAGTGAGACTATGAGACATGGACAAGAGTGTGGTGGTTACGGGGTGGGGGGAGGGAAGTGAGGGTGGGAGAGGGAGGAGGGGAGGGGCACAGGGAAAACCAGATAGAAGGTGACAGAGGACAATTTGACTTTTGGTGATGGGTATGCAACATAATTGAATGATTAGATAACCTGGAGATGTTTTCTTTGAACATATGTATCCTGATTTACTGGTGTCATCCCATTAAAATTAATAAAAAAACAAAATTTAAATCAACAAACTGACCAGTATTTCAATGGGAACTATGGGTGCGGATGCATCCTGTGCTCCTCTCACTGACCACCATTGAAAGAGGTGCTTCTTCTGGAAGTGCGGCGGGGGCCGGATAAATGGCCTCAGGGGGCTGCATGCGGCCCACGGGGCCATAGTTTGGGGACCCCTGGTATGGGTCATTGCTGAATAAACCCAGTCTCCAGCCCATTCCCCTCCCTGAAGGTAAGGGGAGCAGGACTGAAAATTCCAACCTTCCAATCACAAGGCTGGTTGTCCAGGCCACCAGCCCCCCTCCTTAGCTGCTTTCCAAAAGGTACTTCATTAACATGAAAGATTCCTCCATCACTCTCATTACTTAGGAAGTCCAAGGGTTTTGGAAGTGATGGGCCAGAATGGGGACAAACCCAAATATACGTTTATTATAAATCGCATCACCCCACGAAAACTTGTTTCAATACTGTAAAGCCAGTAGTCAAGGCCACTATCACAGGCGCCTGACCCGTGCAGGTTCGCACTGGATTTGAACAGTCAGTAATGAAACACAGGAGCCAAGAACTGGTGAGCCATCAGCTTTAATTCTAGCTTGCACCCGGCGGGCAAGCAAAAACACACACTGGGCTCCAAAACCCACACATTCAGTGCTCACAAAGCTACTGACTTATCCGAGTTTCCTAGAATCAAAGGTTTCTAGCTCACCAGACTTATTCACCTCTGTTCCCCATCTCCTCCTGCACAAACTCTTAACAAACTGGCTTCTTCCTCAGCACTCTGCCATCTCGGCTACTTCTCCTCCACATGGCCTTAATCTGCTCTCCTCTCTAGTATCTCAGGAACCAAGCACCAAGAGAGAGAGATCAAGCTACTGGTCTCTCCCACTTTATACCGTAGAATCAAAACCTTTAATCCAATTATATAAACAAGGAAGTCTCTGTATAATGGGATTCCTCAGGAGAGTGCACCACCCTTCATCATCCAATCAGTCAAGTGTGTGGGAAGAGCTTACTCTTAAAACTAAGCCTTAGGCTATAACGACCCAGGCTGCCCATAGCCTGTTCTAGAACACACATTAATATCAACGAACTTCCATGTGGGCAGCGCCATCTTTAACAAAGTGAGCATAATATATTTTATCTGCCCAACAAATACACAATGCATTTTAACAACAGTATTTCTAGCACAAACCTAAGTTCTGGGAAAGGATCATTTCCCAGGGCCAGACAGGGCTAGCTGGAATGCTGCCCAACTGGTCAATACCTCTTCCATTCTCAAATATTCTCCAAAGATGACCAGCTGAGTCCATGATCAATCAATGGAGGCTTTCGTTATTTTATCATATATTTTTGCTGATTCCATGTCTGTTTGGGCCATCCTACAATACCCTGGAAGCTTTTGTGAGCCAGGGCACAACTGTATTTTACCTTATAATACAAACTCTTAGCATAGCATTATGTATCCTAAGTAGCCCTGGATACAACATAATATGCCTAGGATATAACACAGTAACAACTAACATTATATTTACATTTATTTACATGTTGCACTGTCAACATCCTACAGCCTTTTTATGTGCATATATTTTTTTTACTGCGTCCATGTTATGTCTCCTTAGTCAGACACATACACCTTTTCAAACTTTAAATTGTAAAAAGAAGGAAAAGGTAGAGCACCAAGGACAACTAAAATATTTCATTCATGTCAGGAAGTCCAAATTATAGAATGAGCTGAGGGTCCAAGAAAAGCCAATTACACTGAAAAAGGGCCGGCCCATCTGGAGTAAAAGAAAAAGACATTTCAACAGCTTTCTCTTCCTTAAGAGACAGGGAAATGCAGACTCATTTGATGCCAACTTTTTGTCACTTCTATTAAAAACAAAACTTTCCATTCCAGAAAAAAGAAATACAACCCAGTGATTTCACTTCTGGGAATTTATCTGAAGAAACCCAAAACACTAATTTGAATAAATATATGCATCCCTATGTTCATTGCAGCATTAGTTACAATAGCCAAGATCTGGAAGTAGCCCAAGTGCCCATTAGTTGATGAGTGGATAAAAAAGTTATAGTATATTTATATAATGGAATACTACGCAACCATATAAAAGAAGGAAATCTTACCCTTTCAACAGCATTACTGGACCTGGAACAGCATTATGCTAAGTGAAATAAGCCAGTCAGAGAAAGAAAAGTACCATATGATTTCATTCCTATGTGGAATCTAATGAACAAAATGAACTAACAGCAAAATAGAGATAGGCACATAGATAGAAAGCAGGCTGACACCTGTTGGGGGAGGGAGTTGTGGCGGTACATTGAGCAAAAAAGGAAAAGAAAGGAAAAACTCATGGACATGGACATCAGTGTGGTGACTGTTAGGGGAGAGGTGGAGGCGGGAGAAGGTAGGGGAATAAAGGTGATGGAGGGAGACTTGACTTGGGGTGGTGGTGAACATATAATGCACTGTACAGATGATGTGTTGTAGAATTGTGCACTTGAAACCTGTTAATTATAATCAACCCAGTAAATTCAATGAAAAGAAAAAAAAAGAAATAAGTGAGTGTAGAGGAAAGTGAAGACCTAGACTTTGAGGAAACAAGTTTTGTTAAATTCTGTTGGGAGCCGTCAAGTAAACACAGCTGTGTAACTTGAGGGCGAGGCGCAAGCCCCCGATGTTCCCTGGATTTATTAGTTGCTGAAAGGTCAGAACGACCAGTGCACGGATATGGTCTGATAGGGCTCAAGGATTTTTACTCCCTGTTGATGTGGCTTTATGGCAGGAGACTTTGTACAGGAGACACCTGGTGTTTAACCATTTAATCTCTGACGAAGGAGGTCATGTGACTTTGGACATGGAAACATTGTACTTGCCAAGTTTTGCTGTATATAAGAAACTTGCTTACAAAAATAAATTGCTGATGGCTGATGGTTCATCAGACCTCCCGACCGAGACTCATCAATTCCACATCCCCTCACCCCGTGGAACGGCTCGTCGCGCCGGCTCATGACAAAATTCTCCAAATGCAGAATTATATGGCAAAGCAGCAGTACAGACAGACAATTCTAACGTTTGTATGGGGCACTGTGCTAATGCTAACCCTTGGAAACTCCCTGGTTGGCCAGCTTGGGGGCTCTGGCTGGCCTAAGAGCCAAAGGAATCTGTATCTCGGCCTGCCTGTAACAATGCCAGTGCCTCAGTATCTGGACTGTAAGAGGTAGAAAACTGACCTGGAACCCTCAAATTAAGGTAGATACAAATACAGGATGCACTGATAATTACTGAGGAGAAGAGGCCGCTGAGCTTGACACAAGTACTGCCTGAAATGCATAAAAGATGACACGTGGTTTTTTAAACCATACAAAAGATGTGGTAAACAGTGGGCACTAGCACATGTTCATACGATCATAAAGAACAGAGCCTAAATTCTCTTGGCAGTCGGCTAAATTGTGGTCTCCAAAGAGATATGTCCACATTCTAATTCCTAGAACCTCTAAATGTGACCTTATTTGGAAAAAAAGGTCCTTGTAATATAGTTAAGGATCTCATGATGAGATCCGTCCTTGGACTTGGCCAGTTGGCTCAGTGGTAGAGGGTTGGCACAGCATGTGGAAGTTGTAGGTTCCAATTCCCGGTCAGAGCATACAGGAGAGGTGACCATCTGCTTCTCAACCTCTCCCCCACTCCCTTCTCTCCCTATCTCTCTTTTCTCCTCCCACAGCTATGGCTTGGTTGAAGCAAGTTGGCCCCAGGTGCTGAGGATGGCTCCATAGCATTGCCTCAGGAGCTAAAATAGCTCAGTTGCCGACAAATAGAACAAAGGCCCCAGATAGGCAGAACATAACCTGGCAGGGGTCTTTCCGGGTGAAAAAAGTTGGGGCATATGCGAGTCAGTCTCTGCCTCACTTAAGAGAAAAATAAAAGATCCTTTCTCAATTTAGGATGGCCTCTAAACCCAATGATATAGATGTCCTTCCAAAAGGAAGGCAGAGGGAGATTTGAGACTCAGATACTGTTGGGCAGATAAAATATATTATGCTCACTTTGTTAAAGATGGCACTGCCCACATGGAAGTTCGTTGATATTAATGTGTGTTCCGGGACAGGCTGTGGGCAGGCTGGGTCGTTATAGCCTAAGGCTTAGTTTTAAGAGTAAGCTTTTCCCCACACCCTTGACTGATTGGATGATGTAGGGTGGTGCACTCTCATAAGGAATCCCATTGTGCCTCAGATGGGTGACTTTGTATCAGAGACTTTCTTGTTTGTAAAGGGGATTAAAGGTCTTGAATCTATGCTATAAAGTAGGGCAGATTATGCTCTGTCGACAGGTTCCTGGGATTAGCATTAGAAAGGAGAGCAGATTAAGGACACATGGAGGCCAGGAGAAGCAGCCAAGATGGCAGAGTGCTGAGGAAGAAGCCAGTTTGTGCAGAGTTTGTGCAGAGGAGAGATGGGAAACAGAGGTGAATAGGTCTGGTGAGCTAGAAACCTTTGATTCTAGGAAACTCGGATAAGTCAGTAGCTTTGTGAGCACTGAATGTGTGGGTTTTGGAGCATAGTGTGTGTTTTTGCTTGCCCGCTGGGTGCAAGCTAGAATTAAAGCTGATGGATCACCAGTTCTTGGCTCCATTGTTTCATTACCGACTGTTCGAATCCAATGAGAACCTGCATGGGCCAGGCAGCCGTTATTCTGTCCCTGTCTCCTGGCTTTACAGATACACAAGGAAGAAGGCAGGAATAAGTGATTGCTCACCTACTATTTCCTATCAAACTACTTCTATAGTAAATACTTGATAAATGGGACATAATTAGAAAACTGATTTGTCAGTTAAGACAATTAGAAAGGGTAAAAGGTGTGAAGACAGAAGCAGAGTGTAAAGCCAGTAGGCAAGGCCACCATCACAGCAGCCTGGCCCATGCAGGTTCGCATTAGATTCGTACAGTTGGTGGTAATCAACTTACATTAGTTAAAACCAAGCCTTAGGCCATAACGACCTGGCCTGCTTACATTAGTCTTTCCCCCACACCCACCCCAAGCATAAGGGCAAATAATATCACCTGGGTAACGGGCTTCCATGTGGGCAGCGCCATCTTTTAAAAAATGAGCATAATATATTTTATCTGCCCAACACAGAGTTTAGAGCCATGATAGCAAACCTATGACACGCATAGCCATTTTCAATGACACATGCGGCCGCATACCAGAGAAGTATGGGGCCACATGCCAAGAAGGGTGTTTCATCCTCGGCTCGGGCATGGCCAGGTGCAGTATATCCAAGGATAAAATATTTGCTGTAGTGTAGACACTCTGTGCCGGAGATCTGTAGGCCAAAACAACAGAACTCTGGCACAGAGTGTCAAGTTCTGGGACTTCCGGTTAGGTCGTTTTTCTCCAAGTGACACACCACCCGAGTTATGCTCGGTTTTTTGGCTAATTTTGACACACCAAGCTCAAAAGATTGCCCCTCACTGGTTCAGTTACACAGCCACAAGCTGAAAATGCCTGGAGCCACCAGAAGCTGGAAGAAGCAAAGAATCCTCCCTTTTAGAGGGGATTACAGCCCAGCCACACCTTGACTTTGAACTTCTGGCCTCCAACAATAACTGTCTGGGGAGAGATGATCTGCACAGTAACTATAGAAAACTAATATATAGAATCCTCTTTTATGATAGACAAAAATGTATAGGACATGGGGAATGCTACAGGAATGAAGTTTCTGGATTTTAGCAATGAACTTGGCAAAACCATTATTATATCCCTGTGAAAAAGGCTAGATGAACAACCATATCTCTCTCATGGACTGAATTTTGAGCTTACAAATTCATTCAGTCTGAGAGAAACTGCTGCTCAGTAAAATCACACTGCTTTTCATCAGAATGTAAGTTCCTTGAGAGCAAGGAGTTTTGCTTATTCTGTCCAATGCTATATCCAAGTGACTAGAACTGAGGCCAAAATGAGTTGTTGAATGAGTTTTCTCCGAGCACTATGCAGCAGAAGGCTTGTGAACAGGAAAGAATCAACTCAGCAGGCTTAGATATCAAAACCTGTACATTCCCAAGAAAGTCCCATTTTAGTGACTGGCCTTTGGCTGGATTCTGGGGAGGAGGCAATTAAGACTATTCTATCTGATAAGGTTGTGTTGGGCAGATAAAATATATTATGCTCACTTTGTTAAAGATGGTGCTGCCCACGTGGACGCCCCTCACCCAGGTAATAATATTAATTGCCCTTCTTGCTTGGGATGGGCGTGATTATATTAATGTGTGTTGGGGACAGGCTGTAAGCAGATTGTTTTAAGACTAAGCTTAGTTTTAAGACTAAGCTTTTCCCCACACCCTTGACTGACTGCATGATGTGGGGTGGTGTAGCCTCATGAGGAATCCCATTATGCCTCAGATAAGTGACTTTGTATCAGAGACTTCCTTGTTTTTATATTGATTAAAGGTTTTGGTTTCTACACTATAAAATGGGCAGACCTGGAGCTTGCCCTAGCTTGGTTCCTGAGATTAGCATTAGAGAGGAGAGCAGATAAAGGCCATGTGGAGGAGAGGAGAAACAGCCAAGATGGTGGAGTGCTGAGGGAGAGGCCAGTTTGAGCAGAGTTTGTTCAGGAGAAGGAGATGGGGAACAGAGGTGAATAAGTCTGGTGAGATACAAACTTTTGATTCTAGGAAACTCAGATAAGTCAGTAGCTTTGTGAGCACTGAACGAGTGGGTTTTGGAGCCCAGTGTGTGTTTCTTGCCCACCAGGTACAAGCTAGGATTAAAGATGATGGCCCACCAGTTTTTGGCTCCGTTGTTTCATTACCGACTGTCCGAATCTAATGCGAACCTGCATGGGCCAGGTGGCTGTGATGGTGGCCACGACTACTGGCTTTACAGGTTGTTTCTTCACACTTGTGGCTTGACCCAAATTTGTACCAAATTAGTTAAAGTAGTTATCCCCATTTATCCGCAGGGAATACATTCCAAGTCCCCCAGTGAATGCCTGAAACTACAGATAGTAAGAAACCCTGTGTAAACTATGCTTTGTCCTATACAAACACACCTATGATAAAGTTTAATTTATAAATTAGGCACAGCAGGACACTAACAACAGGACAGTTATAACAATATACTGTAATAAACGTTATGTTGAATGCAGTCTCTCTCTGATAACCAAGATGGCTACTAAGTAACAGAGGGATGATTCATGTCCCAGGCAGGACAGTGAGGGATAGGGTGAGATTTCATCCCACTCCTTAGAATGGTACGCAATTTAAAAATTATGCATCGTTTATTTCTGGAATTCTCCATTTAATATTTTTGAATCAGTTGATCTTGAGAAATAGAAATCACAGAAAGCAAAACCACAAATAAGGGAGGACTACTGTACTAACAATGTGATTTATGGTGAATACTTGCTTTTTCTCTGGAGTCTACAATGTAACTTGGGTCAGTCTATATGCCTACATGACTTACCCTCAATAAAAACCTGGACACCGAGGTAGGGTGAGCTTCCTACTTGACACCACTTCCCATGTGCTATCACACATCACTGTTGGGGAAAGTAAGCACGACCCCTGCAGCTCCCCAGGGAGGTGACCCCTGGACATGCACCCAGTTTCCTCCAGACTTTGCCCTAGGAACCTCTTCCTTTTGCCTATTCTACTCTGTATCCTTTTGCTATAATAAGTCATAACTGTGATAGTGACTATGTGCCAAGTGTTGAGTCCTGAGTCCTGTGAGAATTTTTAGCAAATCATCGAACCTGAGGGTGGTCCTGGGGACCCCTGACATAGTGTATAAAGATATACGCCTAACACTACAATAGCAGGATTTTCATCCACTACATATAAGATAACCAATGCATTACCTTTGTGTTTTCGTCTTGATCTGGCTTTTTGCTTTTCTTATTTCTGCTGTGGAATTCTACCACTTCTACTCGCTCCCTCTTCTTTAGGGGAGAGGGAGCCACTGCAGCACGAGAAACTTGTGGTCCTGCAGGAAAATCATCAGTGGAGGTTACAGGGGGGGTACACTGCAGCTCTTCTCTGAGCTCAAAAAAGAATCTCGAAGCACTCTTTTTCTGGCCTCTTACAACAGGACCAGGAGGGGGAGTTGGCTCTGCTCCCAATGCCACTGGAGTCCCCACAGCTCTCTTCTTGGTTTCCCTTTTCTTTTTGATCCATTTCTGTTCTGCTTCATCTTCTGTCTCTCCTGTTTGCTCAAACACAAGAAACAAATAAAATATTAAGCAAATGCACGTATACGGTGCCACAGCTAGAAACACCCAGCTAGACACACACAAAAATGATTTGTTTTTCTTTAAAGAGGGTTGTATTTGCACAATTTATATAATCCAAAATGCAGAGTGTCTTTTCATAGATAACTATATTTATGTCTTTGACTCTTATTAGCATAGTTATTTTAGTCCTCAACCTGGTCTTCATTAAAAGTGTCATCGGTCCTGGCCTGTTGGCTCAGTGGTAGAGCGTCAGCCCGGCGTGTGGAAGTCCCGGGTTTGATTCCAATCAGGGCAACAGGGAAGTGCCCATCTGCTTCTCTATCCTTCCCCCTCTCCTTCTTCTCTGTCTCTCTCTTCCCCTCCTGCAGCCAAGGCTCCATTGGAGCAATGTTGGTCCAGGTGCTGAGGACGGCTTCATGGCCTCCACCTCAGGCGCTAGAATGGCTCCAGCTGTAAAGGAGCAATGCCCCAGAAAGGCAGAGCATAGTCCCCTGGTGGGCATACTGGATGGATCCCGGCCAGGCGCATATGAGAGTTCGTCTGACTGCCTCCCCGCTTCTAACTTCGGGGGGGGGGGTGAGTGTCATCAGGCAATAGTCCCTGTCTGGTAATCCTAGTTGGCTCATGCTTTGTACTAAAAATGGCATCCAGTGTTTCTTTTTTAACAGTTTCTAGGGTTACAGGTATTATAGTTTTCCTATCTTCTTTCAGTTGTGAATTAAAATAAACCTAAGACAATTGGCTTAATTTGAATTCCTTTCATATTTTATTTTATTTTTATTTTAAGTGAGAGGAGAGATAGAAAGATTCCCACATTCACCTCAACTGGGATCCACCCAGCAACACCCATCTGGGGCAGATGCTCTGCCCACCTGGGGCCATGCTCATAACTTAGCTATTTTTAGTGCCTGAGGCGGAGGCTCCATGGAGCCATTCTCAGTGCCCAGGACCAACGTGCTCAAATCAATCAAGCCATTGCTGTGGAAGACAAAGAGAGACAGAATGGGGAGGGGGCAAAGGGAGAAGCAGATGGTCACCTCTCCTGTGTGCCCTGATGAGGAATCGAACCGGGGACTTCCACATGCCCAGTCGATGCTCTACCATTAAGCCAACTGACCAGGGCCTTTATTTTCTTCTCAATCCCCATTTATCTTGTTTCATCTGTTCCAACTCTAATCACTCATTGAGGGTTCTGACAAGAACTCTGGCTTCACTACTCACCTAACAGTACAAATGCTACAGAGCTTTCTAAATATCAGCTAACCATTTATGTTTGCTTCTAGTTGCTTAGTTTTTTAGTCAATAAACACTATTAAGTGCCAGCTACACTTTGGAGTTAGGGATATAAAGATGAGCATTTAACAGCCCATGCCTTCATATCATTTCCAGCCTGTGTTGACATAAACTATACCTAGGATTTTGCAGATTAGTTTTTTCCTCTAGATTTTAAGCTTCTCAAGGTCAGAGATTAATTCTCCTCTGTCCTCCAATATTCCCAAGGGCAGAGATGCTCTGTCCATAGTACAAAGTGCATACAGGTACAGGGACTAGAGCTTGACTATCTAGAGGCTGGAACCCAGGTTCTGCAGGTTACTAGCTATAAAAGCTTCAGAGAATTTTAAAATCTCTAGTGCTTCTTTCTACATTTGTAATACTGGGATTAATGACAAAATCAACTTCGTAGGATTGTTGTGAAAATTAGATGAATAAAAATATGTAAAGTATACAGTAGTATATGGTAAGTTCTTGATACTTTTTTACTGTTTAACTAAGTTTAGAATGTTGAGCAATGGCTCCAAAGTAAAATAGCTTTTGCAATCTCAGGCTACAAATTTAAGAAATATGTTTGGTTCTTAAAGACACTAAGTAACTAAAGATTACCTTTGGTGCAAAAATAAGGATGTCACCTTCCTACATGATGGGGCAAGTTCTTCAGTGTGTGGAACTGTCTGTCTAGTGACATGTCAGGCAGTTGCCAAATTACAACGGTCCGTATTATTTTCCTCCCTACTCCCCATCACGATAAAAGAGCGAGCATAGGTTAGGTCGGCAGACTTAGGGAAGAAAACGTTGTGAAAAGCTTCACGTGAAAACGTTCTCTGAATCCTAGGAGGGCGAGGGGACCTACTGAAGGACGAGGCACCAACATGACCAGGTGGTACTAACGTATGAGGGTCAGCAGGTGTGGGGAGTGGCCGGATGGGGGGCTTTCCAGGGGTCCGGAAAAACAAGTGGACTTTTCCAAGAGCCCCAGGGTCCGCGCGCGTCACCCCCGGTAAGTCTGAAAGCCCCGGTGCTTCCGACACCAACTTAGGCTGGTCCCTAAGGAAGAGCTGGGACGTTTGATTCACGAAGAACACCATGAGGCAGGAGAAAGGAGGCAGACGGAGGTGTGGGCCACCAGCATGGGACCAGGGCGGGCGAGCTGAGCGGAGCTGGGCTTGCAGGAGCCTGCAGCCTGAACGCAGATGCTCGGCTCCACGTGGCTCCGAGGCCCCGCACTCACCGAAGTCGTAGAGGGTCTGGAGCACAGCGTCCAGCAGCTGGGAAGACGGGAACAAGGAGGTCCCCAACCCAGGGTCCCGCGCCATCGCGATCGGATTCCGCGAGACCACCCGCAGCGCGCGGCACCATCGCTTCCGGGTCCGCCCGGCTGCGCGCGCCTCAGTCCCCGCGCGGCTTCCGTCCTGGGCAAGATGGCGGCGCCCGGGAGCGGCCGCAGAGAGAAGTGCCGTCGCCCTGGGCGAGGTCGGGCTGCCCTGCGCGGAAGAACCGCCCCCCGCCGCCACACCACCGCCGCCTAGCAAAGCATCCCAGCCCCGCCCGGGACGGCCGCCGCAGCATGGACTCCGGTTCAAGCTCCTATTTTTCCGTCGGCTCCGCCAGTCCCGGCGCTGTCGTGCTCCTCCACTCGGTAGGCGCCCAGTGAAGCGGCGTCCGGGGCGGGTCCGAGCGGGGACGCCCTTCTCTCTGTCCTGTTTTTCTCCGGGCCCGAGAGAGTGCGTCCCGTCTGCCCCGAGGAGGGTTGGGGTGGGTGGCCTGGTTTCCAAGGCAACGATGCATCGCAGTGTGTAAATGTGTGTGCTTTTAGAAGTTTCTCCCAGTGCCGGTTCTCCGGTTCCTTTTCGCTCGTGCCTTCCCGTTCCCTCCACTAAGCGCCAGGCCTTAGGAAGTCCCTGCCCGGGGCGGGATGAGGCGTGAGAACCGGAGGCTCTGCCTCTCCGGCCAGGGCGTGTCGGCTCACTCCCGGCAAACCTGAGAAACCTGCGGGCCCTCCGCGGCCCGGGGCTCCCATTCCGCCCTGTGCTGCTCCTGTGTCCCTGGCGGAAAAGCATTGGGTTCACTTGTGGGCATTGACTTTCTACGACTTAAGTCTCTTTTTAATCTAGTAAGATTTGGAACTTTGGGGCATTTTTAGCGCCTGTTTTGGACTTTCATCTGTGATTGTACTTTTCCTACAAGTCACTTTGGAAGAGAACGCCACCATACTCTCTCCAACTCGCCTCTTCACCCCCAACCGCTTCTCTCTCTCCTAATTTTAACCCCCACCCCTTTTTTTTTTTTTTTTTGCCAAAAAAAGGTTTGTTGACCACTCACAATTTTCATGAGAGCTTTGTAGCTTTCAGGGTTGCACAATACTGGAGTAACTGATCTTTTTTTTTTTTCACAACTAGATTAATTTTTACCTACTTTAGGAGGAAATAGAATAATGCATTTTAAAGGTATGCTACCATGCATGTCCTAGCGGTTGGTGTCAGTTTCTGACTTAAATGTAATGTTCATTTGTGTAGGAAGGTCAAAATAGGGAAAACAAAAATAGCAAGGTTAGTAAAACAAAAACCCAGTTTCAAAAGAGAATATGTGTGTATCTGTGGCTCCCTTCAGATCGAGGAATCAGTATTCTTAGGAATATGAGGAAATTTCCGTTTTGTTGCAGTCAAGAGCGCTTAATTGCTGTTAACTGTCCCCCTCTGTAAGGCTTATCACTTTAACCTGTCTCCTCATGGGCCTTCTCACTCCATAGTTCTGTGGTGGAAATATTTTGCCCCCCCTAACTCTGCTACTTCAGAGGCAGTATGTAAGGAATGTAGGAAACAGGGTTGCTGTGCAACTCTGATATGTGGTAGGTCTGTGACTTAAGTACACTTTTCTATATGTATTAAAGGAAAGAGTTGGTATTTTACCTCCCCATTCACCAGTGATTCTTTATTGCTAAGACTTGTCAACTTCTCATATGAAGTTGTATATGAGCTTTTTCTATTCTGATGCTGCACACTTCTTAAAAACACAGTTTTTGCTCTCATTATAACCTGAATTTTTTTTTACTGTTTGAGGCTGTCTTTGTTTCCTCAGCTACAGTATGATTGTGCAATGCTCCATCTAATCTGAGAGTGGTGTTGAGATATTTTAAATACTGCTCTTTTTAACAAACATTGCAGCAATGGGTACCAACAGTGTTCTTAGTCATTATTCTAAATGTCCAGGATAGAGAAGTTAAAAGATACAGCCCATGCCTTTAAGGACTTCAAAGGAAGTCATGAAAGTAAATAATTACAGTGGCATGAGATCAGGGCAGTGGTTAAAGCATACAAAGTAGAAAGTTGTGGGAGTAATGAAAAGGAGCACCTGACATGTTTGGGGACTCTAAGAGAAGGTGACATCTGAGCTGAGTTTTGAGATGTAAATAGAAAATGAGGGAGTGGAAGACTGTTCTAGGCAACAATGTAAGAAAACTCCTTTGCATGTAAGGGTAGAATAGAGGGGACATGAGAAATGAAACGAAGAAAGTAGGAAAATTATATTTCCTAAAGGAATTTTATCATGTTTACACACTCTTAAGGGTAAGATCTTAACTTTATAGGGTGCTGTTTAAGGATGATCATGTTTGTACATTGAAAGAACTGCTTGGAGTCTGACATTATTATTTGTATGATAACCTCTTTTACTTTACTTAAGTAGACACTATGGAAAGAGAATCTGTGTGGGGAAAAATTTGATGCTGTGATCGAGGAGATCAGGAAGCCTTTGCGGTGATCCAGAGAAGGGAAGTCAGCCTAGAGCAGGGCAGTGGCAGGGAGTCTGGGGAGAAGAGGATAGGGGAATTTGTGGGCTATTTAGGACAGCTGAATGTGGTGGCTACAGAAAAGGAGGCAGTCTGAAGTGACTCCTGGTGTCTGATTTGGCAACTGGGTAGATGATGATCCCTTTCGCAAACAGGAAATATGGGAGAGAAGCAGGTTTAGTCAGAGTGACGTCCTAATTAGTTATTAAATAATTCTGATGCCCAAGTACCACTCACAGACCAAATTAATTAGGCTTGTGTTCAGTCTGCGATGTGAGAGGCAAAAGTAATGATTTTTTAATTGTTATGGATTGTTATATATGTACTAAATACATCATAAGCAGCTTAGGAGATATCCCATAGAGTTAGAAATACGGTAGCAGAGCAAAAAAGAAGGTCTGGTTTATATATGTGGACTTGGCAACCATCGGCAGATAGGTTGTATCCGAAGCCTCAGGTCTGCTTGAAATCTTTCAATGAGACCACAGAATGAAAAGAAGACTGGGGCCCTGACCGAGTATCTCAGTTCGTTAGAGCATAGTCCTCAATATGCCATGGTTGAGGGCTCAGTTCCTGGTCAGGGCACATAGAAGGATCGACCAGTGAATACATAAATAAGTAGAACAAAAAATCCATGTTTGTCTGTGTGTGTGTGTCTCTCTCTCTTACTCACTCACTCACTAAATAAGATAAAAAATTTCAACTCCTTATAACATGCTGCAACAGCACATACTCAGGCAACTGCAACCTCTGATTTTGCTCATCTTCATTGAGCTTCAGTCACAGTGCTCTGTGGGATTTCAGACAGTAAGCGTGTTCTTTCCTTAGAGTGCTCGTGGTTCCCTCTGGATGACATGCAGTGTTTTCCCAGCATTGCTGAGATCCTAGCACAAGTATCCTCGCCTCAGAGAAGACTTCGCCAACCATTCAATTTAAAATAGCGCGTCACTATTTCTCATTAGTGACCCTATCTTATTTCCCTTATATTCCCTTTCCAGTGCTGGCTATAGCAGTCTTGTACTTGTTGTCAAAGCTGATTGTTAAATTTTCCTGAAGTTTGTAAGCCCATTGTTGAAACACAGCCATTATTTAAAAATCAAAGATGAAGTTATAAATTTGTGATTAAATAAATCCTGCTAAAAACAAAGGTAATTTATACTCAGAACTCAGCACTTCCTAATTATTTTACTAAATTTTACTATTCTCTATGCTTTTGAGGTTCTATATGTCTATTTATCATACTGTACAGTGGAAAGCGTATATAATAGTAGGCTTTGTGCATCTCTCCCCAACGCTGTGTTCAGTGAGGCTGTACTAGTAGCTAGACTTCTGTATGGTGGGAGGGCTTGCCCATGGTCCAAGCAGGGGTGCTCAATACGTGGATTGCGATCTACTGGTTGATCGCGAAGGAAGTGTGGGTAGATCACATGACATTAAAAAGACATTTGTCTTGCCTGACCATCTGGTGGCGCAGTGGATAGAGCGTCGGACTGGGATGTGGAAGACCCGTGTTTGAGACCCCCAGGTTCTAGACCCCGAGCTCGCCAGCTTGAGCGCGGGCCCATCTGGCTTGAGCAAAAGCTCGCCAGCTTGGACCCAAGGTCTCTGGCTTCAGCAAGGGGTTGTTCGGTCTGCTGAAGGCCCGCAGTCAAGGCACATGTCAGAAAGCAATCAATGAACAACTATGGTGTCGCAACGGCAACGAAAAACTGATGATTGATGCTTCTCCCCTCTCTCCGTTCCTGTCTGTCTGTCCCTATCTATCCCTCTCTCTGACTCTCTCTCTGTCCCTGTTAAAAAATAAATAAAATTAAAAAAAAAAAGACATGTGTCTTTTTTTTTTTTTTTTTTTTTTTTACAGGGACAGAGAGAGAGTCAGAGAGAGGGATAGATAGACACCATAGTTGTTCATTGATTGCTTTCTGACATGTGCCTTGACTGCGGGCCTTCAGCAGACCGAACAACCCCTTGCTGAAGCCAGAGACCTTGGGTCCAAGCTGGCGAGCTTTTTTGCTCAAGCCAGATGGGCCCGCGCTCAAGCTGGCGAGCTCGGGGTCTAGAACCTGGGGGTCTCAAACATGGGTCTTCCACATCCCAGTCCGACGCTCTATCCACTGCGCCACCAGATGGTCAGGCGACATTTGTCTTTTGATTGGCATAAAGGATAGCCAATCTGATGTCTGAACTTTTGACACCCTACGCATGCGCGTTAAACTGCACTAACTTGTTCAGTTACATTGCTGCGTAGTTAACCTTCAATTTATTTAAACTAAATATAACAAAGGGTATAAAATGAGTGCCGTAGCTGGTCCGAGTAAGAAGCCTAAAACCTACCACTTTCATACAGAATGGGAGGGGATTTTTTTCACTATGTCATATTCTAAGTGCGTTTGCCTCATCTGTCTGTGTGCCATTGCTATTCCAAAGAAGGGAAATGTGGAGTGGCTTTTCAGACTGTTCATAAAAACTATGACATTGACTTTCCTCTGCAAAGAGAGCTGAGAAGGAGAAAGGTGAAAGAATACACAATATTAAATAGTAATAATCGTAACTTAAATAATGATAATATAGAAGAAATAAATTTATGTTTTGCATTTTTATTGTAGGTAGATCATTTTGACTTGGTCATCTTATAAGGAGCTCGCAAGCTGAAAAAATGTGGGCACCCTTGGTCCAAGCTTTATCAGCACGCTACAGGTGCTGGGAGCCCCAGGTGACCGCACCTTGTTTTATTTGTTATCCGTCTTTCCTTAGGGGGTTCAGCTCCCTCAGAGCACCTTCCTTGTTCACCTTGTTCATGCTGTATTCTCAGCCTGGTGTATTGCAGGCTCTCAGTCATTATCTGATGAATGAATGGATCCTGCAGAGCACTAGAAAAGGCAGTGCAAGGAGAGGCCTGGATAAGGTCATTACGATAGGAACAACAAACAATAGGAGGAAAGACTTCACCTAAGTCTTCTTATTTGGGCTCCTCTGTATTGTGCTCCTGGGTGAGTAGCGTGTAAATATATTAATTGTATCATGGTAAATATTTCCCCCGCATGGTATAAAGAAGCACAATTAATAATCAACCTGTGTGTAGGAATCACTTGTAATACTTTCAAAAATAATTCTGATGCCCAAGTACCACGCACAGACCAAATTAATCGAGAATCTCTAGGAGGTCTGGGTATCAGCATTTTAAGTGTCCCAGGTTAATTAATTGTGCAACCTGGGTTAAAAACCATTGGATTAGACATTGTGACAGGGCCAGATGAGCAGAAGTTTGAACTTCAGCCTGTGAATATTGCGAAACCATTAACAGGATTTAAAAGTGGCTTCACTCAGTAATTTATTTTTTCATTCTGCAATGATGGAGTTTCTCCTAGGAACTGGGAATACAAAAATGTATGAGACACATTACCTCCCCAGACAAGAACTTCACCATCTTGTAGGAAAGACACCACATACTAGTTTAATGACTCCTGTAGATGCTGTCATGGAAATGTATTGAAGGTTCTGGAAGAACTCAAAGGACAAGGTGACCAGTTCAGTCTAGGTTTGGAGGAGATTCAGAAAATGGTATACAGAGGAGGTGAACAGGAGCTGTGGTTGAAGACTATTTTCCAGGTGAACAGTGGAGATAGGCCATTTGTAAATGCTTTATCTCATAACTGGTACCATCATGCACCTGGTTACTCAAAAAACAGGCTGAATCCATCTTAATCACCACTATAACCCTAAAACATACCACAATGCCAGGCATATAATAGATGTTCAAATATTTGACAATGAGAGTTATTCTTAGAGGTAGCAGCTTGTTTAGCAAGCTACATGTCTTTGTATAGTTGGACTGTTGGAACAAAGGGAAGGCTAAGTGGGGTGGGGTGGGGTAGGTTCATGTGCTAGAAGTATGGATGCAATCTTTCAGTAACAGAACCGAGGAAAGATTGTAGATGATATTGGACAAACTTTTAAAAATGTGCATGCCTGCAGCTCTCCCTTGGGTTTTTGTCCCTCCTTAGGACTCCCTCTCCCCTTGATTGATTGATTGATAGATAATCTCCAGCTGATTCTGATCCTTTTTCTTCCCACCCTCAGGATCGCTAAATGAGAAATTTCTAAGCTTCCTTTTATCTCCGAAAAACATACCACTTATAATGGTAGTTTGTTACATTCTACCAAGTCTGAGCCTATATAACTGTATATTACTTTATTATTGAGAAATATGAAATTTGAGAAGGTTCTGCAGACTTCTAAATGAGAGTATGTAATATGTTAGGACTACAGTTTTATGCCAGAACACCAGCAATTAGATTTTTCTCTTAAGCAGCTGCTTTATTTATTTTTTATTTTTTTACAGGGACAGAGAGAGAGAGTCAGAGAAAGGGATAGATAGGGACAGACAGACAGGAACGGAGAGAGGTGAGAAGCATCAATCATTAGTTTTTCGTTGCCATTGTGACACCATAGTTGTTCATTGATTGCTCTTTCACATGTGCCCTGACCGGGGGCCTTCAGCAGACCGAGCAACCCCTTGCTGGAGCCAGCGACCTTGGGTCCAAGCTGGCGAGCTTTTGCTCAAGCCAGATGGACCCGCGCTCAAGTTGGCAATCTCGGGGTCTCGGACCTGGGTCTTCCGCATCCCAGTCCAACGCTCTATCCACTGCGCCACCGCCTGGTCAGGCTAGATTTTTTTCTCTTATATATTCTCTGTACTTTGTATGTGTGGGCATTAAAAGATTCACGTTTGTGTATTTCACATTCTACTATTTTATAAAAAACTGATAGGTGTTCTTTGCTTTTATTTATACTCATGCCTAATCCTGGTCTCAGTTTAACAGTCTGTATTTCTTTTCTATTACTACAGCATTTAGTCACTCAGACCGGTGACCAAATATGAATATTCCAAACATAGCTCAATGTTGGAAATACAAGGAGGGTGCAAACTGTTCTGTCCTCAGATAATTGCATTTGAGCAGGGAGACAGTTCTGCAAATGATTACAGTGTTATGGGATGCATACCATAGTAGGCATATATAGTAGGTAAAAAAAAGTCCTAATGAATAAGACAGTAATTCCACCTGGGGAATGCAAGTTAAGTTTTCACCAAAGCGTGATGCCTAAAGCAAGATGACAGAGGCACAGAAGGAAATTCGAGGCAGTGAGAAGAGCATGTGCAAAGGCCCAGAGGCATGTCAGTAATGAATTATGTTGGGTGAATGCAAATCACTTGCAGTTCATTGAATTATGTAACATGGCATGGGGGATGAGTCTGGAGAGGAAAGGAGAGGCCACATCAGAGGTTCTCAGATGACATGAGGACTGGCATAGGTCTTATTCTGTAGGTGGGGAGTCATTTAAGTACTTCACAAACAGGGAACAATGTGGTCAGAATTGTATGTTCAGTAGAGGACCTGGCAGCATGAAGGTGGGGGGCCAAACCAGGCTAGGAGACAAGTAAGGAGGCTGTTGTGATACAGTCTCGAAGGACAAGTAAGGAGGCTGTTGTGATACAGTCTCGAAGGCCACAATAACAAGGTTGGACAGACTGGATTTTTGAAAGGTAAAGGGTAGGGGAGGAGGGTCTACAATGATAGAAATGCTGTGTGGATGGCATGGCAGTTGATTAAGATTTCAGGGAAATAATCAGTTTGTAGGATAGTGCAAAAGAAAAATGAGTTCAGTTTTAGAAAGGCCAAGTGTGGAGTATTTGCAACTAAATATGTATATGAGGAGCTCAGATGGGAGAAGAGACCAGGGTAGAAGATATCAGAAACAAGCAAGTAGCATTTTAAACCAGTGGCAGTACTCAGCACATGTGGAGTGAAGAAGAGGTCTGAGGATATTAACATAATAAAGGAAGTGGGGGTAACGAAGACATATTTGTAGTTTTGGGGGGAAATTTTCCCCCAGGTCAGAAATCTGGATTGGAGAAATAGGCTGGGTTTTTTGCTGCCTCAGGAGACAGTCTTGAATTGAAAAACCTACTAAAGCAGGAAAATTTCAGGATGGTTGGAGGTTGGAACGAGAGGGAGCCCTTGAGAGGGGTGTCATGCCATCGAGATAGGTCTAAGAGGATGAAGACTTAACAGAGGCCAGGGCTTAATAATTAAATTCAAAAGAAATGATAGCATTTGATGCATATTTTTTATAATAGCGATGAATGGAAAAGAATTCAAATGTCCAACATTAAAATAATGATGTGGGAGAAATTTAAATGGCAAGTTTTTTGGCAGTAAGCAAAAAACTCAGGTGGCAAGTAAGATGCACGTGTGGCGGGGAGGGACATATCTACACGCAGAGAAACGCTATGCACCAAAATGGCCTCTGGGTCACGGGAGGATGGGCAATTTTAATTTTCTTCTTTGTGCTTTACTGTATCTCCCAAAATTTTATAACGAACATATGTCTCTTTTGTAATTAAGAAAAAATTACTTTAAAAAGTTAGGGAACATAAAGGTGATTATGAAGCTGCCAAAATGTTTATAAATAGGCCCTGGCCAGTTGGCTCAGCAGTAGAAAACCGACCTGGCATATGGATGTCCTGGGTTTGATTCCTGGTCAGGGCACACAGAAGCGACCATCTGCTTCTCCACCCCACCTCTCTGTCTGTCTGTCTTGTCTCTCTCTTTCTCTCTCTTCCCCTTCCACAGCTATGACTCAATTGATTTGAGCACACAGGCCCCAGGCTGAGGATGGCTCCGGTGGAGCCTCCACTCAGGTGCTAAAAATAGTTCAGTTGAGAGCTGCCCCAGATGGGCAGAGCATCAGCCCCAGACAGGGTTGCTGGGTGGGTCCCGGTCAGGGTGCATGCGGGAGTCTGTTTTCGTATCCACCCAGTCTCACTTAAAAAATATTTTTTTTAATTTTAAAAATTGTTTAAAAATGTTTAATACAGAAAAATATTTAATATAATTGTACAGGCAAGATAAACTATATTTGGTGTAATCCATGTTTTGAACTTTAAAAATATGTATTTCTGCGTGACCAGGTGGTTGGCGCAGTGGATGGAGCGTTGGACTGGGATGTAGAGGACCCAAGTTTGAAACTCTGAGGTTGCTGGCTTGAGCATGGGCTCATCTGGTTTGAGCACAGCTCACCAGCAGCTTGAGCCCAAGGTTGCTGGCCTGAGCACAGGGTCCCTTGATCTGCTGGAGCCCCCTGGTCAAGGCCCATATGAGAAAGCAATCAATGAGCAACTAAGGAGCTGCAATGAAGAATTGATGCTTCTCATCTCTCTCTTCCTGTTTCTCCCTATCTGTCCCTCTCTGTCTTTCTCTCTGTCTCTGTCACACACACAAAAAAATGTATTTCTACAACTATGAATGAAAAAAAATAAGGAAACAGGTATTAAAAGTAGATGTAGTTGGCCTGACCAGGCGGTAGCGCAGTGGATAGAGCGTCAGACTGGGATGCGGAAGACCCAGGTTCAAAACCCTGAGGTCGCCAGCTTGAGTGCGGGCCCATCTGGCTTGAGCAAAAGCTCGCCAGCTTGGACCCAAGGTCGCTGGCTCCAGCAAGGGGATGCTCAGTCTGCTGAGGGCCCGCGGTCAAGGCACATGTGAGAAAGCAATCAATGAACAACTAAAAACTAATGATTGATGCTTCTCACCTCTCTCTGTTCCTGTCTGTCTGTCCCTATCTATCCCTCTTTCTGACTCTCTCTCTGTCCCTGTAAAAAAAAAAAAAAAAAAAAGAGTAGATGTAGTTGTACCCAGCTGTGGCCAGGTGGTTCAGTGGATAAAGCGTTGACTCTGCACACTAGAGGTTGCAGGTTTGACTCCCGGTCAGGACACATATTAGAAGCAATGAGCGCACAACTAAATGGAACACTAAGTGAATTGAGTTGATGCTTTTCTCTCTCAAATTAATGGGAAAGATATATTTTTTTAAGTAATTATTCCTGGGGTATAAAATTGTGGGTAATTTTTACTTGCTTACATGTTTTCATGTTTCCAAATACTCTGTAATTGTGCGTGGTAAGTGGTGTAGAGAAGTGGGTAGGAATAAGGTCTGTGAAGTCGTTAGGCTCGAGTTTGAAGCTTGTCTCCACCTTTTGCAAGCTGTGCACCTTGGGTGAGTTATTTCACTTCTCTGTGCCCCTTGGTTTCCCCGTTGTACAATGACGGTGATGATCAAAACTGCTGCATAGCTTTTATAGGTCTGTTGGGAGGATTTTTCCTTTTAAAAATACATGTAGCACGTAAAAATAGGATTGTTCCTTAATGGGATGATGAGTTCTTAGAATAGTGCCTGACATTTAGTAATCAACTATTCGTATTAGCTATAATTATTATTACTGTCACAACTTCTATAATCAGAAAACCTTTTAAGAATTAACAGTGCAGAAGTCATTGGTAGCTTAATAAACAGCACTTTCAAGAGCTGGTGGATAGAAGCTGAATTGCAGTGAGTTGAAATAAAAAAGTAATTACTGCCCTGGCCGGGTAGCCCAGTTTGTTAGAGCGTCATCCAGATATGCCAAGGTTGCAGGTTCGATCCCGGTCAGGGCACTTATGGAAAGCAACCAGTGAGTGTACAACTAAGTGGAACAACAGATGAATGCCTCTCTTCTTTTCTCTTTCTTTCCATCTCTCTCTCTCTCCCTCTCCCTCCCCCTCCCTCCCTCCCTTCCTCCCTCCCTCTTCTCCTCCTCTCTCTGTCTCTTTAAAATCAATCAGTTAAAAACATAATCACAGTAAGTGGACTGCCTCATAGTAGCTCCGGTGGAAGCACACTTCTCTCCAGTGAGTCTTCCTTTTGTTTGCACCCATGTCATTTTATTTGATTTGACATCATTTTGAGTTTCTAAGGTATGCTTTAATTTAATTTTTAAAGCTAAGTGGAGGAAGCAGACAAAAGAAATTTATCAGTGTGATGATAAAACCTTGTAAAATTGATCAGGTTATTCTGCAGCTTAATGTCTCACCTTTGCTATTTGTTAATTTCCCAGACAGGGTCTTGGCTTTACAAAGCATTCAAAAATATAAAAGTAAAATATTAAGCTAGTTTAATATCAATTTATTGTTTCTAATTAAATTTTTTTCATGGTCTATGAAAATCTAACATCAGATCATTCTGCTCTTGTTCATATGTCAGAGAATAAAAATTTTGGCAAGAACGAAGTATTGCAAGTATAGCCCTAATCTATCCTAATTTATTTTACAGTATGTGCATTACTTTCATTTGTCTTCTCCACAGAAGGAGCTTAAAAAGTGGGATGAGTTTGAAGATATTTTAGAGGAAAGGAGGCATGTCAGTGACTTGAAATTTGCAATGAAATGCTATACACCTCTTCTGTATAAGGGACTTATTCCATGCAAGCCAAGTGATATTAAATGTAGTGTTCTCAATTCTGAAGAGATTTACTATGTCATTAAACAGGTAAGTGCCTCCTTATTCTACTACAGCCAGGTTTGCTCATTGTCAACAAGTTCTCTTCTTGATTCTATGAGTTTACTTTGCTGCCTTTAATGTATTATTTTAGGTTTAGCTGTATTCAGCACACTTATCAAATGTTTGTCATAGCCATAATGTTTGCTAGACACTGGGCATCTGGCAGTGAGCAGGTTGAGCAGAGTTCCTGACCTCTTAAGTGTATAACCTTATAGGGAATGGTGGCAGTTGTACAATCAATTCTGATACAAGATACACTAGTGGGAGTCCACTGTGCATAGCAGAAGGATCCAGGACCAACGCAAGCAAGAATCAGCAGGTTGACAGTAAAATGCTTTTTGGAGGCTTGAGTGGGATACAAACAAGAAGATCTGACTGAATGTTTGTCTCGATTTGGGTAAGTTGTAGACTGCTCAATTAAAACAGACCTGGTCACCAGAAAATCAAGATTGGGATTTGTACTTTCCAAAGATGTTGCTAGTGTTGATAAGACCCCCAAAGGGCCAAAGCTTTAAAAGGGGAGGCCCCCCCCAAAGGTTTTTATGGGTGGGATGAGCCCAGATACTTCTGAAGAACAGATTAAAGAATATTTTGGAGGCTCTGGAGAGATTGAAAATATTGAGCTTCCCATGGATACAAAAACAAATGAAAGAAGAGGTTTTTGTTTTATCACATGTATAGATGAGGAACTAGTAAAGGAATTGTTAGAAAGCCGATCCATTAGGTTAGTTTTGGGAAGTGTGAAATCAAAGTTGTAGCAACAACAACAACCAAAAGGAGGAGGAGGTGGTCCTAGGGGTCGGGACAGAGGTCAGGGCCATAATGGAAACTGATTCAATAACTAATATTATGATCAAGGATATGGACATTACAATATTGCCTGTGGTGGTGATCAAAACTAGAGTGTATAGTTATGGGAACTACAGATATGTAGAGGGATATGCAGACTTACAGAGGCCAACAGAGTGCTTACAGCAAGGTTTTCTCTAGGGGCAATCACCAAAACAATTACTAGCCATTGTAGAAAACAGCTTACTAAAATAACCCATCTTGCCAGATGACATTGAAGATTGGTTCTATTGCTCTAAGATGATTATTTTGTAATCATTTGCAAGACAGAACTTTGTACAGTTGAATATAGCTGCCAGTTAGTTTTCTTTGTTTTTACTTGGTCTTTTGCTATCTGTGCAATGATTCAGTGTGTTTATACAAATTTTATTTGTATGATTTTATATTAAACATCAAATAAGTGCTTCTTATGATTGCTTTTCTGTATCAGGTATACATAGCTCTGTAAAAGTGTAATTTTAAACAAGCAACAATTAAAGCATTTTATTTTTAAGGAGTATTGGTCCATTGTGGGAAACTGTGGGCCTTCTGATGAGCCACAGTGTCAACCTGTTCCCATTTTTGTTAGCTGTTCTCTGTGCTCCCAGTCTCTTTTTTTTTATTAATTTTAATGCGGTGACATTAATAAATCAGGGTACATATGTTCAAAGAAAACATCTCCAGGTTATCTTGTCATTCAATTATGTTGCATACCCATCTCCCAAAGTCAAATTGTCCTCTGTCACCTTCTATCTGGTTTTCTTTGTGCCCCTCTCCTCCCTCCCTATCCCTCCCTCCACCCACCCCATAACCACCACACTCTTGTCCATGACTCATAGTCTTGTTTTATGTCCCACTTATGTATGAAATCATGCAGTTCTCAGTTATTTTCTGTTTTACTTATTTCACCCTATATAATGTTATCAAGGTCCATCCATTTTGTTGTAAATGATCCGATGTCATCATTTCTTATGGCTGAGTAGTATTCTACAGTATATATATAGCAAACCTTTTAATCCACTCATCCTCTGACGGACACTTGGGCTGTTTCCAGATCTTCGCTATTGTGAACAATGCTGCCATGAACATGGGGGCGCATTTCTTTTATTCGAACAGTGCTGTGGTGTCCTTAGGGTATATTCCTAAAAGTGGGATAGCTGGGTCAAAAGGCAGTTCAATTTTTATTTTTTGAGGAATCTTCATACTGTTTTCCACAGTGGCTGCACCAGTCTGCATTCCCACCATCAGTGCAGGAGGGTTCCCTTTTCTCCACGTCCTCGCCAGCACTTACTCTGTGTTGTTTTGCTGATGAGTGCCATTCTGACTGGTGTGAGGTGATATCTCATTGTGGTTTTAATTTGCATTTCTCTAATGATTAGTGATGTTGAGCATTTTTTCATATGCCTATTAGCCATCTGTATGTCCTCTTTGGAGAAATTTCTGTTCATTTCTTTTGCCCGTTATTTGATTGGATTGTTTGTCTTCCTGTTGTTGAGGTTTATAAGTTCTTTATAAATTTTGGTTATTAACCCCTTATCAGACTTATTGTCAAATATGTTCTCCCATTGTCTGGTTTGTCCTTTTATTCTGTTCTTATTGTCTTTAGCTGTGCAAAAACTTTTTAGTTTGATATAGTCCCATTTGTTTATTCTGCCTTTTATTTCACTTGCCCGTGGAGATAAATCGGCAAATATATCGCGGCGACAGATGTCAGAGAGCTAGCTGCCTATGTTTATTTCTAAGATACGGTTTCATGGCTTACATTTAAGTCTTTTATTCATTTTGAGTTTGTTTTTGTGAATGGTATAAGTTGAAGGTCTAGTTTCATTTTTTTGCAGGTAGATGTCCAATTTTCCCAAACCATTTCATCTTTACTCCATTGTATGCTCTTTCCTCCTTTGTCAAATATCAGTTGTCCATAAAGATGTGCATTTATTTCTGGGTTCTCTGTTCTGTTCCATTGATCTATGTGCCTGTTCTTATGCCAGTACCAGGCTGTCTTGAGTACAGTGGCCTTGTAGTATACCTTGATATCTGGAAGAGTGATACCTCCTGCTTTATTTTTTCTTTTTAAGATTGCTCAGGCTATTCGTGTTCTTTTTGGTTCCATGTAAATTTTTGGAATATGTGTTCTATATCTTTGAAATATGTCATTGGTATTTTAATTGGTATTACATTGAATTTATAAATTGCTTTGGGTAATATAGACATTTTAATGATGTTTATTCTTCCTAACCATGAGCACGGTATATGCTTCCAGTTGTTTGTATCTTCCTTGATTTCTTTTATCAATGTTCTATAATTTTCCAAGTACAAGTCTTTAACCTCCTTGGTTAAAATTGCTTGTAGGTACTTTATATTTTTGGTTGCAATAGTGAAGGGGATTGTTTCCTTCATTTCTTTTGCTGACAGTTCATTGTTGGTATATAGAAATGCCTCTGATTTCTGAGTATTAATTTTATATTCTACTACCTTGCTGAATTCATTTATCAGGTCCAGTAGTTTTTGACTGAGACTTTAGTGTTTTCTATATACAATATCATTTCATCTGCAAATAATGACAGTTTTACTTGTTTTCCAATTTGGATGCCTTTTATTTCTTCTTCTTCTCTGATTGCTGTGGCTAAGACTTCCAGAACTATGTTGAATAAGAGTGGTGAAAGGGGGCACCCCTGCCTGGTTCGTGATCTTAAGGGAATTGCTTTTAATTTTTGCCTATTTAGTATGATGTTTGCTGTGGGTTTGTCATAGATGGCCTTTAACATGTTAAGAAATGTTCCCTGTATTCCCACTTTACTGAGAGTTTTGATCATGAATTGTGCTGGATTTTATCAAATGCTTTTTCTGCATCTATTGAAATTATCATGTGATTTTTGTACTTCTTTTTGTTTATGTGATGAATCACATTGATTAATTTGCAAATATTGAACCAGCCTTGCCTCTCCAGAATAAATCCCACTTGATCATGGTGTGTGATGTTTTTCATATATTGCTGGATCTGGTTGGCTAATATTTTGTTGAGAATTTTAGCATCTAAATTCATCAGGGATATTGGCCTATAATTTCCTTTCTTTGTGTTGTCTTTGCCTGGTTTCGGGATCAGAATTATGCTCCCATTATAAAAGGAGTTTGGAAGCCTTCCTTCCTCTTGAACTTTTTGAAATAGCTTGAGGAGGATAAGTGTTAGTTCTTCTTTGAATTTTTGGTAGAATTCACTTGTGAAGCCATCAGGCCCAGGACAATTCTTTGTTGGGAGTTTTTTTGATAGCTCTTTCTATCTCATTTGTTGTAATTGGTCTGTCTAGGTGTTCTGATCCTTCCAGATTGATTTTTGGAAGATTATATGATTCAAGAAATTTGTCCATTTCACCCAGGTTGCCTAATATTTTGGCATAGAGTTCTTCATAGTATTTTCTTATAATACTTTGTATTTCTGTTGTGTCTGTTGTTATTTCTCCATTCTCATTTCTAATTTTATTTGAGTCCTCACTCTTATTTTCTTGGTGAGTCTAGTTAAAGGTTCATCAATCTTGTTTACCTTTTCAAAGAACCAGCTCTGGTTTCATTGATCCTCTGTATTGTTTCCTTAGCCTCTATGTCATTTATTTCTGATCTGACCTTTATTATTTCCTTCCTTCTACTTGTCCTGGGCTTTATTTGCTGTTGTTTTCCTAGTTCTTTTAGATGCAGGGTCAGGTTGCTTTTTGAGCTTTTTCTAGTTTCTCATGGTATGCCTGTAGTGCTGTGAACTTCCCTCTCAGTACTGCTTTTGCTGTGTCCCATAAATTTTGAGTTGATGTATGCTCATTATCATTGGTTTCTAGAAACCTTTTTATTTCTTCTTTGATCTTATTGTTAATCCATTCGTTGTTTAATAACATGCTTTTTAATTTCCAAGTGTTTGAGTATTTTTTAGTTTTTCTTTTGTGGTTAATTTCTAGTTTCATGGCATTGTGATCAGAGAAAATGCTTGATATGATTTCAATTTTCTTAAATTTGTTGGGACCGCTTTTGTGTCCTAACATGTGGTCTATCCTGGAGAATGTACCATGAGCACTTGAAAAGAATGTATACTCTACTTACTGCTTTAGGGTGAAAACTTCTGAAGGTATCTATTAAATCAAATTGATCAAGTGTATCCTTTAAGTCTGCTGTTTCTTTGTTAATGTTGTTTCTTGAGGATCTATCCAGTGATGTTAGTGGGGTATGGAAATCCCCTACTATGATAGTATTGCTGTTAATCTCGCCCTTTATATCCATCTAAGTCTGCTTTATGTATGTCAGGACTCCTATGTTTGGTGCATAGATATTTATAATGGTTATATCTTCCTATTGAATTGTCCTCTTTATCATTCTGTAGTGTTCTTCTTTATCTCTTACTACAGCCTTTGTTTTAAAGTCCATTTTGTCAGATTTAACTGACAAAAAAAATTGCAACCCCACCTTTTTTTTTTCATTTCCATTTGCATGAAATATTTTTTTCCATCCTTTTACCTTCATTCAGTCTATGTGCATCTTTTGTTTTAAGGTGTGTCTCTTGTAGACAGCATATGTATGGATCGTGTTTCTTTATCCATTCAGCTACCCAATGTCGTTTGATTGGATCATTTAATCCATTTACATTTAAGGTTATTATTGATATGTGGTTGTTTATTGCCATTTTATTCTTTAAAGCTGTATTATTCTTTTGCTATATTCTTTTCCCCCTTTGAACTGTTTACAACAGGCCCCTTAGCATCTCTTGCCAAATTGGTTTGGTTTTAATGAATTCCTTGAAGCTTTTTTTGTCTGGGAAGCTCTTTATTTCTCCTTCAATTTTAAACGTTAGCCTTGCTGGTTAGAGTAGTCTTGGTTGTAGGTTCTTGTTCTGCATTACTTTGAATATATCTTGCCATTCCCTTCTGGCCTCAAGAAGTATTTCTGTTGAGAAGTCAGATGTCATCTTTATGTGGGCTCCTTTGTAGGTGATAGCCTTTTTTTCTCTAGCAGCTTTTAAATTTTTCTCTTTATCACTTAGCTTTGGTATTTTAACTATGATGTGTCTTGGTGTAGATTTCTTTGGGTTTCTTTTTAATGGAGTTTTCTGTGCTTGTTGAACATGTGAAACGTTTTCCAGTCTTAATTTAGGAAAGTTTTCTGCTATGATTTGATTGAACAAAGTTTCTATCCCTTGTTCTTTCTCTTTTTCTTCAGGAACCCCGATGATGCGGATGTTATTTCTCCTCATGTTAGAGCTCCCTTAGAGTTTCCTCAGATTTTTTGAGTCTCTTTTCTTTTTTCTGCTCTGCTTCTGTGCCTTTGTTTATTTTGTCCTCTAACTCAATGATTCGATCCTTAGCATTATTCAACCTGCTTTTAATTCCTTCCATTGTGGTCTTCAGTTCTGATACTGTATTTTTTATTTCTGTCTGATTCTTTTTTATTATTTCAATTTCATTTTTTATCCTGCTATCTCTTTATTTAGGTGTTCTTAATGACTATCCATTGTTGCTCTAAACTCTTTGAACATCCTAACTATCATTATTTTAAACTCTGCATCAGGTAGTTTGGTTATATCTGATTCATTCAGGTCCTTTTCTGGGGATTTCTCTTGATTCATTTGGGTTGCATTCTTCTGCTTGCCCATTTTGTCTATGTGTTAAGAAGCGTTTGGCTAATGGAGTCCTGTTGGTGTTGCCTCTGTGTTCCCTAGGTGTTGTCTGTCTGCAGGCCCACCACCCACTCTGCCGCTGCCTATGGTGGTTGGGTGTGGGTGTTCCGGTGCTGGCCGCTGCTGCTGCGGCTGTGTTCTCCACCTCGCCTCTGCAGGAGGGGCTATGTTCTTGTGGCTGGCTCTATAAGCCTCAGCCGGTCTTAGCCTTTGCCCCTCTCCCACGAGTGGGACCGTGCACCACACTCGGGCCACAAGCCTGGGCACCAAGGGCAAGGGTGAGCACTTTGCTCAGCTGCGGGTCCCTGTCATCCTGTTCTTCCAGCCGGGAGGGCCTTCTGGTGCATGCTCAGCTGCAAGCCAAGCGTCTGCCCTACCCCCGCCAACCTTGGCTCCTCGGCCGGACTGCCAGTGTGCTCAACTGCTACCCCAGGCTTCTGCCCCACCACTGTGGTCAAAGCCGGTTTGTGCAGGGCTTCAAACCTCGGAGGCCGGATGAGGCTGCACGACCGCTCGCCAGCTCGCCCCTGCCCAGTAGCAGATCTCTGCCCGTTCTGGGCTCCCACTTTTCACCCACAGGTGAGGTCGCAGGTGGGCCCACAGCCACTGGATCACTTTCATGGGTCCCCTTCCCCCCGCTGGGCTAGACTGAGCTTACGCTGGCTGGGCCTCTGCCCCCGCCGACAGAACCGCGTTTCCGCGTCCTGCGTCAGGCGACTGCCCTCCCTCCAGCAAGTCCTTAGCAGTGTGGTTGGGGGCACTGCAGCTCAGACCCTAACACTCCATACTATAGTTCTGAAAGCTCCCTCCTTCTAAGAAACTGTGCTCTGATTGCTGCAGGGGAGCCTGTTTGGCTGGTGTTCTGCTTTCCTTTGCTGGTTCCAGGGAAAATATTGTTTCAGATTTGTGGATTGACTCAGCCCAGGGTTTAGGGTGGCTGTCCCTCAAAGCTTTTCTCCGTGTGCCTTCCAGACCGCACTCTCTTTTTGCTGCTCTGGTCCTCTCCTCTCTCCCTGTCTCCTGGAGTCCCGGGTGAGTGGTTGTGAGAGAGGTTTTTTGCGCTGTCCCTTTAAGAAGAATCCTGGGTCTGAGACAACTGTCTTTCTCACAAACAGTATCCTAACCTGTTTCACAGCTAAATACTGTCCATACACCTCTTCTAGGCTCTGGGGATGTAGGCTGGGGCTTTGTTCCTGGGACCCAGGTTTCTACCCTTCTGCTGGCCTCTCTTCCCGCCACACAAATCTCTCAGCACTGCCTTTCGCTCCAGGGAGCTGGGCAGCCCTTACCGCGTTTTCGCTTTTCCTACCAGTCTCAATGTTGCTTCTTCAGTGTTCCCCGGTTGAAGAGTCCTCCCAGTCCAGTTCAACGTTGGTTTATCCAGATGATGGTTCTTAAAATCAAGTTATAATCCACTTTGGTTCTGGGAGTTGGAAGTTGGTACTTCCACTTACTCCATCGCCATCTTGACAGCCCCCGCTCCCAGTCTTCATTTCCCTGTTTACTGAGCCTTTTCCCACAGTGCTAAGAAATGTGCTTTCCTCTCTGTGTATCTGGAGATGTTGTCATGGAAGTCTCCATGTCGGAGTCATAGTGTTGTGGTTAGTGGAAGCTTTCTAGTAGGGCATGCATGCTCTAAGGATTATAATCTGAAGAAAAGTACCCCTCCAATGGCACAAAGCATGTCAGTAGCTCCTTATGAATAGAAAAGATTTTGCTTTGTTTTTGTTTCTGTAAAACCATTTGTTAGGATTTGCTAAATATTTCTAACTTAATCAGTGGTCTTCTAGAGAGACTTTTGATTAATCATAATGTTGTGACTTTAATTGTTCCCTTGATCAAAAGTCCAGGTATAACCTGGGGAAAGCACTGTTAAACTGGTAGGAGCTACTGTTTGTGAGTATCAGAAATATTTACATTATCACACAAGGATTGTGGCAGGTAAATTTGGGGTTGTTAAAATTAGAACAACAGTTCGATTAAGGTATTTGAAGTAGTAAGTGAGTAAATCTGTTGATATTTCGTTTTTTAATGTAGCCATGGCCGAGCCGAGGATCTAAGTATATTCATATGCAGACTTGGAAAGGAATAGTGGCAAACAGTGTGCTGTAAGTCTTCTCTTAATGCAAATCACATCATTACAACATCTTCCTGGTGCATTAGAAAGAGGCAGTGTTAGCCCTAGATTTTGGAGGATTTCCTGGGTAAATCTAAGCTTTGAATTTTACATTAAGTGTAGTTAGTTATTGGATTTAATGGTGGTTTGTTGACTTTAGAGAGAGGGGAGAGAGAGAGAAGAGGGGGCAGGAGTGGGAAGCATCAGCTTGTTATAGTTGCTTCCCGTATGTGCCTTGACTAGGTCAGCCAGGGGCCTCGAACTGGCAGCCTTAGCATTCCAGGTCAATACTCTTTCCACTGTGCCACCACAGGTCAGGCTTAAGTTTTGCTTTAATGACAGTTTCATGTAAACCTGTAAGATTAGCATACGTAGTCACATGTGGAATAGTTGGCCTCACCTGAAGTACAAACTTCTAGGCTGATGAACCGCCTGTTTTATCTGGTGCCTGCAGCTTTGTTCCAATGATGTTTGTCCTTGCTGGGCTATCAAGCTGCAGTGCCCTTGACCTTATTTTTGCTCCTGTTTTCCAGTATTGATCTTACACTTAGGCCGAGTACCAGTGTTGGCTATTGCAAGAGATCTGTTTATTCTTTAAATATACAGCCATAGGGAACAGAAGGGATATTTATATTTTAAATTATGTTGTCAAAGTCAATAGGCGCAGTGTTTTTAATATAGTGAATCCTGTAAGTTCAAGTTTATGATTAGGTGAGAAGTCGACACTGAAATTGTCCTTTTCCTGATCAAAAATGAATAAAAGCATATTTTAAAAAGAAAAAAGAGAGAGAGAAGAGACACTGACCCGTGGGGGTGCAGTGGGAAAGGTGTCAGCCTGGAACACTGAGATCGCTGGTTCAAAACTCCATGCTTGCTCAGCCAAGGCACATGTGGGAGTTGATGCTTCCTGCTCCTCCCCCTTTCTCTCTCTCCTCTCTCTAAAATCAGTAAATAAAATCTTTAAACAAAAAAATAGAAAAGAACTTTGAGAGGTAAAGTAGACTTTTCTTTAGAAAAAGAGAGGGGAGTAGAGGGATAAGAAGCATCAACTCATAGTTGTTTCACTTTAGTAATTCACTGATTGCTACTTATATGTGCTTTGAAGTGGTGGGGCTGCAGGTGGGTGGTGCTCAAGCCGAGTCAGTGACCCCTTGCTCAAGCCAGCAACCTTGGGGTCATGTCGATGATCTCGTGCTCAAGCTGGCAACCTCAGGGTTTTGAACCCAGGACCTCAGTGTCCAGGGTCAACATTCTATCTACTGCGCCACCACCAGTCAGAGCAAAGTAAACATTATTAGGTGAAGGAAAGGAGCAAGGATGATCCAGCCATTCTCTGAGCGAGGGAACTTAGAAGAGTGAGGGAACGGGTAGGGGGGAAGCCGAGTTCAGTTTTGGACAGACCTCTGATGTGTGTCCTCACCTTCCTCTACATCATCAGCCTTTCTTTCCCAATTGACTTCTCACTTTATTCAATAAACAGGTCCAAGGTCACTTGCACTATACACTTTAAAATGGTTAAAATGGCAAATTTTATGTATATTTTTTATCATAATTTTAAAAAATGAGATGGTTGTAAAAAAGCAAGTCCCAGGTTTTCCTGCTTGGGAGAGTGTTTGTTTTTCTCCCTCTTCTCTCTCTTATTCAAACTTTTTAGCTAATATTTCTATAGTCATTCTCTTTTGTCCCCAACTTCCTGTTCATTGCATCTTCAATCCCTTTATATTCAGTGTGGGTTCTCCTGACTGGGTACTAAACCTTTCTTGCCATGTTACTCTTTCAGAGAAAAATAGAGGAATAAAGGTTAAGAGGAAACAGTTTATCCTAGATCCACACTTGTGGGTCCATTGATTTGTGCCCTCAAAAAGATAAGCTATGGAGTGAGATGGAGAGTGATTGCACAACATTGGTGAATGTCCCAACTGCCACTGATCGCTGACTTTAAAATGGCTAATTTCATGTTATGTTTGTTGCATCTTAGTATTGGGGAAAAGATAAACTACTTTCTCATGACATGTAGTCAGGGGATTTGGGGATCCAGCATCCTATCCTCTGACCTGTGCCTCTTCCTAAAGCAGAGAATTCTGGGTAAATATTAAGTAACACAGAGACTTCACTCCTTTTCAAAGTGCTTCTTTGGGGAAAGTTAAAAAGGTTAAATTTGGCTTTATTGAGGACAGAACTGTAACTTGCTCATCTCCAGGCCATGGACAGTCCTAGCACTCAGCCAATATTTTGTTCTCTTAATCTAAAGCTCAGTCTGCTGTATATATGAACAAAGAGAGTTCCCTTGTAAGATCATTGATTTCACTAATTATTCTTTGCTTGTTTGGGGATTTTGTACCAGTGTTCTATATATCTGATATAGTCTGTAAATAGTGTTGCAGTATAGTCGTGTATTTTTACTTTGTCTGTGATTTGCAATGACATTGAGGAAGCAGTTGCAGTGCTGAGACCGTCCACTGAAAGGTCCCACTACTGTCTGTGTTCAGGGGCGCTGGCTACTGCTGGGTAAGCTTACTAACACATAAGATGGCAAGGGAAGGTGTTCTCCTAGGTCCAAAATCCTGTCCTGCAAAGCTGGTTCTCTTTGAATTTCTAGTCTTTAAATTTGTCTAAACAGAATAATTTATCTACTTTTGTTTTCTTGGGAAATAAACTATGTTTACTTAAATTAAGGAGAACACATACACTTTTTTTTTATATATATATTTTATTATTATTAATTCTAATGGGGTGACACCAATAAATCAGGGTACATATGTACAATGAAAACATCTCCAGGTTATCTTATCATTCAATTGTGTTCCATACCCATCACCAAAAGTCAAATTGTCCTCTGTCACCTTCAATCTGGTTTTCCCTGTGTCCCTCCCCTCCTCCCTATACCACTCTTCCCTCCCTCCCCCCATCCCATAACCACCACTCTCTTGTCCATGTCTCATATTCTCACTTTTATGTCCCACCTATGTATGAAATCATGCTGTTCTCAGTTTTTCTTTTTTTCTGATTTACTTATTTCACTCCGTATAATGTTATCAAGGTACATCCATTTTGTTATAAATGATCTGATGTCATCGTTTCTTATGGCTGAGTAGTTTTCCATAGTATATAGGTAACAAAGCTTTTTAATCCACTCGTCCTCTGACGGACACTTGGGCTGTTTCCAGATCTTCGCTATTGTGAACAATGCTGCCACGAACATGGGGGCGCATTTCTTCTTTTCGAACAGTGTTATGGTGTTCTTAGGGTATATTCCTAAAAGTGGGATAGCTGGGTCAAAAGGCAGTTGGATTTTTAATTTTCTGAGGAATCTCCAAACTGTTTTCCACAGTGGCTACAACTGTCTGCATTCCCACCAGCAGTGCAGAAGGGTTCCCTTTTCTCCACATCCTCGCCAGCACTTATTCTGTGTTGTTTTGCTGATGAGTGCCATTCTGACTGGTGTGAGGTGATATCTCATTGTGGTTTTAATTTGCATTTCTCTAATAGTTAGCAATGTTGAGCATTTTTTCATATGCCTATTGGCCATCTGTATGTCCTCTTTGGAGAAATTTCTATTCATTTCTTTTGCCCATTTTTTGATTGGGTTGTTTGTCTTCCTGGTGTTGAGTTTTATAAGTTCTTTATAAATTATAGTTATTAACCCCTTATCAGATGTGCTGTCGAATATGTTCTCCCATTGTGTGGTTTGTCTTTTTATTCTGTTCCTATTGTCTTTAGCTGTGCAAAAACTTTTTAGTTTGATATAGTCCCATTTGTTTATCTTGCCTTTTATTTCAGTTGCCCGTGGAGATAAATCGGCAAATATACTGCTGCTACAGATGTCGGAGAGCTTGCTGCCTATGTTTTCTTCTAAGATGCTTATGGTTTCACGACTTACATTTAAGTCTTTTATCCATTTTGAGTTTGTTTTTGTGAATTGTGTAAGTTGATGGTCTAGTTTCATTTTTTTGCAGGTAGATGTCCAGTTTTCCCAACACCATTTGTTAAAGAGGCTGTCTTTACTCCATTGTATGTTCTTTCCTCCTTTGTCAAATATCAGTTGTCCATAAAGCTGTGGGTTTATTTCTGGGTCCTCTGTTCTGTTCCATTGATCTATGTGCCTGTTCTTATGCCAGTACCAGGCTGTCTTGAGTATAATGGCCTTATAGTAAACCTTGATATCTGGAAGAGTGATACCTCCTGCTTTATTTTTTCTTTTTAAGATTGCTGAGGCTATTCGTGTTCTTTTTTGGTTCCATATAAATTTTTGGAATATGTGTTCTATATCTTTGAAATATGTCATTGGTATTTTAATTGGTATTGCATTGAATTTATAAATTGCTTTGGGTAATATAGACATTTTAATGATGTTTATTCTTCCTAGCCATGAGCACGGTACGTGCTTCCACTTGTTTGTATCTTCCTTGATTTCTTTTATCAATGTTCTATAATTTTCCGAGTACAAGTCCTTTACCTCCTTGGTTAAATTTACTCCTAGGTACTTTATTTTTTTGGCTGCAATAGTGAAGGGGATTGTTTCCTTAATTTCTTTTGCTGATATTTCATTGTTGGTGTATAGAAATGCCTCAAATTTCTGAGTATTAATTTTATATCCTGCGACCTTGCTGAATTCATTTATAAGGTCCAGTAGTTTTTTGACTGAGACTTTAGGGTTTTCAATATACAATATCATATCATCTGCAAATAGTGACAGTTTTACTTCTTCTTTTCCAATTTGGATGCCTTTTATTTCTTCTTCTTGTCTGATTGCTGTAGCTAGGAATTCCAGAACTATGTTGAATAAGAGTGGTGAAAGTGGGCAACCCTGCCTGGTTCCTGATCTTAAGGGAATTGCTTTTAATCTTTGTCCATTTAGTATGATGTTTGCTGTCGGTTTATCGTAGATGGCCTTTATAATGTTAAGGAATGATCCCTGTATTCCCACTTTACTGAGAGTTTTGAGCATGAATGGGTGCTGGATTTTATCAAATGCCTTTTCTGCATCTATTGAAATTATCATGTGATTTTTGTCCTTCCTTTTGTTTATGTGATGAATCACATTGATTGATTTGCGAATATTGAACCAGCCTTGCCTCTCCAGAATAAATCACACTTGATCATGGTGTATGATTTTTTCATATATTGCTGGATCCGGTTGGCTAATATTTTGTTGAGAATTTTAGCGTCTAAATTCATCAGGGATATAGGCCTATAATTTTCTTTCTTTGTGTTGTCTTTACCCGGTTTTGGGATCAGAATTATGCTCGCCTCATAAAAGGAGTTTGGAAGTCTTCCTTCCTCTTGAATTTTTTGAAATAGCTTGAGAAGGATAGGAGTTAGTTCTTCTTTGAATTTTTGATAGAATTCACTTGTGAAGCCATCAGGCCCAGGACTTTTCTTTTTTGGGAGTTTTTTGATAACTGTTTCAATCTCATTTGTTGTAATTGGTCTGTTTAGGTGTTCTGATTCTTCCAGATTGATTTTTGGAAGGTTATATGATTCAAGAAATTTGTCCATTTCACCAAGATTGTCTTATTTTTTGGCATATAGTTCTTCATAGTATTTTCTTACAATGCTTTGTATTTCTGTTGTGTCAGTTGTTATTTCTCCACTGTCCTTTCTAATTTTATTTATTTGAGTCCTCTCTCTTTTTTTCTTGGTGAGTCTAGTTAAAGGTTCATCAATCTTGTTTACCTTTTGAAAGAACCAGCTTCTGGTTTCATTGATCCTCTGTATTGTTTCCTTAGCCTCTATGTCATTTATTTCTGCTCTGACCTTTATTATTTCCTTCCTTCTACTTGTCTGGGGTTTTATTTGTTGTTGTTTTTCTAGTTCTTTTAGATGCAGGGTCAGGTTGCTTATTTGAGCTTTTTCTAGCTTCTTATGATATGCCTGTAGTGCAATAAACTTCCCTCTCAGAACTGCTTTTGCTGTGTCCTATAAATTTTGAGTTGATGTTTGCTCATTATCATTTGTTTCTAGAAACTTTTTTATTTCTTCTTTGATCTCATTGTTAATCCATTCATTATTTAATAACATGCTATTTAGTTTCCAAGTGTTTGAGTATTTTTCAGTTTTTCTTTTGTGGTTAATTTCTAGTTTCATGGCATTGTGATCAGAGAAAATGCTTGATATGATTTCAATCTTCTTAAATTTATTGAGACCATTTTTGTGTCCTAACATGTGGTCTATCCTAGAAAACGTACCATGAGCGCTTGAGAAGAATGTATATTCTACTGCTTTAGGGTGAAAAGTTCTGAAGATATCTATTAAATCAAGTTAATCTAGTGTCTCCTTTAAGTCTGCTGTTTCTTTATTAATTTTCTTTCTTGAGGATCTATCCAGTGTTGTTAGAGGGGTATTGAAATCCCCTACTATGATAGTATTGCTGTTAATCTCGCCCTTTATATCCATCAAAGTCTGCTTTATGTATGTCGGGGCTCCTATATTTGGTGCATAGATATTTACAATAGTTATATCTTCCTGTTGAATTGTTCCCTTTATCATTATGTAGTGTCCTCCTTTATCTTACTACAGCCTTTGTTTTAAAGTCCATTTTGTCAGATATAAGTATTGCTACCCCTGCTTTTTTTTCATTTCCATTTGCATGAAATATTTTTTTCCATCCTTTTACCTTCAGTCTATGAGCATCTTTTGTTTTAAGGTGTGTCTCTTGTAGACAGCATATATGTATGGGTCCTGTTTCTTTATCCATGCAGCTACCCTATGTCTTTTGATTGGATCATTTAATCCATTTACATTTAAGGTTATTATTGATATGTAGTTGTTTATTGCCATTTTATTCTTTAAAGCTGTATTCTTCTTTTGCTCTATTCATTCCTCCCTTTAAACTGTTCACAAGAGGCCCCTTAGTATCTCTTGCAGAATTGGTTTGGTTTTTATGAATTCCTTCGGGCTTTCTTTTTCTGGGAAGCTCTTTATTTCTCCTTCAATTTTAAACGTTAGCCTTGCTGGATAAAGTAGTCTTGGTTGTAGGTTCTTGTTCTGCATTACTTTGATTATATCTTGCCATTCCCTTCTGGCCTCAAGTGTTTCTGTTGAGAAGTCGGATGTCATCCTAATGGGGGCTCCTTTGTAGGTGATAGCCTTTTTTTCTCTAGCAGCTTTTAAAATTTTTTCTTTATCCATTAGCTTTGGTATTTTAACTATGATGTGTCTTGGTGTAGATCTTTTTGGGTTTCTCTTTAATGGAGTTTTGTGTGCTTCTTGAATGTGTGGAGTGTTTCCCAGCCTTAATTTAGGAAAGTTTTCTGCTATGATTTGATTGAACAAAGTTTCCATTTCCTGTCCTCTTTTCTCTTCTTCAGGCACCCCTATGATGCGAATGTTGTTTCTCTTCATGTTGTCACAAAGCTCCCTTAGAGTTTCCTCACATTTTTTAAGTCTCTTTTCCTTTTTCTTCTCTGCTTCTGTGCCTTTGTTTATTGTGTCCTCTAACTCGCTTATTCGATCCTCAGCGTCATCCATCCTGCTTTTAATTCCTTCCATTGTGGTCTTCAGTTCTGGTACTGTATTTGTCATTTCTGTCTGATTCTTTTTTATTATTTCAATTTCATTTTTTATACTTGTTATCTCTTTGTTTAGGTGTTCATAATGACTATCCATTGTTGCTCTAATTTCTTTGAACATCCTAACTATCATTATTCTAAATTCTGCTTCTGGTAATTTGGTTATATCTGGTTCATTCAGGTTTTTCTCTGGGGATTTCTCTTGATTCATTTGGTTTGCATTCCTCTGCCTGCCCATTTTTTCTGTTTATAAGCAAGTTGTGGCCACTGGAGTCCTGTAGGTGTTGCCTTTGTGTTCTCTAGGTGTGGTCTGTCTGCAGGCCCCCCACCCCCTCTGCCGGTGCCTAGGATGTTTGGGTATGAGCGTTGCCAGCGCCGGCCCACTGTGGCTTTTGCTGTGATTTCTGCCTCTCCTACGTGGGAGGGGCTGTCACACAAGCCACAAGACTTAGCACCAAGGGTAGAGGTGAGCACCTTTGCTCAGCTGCGGACCTGCCTATTTCCGGACTTCCGCCCAGAACCAGCAGTCGGAACCTGCTCCCTACAGTTCCGCGGGTTAGGCGGGGCTTTTGACGTTCTCTCAGCTGTAAGCTTTTGCCCGTCAGGAGCTTTAGCCCCGCCCTCGAGGCCAGGGCCCTTCTGCGCAGGGTCGGAAACCAAGGTTTATTGGGGCTGGCGTGTTTGCTGGCTTCCGCTCAGCTGCGTACTTCCGCTTGTCCCGGACTCTACCCCGCCCCCGCGCTCGGAGTCCGCTCGCGCACGTATACTGGCCAACCGCGGTTTCTCCGACCCGGGAGGTGGGGGGCTGGTAGCGTCAGCTCAGCCACGAGCCCCTGCCCGTCCCTGGTCCTAGCCCAGTCCCCACGGTCAGGGCCGGCTTGCGCAGTGCCTGTCCGTTCCTGGCCTCCTGCTTTGTCCCCGTAAGTGGGATTAAAGGCGGGCCCGCAGCTTCCGGACCGCTTTTGCGCGTCCCCTCCGACCCTCTGGGCTAGACCGATCTCCCACCGGCTTGGCCTCTGCTCACGCCGACAGAACCGCCTTTCAGCGTCCTGTCGCCCCAAACCCTTAAGCAGCCCTCAGCAGAGTAGGAAGGGACCTAATACTCCACACTGTAGGCCTGGGAGCTCCCTCACTTGTTTCACAGCTCAAAACTGTCCAAACGCCTCTTCTAGGCTCTAGGACTGCAGGCTGGGGCTTGGTTCCTGGGACCCAGGTCCCTCCCTCTCCGCCAAACTTTCCTCCCGCCCCACGGGTCTCTCTGGGCTGCCGTTTGCTCCGGGGAGCTGGGCAGCCCTCTTCGCGTTTTCGCTATTCCTACCAGTCTCAATGTGGCTTCTTCTGTGTTCCTTGGTTGAAGAGTTCACTTAGTTTATTTCATAGTTGGTTTATCCAGATGATGGTTCTTTAAATTGAGTTATAATCCACTTTGCTTCTGGGAGTTGGAAGTTGGTACGTCCGCCTACTCCGTCGCCATCTTGCTTCTCCTCCAAAGTTTAGTAATTTTTTTTTAAGGTTATAATTATAACAGTGACTGTTAAAGCCCTTAGAATAAAGTTTCTTAAGGAGTAAATTCAAGTACTGGATTTAACCTTCTCGAAGTGCAGTCGGGATAGAAGCACCGGGCTGTCCGAACGCGGGCTCTTCTTGTAAGAGGGCAGGTACTTGTCGGGATCCCTTCCCTGCCTGAGGCGCAGCTCGCCCGCCGCCTCAGCACCACCAGCCGCCCGCCTCGCCCCACACTTTTTTTTTTTATTCAGTGAGAGGAGGGGAGGCAGAGACAAACTCCCTCATGAGCCCCAACCAGGATCCACCTGGCATGCCCACCAGTGGATAATGATCTCCCATCTGGGGCGTTGCTCTGTTGCTCATCAATGGAGCTCTTCTTAGTGCCTGAGTTGGAGGCCATGAAGCCATCCTCAGCACCCAGAGCTAGCTCACTCCAATCAAGCCATGGCTGCAGGAGGGTAAAAAAGAGAGAGGGAGAGGGGGAGGAATGGAGAAGCAAATGGTCACCTCTCCTGTGTGCCCTGACCAGGAATCGAACGGAAGACATCCATGCGCTGGGCCAATGCTCTACCACTGAACCAATAGACCAGGACCCAGATACCATTTTTTGAGTTTCACAATATTGGCCCACTTATAACTTGTCATTTGGAACTGATTTGAGTAAAAAGAGCTCTGGCTTTTTTTTTTCTTTCCAGAAATGTATGCCCATTTTCTTGTTCCTTTTAGCTTTCCAAGGAAACACTCCAGTCCGAGGATGTCCTCCGAGAGGAAGCTGGTGAGATCTTGGATGAAATGAGCCACAAGCTACGTCTGGGAGCCATCCGATTTTTTGCCTTTGCCCTGAGCAAAATATTTAAACAAATTTTCTCAAAAGTGTGTGTAAATGAAGAAGGTATTCAGAAAGTGAGTATTGCTTGTTAAAAAACAATCTCTTCTTCAGCCCCTCACTGTTTGGTCAGCTCCAAGACTTCCCCCTGCACTAAATTGGCAGGCCTGGTCACCGAGCACCATTTGGCAGGAGAGACTCGGCCTCTCTGCAGGGTGCTGCTTTCTCCTTTGACTTTCAGACCTACAGACTTCAGACTAACCTACTGACGTGAGACTTATAGACGAAGCTCATGTCGGGTGTTCACAAACTACACAAGTAACACAAGTCATTCTATGTGTGCTCCACCTGGTTCCCCACATGTCCTTTATCTTCTCCTCAATGTTGCCATGTGTCCATCCTATAAGCAGGACCTCCTTTTATGGTACAGTTGTAAAAGTAAGCAAAGTAACATGGATGCAGCACTACGAATACAGCTTTGCCTATATCTCACGGGTGGTCCCCATTATATCTTGTACAGCAAAAGGAAACCCTGCAGTAGGTGCCACTGTCAGATTCCATGCACTGTGGACCTTTAATCTGGGTCTTGGGACAATTTCATTTTTGAAGAGAACAGGCCAGTTTTTTCAGTGTACCTTACTTAGGGGTTAGAATAATTTTTCTCAGTATTAGACTCGGCTGTATCCTTCTGGCCAGCACACCTCAGAAGTGACATGTGACCTTCTCATATCAGGGCCCAGGGTGTCCATTATCCCACTGCTAGTCACTTGCATCAGTTGGTTACACAATAGTATTGGGTATTCACCAGCTTTCTTCACTGTAAAGTTACTATTTTTCCCTGGTAATTAACGTGTATCTCCTGGAGAGATACTTGGAGAATGAGTAAGTGTTCTGTTTTTCATAGTAATTTCCTTCACTATTTTTACATCCACTAATTTTTGCCTGAATCAGTTGTTACTATAATGATTGCCAAATGGTGATTTTTCTAATTTCTTAATAGTTTGCTTTTTCTTGTAAGTAAAAACTTTCCTATGAAGACTATTTTTACTCAACTTTCTCCTGTGACTGTTTTTAGATGCTGACTTACTCTCTGGATCTCTGGCAAAGGATGTTTGACACAATGCTGGGGCCAGGGCATGCTGGCTGGCTGTGTCTCAGCTGATCTCAAATGACCTTGCCTCCATTAGTCATACTTAGATTTCAGAAAAACAGATGTACATTGATACCAATGAACACTGCTGAGGTTGACAGTCTTAGGAAGGTTTCTGAAGCTCAAATGCAGCCCTCTCAGCTTCATGGCACCCATTACCCTGGTAATACTATTCCTCCCATTTATCCTATAATTCATAGATTTTGTTTTTTCATCTCCATGAGAGAAGCTTGTTCTCTCTCGCTGTGGACAGCGAGTCTAGCACAGCACTTCACAGCTGACTGTTTAATTCAGACTGACTTCAGTTCTATTCCCAGCTCCTCCATGTGTTAGCTATGTGATCATGTCACAGACAAGCTATGGCTAGTCATAAATATGTGGTATTAACGTATAAAAAATGGTTAGCACATAAAACGCTTAATATGGTGCCTAACTAACATATGTTAGTGATCATCACTGTTATCCTTGTGATCCATAAATTTCCCATTTTTCACATTTTTGATTTATGTGACATTGTTTAGCTAGAACTCTGAAAATAATTATCATGTATTTAGTAGGGGAGGCAGAAAAACAATGTTAGTGTTTTTCTACACACACACACACAAACTCCTCTGCATTTTGATTTGAGATATGATCTTAATAATATGAAAATTAAAATTGTTCAAATGTCACATTTATTTATTTTAAAGCTACAACAAGCCATCCAGGAGCATCCAGTGGTTCTATTGCCCAGTCATCGGAGTTATATCGACTTTCTGATGTTGTCCTTCCTCTTATTCAACTATGACTTACCTGTGCCAGTCATAGCAGCAGGAATGGGTACGCATTGTCCTTCTACTTCCTTTCATTGTGAAAATGGAAATAGGCACTGGGGTGATTTTAACAATTCCGGCGTGTTTGAAGAAGTTGGTGTGGTTAGCCTCTCCCCTCTTCTTCCAGTCGCAGTGGGTAAGCCGCTGTGTCCTTCTGTACTGCGCCCGTCAGCACCAACACACACGCAGGCACGTGTGCACATGTGGTTTCTGGTTTAGGTTGAACATGAGATTATACTGCCTTTATGTGTCACCTGCCTCTTGCTTTTTTAGGTTTGACGATGTACTTGAATGCCTTTTCTTTTTTTTTTTGACAGAGACAGAGAGAGGGACAGACAGACAGGAAGGGAGAGAGATGAGAAGCATCAGTTTTTTGTTGTGGCTCCTTAGTTGTTCATTGATTGCTTTCTCATATGAGCCTTGATCGGGGAGCTACAGCAGAGCTAGTGACCCCTTGCTCAAGCCAGTGACTCTGCACTCAAGCCGGATGAGCCCGTCCCAGTTCGATGTTCTATTCACTGTTCAATCCCCTGGTCAGGCTACTTAAAACACTTTTAAGTTGTGGTAAAATACACAAAATATAATGTTTGCCATCTTAATCACTTTTAAGTGTACAGTTCAGTAGCATTAAGCACATTCACATGGTTGTGCAACCGTTACCACCATCCACCCATCCACAGGAGTCCTTGCAATACTGAAACTCTGTCTCCATTAAACTATAACTCCCCATTGTATTCTTTCCCTATCACCTGGCAGCACCCATTCTACTCTTAGTCTCTGAATTTGACTCCTCTGTGTACCTCATATTAGTGGAATCATACAGTATTTGTCCTTTTGTGACTGGCCTGTTTCACTCAGCATAATGTTTCAAGGTTCATCCGTGTTGTGGCAGGTGTCATAATTTTCTTCCTTTTAAAGACAGTAATATTCCATTGTGTTTATATACCACATTTGGTAATCTATTCATCCATTGGTGGCCACTTGGGTTGCTTCTGCTTTTTGGACATAGATGTACAAATATCTGTCAAATCTGTGCTTTCAGTTATCTCTGTGTATTCCCAAAAGTAGAATCACTGGCTTCTGTGGTAATTATATTTTTAATTTTTTGAGAATGCTCGTATTTTCTATAGAGGCTGCACCATTTTACATCCCCACTAACAATGCACAGGGTTTCAGTTTCTCCACAACCTCACTAATACTTATTATTTTCATTATTTTAATATATGTAATAGCCATCCTAATTGGTGTGAAGTGGTATCTCTTCGTGATTTCTAATTTGCATCTCCCTATGATAAGTGATGTTAAGCATCTTTTCATATACTTGTTGACCATTACTTTTACTTCTTAAGAGAAATACCTATTCAAGTCCTTTTAAATTCATTGTTTGTTTTTTGTTGTTGAGTTGTAGGAGTTCTTTATGTATTCTGGATTTGAGCCCCTTGTCAGATGCAATCAATGAACAACTATGGTGTCGCAACGGCAACGAAAAACTGATGATTGATGCTTCTCCCCTCTCTCCGTTCCTGTCTGTCTGTCCCTATCTATCCCTCTCTCTGACTCTCTCTCTGTCCCTGTAAAAAAAAAAAAAATCAGGGAAGATGTAAAAAAGGACCGTTGTACAACTGATGATAGACTTCTATTCTTATTCTGGGCTAGCTCTATGAAATCTGTTCCTCCAAAAGAGGGTGAATGTTCCCACCTGGTGGTCAGAAGGAAAGGTGAGAGCTTGTTCGATCTGGCTGCCCAGACTGCAGTGGACATGTGCTGGTCTGTCAAAGTTCAGCCACAGTGCTGACTGAAGAGGTCGGCATGATGACATTGTTATGGTGTCTCATTGCCTGCTGTTGGCTTTGTCTCTAGCTGGTTTGGGTGTAAATGCAGAGGTGTGTGGAGGGCACTAGGTAACCTCCCAGCGAGCTCCAGCCCACAGGGTTTCTTCATTTCCATTATTCTATTAGATGTCTCTTCTTTGGATTAATCCCAGTAAGGATAATTATTATTATCACAGGCGCATCTTACATACATGAAATTTTTCTTAATAGAGTCTGAGTTTAGATCTTTATGGAAAGTTTCAGGCTCCGCAATCAATACGAATCCTTCTCTATGGTTTAGACTTCCTAGGGATGAAAATGATTGGGGAGCTGCTGCGCATGTCAGGCGCCTTCTTCATGCGGCGCACCTTCGGTGGCAACAAACTCTACTGGGCTGTGTTCTCTGAATATGTAAAGACCATGTTACGGGTAAATATAAATAATGACCAAGGGCTTTCAAGCTACATTTTCTTTTCACTGACGTTTGCTGCAAGATCTTACTTAAATTCTTAACTTCGGAATGGACTGCTTAGCTGTGTTTCCCACTGAAGGAACGTGCACAGCTCAGCAGTCGGTTTCCTCCATGGGACTCTGGTTGGAGTGTTGCTGTCAGCGACATTTGGGTGGGAGCTTTGGGTAGGAATCAAAAACATTTCTCTCTTTGAGCATAGGCAATGGGTTTTGTGTGTTGTTTTGTTTCTTTGTTTTTTCTCTTTAAAGAATGGTTATGCTCCTGTTGAATTTTTCCTCGAAGGGACAAGAAGCCGCTCTGCCAAGACACTGACTCCTAAGTTCGGTAGGTCACTGACAGACTGGAGACAAACACAAACCCAGGGCTTTGTGTAGTGTCATTGTAGCTGCTCAGTAGAACTTGACACCTATTTTTGGTACGATATTGTTTTCTTTATAAGTATTACCATTTACGCTTAACTGTTTCTGTTTATGGACTGAGTATATAATATACACTTTTAGTATCTTCCTGTTTATGTGCCCATTTATGAAAAACCTTTCTCCCTGTGTTTATAGGTCTTCTAAATATTGTGATGGAACCATTTTTTAAAAGAGAAGTTTTTGACACCTACCTTGTTCCAATAAGCATTAGCTATGATAAGATATTGGAAGAAACTCTTTACGTGTACGAGCTTCTTGGGGTTCCTAAGCCGAAAGAGTCTACAACTGTACGTGAGGCACAGCCTGACCTGCTTCTCCTGGCATGTAGAGGAAATGCTAGTTTACAAATCAGCTCACTTCTTAACTTACTTCTCTCTGTTTTCTTCTCCCCTGTTGTCGTGTCAGGGATTGCTGAGAGCCAGGAGGATTCTCTCTGAAAATTTCGGCAGCATCCACATCTACTTCGGAGACCCAGTATCTCTTCGATCTCTGGCTGCTGGGAGGCTGAACCAAAGCCCATATAACTTGGTTCCAAGGTGCAAGCTGGTGTTTTCATAGCTGATATAGACACAAAGATAAAAATCTGAAAGTGTGAATTATCATTCTTGACTACTTCTAGGGCTGAAACTTGATTATTTCAGATTACGCATTAGAGAAGCAGAAAGCCTCAGTGATAGAAGAATTATATGTTTGCCAGAAATACTAGCTATAGGTTATATATAGCAAATATGCAGTGTCAGACAACGTTCGTGCTTCTCGGAGCCAGTGCCGACTAATGGAAAGTGGGAAGAAGTATACAGCATTGTGAACTAGTGCATGCATGGAAATGGTGGCATTACTTGGTAGGCCAGCCAGAGTGTGTACAAAGTGTAACCTTGGACCCCAGAAAGAACTGTAGAATAATAACGAATGGGAGTGGGTTTCTCAAGAAATGAATTAGGATCTTTCAGGGTACAGGTACAATACACGTTTAAGTTTTCTTAACTTAGAGAAATATACCCAGGGAGACTGAGTGTGTCTGCCCGACAGGCAGCATGTGATTACAATGTCAGTCCTGATTTTTCTGCACCACCAGCAGTCCAGCAGCAGGCACCTCGCTGGCATCTTCGTGAGCCATCTGAAACAGAGGTCAGCTTTGGTTGTCACAGGCTTTCCCTCTATAGATCTCAAATTGGGTTGTTAGCTAGCATAGGGCGCCCTCATTGGCTGTAGCTTTCACATTAAGCCACCTAATTACGTGGCTTGTGATTAAGGCAGATGTGTATTCCTGCTCCGGCCAGTTCTGTGTAAGTGCCCAGTGGCATCTGATTCAGATTGGTGATCCGTGCTTGATACTCTGCCAGATGAGGTCGGAGGCAGTACTTGGCTGGTGCTTCTCAGAAGGACAGTGTGGCAGTCAGGCAGACTGAACAAGCTATTTCAGTTTCACAGCAATCCAGACTATTTGTAAAGCAACAAAAGTTTTTTTGCCTGGAACCAGAAATAGTAGGACTCTATATCCTTGAGTATTTGTATCACCTGTCAAGAGCCTACCTAGAGACATGGACAGAGTAGACCCAAGGTGGATTTCCGGCAGGGTAACCTGCAAGAACTCCATTAGCAGACAGTCTGAGATGCCTTCCCCAGAAACCTGTATTCTATCCACCCATCTCCCCTCTCACTGGTGTTAGGGGCAGAGCAATAGCCTGTGCTATGCCATGCCTTTCAGATACATCCCTCAGAAGCAGTCAGAAGACATGCATGCTTTCGTCACTGAGGTCGCCTACAGAGTGCAGCTTCTGCAGATCCAGAACCTGGTGCTGAGCCCGTGGGTGCTCATTGCTGCTGTCCTGCTCCAGAACCAGCCGTCCATAGGCTTCGACATGCTGGTGGAAAAGACTATGTGGCTGAAAGGCTTAACCCAGACCTTTGGAGGCTTTCTCGCGTGGCCCGGTATGTGGGTAGAACATATGTGATGGGAATGCTGGCTTTATTTATTTCTTTATTTGGAAAATTGTGGCCTAGACATGATAAACGTACCTAGGACTTTGAGCAGAGCATTGCTCAGAGAGAGAAAGAAAACCTGATTTGTCTTTCTCACCATAAGACATTGGTTATTCGAGAATAATTGCTCATTTATATATCATTTCTCCTATGAGACTGTCCTGAGGACTAGGTTGCAGTCTCCTTGGCGCCCAGCAGAGCAGAGGATGAACAGGCAGTCTCTGTGCTCCACACAGCTTCCTTCCACACACAGCTGCATTTGCACATTTAAACCACAGTGCATTTGCAACCTTTTTGCCTCACTGGATTGCACTTATTAATAACTATGAAAACGCCATTGGAGTTAGGAATACTGTGCTGGGAGTTGGGGAGGGGGTGATAATAATTAGCTTGTTTTCAGTCTTTTTGATTTAAAATTGTAGAGACTGCAGTTGGAAATGTAGTCCTTTTAAGACCAGATAATTGTTTCCAGTCACACACCTGCTGTTCATTCAGGAAACCCATGTTGGCACCTGGTTGGTGCTGGTGCTAGTGCTGCCAAGGGTACAGGGATGAGTGAGACATGCCCATCTAGAGGTTCTCCTGGTTTGTAGAGGGCAGGGCAGGTAACGTGTGAACTGGTGAAGATGGTCCAGTGAAATAAGGACAGAGCCACAGACTGTGTAGGGTGAGTGCGAACCCTGCGTGGGGAAGAACACACACAAGCTTTCAGAGAAGTGACTTCTGAATCAGATTTGATGGAAAATAGGAGCTCTTCAGGGAGACAGCGGGAGGGGAGCATCATTCACGGAGGCCTGATAGCACCAGGTACCGCTTGCCCTGTGGGGTGGACACAGTTAGGATACTGGTTCTGGGTGCCGGATGCGGCCGAGGAGGATGTTGCTAGATCGTGCTGTCCTGTGTGTCATTGGGCTGCACTGCACTCAAGCTTATATGAAGTGCTTGTGGATTTTAAGTGAGAAAGAATGACCGACTGGCCTTAGGAAACAGCCTGGTATCAGTTTTGTTTTTGTTTTTTTTATTTTTTTTTAATTTAACTAATTGTGTTTACATAGATTCTAGGGTAACCTCGACTGCATCCCCCCTTTCCCATATTTCCCTCTACATCTCCCTTGCCCCCTCTGCCCCGCTCCCTACAGCCCTCCCCCCTTCCCTTCAGGTTTATCCCATTCTATCCTCCCCTTCTGTCTTCTTTTCCTCTGGTCCATTTGATCCCTCCTCCATCTCAATCCCTTTCCTCAGGTCTCAGTGTTCCTTGGATTCCTCAAATGAGTGAGGTCATATAATATTTTTTTTTTTTCTGCCTGGCTTGTTTCACTCAACATAATAGTTTCCAGGTCCATTCATATTGTTGCAAAAGTTAATATTTCCTTCTTTTTCATGGCCCCATAGTATTCCATTGTATATATGTACCACAGCTTTTTAATCCACTTGTCCACTGATGGACGCTTGGGCTGTTTCCAGATATTTGCTATTGTGAACAATGCTGCCACGAACATGGGGGCGCATTTCTTTTTTTCAGTCGGTGCTATGGTGTCTTTGGGATATATTCCTATAAGTGGGATAGCTGGGTCAAAGGGCAGTTCTATTTCTAAGTTTTGAGGCATCTCCATACTATTTTCCACAGTGGCTGCACCAGTCTGCATTCCCACCAGCAGTACAAGAGGGTTCGTTCCCTTTTCTTCACATCCTCTCCAGCACCTATAATGTGTTGTTTTGTTAACGGCCACCATTATGACTGGTGTAAGATGGTATCTCATTGTGGTTTTAATTTGCATTTCTCTAATGATTGGTGATGTTGAGCATTTTTTCATATGCCTATTGGCCATCTATATGTCCTCTTTGGAGAAGTATCTTCATTTCTTGTGCCCATTTTTTGATTGGATTGTTTGTCGTCCTGGTGTTGAGTTTTACAAGTTCTTTATAAATTTTGGTTATTAACCCTTTATCAGATGTGTTGTTGAATATGTTCTCCCATTGTGTGGTTTCTCTTTTTATTCTGTTCATATTGTCTTTAGCAGTGCAAAAGCTTTTTAGTTTGATATAGTCCCATTTGTTTATCTTGTCTTTTATTTCATTTGCCTGTGGAGATAAATCAGCAAATATATTGCTTCGATAGATGTCGGAGAGTTTACTGCCTATGTTTTCTTCTAGAATGCTTATGGTTTCACGGCTTACATTTAAGTCCTTTATCGATTTTGAGTTTATTTTTGTGCATGATGTAAGTTGGTGGTCTAGTTTCATTTTTTTTGCAGGTAGCTGTCCAGTTTTCCCAACACCATTTGTTAAAGAGGCTGTCTTTACTCCACTGTATGCTCTTACCTCTTTTGTCAAATATCAATTGTCCATAAAGATGTCAATTTATTTCTGGCTTCTCTGTTCTGTTCCATTGATCTATATATGAACAATGAAATGTCAGAAAGAGAAATTAAGGAAACAATCCCCTTCACTATTACAAAAAAAAAAAATAAAGTACCTAGGAGTAAATTTAACTAAGGAGGTTACCGACTTGTACTCAGAAAATTATAAAACATTGATAAAAGAAATCAAGGAAGACACAAACAAGTGGAAGCATATGCCATGTTCATGGTTAGGAAGAGTAAACATCATTAAAATGTCTATATTACCCAAAGTAATTTATAAATTCAGTGCAATACCAATTAAAATACCAATGTCATACTTCAAAGATATAGAACAAATATTCCAAAAATTTATATAGAACCAAAAAAGAACACGAATAGCCTCAGCAATCTTGAAAATGAAGAATAAAGTGGGAGGTATCACACTTCCTGATATCAAGTTATACTACAATTTCATTGTACTCAAAACAGCTTGGTAGTGGCATAAAAACAGGCATATAGATCCTGGTATCACTTTTAAGGTGGAGTGCAGTGGGGAGAGAGGATGGGCAGGGCAGCAGGTGGGGAGGCTGCCTGACCTGATGAGAAAAGAAAAGGGTGGGGCCAGGGGCAGGGCTGAAGTGTTCAGGAGGAATTACGATGTGGCCATCGGTTGAGTGTTGGTCACTAGTGGGGAAATAAAGACAAATCAGCCATCTCTTCTCAGAATTTTAATGGTCTAAAAGGAGGCAGAGAGTATGCTGATTGTAATACAAGATAGAAAATCATGAGAGGTAATGTGCTAACCTCCTAACTGGCCCACAGACACTAGAAAACATAAGACGCCTGTCTTTCTAAGTCATTTTATGTTTTTCAAGATGGGATAAATATGTGGTCAATTTATAGCTAAGAATATCTATTCAACCACCAAAATAGCTATTATGAAGTGAGACTCCATTGGTATCTAAGTACAGCAACACTGTTGAGTGATTAAACATCATTTCTAATTTAGAATGTTAGATATATTCAATTATTTTCTTTTTACATAGATTATTTCATATTCTTGAACTCATCTAGAACTTTTTATTGTATATATTATATAATATTATGTTGTATTATAGATATAAAGTGTAAATATATATGTAAAGTATAAATATATATGTAATATGTAAGATATTATATATTATATATATAATACAAAGTGGGCCAAAAGTAGGTTTACAGTTCTTATGGAAAATAATACAATAGTAAATAATAATACAAGAATGAGCTCTGTGCTTTGCGTACTCGCACAGTAAACCTACTTATGCCCCACCTTGTGTCCTTGTGTCATGCACTGTGTCACTACCGTGAGCAAACTGAGAGTCCGGAGCGACTGAGGGCGTCCAGTAAAAAGCTGCTGCCCCACTGCCCTCCCCATGGAGTCCTGGCAGAACGTGGTTCCCAGCTGGGGCAGCCTTCCTGCCTCCATCAGCAAGCTCTGGCTCAGGCTAACAAGGATGTTTGTTAAATGTCACTGTCTCTTCATTATGTTTCTGTGATCCTAACTCCTTGGTTATGTCCAGGCCAGTGTAGGGCCCACTGCTGAGTTACCAGGAACTGCTGTGGGCCCGTGTTAGTTATCGGTGACACAGGAAAACTGGAAAATGTCCTCCGCGTCTCCTGTGCCCTGGGAGGCCCGAGGCCAGAGACACCACTTTGGGTTGCCCTTATCTCACCTGCAAGGTTGCAAAGTGGTAGTCTTGCCATATTGGAACTGATCTAAGCAAGGTGTGTGTGTGTGTGTGTGTGTGTCCCATGTTTTAATATATATACTTACGGATCTTCTTGTATTACTATTGTTAAATTCACATGTATATCATTTTCTAGTCATGTAATTTGAAGCTCTTATAAAATGTTGGGTACCCTTGGTTCCTGTGAAAGTATTGGTTTTCAGAGTAGGAATTAATGTGCATCTCAGAATGGCTGACAAATTTGGGGTGGGTATGTTACATGTCGTTAGAGAGAGAATTTGAAATAGACTTTTAAAATACCCTTCACCTATGATGCATTAAGCTCAGTTGGTAGACCTGAAAGCCAGTCACCAGCACTGATGAGTAATAGGCCTAGGACTCCCAGCCGTGACCCACCCCACTTTGCGCCATTTGCCTGAATGAGCTGTCTTGCGCATAGATGATGAACCTGCTGACAAAGTAATCCAGGCCAGCATTCTTCTGCACTCCAACATCGCCAGCCTCATCAAAGACCGCGTGGTTATGAAAGTGGACACCAGGGACTCGGACATGGTCGACGGCCTCATCTACCAGCATGTCACTCTCCTCACATGCTCGGTGTACAGGAACCAGCTGCTCAACACCTTCGTTCGCCCCTCTTTAGTGGCTCTGGCATTGCAGATGGCGCCCAGGTTCAGGAAAGGTAACTGGCCATTCAGTTCTGTGTAGGGAGCAACACTTGGGTTCTTGTAATGCTCAGCCTCATGTGTGCCATACATACCTCAGCAAGGGGCAGGCCCTGTATTCTCAGAAGTTAGGATTTTCCCCTAAATATTCAATACATGGCCATCTGCTTAGAATTGGGAGTTGAAAGGAACCTAAGAAATCCTATGATCTAAACCTCTCTTTATAAATATAAAAAATTTGGCCTAAAAAGTTGCATAATTACTTAGGGAAGGCTCTGGGACTAGAGCACAGTTTTTTGTTTATTGGCCTGATGCTCCTCTGCTCTGACAGGTCCCTCATCTGACAGGCAGGCAAGGTGGGGTTAGACAGTCCTACAGGAGGGGCGTGATTCCTGGTCACACAGGAGCTTGTGGTCAGGCCCAGGGGTCTCCTACCCAGCTGTGCAGTACATTATGGAAGGTGAGCCCCACCTCCAAAAATTCTGGTTCAGTTGGTCTGGAGTGTTCGCCAGACATTGGCATTTCTGGTTTTGTTTTTCAGAGTTCCATAGGTAATTCCAAGAAAAAGTCAGAGTGGAAAGGCACTGGGCTCAGCCAGACCGTTAGCCTTGGGAGGAACCTCAGAGGTTGGTGTCCATGCCCTCACTTGGTGATTAAAGAAATGGGCCCAGAGAGCTCAGGCGACTTAGTTCAGGACACAAAAAACTAAATCTTGATTTCAGCTCTGAGGTTTCTTTTTTTTATTTTATTTTATTTTTAGAGAGAGAGGAACATCAGTTTGTTGTTCCACTTATTTATGCATTCATTAGTTGAGTCTTGTATGTGCCCTGACTGGGAATTGCACCTACAGCCTTGGTGTGTTGGGATGATACTCTGACCAACTGAGATAATTGGCCAGGGCCTGAGGTTTCTTACATCAGAACTCATCCACAATAAAGGGCACATACATGGCCCTGGAGGGTGTTATGGACACCCTGAAGCTGGAGGTAACATTTAATATCGACCTGTATGTGTGTGTTTCTAATGAGAAAGTTCACAGCACACGCCAGAAGGATGAGGAGGCCTCTGTAGTCCATGCTCAAGGTAGCCCTCCATATCAGAAAACAAGAGAGTATTTCCTATTACTGTGTGCTCTTGTGCTAAAGGTGTGGTCTAGAGAGAAGAAACGGGAGTACAGCAGGGTGAGGAGACCCATCTGTCCCCTGCTGGGGCCCTGGAGTGGTGAAAGTGCAGTTCCCTCACTTCTAAGGAATGTGGTATCTTGCTCATTCTGGACTGACTGGTCGAAGGCTTGACTGTAATTTATTTATTTGTTTGTTTGTTTATTATTTATGTATTTATTTATTTATTTTACAAAGAGAGAGGGGGATAGATAGGGACAGACAGACAGGAATGGAGAGAGATGAGAAGCATCAATCATCAGTTTTTCATTACGACACCTTATTTCATTGATTGCTTTCTAACATGTGCCTTGACTGCGGGCCTTCAGCAGACCGAGCAACCCCTTGCTCGAGCCAGTGACCTTGGGTCCAAGCTGACGAGCTTTTGCTCAAGCCAGATGGGCCCGCGCTCAAGCTGGTGACCTCAGGGTCTAGAACCTGGGTCTGCCACATCCCAGTCCAACGCTCTATCCACTGCACCACCTCCTGATCAGGCTGGCTATAATTTAGGTTGAATCATTAAACTGCTGGACTGGAGTTGGCTCTGTAAGTAGAACTTGGATTGGTTATAGCTTTCATTGGGAACCTTAATTCTTATCTCCGATAGATGAGTAATATGCCTTTAAAATAGCATTTTAGGAGTATCATGGGCTTCTTGTCACTCCCTGAAAGTTTAAAAACCAATGTTGTAATTTTCTGTAATGTATTTATTTCCAGAGGATATCTATGGCTGCTTTCACTTCCTACGCAATGTTTTGTCAGATGAATTCATCTTCCTTCCAGGAAACGCATTGAAGGTAAATCCTTGCAGCCAAAGAGCAAGTGTGTGTGTGTGTGTGAGAGAGAGAGAGAGAGAGAGCGCGCTCTGAGAGTGCTAGGCATGGCCTCACAGATGTGTTCTCCCCTTTTTTGGGTCATGTGCAACAGACTTAAAGGAGAACTGGGACACTCACAATTCAGCACTCTAGTTTGATTCTTGGTCAAGTTTAATCAGTAACTTAGTGATTATTTGGTAAGAAAAGGGTCATTCTTTGACCTGTTAGTGCAGCCATGATAAGTTTTGCTAAAAACTTATCAACTGGTATACATTTTTCTGTTAACTTGTTGGAATGAGTGGGGTCTTTTGCTTTAAGATTAGTGAGCTCTTACCTGCTGGTGTAGACAGCTGGAGAGGGGTCAGGCTCCTCAGCCTGGACTTCTAGGTACATGGTGGGAGAGCTATGACAGATGCCAGGCATGTTGGCGTTCTATGCACCTTGCTGAGAACAGCCTCTGCAGTGAGAATTAGGGCCAGGGGCTGCTGCTTCAGAGCGTAAGTCTAAGGATTTGGGGACTTGCTGTGTGCACAGTCTGTTTAAGCTAAGGAGTAGGGCTGTCCAGTGAAATCACCCAGGCTGGGATTCCTCCAGCTCATAAATTCTCTGTTTGCTGTGTTGGAATTTCAACACTGAGTGTCAACATGAAATCTTCCTGACTGCTGTGTGGCAGTAGGCCCTCTGGGAAGGGTGTGGCATAGCTGGAGTTCTCCTGTCCTGTGGGCACCAGGCTGCACCACACAGCGAGGCCATCTGTGCACTACCTGAGTGGACACATTCTGTCCTCTCTGCTCCCTTTCCAGGACTTTGAAGAAGGCTGTTACCTGCTCTGTAAAAGTGAGACCATTCAGATGACAATGAGGGACATCCTAGTTACAGAAAGAGGAAATGCTGTGTTAGAATTTTTAATAGGCCTCTTTAAACCTTTTGTAGAATGTTATCAGGTATGTACCCCTTTTGCAAATTCCCCATTACCCTTCCACATCCAAGTCAAACTGAGATCTTCCTGCGCTGGACTTACTCTGGCCTGCAGGGCAGGCATCTTCCCCAGGTGAATGGTTGGTTGAACTAGGGAAACTGTTGCTGGGAGTAGTGATGTCACCTGTCAGGCCACCTTGCTGCCTGCACACGAGAGGTGGCTCAATCCTTTGCAGACTCAGGAGGATGACAGCTAAATGTCACCAGGAGCACAGTATTCCTGTAACCCCAATTATACCCAGGCCTTGTTGTACTTGTCTTACACTGTTTGTTCAGGGTGTATGGCAAGGTCTTTGATACGTAATAGGCAAAATGAGTAAATGCAAAATTTGAATGTTATCTAAAGTCAGTTGGGAAAGATAGAAAAAGTTCAAGTGCAAATATCTAAAAGTTTGTCAGAGCTCTAAGAAGCAATTAAACACCAGGGGTTAGGGGGTGTATGGGTCAGCAGAAGCTGTGCCCTCATGCAGAGGGAGACAGGTTGTTTGAGATGGAAACCGTTGGTGGGACCCCTCCGTGTTTGTGAGAAGAGGGCTCCTTGGCTCTCAGCTCTGCACGGGTGAGGGCCCCGGGCTGACTTCCCAGTAGGGCAGTGCTGGTCAGTAAAGCAACCGTGTCAGCCTCTAGGCACAAAGGCTTGCCTTAGTGATACTGCATAAATACTATCTCTACCTTTCTCAGTAGAAATCAAGTATTTTAGAGCAGTGGTTTTCAACCTTTTTACACTTGGGAGCCTATGAAAATAGAAGAATTATTTTAGGAATCACTGAGGTGGAAATCACCCTGAGCATAAACAAGTTCAACTAAGACCTACGGGTCTGTAATCTCCATACAGCTTCAGAGTGGTTAACTCTTTTAACACAAAATTTCTGGTGGACTGGTTCACAGACCAGCAGTTGAAAAACAGTTTTAGGGTCTATCTGTTGTTAGTTCTTTTTTAGAGAAACAGTAAAGTTACAAAAGCCTGACCCCTCTTTTCCTACGCAGCATAAGATAAATTAAGCTGATAGTAATTTACTTAACTTGCAACCCATTAAAGTGAGAAATTATATTTTAATGAATGTCAGTTCTATTGCAGATTTTTTTCCCTAATTGTAAACAGTGATATAAGCTCAATAGAACTCTTAAAAATTCTGCTACTTTTCATGCTCAAACTTTGCAGGGCAGGGGTATAGTCCGCTTTAATGTGATATATTATTCTCTTAAGGAGGGCAGAGTAAAATCATCTACTGTTCTATTGTATTTGACTGCCTTTTCCCTCTTTCTGTTCCATTCTCCCTCTTAAAATCAGATAATTTGCAAATACCTCTTGAAGAAAGAAGAAGACTCCTTCACTGAGAAACAGTACTTGGCTAGAGTTAGAGCATTCACAAGTCAGCTTCTCGATCAAGGTCAGTCACGCCTCTAGGAGTGGTGATTTCCTTCAGTTGCAAACAAACAGCCATCCACTGACCCTCCTCCCCTCTGTTGTAGGGACCTCACAGTGTTATGATGTATTATCTTCTGATGTTCAGAAAAACGCCTTAGCAGCTCTGGTGAGGCTGGGCGTGGTGGAGAAGAGGAAGGAGTGAGTACTGTGCGGGCTCCCTGATGCTGGTGCTGGCAGTCTGCGGCCACTGGTCACACTGAGCAGAGTCCAGAGAGGCACGGAGATGCACAGTGCAGCAGCTGACCGCCTCCTTGTTAGCTGCATCTGTGTGAGCTGCCCTGTGGATTTTACACGGTTAAGAATAAAAATGATATTGGATGAAACAGAGAGAAAGTGTGTTAGGCCAGCATTTGGCTTTGGCCTAATATTGTAATTCATTAATTATAAGGCAGATTTTCAGGCAGTGTAGGGCAGCGTGTGTGTGTACATTTATGTGTACATATATGTGTGTGTGGAGATAGTCGTTTGCTCTCCTGGGGGAGAGTGTGGGGCAGCGTGTGTGTGTGTACATTTATGTGTACATACATGTATGTGTGGAGGTAGTTGTTTGCTCTCCTGGGGGAGAGAGTAGGAAAGATGAAGCTTGCTGGGTCAGCTGTTCCCGTGTGTCTCTCAAGTAGCTAAAGGAGTGAAGCAGCGGCCCTTCAACTATCTAAGGTTGACTTTAAGGGCCCCGGCTGGTGGCTCATTGGCTAGAGCGTTGACCAGCATGTGAAGTCCTGCGTTTGATCCTCAGTCAGGGCACAATGGAGAAGCATCCCATCTGCTTCTCCACCACCCCTCCCCCTACCCGTTTCCCTACCCTTCCCCTTCACCCCTCTCTCTCTCTCTCACTATCTCTCTTCCCCTCCCCTGCAGCCATGGCTCTGAGCTTTGAGGATGGTTCTATGGCCTGGCTTCAGGTGCTAAAATAGTTCAGTTGCCAAGCAACAGATCAGCAGCCCCAGATGGGCAGAGCATCACGCCTTAGTGGGCATGCTGGATGGATCCCAGTCGGGTGCATACCTCTTATTAAAAAAAAAAAAAAAAAAGACTGATCTTAAGGAAAACTGTTGCAAAGGAGTCTTACTATATAAACAATGAAGGTTGTCTTCCCCCCAACCCCACATCCCCCTGTTCATGTTCATGCAGTAAGAAAGTTTATTGCTTTTCTCCTAGAAATAATGACTATGTATTTACTGTGAATGAACCTGCCACAACGAAGTTAGAGAAAATGCTAGGTATGTACAGTTCAATAAAGTACGACTGGTACTCACATGGTATTTGTCAACATGTAATAAAACAAGAAAGTACTATGGCACCCACTACTTACCAAAATGGACAACAGAATGGTTTTTAATATAAACAGAATTGTTATGTTTTCCATAACAGTTCCTTCAAGGAAACTAAGGAGGGGAAGTACAAGGAAAGTTACCAGAGCAAACAGCACAGGTGTTAAATAGGCAGTCCTGTGCAGCAGAAAGACTGTCAGCTCCCAAGCTAACCAGTCAGGTCTGAGATCCAGAGCCTTCACATCTGGTATTGGTGCACACTGAGACATGCATCTTGTTGTCCTTGAATTCGTTCTCCCTGTACACTCCAATCCCTTCCTTCCCAGGTGAGGGATTGGGGTCAGTGTCCACAGCACATAGACTTTCTGAATCAGGACTGGTGGCAGTAGTACATCTGTGTACCCTTCTGAGTCCAGCCTCAGGAGGCAGAAGCATGGTTTGTGGGCTGCAGTAGAGTCAAAGTGCAATATAAACAGATCTAAAAGGTCAGCGGAGGTAAAGAACACTTCTCATAGGAATGACGGGGTAATTTTAGAAGGGGAGCGTGTTAGTATTTGAAAAAACTGATTGTATTGAATAAAGCACTGTCACTGAGTATTATTACCAGCTGTGTTTTTGTACCTGACCCTACTTCAGCACCTTGGTCAAAGCTGCATGGAGGAGCTTTAGGTTGACGGGCAGCCCAGGGCAGGCCCGTGGTTCAGGAGAGTGGGTATAGCAGAGGGCAAAGGAGCTGTTGGCATAGATGGGGAAGGCGAAACCAGAGTCTCAGAATACGGGACCTTGAAATTCAATTTTGAATTTGGTATGAGGGAAAATAACTGAAACTCCAAACCCTCACTCTGTGAGGGTGATGGAATTGATTTCTTAATGATGGAAAACCACTCTAGTCTAGGTGTGAACATATGAGAACATACTAGAACTGAAGTTCAGATCCTGCCTCTGCCATGGTCAGGAGAATTGGCTACGTCATCACATCTGTGAGATGATGCTACTTCTGCAGGGGGCCAGTGTCCCCACTCAGGCATTGTGCCCCTGTAAAACTCTGCACAAGGGTAGCTGTTCCTCCCCAACTAGTGGCATAAGTGGCTGTATGAGAAAGGGCTGACTCAGTGTCATCAGGAGCTGTCTCTCTTCCTCAGGTTGCAAGACACCAGTAGGAAAACCAGCAACTGCAAAACTCTAGCAGCTGCCAAACAGCTACAGCAGTGTAATTACTGGCCATGTAATTACTGTCCTCGAAGAACTCTTATCACAGCAAACAGGACGGGAAGGAGAAGACTCCTCTTTCTTCTCGCACTGCCCACGACTGCAGCTGTGGACCCGGGAGGAGACGGCCAGCTCAGCCATCAGAGTAACCTCTCTCCCACACTGGTCTCAGAGGCTTTTGTATCCAACTCTGTGTTTTCAAATAAAACGATATTTCGGAAACATGTTGGAAAAACAAAGCCCAGCTCCTGTTACTAACATTTTTCAACTTATCACATGTATTGAACTTTTACACTGACTTCTGAATTAAAGTGCAACATCAACTTTAAAGGCTGTGGCTGTTGGAAAAACCCTGGAAAGGGCATTTCTCACATTTCTCGTGGCTCTCTTGAATTCAGGTCGTCATGAACAAGTACAGGTTGGATAGAAATACAGTAAGTCTTCATCTGACCTAGATGGTAGGTTCTTGGAAACTGTGACTTCAAGTGAAATAACATAACGAAGCCAGTGTCACCACAAGCTAGTTGGTGTAAACAAGAGTTAAGTTCCTACAGCATATTTCTGTTCACGTAACTATCACCCAACTTTTGAATGAAGATCCAAACCACTTCTAGTATTAAACATTGAAATAAATGTGTGCTATACTTAAGAAAAATAAACAAAAAGATAATTATTTTTTCAACCCACTCATTTTAGTTCAGGGTTGAGGGTGGCCTGAGACTCTCCAGGCAACTCATGGCACAAGGCAGGATCCACCCCGGACAGGACACCCTTCCACTGCAGGAACACTCACATACATACACAAACTCATACACACTCACACATGCACAGCTTTGGGCCGAGGGAGGAATTGGAGTCCCCAGGGGAAACCCATGCAAACATGAGGAGAACATGCACACTTCACATGGTTGCCTGACCAGGATTCAATTCTTTGTTTCACTAATGTTGCAACAAATGACATAATTTTTTGTGTGTGTGACAGACAGAGGGACAGATAGGGACAGACAGGAAGGGAGAGAGATGAGAAGCATCAATTATTTCAGCTCCTTAGTTGTTCATTGATTGCTTTCTCATATGTGCCTGGACCGGGTGGCTACAGCAAGGCAAGTGACCCCTTGCTCAAACTAACAACCTTGGGCTCAAGCCAGCAACCATGGGTCATGTCTATGATCCCACGCTCAAGCCAGTAACCCCATGCTCAATCTGGTAAACCCATGCTCAAGCCAGTTGAACCTGAGCTCAAGCCGGCAACTAGGGTCTTCTGCATCCCAGTCTGATTCTCTATCTACTGCACCACTGCCTGGTCAGGCACAAAATGACATTATTTGAAGGCCTGTTGAAAGTAATAAATGAGCTTACATTAAATTTTGCTACCCAAGGGCCTTAATAGAACTGAATTAGAGAAAGTACACATATCAAAGAGAAGCTACGTATCATAAATAGGCTTCAGAATTCAAGGAAAGAAAGGTTTGAAATAAGGTGGGTAGACACCAAAACCTTGGGCAGCTAGCCCCCTTTGAAAGTGACAACCTGACAATTAGAATGAGCAGGAGCCCGTTCAGAGTGTGGGGTTGAGTGATGAAGCAGGTGGCTGTGCATGAGAATAAGGATCAAATGTCCTGGACTTGGTTCTGGAGGACCTGAAAGACCAGTGTAGCTGAAACAGAGACATAAAATTGAAGAGAAACACCATGACCAAATACCAGACTGGGAGATGTAATCAACAGTAACAACCTTTCTCAGTTCTGAAGGCTGAAAGCCCAAGATCAAGGTGCCAGCAAATTAGGTTTCATTCTGAGGCCTAAGAGGCTGCCCTTTTGCTCTAGTCTTCTGGGGGTGGAGGAGCAGCCTGGTGGAGTGAGGGGCAGTTTCTCTAGGGCAGTCCCATGGGAAACCCTTATGTGTAGAATGGTTTATTCATTTTTTTTTAATGGTCTCTGGACTTTTTATTGGCCTCCTGCCCCCCTCAAGGGGCACACCACTTCTGTCTTGAACACCTCATAACTTTGGTGTCGTTGACCTCAGACAGACCTTTGCTATCCACAATCCTGCATGGTGGTCTTGTGGGTGGAGTGCATGGAGTGGCTATTGTCCAGGATGTCACCAAGATTGAAGTCCTCCCTTTCTTCCAGCAGGGGGTGTTAGGCAGTGATCTCAGCATCCAGCTTGACCTTGATGTTCAGCAGGACCTTGTTCTCCTGATCCTAGCACTGCCCCTAAGATCACATCTGTAGTTGTAATTAGCTATATTTTATGCTTACTGTAATGGTTTGCAAACACTGCCTACCAATCACCCGGACAGTGCAGGGTCCCAGGTTGTCCCACCAGGATGGGTTTTCAAGGTCTAGGCACAGCACTTCAATCTAAAGAGGTTCAAAGGAGACATCCATGTCAGGACACAGGACAGACACCTATCAGGGTCACCCAGGCAGCTGGTTCTCACAGTGCAATGAGCACCTGCACGCAAGGAGGAACAGAATCAGAGGATGATGAGAAACACTCATGGCCGCCTTCACCAACCTAGGGAGTTAGCACCCATTCAGGCTGCACTCAATGGAAGCAACAGACAGGGAGTTCCTGTTAATAAAAATGATACAGAGAGGCAGGAGCACAGGTCCATCCATTTCCCCTGGCCAAGGCAAAATCAATGTCTTCACAGTTTTCAGCGATGTTGGTTCTTTTCCTTGTTTTTCCTTCATGATGTTTTCAGGTTGGGACTCAATTCCTTCAGAGTTTAAAATCAAAAACGCTCAATCACATTTTAAGTCAGTGGTGCTGTACCCTGCATTTCCTAGCATCAGGTGACTGTCCCCGTGCTACCTATGAAAACACATTGGTGTGTGCTCACCAACAGCTTGTTTCATCTCTGCCTACTTTGTGGGAAACGGCTGGTTTGCAGTGGACCACTCAACACCCAGGTCTCCTCTAGACCTTGAGGTGGGTAGGTATTCTTGGCACCATAGCCTGCCCCTCTGCTGAACACAGTGATCGTAACAGCTAACATATTAAGCACCTACTGTGTGCCAGGCATGGTTCTCAGTGCTTTACATGTATTATCTTATTTAATCCTCAAGTGACTCCCATGAACTGCGTACTGCTTTCACTCCATTGCATGAATGACCTCACGGAATATACGCCTACATTTCCCAAATTAGGCAGCTGGAAATTCAAGGAATAGCTGTCAAATGTAGGCATTTTACCATGAGCTGTCCCTGCACAAGCCAACTCTGGGAAAAAGCTGTGATGACCCAAGGGTGGAGGAGATGGTACCACTTCTAAGAAAAATGTAGGTAAAACAACTACTGCAGTTTCCTCAAGGATGGGAAGTAAGGATAGGGAAGTGACCGGTGAGTCCTTTTTGCCTTTCTCCTGCTAGAACTAGGGGAGAAGGGCTGGGTGGGAACAGCCAGGGGACGAGTCTGAGCAGGGCCACCATTCTGACTACTGTCCTCTGCTTGGTGTCCGAAAGGCCGTAGGGATAAGAACTGTGCCCTGGAGCTGAGCTGCTGGGCTATGTTGTGGCTTTGCCCTTCCTGCCAGATGACACGACTGAGCTTGCCCTACCCACCCATGTGACACGACTGAGCTTGCCCTACCCACCCATGTGACACGGCTAAGCTTGCCCTACCCACCCATGTGACACGGCTAAGCTTGCCCTACCCACCCATGTGACACGGCTAAGCTTGCCCTACCCACCCATGTGACACGGCTAAGCTTGCCCTACCCACCCATGTGACACGGCTAAGCTTGCCCTACCCACCCATGTGACACGGCTAAGCTTGCCCTACCCACCCATGTGACACGGCTAAGCTTGCCCTACCCACCCATGTGACACGGCTAAGCTTGCCCTACCCACCCATGTGACACGGCTAAGCTTGCCCTACCCATCCATGTGACACGGCTAAGCTTGCCCTACCCACTAGGTGACACGGCTGAGCTCTGCACTTTCTGCGCCTCTGCTGGAAAAGGACCAGAACCGTGGGAGCAGCAGTGTGCGCTCCAGGTTAGAAAACCAGACCCGAGTCTGCCACTCGGGAGCTCTGTGACCTCACACAGGCTCCTAGTGACCCAAGACCTCAGCTTTCTATATGTTAAGTGAGGGTAACAAGAGCAACTGTTTTGTTAGGCGTGGTGAAGCTTATTGCATAAACACACAGGGAGCAAGAGATAAAGGGCAGAAACATTACACAAGCAAATAGTGATACAAATGCCATCGCTGGCTTGTCTGCACTCACATGTCAGGGCACCTGCAGAACCTGCTGGCTGGGCAGCTGCAAGCCGACCCTGCAGGCCATGCACTGCGCAGGGAAGCAGACAAAGCGTTGTCTCCAGGAAACCAGTGGGATATCTGATTCACACTACCCTTAGCTTCCCAGGAGAAAATTACCCTCTTGAAGTAAAAAAATTAAATGAATTAAAATGGAAGGTCATGTTGTTGTATCAGAACAGCGAGAAACAGACATTTTGCCACATAATTAAGTAGCCAAATTAAGGAGTCCGATGACCACATGGAGACCTGAGTCATTCAAATCATGCAGCCCCGAAAACAGTTTGAAGTCAGCTTTTAAAGACAAAATTACACATTGATTGGGGAATAGAGAGGAGGGAAAGCATTGCAGTAAAACAAAGCAGTGAAACAAGCTCTCTTACAATGTTTATAGGATTATTCAGGGAGGAACATTCTGGGAACATCTGCAACCTTGCAGAACTATCCAAGGCCACAGCCTGGGAACCCAGACTCAAGGCCAGGAGGAGTGAGTCTTTTAGAAAAAAGTAAGTTCTGCTGAAAGTCTCTTTATTTTAGAGAAAGCAAGTTCTGCTGAAAGTCTCTTTGTTTTAGAGGAAGTAAGTTCTGCAGAAGGTTACTTATGCTAAGAGCCTTCCTTTTCTACATTTTATTCCCTACTGGTTTTAACTAAATTTTAATCAAATCATTGATTCATTTTTGTTGCCATCTTCTTCTATAAGTGTATATTGACTTCTGATTACCATTAATTTGATGGAGTTTATTCTTTCTTGAACAAACCTTGTTATAAAATTGATTAAACATGGTCCTACTATCAGACAAGATAAAGTAAGAGGACCAGTTGCAGCAGACAATAGGGTAGTTAGCCATGGTGACCAATTAAACATTGTCTGGAACCAATTCTCTGATTGTTCAAATTATTTTCTTCTCTTTTCTGTTTGCCCTAACTAAAAATAGACTTCCTTTAATTACACCAGAATTATTAGCATAGAAACAACACGTTTCTCCTAAGGTCACATATAAGCCACCTTGTTGAAGGAAAAGTAAGTCTAAACCTCCTCTAATTTGTAAAACCATTTCAGCTAAGAAATCTACTTAGGCTTTCAACTTGGAGATAGATTGCTCTAAATTTTCTAAATTGTTATTAATTAGACTACTTAATTGTCCTATTTGTATTTCTCCTTTTACTAAGGCTGTAGTCCCAATTGCAGCTGTTCCTGCTAATCCTAATCCTACTAGGAAGGGGACAAACACCGGGACTCGTTTCCAACCAGACAATGTATTAGGTGGTTGCATTACTAGCCTTCCTTCATTTCCTCCCTACAAATAAACTTGAGGCATAACATATATTAGAGTACACAAACGAGGCTTATTCTGTTCTCTAAACCCATTTTTGTTAGCACACCTAGTGAGCCCATCTGTGCAGGCCCACCAAATATCGTTGGGGGCTGTGTAGTATTTAGCTTCTCCCTTCCCTGTAGTCTGCTTATTTATAACAAGTGTATTATTGCACAGATTTTTATAAGGGGAACTGCAAATTAGATAGGACTGGCTTTGCAAACAGACTCATTGTCCTAAAGTTAACCTAGGTTGTTCCTAACTACATTTATTTTCTTGGTTACTAAAAGTAATATTACATATGATTCTAAGCCCAACATAATAAGGTGGTTTAGATCCTAGACTTAACCAACAGTCTGCTCCTAAATCAAGGTTCATACATTTACAACTTTATGTACTGCATCAAGAATGCTATGAAGGGAAGATTCATGAATTAAAGTAGGTATAGGTACTTCAGGCGATGCTAAATCTCTAAGTCTGGTGGAGGGAGGAACACAGGGTGCTTGAGGCACAACAGGGATTGGCCGTATTAATTCTGCTAGGGACCCATGGGCTTCACAGGTGGGGTGTATGAGTACCTTTGGATGGTTATAAGTGTTCTTGGATCCTTAGCCCACACATAGAGTCGTATTCCCCACGTTTTTTCTAGAGCCTATCCAGCATTTTTAGGGTTTATAATGGTAATATTTATAGGGTTACATTTGCCAGTGTTTTGGCAGCTGCCTGTGGCGGTTGTTCTGGATAGAAGAATATGACTAGCCCTATACTTTTTTGTTTGTTTGTTTGTTTGTTTACAGGGACAGAGAGAGAGTCAGAGAGAGGGATAGATAGGGACAGACAGACAGGAATGGAGAGAGGTGAGAAGCATCAATTATTAGTTTTTCATTGCCATTGCGACACCATAGTTGTTCATTGATTGCTTTCTCACATGTGCCTTGACCATGGGCCTTCAGCAGACTGAGCAACCCCTTGCTGGAGCCAGCGACCTTGGGTCCAAGCTGGCGAGCTTTTGCTCAAGCCAGATGGGCCCACACTCAAGCTGGCGAGCTCAGGGTCTCGAACCTGGGTCCTCCGCATCCCAGTCCGATGCTCCATCCACTGCACCACCGCCTGGTCAGGCACCCTATTCTGGTTATTGTCTATATTGGAAATGGTTTCATAGCCCTAGTGAGGGCAGAAATACTCTTCAACATTTAAACACCTTAACTGTGCACTACCAGATCCACAGCAAATATAGATTCCAAATCTTCTTAGTCCTGTTTCCTGGCTTATATAGCCACATCCAAAGGGCTTTTTCCCTTATACTATTCTATCTACTTCAAATGTCCTTTTTATGATATTATGTGAGTTCCCCTTGTACCTTGTTTCAAAATTGCTTTGAAAAATATCACAAAGGTCAAGCATGACATGAGAATTACTTCCTGTCCAAATATATTCTTTTTTTTTTCCAGTTCTCTACTCCACCGCTCAAAGGTGGTGGTGGCTCCATACCAAACTGTATCGAATCCTGCCACAGACTATGCCAAATGTAAAGCGAGTGGCCAAGGCCACCATCACAGCAGCTTGGCTCATGCAGGTTCGCATAAGATTCGGACAGTCGGTAATGAAACAATGAAGCCAAGAACTGGTGAGCCATCAGCTTTAATCCTAGCTTGTACCCAGTGGGCAAGTAAAAACACACACTGGGCTCCAAAACCCACTCATTTAGTGCTCACTAAGCTACTGACTTATCCGAGTTTCCTAGCATCAAAGGTTTCTAGCTCATCAGACTTATTCACCTCTGTTCCCCATCTCCTTATCTCTGCACAAACTGGCTTCTCTCTCAGCACTCCACCATCTTTGCTGCTTCTCCTGGCCTCCTCCATGTGGCCTTAATCTGCTCTCCTCTCTAATGCTAACCTCAGGAACTGAGAGAGCCAAATATATTTTTTGATAGTATCCCCTTATCCCTTGTAATTCCATTTTTTAACTGAAATTTATATTGTTGTGGTGGCTTATGGGGTTACCTCCTATACTATAGGGAATTACAAATAAAAAGCAAAGTAAAATAATTAGACACAGGATAATCTTAATTTTATTTATTTATTTTTTATTTTATTTTATTTTTTTTACAGAGACAGAGAGAGAATCAGAGAGGGATAGATAGGGACAGACAGGAATGGAGAGAGATGGGAAGCATCAATCATCACTTTTTCATTGTGGCACTTTAGTTGTTCATTGATTGCTTTCTCATATGTGCCTTTGACCGTGGGGCTACAGCAGAGCAAGTAACCCCTTGCTCGAGCCAGTGACCTTGGGTCCAAGCTGGTGAGCTTTGCTCAAACCAGATGAGCCAGCGCTCAAGCTGGTGACCTCGGGGTGTCGAACCTGGGTCTTCCGCATCCCAGTCCGACGCTCTATCCACTGCGTCACTGGTTGGTCAGGCGGGTAATCTTAATTTTCAAGGGTCCTTGGTAGCTGTGACGGTCCATCCTGAGTCAGCCTTCTTGATCCATGAGTGATGAATCCACACCAGAATGCCGTCAACCTTTACTGCAGTTGGAGTAGTCAGGATGACATAGCAGGGTCCTTTCTAGGCTGAAGTCAGTCCTTCCTTGATGAACTTCTTGATGAGGATGTCGTCACCGGGCTGGAATGAATGAGCAGGCTCAGAGCTGGGCGAAGGGAGAGTCTCTTGCACTTGCTTATGGACCTGCTCTTGGGTTTTCCGCAGCTCCTGTGATGACTAAATGAGTTCTTGGTTTTTCAATTCAGCTAACATTTCAGCTCTAATCTTGGGGAACAATGGTGGAGATCTCCCAAATACAATTTCATAAGATGTGAACCCAACTTTATAGGGGGTATATCATGTTTTCCAAATAGCAAAGGGAAGGAGATTGACCCAGTTTTAACCCATCTCTAAAATGAATTTAGTCAGGACTTCTTTCAGAGTTCGTTTCATGCTTTCAATTTGTCCCAAACTCTGAGGCCTGTGAGCACAATGTAACTTCTAATTAATGTTGAGTGGCTTTCCTACCAGCTGTGAGACCTCAGATACAAACTCAGGCCCATTATCAGACCTAATATTAATGGGCAAACCAAATCTGGGAATAATTTCATACAGCAATTTCTTAATAACTGTTACTGCGGTCTCATTTCTGGTAGGGAAAGCTTCTACCCATCCTGAAAAGGTGTCAGTAAAAACTAATAGGTATTTATATCCCTGTGCTGGTGGCTTTACTTCAGTAAAATCTATGTCCCAGTGTTCACCTGGGAAAGCTCCTCTTTCCCTATTTCTCTTTACAGCTTCTCTATTTTGTTACTTGAACACAGACTAAACACTTGGACACTGTGCCTTCTACAATAGATTCTAAGCCTGGAAAATAGTAATTTTTCTTAAATAATTCTATCAGCTTCGTTTGGCCTAAATGAGTAGCTTGATGTAGCTGGCTGATTATCTCTGCCTAGGGCTTCAGGTAAGAATGGACTCTTATCTGGCAACTCTAACTACCCTTCTTTATTTCTAGACATTCCTTTTATTTTGGCAAAATCCTCCTCTAGTTGGTTATAAAAAGGTGTCTCTGGCAACAGGGTTCTGGTAAAGTCACTAAGATTTCTAAAGGCCCTACTGGTTTTAGGGCTACTTCTTTGGCTGCTTCATCAGCTGCCCGATTTCCTTTTGCCTCTGTTGAGTCCCCTTTCTGGGGTCCTGGGCAATGAATAAGTGCTACAGTCTCTGGGAACCAAATGGCTTCTAGTAAGGCTAAAATTTATTCTTAGTTTTGTTTATTTTTTAAATATCCCTAATTTTTGTGAGCAGTATATTTGTAAGCCATATATTTACATAAGGGGTTACTCTTTTTTTTTATTTTTTTTTTTATAGGGACAGAGAGAGAGTCGGAGAGAGGGATAGATAGGGACAGACAGACAGGAACGGAGAGAGGTGAGAAGCATCAATCATTAGTTTTTCGTTGCCGTTGCGACACCATAGTTGTTCATTGATTGCTTTCTCACATGTGCCCTGACCATGGGCCTTCAGCAGACCGAGCCACCCCTTGCTGGAGCCAGCGACCTTGGGTCCAAGCTGGCAAGCTTTTGCTCAAGCCAGATGGACCCCGCGCTCAAGCTGGTGAGCTCAGGGTCTCGAAGCTGGGTCTTCCGCATCCCAGTCCGACACTCTATCCACTGCGCCACCTGCTGGTCAGGCTCTTCTCAGTTTTTAATGACCTTACCAGCAAATGTCAGAAATCTTCTCTCCTTATAGCTTGCTGCATGAACATGGGCAGCAGCAAAAGCATACCTACTGTCAGTGTAAATATTGGCCTTCTTTCCTTTAGCCCACCTCAACTCCTAGGCCCCGTGGGGCAAGGCTTGGGTCCATATGGTCTCATCAGGAGTCACTACAGCCGCTCCAGCATGTCGAACCCCATCTACTACACAACTGCTGCCATCAGTGAGTAGCTGTACTTCTGCATTAAACAGAGGTACATCAGTAAGGTCTGCTTGCAGTTTGAACAGAGTCTAGCACCTCAGAGCAGCCATGCAATGGGATGCCTGGATCCTCATCAGGCATCAGGCTTGCTGGGTTGATAGCCTGCGTCTGGACAAACTTGATGCGAGGCTGATCTGTGAGTAGAGCCTGATACTGCATTATCCTAGCATTAGATATCCACCTTTCTGGAGTTCCTCTAAGCAAAGTTTTACTGTATGTGGGGCTGTCAGGAACAGTTCTTGTCCCATGGTCAATTTACCTGCCTCTCTCACAAGTATGACAATGGCTGCTATGGCTGAGACAGTTTGACCATCCAGATGCAACAGGATCTAGCTGCTTAGACAGATAAGCAATAGGTCTGTGCCACGGCCCTAAAGTTTGGGTCAAAACCCCCTTTGCTGTTCCCTTGCTTTCGTGAACGAAGAGTTGGAAAGGCTTTGTAATGTCTGGCAAAGCCAGGGCAGGGGCCTCAGTGAGGGCCTTCTTTAGGGTTTCAAAAGCTTCTTGTTCCTGCCTGACCAGGTGGTGGTGCAGTGGATAGAGTATTGGACTGGGATGAGGAAGACCCAGGTTCGAGACCCCGAGGTTGAGCGTGGGCCCATCTGGCTTGAGCAAAAGCTCGTCAGCTTGGACCCAAGGTCGCTGGCTCCAGCAAGGGGTGGCTCAGTCTGCTGAAGGCCCATGGTCAAGGCACATGTGAGAAAGCAATCAATGAACAACTAAGGTGTCGCAACAGCAACGAAAAACTAATGATTGATGCTTCTCATCTCTCTCCGTTCCTGTCTGTCTGTCCCTATCTATCCCTCTCTCTGACTCTCTCTCTCTGTTCCTGTTAAAAAAAAAAAAAAAGCTTCTTGTTTCTTATCTGTCCAGATTAATTAACTCCTGGGTTCCTGCTGTACAGGAGTATAAAGGCTTGGCTATCTGCAAACCTAGGGATCCACAACCTGCCAACTGCCCGAAGAAATTCCCTGAAAATTCTCTGACTTGTCTCTTGCTAGAGGGTGTTGGGATCCGAAGGATTGCCTTTATACTACTAGAGGAGAGAGTATGCTTCCCTGCCTCAATGTGGTAGCTTAGATAGGTCACCTTAGTGATGCAAAGTTGTGCCTTCTTAGCTGACACCGGTATGCCAGAGTCTGCAGTGTTTGTAAAAGTCCCTCATTGGCTATCCAGTAGCTTACCTCCGTTTCCGCAGTTAGAAGCAAATCATCTACGTAGTGCAGCAGCGTGCATTCTGGATGTTCCTGGAGGAAGGCAAGCCAGTCCTGATGTAATGCCTCATCAGAAAGGGTTGGTGAATTCTTACAGCCCTGTGGTAATCTGGTCCAGGTTAGTTGTCCTAAAATGCCTGCCTCTGGGTCATTCTACTCGAAGGCAAAGATGGGGCCAGGAGAATACTGAAGAAAGCATCTTTCAAATCTAAGACTGTGTAAAATTTCAAGTCCAGTGCCAAAAGGCTTAAGAGAGTGTAGGGGTTAGGCACAGTTGGGTGTATTGTCTCAACCCATGTATTTACCTCCCGTAAGTCCTGAACTGGATGATAGTCTTTGGTGCCTGACTTCTGGACAGGCAGTAAAGAAATAGTGCATTGGGATTAGCAAGGAACAAGAATACCAGCTTCTACAAGTCTCTTAACATAGGGGGTTATTCCCTTTTTAGCTTCCTTTGACATAGGGTATTGCTTCACCCGTATGAGGATGGCACTTGCAGTAAGTTGAACAACTACTGGGGCTTGATGCTTTGCAAGCCCAGGTGGGTTGGTTTCAGCTCAAACTGAAGGGACTCTATGCTGTAGGTCTGTTAAATAGTCATTTGTAACTCCTTGTTCTTCCTAGTATCTATATTTAATAGATATTCTTCTGACAAAGGGCAAGTGACCATAAGCCATAGCTGCCTATCAGCCTCAGTGTGGAACTCAGCAGAGTTATGACTAAAAGAGATAGTAGCCTTTAGTTTTCTTAACAAGTCTCTCCCAAATAAATGATAAGGACAGTCCAGAATAACCAAGAAGGAATGGGTGACAGTGTTATCTCCTAAATTGACAGTCCACCAGGAAGTCTGTGGACAAAGAATTGAGTTCCCAGTAGGACCTTGTATGGGCACTTGCTCCCCTGAGAGTGGTCCGAGGGGGTCAGTGAGAACAGAGTGAGAAGCTCCAGTGTCAATGAGGAAGTCTACCAGGTAGCCCCTTACTTGTAACGTTACCTTGGGCTCCTGGGGGCTAACACGTATGGAGCCCTGGCCCTCTTAGTGTTCCTTTAGATTAGTGGTTCTTAACCTGGGTTCTATCGAGCCCTAGGGATTCGATGAGTCGGTCTCAGGGGTTTGGAGAAGGAGAAGCCTCTGCCATGGAGGCCAGAATAAAGTAATACCATAATTTGTTGTGAGTTCATGCACTTTGTTGGTTTTGTTCTTTGAGCAAGGTGATGTTCATGCACGGCTCATTTTGTGCACCAGTAAAAAAACATATACCTATGTCTTGAATTTGGGAAAAAAATCATAATTTATTTATCACTAAAGAAGGGTTTGGTGAATGTGCATATGAAACTGGTGGGTTCAGTACCTCAAAAAATGTTAAGATCCACTGCTTTAGGTTAAAGAATCTTAGGGTCTTCTGTGACTTTCCTTTTAGCTTTGGACAGTCTTTCCTCCGATGTTCTTCTTCTTTACAATAAGCACATTGATTTTTGCTAAACTCAGGCTTCCCTTTCTTTTATTCTGGTGTTCTAAAACAGCTTCTGTTTCTCCTCAAGGGTGTCTCTATTGTTAAAAACTTTCTGAGCTGCTTCTAACAATTGGGAAGTTACCATCCCCAGGAAGCCTTCTAATTTTTGTAGCTTCCTTCTAATATCTGGAGCTGACTGGGACACAAAAGCTAAGCTAACTGCCCTAGCATTCTCTGGTGTTTCAGGGTCTAGAGGTGTGTAGACCCTGTAAGCTTCTTGCAGTCTCTCTAAGAAAGCTGTGGGAGTCTCCTGAGGACCCTGAACAACTTCTGATACCTTAAAAAAATTCATGGGTTTCTTAGAAGCTCCCCTGATGCTAGCTAGCAGGAACTGGTGAAAAGTGTTTAAAGCTTCCCATTCTGCTGTGGTGTTGGGGTCCCATTTAGGCCGAAAAATAGGGACGACCTTCTCAAGGCAGTCCCAACTGTCCTCCTCAGAGGCGTTTTTCCCTAGCGTGGTGGCTTTTCTTGTCTCTGACTTGATTCTCTCTCTCCAGTAGTAAACAAAGTAACTAAAAGCTGCTGGCAATCGTCCCAAGTGGGATAATGTGTGTACAGCACAGATTCTAACAGTCCTGTTAGAGCCTGAGGCTTCTCTGAGAAAGGGGGATTCTGAGCCTTCCAATTATACAAGTCACTAGAGGAAAAAGGGATGTAAACAAGATAAGGCTTGTCTCTTTCCCTCCCCTCTGCTAATGGAGCTTCTCTTAAGGGTAAGAGGGGCTCTGCTTCCTTTTTCTCTTCTTGCCTTCTAGTCCGTCTAGATTAAGGTGACCAGATTTTAAAATTGGTAAAGCGGGACACCATTGGCCAGGGGGAGGGGGAGAGAGGGGGTTCCTCCAATTTTAGTATATGTGCTGCCGAAGCGAGCACGAGAGGGGGTTCTTGATTAAAAATTTGGTCTATATGGAGCAAAAATAAATTTCATAGGATGCAAAAATAGTATTGTAATATATTTTTTAAAATTTCAACATAAGTACAATTTACACATATAATACATTAAAATTATGTAGAGTATTATTTTATTCTTTGGCATATTTCTCATTTGAGTGAATTTTTTTTAGTAGATTGCTGTCGTTGTTTAAAAGGTCATGAAATTTTTCACAAGAATTTGTTAAATTATATTTCACACATAAAATGGCTTTCATAGTCTCAACACTTAATTGTGATTTTTCTCATGTCCACACTTTATTTACCATAGAAAAAACGCGTTTAGTCACAGCATTAGTTCCTGGTAAAGACTGTGCGTATTCCTCGCGGAGCCTGGAGCCGCACACCCACGTCCAGGACGCAGGCCTATGGGTAGTTAGGGGACTTGACAGCCGCCGTCCCAGCAGGTACGTTCAACCCAAAGTTCTTTCTTTTGGGGCCCCCACGGGGCAGCCAGCTCTTGCAGCAGTGCGGGCGCTTCCAGGTTGAGGCGGGGTCTCCCTGCCAAAAACCGTATATTCTCTTCCCATTCTCCTGCCGTTCCCTAGCTTTTCGTGCATTCTTTCCAAAAATTGGGACTTTTTTAAAACGCTGTGGGACACGGAACAAATTGTTAAAAAGCAGGACGTCTGGTCACCTTAGTCTAGATATTGGCTCTGGGCTTTCTGAAGCAGGTGGAGCTGATGGAGGAGGAAGATATGGAGAGGGCAATTCTGAATCTTCCTGAACAACTTGAAAACAGGAACCTTCTTTTCTGATTCTGGGGTTGTTGCTGGCAAAGCATGATGACCATCTGGACAGCACAGCCTTTCAGCCAGGGAGGGGGATTCTCTACTAGAGCCCTCCACTGATCTATATATGGGAACTGGTCTGGGTGGCCCACAGGCTTAGCTATTACATTCAATACAGCTATGACATCTCTAGGATCTAATGAACCTTATTTTGGCCACTCTACCCCAAAGGATGGCCATTCTAGTTCACAAGAATTCAAAGTCTCCCCTTACTTAAATTTACACTATAATCATCAGAAAATCTAATTTTGAAATTCTTAAGCATACATTCAAGAGGAATTTGACTCTTACTTTGCCCTTCCCCCATTTTACAAACAATATGAGTACAAATGAGCTTCCCAAGATCACGAAAGGGATCAAGAACCAAGGTTTGTGCCAGTTTTCTAAAATGTCCCCCGTTGGGTCATACATACCCTGGAGAACCAAAGGACAGAGAGCTTTCAGACAAAGTTTGATGAACAAGGGAAGGGGTGCCCATGAGGAGCCACTCAAGTGACCGCCTGACCATGCCTCTCACAGGAACTTAGAGGCCTCTTGATATTGGCAGGTCAGTATAAAGCCCCAACTCAGATCAAACTACATCTGATACCACCCTGAGCCATATGAGGATTGCCACGGAACTGCAGGTTGGGGCCACTCGGACTCCATAGTTATTCACCATGGAGCCTCAAACTGGAAACTCAGGTGCAGACACCAGATCCCCATTCACACACCATTCACTCAGGGGTGTTCAACACAGAGACAGAATAACAAAACAAAAGCAAAGAATGAGATCTCAGCAGGAGCAAAATTAGAGAGGGACCCTTGAAAATAGAGGTCCTCTATCCAGTAAAGAATGCAGGAAGGAGATCCCAAAGAGGGACCAAACCAGGAGATGTCCTCTAGAATAGCTTGTAAAAATAAGCAAAAGCGACAAAACAAGCAGAGATTAAACATGTGAGAGAGTGAATCCAAATAATGTCTCGGGATTCTTCTGCCAAAACAGACTTCAGATTACTCTCCGCCAATGTCTTGGCTCTGGAGAGCCTATTGTGTGAGTGTGATCACATCCGATCCTTGATCACAATAGTTTCAGATGGGCTAGCCACAGACAGATTACAGACTGAGCAGATTGCAAATCTGCTCTGCTTACCTCTGGTGGCTTTCCTGATGACTCCAAATGGGTGGATGAGCATGCTGATTGTCTGCAGTTGACTGTCGGCCAGACAGAAAAGGCCTGCAGGGCCCTGGAATGTCTCAGGTGGCAGCTCCCCTGCTGGGTTTCTGCTCCCAGCAGTCAGGCCTGAGGAGGCTGGCTGCCCATGCATGTGGCTGAACAATGTGTCCAGAGATCACTATCTTCCTGGGGCCTCCAAATTTTGTATGAGAACAGCGAGAAACAGACATTTTGCCACACAATTAAGTAGCCAAATTAAGGAGTCTTTATTTTAAAGCCAATGACCACATGGAGACCTAAGTCATTCAAATCATGCAGCCCCCAAAACAGTTTTAAGTCAGCTTTTAAAGACAAAATTACACACTGATATGGGAATAGGGAGGAGGGAAAACATTGCAGTAAAACAGGGGTTGGAAACCTTTTTGGCTGAGAGAGCCATGGACACTACATATTTTAAAAAGTAATTCCATGAGAGCCATACAATGACCCATGTACGTTACGCATTATCCAATAAAAATTTGGTGTTGTCCCGGAGGACAGCTGTGATTGGCTCCAGGCACCCGCAACCATGAACGTGAGCAATAGGAAATGAATGGATTGTAATACATGAGAATGTTTTATATTTTTAATGTTATTATTTTTTTTTGTTAAAGATTTGTCTGCGAGCCAGATGCAGCCATCAAAAGAACCACATCTGGCTCGCGAGTCATAGGTTCCCGACCCCTACAGTAAAACAAAGCAGTGAAACAAGCTCTCTTATAATATTCATCTATAGAATTAATTCAGGGAGAAACATTTTGGGAACATCTGCAACCTTGCGGGACTTTCCCAAGGCTATACAGCCTGAAAAACCAGCCTGAAGGCTAGGGGTAGGGAGTCTTTTAGAAAAAAGTAAGTTCTGCTGAAAGTCTCTTTGTTTTAGAGAAAGTAAATTCTGCTGAAGGTTACTTATGCTAAGAGCCTTTCTTTTCTACATTTCAAAGTTTTGCTAAAAAAAAATTGCAGCTTGCCCTGGCCAGATAACTTGGTTGGCTAGAGCTTCATCCTGAAGCACTGATGTTGCTGGTTTGAGCCCCTGTCAGGGCATATACAGAAAGAGATAAATGTTTCTGTCTCTGTGTGTGTGTCTCTCTCTCAAATCAATAAAATAAACTTTTTAAGAAATTGCAGCTTATATTAACACTGTGGACTATGAGTCAGATGCCCCAGCCTCTAAACTGAAGAACCTAACATGCGGTAGCCAGAAGGGCCAGAGCCTCACCCCTCACATGAGGCCTCACTGAGTCACCTGTGTTCCTTGAAGAGGAAGAACTTGTGACATGCTTGTTCTGTTTGACTAACACTTATGGGGCACTTGCCAGGCACTTTTCAAGTGCTTTACAAATACAGTCATCCCTCGCCATATCATAGTTCACTATTCAGTCTCACTGTATCACAGATTTTTAAATTATATATATCTAATTTTGTATCGCGGATTTTTTGCTATATTGTGGGATTTTTAAGTATATACGTATTTTTATATATTTATTATTTTAATTATTTTTGTGGTAAAATAAGCATTTTCTAGCTTAAAAATCTGAAAACAATATGAAAATATTAATTAAAACATATTAAAAATATTAAATCAAAATAATTCATCATCTTCATCATTTAAGTTGTATATTCACTCGTGAGTACTCATATAATTTTATATGTTGTTAAAATTACGTAGGCTTGCCTAACCTGTGGTGGCGCAGTGGATTAAGCGTCGACCTGGGAACACTGAGGTCGCCAGTTCAAAACCCTGCACTGGTCTGGTCAAGGCACATATGGGAGTTGTTGCTTCCAGCTCCTCCCCCCTTTCTCTCTTTCTCTCTTTCTCTCTCTCTCTCTCTCTCTCTCTGTGTCTCCTCTCTAAAATAAATAAAATAAAAAGAAACTTAAAAAAAAATTACGTAGGCTTAAGAGTGTAGAAAGTGTATAAGAGCATAGGAAGTGTTTTTATAAGAGTGTGGGAAAGGTTAATAACAGCATAGGAAAGGTTTATAAGAGTGTGAGGAGGGTTTATAAAGTCTTAAAAATATATATAAATAATATAATAAATATAAGGTTGCTACTTTGTGGTTTTCATCTATCATGGTGGGTTCTGGAATCTAGCCCCCGCAATAGACGAGGGAGCACTTGTATTATTAGCACATTGGTCCTCAGACAATGGTGAAGCAGGGGCCATTAGAAACACTCTCCTTTATCAACAGGAAGGTGAGCTGCATGGAATTCAGCAACATGATGAAGCAAATTATTTTCTTTTGTTTTGCTTCCATTCCTTAAATGCTTTTTTGTTTGTGAAGCAATCACAGGCTAGCTAACAAGACTATAAAGCCCAATTCTTATTTTCTCTAAAATAAAAAAATCTAAGGCTAGACGGCTTATGGCTGAAGTTGCTGGTGCCCAGGCAAAGGCCCAGAGCTGCACAGGGCGGGACCCAGAGAGGTTACTTAAGCTGCCAGGGACCCTGCTAGAGACAGAATAGGGTCATTGAGGCTCCTATGCTGAGGTTTCCAGGGCTTCTTCTTTCCCTCTCTCTTTTTATTTAACAACAGCATCCCGGTGAGGTCCAGCATATAACCGATTGCCTAGGTGAGTGAATCATATTGATGTTTTGTTATTGTTTTCCTTATGGTTATTATTATTATTATTAGAGTTTATTTATTGATTTTAGAGAGAGGAGACAGAGAAAAATAGAGAAACGGGAGGTAGGGGGAGAAGCAGGGAAGCATCAACTCGCAGTAGCTGCTTCTCATTTGTACTTTGACCCGTCAAGCCTGGAGTTTTGAACCAGTGACATTCCAGGTCCACGCTCTATCCAACACACTACCACAGGCCAGGGTGTTTCTCCTTATGTTTTTCTTTACCCTTTTCACAGTTCAAAAAAATAATTAAGCTTCAGTTCCTGTTCCCATCCCCTACCCCCGCCCCATCTTGGGAGAAGTTAGCAGAGTAAAAGGCAAATAATTTCCAGCAAAATGCTTTCTTTTTAGGCTTCTGAGTTCAATAACTGAATCCCAAGGGGAAAGAAGTGGAGAGGTGGGGGAGCAAGAAGGAGGAGTCCCTCAGGGCTGGGGAAGGGTGAGAGAGGGTTTTGTCCTGCAGACTCTCTCCCAGGCCACACTCAGGGGATCACAAGACCTGGAGAGGGGCAATCTCGAAAAAGGGTCTGAGTCACAAATGTAGCACAGAAGCCACAGAGGTGAAGCTGGACCCATGACTGGTGACCAGCAGCCTCCCACCCGCTTCAATACCACATACAACACAGTTCTTTAACAAGGCTTCTTGGTCTTTCCATATGCCCAGGAGGTGGCACCCCAACAGCGACCGAAGTTAAGGTTAAAGGTTATGATGATCCTCAACCAGCCCTGCTCCTTCCTTAATTTGGAAAAATTGAGAAAGAGACAGGAGAATCTGATAGATGGATAAACACACGGTTTTATTCCCGATATAGCTAGACTCCAGGCGGTGCCTGCCAGGGTCTCTTCTTCCTCCCTGTGACCCAGGGCAAGCCTAGACCACTATCAGGAAAAAGAAAAGCCCACCTGCAGGCAGCCATCCGGGGACCATTTTTAAAATCTTTTCAGCATAAGTATTTGGGATGCTTGTATTTGTCCTAAGTATTAAAATATTTGGGACATACTTATACTAAAAAGTATTCATTGTTTATTTGAAATTCAGATTTAACTGTGCCCTGTGCTTTACCCAGTAAGCCTGTCATTGACAACCAGATGCTCACAGTGCTGGGGAAGCAGTGAAAGAGGGACATGTCAGACTCAGACACACACAGCTGAGGAGTGGGTGAGGATGAGGGCGGCAGGCAGGGCCGGGTGGGGAGCTGGCATGAACACAGTAACAAGTCAAAGACTGGACTGGGCAGGCCAGGACGCAGGCCCAGAAGGGCGGCTGACCAGGAGGTGATCAGATGTGAGCAAAGTCGGAAGGAATGATCAGAGGGTATAGGTTACAGACCAGATTGCTCCCTCTCCAGTTCTGAATGTGCCTGGCACACCCAGGTCTCCATGCTCCCCTGCTTTGCCCAAGAAAACTCTTTCTCCACCCTTCCAAAATCTGGGTTTTATTCCCCTTTGGAAACTTTCTCCTACTCTTCAGTTCTCAATTAACTGCTTCTGAGCTTCTCTGTCATTTTATTGTTTTTGAGAGAGACAGAGAAGAAGGGAGAGAGATGAAAAGCATTAACTAGTAGTTGCTTCACCTTAGTTGTCTACTGATTGCTTTTCATACATGCCTTGACCAGGGGAACTCAAGCCTAGCCAGTGACCCCTTGCTCAAGCCAGGTGACCTTTGGGTTTAGCCAGTGACCATGGGATCATATTGATGATCCCACGCTCAAGCTGGTGAGCCTGCGCTTAAGCTGGTAACCTCAGAGTTTCAAATCTGGGACTTGAGCATCCCAGGTCGACACTCTATCCATTGCACCACCGGTCAGGTTTCTGTGTCATTTTAAATATCTATGGCATGTCCTTACAATCATTTATTTACATTTATATCCCCTTTCCCCATTCAACTGTGATTCCTTTCAAGAGAATTGGAGAAAAGTTGTTTACAAAGCAACTGGATCTCATCTCCTATTCCTCAAAGCCAGGACTACCTGTGCCCCACCTCACTGACAATTAGAGACTTTTTCTTCTGAAGAGGGTAAAACAGCCCCCTGGGGGGAAGAGGTGAGGGGGGAGGAAGGGCACCAGGCACAGTTGAGGACGTAGTACTGAGGACAGGGAGAGGTTTTCACCTCCCTTATTTACTCAGCTCCCAGAGCTTTGTCTGCCATCCCTTATCCCTCCAAGCAGGGGACTGGAAATGGCTACGGGCAATCTGGTCAGCCAGATGTCAGTAGAATTGCCGACATTAGGGTTCCCAGATTAGCTCACACTGATGCCCAGTTGGCAAAACCCCACCCATGTGCTCGGAGCTTCACTTAAGCTTTTAATTCCTTAATTTATAAATATGAGCAGGCAACTAAGTCATATTGGATAGAGACTTTTTAAAAAAAGTAAAAAAAGTAAAAAAAAAACACAACCAGGAGGAATTAAGCTTAGAGACAAAAAACTTTAAGATGACAAGAACAAAACCAGATAAAGATTGCCACTAACTTACCATGGTTCCACTTACGTTTTTTTGACTAAGATATTTTTAGCTATGATGTTTGGAGGGTTAGGTGTCTTAAACACATTTTCGACTTACAATATTTGCAACTTACAGTGGATTTATCTGGACATAACCCCGTTGTAAATCGATGAGCATCTGTATTCTTTTACTTATTTTTAAAAATTTTTCCACTGATTTGAGAGAGGGAGGAAAGGGGAGAGAGAGAGAAAAGAGAGAAGCATCAATTTACCATTCTACTAAGTTATTTTTAACTTTTCCATTGATTTTTCTTTTTAGATTTTTCTTAAAGGCTTTTTAAAATATTTTATTTATTCATTTTAGAGAAAGGAGAGAGAAAGAGAGAGAAGGGGAGGGGAGCAGGAAGCATCAACTCCCACATGTGCTTTGACCAGTCAAGCCCAGGTTTTCGAACCTGCAACCTCAGCATTCCAGGTCGATGCTTTATCCACTGTGCCACCACAGGTCAGGCTCTTTTTAGATCGTATTTATTGATTTTTTTAGAGAGAGGAGAGAAAGAGAAGAGGGGGGTGGAGTGGAAAGCATCAACTCATAGTAGTTGCTTCCTGTATATGCCTTGATGGGAGAAGCCCAGGGTTTTGAACCAGCAACCTCAGCATTCCAAGCTGATGCTTTGTCCTCCGCACCACCACAAGTCAGGCAACTTTTCCATTGATTTTATCACTTTTTACCATTTAATTGTGCACTCACTGATTGCTCCCCATACGTGCCCTGACCGGGGATCGAACCTGAGATCTTGGAATGCCAGTATAATATTTTATCCACTAAGTCACCCAGCCGGAGCACATCTGTATTCTAAATAGCCTCTGTGAGATAAAAGGGGGACAGTCAGACACAAAAAGAGCTCTTGGAGATTAAAAATATGAAAACAGATATGAGCCTGGCCTATGGTGGCACAGTGGATAAAGCATTGACCTGGAACGCGGAGGTTGCTGGTTCGAAACCCTGGGCTTGCCCAGTCAAGGCACATATGGGAGTTGATGATTTCTGCTCCTCCCCCCTTCTCTCTTTCTCTCTCTCTTCTGCCACTTCTCTAAAATGAATAAATAAACATTTTTTTAAAAAAGAAAAAGAAAACAGATATGAAATGAAAAACTCAATAGAAGATTGAAAGATGAAGAAATTTCTCCAAAAATAAGGCAAAAAAAAGATGAAAATAGAAAACTATCTTCTTTGCTTTTAAAATTTTATTACATGTGTATTTTAGCATTTAAATGTACTGTAGTCCATATGTGCTTGACCAGGCAGTGGCACAGTGGATAGAGCGTTGGACTGGGATGCAGAGGGACCAGGTTTGAAACCCCGAGGTCGCCAGCTTGAGCACGGGCTCGCAAGCTTGAGCATGGGGTCGCTGGCTTGAGTGTAGCATCATAGACATGACCCAGTGGTCGTTGGTTTGAGCCCAAAGGTTGCTGGCTTGAGCAAGGGGTCAACTTGCTCTGCTATAGCCCCCTGGTCAAGGCACATATAAGAAAGCAGTCAGTGAACAACTAAAGTGCCACAACTATGAATTAATGCTTCTCAGGTCTCTCTTGCTAAAATAAAATTAATCAATAAATAAAACAAATGAAAGAAAATTTTGTTTTGGCACTCCCGTCTTGAGAGCACACCCACACCTCCCCCTTTCTTCGTTTCCCCCAGGCCTGTCACATTGCCTTTTCTTCTCCTGAGAGCTCCAAGGGTCCTTCTGCCTCGGTAACTTGTTTCCTGAACCTACACACCCAGCTGGCTCACTTCTACTATCTTTGTAACTTTCTAAATAAACTTTCTTTTATAATTGTAAAGAAGAATCGTCTTCAGAAAATTTATTTAGAAACACTGATGTGAAATATGAAGAAATTTCATAAGTAAGTCATGGTGTGGTTAAAGATGGCATTGAAAAGGCCTAGTTTTGAATACTGCTTCTCACACTCAGCAGAAACACAGCTTGGACAAGCAGCAACCTCTCAATCTCTTTCCTTAGCTTTATAATGAATAAAACAATTTCTAATTTCCAGGGTTATTGTGAGAATCACATGAGATAATACCTGTGTTACCAGATACCTCATAAATGAGAACTGTCACCAGTTATTAAAGCAATATATTCAATAGTAATCATTTAATAAGCTTTCATCAATTGTCTGTGTTATGCTCAACACTGTCTAGGGAAGCTGTTGGGGAAAAAATGTGAAAATGCTGTGTGTGTGTTGAGAAAATATACACTTTTCTCAACACACACACACAGAATGTATTTAACATACATGTATCTCATATCTCTCACATGTCTCTGAGTTTGAAATGGGGATAAGATTCAATGGAAGGCCTCCTTTTCTCATCTTGTAAGAGCTATTAGCTTAAAGTAGCTATATATGATTTGAAGTCACCTGTGTCACACGCATACTTAGGATTTTTCACTGTCATTGTTCAGGAATCAAAAGAAACGGGGATTTGTCTCACCATTTCACCATCATTATCCTGCCAACTGCTAACCTTATAAATGGCATAAGCATGACAACCATAGACCAATATTGTTAATAAGTATCAATGCAAAAATTCTAATAAAATTTTCACTAGAATCAGGCATTATAGTAAAAGAATTATATATTGCCTGGCCAGGCGGTGGTGCAGTGGATAGAGCGTCGGACTGGGATGCGGCAGACCCAGGTTCGAGACCCCGAGGTCGCCAGCTTGAGTGCGGGCCCATCTGGCTTGAGCAAAAGCTCACCAGCTTGGACCCAAGGTCGCTGGCTCCAGCAAGGGGTTGCTCGGTTTGCTGAAGACCCACGGTCAAGGCACATGTGAGAAAGCAATCAATGAACAACCAATGTGTCGCAATGGCAACGAAAAACTAATGATTGATGCTTCTCATCTCTCTCCGTTCCTGTCTGTCTGTCCCTATCTATCCCTCTCTCTGTCCCTGTAAAAAAAAAAAAAGAATTATATATTACAACAAATAGAATTAATTCATAGAGTGTAAGTGTGGTTCAGCATTAGGAATCTCTTTTAAAAAACGTGTCAAATTAATATGAGAAAGGGAAAAAATCATAATTATGTCAATAGATGCAGAGATTCACTTGATAATTCAACATGCATTCCTGACCTAAAAAAATAAAAACCATAACTCTTAGCTGGGATAGATGATCACTTTATTAACATAATGGTCAAAAGCCAACATTAGGCTTCAAGAAGAAAATAGGAAAAACATTCCTACACTTATATAATTCCTAATTCCTTGATATAGTATGAAGCAAAAAACAGAAGTGGGTAAAAGTAGGTTTACAGTTGAGTATGTAAAGCAGAGCTTATTCTTATATTATTTATTCTTCTTCTTATTATTAACCTATTTTTGCCCATCTCTGTATAATTTACAGTTTTGGAGGTTACAAATATTAATAGTACCTAAAATGTAAAAAAACTGAAAAGAGGCAAAATGATTTTATTTGCAGGTGATGTGATTATATACTTGAAAACTCCAAGGAAACAACCAGAAAACTATTAAAATCCATAAGGTAATTATATAAGGCACTGGTTATAGTATCTGTAACTAAAATCAGTGTGTTTCCTATAAACAATCAGAAAACATAATGAAGGAAAATATTTCATCACAACAGCACTGATACATGAAATACCTATAAGTAAACTCACCAAGAAATGACCTAGACCTACCTGAAGAAAATTTGAACATGCTACTGAAATACGAAAGAACAGTTACATACATGAATAAGAAGATTCAAAACTATAAAGATGTTAATTTTCCCTGACTTAATCTGTAGACTAATATTTCAATCAGAATGATAACTCTTTTTGGGAATGGTAGAAAATGGTATTAAATTACTCAATATTTAAGAGTGATTAGGAAAACCTGAAATGGCATAAGAATGAGACCAGTCCTACAAGTCGTTAAATATTATTAACATACAGTTAATTAAAGCAGCTTGATGATGCCACAGAAATAGAAATATCAGTGGACTAGAATATAGAGCTTAAAAATGTACCCAGATACACATCTAGTATAAAGGTCATATATTATTAAAATGGCATTTCAAGTCATTGGGGAAAAGAGATGATTCAAAACTGATGCAACAATTTGTTAATTATTTGTGGGAAAACAGAATTCTTACATCAGTTTTTACTCTAAAATGAATTGTAGATGAAACAAAAATTAAAATGTTAAAATATAATAAATTACTAGAAGACAAGCATGAATGTTTTTAGAATCTGAGAGTAGATAAGACCCTTCAAAGCCTGATGAATAACAGGAAGTCTCCAAGAAAATAACTCCAGATAAATCTGACTTCGTGACAGACTAAATCTTCCTGTACTACAAAAATAATGAAAAAATAAGAAAAATATGTAACACTTCACATGTATAAAGAATTAACTTCCTAAATATACAATAAACTACAAAAACCATAAATACAACCTCACTCAACTACAAACAAAATAGATACTATTTTTTTCACAGATAAGATTAATAAAAATAACTAAATCTCTCCCTAGCTGGGTGGCTCAGTGGAGCAAGCATCATTCCCATGCACTGAGGTCACATTTGATCCCCAGCAGGGCACATTCGAGAAGAAATCAAGGAATGCACAACTAGATGGAACAACTAGGTGGAATGAGTTTATGCTTCTCTCTCTTCCTCTCCCACCCCTTTCTTTTTTTAAAAAAAAAATTTTTATTTTTATTCATTTTAGAGAGGAGACATAGAGTGAGAGAGAGAGAGAGAGAGAGAGAGAGAGAGAGAGAGAGAGAGAGAGAGAAGAGAGAAAGGGGGGAGGAGCTGGAAGCATCAACTCCCATATGTACCTTGACCAGACCAGTACAGGATTTTGAACTGGCAACCTCAGTGTTCCCAGGTCGATGCTTTATCCACTGTGCCACCACAGGTCAGGCTCCCACCCTTCTTTCTATCTCTCAAATCAATGAAAAAATTTTAAGATTACTAAAAATAAATCTTATTAATAACAAGAATAGTATTACCTAAAAAAATAAATGAACGAGTGGAAGCATTTAGGAAACAGGTGGTCTACACTGCTGTGGGAGAAGGTCAAGTGGTGCAACTGACCTGACCAGCAGTTTGGACTTAAAATGAAGTTTGGCAGAGCTATTTCTAGAAATGTGTCCTATAGACCTATTCAGACATGTAATTTCAGACAGACTTTCCAGATTCCTCAAAATAACACTGCTCTCTCGCTTTAGCGTTTGTCCCCACAGTACTTCAACTACAATAGTTTTATTGGTTTTTTGCAAGTTTGCATTCAATTATTTTATTTCATTAATTAGCAAGTTTTGCATTTACTTATTCTCAAATTTACATTGCTAATTTTAATCTCCATATTAATTTTAAAGCATCTTAAGAGCATGTTCAAATTTATTTTGTCCTCCCTACCCTACATTATAGTCAATGTGAGGCATAGCATTCAGTAAATATTTTTAAATGTTATACTTGATAGTTCCCTTGGCATTTAAATATTACCTTAAAAAATACACATTCCTTGTCATTTATGATCAGGACTCCTACATTATATTTTCTCTATTTAGGGATGTGCAGATGGTATAAAATCCACTTTTCAGAATAAATTCACATTCAAGGGAATTCTATTCAAGGGATTTCTAAAAAATTGAGAATTGACTTATCCAAAATTCTGATAGTAGGCAAAACACATTTAAATTAGCTTCTACTATCATCTCCATATAGAAAAACAAAATGGAAAACCACCTAGGCCCTTTAAAACTGTATCTCAGTAACAAGGACATAAGAAGAGTTGATTCTAATTAAAGAAAAGACATAGTAGAACATAGCAGTATCAACCAATTTTATCCAGTGTAAGAAAAATTGTAAGCTTTATTTTCATAAACATTTCAGATTCCCTTATATCACAGCATACCAATAGGCAAAATGTATATCAACTGATTTAATACTACATGTCAAGTCCCCAATTCCCGATCCCAGGTAAGCAAGTTGCAAAATACAAATGCTGATCATTTAACTATAGGTAGTATTTTAAGCAAAAATAAGCGAGTTTTCAGCACTTATGTGACATGAGGCTTTAATCAAAAAGAGACTTAATTCCACAGGGTGTCCTTTTATCAACAGCAAAGAGTTCAGTCAAGTCTGATTCCACACTCAAGGATGACAGTGTTATGTTTGAGGCCAGAAAATAAAGGCAATAAGCCTTTAAGTGGTATATTACACTATGTGCTACAGTCTGGACAATCACGAAGTGCATTCAAGTTTTAGCTTGCTTTGGAAGTCTACTCAAACAATTAGAGAAAAGAGCTCTGACCCCACCTGGAGGAACGGCAATGTAATTGCTCTGTCCTGGCACAGAAGTACACTCTTTAACATGGCGGTCTTTACCCAACCCTCCTATACTAACTAGCCCACCAAAGACATACTTCCTTCAGCTAAAACTTTGACTAAGGAACAAATTTCAACAGAAGAAAAGTCTGACTTCCAGTTTTAAAAAGCAGACAGTTCTATGAAGAAGCAACCATTTAAATATCTGAGTGTACACATTTAAGTTTTTACAATTTCATACCTTAAAAGAAGTTTTGATTTCAGAAGGATCAGTTCATGAACCTAGCATCAAATATTTACACAATGCGTTTCATACAATATCATTTTAGAAACTGTAAGTGGCATGAAATAATCCCAAAATTCTTATCAAATTCAAGTTACCAGTGATCATAAAAAAGACAAATTATCTCTTTGTTGAGATATTCAGTGTGGTTATTACCTAGAAAATCCTAAAGTTATGTAATAATTAGTCAAAGTAAATCTGTAACATTGATATTTTTCAACCTTTTAAATAGGCATAGCTAAAAATCAAATAAAAGATCCTCTGGCATGAGTGAAATAGAGGGTCTTTACAACCCTATACCAGTATTTGGATGCTATTTGAGGTTTTACATAATTTCCACAGTCCTAATACTACTATTTTCATTCAGATAAAAGAAATGACCCTTTGAAGTAATTGGTATCAGAAATGGCACCTATCAACAAGAAATACAACTAGAAGCTAGAGGGAAAATAGACCTCGGCTGGCACAATTTCTCTCACAGTATGAGGAATGTTATATAATCAATATACAATAGAAGCAATAGATTAGAAACCTTGGGAAATTCAACTTCTTTTAGTTCTTTTTCTTACAAAACAATCTGAAGTAAGCATTATGCTCACTTTAAAAAACAGAGGACGTAAAATACAAGATAAAACAAGAGAAGTGCAGCCTAGAGTTACCAAAAGTTCTTTTCCTCCCTTCGCTTTGAGTACAGTCTCATCTTTCTGTTCTCCACTTGGTTACAAAAAAAAAGCAAAAACAATTTTCTTCTCAAAGTACTTATACATATTACTTCTTCTAATTTCCCATCAGCAGACACTGAAATCCAAATAATGATTTCAATGAAAAATTTTCTCCTATTTGCATGAAGTTCGAGCCACTATAGAAGGTGGGAGGGGCAGCTAAAAACAACTGGTGCTGCCAGGTTCCTCAATGTGTCTTGTTTTTTATTATTTTTATTTATTTTTTAATGATAAAACAAAGGATCCAGTTGGAAACTCACACAGTTCAGGACTATGTTGAAAAATATTTATGATAGTCCTTAAGATTTTCAACTGAATGCTCCCAAATTAAATACTATAAAGCTGCTAATTACCAGCTGAAAGTAATTAGCCATTAAAAATCACATTGGAAATGTCTGCTGAACTGTTTTATGAAAGCTTCCTCTTATATTCTATCAGGATCAGAGTGCTGTATTTGAATGCACAAACGAGCTACTTTCAGGAAGGAATTCTCTTGAACAAAATTGACCTTGAACCCAATTTTCTCACCTCCTCCTTTTTTCCCCCCTAATTGGACAATCACATTTTAAGGTGTGGAAGTACATGATACAGGGTGTTTTATATGATACAGTGTGACAATATAGTCACGAGAGAGCATAATTTAAAAGGAAAGCACATTACACATTTTATTAATTGCAATGTTTTTGTTATTTGGGCTTAATTTAACATTTTTTTCTTTCTCCTTTTGGTTTTCTGTCTGAGAGGGCATCTTTTATTGTTAAGCTGTTTTTCAGACTACAGAAAAAATACTAATGCAACTTAATATAAATAACATAGAAGCAATATATATGTACACATATAAACAGATCCAAGCATCAGACCACTGAAGTTGTACTCTCAGGGTTCACACGAATAAGTCTAGATGCATTCCTCAGGTCCTGAAGTTGCTTGGCAGGTTTCCCTACACCTTCTTCAAACCTTTTCTCCACCACAGGGAGGACTGTTTCATACAGAAAGGATGCATTCTGTCGGATAAATGCCTTCTTCTCTGGATCCTGCTCACACCGAAGACTATAATCCACATGCTGAACAGCAACCAAAATGATTTCCATCAGACTCTCCAAAAGTACCATGTGCAGTTCTGGGAAATACAGCTTCAGTGCCTCTTCCAAGAAGCCCATGGTCTGTTTGGTAAACGCTACCACTGTATAACTTAGGTTCACCCAGCAGTCATCTCCTGTGTACTGCTCAAAGTTACTCACCCCACAACTCTTCATCTCCTCTTTGAGTTTCCCCAGGGCCTCTGGAGTCATCAAGTTCATTCTTCTCCACATCTCCTCGGAGTTTCGATGCTTAGTGGCTTCAATTATGATTTCTTTGTAACTGTGCAAGGCGCCTTGGATGTCTTTCACCAGAAAGGCATGGATGATGAAGGTAAGGTCTAGTCCGATGTCACCTAGTTGCTGACAATGCTCCTTTGCCACTTTGACACACTCAGCTGCTGTAGAGAGGCTCTCCTTACTATCAAACACCTGCTTGCTAAATGCATCCACAAACATGCCCATGGAGGATCTTGCCCAGACCACAAAGGCAGAGTAGCAGCCACTGTCAGTGCCTGCAAAATCCGTCTCAAATTCCCTTGCAGTTTCAAGGAGGCTGGTAAAGAAGACATGGCACAACTTGTGAATGTAGAGTAAAGTGGCACCTTCAATGCGAAGCTGACGGATGGCCGTATGCACAGCTGCTGCCCTGTTTTTCAGAAACAGCTCACAAGCCTTTGTGCACTGGCCAAGCCGAATGAGCTGAGAAACTGCTCTGCGAGTGGCCTTTGGACCACCTCTTAGGGAACGGTCTGGGGACAGCTCAAAGACTAGCACCTCAGTAAGTTGTCGAACACGCTCATCCACTTTGGCCCTTAGTTCTTTTACAGGAGGTGGGCTGGACTTATCTTCTAGGTAATGGTTCAACTTATCCAGCAGGTCGACAGCCCCTTCAAAGTCCCTCTGTGCAATGCAGACATCCAGATCTTCAGGCAATTCCTGTATCCATTCCACTGAGAGATCCACTTTCTCTTCTTCTACTTCAGGAACAGCTGGTTCATCTTCTTCTTCATCCTCAAATGGGTTACTGGCCTTGGCAGTCACTTGGGTTGGTCCTCGAGGAGCTGCAGCTTCCTCCTGTTCCCTTCGCCTTTTTTCACTGAGGGCCCTTTTGGTTTCCTCCAGCACTTCCAGCCACTCTCGTTTGATTTTAGCATTTTCCGCCTGAAAAATTCGGCTCTCGGGAAACATCAGCAGCTTGAACATGTCCTTCATGGGCGGGTTGTCCTTGACATTGACCACGGCCAAACCATCTAGGGGATAGAGGGCGTTGTAGCGATACATGCCCCGCCGCTGTGGCAGCCAAGTGGCCACCAACAAACAGTCGTTCATGAGGAAGCCGTGTACCCGCTGCAGTTGGGCCATGTGGTCCGCCTCATATTCCACCAGGTCCCCGTTGTATACCAGGTACTGTCCAGGCGTCTCCAGCAGGTGCCTGCTGCCTTCCACCTTCTCTAGCAGGGTGGTGAGAGTGCGCTGCTTTCCTTCCTCGCCCGGACCTGCACAGTCGCGGGAGGCGCCCCCAGGGTTGGGGAAAAGGCCAGCCTGGCCCCGGAGGTGGTCTCGGCCCCCACCACCACCTCCTCCGTCCTCTCCTCCAGAGGCCGCGGCGGCCCCGGCGGCGGCGGCACCCGGCAGCAGGGTGAACGGGATGCTTTCCAGGTTGCTCTTCTGCTCAGTCAGCAGATGGCTGAGCTGATACATCTCACTCTCCAGGTAGGAGATCTCACGGGCCGTCTCTATGAACTGCCGGTAGTTCTGGTAGACGTTCCGTTTCAGGTTCTGCGCCGTCTCCTCCGCCAGCGCCTGGATGCGCTGCCGGTGTTCCTGCAGGTCCCGGTCCCCATCGGACTGCTGCGAGAGCTGCTTCACGTACAGTCGTGACTCAAAGCCCACGGACTCCAACTGCCGCCGCAGGCGGCTCGCCCCACTGTCCGACATCACCATCGCCACCGCCATTTCCGTCCAGGTCTCACGCGGTCACTGACACTCTCGGCGCCGCCGGTGCCGCCGGCGCAGCCACCGTCGGGGCCCACCCAAGCCCCGCGGAGCTCTAGGGCTGGGAAAGCAGGATGGAAGAAAGACGAGTACGCTTGCGTCCGATTCTGAGTTTCATATAGTGCGCCTGCGTAAGGAACCGACAGCACACGGTGCGCATGCGCAGGAACGCCAGCGGCCTAGAGCGCTTGCGCTGGAGGAACTAGCGCGGAAGTGAGTATAGGCGAGGCCGAGCGAGATGTAGGTACTGCGCTTGCGCCGAGCGTGACGCCTTTTGAAGTTACGAGCGTTTCGTGAAAGCAGTAACAGCTTCATGAACCCTTCCTCGGGAGGTAGTTTTGGGAACCCAAGTTTTAAGTCCACAAGTATATGTTATGCTGAGTTCTTTTTCTTAAGCCTCAGAATCTAGGCTTCGGCAAACTCAGTTTTCGTTCTTGGGCCAGCGTTCCCCGAGTTCTCGCGTTTTCCTCTGGGTGAGCCGAGAGCAGTCCAAACAGCCGGTATCTCGTAGAAGTTTTACCCGGCCCTCGGAGTCTCAGTGACTTGAAGTGACGACCGCGCCCAGGACCGAACCTGACGCCGGCGGGCCCTGCCTGGGACCCTGGCCGCGATGGATGAGGACCTGCTTTTGGCGCTACGGCTTCAGGAAGAGTGGAACTTGCCGGTCTCGGAACGCCCTCAGACCCCGGAGCCCCTGTCCCTGGTGGACGAGTCCTGGGAGTTGGTGGATCCCACCCCGGATTTGCAGGCCCTATTCGTGCAGTTTAACGACCGGTTCTTCTGGGGCCTGCTGGAGGCCGTGGAGGTGAAGTGGAGCCGGCGAATGACCTTGTGAGTCCAGAGGTCCGCTGGGGAAAGGAGGCGGGCTGGCCGTTGTCCCGCAGCCGGACCTGGGCGCCTGTTCTCCCGCCCGGACAGTCTAGGGGGCCGTTAAACGAGGGTCCGGCCTCGGCCCAGACGCTCCTCCGGTTATTCTCCCTTCCCTCAACTTGAAGAGAGCTGGTGGCCCACCCGCTGCGGCTTGACCTTTAACGGACACAGAGGGAAGAGGAGTTCCTTTTAAATCTCACCTTATTTGAAAATGTTAACGCACTTCTGACTTGTGTTGTGGTGACGCCTTAGGGCCCAGGACGTGCAGTCCTCTTTCTTCTGGGCGGTCGGGCGGGGCGTTCGCTTAGCTTCAGCCTCAGGGGTGCCCCTCCAAGGATCCCTTTCCGGTTCGCTAATCTGAGAAATCCCTGTATGAAAGGACCTACTCCTGTACGTGAAGAGAGATAGATATTAACAAGTCTAAGATGCGTTGTGTGCAAACTAAAAATAAGACTTGTAACTTCGGAGATTCATTCGTGAAGAGCGGGCCGTTGCCACCACAAAGTGATGCTGGTTTGTAGGGAGGAGATGGGAGCTGCAGGATAGGGTTACTCATGAGCTGTTGCAGCCCGGTTAGGGGAAGGGAAGCCACTGCTGTTCACATAGCTCCCCAACTGAGGTGAAAAGCAAATCTTGTAACAAAGAGGTATACTTTCAAGAGAGCGGTCTGCCATAGAGATCTCTTAGTGAACACTGCCCAAGAATGTAAAGGGTTCGATTTTTCATTTTTCCCTTTTGTGTGTCTTTGGTAGATAACGCTTTTGTGGTGGCTGTCTTTCAGGTGCGCTGGGATATGCACCTACGAAGGGAAGGGTGGAATGTGTTCCATCCGTCTCAGTGAACCCCTTTTAAAGTTGAGACCAAGAAAGGATCTTGTGGAGGTACTTTTTGCATAAACCTGATTCTTAGCTCAATAATTTACAATTTCTTATTGATTTAGATTGCTGTGAATTGTGCTTGTAAAAAAATCAGTTCTCTTATTGCACACTTTGTGGTGCAAATAGTGCTTACCTTACATTTTCATAGTGCTTCGAAGTTGAAGGCTTTCAGGTGTAATATTTAATTTGAGACTTAGAACAATAATTTACAAACTTCAGTGTGTTATTCTCGTTTTCATAAGTGAGGAAATTAAGGTTCAGAGAGGTTAAATTGTCGCCAACCAAGGTGGCTAGTAATTATCCAGGTCCTGAGTGAAGGTGCAGAATGAAGAAACAAACTCAGAGAGAAAAAGGATGGATTTGGGAGGTCTCTTTGCAACACCAAGATAGCTTGCAAAAAGCAGAAGCAAAACCCCTGGTCTGTTTTATTATATAATACAGAGCCATATGCAAATAAGGAAGTCTCTGATACAAAGTCACACATCTCCAAGGCAACCCAAGAATTCTCCCAAGTGCAGAAAACCCTCCACCCTGCATAACTGAAATCAACCATCATCAGAACAAACAAAGGGTGAGAGGAAGGACATGTAAATTGCCTCTAGCAACTTAAGCAAGTGAGGTGGGGTGATGGGACAAGTACAAATACTCAGCTTCATAACCAATATGGAGGTGTGGGGAAAGAACTTAACCTTTGGCCAAGCCTTAAATTGCAAGGGCTTTGCCAGCTTGCAGTCTCCCACGTTAAATAAATGGTTTAAGTTGTGTATTTAGAAACAGAGACTTGCTAGTGAGACACAAATTTTGATTCTCTTCTGTTCCCCGCATGGTGCTGCACTCCTAGAACACTCAGCTGAGCTGGCACAACAAACCAGCGTGAAGGTACCCTTCATATCTGGCGATAGAAACTAAGTTGCCTTTAGTTGAGTCCAGTATATGCCTGGAATTCCCCATGATGCACTCAGGGTGACTTGTCTGTCCCCAGTTTTATCACTGGAAATGTAAGCACAGAAGAGTATAGGGTGGTGGAGGTTGGATGGAAAATATGTTAAAACATGCTGGGAAATATAAAGAATGCTGTTTTTAAGGATAATAAGAGGTAATGAGTTTCATAACAAATAATATATTTAACACTATGAACTGCATGTTTAAAAATGGTTAAGCTGGACAAGATGGCGGGAGTGGTGCTGGGGAGGGTGAGGCAGAGGTGGCAAAACTGCAGTGGAGCAGAACTTGTAGCTGCCTTTCCTTGAGTCCGCTCCATGGAGCGGCTATTGCAAGGAGTTCCCTGGGTCCTGTTCACTTCAGTGCTGACCAGCCCACCCGCCTATGTGGAGCCTTTCTGCATACCTCCCCCTACCTCTGTGGGACCCTGTGACTTGGGGTCCATCAGGCAGGAGATAAAAACCCTCTCATGCTGGTGTTGCATATCCCAGAGGAAGAGAAAAAGAGGGTCCTCGTTCAGTTTTGAGACCTGTGGGCTCAGCCCCAAGGCACCAGGAACCCCTCTTCTCAGAGAACCAAGGCAGCTCCTGCTTTTTTCCTTAATCAATGGTTCCAAGTCTTTCTGTTATCCTGGTCCCTTTGTGTTGTATATATTATATGTCCTCTTGCTCCTTGTATTTTTTTTTTTTTTGCTCCTTGTATTTTTATCTGCCAAACTGTACCAAGGAAGTAACCATTCACTTTTCCCTTTCCAAGTTAACAAAGATGTCTACAGCTGAGTATACAATAAAATCAAATGTCTTAGTGATTCCTATGATGTTAAAAGCTAGTCAGGGCTTCTGATCAGCCTGAGATTATCAGTATGATCACAATGGTGGATAAACTTTCAACAAGTAAGAAAAAAAGAAGGTTAAGGCGGTAAATTTTATGTTACTATTTTTTTTAAACCACTAGTTTTAAAAAATAAATAGCTGCAAAATGTAAAATGATGCAACAGATATACTTGATTTAAAAATAGGTGAAGTGTAGAAAAGAAAGGCTCTTAACATGAATAATTTTTTGCAAAACTTACCTTCTCTAAAACAAAGAGACTTAGCAGAACTTACTTTTTTCTGAAAAGACTCTCTGTTCCTGGCCTTGAGGCTGGTTTCCCAGACTGTTGCCTTGGGCTAGTTTTGCAAAGTTGCTGGTATTCTCAGAATGTTTCTCCCTGAATTAACCCTACAGCAGTGGTTCTTAACCTGGGTTCTATAGAATCCTAGGAGTTTGATGAGTCGGTCTCAGGGGCTCAGAGAAGCCTCTGCCACGGAGGCCAGAATAAAGCAATACAGTAATTTGTTGTGAGTTCATGCACTTTGTTGGTTTTGTTCTTTGAGCAAGGTGATGTTCATGCACGGCTCATTTTGTGCACCAGTAAAAAAACATATACCTATGTCTTGAGATTTGGGGAAAAAAATCATATTTTTTTATCACTAAAGAAGGGTTCGGTGAATGCGCATATGAAACTGGTGGGTTCAGTACATCAAAAAAGGTTAACCACTGCCCTATAGGTAAACATTGTAAGAAAGCTTGTTTCACTGCCATGCTTTCTTCTCTCCCCATTCCTCAGTCATTTGTAATTCCACCTATAAAACCTAACTCCAAACTGTTTACCCGACCGCATTGATTTGAACTACTTAGGTCTCCATGCGGTCTGCACAGCTGGTTAATTAAAGACTCCCTAATTTGGTTGATTGTGTGGCAAGACATTTGTTTCTCACTGTTCCGATACAACAAAGGGAATAAATGAACAGAGGCCAGTGAAAGAGAAAGGTAGGCATAAACACAATATCAATAATTATATTAAATGTAAATGGACAAAACAATCTAGTTAAAGACATGGAATGACACTAGATTAAAAGAGACAGACACACTTAAAGACTTGTTATCTTAAATGTAAAAGGATAAAAAGACATATCGTTCAAACTCAATAACAGCTAATGTGGCTATATTAGTATCAGACTAAAGATTTTAAGGGAAGATGTTTCACTAGGAAAAAGGGACATTATATAATAAAATTATTAAATAAAAATACCCTGAAAACCTTAATTAATAATGACCCTAAAAATAATAACATAGTTTTAAACTACTTGAAGCATAAATTAGCAGAATCAAAAAGAAAAAATCCACAACAGTTGCAGGTAACTCAATAAGCAGGAAAAAATTGTAAACATAAAACAATGTGATTAACTAATTCGACCTTATGAGAAGCCCTAATTGGAAGAGTAATTCCTTGTTAAATATGTTTTATGTTAATTAAATGAACACATGAAAAAAATTTAAGGTAATAGGTGAGAGGAGAATGGAGAATGTGTGGTAGTTAGTGCTATGAAGTGAGCATTTGTTATTGGAGGAAAGTTACAGCATCAAATCAGGGTAAGAAGGAGAGAGGAGCAGTGGGACTAAATGAAAGTGAGGCCATTACATTTATGCCACATTCGGGACCAGAAGTAATTGATTTGGCCTGATGTAGCAGTGGTGGGAAATAGAGATGCTTTGGGACCATGTTGTGTAGAGCCTTCAAATTAACATAAATGAGGAAAATGGTAGATATATAAAAACAAATGTTCACAGTGGTGCCATGTACCATTTTCAAGATGTGTTTAAATTGAACCAAAAAAATATCAGGAACCTAAATTTGTTCCTCTTTTGTAAGAAGTTATTATTTCAGAATGTTGAGAAACATGAAATATACCTTTGGATTTGAGTCTCAATGGAGTGGCATTTACTTGAAAAAATAAAATTTATTTAATCAGAGATAGAGTTGATAATTTTATTAATTTTTTAAATTTATAAAAAGGTATACTTTTGAAGACACTTATGATTTTCACTTTTAAAAAATGTATTTGTAATTTTTAGACCAAATTATGAAAGGCATTAAATGCTTTTCTTAATTTTGCACCTAAATTTCTCCAGTCTTGGTGTGGAATGCAGTAGGCTTTACTTGCATGCTTTAACATTTTACATTGAAACAATGTGCTCAGTAGGTTTTTCCAAATCATTTCATGGAGATCTTTTTCATTCTTTTTTATGGCTGCATACATTTCCATTATATGGACATACCATGGTTCATTCACTCAGGCCCCAGTTGCTAATTTCCTGTCTTTTGTCTGCCACAGTGAAAATAGTGTGGACCTTTCAAATTAGTCTGGGTTTTGCTGGGTGAAAGGATAATTGTACTTGTAATTTTGTTAGGTGTTACCAGATTCTCCATAGGGGCATGCTCTCCATTGATATGTAGGAATGTTTATTTTACTTAGCTTTAATGCTGGTGTCAAACTTTTTATAGTTTTTATTTTATTATATTTAAGTAACTCTTATCAAGAGTTTTACTGATCTTGGTAAGCAAGAAATGGTATACTAGTGTAGTATAAATTTGCATTTGTTTTTATAAAGAAAGTTGGCCATTTTTTCATGTACTGTATATAGGTTATTTATATTTCTTTTCTGTGAACTCTGTGACCTTGGCCCATTTAAAAATTAGATTGTTTGCCATTTTCCAGTTGACTTTAGGAGTTCTATTTTAGGAATTCATAGCCTGTGAGGTGAGTTGCACATATATATTTTTAAACTTGTTCACTTAAGTCATGATGTTTTTCCCCCATAAAGAATTAAAAATTTTTATGTAGTGAATTCATTGATTGTTTCTTCTGGATTTTGATCAATAGATAAAAAAGGCTTTCCTGGAACAGTTCCTAACCTGGGATCTATAGAGCTTCAGATAGTCTGTGCAAAGTTTGGTGCATGTGTATTTAGTGCATATGTGTTTATATTAAGTCTCCTAAAAAGATAGTTCATGTCTTTGATTAGCTTCTAAAAGGGGTCTGTGAGCCAAGGAAGGTTAAAACTCCAGATAGGGTAAGAAAATGTTATTTTGTTTCAAAAGCACCATAAATTAATTTGATTGTGTTCTGTTTCAGACCCTCTTGCATGAAATGATACACGCCTATTTATTCGTCACAAATAATGATAATGACCGGGAGGGGCATGGCCCCGAGTTTTGTAAGCATATGCATCGCATCAATCACCTAACTGGAGCCCATATAACGGTATATGAAGCCACATACATTCGTGACAGTAGTTAATTCATTCAGTAATTCCTGGGATTTGGTTAAAAACAGTACTGGGTAGAAACAAATAGTGGGGATCCTTGGGTTACAACACAGGTCAGTTCCTAAGACAGTGACTTGGTGTAAGTTGAAACACTCCCTAGCCTAACACAAACAGAACACTTGCGCTTTTAACAGTCCAGAATGGCATAGGTAAGCATACTGGGGGACGCAGCTCCCTCAGTCACCCCCACGTTACCATGTATTCCGCTGCATGCAACCAAACTAGTTTGCTCACATAGTCCATAAGTACAACGCTAATGGCATCAGCCGAAACATTCACACCTCAATTTTCTTAAGTATTTATGGGAGTGAGCATTGTAAACTCTAAACTTCGTATGTCGACACTGTTGTAACCCAAGGACCACCTGTTCTATTTTGGAAGATTTTGCCCAGCAAGGGAGATGCTGATGGCTTGTCTAGCAGGACCAGAGTAGAGTGTCAGTTGAGCAGCTGTATTCAACACCTCTGACCACATTTAGGGCAAAATTTTATACAAGGTTACCTCAGACCTGCCTTTCCTCTCTTTCGGGCTGTTACAGTTGTCTCTGCCTTGTTACCTTACTATAGTCCCCCCTTTAGTCCACCTGTGTTCTGCTACCATTTAGTGTCATTCCCTTCCTCGGAAGTCATCTTTGATTCCTATTTTGACATAACATTGTAGGAGGCAGAGCCTTGGGTCCAAAAAGCACGAGGTGTCAGATGGACTGCTTGGGTTCAGATGCTGGTTATTAACCTGTGGGTCCTGTTCAACTCTTCTCCTCGGTTTACTGATGTGTAAGATGAGGATGATAGCAATACCAGTCTATTGTAAGGATTAAAGGAGAAAATGTATTCAAAACATTTCAGCACAGTTTGAGTTAAATATTAGTTGTTTTTAGTGTTACCAATTCCTTTTACAAATAACCCCTCTATTCCTTTTTTCTTACCTCCCACAACCGCTCTGCTTAGCTCTTGTGTTTCTGACTGAACTTTGCTCCTCCGCACCTTTCCTCAAATCCCTCCCTGAAATGTGCCTCTTATGCTTTTTGTCAGCATGCTACTCATCTTTCCAGTGGCTGTCACTGCTCTGGCCTCAAAATCTTCTCAGCAGATATTGAACCTCCATGGATTTTATTCCACTGACACACCTTTTAACACAGGGTGGCTCTTACTCCTCTTTCTAGACCTCTTTTATGATGTTTAATGTAGCTAGTGCCCCTACAAGGGCTTACCAGACTTTGAACTAAAGTGAACAGACATTCATTTCTCCATAGATTAAATTCTTTGGTATTTTGGGTAGTTCTTTAAAAGGCAATGGAACCTGACAAAGCGGTGGCACAGTGAATAGAGCATTGGACTGGGATACAGAGGACCCAGGTTTGAAACCCTGAGGTCACCGGTTTGAGCATGGGCTTGTTGGGCTTGAGCACAGAGTCACTGGCTTGAGCCCAAAGTTGGCTGGCTTGAAGCCCAAGGTCGCTGGGCTTGAGCAAGGGTTCACTCATTCTTTTGCAGCCCCCTGGTCAAAGCACATATGAGAAAGCAATCAATGAACAACTAAGGAGCCGCAACAAAGAATTGCTGTTTCTCGTCTCTCTTACTTTATGTCTGTCTGTCCCTTTCTCTGTCTCTCTAGATCTCTGTCTCACACACACACAAAAAGGAGGCCAGTGTAAGGGAAAATGACAAGTGATTACCCTCAATACATTTTTGTCTAGCTGTCGGTGGCTGCTTACAGCAACATCAAGAACGTGGCTTGCGTTAAAAAACAATTATGTAGCCTGACCTGTGGTGGCGCAGTGGATAAAGCGTCGACCTGGGAACACTGAGGTTGCCAGTTCAAAACCCTGTACTGGTTTGGTCAAGGCACATATGGGAGTTGATGCTTCCAGCTCCTCCCCCCTTTCTCTCTTTCTCTCTCTCTCTCTCTCTCTCACTCTGTGTCTCCTCTCTAAAATGAATAAAATTAAAAAAAAAACCAATTATGTAAAATCCAGGTTAGCAAAAGAATTATGGAGCTGCCAATATAAAAGACTTCTAGTTTCTTCATTTGAATTTGCACTTTAAGCAGAGTCCCATTATACTTCCTATTGCTCAGCAAGATAGAATATATTCTTTTATCTTGGATGCCTGTGTGTTTTATGTAGGAGAGATTTGATCAAGTGGACAACCTTGCTTTTTCAGGTTACTTCCTGTTATAACAAACTCCACAGGGCACCCTGTTGCACTTTGTGGAACACTTTTGTTTTGGTGACTACATTGTTAAAAAGTCACATCCCTAGGCTGTAGGAATTAGAGGAGTTGGAAGCAAAACAGATCCAATTCCCAGACTTTTCGGACATGGAACTAGTAAGCAGAGTCCTCAACATGAGAGAAGGCCAGGTCTTACGTACCTCTGTCCACAAACCCTTGTCCGCCTGTTTCTTCTGTACTTAATAGAATGTGCATTGTTTGCATGCTTGCTTGCTAAGCTATAGAATTTGCTTATGATATAGAGATAGTATAAAATTACTTAACTGTAGAGTTATAGAAAGCTTAGCATTCTATCCCACAAAGGGAATTTATTAAAAAGTTAAATGTATTTGATAAAAAAAGAAAGATTTCATACACAGATGCTTTTTATCTTACACAAATATATAGTAATAATTCCACTGAGAAGACAGGAGCAAAGGTACTCATAGTCATGAGGAGAATCAGTTTTTAAAAGATTTTTATTTATTGAATTTTTAGAGAGAGAGAAATCAACTTCTAGTTGCTTCACTTTAATTATTCATTGGTTGCTTCTCGTGTGTGCCATGACCAGGCAAGCCCAGGTTTCAAATCTGCAACCTCAGTATTCCATGTCAACACTTGATCCACTGTGCCACCACAGGTCGGGCTGGAAAGTTTCGTTCTTTTAAAGCTGCTTATATATGTTTTTTAAATTGTTAACTTGCCTACTCAGTGCAAAAATCTTTCTGTCAACCAGATATACCACACTTTCCATGATGAGGTGGATGAGTACCGCCAACACTGGTGGCGCTGCGATGGGCCCTGTCAGTTCAGAAAGCCCTATTATGGCTACGTCAAGCGTGCTACCAACAGGGCCCCCTCTGTGCATGACTACTGGTGGGCTGAGCACCAGAACACCTGTGGAGGCACTTACATAAAAATCAAGGAACCAGAGAACTACTCAAAAAAGGGCAAAGGAAAGACAAAACTAACAGCAACAGAGAATAAAGGTAACAGTGTATATTCTTCCAACTTGCCCAATCCATAGCTACAGTGTGAAAGGCAGTACTTTCATTTAGAGGACTGGTATTAAGCGAAGCCTAAGGAGCCTGACCAGGCGGTGGCGCAGTGGATAGAGCGTCGGACTGGGATGCGGAAGACCCAGGTTCCAGACCCCGAGGTTGCCAGCTTGAGTCCAAGGTCACTGGCTCGAGCAAGGGGTTATTCCGTCTGCTGAAGGCCCACGGTAAAGGCACATATGAGAAAGCAATCAATGAATAACTAAGGTGTCAAAACGAAAAACTGATGATTGATGCTTCTTATCTCTCTCTATTCCTGTCTGCCTGTCCCTATCTATCCCTCTCTCTGTCTCTGTAAAAAAAAAGAGCGTCGGATTGGGACATGGAGGACCCAGATTCGAAACCCTGAGGTCGCCAGTTTGAATGTGGGCTCACCCAGCTTGAGCGTGGGGTCGCTGGCTTGAGCAAGGGGTCACTCGCTCTGCTGTGCCCAGCCCCCCCATCAAGGCACATATGAGAAAGCAATTAATGAACAATTAAGATGCAACGAAGAATTGATGCTTCTCATCTCTCTCCTTTCCTTTATGTCCCTGTCTGTCCCTCTCTCTCACTCTCTCTCTGTCTCTGTCCAAACAAAAAAAAATGGTAGAAGTCTAAGGATTGTTTCTAGACATTTTTAAGTGTAGGCGTAAAAAGAAAAATCCTATAAATGAAATGATGGTAGAAAAATATACTTTGCTCTGTGTACATGGAAGTAAAAGTAGAAATCATTTCCACTGAGAATATTTGAGGATCAAGTCTCTTTCCCTGTCTTGACTCAGTGAGTCATTAGGAAACAGAAGGCAAAAAGATTGTCAAAATAAAAACAATAATTCAAGTAACAATGCCTGGAATGTAAATCATTACTACACCCCTTCCTATCAGTTGGATTCTATCCAGGTGACTTCTGTTGATGTATGTACTTCCACTGGGAGAAGAATGGGGAAAGGATATGACATGTATATGCTAGTGTTTCATCCTCAGGATTTACCCCTTTCCTATGAAGTTCAGAGTTGCTCCCTTTTGAAGAGGTAACCAGGTTACTAAAGTTAATACTTCTTCCCTTGGGAAGTTGTTGATTTGATGTGATAAGACCTAGGAACGTCAGCTGTATTTCCCAAATTTGAAATGTTAGGATGAGGAGCTATAGAAGAATTTATGTGGAGAGATTATGTCCCCATTGTTGTGAGGAGGAGAATGCTGTGGCATATTTTTCCCTCCTGGAACTAAAATAATTCTAAGCACCTTTGAAGGTAAAGTTATGTTGCTATTTGTCTTTGCAAAATAGAATGCCTTATCTAAATATGAGCATGTGTTTGTCCTTTATGTTCTTTCAATACCAGAGCTCTTGTCTTTCTTTCATTAATGGATCTAAGTTAGAATGAAATAATATTGCTTCATTTTGAAAAACTCTAGTTTGGCTTAATAATTTGTTCCTGTATTAACTTCAAGTCATAGAAAAATCTGGTTTGCCTCTTTTGCAGATAAACCTAACCAAGTTGTGCCGTTTAGTGGTAAAGGACACATTCTAGGAGAAACAAACAATTCACCTCCCTCTGGAAAGTTGACCACTTCCTGTGCTGTTAACAAAACCCAAGATCTTTTCATTCAAGACCATTCAACAACTGCTGTAGGACCGAATTCTAAAATTGAGGTGAACTTTGAACAGAATGGTTCAAGGAAAAAAACTTCTCTTGTCTCCCCTGTTCTTAACACCAGTCACCAAAACGTCTTAAGTAACTATTTTCCTAGAGTGTTAGTCGCCAATCAGAAGGCTTTCAGAAGTGTGACTGGATCTCCAACAAAAAACCTAACAGTTGGTGACATCAGTAAAAATTCCATCTCTTCTAGTTCTCAAAGAAGGACTTCGTCTTCTAAGGTAGCCCTAAGAAATTCTTTAAAAGCAGTGGAACCGACATCTGTGGCTGCATCCCATGGTGCGAGTGGGTCTGAAAATGAATTCCCCAGTAAACGGCCCAGGCTAGAAGACAAGACTGGTTTTGACAATTTTTTTATCAAGAAAGAGAAAATACAACGTGATGATAATAATCCAACGTGTAGTTCATGTCCTGCGACTGCAACTCAGGATTCCAGCAGTTCATCCAGTCAGAGCAAGAGAGTTAATTGTCCTGTTTGTCAGAGTGAAGTTTTGGAGTCTCAGATTAATGAGCACTTAGATTTGTGCCTTGAGGATGATGGTACCAAAGTTAAAGCCAGAAAAAATCTTTGAAAAAAGATAGGTCGTACATACCACCTCACTAATAGTGTCAGTCAGGAAGTTCTGGTTAACACTGAGATGTGCAGGGTCTAGTTCATGTAACATATGCAGAGTGTTCTATATATGGTAACATTGCAATGAGAAACATTTGTCTAAAGGTGCTATAATTACGTGCACTGTTGCCTTATGTGTACTGTAGCCCAGTTTGTTCCGCATGTTTACATGCATAATTTTCAGATACCTTTGTTCTTTCTTGCTCTTAAAGGTTTTTAAATTTGTTAATCCTTTATTTGCATATTTTCCTCAAAATATTCAGTGAGGAATATTTGGTTAAGTTTAATATTTATTAATTTTAAACTCATTTCCCATAATGTTAAAAGGTATAGTGTCAGGCATATTGACCAAAAATACAATTGGGAGTATAAAGTATGTTAGTTGTGTGAAGATACTCAAAGTATTTTTTAAATTTTTAAATTTTTTTCCTCTAAGAAAATACATTTTATATATTTTAAAAGTTTTATTTCTCTGATTTACTTAGGTGACAGCTTTTAGGTTAAACAGATACAGTAAAACAAATTTCTTTTGAAGTGTTACTATTAACAAATAGCTACTATAATTCTGTAAACCAGAGTTTAGTTGTTTTCTCAATAAATTTAGCAAAATGAATGACTAAAAGTTGGTGCTAAGTAGCTAGTATGTACAACACAGCCAAGTTGCCTAGTTTATGTAACAATGGGACATTATTTGAAAAGATTGTTATGACCCTTTAAGCCAAAGTTGATAACATTATAATAAACGGAATATCATTTGTTCATTTAAAAATTATTTTTTTATTCTTTTTCATCATATAGCACATACAGCAAAGGGACACACATAACTTTTTATCAGTTTATCTCATGTCTACACCTCCAGAATGTTGGCATATTCCTAAGACTTTAGTTCACAAGTTTGTGTTTTCTAAACTTCAGTGCGTCATGACTTGTATATATGCAGGGATCTTATGTGTGACACTGGGTGAACAGACCAGTTATAGTAGGTTATCCTTGTGAGTGCCTCTACCCAGCCAATACCCACAACCCCTAAAAGGTAACCAGTATTTTGCTCTGTCATCACGGGTTAGTTTTAGTTGCATAAAGTATTTTACTGCTATGTGTAGTGCAAGTTCATTTTTTTCCATTGCTCTATATAGTATTTGGGTGAATATGTCAAAATTTATAGGTCTATTCTAATATTAATGGACATCTAAATTATTTTTAGTTGGAGCTGGCTATTATGAATAATGCTGCTAAGAATATTCTTATCATTTCTCTTGAGCATATACTCAGAGTTAGATCACAGGTTATATTTAAGCTAGCCTTAGTGAATACTGCTAGTTTATGCTCCTACCACAGTGTATGAGTTTCAGTTGTCCAATTGTTAACACTGTTACTAATCCTTGTCATTTTAACCTGTCTGAGAGTTCATAAGTTTTTATATTTAAACCTGAAGTTGAAAAATAGTGTTTAATAAATACAAAGGATGTAAAACATGTGTATTATGTGAATATATGCAGTTACACTTTCATAGAGGATTATTTCTCCAATTCAATTTAACAAGTTTTGTACAGTTACACATTTTTGAGCCAAAACTACAAGGTTCTGGGGCTGCGAGGCAAATATGACAGTCCATGTCCTCAAGTAGTTTTACAGCCTCCTTGAGAGGGAGACAAAGCAGATTAAGTGCTACCACAGGTTCTTGCTAGGTGTTGGGGGAACTTGAGGACGATCAGGACAGCCTAGGGCTTAAGGGAAGGTTTTGGAAGGAGAGGACACTGAGTTGCTTTTGGGTGAGTTAGGTTGGCTTAGCAAGACGGACCTTCCAAATAGAAAGAACACAGAAAAGACAAGGAAACAGACTACCCATTCTCCGGGGAACACTAGGCTCTTCCAAAGGACAGTATAAAATGGTAGGGGTGAAATGGCAGAAGAGACTGCAAGTGGGCAGATCTAGCTGAGGAGAATTTTGAGGGTAAGGACCCTATCTTACTTCCAGTCTGTGTGGTCCCTGATAATACGCATTGGCTGGTTCAGGTGGGCGGTGCTCTGAGGACTGGTTAGGTTTGTAAGAACGTGTGAAGTATTTGATGGGTTCTCTGGGGCAACATGGAGGAAGAAAGGCATTGGAAGGGATGGAGAAAGTATGGCCTGGAGAAATATTTAGGTCTAAGTTCAGGAGTTTGTTATAAAGTACTGCAATCTGCAGGTTACATAGAGACACCAGGCAGGTTACAGCAGGAATCTGAGCAGTTTATTTGTTAATTAGCCGGCTAGCTACATGGGGCACGGTCCCATATCACATAGGCTCTCATAGTCTGAACCTTCTTTTGTACAAAATCAAGTACTGGTTGAGGTGGGTAAGGGGGGAGCATGGTACAATAGTCAATTGCTAACAAGTGTACAACATTTATCTATAGGATCTATTAAAAGGAAAAAGCATTCCTACACATCAAGACTACAAGATAACACAGTATGATAAATGTTTTACACACCCAGCAAATATATTCTCAAATCTTCTAGTGTCTACCCCCATCCCTGTCGCCATAACTAAATGTTTAGTTTAGGATAAGGAGAGAAGCTAAATGAAACTACCTTTGCTAAGAGTGTTGGGGCTAGCTTATTAGGAAACCTAGTAAGCTAGTCCTGCTTGTTTAGTTTATAAGTTTTATACATCTAAAGAATTTCAAAGGGATGAATATTAGAAAGCATATAAAATGTTACAGAATGCAGGTTTTTCAAGCGGGGGTGGGGGGGTGGGGGGGGAGTGGGTTCGTGATCCCTTTGTCTAGAGGTATACATCACTCTCAGGACTCCAGGAGGGGAGGAAGAGTTAGAATCAGTGTAGGAATTTTTAATTAAGATATATAAACATTGAGGCTGACCAGGTGGTGGCGCAGTGGATAGAGCGTTGGACTGGGATGCGGAAGACCCAGGTTCAAGACCCCGAGCTCGCCAGCTTGAGCGCAGGCCCATCTGGCTTGTGCAAAAGCTCGTCAGTTTGGACCCAAGGTCGCTGGCTCCAGCAAGGGGTTGTTCGGTCTGCTGAAGGCCCGCGGTCAAGGCACATGTGAGAAAGCAATCAATGAACAACTAAGATGTTGCAATGGCAACAAAAAACTGATGAATGATGCTTCTCATCTCTCTCTGTTCCTGTCCCTATCTATCCTTCTCTCTGACTCTCTGTCCCTGTAAAAAAAAAAAAAAAAAAAAAAAAAAAAAGATATGTAAACATTGTCTCCTAAAGGCTCTTAAGGAAGGGGAAGAGGAAGTTTTCAGGTAAGTTTTACCTTCTTTGCTGTCCAGCAAGTGGCCTCGGTCCTTCCAGAGAACTACAGTTAAATTATGATTAGTTACTAATATTTGCCCCTTTATTCTCTTTCTCTAGGTTTCTTTTTTTTTTTCCAGGAAGGAAGGGTAAGGGGGCCCGACTCTTTCTTTTAAAACACTGATGTCAACAATTTTTGCAGTTTCTTGGCACCTTATCACATTCTCCACTGGTTTTATATCATGAGTCAAATCTTTGACTCATTTTAATGAGGTGCATGAGGCTGTTCAGCAGGGGCCTAAAGTTAAGGCTGGTATTAGTGATCTGTAGACCCTGTAAGTAGGAACATCAGCCTATGACGTAACAGAAACAGTGTGCCTTTTGTTCATATTTAACAGGTAGACTTGATATTTCCATTATCAGTAATATAGTTACTGAAGAAACAAATGCTACTGATTAACTTCTTATAACCTGTACAAACATGCAACTTATATAAATTTTTAATTTTTATGAACTTTTTTATTGAATCAGAAATAACTAGTCTTTATAAGAGGGGTCCCCAAACCTTTTAAACAGGGGGCCAGTTCACTGTCCCTCAGACCGTTGGAGGGCCGGACTATAAAAAAAAACTATGAACAAATCCCTATGCACACTGCACATATCTTATTTTAAAGTAAAAAAAAAAAAAAAAACACGGGAACAAATGCAATATTTAAAATCAAGAACAAGTAAATTTAAATCAACAAACTGACCAGTATTTCAATGGGAACTATGGGTGCGGATGCATCCTGTGCTCCTCTCACTGACCACCAATGAAAGAGGTGCCCCTTCTGGAAGTGTGGCAGGGGCCAGATAAATAGCCTCAGGGGGCCGCATGCGGCCCGCGGGCCATAGTTTGGGGACCCCTGCTTTATAACAACTTACTTTTTTCCTTTTTCTTTTAAAAGTATTTCTATACCTTACACCTTTCATTATCAAAACCATACAAGTCCTTTCTAGTCAGAACTCTTAATTTAAAAAATCTTTTTTTTAAATTTATTTTTATTTATTTATTTTAGAGAGGTGACACAGAGTGAGAGAGAGAGAGAGAAAGGGGGGAGGAGCTAGAAGCATCAACTCCCATATGTGCCTTGACCAGACCAGTGCAGGGTTTTGAACTGGCAACCTCAGTGTTCCCAGGTCGATGCTTTATCCACTGCGCCACCACAGGTCAGGCAATTAAAAAAATCTTAACCTTTAGTGACAACCAAGCTGGCAACAAGTAATTTTTCTTTAAAGTATATTTCCTCTAAGTAGCTAGTATTTATCGGTTACTTTACTATAGGGGTGTAGCTATAAGCATATATATATATATATATTTCACTTACCTTGTAGCTTCCCTTCTAGCAAAGCGACTTATATCTCCCTGCTGTATGACTCATAGCAGTACATGCATCAAACCTTAAGACAACTTGCTCTGGCTTTCCTTTGACCTATTTCCCTCCCTCCCCAGAGTCCAATTAAAAGGAGCTCCTCGGTGAGGTTCTTCAGGCTTTAGTTGTACGTAGACCAGCCAGCTTCCGGTTTGTGGCCGGAGCAGGGCATGTCCTTCTCAGGGTCAGCTTGGTGGGATCTGTTTGCACCATCTCTGAGGGGGTTTCCAAGGGAGCTTAGGGAAAAGAGGTGTTGCTCTAATACAATTCTATATGGGGTGAATTTTGCCCAGTGGTGGGGTGCAGTTAGTTTTTAGCAAAACTGGGGAGAGTAAATCAGTCCAGTTTTCACCAGTTTTTAGAATGAATTTGATCAGGACTTTGTCAGAGTTTGGTTTATTTTTTAATATTAATTGTAATTAATATTGAGTGACTTTCCTACTAGCTGTGAGACCCTAGATATAAATGCAGGCCCATCATTATACCTAATATTAATGGGCAACATACAGTAATTTCTCAATAACTGTTACTATGGTCTCATTTTTAATAGGGAAAGGTTCTACTTATTCTTTAGTAAAACCTATTTCTAAACATTCACCTGGGAACGTTCCTCTCTCCCTGTTTCTTTTTATAATTTCTTTACTTTGCTTAGTATTTATTTGGGCACAGACTAAACATGTGGACACTATGCCTTTCGTAATAGATTCTAAGTCTGCCTGCTAATTTCTTTACTTAGGGCTTCAGGTAAGAAAAGTCTATTGTCTGGTATTTCTAACTATCCCTTTTATTCTTAGTTGTCTTTTTTTAGCTACTAAAATCTCTAAAGGCCCCACTGGTTTTAGGGCTACATCCTTGGCTTTTTGCCCAGTTTTCTTTTGTCTCTATTAAGTCCCTTTTTCTGGTGGTGTCCTAGGCAATTAATAAAGGTTATAGTCTCTGATATTCTTTCCCTTGGTCTGCCTTAATTGAGTGAGAGCAATAAGTTCTGTCCGCTGAGCCGAGGTCTTGTGTGGCAAGGCTTGAGCCTAGATGGTCTTTATAAGAGTCACTACAGTTGCTCTAGCACGTTGGACCCCGTCTACAACAAAACTGCTGCCATCTGTGCAGAACAGTCTGGTCTCGCAGCCTGGAGAGAGTCTAATTCCACAGAGCAATCATGCAGAGGAATACTGGGGTCCTTATCAGCAGATGTCAGAGATCCTTTTCCCTATCTGAGGGCCTGGATAAGGGTTATAAGTTCTGCCCTTTGTGCTGAAGTTCCCCTGCTCAGTGCCTATGCTTAGATGACCCGGTCCAGGGTCACTATTGCAGCCCCTGCATACCTGATGCCGTCCTGCACATAACTGCTCCCATCTGTGTACAGTACCTCATTGGCGTCTGGCAACTCAGAGTCCTTTAATTCTGGTCGGGCAGTCTATATGATGTTGATTGCCTCCATGCAGTCACGTAACAGAGTGGCTGGGTCATCATCGGGGAGTAGGCTTGCAGTTAATAGCAGGTGCATGATGACTACAGGCGGCTGGTGGGCCGCTAGTCCAGGAGGGTTCGTTTCTGCTCATATCCCTGGATAACTCTCCTGAAGCTGCTGGAGGAGAGATAGGCTGTGGGTGTCTCCCAGCTTAGTTGATTCCTGTAAGAAATACTCCTTGGAGAGAGGGCAGGTTAGGAGTAGCTGCAACCTGGCATTTGAAGTTTCCTTATTGACCCCTATTGTTAAATTTGTATTTTCTCCTTTGAAGGAAAATTGTGGCCTGGAGCTTTTGTAACAAGTCTTTCCTATTAGGGGGTAGGGGCATTCTGGCACGTCCAAAAACAAATGGGTGACAGTTCCTTGCCCTAGAACTGGATGGTTCATGGGTAGTATGCAGTTTTTCTAGTGGCCTCTTGTACTGGAGTTTTGTGGGTGGTGATGGGTCCAAGAGGTTAAGACCAAATGTGTTGCTCCAGTGTCTATTAGAAAGTCCAGTTTTCCCCTATTATTGCTGTTATGACATGCTCCCAGGGGCTCAGTCTCAAAGTTCAGGAACTTAGAGCTTGCCTTGGCTGCTTGTAATTTTGGATATTTATTTTTCTAATGCCCTTCCTCCTTGCAATATGTGCACTGATTCTTTCCCAGCTGAGTCGTAGTCCTACCTTTTGAGTTTCTTTCTAATGTCTGGAGCTGACTGGACACAAAGAGCAAAGTTAATTACCCTAGCATTTTCTGGCGCTTCAAGGTCTAGGGGTGTATAGGCTCTATAAGCTTCCTGCAGTCTCATTAAGAAAGTTGTGGGAGACTCTTAAAGACCTTGACTAACTTCTGATGCCTTAGATAAATTTATGGGTTTCTTAGTAGTTCCCCTGATCCCAGCTAACATAAACTGGTGAAAACTGTTCAAAGTTTCCTCTCCTGTTTGGATGTTAGGATCCCCCTGAGGCCAAGCAACCAGAAACATTTTCTCAAAGTGGTCTCAGTTATCCTAACTGGGGCGGTGTATGTACAGTACACATTCTAACAGTCCTTTTATGGCTTGAGGCTTCCCCAAGAAAGGGGATTCTGAGCTGTATAATTCTATAGGTCACTTGGGAACAAGGGATTTAAATTATGTCCTATTAGATCCATGCCTCAAATTCTAAAGATCTAGTTAAAAGTACCAACTGAGATGAACAATACTTCATAAAATAAATCTTATACTCTACTTAATTATAAATCCCTTTTATATTCTAAGAAAACATACTTTATTTATGCTGTAACTTTATGCACCTTAACAAATAATGTCTAAAAAGCTCAAGAGAAACAGACTTTTGTTCACATCCTTTAGCCCTTTTAATCTGGGGAACAATTTTTTTTTTCACTTTCTGTTGCATGGGGTTTTAGAACTGTTTCTATATATTTCTACATTGCTGATTCCAAATCTGAAATCTGTTTTTGGGTGCATGCTCTAGTTTTTATTCAATTGTAATTTTTTGTCACAGTTAATGGCATGCATTGGTTTTAAAATTGGAGTTAAAGGGTAACGACTCTTGGATTGAACATAACCACAAGGCACTTAATGTTTTACAAACATCACTTTTACATAAATGCAGTTGTTTTTAAATGTAAAAATTATTATCTGATAAAAACACCCTCTTATTTTGTTTTAAGATTGAATCATGGCTTCTTCAAGTAGGCGTAAATGTAAAAATAGTCCTGACACCTTCTGTTATATATGTGGCTGTTCCACACTTCAACGTCAAAGGCGCAATATTTCATCATTTGTGACATGTGCATATATTGTCTATTTTCAAGTTCCCCTTGGCGATCAAGACAAGAATTGGGCTCCTCATATTGTGTGTCATGATTGTGAGGAAATGCTTCGTGACTGGACAAAAGGAAAATGCAAAGGAATGCCTTTTGATATTCCCATGGTTTGGCGTGAACCTAAGGACCACAGCAGTGACTGTTATTTCTGTCTGATCCATGCATAGGGTATCGGCAAGAAAAAATGGCATATGATCGCATATTCTAATATTCCTTCAGCAATACGACCTATCCCATACTCTGAGACACTCCCGGTTCCAGTTTTCAATGATTTTATTTCTTCTAAGGACGAAGAAAGTGAACATAGTGATCAAGTATATTTTGATAAGATGCTTGAGGAAATGGTTGTAGCATTTGAAGGGTCTTCTTCTGATGCCAAGCAGTCATTAACCCCTCAGCAGTTTAGCCAACCCGAATTGAATGACTTAGTAAGAGATTTGGGTCTATCAAAGAAAGTAGCTGAGTTATTAGCTTCCAGGTTTCAAGAAAAGAATATACTTCTTCAGTCAGCTAAAGTATCCCATTTCAGGAAGCATGAACAAATTTCTGTGGACTTGTTTTCCAAAGACAAACTTTATTGTCATGATATCAGTAGTCTTCTCAGCCAGCTAGGTGTTACCACTTACAGTCCAACAGAATGGCGGCTATTTCTTGACAGCTCTAAATGGAGTCTGAAATGTGTTCTCCTACACGATGGTAATGTTTATGCAGTGGTTCCAACTGGTTATTCAACTCATCTGCGAGAAGATTATAATGACATAAAAATTGTCCTCGACTTATTGAAGTATGAGGAGCATAACTGGATCATTTGTGTGGATCTTTAAATGGTAAATTTCCTCCTAGGATAACAGAGAGGTTTCACGAAGAATCCTTGCTTTCTGTGTTTGTGGGACAGCCGAGTTCGGGAGAAACATTGGACACAGAAAGAGTGGCCAAAACATGAAGCTCTGGAAGTAGGGATGCAAAATATTGTGAATGAACCTGTAGTTAATCGAGACAGGATCATTTTTCCCCCACTTCACATCAAACTTGGCTTAATGAAGCAGTTTGTTCAGGCTTTGAAAAGAGAAAGTAAATGTTTTCAACATATTATTTCTGCTTTTCCTGCCTTGTCTTTTGAGAAGATAAAAGCAGGTGTATTCGATGGACCTCAAATTCGAACCCTCATACGTGACGAAGAATTTGCCAGGAAGATGAATAAGGAGAGTCTTTTGTGGCAGTTAGAACTTCCTTAGCAACAATAAAGTAGAAAATTATGAACTTCTGGTTCAAAGGATGCTATTGGCTTTCCACGACATTGGATGGAACATGAGCGTTAAGATACACTTCCTAAACAGTCACCTTGATAAGTTCCCGAAAATCTTGGAGCTGTTAGTGATGAGCAGACTACTGCTGGAGCATCAAATGAGATTGTCCTCAACAAGTACACAAATGCAAGAGCTACAAACACAAATTTTTGCCTGAATAGAATTTAAATAAGTTTATGATTAAAATAAACAAAATTTTATGATTAAAATAAGTGTTTTAATATGCTCTATTTAAAAATTGTGGACAAATTCTGATGCAATCATATCTTTTAGTGTATTAGTGTATTTAAGGCATTATATAAATTATTATATTTTCACAAGATGATGCCCAAGAAGACATTCTACTTCATTATGTTAAACTAAATGTTGAAAATTTTACAATAAGATGAAAACCTAAAATCTTGAATTGCAAAAAAACTGTAGCTTTACAGAGAAACACTAATGTCAGATTTGAGATCAGCACACTCAAATTAGGTAAGAACAAGTGTTTTTGTGGATGGAACAAAAATTTTGTTCCCCAGTGTATTTCATAAAATAAATCTTATACTCTACTTAATCATAAATCCCTTTTACATTCTAAGAAAACATACTTTATTTATGCTGTAACTTTATGCACCTTAACAGATAATGTCTAAAAATCTCAAGAGAAACAGATTTTTGCTCACATCTTTTATAGTCCTTTTAATCTGGGCACAAAACTTAAATATTTCTTACTATCACAACTAGTCATTTATTTTCTCCCTTCTATGCACTATGTTAAGAATTCTACTGTTAAGCCAATTAACAGTAGCATGTCACTCTGGGTTTGCAGATCTAACATTGAACAATACTGCTTCTACAGTCTACAGCTTATGAGCAGACTGGACCTTACTACTTTAACTGCTTCAAAAATGCTAATAAGCTGAATATTTATGCACCATCTAAAAAGATATCATTAATAATAATTACATATCCCAATATTTAAACCAAGATTTCAACATTATAGGGTTAAGAAATAGTAAATAAAAAGGAGAATTAACAAGACTCTTAAAATAACATATACATTTCTAACATAGAAAATATATTTCTGTAATAAAGGATCCTTTACAAAAGGAAGTCTTTGTATTTAGCAGACCATACAATTCTATATGCCTCTTCATTAGTGTAAATTTAGTACAATTTACAATAAGAGGATTGTAAACTACTACCTCTAATGAACCACTAATTTACTGAGAAAAATAAGGAATGGTCAAAATGCACTATTTCGTAGCTATCCAGCTGGCATAAGAGATGCTAACCCTCTTATTGACCTACACAGTGCTTTACTCTATTTAAAGTTATATAGGGGTTGGGGTAGCAAACTCAAAAAAACCAAAAATTTTATAAACTCATTTTCCAAACAGTGAGCTATTCTAGATCACATAAGGTACTCAGTTTCCCTGGGGACATAGTAACCCTGCAATCCCCTGAGAACCCTTTCTTACAGGTCTTGACCATCATGGCTAAAGCAGTGCGTTTAGAAGGGGCAGTATTCCCTAAGTCTTCTCCTCGGGTCTGGCTCTAGATAGGAGGCCGTGATTCCCAGAGTCAAAGCAGAGGAGGTGGGGGGGGGGCAGTACCAAGGCGGTGGTAGACTGTAGCTTACTGCACAGTTAAAATCTTTTGTTGTTAATCACTTGGTGCAGCCCTTGAGCCAAGGAGGTTTCTTTGATAGTCACTATAAGGCAGGGGTTGGGAACCTTTTTGGCTGAGAGAACCATGAACGCCACATATTTTAAAATGTAATTCATTGAAAGCCATACAATATGTTTAACACTAAATACAAGTAAATGTGTGCATTTTATGTAAGACCAACACTTTTAAAGTACAGTAAGTCTCTGAATTCTTTTTAATAACGTTGTTATGCTGTTGCTAACCAGTGATGAATAAAGTACTTCTTACCATTAATGCGACTTCTGGTGCTGCATGATTTTGCTGATGGCTTTGTCGTCTGGTTGATATGTGGTGAGGTTAAGCTTTATGCAGGTGTTGAGACTTCCATCCGTTAAACGTGATCGTAGGTTGGTCTTAACATTCTTTACATGTGAGAAAGACTGCTCACATGCATACGTAGAGCCAAACATTGTCAGTACAGCAATACTCACATGCTGCAGTGTGTGGTATGTGATGGGAAGCACGTTCCAAGCTGGTGCATGGGTTGAAGTTTTTTCTTCTCCCCACTTGTGTTTGCTCACCAACTCTGCTTGCTGTTGTGCAAGTCTTTCCTGCTGCCACTCCTCCACCCTCACAACTCAGTCTCTTCATTCAGTGACTTGAACTTCTTCACCCACACCTGAGGTCTTCAGGTCAGCAGCTTGTAGCTCAAAATCTGACGGAGACACGGGGGATGTAACTCAGGTCAGCACTGTCCACTGCACAGTCGTGTGGATGGGTGATGAACTTAAAAAGACACGTGCGCTCACGAAATTCTCCAAAGCACGCTTTGAATGACTGCAGGAGATTAGATGTGAAGCCTGCTAGCTGCTGGAGATCAAGATGTTGAGCAGGGTCACTTGCCGTGCATGCATCTTTAAACTCTCCCAGTTTTTCAAAGTGTAGTAAACGACCTGTTTCAATGTCGGCAATGAAGAGTTCCAGCTTGTTTTCAAATGCAAACACTACTTGTTGAAGGGATAACTGTATTTCCAACACCTTGCATTTTCACATTGAGCTGCTTCATATGTTCAGTCATGTCCACGAGATAGTAGAACTTCAGGAGCCACTCAGTGTTAGCTAACTCAGGATGATTGACGTTTTTCATTTCAAGTAAAGTCTGGATTTCGCTCAGACAAGCCACAGAACGCTGAGTACCTTTCCTCTTGACAACTAACGCACATTGCTGTTCAGAAGCAGACCAGGGTAATTATTTCCAACTTCATCCAGCAGTGTTTTAAACTGGCAATCATTTAAAGCTCGGGCGACCATAAAGTTGACCACCCGAATGACCAGCGACATCACCTCACCAAGCTGCTTTGCCACACATCTGAGCACAAAGCACCTCCTGATGTAGGATGCAGTGAAAAATTAGAATGGGTCTCTTTTCATGTTCACGAAAAAGCGCTACAAATCCTCTGTTTTTCCCCACCATGCATGAAGCACCATCTATACACACCGAAATAAATTTATCCATCGGTAGATTATTTTCTTTAGCGAACTCAGTGAAAGATGAATAAATCCTCCCCTCTTGTTGTCTCTTTCATAGGCAAAAAAACAGCAAGACTTTCCTCACATAGTGTGTCACTGACAGCATACCTTGCAATCACGCTGAACTGGGATAAATGGCTTATGTCTGCTGACTCATCCAAAGTGAGAGAAAAGAATGGTGCTGCATTCATGTCCTTCACTCGTGTTGCCTCAATTTGATTTGCCATCATGATGGTAAAATCGTGAACAGTGCTTGCCGACAGAGGCATGTCTTTTATCTGTTTGATTATCTTGTCTTTATCCAAAAAGTCATCAAAAAGTTCATTGGCAACATCAAGCATGAATGTTTTGGCATACTCCCCATCTGTGAATGGCTTTCCGTTTCTCACAATTGCTAAAGCAACAGCAAATTCCAGTCACCTTGTTGGGTCCAAACAGGGAGTTGCTGCTGACTAGCTTGCACTCTGCACAGTATCTCTTGACATGCTTTCTTCCTGCTGTCCCCTGCTGGATATTTCAATGCAAATGTAGTATGGCGTGTGTCTAAGTGCCGCTTTTTTTATATTTGACCTTTTCATCGATGCAATTTTATCACTGTATATTAGACACACTGCAGAACCTGTTCTCTCCACAAAGATGAATTCCTCTGTCCATTCCTGCTGAAAAGTACGATACTCCTCATCTATTTTTCTTTTAGCCATCTTCTTCATCAAAAGGGTTTCTGCAATTAGCTAGCTGACTACTTGATTAAAAGGAGGAAAGTTTACTTCCTGACCTCACAACGACCCATGTACGTTACACATTATCCAATAAAAATTTGGTGTGCCCAGAGGACAGCTGATTGGCTCCAGCCACCCACAACCATGAACATGAGCAGTAGGACATGAAGGACTGTAATACATGAGAATGTTTTATATTTTTAATGTTATTATTCTTTTTATTAAAGATTTGTCTGCGAGCCAGCTGTATCCATCAAAAGAGCCGCATCTGGCTCATGAGCCATAGGTTCCTGACCCCTGCTATAAGGGAATTGGTCAGGGTGCCTGGGATTTCCAGTGCCTGAGGGGGAGGGACAGGTGTCAGGAGCATGCAAGGAGCCTGCTGCTTTTATTTATCTATTTATTCTTTTCTCCGCAGCTTCTCGTGGACCCAGTTGCAGCCCACTGCCTTTACTTTCCCTACCCCTGCTGCTTCTGCTCCCGCACTTGGCCGCATCCTGTCTATGCTACCAGCTCATGGGTAGGTGCCCGGTGATAGTGTGCTAGACTGCCTGTGCTTTCTCTGGGTCTAGCAAGTCTTGATTTCGCCAGTCTGCTCTAAAAGTTGGCTACTTTAATTCAGAGAGTTTTCAATGTATCTTTAGACAATTTTTACATTATAATTATTGAAAAATCTAATTTTGAAATTCTTAAGCATACATTTTAGTGGGGTCTGGTTCTTACTGTAAGATTCTTCTAAAAAAAGTTCTAATTTTTCTATTTTCCTTCTTAATATTAATTCCTACCCTGTTTCTTCCAAATGGGTAAAATTTTGGGGGTCAGTATGTGGATATCTGAATATCTGAAACTAGTTTCTACTCTATACTTTCTCCAGCACTCTCTTAGGTCTGTTTAGTTACTTTTAACTTTAAGCAATGTAATATTTCTATGAATTTTGCTTTGTTATTTTGCTATTTTTTTATAATTTGTGGGCTTTCGAATGGTTTCCTGAGTTGCCTTTCAAAAGTATCAACCATCTGCTGAGTCCACCTTGAGACATTTGCTCTCCTTAGTTTAGGCCGGCCAGTATACACCCCTGACTAGGTCAGACCTGGAGATGGAAGAGGTTTTCCTCAGCTTCTGGTGGATGGCCACTAAACCATATGGAGTTTACGAATTTCCCTTCACTTTTGCCCTCTGGTTTTAAGCTAGAAATTTCCAATTGAAATTATACCAGAGATTTCCTGACAAACAGAACCTACAAAACAATTTACTATTTACATTTACACTTGACTTTTAGGCACAGTTCAACTGAGAAAGGAAGGGGGTGCCCCGTCAGGAGCCTCTTAGGTGCTTACCTGGCCGCGTCCCTCGTGGGAGCTTAGGCTCCTATTAGTAGTGGTGGGTCGGTATAAAGCCCCAACTGGGATCAGAGAGTGTCTGATACCACCCTAAGCCATATGAGGATCGCCAAGGAACTGCAGGTTGGAGTCCACTTGGACTCCATAGTTATTCACCGTGGAGCCACAAACTGAAAACTCAAGGTGCAGACACCAGAGATCCCCACTCTCACACCAATCAGACAGAAACAATAAAAGCAAAGAATGAGATCTCGACATGGAAAGCAAAAAGGTGTCCCTGGAAGTCTGAAGCAGGACTTACTCAGTCCCCACTGTCTTCCCTGAGAGTACAGACATCCCCTCTGTCTTCCCTGAGAGCACAAACAAATGTGTCCCAGGAGCCTGAGGCAGGACCTATCTCTCCACCAACGTCTTGGCTCTGGAGAGCCTATTGCGTGAGTTCTGATCACGTCCAATCCTCCACTGCAACAGTTTCAAATGGACTAGTCTAATACAACTCACAATCCAGCAAAGCAAGATTTACTTTACTTTTCTTACCTCCGGAGGTCAATCTTTACTCCTCGATTTTACAGTCAAACATGGGGAACAAGGGTGTCTGCTGGGAAGTAGTCAGAGACCCACAGGAAAACTGAAATGTCTCAGGGGGTGCCTCTCCTAGAGGTCCAGTGGGGTCAGGCAACCTTCCTGAGAGGCCAGCCTGCCCGGGTGTCTCTACGCAGTGATGTGGAACATTGGCATCACAGACGAGCACCTAAATGTTATTAAACTACTGCAATCTGTGGGTTACAATAGAGACACCAGGCATGTTACAGCAGGAATCTGAGGAGTTTCTTAATTAGCTGGCTAGCTACATGGGGCATGGTCCCAAATCACGTAGGCTCTCTTACAGTTCTGAACCTTCTTTTATACAAAATCAAGTACTGGTTGGGGTGGGTAAGGAGGGAGTATGGTACAATAGTCAATTACTAACAAGCTTACAACATGTAGCTATAGAATCTATTAAAAGGAAAAAGCATTCTCACACATCAAGACCACAAGATAACACAGTAGTGATTATTGTTTCACATACCCGGCAAAGACATTCTCAAATCTTCTAGTGTCTACCACCCATCCTTGTTGCCTCAATGAAATGGTTAGCTTAGGGTAAGGAGAGAAGCTAAATGGCTAAATGAAACTACCTTTACTAAGAGTGTTGGGGCTAGCTTATTAGGAAACCTAGTAAGCTAGTCCCCTGCTTGTTTAGTTTACAATTTTTATACATCTAAAGAATTTCAAAGGGATGATTATTAGAAAGCATATAAAATGTTACAGAATGCAGGTTTTTCAAGGGGTGGTGGTGGTGGTGGTGGTGGGTGGTGGGTGGGAGTGGGCTCGTGATCCCTTTGTGTAGAGGTATACGTCACTCTCAGGACTCCAGGAGCAGAGGAATATTTAGAATCAGTGTAGAAATTTTTAATTAAGATATGTAAACATTGTCTCCTAAAGGCTCTTAAAGAAGGGGAAGAGGAAGTTTTCAGGTAAATTTTACCTTCTTTGCTGTCTAGCAAGTGGCCTCAGTCCTTCCAGAGAACTACAGTTAAATTATGATTAGTTACTAACTTTTGCCCCTTTCATATCTTTCTCTAGGGTTTTTTTTTCCCCTGGGAGGAGGGGTAAGGGGGCCTGACTCTTCCTTTTAAAATACTAATGTTAACAATTTTTGCAGTTCCTTGGCACCTTATCACAAGTTTGAAGGGATCATGGAAATATGTTAGCTCAGGAGAAAATTGAAATGTGGAGTTAAATAAGCCTTCACTGAAATCTGCTAAAAACTTGAGAAAACTTGCACATCAAGAATTCTGTTACACCCCAATCTGAGTTACTTCCTGTATTATATACCAAATAAATAGTTTTCTGTTTTACGGATTTAGGTTTCCCTTTGAAATAAAATTTCTTACCCTAAAAACAGAGCTGGTGATTCTGGGTCCAACTTTTTAAAGTGCTATTGCCCTTCATTTTGGGTAGATGAGGAGTATACTTTATTTCAAAAATTTAAAGTTAAGGTTAAACATTTTCTAGCAAAACGAACTCTACATTTAGCTATGTTTGCTCTTGATAAAACTTACCTTACTCTTCTAATGTCCCAAAGTCAGAGTCTACCCCCGCCTCCCCCAAAACTGATAAGACTTTTAAGTCAATTACAATGTCAAAGTGAAACAGCGCTGCTTCTTGGCAAACTTGGTGCCCAGCTGTGACCCTGTGCTTACGGCATGTTCAGTATCTCAACTCACCAGGTTGCTGGAAGAACAAAGCTAAACTCTAGTTTGTAAATCTTTATTGAGCAGCAATGATTTTTGTCCTTGAGGCTATTGATTTTTTTAGCAATCTGTTGATTAGCAGCATATCCACCAAATGAAGTGAAACTCTAATATACAATTATTATTACAGATTAAATTGCCTAGGGAGTTGAAACTAATAGAAAAGAATGCCATGTGGAGTTAGCTCTGGTTTGCTTTTATTTTATTTTTGCTGCAAAAAGCTTTATTGTTTCCATTTGGTCCAATACATGGGAACTTTTCTTTTTTCTAACATTCTACTAGAATATCAGAAGTTATATGATTACATACTTCATACCACATGAAATAAGAAGTAAAAGACTTAAGTGCCTCTGGAATCATATCATTAGTAAAGTTTACAATGTTGTATATTGTGACAGAAACAAGCTCCAGTTTGCTTTTTTCATGCTGGTGCTAAACCCACCATGAGATTTATCCTCGTTTACTGAGTACCAAGTGGCGCTCTTGGCAAGTTAAATTTCTGTAATATACCCCAGCCCAAAGTAAATCCAAAAGGACAAGAGAAAGTCTTGCCAACTGTAACAGTAATTGCCAGTTCTGGTTCATAGAAAGTACACGTATGATCTCAAGTCCTATGAAAGGGTACACAGCAAGCCAAGTGTGCTTGCTCAAACAAAGAAGTACTCATCTGCAGGGCACCCTCACTCCCTACATTTTTATCTCAACTTTCCTTCTGAACACTAACATGAGTCTTGTGCAAGAAAGAAACTGGTACTCACATATAGCAAAACATGGTAATTCCCAACTGAATTCTTCCAGACAAGGCAAGACCTAAATACCTTTCCACTGTTCCTGAAATTGAGTACTCTTCCTTTCAGTGTATCACTGCTCTGTATCCTCTAAATTAGTCTGAAAGCTTCCTAGCACATATATAATGTCCTTTTCCCCTCCATTAGAAGTCTAATACAAGGAGGAGCCTCTCAGATTCTTAGTGTTGAGAATGAAATGGCTAGGCATTTCTCAAGTTCCATTGTTAATCTGCTTTTGCAAAAGCACCTTAAGGAACATTGACTCTTCTCCACAGATAGCTCTCTGAAGAATCAAAGTTAGTGTATTTCCAAGATAGATTATACTCTTATGATAAAAACTCCACACTATAAGCATTCCTTGCAAACTACATACGGTTGGCCCTTGAACAACACGGGTTTGAACAGTGCAGGTCCACTCAGATGTGGATTTCTTTTCAATTATCATTGTCAGAGTATTTTCCTTACAATTTATTTAAAATTTTTTCTCTAGCTTACTTTAAGAATATAGTATATAATACATGTAACATACAAAATATGTTAGTCTACTGTTTGTTATTGGTAAGGCTTCCAGTCAACAGGCTAATTAGTAGTTGTTCTGGTGGAGTCAAGTTAACTGTCATTTTTTTGCTGTATGTGGTTGGGGATTTGTGCCTCTACCCCCTGAATTGTTCAAGGGCCAACAGCATATGAAAATCTGCATCAACATGAAAACGGGGAGGGTATGGTTTTACAAAAGGTTCCTCACAAGTTTTTTATGTACTTTGTATACATTTATAAACCCATTAAATAGATAAATAAAATTTTTATATTTATATAACAGTTTATGTTTATAAAATTTTAGAGAACAAAAGTGAGCTCTTGGATTTAAAACCTAATAGAAACCCCTGCTGGGAGAACTAGAAAAAGAAATGGTTTTCAGTAATTCATCTATGAAGTAAGACACGCCCACATATGCTTGTTCAGTTGCATTCTTAACACCAGATATTCAAATGGATATCTTCAACAGGATCCACAAAACTGCAGGCTAGCTTCCTGATATGTCCGAGTCATCGTATTGTGTATTTGTAGGTCACTCACCTCCGCGCTGAACAGCACGTCACTGCGTAAGCATGCCTGAGTGTGTGTGTGTGCGCATTCTTTCTGTTTCGAACTCTTGGCTGCTTTCCTACTTTGTCATGCCCTTCATTATATTTTCAAGTGAATCTATTCTTTTTTGGATACCTTCTAATTTAATGTTGAGATATTTTTTTTCATTTGTTTGTTGAGTTTCATCAACTATTTGTTTCACAGCTTCCTGTAATTTGTTTTCCTTCTGGTCCATTTTTTATTGATACTGCATTTCTAATTTCAGGTGTTAATTTTTATTTCTGCAATGTCTTGTTGAAGGTTAATTCAGACTGGGTATTTATTGTTCCAGTTCTCTTCTGCCTGTAGGTGACAAGAGAGTTTTCCTGAGCTGTAATTCTCTCACTGGTGTCTTCTTAGTATAGGATTAATAAATGTTGTCTTCTTCCTTTTTGACCTGCAAATGCAGTTGGTTTTATGGAGGCAGGGACAGTGCTGTGTGGCTTCTGGGGTTTCTGAATCAAGAGTGTTCTGTTGGGACAGTGACATGCAGAATTTCTGAGATGACACTTTTCTTTGTGGGATGGGAGGGGCTGGAGTCTCTTCTGAGTCTGTTTTTTTTTTTTTTTTAAATCCTTTTTTCACTTTACCATCAAGCCTTCTGGAGATATCTTCCCCTGCCCCAGAACTGGTATGTCCCCAACAGGCTACCTGCAGTCTCAGGAACTTTCTAACTTCCTTTTCTTGATGCACTGGTGTCAGATTGGTCAGTGTTTTCTTCACTCGGAGTGGGGTACCTGTCCCTCCCCTACCCCTACCCCCCCCCCCCCCCCCCGTACTGCCACTGCCAAGCCCCTACGGCACTCAGGGCTTCTCCAGTCTCTACCTGGCTCCAGTACACAATAATGCTGGCTCTAGTTTTGGATGCCTATTCCTCTGCTTTCATGTAAAGAGAGCTTTTTCTCTGTGTCTTAGTTACACTGCAGGGACAGGTGGGAAGGCGGCTTTGTTCTCCTTGTCTGTCCAGTGTTGGGAAGACTATGAAAGAGATTCAGACTTTGGCAGCTGCCAATAGTTACTGGAAAAACAAAAACCAAGTACCTCCCCTTAAATATGAACACACAAGTAAGAATTACCAGACATGAGGAAAACTAACATGGAAGACAAAAATTAAAACAAACAGGTTAAATACTATATCCATGAAATGAAACAGGTTGTTATATATGTTTATGAAATTTTAGGGAACAAAAGTGAACTTTTGGATTTAAAACCTAATAGCAGACATGAAACCCCTGCTGGGAGAACTAGAAAATTGATGTTTTCCAAAATAAAGGACACACACACATAGTAACTAAAGAGAGCAACAAGCTCCAAACTGCAGATGTTCCAGAAAGAGCAGAGAGAATGGAGAAAAATAATGTAACAATTGAAGAAAACGTCCCCAGATGTAAAACACGAACAGGAGGAACTTCCAGTTCCCATGCCTAGCATGGTAGCTGTGAGCACAGGCACACACTAACAAATATGGTAAAACTACCGCGCCCTGGGGACAAAGAATGATTCTACCAGCATCCAGTGAAGAAGGTTCCATATGAAGCATGAGGAGTAGGAAGGGCTTCAGATGGCTCAGCAACCACACTGGAATGTAGAAGCAATAAAGCAATGCCTTCAGAATTCTGAAGGAACATTCCAAGTTAGAATCCGAAACTCAGACAAATTACCAATTGAGAGTAAAACAAAGACATTGCTCTAAGAAAATTTACCACTCACACTCTTTCACAGGAAGTAGTGAAGGACATACTTCACCAGACTGAGGAAATAAACCCAGAAAGAGGAAGTATGGGATCCAGGAAACACAAACAAGATCCAACTGTGATGAAGTGATTCCCAGAACAATGGGGAAGGGGGATCTAAGGAAGACAGCAGTGGAGGCAGCACAAAGGGCAATGACCACAAAGTTGCAGGTTAGAGGCCACAGGGAAAAAAGGAAGAATCAAGGCATTCAGGAAAAAAAGTGAATTATGGAAGAAAAGTCATCATGGTTATTCTTGTCTCAGCTTTGAATTGCATACTTAGTCTATGAACCTGGTATTAAACTATGTTACAACATAACTATGTAAGGAAGCTCAGAAGATGGGACATGTGCTTGCATGACTGGTAGGGATAGGGAAGGAGGGCTGGATACAGACTCCTGTACTTGTCCTCCACGTGGGGAAGTTAGAGATGACGCCTAACACTGAAAAATCAAGATGCAGCAATGTAATGATGTTATTTAGAACTGGGCAAACACCCAAAGAATCACTTGGCAGCACATACACTAAAATTGGAATGATAGAGACCAGCATGGCCCCTGTACAAAGATGACACACAAATTTGTGAAACGTTCCATGTTTTAAAAAAGTCAATTATCTGATCCTGTTCTAATTTCAAATGGAGATCAAATGGAGATAAAGTTTGCTCTGCTTACTTTGTGTGTTGAGAGAAAAATGTAAGAGTATTTTAAGTTTTTAAAAAACTTTTCTTTCTTTTAATTTTATTTTTTTAGATTTGATTTTTTTTAGAGAGAGGAAGGGAGGGAGAGAGGCAGACAGACAGACACATCAATCTGTTCCTCTATGTGCCTGAACTGGAGATTGAACTGCCAGCCTTTGTGTATTGTGACAATGCTCTCCAGCCAGGGTAATTTAAGGTTATTTTATAGAACACCACAGAAATAATAATCTTGGCAGAAAGTCTTAATCTCAATGCAAAGGAGAACTTATCCCATAACCTTTATGACATCTTGCTGAGTTCAAGTATCCACTTGATAAAAAGCCCTAGCTGCCTGCAGGTGAAGCCCCCGCACCCCATCCTGGGAAGTAGCCTCTGGTTCTCGCATCGTAAGTCGAGGCCATGCCCTTGATTGACGTCACCCGTCCCATGGTACATCCTTGAACACTGCCATATTTCAGGTAAATTAACTTGCTGGTGATCATGAAAAGAATGGGCATTAAAACCAAGACCAGAGCCTGACCTGTGGTGGTGCAGTGGATAAAGCGTTGACCTGGAAACACTGAGGTCGCCAGTTCAAAACCCTGCTCTGGTCAAGGTACATTTGGGAGTTGATGCTTCTGCTCCTCCCCCCTTTCTCTCTCTCTCTCTCTCACACACACTCTGTGTCTCCTCTCTAAAATAAATTAAAAAAAAGAAATTTAAAAAAAATTAAAAAAAAAAAACCAAGACCAGAATCTGGGACATCCCGGACCTCAGATGTCCAGCCTATCCCTGAAGCAATGAAGACTGGGTATCGTAAATATCTATAAACAACTGAAAAGAATCCGATGTACAATTATATTATTAAAAACGTGGTATAAATACATACCACTGCAGTCTCGTTCCTGGCCCATGTGCACTTGGGAAACCTATCCCTCATTTAGGTCTCCAGCACCTCTCTAAGTCTGGAGCTACTGTGCTTATTTTCAGATGAAAAAGGCTCCGGGTCACACAGTTAGGTGGCCTGGCTAGAACTAAACAGATCTGTCGGATATGTCTGTGCTCTTTTTACTATATTACTAACTTAGTCTTCATCTCTAACTCATTTGCTCTCTCCTTAATTCACCCAGCTATATAGTTCAGCACAATTTACTAAATGCCCTAAGTTGGAAAATGAAACTATCACACCAAAAAGTATTTGAATAACAGATAAGTGAACAGGTACTCTGATCTCACATGGTAAGAGCTCATATAGTTTAGTCTGTGACCACACAGACTAAACTTTCTTGTACACAGAGCAGGATGCCTGACAATGGGAAAGAGATGTCTCTGCCATCATTTCGGCAGCAGAGCGGTGATAGAGCATGCTCAGGAGCCTGAGTGTTAAGAGTCATTTTTAAAATCCTATTAAAAGGGATAGAATCCAAACAAAGAGCTGATGGACCGCAAAGGCAGTCCAATCCGCCCCAGGATCCTTTCACACTGCTGGACTCCTGTGTTTACTGTTCTCTCTCCCCTGTATCATTTATAAAAAGCAACAGCCAACGCTCTGGGCTCAGCCAGAGAGAGATGTAAGATAGAAGAGCACAGTATCTGCTGGAAGGGCCCACTAAGAAAGTCAGTATATAATCAAGGATTAAAAAACAAAAACAGACAGATGGAAATAACAACCATAATTTTTTCAAGAACATTATACATTGCTTTAATTAGATTAGCTTTATAAGCAACTTCAGAGCTCTTTCATAATGAAGCACTGCTTTTCAAATTACATGACTTTATAGTCTGATATGAATCCTGAAATTCTTTGCCTGCTGTTTATAAAGGTCTGTGGTTTACAGCTGGTTAATGTGTTGAATAAAAACAGAATTAGAAGCTTTATCTTTACTTAACCAGAATTAAACACATATAGGCCATGAATATTTTAAATCTTGTTTTAAATAAGAGTCCTGCTTGGTGACAAGTTAACAGTCCCACTAACAAGAAACAGACTTCTGATGGACAGTGAAGAAATGGCTACCCTGACTTTGTGATCCTTTCACAATGACCTCCAAGAGATTACCAAAACTTCCAAAAAATGCAAAATGTATTAAGACCTGTCCGGCAGGCAGCACACCCTACACAGTAGTCTGACATTTCACACAGCTGCGGAGATGGACATCTAAGTGACATGGGGCTCCCCGATTAAAAGGTTGTTGCTGTACACCTTGACAATTAGACAAACCACTCAGCAACACAATGCAATCTGTTTCTGGACTTAAAAGTGATAGCGCTTTTGAGTGGTTGGATGCAGTGCACTGTGCTCCAATGATGCAGATCCCGCGCACTGGTGGGGCCGGCAGAGGCCGTTCTGCTGAGATGGGACGCTGCATTTCCTGCAACAGGAGAGGAAGTGGCAGGAAATGGAACGTCGGCAAAGGAAAACCACACAAACTATACTTTCTTCCTTAATTCTCCTAGTGAGACCGCAGCAGTGAGTATTAACCCCACCCCAGGTCCACACTGTCAGTTTCACTAAACAATTGTTTTTTCATGTTTTACATGAACAATATCAATCTTTTAATAAAAATTACTAAGCTTTCCATAGAAAAGGTCTCTAATTGAATACAAACTATACAAAAATGGTAAGTGTCGTAAGTTGAAATATACAGAAATATTTCTGTACACTCACATTATTTTGGCAAAGGAGATCAAGGACAGAGATAGAAAACTGAAGTGGGCATTGCACCCATAATGCATGTAAAATATGGATACCACCCTTTACATTGTCTAGGAAAATGAAGTCTAAGACATCCATTCCAATTCATACATTAAGTAACAAAGTCTGGGAGGCCTTGTGTGATTTTTGTAACATTCTCTTTCTCTGAAAAGTAAAAAAGAAAACTCACAAAACATAAAAATAAAATTATATTGTTTTCCACTTCTTTTGTTTTTTTTAAGCTAATCAAACATGTTTCAGCACTGATAAAGGCCAGCGGCACACGTGGGGAATGCCCACGCAGCTGTCTGAGTAGCTGGCATCAAGTCTGTATGCAATAGCACAGGTCGGTCTCAGGCCCTTGGCGCCCCTCAGCGCTGCCCAACAGGAACAACGCTAATCTGCCAGATGGGCCACAGGAGCAGGAAAAGGTAACAGCAGAACTGGAGGTGCCATGACCTGAAGGGAAGCCAGAGGAAAGCCTTGGGGATGGGGTGTGGCTGCCTACAGCTGTAGGGCAACCCCTGGAAGCTTAAGAAAGCCCTTTGTCTCAGGAACCTGACGCCAAGGACAGCTTCAAGTTCATTTAGTGCTAGTCACCGTAGTTTTTTTAACTTAAAATATAAAACTATTTTTATTATTGTGTATTTTGTCTTATAAAACAGGAACTAAGTTATTGATAGTAAGTGGTAATGGTTTTACTGTTATGTTTCATTATTAAAATGTCAAAAAACAACAGCAGCAATTTTTAAGAGTTCAAATTAGTGTAAGACAGGACTACAAAACAATCTGATTTTTCAGCTGGTAATTAAAGTGCTCCTTATTTTAAGTAAAAAGAAAATTAATCATCAGTCACTGGCAACAATCATTATAAGAGGTCTTTTAGGGCAAGATTTAATAGTAGGAAGAGATTTACAAAAATAGATTGATGCTATTTGGGGGAATAATATTGTAATTTTTTTCTTAAATCAGTTTTGATAAATTGTACCTGATCATACAAAAATTACTTCAAATTCAAACTTGACTATATAAAAAAAGGGAGAGATGAAATGAACTCAGCTAGATGACAGATCTGGCAAAATGTAAGAATGAAACCATTCTATCTCGGGCACTTATTTCATGTCCAGGTGGAAATACATTTTCAGCTGATAGCTTATATTCTTCCTATAAGCAATCACAGGTTTGGAGTCAGCCATGCAGTACAAAGCCACACAGTCGAATCTTCTTTTTGATGCAACACAAAAACGTTGTTCCTGTTTCCTTATTAAAATACCAACTGGTTGTCTATTTTTCTTTATCCCATTTATTTGGAGTCCCAAATTAACAAACAGCATCAACAAGTACAGTAGGTGAAGTAGGGTATTGCTGGATCAAAGTCTCTCTATAAGGCGTCTTTACTGATTGAATCAGATGGTTTATTTAGTTCAACCCTCACACCTTTCTCACCTGCAAGGTAAAACAAACAATTCATTCATTAAGCACCAGTTTCTGTTACTCCTTCCCACAAGTTTCTAACAGTGTGCACAAGGTTTCAACCTTGCAAACAAAACAGCATCTGAAAACTCTCATACTTGCGCTTGCCAACGCTAGCCTCAGCACTGTGCTGTGATGAGTGCGCCACTGAGCTCGCGGACCTTCAACAGGAAAACCATTCTCTACATAGACTGATTTGTCTTTTTACTTAAAAAGTCATTTGAATTGTTACAAAATGGTAGTGTACTCCGCATCACTAAAAGCACATTACTGGGTTTCTGCCAAAAATAATGACATAAAAAATACACAAAATCATCCAATTTTTATAGTTTTATAAAAGGTTAATCTGGGATTATCAATAGTTCATGAAAATTGAGCTAGTTTCATCAGTACTGTGAACATTGAACAGACTTTTGGAGAAGTAAAGTGGAGTTAAAGAAAAGACAGGTAAGTGGTCTACCAGATGGAAAACTATGACCTAGTGCTCTAGGATACAGTCCCTGAGGGCCCATGCCCAGCATGCAGCACCTGCAGGCTTAGCACTGAGGGCTGACCTAGGGCCTCTACACGCCTGTCTAACTTACTCATTTTGGCAGTTCCATTCATCTCTTCTGCATCCATTTTCTCTGTGTCCACGTTCAACATGGGAGACCTGGCGTGCTCTTTAGAGTATGTGAATTTAAAAAGAAAAAACTACAACTTCGTTGTAAGGGGAGAATGAGAGGAAACCAGATAGCAGTAACCAGGAGCAGAGCAGCCTGTGACTGAAAAGGATAATCACAGGAAAACTCGACTGTACTGGAATCATTTTCTCAGACTTCTTTGCCTCAGACTTCTCTAACCTTTGGCAGTTTTTTGTTTTTTTTTTTTGGTTAAAGGTAACAATGAAGATGACTTCAGAAGTCCTCTTTTAAACAAGGAAATTAGGGAACCTGACGCAACGAGGGTTGTGAGCACTGTCTGCCCAGTGTCCCCTGGCCCCACACGCTCTTTACCTGTGAGATATTTTACTTTAGCTCGTGCTCTCTCATCTGCATCAAAATACCAAACAGTTATTGCGTACCTAAAAGAAAATTTAGAACAGGGTAAGAACGATCAGTGATCACACTGGGGAAAATGAGTGATATGCTATTGCAATGGTCTATGAAAATGTGTAATGTCAAAATAATGTCTCAATCGGAATGTTAGAAGAGGATAAATGAGCACAGTAGCAACCCACTCACCCAGGAACCTCCATGCTCAAGAGCATAGCAGAGAACCAGAGTAGCTAAAACTGATGTTGCAAAGCTGCGAGTTTTTATGACTTTTCAAAAAATTTATTGATTTTAGAAAGAGACTAAAGGAGAGAGAGAAAGAGAGAGGAAGGAGGTGGAACATCATTTGTTCCACTTATTTATGCACTCATTGGTTGATTCTTGCATGTGCCTTGACTGGGGATTGAACCTGCAACCTTGGCACGGCAGGACAATAATACTCTAACCAACTGAGCTACCTGGCCAGGGCTTTATGATTCATTAGTGTGTACTGAACCTACTGATCATCTGTTTTGCAGACACTGCAAAGGGAAGAAAGAGCCCAGCTGCTGCACTAGAAGCAGCGTGAGTTCTGAAAGCAGAGAAACAGAAAAGGACTTGAGGCCTGGGGCTCTTTAGTGACAGGAAGACAATAGTTTCCACAGCTTCTGAGGACATCACTATATTACAGCAAAGAATCATGATGGATATTTATAATTTTGAACCTCACGTCATCAAGAAAGATTTAAATTATGCGAACAATTTTTTAGAATTTTATTGAAACAATTATACTATGTTTAGACATAAAGTTTAGGTAAACTTTATCACTGAAAATTCACTTATCAGGAATTTATTCCACAAATAAATGAGGCATCTCTAGTTTATGAAATACTATTAAGTACACAGTTAGACCTTTTGGTACCAGCTACGGGGAAAATGCACACACATTACAAGAAGTGACAGCATGCTATGATCAATTCCTTAGTAGAACACGCAACTTGTTCAAGAGTCTTGCCAGAGTTCCCTGGGGGAAACCATACTCATCAAATGAAGAGCCAGTCAGCATGATAGAGATAAATCACGTGACATATCTGAAGTAGAGTCAAAGGCAGAGCAGTCAGTCTTGAGAGTTTGAACCGGAGAAACTCAGGCCCATAGATCACTCAATAGGTTAAGTGACAGAGCTGAGGTCATGATCCAGCCCCCTGACTTCCAGACTCTGCTCTTTCCAATGCCTTTCTTACTCCAGACTCTTCTATTTTTCCAAGAGGCCACAGTAATGAAAGGGCACAGAGACATGATTTTATCTCCCTCTCGCTCATGTCCCAAACTTCAGTTACTCAGAAATCAGAGTTCTGAATACCTGGGCAGCTCCCCTCTGTCTTTCCCCCTTACCTCCCATTGATCTACTCCAGGAATCCTTCTTGTGCTACTATCTGCACTGGAACTTGGGCAGTCTTGTCCTTTCTCCCAGGGCTTTACAGACACTGCTGCCCTCCCTGTTGCATGGCATCCTGGTCCAGCGAAGTTCCTCGTTCTGCTGGACACCTGACCCATCTACAACAATGCATACCAAACTCCTGCAGCACTTATCTTTCACAATCATCTGGTATTTATTTACTACCTAAAAATGTCTGCTACCTCTTCATCTGGAAAGTATACAACCAGACCATAGTCAAGAGCCCAGGAAAAGGAAGGTCTGTGAAGTGATGTCTAAGTCAGAAAAGGTTCCGAGGCAGCAGCAGGGGCAGAACTGGGCCCTGGGCACCGAGGCGCATGCTGCGTACGTGCCAGGACCCCCAGTTGCCACTCTCAGCTTCTTACGGGCTCCAGCCACACCCTGCTTGGCTTGCTCCTCACTACACGGATGAGGGCTACAGGCAACATGGCTCAGAAAGAAGCAATACAAAGGGAGAGATGACAACAAAGTAAAACCCTAGGCTTGGCTGGTCAGGGCACATATGGGAGTTGTTGCTTCCTGCTCCTGCCCACTTCTCTCTCTCCTGTCTCTCTAAAAATGAATAAATAAAGTCTAAAAAAAGAAAAGCTGGCCTAACATCACTATTCTCGATGTCTGAGGGGATGCTTCTCTCACTAGATCTGAGCAACTGCATCCCAGGAATTTGCTATCATAATGATCAAAATCCTTTTGATAATGAAAAATAGGTATTTAATATACAGTGCCATTTTTCTACAAATATCTATTTTTACAAAAATGTCTGTAACATTTTCCATTTTAACAGCCTTCACATTTTAATTGAGCCACAGTAAATGATCAAAATATTAAAGTATACATAAACTTAATAGGTTTAGAATATTAAACCTTGTAGAAAAAGAATATAATGTAGAAAAAGAGATGCTGTTATTAATGCTAAAGGCTTTTTCTAACCTTAATGCCCAAACAACAACCTTTCTTTCTCCAGCCTTTCCTCTTCACTTTCGCTCCCTGGCTACCTCCTATTTTCCACTCTCAACTCTTCTGCCTCGCTCCTTCGTCTTCCCCTCACACCACCTCGTAGAAGCTGCCTTTCCCTCTCTATCTCTCCCTTCTATTCCAGTAATGACGGCGGCCCTTGAACAACAGGGGTTTGTACTGTGTAGGTTCACTTACACGCAGATCTGTTTCAAAAAATACTGTAATATTTTCTCTTCTGTATGCTTTTAATAACATTTCCTTCCCCCCAGCTTACTTTATTGTAAGAATATGTGTAAAAACACAACATACAAAACGTGTTAATCAACTGATGTGTTATCACTAAGGTTTCTGGTCAACAATAGGCTATTAGTCATCCAGTTTTTTGGGGGTGGGTTACAAGTTATACACAGATTTTTAACTGCGTGGGGGGTGTCATCTGTGCCTTTTTATCCATGACTGGTCAAGGGCCAACTGTACTCTCAGAAAGTCACAGGATGGATGAAACAAGGTGACGGGGCTGAAAATATAGAAGGGTCTCTGTCTCCACTTACTGCACACCGCATGGCCGTGCTAACGGTCACATTAGTGCTAACTGCAAATAAACCTCATAAAATTATTCAAATTCAAAGTTATAACGGAAGCATGATAGAATGAGAGGAAGAGACTCATTAGAAAAGTTAAGTTTATTTTATCTATCCCCTTCTGTCCTGCATAATCTTTAACAATTGTTTCTTAAAAGGAATACTACCTTGTAGAATATGCTGGTTGTACTTCATGAGGGTTGCGACGGTCAGACCAGAAAAACAGCAGTCTATCAAATTTGGGTTCAATGTCAGCAAACTGGGCTTTGCCTTCTGGAAAAATTCGAAGTATACCTCCACTTACCTAAAAAAAAGAGCCAAATATCTTAGTATGAATAACCAAGAATACTACAAAATTAAATTAAGGAGGGGGGGAAGCCCACTTCAATGAACCAAACTTCTTAATTGGATTATTCAGATATATCTCAATCAACAAGGTCTGAAGCTGAGCTGAGATTCCAAGTACATGCGCTGATACAAGAAAAAAATTATTTCCTGTTTTAGGCATTTTGTAAATACTTTATGAAACATATGAATATTATCTGAATCCCGTCATAAAATGACCCTCAGAAGTTTTAAGTTAGTAAACATTTATTTACATACATTAATGATTTGTTTAACCTACTCTTCTTAACATGTACTCATTTCAAATCATCTTGTTTAAATCAGACATATCTCACTTTATTGTGTTTCACAGATGTAGTGTATTTTATTACAAAAAAATATTATGACAGCTCTATTGTGAGTTGCTTTACTGTGGTAGTCTGGAATCGAACCTGCAATATCTCTGAGGTATGCCTGTACTATAAATGATTAAGTATGTCAAATAAGTAGTTCACTGCATTTTAAAGTTTAAAAGATCATTAATAGGTCACAAATTTAATACCTCTTATGTACAGAATTCAGTGTATCAGCAGAACGTGTCATCACTTAGCATCACCACCACCACTGTGGTCACTATTAGAAACAGAAGCCTTCCCTTTCCAGATGGAGCCTGACAACTGATGACTCCCTGCTTATAAAACTGGACTCCATCCATAAAGGAGTATTACTATTTACCCAAATATACAAGGTATATCCTCCTCCATTTGGAATTAGATGGACCCACCTACTCATTCTAAAACTAAGTATCTATTGTTCTGGGACTGGAGGTGGGCCCAGAGTGCAGAGCAGGGAATAATGCAGACAAATGTTGTCCTTATGGTATTTAGAATCAAGGGGGATTAAAGTGAGGCAAAACCCACCCAACTGAGCAGATCTTTACCCTTAAAAAACTAAACTCCTATGTAGGTAGACTCTTAAATTGAAAGGAACTTTCATAGTTGATCACAACATCAAGGAGTTTGAGTCTATTCCTAGAATCTACAGTTAGAGAAGCTACTGATCAGCCTCATCCCTAAGTTAAGTTAAATTAAAGCTACTTGGTACCCTTGCCCGCCTTCCTCAGGTTCCCGTGTTGCTCAGAGTGATTCCCGCAGCACTCATGCACATATCTGAAGAAGCTTCAGACTGTGACCAAAAACATGTTTTCACTCCCTTCCCCCTGGACCCTCCCCTTTGACTGGAGTCATTGGGAATATCAGGTGGTTTGCTGAAAATGTTTAAAAAGAGATAGATGAAGTTTCCAATCTTGCTCTGGGAAACCATCCCTAACCTCTGAATTAGGTGGAACTCCTATATACTCCCAAAGCAACCTGTCCTGCGCTTGGCATAACCAATTGTAAACTGTCAGTCTACTGATGGGACCCTTCACTGGATCGCAAACTCTGTGAGGGCTGATTCTATTTCTGCTCTATTCCCAGCAACCAGAAAGTGTTTGACACACCACTCACATTCGGTGCATGTTGTAATGGAGTTCTCAGTGCTGCATACAAAAATGCTAAGGACTCTGTTCTGCTTAGGTACTAATTTAAAAAGATATATATACTAATGGCTTTGGCTAAGTCATATCAAAATTAAAATCCTGGCCTAGAAAGGACCTAACAATATATAGAAGTTAGGAGCTCATCAATATGTTTCTAGCTTTCCAGATATTCACAAAATCTGAGGGGAAATATTTAAGTTTTAATCAAAGTAGCACCAATATATTATGTGTATTTGGCTCAAGTTGAATGACCTAATTTATTTCTCTATTTCAAAGTTTAAAAGTTGTAACAGAAAAGTCATGTTTGTTGACAGTATCTCAAACTCTACTCAGCAGTAAAACTTACCTGAATTTTGAACTTGGACTAGGACAGAGGAAAGTCCTTAAATCAGAATGGCAGAGAAGATGACAGGAGCACTGTGAGCACATCTTACACATTAGTGTATATTTTTAGGACAAAACTAGGTTTTGCACATTTAAGATTTGGTGGTCTCTATTTGTATGTATATGTGTGTGTGAGAAGGGAAGAGGTATTAAAAATTACTCTGGCTACACAGGTGTGTTGACTCTGAAAACCTACCTGGCCATATACATTGTGTTCACTTTTCTATTGAAATATTTTGCTTCAAAAATAGTAAATCTTAAAAGAATTCTTTTAAATCAACCAAAAATTAAGTTTATACCACCTCCAATACAATAATAATACATGACGTGCCTCTAAAGTTTAAATCATTGAAACGTAAGTGAAACTCAGGCTAGTACTAAGGAAATATATATGTTTAAAATAAGGGAGGTTAAATGTTATACACGGTTGAGCAAAAGTAGGTTTTCTAATGAAAACAAATAATACAATAATAAATAATAATACAAGAATAAACTATTCCATGTACTCACAACTGTAAACCTACTTTTGCCCTCCTTGTACATTCTAATTGGTTTTGCAGAATTTGTCAGTATTGATAAACTTCCAGTTTCTCCATAATCAGAGAAAGAAGGGATCCTGCCTCCAGTATTCAACCCAACAACCTAATGCTAGATAACTTTTCTCTACGATAATGCAAAGAATAAAGTGAAAGTAGGTAGGAAATAAACCATAATAATTACTTATACATAATTGTCCTCAAAAAGCCATTATAAAACAATCATTCGCAGAAGTGTTCTTATAGAAACTATTAAAACACACTTTCACAGAAGTTTAATTTTGGACGAACTCTTCAATATCTAAAAATAAGGGAATCTACTTTTTGAGATATATTAGTATCTGTCCCATTTACAAAGATCCACTCCTAATACCTAAGACTGAAACAACGCTGAGAGAAATTTGACTGTTACATGTGTTAAAGACAGTCCTACCCAAAAAAGGTATGAATCTCAACACTTATGAGAAAATAAAATCTGTGAGGAAAAAGAAGCTCAATTAAGTTGCATACCTTGGCATCCCAGTCTTTATTAAGATAGTATATACATGTCACACATCTTCCATCTCCATTTGGATTATCAACATGACGTACGTATCCTGTTCCATTGCCTGGATAACAAGCAACCATGGCCTGTAGTAACAGTAATAATAATGATGATTTTAAAAGTCCATGTAAGAATAACAAACAGCTTATAGAAGAGTGCTCTGATTTTTGACTACTCTGACTTAAATTCTTCTAATAAAAACCACATAACCACATTTTTTAGATAAGAAGAGGCAAAGATACTCTGTGTTGACACTACTTTAAAGACTACAAGGCACCTGGGCAAACAATAGAGGCCTAGTGACTCTTGCTTCACAGCAACGGGAAGAGGTAATCCCGCTGGAGCAGAGTGCAACACTGCCTCGGACATTCTGGCTCTCACAAGTCAGGTGCCCCTGCTTAAAACCCCAAAGGCCAGAAGGATGGCAGGACCCACTTTTATGATTTTTATTCATATTGACAGTCATGATCCAGTGAGTTCTGTCTATCCTTCCTGAGTTCAATGCAGAACACCTACATTATCATCGGTCTAACACACTCTCACATGACACTATCTCTGAATAGTACCAATTTGGACAGGCAAAATTGTAATTAAGTCAACTCCAAACATTAACTCATTACGCCAGTGATTTTTTAAAAAGGCTAAATGACAAATTAGCATGTGACTAATCCTCCTTCAAATCAGAAAGTCATTTTTTCACTCAGATTTTAACAAAATGTGATTCAAAAGATTGTTGAGTGTTAAACATGAAGGTGGAAGAGATGCCCAAAATAAAAAAATAACTTACATAATAATCAACTGGGTGATTAAAAAAATGTGAGAATTACAAAGAAAACAAAACAAAGACGCTCAAGGTCACCAGTTATTCTTAAAATCCTCTATTTCTCCAATTTCTTCATTTATTACAGTTAATGGATCAGTATTAATATCAAAGAATTAGTACAAAGTTATCAAATAGTAATTAAATTAATAAAAATAAATTATAAATGCTAATTTAAAAAATTCCTATTCAACTGATCAGTAAATAAGTCACTCTCAGGTTTTCAGCCTGTGCAACTGAACAAATGGAGTTAACTGTTTACTAAAATGAAAACACCAGGTAGAGAGTAGTTTTAATAACATTCACAGGGTAGGAAAGGAGTCTCAGCAATGGACACGATGAGCCAAACAGCGAAAGTTGTTGAACACAACCAAAGACACCAGGATTATGCCTCAATATGGGATCTGTCTGCATCAGTCACTTCTATACTGCTTTCCTTAGAGCCCTAAGGCTACATGCAATACATGGGGGTGGTGACCCAATGGGGTGACGCAGTGAAAGAACTTTCAACTAGGGACTGCATTTATCAGTTTCCTTTATTTGAATGCCAAGTGAGACTTTTATAATAATTTTTTTTAAATTTCTTTTTATTTTATTCATTTTAGAGAGGAGACACAGAGTGAGAGAGAGAGAGAGAGAAAGAGAGAAAGGGGGGAGGAGCAGGAAGCATCAACTCCCATATGTGCCTTGACTAGACCAGTGCAGGGTTTTGAACTGGCGACCTCAGTGTTCCCAGGTCGACGCTTTATCCACTGTGCCACCACAGGTCAGGCCCAAGTGAGACTTTTAAAAGAAAATAAAAGATGCCATAAAAGAGACGTTTTAAACAATTGTGTTAATTAAATTTTATAATCCCTGTTACAGCTCAATTACCTCCATCTAAATGTATTATTTGAGGTGGCCATTACGACTGGAGCCTTATCTGGTGTTCCCTATGTCCCTTTAGCTCTGCTCTGGTGACAGGGACTCTGCCAAATGGGGAGAAAGGAAGGAAGAAGGAGGGTGAGTGCTCAGCAGGGCTTGCATTTAATCTGCCCTCTCTACTCCAGGAAAGGCAGTAGCCCAGTTTATAACTGCACAAAGGAAAGAGTAGAACACCTTAATGTAAACCAGCCTATCAGCAACCACAACCGAGTGCTGGACTGAAGGTAAGAGCGAGCCATCATCAGGAAGAAGCAAGACTGTCCTGCTCTGGCAGAAAGAGCCCCAGATCACAGAAAAGACCCCATATCCAAAAGAGTCAGACTGTCATGAAAAATCAAAGACCCCAAAGAGCCAAACTCTTAGAGATTCTGGTGGAAGAGGAATTTTGTAGGAAACCTGAGAACATTTGGAAGGGTCATAAATTCATTCAATCACTGTGTGGCCTAATAATGATCCAGTGAACTGCATTTAGTAATTCGTGTGTGTGCTGAGATGCCCCAACTGCGATTTTAGAAACGTAAAACGGTACTTTTACATAAGTCTCATGAAATCTGGCGGCTACTACATTAAACCAGAATTCAGATTTTAACAAAGTTATCCCTAGCTTTGGTGGTTAGATTATCAAATTTTAAAGTTTCTCTCTTTTTTTAAAAGTTTCTTAAATGTAGCATAGCCTTTTCAGTTTTGTAATATTCATGCTGTATTTCTTAATTGGCAATTTTGTTTACTTGGTGTTTTTTACTACATACCCGTGTAAAAAAAAATGAGTCTGATATTGCTTAGTTTGTTTTTAATATGCAGAAGGGTCTAAAATACTCTAATTCACAATATTTTTAGTAAATTCAGTTTATTTTCTCTTAATCTCTTGGTAAAGTGACTGATAATTCATTCTACATGTGATTCTACCTGCTTAAATGTCTTATTAATCTAGAAGTCATAGCAACATTTAAAAATTATTTATGGACTACTTCCCACATCACACCGCAAAAAGGGTCAGCATGTATCTGTCTGAAAGGACTGGACTGGAAAGAAAGAAAAAACTGGGCACAGAAAACAAATGGCAACAAATAATAAACCTAACGGATTCTGGGAAAAGGAACTACTCACGGAGGATAAAATAACAGAGCACGGCTTTGAGCTACACATAGGACCTAAAGTGTATCTTTAAAGGGTAGGTATGATTTGAAAAAGTGAAGGGAACACAAGCAAACAGTAGGAACATAACAAATGCAGGAAACAGTTAAGTGACAACAAGGTACAGTGTGTCTGTAAAGTCATGGTGCACTTTTGACCGGTCACAGGAAAGCAACAAAAGATGATAGAAATGTGAAATCTGCACCAAGTAAAAGGAAAACTCTTCCAGTTTCATACCTATTCAGTGCAGTTCGATGTGGGCTCCATTTGTTGCCCTACACACATCCAAATGATAATGAAGTTCTTGCCACACACGGGTAAGGACGTTTGGTGTAACAGAGAGAATAACGTCTGTGATTCTGTTTTAAGTTATTAATGTCATTGATATGTTCAATGTACACATGTTATTTCACATAATCCCAAAAGTAAAAGTCTAAGGGTGTCAGATCCGAGGATCGTGGTGGCCGTGGCTTGACAGAACCCCTGCCTATCCACCGCCAGGGGAATGTTCTATCCAGAAACTCACGAACAGTGGTGGCATAGTGTGGAGGAGTGCCGTCCTGTTGAAAGATGACACCTTCTGGAAACTGTGGCACTGCATACAATTCCAACATGTCAAGATAGGTGTTTGCCGTCACAGACTGCTCCGTGAAAAAAAATGGGCCTATCACCTTATCATGCATCAGGCCACACCACATGTTCACTTTAGGGGTGTTACATTTGTACTCAACGTAGGCATGAGGATGTTCAGCAGCCCATATTTGGACGTTATGGCGATGAACATGTCCACAGATAAGGAAGGTCGCCTCATCCCTAAACACAATCTTCTGCAAAAATCTTGTATCATTGTCGATCTCATGAAGCATATCTGTAGCAAACGCGCATCGTGTGGGTCTATCCGCCGGTTTGATAGCATGCAACAGCCGCAATTTGTACCCCGGAAAACAGAAATGTTTCTTTAACACCTTATGAACTGCAGTCTTGCTTAGGTGTAACTGTCAAGCACACGCATGCACAGATTTTTTAGGGCTCCTTGGGTAGCTATCCCGTATAGCCTCTACAGACTCGTCACTGACTGGTGGCCTACCAGAACGGGGTCTCTCCACCAAACTGCCGGTTTCCTTCAACTGCTCATCCCACCGAGTAATGTTATTCCTATGTGGTGGCGCTTCGTTATAAACGTGCAGATATTCACGTTGCACTTTGGTCAGGGATTCGAATTTAGCGAGCCACAGAACACACTGAACTTTCCTCTGTACTGTCCACATCTCTACTGGCATGACCGTGGGCTGCTCCGCTGTATACAGTGTTACATCATCATCTGCGCATGCGCACATGCTGCCACATCATCCTACAGAAACTGGGAGGGTTTTCCTTTTATTTGGTGCAGATTTCACATTTCTATAGACTTTTGTTGTTTTCCTGTAACCAGTCAAAAGTGCACCATGACCTTACGGACGGACACACTGTATTTTAGTCGGCAAAGTGAACCTGGTAGAAAGACAATGAAATCTTGAAAAGTAGACAGAAGAAATGGGACATAAAAGGTGACCAACAAGCCTGACCAGGCAGTGGCGCAGTGGATAGAGCGTCGGATTGGGATGCAGAGGACCCAGGTTCAAGGTTGCCAGCTTGAGCGCGGGCCCATCTGGTTTGATGGTTTGAGCAAAGGTCACCAGCTTGGATCCAAGGTCGCTGGCTCAAGCAAGGGGTTGCTTGGTCTGCTGTAGCCCTCCGGTCAAGGTACATATGAGAAAGCAATCGATGAACAACTAAGGTGTCGCAACAAAAAACTGATGATTGATGCTTCCCATCTCTCTCCATTCCTGTCTGTCCCTATCTATCCCTCTCTCTGTCTCTGTAAAAAAAAAAAAAAAGGTGACCAACAGTGAGCCCCTATGATCTTTGGGTGGAGATGGCCACAATGAGAACTTTTAAGAAAGCAGCTTCCTCATTCTAGGAGTTATATAAAAGATTACTATAAGACAAAGTACACTGCTATGGTCTATGTCTCTCCCAGGTATTCAAAGCAGGGCATTTGGGAAGTGCACAGGCCACAAGGGTGGAGCCCATGGATGAAATTAGTGTCTTCCCATCCTCTCATTGACAGCACAACAAGAAGTTGCTGGCTATGAACCGGGAAGGCCGACCTCACCAGAAGGTGACACTCATGGTCGCCTTGGTCCTGAACTTCCCAGCCTCCAGGATTGTGAACAATATACTTCTGTTGTTTATAAGGCTACCCAGTCTATGGTGTTTTAGCCCAAACAGACTAAGACCCACCTATAAAAAAATAAAATTATTTCAAGTGATTCACATTAGATGTACTAATTCTGCGGATAGGAAAATGTATCAAAGTCTATCAAGAAAAATTAAAATATCCTCATGTCTAGAGATTTGTTAGGGATTGAAGTGAGCCTCTTATTCTCCTGTGTCCTTCCTAAGGAACAGCAGGACTGGCCACGACTATATGCTCTTGAAGGTTTGGGAAGGGGACAGCAAAGGAGTCTTGACATTTGCCTGAAAAAGAAACAATGCAGTCACCCACTATAGAATTCTGAGGTATGTCCCATATCTGCCATCTCTTTGGGACACCAACTTTAAGTATTTCAATTTCCCATTGAGAAAAGCCTAAATATAAGCAAAACAATTAAACACTATTTTTTCCCTTTTTGATATGATTGAGGACGTTAAGATAAAAAGATATCATAAATTTATTTTTTACTCTGTGAATAAAAGGAAGGAAGAGGTTTGGAATACTTCTTTGGAATCTGAAGACATTTATTTCTGGCATTGGAAGGCTTGTATTCAATCTGAAGTTGAATCAGGAAACTTTTTTTTTAATCCCATTTGAACTGAATTATTTTAAAGCACTGATGATTCAAAATTAAGAGAACTAAAATTTTAAGAGCTATCAAAGTACTGTTTTTACTCTGAATGAGGGGAAATGGTTTACTATCTGAAAATTTATCCTATGAAAATATACTACTGCCTTGGGTTTGTATAGCATGGCCCTTTGTAATACTGATTGATTGCTGATGTTTAGTAAGCACTTACAAGCCAGGCACGGATTATCTCGCTGAGTCTTAACAAATTCATGACGTGGATGCAAGTAATCTTATCATCTTAGATATTAGAAAACTGAACGACAAGGAGAATAAAAAACTTGTCAAAGGTCACAGAGACTCTAAGTGGCAGTGGTGAGATATGGACTGTATTCTTGCCCAATTCCTGGCTCAGGAAGGCTGTGTTTAGTCTTTCTGAAGAGTTCAGATGAAATTGGTAACACAGGCTCCTAGCTGACCACCCAACCTTCTATGGTGATACATACTTCATGATGCTCAATTCTCCCACATACAGATGTACCATGTACGGTTTTACCAACTCTCCAGTTACACCTGTTAAGTCTCTCTTCTCCACCCACCCCTAAAGCACACTCACCTACCACTATGCCTAACCTTGCGGTTTACTAAAACGAGCTCAAAAAGGGGAAGAATGGCTTACCAAAAGAACTGAACTGAGCCTGATCTGTGGTGGTGCAGTGGATAAAGAACTGACCTGAAATGCTGAGGTCACTGGTTTGAAACCGGGGCTTGCCTAGTCAAGGCACATATGGGAGTTGATGCTTCCTGCTCCTCTCCTCCTTCTCACACACTCTCTCTCTCCCCATTCCCTCTCTAAAATGAATAAAAAAATAAAGAACTGAACTGAGAATACTTTGGTATTTACTATAGGAATAATTTTTAAAACTTCAGATTTCAAATATACATACTTAGTTTATGTAAATCTGATTTCCCAAAGGTACAATTAAAAACTTTATAAAATGGGAACAATAATCTACATGCATTTAAATCTCTTGACTTTTTTTGCTAAATTTAATGTTATAAATAACATACCATATTTTTCGCTCCATAAGATGCACTTTTTTCCCCAAAAAAGTGGAGGAGAAAATGCCATGCGTCTTATGGAGAGAAAAATACGGTATTTTATTGAATATTTTAGCATACCATTTGGTTCAGAATATTTTTTTTCTTATTTTCCTCCTTACAACCCTAGGTGTGTCTTATGGTCAGGTGCGTCTTACGGAGTGAAAAATATGTTATAACCCTCATCATAAATAAACTCAGACTTTGTTTTGAGAAGTAAATTTTTCAAATTTTTATCATGGCAAAAATGAAACTAGAACTGAAAAACAGATACAGCAATAAGAACAAAGGCAATTTCTCCTGGTCCAGTCTCTAGTCTTCATAGGGCAGTAGGGCCATGCAGGGGACCAGAATTGAAAACTACTCACTTAACTCCAAGTTGAAAGACAAGATGAAAAAGGAGGTACTGTGAGAACATTATGATGGCTCATGGCAAACTTTATGGAAGAACCAGTGCCTAAGCTAAGCTTAAAAAATATAAGAAAAAAATATAAGCTTAAGCTCTTTTAAAAAATATGGAAAAGAGGCCATTTTAACGAGTGAATCATATAAGGAAAGTTCTAAATGCAAAATACAGGATGTATCTGGTGATAAGGAACATTCAGATTTGCTAAAGCACCAAGTACTTGTGAAAAGGGAAAACAACTGAAAAGAGGGGCCACACTGTGGAGAAACTTGCCTGCCTACTAAGGAGAACAACCTTTATTCTATAGGCAGAGGTAAGCTATCGTTTGGGGGCGGGGGACAACATTATCAGAACTGCTTCAGACACATGACAAGTAGAATGCAATAGATTTGGGAAAGGGGGCAGGAAAAAAATGACCCTAAGAACCAGTTAGAACTAACTGCAATATACAAAAGAAATGAGGGATAGTCTGACATAGAGGAGGGGCTTTGGGAAGGGTGGAGAGAGAAGGAGCAGGCAAAGCGGAATGGAGAAGGGTAATGAACATGAGACAAGCAGCAGACTTGGTAAGTGCTCTCACGGATAAAGCAAGGGAAAGGGCTGAACGACAGATGGTTTCAGGAGATTTGTGTCTGACTGAGTTCAACAGACCATTAACGGAAGTAGAGAACACAGGTTTGGGGCAGAGGAATTCATTTTTTGGACATACTGAGTTTGCCATTGCTGGTAGGCCATCCAGGTGGAGATGTCCAAAAGGCAGTTGGAAGTGCAAGTCTGGAACTCCAAAAAAAAGCCATGGCTGGAAGGTGCAGGGTTAGGAACCATCTTCATATCGGATAGCTGAGCCATGTGGCTGCCAGAGATTGCCAAGAAAGAGAGTGTAGGGAGAAAATAAGAAAACAAAGGACAGACTCTTATGGAATAAAGTCACTTAGAGGAAGAGCTCATCATTAAGCTTTGTTGCTTTCCTGGTCACAGGAAAACGGTTAAACAACCGGTCTAAAGTTGACTTATTGTAAATGATTTTTGGCTAATTTTTTTACAAATTAAACATATTATAAAACAGAACTAAAAAGGCATTTAGGTTTTCTTCCTTAAAATGTTTTTTTAAAAAACATTTTGCTATTACAAACAATATTGTGATCAACAGTTTTGAAGCTCTATCTACCATTGTACACATCCTTGGTACCTTCCTAAAATTAAATTCCTAGAAGTGAAATTCTTATAAGGCTTAAATTTTTTTGATTCCCCAAATTTTCTGCAGAATGATTATATTAGCTTATACACACACCAGCATTGTAAAAATACAAATACCTTCCCACCCACTAGCCACCCTAGATATTAAATTTTATTCTTTTAAAAACAGCTCATTTTAATTTCTTTTTATTTATTTTAGAGAGGAGACAGAGAGAGAGAGAGAGAGAGAGAGAGAGAGAGAGAGAAAGCAGGGAGGAGCTAGAAGCATCAACTCCCATATGTGCCTTGACCAGACCAGTGCAGGGTTTTGAACTGGCGACCTCAGTGTTCCCAGGTCGACGCTTTATCCACTGCGCCACCACAGGTCAGGCAACACAGCTCATTTTAATAGGTGAAAATTTATATTATTGTTTTAGGCATACCTCAATTTGTAAAAGTAAACATTTTCATATTTTTATTGGCCATTTACACTTTTGTTAATTGCTTACTCACGTACTCATTTGGTTTCCTACTGGGTTATTCATTCTTTCTCTACTGATTTTTAAGTTCTTTAGCTATTAACCTTCTGGCACATAACATGACAACAATTTCAACATTTTTACTATGTTCCTATAGAATATTTTAATACAGGTAGTTATTATTTGCGCAGGAAGGCAGAGCATAACCATATTAATTGGTAATATAAATTGAAATTTTAAAAAGTCCAAAAGATTCTTTTGATCATATCCACAAGAATGTGAAAAATGCAGGGAAGAAAAGAAAGATAATAGTCTTGCTCCAAATTACTCCTCAAATGGCCCAAGAATGATATACTATTTAATCTAACCCCAGACAGACTACTTTCTTTATTGGGCCCTAATTCTTATCCAAGAGAAAATACTTCACTATACATTTAAAAATCAACTTGCTTAAGGGCAGTACTCCCAACAAGCTGTGTAATCTAAAGACATATAATAATACCTACTATTCTCCATTTCCCAATCTCATCACAGGGCTGATGAAGTTACTTTACAAATTAAGAATCCACCTGGTGAAGCAGTTTCTATTTGAGCTGTCCTAGCTCTGCTGTCAGAACAGAAACCTGTAATTTGTTAACCTTGGCTGCACTCTCCCCAACCCCACACAATTCTTCCTCAGGTTCCTAAGCAGGGCTGTGTGTCTAGGCCACTCACCCACCAACCAAAAAGCAGACTGAGGAGGAGGCCGGAGCAACCACTCTCTACAAGGTTGGCGATCCCGACCAGGCCTCAACTCAATCCCCAACCAGGGAGTTAACAGGATTTCATCCAATCATGCAAGGAGATGCCACTGGTAAGACACAGGCTCACATAGCACTGGCAAACCTGCTATGTTATTAGTTTGCATTTTCTTTTTAAGCACAATAGAGAGACAGACAAGAAGGGAGAAATATAAGAAGAACAAACTTATAATTGAGGCATTTTAGTTGTTCATTAATTGCTTCCCATATATGCCTTGACTGGGGGGGCTCCAGCCAAGCAGTGACCCCTTGCTCAAGCCAGCAACCTTGGCCTCAAGCTAGCAACCAACCTCAGGATCATATCGATAATCCCACGTTCAAGCTGGTGAGCCTGAGATCAATTTGGCAATCTCAGGGTTTCAAAGCTATATCTTCAGTGTCCCAGGTTGATGCTTTCTCCACTGTGCCACCACAAGTCAGCCTAGCCTGCTATTTAATTTAGTATTGAAAGAAAAATAAAAACAGAACAAAAACAGTCTGACCAGGGGTGTGATCTCAACCATTATATAAATTATTTCGGCATGGAAGAGTGCTGGACATTTCTGTTTTAATGGACTGGATGGCCTGGGTTATTAGGTTTCCGGTATTTCTCCTACAACAGTGAGCTAACGTTTGCAAAACCACTGCTGGATATACAGGATATGCAAAAGTAGGTTTACTGTGCCATGGTGACATTCTTTGGAGTTAATAAAGCTATTGTGATAATTGTAACCTGCACACCTTTTTCCATGTAAGCAACTGTAAACCCACTTTTGCCTACCACTGTACATAATCACTGGTAATATTGGACTTCTAATCAAAAACCTCACTACAGTGAGGTAAATCCAGTGTACTTATCTCTCTCCAACTCCAAAGTTTGGTAATAAGCATAACATATATTAGAAATGTCTATAGTATTAGAAAAGAGTCAGGTTCAAGATACATGGTTTGGCTATTACTATATCCCATATGGATCACTGTTTTACATGAACACCAATGAATCCAACAAACCTGCTGGTCCTGTGATTAGTTTCTAATAAGTAAATTCTGTTGTCTGATTCTAAATAGGATAAACGGAATCCTAAAACTAGATAAGTACTTCTGTCTAGGATAAAACTTTCATAAAAGGTGCTGGTCAGCTCAACATTGTTAAAAGGACAGGGAGCAGGAACTTCATCCAGTTTAGAAAACTTTGTAGACTATTTTCGTGCTCGTCTGCTAATAAACGGTTGTGTGTGTGGCAGAGCTTAGTCTGAGTTTTGCTGTCACAGCAGAGTGCCATCTGAAGGCTAGGTTCTAGGGGAGCAGATCCACAGCACTCACTCATCTCTGTCCTGACACGTGAGCAGCATCTCTCAGAAAGAACCTGGTATCTAAACAACTGAATGGCTCGGGTGGGGTCACGACAGGAAGACAGTCGTGCAATGTGTCCAGGAAAGTGTAATAAATACAACAGTCATATAAAGCACCCAGACAGTAGCAAAGATGGTTAATGCTCTCATGGGGATGGGGTATCAGAGAAGATTTTATGGAGAAAGTGACACATAAATGCAATTCTGAAGAATAAAAACAAGAAGTTCTCTAGAGTTAGGGGAGATTCCAAGTGGAGTCAATGGAACATTTTCCAAAAGCAGAAAAATATATGGCACCCTGAGAAAACTGCAAACAGTAAATACTGTTGGAAAATAACATGTGCAGGAGGTGCAACAGTAAGGGCAGGAGAGACAGGCCAGGGGTGGTGGTGCTGTAAGAAAGGTTCTTGCTGACTTGCTTTGCTTTAGAAGCCAGGGCAGCTGTATGTGTTCAGTGAGAATCACCTGGTCTACTTCTTTTGCGACAGAGACAGAAAGACAGAGAGAGGGACAGAAAGACAGGAAGGGAGAGAGATGAGAAGCATCAAGTCTTCGTTGTGGCACCTTAGTTGTTCATTGATTGCCTTCTCATATGTGTCTTGATGGGGGTGGGGGGCTACAACAGAGTGATTGAACCCTTGCTCAAGTCAGAGACCTCCCGCACTCAAGCCGGATGAGCCTATGATCAAGCCGGAGATCTTGGGGTTTCGAACCTGAGTCCTCTATGTCCTAGTCTGATGCTCTATCCGTTACACCACCGCCTGGTCAGGCTGGTCTACTTCTTAAAATATAGTAATTCCCAACGCTCCCACCTGAAATTGTGATTTAGTCAAAATAGGTTGAGGCCTCAGATCTCATTGGATATGATCAAAAGATCTCAGTCCAGTTTGCAAAAGGCCAAATCTTGAATAACGGTAGCAAAATAATCCTGCTTCAATTTTACAAACATCAGGCTACTATAGGGGATGGATAGATGATGCGGGATAAGGGGTTACTGACATACAGATGAGTGGAGGGCCTGAATGAAGAGGGAAATGGGAAAGGACAGGACAGCTAGAGCAAAATTAACAATGTGATACAGGATTTGGTGGTGGTTAAAGAGAAGGAAAATGTCATCAAAAAACAGCCTGACCAGGTGGTGGCTCAATGGATAGAGCATCGGACTGGGATGCGCCAGACCCAGGTTCGAGACCCCGAGGTTGCCAGCTTGAGCGCGGGCCCATCTGGCTTGAGCAAAAGCTCGCCAGCTTGGACCCAAGGTAGCTGACTCCAGCAAGGGGTTACTCGGTCTGTTGAGGGCCCGTGGTCAAGGCACATGTGAGGATGCAATCAATGAACAACTAAGGTGTCACAAAGAAAAGCTGATGCTTGATGCTTCTCATCTCTCTCCATTCCTGTCTGTCTCTATCTATACCCCTCTCTGTCCCTGTAAAAAACAAAACAAACAAACAACAAAAGAAAACCTTAAAAAACACCTTGGCCCTGGCCAGGTAACTCAGTTGGTTAGAGCATCATCCCAATACACCAAAGTTGCAGGTTTGATCCTGGTCAGGCCACAGAGAAAAACCAAGCAATAAAAGTGGAACAAATCAATAATTCCCTTTCTCTCCCCTCCCTCCTCTCTCTCTAAAGTCAATAAATTTTTAAAAACCTTAAAAATAGACACTATTTGTTCATTTGACAAATACTTTCTGAGCACCTACTCTATGCCAAGCATTGTTCTAGACCTTGAGGGGACAATGAACAAAACAGAGTGTCTTCAGGGAACAGGAGAAAAAAGTGCAAACAAAACAAGTGAACAAAAAATTATAGTACGCTAGAAGATAAACACTGCGGGTGGCGGGTGAAAAACAGGAGTGGGAAATACAATGCTGGGGTATAATTAATGGGGTGGCGAGGGAGACCTCTCTGACAAGATGACATCTGAGCAAATTTGAAAGAGACAAGGAAGTGTTTCTTGCTCAGTGTGCCCAGCATGTCTAGGGGAAAGGAGGTTCAGTATGGCTGCAGAGAAGATAGCAAAGTGTGGGAGAGTGGAAGAGATTAGAGAGGAGAAGGGGGGAGCTCAAATCAAGCCGCGTGGCAGAGACCACTAGAGGGTGAACTTTAGCCCTACCTGTTCTAAAAGCAGAGCTTCACTAGGCACTCATTGTTTACACGTCATCTATGGCTGTTCTTGGGCTACCTATGCAGACCTGAGCTGCCATGACAGAAACTGTGTGGTCCACAAGGAGTAAAATTTCCCCATCTGGCCCTTTGCACAAAATTTGCCAACCCCTGATAGGAAGCAACTGAAGGCTAGCGGAAGTGGAAGGCAGAAGACTTGCTCCTCAGTATCCAGGTGAAGTGTGGTAACTGTTCCGATCAGGTCTGGATATCCTGCATATTTTGAAGGTAGAATATGCAGGATTTCCAGAAGGATTAGTATGAGGTATGAAAGAGAGAGGGGATGACTCTAAGGTTTTGGACTGAGAAGCTGGAAAAATATAATTATCATAAATGGGTGAAGACAGCAGGTGGCAATCAGGAGTTCAGTTTTGAACATTTTCAGTTAGGGCATATAGAAGGCACATCCTGAGAAGACAGTCCCTGCTTTTAGAGAACTTATATTCCAATGGAACAGAATGGAAAACTAATCATACCAGTACAATCAACAATTAAAATGAGCAGACGGGACACTGGAGTGAAGTTGGGGTCAGGGAAAACTTCCTGAAAAATGGGTCCTGAAGGAAAAATAGGAATTAGCCAGACAAAATAGAAGAGGGAAAATGTTCCAAAGAAAGAAAGTCACAACAGAAGAAACAGCATGGTGTGTGCGGTATATAAACTGCAGGGAGGGAGGCAAAGTGTGAGGTAAAGGGTGTGACAGATGAGGCGGGCCACATCCAAGGTTCTCCAGTTCTGAGCAAGGAAGAGACACATCAGTGCTGCAAGTTTTCACTTACTTGAGTAGGTCATTGAGGGGCACCATTTCTGAATTACACAGCTGTAAAGTAATGAATCAGCTATTCTTACTGCAGCTGGTAAACAGGTAATTATTTCCTCTTTTGAGTTACTCTATAATAGAATAAATGTTAACCCTGGCAGGGTAGCTCATTGGTTACACAGTATCATCCGGATATGCCAAGGTTGTGTGTTCGAGTGCGATCAGGGCACATACAAGAACCAACCCATGAGGACCTAGCCAGTTGGCTCAGTAGTGAGCATCGACCTGGCGTGTGGAAGTCCTGGGTTTGATTTCTAGCCAGGGCACACAGGAGAAGCGTCCATTTGCTTCTCCACCCTTCCCCCTCTCCTCTCTCTCTCTCTCTCTCTCTCTTCCCCTCCTGCAGCCAAGGCTCCCTTGGAGCAAAGTTGGGCCAGGCCTGAGGATGGCTCCATAGCCTCTGCCTCAGGAGCTAGAATGGCTTGGTTGCAACGGAGCATCGCCCCCTAGTGGGCATGCCGGGTAGATCCCAGTCAGGTGCATGCGGGAGTCTGTCTCTCTGCCTCCCTGCTTCTCACTTCAGAAAAACCCCCCAAAATAAAATAAACCAATAAATAAGTGGAATAAGAAACTGATGTTTCTCCCGCTCTCTAAAAATCAATAAATAAAAAATTAATTAAATAAATAAATGTTTGTGTTTGTTTTCATTTATTTTTTCTTTTGGCAGAGACAGAGTCAGAGAGAGGGACAGATAGAGACAGACAGATAGGAAAGGAGAGAGATGAGAAACATCAATTCTTCATTGTGGTCCCTTAGTTGTTCATTGATTGATTTCTCATATGTGCTTTGACTGGGGGGCTACAGCAGACCGAGTGACCCCTTACTCGAGCCAGCAACCTTGGGCTGGTGAGCCTTGCTCAAACCAGACGAGTCAATGTTCAAGCTGGTGACCTCAGGGTCTCGAACCTGGGTCTTCCGCATCCCAGTCCGACGCTCTATCTACTGCGCTACCGCCTGGTCAGGCTAATTTTCTTGATGCAGAATCAATGCAACAATAACAAAAGGGTGGTTTTTAAAAAATCCTGAAATAAGTGAACTCAAATGTGGTACTTAAAACTTTAAAACTTAACCCTAGTCTTAATGCTTGAAGAAGTAATTAGCAGTTGCTAAACTGCTCTTTCAACTTAAGACTTAACAGACACAAAATTAACAGTAAGAATGGTCATAAAACCATATAAATCAGATCCTTGACACGTCAGTAACTCCAATAATGAGCTGTTTTTTTTCAATAACAGTGCAACTCTCTTTGTAGTCAGATAATCAAATACTGGTGAAAAGTTCTTGTGTCGTAACGGAGAGATTCAACTCACAATTCTTGGGTAAGTACAAGTTTATCTGTATAGTCCTTTAGTTCACAGACTTGTAGAGTGCATCTCATTTCAGTCCTGCAACAAATCCATGAGAGTCACACAGGAAAGTAACCATTTCTACTTCACAAATAAATCTACCTAGGCTTTGTTTTTAAGCACTAAAGTATTTAATCCGCCTATCCATACCACTACCTGGGAGTCATTAATGTAAAGAACCATATCTGGTCTTAGAAAATAGTGATAACCCTGTTTTAAATAAAATTAACCTCTATCCTACTTTTGCCACTTTGAGTTTAACATTCTTTGTTTTTTCACAGTTTATAGAAAAGTTGCTTAAATATTTTATAAATTGTCATACATAGACACACCTGTATATTTATTTTCTGGGTTTCCACAATCAGATTTTGGATTCCCACAGAGCATGACCTAGGTCTTCTTATTAATCTATGCCAAATACAGGAGCTCAAATACCTGTTGAATAAATCAATTGATGATTGGGGTGGGGAAGCTGAAGGAAGGTGAAAATAATGTGAGCGGGAGAAGAAAGGAAGGAGAGAGGGAAGCAGGGAAAGTGACAGAGAGAGAGAGAGAGGGAGAGGCAGAGAGAGAGGAAGAGGTGGAGAGAGAGAAAGAGGTGGAAAGAAGGGAGAGAGGGAGAGAGAGAGAGGGAGGAAGAGAAGGAGGGTGAGAAAAAGCGAAGGTGAGAGAGGGAGGGTGAAAAAAGGGAGAGAAGGGAAGGAGAGGTAAAAGGGAGGGAGAGAGGTAGGGGCAGGGAGAGTTAATAAATTATATCTACAGACCGGTTTTCATTCAGTACCAGGTGACTTTATTTTGGCCCTAAGCACATCTTATTTTTAAGAATGTTCCTAGAAATAATCTAAATGAAATCCAAGAGTTCCATAACAATTATAAAAGAAGTTAAGTTCTCTGGGCTAAACCCTTATACCTAGTGACTCGTAGGCATACTGCCAGTAACTACTGACATCAGTATTTCTCTCAAACCTTTGCTGGTCCAGGCTTAATATATATGTCATAATGTTCACTGAATCCTATAAATAACTAAACTACCCTGCTCATCTGATCAACATCATTATATGTCAATCTACTGTAGGTAGAATTTTACAGTTTATTATTCAATACTATGTCTAAATGTGCTTCTGATAAAAAAAAAAAAGCTTTGTTTTGGTTCTAGATGGTGATGGGGCCTCTCTAAACAAAGTGACTAATGGGCCACAAGACAAAAACTAGGAACTACCACTATATAAGGATATGATTAATTTGAAGAGAATGGTGCAAAAAGTGTTAAGGTAGAGTACCAAAGGCAAGGCTCCACTTTTGTATATAATTTGAGAGAATTTTAAGTGACTTAATCATGAAGGAAGAACCAACGAGATACCTTTTAAAGAATCTTAAAAATCATATCCCATATTTAGTTGATTAGACTGTGACATGTGAGCTGAACAAACTAACAGTTTGCTCCCTGTGGATCCTACATTTAGGCCTCTATCTGCCTGGAAAGAAGAGTCAATTCTGTCTCTAGCCTCAAGCTAATCAACATTTTTACCAACAATTTTGAATCACAGAAATAAACATATTTATCAATTTAATTTTCCTGAATAGGGACAGTGTAGATAAATACACATAACAAGAAAGCAACCCCTGGCCCTGGCCGGTTGGCTCAGTGGTAGAGCATCAGCCCGGCATGTAGAAGTTCCAGGTTCGATTCCCAGTCAGGGCACACAGGAGAAGTGACCATTTGCTTCTCTACCCCTGTCCCTTCCTTCTCTCTCTTCCCCTACTGCAGCCATGGCTCGAATGGTTTGAGTAAGTTGGCCCTGGGCACTGAGGATAGTTTCATGGCCTCACTTACTTCAGGTACTAAAAATAGCTTGGTTGCTGAACAATGGAGCAGCAGCTCCAAATGGGCAAAGCATCACCTGGTAGGGGGCTTGCCAGATAGATCCTAGTTAGGGTGCATGTGTGAGCCTGTCTGTCTGCCTCCCTGCCTCTCAACCCCTACCTACTGAGTTACTAATATGCCAGTCACTGTGCTAAGAATTTAGTCATTCTTTCATTCAATTCATACAACCCCTCCAAGGGGGTGGGAGGGGGAAAAAGGGGAGGAAAGGAGGAGGAAGAGGAGGACGAGGAGGAGGAAGAGGGGGGAGGAGGAGGAGGAGGAGGAGGAAAAGACCACCTGGTAGTTTTGGGTGATCATAAACTTAAACCAGCCACTGTGTCGCTAAAAAGCTACTGCAACCTGAGGCTACATTAAACACTTCCACTAGATCCTGTACTATTCAAGCCGTATCTGAAGGCTGTATTCGTTTCTGGGGACACATCAGAGGAAGGATACTAACAGACTAGAATAAGGCAATATGCAGTTAAGTGAGTAGGTTTAGCCTGGAGAACATACATTCCTGGTAGATGGGAATCCCCAGAGTATAGGGACCAAGTCAGATCAAAGTAGTACCACATATTATGTAGTGCTCTCCAGTTTGCAAAATGGCTCTGATCTTCCCAAGAGGCCACATGAAATAAAGGAAGAAGGGAAAGTAGACCAGTGGGCTCTGAAGTCAGACTGCCTGCGCTTGACCTTGGGCCACACACATCATCTGGGCCGGCTTGCCTTATCTCTAAACAGAGAATCTGAACTCCAACTCTTCCAGTGTAGCTTGAAGACTGTGTGTTCCACCTGGCAACATTTCTGACATAGCAGAAATTTACATAGAAACTCAAAATATTTAAAACTGGAAGAAGCCATAAGGTTTGGCTCCAACTCTTTAGTCAGAGATGTGAACCTCAAAGGGCAAAATTGGGATCTCCTAATTCCCAATTCTGTATTACTTCTTTTGTAATGACACAAAGCAAATATTTCACACAGAATTAAAAGAACACAAAGTTGGAAATAATGCATTCCAAAATTAAATACTACTTGTTAATTTTTATTACTGTAAAAGCTCAAACTTTATTAGTCACTATACATCAGGTTTTAGTGCTTAAAATAAGCATCTCAGAAAAAAAGACATATTAAGATACTATCTTTTAATTGTATGAACACCCAATTTTAGTAAAAAAAAAACAAAACAAAACAAAAAGGGAACCTGAAAATAAACTATTCTGATAATAAAAGCCTCGCTCGCAATGGTAGTATTATTTAGTTATTTATTTATTCATTTAATTTTTATCTACTGATTTTAGCGAGAGAAGGGAGAGTAAGGGAGAGAAAGGAAGAGGCAGACAGAAACATTGAGCTGTTCCTGTATGTGCTCTAACCAAGGATCAAACCAGCAACCTCTACACTTTGGGATAATGATCTAACTAACTGAGGTATCTGGCCAGGGCAGTATTATTTATTTTTTTGAGAAAAAGCATTTATAGAAATAGTAGATAAGATTGTGAAATTACTGTTAAAAAGGTTAAGCTGAAGTGTAGAAAAGAAAGGTTTGTAACATAAATAACACTGGGGAATAATTTCCTTTTTCATTTTCTGTTGCATGAGGTTTTAGAACTGTTTCTATATATTTCTACATCGCTGATTCCAAATCTGAAATCTGTTTTTTGGTGCATGCTCTAGTTATTATGCAATTTTAAATTTCTTTTTTTTTGTTACAGTTAATGGCATGCATTGGTTTTGAAATTGGAGTTAATGGGCAATGACTCTTGGATTAAACATAACCGCAAGGCAATTAATGTTTTACAAACATCACTTCTACATAATTGTAGTTGTTTTAAATGTAAAAAATTATTATCTGATAAAAACAGCCTCTTATTTTAAGATTGAATCATAGCTTCTTTGAGTAGGCGTAAATGTAAGAATACTCATGACACATTCTGTTATATATGTGGCTGTTCCACACTTTGTCAAAGGCGCAATATGTCATCATTTGTGACACGTGCATATATTGCCTATTTTCAAGTTCCCCTTGGCGATCAAGACAAGAATTGGGCTCCTCATATTGTGTGTCATGATTGTGAGGAAATGCTTCGTGACTGGACAAAAGGAAAATGCAAAGGAATGCCTTTTGATATTCCCATGGTTTGGCGTGAACCTAAGGACCACAGCAGTGACTGTTATTTCTGTCTGATCCATGCAAAGGGTATCGGCAAGAAAAAACGGCATATGATCGCATATCCTAATATTCCTTCAGCAATACGACCTATCCCACACTCTGAGATACTCCTGGTTCCGTTTTCAATGGTTTTATTTCTTCTAAGGACAAAGAAAGTGAACATAGTGATCAAGTGTATTTTGATAAGATGCTTGAGGAAATGGTTGTAGCATCTGAAGGGTCTTCTTCTGATGCCAAACAGTCATTAACCCCTCAGCAGTTTAGCCAACCTGAATTGAATAACTTAGTAAGAGATTTGGGCCTATCAAAGAAAGCAGCTGAATTATTAGCCTCCAGGCTTCAAGAAAAGAAGGTACTTCACCAGTCAGCTAAAGTATCCCATTTCAGAAAGCGTGAACAAATTTTTGTGGACTTTTTTTCTGAAGACAAACACTTTGTTTACTGTCATGATATCAGTAGTCTTCTCAGCCAGCTAGGTGTTACCACTTACAGTCCAACAGAATGGCGACTATTTCTTGACAGCTCTAAATGGAGTCTGAAATGTGTTCTCCTACACAACCGTAATGTTTATGCAGTGGTTTCAATTGGTTATTCAACTCATCTGAGAGAAGATTATAATGACATAAAAATTGTCCTCAACTTACTGAAGTATGAGGAGCATAACTGGATCATTTGTGTGGATCTTAAAATGGTAAATTTCCTCCTAGGACAACAGAGAGGTTTCACGAAGTATCCTTGCTTTCTATGTTTGTGGGACAGCCGAGCTCGGGAAAAACACTGGACACAGCCGGAGTGGCCAAAACGTGAAACTTTGGAAGTAGGGACGCAAAATATTGTGAGTGAACCTGTAGTTAATTGAGACAGGATCATTTTTCTCCCACTTTACATCAAACTTGGCTTAATGAAGCAGTTTGTTCAGGTTTTGAATAGAGAAAGTGAATGCTTTCAACATATTATTTCTGCTTTTCCTGCCTTGTCTTTCGAGAGGATAAAAGCAGTTGTATTTGATGGACCTCAAATTCGAACCCTCATACATGACGAAGAATTTGCCAGGAAGATGAACAAGGAGGAGAAAGCAGCATGGCAGTCTTTTGTGGCAGTTACAAAAAACTTCCTTGGCAAAAAGCAGAAAACTATGAACTTCTGGTTCAAAGGATGCTGTTGGCTTTCTGCGACATTGGATGTAACATGAACGTTAAAATTCACTTTCTGAACAGTCACCTAGATAAGTTTCCTGAAAATCTTGGAGTTGTTAGTGATGAGCAGGGAGAGCGCTTTCATCAAGATCTGAAGACGATGGGACAGAAATATGATGGCAGACTACTGCTTGAGTATCAAACGAGATTGTCCTCAACAAGTACACAAATGCAAGAGCTACAAACGCAAGTTTTTGCCTGAATAGAATTTAAATGTTTTGTGCAAATTTTATGATTAAAATAAATGTTTCAATATGTTCTATTTTGAAACTGTACACAAATTCTGATGCAGTCATATCTTTTAGTGCATTAGTGTATTTACTGCATTATATAAATTATTATATTTTCACAAAGATGATGCCCAATTACGTTACACTAAATGTTGAAAATTTTACAATAAGATGAAAACCTAAAATTGTGAATTGCAAAATAATTGGAGCTTACAGAGAAAAACTAATGTCAGATTTGAGATCAGCACATTCAAATTAGGTAAGAACAAGTATTTTTTTGTGGATGCAACAAAAATTTTGTTCCCCAGTGTAATTTTTGGCAAACTTACTTTCCCTAAAACAAAGAGATTTTTAGCAGAACTAACTTTTTCTGAAAGTAAGTTACTCCCCATTGGCCTTGAGGCTGGTTTCCCAGACTGTGGCATTGGACTAGCTTTGCGAAGTAGCAGGTGTTCTCAGAATGTTTCTCCCTGAAGTAACTCTATAGATAAACATTGTAAGAAAGCTTGTTCCACTGCTGTTTCCTCTTCTCTCCATTCCTCAGTCAGTATGTAATTCTCCCTATAAAAGCCAGCCCCAAACTGTATTCAGGGTCGCACTGATTTGAACAACTTAGGTTTCCATGTGGTCTGAGTAGCTGGCTAATTAAAGACTCCTAATTTCTTAATTTGGCTAATTGATTGTTTGTGTGGCAAGACATTTGTTTCTTGCTGCTCCGATACAACAAAGCCATGATTAACACAATAAATTTTCCAAATCTCTTCTAGAGACACCAAAATGCAACAATTCAACTACAATTTTACATATTCAAGCAAGGCTGGTATAAAAAATTTTCATAAGAGTTAATATAAAAAGTTATACAGCAATCTAATGTGTGGTGTCCAAGAAATGTTACAGTGTTTACTGCGAAATTTCAACATATCCTGCAGCACCTTCCTGAGTTTGCTCAGTGCCCCAGGATGCCTCAGTGCATAATCTGTGAACTGTGGGGCTCTAGATGGTCCTCAGTACAGCAGCAGCCCTGTTGTTTGGGGAGTTCTTGGAAATGCTGACTCTCAGGGTTCATCCCGACTCCCTGATGCAGAATTCCTACTTCACAAGACTTAATAACTCACAGACACCATTAAAGAGACAGTGTAGAGCCTCTGCCTATGTTTCCTGACTTATCAGGTACACTCAACTCACTGCTGTCTGACTTGCTCTCATAACTCCAATAACATCACCATGGCAAAGTCCCAAATTACACCCCCCCCTTTAATAAAAGCAGTAAATCGGTGGGACTCAAATAATTTAACAACTGGCTTTCTGCCCTAATGATCATTTTAAGTATAAAAATGATATACTGAAAGGTAGTTTATAATTTCATGTATTTAATACTTAAATAGGAACAATAAAAGAGGTATACAAAACCAGATATTCTAATTTTTAAAATGTTAATGAAAAAATTAAATAATATCTGACAAAAACAACAAAACTGTTATTAAAGATATGTCCATATTGCTTCTTGATTGGCGTCCTCACTTGCAATTTTTTTCACCTATGGACAGAATGAATATTACCCATAAGCACTTAGAATATGCTGTAGCGCAGATGAATGTTCAAAAAGAGTGAGGAATGTAAATTTGTGATTTCCACATTAGGTGGCTTCCCAGGCACCCACCTTAGAGAGAACCCTTACTATAAGTGCCATTTTAACAGCCGGTTTGCAGAAGTCAACAAAAAATTAGGTATCGGTTCTGTTGAACCAACGTGACCCAGCTGAATCCCACCACTGCAATACATGTATTTTGATCCCATCCTAGTTAACCCTCTGTTGTATTTGATGTTACTGATTTTCTTGCACCTCTATTCCTCCTTGGTTTCTGAAACAGCTCAGACTTCTGGATTGCTTTCTTTTTTTTTTTCAACATACTTGCCCTCTCCCTTTTCCCCACACCCCCTTTCTCCACTAATGAAGTTTTGTTTTCCCCAAGGCTGCTGTAATTACCACTGTTCTTGCTAAGCAAAACTCTTCCAGAGTACTGCATTCAACCCAGTGGTTTCAGCTACTATCTATAGACCCACCACCACAGTCCACATGGCTTTCTGGAGCCTTAGACCTATGAAACCAATTCCCAGTTATATGTATACAGGCATATTAAACTAAACAATTCAAAACACAAAAACAAACAAGGTTCAGAGAGAAGACGGTGGGGATCAGTTTCATAGCAGATATAAAACCTCTAAACCAGCAGTAAGACATACAGAAAGTACATCTTAACAGTGCAAGAAGGCAATCAAACTAGAGAAACAGAATTGAGGATCAACACTTTTGTGTTTGCAGGTTCCATCAAACCTGCAATGTGAAGTGATGGCACCTGCAAACACAAAGCTGGATGAGATCAAGTGGATGAGTCAGGCTAGAAATGACAGCAGGAGCAGCAGGTCCCAGTCATTCTGCAACTACAGTGTGTCAGAACCTTTGCTAACTTTGTTATCTCACATTCTCCCAACAATCCCCATCTTACAGATCAGAAACCTGAGCTTGGAAAGGATTCAAGTTAAATTTCAAGGACATACAGCTATTTATTACGTGGCAGAGGTAGAAGTGAAACCCATGTCTACACGATATCAAAGCCAGTGGCCAATCTCCACATCACAAGAGAAAAATGCTGACACCAAATCAGAGGGAAATACCTACTACATTCAGTGAGAAGAGGAAGGAAGTCAGCAGAAAAGAAATGGTTCAAAAGATCACAGAAAGCAAGGGCAATGCAGTCACCCAAGGGAGGGGAAAGGGAAAAAGAAAAGGGGAGGGGTGAATAACAAAGGTGATAATTCTGAAAGCATATTGTGTGCAGGTACAGTGCTCCCATACATTACCTTATTTAGTCCTTTCCACAATCATGACATATGTACTACTGTTATTCCATGAAACAAATGTAAAAACAAGGTGGATAATTTGCTAGTGTCACACACCCAGTCAGTGGCAGGGCTAGATTTTGAATCTAGGTATCCTGACTCTGAATCCTACATTCTTAACCAACATACCACATTACTTTGGGTCAAGGGCTACAGAGTGGCTAGAGAGAAAAAAAGCAAGAGAGAGAAAAAGGACAGGTCCTTTTATAAGATGAAATAATTTTAAAAAGATTAGTTTTAGAACAGCACTTGTAGGTACACGTCATATTATAAGGACATTATAAGTAAATGCAGATGGTATCACCTATTTGTAGAAATCTTGGGGGAAAAGGCAAGAGAATATGAATTTATGGGGTCAATACAATTCAGAAAATATAAACCAGTTGTTTCAGTTAATAAAAGACCTTTCTCCTTTGCCAACTTTATTGGTTGTTAAGAAGTGTTTAGAATGGTTACTCTAAAAATGTCCTTTGGACATCTGAGATATCAGACATCACATTTTTTGTATCGCTATCAATTAAGAGTATGACCTATACTAGTTTTCTCAGACCCAAATGTAAATTAGAATCCCCATAAAGTTTTAAGAAGTTGTCTAGCCTTCACTCTGGATTCAAAGTATGTTATTCAGAATATCTATCACAGGATCCTCACACTGATGTGATCGTGATGCAAAGCTTATGCACTTAAAGGGACTAGGACACCCTATGCATATATTTATGAACAGTATCTTAGTATTTAAGGTTTATACAAAATTTACTACTTGATTTATGTGAAAAAACTAAACTGCTCAAAGAATTGTATAGTGTATTTGTAAACTATCAGAATAATGTCCCTTTAAGTAAATAGTTGGTATTTTTGTTGAATATGATTTTATGTTGAAATTAAACAACATTCCAATGGTGCATTTCTGAAATTTCAGTAAGGAAAGAGAAAGCCTCATTTGATAAATATTTGGATTATCCCCAGCTTTTTAAAATTAAGAAAACTCTATAACACCTAGAGTAAAATAAAATAGGAGAACTAAAAATAAATATAGCACCCCTCAAAACACGTATAAATAGAAAAATACTTCATATGTATTAGGTAGGAGGGGGAGCACTGGAATCAGACTATCCCTGGTTTGTGCCCTAGCTCTGCAACTTCCTAGTTGTGTAATTTGGAACAATTTTTTTTTTTTTTTAAATCTCTGTGTGCCTCAGTTTCCTCAATTGTGAAGTGAGGAAAATCATAGTAACTATACCTCATATGATTGTTGTGAGAATTAAACAAGGTACTTAAGCATCCAGTAAATGCTGGCAATATAAGATGTTTATAATCTTCTCTAACCCAGAAATCCTACCAGAAATTTTATATAAAGATATTATAACATATATATATATATACACACACACATACACACACATGCTATGTATGTAACTCTTCAAGATTATCTAATACAGAATTGTCATAGCAAAAATTCAGAAATCTTCCCAAATTTCCACAAGTAGTTACATAATTAGTGGTACAATCTTTCACTTAACACAATGTTCCTGAGATTCATTTCTCTTGCTGCATTCAAGAGTTCATTATGTTTCACTGCTGAATAGTATCCCTTTGTATGGTATGCCACATTTATCTAGTCACCAGATGATGGACATTTGGGTTGTTCCCTATTTTCAACAATGAATAATTATACTCAAATCTTTATGTATGTGGACATGTTTTTATTTCTCTTTGTAAATACTTAGGCCTGTTTTCTAATATGGCATACCATTTTTCATTCCTAGAAGTATATCAATGTATGAGAATTTCAGTTGTTCCATCTTCTTGTCAAAACTTGGTATTGTCAGTATTTTTAATTTTAGCCATTTTAGTGCATGCATAGTGGTATCTCACTGTGCCTTGAATTTTCACTTTCCTAATAACCAATGATGCTAAGAATCTTTTCATGTAGTTGGTCATACATATAGCTCATATTGTGAAGTATCTGTTCAGATCTTTTACCTATTTTTTTGTTGGTTGTTTCTTTTCTTATTGTTGAGCCATAAGTATCTCTAAACATTCCAGATAAAGGGTTTTTTGGGTCAAATATATGTTTTGTTAAGTATTTCCTCCTAAAGGGTTTATCCATTTTTTAATGGTGTTTTAAAAAGTTGGGACTGCCCTGGCCAGACAGCTCAGTTGGTTGGAGCACTGTCGTAAAGCACAGTGGTTGTCAGTTCAATGGGGCACATGGCAAAGCAGACTGATGTTCCTGTCTCTTTCTCTTCCTTCCTGGGATCAATAAAATAAACGTTCTTTTAAAAAGCAGGGGTAGCAATACTTGTATCAAACAAAATAGACTTTAAAACAAAACAAACGTCATTATGTATTGATAAAGAGATCAATCTATCAAGAGGATATAACCCTTGTAAACATTTATGCACTCAGGAGTACCTAAATACATAAAGCTAATACTAATGGACATAAAGGGAGAGATCAACAGTAATACAGTCAGATTAGGAGACTGTAACACACATTGACATCAACAGATAGATTTTCCAGACAGAAAACCAACAAGGAAACAGCAGCTTTAAACAACATGTTAGATCAGATACATTTAATTGATATTTTTAGAGCATTTCACCTCAATGCAGCAGAATAAATATTCCTTTCAAGTGCACATTAAACATTTTCCAGGAGAGACTATATGTTAGGCCACAAAATAAGTCTCTATACATTCCAGAAGACTGAAATTGTATTAAGGAGGTTCTCAGACCACAATGATTTGAAATAAAAAATCAATTTCAAGAAGAAAACCAACACACACACAAAGAGCTAGACAACATGTTACTAAACAATGATAAACAACATGTTACTAAACAATGAATGGGTTAACAATGAGATCAAGGAAAAAATCAAAAGATACACTGAAACAAAGGAAAAGAAAAACACAACAACACAAAATCTATGGGTCACAGTGAAAGTAATCCTAAGAGGGAAATTCCTAGCAATGCAGGCTTATCTCAAGAAACAAGAAGAATCTCAAATAAACACTAACTTTCTACCTAAAGGCACCAGAAAAAGAATAATGAAGCCCAAAGTGAGCAGAAGAAAATAATAATGATCACAGAATAAATAAACAAATAGCCTTAAAAAATACAAAAGATCAATGAAACCAAGAAGAGCTGGTTCTTTGAAAAGATAAACAACATTGATAAACCTTTAACCAAACTCATCAAATAAAAAAGAAAGAAGACCTAAATAAATAAAATCAGAAATGAAAGTTGTGGTCACGTAGCTCAGTTGGGTTGGTTAGAACATCATCCAATATGCCCAGGTTGCAGGTTCAATCTACAGTTAGGGAACATACAAGAATCAACAAATGAGTGCAAGAACAGGAGAACAACAAACTGATGTTTCTCCTTCTCTAAGTCAATAAAAAAAAATTTTTTTTTAAAGAAATGAGAGGGGAGGAGTGACAACTGACACCAAATACAAAGGCTTGTAAGAAAATACTATAGGCCCTGGCCAATAGCTCAGTTGGTTAGACCATTGTCCTGAAGTACTGAGGTCGCCAGTCCAATCCTCAGTCAGGGCACATACAGGAACAGACTGATGTTCCTGCCTCTCTCTCTCTCTCTCTCTCCCTCCCTCCTCTCTTGCTAAAATCAATCAATTAAAAAAAGTTTAAAAATAGAAAGAAAAGCCTGACCAGGCGGTGGCACAGTGGATAGAGCGTTGGACTGGGATGCGGAAGACCCAGGTTCGAGAACCCGAGCTTGCCAGCTTGAGTGTGGGCCCATCTGGCTTGAGTGAAAGCTCGCCAGCTTGGACCCAAGGTCGCTGGCTCCAGCAAGGGGTTGCTCCGTCTGCTGAAGGCCCACGGTCAAGGCACATGTGAGAAAGCAATCAATGAACAACTATGGTGTCACAAGAGCAACGAGAAACTAATGATTGATGCTTCTCACCTCTCTCCGTTCCTGTCTGTCTGTCCCTATTTATCCCTCTGTCTCTCTCTCTGTCCCTGTAAAAAAATAAAAAATAAAAATAAAAAGGAAAGAAAATACTACAAACAATTACATGCTAACAAACTGACCAATCCAGAAGAAATGGATAAATTCTCAGAAGCATACAATCTTCCAAGACTGAATCAAAAAGAAACAGAAAATCTGAACAGACTGATTAGGACCAATGAAACTGAAATCAATAATAATAATAATAATAAAAACCCCAACAAACAAAAATCCTGTTCCAGATGGCTTCACAGGTGAATTTTACCAAATATTCAATGAATTAATACTTATCCTTCTCAAAATATTCCAAAAAGTTCAAAAGGGATGGGAAGGCCACCAATCTCATTTTATAAGGCCAGCTTTATCCTGATTCCAGACAAAGACATTATGAAAAAAAATTATAGCCAATATCCCCGATGAACGTATATGTAAAAATCCTTAACAAAACATCAGCAAACCAAATTCAACAATACATCAAAAAGACCTACACCATAATCTAGTGGGATTTATTCCTGGGATCCAAGGTTGGTTCAATATCTGCAAATCAATTAACATGACACACCACTTAAATAAAATTAAGGATAAAAACAATACTATCACAGCAATAGATGCAGAAAAGTATTTGACAAAATCCAGCACCCATCTATGAAAAAAACTCTCAGTGGGAATAAAGGAAACATACCTCAACATAATAAAGACCATATATGACAAATCCACAGCTAACATCCTATTCAGTGGGAATAAGTTACAAGTATTTTTCTTAAGATCAGGACTCAGACAATATTGTCCACTTTCACCACTCTTATTCAACATAGTATTCGAAGTCCTAGGCACAGTAATCAGACAAGAAAAAGATATAAAAGGCATCCAAATTGGAAAGAAGTAACACTGTTATTATTTGTAGATAATATACGTAGAGAGAACCCTAAGATTCTACCAAAAAAATTATTAGATCTGATAAATGATTCAGTAAAGCAGGACACAAAATTAATATTCAGAAATCGGCTGCATTTTCATATACCAATAATAAACTATCAGAAAGAGAATTTAAGAAAAAAATCCCATTTACTATTGTATAAAAAAGAATAATAAAATACCTAGGAAAAAATTTAAGAAGGTAAAAGACCTGTACTCAGAAAATTGTAAGATACTGAAGAAAGAAACTGAAGAAGCTACAAATAAATGAAAGCATACACTGTACTCATGGATAATTAACATCATTAACATGTCCATACTACCCAAAGCAATCAGTAGATTCAATGCAATCCCTATCAAAATACTAATAGCATTTTTCACAGAACTAGAACAAATAATCTTAAAAACTTAGAAAGTGTTATTTATTTATTTCAGAGAGAGGAGAGAGAGAGACATGAGAGCAGGAAGCATCTGCTCATAGTAGTGGACTCCCATGTGCCCTGACCCAGCAAGCCCGGAATTTTGAACCTGTGGCACCCTCAGTGTTCCAGGTCGACGCTTTATCCACTGCGACACCACTTGTCAGGCATAATGCTAAAATATACATGGAACTGCAAAACACACAAAACAGCCACAGCAGTCTTGAGAAAGAAAAACAAAGTTGGAGGTATCACACTGCCTAATATCAAACTATACTATAAAAGTCTCCAGTAATCAAAAACATATGGTACTGGCTTAAAAAGGACACACAGATTAATGGAACACAATACAGAGCCCAGAAATAAACCTATGCATATATGATCAATTAATATATGACAAAGGTAAATACAGTGTGTCCGTAAAATCATGGTGCACTTTTGCCATAACTTTACGGACACACTGTATATACAATGGGATAAAGATGGTTTATTCAATAAATGATGTTGGGAAAAGTAAACAGATATATGTAAAATATGAAACTATACATCAGACTGAGATGCAGAGGACCCAGGTTTGAAAACCTGAAGTCACTGGCTTGAGCCCAAAGGTCGCTGGCTTAAAGTCCAAGGTCACTGGCTTGAGCAAGGGGTCACTCGCTCTGCTGTAGCCACCCCCAACCCCTATCAAGGCACATATGAGAAAGCAATCAATGAACACCTAAGGAGACAAGGAGCCACAATGAAAAAATTCATGCTTCTCATTTCTCTCTCTGTCTGTCCCTATCTGTACCTCTCTCTGTCTCTGACACAAAAAAAGGGGGTGGGGGTGAGAGTTTACTGCCTGTGCTTTCTGCCAGGAGTTTTAATGGTTTTGAGTCTTACATTTAAGTCATTAATCCACTCTGAGTTCTTTTTTTTTTTTTTTTTTGTGACAGAGACAGAGAGAGGGACAGACAGGAAAGAGATGAGAAGCATCAGTACTTCATTGCAGTGTCTTAGTTGTTCACTGATTGCTTTTCCACATGTGCCTTGACCAGGGAGCTACAGCAGAGCAAGTGACCCCTTGCTGAAGCCAGCGACCTTGGGCTCAAGCCAGCAACCATGAGGTCATGTCTATGATCCCACGCTCAAGCCAGCAACCCCACACTCAAGCTGGTGAGCCTGCGCTCAAGCCAGTGACCTTGGGGTTTCAAACCTAGGTCTTCTGCGTACCAAACAGATGCTCTATCCCAGACATGGCCAACATACGGTCCATGGGCTGCATCCGGCCCACGTAATGAGTTTACGCAGCCTGCGATTAAATTTTTAATATTCTCCGCTACTTTAAAATCTCAGCTACTCAGAGGCAGAAGTCATTGATTATTGGAAATCAAGATATTTAAGAAGATAGTGATACGTGGAAAAGAATTCCGTGTGTGACTAATCTTGGGTTAACTTCCAATAATTGGTCGAATGTATTTGCGATACTTCATTTTTTAAAAAAATTCCATTATAAAGATTTATAACTTTTGTACTCATCTGTACTCTATATGAACTGTTTGATGTTTAGCAGCGATGTGAAACCCACATTCTTTTAGGCGGAGTTTGCCAGTGCGCGCCCAGTCAATTTGTTATTTCTGTGGTCAAGTGTGCTGAATCAAGGGCATTGTAGCATAGACAACAGTTGCAGTTGATAACTAAAAACGTGTCCAGACTGTTTGTAAATGAAATAATTGTTTTATTTGTGATATAACTCCTTCAAGCTCATGCTATGAAATATTGTTTTGATTGATTGCAATACAATTTGGATATTTATACGGTATGTAATTATATTTTTATTAAAATATATTTTCATTAAAATAATATTGCATATTAAAATTATTCTCACTCACATTTATTCATAAACAAATTATATAATAAAATTTTGTTTAAATGAATTTTTTGTATTTAACATTTTTTAATTTTAATATTTCGTCCGGTCCATGAAAAACGTTTTCTTTCTAATCTGGCCCAGGGGCAAAAACTGTTGGCCATGCCTGCTCTATCCACTGCGTCACCACCTAGTCAGGCAATTTTTGCCTACAGTATTCTAACATTGCAAAGATTTTTCTCTTATGTTTTCTTATAAATCTATGTGTCTATATTTATTGCTTCTTTGACTCATAGGTTATTTAGGAATGTATTGTTTACTTTCCACATATATTGGATTGCAAGATTTCTATTACTTATTTCTAATTTAATTGTACTGTGGCATACTGTAAACAAACGTACTATAAATGATTTCAATTAATTCAAGTTTATTGAGAGTTGTTTTATGGCTCAGCAGAGAATCTCTTCTAGTGAATATCTCATGTGTGCTTGCAAAGAATGTGTTTAATTTTGTTATTTCAAGGAGTGTTCAACAGATGTCAATTAGGTCAAACTGGTTGTCAGTGTTCAAGTCGTTTATTGTCCCCTTGGTCAAAGAATTACTAGAATGAAGTATGAAAATCTCTACCAATAATTTTAACTTGGTTATTGCCCTTTTCTATTCTATCGGTTTTGCTTCATGTATTTTGAAGCACTTATTATTTTATTTTTATATTCAGAAAACATACAAAGTCACAAACAAAGCAGTAATCTCTTTTCCATATGAAAGATTTTTGCAGTTATACATGCAATTCCCAAACTAAAAAGAGAGTAAGTGCTAAAATTACCAAATATTTAAGCTATATTAAATTACATATTTAAAGTATTACATACAGAGCAATTATTCTTCTATAATTCTAAAGTACATATTTCTATCAGAAAAATACAGATATGGGCACATTTTAACTTCACTTTCCTCTCAATTTCTTATTTTCAAATAAGCTATTTTATTTTCTTTGTAAATAACTAAAATAACTTTATCCAGTGTCAACATAAAAGAGCTATCTATGTTTTAGTAGTACTGCATATCTAAACGGTTTTGTTTCACATATTAAAAATCTTAAGAATGATTAATTTTAAGAAAAAAGTGTGGAATCTATAAGCAATGTATTAAATCAAGGTCAACAAGAGCGTTTTAAAATGCATTTTTCACTATGACTGAGTTACTAAGTGAGACAAATTCAATAGTGAAGACACCAAAGTAATCCTATGAATTGATAATATCCACAAGATGAAGTAAAGCCATAAAACATAAATGACAAACAGCTAACTGCCAAACTTCACATATTATTTTAGGGAAGAAAGAATTAAGTTTTAGGACTTTGTACTTAAAAGTCTGTTGTAGACCATATGGTAAATAAGAGAAATACTCAATAAGCAATAGTAACTAATTACAAAACTATGTAATCTTGCGCTTACATCAATAAAAACTATAAAAAAATGTAGAGTTCATCCAATCTTTCATACAAGTACTAGCTTACTTGTATACATGACTGACTAGCTTTTAAAATTAATATCTAGGAGCAATTGAGATCTTGCTCCCTACGTCATCAGCTTGGCTCAAAAAACTATATATATTTTTGGCCCTGACCAGTTAGCTCAATGGTAGAGCATCGGCCCGGTGTGTGGAATTCCAGGGCACACAGGAGAAACGTCCATCTGCTTCTCCACCCTTCCCTCTCTCCTTCCTCTCTATCTCTCTCTTCCCCTCCTGCAGCCAAGGCTCCATGGGAGCAGAGTTGTCCCGGGCCTGAGCATGGCTCCATGGCCTCTGCCTCAGGCACTAGAATGGCTCCGGTTGCAACGGAGCAATGACCCAGATGAGCAGAGCATTGTCCCCTAGTGGGTATGCCGGGTGGATACTAGTCAGGCACATGCAGGAGTCTATCTCTCTGCCTCCCAGCTTCTCGCTTCAGAAAAATAAAAAAAACAACAAAAACAAAAAACCGTATATATTTTTTAAATTAAGTGAGAGCAGGGAAGGCACAGAGACAGACATCTGCTTGCCCTCTGACTGGCATGCCCCCTATGGTACAATACTCTGCCCATCTGGGGCACTGCTCAGTTCCTCTGCAATGAGCTATTTTTAGCATCTGAGGTGGAGGCCACAGAGCCATCCTCAGCACTTGGGGCCAACCTGTTCCAATAAATTGAGCCACAGCTACAGGAAGAGGGAAGGGAGGGCAGGCAGAGAGAGAGGGAGAGAAAAAGAGAGAGAGAGAGAGGGAGAGAGAGAGAGAGAGAAAGAAGGGGTAGGGATGGAGAAGCAGATGGGCACTTCTCTTGTGTGTCCTGACTGGGAATCGAACCCAGAACATCCACACGCTGGGCTGACCTTTACCTCTTGGCAAACTGGCCAGGGCACAAATAAAACTTAAAAACAGTAAAACAAAGAAAATGAAATTAACATCTAAGGGTTTCAATTTTTTAAATGTACCTTAAATAATTAGTGATTATGAATAAAATATTTATTACCATTTGACTTCATGCTGCTAAGGGGAGGGTATTAAGAGAAACAAATATCTTTTGATGAACGTGTCCCACAGTTTGAGTTACTTCATTACCATGACTCTTATAAACTGACCAGTTTCTTTTTTCATAGTGACAAGGCTATGTGCCAATTGCCCAAACAACAGATTCATTTTAACTAAAAATAAGGTTCATTAAAAGCAAGTCAAGAATTCTGAATCTAAACTGAACTTTAATTTGTGATGCTGTTAACCAACATATGAATGAGAGCAAAGGTTTATCCGACTTAAGGGCAGCCAAAGCCAAGTATTAATACTTTGAAATGGCTTTGCTGATAGCTAAAATTATAATAACTTTTTAAAAAGCTTCTTACGATAATCAATTACTCAACAGTTCTTCTATTAATTAAGTCAGTATTACTCCAATCTGATGAAGAGACTGGAATGGTGCTGAGTGACCTGCTCAGAGCTAAGAGAGCCAGGTAACAAGAATCCACGAATCCAGAGCAGTACCAGGAGATCCGCTCCCATTCCTGTCCACAATCACCTCTCCGTCTACTGGTTGCCCCTTCCCCAGACAATTCTAGGATAAAGGAACACCTGCAAGAATCTTTAGAGTAAATACGCATCAGAGAAAAATCTTACAGTTACTATTCAACCCTAAAACATAGTTTCTGAAACTGGCCATATGAACAAACTCTTCTCACATATTTTAAAGAAACTTTCTACCTAAACTATTAAGAGATGCTTCAGATCTAACAATTACATATAGGAATAATTTTTAATATAAACAAAACCAACCAATATGAATTCTAGCTTGATTTTTGTTAGTAAAAGCACCACCTCCCCAGCCCTGGTGCGCTATTATTACTAAGGTTCTTATTTTTAAAAAATTCAGATTAATCTTACTGAGATGCCAGCCACAACTACAAAACACATACAAAGCAAACACTCATGAACATAAGCAATGGAAGCAGAGAACAGAACAGTGTGAGTTGTAGAGGGGAAAGAGAAAGAATCCCGACCCCACATTAACCATTAGTGATAAAGGCTCTCAGGAAAACTGCACCTCTAGAATTTTGAAGGAAGGACTAACCTAGCAGATGTACTTGGAACAGTATGTCCCAGGGAAGAAAGGGTCACTAAGGTCATGGTTTCCATCCTGGTACATATCAATTAACTTTGTTTCATTTTATAGACAGACTATACAGGCAAACATCTTTTAGAAGTCTGTACATATATAACACCAGTTTTAAGTTATAATGAATATCTGTTTATCTGGATCTATATAACTTAAGTTTACTACTATGGGGGGAGGCAGGGAGAGACAAAACATAGCTCTATAGACATGGGGCAAGAATAGCAACTGAGTAAACATAGAAACCTTGCTCTGCCAAAACCAGAAATGAAATGCTTAAAAATGTTTTTTGTTGTTTTCCTTATAAGAATGGTTCTCAATGTAGGGACTATGGGTAGGCTTAATTACTATATAAGCAAAACTTTGTGTGTTCATTTTTAGGGTGAGAGGTATACAGCTTCCATTATATTCCTAAATGGATTCAGAAGCAAAACAAAGTTAAGGACCATTAACATAATTACCTTGAAAAAAAACATGCAAGCTTTTGGGAAGGGGTGCTTATTTACTATCATACATAATTTTTAGCCAAAACTTACTTTATTCAAGAAATTTGATTCCAAAATACTCTTGGTTGTAACCACCCAAAACTGCAGTAGTTCTTTGCACATAAATAAGTCTGTGGTAAATATTAAATCTCAGGCTACTTTCTTTACCAACTATAATATTGCACTCAGATAATGAAAACACATTATAAATATAAAAATTAAGTAAACTGGAACATGAAATTCTTTTTCTTTTAAAGTTTTAAAAAAATTAATTTGAGATAAAAAAGTGGGATGGGGGAGAAAGAGAGAGAGACAGAAACATCAATCTGTCCCTGCATATGCCCTGACAGGAAACCTATAACCTTTGTGTATTGGGACGATATTGTAATGGTTAGACTCGAACCAATCAAGTCATCTGGCCAGGATGGGACATGAAATTCTTTATAAGCACAAAAATAACTATATGTATATGATCAACTGACTTTGGGCCTAGGCGATAGCATAAAACTTCATTTCACCTTCAGAGCAGACCTTTCTCCCAGTATCTGGAGTTAAAAATAGTTTAGGCCATGTTGGCCTGGGTTATTTTTATCAGGAAAATGGGGACTAAAAACAGCATCATAAGCACAGACTGAAGAATTGACCACAACAAGCCAAAAACTCTCATAGACTTTCAAAATATCTCACCAGAGTTTTAGAAATTGGATTTAAAAAAAAGGGAAGCAGAGGTGAGCTACAGGGCAGGTCCGCTGAGGCAGTCACTAAGTGTTAACATGACTAACAAGAACAACGAAAGGTGTTTTGATGAGACAGGATAGTATAAAACAGCTACCCTGACCTTACACCTTTCTGCAGAAGGTACTTCAGGAATACAAGGTGTATAAAGTTTGCAAGAAAAGAGAGCTCAATGGAGGTTACGAGTTGACAGAGATATTTGGGAATGGGACTCAAGTTAGATCCTAAAGCAGGGGTGCACACACTTTTTTCAGCTTGCGAGCTACTTATAAGAAGACCAAGTCAAAATGATCTACTTACAATAAAAATGCAAAACATAAATTTATTTCTTCTATATTATCATTATTCAAGTTACTATTATTACTATTTAATATTGTGTATTCTTCTTTCACCTTTCTCCTTCTCAGCTCTCTCTTCGGAGGAAAGTCAATGTCATAGTTTTTATGAACAGTCTGAAAAAGCCGCTCCACATTTCCCTTCTTTGGAAAAGCAATGGCACACAGACAGATGAGGCAAACGCACTTAGAATATGACATAGTGAAAAAAAAATCCCCTCCTATTCTGTATGAAAGTGGTAGGTTTTAGGCTTCTTACTCGGACCAGCTACGGCACTCATTTTTATACCCTTTGTTGTATTTAAATAAATTGAAGGCTAACTATGCAGCAATGTAACTGAACAAGTTAGCGCGGTTTAACGTGCATGCGTAGGGTGTCAAAAGTTCAGACGTCAGATTGGCTACCCTGTATGCCAATCAAAAGACTAATGTCTTTTTAATGTCATGCGATCTACCCACACTTCCTTCGCGATCGACCAGTAGATCGCGATCGACCAGTAGATCGCGATCTACGGACGTATTGAGCACCCCTGTCCTAAAGAATGTATGAGGTTTGAATGGCTGGAACGAGGGTGTGGGAACTATAAACCAAGAATTCACAGATGTGTTGGCAGGAGTGAGAAAAGGAATAATAAAGAGGAAAATAGTCTGGCTGAAATAGTGGTTGTATTTCAAAGAGGAATAACAGATTAAGACTGGGTCTAAGTGACTGAAAGCATTAAATGCCTAAGACTCAAACTGTCATCTTTAAATAAATCTTGGAAGACTTCTGAGCAAGATTTTTGTAAGTGCTTGCAAATTTATATAAGATAGATGTAGGTGGTATAGGAAGGAGAATTAAGGGAAAAATATAATACTGTGTAACAATCTAGGTATAAAGTGATCAAAATCCCAATCAGGGTAGTACAATGGAAATTCAAATATAACACTGCGTGCGGAGCACAAGAAGCTGCATATGATTCGAACAATGGTCCTACCCTCAAGTGGCTCACAAGCAGCAGAGAAAACCACCATTATAGAGGTTTTCTATCAGTAAGCGATGCTCCCACCACAGAGTTGAAGTTCCGCTTAGACTTGGTCAAGAAGTTTGAGAAACCTCCCTACAGCCTTTCCACCCAGAAAGAGCCAGGGAAATACACAGAGGTAGAAAAGAGAACCTACAAGTAGGCTCTGGAGGCTAGAATAGAAGTCTGTGTTCTTTGAAAAAAGTGGTCTACCATAGCAAGACTATGGGAGGAAGAAGTGTGTTCAAGCGGCAGAATGGTATGAGCTATGTTTTGGGAAAATAACACCAAAGCAATGGATAGAATGAACTGGAAAGGTATAAAAAAATTAGGATTTTATAGTAATCTAGGACAGAGATAAAGGTGGGTTTAAATAGAAAAGTATAAATGAGAAGACAGAAAAGGATTTATAAATAAGTAAAATTTATATACTGGTGAAGGTATGATAAATGATGCTTTCAGACTGGAATACTTTTAATGGACTTAGTCGACTGAAATGGCTCATCCTTCGGAAATCTCAGTCTTATTACCGCTACTTCAAGGAAAGCTTTTCTGGCTTGCAGACCAAGTTAGGTCTCCTCTAACTGGCTCCCATGAGATCCTACATACTCACAAACATGCATCATACATGGGACTGTAGGCTCCAGGCTGTCTTTCCCTCAGACAATAACAGACAGGGCAGACAGAAGTACCCTTACCAGGCATTATTGTACTCACAGTACACAGCAGCCATCCTGGAATGTATTAGGCACTTTGTAAACAGACATTAAAAAATAATGGTGTTCACAGATAGGATCAATTTTAAAGGTGTTCCCTCATCTCCTCACCAGATAAGCCCCATCAATCCTCATGTTCTCCAAGAGGAAACTTCATTCTAAATCATGCTGAGTTTGCAGTGCTTCCCCAAACACTCAGGTGGAGATGTCCGTCAGTTCTCTACAGATGCCAGGGTAGGCGACCGATCAAGAAGCTTTGAACACACCTCCATAGCTAAGTCACAGCTGCTCCTGCCCTCTGCCTCCTCCACTGCCTCTTCCTGTTATTAGTTGTTACAGCTCATAGTAAAAGAACACTGACTGTCTGCTAAACACTTCTCAGGTATTATCTCATTTATCTTCAAACAAACTGTACTGAATTAGATACTATCAACTCCCATTATATTAATGAGGAAGCTTTGTTAGGAAATTTGCCTAAAATCAAAAAGCAAATACGTAGCAAAACAAGAGTTTGAACACAGGCTAACTTGTGCTTCTAGGAGCTCATCAGAGAGAAAAGAGAGTAGACTAAAGTAAGAGAAAACCAACCACAGGCCATTAAAGAACAATCACATTTCAAGGGCAGGCACTGCAAAGGAAGAAGCAACCTAAGAAATAATATTCAGCCTCACCAGGAAGTTGCACAGTGGTCAGTGCATCAACCTGGGACACTTGAGGATCCAGGCTCAAAACCCCGAGGTCGCTGCTTGAGTGTGTCCAGCTTGAGTGTGGGATCATAGACACGACCCCATGGTCGCTGGCTTGAGCCCAAGGTCACTAGCTTGAGCAAAGAGCTCCCCACACACCTGCCCTGTCAAGGCACATGTGAGAATGCAATCAATGAATAACTAAGGTGCCACAACGAAGAATTGATGCTTTTCATCTTTCTCCCTTCCTGTCTGTCCCTGTCTTTCCCACACCATCCCCCCCCCCCCCCCCCAGAAAAGAAATGATATTCACACCACTTGTGTGTTCAATCAATCTAGTGATTTGCCTCTAACCGAAAGAACACAGTACGTACGGGTGATGGGATGTCACTGATATGGTTAGATGACAAAAGACTGGGACTTCAGTCTTGCTAGCAGACTTTACTTGGCTTGCGTTCTTTGAAGCAAGCTACTGTGTTGGAGGTCTAGAAGGCAACAGGTCCTCAGCCCAGCAACCTACGAGAAACTGAATGCTGCCAACAGCCACTGAGTGAGCTGGGAGGCAGACCTGGCCAACACGGATTGTAGCCTTGAGACAAGGTAAGGCACAAGGTGCAGCTCGGCTGTGCCCAGATTCCTGATCTAACAGAAACTGAAAAAAAAATGCGTTGTTTTAAGTCCCTAAATTTTGGGATAGTTTATTATGTAGCAATAGATAATATAAGTTGAGAAGAAAAGTCCAGAAATAGAGATGTTTCAAGTATCTTCTGAAAGTGAAAGCTAAGAACTGAGCTTCAATAAAAAACAACAGAAGTTGAGAAAAGAAGAAAAACTAAAAAATATAATGAGAAAAAGAATTGACAGGCTCACACCCACGCTTGTAAATGAATGGGCACATATATTAGAAGTGAGGTGGTTGATAATACTATTGAAGCAGCAGGAAGACCTGGTCTAAGGAGGGAAATCGCTATATTTTCTAATTAAAAAGTGATTTTCAAGACATCTATTTCAGATTAGAGCTAACAGCAGTCAGTGAAAGACATAAAAGTAGGTAAAAAATGCCCAGAGATGCCAGCCTGGCCTGTGGTGGTGCAGTGGATAAAGCGTCAATCTGGAATGCTGACTGAGGTCACCAGTTTGAAACCCTGGGCTTGCCTGGTCAAGGCAGATATGGGAGTTGATGCTTCCTGCTTCTGTCCCTTCTCTCTCTCCTCTCTAAAAATAATAAAATCTTTAGAAAAAATGCCCAGAGATAAAAGAATAATTATATAACAAAACTATAGATTTAGAACTTCTAGTTCCCATTAAAAATTTGTTTTGTTTTTTTATTTTTTTACAGGGACAGAGAGAGAGTCAGACAGAGGGATAGATAGGGACAGACAGACAGGAAAGGAGAGAGGTGAGAAGCATCAATCATTAGTTTCTCGTTGCCATTGTGACACCATAGTTGTTCATTGATTGCTTTCTCACATGTGCCTTGACGGCGGGCCTTCAGCAGACCGAGCAACGCCTTGCTGGAGCCAGCGATCTTGGGTCGAGCTCAAGCTGGCAAGCTCGGGTCTCGAACCTGGGCCTTCCGCATCCCAGTCCGACACTCTATCCACTGCGCCATGGCCTGGTCAGGTTAAAAATTTGTTTTATTAATGAAAAGTTTCAAATCTGTAACAAGATAGAGAATTGTACAATGATCCCCATATATTTATCACCTGGCTTCAATTATCCAGTTCAAAGCAAGTTTGGTTTCACCCAGATCATTCTGAAGCTCTATTTACCATTTATAGATGAGTTAAGGACCAATATTAATGAGAATAAATGCAGAAACATGGTCAATTTTTCCTACCCCAAACTCTTGATTTAAACCTTTTCAATTATCTGACTAGACGTGGTGTTTCCAACCTAGGTTTTATTATTAAAAAATCAGTTGTTTGAATTTAAGTTGAGATTATTGGTTCCTGGACTCTATAGTTCATGACTAACCTTTCAAGGTTTCTTTGTTTTGGCTCTTGTACTTGCCAACCTTTCAGTTTTTAATTTTTTGAAGTCACTGCATACAAAAATTAATAAAAATTAAATAAAACCACCGCATACATGTAACTTAATGTTTACCTACACTTTTGTGACACCCCTTGCCCAGGAGTCCAAAGCAAAGCTTCTTATGCTTAAAAGTTCAGGATACTATATTCTAATTTTAACAGTATCAGTCGCTATTTGATAGCTGATACTTTTATTTCTAATTCCAGTGTAGGGCTCTATATCAAGGGGATGAGGACTTATATTTCTCTGTTATCTTTTCAGACCATCAAATATCATCAACTTCCCCTTAAACTATCATAAAACTTCCCTGTTCTCTACTTGCTACTTTAGGAAGCTATCACATAGTTGTTTGGATTTATATGTCAATGGAATTATTTTTTATATTTTATGATCATTCTACCTCTTTTCAAAATTTCTATAGCATTTTTCTTTTTCTTTTTTAAATTTTTATTTATTGATTTTAGAGAGAAAGGTGAGAGAAACTTCGATTTCTTGTTCCACTTATTTATGCCTTCATTGGTTCAATCTTGTATGTGCCTTGGCATTATAGACAACACTAACCAATTGAGCTACCAGGCCAGGGCCTAGAACACTTTTATTTTTCAACAGTATGTTTAAATGAAATATTTTACTTCTGACTTTATTTTTTTTAAAGTAATTTTATTTAACACGTATCAAGAGATTCCTGGATTTTTTTTTTCCCCATTGATGAGAGAGAGAAAGAGAGGGAGGGGCAGGGGAGAGACACAACTCATTCCACTTAGTTGTTCCAATTAGTTGTGCACTCATTGGTTGCTTCTCAATGTACCCTGACTGAGGATCAAACCCACAATCTTGGGGTACCAGGATGACACTCTATACACTGAACCACCTGGTCATGGCTACTTCTGACTTTATTTTGACATAAAAATAAAAATTTTGACAGCTCACAAAAATTAGGGGATCAGGGAACGTGCAGATAGTCCAGTACTTTCAGCCTTTTGTGTAGTGCATTTTCACCAATGGAATAAAGGTTGTTTTTTGCATCTAATTTGCATAATTGAACTTTCTTTGACTTTTCGTTTGCTTTTCTGATCTTCCTGTTTAATAAAAAAAAATGTTTTTATTGCTTCATATTCATTTTGAAATATCCCCTAATTTGTGTGAGCAGTATATAATCTAAATCTATGCTTGCTTCTCTGAACAATTTAGTTTTCTCTAAATTTCAGAATCTGTATAATTCTTTTTACATGGATTTGCAAACCATCTTAAGTTCATGCAAGAAAGCATAGATTTTTTTGTTTTTTAAGTGAGAGGAGAGGATATAGACAGACTCCTGCCTGCGCCCTGCTGGGATCTACCTGGCAACCCTGGTCTGGTGCCTATGCTCAGACCCACTAAGCTATCCTCAGCGCCCGGGGCCAATGCTCAGACCAATCAAGCCACTGGCTGCAGGAGAGGAAGAGAAAGAGAAGGGGGAAAGGAAGGAGAAGGGAAGCAGATGGTCGCTTCTCATGCCCTAATCCAGGGATCAAACCCGGGAACTCCACATGCTGGGCTGACACTCTATAACTGAACAAACCGGCTAGGGCAAACAATTATTCTTGTTGTCAGCACCAGAAGTGTTCCAAGGTTTCCTGCTGTAGCCCCAAGCACTAGTAGTAGAGCTGATGAGAGCATACTGTGCTAAAAAGCCATAAGACCTTTGGAGAAAAAAGGATGGGCTGTAAGGTCAACAGCAGTAGCAGCAAGCACAGACGATGTGAAGGAATGTGGAAAAGGAGAGCATAGAACTTTCTCGTGCAGGCTTTGGCTGTGAAGTGTCAACCATCTGCTATAAATGAAAGCTGGAAAATGCTGGGTAAGAGAAGACAAACAGAAGAGTCAGGGCAAGATAAAATAACAATAGCTATTTCCTTCCAACTGTTCAAAAACCTTGGAGTCATTCTTGACTTCTTCCTTTCCCTCATAACTCACATATAATCCATCAGCAAAGCCCATTGACTACTTTCAAAATATATCCAGAATCCAACTAATTCTCACATCTGCAGCTACTACTTACAGTACCACTATCCCTAACTTGTTTATATTTTGTCTTAACATTAACCACCTAACATGTCATGTATTTACTTAAATAGATATTTACTGACCATCTGTCTCCAACTCTTACCCATCTCAAGTAGAATTTAAGTGCCATGAGAATAAGGGCTCTTCTGTTTCTGTTGTTCAGGTATTCCTAGCTCCTAAAACAGTACTTGCGCATAAAAGTACTTACATCATATTTCTTTTCTTTTCTCTTTTTTTTTTTTTACAGGGATAGAGAGAGAGTCAGAGAAAGGGATAGATAGGAACAGACAGGAACGAAGAGACGTGAGAAGCATCAATCAATAGTTTTTCGTTGCCGTTGCGACACCTTAGTTGTTCATTGATTGCTTTCTCACATGTGCCTTCAGAAGACTGAGCAACCCCTTGCTGGAGCCAGCAACCTTGGGTTCAAGCCGGCGAGCTTTTATTTGCTCAAGCCAGAGAGCAAAAATGTTTTGCTCTCATCAGCTCTACTACTAGTGCTTGGGGCTACAGCAGCTTGGGTTCAAGCTGGCGAGCTTGGGGTCTCAAACCTGGGTCTTCCGCATCCCAGTCCGACGCTCTTTCCACTGCGCCACTGTCAGGCACATCATATTTCTTTTTTTTTTAAATTTATTTTATTTTATTCATTTTAGAGAGGAGACACAGAGTGAGAGAGAGAGAGAGAGAAAGAGAGAAAGGGGGGAGGAGCTGGAAGCATCAACTCCCATATGTGCCTTGACCAGACCAGTGCAGGGTTTTGAACTGGCAACCTCAGTGATATTTCTTGAATGAACAAATGATTATCAAAATAGGACTCAGAGAATACAGTAAGAAGGGACGAAGAGTACATGTATTTTCTTTTGGTAAAGAAATGGGATTTGGGCTTGACCAGGCAGTGGTGCAGTGGATATAGCGTCAGACTGGGATGTGGAGGATCCAGGTTTGAAACCCCAAGGTCGCTGACTTGAGCGTAGGATCAAGGACATGACCCCATGGTCTCTGGCTTGAACCCAAAGGTCGCTGGTTTGAGCAAGGGGTCACTTGCTGTGCTGCAGCCCTGCACCCCATCAAGGCACATATGAGAAAGCAGTCAATGAACAACTAAGGAGACTAAGGAGCCGCAACAAAGAATTGATGTTTCTCATCCCTCTCTCCGCTTCCTGTCTGTCTGTCTTTAATCTATCCCTCTCTCTGTCTCTGTCACAAAAAACAAAAGGAAATGGGATTTGGGGCTCAGTGGCAGAGCACTGGCCCAGCGTGTGGATGTCCAGGGTTTGATTCCCAGTCAGGGTACACAGGGGAAGCACTCATTTGCTTCTTCAGCCCCACCCCTCTCACTTCTCTTTTTCTCTCTCTCTCTTCTCCTCCCCTCCTGCAGCCATAGCTCGATTGGAGTGAGCTGGCCCCTGGACACTGAGGATGGCTCCATGGCCTCTGCCTCAAGTGCTAAAAAATGGTTCCAGTTGCAACAAAGCAAGGGCCCCAGATGAGCAGGGCAATGGTCCCTAGTGGGCTTGCCAGGTGGATCCCAGTCAGACTGCATGCAAAAGTCTGTTTCTGCCTCCCCTCCTCTCTCAGAGAAAAAAAAAGAAATGGGATTTGGGACAACAAATAAGGCAAATAAGAATTCCAAACACTTCCCTGGCCAGGAAGCTCAGCTGGTTAGAGCATTGTCCCCATATGCCAAGGCTGCAGGTTTGATCCCCAGTCAGAGAACATACAAGAATTAACCAATGAATACATAAATAAGTGAAACAACAAACCAATGCTTTTTGCTCGCTCTCTCTCTCCCTTCCATCCTCTCCCTAAAAATCAATCAGTAAATAAATACTATATTTTTTTTTTTGAGAGAGAGGAACGGAGGATATGGAAGGAGGGGAGGGAAGGAGAGGGAAGGAGAAAGAAGGAAGGGAAGGGAAGGGAAGGGAAAAAGAAAAGCATCAACTCATTTTTCCACTCAGCTGCGCACCCATAGATTATTTCTATGTGCCCTGACCAGGGGCCTTGGGATGGAGACAGCACCCTTGGGATCAAGCCAGCAACCCCATGACCAAGCCTGCAGCCTCCGAGCTCCAGGATGGCACTCTGTCCACTGCGCCACCAGCCAGGGCAAATAAATACTATATTTTTAAATTAAAAAAAAAATTCAAACACTTGAAAAATTTATGGTGGTTTTCATAAGCAAACAGAGACTACAGTTACTATCCAAGTTCTTCAGAAATAACTTTGATTTTCGAAAAAATGTGATAATGAAGTAGTTTGAACTAGAAAATACAAACATGAACAAAACTAAGGAAAAATTTTGGTTAACCATCTATCAGGCTTTTGCTTTTCAGAACAGAAAGGTTTTAGCTTGAATAAGAATCAAAGACAAGCTATGAATATGGCCCAACAAATGATCTTAAGTCACCCTACAATTAACAATGTTTCTGTTAGGGCATAGTGGAAAAGGAAGCACACTAGTAAAAGGCATCCATGAAAACTATTTAAGAATATGCTCAAATGAAAGAGAGACTGAAACATTTGGTGGCATGTGAAAGGCCTACAGCAATAAATTAAATAAAAACAACTAAACTGATAACATCCATCCAAGGCATACCAGAAAGAAACAGTTGCCAGAATACAAGAAAGAGGAACAATGATAGATTTCAAGGCTGACAGAGGAAAACCGGGAAAGGAATACAGAGGATAAACATGTAAATCAAAAACACAGCGGAAGGACAGTTGCTGCTCAAAAAAGTTTCAGGAGAAGTGGTTTGAATGTCAGAGGAAAGGAAAGAAGGTGAATAAAGAATATCTAGGGAAATAAGGGAGGAATTATCCAAAGGAGAAAAGTTTTCACTAGAATGTCAGATAAACAAAAGTGTAGAATGATAGGAGTAAATGGAAGAAGAAAAAGGAAATCACAAATGATCAAGTAATTGTCAAAAATGGCATAAAATATACCAAAATTAGTAAGGTAGAAATATGTGATTTTTACTTAAGATGCAGCATAGCCTGACCTGTGGTGGTGCAGTGGATAAAGCGTCGACCTGGGAACACTGAGGTCGCCAGTTCAAAACCCTGCACTGGTTCGGTCAAGGCACATATGGGAGTTGATGCTTCCAGCTCCTCCCCCCTTTCTCTCTCTCTCTCTCTCTCTCTCTCTCACTCTGTGTCTTCTCTCTAAAATGAATAAAATAAAAATTAAAAAAAAAAAAAAGATGCAGCATAAAGTTACAGATATGAAAATGAACTAAATCAAAGGTCACTCAGTCATTACTGTCCCAATCAACTGCTCTATGACCTTGAACAAGTCATTTACCCTCTCTGGGATTTATTTCCTCTGTGTGTGTGTGTGTGTGTGTGTGTGTGTGTGTAAATAAATAAAGTGTGTGTGTGTTTAGAAGCCATCAGGTAAAAAATGGGTGACCATTCAGAAGAATCAGAAAACCTAAACAGATCGATTACAACAATTGAGATTGAAACAGTTATCAAAAAACTCCCAACAGGCCTGACCAGGCAGTGGCGCAGTGGATAGAGCGTTGGACTGGGATGCGGAAGACCCAGGTTCGAGACCCCGAGCTCGCCAGCTTGAGCGTGGGCCCATCTGGCTTAAGCAAAAGCTTGCCAGCTTGGACCCAAGGTCGCTGGCTCCAGCAAGGGGTTGCTTGGTCTGCTGAAGGCCCGCGGTCAAGGCACATTTGAGAAAGCAATTAATGAACAACTAACATGTCGCAACGGCAACAAAAAACTAATGATTGATGCTTCACCTCTTTCTGTTCCTGTCTGTCTGTCCCTATCTATCCCTCTCTCTGTCTCTCTCTCTGTCCCTGAGAAAGAAAGAAAGAAAAAGAACAGATCGATGTTCTTAAAAAAAACAAAAAAACAAAAAACTCCCAACAAACAAAAGCCCTGGGCCAAACAGCTTCACAGGAGAATTCTACCAAATATTCAAAGAAGAAATTACTCCGATCCTTCACAAGCTGTGTCAAAAAATTAAGAAGAGAAAAAACTTCCAAGCTCCTTTTATGAGGCAAGCATAATTCTGATTCCAAAACCAGGCAAAGACACTACAAAGAAAGAAAATTATAGGTCAATATCCCTGATGAATCTAGATGCTAAAATTCTCAACAAAGTATTAGCAAACCAGATGCAGCAATATATGAAAAAAAATCATACATCATGATCAAGTGGGATTTGCTCTGTGGAGGCAAGGCTGGTACAATATTCGCAAATCAATCAACGTGATTCATCACATAAACAAAAGAAAGGAGAAAAATCACATGATAATATGAATAGATGCAGAAAAAGCATTTGATAAAATCCAGCACCTATTTATGATCAAAACTCTCAGCAAAGTGTGAATACAGGGAACATACCTCAACATGACAAAAGCTATCTATGACAGACCCACAGCCAATATCATACTCAATGCGCAAATATTAAAAGCAATCCCTTTAAGATCAGAAACAAGGCAGGGGTGCTCCCTTTCACCATTCTTATTCAACATACTTCTGGAAGTCCTAGCTATAGCAATCAGATAAGAAGACGAAATAAAATGCATCCAAATTGGAAAAGAAGAAGTAAAACTATCATTATTGGCAGATAATATGATATTGTATATAGAAAACCCTGAAGTTTCAATCAGAAAACCACTGGACCTGATAAATGAATTCAGCAAGGTGGCAGGATATAAAATTAATATTCAGAAATCAGAAGCATTTTTATACACCAACAATGAACTGTCTGAAAGAGAAATTAAGAAAACAATCCCCTTCATTATTGCAACAAAAAAAATAAAGTACCTAGGAGTAAATTTAATCAGGAAGGTTAAAGACTTGTACTCAGAAAATTATAAAACATTGATAAAAGAAATCAAGAAAGATACACAGAAGTGGAAGCATATACTGTATTCATGGATAGGAACAATAAACTTCATTAAAATGTCTATATTACCCAAAGCAATTTATAAATTCAATGTAATTCCTATTAAAATACCAATGACATACTTCAAAGATATAGAAAAAATATTCCAAAAATTCATATGAAACCAAAAAAAGAACGCAAACAACCTCAGCAATTTTGAAAAAGAAGAATAAAGTGGGTGGTATCACACTTCCTGATATCAAGTTATACTACAAGGCCACTGTACTCAAAACAGCTTGGTACTGGCATAAGAACAGTCATATATAGATCAATGGAACAGAAAAGAGAACCCAGAAATAAACCCGCACCTTTATGGACAGTTGATACTTGACAAGGGTGGTAATAGTATACAACGGAGTAAAGACAGTCTCTTTACTAAATGGTGCTGGGAAAACTGAACAGCTACCTGCAAAAAAAAAAAAAAAAAAAAAAATGAAACTAGACCACCAACCTATACCATTCACAAAAATAAACTCAAAATGAATAAAAGACTTAAATGTAAGTCGTGAAACCATAAGAATCTTAGAAGAAAAAAATAGGCAGTAAGCTCTCCGACATCTCTCGCAGAAATATATTTGCTAATTTATCTCCATGGGCAAGTGAAATAAAGGACAAGATGAACAAATAGGACTATATCAAACTAAAAAGCTTTTGCACAGCTGAAGACAATATGAACAAAATAAAAAGACAAACCACACAATGGGAGAACATATTTGACAATACTTCTGATAAGGGGTTAATAAACAAAATTTATAACGAACTTGTAAAACTCAACACCAGGAAGATAAACAATCCAATTAAAAAATGGGCAAAAGAAATGAATAGAAATTTCTCCAAAGAGGACATACCGATGGCCAATAGGCAGATGAAAAAATGTTCAACACCACTAATCATTAGAGAAATGCAAATTAAAACCACAATGAGATAGCACCTCACACCAGTCAGAATGGCGCTCATTAACAAAACAACACATAAGTGCTGGCGAGGATGTGGAGAAAAGGGAACCCTTCTGCACTGCTGGTGGGAATGCAGACTGGTGCAGCCACTGTGGAAAACAGTATGCAGATTCCTCAAAAAATTAAAAATGGAAACTGCCTTTTGACCCAGCCATCCCACTTTTAGGAATATATCCTAAGAACACCACATCACTGATATGAAAGAAGAAATGCACCCCCATGTTTATGGCAGAATTGTTTACAACAGCCAAGATCTGGAAACAGCCCAAGTGTCCATCAGTGGACGAGTGAATTAAAAAGCTGTGGTACATATACACAATGGAATATACACATATACACTATGGGGCCATGAAAAAGAAGAAAAATTACCTTTTGCAACAACATGGATGGACCTGGAAACTATTATGTTAAGTGAAATAAGCCAGGCAAAGAAAGAAATATATCATATGACCTCACTCATTTGAGGAATCCAATGAACAATGTGAACTGAGGAACAGAATAGGGGCAGAGGCAGGATCAAAGGGACCAGAGGGAAAGGGGATGAGAGGATTGGATCAGAGAAGGGAAAGAGATTGGTGAAATTATATACACATAATACAGCGTTATAGAGAGCAGAAAAGCAAATCCTGAAGGGAAGGGGAGAGGGGGTCAAGGGCAATGCTGAGGGAGCGCGGGAGTGGGGGGACACTTGAATCTATGTAAACACAATAACTTTAAATCAATAAAAAAAAATGGTGACCATTCTAGGTCTTTTTTCCCTCCATGTAAGAGAGAGAGAAAGACAGGAAAAGCACAAAACTCTTAAAGAATCAGAAAAATAAGCCTGACCAGGAGGTGGCGCAGTGGATGGAGCGTCGGACTGGGATGCGGAAGACCCAGGTTCGAGACCCCGAGGTTGCCAGCTTGAGTGCGGATCCATCTGGCTTGAGCAAAAAGCTTGTCAGCTTGAACCCAAGGTCACGCTGGCTCCAGCAAGGGGTTGGTCGGTCTGCTGAAGGCCCGAGGTCAAGGCACATGTGAGAAAGCAATCAATGAACAATTAAGGTGTCTCAACGGCAACGGAAAAACTAATGACTGATGCTTCTCACCTCTCTCTGTTCCTGTCTGTCTCTCCCTATCTATCCCTTTCTCTGACTCTCTCTGTCCCCGTAAAAAATAAAAATTAAAAAAATAATCAGAAAAATAAAAAAATTTTAAATGAGAAGATAGATATCAACAATTTTGCATAGTGCTTTACAATTAAAAAAATGCTTTTACATGTATGTACTCAGAGCAAGCTGAGAAGCAGAAAACAGGCATCATTTGACATCACTATACAAATGGAGTAACAGGGTTCCAAAAGACTAAGCAACTGGCTCCAGGACACAGAAACAGTGGCAGATTCAGGATCCAACCCAGATCTAACAGCAGCACAAAGTCCACTATCCTTCTACATTTAGAAGCCCTCCTGTGACTAAGGTTGTGCAGAGTAATTTTGTGGTTTATTAGGCAATAGGTAAGTGAAGACAAAAACATGCCAAAAATAAAAGAAACAAAACAAAACACCACACACCCTTTTCATTTAAAATAAAGTTCTTCTAAAATTAAAGAAGTTACCTTACATGCAAGCTACATGTAAATTAATTCACTATACAAAATGTTTTCCATTAAGTTGAACTTGGTTCAGCCACAGCCTATTAAAACTACTTTCAGCCTGACCAGATAGTGGCGCAGTGGATAGAGTGTCGGACTGAGACACAGAAGACCCAGTCTTCTTTTGAACACAGTCTTCCGTGTTCAAAACCCGAGGTCACCAGCTTGAGCGCGGGGTCCCTGGCTTGAGTGCAGGATCATAGACATGATCCCATGACATGATCGCTGGCTTGAGCCCAAGGTCGCTGGGTTGAGCAAGGGGTCACTCGCTCTGCTATAGCCTCCCGATCAAGACACATGAAAAAGCAATCAATGAACAACCAAGGAGTCACAATGAAGAATTGATGCTTCTCATCTCTCTCTTCCTGCCTTTCTGTCCCTATCACCAAAAAAAACAAAACAAAACTACTTTCAGTTCACATGTACCTCTTAAATTTTAAACCACTATGCTAAAATCACTGAGGTACCAATATTTTCAGCCTTTTTGCACACAGAATAACTGACTTTGATCTTGAATTGTGATATAACTATTAAAACATTAAACAAGCTGCTTCAGAAGGAGCTGGGTAAAAAAGGTGAGAGAATTAAGCAAAGAAAAAAAACTTACAGACACAAACAACGTGGAGGAATTGTAGCAGGGAAACAGTGGGGGGGGGAGGTGAGGGAAGGTAGAGAGAAGTGATGGAGGAAAACCTAACTTGGGGTGCTGAACACGCAATGCAATATAGAGATGAGCCTGACCAGGTGGTGGCGCAGTGGACAGAGCACTAGACTGGGTGGTGGATGACCCAGGTTCGAGACCTCGAGGTGCCCAGCTTGAGCGCGGGCTCATCTGGTTTGAGCAAGGCTCACCAGCTTGAGCCCAAGGTCGCTGGCTTCAGCAAGATGTCACTCGCTCTGCTGTAGACCCCCAGTCAAGGCACATACGAGAAAGCAATCAATGAACAACTAAGGTGCCGCAATGAAGAACTGATGCTTCTCATCTCTCTCTTCCTGTCTGTCTGTCCCTATGTGTCCCTCTCTCTGTCTGTCACACACACACAAAAAATATATAGAGAGAGAGATGTGTTGCAGAATTATGTACCTATAACCTGTAGAATTTTATTAACCAATGTCACTCTAATAAATTCAATTTAAAAAATCTTAAAAAATAAATTAACAAGCTACTTCAATTTGAACATCCTGGATACTAAGATTATAGACAAAGCAGCAGAAGTAGACTGAGAAAAATGTTTTGTTTGTAACATCTAAGAGAATTGTCACCACCACCTCTCAGGTAGTGATAATAAAGTACCTGTAACAGAATTTTTCTAATCCTATTCTTTGCTCTAAAAGCCATAATCAGTGAGAGCTGCAAATACTAAGTGAAAAATCCTAGGAATATAATCTGCTGCTTATTGATCTCAACCTTAATTTATCACTCCTTTTCCTTTTTTTTTTTAACAGGGACAGAGAATCGAGAGTCAGAGAGAGGGATAGAGAGACAGGAACGGAGAGAGGTGAGAAGCATCGATCATTAGTTTTTTATTGCCATTGCAACACCTTAGTTGTTCATTGACTGCTTTCTCACATGTGCCTTGACTGGGGGCCTTCAGCAGACCGAGCCACCCCTTGCTGGAGCCAGCTACCTTGGGTCCAAGCTGGTGAGCTTTTTACTCAAGCCAGATGGGCCTGCACTCAAGATGGCGAGCTCGGGGTCTTGAACCTGGGTCTTCCGCATCCCAGTCTGATGCTCTATCCACTGTGCCACCGCCTGGTCTGGAATCACTCCTTTTCTTTATGTACATTTTAACTAAACTAAGTTTTTAATACAATTCTAAAAATATGCATATAATTTTAATACTTTTAACAGACACATTTTCTCCTTTACAGTGGCTAAGACTCTACAATTGAATAACAATAGTTTGACACTTTTCCATGATCCTTATTCCTCCTCTGCATTCCTCTTCTTCCTCTCCCCTCCAGTAAAGGCACCTATGATCTCTCACAGAACATCACTCTTTCCAAACCAGTAGACCCTGATTACTCCCTACTGGACATCAATGCAAGTCTCCCTGATGAAAAAGGGTGTGAGAAAGGGTCAAAGGGCAGTTTAAGGGCAAAAGGGGGGAAAATACCCCAAAAGGAACCACAGAAAGTGGAAACTAGAGTTCAGTTACATCAGCAGCTACAACTGTATTCCCGTTTTTCTCCTGCATTAATTCATCCTTCCCTTGTAGTTCCTCTTTTAAAGTAGTTGGACAAACTGTAGAACAGGGGTGCCCACACTTTTTCAGTTTGCGAGCTACTTATAAGATGACCAAGTCAAAATATTCTACCTACAATAAAAATGCAAAACATAAATTTATTTCTTCTATGTTATCATTATTCAAGTTACTATTATTACTATTTAATATTGTGTATTCTTCTTTCACCTTTCTCCTTTTCAGTTCTCTCTTCGGAGGAAAGTCAATGTCATAGTTTTTATGAACAGTCTGAAAAAGCCACTCCACATTTCCCTTCTTTGGAATAGCAATGGCACACAGACAGATAAGGCAAACGCACTTAGAATATGACATAATGAAAAAAATCCCCTCCCATTCTGTATGAAAGTGGTAAGCTTCTTACTCGGACCAGCTACGGCACTCATTTTTATACCCTTTGTTGTATTTAGTTTAAATAAATTGAAGGCTAACTACGCAGCAATGTAACTGAACAAGTTAGCGCAGTTTAACACGCATGCGTAGGGTGTCAAAAGTTCAGACGTCAGACTGGCTACCCTGTATGCCGATCAAAAGACAAATGTCTTTTTAATGTCATGCGATCTACCCACAATTCCTTTGCGATCGACCAGTAGATGTGAACGACGTATTGTACACCCCTGCTGTAGCCAGATAAGCACTTCTGAATTACAAACCTGGGGGAAATCAAAGCCTAAACTAAATGAGTCACAACCAATTATCTATCACGCCCTGACATACAAAAAGACCATACAGAATAAGGTAAATGAGAAAGAACATCAGAATCTTGATCAAAACCTAAATTTAAGTCCTGGTATGCTGCATTTCCTTGTAACAAGCGAACTAATTTTCCAGAGGCTCATTTTTCAAATCTATAAACAGGGATGATACAACAATGATCTACCTATTTCATAGAGTTGCTATAAAAACCTAAGAGAAAAATATCACATTGACACAAGTAACTTATTAAATCACTATAATACTGTAAACAAAATTCTTAATTGAAAGACTTCTTTCTTCCTTGCAATCACATATGATACCCATACTCTCTCTTAAGAGTTACTATACTGAAATGAGCATGATTCAGGTGGAGAACTGTAAAGTGATTTTTCAGCCACTATCTGAAATAAGCATTGTATACTGATATAATCAAAAATTTATCTAGACCAACAGAAACACAATAATTTACATAAAAAGCTAATGCTGACTGACCAGGCGGTGGCGCAGTGGATAGAGTATCGGACTGGAATGCGGAAGAACCAGGTTCGAGACCCCGAGATCACCAGCTTGAGCACGGGCCCATTTGGCTTGAGCAAAAGCTCACCAGCTTGGACCCAAGGCCGCTGGCTCCAGCGAGGGGTTGCTTGGTCTGCTGAAGGCCCGCGGTCAAGGCACATGTGAGAAAGCAATCAATGAACAACTATGGTGTCACATCGGCAACTCTCCATTCCTATCATCCCTATCTATCCCTCTCTGGCTCTGACTCTCTCTCTGTCCCTGTAAAAAAAAAAAAAAAAAAAAACTTATACTATTCACTATCAATAAAATATGTGTACCAAATTTTAGTTTCAGTAGTACACTAACTAATCTACATCTTTTCGTAATAGCCTACCTATCTACGTATATGCGGTGTAATAAACAAAAAAAGCATAGAGCTTCATATCTGAAGGCCCTAAGTATGAATCTCCTAGGTTATCTTACATGTAGGCCTGGAGGAGTCTGAGTTGACATATACTCAAATGTAAATGAGGAATGATACTACCTACTTCATAGGATTAAGATTATCATGATCACATCTGTATTGAAACTAATCTGTGCCCAGAATATTGTGCTCCATATACAGGAGTGGGCAAAAGTAGGTATACAGTTGTGAATACGCAAAAACTGTTTCTTATATTATTAATTATTGTATTACCTGTTTGTATTACAACTGTAAACCTACTTTTGTCCACTCCTGTATAGTGGCTGGTAAATTGACTGCCTTCCCATTACCCCAAAGCAGGCATCTTTGGGTTTTTTTTGAATAGTTAAACTACATAATTAAACATGCATGATTAGCAAAAATTCTCTCAGCCAAGAAATACAATGAAAGGGATTCTCCAAAATCATTTAGATTTTGAGATTATATCCTTAAAAATTACTGTAACCATAAGATTAAATCTGAAGTTTAAAATCCATCCTCCCCTCAGCAAGTCCATTATCACATAATGGTATATGTAGTAAAATAATTTAAAACCTCTACTACTGTTCCCTTTGGCCACTGCGGTATTTCAGGAAGGAGGTGGGTATCTTCCTACAGCCTCTTCATGAGAAGGAGATGCTCTAAGAAATAGGCTGACTGCTGCATCTTCCCCAAGGACAGGTGTAAACAAGAATATAGGAAAGAAAGAATATTGAGATTAATGTGGAAAGCTAAATTAATTATGGAAAGCAGATCAAGAAAGATTTAGAGCATTATCGTCTTTATGACTTCGCCTTCACTATGCCCCAATATACACTTCCCATTCTTCACAGAGCTATTAGTAATTCCCTCAAGCTAGTTCCTTTCCTGCTCTACAGTTCATGACTACACTCACATCTGATCCATGAAAAAGTTACTTAGAAATATGCCAATAGCCTGACCAGGCGGTGGCGCAGTGGATAGAGCGTTGGATTGGGATGTGGAGGACCCAGGTTTGAGACCCTGAGGTCACCAGCTTGAGCGCGGGCTCATCTGGTTTGAGCAAAAAGCTCACCAGCTTAGACCAAAGGTCCAAAGCTTGAGCAAGGGTTTACTGGGTCTGCTGTAGCCCCACGGTGATCAAGGCACATATGAGAAAGCAATCAATGAACAACTAAAGTGCCACAATGAAAAACTGATGACTGATGCTTCTCATCTCTCTCTGTTCCAGTCTGTCCTTATCTATCCCTCTCTCTGAACTCTCTGTCTCTGTAAATAAATAAAAAAAAAGAAGACTGAGAAATATGTCAATAAAAAAATGATTATAGATCAAGGCTGAGAATGAATCAAGCCCCTTATTTTCTTCCAGTTTAATACTAAGCAGTTTCTTCTTCTTTTTGCATTTTTTTTTTTTGAGACTACATGCTATTAAGACATGTGGCTTCATCCAGCAATGGACCAGCAATACATAAATCAGATTTTGCACTGTATTTCCCCCCAGCACAGAACTTTCTTAACTGCCTATGCTCAGCCTCTCCTGCTGCCCAAGAGTCATCCATAACTATTATCAAAGTAGATGGTCTGACACACACACAAAGAACTACTGAGAAGAGTCAGTTTGTATGTACTAACACCTTAGGGTGTGATGATCTCCTAAGATAAGTACTTAAAACTTACAAAATCAGATAGAGACTGATGGAGGAGGTGGGTGGAGCTGGCTGGCCTGGGATGAACCTGTATACAAAAAAAATATTAAGATCTGGGAAGGAAAATGCAAAAGGGCAGCAGGACATATTAAGGAGAAATGAGTCTACAGTTTACCATACTGAGGAGGCAGGAGGGATCAGTAGGTAGGAACTGAAGATTCGTTTGGGGGAAAGCTACCATAGTAAAGACAAAACAAACAAATTTCACCAAATTGATATATAAGCATGAGCCTTTACTCCTACTCCAATTCCATGTGTTTTTTTTTTCTCCAAGAAGCTACAGAACAGTTCTTTACAACAGAGGGATTAACAAAGCAAATAAGGAAACCTAACTAAAAATGTAACCTACCTACACTGAGAGCTTTGGAAACGGAAACACTTTTTTCCCAGTTGTGTAGTGGGTTGCAAAACAGCAGGGAAAGGGGGCTGTCAAGCTTTTCCTGAATGAAGACTCTTGACTACATGCCTATTTTAAATCTACTTTTGTGGTCAGTGGGCAGATTCTTAACTAAACACAGCACTCGCCTCTGTAGGTCAGAATCTGACGAGTGGTTCAAAGACCACAGAATGGAGAAGAGAATGCAAACACAAGGCAGATGCACTTGCTTTTGGTAGTACTTTAATACCCCCCACTGGGCAGCTAAAACTCCAGTTACGCAGGTTTGAAGTACTAGTGTAGTGGGAGAGAGAAGATAGCAAAACTAAAGGGAGAACCTAAGAAAACTATGCAATTAGATGCAGAAGTTTTCAAATGGGCAGTACGTGGAGAACTGTACACAGAAAAAGGGGCTAACTAGATTAACATCTATGGACGGATTCTATTCGTTCTCTTAATGGCGTCCTGCACCAGGAGATCGCTTTCATACTGAGAACCGTGCTCCTCGCCCTAAGGGCTCCTGTCGTGGGCTGGGGCTGAGCACACACTTACTTTCGTCCGGCCATTGATTTTGTAGTTGCCCAGCTTCCCATTACAGTGGCGGATCAGGTCGTCCATACTGCTCATGAGCAGCCCAATGGTTTCGCAGCCGGGCTCCTTGCCCTCAATCCAGGTGATCTTATCTCCTCGGATGTCCTTGGACGAGTCGCTCTTCTGGCTGACAAGCTGGCCGTCCGTGAACTTGCCGGTGTCATGCAGGGCGCGCACCTCCTCGCCGATCTGCTGCCCGGTCTCTTTGCCCAGGAAGTCGTCCACCACGCAGATGCCGTGCTTGTTCATGCACGGCACGATATACTCCAGCGCCAGCTTCAGCGCCGGCAGCGCCTTCGTCTGCCCGTTGGGCCGCAGGCCGCCGCCGTGGCTCAGACCCTCGCCCGGCGCGTTGCTCGGAGGGTACAGGTTCGCCTTGTCCTGGAACAGCGACGAGCGGGCTAGCGGCTCCTCCTTCGCGGGCTCCGCCTCCGCTGCCGCCGCCGTCGTCGCCGGGCCCTGGCCGCCGGACACCGCGCGCGCAGGGGACGCGGCTGCCGCGGGCTTGGTCTTGGCCTTTGCCTTGGCCGCGTCCCCGGCGCGCGCGGCGCTGTCCCGGCGCGGCGCCGCCTTCCTGGCCTCGCGGGCCCCGGCGGCCCTGGGCGGCGGCGCGACGGCGGGCGCGGGGCCGGGCTGCGGGTGCGGGCCGGGGCCCGGGGCGCCCTCGCCGCTCTGGCACACGAGCTTGTGATTCTTCCAGTCCTGGCGCTGGTGCTCCTTGCTGCAGTAGAAGGAGCTGCGGCAGCGGCTGCAGCGCAGCAAGTTCTCCATCTTCCCGCACAGCTCGCAGTACTGCCGGTCGCGCTCGCTCGGGCTCAGCCCGCCGGGCCCGCCGCTGTCATTGGCCATGGCGCCGGCAGTGGCCGAGCGGGAGGGCTTGCGGCCGGACAGCCTCGCCCGGGGCCGGGGAGCGGGCGGAGCGGCAGGGCCCGTCACTGCGCCATGCACCCGCCGCTCCTCGCCTCCGGGAGGCCGGCTCCCCGCCCTCAGCCCGGCCGCTTCTCCGTCCTCGGGTCCGCCTCAGCGCCTCATCGCCCCCGCGAGCCGGGGGAGCGCGGCCTGCGAGCGAACCGCGAACTCCACTCGGACGCGCAAGATCGAGCGCGCGAGACCGGCCTCCTCGGCCTCCTCCGCGTCCTGGGCGCCCGCCCGCCTGTGGAGGAGTGCAGGGTGTGCGGGCGCCACTCACTCTGCGCGCTCCGCACGTACACCACGGCCCGCCGCGACCGGGGGGCGGGGCGCGTACACGCGCTCTGCCGGGCCGCGCCTCTGGTGGGTGTCCGCGCCGTCTCCCCGCCCCTCGGCCGGCCCCGCCCCGGACCTGCGCCGGGACGCTGCGGGGCAGAACCGGGAACCCTGGCAGGGTGAGTCCGCTACGGTGTGGCGGGACCTGATGGCCCGGGCGGCCCCCCACCTGCTGGGGAACGCCGTCCGGGAGGTCGGGATTGTAATATGGCTGCTATTTGTTTAGCCGGCCGGCGTGTTGTATGTAGGCGCGCTCTGGACGCGGTGGCTAGGGGGCCACTGCAGCCCTCTTTTGCATGGGAGGAAACGGAAATTCAGAGAAATCAAGTAACTCGGCCGGTGTCATCTAGAACTGGGACTAACTCCAGGCGTTGGGCTGTCAGATTCCGAAGCTGCTTTCTCCATTCCAATACAGCCTCTGTTTCAACAAGGTCTGAAATGGTTTAAAAAAACAGTATTACTGCGGTGTTAATCCAACGCCTTGGGCCCCGTTTAATAATTTAAAGGTATTGAAATTTGATTTATTATTATTTTTTTTTTACCATTTTAAAACCCTGTGTAATCTTGCCAACTTTGAAACCTTCCGAAAAAAACATTTGGCTACCAAGTAAAAGTAATCAATGCTCATTCTAATATTCACATTCAGGCACTTAAATTCAGTCTGATGGAACCATTCCTGAGAGTTTTATTTGGGAGGTAAATGAGCATCACTACATTAACGACTAAGTTTTAAAAAAAATCACTTAATAAAATCTGTGCTATGCTGATGAATGCAATTCTTAGTTTTACAGAACATGAAAACCTTCCCAAAATAAGACGGGTGTTTTCTTTCTGCCTGCCATTTATTTTAAGAATAAAAAGAGTTGTGATCTTAGGTGTTCACAATCTGTCTTAAAGACCAGCTAATGTAGACAAATAGTATCCAAGGTTTGTGTACCATCTGAATATATTGCAGATAACTTCACCGGTTCTAAATGAGATGAGGTAAGAGCCTTCCACACTTACAGCACAAGAGCTGAAATGTGTAGGGCAAAGACCGAAGAATATAAAGAATTGTTATAAACTACTTTGTAAACTATTTTTTAAAAACTAGACGGAATCCGAAAACATAAAAGCTCTTCATCAACTCTACAGTACTGCAAACTGTCATTAAATTCTGCTGTATAAATAAATAAACAGTATCTTAGGGATCCTACCTGGTGAAAGAGAGTTCATTCCAATTAGCTCAGCCTCTGAGAGACTGAGACAAGTAATATACTCTCACAGCTTCAAATTCTAGACTAAATTAAAATCCAACTCTGTAAAGAATCAAGACCTATGTCTATCTCAGATGTGTATCCAACTTTCCCAGAACTTTACTTAATATGCTCCAGACTGTCCTTGCCACACAAACAAACTGGTTATATGCTACATGGACTCAGGAGGGGTCCAGTCCAGTTCAGGGGCAGACATGTAAACAAATAATGACTACTTAGAGTTTGGAGTAAGTACTCTTAGAGAGGGATAGTAACAAAGAAAAAAGAACTGCTAGTTCTGCCCTTTGCACTGGTCAAGATTCTAAGAAAATTAACCTAGAAATTCTTAAAAGTTGCTTATGAAAGTAAACTTTTAAAACATTTTTTTTTTTTGTATTTTTCTGAAGTTAGAAGCAGCGAGGGAGTCAGACACGTTCACGCGCCTGACCAGGATCCACCCGGCATGCCCACCAGGGGGCAATGATCTGCGCATCGAGGGCGTTACTCCCTTGCGGCCAGAGCCATTCTAGTGCCCGAGTCAGAGACGGTGGATCTGTCCTCAGTGCCTGGGGCCAACTTTGCTCCAATGGAGCCTTAGCTATGGGAGGAGAAGAGAGAGACAGAGAGGAGGAAGAGTGGAGAAGCAGATGTGCGCTTCTCTTGTGTGCCCTGACCAGGAATCAAACTTGGGACTTCCACATGCCAGGCCAATGCTCTACCACTGAGCAAACCAACCAGGGCCTAAAACATTTTTGACTTACATAAATTATGTAAACTATAATTTCAATACAAGTAAAATCTAATACTTCTTAGGTCTCCTTTGCTCTAGTAATTATAAATGAATCTTAACTATTCTCAAGGGCAGGAACTTTACTAGAGAACACTCATCCCACAAACACTTGATTTTTCTAAGTTTAGTTGTTATCTGTAGGTATTAAAGCAGGCCAAAAATGTCTTTAAAAATTGCTACTTAGGTCTATGACATGCAAACAAGTATATTTACATCTCTATGGTCTTTTCATATATCTTCATTTAAAACTACTTGAAAGAATGAATGTTCATTTCAAAGCCTTTATTACCTTTAGTTTTGTTCCAATTAATTGTACAGAAATCACAGACTGGGCCCTGGCCGATTGGCTCAGTGGATAGAGCATCAGCCTGACATGCAGAAGTCCTGGGTTCTATCCCCAGTCAGGGGACACATGAGAAGCAACCATTGGCTTCTCTTTCCCTCCCTCTCCCTATTCTCTCTCTTTTCCCCTTCTTGCAGCCAGTGGATCAGTTGATCTTACCATTAGCCTCAGGCGCAGAAGATAGCTCAGTTGATTCGAGTTTCAACCCCAGACAGGGGTTGCCAATCCCAGTCCGGGCACATGTGAGAGTCTGTCTTATTATTTCCCCTCCTCTCACTTAAAAATATATATACATCACAGACTGCACATGTGTATCTTAAAATTACTGAGTCAAGCCTGACCAGGTGGTGGCGCAGTGGGTAGAGCGTCGGACTGGGATGCGGAAGACCCCGGTTCAAGACCCCAAGCTCGCCAGCTTGAGTGCGGGTCCATCTGGCTTGAGCAAAAGCTCGCCAGCTTGGACCCAAGGTCGCTGGCTCCAGCAAGGGGTTGCTCAGTCTGCTGAAGGCCCGCGGTCAAGGCACATATGAGAAAGCAATCAATGAACAACTAAGGTGTTGCGATGGCAATTAAAAAACTAATGATTGATGCTTCTCACCTCTCTCCGTTCCTGTCTGTCTGTCCCTATCTATCCCTCTCTCTGACTCTCTCTGTCCCTGTAAAAAAAAAAAAAAAAAAAAAAAATATATATATATATATATATATATTTAAAAGTACTGAGTCAAATATGACACAAAATTTTTATGAATAGAACAAATATAAACTAAATATTTACAGACTCATGATTTCAGAATTTTCACTTATTCAGGCTTAATAATCTGTGAACTAGTTCGAAATTAGGTTTCACCAAACCATCTGCTAGCAATGCAACAGCCAATGACAAGTTTCACCAAGATTCTGAACTCCACCAGTATTATAGAAGTTGTCACTTAAGCAAGTGTTATAGAGAATTCATACTATGTGGTACTTACTGTTGTGTTCCACTCTCTGGTCTAAGCATTTTATAAATATACTGCTCACAAACATTAGGGGATAATTCAAAATGAATGAAGCGATTAAAAAAAAAGCATTTGATTTTTTTTTATTAAACAAGAACATCAGACAAGCAAACAAATCAAAGAAAGTTGTTTAATTATGCAAATGAGATGCAAAACCAACTTTTATTTCATAGGTGAAGATGCACTATACAAAAGGCTGAAAGTACTGGAGTATCTGCATGTTCCTTGATCCCCTAATTTCTGTGAGCAGTAGGATTAACTTAATAACTCCTCATAACACTCTGAGTGATACTTTTATAGTACCCATTTACAGAAAATGAAACGAGCAGAACAATGTCCCATGTTTTAAGTTATACTATCAATAGCACTAGGTTTGTTATCTAATACTTTGGGGAGACCAAAGGTTTGTGTTTCTCGAATCCAGAAATTACTACAAATCTTTTCCTGCCCCACCCCCTGCCCTGCCTAATCAATTGTTCTTAAAGCTGAAGGGTAAGTTAAAAGTAGAAGTACTATTGTCTACTTGTCATAACTGAAACCAAACTTAATTGAGCAACTATTTGGCTTTCCCTTGCTCTTTGTCAGTATTTAAACCAGGGGTCAGGAACATTTTTGGCTGAGAGCCATGAATGCCACATATTTTAAAATATAATTTCGTGAGAGCCATACAATATGTTTAATACTAAATACAAGTAAATGTGTGCATTTTATTTAAGACCAACACTTTTTTTTTCTTTACAGGGACAGAGAGAGAGTCAGAGAGAGGGATAGATAGGGACAGTCAGGAACAGAGAGAGGTGAGAAGCATCAGTCATAAGTTTTTCGTTGCCGTCGCAACACCTTAGTTGTTCATTGATTGCTTTATCACATGTGCCTTGACCGCGGGCTTTCAGCAAACCAAGCAATCACTTGCTGGAGCCAGCGACCTTGGGTCCAAGCTGGCGAGCTTTTGCTCAATCCAGATGGACTCGCACTCAAGCTGGCGAGCTCGGGGTCTCGAACCTGGGTCTTCCGCATCCCAGTCCGACGCTCTATCCACTGCTCCACCACCTGGTCAGGCTGTAAACCCAACACTTTTAAAAGTACAATAAGTCTCTGAATTCTTTTTAATAACGTTATGCTGTTGCTAACCAATGATGAATACAGTACATCTTACCATTAATGCGACTTCTGGTGCTGCATGGTTTTGCTGATGTCTTTGTCGTCCGGTTGATACGTACTGAGGTTAAGCTTCATGCAGGCGTTGAGACTTTCATCCATTAAACATGATCGTAAGTTAGTCTTAATATTCTTTAGATGTGAGAAAGACTGTTCACATGCATATGTAGAGCCAAACGTTGTCAGTACAGTGATACACGCTGCAGTGTGTGGTGTGTTACAGGAAGCGCTTTCCAAGTTTTGACAGTCAGCTGGTCCACGGGTTGAAGTTTTTTCATTTCTCCCCACTTGTGTTTGCTCTCCAACTCAGCTTGCTATCGTGCAAGTCTTTCCACATCTTCATTCAGTGACTTGAACTTATTCACCCATATGTCTGAAGCCTTCAGGTCAGCAGCTTGTAGATCAAAATCTCTGACGGACACACTGGGGATGTAACTCAGGTCGGCGCTGTCCACTGCACACTCCTGTAGGTGGGTGATGAACTTAAGAAGACAAGTGCGCTCATGAAATTCTCCAAAGCGTGCTTTGAATGACTGCAGGAGATTAGATATGAAGCACGCTAGCTGCTGGAGATCAAGAGATTGATCAGGGTCACTTGCTGTGCATGCATCTTTAAACTCTCCCAGTTTTTCAAAGTGTAGTAAACGACCTGTTTCAATGTCGGTGATGAAGAGTTCCGGCTTGTTTTCAAATGGAAACACTACTTGTTGAAGGGATAAGACTGTATTTCCGACGCCTTGCATTTTCACATTGAGCTGGTTCAGATGTTCAGTCATGCCCATGAGATAGTAGAACTTCAGGAGCCACTCAGTGTTAGCTAGATCAGGATGCTCGACGTTTTTCATTTCTAGAAAAGTCCGAGTTTTGCTCAGGCAAGCCACAAAACGTCTGAGCACCTTCCCTATTGACAACCAACACACATTGCTGTTCAGAAGCAGACCAGGATAATTATTTCCAACTTCATCCAGTAGTATTTTAAACTGGCGACCATTTAAAGTTCGGGCAACAATAAAGTTGACCATCCGAATGACCAGCGACATCACCTCACCAAGCTACTTGCCACACATCTGAGCACAAAATGCCTTCTGATGTAGGATACAGTGAAAACTTAGGATGGTCTCTTCATGTTCACAAAGAAGCGCTACGAATCCTCTGTTTTTCCCCACCATGCATGGAGCACCATCAGTACACACTGAAAAAGTTTATCCATCGGTAGATTATTTTCTTTAGCCAACGCAGTGAAAAACTTGAATAAATCCTCCCTCATTTCTCTTTCATAGGCAAAACAGCAAAACCTTCCTCACATAGTGTGTCACCGACAGCATACCTTGCAATCACGCTGAACTGAGATAAATGGCTTACGTCTGTTGACTCATCCAAAGCGAGAGAAAAGAATGGTGCTGCATTTATGTCCTTCACTTGTGTTGCCTCAATTTGATTTGCCATCATGATGGTACGATCGTGAACAGTGCTTGCCGACAGAGGCATGTCTTTTAATCGTTTGATTATCTTTTCTTTATCTGAAAAGTTGTCAAAAAGTTTATTGGCAACAGCAAGCATGAATGTTTTGGCATACTCCCCATCTGTGAATGGCTTTCCATTTCTCACAATTGCTAAAGCACCAGCAAAGCTAGCTGAATTCCAGTCACCTTTTTGGGTCCGAACACGAAGTTGCTGCTGACTAGCTTGCACTCTGCACAGTAGCTCTTGACATGCTTTTTTGCTGCTTTCCCATGCTGGATATTTCGATGCAAATGTAGTATGCCGCTTTATATTTGACCGTTTCACTGATGCAATTTTATCATTGCATATTAGACACACTGCAGAACCTGCTCTCTCCACAAAGGCGAATTCCTCTGTCCATTCCTGTGAAAAGTACGATACTCTTCATCTTTTTTTTCTTTTAGCCATCTTCTTTGTTCAAAGGGTTTCTGCAATTAGCTAGTTGACTACTTGATTAAAAGGAGGGAAGTTTACTTCCTGACCTCACAATGACCCGTGTATGTTACGCATTATTTAATAAAAATTTGGTATTGTCCGGGAGGAAAGCTGTGATTGGCTCCAGTCATCCGTAACCATGAACATGATCGGTAGAAAATGAATGGATTGTAATACATGAGAATGTTTTATATTTTTAACGTTCTTATTATTTTTATTAAAGATTTATCTGCGAGCCAGATGCAGCCATCAGAAGAGCCACATCTGGCTCGCGAGCCATAGGTTCACAACCCCTGGTTTAAACTATAAAGCAGTATCCACTATGTACTGACAAGAGATTTACTAAAAGAGGCAAATCTGAGATTACATGCAAAGGACAGAGTTAAGAGAGGAAATGAATTTAGAAAGGACTGTTGACTCAAGGAAAACCCAGTGAACATGATTTACCTTAAAGAAACTAGACCTATTTCTCTTTTAAAAATATGTAAAAAATTCACAAGAGGGTATCTCTTCTGCTCAGGAAATCAAATATTTGATTGCTAGCTAGTTACCTGTTGTTTCCTCATTTGTGATAATCTCATTTTAATAGTATTGCAGGGAACAGAAAAATCACAAGTATAGGCATACCACCAACATAAACAGGAAGATGATCTTTGAGTTCTGGGAAAAGCAACTAAAATTCTGAGCCATTTTCTAACTATAGTATTGGGACACACACAAGTAGGTGTAGTCAGGAAACAGCACCTGCTCTTCTCTGTACTGGGGGTTTTGCCAGATGCACACATGACCTGTGTGCTTTCCCATGTATGTGGAACCAGCTTTACTGTCTGTTAGGGCTGTTACCCTATGAAAACAAAATAATTCAATATCAGGTAAGTTTATCACCCAATATTTTGAGTTTACAATTTAAAAATTACCCACCAATCCAGTTAAAAATAGATAATCTCATTTCAGGAAATATAACATAAAACTTTACAACCATTTCTCATCAGAGTAAATTTTTTATTATAAACATGGGAAACAATATATTATATGTTAATGTAATTACACAATGAGGTTTTCTTCCCTAAAAAACATTGTCTTAATGCTGAACTGACTTTCAGTGTAGTTGGAATGTGTAATTTATACCAATCCAGTTTGGTGACAGCTAAATAATCTCCTCTAAGTTTTTTTTGGTGAAAAAAATGTGAATATAAACAAAAATAGAGATAATAGAATAATTAACTCAACCTGAATTAATCTAACAATTATCAACATTTTTACATTTTTATCACCTCACTTTGCCTGCTTTTTGTTTTTGTTTTTAGTGAGAAAGAGAGACAGAAAGGGAGAGAGATGAGAAACATCAACTAGTTGCAGGACCTTAGTTGTTCATTGATTGCTTTCTCGTAAATGAATTGTTGGGGGAGGGGAGAGGCTCAAGCTGTGCCAATGAACCCTTGCTTAAGCCAATAACCTTGAGCTCAAGCCAGCAACCATGCACTCAAACTGGTGAGCCTGTGCTCAAGCTGGTGACCTTGGGGTTTCAAACCTGGGACCTCAGTGTCCCAGGCCAACGTTCTATTTACTGCGCCACCACTAGTCAGGCCATTTTGGCTTTATTAAACTTAAATTTTATTGAAATATAGTTGACATATAGCATTGAATTAGTTTCAGGTGTACAACATAATGATTTGATATATGTAACTACTGTGGAATAAGTTAACATTCATTACCTCATATATAACAACCATTTTTTTCCCTTGTGTTGAAAACTTTTAAGACAGTGGTTCTTAACCTGGGTTTTATTGAACCCTAAGCGTTCGATGAGTCAGTCTCAGGGGTTTGGAGAAGCCTTTTCCACGGAGGCCAGAATAAAGTAATACTGTAATTTGTTGTGAGTTCATGCCCTTTGTTGGTTTTGTTCTTTGAGCAAGGTGATGTTCATGCATGGCTCATTTTGTGCACCAGTAAAAAAACATATACCTATGTCTTGAATTTGGAAAAAAAAATCATATTTATCACTAAAGAAGGGTTCGGTGAATGCACATATGAAACTGGTGGATTTGGTACCTCAAAAAAGGTTAAGAACCACTGACCCAGACCCATGTCAAGAATTTTTTCCCTTGTTTTATCAAGGTTTTATGGTGTCAGGTCTTACATTTAAATCTTTGATCCATTTCAAGTTAATTTTTGAGTGGTGAAAGATGGGGGTCCAGTTTCATATTTTTGTGTGTAGATATTTAATTTTCATAGCATCATTTATTGAAGAGACTGCCTTTTCCTCATTTGTGTGTTCTTGGCACCCTTGTCTAAAATAGTTGACCATATGTGTGGGTGTTTATTTCTGGACACTCTATTTTGTTCCAGTGATCTATGTGCCATTTATGCCAGTACCGTACTGACTTGATTACTATAGCTTTGTAATAGAGCTTAAAATCAAGTATTGTGATGTCTTCATTCTCATAATTTTTGTTTTTGTTTAGTTTTTTTTTTTTTATTAACTTTAATGGGGTGACACCAATAAATCAGGGTACATATGTACAATTGATTTTGTTTAGTTTTTATGTGTTTTTTTTTCTATTTGGGGTCTTTTGTGGTTCTATACAAAAGTTAGGATCTTTTTCTATTTCTGTGAAAAATGCCATTGGAATTTTGATAGAGATTACATTATATGTAGATAACTTTAGGTAACATGGAGATTTTCATCAATTATTCCAAGACACAAAATATCTTTCCACTTATTCATTTCTTCTTCAAGCTGTTTCATCAATGTCTTATAGTTTTCAGTGTACAGGTCTTTCACTTCCTTGGCTAAAATTATTCCTAAGTATTGATTGTTTTCAATGAATTTGTAATTATGATTGGTTTTTTAAGTTTTCTTTCAGATAGTTTGTTTTTTGTGTATAAAAATGCAACTGATTTCTCTATGTCAAGTTTTATATTCTACAATTCTATTGAATTCATTTATCAAGTCTAACAGTTTTTTAAGAGAACCTTTATATATACTGCTCACAAAAATTAGGGGATATTTTATACTTCATATTCATTTTGAAATATCCCCTAAGTTTTGTAAGCAGTATATATACCGTGTAATCTGTGCACAGAAATAAATTTACTTCTTTTCCAATCTGAATGTCTTTAATTCAGAATTTATTTTATTTGTTGCCTAATTGCTCTGGCTAGGACTTCCAGTGCTATTTTGAATAGCATCCCTGTCTTTTCTTTTTCCTGATTTTAACATTTCACCATTGACTATAACGTTAGCTGTGGTCTTGTCAGATTGGCTTTTTGTTATACTGAGGAACATTTCTTTCGTGTCCAATGTATTGAACATTTTTTATTGTGTTTTGTCAGATTCTTTATCTGCATCTCTTTATATCATCATGTGATTTTTATCTTTTATTTTATTAATGTGGTGTATCAAATTTATTGATTTGTATATGTCAAATCATTCTTGCATCCCAGGAATAAATCACACTGGCTCATGGTGAAGGGTTCTTTTAATGTGCTGTTACATTCAGTTTGCTAATATCTTGTTGAGAATTTTTGCATATATATTATTCAGAGATATTGGTCTATAATTTTCTTTTCTTGGTATCAGGGTAATGCTGGCCTCATCAAAAGAATTCGGAAGTGTTCCCTTCTTACCTATTTTATGGAAGAGTTTGAGAAGAATTAGCATTAATTTGTCTTTTAATGTTTGGTGGAATTCACATATGAAACCATCTGGTACTGTACATTTCTTTCTTGAGTGGCTTTTGATTACGGATTCAATCTATGTACTCCTTATTGGTATGTTTAGATTTTTTACTTCATGATTCAGTCTTTATATATTTCAGGTAGTTTGTATGTTTCTAGGAATTTATCCATTTCTTCTAGGTTATCCAGTTGTTGTAGCCTCTCATATACTTTGTATTTCTTTGGTCATCACTTGTAATGTCTCCTCTGTTTCTTTTTATAAAATAAGCAGATTTATATGTTTCCTTACTTGCTCTTCCCTTACACAAAAAGGAGCATAGTAGATGTACTGTTTGTGACTTTACTTTTTTCTTAGTACCTCCTGGAAACCACTGCACTTCTCTTCTTAGAGATTTCATTCATTGTTTATTACAATTGCATGGATTCCATCATGTAACTATACCATAGTTTATTCAACCAGCACCCTATGTTTGAACATTTAGGTAACTTCCTGATATTGGAAATTAGTATACACTCTTTTTTTCCTGCTCCTGAAAAAAAAAGAATGTACGTTGAGTTCCATTGATTTTCTCTATTGTTTGCCTTTTGTATTTTATTGATTTCTGCTAATATTGGAACAATTTCTGTTTTAAATACACTCTGCATTTAATTTGCTGTCTTTTTCTGGTTTGCTAGGGTGAAACTTGGGTCAACGATTTTAGAACTTTCTTCTTTTCTAATATGAGCACTTACACGTATAAATTCCCCTCTAAATATTACATTAGCTACAATACATATCTGTTGATATTATCGGCTTTTATTTCCATTCAGTAAAGTATGTATTTAGAAATGGACTGTTGAATTTTCAAATATTTGGAACTTTGAAACATCTTTCTGCTATTGGTTTCTAATTTAATTCCACTTTTGGTCAGAGAAGATATTTTGTGTGATTTCAGTTCTCTTTCAATTTATCGAGACTTACTTTGTGACCCAGTATATGGTCTATTCTGGTGAATATCCATGTGTGCTTGAAAGACTGTATTTTCTGCTGCTGTTGAGAGGAGAGTTCCCTTTTCTGCACATGCTCACGAGCACCCGTTCTGTGTTGTTTTGCTGATGAGCGCCATTCTGACTGGTGTGAGGTGACATCTCATTGTGGTTTTAATTTGCATTTCTCTAATGATTAGTGATGTTGAGCATTTTTTCATATGCCTATTGGCCATCTGTATGTCCTCTTTGGAGAAATTTCTATTCATTACTTTTTCCCATTTTTGATTGGATTGTTTGACTTCCTGGTGTTGAGTTTTATAAGTTCTTTATAAATTTTGGTTCTTAACCCCTTATCAAACGTGTTGTCGAATATGTTCTCCCATTGTGTGGTTTGTCTTTTTATTTTGTTCTTATTGTCTTTAGCTGTGCAAAAACTTTTTAGTTTGATATAATCCCATTTGTTTATCTTGCCTTTTATTTCATTTGCCCGTGGAGATAAATCGGCAAATATACTGCTGCTACAGATGTCGGAGAGCTTGCTGCCTATGTTTTCTTCCAAGATGCTTATGGTTTCACGGCTTACATTCAAGTCTTTTATCCATTTTCAGTTAGTTTTTGTGCATGGTGTAAGTTGATGGTCTGGTTTAATTTTTTTGCAGGTAGATGTCCAATTTTCCCAACACCATTTGTTAAAGAGGCTGTCTTTACTCCATTGTATGCTGTTTCCTCCTTTGTCAAATATCAGTTGTCCATAAAGGTATGGGTTTATTTCTGGATTCTCTGTTCTGTTTCATTGATCTATGTGCCTGTTCTTATGCCAGTACCAGGCTGTCTTGAGTACAATGGCCTTGCAGTATACCTTGATATCTTGAAGAGTGATGCCTCCTGCTTTATTTATTTATTTTTAAGATTGCTGAGGCTATTCGTGTTCTTTTTTGGTTCCATATAAATATTTGGAATATGTGTTCTATATCTTTGAAGTATGTCATTGGTATTTTAATTGGTATTGCATTGAATTTATAAATTGCTTTGGGTAATATAGACATTTTAATGATGTTTATTCTTCCTAACCACGAGCACGGTATATGCTTCAACTTGTTTGTATCTTCCTTGATTTTTTTTTAATCAATGTTTTATAATATTCCGAGTATAAGTCCTTAACCTCCTCAGTTAAATTTACTCCTAGGTACTTTATTTTTTTTGTTGCAATAGTGAAGGGGATTGTTTTCTTCATTTCTTTTGCTCACAGTTCATTGTTGGTATATAGAACTGCCTCTGATTTCTGAGCATTAATTTTATATCCTGCCACCTTGCTGAATTGATTTATAAGGTCCAGTAGTTTTTTGACTGAGACTTTAGGGTTTTCTATATACAATATCATATCATCTGCAAATAATGACAGTTTTACTTCTTCTTTTCTAATTTGGATGCCTTTTATTTCTTCTTCTTCTCTGATTGCTGTAGCTAGGACTTCCAGAACTATGTTGAATAAGAGTGGTGAAAGGGAGCACCCCTGCCTGGTTCCTGATCTTAAGGGGATTGCTTTTAATTTTTGCCCATTTAGTATGATGTTTGCTGTGGGTTTGTCGTAGATGGCCTTTATCATGTTAAGGAATGTTCCCTGTATTCCCACTTTACTGAGAGTTTTGATCATGAATGGGTGCTGGATTTTATCAAATGCTTTTTCTGTATCTATTGAAATTATCATGTGATTTTTGTCCTTCCTTTTGTTTATGTGATGAATCACATTGTTTGATTTGCGAATATTGAACCAGCCTTGCCTCTCCAGAATAAATCCCACTTGATCATGGTGTATGTTTATTTTCATATATTGCTGGATCCAGTTGGCTAATATTTTGTTGAGAATTTTAGCGTCTAAATTCATCAGGGATATTGGCCTATAATTTTCTTTCTTTGTGTTGTCTTTGCCCGGTTTTGGGATCAGAATTATGCTCACCTCATAAAAGGAGTTTGGAAGTCTTCCTTCCTCTTGAATTTTTTGAAATAGCTTGAGGAGGATAGGAGTTAGTTCTTTGAATTTTTGATAGGATTCACTTGTGAAGCCATCAGGCCCAGTACTTTTCTTTGTTGGGAGTTTTTTTTTTTGTTTTTTTTTTTTATTCATTTTAGAGTGGAGACACAGAGTGAGAGAGAGAGAGAAAGAGAGAAAGGGGGGAGGAGCTGGAAGCATCAACTCCCATATGTGCCTTGACCAGACCAGCGCAGGGATTTGAACTGGCAACCTCAGTGTTCCCAGGTCGACACTTTATCCACTGCGCCACCACAGGTCAGGCTGTTGGGAGTTTTTTTGATAGCTATTTCTATCTCATTTGTTGTAATTGGTCTGTCTAGGTGTTCTGAACCTTCCAGATTGATTTTTGGAAGATTATATGATTCAAGAAATTTGTCTATTTCACCCGGTTGCCTAATTTTTTGGCATAAAGTTCTTCATAGTATTTTCTTACAATAGTTTGTATTTCTGCTGTGTCAGTTGTTATTTCTCCACTGTCCTTTCTAATTTTATTTATTTGAGTCCTCTCTCTTTTTTTCTTGGTGAGTCTAGTTAAAGTTTCATTGATCTTGTTTACCTTTTCAAAGACCCAGCTCCTGTTTCAATTGATTCTCTGTATTGTTTCCTTAGCCTCTAAGTCATTTATTTCTCCTCTGATCTTTATTATTTCCTTCCTTCTACTGGTCCTGGGTTTTATTTGCTGTTGTTTTTCTAGTTCTTTTAGATGGAGGGTCAGGTTGCTTATTTGAGCTTTTTCTTGCTTCTTATGATATGCCTGTAGTGCAATGAACTTCCCTCTCAGTACTGCTTTTGCTGTGTCCCATAAATTTTGAGTTGATGTATGGTCATTATCATTCGTTTCTAGAAACTTTTTTATTTCTTCTTGGATCTCATTGTTAATCCATTCATTATTTAATAACCTGCTATTTATTTTCCAAGTGTTTGAGTATTTTTCAGTTTTTCTTTTGTGGTTAATTTCTAGTTTCATGGCATTGTGATCAGAGAAAATGCTTGATATGATTTCAATCCTTTTAAATTTGTTGAGACCGCTTTTGTGTCCTAACTTGTGGTTTATCCTGGAGAATGTACCATGAGCGCTTGAAAAGAATGTATATTCTACTGCTTTAGGGTGAAAAGTTCTGAAGATATTTATTAAATCAAATTGATCAAGTGTATCCTTTTAAGTCTGCTGTTTCTTTGTTAATTTTCTTTCTTGAGGATCTATCCAGTGATGTTAGTGGGGTATGGAAATCCCCTACTATAATAGTATTGCTGTTAATCTTGCTCTTAATATCCATCAAAGTCTGCTTTATGTATGTCGGGGTTCCTATGTTTGGTGCATTGATATTTATATCTTCCTATTGAATTGTTCCCTTTATCATTATGTAGTGTCCTTCTTTATCTCTTACTATAGCCTTTGTTTTAAAGTTTGTTTTGTCAGATATAAGTATTGCTACCCCGGATTTTTTTTCATTTCCATTTGCATGAAATATTTTTTCCCATCCTTTTACCTTCAGTCTATGTGCATCTTTTGTTTTAAGGTGTGTCTCTTGTAGACAGCATATGTATGGATCCTGTTTCTTTATCCATGCAGCTACCCAATGTCTTTTGATTGGATCATTTAATCCATTTACATTTAAGGTTATTATTGATATGTAGTTGTTTATTGCCATTTTATTCTTTAAAGCTGTATTCTTCTTTTGCTATATTCTTTTCCCCCTTTGAACTGTTCACAACAGGCCCCTTAGTATCTCTTGCAGAATTGGTTTGGTTTTAATAAATTCCCTGAGGTTTTCTTTGTCTGGGAAGCTCTTTATTTCTCCTTCAATTTTAAACATTAGCCTTGCTGGATAGAGTAGTCTTGGTTGTAGGTTCTTGATCTGCATTTGAGTATATCTTGCCATTCCCTTCTGGCTTCAAGTGTTTCTGTTTTGAAGTCGGATGTCATCTTTATGGGGGCTCCTTTGTAGGTGATAGTCTTTTTTCTCTGGCAGCTTTTAAAATTTTTTCTTTATCACTTAGCTTTGGTATTTTAACTATGATGTGTCTTGGTGTAGATTTCTTTGGGTTTCTCTTTAGCGGAGTTCTCTGTGCTTCTTGCATGTGTGAAACACTTTCCAGTCTTAATTTAGGGAAGTTTACAGCTATGATTTGATTGAACAAAATTTCTATCCCTTGATCTTTCTCTGCTTTTTCTGGAATCCCTATGATGTGGATGTTATTTCTCTTCATGTTGTCACAGAGCTCCCTTAGAGTTTCCTCAGATTTTCGAGTCTCTTTTCTTTTTTCTGCTCTGCTTCTGTGCCTTTCTTTATTTTGTCCTCTAACTCACTGATTCCATCTTCAGCGTCATCCATTTTGCTTTTAATTCCTTCCATTGGGCTCTTCAGTTCTGGTACTGTATTTGTCATTTCTGTCAGATTCTTTTTTATTATTTCTACTTTTTTTATATACTTGTTATCTCTTTATTTAGGTGTTCATAATGACTATCCATTGTTGCTCTAAGCCCTTTGAACATCCTAACTATCATTATTTTAAACTCTGCATCAGGTAGTTTGGTTATATCTGATTCATTCAGGTCTTTCTCTGGGGATTTCTCTTGATTCATTTGGTTTGCATTTCTCTGCCTGCCCATTTTGTCTGTATGTAAGAAGAGTTTGGCTACTGGAGTCCAATGGGTGTTGCCTCTGTGTTCCCTAGGTGTGATCTGTCTGCAGGCCTGCCACCCCCTCTGCCACTACCTAGGGCGGATGGGTGTGGGTGTTGCCGGCAACGGCCTTGGCTGCTGAAGTCTCCGCCTTGCCTCCGCAGGAGGGGCTTTGTTCTCATGCCCAGCTCTACAAGCTTCAGGCAGTCTCGGCCTTAGCCTCTCTCCCACAGGTGGGACCGTGCACCACACTCGGGCCACAAGCCTGGGCATCAAGGGCCAGAGTGAGCACTTTTGCTCAGCTGCGGATCTCTGTCAGCCTGTTCCTCCAGCTGGGAGGGGCTTTTGGTGCATGATCAGCTGCTAGCCCAGGCTGGAAGCCCTGCCCCCACCAACCTTGGCTCCTCGGCTGGACCGGGCTGTTGCTATGCGCTCAGCCTTGCTCTGGTCTTCTGCTCCACCTCTACGGTCAAAACCCGTTTGGGCAGGGCTTCAAGCCCCGGAGGCCTGGTGCAGCTGCGTGCCTACTTGCCCCTGCCCAGCGGCAAATCTCCGCCCATTTCGGGCTTCCGCTTTTCCCCCACAGGTGGGGTCGCAGGCATGCTCGCAGCCCCCGGACCACTTTTGCGTGTCCCCTTCGCCCTGGCTGGGCTAGACCTAGCTCATACTAGCCAGCTCGGCCTCTGCCCCCACTGGTGGAACCACACTTTCGCATCCCGCGACTGGCCGCCCTCCAGCAAGCCCTCAGCAGTGTGGGTAGGGCACTGCAGCTCAGACCCTAACACTCCATACTGTAGTCCTGAGAGCTCCCTCCTTCTAAGTGACTGTGCTCTAATTGCCGCAGGGGAGCCTGTTTGGCTGGTGTCCTGTTTCCCTTTGCTGGTTCCAGGGGAAATATTATTTCAGATTTATGTAGTGATTCAGCCCAGGGTTTAGGGTGGCTGTCCCTCAAAGCTTTTCTCCCTGTGCCTTCCAGACCGCACTATCTACCCGCTGCTCCAGTCCTGTCCTCTCTCCCTATCTCCCGGAGTCCCGGGTGAGTGGTTGTGAGAGAGGTTTTCTGCACCATCCCTTTAAGAAGAATCCTGGGTCTGAGACAACTGTCTCTTTCTCACAAACAGTATCCTAACCTGTTTCCAGCTAAATATTGTCCATACGCCTCTTCTAGGCTCTGGGGCTGCAGGCTGGGGCTTTGTTCCTGGGACCCAGGTCCCTCCCTCTCTGCTAAACTCTCTTCCCGCCACACGGGTCTCTCCGGGCTGCCTTTCGCTCTGGGGAGCTGGGCAGTGCTTTCCGCGTTTTCGCTTTGCAAACCAATGTGGCTTCTTCATTGTTCCCCGGTCGAAGAGTCCTCTCAGTCCAGTTCAACGTTGGTTTATCCAGATGATGGTTCTTTTTTTTTTAAAAATTTCTTTTTATTTTATTCATTTTAGAGAGGAGACACAGAGTGAGAGAGAGAAAGAGAAAGGGGGGAGGAGCTGGAAGCATCAACTCCCATATGTGCCTTGACCAGACCAGTGCAGGGTTTTGAACTGGCGACCTCAGTGGATAAAGCGTCCCAGGTTGACGCTTTATCCACTGCGCCACCACAGGTCAGGCCAGATGATGGTTCTTAAAATCAAGTTATAATTCACTTTGGTTCAGTGAGTTGGAAGTTGGTACGTCCGCTTACTCCATCGCCATCTTGTCCCCCTATATTCTTGTTAATTTTACTAATCCCAAGGTTTAATTTGATATTAAAATAACAATTTTAACTTGACCTGTGGTGGCGCACTGGAACAAGCGTCGACCTGGAACGCTGAGGTTGCCAGTTCAAAGCCTTGGGCTTGCCTGGTCAAGGCACATATGGGAGTTGGTACTTCCTGATTCTCCCCACTTCTCTATCTGTCTCTTATTCTCTAAAATGAATAAATAAATAAAAATAATTTAAAAATTATAAAATAAGAATTTTAACTATCTTATAATTTGCATGGTATACAATCTTCATCCTTTTACCTATGCCTCTGCATTTTAGCATTTTCTTGTTGATAGTATATGGTTGGATCTTGCTTTCATATATAGTCTGATATTCAGTATAATTTTATTGAACTATACAGACTAGGGGTCAGCAAACATTTTCTATAAACAGCCATATAGTGAACTGGCATTTGTCATAACTTCTCAACTCTGCTATTATAGTGTGGAAACAGCTGTAGAAACTACACAAACCTATGCATGAGGTCCGTTTACATACAAAAACAAAAGACCCCTTCTGTTTCATGCTGGTTCTGATTCTCCTCCTACTTGTTGGATCTTGTTCCTGCTTCCTCCTCCCCACCCCTGTTTTTTCTATTCTTCTTTTCTTCCTCTCCCTTCCTCTGCCCCTTCCCTTCCTCTTTCTCCTTGTTCTTCTTTGGTATAGTGTGTTCTCATTGTGCAATTTTACTTAAGTACAATAAACTTCCATAAATATCTGACAGGCAAAAAACAAAATTCTCTTAGCATTTGTCTGAAAAGTATTTATTTTGCCTTATTTTGAAAAATATTTTTGCTGCATATAGAATTCTAGGTTGAGAGTTTTTCTTTTAGCAAAGTAAAGATGTCATCCCATTGTTTCTTGCCTCCACAGCTTCTAATGATAGGCTTTGATAATTCTTACCTTTGGTCCACTGCTGTTGTGTTTTGTTTTCCAAATGCTTTTAAAGAGTTTGACCCTGGCCATTTGGCTCAGTGGTAGAGTGGTAGAGTGTCAGAAGTCCTGGGTTTGATTCCCAGTCAGAACACACAGGAGAAGTGACCATATGCTTCTCCATCCCTCTCACTACCCTTCTCTCTCTCTCTCTTCTCTTCCCACAGCCATGGCTTGATTGGTTTGAGCAAGTTGGCCCCTGACACTGAGGATGGCTCAATGGCCTCACCTCAGGTGCTAAAATAGCCTGATTGTTGAGCAATGGAACAATGGCCCCGATGGACAGAGCATCCCCTCATAGGGGGCTTACTGTATGGACCCCAATTGGGGCACATGCGGGAGTCTGTCTTTGTGCCTCCCTGCCTCTCACTTAATTTTTTTAAAGTTTATCTTTAGAACTGTTTTCACCAATTTTATGATGACAAGACTTGGCATCATTTATTTTTAATTTTGCTTAAGGTCATTGAGCTTTGCAGCTAGAAATGTTTATAGTTCATCAAATGAGAAAACATGTTGGATATTATTTCTTCAAATATTTTTTTGCCTCCATTTTTCTGAGATTCAAATTATTCGTATATTAGACTACTTAATATTATTCCACAGATCACTGAAGTAAAGTTTTTATTTCCCCAGTCTTTTTCCCCTCAATGCTTTCATTTGAACACATTTCTATTACTATATCTTTGGATACATTATCTTTTTTCTTGTAATGTAATCTGGTAATCCCAAGCACTAAATATTTTCATTTCGGATACATCATCTATTTTAGCTCTGGAATTTTCCATTTGGCCTTTTCTTTCTGTAGCTTCAATTTTACACCTCATATGTTCACATTTTTCTTTACATCCTTGAGCATATTTGTAAAAAGTGTTTTAAAAGATTTGCCTGCTAATGCCGTATTATTTCTAGGTCTGATGCAATTGGACCAATTTTTTTCGGTTTATGGAAATGTAATCCCTCCTTCTTTACATGTGTAACAATTTTTAATTGGATGTTAAACATTGTGAATAACTTATTGTTGACTGCTAGATTTTGTTGTCTTTCCTTAAAAAGAGTTGGACTTATTCTGGCATAAAGTTTATATATATGTGTGTGTACACACACACACACACACACACACACACACACACACACATATTTTTTTAGGTGAGAGGAACGAAGATATTGAGGCAGATTCTTACATGTGCCCCAGCCAGTATCCACCCGGCATCCCTTTCTGGGAATACCAAGCTATCTTTAGCTCCTGAGGCTGTATGCTTCCTCAGAGCCATCCTCAGCACCTGGGGTCACACTCCAACCAATTGAGCCACTGGCTACAGGAGGGGAAGAGAGAGAGAAGGGGAGAGGGAGGTGGGAGAAGCAGATGGTCACATCTCCTGTGTGCCCTGACCTGGAGTGGAACCCAGCATGTCCGTACGCTGGACTGATGCTCTATCCACTGAAGCCACCAGCCAGGGCCAAAGTTCTATAAATTTTGAAGTCTTTTAAAAAGCTTTGTAACTTGCTCTTGAGAAGTCTAATGCCAGTTGAATTTCTTACATATTATATAAGTAATTTTAGCTTTATGCCTGGAGGCTCTGAGATTTTTCATTTTGTCTTTAGAGTCCAGTGATTTTTCCAAGATACGTCTCAGAGTTCATAATAAGTCATTTCTCTATATATGTGGTGGGCTCTTTCAATAGTTAAGTTTTCTTACTTCTAGAAATTTATTTTAAAAAATGTAAACACTAGTTTTGCTCCATTGTTTTATTTTTCTTCTTCAAATATTCCAGGGATATGTATGTTTAATTTTTATGTGTGTCTGTTTTCCATTCCCATCACATCCTCTCTAAATCCCTTTTTAAATGTCTTTATCTCAGTTTCCTTTTCTTGCTGTTATTACTGACTGTTTTCAAGGATTCTCAGTAGATTTTTATTTGAATTCCTTGTCCCTTGACTAAACCTTGTAGTTTATCCTTCACTTTTTAAGCTCTATGTCTTTTCCTCCAGTTACTTTCCTGAGTTTGATCTAATCTTGTTACATTTTCCCCAGGGTTTTAAAATTTAATTTAGGGCTATAGTCTTAGTCTTTGAATTTATGATTCTAAGTAGTTTTTAAAAATTATCTTTTCAAGAAGGAAAAAATACATAAGTAAATAAAAATGATCTTTTCATGCTTTTTTGATGTATATAATTTAGTGAGGAGTTTTGTGTTACAGTGTAATATTTTATGATTGGTTATGGGGGGAGAATTTTAATCAGCTGATATGATTCTTTTATTTTTGTATTAGTATTCTTATAGTTGCTGTATATAGAGTTGGTTTAACTTTTTTGCTATTCCTTAGCATTTTATTCACAATATGAATGGGATTTTGCCAAAATATGAAAGTACAGTTTTTTTAAGATTTAATTTTTATTCATTTTAGAGAGGGGAGAGAGAGAAAGAGAAGTGGGTAAGGAACAGGAAGCATCAACTCCCATATGTGCCTTGACCAGGCAAGTCCAGGGTTTTGAAGTGTCAACCTTAGTATTTTGGGTTGATTCTTTATCTACTGTGCCACCACAAGTCAGGTCAGGTGAAAATACAGTTTTTAAGTTTTTAAATTGATTTTAGAGAGAAGAAAGAGAAGAAAGAAAGAGACAAGAACTGTGAGAGATAATGTGGAAGATTGCACTGTTAATAGAGTGAGCTGGGAAGATTTTCCTGTGAAGGTGACTTCTAACTAGAGGTGGAAGGCAGTGAGGATCCTGCTATACAGATACATGGGGAGGAGCACCCCAGGAAGAGGGAATGGCAGGTACCAAAGCTTGCTCTCTAGTAGAATCATGTTTGGTGTTTCAAAGGAAGACAAGGAGGCCAGTGGAGCTGAGGTGAAGAAAACAAGGGACAGATTAGCTAGAACTCAGGTGTTAGAAGTACAGGCAGCCAGGTCATAAAGGGCTGTGTGACTGTTATAAAGAACTTTGACTTTGCCTGACCAGGTGGTGGCACAGTGGATAGAACGTTGGACTGGAACGTGGAAGACCTAGGTTCAGAATCCTGAGGTCACCGGCTTGAGCACAAGGTCGCTGGTTTGAGTGTGGAATCATAGACATGATCCCATGGTCACTGGCTTGAGCCCAAAGGTCACTGGCGTGAACCCAAGGTCACTGGCTTGAAGCCCAAGGTCACTGGCTTGAGCAAGGGGTCACTCACTCTGCTGTAGCCCCCAGGTCAAGGCACATTTGAGAAAGCAGTCACTGAACAATTAAGGTGCCACAACAAAGACTTGATGCTTCTCATCTCTCTCCTTCCTATCTGTCGGTCCCTATCTGTCTCTCTCTCTGTCTCTGTCACAAAATATAAAGTAAAATAAAATAATAACAATAAAAAAGGAACTCTGACTTTTACTCTGAATGTGATGAGAAGTCATTGGAGGATCTTCAGTGGTGGAGTGACATGGTCTAACTTACATTTTAATAAGAAAAATCTCTACCAGACCAGGGCAGACGTGGGAATATCTGCAAGGTTCCTGCAATCAGCTGGGCAAGAGTGGCAAAAAGTAGCCCAATGATTCTGAAGGTGGAACTGACAGGTTTTAGTAACAGGTCAGCTAGAGAAAGGGTTGTGGGGGGTGGGGCGATATTAGAAAGGACATGTAATTAATTCAAATGAGAACTGCTTGAATGCTCTTTGGGGAGGACAGATATCAAGAGATCAGTTTTAGCCTGACCAGGCGGTGGTGCAGTGGATAGAGCAGTGGCTCTTAACCTTTTTTGAGGTACCGAACCCACCAGTTTCATATGCGCATTCACCGAACCCTTCTTTAGTGATAAATAAAATATGATTTTTTTTTCAAAATTCAAGACATAGGTATATGTTTTTTTACTGGTGCACAAAATGAGCCATGCATGAACATCACCTTGCTCAAAGAACAAAACCAACAAAGTGCATGAACTCACAACAAATTACGGTATTACTTTATTCTGGCCTCCACGGCAGAGGCTTCTCCGAACCCCTGAGACTGACTCATCGAACCCCTAGAGTTCGATAGAACCCAGGTTAAGAACCACTGGGATAGAGCGTCGGACCGGGACGCGGAGGACCCAAGTTCGAGACCCCAAAGTCACCAGTTTGAGTGCGGGCTCATCGGGTTTGAGCAAGGCTCACCAGCTTGAGCCCAAGGTTGCTGGCTTCAGCAAGGGGTCACTCGCTCTGTTGTAGCCCCCCAGTCAAGGCACATATGAGAAAGCAATCAATGAACAACTAAGAAACCGCAATGAAGAATTGATGTTTCTCATTTCTTTCCCTTCCTGTTGGTCTGTCCCTATCTGTTCCTCTCTCTGACTCTGTCTCTGCCACAAAAAAAAAAAAAAAAAAAAAAAAAGGAGAGATCAGTTTTAGCCTGACCTGTGGTGGTCCAGTGGATAAAGTGTTGACCTGGAATGCTGAGATCACCATTTTGAAACTCTAGGTTTGCCCAGTCAAGGCACATACGGAAAACAACTACTACAAGTTGATGTTTCCCACTCCTCCCCCCTGCTCCTTTCTCTCTGTCTCTCTACTCTCTCTAAAAAAAATGAATAACAATAAGATCTTTAAAAAAGAGAGAGAGATCAGTTTTAGACTTATAAAATTTAAAATGTATGTTACTGATCTAAATGGTGATGTCAAGCAGACAGTTGGATATACAGGACTAGGTCTGGAACTGGGGAGAGAGATCTAGGCTGGAGATATAAATTTGGTATATATAGATGTTGTATATAAAGCTCTAAAACTTGCCTGACTTGTGGTGGCACAGTGGGTAAAATGTTGATCTGGAATGCTGAGGTCGCCAGTTTGAATCCCTGGGCTTGCCTGGTCTAGGAACATATACTAAGCAACTAGTATGAGTTGAAGCTTCCCACTTCTCTCTTTCTTTCTCTCTCTCAAAATCAATAAATAAAAATAAAAATAAAGCTCTAAAATTCACCAAGGATCACCAAGTGAATGAGTATAGATAAGAAAGACAAGAGGACCAAGGGCAGTGATAATGAACATGTAGAGGTTGGAGAGATGAAAAAGAGACTGAGAAAGAGTAGGCAAAAAATGGGAGAGGATAGTGACCTGCACTCTAAAAAACGCAAGTGATTCAATGATCAAATGCTGATGGTAAGGTAAGTACAATGAGGACTGAGGAGTAATGGGGCTTTGAGAGGGTGGAAACTATCAGTGACTTGAGGTGAGAAGTTTAGGAATGTCCAGAGTGCACACCTGATTCTAGTAGTTTCAAGAGAAAATGGTAGGAGAGAATTAAAGACAGGATGGAATTTTTACTTTAAAGAGGACAAAAGCAGAGCAGTAATTAAAAGGGATGGTAGTTGGCCTGACCAGGCGGTGGCGCAGTGGATAGAGCATCGGACTGGGATGCGGAAGGACCCAGGTTTGAGACCCTGAGCTAGCCAGCTTGAGCATGGGCTCATCTGGCTTGAGCAAAAGCTTGCCAGCTTGGACCCAAGGTCGCTGGCTCAAGCAAGGGGTGGCTTGGTCTGCTGAAGGCCCGCGGTCAAGGCACATGTGAGAAAGCAAATAATGAACAACTATGGTGTCAAAAACAAAAACTGATGATTGATGCTTCTCATCTCTCTCCATTCCTGTCTGTCTGTCCCTATCTATCCCTCTCTTTGACTCTCTCTCTCTGTCTCTGTAAAATAAATAAATAAATAAAAATAAATAAATAAAAGGGATGGTAGTTAAGCAAGACATTTTTTGAAATATGGGAGACAAAAACATGTTTGCTGCTGATAGGAGTTAACCCGGAAATCCTTATAAAAAGAATGTCTAATAGTTGTGAATTTCCTTGAAATGTTGGGATGACAGTGATACAGGGGGTAGGGAAAATTAAAGTTCAAGTCATCTCCTGAGTGAAACCAAAATTTGTGCTACGAAAAACTGTGGTTGTGGTTATATAGCAGATGATTAAGATTTCCTTCACAATTAATCATGATCCATTTGTTAAAGAGCCTAAGTCTACTACGTAATGCTTCCTCTTCAGTTACTAAATCTATAGCAATATATGTATAATACAAAGCAGACATGCTTGCATTTCCTCTATGTTGGAGGTCATACATTGCTAGAATGGGTGCTATATATGTATACACACTATAGCAATGTGTGTGTGTGTATAAATGAAATATATTACATAGACATAATGCATATGTGGTATATAGTATAGGTATGTAATATATATGTGGTATATAGTAATGTGTATATATAATACAACTAATGTATTATACATATAGCAATGTACAATATTATATAGCTATCTGTATATATACACATATACCATATATACAGTACCATTGTAGCAATGTCTAATGACCTCCAATTACAATATACATATATACACACACACACATATAATTGGTGCTATATAGTGTACATGGTTATATAAATGATGTACATAGTTGAAAACCCCCAAATTTCTTTCTAATTCTCAGTCTTGGAGCTTATCACACTACATAAAAACTATGGGTTGCTTATTAAAATGATAAATGAAAAATATACAATATGTGGGGAACGTTGTAAATGGTATCAAAGAAGTAACCAAGGGCCAGAGCACATTTGGCCAGCAAGTGGTTACAGTGCAAGTGAGCAGTGCTAAAATGACAGTCACACACAGTGCTAGGAGCTTGTAGAAGTGGCATGTCCAATCCACTGTGCAGTGACGAGGGAGGGTTTTCTGGAAGAGGTGATACCAGAAGCATGATATGGTACACTCTACTCTCTCAGGATGACCATTGCCCAGCGAATTTCAATTCTATTTATCACACCAGGGCTGATTGATATATTATACCTCCTTTACTCACACTCTTTGTTGACTTTCAGCATAACTTTAAAGGATTCATTGGCATTGGCACCATGAATTTGTGGCTTCATAGAGCCATATTAGAATTATTGAGACAGAGTATAAATAAATATAAATAAAATGTATACTCACACCACTTTATTTACATAGGATTGCACACAGACACAGTAATTCACTATTATGCTGAAGGCATTATAACTTAAGACAAACTTCAGAAAGATCATTATCAGCCTATATCCAAAAATTCATAAAATTATACATGGAAAACGGAATTAAATAATTTTCATCTACTTATGTCAGTTAATTCTCACAACTCCTTTGAAGTAAGCAAGGCAGACATAATTTAGTTTTCACCAGTTTTAGGGACAGATGGTGATAAATGTGACAAGTAAGCAAGGAGGTCTATATATCAGAGGTAGGGGACAACATGCTAACCAAACAAGGAGTGCCTGAAAGAGATGCCAAGATCAAGAGTCTGCAGCTAAAGGGTTAAAATGCTGGAGAGACCATTACACAAAAACAGCAGGTGCAGCACACACTAATAAGTATTTCAGACAGGAAGCTCTGGATAGGCTCTTACGCACTGCTTGACATGACCTATGGGCATCTGCTGCAGATAAAGAGTTCCAAGTGGACACTTTCAGTATTTCCAGCTCTCCGCTAGGGATCTGTACCTGGATATCCTACAGGCACTTTCAAACTCAAAAAGTTTAAAATAGCTCATTTCCACCCCCAGCCTTTCCGTGCATTTTAAATCTTTGCTCACCATGCAGCTATCAGAGATGGACAAGTCAGAGTCAGCATTGGCTTTTTCCTTGTTTTCTCCCCAGCTGTCCCATTGACGAGAAAGACTACACGTCGTGGTCGCAGAAGGGTCAATCTCCCTTAATGTTGCCATTACTTTTTGTACCCGGGCGCGTTGGGTAGGGACTGCTCAGACAGAAACTGAGAAGGCATTTGTAGTCAGCTCCAGATGATCCCCATGGGGAACACTGACATAATCATGATTTATGAAACTGCAAGGGAGTAGCAACAAATGATAACAAGAGATCAAAGGGGGCTCTGAGTCAGTCAGGAAGGTCAGAAAAAATCTAATCCAGTTCAGATAGTGTTTTGAAGAATAATTAGTTTGTTCTCTGTATTTATGAGTCTGTTTCTGTTTTCTTTGTGGGTGGAAAAGGTAAAGGGAGTAAGAAGTACAAATGAGTAGTTACAAAATAGCCACCGGGAAATAAAGTTCAGCATCGAGAACATAGTCTAAGTATGTACAGTGCCAGGAGGATCACTTTGTAAGTTATATAAATATCTAACCATTATGCCATACTGGCTCCAAATGCTTTTCCAACCTCAGCTTCTGCGACCTCTCCCATTACATCCACATGAGGTTGTCCACAAATAATGCAGTTCCCCAGTGCTTGTGTCTCTGGTTACATTCTTTCTTCTGCCTGAGATTACTTTCATTATTTTTTGCTTAGCAGACAGAAAGAGAAAAGGGGAGAGAGAAAGAGAGAATAAGGGTTTTAATAGAGCCTAGTCTGTGGTGGTGCAGAGGATAAAGCATCAACCTAGAATGCTGAGCTCACCGGTTTCAGATCCCCTGCTTGCCCCGTCAAGGCACATACAAGAAGCTACAACTCTTTACATTCCTTCTCCTGCCTGCCTCTCTCTCTTCTCTCTGTAAAATAAATCAATTAAGAAAATATATAAAAGAGTTTCAATAGAGTAAAAAATTAGGACTTGAAAAACAAAATCTTCAGCCTCAATTTAGTATTCTAATAGGCCCTTGCCAGGTAGCTCATCTGGTTGAAATATCATCCCAATACGCCAAGGCTGCCAATTTGACCCTTGGTCTGGGCACAGACAAGAATCAAACAACATGCCTGACCAGGCAGTGACACAGTGGATAGAGCGTTGGACTGGGACTCAGAGGACCCAGGTTTGAAACCCCGCGGTCACTGGCTTGAGCGTGGGCTCATCTGGTTTGAGCAAGGCTCATTGACTTGAGCCCAAGGACACTGGCTTGAGAAAGGGGTCACTCACTCTTCTGTTGCCCCCCGGGCAAGGCACATATGAGAAAGCAATCAATGAACAACTAAGGTGCCGCAATGAAGAATTGATGCTTCTCTTCTCATCTCTCTCCCTTCCAGTCTTTCCGTCCTTATCTGTCCCTCTCTGTCTCTGTCACACACAAAATAATCAACTAATGAATGCATAAAAAAGTGGAACAACAAATCAGTGTTTCTCTCCTACGTTTTCACCCTTCCTCTCCCTAAAATTTAATAAATAAAAAATATTAAAAATTTTTTATTTAGGAACATAATATAGATTTCTACTAAACATGAGTGAACCTCAAGAAGAAATATAGAGACTTGGCCAGGTAGCTCAATTGGTAAGAGCTGGGGTCGGGAACCTATGGCTCGTGAATCAGATGTGGCTCTTTTGATGGCTGCATCTGGCTCACAGACAAATGTTTAATAAAAAAAATAATAATGTTAAAAATATAAAACATTCTCATGTATTACAATCCATTCATTTTCTACCGATCATGTTCATGGTTGCGGATGGCTGGAGCCAATCCCAGCTGTCCTCCAGGACAACACCAAATTTTTATTGGATAATGTGTAACGTACACAGGTCATTGTGAGGTCAGGAAGTAAACTTCCCTCCTTTTAATCAAGTAGTCAGCTAGCTAATTGCAGAAACCCTTTGAACAAAGAAGATGGCTAAAAGAAAAAGAGATGAGGAGTAACATACTTTTCACAGGAATGAACAGAGGAATTCGCCTTTGTGGAGAGAGCAGGTTCTGCAGTGTGTCTAATATGCAACAATAAAATTGCATCAGTGAAACGGTCAAATATAAAGTGGCATACTACATTTGCATCGAAATATCCAGCGTGGGAAAGCAGCAAGAAAGCATGTCAAGAGCTACTGTGCAGAGTGCAAGCTAGTCAGCAGCAACTTCGTGTTCGGACCCAAAAAGGTGACTGGAATTCAGCTAGCTTTGCTGGTGCTTTAGCAATTGTAAGAAACAGAAAGCCATGAACAGATGGAGAGTATACCAAAACATTCATCCTTGCTGTTGCCAATGAACTTTTTGATGACTTTTCGGATAAAGACAAATTAATCAAATGAATAAAAGACATGCCTCTGTCGGCAAGAACTGTTCACGATCGTACCATCATGATGGCAAATCAAATTGAGGCAACCCAGGTGAAGGACATAAATGCAGCACCATTCTTTTCTCTCACTTTGGATGAGTCAACAGACGTAAGCCATTTATCCCAGTTCAGCGTGATTGCAAGGTATGCTGTCGGTGACACACTGCATGAGGAAAGTCTTGCTGTTTTGCCTATGAAAGAGACAAGAGGGGAGGATTTATTCAAGTCTTTCACTGAGTTCGCTAAAGAAAAAAATCTACCGATGGATAAACTTATTTCGGTGTGTACTGATGGTGCTCCATGCATGGTGGGGAAAAACAGAGGATTCGTAGCACTTCTTTGTGAACATGAAAAGAGACCCATCCTAAGTTTTCACTGCATCCTACATCAGGAGGTGCTTTGTGCTCAGATGTGTGGCGAGCAGCTTGGTGAGATGATGTCGCTGGTCATTCGGGTGGTCAACTTTATTGTTGCCTGAGCTTTAAATGATTGCCAGTTTTAAACACTGCTGGATGAAGTTGGGAATACTTATCCTGGTCTGCTTCTGAACAGCAATGTGCGTTGGTTGTCAAGAGGAAAGGTGCTCAGCATTCTGTGGCTTGTCTGAGCTAAATCCAGACTTTTCTTGAAATGAAAAACGTCAATCATCCTGAGTTAGCTAACACTGAGTGGCTCCTGAAGTTCTACTATCTCGTGGACATGACTGAACATCTGAACCAGCTCAATGTGAAAATGCAAGGCGTTGGAAATACAGACTTATCCCTTCAACAAGCAGTGTTTGCATTTGAAAACAAGCTGGAACTCTTCATCGCTGACATTGAAACAGGTCGTTTACTACACTTTGAAAAACTGGGAGAATTTAAAGATGCATGCACAGCAAGCAACCCTGCTCAACATCATGATCTCCAGCAGCTAGCGTGCTTTTCACATCTAATCTCCTGCAGTCATTCAAAGCACACTTTGGAGAATTTCATGAGCGCACTTCTTGTCTTCTTAAGTTCATCACCCATCCACATGAGTGTGCAATGGACAGCGCCGACCTAAGTTACATGCCCCGTGTTTCCGTCAGAGATTTTGATCTACAAGCTGCTGACCTGAAGGCTTCAGACATGTGGGTGAATAACTTCAAGTCACTGAATGAAGATTTGGAAAGACTTGCACGACAGCAAGCATAGTTGGCGAGCAAACACAAGTGGGGGAAATGAAAAGACTTCAATCCGCGGACCAGCTGATTGTTAAAACTTGGAATGCGCTTCCCATCACATACCACACACTGCAGCATGTTGAGTATTGCTGTACTGACAACATTTGGCTCTACATATGCATGTGAGCAGTCTTTCTCACATCTAAAGAATGTTAAGACCACCTGACCAGGCAGTGGTGCAGTGGATAGAGCATCGGACTGGGATGCGGAAGACCCAGGTTCAAGACTCCGAGCTCACCGGGTTGCTCGGTATGCTGAAAGCCCGCGGTCAAGGCACATGTGAGAAAGCAATCAATAAACAACTAAGGTGTTGCGACGGCAACGAAAAACTAATGATTGATGCTTCTCACTTCTCTTCGTTCCTGTCTGTCTGTCCCTATCTCTGACTCTCTCTCTGTGTCCCTGTAAAAAAATAAAAAATAAAAAAAATAAAGAATGTTAAGACCAACCTACAATCATGTTTAATGGATGGAAGTCTCAACGCCTGCATGAAGCTTAACCTCACCACGTATCAACCAGACGACAAAGCCATCAGCAAAACCATGCCACACCAGAAGTTGCATTAGCGGTAAGAAATACTTTATTCATCATTGGTTAGCAACAGCATAACAACATTATTAAAAAGAATTCAGAGACTTATTGTACTTTAAAAGTGTTGGTCTTACATAAAATGCACACATTTACTTGTATTTCGTGTTAAACATATTGTATGGCTCTCACGGAATTACATTCTAAAATATGTGGCGTTCATGGCTCTCTTAGCCAAAAAGGTTCCCGGCCCCTAGGTTAGAGCATCGTCCCAATACACCAAGGTAGCAGGTTCAATTCCCGATCAGAGCACATACTAGAATCAACCAATGAATGCATAAATAAGTGGAACAACAAAGTGATGTTCTCTTTCTCTCTATCTCTGCCAAGCAGAAAAAGAATTATGTATATATAGGTTTGCAACTGCTCACAAAAATTAGTTGATTTGGGAACGTGCAGATACTCCAGTACTTTCAGCCTTTTGTATAGTGCATTTTCATCAAAGAAATAAAATTTGTTTTGCATCTAATTTGCATAATTGAACAACTTCCTTTGACTTGTCATTTGCATTTCTGATCTTGTTTAATAAAAAAAATCAAATGCTTTTTTTATCACTTCATATTTATTTTGAAATATCCCCTAATTTTTGTCAGCAATATATGTGTGTGTGTGTGTGTATATATATATATATACATATAGGAATATATATCTGTCAAGAAGGACTTCTTGTGGCCAATGAGGCCCAAATTCACAGTCAGAGTCTAGCAGCTAGCTGACAGTGGCCTCACACACACTGCATTTCAAACATTTCAAAGAGAAGCCACAGAGCTGGCAGTCTCCTGCACTGTGTTCCTCTCAGTCATGCTGACCCTTATAAAAAAAACTCCTGTTATTGTCTTTTTGACCATTAACACTGAGTGAAACCTGCTTTGTCCAATTGAAACTGTACAGCTATCTCTTATTTAAATTTTTATTCACCAATCAGGGCACATGATTCCAACAAATCAGAACAATGCTATTTAGACCAATAAAACTGCAAATTTGGGTTCATTTGCATAAAAATAGACCAATCAGGGATAGAGGTGCTCTTTATATAATCAGGCTTCCCCTCCTCTCAGGGGAAATCACTTTTGGTTTCCACCGGAAGCGGCATTTCTCTTATTTGTAAACCTGAATAAAGTTTCTCTTTTACCATACCCCAGATTGGGTGTTCCTGTTGCCATTGTATTGGTGGCAGCATGTTGTGAGGACTTGAAGTAATTCATATAGAGAAAAATCAATCAACTGAAAGAAACTTAAATACAACCTGATTAGTCTGCCTCTAGAGGGAGAAAAAAAGTAATCTTATGAAAACATTGCTTAAAATAAAGATACCTCATGTTGACTAATGGACTGTAGGACACTTCAAGAAGTATTTGGGTTCTCAACAGTACTCTTGATTACAGTCATGCTACATGCAAATAGTTCATGTGGTCCAGAGAGAAAGTCTAGCCAATAATGTGGAAAATAACCTGGACAAGAACTTCAGTTCTTTATTATTTTATTTTTTTTAGGTGAGAGGAGGGAAAATAGTAAGACAGACCTCCACATGCACCCTGATGAGGAGCCACCTGGCAACCCCATCTGGGGCCGATGCTCAGAGAAACTGAGCTATCCTCAGTGCCCAAAGCCATGTTTGAACCAATCAAGCTACTGGCCGCAAGAAGGGATGGGGGAGAAATGGGGGGGTGGGGGGCAAGAGAAGCAGATGATCATTTTTTATGTGTGCCCTGACCAGAGATTGAACCACTCATTTATGCCAGGCCAACACTCTTATCCATTGGGCTACCAACCAGAGCCAGAATTTCAGTTCTTTAAAGATATACATAGTAAATGATGAAAGTTTTGAAACTCCAGAAGACTTCAAAGTCAAGATCTGATTTGATAAAAATTCTGGAGGACAAACAAATTAAAAAGTGGAAATATCAGAGTAAATCATTGAACCTGACCAGGTGATGGGGCAGCAGATAGAACAAAGAATTGATACTTCTCATCTCTTTCCCTTCCTGTCTATCTTTCCCTATCTGTCCCTCTCTCTGACTCTTTCACTGTCTCTGTCAAAAAAATAAATAAATAAAACATTGAAGAAACCAATAAACAAAAATACAAATATCTCTGATGGGCAGATTTGAATTAAAGACACAACCCATGGACTTGAAGAAGACAGCCCAAACCTTTTGAAATATGTGTTTGGCATGTTGAAACCAAGAAAGAATATAATGTAAAGGAATGGATAAAACATCAAAAAGACAGAAATCTAAGTAATTAAATAAGTAATGATAAGAAACCTGGCAAAAATTTTAAAACTATAAAACACCCCTAAAGTAGAGATGCTGAAGAGAAGGTAAAGTTGGGAGTCTTGCCTGCTACTGAAGAAGAGAATGAAAGACTGGCAGGTAATAGGTGGCAGTCACCGGGAATCCAAACTCACTGAGAGAGCAAACCTAGTTAGTTCAGAAATCTCAGAAAGACACAGAAAAACTATTCACAAAAAAAATGAAACTGAACATTTAAATCATCATATTGTTCCTGTGGGGCAAATGAGTTTATAAAATTTGTATTTTTTGAGTTTGCTCACTTTTAATATTGAAAAATGGCGCTGGGCAGTGACAGGTATGTGATCGGTGAAATTGCAAATTATCCTCCTGCTTGGGAAGGGCCATTGTCTTGCTAATATTTGCTGGAGGAGAGGTTTTTGCACCAGAAAGTATTGAAAAGAGAAAGAAGAGAAACCATGTTTTTCAGGGATAGCAGAGAGAATGCAGAATGCTGAAGAAGCCAGTTTGTGCAGATGAGGAACCAGAGCTGAGGGGCTTTTGCTAGCTCTGCTGAGAGTGGTGGGGCCGCTAGGAGAAACCGGAGAAGATTCTCCTGGTTGTGGAACCGGAGAATGTGTCAGTGGCTTCGGGAGCCCTGTGAGTTTGCTCGTTGACCAGTGTGAGACTTTAATAAAGGAATGGCCCACCATTTTTTGGCTCCACTGTTTCTTTACCATCTACCTGAATCCAATGGGAACTTGCATGTGCATGGCCACAATGGCTGCAGCTACTGGACATACAGTGCCAGATCTTCATTCTGAGTAAGATGGCAAATATAACACAAGGGAAAATGTAAGGTGTAAATGAGTTAATAAACAACTGGTAGATCACTGGATTGAAGAGCTAGAAGGTCAGAAAATATTCATAATGATGCTGATAAAGTATACTGGAGATTTGATCAGTTTTATGTGCACCTTTTTAAACTGTGAAGCATAATATACATATGAAGAGAGGGAGGTTGCTTGGTGGACAAATACAACAGATGTTCCACTTGCAAAAGTCTGTTAGGATTGATTTTTTTCTTTAAATTTTTTATATTTTCTTTATTCATTTTTAGAGAGAGAGAGAGAAAGAGAGTGAAAGAGAGAGAGAGGAAAGAGATAGAATAGGGGGAGGAGCAGGAAGCATCCACTCCCCTATGTGCCTTGACTAGGCAAGCCCAGGGTTTTGAACTGGTGACCTCAGCCTTCCAGGTCGACGCTTTATCTACTGCACCACCACGGGTCAGGCTGTTAAAATTGATTTTCCAAGGAACAAGAAATAATAGAAAATGGAATTTAACCTGGTATTAATCTGAATGGACTTAAGAGTCCATAAATTATCAAGACAGCCAAATGCAATATGACTGAATTTGCGTTTTGCAGAGAGATTCCCCCATAATATTCATCAATATCAGAGAGGTCCATGACCCTACTGAGATAAGCCCTGTCATAAGGTTTTCAAGTTAAAATGAAATGTAAGACCTCATAGGCATCTTAACAGAGTAGTGGTTTCACATGCTTGAAAATAATGAAAGTACACTTCAACACTGAGAGTACAGAACATACCATTTCTTTTAAGGAGCTAGTATAAATTAGCAGTCAGACTAGATTGGAATGCCACACTCTCCATCAATCGTTTTACAAGTCTATAAAGTCAGGGCAAAATTATCTGTTTTCTTAAGTTTTCTTCCGTCTTTTTTCTTCTTCCATATGCTCAGTCTCAAGGCCCATTGTTTTTTCCTAGGACTAAATAAAGACATGTGAGGGTCTCCATATAATAACCTGCTGCCCATTCAACTGTTTAGTGGAAGTTGGGAAGTTAAGTACTGTTTAACTATTATTTAAGAATTATTGAACAAGTGAGAGGTCAGACCAAAAGGAAGGTAGACCAGAACATAGGCAGACTGAGAAGGTAGGACCAGGAAGAAGATGTCAGTATGAATAAGACTGCTGGGACAAGAGTGGACCCACACCTTTTATGGATGCAATTTGGTGTGGGCACATCAACAGAACCAGGCTGCTCTGAGAAAAACTTAAGGCTTGTATTTGCACTGAGGATTCCCTGGGGCTGAGGCTATACACAAGGCAGCAGTTTTTGGGCAGAATGATGCCAGCAGATTCTCGGACTCTGAACTTAGCACTGACAGACGTGACAGCAACATCAACCCACCTTGCAGCATAACTTTCTTATGCAGCTAAGGAAAAACATGTGGGCACAGTTCGGATGCTGGTTTCCTTGGGTGCTGATATCAACTCTAAAGATGAAAGAAATGGATTAGCCCTGCATCTGGCCTGCACGGGTCAGCACGCGGACCCTCCAGACATCGGGGAACCCTGGCTCAGCAGCTCACATGGAGTACAGGCATTCATCAGCCCTTCTGCCACAACGTGATGGCACGAGAGTATTTCTAAACAAAGGCAGTAAAATGCGTGTGACTACGTGCAAGACCCGATCACATCTGCAGCCTTGCTTCTGCCCTACCAGCTTGAGGGAGTGTCAGGTTTCCTTTGTTCCTAGGAGTTTCAGAGATGGCAACGGTGATAATAATGTCAATTATGGCAAAGATAGTAGTGATAATATAACAATCTATTACTGTAGTAGTGATGTATTAAGAATGCTAATAACAATAGTGATCATAGTATCATTCCCTACTTCTAAAAAAGGAATTATTCAACATTTGCTAGATGTGATGGGAAGAAAATATATGCATTTTATGTATAATTTTGAGAAAGTGAATAACATCTTGGGAGGCTAATGAAACATTTAAAACTTAGATGAACTAAATCTCTTATTCCTAATAAACAGCATTAGGAATATTATATTGGATTGAGATGGGCCCTAAATTCAATAACTTGTGTCCTTCAAAGGTGATTTGAAGACACAACATGAAAGAAAGACCAGTGACAATAGAGGCAGGGTTTGGAGTAAGACAGCTTCAAACCATGGAACATCAAGGATTACAGGAGGCACCAGAAGGAAAGAGAGGCAAGGAAGGACTTTTTCCTTAAGCTTTCAGAGGGAGCGTGGTACTGCTGACGCCTTGATTTCAGACTTCCGAATTTCAAAACAGCAAGAGAATAAACTGTTGTGTTGGATCACTGTGTTTGTGGTACTTTGTCACAAAGGTCTAGGAAACTAATATACTAGCCATATGTAAATTTGTCTTCAAGTGGCTTAATCAGTAGCTACAAGAAAGCAAAAACATTTTACCTTCTGAGAAACAGAGTTCATCACTCTCACCTAAATTTTGCTTTTGAAAGAGACCCGTAGAACATTTATAAACCCCATGACAGACAGCTTACCTGATTTCTACATTTTTTTCAATTGTATGAATTTTGTGAGCCTCAAGTTATCTCTAATCTGCATACTCATTTTCCCATATTCTTATGAAATAAGAACAATATGCAAGCAATATTGAAAAACTTACACAACTAACATGGAGTAACTGCAGAAATGAATTGCTGGTTGGCAGACAGCTCTCCCAAGGTTTGACTCAAAGAATTCATTTGTCAGCTAAGATGCAAATATCGTAAACTGAAAATTTAAGAACAGTTTAGGAGCAAGAGTGTATAATGTATTGAATGAAGTGCAAAACTGAATGAACTAAAGTTAAGGTTGGCTTGTTTAATAACCAAGTAAATCTTTTTTATTGAAATATAATTAACATGTAACATTATGTTAGTTTCAGAAGTACAACATAATGATTTGCTATATGTATATATGGTGCAATGATCACAAGTCTAGTAAACATTTATCACCACACATAATTCCAAATTATTTAAAATTTTATTTCTTTATAGTTTTCCAAAAATTGGGTAGGGGATGGCTCTCAATTGCACTGTATTAAGAAAATGCAAATTAAAACCACAATGAGCTACCATTATACATGCACACAAGAATAGCTAAAATTAATAAAGACTGATTATCAAATATTAGTAGCTATATCTAATTTGGAAAAACGTGTATTTATATCCACTACTCAATTTTTGTGTATGGCCACCTACAGAGTGGAAGAAAATATTTGTAAATCATGTATCTGAGAAAGGATTAATATTTAAAACATAGCAGTTTTGTTTTGTTTTTAATTTTTTTTTAATGTTTTATTTATTTTTATTTTATTTTTTACAGGGACAGGGAGAGAGTCAGAGAGAGGGACAGATAGGGACAGACAGACAGGAACGGAGAGAGGTGAGAAGCATCAATCATTAGTTTTTCGTTGCTGTTGTGACACCATAGTTGTTCATTGATTGCTTTCTCACATGTGCCTTGACCGCAGGCCTTCAGCAGACCGAGCCACCCCTTGCTGAAGCCAGCGACCTTGGGTCCATGCTGACGAGCTTTTGCTCAAGCCAGATGGGCCCGCGCTCAAGCTGTCGAGCTCGGGGTCTTGAACCTGGGCCTTCCGCATCCCAGTCCAACGCTCTATCCACTGCGCCACCACCTGGTCAGGCTGTTTTTAATTTTTGACAGAGACAGAGAGAGTCAGAGAGAAGGACAGATAGGGACAGACAGACAAGAAAGGAGAGAGATGAGAAGCATCAAGTCTTTGTTGTAGCACCTTAGTTGTTCATTGATTGCTTTCTCATATGTGCCTTGATGGTGGTGGTGGGGGCAGCAGAATAAGTGACCCCTTGCTCAAGCCAGCATCCTTGGGCTTCCAGCCAGAGGCCTTTGGGCTCAAGCCAGTGACCATGGGGTCATGTCTATGAGCCTGCGCTCAAGCCCGTGACCTTGGGTTTCGAACTTGAGTCCTCAGACACTCTACCCACTGGGCCACTGCCTGGTCAGTCAAAAATATAGTGGTGTTGAGCAACTTTTCATGTAAGATAGTGGTCCAGTTTCATTCTTTTGCATGTGGCTGTCTAGTTTTCCCAACACCATTTATTTATTTAACTTTCCCATTGATTTGAAAATGTGAGAAACAAAGGGAGAGAGAGAGAGATGGGGGAAATGAGAGAAAGAAAGAAAAGCATCAACTCATTGTTTCACTCAGTTGTTTCATCTAGTTGTGAACTTATTGATTGCTTTTTGTATGTGTCTTGACTGGAAGTTAAACCAATGACCTCTGGCATGCCAGGTCGACACTCTACCAATGACCGCCTGGTCAGTGCCCGACACTATTTATTGAAGAGACTATCCTCTCCCCATTTATTTTCTTGGCTCCTTTGCTGTAAATTAATTGACCATATATGTGTTGGTTTATTTTTGGGCTCGCTATTCTATTCTATTGATCTGTGTATCTGATTTTATGCCAATACTATAATGTTTTGATTACTATAGCTTTGTGACATAGTTTGAACTCAGGAAATATTATGCCTCTAGTTTTGTTCTTCTTTCTCAAGATCACTTTGGCTATTCAGAGCCTTTTATGGTTCCATACAAATTTTAGGACTGTTTGTTCTTTTTATTACATTAAATCTGTATATTGCCTGACCAGGCGGTGGCACAGTGAACAGAGCATCGGACTGGGATGCAGAAGGACCCAGGTTTGAGACCCCGAGCTCGCCAGCTTGAGCACGGGCTCATCTGGTTTGAGCAAAAGCTCACCAGCTTGGACCCAAGGTCGCTGGCTCCAGCAAGGGGTTACTCAGTCTGCTGAAGGCCTGTGGTCAAGGCACATATGAGAAAGCAATCAATGAACAACTAAGATATTGCAATGGAAACAAAAAACTGATGATTGATGCTTCTCATCTCTTTCTGTTCTTGTCTGTCTGTCCCTATCTATCCTTCTCTCTGACTCTCTCTCTGTCTCTGTAAATCTGTATATTGTTTTTGGGTAGTGTGGATATTTTAACAATATAAATTCTTCCAATCCATAAGCATGAGGTATCTTTTTATTTGCTTTTGTCTTTTTCAATTTTATTCATCAATGTCTCATACTTTTTTGTGTACAGGTCTTTCACCTTCATTAAATTTATTCCTAGGTATTTTATTCTCTTTGATGCAATTATAAATGAGATTGTTTTCTTAATTTCTCCTAATAGTTAATTATTTGAATATAGTAACACAACTGATTTTGTTATAGTCATTTTGAATGCTGAAAATTTACTGAATTTTTTTATTATTTATAATAATTTTTAGGTGGAATTTTTAGGGGTTTCTAAATATAATGTCATATCATCAGAAAACAGAGACAGTTTTACTTTTTCCTCTTGGATTTGATAAATTTTTTTTCTTTTTCTTGCCTAAATGCTCTGGCTAGGATTTTCAGTACTATATTGAATAAAAGTACTGAGAATGGGCATCCTTGTCTTGGTCCTGATCTTAAAGGAAATGCTTCCAGCTTTTCACCATTGAATATGATGTTAGCTGTGGGATTGTCATATAGAGCCTTTATTATATTGAGGTATGTTCTCTCTATACCCATTTTATTGAGAGTTTTTTTCAGGAATATATGTTGAAATTTGTCTAATGTTTTTCTGCACGAATTGGGATAATCATCTGATTTTTATCATTCATTTTATTAATGTATTGTATCACATTGATTGCTTTATGAATATTGAACGATCCTTCATCCCTGGAATAAATCCCACTTGAATATGTATTGTTGAATCTGGTTTGTTAATAGTTGGTAGAAGATGTTTGCATCTATGCACATCAAAGATATTGACCTATAATTTCCTTTTCCTGTGGTATTCTTGTTTGAATTTGACATCAGGGTAAAGCTGATTTCATAAAATGAGTTTGCAGGTATTCCTCCTCTTCTATTTTTTGAAAGAGTTTCAGAAGGATTGGCAATTGTTCTTTAAATGTTTGGTAGAATTTACCAATGAAGCCACCTAGTCTTAGAATTTTTTTTGTTGGGGTATTTTGATTTTTGATTCAATCTCCTTACTAATAGTCATTGTGTTCAAATTTTTTATTTCTTCAGGATTCAGTTGTCTCAGTTTAATGGTTCTAAGAATTTATCCATTTCTTTCAGATTGTCCAATTTGTTGGCATATTATTGTTCATAGTAGAGTCTTATGGTCCTTTCTATTTCTGTGTATCAGTTATAACATCTCGTCTTTCATTTCTAATTTTATTTGAATCCTCTCTCTTTTTTCTTGGTGACTCTAGCTAAAGGTTTGCCAATTTTATCTTTTCAAAGGACCAGCATTTCGTTTCATTGATATTTTCTATTGTCCTTTTAGTCTCTGCTTCATTTATTTCTGCTCTAATCTTATTTCTTTCCTTTTATTACAGTGGTTCTTAACCTTTTTTGAGGTACGGAACCCACCAGTTTCATATGTGCATTCACCAAATCCTTCTTTAGTGATAAATAAAATATGATTTTTTTCCCAAATTCAAGACATAGGTATATGTTTTCTACTGGTGCACAAAATGAGCCATGCATGAACATCACCTTGCTCAAAGAACAAAACCAACAAAGTGCATGAACTCACAACAAATTACGATATTACTTTATTCTGGCCTCTGTGGCAGAGGTTTCTCCAAATCCCTGAGACCGACTCATCGAACCCCTAGGGCTTGATAGAACCCAAGTTAAGAACCACTGTTCTATTACCTTTGGGCTTAGTTCATTTTTGTTTTTCCTAGTACCTTGAGGTATAATGTAGGTTGTTTATTTGAGATCTTGCTTGTTTCCTTATCTTTTTCATTTTTTTTTTAAAGTGAGAGGAGGGGAGATCATGAAACAGACTTTCATCTTTGCCCTAACTGGGATCCACCTAGCAACTCCATCTGGGGCCAATGCTCAAATCAACTGAGTTATGCCTGATCAGGTGGTGGCGCAGTGGGTAGAGCGTCGAACTGGGATGCGGAAGACCCAGGTTTGAGACCCCGAGCTCGCCATCTTGAGCGCGGGCCCATCTGGCTAGAGCAAAAAAAGCTCACCAGCTTGGACCCAAGGTCGCTGGCTCCAGCAAGGGGGTGCTTGGTCTGCTGAAGGCCCAGAGTCAAGGCACATGTGAGAAAGCAATCAATGGGGGGACTGAAGATGGCGATGGAGTAGGCGGACGTACCAACTTTCAACTCCCAGAACCAAAGTGGATTATAACTCAATTTTAAGAACCATCATCTGGATAAACCAACTTTGAACTAAACTGAGTGGACTCTTCAACCAAGGAACACTGCAGAAGCCACATTGAGACTGGTAGGAATAGCGAAAATGCAAAGAGGTCTGCCCAGCTCCCCGGAGCAAACGGCAGCCTTGAGAGACCCGCGTGGCGGGAGGAGAGTTTGGCAGAGAGGGAGGGACCTGGGTCCAAGGAACCAAGCCCCAGCCTACAGTCCCAGAGCCTAGAAGAGGTGTTTGGACAGTATTGAGCTGTGAAACAAGTGAGGATACTGTTTGTGAGAAAGACAGCTTTCTCAGACCCAAGATTCTTTTTAAAGGGACAGCGCAGAAAATCTCTCTCACAACCACGCACCCGGGGCTCCGGGGAATGGGGACAGAGGAGAGGACCAGAGCAGTGGGAAGATAGTGTAGACTGAAGGCACAGGGACAAACACTCTGAGGGACAGCCACCCTAACCCCTGGGCTAAGTCACTTCCCTAATCGAAAACGAATATTTCCCCTGGAACTAGCAATACCAGCAAAGGGAGACAGGACACTAGCCAAACAAGCTCTCCCACGGCAATTAGAGCAGATCTGCTTAGAGGGAGGGAGCTCCCAGGCCTACAGTATGGAGACTTAGGGCACTTCCTACTCTGCTGAGGGTTGCTGAAGGGATGGTGGCGGCAGGACGCTGAAACGTGGTTCTGTCGGGGGGGGGCGGAGGCCCAACCGATGTGAGCTCGGTCTAACCCAGCAGGGGCAGAGCGGACGCGCGAAAGCGGTCTGGCAGCTGCGAGCCCACCTGTTATCCCACCTGCGGGGAAAAAGCAGAAGCCCAGGAACGGGCAGAGGTCTGCTCTGCGACCCTGCGCAGGCCGGCCCTGACCGCGAGGACGGGGCTAGGACCAGGGACGGGCGGGGGCTCGCGGCGGAGCTCACGCTACCAGGCCCGCCTGGCCAAAGAAACCCTGGTTTGCCATCCTCCGTGCGCGAGCTGGCTCTGAACAGGTGGGCGGGGTAGAGTCCGGGACGAGCGGAAGCTCGCAGCTGAGCTCACACTAGCAAATATGCCTGGCCCAATAAACCACGGTTTGCGACCCTGCGCAGGAGGGCCCTGGCCTCGAGGGCAGGGCTAAAGCTCCGGACAGGTAAAGGCTCACAGCTGAGAGCACGTCAAAAGCCACGCCCAACTCGCGAAACTGTGGCGAGTAGGCTCTGACTGCGGGTGCTGGGCAAAGGCCGGAAATAGGCTGGATCCGCAGCTAAGCAAAGGTGCTCACCTCTACCCTTGGTGCTGAGGCTTGTGGCTTGAGTGACATCCCCTCCCGCGGAGGAGAGGCAGAAAACACAGCATAGGCCGCAGTGGGCCGGCACTGACAACACCCATACCCAACCACCCTGGGCAGCGGCAGAGGGAGTGGTGGGCCTGCAGACAGACTACACCTAAAGAACACAAAGGCAACACCTACTGGACTCCAGTGGCCACAACTTGCTTATACACAGACAAAATGGGCAGGCAGAGAAATGCAAACCAAATGAATCAAGAGAAATCCCCAGAGAAGGACCTGAATGAACCAGATATAACTAAATTACCAGAAGCAGAATTTAGAATAATGATAGTTAGGATGTTCAAAGAGCTTAGAGAAACAATGGATAGTCATTATGAACACCTAAATAAAGATAACAAGTATAAAAAACGAAATTGAAATAATAAAAAAGAATCAGACAGAAATGACAAATACAGTATCAGAACTGAAGACCACAATGGAAGGAATTAAAAGCAGGATGAATCACGCTGAGGATCGAATCAGCGAGTTAGAGGACACAATAAGCAAAGGCACAGAAACAGAGAAGAAAAAGGAAAAGAGACTCAAAAAATGTGAGGAAACTCTAACGGAGCTCTGTCACAACATGAAGAGAAACAACAGTCGCATCATAGGGGTGCCTGAAGAAGAGGAAAGAGGACAGGAAATGGAACTTTGTTCAATCAAATCATAGCAGAAAACTTCCCTAAATTAAGGCTGGGAAACACTCCACACGTTCAAGAAGCCCACAGACCTCCATTAAAGAGAAACCCAAAAAGATCTACACCAAGACACATCATAGTTAAAATACCAAAGCTAATGGATAAAGAAAAAATTTTAAAAGCTGCTAGGGAAAAAAAGGCTATCACCTATAAAGGAGCCCCCATAAGGATGACATCGGACTTCTCAACAGAAACACTTGAGGCCAGAAGGGAATGGCAAAATATAATCAAAGTAATGCAGAACAAGAACCTACAACCAAGACTACTCTAACCAGCAAGGCTAATGTTTAAAATTGAAGGAGAAATAAAGAGCTTCCCAGAAAAGGAAAGCCTCAAGAAATTCATAAAAACCAAACCAATTCTGCAAGAGATACTAAGGGGCCTGTTGAGAACAGTTCAAAGGGAGGAAAGAATATAGCAAAAGAAGAATACAGCTTTAAAGAATAAAATGGCAATAAACAACTACATATCAATAATAACCTTAAACGTAAATGGATTAAATGATCCAATCAAAAGACCTAGGATAGCTGCATGGATAAAGAAACAGGACCCATACATATGCTGTCTACAAGAGACACACCTTAAAACAAAAGATGCACATAGACTGAAGGTAAAAGGATGGAAAAGAATATTTCATGCAAATAGAAATGAAAAAAAAGCCGGGGTAGTAGTACTTATATCTGACAAAATGGACTTCAAAACAAAGGCTGAAGTAAGAGATAAAGAAGGACACTACATAATGATAAAGGGAACAATTCAACAGGAAGATATAACTATTATAAATATCTACCCACCAAATATAGGAGCCCAGACCTACATAAAGCAGACTTTGATGGATATAAAGGGCGAGACTAGCAGCAATACTATCATAGTAGGGGATTTCAGTACCCCACTAACAACACTGGATAGATCCTCAAGAAAGAAAATTAACAAAGAAACAGCAGACTTAAAGGATACACTAGATCAACTTGATTTAATAGATATCTTCAGAACTTTTCACCCTAAAGCAGTAGAATATACATTCTTCTCAAGCACTCATGGTACGTTTTCTAGGATAGACCACATGTTAGGACACAAAAATGGTCTCAAGAAATTTAAGAAGATTGAAATCATATCAAGCATTTTCTCTGATCACAATGCCATGAAATTAACCACAAAAGAAAAACTGAAAAATACTCAAACAATTGGAAACTAAATAGCATGATATTAAATAATGAATGGATTAACAATGAAATCAAAGAAGAAATAAAAATGTTCCTAGAAACAAATGATAATGAGCATACATCAACTCAAAACTTATGGGACACAGCAAAAGCAGTACTGAGAGGGAAGTTCATTGCACTACAGGCATATCATAAGAAGCTAGAAAAAGCTCAAATAAGCAACCTGACCCTGCATCTAAAAGAACTAGAAAAACAAGAGCAAATAAAACCCAGGACAAGTAGAAGGAAGGAAATAATAAAGAGCAGAGCAGAAATAAATGACATAGAGGCTAAGGAAAAAATACAGAGGTTCAATGAAACCAGAAGTTGTTTCTTTGAAAAGGTAAACAAGATTGATGAACCTTTAACTAAACTCACCAAGAAAAAAAGAGAGAGGACTCAAATAAATAAAATTAGAAAGGACAGTGGAGAAATAACAACTGACACACCAGAAATACAAACTATTGTAAGAAAATACTATGAAGAACTCTATGCCAAAAAATTAGACAACCTAGGTGAAATGGACAAATTTCTTGAATTATATAATCTTCCAAAAATCAATCTGGAAGAATCAGAACACCTAAACAGACCAATTACAACAAATGAGATCGAAACAGTTATCAAAAACTTCCAAAAAAGAAAAGTCCTGGGCCTGATGGCTTCACAAGTGAATTCTATCAAAAATTCAAAGAACTAACTCCTATCCTCCTCAAGCTATTTCAACAAATTCAATAGGAAGGAAGACTTTCAAACTCCTTTTATGAGGCGAGCATAATTCTGATCTCAAAACCGGGCAAAGACAACATAATGAAAGAAAATTATAGTCCTATATCCCTGATGAATTTAGACACTAAAATTCTCAACAAAATATTAGCCAACCCGATCCAGCAATATATGAAAATAATCATACACCACGATCAAGTGGGATTTATTCTGGAGAGGCAAGGCTGGTTCAATATTCGCAAATCAATCAATGTGATTCATCACATAAACAAAAGGAAGGACAAAAATCACATGATAATTTCAATAGATGCAGAAAAGGCATTTGATAAAATCCAGCACCCATTCATGATCAAAACTCTCAGTAAAGTGGGAATACAGGAAACATTCCTTAACATGATATAGGCCATCTACAACAAACCCACAGCAAACATCATACTAAATGGACAAAAATTAAAAGCAATCCCCTTAAGATCAGGAACCAGGCAGGGGTGCCCCCTTTCACCACTTTTATTTAACATAGTTCTGGAAGTCCTAGCTACAGCAATCAGACAAGAAGAAGAAATAAAAGTCATCTATTGCAGCCAAGAAAATAAAGTACCTAGGAGTAAATTTAACCAAGGAGGTTAAGGACTTGTACTCGAAAAATTATAAAACATTGATAAAAGAAATCAAGGAAGATACAAACAAGTGGAAGCATATACCGTGCTCATGGCTAGGAAGAATAAACATCATTAAAATGTCTATATTACCCAAAGCAATTTATAAATTCAATGCATTACCAATTAAAATACCAATGACATACTTCAAAGATATAGAACACATATTCCAAAAATTTATATGGAACCAAAAAAGAACACGAATAGCCTCAGCAATCTTAAAAAGAAAAAATAAAGCAGGAGTATCACTCTTCCGGATATCAAGGTTTACTACAAGGCCATTATACTCAAGACAACCTGGTACTGGCATAAGAACAGGCACATAGATCAATGGAACAGAACAGAAAACCCAGAAATAAACCCACAGCTTTATGGACAACTGATATTTGACAAAGGAGGAAAGAACATACAATGGAGTAAAGACAGCCTCTTTAACAAATGGTGTTGGGAAAATTGGACATCCTCCTGCAAAAAAATGAAACTAGACCATCAACTTACACCATTCACGAAAACAAACTCAAAATGGATAAAAGACTTAAACGTAAGCCGTGAAACCATAAGCATCTTAGAAGAAAACATAGGCAGCAAGCTCTTCGACATCTGTAGCAGCAATATATTTGACGATTTATCTCCACGGGCAAATGAAATAAAAGGCAAGATAAACAAATGGGACTATATCAAACTAAAAAGTTTTTGCACAGCTAAAGACAATAAGAACAGAATAAAAAGACAAACCACACAATGGGAGAACATATTCGACAGCACGTCTGATAAGGGGTTAATAACTAAAATTTATAAAAAACATAAAACTCAACACCAGGAAGACAAACAATCCAATCAAAAAAGGGCAAAAGAAATGAATAGAAATTTCTCCAAAGAGGACATACAGATGGCCAATAGGCATATGAAAAAATGCTCAACATCACTAATCATTAGAGAAATGCAAATTAAAACCACAATGAGACATCACCTCACACCAGTCAGAATGGCACTCATCAGCAAAACAACACAGAATAAGTGCCTGCGAGGATGTGGAGAAAAGGGAACCCTCCTGCACTGCTGGTGGGAATGCAGACTGGTGCAGCCACTGTGGAAAACAGTATGGAGATTTCTCAAAAAATTAAAAGTCGAACTGCCTTTTGACCCGGCTATCCCACTTATAGGAATATACCCTAAGAACAGCATAGCACTGTTTGAAAAGAAGAAATGCGCCCCCATGTTCGTGGCAGTATTGTTCACAATAGTGAAGATCTGGAAACAGCCCAAGTGTCCGCCAGAAGACGAGTGGATTAAAAAGCTATGGTACATAGTGCTCGCTTCGGCAGCACATATACTAAAAGCTATGGTACATATATACTATGGAATACTACTCAGCCATAAGAAATGATGACATCGGATCATTTCCAACAAAATGGATGGACCTTGTTAACATTATACGGAGTGAAATAAGGAAATCAGAAAAAAACTGAGAACAGCATGATTTCATACATAGGTGGCACATAAAAATGAGACTATGAGACATGGACAAGAGAGTGGTGGTTACGGGGTGGGGGGAGGAAAGGGAGGGTGGGATAGGGAGAAGGGTAGGGGCACAAGGAAAACCAGATAGAAGGTGACAGAGGACAATTTGACTTTGGGTGACGGGTATGCAACACAGTTGAATGATTAGATAATCTGGAAATGTTTTCATTGTACATATGTACCCTCATTTATTGGTGTCACCCCATTAAAATTAATAAAAAAAGAAAAAAATAAATCTATAGAAAAAGTAAAAAAAAATAATAAGAAAGCAATCAATGAACAACTAAGGTGTTGCAACGGCAATGAAAAACTAATGATGCTTCTCACCTCTCTCTGTTTCTATCTGTCTGTTCCTATCTATCCCTGTCTCTGACTCTCTCTCTGTCCCTGTAAAAATTAAAAAAAAAAAATCAACTGAGTTATCTTCAGTGCCTGAGGCTGCTGTGCTTGGAGCAACCAAGCTATCCTCAGTGTCCAGGGCTGATGCTCAAACCACGTGAGCCACTGGCTGTGGGAGGAGAAGAGGGAGAAGAGAGGGGGAGAGATGAAGGAAGAAACAAATGGTCACTTCTCCTGTGTACCCTGACTGGGAATTGAACCCAGGACTTTCACACACCAGTGAACACTCCACTGACCCAACTGTCCAGGGCCCTTTTTTATTTCTTAATGTAGGTATTTATCACTGTGAACTTCCTGTTCAGTTCTGCTTTTGCTACAGTCCATGAATTTTGGTATGTTGTATTTCCATTTTTATTTGTCTCAAGATATTTCTTGATTTCTGGTTTGATTTCATTTCTGATCAATTGATTATTCAGTAGCATATTGTTATATATATTAATGTGCTTTTTCTCTTATATTTCCGCATTTATGACCCTCTTATAAAGCCAGGAGCCTTGGTCACCATTATCACAGCCGCCTAGCTCATGCAGGTTCGCATTAGATTCGGACGGTCGGTAATGAAACAACGGAGCTAAGAACTGATGAGCCATCAGCTTTAATTCTAGCTTGCACCGGGCAGGCAAGTAAAAACACACACTGGGCTCCAAAACCCACTCATTCAGTGCTCACAAAGCTACTGACTTATCTGAGTTTCCTAGAGTAAAGGTTTCTAGCTCACTAGAATTATTCACCTCTGTTTCCCATCTCCTTCTCCAGCACAAACTCTGCTCAAACTGGCTTCTTCCTCAGCATTCTGCCATCTTGGCTGCTTCTCCTCTCCTCCACATGGCCTTAATCTGCTCTCCTTTCTAATGCTAACCTCAGGAACCAAGAGAGAGCAAGTTCCCAGTCTGCCCCACTTTATAGTGTAGAAACCCAAACCTTTAATCCAATCTACAAACAAGGAAGTATCTGATACAAAGTCACTTATCTGAGGCATAATGGGAGGATTCCTCATGAGAGTGTACCACCCCACATCATCCAATCAGTCAAGGGTGTGGGGAAAAGCTTACTCTTAAAATTAAGCCTTAGGCTATACCAACTGGGCCTGCCCACAGCCTGTCCCTCATTACACATTAGTATCAACGAACTTACATGTGGGCAGTGCCATCTTTAACAAAGTGAGCATAATATATTTTGTCTGCCCTACACCTCTCCTTAGCTCAAAATAGCAATCCATAGGAGATCAGAGAATGTCAATTAGGACAGCTAAAGAAGAAGGTAAAAAGAAAGCAAAGGGTTAATATTCAGCTGTGATAGTTAAGATAAGATTTCACCCAAAGGCAATAATATTGCAAGGCAGTCTTTTTCAAAATAGAGGATTTTAAAATTCTTTCATTTTCCCTGGGCATGTGTAGATCCAGAACAATAGGCTTCAGGAAGGGGAAAGTAGAAGTGGAGGATAGTTTGCCCTTTTACCTTGGGCTGTCCTGGGGGAAAGGAAAGAGCTGGAAGTTGGGAACTGATGGGTCCTGATGTTCCTCTTGCCTATCAAAGTGGTCAGATTAGATTAACATTGGTGGAGCAGTGTGGGAAAGATCAAGGGCATACCTTTCATTTTCATCAATGCTCCTTAGTTTCTAGATGGTTTGGAAAGGACCCAGGAGCTCCTGCAAGAGTACAGGGCAGGAGCCTGAATCAGGAGCTGGGGGAGCTCACTCTCAGAGAACAGGTCACAGCTGAGTGGTGGACCCTTGGGAAGGCCAAGTGAGACTGCAGAAGGAGATTCACTACCAGTAAGGCCCAGTTACACAGGGAGCTTCAATAGCCTTGCAAAACTGAGGGCCCCAGGTACAGATTGCACTGCCAAGAGACCTCATCCCAAGGTGCTGTGGAGAACAAATGTGACTAGGAGGATGTGATTGGTCACTGTGAAGGCCAGAGGAAAGTGCACATTTCCAAGGAAGCCTTTCCCCCATGGCCACAAGGCCACAAAGCAAGCCACACCTTTTCCTCCTTGAAAAGAAGCAAGTAAAGGATAGAGAGGAAATCTGAGACTGGTGAGTTTTATCTTAAAGAGATGCAGATTTATGAAAAGGGACTTGTTTGGCAGATAAAATATAATATGCTCACTTTGTTAAAGATGGCGCTACCCACATGGAAGCCCGTCATCCAGGTGATTTTATTTGCCCTTATGCCTGAGATGGCTGTGGGGGAAAAGCTGTAATGTAGGCAGGCCAGGTCATTATAGCCTAAGGCTTAGTTTAAGAGTAAGCTCTTCCCCACACCCTTGACTGATTGGATGATGTAGGGTGATGCACTCTCCTGAGGAATCCCATTATGCCTCAGATGGGTGGCTTTGTATCAGAGACTTTCTTGTATGTATAATTGGATTAAAGGTTTGGATTTTCTATGCTATAAACTGGGGCAGTCCGGGAGCTTGCGCTCTCTTGGTTCCTGAGTTCCTGAGGTTAGTATTAGAGAGGAGAGCAGATTAAGGCCATGTGGAGGAGAAGTAGCCAAGATGGCCGAGTGCTGAGGAAGAAGCCAGTTTGTTAAGAGTTTGTGCAGGAGGAGATGGGAAACAGAGGTGAATAAGTCTGGTGAGCTAGAAACCTTTGATTCTAGGAAACTCGGATAAGTCAGTAGCTTTGTGAGCACTGAATGTGTGGGTTTTGGAGCCCAGTGTGTGTTTTTGCTTGCCCGCCGGGTGCAAGCTAGAATTAAAGCTGATGGCTCACCAGTTTGTGGCTCCTGTGTTTCGTTGCCATCTGTCCGAATCTAATGCAAACCTGCATGGGTCAGGCTGCTGTGATGGCGGCCTCGACTACTGACTTTACAGGACTCTAAATTACCACATTAGGCAATGATTACCATATTAAGCAAACTTTTATATTTTATGTCATTTTACTTAAACAGCGAGAGATTGTCAGGGAGACCAAATCAAGTACAGAGAAAAAGCAACACTTTTTTCTATTCACGTGAGATACAGTGTAAACAAAATCGACAGATTCCATTAACACAGTGGTTCTTAACCTGGGTTCTATTGAACCCTAGGGGTTCGATGAGTTGGTCTCAGGGGTTCGGAGAAGCCTCTGCCTAGGAGGCCAGAATAAAGTAATATCGTAATTTGTTGTGAGATCATGCACTTTGTTGGTTTTGTTCTTTGAGCAAGGTGATGTTCATGCATGGCTCATTTTGTGCACCAGTGGAAAAACATATACCTATGTTGGGCAGATAAAATATATTATGCTCACTTTGTTAAAGATGGCGCTGCCCACATGGAAGTTTGTTGATATTAATGTGTGTTCTAGAACAGGCTGTGGGCAGGCCGGGTCGTTATAGCCTAAGGCTTAGTTTAAGAGTAAGCTCTTCCCCACACCCTTGACTGATTGGATGATGTAGGGTGGTGCACTCTCCTGAGGAATCCCATTATACAGAGACTTCCTTGTTTGTATAATTGGATTAAAGGTTTTGAGTCTATGCTATTAAGTGGGAGAGACCAGTAGCTTGATCTCTCTCTTGGTTCCTGGAGTTAGTGTTAGAGAAGAGAGCAGATTAAGGCCATGTGGAGGAGAAGTAAACAAGATGGAAGAGTGCTGAGGAAGAAGCCAGTTTGTTAAGAGTTTGTGCAGGAGGAGATGGGAAACAGAGGTGAGTAAGTCTGGTGAGCTAGAAACCTTTGATTCTAGGAAACTCGGATAAGTCAGTAGCTTTGTGAGCACTGAATGTGTGGGTTTTGGAGCCCAGTGTGTGTTTTTGCTTGCCCGCCGGGTGCAAGCTAGAATTAAAGCTGATGGCTTACCAGTTCTTGGCTCCTGTATTTCATTACCGACTGTCCGAATCTAATGCGAACCTGCATGGGTCAGGCGGCTGTGATAGCGGCCTCGACTACTGGCTTTACAACCTATGTCTTGAATTTGGGAAAAAAAATAATATTTTATTTATCACTAAAGAAGGGTTTGGTGAATGCACATATGAAACTGGTGGATTTGGTACCTCAAAAAAGGTTAAGAACCACTGCACTAACATGTAAATGAACATGTATGAATATATATGTAGTACTGTTGGGCAGATAAAATATATTATGCTCACTTTGTTAAAGATGGCGCTGCCCACATGGAAGCCCATCACCCAGGTGATATTATTTGCCCTTATGCTTGGGATGGGTGTGGGGGAAAGACTGTAATGTAAGCAGGTCAGGGTCGTTATAGCCTAAGGCTTAGTTTTAAGAGTAAGCTCTTCTCCACACCCTTGACTGATTGGATGATGTAGGGTGGTGCCCTCTCCTGAGGAATCCCATTATCCCTCAGATGGGTGACTTTGTATCAGAGACTTCCTTGTATATAGATTGGATTAAAGGTTTTGAATCTATGCTATAAAGTAGGGCAGACCAGGAGCTTGCTCTCTTGGTTTGTGAGGTATTAGAGAGGAGAGAAGAGTAAGGCCACATGGAGACCAGGAGAAGCAGCCAAGATGGTGGAGTGCTGAGGAAGAATCCAGTTTGTGCAGAGTTTGTGTAGAGAGAAGGAGATGGGAAACAGAGGTGAATAAGTCTGGTGAGCTAGAAAGCTTTGATCCTAGGAAACTCAGGTAAGTCAGTAGCTTTGTGCGCACTGAATGAGTGGGTTTTGGAGCCCAGTGTGTGTTTTTGCTTGCCCGCCGGGTTCAAGCTAGAATTAAAGCTGATAGCTCACCAGTTCGTGGCTCCTGTGTTTCATTACCGACTGTTTGAATCCAATGTGAAACTGTGTGGGCTAGGCGGTGTGATGGTGGCTGTGACTACTGGCTTTACAAGTACCTATGGTGACTGTTGAGCAGATAAAATATATTATGCTCACTTTGTTAAAGATGGCGCTGCCCACGTGCGAGTTTTAAGAGTAAGCTTTTCCCCACACCCTTGACTGTTTGGATGATGTGGGGTGGTGCACTCTCATGAGGAATCCTCCCAGTGTGTCTCAGATAAGTGACTTTATATCAGAGACTTCCTTGTTTGTAGATTGGATTAAAGGTTTTGCATCTACGCTATAAAGTGGGACAGGCCGGGAGCTTGCTCTCTCTTGGTTCCTGAGGTTAGTATTAGAGAGGAGAGCAGATTAAGGCCACATGGAGGAGAGGAGAAGCAGCCAAGATGGCAGAGTGCTGAGGAAGAAGCCAGTTTGTGCAGAGTTTGTGTACAGAGAAAAAGATGAGAAACAGAGGTGAATAAGTCTGGTGAGCTAGAAACCTTTTGATTCTACGAAACTCGGATAAGTCAGTAGCTTTGTGAGCACTGAATGAGTGGGTTTCGGAGCCCAGTGTGTGTTTTTGCTTGTCCACCGGGTGCAAGCTAGAATTAAAGCTGATGGCTCACCAGTTTGTGGCTCCGTTGTTTCATTACCCACTGTCCGAATCTAATGCGAACCTGCATGGGCCAGGCTGCTGTGATGGTGGCACTATGATTAAGAGACATCACAAAGATAATCAATAGGATTTAAGGATATTGAGGATGAGGAGAAAAAATGCTTTACAGTGACAAAGATGGAGTTATGTTCTTCTCTCCTCAAAGAACTTAAGGCCATTAAAAGGGAATAAACTTTTAATGTTTTACAATATATTTGCCTTCTAACTAAATAAACCAAAACTCATTTTTAACATGACTTATGGAATACGGGGCTCACAAGATATGAGGCAGTATTTAATGGCAGAACAACCTATATTAGGTATGAAAATATTATGCTTGAAGAACTTCAAATGGACTAATTTGAAGATAAAAAGAGACTCTTTCATGCTAAAACATGTACTGTTCAGCCCTGGGCAGATAGTTTAGATGGTTGGAGCAGCATCCTGATGCACAGAGGTTGTGGGTTCGATCACTGGTCAAGGCACGTACAGGAACAGATCGATGTTCCTGTCTCTCTCTTTCTCTCTTTCCTTTCCTCTCTCTCTGAATCAACAAAGGAAGAAGGAAGGAAAAAGGAAAAATGGAAAGACAGAAACAAAGGATAAATTTTTCAGGCTCTGGCTGGGTAGCGTAGTGGCGTGGAACGTAGTCCTGATACACCAAGGTTTAATCCACAGTCAGGACACATAAAAGAATCAATTAATTTATGGATAAAAAGTTGAATAACAAACTGTTGGGCAGATAAAATATATTATGCTCACTTTGTTAAAGATGGCGCTGCCCACATGGAAGTTTGTTGATATTAATGTGTAATGGGGAACAGACTGTGGGCAGGCTGGGTTGTTATAGCCTAAGGTTTGGTTTTAAGAGTAAGCTTTTCCCCACACCCTTGACTGATTGGATGATGTGGGGTGGTGCACTCTCCTGAGGAATCCCATTATGCCTCAGATGGGTGACTTTGTATCAGAGACTTCCTTGTCTGTAGATTGGATTAAGGGTTTGGATTTCTACACTATAAAGTGGGACAGACCAGTAGCTTGATCTCTTCATTCCTGAAGTTAGTATTAGAAGAGAGGAGAGCAGGTGAAGGTTACGTGGAGGCCAGGAGAAGCAGCCAAGATGGCAGAGTGCTGAGGAAGAAGGCAGTTTGAGCAGAATTTGTGCAGGAGGAGATGGGGAACAGAGGTGAATAAGTCTGGTGAGCTAGAAACCTTTGATTCTAGGAAACTCAGATAAGTCAGTAGCTTTGTGAGCACTGAATGAGTGGGTTTTGGAGCCCAGTGTGTATTTTTGCTTGCCCGCCGGGTGCAAGCTAGAATTAAAGCTGATAGCTCACCAGTTTTTGGTTCTGTTGTTTCATTACCGACTGTTTGAATCCAATATGATCCTGCACGGGTCAGGTGGCTGTGATCCTGACCCCGGCTACTGGCTTTACACAAACCAATGGTTTAATGTACTGTTCACTTTGGGGAAGAGCAAATATCAGTTATTTCCATAGACATTACAAATTATTTTTCTTGAACTCTTAAAAGAAGACAGATATATTATAATACTCTTTGAGAGGTAAGTTTCAATCCCTTCATTAAGTTTTTAATGGGTTTATAGACATTCATTGGGTGAGCACCAGATTAAGTAGATTACCAGAATTTCTATTTCACATCAAGTCAATAGTTATTTAAGAATTTATTTTTTGAACAGCAATAAGTAGGAGCTAACTATATTTCTGGCACTATATTTAAGAGACATCACAAAGGTAATCAATAGGATTCACGGATATTGAGGATGAGGAGAAAGAATGCTCATGTTCTTGCATATGTGGACATAAAATGTGGTATATCTGGTGAAAAGATTGTCATTTATCATCTCTTTGAATTACCACAACTCTTTGTTTCCTAAACTACACCCTGGGGAGAATAAATAAGGGAGTAAGTAACAAAAATAATGCTTGTTTCGGACTCCTTATCCATTAAGGTCACTTGGAGCCCAGTGACTGGTCTAGACAGTGTGTTGTGGCCTAAGTCAACTGCAAGTTCTGGCTCCATTTGAGTTTTCTTGCTGTTTTACCCCCAGAAGGGCTGAGTTTATTGCTGTTAAGACTTATCTCAGTGACAACTCAGTCTTCTCACTCTGAGGACTTGCGGCTCCTTACACAACTTCCGTGGGACTGTCATCAAGACCCAGATTATAATGACTTTACCAGGCTCTGAGAAAGCGTTACCACATTCTTAAACTTACTTATAATTTCTGGGGTTTTATGAAAACATGTTTGAGTGGCATCGCAAATTTATACCCCCAAATATCCCTTGTTTCAGTAACCAACCTCTACCTTAGGTATGTAAATTCTGTTCTCTGTGTAAGTTTTCTACTCTCCATATTCTATAATAGTTGGTTTCTTGTTTTTTTGAAGATTCTTACACTTCATTCAAATTAGCCTGATGTGCTGAGGCAAATATACAGAATACCTCTTGTTGGTCAAATAAGTTTGTAAATATGATATATATGTTTGCTCACTTATAGTTTACATTGGGTGTAGGGAACAGGCTGTAAGCAGGCAGGGTCATTATAGCCTAAGGCTTAGTTTTAAGACTAAGCCTCTCCCACCCTTTTAATATTAAGATATTTTCAAACACTAAGCTTTTCCCCACACCCTTGACTTTTGCATGATGTGGGGTGGTGCACTCTCATGAGGAATCCCATTATGCCTCAGATAAGTGACTTTGTATCAGAGACTTCCTTGTTTGTATATTTGATTAAAGGTTTTGATTTCTACACTATAAAGTGGGGCAGATCGGGAGCTTGCTCTCTAGGTTCCTGAGGTTAGCATTAGAGAGGAGAGCAGAGAAAGGCCACATGGAGGAGAGGAGGAGCAGCCAAGATGGTGGAGTGCTGAGGAAGAAGCCAGTTTGAGCAGAGTTTGTATAGAGAGAAGGAGATGGGAAACAGAGGTGAATAAGTCTGGTGAGCTAGAAACTTTTGATGCTAGGAAACTCGGATAAGTCAGTAGCTTTGTGAGCACTGAATGAGTGGGTTTTGGAGCCCAGTGTGTGTTTTTACTTGCCCACTGGGTGCAAGCTAGAATTAAAGCTGATGGCTCACCAGTTCTTGGCTCCATTGTTTCATTACCGACTGTCTGAATCTAATGCGAACCTGCATGGTAATGGTGCCCAAGGCTCCTGGCTTTACAATTTTTTTTATTTTTTTTTAAATTTTGTTTTATTTTATTCATTTTAGAGAGGAGACACTGAGTGAGAGAGACAGAGAGAGAGAGAGAGAGAGAGAAAGAGAGAAGGGGGGAGGAGCTGGAAGTATCAACTCCCATATGTGCCTTGACCAGACCAGTGCAAGGTTTTGAACTGGCGACCTCAGTGTTCCCAGGTCGACGCTTTATCCACTGCGCCACCACAGGTCAGGCCTGGCTTTTCAATATTAAACTGTTTTATGCACTCACAACGGTAAACTTACTTTTGCCACACCCTGTAGATATTAAATTTTATGTATTTTTAGAAAAAAATATATTTATTCCTCAGATAAGTATATATTTTTAGAAAAAGAAAGTAAATATTGCCATATTCTCTTTGTTTCTTAAACTAGTGAGAAGCATCACAAGCAGAATTCAAATTCTATAATGTGATGTATTATGCTAGATTGGTAACTTTATGGACAAAGCTATGAGAGCTGCTATTTCTGAGACAGGGTCAGGGAATTTTCCAGAACATGTATTCTTTAAATAAAGTATAAACTGATCTTTTCCTCGTAAAAAAATCCAATAAGACTGTGACTTACAGACATTGTGCCACCTCTTTCCAAAGCTATAATTTGATTCTTCATTAAAGTGGCTACTTTAAAATAAACAAATATAGGTCCTGGCCTGGTAGTTCAGTTGCCCTGAGGAGCCGAGATTGGAGGTTCGATCCCTGGTTAGGGTACTGTTGGTCAAATAAGTTTGTAAATATGATATATATATTTGCTTCCTTTTAGTTTGCATTGGATGTGAGGGACAGGCTGTAAGCAGGCAGAGTCCTTATAGCCTAAGGCTTAGTTTTAAGACTAAGCTTTCCCCCACACCCTTGACTGTTGCAGGATAGGGGGTGGTGCACTCTTATGAAGAATCTCATTTATGCCTCATATAAGTGGCTTTGTATCAGAGACTTCTTTGTTTGTATATTGGATTAAAGGTTTTGATTTCTACACTGTAAAATGGGGCAGACCAGGAGCTTTCTCTCTCTTAGTTCCCGAGATTAGCATTAGAGAGAAGAGAAGAGAAAGACCATGTGGAAGAGAAGCAGCCAAATGGTAGAGTGCTGAAAGAGTTGGGGAACAGAGGTGAATAAGGCTGGTGACGTACAAACCTTTGATTCTAGGAAAGTCGGATAAGTTAGTGGTTTGGGGAGCCCTGAATGGAAAGGGATGTGTTCTCCCACTGTGTGTATTTCTTGCCCATTGGGTGCAAGCTAGGATTAAAGCTAATGGCCCATCAGTTCTTGGCTCTGTTGTTTTATTACAGTCTGTCTGAATCAAACCTAAATCTGCATGGGCCAGGCGGCTTTGATGGTGGCCATGGCTACTGGCTTTACAGGTATAAACAAGAATCAACAAATTAATGCATAAATAAGTGGAACAACAAAATCTGTTTCTCTCTCTCTCTAAGTCAATAAATAAAAATTAAAAAAATAAAATATTTAAATATATTTATATTAAACAATCAGATTGAATTATTCCAACAATTCTGCCTTCCAAACAAGAAAAAGAAATACAGAGTCTTCTTTATTTTTTTTAACCACATTTCAAAATGAATATCTAAGTTCCATGTCTGATAATAGTCACACGGAGTTAAATATGATGTAGGTCGGGCAAAGAAATGCTAGAAACTGGTCTTATCTCCATGCAAGGAATTATGTTTTTGTTACAGTTCAACAAGCTCTCAGCCTGTTGAAGAAGCCACAGAGGGAAGAAAATGTGTTTGGGAGTCTGTATAATAGAGTAGAAGGATTATAAGCTCTGAGACATCAAAGTCCAAATCCTGGCTTGACCAAGGATTCTTTATGTGAATTTAGGCAAGCTACTGAGCCTTTCTAAGCATTTGTTTCCTCATAAGTAAAATGAGGATTTATTCATTTTCTTAAGCAACTTGGGCAAATGTTTACTGTGAACAAGAAGATGTTGGGTGAAGTCTTCTTAGGCAACTGAAGTGTCTAGAGTTCCACGCTCAGGAGACAGTGGCAGAACTGCACAGTGTGGACATGCACACTTTAAATACTCCAGGGAGAGTATATTTAAGTTAAATGTGAAATGAGTTGTTATATAATCTTCTTGCCTTAGTGGCTTACATTAATTTTTCCCATAGCATTTTACTTTTGGTTTTTTGTGTTGACGAGAGTATAGCCTATTAACTTAGAGAACAGACTTGGGATCCATCCGACACAGGTTCACGTGTATTCAAGTTACGAGAGTTTTCATTACAGATCAACCTAAAATTTTCAATGGTTTTAAAATAATAAAAGCACCAGCTTCTGTGTGCTAGGCCCTGGGGATGCATTAATGAACAAGACATGTATGGTCACTAGTCTCCAGTGGAATCATAACAACACCTGCCTCACAGGGCGCAGTCTGAAAATAAAAATAACGGTCAGTATTGTTACCAGTGATTGAGTTCTCTCCATGTGTCAATTTTAAGCATCGAATTATGAAAATAATTCATTTAAATGCATTTAATCACAATAACCCATGAAGTGGGTATTCTAATTACCCTCTTTTAGTAGATGAAGAAACTGAGGCTGGAAGTGGCTAAGTAACTCGCACAAGATGAGGCAACTAAAAAGCCAGAGAGCTGGAGTTTGCCCCTAGCAATCTGGCTGCAATCCATCCTAATTCTGCTCAGGGCTAGCCCCGGGACCTGGGATCACTGCATTAGTAGGCCCCACATTTAGAAGGATGTGCACTTAGTTTAGTGCTCTGCTGTTCTAATCTCAAAATTTTCATAACTTTTAAAGAAGGAACCTCGCAATTTCATTCTGCACTGACTTCGTAAATTATGTAGCTGGTTCCTTACAATCCTATGCTATCACAGTGAAAGGAAAAGCAGACATTTAAAAAGTTAGAACCCGGTAGTCGTAAACTCTAAAAAGCTATGTGGCCAAATATTTTGCAATCTGCATTGTGCCATGATCAATGATCGGCATGGCAACCAAAAGAGAGGTGCCCTTGTGCGGAACCTGGGCCAGATGGTGTGCTGCCTGATTTGTCAGGACCTCCCGTTTTAGCTTCTATACAATCTTATACTAGATGGAGCTTGATCTGGTCTTATATGGACGAGGAATTTGTGGCTTACGTGATTCATCCAAGGTCACATCACTGTTCAGAGCAAAAGCAAGATTAGATTGGAGAGGATTTGAATCCTGGCTGATGCCTTCCCCCTGTGCCTTCCAATTCTTGGAATGTCAGAGCTGATGCACATTTTTGAATAAGAAAACTGTGGAGAAAATGGATTTGCTGGAAATAATATGTTATTGTAATTCTAATTATCAAGATTTGGAGTTTACTTTTAACCCAGTAATTGGGTCAAGCCAAAGAAGTATTTTTTTATTTGTTTGTTTAATGCTTTGAGATAATCTACAAAAGGAAAACCTTGTCACTGTAGTTCATCTGAGAAGATGCACTGGACAAGTTTATGTTGGTAATGGACAATCCCCATTCTGGCAGCTGAAAGGGCAGGTTTGCAGAGAATGGTTCATAGTGTCGCTCAAGAAGTGTGATTATACTGCAGTTGTCAAGCAGTTATTACCTGGGTTGCCGTTTGTAGGGTTGAGTGACAAGGGAGCAAGAGCCTGAGTTTTTCAGGGCTTCATCTCCATGATTCTTACCCAGAATGTCCAGGAGGATGGTGTGAAGCTGGGGTCTAGGAGTTGGACTTGAGCCTATGGCCACAGGATCAAATGTTAGAAGGAGGATTGGGTGATGTTGCTATTTCTTAGGCAAACTGAAGGGCCTGCAGTACCTACTCTCAGGATAGAGAGAATGACAGAAATAAGCATGCACACTCTCAGACCTCCAGGGAGGTCTAGTGAAGTAAAGTGTGAAACCTGTTGCTGTGTAATCGGGAGAATCGGACGAAGTTTTTTACTTGGCACTTTTCTTGGATGAGCAGTATGGGATTGTAGCTACATGGACGGACCTCTGTGTCGATCAGACATGGCTTTGAGGACTGGCACCCTTGTATCAGTTAAAGTACTGTTAACTGCTATTGCAGGCAAATCTCAGTTTCTTGGAGGTTTTACAAAAATCAAACTTGTTTGTAGCTCACTTCGCAGTCTAATGTCCCTGGTTACGTAGCTTTCCATGTGGTCATCAGGGTCCCCTGCTCCAATTCTAATGGTTCCCACCTCCAGGTCCCCGACCTTCTCTCCATTAGGCCAGTGAATTATGGGAGACAGAACAAATGGAGGATCGCGAAGGAGTGCTTTCACGGGCCAGTTCTGGCAGAGTGCACATTACTTCTGCAAGTTCTCTAGCCAGAACTTAGTAACACGCTCCAGTACGACTCAGAACATCCTGGCAGAGGCCATTTCTGGAGGGACAGCCACTTCCCAGCAATAGCTCCACACCACGGAACAGTGAGCTGCTTGGTATCTCTTTCACAATCACCTTGGCTACTGATGAACTATGTATCCTTTGCTAAATTTCTCATCGTTTCTAAGTCTCAGCTCTGTAGAATGGGAATAAAAACACAATCTGTTCTGCTACATGGCTGCCTTTGTAAGGCGAATTGGGCCATACGAGTTAGTAAACAGGAAATGCTATCCATAGTGCAGAAGCAGCATTGGGCCACGTGTGATTTTTTTTTTACCAGTGTGGCACACAGGACAGCTGCTGAATGCAAAGCCCACAAACACAGTGGTCGAGTATGCACCTTTACCTCACATGCTCCCCCAGGTTCAGTCCCACAACATGCTTGCTCTGTCTTGGAACTTATTAGTGTAAAGTGTTCCCAGATTCTTGTGAAATTTTTCCTTGTCTGTATAAATCAGTAAACTCAACTTTTCTTTACATCCCCTTCTGCAAAGCTGCTTCACTTCATCCTTTTGACTTAAATTTGCAGTTCAAATGCCTAGAGAAAGGACAGCAAAAAACAAAATAAAGGACAGAAAGAGACATTAAAAACAAAAGCAAAACTTAATGATATAGAGAACAGAAAAAAGGAGTTTTAATTAAGATATCAATATCTTGTTGACTTTTTTTTTAGGAAAAAAATGTTTTTAATGTATTATTTATTCAAGGGAATTTTGTGGATATTTTGCTCAGCAGAGGAATTGCAATTTTTTAAAAAATTATTATTCAGTGAGAAGAGAGGAGGCAGAGAGACAGGCTCCCACATGCACCCTGACCAGGATCTATCTGCAAGCCCAATAGGGGATGATGCTCTGCTTATCTGAGGCATTGCTCTGTTGCTCAGCAACCGAGCTTTTCTTAGCACCTGAGGTGGAGGCCAAGGAGCCATTTGAAGAAAAACTAATGAAGAAGACAAACCACTAACTAGACTGATCAAGGAAAAAAAAAGGAAAGTACAAATATATAGAATAAGAATGACGGGGCGGGGGAAGCTTTCAAACAGAAAAAAATTAAAATCGTAAGAGATTACTTTGCTGAACTCTATGTAAACAGATTGGAAAACCTAGATGAACTGAATGATTTTCTAGGGGAACATTTAATTTATATTGACCCCCTTAGAGTTAGAAAGCTTAACCAGTTTCCACAGGAGAAATGGAGACACTTATTAAGAAACCGCACAAGAAAATGCACAAAGCCCAGATGGCTTCACAGGTGAATTCTACTAAGTCTTCAAAGACCAGATATTCCTAATACTCTATAAGTTATTTCAGAGCTTTGAAAATAAAGGAAAACTTCCAAATTCTTTTTTATGAAGCAAATATTACGTTGATACCTCAAGTAGATAAAGAAAGTACAAAGAGGCCCTCGTTGGATGGCTCAGCTGGTTGGAACGTCATCCTGATGTGCCAAGGTTGCCAGTTTGATTCCCTGTCAGGGAACTTAAAGAGAAAAAGAAAAAAAGGAAAGAAAGTACAAAGAAAAAAATCCTACCAACCTGTATCACTTCATGAACATTGATGGAAAAAATTCCTAAACACATTATTGGCAAACAGAATCTAACATCACACTAAGAAAATAATACAGCATAGCCAAGTGGGATTTATTCCAGAAATGCCAGTTTTGTTCAATGTTAGAAAACCCATTAAAAACACATCACATTAGCCTGACCTGTGGTGGCACAGTAGATAAAGCATTGACCTGGAATGCTGAGGTCGCTGGTTCAAAGCCCTGAGCTTGCCTGGTCAAGGCACATATGGGAGTTGATACTTCCTGCTCCTCCCCCCTTCTCTCTCTCTCTCTCTTCTCTAAAAATGAATAAATAAATCAATATAAAAAAACCACATCACCTTACTAAATCTAAGGGGAAAAATCATAATTATCTCTTCAATGCCAAGAAAGACTTTGACAAAAGTCAACACCCAATCATCTTAAAAAAATACTCAAGAAAATAGGAATTAAGGGGAGACTTTTTCCTCTCTCTTTTTCTTAAGAGGGGTACTATTTCTTTAGCCTGTATCTTATTTACTGGAGAAACACTAGAGATGTTTCTACAATCAGTTAAAAGCCAGAATGCTCACTATCTCCACTACTAGTCAACATATTACTGGAAGCATTAGCCAATGCCATTAGACAAGAGAAATCAATTGGAGATATATTCTTCATATTCAATTCAACCTGACCCTAAGCCATGATTTAGTCAGGGCTAGAATAAAATTCAGTATGCTATTACTGTAACTCCACTCTCACCTTTATCTGGTATCCTTATGACTTGATTTGTCCTTATTGAAATTCCTCATAGTAGGGAAAACTGGAATACATCAATCTCTCTCTCATATACACTTTCAAAGTGATCTTTCTCTTTTCAGCCCCACACCTCACTCTTGCCTCCAACACCTACCTGAGCCTCAGGGCATTCTCTTTCCCTCTTTTCTTTCAGAGCAGGCCTGTGTCTTTCCTCCTCCCCTCTCTGTCTCTGAAGGCACGTACCTCTATCCTCTCTCCTAAGCTCCAGAAACCTTCTTCCTTGCCTCTGCAACTCATTTCCTGAGCCTCTTTCTTCTATGGCTCACTTCTTCTACTTCTGTGATTTTGTAAATACACTTTCTCTTTTAGTTTGAAAAAGAACAAATGACCCAAACCTCTCCACAGTTGGAAGACTGGTTCACCCTCAACCTGCTCACTGCCTCCTCTGCACGCACTGTTAGTTGAGTCTTTCTCAGCCAGGCTAAGTTAGTGACGCTCTTAACATTCACTTTGCAGAATCCAAATATTTGTTGAAATCTCTTATCTGCTACTATATCCCCTCCCAGGCACTTTATTCCTATAAGATTATGGATTTTATAAATTCATTTATTCATATTGTATTAAATTCTTTTGGTGGAAATTAAGGCGGAAGAGAAGACGAAAATTGTAGTCTTTTCTAACAGCTGATGATGATTATTATTATAGTAAGAGCATTAGATGTTAAGAGAAAATAATTCCATGTGTTATCCAAGGAATTTAAATAATAAGAATACTCTTGCCTGACCTGTCTGTGGTGGTGCAATGGATAAGGCATCGACCTGGAATGCTGAGGTTGCTGGTTGGGAATCTTGGGCTTGTCTGGTCAAGGCACATATGAGAAGCAACTACCTACATGTTGATGCTTCCTGCTCCTCCCTCCTGCTTTTCTCTCTCTCTATCCTCTCTCTAAAATCAATAAGTAAAATCTTAAAAAAAAGAATATTTTTGCTATGGCTATGAGGTTAGAAAAAAACAATCATCATTCTTATGTTTAACAATAACTAAAACAGTCTTGGCTCATGGCACAGTGGATAGAGTGTCATCTTTGAGCACCGAGGTCCCATCCCAGACTCTATCTGGAGGGCACCAGTTCAATACCAACAGCTCCGGCTGATCTCGAGGCCACAGGTTTAAGCCCTGGTCAGGGCGTTGGCTTGATCCTGAGGGCACTGGCTTGACGCGAGGTCACCAGTTCAAGCCCTGGTTAGGGCTTGACCCTGCGAGTGCTAGCTTGATCCTGAGGTTACCAGTTTGAGCCCCAATAAGGGTGTATATAAAACGCAATTGATGACACAACTAAAGTTGATGCTTCTCTCTCTCTCTTCTTTCCTTTCTCTGTCTCTCCCTTCCTTAATCAAAAATAAATAAGCAAATAAATAAATAAATAAATAACCAGAACATTTTGGTGCTCCTCAGAGTCAAATTGATCTGCAAGAATTTTGTCTAAATACAGAAATTTTCTTTGATCACACAATTTTCTGTGTGAAATTATATCATTTTTGAATTTACATAAGGCAATTATCGTGACTTACTTTGTATTACAGATTAAATTAGTAAAGTCCCACTGAATAACTGCTAGTAGGCTAGTCACTATTATGTGTTATAATGGAAATTTTGGAGACAATATGTGCACTGACCTTTGTAAAAGTAAAGTTGTCATTTCTAAGTTACCTCTATTCATTCTAACCACTTGACTATTTTTTTTTCCTTTACTGAGACAGAGAGAGAGTCAGAGAGAAGGACAGATAGGGACAGACAGACGGGAATGGAGAGAGATGAGAAGCATCTATCATCAGTTTTACATTTTGACACCTTAATTGTTCAATGATTGCTTTCTCATATGTGCCTTGACTGTGGACCTTCAGCAGACTGAGTAATCCCTTTCTCGAGGCAGTGACCTTGGACTCAAGCTAGTGAGCTTTTGCTCAAACCAGATGAGCCCACGCTCAAGCTGGCAACCTTGGGGTCTCGAACCTGGGCCCCTCCGCATCCCAGTCCGACACTCCATCCACTGTGCCACTGTCTTGCCAGGCATTGACTATTTCTTTTAAAAATATTTTTATGGAAGTATAATTGACATATAACTTAATTTTTTGTTGAGGTATAATTGGCTACTTTTTATTTTTCATCAAAATCCTATCATTGTGATTCTTCACCTAGATATGTTCATTAGTCTTCTCATCTTTCACCACTTCCACAAAATTCTTTGGTTCCATACACATATACATCATCTTATACAGATAAGCAAATAGAGACATGAAGTTATATGCTCAAAAACCTGAAGTTTCTTTTTTCTTTCTTCTTTTCCAAATGAGAGGAGGGGAGATAGACAGACTCCCGCATACACCCCGGCCAGGATCTACCCAGCAACCCCTCTCTGGGGCCGATGCTCTGCCCATCTGGGGCCATTCTTGCAACCAAGCTATTATGAGCTATTATGAGGATGACCTGAGCCATCCTCAGCATCCAGGGCTCATGCCTTGAACCAATGGAGCCATGGCTACAGGAAGGAGAGAGAGAGAGAGAGAGGAAAAGAGAGAAGGGGAGGGGAAAAAAAGGGGTAGAGAAGCAGATGGTCACTTCTCCTGTGTGCCTGGACCTGAAATCAAACCTGGAGTTCCTCATACTGGGTAGATGCTCTACCACTGAGCCAACTGGCCAGGGCCTAAAGCCTGAAGTTTTAATGGTGGCAGATCCAATGCTCAAACCTAGGCCCATTTATGTGGGAGACTGCAAGCTGACAGAAGTCCTCGCAGTTTAAGGCTTAAGCCAAAGGGCTAAACTCTCCCCCACAACCTCTGATTGTTTAAGTTAGTAAATGCAATTTACATGCCCTTCCCCACACTTCCATGTTAGCTATAATGCTGATGGTTTCTACTTGTCCCACCCTCCATGTCCCTCAAAGAGACTGGAGGCAGTTTTATTTTACCCTTTGTTTTGTGAAGTTAAAATGTTATTCATGGTGGGGGGTTTTCTGCACTTGGGAGAATTCTTGGTCTGCCTCAAAAATGTGACTTAGTATCTGAGCTCTCTTTGTTTTGCAAATGGCATTTTTCTCTGCACTATAAATAAAGTGTTTTAGGGGTGAAGACCCGCTCTTGCATGCCATCAGCTTGGCAATGAGGCCTCCCAATCGCATTCTTTATCTTACTCTGTTTATTTTCTAATCCTTCGCCGTTTCCACTCAAACGCCTCAAACCGTGTTATTTTGCTTCACAGTGCTGCCTCTAAGTACAAGCCCTATTGCAACCCAAGAACATACTTTGTATGCTAGTGATCATATCAAATAAAATAACTGGGTATAGGATTTCTGAGGCTATATGTGAACCATTAAGAGCCACAATATTCTTGTTATACAGGTACCTACTCATCACTGAAACCAGAATAATACATATGAACTACCAAGTGCAAGAAACTATGTTTTCAGTACACTTGGAAGCAACATGCATATATGGCAGAAATTCCTACTTTCAGGGATTAATCTAGACATCTTCAAAAAAGTGCTGTTAAAAATGGAAGGTACCACATTCATTTTTCTCTCACATGTCAGATAAGAGAGCTTCTCTGTTTTCCTTCTCAGAAGTTAACCCAACAGTCTCACCAGAACTGGAGGCAGATCTGAGATTAAGATCTCTAAATCTCAGGAAACATTGATCCAGGTAACATTGATCTGTCCATCATTTAGTTCTGAGTCAGATCATCAGCATATCATACACTCTTAAACTTATGCAACCTTCTATGTGCACCAAAGCAGGCACAACTCTGCTCCCTGAAGCACTGGGAGAAGTTTCAGAAATTGAACATGGGTCATAGTCACAGGAAAGCTGTGGGGGAGTCTCTGCTTGGCACATGTCATAATATATTCATTGTTTTGCCCAAACAAGTTGGTTTATTTAGGGATTTACTAATCTACCCTGGCCAAACACGTTGATCAAACTTGAGCTGAGCCAAGCAGAAGTAGGTCATGCAGTTTACCAGTTACAGACACAAAAATAAAACTTGTCTGGCCTGACCTGTGGTGGCGCAGTGGATAAAGCGTCGACCTGGGAACACTGAGGTCGCCAGTTCAAAACCCTGCACTGGTCTGGTCAAGGCACATATGGGAGTTGATGTTTCCAGCTCCTCCCCCCTTTCTCTCTTTCTCTCTCTCACTCTGTGTCTCCTCTCTAAAATGAAAAAAATAAAATTAAATAAAAAAAAATAAATAAAACTTGTCTGAAGTCAGGTAGCTTGATTAATCACATAAGGAATTTATTCTATACTTGTACACACCCTTCATCAGAACTTTTGATATTCAGACTTAAAATTAAGAAAAAAAAGGCAACACTTTCCATTACAGTTTATTGTCTATTTGAAAACATTTCATAACAAGTTAGATATAGCTCAAAATCAAGTCTACATATACAGTATTTATCAAGTGTCTATTATGTACAAGGCACTGTGCTTTAAAAAAAAGTTAAAAAAGAATGAAAAATAAAAGAAAGAGAAAGAAAGAAAGAAAGAAAGAAAGAAAGAAAGAAAGAAAGAAAGAAAGAAAGAAAGAAAGAAAGAAAAGGAAATATCTCTCCTAGACTAGAGTGAGGAGTGAGGAATATTTGGTCTTCTTTCCATGAAGCCCTGTTTCAAAGAGTCAAGGCCAGACTGAACTTCCAAATGACAGTATCTTTCAAAGTTCTGTTCACTGAAGAAATTCACTACGTTTGACAATCAAGTTTATCTTTAAAACTGGAGAAGAGAAAAAGGCTTAGAACATTTCAGTAGAAAGCAGACTCCTGGCTCCATTAAAAATACTATGGAAGCCCTGGTCAGATTGCTCAGTGGATAGAGCATAAGCCTGGCATATGGATGTCCTGGGTTTAATTCCTGGTCAGGGTGCACACGTAAGTGATCATCTGCCTCTCACACCTTCTCCCTCCCTCTTTCTCTTTCTTCCCCTCCTGAAGCCAGTGGCTCCATTGATTCAAATGTTAGCTCTGGGTGCTGAGGATGGCTCAGTTGGTCTGAGCATTGGCCTCAGGTGCTAAAGATAGCTTGGTTGATTCAAGCATCGGCCCCAGATGGGGGTTGCCATGTGGATACCCACTGGGGCTCATGCAGTAGCCTGTCTCTCTACTCTCTATCTCCCCTCCTCTCACTTAATATATATATATATATATTATGGTGCCCTGGCTAGATAGCTGGTTAGACCATTATCTCCACAGGCAGAAGTTGCCAGTTCAATCCCTAGTCAGGGCACATACAATAACAGATGGATGTTCCTGTCTCTCTCTCCTTCTCATTCTTCTCTCTCTAAAATCAATAAAATAAACATTTAAAAAATACTATAGAGCCTGACCTGTGGTAGCGCAGTGGATAAAGCGTCGACCTGGGAACACTGAGGTCGCCAGTTCAAAACCCTGTACTGGTCTGGTCAAGGCACATATGGGAGTTGATGCTTCCAGCTCCTCCCCCCTTTCTTTCTCTCTCTCTCTCTCTCTCTCTCTCTCTCTCTCTCTCTCACTCTGTGTCTCCTCTCTAAAATGAATAAAATAAAATAAAATAAAAAATTTAAAAAATACTATGGAGAAGCACTTAAATGAGAAATCTGCAATAGGTATATAAAATACTTGTGATAAAACAAATTAGTAGGCAAAAAATATTTTCAAAGAAAAAAGTATTTAAAAACCCCTCATAATTTAAATTATACCTATATTGATATGGAGTTGATTGAGGTGTGAGAATGTGCGAATGTGTTTGTCTTAATCATGGGAAAATATAGACATGTATTTGCCTAAGAAATCAGTTCAATTTGGTTCTTAAGATTAGGGCACCCATTATAAGATTTAAAAATACAGAATGGGGCTGGCCTGCAGTGACCTGGAACACTGAGGTTGCCAGTTTGAAACCCTGGGCTTGCCAGGCCAAGGCACATACAACAAACAACAAGCAAGCAATGAACAACTAAAGTGAAGCAACTGTGAGTTGATACTTCTCATGCCATCCCTCTCCTTTCTTTGTAAAAATAAAAAAATCAATAAATAAAATCTTTTAAAAAAACACAGAATGGAAAACCAACAGAAAACAATTTGGTCTAGCCAATGGAACATAGAAAAGGAGAGAAAAGGAAACAGGAGGTACTTACTATTCATGGAAAGTATGAAATCAGTCGGGAAATTATTTGTCATATAAGAAATGAAACTTATTTGAGATAAACTCACCAATTAAAGACAGAGCTTCTCCAATCATATTTTATTTATTTGTGTGAGAGGTAAGTTTATATCTTGTTTAAGCCACTGTTTTTGTGTCTTCTTCATTTGCAGTTCAAACAGATTCTAACTTGTATACTTCCTTAATAATCAAAACATTCAGTTTCAAGACTTTCTGAAGAGTTCTGAATAATGAAATAGGGGACACTATGGAAAACAAAAAAGAGGAACTTGTGGTAGAAGAATCCCCCAATATTTGGAAGACTTTCAGAAATTCACGGATACAGAAAAAAAAAATCTAGAACTAAGCAACCTGAAGAAAACCTAGACACTCTGAGTCCACAAAAAGGAGTTCTGTGGAGGGAGAAAAGAGTTGTAATAAAACAGTTGCCTTGCAGTACAAAAAGTCAAGAACTTCGCCTAACCAGGCGGTGGTGCAGTGGATGGAGCGTCGGACTGGGATGCAGAAGACCCAGGTTTGAGATCTGAGGTCGCCAGCCTGAGCGCGGGCCCATCTGGCTTGAGCAAAAGCTCGCCAGCTTGGACCCAAGGTCGCTGCCTCGAGCAAGGGGCTACTCGGTCTGCTGAAGGCCCGTGGTCAAGGCACATGTGAGAAAGCAATCAATGAACAGCTAAGGTGTCGCAACGGCAACGAAAAACTAATGATTGATGCTTCTCATCTCTCTCCATTCCTGTCTGTCTGTCCCTCTCTCTGTCCCTATAAAAAAAAAAATCAAGAACTTCAGCTCTCATCATATCCTTTGGAGAGAATGCACATTATGCACCACAGAATCCAAGTTCGAGTTGACACAGGAGGAGGGCCTGATCTGGTGCTGAACAAAGTATTTCATTTTGGAAGTTACATGTGGTAGAGACTAAGTTTCATTCTCACGTGGCCAAAAGCCAAAGATGGAGATACCCAAAATCTGCTCTCCTTTCCCTGCACATTCTTCAGCAGAGGAAAACACTCTACTGGCTGCTGAAGCAGTAAATGAAAGTTCTGTGAGACATTTTAAAGATGTAGGTTTCTCAGGTCCATGTGAGATGAGAAACATTAGGGCCTCAGAAGATGACTTGCCCATCCCAGAATCATACAAATAGGGCAGTGAGTTTTTACTGGTGTGCTGCAAGAATTTTTAAAACATGCAACCCCTATTTTCAGGGGCACTGACCTCTTTTCCCTTACATTGTCAAATAAAAAATGACAACAGCCAACACAACAGTAGCTGTCTACTTTGAATGAATCAAAATTTTATCTGTTTTTTTTAGATCAGCAAAAAAATACATTTTTTGCTGTACTGCAGAGTTTTAGTAATGGTTTATATATGACATGAGATGAAAAAGGTTGAAATTCGCTGAAAAAAAGTGAACATTGAAAAATTTTGCCACAAAGAGTAACTGCAACAGAAGACGTGCATAGACAGCAAACTATGTAGAGCTTCACTTCTCACTGAGTGATCAGGCTGTGTCAGGAGCGAATATAACGCGAATGTGGCAGAACCTAAAAGGCAGATTATTGCCACCCCAGGAAGAAACCAGTGCATGATTTGAGGTTCCCCCAGGCACCAGCCTCAAGAGCTTCAGTGCATATTTATACTTGTAGCAAGAGGAGAGAGTGTTGACCTGTGCTCAAGATCCAGCCCCTTTTAGAGCCTTGGCCCCTCTTGGCCAGAAGATACGTTCTGCAGCCACCCAGGGGACTCTGTGCGTTTCACTTCACATTGCAGTGAAAGGGCCCTGACGCTCCTTCCAGGCCAGTCTAAGTACAGAAATCTGGGAGGGCCTGAGGGTCAGGACACCTGTGCTTAAGCATAACAAAGGAGTGCACATCAAGCCCAGAAGGGGCAAAGATAATCACCTACATAGTGATTAGCCAAGCACACACTGTGAGTTCTTATCTCCGAGGAAGGGAACATTCCAGGCCCAAGGCCTAGTCTTATGCAGTCCAGCGCAGGTGGGGGTGAGGGGTAGCGGACCTTGACAGGCTGTGCCTGACTATGGCTGTCTTGGATAATATACACCTCTCAAAAATTGACAGATTTATAAGGAGAAATGGACAAATTCACAATACTAGAGATTTCCATACACATCTCTCAGTAACTGGTAAAAAAGCAGACCAAATATTAAAAACCTTAAAAAACAACAACAAAAAAATAGAAATAAAAAAGAAAAAGAGTAAAAATATAGAAGAGTTGAACAACACAATGAACAAACTTGACTTAATTTATATATAAACCATTGTACTTAATTATAAAATACAGATTCTTTAAAAAAAAAAAGGAATGTTAAAAATTATAAAATATAAATAAGAAGGGCTAAAAATAAATGACCAGGCAGTGGCACAGTGGATAGAGCATCAGTCTAGAATGCTGAGGACCCAGGTTAAAAGTCCCAAGGTGTTGTTTTGGAACAGTGAGAAACAGGCATCTTGCCACATAATTAAGAAGCCAAAATAAGGAGGCTTTATTAATGCCTGTGGCGCAACCACAGGGAGACCGAAACCTTCCAAATCATGCGATCTTGAACACAGTCTGGGGCTAGCTTTTAAAGACAAAGTTACATACTGATTGAGAAATGGAGAGGAGAGGAAGCATAGCAGTAGGACAAAGCAGTGAAACAAACTTTCTTACAATGTTTATCTATAGGGTTAACTCAGGGAGAAACATTCTGAGAACACCTGCAACCTTGCAAAGCTAGCCAAGGCCACAGTCTGGGAGACCAGCCTCAAGAACAGGAATAGGGAGTCCTTTTAGAAAAGTAAGTTCTGCCAAAAGTCTCTTTGTTTTAGAGAAAGTAAGTTCTGCTTATAAGTTATTAATGCTAAGAGCCTTTTCTATATTTCAAAGGTAACTAGCGTGAGCGCAGGGTCACCAGCTTGAGCATGGGATCATAGACATGACCCCATGGTCGCTGGCTTGAGCCCAAGGTTGCTGGCTTGAGCAAGGGGTCACTGGCTCAACTGGAGCCCCCTGGTCAAGCACTTATGAAAAAGTAATCAATGAATAACTGAGATGCCACAACTATGAGCTAATGCTTCTCATCTCTCTCCCTTCCTGTCTGTCTGCCCCCACCCCAGCTAAAAAAAAGAATTTTGTGCTAAATAGTTGGAAATTTGGATAAATAGGCAAATTCTTGGCAAAATACAATTTACAATAAACAGGCACAAAATGAAATAAAAATATGACTAGTACTATAATTGTTAAATAAATTCAACCCATAATTTTATTTTATTTTTATAATTTTTTCATTGATTTGAGAGAGAGGCAGGAAGGGAGGAAGAGAGAGATGAGAAGCCTCAACTTGTAGTTGCTTCACTGTAGTTGTTCATTGATTGCTTCTCATATGTGCCTTGACGGGGAGGTGAGGTGGTGGTTCAAACCAGTGACCTTTGGGCTCAAACCAGCAACCTTGAGATCAAGTCAATGATCCCACACCAAGCTGGTGACCGTGTGCTCAAGCTAGGTGAACCTGCACTCAAGCTGATGAGCCTATGCTCAAGCTGACAACCTCAGGATTTCAAACAAGGGACCTCAGTGTTCTGGGTGAATGCTCTATCAATTGTGCCACCATTGATCAGGCAAACTTCTAATTTAAAAAACATTTCTTGAATGTATTGGGGTTACATTCATTAATAAAATTATATGTTTCAAGCGCAGAGTTCTACAATCCATCATCTATATATCTATTGCATTCTGTGTTCACCCAAAGTCTAGTCTCCCTCCACCACAATTTATCCTCCTTTACCTTTGTCTGACTACTCCCACCTCTTTCCCTCTGGAAATCACTATACCGTTGTCTGTGTCTATGAGGTTTTTGTGGGTTCTTTTTGCTTAAGCCCTTCACCTACTTCACCCAGCCCCCAAACACCCCTCCCCTCTGCCGCCTGTCAGTCTGTTCTCTGTATCTATGAGTCTGTATTTATTTTTTTTTAATTTTATTCATTACATTCCACATATAAGTGAAATCATATGGTATTTGTTTTTCTCTGACTGGCTTATTTCATTTAGCACAGCATCCATGCTGTCACAAAACATAAGATTTCCTTTTTTATGGCTGAGTACTATTCTGTTGTATAAATATAGCACTCCTTTTCTTTTGTGATAGAGATAGAGAAAGGGACAGATAGGGACAGACAGACAGGAAGGGAGAGAGATGAGAAGCATCAATTCTTTGTTGTGGCTCTTTAGTTGTTTATTGATTGCTTTCTCATATATGCTTTGACCAGGGGAGGGTGGGGGCTACAGCAGACAAAGTGACCTCTTGCTCAAGCCGGTGACCTTGAGCTCAAGCTGGTGAGCCTTGCTCAAACCAAATGAGCCTGCGCTCAATCTGGCTACCTCAGGGTTTCAAACCTGGCTCCTTTGCATCCCAGTCTGACACCCTATCTACTGTGCCACCATTTGGTCAGGCAATTGCACTGCTTTTTTATTCACTCATCTAGTGATGGGAACTAGGCTGATTCTAAATCTTGGCAATTGTAAATAGTGCTGAATGAATATAGGGGTGCATGTATTCTTTCAAATCAGTATTTTGAGTTTCTTTGGATATATTCCCAGAAGTGAATTGCTGGGTCATAAGGCAGTTTCATTTTTAACTTTTTGAGGAAATACCATACTGTTTTCCACAGTGGCTGCACCAATCTGCATTCCTATCAGTGGTGACTGAGGGTTCCCTTTTATCCACATCCTCACTAACACCTGTTTGTTGATTTATTGATGATTGCCATTCTAATAGGTATGAGGTGCTAGCTCATGCGTTTTAGTTTTAATTTATTTTTTTTTTTATTTTTTATTTTTTATACAGGGACAGAGAGAGAGAGTCAGAGAGACGGATAGATAGGAACAGACAGAGGTGAGAGCATCAATCATTAGTTTTTCTTTGCTGTTGCGACACCATAGTTGTTCATTTATTGCTCTCTCACACGTGCCTTGACCTCGGGCCTTCAGCAGTCCGAGCAACCCCTTGCTGGAGCCAGCGACCTTGGGTCCAAGCTGGCGAGCTTTTGCTCAAGCCAGATGGGCCTGCACTCAAGCTGGCGAGCTCAGGGTCTCGAACCTGGGTCTTCCGCATCCCAGTCCAATGCTCTATCCACTGCGCCACCGCCTGGTCAGGCGCTCATGTGGTTTTAATTTGCATTTCTCTGGTGATCTGTGACATTGAGGATCTTTTCGTTGGTCTGTTGGCCATCTGTATCTCTTTGGAGAAGTGTCTATTCAGGTCTTTTGCTCGTTTTTTAATTGGGTTATTTGAGGTGTTTAGGGGTTGAGTTGTTTGAATTCTTTATGAATTTTGGATGTTAACCCCTTATTAAATGTATCATTGGTGAATATGTTCTTTTATTCAGTGGGTTGTCTTTTCATTTTATTGATGGTTTCCTTTGCTGTGCAAAAAGTTTTAAATTTGATCTAGGCCTGGCCTGTAGTGGCACAGTAGATAGAGTGTTGACCTGGAATGCTTAAGTCACTGGTTCAAAATCCTGGTCTTGCCCAGTCAAGGTTCATATGACAAGCAAGCAACAACTAAACTGAAGCAACTATGAGTTGATACTTCCCACTCCCCCTACCTCTCTTCTCTCTGTAAAAATCAATAAATAGAATCTTTTTAAAAATTTGATATAGTTTCATTTGTTTACTTTCTCTTGCCTCTGGTGATATATCAGAAAAAAAAATATTGCTACAAGAATGTCCAAGATTTTTCTACCTATGTTTTATTCTAGGATTTTTAAGGTTTTGAGTCTTTCATTTAAGTCTTTAATCCATTTTTAGTTTATTCTTGTGTATAGAGTAAGAAGATCTAGTTTTATTTTTTGCATGAATCAGTCCAATTTTTCCAACACCATTTATTAGACTGTCTTTACCTCATTGTATATTCTTGCCTCCTTTGTCAAATATTAATTGACCACAAAGGTATGTCAATACATAATTTAAAACTTTCACACACAAACAAACATATAATTCATGGACCAATTATTTCAGTGACAAATTCAACCAACATTTAAGGAAAGAAATAATGACGATATTGCATGAATTCTTCCAGAGAACTAGAAGAGGAAAAGAACCCCTCCCCAACTTTGTTTTGTGAATCCAGCAACATCTTGATACCAAATTCAGTAAGGAAATTACAGAAATGGAAAGTGAAAGGACAATATCTCTTAAAAAGTGAGATGCAAAAATACTAAACAAAATAATAGCAAAGCAAATTCAGCTTTGTCTAAAAGCGTAAGAGAGCCCAAGAAAATTGTATTTATTTGATAGTGAAAGCTTTGTATAATATTTGCTATACTAAAAATCAAAACAATACAAAGTTATGATAATTTAGATAGTGAAATATATGGATATATAACTTAGAACAAAAGTTGTACTGTAGAGCAGTGAAGAAAGAATGGGTTTTATTTTTTCCATTGATTTGAGAGAAAGAGAAGGAGGGTGGAGAGGAGGAAGGCAGAGAGACAGAGAAAGAGAGGAGAGAGCTAGAAACATCAATTCGTTGTTGCACTTAGTTGTCCTATTTAGTTGTGCACTCATTGGTTGTTTTTCATCTGTGCCCTGACCGGGGATTGAACCCATGACCTCAGTGTGCTGGGATGATGCTCTTTCCACTGAGACACCTGGCCAGGGCAAGACTTCTTCTTTTATTTTTATTTACTGATTTTAGAGAGAGGAACACAGAGAGAAAAAGAGAAATATTGAGTTGTTTTACTTATATATGCACTCATTGGTTGACTCGTGCATGCACCTTGACTGGGGATGGAACCCACCTGCAACCTTAGCACACTGGATTTATGCTCTAAACAACTGAGCTACCTGACCAGGCAGGGTGGAAAATACTTTATTATTATTATTATTATTATTAAGTGAAAGGCGGGGAGGCAGAAAGACAGAGAGACAGACTCCTGCAAGCACTCTTACTGGGATCCACCCAGCAAGCCCCTTACAGGGGGATGCTCTACCATCTGAGGCCGCTGCTCTGTTGCTTGGCAACTTGAGGTATTTCAGCACCTGAGGTGAGGCCATGGAGCCATCCTCAGCACCTGGGGCCAACTTGCTCAAACCATTTGAGCCATGGCTGTGGAAGGGGACGAGAGAGTGAGAGACAGAGGGAGAGAAAGAGAAAGGGAAGGAGATGGAGAGGGTGGAGAAGCATATGGTTGCTTCTCCTGTGTGTCCTGATTTGGGAATTGAACCCAGGACTTCCACATCCTGGGCCAACACTCTACTGATCAGCCAACTGGCCAGGGCCAGGAAAGACTTTTTAAACATGAAACAAAAAGCCCAAATCATAAAGGGATAGATTGTTACATTTAAATACACTAAAAATAAGGACTTCTGTTCTTCAAAAGACACCAAGAGTAAAAATGCAGTCCAATATATATAACTGGTAAAGAATTTGTGTGCAGAATATACAAAAATATTCTACAAAGTAATAATTTTACAAAACATCTAAGATTTTATTTTTTAATGTTAATTTTATTGATTTTAGAGAGAAAGGAAGGAAGAGAGAAAGAGAAAGAAGAACATCAGTCTGTTCCTGTATATATATGTCCTGACTGGAGATCGAACCAGCAACCTCTTTGTGTCTGGATGATGCTCTAACCAACCAAGACATCCAACAGGTCTAAAATTTGATTTAAAAATGGGCAAGAGACTTCAACAGGCTCTTCATGTAATAATCTAGCCAAATGACCACTGAACATATGAAAACATATTTCATCATTGGTAATCAGCAAAATGCAGATTAAAATCATAATTAAGTACCATTACAGGTCCTGGCTGGTTGGTTCAGTGGTAGAGCGTCAGTCTGGCATCTGGATGTCCAGGGTTCAATTCCTAGTCAGGGCATACAGGAGAAGTGCCCATTTGCTTCTCTACTCCTCCTCCTCTTGTTTCTCTCTCTCTCTCTCTCTCTCTCTCTCTCTCTCTTTTCCTTCCTGCAGCCATGGCTCGACTGGAGCGAGTTGGCCCATGGTGCTGACGATGGCTTCATGGCCTTCACCATGAAGAAGAGCTAGGCAGAGCAAGCCTAGGGGGCTTGCCAATGGATTCCAGTTGGGGTGCATGTTGGAATCTGTCCTTGTTCCCCTCCTGAATAAAAAAAAATACCATTACCGACTTCGCAGAATAAAAAATCTAAATAACAATTCCAAGGAGTTGTTAGGATATGTGGCACCTGGAACGGTCGTACATTGTTGATAGACATGTAAATTGGTCTAAGCACTTGAAAAAACATTAGGCCTTGTCATTTTTGTGTGTGTGTGGCAGAGACAGAGAGAGTCAGAGAGAGGGACAGACAGACAGGAACAGAGAGAGATGAGAAATCATCAATTTTTCGTTGCGGTTCCTTAGTTGTTCATTGATTGATTTCTCATGTGTGCCTTGACTGGGGGGCTACAGAAGAGCGAGTGACCCCTTGCTTGAGGCAGCAACCTTGGCCTCAAGCTGGTGAGCCTTGCTCAAACCAGATGAGCCCGCGCTCAAGCTGGCGACATCGGAGTCTTGAACCTGGGTCCTCCACATCCCAGTCCGACGCTCTATCCACTGCACCACCACCTGGTCAGGCTAGGCCTTGTCTTTTAAGTTGAACTTCTGCATGCCTTATCACTCAACAATTTTACTCTCAGTATATTCGTGAACCAAAACTATTATATAAGAATGTTTATAGAAGTGCATGATCAGGTGGAGGCACAGTGGATAGAGCATCGGACTGGGATGCAGAGAACCCACGTTAGAAACCCTGAGGTCGCTGGCTTGAGCATGGACTCAAGAGCTGGAGTACAGGGTCACTTGAGCATAGGATCATAGACATGACCCCATGGTCACTGGTTTGAGCCCAGAGGTCACTGGATTGAAGCCCAGGGTTGCTGGCTTGAGCAAGGAGTCACTTGCTCTGCGGTAGCCCCCCAGTCAAGGCATATAGGAGAAAGCAATCAATGAACAACTAAGAAGCTGCAACAAAGAATTCATGCTTCTCATCTCTCTCCCTTCCTGTCTGTCTGTTCCTCTTTCTGTCTCTCTCACTGTCTCTGACACACACACACACACACACACACACACACCCCACACATACATACACCCCCTCACACACACAATGTTTATAGAAGCATTACTTGCATGTAGCCAAAGATTCAAAAGGAGTCAAATTTCCATTAATATTAGAATGAATAAGCAAATTGTCCCAGTAGAGCCCAAGCTCTACGTCGATCAGGCGTACCTGATTCGACTTCCCTGTGTAGTGGGGACACTCCTGCTTATCAGCAGGGCTGGCAGCCTCTTTGAGACTGCTCTTGAGGTGGCTATGAGGATGCTACTGATAAGTGCCAACACTAAGTGCCACTGGAGGAAAGACACAACCACACACAAGTTAGTTGCACTAATCACACAGGCAATCTATTACTCACAAATGCTTTTGGCATGCCTGGGTACAGCTTAAGGGGGCCCTGTTGGCGTGCTCCTCTTGGCTTTCTTTGGACAGAGCTCAGAGAGGCATGAAGACAGTCCACATCAACGTTGGAGTCTAGATGACTACTGTAGCAGGGGGCCCCTTGGCTTTTTAGTACCTTTTCTGGCCAATGCCTTCTAACAGGTGTCACTCTACAGGATTATCACCTCAAACCACCTTTTTAGGAGTGCCTTGCATGGAACCCCTTTTATGTTAATCTACTGAAATGTTTACATCAAACCACTTATTTTTTTTTTAATTTATTTTTATTTTATTCATTTTAGAGAGGAGACAAAGAGTGAGAGAGAGAGAGAAAGAGGGGAGGAGCTTGAAGCATCAACCCCACATGCGCCCCGACCAGACCAGTACAAGGTTTCGAACTGGCGACCTCAGTGTTCCCAGGCTGACACCCTATCCACTGCGCCACCACAGGTCAGGCTCAAACCACTTATTTTTAAAAATATTTTTTATTACTTTTAATGGGGTGACATTAATAAATCAGGGTACATATGTTCAAAGAAAACATCTCCAGGTTATCTTATCATTCAATTATGTTGCATACACATCACCCAAAGTCAAATTGTCCTCTGTCACCTTCTATATGGTTTTCTTTGTGCCCCTCCCCTCTCCCTTTTCCAACCCTCTCCTCCCTCCCCCCACCCCATAACCACCACACTCTTGTCCATGTCTCATAGTCTCGCTTTTATGTCCCATCTATGTATAAAATCATGCTGTTCTCAGTTTCTTTGTTTTACTTATTTCACTCCGTAAAATGTTATCAAGGTCCATCCATTTTGTTGTAAATGTTCCGATGTCATCATTTCTTATGGCTGAGTAGTATTCCATAGTATATATGTACCAAAGCTTTTATATCCACTCGTCCTCGGACGACACTTGCGCTGTTTCCAGATCTGCGCTATTGTGAACAATGCTGCCACAAACATGGAACGCATTTCTTCTTTTCGAACAGTGCTATGGTGTTCTTAGGGTATATTCCTATAAGTGGGATAGCTGGGTCAAAAGGCAGTTCAATTTTTAATTTTCTGAGGAATCTCCAAACTGTTTTCCACAGTGGCTACACCAGTCTGCATTCCCACCAGCAGTGCAGAAGGGTTCCCTTTCCTCCACATCCTCGCCAGCACTTGTTCTGTGTTGTTTTGCTGATGAGTGCCATTCTGACTGGTGTGAGGTGATATCTCATTGTGGTTTTAATTTGCATTTCTCTAATGATTAGAGATGTTGAGCATTTTTTCATATGCCTATTGGCCATCTGTATGTCCTCTTTGGAGAAATTTCTATTTATTTCTTTTGCCCATTTTTTGATTGGATTGTTTGTCTTCCTGGTGTTGAGTTTTATAAGTTCTTTATAAATTTTAGTTATTAACCCCTTATCAGATGTGCTGTTGAATATGTTCTCCCATTGTGTGGTTTGTCTTTTTATTTTGTTCTTATTGTCTTTAGCTGTGCAAAAACTTTTTAGTTTGATATAGTCCCATTTGTTTATCTTGCCTTTTATTTCATTTGCCTGTGGAGATAAATCGGCAAATATACTGCTGCTACAGATGTCGGAGAGCTTGCTGCCTATGTTTTCTTCTAAGATGCTTATGGTTTCAAGGCTTACATTGAAGTCTTTTATCCATTTTGAGTTTGTTTTTGTGCATGGTGTAAGTTGATGGTCTACTTTCATTCTTTTGCAGGTAGATGTCCAATTTTCCCAACACCATTTGTTAAAGAGGCTGTTTTTACTCCATTGTATGTTCTTTCCTCCTTTGTCAAATATCAGTTGTCCATAAAGCTGTGGGTTTATTTCTGGGTCCTCTGATCTGTTCCATTGATCTATATGCCTGTTCTTATGCCAGTACCAGGCTGTCTTGAGTATAATGGCCTTATAGTAAACCCTGATATCTGGAAGAGAGATACCTCCTGCTTTATTTTTTCTTTTTAAGATTGCTGAGGCTATTCGTGTTCTTTTTTGGTTCCATATAAATTTTTGAAATATGTGTTCTATATCTTTGAAGTATGTCATTGGTATTTTAATTGGTATTGCATTGAATTTATAAATTGCTTTGGGTAAAATCACATTTTAATGATGTTTATTCTTCCTAGCCATGAGCACGGTATATGCTTTCACTTGTTTGTATCTTCCTTGATTTCTTTTATCAATGTTTTATAATTTTCCGAGTACAAGTCCTTAACCTCCTTGGTTAAATTTACTCCTAGGAACTTTATTATTTTGGCTGCAGTAGTGAAGGGGATTGTTTCCTTAATTGTTGGTATATAGAAATGACTCTGATTTCTGAGTATTAATTTTATATCCTGCGACCTTGCCGAATTCATTTATAAGGTCCAGTAGTTTTTTGACTGAGACTTTAGGGTTTTCAATATACAATATCATATCATCTGCAAATAGTGACAGTTTTACTACTTCTTTTCCAATTTGGATGCCTTTTATTTCTTCTTCTTGTCTGATTGCTGTAGCTAGGACTTCCAGAACTATGTTGAATAAGAGTGGTGAAAGGGGGCATCCCTGCCTGGTTCCTGATCTTAAGGGGATTGCTTTTAATTTTTGCTCATTTAGTATGATGTTTGCTGTGGGTTTGTCGTAGATGGCCTTTATCATGTTAAGGATTGTTCCCTGTATTCCCACTTTACTGAGAGTTTTGAGCATGAATGGGTGCTGAATTTTATCAAATGCCTTTTCTGCATCTATTGAAATTATCATGTGATTTTTGTCCTTCCTTTTGTTTATGTGATGAATCACATTGATTGATTTGCGAATATTGAACCAGCCTTGCCTCTCCAGAATAAATCACACTTGATCATGGTGTATGATTTTTTTCATATATTGCTGGATCTGGTTGGCTAATATTTTGTTGATAATTTTAGTGTCTAAATTCATCAGGGATATAGGCCTATAATTTTCTTTCTTTGTGTTGTCTTTGCCCGGTTTTGGGATCAGAATTATGGTCGCCTCATAAAAGGAGTTTGGAAGTCTTTCTTCCTCTTGAATTTTTTGAAATAGCTTGAGAAGGATAGGAGTTAGTTCTTCTTTGAATTTTTGATAGAATTCACTTGTGAAGCCATCAGGCCCAGCACTTTTCTTTTTTGGGAGTTTTTTGATAACTGTTTCGATCTCATTTGTTGAAATTGGTCTGTTTAGGTGTTCTGATTCTTCCAGATTGATTTTTTGGAAGGTTATATGATTCAAGAAATTTGTCCATTTCACCAAGATTGTCTAATTTTTTGGCATATAGTTCTTCATAGTATTTTCTTACAATGCTTTGTATTTCTGTTGTGTCAGTTGTTATATCTCCACTGTCCTTTCTAATTTTATTTATTAGAGTTCTCTCTCTTTTTTTCTTGGTGAGTCTAGTTAAAGGGTCATCAATCTTGTTTATTTTTTCAAAGAACCAGCTTCTTGTTTTATTGATCCTCTGTATTGTTTCCTTAGCCTCTATGTCATTTATTTCTGCTCTGATCTTTATTATTTTCTTTCTTCTACTTGTCTTGGGTTTTATTTGTTGTTGTTTTTCTAGTTCTTTTAGATGCAGGGTCAGGTTGCTTATTTGAGCTTATTCTAGCTTCTCATGATATGCCTGTAGTGCAATAAACTTCCCTCTCAGAACTGCTTTTGCTGTGTCCCATAAATTTTGAGTTGATGTATGCTCATTATCATTTGTTTCTAGAAACTTTTTTATTTCTTCTTTGATCTCATTGTTAATCTATTCATTATTTAATAACATGCTACTTAGTTTCCAAGTGTTTGAGTATTTTTCAGTTTTTCTTTTGTGGTTAATTTCATGGCATTGTGATCAGAGAAAATGCTTGATATGATTTCAATCTTCTTAAATTTCTTGAGACCATTTTTGTGTCCTAACATGTGGTCTATCCTAGAAAACGTACCATGAGCGCTTGAGAAGAATGTATATTCTACTGCTTTAGGGTGAAAAGTTCTGAAGATATCTATTAAATCAAGTTGATCTAGTGTCTCCTTTAAGTCTGCTGTTTCTTTATTAATTTTTTTTCTTAAGGATCTATCCAGTGTTGTTAGTGGGGTACTGAAATCCCCTACTATGATAGTATTGCTGCTAGTCTCGCCCTTTATATCCATCAAAGTCTGCTTTATGTAGGTCGGGGCTCCTATATTTGGTGGGTAGATATTTATAATAGTTATATCTTCCTGTTGAATTGTTCCCTTTATCATTATGTAGTGTCCTTCTTTATCTCTTACTTCAGCCTTTGTTTTAAAGTCCATTTTGTCATATATAAGTACTGTTACCCCAGCTTTTCTTTCATTTCCATTTGCATGAAACATCTTTTTCCATCCTTTTACCTTCAGTCTATGTGCATCTTTTGGTTTAAGGTGTGTCTCTTGTAGACAACAAATGTATGGGTTCTGTTTCTTTATCCATACAGCTACCCTATGTCTTTTGATTGGATCATTTAATCCATTTATATTTAAGGTTATTATTGATATGTAGTTGTTTATTGCTATTTTATTTTTTATAGCTATATTCTTCTTTTGCTATATTCTTTCCTCCCTTTGAACTGTTCTCAACAGGCCCCTTAGTATCTCTTGCAGAATTGGTTTGGTTTTTATGAATTCCTTGAGGCTTTCCTTTTCTGGGAAGCTCTTTATTTCTCCTTCAATTTTAAATGTTAGCCTTGCTGGATAAAGTAGTCTTGGTTGTAGGTTCTTGTTCTGCATTACTTTGATTATATTTTGCCATTCCCTTCTGGCCTCAAGTGTTTCTGTTGAGAGGTCCGATGTCATTTTAATGGGGGCTCCTTTATAGGTGATAGCCTTTTTTGCCCTAGCAGCTTTTAAAATTTTTTCTTTATCCATTAGCTTTGGTATTTTAACTATGATGTGTCTTTGTGTAGATCTTTTTGGGTTTCTCGTTAATGGAGTTCTGTGTGCTTCTTGAAGTGTGGAGTGTTTCCCAGCCTTAATTTAGGGAAGTTTTCTGCTATGATTTGATTGAACAAAGTTTCCATTTTCTGTCCTCTCTCCTCTTCTTCAGGCACCCCTATGATGCAACTATTGTTTCTCTTCATGTTGTGACAGAGCTCCCTTAGAGTTTCCTCACATTTTTTGAGTCTCTTTTCCTTTTTCTTCTCTGCTTCTGTGCCTTTGTTTATTGTGTCCTCTAACTCGCTGACTCGATCCTCAGCGTGATTCATCCTGCTTTTAATTCCTTCCATTGTGGTCTTCAGTTCTGATACTGTATTTGTCATTTCTGTCTGATTCTTTTTTATTATTTCAATTTCGTTTTTTATACTTGTTATCTCTTTATTTAGGTGTTCATAATGACTATCCATTGTTGCTCTAATTTCTTTGAACATCCTATCATTATTCTAAATTCTGTTTCTGGTAATTTGGTTATATCTGGTTCATTCAGGTCCTTCTCTGGGGATTTCTCTTGATTCATTTGGTTTGCATTCCTCTGCCTGCCCATTTTGTCTGTGTATAAGCAAGTTGTGGCCACTGGAGTCCAGTAGGTGTTGCCTTTGTGTTCTCTAGTTGTGGTCTGTATGCAGGCCTGACACCCCCTTTGTCGCTGCCTAGGGCGGTTGGGTATGGGCGTTGCCAGCGCCGGCCCACTGTGACTTTTGCTGTGATTTCTGCCTCCTCTCTGCGGGAGGGGCTGTCACTCAAGCCACAAGCCTCAGCACCAAGGGTAGAGGTGAGCACCTTGCTCAGCTGCGGACCCAGCCTGTTTCCGGACTTCCGCCCAGAACCTGCAGTCAGAGCCTGCTCGCCACAGTTTTGTGGGTTTGGCGGTGCTTTTGACATGCTCTCAGCTGTAAGCCTTTGCCGGTCCGGAGTATTAGCCCCGCCCTCGAGGCCGGGGCCCTTCTGCGCAGGGTCGCAAACCAAAGTTTATTGGGCCGGGCGTGTTTGCTGGCTTCCGCTCAGCTGCTGACTTCTGCTTGTCCGGGACTCTCCCCAGCCCCCGCGTTTGGAGCTCGCTCATGCACGTAAGATGGCAAACTACGGTTTCTCCGGCCGGGCAGGGATAGTATCGTGGGCTCAGGTGCGATCTTCCACTTGTCTTGGGGTCTACCCCATCCCCGGGCTTGGAGCTTGCTCGCGCACGTAGAATGGCAAACCGCGGTTTCTCTGACCGGGTTGTTCTGGTAGCGTAAGCTCAACTGCAAGCCCCTGCCCGTCCCTGGTCCTAGCCCCGTCCCAGCGGTCAGGGCCGGCTTGCGCAGGGTCGCAGAGCAGATCTCTGCCCGTTCCTTGGCTCCCGCTTTGTTTCCGCAGCTGGGATTATAGGCGATCCGCAGCTTCCAGACCGCTTTTGTGCGTCCCCTCCGCCCCTGCTGGGCTAGACCGAGCTCACACCAGCTTGGCCTTTGCCCACGCCGACAGAATCGCGTTTCAGCATCCTTCTGCCACCATACCCTTCAGCAACCCTCAGCAGAGTAGAAAGGGACCTAATACTCCACACTGTAGGCCTGGGAGCTCCCTCACTTGTTTCACAGCTCAAAACTGTCCAAACGCCTCTTCTAGGCTCTGGGACTGCAGGCTGGGGCTTGGTTCCTGGGACCCAGGTCCCTCCCTCTCCGATAAACTCTCCTCAGCCACGCGGGTCTCTCTGGGCTGCCATTTGCTCCGGGGAGCTGGGCAGCCCTCTTCACTTTTTTGCTATTCCTACCATTCTCAATGTGGCTTCTTCTGTGTTCCTTGGTTGAAGAGTCCACTTAGTTTAGTTCAAAGTTGGTTTATTCAGATGATGGTTCTTAAAATTGAGTTATAATTTACTTTGGTTCTGGGAGTTGGAAGTTGGTACGTCCGCCTACTCCATCGCCATCTTGCTCCTTACTCTATGTCTTTTGATTGGATCATTTAATTCATTTACATTTAAGGTTATTATTGATATGTAGTTGTTTATTGCCATTTTATTCTTCAAAGCTGTATTCTTCTTTTGCTATATTCTTTCCCCCCTTTGAACTGTTCACAACAGGCCCCTTAGCATCTCTTTCAGAATTGGTTTGGTTTTAATGAATTCCTTGAGTCTTTTTTTTGTCTGGGAAACTCTTTATTTCTCCTTCAATTTTAATCGTTAGCCTTGCTGGATAGAGTAGTTTTGGTTGTAGGTTCTTGTTCTGCATTAGTTTGAATATATCTTGCCATTCCCTTCTGGCCTCAAGTGTTTTTGTTGAGGAATCGGATGTCATCCTTATGGGGGCTCCTTCGTAGGTGATAGTCCTTTTTTCTCTAGCTGCTTTTAAAAGTTTCTCTTTATCCGTTAGCCTTGGTATTTTAACTATGATATGTCTTGGTGTAGATTTCTTTGGGTTTTTCTTTAATGGATTTCTCTGTGCTTCTTAAATGTGTGAAATGTTTTCCAGCTTTAATATAGGAAAGTTTTCTGCTATGATTTGATTGAATAGTTTCTATTTCTTGTTCTCTCTCCTCTTCTTTAGGAACCCCTATGATGCAGATGTCATTTTTCTTCATGTTGTCACAGAGCTCCCTTAGAGTTTCCTCAGATTTTTTTAGTCTCTTTTCTTTTTTCTGCTCTGCTTCTGTGCCTTTGTTTATTGTTACCTCTAACTTGCTGATTCGATCCTCAGCGTCATCCATCCTGCTTTTAATTCCTTCCATTGTGGTCTTTAGTTCTGATACTGTGTTTGTCATTTCTGTCTGATTTGTTTTTATTATTTCAATTTTCTTTTTTATACTTGTTATGACATTATTTAGGTGTTCGTAATGACTATCCATTGTTGTTCTAATCTCTTTGAACATCCTACCATTATTTTAAATTCTGCATCTGGTAATTTGGTTATATCTGGTTCATTCAGGTCCTTCTCTGGGGATTTCTTTTGATATATTTGGTTTGCATTTCTCTGCCTGCCCATTTTGTCTGTGTGTAAGAGGGGTGTGACCACTGGAGTCCAATGGGTGTTGCCTTTGTGTTCTCTAGGTGTGGTCTGTCTGCAGGCTTGCTACCCACTCTGCCACTGCCTAGGGCGGTTGGGTATGGGCGTTACCAGCGCTGGCTCACTGTGGCTGTTGCTGTGATTTCCACCTCTCCTCTGCGGGAGGGTCTGTGTTCTGGTGTCCGGCTCTACAAGCCTCAGCCTGCCTGGGCCTTTGCTTTGCCGGCGCAGGTTTGGTTGCGCACCACACTCAAGCCACAAACCTCAGCATCAAAGGTAGAGGTGAGCACCTTTGCTCAGCTGCGGACTCCGCATGTTCCCGGGCTTCTGCCCAGCCCCTGCGGTGAGAGCCTGGTCACCACAGTTTATCAGATTTGATGGGGCTGCTGACGTGCACTCAGCTGTGAGCCTCCCACTGTCTGGAGCTTTACCCCAGGCCTCAAGGCCAGGGCCTGCCTGCTCAGGATCACAAACCGCGGTTTCTCGGGCTGGGCAGGGCTGCTGGCATGCACTCAGCTGTGAGCCTCTACTCGTCCTGGGCTCCAGCCCTGCCCCCGCAGTCAGAGCCAACTCACACATGCAGGATGGCAAATCACTGTTTCCAGGCCAGGTGGGGCTGTTGGCCTGCGCTCAGCCGTGAGTGTCCGCCTGTCCCTGGTCCTAGCCCCACTCCTGCGGTCAGGGCCGGTTTGCGCAGGGTCGCAGAGCAGATCTCTGCCCGTTCCTGGCCTCCCGCTTTTCCCCCGCAGGTGAGGCTGCAGGAGGTCTGGCAGTTGCCGGACCGCTTTCGCGCGTCCCCTCCATCCCTGCTGGGTAGACCGAGAGCACACCGGCTTGGCCTCCGTCCCCGCCAACAGATCCGTGTTTCAGCTTCCCGCCACCACCATCCCTCCAGTTAGCCCTCAGCAGTGTGGGTAGGGGCACTGCAGCTCAGACCCTAACACTCCATACTGTAGTCCTGGAAGCTCCCTCCGTCTAAGCAACTCTGCTCTAAGTGCCACGGGAGAGCTTGTTTGGCTGTGTCCCTTTGCTGGTATTGCCAGTTCCAGGGGAAATATTAGTTTTTGACTCAGCCCAGGGGTTAGGGTGGCTGTCCCTCAGAGTGTTTTTCCCTGTGCCTTCCTGTCCATACTCTCTTCCTGCTGCTCTGATCCTCTCCTCTGTCCCCGTCCCGTGGAGCCCCGGATGAGTGGTTGTGAGAGGTTTTCTGCGCTGTCCCTTTAAGAAGAGTCTTGGTTCTGAGAAAACTGTCTCTCACAAACAGTATTCTCACTTGTTTCACAGCTTAATAATATTGTCCAAACGCCTCTTCTAGGCTCTGGGGCTGCAGCCTGGGGTTTTGTTCCTGGGACCCAGGTCCCTCCCTCTCTGCCAAACTCTCCTCCAGTTATGCGGGTCTCTCCAGGCTGCTGTTCGCTCCGGGAGCTGGGCAGCCCTCTCCGTGTTTCGTTTTTCCTACCAGTCTCAATGTGGCTTCTTCAGTGTCCTTTGGTTGAAGAGTATACTTAGTTTAGTTCAAAGTTGGTTTATCCAGATGATGATTCTTAAAATTAAGTTATAATCCACTTTGGTTCTAGAAGTTGGAAGTTGGTACGTCCGCCTATTCCATCGCCATCTTGCTGTCCCTACACCAAATCACTTTTTAAAATGTCTTATTCTCATTAATTTACAAAGCTATGACATCAAGCCACTTCTTATCTATGTATAACTTCACACACACATTAACTGGGCCCTGCTTGAAAGTCAGAGTCTGTTTATCACATCTGCACACACTGTAAGGATGAGACGGCACTTGAACACCAGGAGTACAGGCTTTATTAGAAGAGAAAGACCTGCCAGGCACTTCTCCAGGAGAAGAGCATTGAAACAGATTCTGAGGCCAAGTTTTATAGGGTGGGAGAGTCTTGAGCAGGTGGAGATTCAGTCAGCAGTTCTGGTGTGCACCCTTCTGCAGTTTTACGATTTTGGCTTCCTGGAACTTTCCTCCTTGGGGCCATTGACCAGCTTCTTGGAACTTTTCCGCTTCAGGGGTGATAGTCCAATAAGTAAGGGTGGGGTCAGGTAGACAAGTAGAACAGCAAAAGGGCATTTAGAAGTTCTGGTAAATTCATGTATCTATCATTTATCAACTCTGTGGTTTGATAAAAAGAAAAAGAGGTGGAGGGAAGGTAAGGGCATGAGATCCAGGAAGGAGGTTCGTCTTAGGCCGGCTATCTTCTGGAGCTACTTCCTGCTGTTATCCCTATTGGGTCCTCCTGTGTGGACCTCTCCCTGGGGTAGTTGGAGTAGGGGTTTATTTATAGGTTTCCAGATTTTTTGTTTCATGAGGGCAGTTTTCAGGGTTGTTGTGTAGGGTTAGGTAGACTTTTCCAATTTTCTAATTGGCAAAGGTTTGCATGCAGTTCTGTAAGAAACTAGTAAACAAATGTAAGAGGTAGGGTCTAAAAGTTAGAAAAATAAATAGGAGAGTGAGTGTACCAATGAAAAGCAATAGTCAAGACACTCAGTTTGTATGAAATCGCTGATTCCATGACTTGGTTTGTTTTTACGAATTCACTGGGTTTCAGAGAGAGATAGAGAGAGTGGGAATAAGACAGGGCAGTGGCCAGCCCCCTGCCCCTAGACCTATTTTTATAGAAATTTTTAAAGCAACAAGAAGAGGAATTACCTGTATAACTCGTTTGGTCCTTAGATTGACGGGTATTGTACTAGGAACTGGAAGAGGCTTATGGGGTGGGATTAGATTTGGGATGTATTCACCCCTGTGAGGTGCAAAGAGAACAGATGTGGCAGGCCAATGTGATGCGTTTTAGAGCAGCCAAGATATGATGGCTGGTAAGGAAGGAGGAAACATATATGAGAAGAGGTTGATATCCTATGTGGAACGATTCGTGTATGGATTGTAAGATGGTGTCAGTTTGGGATTGTGGAAGGAGGAGTTTACCGTCCTTGAGAAACCATTTCTCCTTTTGTGGGAGAGAGGAGTAGATAGTTTTTTCCTTAGTGGGATATTGTGGAGTGAGTGAGGTGAGGAAGTAAATTTGTGAGTCAGGAGGCTGGGTTGCAGCCTTCTTGGCTACCTGATTAGCTAAATTGTTTCCAATGGATATAGGAGAGGTGCTTCTTTGATGTCCCTTACAATGAATGATGGCTACTTGCTTGGGAAGTAGAGCTGCATTTAGAAGATTTTGTATGTACGTGTGGTTTTGGAGGGGATCGCCTTTGGTAGTAAGGAATCTGCGCTCCCTCCAAATGGCTGCAGCTGAGTGGAGAATGTGATAACAATATTTTGAGTCTGAGTAAATATTGACCGTCTTGCCAGAGCTGAGAGTTAGTGCTCTTGTAAGAGCTATAAGTTCAGCCTGTTGTGAGGTAGTACCCTGTGGTAGGGGCTGAGCCTCGAGGATGAGGTGTTGGTCAGTGGTAATTGTATAGCCTGCCTTAGTGAACTGCTGTCTTGTCTTAAGTGCACTTCCATCAACAAAGAGAGTGAGGTTGGGAGTGGGAAGAGGTGTAGAAGACAGGTAAGTGAAGGGGATAGTGAAACGTGTGAGAGTTTCGATGCAATAATGTGTTGGGGGTAAGGAGGAGGTAGGGAGGAGTGTTGCCGGATTTAGACTAGAACAGGGCTGGAAAGAGAATTCAGAATTTTCAAGAAAAATGATATGAACTTGTAATAGAGAGGGTGATAAATGGGCTAAGGCCTTATGAGTAACAAGGTCCTGTAGGTTGTGAGGAGACCTGATGATGACCTTTTGTCCTAATGAGAGCTTTTTGCTTTCTAGGGCTAACAGGGTGGCGGCTTCCAGAGCTCTGAGACATGGTGCCTATCCCTTGCAAGTGGGTCAAGCTGTTTAGAGAGATAAGCAACTGGTGCAAAGGAGGATCCCTTTTGATGTCCAAGGACTCCAAGGGCAAACCTTGTTTTTTTGTGACATAGAGTATGAATTTTGAGTTTAAGTCTGGAAGCTGTAGGGCAGGTGCTTGAAGAAGAGCCTGTTTGACTTTGGTGAAGGGTGTTTGTATTGGGAATTTAGGAAAGTCCACAGGCATTGGAGTTGAGGTCACATTTCTACACTTTGCAGCTAGAGTTTAAGTCCTAGTGACCACTGCTTCTAGCTGGAATTAGCAACATGTCCCAGTCTACAATAGGCATGGGGCATTGAAAGAAGAGGAATACATTAAGTAAAGCAACAAAATTAGATTGTCAATACCCACAGTAGAGATTTTAAAAGGATAAATAAAACTCAAATATTCAGCCTGACCAGGTTGTGGCACAGTGCATAGAGCGTCAGACTGGGATGTGGAAGACTCAGATTCGAGACCCTAAAGTTGCTAGCTTGAGCATGGGCCCATCTGGCTTGAGCAAAAGCTCACTAGCTTGGACCCAAGGTTGCGGGCTCCAGCAAGAGGTTGCTTGGTCTGCTGAAGGCCCACGGTCAAGGCACATATGAGAAAGCAATCATTGAACAACTAAGGTGAAAAACTAATGACTGATGCTTCTCACCTCTCTCCGTTCCTGTCTGTCTGTCCCTATCTATCCCTCTCTCTGACTCTCTCTCTCTGTCCCTGTAAACAAAACAAAACAAAAAACCACTCAAATATTCAGGTAAGGCATAGTAGATGGCCCTTGTGTTTACAAGAAATGAGATCAGTTTGTTTGCTACTTGGAAGAAATACCTTAGGCTTGTGAACGATGTCCTTGGGCCTTTGGTGGCAATTCCCATCATGGTGGGGAAAGTCAGGTCACAGGTAGCTGGAGCAGGACTAGAAGAGACTGAACCCTCCCTCCATGGAGCAGGGGGACAGCTTACCTTCTTGTGTCCTTTCCACAGCAAAGATGTATCTCTTGGTGGGGCTGAGAAGCCTCACAAGCTTCAGCTCAATGACCTTTCTTTCCACTCTTGAAGCAGGGCCCTGATGAAATCCTATGAAGCCCTTGAGGGCGCTGGAGCCTTTCAGAGCGTATGCCAAAAGCTGGTATTTCCTGACCTCTTTTGGGCCTTATTTGCCTTTTCTGTTACTCCCTTGGCCACTATAGACCTTAAAAGCCATGCTCAGAAGATCTCACTGAGGGGCTTGACTAAGAGAGCAAAATTGGGAATCCAATGTGTAAAGAAGCCTATTAGACTGAGGAAAGAAAGGATTTGATTTGTGGTGATAGGTGGTTGGAGATTGAGTAGGGTCTGAGTTCGATCTAGGGTGAGACCTCAGGTGGTGGGGGTTAAGGCGTTGCCCAGATAGACTATGGACTGAGAGTGAAGTTGAGCCTTAGCAGAGAAGACATGATATTCCTTCATGGCGAGGAAGTTAACGGTGGTGGTGTGTCTCCTTGAGGCAGGCAGGCAGGGGCTGCAGAGGAGTAGGTTATTTTATTTACATATTGTAAGAGAGTACTAGTCTCAAGATGCATGCTGCTAAATCTTGAGCTAGTGCCTGCCCAAACAGGTGTGGGCTGTTTCTGAACCCCTGGGGTAAGACAGTCCACGTAAGTTGCTGGGTTGCTTTAGTGTAAACAGAAAGTAAGAGTCAGGATGTAGAGGAATGGTAAAGAAGGCATTTTTGAGGTCTAGGACCATGAAGTGAGTGGTGTTTGAGGGAATGTGTGACAGTAATGTGTAAGCATTAGGGACTACTGGATGGAGGAGAATTACTGCCTCATTGATTAGGCAGAAGTTCTGGTACGAGGTGATAAGACCCTGAAGGTTTTTGAATAGAAAGGGTGGGGGTATCGCAGGGATAGTCCATGAGGATGAGTAAACCTTGATTTAGAGGTGGGTAATTATTAGTTTAAGGCCTTAGAAACAGACACAGTTACACATTAAACAAAGATTTTACATTCAAATTATAATAAGCGTGCATTTTCTGACAAAGAGACAAAACAGACTACTTACACAGCTTAATAGACAACTCTGCCTTTTAAGCCTTTTGAGATGGCAGGGAGTTGTCAGTATAGAGGGGAAGAAGAGAGAAAGCAGATGGATGGACAGTGTGAACAGAAATGGAAAGGAGGGTCAGAATCTGCAGGAGGGGGAGGAGGAGGTTGAAGTGCTGTGGTGGTGCCACGTGGTCAGAGGAGTTAAAAAGATTCAGAGCTCTGAGGAGAGGGGGAAGAGGATGAGGGGGGAAAAGGCACCCCCCCTCGCCACAGCCTGTAAGAAGGGAGGAGGGGTCAAAGAGGAGAGAGGCAGAGCCTGTGAGGAGGGCATTTGGGGTGAAGTAGAGACACAGAGCAGCAGTTTGTAAGGAGGGGGGAAGGGGTTTAAGAATGCAGTGAAGAAGGGAGGGGTCCCTGGATAGCAGGGGAGGAGAAAGAGAGATTGGTATTTGTAAGTGCATGAGAAACAGAATTCTGCGAAGGGAGGGGGCTCTCTGGAGGGAAGAGACCAGAGTGAAAGAGATCTGCAGAGGGACCAGAGAGAGAGAGAGGTTCTGAGAGAGGGGCGCCCCGGGGGCCATGTAGGAGGGAGAGAGAGTTGGGAGTCTGCGGAGAAGAAAAGATTAGGAATGGAGGTTTTAGGTATAGAACAGGCGGCACAGAGATTAAGGACAGAAGCAAAGGTAAAAGAAAGAAAGCCTGTACGTAAGGAATCTCTGAGGCCCTCCCCCCTCCAGTGGCAAAGTTGTTTAGGTCCCAGAGGGTGTTAATAATAAAAGTTTCATTTTTGTGCCAGTGGGAGTCATTATCTAGTCTGTACTGAGGCCATGCCATGTTACAGAGACCGAGTTTGGTGAGGTTTTTTTACGAGGCATCCCAAAGGAGTTTGGTTTGATGGTCTAGATTGTGAAGAGCCCATCGTGGAGAACAATGATCAAGAGAGGGCATCCCAGCCTCTTGTCACAGTCTCAAAAGGAGAAAATTTCCGAGAAGAGGGAAATCTGAGACAGAGGTCATCACCACCTGCCAAGGAACCCGCGAGAGTGAAGAGGTTTGGCTAGGCACCTAGACTTTCATAAAGGGTCCTTGGAACCGAGCCAAGCAAACCCCTCTGAGCCTCAGGAGTGTCACAACAGACCATCTGAAAGAGAGTCAGAGGCTGAATTTGAAGAGCCAACCAAAGAAGGAAAAGGGGGAGAAACTCCTTACCTCCTGGTTGGCAGGGGTTCGGGACAGGGTCAGACTGCTGATCACTCAACTGCGCTCACACAGCCGAACAGAATCAGGGAGTTAGCCTGAATGAGCTGCCACTGTCAACTGCTTCCCTGGTTGTAAGTTCGTCCGGCAAGGGGATTGTCCAAGCAGCCGGTACCCCATCCCGGGTTTTGGCACCAGATGTAAGAATAAGATGGCACTTCAACACCAGGAGTACAGGCTTTATTAGGAGAGAAGGACCTGCTGGGCACACTTCTCCAGGAGAAGGGCATTGAAATAGTTTCTAAGGCAAAGTTTTATAGGGTGGGAGAGTTTTGAGCAGGTGGGCGTTGAGTCAGCAGTTCTGATATGCTCCCTTCTGTGGTTTTACGATTTCGACTTCCTGGAACTTTCCTCCTTGGGGCCATTGACCAGCTTCTTGCAACTTTTCTGCTTCAGGGGCAATAGTCCAGTAAGTAAGGGTGGGGTCATATAGACAAGCAGAACAGCAAAAGGGCAGTTAGAAGTTCTGGTAAATTCATGTATCTATCACACAATATATTAACTCTTATCCATATGGCATAACTTTAACTTCTTTAATTATTTTTAATATTATATTTTAATTACTTTTACACATCCTCCACACTTTCTACACTTCTATATATTTAACCACTATAACATTATATTACTACAACACAAATGATCCCCCATGAAAATGAACATCATTTACATCAATGTGGCTGAATTTCACAACTATCATATGGGATGAAAGAAGCCATACATAAAAGAATAAGTATTCTTTTATGAAAAGCTCAAAATAGAAAAAAAACAACTAAACAATAGCATTAAATTCAGTTTAGTGGTTACACTAAGTGGGAAGGAAAGCCACAGGCACTGGGAGAAGGCAGAAGGAAGGTTTCTGAGGAGCTGGGAAGGTCCTTGTTCCTGACTAGATGGTTGTACAATGGATGTTAATCCTTAAATCATTCATTGACACATGTAATAGTGTGTGTATTTGTTCTCTGTGGGTATAAATTATATTTCCAGTTTAAAGGTTTTCTTTTTAAGGAGGAAAATATTAAGAAGGAAAATCTGAGATTCAAGAAGGTATATAAAGAAAAAAAAGTGTAAAAATGAACAAACTAATAGTATAAAGGAAAATAATACCATCTGAACTGCAGGAGTTAGAAAAACACTAGACAATGTATGTAACACAATGTGATATAATACAACAAAATACAATACAATGCACATATGTGTGGAGGGAAGTGACTGGAGTTAATAGAGTTTTTTTGTTGTTATTGTTTTTAGTGAGTGAGAGAAAGAGAGACAGACAGGAAGGGAGATAGATGAGAAGCATCAACTTGTAGTTATAGCACTTTAGTTGTTCATTGATTGCTTTATAATATGTGCCTTGACTAGGGGGCTCCAGCTGACAGTGACTCCTTACTCAAGCCAGAGACCATGAGGTCATGTCTATGATCCCATGCTCAAGCTGGCAACCTCAGGGTTTGGAACCTGGGTCCTCAGTGTCCCAGGTTGCCACTCTGTCCACTGCACCACCACCTGGTCAGTGTGGTTTTTGTATAAGGATATATTTTTTGAGCATTGTTAAATATAGCTATTACATTTTCAAGAAAAGCACCAAGTATAGACATATATATCTTCCCATCCAGTGGAGAAGAAAAATAAAGTGAGAAATAAAATTTGTTAAATTAAGTGAGAGCAGGGGAAGCAGAGAGACAGACTCCCACATGAGCCCTGATTGGGATACACTTGGCAAGCCTCCTATGGGGCGATGCTCTGCCCATGAGGGACATTGCTCCATTGCTCGGCAACTGACCTACTTTATTTAGCATCTGAGTTGAAGGCCATTGAGCCATCCTCAGTGCCCAAGGCCAACTTGCTTGAGCCAATCAAGCCATGGCTGCAGGAAAGAGGAAAAGGATGGGGAGGAGAAGCAGATGGTCATTTCTCCTGCATGCCCTGAACGGGTATCAAACCCAAGATGTCCACACATTGGGCTGCCGCTCTAGCACTGAGCCAACTGGCCAGGGCCTAAAATTTTTAATAATGAAAGAAAATAGAGAAAAAAATTAGAAAAAGTCAGACAAATGGAAAACAAAAAAATTAAGTTAGAAACAAATTGTATCAGTAATTATAATCAACATAAATATACTTGTCAAAATGCACATGTTGTCAGACTGGATGATAAAATAAAAACATAGTGCCAGAAAAAAGATGAAATGTGAATGATGAAAAGAATTCAAGCAAACCAAAAGAAAGCCAATATAGCTATACTAATTTTGGACAACGATTTTAAGGCAACATAAATGAGTAGCTATAAAGAGCATCTGTATAATGTTTTAATGTATATTATATAATAACAAAAATTAATTCTTCAAGAGAGCATAACAGCTCTAATTTTCATCATGTATCTTCAAAATCAATAAAATAAAATTTGGCAAAACTACAAAAATGATAGATCTATCATCACAGTGGAAGATTTTTATGCACTTTTACTAGTAATTGAAAGGTCAAGCAATTGAATAAGCAAAAAGTAAGGAATAGAAGATTTAAATGAGAAAATAAACAACCTAACTATAATGAATCCTATACAATCCTACCCAACAGTTGTAAAAGACATAAAACAGATGGTGTATTAATTATAAATCTCAACAAATGTTAGAATTCTCCTGACAGAGACTACCTTTTCTGACCAAAAGGCAATTTAATTTAGAAACAATAACAAAAGATAGTTAAGACAAAAAATAGCAATCATTTGAAAATGTACAAGAAATAACTAACAGGTCAAAGGAGAAATCATACTGGAAATTTAGAAATGCTTACACCAAAAGAAATGAAAAAAATTACTGGTGAAAATTAGGGGGATGTAACCAAAGTGGTACTTACAAGGATATTTGTGTCATTGAATCCATACACTATAAAAGAAGTAAGGCTGGCTGGATTTGTGAGCTGAGCAGGTGGTTTCTTTAAAGAAAAATAGTCACTTGCTAATCTTCAGCCCCCACACTGCTAATTTTCCTGTTGTAACTTGCAACAGACTTCTTAGCATCTAAATCAGCTCAGGTTCTTTGAGAAGCATTAGATCTACTGGGGCATAAGGACCGAGTACCAGGACTGTTTGTATTGCAGTCTGGACCTGCTGAAGAACCTTTTTTACTCTAAGCATAAATCAAAGCTGGCAGCTCTCTAAGTCACTTGGCAAGCATATTAGGGAAAGATAACAAGAAATTATAAATGCTACTTCCAGAATTCAAAGAGGCTCAGCAAGTAATGCAGTGGTTTTCAAAGTGTGTGCCAGGGTGCACTGGTGCACCCTAGAAGATTTCCAGGTGCGCCCTATGGTATTCCAGAGAAATATGTGCCTTTTGGGGACCAAAAAAACAAAAGGATTTTTGGAATTAGATTTTTGGGGGACAGAAGTGTGGAGAATTGGCTGTAGGCTGACAGTCTGCCCAACCTCCCACCTCACTTACCTGATTAGGTTGCAAAACGCTGTTAAGTTGTGGTCCTGGATTGTTTACACTACCCCCCATGTTCCCCAGAAAGACTGGAGGCAAGTTTCTTCTATCCTTTGTTTGGTGTAAAGTTAAGATAATATGTATGATGAGGGTTTTCTGCACATGGTAAAATTCTTGGGTTGCCTTGGAAACATGAGCAAAGATCTTATTGATATTTATTAATGGCCCACTTTGCTCTATAAATAAAGCAAGATGTAGTTTTTGGGCATGCTTTGTTCTTGCCAGCAGCAATTACAGGGCCTCCTGACCGCTTATTTTCTTAATTCCACGTATTTTCTTAATTCCGCACTGTTCCCACTCGGGACCTAAAATTACAAGCTGCACTGGTTTGCGGCATGTGCCCAGATATAAAAATATAGTTACTCTATTATACCATTTCATTACAGAAATACTGCTTTTTGTTAACACATCATTATTATATTTATTATTAACACATCATTATATTATTTTTAGATAAATACAACCAAATAAAATGGATAGATTTCTCAAAAAGAATCATGATATTGAAGAATCCAATTCTGGAAGTGAGCCAAAGTTAAGTGTAAATAAAATAGGACTTGAAAGCTGAGGGGCAGAATTTAATTTATAGAATTTTCCATCACTTAACACTGAACAATACGATTGAATTAGAAACCCATTCATGGAAGCTTCAAGTGATTTTGGTTTAACAATGATTTTGAAGAACTGGCAGCTATATCCACTGATCGTGGATTGATGATGAAACATAAGGAATTGTCTCTTGAAGCTTTTTGGATTTCTATAAAAGAAGAATATGTGGCAATATCTAAAAAAGCTTTGAATATTTTACTACAATTTTCAACATCATATGTATGTGAATTAGGATTTTCTACCCTCAACATAATTAAGAGTAAAAAGAGAGGAATTCTTCAAAGTATTGACGAGGAAATGAGAGTTTGCCTTTCAAATATATGCCCAAACATTGAAGAAATCACTAGGACATATCAGGCTCGTGTTTCTCATAAACACAAGAATGAAAAAACTTAACACATTCATGCCGGGACCTGCTGAATTTACTAAATCTTACTAAGAATGAATCTATATTGCCTGACCAGGCGGTGGTGCAGTGGATAGAGCATCAGACTGGGATGCGGAAGACGCAGGTTCGAGACCCCGAGCTCGCCAGCTTGAGCGCGGGCCCATCTCACTTGAGCAGAAGCTTGCCAGCTTGGACCCAAGGTCGCTGGCTCCAGCAAGTGGTGGCTCGGTCTGCTGAAGGCCCACAGTCAAGGCACATGTGAGAAAGCAATCAATGAACAACTATGGTGTCGCAACGGCAATGAAAAACTAATGATTGATGCTTCTCACCTCTCTCCGTTCCCGTCTGTCTGTCCCTATCTATCCCTCTCTCTGACTCTCTCTCTTCCCTGTAAAATAAATAAATAAATAAATAAAACATTAAAAAAAAGAATGAATCTATATATATAAAAAGATAACATTTTTGTCATTTAAAAAATTTTAACCCCTTTTTTATGAATTCTAAAAAGCATAACTCAAAAAATGTTACATAAAAATGTTTTTAATGTCAGAATAAATTTAAGTTTGTTGTATTTATTTAATTACCATAAAATAACGCTTGGACTTTATATATATATTTTTTTTCTTTAATATTTGACTTAATTATTATAACATATTTCTCAGAAATTTGTATACAGTGTGCCCACAATTATTTGTAGGATTTTAAATGTGCCCTGACTTCAAAAAGTTTAAGAATCACTGAAGTATTGTTATCATGTTCTTTACGGTTCTGGGCAAAAGATGGAATATTTTTTTACGTAAATTTTCTGAAAATATATCAACACACTCTAACCTACTAAAGTCATAACTTTTGTCATGTGTCAGGATCTTGTATTTTTATAGATTTTTACTTTCATATGCTGTAAATATGTGCTGTGAATACTCGGCATTTTGGGTGCCTGCTATTTCCAGCTCTCTCAATCATTGAAGCATGCCATCATCAATGTAGTGAATTAATGTGCTGTCTTGAAGAATACTGAGGCAGGCAGTCATGTGTGAGAAGGAATAAGAGCTGTCCCTATCAAATGCAAGCAAATATATCTACTATTTTCTTAAATTATTTACATCCATTAAAAACAACCACACTGCCCTGGCTGGTGGCTTGGTGAACAGAGTCATTTCAGAGTGCCGAGGTCACAAGTTTGATCCTGAAGGCACTGGCTTGACATTAAGTTGCAGATTCAAACCCTGATGAGGGCAAAATGAGAAACAATCAATGGATGCACAACTAAGTGGAACAATGAGTTGATGCCTTCCCCTTTTCTCTCTCTTAAAAAAACATTACCTTCCTTTCATAATTCCCATTTCTGTATTTTATTTTTCATTTTTAAAAACTTTTATTTTACAATTAGAGTTTATATTCAATATTTTTTGTATTGGTTTCAGTTGTATAGCATAGTGGTTAGACAATCATACACTTTACAAAGTGTTTCCCCTGACATTTCAAGTACAATTCTGGCACCACACATAGATATTACAATATTATTTGAGACAGGTTAGTAAGCCAGAACAAGTGGATTAGGGAAACTGAGACAGTTAAACGAACAAGCAATTTACAGACATCTAGTGAATTGCAAAATCCTATCTTTTCTAACCAAGAACACTTAAAGAGTAAATGCAGTGCTGGGATTCAGTCTGTTTGCATCTGTTTGGCAGAACCGATACCTAATTTTGTGTTGAGTTTGGCAAACCAGTTGTTGAAATGGCACTTGTCATCAGGGTTCTATCTAAGGTGGGCACCTGGCAGCCACCCAATGTGTAAATTACAAATTTACATTCCTTACTCTTTTTTTTTTTTTAGTGAGAGGAGGGGAAGCAGAGATAGACTCCCACATGGATCTGATCAGGATCCACCTGGCAAGATCACGAGTGGGCAATGCTCTGCCCATCTGGGTTGCAACAGGAGCCATTCTAGCACCTGCGGCAGAGGCCATGCAGCCATCCTCAGTGCCTGGGGCCAACTTGCTCTAATCGAGCCATGGCTGCAGGAGTGGAAGAGAAGAGAGAGAGAGAGAGAGAGAAGCAAGAGGGGGAGGGGTGGAGAAGCAGATGGGTGCTTCTCCTGTGTGCCCTGGCTGGGAATCGTATCCAGGACTTCCACATGCCGAGCTCATGGTCTACCACTGAGCCATCGCCAGGCCCTCCTTACTCTTTTTTGACATTCATCTGCACAACAGCATATTCAAAGTGCCCGTAGTAATGTTCATTCCACCCATAGGTGAAAAAAATTACAAGTGAGGATGCCAATCAAGAAGCAATGCGGACCCATGGTGGCGCAGTGGATAAAGCATCGGCCTGGAACACTGAGGTTGCCAGTTCAAAAACCTGGGCTTGCTAGGTCAAGGCACATATGGGAGTTGATGCTTCCTGCTCCTTCCCCTTCTCTCTCTTTCTCTTTCTCTCTCCACTCTAAAAAGAAAAAGAAAAAAAAGAAGCAATATGGAAGTATTTTAAGTAACAGTTTTATTGCTTTCTGTCAGGTTTTATGTATTAATTAATTAATATTTATTCAGTGAGAGGAGGAGAGGCAGAGAGACTCCCACATGCGTATCAACCAGGATCTACCCAGAAATTCCACTAGAAGGCGATGCTTTGCCTATCTGGGGCATTGCTCCATTGTTCAACAATTGAGCTCTTATTAGCACCTGAAGTGGAGGTCCAGGGCCAACTTGCTCCAATAGAGCCATGGTTGAGAGAGAGGAAAAGAGAAAAGTGAGAGGGGGAAGGGTTGGAGAAGCAGATGGGTGCTTCTCCTGTGTGCCTGGACTGAGATTTGAACCTGGGACATCCACTTGCCAGGCCAATGTTCTACCACTGAGCCAACTAGCCAGGGCCTAATATTTTTTCATTAATATTTTAAAACTTTTTTATAACATAATGTAGTTTTGTGTACCTCTTTCATTGTTCTTATTTAAGTATCAAATGCATGAAATAATAAACTACCTTTTGGTATATCATTTTTAGAATATACTTAAAATAGTCGTTAGGGCAGAGAATCGGTTGTTAAGTTATTTGAATACCTTCACTGAGTAAATGGTTCCCACTTCTCCTCCCCAAACAGAGGGTAAACAACTTAAATCACTCTACTCAAGGAAATAGATACGATAAATCCAGTTGGTGCCATGTACCAACCACACCCAAGGACAAATGAAGTCAGGGAAATGAATCTCATTTTGGCACATTAGCACAAAGCTGATGAGTATTCTATTGAGATCCTCTCTTAAGACCTCCCTTAAAATTCCTGCCTTGAGACATGACCAGGTGGTGGCACAGTGGACAGAGTGTTTACCTGGGATGCTGAGGACCCAGGTTTGAAAATCCAAGGTCACCAGATTGAATGTGGACTCACCAGCTTGGGCACGGAGTTGCCAGCTTGAGTGTGGGATTGTAGATGTGACCCCATGGTTGCTGGCTTCAAGCCCAGGGTTGCTGGCTTGAGCAAGGGGTCACTGGCTAGCCTGGAGCCCCCTGGACAAGGCATGTATGAGAAAGCAATTAATGAACTAAGGTGCCACAATTATAAGTTGATGTTTCTCATCTCTCTCCTTTCCTGTCTGTTTGTTCCAGTCTGTTCCCCTCCCCACACTGCTAAAAAAAATTTCTGCCTTTAGAAAACCGTTAAGAACTGCTTCAGCTAGTTAGCTCAGTTGCTTAGAGTGCCATCCCAATAGGTCAAGGTTGTAGATTTAATCCTCTGTCAGGGCACAGAAATCCATATAAGTGGAGCAACAAATTCATGTTTCTCTCCTTTCTTCTCTCTTTAAAAATTAAAAACAACAATAAAAAAGAATTGACCAATAAATGCATAAATGAGTGGAGCAACAAATCGGTGTTTCTCTTTCTCCCTAAAATAAGTCAATTGTATATACTATATATTTTTGACAGACACACACACACACATACATGTATATGAGTGTGTGTGTGTGTGTGTGTGTGTGTGTGTGTGTATAAAAGATAAGAACCCTCAAGACAAAGACCTGGCATGGGCTCTCTCTGGTACAGGCCCATGCCTTCCTTCCCTCTCAGGTGTGCGTCTTTACTTTTCTCTTCTAAACTTTACTTTTCTCTTCTAAACTCAAGTTCCATGAGACTTGCTACGGGGGAACAGTGGGCAGTGGCAGCTTGTCCCAGGTTCACCCCCTGAACCTCTCTCTGAGGCCCCCTTTTCTCTGACTTTTCAGTGAGCTAACAGCAGCCCCACAGTGGCTCACCTCTTTCCTATAACGTTTCTAAAGAGCCAGAGCAGCCTCGCCTAGACTCTTTACTGTGGCTTCTTCCACGCTAAGCCCTTCCTTGTTTCACTGTCCCCTGCTCTAGTAAATGTACTCTCAAAGTCACCTGGACTTGTGTTGTGAAATCTTTCCAGCTAGAAGTCAAGAGCCCACACACTACCAGCCAGCCCAAGGTAGATCTGCTAAAGGCTCAGTCCCTTTCTGATGACATTCTTGATATTATTCCCTGTGCTGTACTTTATATCTTTGTTTCTACATTTTATTTATTTATTTATTTTTGAGAGAGAGAAACAGGAAGGGAGATAAGAAGCATCAACTCATAGTTGTTTCACTTCAGTTGTTCATTGATTAGTTCTCATACATGCCTTGACCAGGGAACTCAAGCCAAGCCAGTGACCCCTTGCTCAACCCAGTGTGACCTTGGGCTCAAAGCCAGCAATCGTAGGCTTCAAGTCAGAGACTTTTGTGCTCAAGCCAGTGACCATGGGATCACATCAATGATCCCACACTCAAGCTGGCAACTCCATGCTCAAGCTGGCAAACCTGTGCTCAAGCTAGACAAGCTCAAGCTCAAGCCATCCACCTCGGGGTTTTAAACCTGGGTCCTCAGCATCCCAGGTTGTCTCTCTATCCACTGTGCTACCACCGGCCAGGCTGTTCTACATTAACTTTATTTATTTAATTTTATTTTTTAAGTGAGAGAAAGGGAGTCAGTGAGACAGATTCCTGCATGCACCCAACTGAGATCCACTGGCAACTCCATACACCCAACTGGGATCCACCTAGCAACCCCTGTCTGGGGCCCATGCTCGAATCAAGTGAGCTACCCTTAGTGCCTGAGAAGCTCAAACTAATTGAGCCACTGGCTGCAAGAGGGGAAGAGGGAGAGAAGGAGGACAAGGAAGGAAAGAGAAGCAGATGGTCTCTTCTCCTGTGTGCCTTGACCAGGGATTGAACCCGGACGTCCTCATGCCAGGCTGACACTCTACCACTGAGCCAACCAGCCAGAGTTGACATTACCTTTAAATAGACTTTTGCAATACCTAATTGGTCCCCCAGAACTTCACTTTCTGAGGGTACATGGTACTAGATGGCCACAGGTAATAACATTTTGCCATTATGTTATACTGTTAACTAATATGGAACCTAGCCCTTTGGGTCTGCCTAGGCCCAGATAGTTGTATGTGGGTTCTTGACTTCATGCAGGAAAAAACTCCTGAGTCCAGGTGATTTTCAAAGTATGTTTATTAAAGTTTTGGGAACAGTAACACAAGGAAGGGCCTAAAACAAAAGAAGCTATAGAGGAGCTACTGTAGGCTGCTTGGCTCACTGGAAACCAGAGGAGAGGGGGCATTGAAGACAGGCTCAGGGGGTTAGCCTGGGGTGAACTGCCACTGGACACTGCCCTCTGGTTATAAGTCTTATAGGGACTGTATATTTTGGGAGATGCACGCCCATGGGGGAAGAAGAGGGGAAGGGGGAAGGCAAAGGAACTGGTGTGCCCCTTTGAGAGAGGCCAGGCTAAGTTCCTTGTTTTGAGGGTTTTTAAAGACTAGGAGTTTAGGGGAGGATTTCAATAGATGATTCAGCAGCTTTGCCAGATGTACCTCCCCCCACCCTGGGTTGTAATCTTTACTGATTGGTTAGCTCCAGGGTCATTAGTCATTGTAGTTGGTTCTGGTGTTGCCCACCTGGGCCTGCAGCTGAAATATGACTGAGGCCTAGATATTATCTTTAGGGAAGTGACCTTTTGTATCTGGCTGAAAATTGCTCAGCCAGTTTGTTCAGCTCTCTGTCTCAGTCTCCGTATTCTACTTGCCAAGGAATTTCCCTAGCTTCTTACTATCCTGTTTTGGTATGGCTGCTACCTTCCCATCCTAGAATGTAAAACATGATTCTCTTTTATGTCACCTCATTTTTATAGCAAATACTATGTTTTCCATAGTTCCCTGTGATCCATTCTGTGATGATATATATTTTGTTACTTTGTATTGATTTTAGAGAAAGAGGAAGGGAGAGAGGGAGAGAGAGAGACAGAAACATCAATCTGCTTCTGAATGTGCCCTGACTGCGGCTTGAGCTCACAACTGCTGCGCTTCGAGAAGACACTCTAATCAACTGAACTATCAGGCCAGGGCCATGGTTATAATTTCTGAATCAGTTAAAGTTTTTATGTAAAAGTTAATAAAAACTGACTCTGACTAACTTCAGCAATCTGGAATAACTTATGAGATTCTGGAGAGCAGCCAGCATCACAATGAAAGATGAACAGTGAACCTTTGGAGAGGACAGAAACCAGTCCAGTCCAGGGATCTTATCTGTGGGAAGTCATGGACTTGCTAATGACTCAGCTAGAATCACCTTCCCTCCCATAGTGTGTCTTCCAGTCAAATTCTGAGGAGGAAAATAGATCGACTTAGGAGTGCCTAAAGGAAGTGATACTAGGTAGGGCAAAACGACATATTGTATAATTATATAATAACCTAATAATGCATTCAAATACAAGCCTATTGTTTGAAATATGAAAAATCCAGAAAATGGAAGGATGGGAACCTACTATGTCCTAATACCCAAAAATATTCACTGTAATTATTATTTTTTTTAATTTCCTCAACTAATTAAAAAATATTGTAATTTAAAAAGACTCACATGTACACATTAAAAGTGCCAATAAACATGCAGATGTAAATAAACATTCTTAAATTTAGAAGGTATTCATGCTTTCATTAAATTTTAAAAATTAATGCCTGATCTGTGGCGGCGCAGCAGATAAACCATTGACCTGGAACACTGAGGTCGCTGGTTTGAAACCCCAGCTGTAAAGCCAGTAGCCGCAGCCACCATCACAGTGGCCTGGCTTGTGCAGGTTCGCATTTGATTTGGACAGACGGTAATGAAACAATGGAGCCAAGAACTGGTGGGCCATTAGCTTTAATCCTAGCTCACACCAGTGGGCAAGAAATGCGCACAGTGGGAAAACACTTCCCTTTCCATTCAGGGCTCCCATAGCCACTGACTTATCCGAGTTTCTTAGAATCAAAGTTTCTACCTCACCAGCCTTACTCACCTCTGTTCCCCATCTCCTTCTCTCTGCACAAACTGGCTTTTCCTTCAGCACTCTGCCATCTTGGCTGCTTTTCCTATCCTCCATGTGGCCTTTCTTGGCTCTCCTCCAGGATGGGCTCCTCCTAGAACATAATCACTCTTCCCTGGAACAACATGACCTCTCTTCCTTTTAAAACCTTTTGGTGTGAAAGCCCTCCCCCAACACACATTAATATAATCATGCCCATCCCAAGCAAGAAGGGCAACTAATATTATCACTTGGGCGATGGGCTTCCTTCTACATGGGCAGCACCATCTTTAACAAAGTGAGCATAATATATTTTATCTGCCCAACAACAGGCTTGCCCAATCAAGGCACATACAAATAAATAAATGAGTGAATAAACAAATAAATAAATAAGGATAAATATGCAACATGATAGAGGTGCTTATTACTACTACAATGACAATTATATTACAATATATAAATGATCAGGTTAAAATGTATACCTTAGCCTGAACAGGCTGTGGAGCAGTGGATAGAGTGTCGAACTGGGATGTGAAGGACCCAGGTTCGAGACCCCGAGGTCACCAGCTTGAGTGTGGGCCCATCTGGCTTGAGCAAAGGCTCGCCAGCTTGGACCCAAGGTCGCTGGCTCGAGCAAGGGGTTGCTTGGTCTGCTGAAGGCCCGCGGTCAAGGCACATATGAGAAAGCAATCAATGAACAACTAAGGTGTCACAAGGAAAAACTGATGATTGATGCTTCTCATCTCTCTCCGTTCCTGTCTGTCTCTCCTTATTTAATCCCTCTCTCTGACTCTCTCTCTGTCCCTGTAAAAAAGAAAAAATGTATACCTTAAATTTACACAATGGTATTTCAGATATATTTCAATAAAAATATACATAGAAACAATCTAAAGCTAGGAAGAATATATTTTCATAGAATCTGCTCATTCATTCATTCATTAAAGAGGAAGCTGTCTGGCCTCTTAAGGGCTGGGTCTGGACTGGCCCAGTACCACTTCCCCTACATCAGTGGTTCTTAACCTGGGTTCTATCGAACCCTAGGGGTTCGATGAATCGGTCTCAGGGGTTCGGAGAAGCCTCTACCGCGGAGGCCAGAATAAAGTAATATCATAATTTGTTGTGAGTTCATGCACTTTGTTGGTTTTGTTCTTTGAGCAAGGTGATGTTCATGCATGGCTCATTTTGTGCACCAGGAAAAAAACATATACCTATGTCTTGAGTCTGGAAAAAAAAATCATATTTTATTTATTACTAAAGAAGGGTTTGGTGAATGCGCATATGAAACTGATGGGTTCGGTACCTCAAAAAAGGTTACGAACCACTGCCCTACATATAGTTAGTCAAAGCAAGTCAAAGGCCAACTCAGTTTTAGGGGAAGGGGAAACTGACTCCACCTTTTAATGAGGATTGACATTTGTATTCAGTTAGCTGTTTTTTTTGTGTGTGTGGCAGAGATAGAGTCAGAGAGAGGGACAGATAGGAACAGACAGGAAGGGAGAGAGATGAGAAGCATCAATTCTTTGCTGTGGTTCCTTAGTTGTTCAAGGCACATACGAGAAAGCAATCAATGTACAACTAAGGTGCCCCAACAAAGAATTGATGCTTCTCATCTCTCTCCCTTCCTGTCTGTCTGTCCCTCTCTCTGTCTCTTCTCAGTCAAAAAATTAAATAAAATAAAAGAAAGAAAACTTACTTAATCTGGTGAAGGAAATAGATTTAAGTCCAGAATCACAAACAAGATGAACCCAAAGAGGTCTGTGTCAATGCACATCATAATTACACAGCAAAAGCTCTAAAGACAAATAAAGAATCTTTTTTTCTCTTTTAAAAGATTTATTTTTTTACTTTACAGAAAGGAAAGAGGGCGAGAAGTATCAACTCATAGTTGCTTCACTTGCTCATTGTTTGCTTGTCATATGTGCCTTGACCAGGCAAGCCCAGGGTTTCGAACCAGCAACCTAAGTCGACCAGGTCAGTGCTCTGTCCACTGCGCCACCACAGGCCAGGCCAGGAGACAAAGAGAGAATCTTTTTTTTGTGTGTGACAGACACAGAGAGAGAGAGAGAGACAAAGAGGGACAGATAGGAACAGACAGAGACAGGAAAGGAGAGAGATGAGAAGCATCAGTTCTTCGTGTGGCTCCTTAGTCACTTTAGTTGTTCATTGATTGCTTTCTCATATGTGCCTTGACTGGGGGGCTCCAGAAGAGCTAGTGACCCCTTGCTCAAGCCAGTGACCTTGGGCTTCAAGCCAGCAACCATGGTGTGATGTCTACGATCCCACGCTCAAGCCAGCAACCCTGCACTCAAGCTGGCGAGGCTGTGCTCAAACCGGCAAGCTTGGGGTTTTGAACCTGGGTCTTCTGTGTCCTAGTCCGATGCCACTGCCTCGTCAGGCAAGAGAGAATCTTAAAAGTGGCAATAGAAAAGCAGTTAATTACCTACAAGGAAGCTCACATAAGATTGTCAAATTGATTTCTCAACAGAAACTTTGTGGGCCAGAATGGGTTGGCAATGCAATATTCAAAGTGATGAAAAGCAAGGACCTACAACCAAAATTACTCTATCCAGAAAAACTGTCATTTAGAATCAAAGGACATATAAAGAGCTTCCCAGACCAAAAAAAAAAAAAAAAAATAGCGAAAGGATCTCATCACCACCAAACTAGTAATACATGAAATGTTAAAGGGTCTTCCTTTTTTAAAATAGATATGCTAAAGATTTGCAAAAAAATTTATTGATTTCTTACAGAGAAAGGAGAGAAACATTGATTTGTTGTTCCACTCATTGGTTGATTCTTGTATGTGCTCTGACCAGGGATTGAAGACTGAACCCATAACTTTGGCATATTGGGATGATACTCTAAACAAACTGAGCTACCCATCCAGAGTTAAGCAGTCTTCTTCTTCTTCTTCTTCTTCTTCTTCTTCTTTTAAGATTTTATTTATGATTTTAGAGAGTGGGGAGAGGAGTAGAGAGAGAGAGAGAGAGAGAGAGAGGTGAGGGAGGAGCGGGAAACATCAACTTGTCATAATTGCTTTTTGTATGTGCCTTGACTAGACAAGCCTGGGGTTTCGAACCCGTGACCTCAGCATTACAGGTTTATGCTTTACTCGCTGCACCACCACAGGTCAGGCTAAAGTGTTTTCTTGGAAGAGGAGGAGGATAAGAAGGAGGAGGAGGAGAAGCAGCAAAAGAAGAAGTAAAAAGTATGAACAACAAAATGACAATAAAGAAATAATTATCATCAATTGAATCTACAAAACAGAAAGCAAAATAAACAAACACAAAAGAAACAGACTCAGAGATATAGGGAACATTCTGATCATTGCCAGACGGGAGGGAGGTTGGGGGCATGGGTGAAAAAGGTGAAGGAATTAAGAAGCATCAATTGGTTGTTACAGAATAGTCACAGGGATGTAAAGTACAGCATAGGGAATATAGTCAACAATATTCTAACAACTATGTATGGTGTCAGATGGGTATGAAATGTTTTGGGATGATCACCTGGTAGACTATATAATGTCTAATCACTGGGGTGCATATTTGAAACAATAATAATATAATATTGTATGTCAACTGTAATTAAAAAATAAAAAATGACTAATAGAAAAAAGGAAAGTGGGGAATTATTATAGGTGGGATTTAAAACCATGCAAATGGGATCAGTAAGAGAGTAGGTGTGATAGAATAGAGAAGTCTTGTGGAGCAAATCAACATTAAAGAGTCTGAGATGAGGAGGAACCACAAAGGACTGAAGAGAAGGGACTAGTGAGGCAGAAGGAAAGCCAAGAGTCTGTGGTGTCTGAAGTGACATAGAAAACAACTGTGCTAAATGCTGCTTAGAGGTCAAGTGAGATGAAGAATGAGTTCTTTTGTTTTTGTTTTTTTTTTACAGGAACAGAGAGAGGAACAGACAGACAGGAACAGAGAGAGATGAGAAGCATCAATCATCAGTTTTTCATTGCAACACCTTAGTTGTTCATTGACTGCTTTCTCACATGTGCCTTGACTGCGGGCTTTCAGCAGACCAAGCAACCCCTTGCTCGAGCCAGCGACCTTGGGTCCAAGCTGACGAGCCTTTGCTCAAGCCAGATGGGCCTGCGCTCAAGCTGGTGACCTCGGGGTCTCGAACCTGGGTCCTTCCATATCCCAGTCCGACACTCCATCCACTGCGCAACCACCTGGTCAGGCAAGAATGAGTATTGATAATCAGGTTTAGCAATGTGGAAGTCATTAGTGATCTCAACAAGAGCAGTTTCTGGGGAGTGACAGCCTGATCAGAGAAGAACCAAAAAAGAAAGGGAGCTAGTGTAGGGATTTTCCTGCAAAGAGGAGCAGAGAAATGCTGTGCAAGTTGGAGACAGAAGAAGGATCAGGAGATGTAGTTTAAGATGGACGATTTGACAGCACGTTTGTATGGTGATGGGAATAATGTGAGAGAGAAAAAAAAGTAGGAAAAGGGAGAATTACTGGCACGCAGGGAAAATACCTGATATTTGCATGGCTCACTTGTTCACCTTCTTCAGTTCGATGTCCACATGCTCTCTTCCCAGCAAGGTCTTTTCTGACCATCTCCCACCCCAGAAAACCCTATTTTTCACCTCTTTTTCTTTCCTTCACTTTTCTCTCTAGCATTGATCAGTTTCTTATGCTGTATATTTATTTATTGTGTTCTTTGAGCCTCCTCTCACTAGAAAATAAACTTTAGGAGAACAGGCATGATCAATCCTCAGAACAGTCCCTGCACATGGTAGGTGCTCCATTAATATTTGTTGAATGGTTAAGAAAGTGGTTGTGTCCTCTGTGGCACAAATCACATTGCTAGGCATACACCAGGCACAGAAATATTTGTTAAAGATGCTCAAACTGTAAAGTTAAAGTACTTTACATATTTTTATTAGATTAAAAATAAATTTAAACCATTTTGCTTAATGCTTTCCCTGGTAACAATGAAGTATGTCTTTATATATACATGTATATATTTAGACAACTTGAAAAGAATGTTTCCCATCACTCTTTTATTTTTATTTTTCTTAAATGAGAAGTGGGGAGGTAGAGAGACAGAATCCTGCATGTGCCCTGACTGGGATCCACCCAGCAAGCCCCTACTGGAGATGTTCTACCCATCTGGGGACATTGCTCTGTTGCTCCACTACTGAGCTATTTAAGCATCTGAGGCAGAGGCCATGGAGCCATCCTAAGTGCCCAGGGCCAACTTGCTCCAACTGAGTCATGACTTCGGTAGGGGAAGGGAGACGTAGAGAAATTGAAGAGAGAGGGGTAGAGAAGCAGATGGTCACTTCTTCTGTGTGCCCTAACCAGGAATTGAACCCAGGACATCCATATACTGGGCTGATGCTCTACCATTAAGCCAATTGGCCAGGGCCTCCCATCACTCTTCTAAAAATATTTTCAACAGCTTTATTAAGATATAATTCACTTATTTACAATTCACCAATTTAAACTGACCAACCCAACACTTTTTAGTATACTCAGATATGTGCAACAGTCATCTCAATTTTAGAACATCTTCATCACCTCAAAGAGAAAGTGCATGTCCTTTAGCCATCACCCTTCTATCCCCTCACCCATGCCCCTTACTTAGCCCTAAGCAACTAGGAATCATTCATCTCTATACATTTGCCAATCTTCAACATTTCAAACAAATGGAATCATGTAATATGTGCTATTCTGTGACTGGCTACTTTAACTTAGTATAATGTTTCCAAGATTGATTCATATTGTAGCAAAGATAATAGTTAATTCTTTTTTTATTGTTAAATAATATTCCATTGTATGAACATACCATATTTTAACAACTCATCCATTGCTAGACCTTTAGGTGATTTCTACTGTTTGATTCTTGTGAATAGTACTTCTATGAACATTTGTGTACAAGGTATATCTTGTGTACAAGGAATTATTAGTCATATGTTAATTTTAGGTTTAAGCCTTTGAGACTGCCAAACTGTATTCTGCAGTGGCTGCAAGATTTTACATTCCTACCAGCAATATATGAGTTCCAGTTTCTCCATACCCCCACTAATACTTGTTGTTGTTTTATTATAGATACCCCAGTGGATGAGAAGTAGTATCTCATTGTGGTTTTGTGTATCCCTTTTTACTCCCTCACAACCATCTTCCCTCTTCAGTAAAAAAACAACATCATGGCCTGACCTGTGGTGGCGCAGTGGATAAAGCGTCGACCTTTGAACACTAAGGCGCCAGTTCAAAACCCTGCACTGGTCTGGTCAAGGCACATATGGGAGTTGATGGTTCCAGCTCCTCCCCCCTTTCTCTCTTTCTCTCTCTCACTCTGTGTCTCCTCTCTAAAATGAATAAAATAAAAAGAAATAACAACAACAACAACATCATTTCTCCTATTGTGTCCTAGCATTGGTCAAAAAATAGATCTGTGAATTGGAATGTGTACACTTCACAATACCACCTGGGCCCTATAGGTATTTCTTAACTATTATAGTACCTCATGACAACAGTGCCTTCTCTGCCCCACTCCTCAACTTATGCACTAACTACATAAGAAAGTAAACGCTGAAACAATCTCTTAAGGTAAGGTGACCAGATTTTAAAATTGGTAAAGTGGGACACCATTGACCGGGGGAGGGGGGGTCCTGATTAAAACTTTGGTCTATATGGAGCAAAAAAATTTTTCATAGAATGCAAAAATAGTATTGTAATATATATTTTTAAATTTCAACATAAGTACAATTTACAAATACAATACATTAAAAAATTATGCATAGTATTATTTTATTCTTTGGCATATTTCTCATTTGAGTGAATTTTTTTTAGTAGACTGCTGTCATTGTTTAAAAGGTCATGAAATTTTTCACAAGAATTTGTTAAATTATATTTCACACATAAAATGGCTTTCAAAGTCTCAACACTTAACTGTGATTTTTCTGATGTCCACATTTTATTTACCGTAGAAAAAATGTGTTCAGTCGCAGCATTAGTTCCTGGTAAAGACAGCGCGTACTACACAATTTTTTGTGCATTATTGTATAGAACATGGTTTGTTTCAAAATGATGAAATATTTCTAACCATTTGTTAGAAATGATTAGAAACCTCTATTGTGATTTTTGCTGATGCCCAAGATTTAACCTTTTCCTTATCAATATATATTTTTAATAATGATACCTCATTAAAAAGATCATTTTCAGAAATATTTCTATATGGGAAATTTTGAGTGAGTCAGAGGGATTGGGTTACACGGTTCCGAAACCGATGCCGGAGCTGCACAAGCGGGTGGGAGCAGGCAGGGCAGTGCTGCCGGTGCACTCGCACACGAGCGGTCGCACACACTCCCAGCCTGGACTCGTCCTTGTGGCGGCCGTGCTCCCTGCGTCCAGCCCTGCTGCCTGCTGGAAACTGAGCGGCTTGTGCCTCGCAGAGCTCTGAGCCGCATGCCGGCGTCCAGGACGCGGGCCTATGGGTAGTTAGGGGACTTGACAGCTGCCGCCTCAGCAAGTACGTCCTGCTCGAAGTTTTTTGTTTTGGGCCCAGCACGGGGCAGCCAACTCTTGTGGTAGTGCGGGCGCTTCCAGGTCGAGGTGGGGTCTCAACACTGAAAACTGTATATTCCCTTCCCGTTCTCCTGCTGTTCCCTACCTTTTTGTGCATTCTTTCCAAAAATTGGGACTTTTTAAAAACGCTGTGGGATGCAGCACAAATTGTTAAAAATAGGGACTGTCCCGCCAAAAGCGGGACGTCTGGTCACCTTAACTTAAGGACTAAATTTCTTCTCTTACTTTATTATATGATTTTTAAAATAACTAAAACCAATTTGATTTTTTAAACATTTATTTTAATTTATTTTAAGTGAGAGGAGGGGAGATAGATAGATTCCCACATGCACCCTGACCGGGATCCACCTGGCAACCCTCCTCTGGGGCCCATGCTCTGCCCATCTGGAGCCATGCTCCAATTGAGCTATTTTTAGCACCTGAGGCAGAGGCTCCATGGAGCCATCCTCAGTGTCCAGGGTCAAAGCCCTCAAATCAATTGAGCCATGGCTGTGGGAGAGGGAGAAAGAGAGAGAGAGAGAAGGGAGAGGGGATGGGGAGAGGAGAAACAGATGGTAGCTTCTCTTGTGTGCCCTGACAGGGAATTGAACCCGGGATTTCCACATGCTGGGACAACACTTTACCACTGAACCAACCAGCCAGGGCCTAAAACAAATTTTGATACACGATTTTTTTTCCTGTAGAGGTGACAAATGTATTTATAAATGGAATAAAAAAAGGCATCTGAAAGACTCAGCAATTTATTTTGAGTCAAATTGGGTAACTAGAATACAACAATAGGAGAAAAGGACATCATTCCAGGAGTAAGGCCTTACTGAAAATCTTTCTTTCTCTTTCCGACGGGGTGGTAGTTTTCCTTTAAAAACCAAAAACAAAATACCAAAAGTATGTGTATGCATCTGAAGCAAGAAAACAAGGAGAGAGTCAGGGGGGAGATGCCTTTTGCAGGCTATCATGAAGGCTGAAAGTTATTTCCTGACAAAGGAGTAGCTACAGTTCTGACACCCGGAGTAAATGCATATGCAACTAAACAGTGGGAAAATGTTCCTGCGATTCACCTTCATAAGCACTCTAAAAAGTCATTAACAGGTTGTAAAACTTAGTTTCCTAAGCATTACATTTAAGGGAAGTAGAGGAAAGCAGGGCAAGTAGCACAGCTCTAGGTAAACAATTAAACAGGAGTGGTGGCCGGAGAATAAACATGGCTGATCCAAGTTTTGGAAAGTTGAGGTCATGGAACTGCTATTCCAGCTGAATCAGGAAAAACACCCTTTCCCCATACTACAGTAAAATAAGCATTGACTAAATATGTTCACAAACTACTGGCTTCCTTGGATCTAGGAGTCACATTAAAATGACTACATTCATATCAGGTGTCTTTTCCCCATGGTCTAGTCATCTCAAATCAGGGTAGGGGTGGGGATACTGTGGATGATGTCAAGAGGATCAGACCTCACACAATTAAAAATTATTTGCCCAACATCCATAAAACAAAGAGTTCAGCCCAGGTCCTCAGGAGCCTATTTTATTCACAAGAAATCTGGCTAATCAATTAATATATTCAAAGGACTGCAAAGGTATGACAGGTGGTTACTTTCTTGCTCCTGAGTTGGAAAAGACCCTAGAGATTACTCACAGACTGAAAATCTTCCTATGATGGAGGGAAAGGCCCTGCACAAATATAAACGGTAGTTAACTTCAGAGCAGAGGTTACTTGGAGATGGGAGATCTTAGAGTGTGTTAACCATAACAGTAGACTGGCCTGGAGTTACTTGAATGCAAGTACATAGGATTCTTGAAGGAATGCCTTCAAGAACCAGAATTCCTTTATGATTGATAAGCTCTGAGACTCTGACTCTTCTCATTCCCTTGACCATGAAGGAAACAGTAGATGTTCAGAATTGAGGATGGTACAGTTGAGAAAAAAGGCTTTTGTAGCTTTCTGGTTTTAACTGCTGAGCTTTGGCTTTTGGAATTCAATAAATATGCAGTGGCGCAGTTTCTCAGGGCTGATCCTGCCTTATGAGTTTCAGCCCTCTGCTTATACTACTTTCATCTGATGTGTCTTATTTCTTGTGAGTCTGAACCATAAAAGAAGTTGTAACATCTGGCACCCAACGTGGGGCTTGAAAAGGCACGAGTTTGCAGTCTCAGGATCATCAGACTGAAGGGGGGAAATGTCTGCTCGGTGGTAAATGAAACCTTCGGGATATTTTAGGCAGAGTCATGGGAAATTCCCCATCAGTTGAGACCCAGTGTATAAAAATACGGCAAGTATTGTTAAAGAGGTCTGGTATAACTGTTAAATATAAGAATTTTAAGTTACTTTAAAAATGTTAGGAAGCATTGTTATTGGCTCTAGCCACAAGGAAAAGCTGCTTTAAGTTTGAAAATATGGAAAAAAGTAATGAGAGCTTTATGGCGTGCTCATCAACAAGGAGATAGTATTCCTCATTCTGTTTGGTCTCTTTTCAATTCAATTTCCTTGGCTTTGCAACCATTACAGTCTGATTCTGAATCCTCATGGCCTCCAACTCATGAAGTAGTATTTGATGTTGATAATGCTTAAGTAAAAACCAATATGGGTTGAGCAGTGGCTGCTGAAAGGAGAGAAGCTTGAAGCTTTACATCAATTGGTACAGACCCAATTAGAATTAGGACATATAGAGGAATCACAAAGTCCTTGGAATTCTCCAGTCTTTGTAATAAAGAAAAAATCTGGAAAATGTTTACTGATTTTCCTTTATGTTTTAGCTACAATCCTCTGAACTATCATTTTTTTTCTTTCTTATTTCTTGTCTGGAAATTTAGATGGGGGACTCCTGATGGAGCCGATCACAAAATCTCTTAGTTGCCACCAAGTTTTATTTTCTTCACGGAGAAATTTTGATTAGTCTCATCCATCCTTAGTCTCTGTCAGAAAATGACCTGACTAAAATCAGGCAGGCATCTTTCTAGTCTGATTGTGCTCTGAAATTCCAGGTTTGTCTCCGGTTTGTCTGACTCTAGTTTCTGTTTGATGTTGTCTAAAATGTGATTTTTTTAAGGCCTGAATTAAGTTCTTGCATGCAAAAATTGGAAATGCTGGTTCTTATATAGAAAAAACAGTTTCATCCCTTAATATTTTGTTTTAAAATTGGACCTTGTAAGAAGCGCTCATTTAAATTTAATGGAATATGAATCCTTAAGACTTGCTAATTTAGTTAATGCATTGTAAGGTGTATTCAAAGTTAGAAGCCAAATAGTATTTCAAGTATTAGTATTAATAAAACTTATGTATAATACTTGTGTTTCTGTGCTGAAAGTTGTCTTGTTTGTGGGTAAAGATATACTCAGATCTGTGAAGCAAAGGAAATAAGAAAAGTTAAGCAGGGCCCTGATAAGTCATTTCTAGAATTTGTCTCAAGCTGCTTTAGGCAGTTGGCTGCTTGTCAGGCCATATTCTGTAAAACAGGCCCCAAAGAAAGCAGGAATTTGGCTCCTCTAATGACCTAAAATACTTAACAATACAAAAGACTTTTAAATATAGAAACTAATGCATGTTATTGCTAAGCAACATTAGTTTTCTTTCTGGTCACTAAGCTGCAAGGCTTAGGGCAAAGTCCCTAACAAAGCTCTAAGTTATTTTAGAATGGGAAGATAACTTGGGTCATTTGGTCTCTGATGAAGAAAAACATTTATCTTCTAAACAATTAAAGGAGCGACTTTTGTTTTTTTGTAAAGATATTTTTTTATTAGTTTTAACGGGGTGACACGAATAAGTCAGAATACATATGTACAACGAAAACATCTCCATATTATCTTATCATTCAATTATGTTGCATACCCATCACCCAAAGTCAAATTGTCCTCTGTCACCATCTGTCTGGTTTTCCCTGTGCCCTTCCCCTCCTCCCTATCCCCCCCTCCCCTCCCTCCTCCCACCCCGTAACCACCACTCTCTTGTCCATGTCTCATAGTCTCATTTTTATGTCCCACCTATGTATGAAATCATGCTGTTCTCAGTTTCTTTTTCTGATTTACTTATTTCACTCCATATAATGTTATCAAGTTCCATCCATTTTGTTGTAAATGATCCGATGTCATCATTTCTTATGGCTGAGTAGTATTCCATAGTAAATATGTACCAAACTTTTAAATCCAGTCGCCTTCTGTTGACACTTGGGGTGTTTCCAGATCATCGCTATTGTGAACAATGCTGCCACTAACCTGGGGGCGCATTTCTTCTTTTCGAACAGTGCTATGGTGTTCTTAGGGTATATTCCTATAAGTGGGATAGCTGGGTCAAAAGGCAGTTGGATTTTTAATTTTTTGAGGAATCTCCATACTGTTTTCCACAGTGGCTGCACCAGTTTGCATTCCCACCAGCAGTGCAGGAGGGTTCCCTTTTCTCCACATCCTTGCCAGCACTTATTCTGTGTTGTTTTGCTGATGAGCGCCATTCTGACTGGTGTGAGGTGATATCTTACTGTGGTTTTAATTTGCATTTCTCTAATGATTAGTGATGTTGAGCATTTTTTCATATGCCTATTGGCCATCTGTATGTCCTCTTTGGAGAAATCTCTATTCATTTCTTTTGCCCATTTTTTGATTGGGTTGTTTGTCTTCCTGGTGTTGAGTTTTATAAGTTCTTTATAAATTGTAGTTATTAACCCCTTATCAGACGAGCTGTCGAATATGTTCTCCCATTGTGTGGTTTGTCTTTTTATTCTGTTCTTATTATCTTTAGCTGTGCAAAAACTTTTTAGTTTGATATAGTCCCATTTCTTTATCTTGCCTTTTATTTCATTTGTCCATGGAGATAAATCGGCAAATATATTGCTGCTACAGATGTGGAAAGCTTGCTGCCTATGTTTTCTTCTAAGATGCTTATGGTTTCACGGCTTACGTTTAAGTCTTTTATCCATTTTGAGTTACTTTTTGTGAATGGTGTAAGTTGATGGTCTAGTTTCATTGTGTTACAGGTAGATGTCCAATATTCCCAACAACATTTGTTAAAGAGGCTGTCTTTAGTCCATTGTATGTTCTTTCCCCTTTGTCAAATATCAGTTGTCCATAAAGCTGTGGGTTTATTTCTAGGTCCTCTGTTCTGTTCCATTGATCTATATGCCTGTTCTTATGCCAGTACCAGGCTATCTTGAGTACAATGGCCTTATAGTAGACCTTGATATCTGGAAGAGTGATACCTCCTGCTTTATTTGTTGGAGGTATCACTCTTTATTCATTTTATTTCTTTTTAAGATTGCTGAGGCTATTCGTGTTCTTTTTTGGTTCAATATAAATTTTTGGAATATGTGTTCTATATCTTTGAAGTATGTCATTGGTTTTTTAATTGGTATCACATTGAATTTATACATTGCTTTGGGTAATATAGACATTTTAATGATGTTTCTTCTTCCTAGCCATGAGCACGGTATATGCTTCCACTTGTTTGTATCTTCCTTGATTTCTTTTATCAATGTTCTATAATTTTCCGAGTACAAGTCCTTAACCTCCTTGGTTAAATTTACTCCTAGGTATTTTATTTTTTTGGCTGCAATAGTGAAGTGGATTGTTTCTTTAATTTCTTTTGCTGACAGTTCATTGTTTGTATATAGAAATGCCTCTGATTTCTGAGTATTAATTTTATATCCTGCCACCTTGCTGAATTAATTTATCAGGTCCAGTAGTTTTTTGAATAAGACTTTAGGGTTTTCTATATAGAATATCATATCATCTGCAAATAATGACAGTTTTACTTCTTCTTTTCCAATTTGGATGCCTTTTATTTTTTCTTGTCTGATTGCTGTAGCTAGCACTTCCAGAACTATTTTGAATAAAAGTGATGAAAGGGGGCACCCCTGCCTGGTTGCTGATCTTAAGGGTATTGCTTTTAATTTTTGCCCATTTAGTATGACATTTGCTGTGGGTTTGTCGTAGATGGCCTTTATCATGTTAAGGAATGTTTCCTGTATTCCCACTATACTGAGAGTTTTGAGCATGAATGAGTGCTGGATTTTATCAAATGCCTTTTCTGCATCTATTGAAATTATCATGTGATTTTTGTCCTTCCTTTTGTTTATGTGATGAATCACATTGATTGATTTGCGAATATTGAACCAGCCTTGCCTCTCCAGAATAAATCCCACTTGATCATGGTGCATGATACTTTTCATATATTGCTGGATCTGGTTGGCTAATATTTTGTTGAGAATTTTAGCGTCTAAATTCATCAGGGATATAGACCTATAATTTTCTTTCTTTGTGTTGTCTTTGCCCGGTTTTGGGATCAGAATTATGGTCGCCTCATAAAAGGAGTTTGGAAGTCCTCCTTCCTCTTGAATTTTTTGAAATAGCTTGAGGTGGATAGGAGTTAGTTATTCTTTGAATTTTTGATAGAATTCACTTGTGAAGCCATCAGGCCCAGGACTTTTCTTTTTTGGGAGTTTTTTGATAACTGTTTCGATCTCATTTGTTGTAATTGGTCTGTTTAGGTGTTCTGCTTCTTCCAGATTGATTTTTTGGTAAAGGAGTGAATTTTAAATTATAGTCTAAACTTTCTGACAAGAAGGTTCAACCTATTATTAACCATTTCAAAACTGACCAAGATAAGTGGCCTCCACCTCCTACTTCTGTTGCTCCTTCTGCTCCACCACCATTTCCCTTGTATTCAGCCCTACCCACAGAAGCCCCCTCTGATAATCCCTTTGTAGATTCAATACATATTCTTGTATCTGAAAAACATGCTAAGGGACCTATTCTTACACCTCTTATGAAAGGAATAATGCAGGCTAGACCACAAGGGGATTTAAAATTCATAAATTCACATTAGAAGCTTTTTCTGTCACATTCACTCCATTTGGTCCTAATCCACAATTCCCCCAAGGAGGTTTTTATACTCAATATGACCAAATCCCTGTCAAAACTCTTAAAGAGGGAGGAGCAAGATGACGATGGAGTAGGCGGACGTACCAACTTCCAACTCCCAGAACCAAAGTGGATTATAACTCAATTTTAAGAACCATCATCTGGATAAACCAACTTCGAACTGAACTAAGTGGACTCTTCAACCAAGGAACACAGAAAAAGCCACATTGAGACTTGTTATAATAGTGAAAACGCGAAGAGGGCTGCCCAGCTCCCCGGAGCAAATGGCAGCCCGGAGAGACACGCGTGGCAGGAGGAGAGTTTGGCAGAGAGGGAGGGACCTGGGTCCCAGGAACCAAACCCCAGCCTACAGTCCCAGAATCTAAAAGAGGCATTTGGACAGTATAGAGCTGTGAAACAAGTGAGGATACTGTTTGTGAGAGACAGTTTTCTCAGACCCATGATTCTTTTTAAAGGGACAGTGCAGAAAACCTCTCTCACAACCACGCACCCGGGGCTCCGGGGAACAGGAACAGAGGAGAGGACCAGAAAAGCGGGAAGAGAGTGTGGACTTAAGGTACAGGGACAAACACTCTGAGGGACAGCCACCCTAAACCCTGGGATAAGTCATTTCCCTAATCGAAAACCAATACTTCCATGGAACTAGCAATACCACAAAGGGAGACAGGACACCAGCCAAACACGCATTCCCACAGCAATTAGAGCAGTGCTGCTTAGAGGGAGGGAGCTCCCAGGACTACAGTGTGGCATATTAGGGCCCTTCCTACTTTGCTCAGGGTTGCTGAAGGGTATGGTGGCGGAAGGACGGTGAAACGCGGATCTATTGGCGTGGGTGGAGGCCAAGCCAGTGTGAGCTTGGTCTAGCCCAGCAGGGGCGGAGGGGATGCGCAAAAGCGATCCAGCAGCTGCGGGCCCGCCTGTAACCCCACCTGCGGGGAAAAAGCGAGAGCCCAGGAATGGGCAGAGTCCTGCTCTGCAATCCTGTGCAAGCTGGCCCTGACCACGGGGACTGGGCTAGGACCAGGGACAGGCGGGGACTTGTGGCTGAGCTCACGCTACCAGCCCCGCCCTGACGGAGAAACCGCGGTTTGCCATCCTGCATGTGTGAGCTGGCTCCAAACGCAGGGACGGGGTAGAGTCCGGGACAAGTGGAAGCTCGCAGCTGAGCTCACGCCAGCAAACATGCCTGGCTCAATTAACTGTGGTGTGCACCCTGCGCAGGAGGGCCCTGGCCTCGAGGGCGGGGCTAAAGCTCAGGACGGGCAAAGGCTCACAGCTGAGAGCACATTAAAAGCCCCGCCCAACCTGTGAAACTGGCAAGCAGGCTCTGACTGTGGGTGCTGGGCAGAAGCCTGGAAACAGGCTGGGTCCAAAGCTGAGCAAAGATGCTCACCACTACCCTTGGTGCTGGGGCTTGTGGCTTGAGTGACAGCCCCTCCCACGGAGGAGAGGCGGACATCACAGCAACAGCCACAGTGGGCCGGTGCTGGCAATGCCCATACCCAACCACACTAGACAGCGGCAGAGGGGTTGGCGGGCCTGCATACAGACCACAACTAGAGAACACAAAGGCAACACCTACTGGACTCCAGTGGCCACAACTTGCTTATACACAGATAAAATGGGCAGGCAGAGGAATGCAAACCAAATGAACCAAGAGAAATCCCCAGAGAAGGACCTGAATGAACCAGATATAACCAAATTACCAGAAGCAGAATTTAGAATAATGATAGTTAGGATGTTCAAAGAAATTAGAGCAACAATGGGTAGTCAGTATGAACACCTAAATAAAGAGATAACAAGTATAAAAAACAAAATTGAAATAATAAAAAAGAATCAGACAGAAATGACAAATACAGTATCAGAACTGAAGACCACAATGGAAGGAATTAAAAGCAGGATGAATCACGCTGAGGATCGAATCAGCAAGTTAGAGGTAACAATAAACAAAGGCATAGAAGCTGAGAAGAAAAAGGTAAAGAGATTCAAAAAATGTGAGGAAACTCTAAGGGAGCTCTGTCACAACATGAAGAGAAACAACATTTGCATCATAGGGGTTCCTGAAGAAGAAGAGAGAGGACAGGAAATGGAAACTTTGTTCAATCAAATCATAGCAGAAAACTTCCCTAAATTAAGGCTGGGAAACATTCCACACGTTCAAGAAGCACACAGACCTCCATTAAAGAGAAACCCAAAAAGATCTACACCAAGACACATCATATTTAAAATACCAAATCTAATGGATAAAGAAAAAATTTGAAAAGCTGCTAGGGAAAAAAAGGCTATCACCTACAAAGGAGGCCCCATAAAGATGACATTGGACTTCTCAACAGAAACACTTGAGGCCAGAAGGGAATGGCAAGATATATTCAAACTAATGCAGAACAAGAACCTATAACCAAGACTACTCTATCCAGCAAGGCTAATGTTTAAAATTGAAGAAGAAATAAAGAGCTTCCCAGAAAAAAAAAGCCTCAAGGAATTCATAAAAACCAAACCAATTCTGCAAGAGATACTAAGGGGCCTGTTGTGAACAGTTCAAAGGGAAAAAAGAATAGAGCAAAAGAAGAATACAGCTTTAAAGAATAAAATGGCAATAAACAACTACATATCAATAATAACCTTAAATGTAAATGGATTAAATGATCCAATCAAAAGACCTAGGATAGCTGCATGGATAAAGAAACAGGACCCATACATATGCTGTCTACAAGAGACACACCTTAAAACAAAAGATGCACATAGACTGAAGGTAAAAGGATAGGAAAAAAATATTTTATGCATATGGAAATGAAAAAAAAACTAGGGTAGCAGTACTTATATCTGACAAAATGGACTTTAAAACAAAGGCTGTAGTAAGAGATAAAGAAGGACACTACATAATGATAAAGGGAACAATTCAACAGGAAGATATAAATATTATAAATATCTACGCACCAAATATAGGAGCCCCGACATACATAAAGCAGACTTTGATGGATATAAAGGGCGAGATTAACAGCAATACTATCATAGTAGGGGATTTCAATACCCCACTAACAACACTGGATAGATCCTCAAGAAAGAAAATTAACAAAGAAACAGCAGACTTAAAAGGATACACTTGGTCAATTTGATTTAATAGATATCTTCAGAACTTTTCACCCTAAAGCAGTAGAATATACATTCTTCTCAAGCACTCATGGTACGTTTTCTAGGATAGACCACATGTTAGGACACAAAAATGGTCTCAATAAATTTAAGAAGATTGAAATCATATCAAGCATTTTCTCTGATCACAATGCCATGAAACTAGAAATTAACCACAAAAGAAAAACTGAGAAATACTCAAACACTTGGAAACTAAATAGCATGTTATTAAATAATGAATGGATTAACAATGAGATCAAAGAAGAAATAAAAAAGTTTCTAGAAACAAATGATAATGAGCATACATCAACTCAAAACTTATGGGACACAGCAAAAGCAGTACTGAGAGGGAAGTTCATTGCACTACAGGCATATCATAAGAAGCTAGAAAAAGCTCAAATAAGCAACCTGACCCTGCAGCTAAAAGAAATAGAAAAACAACAGCAAATAAAACCCAAGACAAGTAGAAGGAAGGAAATAATAAAGATCAGAGCAGAAATAAATGACATAGAGGCTAAGGAAACAATACAGAGGATCAATGAAACAAGAAGCTGGTTCTTTGAAAAGGTAAACAAGATTGATGAACCTTTAACTAAACTCACCAAGAAAAAAAGAGAGAGGACTCAAATAAATAAAATTAGAAAGGACAGTGGAGAAATAACAACTGACACAGCAGAAATACAAAGCATTGTAAGAAAATACTATGAAGAACTATATGCCAAAAAATTAGACAGCCTACGTGAAATGGACAAATTTCTTGAATCATATAACCTTCCAAAAATCAATCTGGAAGAAGCAGAACACCTAAACAGACCAATTACAACAAATGAGATTGAAACAGTTATCAAAAAACTCCCAAAAAAGAAAAGTCCTGGGCCTGATGGCTTCACAAGTGAATCCTATCAAAAATTCAAAGAAGAACTAACTCCTATCCTCCTCAAGCTATTCCAAATAATTCAAGAGGAAGGAAGACTTCCAAACTCCTTTTATGAGTTGAGTATAATTCTGATCCCAAAACCGGGCAAAGACAACACAAAGAAAGAAAATTATAGGCCTATATCCCTGATCAATTTAGATGATAAAATTCTCAACAAAGTATTAGCCAACCGGATCCAACAATATATGAAAAAAATCATATACCATGATCAAGTGGGATTTATTCTGAGAGGCAAGGCTGGTTCAATATTCGCAAATCAATCAATGTGATTCATCACATAAACAAAAGGAAGGACAAAAATCACATGATAATTTCAATAGATGCAGAAAAGGCATTTGATAAAATCCAGCACTCATTCATGCTCAAAACTCTCAGTATAGTGGGAATACAGGAAACATTCCTTAACATGATAAAGGCCATCTACGACAAACCCAGAGCAAACATCATACTAAGTGGACAAAAATTAAAAGCAATCCCCTTAAGATCAGGAACCAGGCAAGGGTTTCCCCTTTCACCAGTTTTTATCAACATAGTTCTGGAAGTCCTAGCTACAGCAATCAGACAAGAAGAAGAAATAAAAGGCACCCAAATTAGAAAAGAAGAAGTAAAACTCTCATTATTTGCAGATGACATTATATGATATATAGAAAATTTTAAAGTCTCAGTCAAAAAACTACTGGACCTGATAAATTAATTCAGAAAGGTGGCAGGATATAAAATTAATACTCAGAAATCAGAGGCATTTCTATATACAAACAATAAACTGTCAGAAAAAGAAATTAAGGAAACAATCCCCTTCACTATTGCAGCCAAAAAAATAAAGTTCCTAGGAGTAAATTTAACCAAGGAGGTTAAGGACTTATACTCGAAAAATTATAAAACATTGATAAAAGAAATCAAGGAAGATACAAACGAGTGGAAGCATATACCATGCTCATGGTTAGGAAGAAGAAACATCATTAAAATGTCTATATTACCCAAAGCAATTTATAAATTCAATGCAATACCAATTAAAATACCAATGACATACTTCAAAGATATAGAACACATATTCCAAAACTTTATATTGAACCAAGAAAGAACACGTATAGCTTCAGCAATGTTAAAAAGAAAAAATAAAGCAGGAGGTATCACTCTTCCAGATATCAATGTTTACTACAAGGCCATGTACTCAAGACAGCCCGGTACTGGCATAAGAACAGGAACACAGATCAATGGAACAGAAAAGAGAACCCAGAAATAAACCCACAGCTTTATGGACAACTGATATTTGACAAAGGAGGAAAGAACATACCATGGAGTAACAGCCTCTTTAACAAATGGTGTTGGGAATATTGGATATCTACCTGCAAAAAATGAAACTAGACCATCAACTTACACCATTCACAAAAACAAACTCAAAATGGATAAAAGACTTAAATGTAAGCCGTGAAACCATAAGCATCTTAGAAGAAAACATAGGCAGCAAGCTCTGCGACATCTGTAGCAGTAATATATTTGCTGATTTATCTCCACAGGCAAATGAAATAAAAGGCAAGATAAACAAATGGGACTATATCAAACTAAAAAGTTTTTGCACAGCTAAAGACAATAAGAACAGAATAAAAAGAGAAACCACACAATGGGCAAACATATTCGACAGCACCCTGTGACTCACTCAAAATTTCCCATATAGAAATATTTCTGAAAATGATCTTTTTAATGAGGTATCATTATTAAAAAAATATGTTTATAAGGAAAAGGTTAAATTTTGGGCATCAGCAAAAATCACAGCAGAGATTTCTAATCATTTCTAACAACTGGTTAGAAATATTTCATCATTATGAAACAAACCATGTTCCATACAATAATGCACTAAAAATTGTGGAATACGCGCTGTCTTTACCAGGAACTAATGCTGTGACTGAATGCGTTTTTTCTACGGTAAATAAAATGTGGACATCAGAAAAATCACAATTAAGTGTTGAGACTTTGAAAGCCATTTTATGTGTGAAATATAATTTAACAAATTCTTGTGAAAATTTTCATGACCTTTTAAACGACGACAGCAATCTACTAAAAATAATTCACTCAAATGAGAAATATGCCAAAGAATAAAATAATACTATATGTAATTTTTTTATTTTTTTTTTTTTACAGAGAGAGAGTCAGAGAGAAGGACAGACAGACAGGAATGGAGAGAGATGAGAAGCATCAATCATCAGTGTTTTGTTGCCATTGTGACATCTTAGTTGTTCATTTACTGCTTTCTCATATGTGCCTTGACTGTGGGCCTGCAGCAGACCAAGCAACCCTTTGCTGGAGGCAGTGACCTTGGGTCCAAGCTGGTGAGCTTTTGCTCAAGCCAGATGGGCCCACGCTCAAGCTGGCGACGTTGGGGTCTCGAACCTGAGTCCTTCCGCATCCCAGTTCGATGCTCTATCCACTGAGCTACTACCTGGTCAGGCCGTAATTTTTTAAAATGTATTACAATACTATTTTTGCATTGTATGAAAAATTTTTTTGCTCCATATAGACCAAATTTTTAATCAAGAACACCACCCCTTCCCCCCAGTCAATGGTGTCCCACTTTACCAATTTTAAAATCTGGTCCCCTTCCTAAAACACCAATTTAGGGTTCACTTAAAAAGCTGACCTTTGAGGGTAAAAAGATGCTACAAGCTACTAGAAAAGAACAAAATGCTACTGATCTGTTCTTAGCAATGATTGCCTTTGTAACAATTCCGTCAAAGTCTATACATTTTAAGAGGCAGAACAGGAGTATGGATTCCAGTACAAATGCATCGTATGTGGCAAGATTCCCCTTCTATGATTCTGTTACAACATCTTATTAAATCTTTAAAGTAAACCAAAAGACTAGTTGGACTGATCATCGCCATTATTATTGGGATTCATAGCTGTAACCACGATGGCTGTTGTATCTGGAGTTGCATTACATCATAGTATACAGACTGTAGACTTTGTACAAAAATGGCATGAATATTCTGAACAACTGTGGACTTCTCAACGACATATACATAGCAAAATTAGTGCTAAGGTTAATGATTTAGACTGTGATTATATTAGGAGATTAAATTGTTAGTTTGCAAAGACAAACTAAACTATAATTGGAATGTAATTACTTTTTGTATTACCCCTATTCCTTGGAATCATGCTCATTTCCCTTGGGAAAATGTTAAAAAACACTTGTTAAATCATAGAAATTTAACTATAGAAATTTTAGATTTACAAAAGCATATTATAACTGCTTTTAAGGATCAGTTGAAATTGATTGATGGAAAAAATTTATTAACTGCTATTTCTGATGGGATCAGTAATTTGAATCCTCTAAAACAGTTCAAGATTTTTGGATGGACTGTAGAAGGCATTATACTAATCATTTGCTTTATATTTCTTTTATTATATACAGTATAGTCAGAAGAAGAGGAAATCAGCATCAAAGTAAAATAGAGCAGCAATCTGCCTTATGCTTTATAAAGTGCAAGCTGGACAAAAAAAAAAAAAAAAAAAAAAAGGGACATGAAGGGAAAGGCCCTGCACAAATATAAACGGTAGTTAACTTCGGAGCAGAGGTTACTTGGAGATGGGAGATCTCAGAGTGTGTTAACCATAACAGTAGACTGGCCTGGGGTTACTTGAATGCAAGTACATAGGATTCTTGAAGGAATGCCTTCAAGAACTGGAAGTCCTTTATGATTGATAAGCTCTGAGACTCTGACTCTTCTCATGTCCTTGATCATGAAGGAAACAGTAAACGTGCAGGATTCGGGATGGTACGGTTGGGAAATAAAGCTTTTGTAGCTTTCTAGTTTTAACTGCTGAGCTTTGGCTTTTGGAACTCAATAAATATGCAGTGGCGCAGTTTCTCGGGGCTGATCCCACCTTATGAGTTTCAGCCCTTTGCTTATACTACTTTCATCTGATGTGTCTTATTCCTTGTGAGTCCGAACCATAAAAGAAATTGTAACACTATGACACTTGTGGCAGGGGCTTGAAATTACTGCCAAAGTCTAGCCAAACTGTTTCACTTATGGTTCCTTTGTTCCTAGAATAACGAGGAATAGTAGGTGTGCATAATAAGTGTCTACATATGGAAGTTTTAGCCAAAGGGTGATTAAATATACTTGTGTTTTCCCTACTTGGCCCAGGTCACCCGCTGTACACAGTATTAGCCTGAGCTTGTATCGAGAGGATGGTGGAGTGCCACTTAGAACCCATCTCAATGATGAGAATATCATTCAATGACCACTTATGGAGGCTTACAAGGGTGCTGAGCTCAGACAGTACTGGGGTGGGTGGGGGGACACGAAGCCTAGTAAGTCTGATAAAACATGGCAGTACCTGTCCATAATAAAACACTCACTTTAGTGGCGCACACCTATCACTACTATTACCCTTATGGGTTTTATTTATTTATTTATTTTTACAGAGACAGAGAGAGAGAGTCAGAGAGAGGGATAGACAGGGACAGACAGACGGGAACGGAGAGAGATGAGAAGCATCAATCATCAGTTTTTCTTTGCAACACCTTAGTTTTCATTGATTGCTTTCTCACATGTGCCTTGACCAGGGGCCTTCAGCAGACCGAGCAACCTCTTGCTGGAGTCAGCGACCTTGGGTTCAAGTTGGTGAGCTTTTGTTCAAACCAGATGAGCCCATGCTTAATCTGGCGACCTCGGGGTCTTGAACTTGGGTTGTCCGCATCCCAGTCCCACGTCCTATCCACTGTGCCACCACCTGGTTAGGCTGGGTTTTATTTTTTTAAAGAAGGTTATCAAGGGTAGTATTTAATTGAGCATTTAGTATGTGAAAGACACTGTTCTATGGGCCTTAATAGTACCTCATTTAGTCTTCAAATAATCTACGAGGCTGGTACTATTCTATTCCTATTTTCCAGATAAAGAAACTGAGGTTCGTAGATTAATTATTTCTTCAAGATGGAACATCCACTGGGTGGCGGGGACAAATCTGAACGCAGGCAGTGTGGCTCCAGAGAACCAGGAAAAAGCAGTAAAACGAGAGAGGGGGCAATTGAAAGAAGGGCAGAGGGCTAAGAAGGGGGGGGGGAACAGAAGGGCGGCTTTTACCTTCTCAGAGAAAATGCTAGTTATGCCACCCACTTTGGCTTTTGGACTAACTCAGTAAGGTTCTGCCTGCATTGTAAGAAGACATCCATTGCCACAGGAACACAGGGGAACCTGTTTTTTTTTTTTTTTTTGTGTGTGTGTGTGTGTGTGTGTGTGTGTGTGAGACAGAGACAGGAAGAGACAGACACAGATACAGACAGGAAGGGAGAGAGATGAGAAGCATCAATTCTTCATTGCAGCGCCTTAGTTATTCACTGATTGCTTTCTCTTATGTGCCATGACGAGGGGTTATAGCAGACCTAGTGGCCCCTTGCTCAAGCCAGAAACCTTAGACTCAAGCTGGGGAGCCTTGTTCAAACCAGATGAGCCGGTGCTCAAGCTGGTGACCTCCGGATCTCCGCATCCCAATCTGATACTCTATCCACTGCGCCACCGCCTGGTCAGACAGGGGGGAACCTGTTCTTTACCCCCAGCCTGGCTCGACTGGAGGACCGGCTGCTTGGGCGAACTACAATCCCCACTAAGCACTAAGCAGGAGGCTGGGTCCACATTGAAGGAAGGCGAGGGTGTTCCAAAGGCGCCTTAAGCAAAAGATCACGTATATTTTCCGCCACTTTTCCACCTTCACACAGATCTCATCTCCAGGAGGACAGATGGTCTTATATATTAGCAGCGCATGCCCTGAAACGTGTGGAAGCTCTTCTGTCTCAGGCACACAAAAGGCAGGCACACAAAAGGCAGGCACGAGGACGGCACACAGTGGCGGGACCCTAGGCCACGCGCAGGGCGGAGCCAGTGGTGGAGAGGCTAGGACGCAGAACGGAAGTGTGCGGGGGCGAAGGCAGAGGCTTGAGTGGCTGCGGCGGCGCGCTTCCGGCCCGGGTGTAGATGACGTCGGCCGGACGCAGAGAGCTCCTGGGCAGCCTCTCCCACCGCCACCTGACGCACTTCGCCAGCGTGAAGGCCCTCAGCCTGTGCGCGTCTCACCGTGGGCCGTGGCGACATGAGCAACAAAGAAGGTGGCGTTCTCAACTGCACCGGGCGTTATTTACCCAAAGGGGGAGGATCTCCATCCAGGCTTTCTGTCGGATTTCCCCTTCCCTCCCGAGGGGTGCCCTCGCCTTTTGCAGGCTGGGGGGCGGCGGCTCTGGTGACTTTCCCGGCCACACTGGCCTTGAGACCTCTCATTTTCTTAAATGAAGGAGCTGTTTTTAAAATCTTAGCTGGGTAATTCCTCCACCTTGTGCCATATCGAGGAACCTATTGGTGGTGGCCTGGCTGATGAGCTTAAGGTTTGGGGGAGAGAGGAAAGGCTGCTTCGCCGCCAGTCCGCCGAGAAAAAGCCGGTAAGGCGAGGGGCCTGTGGACATCTGGTCTTAGAGGAAGGAAGGGGTTTGCCTGCCCACGTTATGTTTTGTCACCTCTTGGTGATGGAAGAGCCTGTCCAACCTTTTTCTCCTTCTCTACGTAAGGATCAGGAGGGTTCAGGAAAAGGAAGTATGACAATTTTCCACATAACCAGAGAAGAGAAGGGAAGGATGTTAATTCATCTTCACCCGTGATGTTGGCCTTCAAATGTAAGTTCTCTGTAATGTAGGTTGGCGAAGGAAGAGAACTATAGAGGTTGTAACAAGGATTGTTTAGCCATGTGCACAAGAAAACAGCTTCTAAGAACTTAAGATGTGCACATGTGTCTGTTTTACTTTTCCTGCAGTTTTTGGATGGTGCCAGGTCTGGAATGAGAGTCAAGATTACAAAAGTCTCTACCCCCCCCCCCCCCATTACCCTTCCACAGGTAAATATTGGTCAGCTAACATGAGACATGCCATATAACCAAAAATTACTCTGTTTGAAATGTAACTATATCAGCTATACACACACATTCGCCTGTGCTGCATAGTGACGGAGAAATCCATCCCCAAGCGCTTTTGTGCTTGTGCGATCATCACAGAGTGCACTAACAGACCTGGTGGTATTGCCTATACTGTAATTGTATGTGTTTTACTTTTGTACGACTTTCAGCACTGTAGCTATGTTAACACCAACATCACAGACACTGAGTAATGTATTGCGTTACAAAGTTACAATGGCTGTGATCTCACTAAGTGGTAGGAATTCTTCATCTCTATTACAATCTTACTGGACCACACCTGAGGTCAATAGTTGACCAGAATGTCATTATGTGGCACTATGTATCAGGTGTGGTGTGTGTGTGTGTGTACCAGGTATATATGTATATATATATATATATACATGGATTTAATTACTTTTTTAAACATGTGTAAGCTTTGTTTCCTCAACTAGATGCCTGAATGTGGACTGTACTTTTGCTTTGACTGTAGCTCTGAGCAGAGTGGGAGCTGCTATCCCTAAATCTTGGATGGATGCATAGATAGATAAATAGATATTCAGTTTCCCTTTTTTCAGTAAATTAACTTGGGCAAGTTGTTCCTCATTTCAAAACAGAACAACAAAATTCTCCTTGTTTTCTAGCCAGTGTCCTGTATCTTAGTTTTTGTGGTTCAGGAACCTGAGAGGGACTTAGCCATTGATTCTAACTTGCAGTCATCTGAAGGTTTGATTGGGGTTGGAGGGTCCACAACTATAGACAAGTTAGGGCTCCTCTTGGAGCCTTTCCTGGTAGACCCTTACATGTTGCTGCTTGAGTATCCTCATGTTGTGGTAGCTGGCTTACTCCAGACAGACAGCAAGGGTTAAACCACCACCCCCTTATTTTCCAATTTTAAACATCTTACACTGGCACTTTTGCTACAATTTTATTTGTTTGAGATAAGGCAGTTAAAAACTGCCTTTTATTTAAGGGACAGGGGATTAGGTTCTACTTTTTGAAGGGAGGAGCCACATAATTTATGGCTGTGTTTAAAAGGACCATAGCATCTACAGTTATCTTAAGAGATCTAAGTTGTAATTGAGTGGAGAGCATGTTAATCACAGCTGTTTCCTCTGGAAAACTGCAGTGGGCCAAAGATTCCCCACCCTCATACTCTGACACACCCTCTACAGAGCTGCTTGTGTCCATGCATATTTTGCTGTTTTATGTTCTGCCTGCCTTTCATACATAGTTTCTTTTTAATTTATTGGAGTGACATTGGTTAATAAAATTGTATAGGTTTCAAGGGTACAATTCTATGATACATCTTCTGTATTTTGTGTGCTCACCACCCCAAGTCATGTGTTCTTTCATCACCATTTCTCCTTTCTTTACTTTCATGTGGAATCTAATAAACAAAATAAACTAACAGTTACAGACTCAGACAACAGACTGGGTGAAGAAGTGAAGGGATTAAGCAAAAAAAAAAAAAAAAGACAACAGTATCACATGTGTTTTAAGCTTGGAATTGCTTCTAATGTGCATTCATTCATCAGTGAACTATATGGTTTTGTTCAGTATCTAGCTCAAGTAGCTTCTTCCCTTTGAAAACTTTATGATTTTTCTCTTAAGCAAAGTTGGTGACAGATATTATGTTCATTCACTATCCATCCATTCAGTCATGAAGTATTTACTGAATTTTACTATGGTGTACCATGTGTTAGTAGTGCTTTATTGAACATTTTACATGTATTCTAGGATGATCACATTTTATTTGATTTTATCTCATACCGTGCTAATAAGGTAATAAGCTTGAGGATAGGAAGTCTTCTTTAACTTTGTATTCACTGCATCTAGTTCGTAATGGCTATTCATAATAAATAAAAATACATTTGAATGTCTTGAAATATTAGACAAAATCCTAACCTAATTATTATCTCAATAGTAAAAGACCAGATATTTTTAGGTCCTTGCCAACTATGAATTTGGTTGATAGTTTAGTCATGTTCTGGGTTTTTTTAATTCATGCAAGATATACTTTGGAAGCTCCTTGTGAGAGGCATTTGGCTAGGTCCTTGGAGTGACAGAGCTTCTGAAATAAAGTGGTTATGAAGAGTTAGGTGGTTACAGGTATTTCAATGATGAGGGCTTAAAAATTCAGTAAGTTGATGTTATTAAAAGTTAGAAACTTAAAAAATTCCAATTTCTTTTTTTGGGATATTTATATTGTATGTGGTAAGGTAATTAAAAAAACTTTACATAACTTAAGGAGGTAGTTGCAAGTAATTTTATAAAAGTAGTTATGTGTGATAATCTCATTTTTACTAGACCAGATATTTTTTACAATTTAAACATCTCATTATATGGCTCTGAATGGTGAAATCCAGTAATGGTATATATACATCTACTTAAAGAAGGAGTTTTACTAGCAGAGCTTTGATTTCCAAGAACTTTAAAGATAAATAAGATGATTTTGCCTTCTGTAGAGTAAATAATAGTAACTGTATCATACATAGTAATAACATTATTTGGTAGGCTTTAATTAGAGAATATGCATGCTTATGGTCATATTGTATTCTTAGCATTTCAGCAGGAACTTGATGCAAGACATGACAAGTATGAGAGACTTGTAAAACTTAGTCGGGATATAACTGTAGAAAGTAAAAGGACAATTTTTCTGCTCCATAGGGTTACAAGGTGAGTAAATATCTTTAAATTTTATTACAATTGGATACAATATGATATTACATGTATTTTAATACTTTGTACCTCACTGGAATGGAACTAGCTGTTAGAATATTCTGTGACTTATTTTTTCAAGTTGGGATCAGAATGTCAGCAGGAAGATTTTAAGAATAAACATTTTCTTTAATAGATAATAGGTAGATTTTTTTTTTCATCAGTGAGCTCTGGTAGTTGGTATATTTCAAGGAATTTTTACATCTTATAATATTTTATTATTCTTTTATTTCCATAGGATCTGTAGTGACATCTCCTCTCTCATTCCTCATGTTGGTAATTTGTGTCCTCTCTTTTTCCTGATCTTTCTGACTCAATTTTATTGATCTTAAAGGACCAAATATTGGTTTCATTGATAGTGTCTATTTTCCTATTTTGTGTTACATTAATGTGCTTTTTCCATTTGTATGCTTGCTTTGGGTTTATTTGCTCCTCTTTTTCTAGTTTCTTAGGGAAGTTGAGATCAAAGAAGAAACTTCTTTTTTTTTTTTTTTTTTTTTTACAAGGACAGAGAAAGAGAGTCAGAGAGAGGGATAGATAGGGACAGACAGACAGGAACGGAAAGAGATGAGAAGCATCAATCATTAATTTTCGTTGCCGGTGCGACACCATAGTGCATAGTTGTTCATTGATTGCTTTCTCACATGTGCCTTGACCATGGGCCTTCAGCAGACCTAGCAACCCCTTGCTGGAGCCAGCGACCTTGGGTCCAAGCTGATGAGCTTTTGCTCAAGCCAGATGGGCCTGCGCTCAAGCTGGCGACCTCGGGGTCTCGAACCTGGGTCTTCCGCATCCCAGTCCGACGCTCTATCCACTGCGCCACCGCCTGGTCAGGCGAAACTTCTTTTTAATATAGACATTTAGTGCTATCAGTTTCTCTTTTAAGTCTCTTAAGTTTGCTTTAGATGCATCCATGAATTTTGATAATGTTGTTTTTTTTCATTTTCATTCAGTTTAAAATATTTTCTCAGGCTCATAGGCTTCGTGTAGGTTCCTCATTCCTGCACTGTCACTTGGGAAGTTTCCAGGCAATAAGAGGGGACAGTCTCTATCCTTTTTTCCCACCTGTCTCTCAGGGGTTACTGTTGCACGCTGCCTGTTGTTTAATATCTGTAAACCATAGTTGTGTGTGTCTTTTTTTCTTTTAGTTGTTTGTGGTGGGAGGATAATCTCTGTCCACATTACTCTGTCTTGACTTAAAGCAGATATCTCCAGAGGTCATGTTTTTATGAGCATTTTTCTTGTAGTTATGATTATAATATACATGCAACTTTGTATACTTTTTCACTTGATAGTATGTTATAGTATTTTCCATAGTTTTAATGAAATCAGTTGTGAGTTTGAGTTAGTATCTGTATACATACAATGTTTATTTAGGACTATGTTAATTGATAGTTAGATTATTTCACTAGAAAGCCTCTGGCTGATGTTTGAAAAGTTCCCAATATCTTGATTATAGTGCTCCTGATATAGAAGAAATATTGATGGAATCAGAAATTAAGTTGGATGGTGTCAGACAGAAGATCCTGCAGGTGGCCCAGGAGCTGTCGGGAGAAGACATGCATCAGTTCCATAGAGCCATTACTACAGGTAAGTTAGATTTAGATTCTCTTCAGTGCTAACATTTTAGAAATAGTGTGTTACATGATTATGTGTGAGTTGCATGAATTTTGATTGATACTTGGGGAAATATTATTGGCTTTAAAAAATTGGGACTGCTGAACAGGGATGTAGCGGTGATCCAAAAACATTTAATTGGCTTTATTTTTCTAACTGTGTAGTCATTGATAAGTTTTAAGAAAGTCTGTTTCCTAGTGACTGTTTTCTCAATTACTTTATTCTTGAGTGTGTAGGGTGAATTCAAACAAAGTACATTTCATATTTCCACTGTGGGTATATCTCACTGGTGGCTCTAAGTTTCAGCTTTTGTGGATAGAGTGATACCACCTAGCCAGATGGACCCAGACATCTCATAGTGTGACTCCATACTGGGAATTTTAGGATAGCACTGAGTTTTGGATCTTGGTGATTATTACCATTTACAAATTATAGTTGATCCTTTTAAAAATTTATTTTTATTGATTTAGAGGGAGGGAAGAAGGGGAAGGGAGAAACATTGATTTGTTGTTGCATTTATTTATACATTCATTGGTTGACTCTGTGTTTGCAGTTGGGGATTGAACCCACTACCTTGATGTATCAGGATGATGCTCTAACCAACTGAGCTAACCAGCCAGGGCCCATAGTTGATCCTTGAACAACATAGAAGTGAGGAGCTCCAGCCAACACCTCCACCCTTAGTAGTCAGAAATCCAAATATAACTTGACCAAAACTTAACTACTTATTGCCTACTGTCCAATGGAAGCTTTCCTGGTAACAAACAGTTGAACACATTTTGTATATTCTATGTATTATATACTATATTCTTAAAATAAGGTAAGCTAGAAAACTGTTATTAATAAGAAAATGATAAAGAACAGAAATAACATTTACAGTACTGTACATAGTTACTGAAAAAAAATTCACATATAAGTGGGCCTACAGAGTTCAAACTTGTGTCATTCAATGTTGCATAAATGTTTAAAACACTTGATTCTTTCCTTTTCATTTTTTTAATGTGAGTTCACTAAGAAGAGAGGTACTGTAGAATTCAGACATGCCCCCAAATTTACAGAGACAAAGTCAAAGGTCAAGTGATATTTACAGAAATGTATGGAAGTTCTGTTTCTACAAATGCTGATTCCACTGAGCTCAGGTCAGTTTCCACTAAAGATAGGTGGGAAATAACTTCATTTCGTATTTGCCTGGTGTGTGTCCAAATTTAGTCTAGACATTTATAACTTTAGCACTTCTTTTTCTGAAGTGTTGACTTGTACGTTAAAATTAAAATGTCTTTTATTGTCTTTCAGTAATTATATATTTTTATTGAGGTAATACAACATTGTATTAGTTTCAGGTGTATAATGTAATGATTTGATATTTGTATATATTGTGAAATGATCCCTACCATAAGTCTAATTAACATCCATTCCCATACATAGTCACGGAATTTATTTTTCTTGTGATGAACTTTTAAGATCTACTCTCTTAATAACATTCCAATACACAATGTTACCTATAGTGCTGTGCTTTACATTACATCCTCATGACATAATTTATTTTATAACTGGGAGCTTATACCTTTTAAATCTCTTCACTTGTTAAGACCACTTCCTGCCGTCTGCCTCTGGCAACTACTTGAGATGTCTTTTAGTATCGGTACGGCAGTACCTGTGTGCTTCATTTAAAGCTGTGGCGCTCTGGGTGCTATTAGAAACTGAAGTGATAGCTCAGTTCTGTGAGGTGATAGTGTAATATATTCCGAAAGGAGATATAGTTCCGTCGTCGTAATTTATAATTTACTAACGGATTTATTTATTTCAATATTTTATTTATTGATTTTGGAAAGAGGAGAGAGAGAAAGGGGGTTAGAAGTGGGATGCATCAACTCATAGTTGCTTGTTGTATGTGCCTTGATCAGTGACCTCAGCGTTCCAGGTCAATGCTTTCTCCACGGCACTGCCACAGGTCAGGCTTTATTTGTTTTTTAAAGTAATAGCACATATAATAAGAAAAATTGAATGTATTCAGTTTGTGTTGGCAGATGGTGCCACCTTGAGTGTGACACATTTGGCAGGACTGGGAGAGGAGATTAGAGGCATTGGTGGGAAGTGAAAGCTCCAGTAAGCCTATAGAAGAAAATAGGCTATCTTCATGACCTTCTGATAGGAAAGATTTTTAAAAATGAAACAAATAAGCATAACTACTAAAATAAATATGATCAGTTGAGTTTCATTAAAATTAAGAAATGCTCTTTATTGAAAGAGATCATCAAGAAAGTGAAGAGCAACGTGAAGTTTGAGAGAAGACATTTAAATACATACATAGGATAAAGGACTAATGTACAGAATATGTGAAGAATTCCTACAAATCAAAAAGAGCACAATTTAAAAATGGACAAGAAATTTGAATAGAGGCCTCAAAAAAGTAAATATTTAGATGGCTGGTCAGCATATGAAAAGGTTCTAGAGTAATTCACAGTGAAGTACCATTCACTTATCAGTAGGACTAAATTATAAATATCACTTCAAAAACTTTGGCAGTAACTAGCTACAAATATGTGCCTACTTTATGATCGCTTCTGGGTACTGTATCTATCCAAGAGGCTGTGTTACCAAAAGATGTGCAGGAAAGCTCATAACAGCTATAGTTGCAATATTGTAAATTTGAAACATGAGCCAGATGCCAATCAAAAGGAGAATGGATAAATTGTATAGTTGCCCAAGGTAATAGTGTACAGCGATAAAATGACAAATGTACACAGCAGTGAATATGAATCTCACCTTTTGTTGGGTCAAATTAGTAGACATAAAAGAGTATCTGCTGTATAATTCCATTTCTCTGAAGTTCAAAACGAGGCAAAGTTAATCTAGGGAGATAAAAGGCCAGGATAAGCCTGACCTGTGGTGGCGCAGTGGATAAAGCCTCGACCTGGGAACACTGAGGTTGCCAGTTCAAAACCCTGCACTGGTCTGGTCAAGGCACATATGGGAGTTAATGCTTCCAGCTCCTCCCCCCTTTCTCTCTTTCTCTCTTTCTCTCTCTCTCTCTCTCTCTCACTCTGTGTCTCCTCTCTAAAATAAATAAATAAAAAGAAATAATTAAAAAAAAAAAAAAAAAAAAAAGGCCAGGATAGTGGTTACCTTGGGGTGGAGGTTGGGGAAGGTGTTTCTTGTTTTTTTTTTTGCTTTTGCACTGACTAGAGGAGACTGCTTTTTTTTCTTTTTTTGTTGTTGTTTTATTATTTATTTATTTATTTTTTACAGGGACAGAGAGAGAGTCAGAGAGAGGGATAGATAGGGACAGACAGACAGGAACGGAGAGAGGTGAGAAGCATCAACCATTAGTTTTTCGTTGCCTTTGTGACACCATAGTTGTTCATTGATTGCTTTCTCACATGTGCCTACACCGCGGGCCTTCAGCAGACTGACCAACCCCTTGCTGGAGCCAGCGACCTTGGGTCCAAGCTGGTGAGCTTTTGCTCAAGCCAGATGGGCCCACACTCAGGCTAGCAAGCTTGGGGTCTCGAACCTGGGTCTTTCGCATCCCAGTCCGACGTTCTATCCACTGCGCCACCACCTGGTCAGGCTGTTGTTTTATTTATTTATTTTTATTTATTTATTTATTTTTTTAAAGCAACAGAAAAGCCATTTATTCAAAGTGGTAAAGGTAATAGCTTATTCTTTTTTTTTTTTTTAAGAACATATATATATATTATTATTATTAATTCCAATGGGGTGACACCAATAAATCAGGGTACATATGTACAATGAAAACATCTCCAGGTTATCTTATCATTCAATTGTGTTGCATACCCGTCACCAAAAGTCAAATTGTCCTCTGTCACCTTCTATCTGGTTTTCCCTGTGTCCCTCCACTCCTCCCTATCCCACTCTTCCCTCCCTCCCCCCATCCCGTAACCACCACTCTCTTGTCCATGTCTCATATTCTCACTTTTATGTCCCACCTATGTATGAAATCATGCTGTTCTCAGTTTTTCTTTTTTTCTGATTTACTTATTTCACTCCGTATAATGTTATCAAGGTACATCCATTTTGTTATAAATGATCCGATGTCATCGTTTCTTATGGCTGAGTAGTATTCCATAGTATATATGTACCATAGCTTTTTAATCCACTCCTCTTCTGATGGACACTTGGGCTGGTTCCAGATCTTCGCTATTGTGAACAATGCTGCCACGAACATGGGGGCGCATTTCTTCTTTTCAAACAGTGCTATGGTGTTCTTAGGGTATATTCCTATAAGTGGGATAGCTGGGTCAAAAGGCAGTTCGATTTTTAATTTTTTGAGGAATCTCCAAACTGTTTTCCACAGTGGCTGCACCAGTCTGCATTCCCACCAGCAGTGCAGAAGGGTTCCCTTTTCTCCACATCCTCGCCAGCACTTATTCTGTGTTGTTTTGCTGATGAGTGCCATTCTGACTGATGTGAGGTGATATCTCATTGTGGTTTTAATTTCCATTTCTCTAATGATTATAGTGATGTTGAGCATTTTTTCATATGCCTATTGGCCATCTGTATATCCTCTTTGGAGAAATTTCTATTCATTTCTTTTGCCCATTTTTTGATTGGGTTGTTTGTCTTCCTGGTGTTGAGTTTTTTCAGTTCTTCATAAATTTTAGTTATTAACCCCTTATCAGATGTGCTGTTGAATATGTTCTCCCATTGTGTGGTTTGTCTTTTTATTCTGTTCCTATTGTCTTTAGCTGTGCAAAAACTTTTTAGTTTGATATAGTCCCATTTGTTTATCTTGCCTTTTATTTCATTTGCCCGTGGAGATAAAACGGCAAATATATTGCTGCTACAGATGTCGGAGAGCTTGCTGCCTATGTTTTCTTCTAACATGCTTATGGTTTCACGGCTTACATTTAAGTCTTTTATCCATTTTGAGCTTGTTTTTGTGCATGGTGTAAGTTGATGGTCTAGTTTCATATTTTTGCAGGTAGATGTCCAATTTTCCCAACACCATTTGTTAAAGAGGCTGTCTTTACTCCATTGTATGTTCTTTCCTCCTTTGTCAAATATCAGTTGTCCATAAAGCTGTGGGTTTATTTCTGGGTCCTCTGTTCTGTTCCATTGATCTATGTGCCTGTTCTTATGGCAGTACCAGGCTGTCTTGAGTATAATGGCCTTATAGTAAACCTTGATATCTGGAAGAGTGATACCTCCTGCTTTATTTTTTCTTTTTAAGATTGCTGAGGCTATTCGTGTTCTTTTTTGGTTCCATATAAATTTTTGGAATATGTGTTCTATATCTTTGAAGTATGTCATTGGTATTTTAATTGGAATTGCATTGAATTTATAAATTGCTTTGGGTAATATAGAAATTTTAATGATGTTTATTCTTCCTAGCCATGAGCACGGTATATGCTTCCACTTGTTTGTATCTTCCTTGATTTCTTTTATCAATGTTCTATAATTTTCCGAGTACAAGTCCTTAACCTCCTTGGTTAAATTTACTCCTAGGTACTTTATTTTTTTGGCTGCAATAGTGAAGGGGATTGTTTCCTTAATTTCTTTTGCTGACAGTTCATTGTTGGTATATAGAAATGCCTCTGATTTCTGAGTATTAATTTTATATCCTGCCACCTTGCTGAATTCATTTATAAGGTCAGTAGTTTTTTGACTGAGACTTTAGGGTTTTCTATATACAATATCATATCATCTGCAAATAGTGACTGTTTTACTTCTTCTTTTCCAATTTGGATGCCTTTTATTTCTTCTTCTTGTCTGATTGCTGTAGCTAGGACTTCCAGAACTATGTTGAATAAGGGTGGTGAAAGGGGGCATCCCTGCCTGGTTCCTGATCTTAAGGGGATTGCTTTTAATTTTTGTCCATTTAGTATGATGTTTGCTGTCGGTTTATCGTAGATGGCCTTTATCATGTTAAGGAATGATCCCTGTATTCCCACTTTACTGAGAGTTTTGAGCATGAATGGGTGCTGGATTTTATCAAATGCCTTTTCTGCATCTATTGAAATTATCATGTGATTTTTGTCCTTCCTTTTGTTTATGTGATGAATCACATTGATTGATTTGCGAATATTGAACCAGCCTTGCCTCTCCAGAATAAATCACACTTGATCATGGTATATGATTTTTTTCATATATTGCTGAATCCGGTTGGCTAATATTTTGTTGAGAATTTTAGCGTCTAAATTGATCAGGGATATAGGCCTATAATTTTCTTTCTTTGTGTTGTCTTTGCCCGGTTTTGGGATCAGAATTATACTCAACTCATAAAAGGAGTTTGGAAGTCTTCCTTCCTCTTGAATTATTTGGAATAGCTTGAGGAGGATAGGAGTTAGTTCTTCTTTGAATTTTTGATAGGATTCACTTGTGAAGCCATCAGGCCCAGGACTTTTCTTTTTTGGGAGTTTTTTGATAACTGTTTCAATCTCATTTGTTGTAATTGGTCTGTTTAGGTGTTCTGCTTCTTCCAGATTGATTTTTGGAAGGTTATATGATTCAAGAAATTTGTCCATTTCACGTAGGCTGTCTAATTTTTTGGCATATAGTTCTTCATAGTATTTTCTTACAATGCTTTGTATTTCTGCTGTGTCAGTTGTTATTTCTCCACTGTCCTTTCTAATTTTATTTATTTGAGTCCTCTCTCTTTTTTTCTTGGTGAGTTTAGTTAAAGGTTCATCAATCTTGTTTACCTTTTCAAAGAACCAGCTTCTGGTTTCATTGATCCTCTGTATTGTTTCCTTAGCCTCTATGTCATTTATTTCTGCTCTGCTCTTTATTATTTCCTTCCTTCTACTTGTCTTGGGTTTTATTTGTTGTTGTTTTTCTAGTTCTTTTAGATGCAGGGTCAGGTTGCTTATTTGAGCTTTTTCTAGCTTCTTATGATATGCCTGTAGTGCAATGAACTTCCCTCTCAGTACTGCTTTTGCTGTGTCCCATAAGTTTTGAGTTGATGTATGCTCATTATCATTTGTTTCTAGAAACTTTTTTATTTCTTCTTTGATCTCATTGTTAATCCATTCATTATTTAATATCATGCTATTTAGTTTCCAAGTGTTTGAGTATTTATCAGTTTTTCTTTTGTGGTTAATTTCTAGTTTCATGGCATTGTGATCAGAGAAAATGCTTGATATGATTTCAATCTTTAGAGGAGATTGCTTTTATTGGCTGCTTGATCATTATGAGCAGGAGGAGTGGGCGCCCTCCATGCCTGGCTCGCCTGCTTCACCAGCTTGCAGGTAATGGCAGATTCGCTCAGGCGGTGGCCAGTCATCTCAGGCTTGATTTCCGCCTGGTTGAAGGTCATGGCGCTGTACACACTCTGTCATGCTGCCCATCGCAGATGTGTCTTTAGCACCTTGGGCTTCTCCATGGACGGTGCCTCCTTCTTGGCCTTGCATAGGCTTTAGCAATGAGTGCTGCTTCCTCTGCAGGCCCTCGTTCAGGCGCTGGTCAGTGCTGTACTGTTGCATCAGCTGCTTGGTCCAGATGAGCACCGTGGGGGGGAACTTGGGCAAGGTCTGCTGCTTCTTTTGCTCCACCTTTGCCATTTTTGCTGTTCTTGGGAAAGGACCCAGTTGTTATTGCCTAGATGCATGAGACAACTTTCTAGAGTGATAGAAATGTTTTATATATTTATCTGGGTGGAGTTACGTAGGTGTACACAGATGTAATAATTCATCGATTTAGATATTGAATATTTATACACTTTATGTTTGTAATTTTTAACTCATTTATTTAAAACAAAAGTCACTAGAGTATTGACTGAGTTCTTAGTTCCTTTCCAGAGCAGTTCTTCTTTTGGGAGAGTCCATGATAATAATTCTCGTGATGGCAGTCTTATATCAGGAAGGAGGAGCTGCACTCTTGGGAAGAGGTTCAGTAGGTCATTAATAAGAGGGAGCAGTCTTCAGATTTTCCCACTTTACAGTATCATTGAAATATCATATTCTGTTTTAAGCCTTTGTTTGTGATTTGTAAATTTTCTTTGAAGGTTACCTGCTCATGGGTTTTAAAAAATGTATAGATTCCATAGATCTCACTTTTCCATAAGAAGTCTTTAAAATAAAACAAGGTTCTTTAAATGGAAGCAATATGTATGTTTTTTCCTTAATAAGTCAGTCAAATGAAGAGGTATCTGGGACTTAAAAATTGGCCAACAGACATTTTATTTGATAAAATATAGTTATTTATAATTAGAGTAGCATTAACAATACGATGCTTATGAATAGCTTGATGTTTGTAATTGTTAAATGCTTGTTTTGGTGTTACTCCAAATAGTTGTTCTTTTGACTTGAAGATAAAACAATTCTGGCATTGAACTAAAGGAGTTCTGTGCTTTTCCTCATTAAGAATAGTGTAATGGCACGCAGAGCATTTCCCTAAGGGATACTTTTGTGCGCTCAAACATTGAGTATCCTACTAATTACTGAACAACAACAAAAAATTAGGTTTGTTTTCTACACATTTCTTATCAGAGTAGATTACGGATTGTCCCAAGGGATGGTTAAACAAATGAACGAATCATTACTTGCTTGAAATAAGTCACTCAAAAAGTGTTTGTGCCCTCTCATGTTTTTGTTTTGTTTTTCTCTCTTGTTGAAATATTAACAGTTGGGAGAAATGTCCTCCATGTCAAAAAAAGAATGAAAAAAAATGTATATGCAGTATATCGCTTGTGAGAATGATAAAAATTGTTGTTTAATTTTGAGACATTTTGGTGTGCAAAACTTAAATTCAGACCCTGACATTTTTATTTATTCAAATTTTTTAATATTTATTTAAATTTATTGTATTTACATAGATTCAAGTGCCCAACTGAATACATCCCCCCCCATGTGTTTCCCTCAACATCCCCCTTTTCCCCTCCCTCCAATACCCTCCCTCCTCCCTTCCCTCCAATGCCCTCCCTCCCCCCTTACCTCCAGGATTTGCTTTTCTGCTCTCTATAACGCTGTTATGTATATATAATTTCACCAATCTCTTTCCCTTCTCTGATCCCATCCTATCATCCCTTTTCCCTATGTCTGCTTTCCCTCTGGTCCCTTTGATCCCACCTCTGCCTCAATTCTGTTCTTCAGTTAACATTATTCATTGGATTCCTCAAATGAGTGAGTTCATATGATATTTTTCTTTCTCTGCCTGGCTTATTTCACTTAATTTAATAGTTTCCAAGTCCATCCATGTTGTCACAAAAGATTTCCTTTTTCATGGCTGTAAAGCCAATAGCCAGGGCCACCATCAAAGCTGCCCGGCCAGTGCAGGTTCGCATTTGATTCGGACAGTCGGTAATGAAGCAACGAAGCCAAGAACTGGTGAGCCATCAGCTTTAATTCTAACTTGCACCCAGTTGGCAAGCAAAAACACACACTGGGCTCCAAAACCCACTCATTCAGTGCTCTCAAAGCTACTGACTTATCCGAGTTTCCTAGAATCAAAAGGTTTCTAGCTCACCAGACTTATTCACCTGTTTCCCATCTCCTTCTCTCTGCACAAACTGGCTTTTTCCTCAGCATTCCGCCATCTTGGCTGCTTCTCCTGGCCTCCATCTGCTCTCCTCTCTAATACCTCAGGAACCAAGAGAGCAAGCTACTAGTCTGTCCCACTTTATAATGTAGAAATCCAAACCCTTAATCCAATCTACAAACAAGAAAGTCTCTGATACAAAGTCACCCATTTGAGGCATAATGGGATTCCTCAGGAGAGCGCACCACCCCACATCATCCATTCAGTCAAGGTCGTGGGGAAAAGCTTACTTTTAAAACTAAGCCTTAGGCTATAACAACCCAGTCTGCTTACATTACAGCCTTTCCCCCACACCAATCCCAAGCATAAGGGCAAATAATATCACCTGGGTGACGGGCTTCCATGTGGGCAGCACCATCTTTAACAAAGTGAACATATTATATTTTATCTGCCCAACAATGGCCCCATAGGATTCCATTGTGTATATGTACCACTGACAGACACTTGGGCTGTTTCCAGATCTTGGCTATTGTAAACAATGCTGCCATAAACATGGGGGTGCATTTCTTCTTTTCGAACAGTGCTATGGTGTTCTTAGGGTATATTCCTAGAAATGGGATAGTAGAGTTAAAAGGCAGTTAAAATTTTAATTTTTTGAGGAATCTTTATACTGTTTTCCACAGTGGCTGCACCAGTCTGCATTCCCGCCAGCAGTGCAGGAGGGTTCCCTTTTCTCCACACCCTGGCCAGCACGTATTGTATGTTTTGTTAATGAGCACCATTCTGACTGGTGTGAAGTGATAACTCATTTTGGTTTTAATTTGCATTTCGCTAATGGTTAGTGATGTTGAGCATTTTTTTTTTTATCTGCCTATTGGCCATCTGTATGTCCTCTTTGGAGAAGTCAGACCCTAACTGATATTTTAATTGTCTTACCCATGAATGTGACTGATGAGTTTAGTGAGTGTTTTGGGCCAGTTAGAGATATTTTTAAGCCATCATTCTTTACATTCATGACCTTTATAATATTCCTAAGATGTAGATATTATTTTTACCACTTTATAAGTGGGGAAAATGAGGCTTATACGAGTAAAATAACTTGTTCACGGTCATAAGCTACTAAGTGGTACATACCAATGATTTTTTTTACCACATGGATTTCATTTACCTGTTGACTTTAGACCCTAACCCCTAATAAAGGCTGTATTTTGCTTAAACACTCCTTCCCCACATACTAAGGTTTTCCTTATAAGCCCAGCCCACATCATGGTTCTTATGTTGCTCTGTTTTTTCATAGTACTTAACATTTAACATATTATGTGATTATTTTTTTTCTTTGAGAGAGACAGGCAGGGAGGGAGAGAGAGAGAGAGGAGAAGCATCAACTTGTAGTTGCATCACTTTGTTTATTGATTGCTTCTCATACATACCTTGACTGTGCAGGGGGGCTCAAGCTGAGCCAGCGACCCTTGGGTCATGTTGATAATTCCATGTTCAAGCCCGAGACCTGTGCTTAAGCTGGCGAGCCTGCCTCAAGCTGAATGAGCCCTTGCTCATTTCGGGGACCTTGGTTTTTCTAACCTAGGACCCCAGTGTTCCAGATTGATACACTATCCAATGTGCCACCGGCAGTCAGGCCATACTATGGAATTTTATGCAGTATAATTCTTTATTTTCTCTCTCCTCTACTAGAAGTCTACTAAAGGTTTTTTTTTTGTTGTTTTTTGTTTTTTTTTTGTTTTTTAAGGGAGAGGGAGGGGAAAGAGGGACAGACATGAAGGGAGAGATGTGAAGTATCAACTCATAGCTGTAGCACCTTAGTTGTTCATTGATTGCTTCTCATATGTGCCTTGACCAGGGAGCTCCAGGTGAGCCAGTGACCCCTTGCCCAGTCCAGCAACCTTGGTCTTCAAGCCAGAGACCTTGGGCTCCTGTCAGCGACCATGGGGTCATGTCTATGATCCCACACTCAGGCTAGTGACCCTGTGCTCAAGTTGGTGAGCCCTTGCTCAAGCTGGCAACCTCTCAGTTTCAAAAGTAGGTCCTCAGCATCCCAGGCCTATGCCATATCCCTTGCACTACCACCTGGTCGGGCTTATATTAATATTATTTTTAAAAACAGCTATTTAAAATTTTATTTTTAGTGATTTTAGAGAGAGAGGAAGAGAAAGAGAGACAGAGACAGGACCATCGAGCTGTTCCTGTTTGTGCCCTGACTGCGGATTGAATTGGCAATCTGTGCTTTGAGACGAAGCTCTAACCAACCCAGCTGTCCGGCCAGGACAAGACTGAATTTGCTTTTGAGCCTAAGGCATTCTCATTATTAAGTCTGTTCTTTCAGTTATGCCATTATCATATTTGGAGGAAGGTTAGAGGTAGGGAGGTGGGGGGAAAGGCTGTGGTAGTCATTCATGTTATGGAATGAATAGAACTCCAGTTTGGTGTTAGCAGTCAGATGGAGAAGAAAGGATATGCTTTTAGGATATTGGGGGGGGGGGTGTGTGTTTTATTTTTTAAGTGCAGGGGAAAGAAAATAGTCTAGGAAAACCTTTAGGTTTCTGGTTTGGCCAACTGGTTGAATGGGGCTGTAACTTGTTAAGAGGAGAAAATAGGAAGACAGATTGAGTTTGGGTATGATTAATTGGAAGTTATGGACATACGAGTAGCTGATTAATAGGCAATTGGATATGTGGATCTAGAGAACTTAGGATACAGAACTAACCTGCAGGTATAGCAGTGGAGTCATTAGCTTGACCATTGTAGTTGGATTTATATTTTTATTTAAAAAAATTATTTATTGATTTTGGGGAGAGAGGGAGAGAGAGAGACAGAAACATTGATTTATTTCTGTGTGTGCCGTGACTGGAGCTTTAACCAGCAACCTTTACATATCAGGGTGATACTCTAACCATCTGAGCCATCCCACCAGGGCAGCTGTAGTTGGATTTATAGAGATGGATGAAATTGTTCAAGGAGAGTGTAGAGTGAGAAAAAGTCCAAGACTGGGTCCTGTGGAACCTTAACTAAAGGAATAGGAATAGAATATTTGGTGGAAAAGGATACCTGAAGGATTGAGAGAGGATGGGATGCTGAGCTTAGGTAGATTGACAAGCCTTGTATGAGAGGAAAACCACCTCTTCTGCACTGGGCAGTTAAGGGTGGGTATAGAAATTGGCAGTTGAGGAAATTCTTGTTCAATAACTTCTATTGTCCATGTGCTGAGGAGGGATGGGTGGTAGGGCATGGCTTGGAATTGGTGGGAGACTGGAGATAGAAGAGTGGTTCTGAGGGTAATGGGGGGGGAGCTTCACTAGGGATATTTAATATTTAATAGTTACCATTAATCACTTTTGAAAGTTTACCTCATTGATAAATGTGATCCTTTCTGTGTAGAAATATGAATGAATGTGGTAGAAAGATCAGTTGGTGGTTAGGATTTTGCTAGTTAATTGTCCCAGGATGATAATCGGAGAAGTAGGGTAGTATTAAGCTTGGTGCACTGTTGTGGTTGTTCAAATAAAAACCTACTTTAGTGTCTGTCAGTAAGGAGCATGTTATTAACCACGATGAGCAGCAGAGTTCATTAATAATATACATTTCAGAATATCTGGTTTATATCAGAAGTCAAACAGGCCCTGTGATTCCAAGATACTGTATGTGTTTGCTAGTCCTGCCATAATACAATAAAATGCCTCAGAATGGTGGTTTAAACAGCAGATTACTCCCTCATAGTTCTGGAGGCTTGAAGATCAAAGTGGTGGCAGAGCTAGTTTTTTCTTTGCCTTAATGATGGCTGCCCCCTGTTCTCCACATGGTCTTTCCCTCTGTGCCTGGGCACCTCTGTTGTCTGTGGGTATGTCCTAATCTCTTACAAGACACCAGTCAGGGTGGATTAGGGTTCCCTCTCTAATGGCCTCAGCTTTAACTTAATCACTCTTTAAATGCTCTGTTTCCGAATGTAGTCATATATTGAGGTGCTAGAGGTTAGGGCTTCAACACAAATTTGTGGGAAAACATAATTCAGCCCATAACATATTTTTGGTTTGTGTGCTGCAGCTAGAGGGCAGGCTGCAGAAACTTGTTTTTGGTGAGGAGAGCAGGGAGTTGCTTTCAGTTAGGTCCAGGGACAGAGCTGGGATTTGTGTTGTGCAGCTGAGCTCTGTCCCTCTTCTGTAAACCTCCAAAAGAAATGCCCTAAGGGGAGAAGCACTTAGTATTTGGGAAGTGTACTGCCAACAGAAAAACAGGTGTTCCATTGAACTCATTCATTGATACAGAGAAGAAATTGATGGTCACCACATGGAGGGGGTTGGGATGGGTAGAAAAGTTGAAAGGGATTGAGAAGTACAAATTGGTAGTTACAAAATAGTCATGGGGATGTAAACCACAGCATAGGGAACATAAAGTCATTAATGTGGTGTCACATGAGTACTAGGTTTATGGGGCTGATCACCTTAAGGTATATAAATGTCTAATCACTATGTTGTACACCTGAAACATAAAATATTGTGTAATAACTATTGTTAAAAAATAAAAATAAAACAAAACTAATCAGGTGTTTCATGTAGGGCGTGTTCCCTCAGGTAATGCAGTAATAAACTTTGAGGTGGGTTCAGGGAGCTTTGCCTTATCTGAGACATACCCGCTGGTGTAGAGGGGAGCTTCTCTCTCTCTGCAGGTAGGGAAGACGTCTGGCGGTAGGGAATTTGTCCTGGGTCTTATTGAACAACCGAAGGACCGCATACACCCCAACAAGTGACATCACAAACGTTTCTTTTCTCCTTCTACTCCCTTTGTACCCCAGAGGTTACAGGAGAGAGGATGAGAGAGGAACAGAGATTTGATGAAAGGTGGGGAGAGTTGGAAGCTGCAGTGGAGGCAGGCCTGTGAATACCAACATGGGCAGGATTCCTTCACCTGCCTGTTGTTTTTGTGAAGGAAGTGTTGAGAAGTTGATGATGGTTCCAGAATCAAGTCATGGTTCACACAGCGCATCATTTAGCTGAAGAAACACAAGTCAAAAGATATTTCCAGTAGAATTCTGAAAATTACTAAATGATTTGAGTTGTCAGAATGAGTTGAAGAATTTATGCTGTACCTTATGTCACTTGGTAAACAGTTTTATAATAATTGTTACTTAATGTAGTAAGAGAAGAAATCTTTAAAAATTGAGCTGTTTATATTGATTTATATAAGTACTTACCATATTTCCCCATGTATTAGATGCTCTCATGTATAAGATGCACCTTAATTTGGGGACCTGAAATTTGGGAAAAAAATGTATTACATAAAGTTATTGAACTCAAGTTTTCATCATAAAATTCATATAACTCCTCACCACTGTCAAAACTCCCATCCATTAGCTTGTCCTCATCTGTGTCTGATGACGAATCACTGTCTTTATATATTGCCTCGTCCTCAGTTCCATCTATGGCATTTGAAATGCCACACTTCTACAACCATGGTATAAGATGTACCCAGTTGTTAGACCCCAAATTTTTCAAAAAAGGTGCATCTTATACCTGGGGAAATACGGTATATTGCTGTTAAAAGTGCTTTGAATATTAGTACAAGGGACAAGGGAGCCAACAGTGTCAGCAGGAGTTGTTTTAGGGACCACTGTAGTGATGAAGAGATGGAGAATGTGATCCTTTGGTATCTAGAGAGTCATCTTGAAGGGATTTAGATCTGCAGATGGCCAGTAACTTCTGTGCTCATTTAGATTTGCTTCCGATAGATACTATTTACTCGGTAAGGTGAAGGAGAAAGAGGCTTTGCTGTTAGGCAGACCCAGGCTAATATGTTTGCTCTGATAGTCTTAATCTCTATCACCTTGAGACAAAGTATACAGTCTGTTTCAGTTTCTCCCCTGTAAAATGGGAATGGTAATAGCTGCTACCTCATGGATTGTTTTGAAAATAAAATAAAATATGATATAGGAAGTATTTATTACTTTGAAGATAGATTTTTGTTTTTAATTTCCATTGATGAGAGAGAGAGAGAGAGAGAGAAAGTGAGGGGTGAGAGCAAGGAAGAAAGAGAGAGAGAAGCAAAACTTGTTCCACTTAGTTGTGCAGTCATTGATTGCTTCTCATGTGTGCCCTGACCAGGGACCGAACCACTGAGCAACCTGGCCAGGGCAAATATCTACTTTGTTTGGCATGTATGTGTTAGCAATGCTTGTTTTTGTCCCTTCTGGAATTAGAATTAACCTGTGTGCTAAGTTCTGTTTTTGTTTTGGATAAAAGCTCAGTAGTACTAGTGCAGTGGTTCTTAACCTTTTTTGAGGTACCAAACCCACCAGTTTCATATGTGCATTCACTGAACCCTTCTTTAGTGATAAATAAGATACGATTTTTTTTTCCAAATTCAAGACATAGGTATATGTCAGCTAATACCACTCTAATTCCAGAATATTTTCATCACCCCAAAAGAAACCTCCTACACATTAGCAGTCACTCCTTATCTCCCTTCCCGAACCCTGATACTCCCAGCCCTAGGCAACCACTAACATACTTTCTGTTTCCATGGTGTTCCCTCTTCTGGATATCTCATATAAATAGAATCATGTTGTGCCTGGCATCTTTTAATTACAAAATATTTTCAACCTTCATCTATGTCATAGCATATATCAGTGCGTTATTCCTTTTTTATTGCTGAATACTATTCCATTGTACATATATACCATGTTTTGTTTATACATTCATCAGTTGATGGACATTTGGGTTGTTTCTACTTTCTAACTAGTGATTAATGCTACTGTGAACTAACATTTGCTGACAAGTCTTTGAGCATGTATTTTATGTGCTTTCTGTTCTCTTGCTGGGACATAGGACTAACAATTTTTTAAAAATTGGAAAAAAAGCAGAGACATGAAATTCAAATTTACAATGAAACCTCTTCTTGTTTGTTCACCTTTATATGTAGTTTCTGATGGAGATTTGGACTGGATGTGTGTTGCTTAAGTATTATAAGAATAAATAAAAATAATCAGAAGCCTTTAATTAGGTTTCCTTGAATGTGTTCTAATAGATGAGTGAGGAGAAAAATAACAGATTACACAAAAGCATACTACAAACTTCTCTTATTGGCAGCTGTTTCTGTAAATAATTCTAATTGGACTTCATCCAAGGCAAAAAGCAGAAGGGGGCGAAGGCATTGTTTGATGGGATATGGCAGTAGGTTGAAATATTTCACCTTGGGGATTATTCACTGAAAATAGCGGATGTCCTTTTCATCAAGTTGAAACATAACTTGTTTAAACATCCTTTTTACCTTAATGTGACCAAAAGTGCTTTTCAGTGTTTGGGACCAGATGTCCTTGAACTTTTTCTGTGGTATACCATGAAACCTAATTTCTATAGAGTAGAAATGGCCACCTCATCTCTGAAGTAACCAATCAAATATATGCCAAGGGCAGCTTAAAAAATGACTTCAGATGTGCTTGAAAATGTAATAGTTGGTAGCCACCAGCATGAATGGAGATTGATACCACAGATAAATTTTGAGGGCTCTTGTTCTATATACTCTTTTCTTCTCCTATAAAAAACAAATCATATAACCCTTAAGACTTATAATTTTGAACTTCAATTTGATAATCTTCTGAGAATATTTCTTTTGTAGTGGGCTTAAATCGAAAGCACTATAAATTTAGTACAGTGAGATAGTTCTGAACATTTGAACACCAGATTTTAAAATATTTTTGTCAAAGCACTTAGAGTTTCATAAAATTAGTGAGGAGGAACATGGAGGGGTGATTATAAGCAGTTTACTAAATGTTTGAATCTTTTCTATGTATGAAGTGCTGTCTTTGGGGATGGGAAAGGACAAAGTTTTAAAGGCATGGTCTGTGTCCTCACAGTTCTAGATGCAAAATAGGTGACCATACAGTAGTTTATAATGCAAAGCCAACTGAAACATGTAATTGAAGTATAGTGGGTATGAATGAATGATGCCTTAATTGGGGTTTATTAAAACATTTAAACTTTTTTACTGATATAAAAAGATTCAAGAGAGGGCAATTTAGGCACATAGGGAAGGGTACTGTTTGGTTGGTCACCTATTCATAAAACTAAAATTTCAGATATTTTTATTGTAAATATGAAAGTGTTATGTGTCTTGTTAAACTCACCTTTATTGTTTAATTTCTCAGCATGTTGTGGTTTATTAAACAGGGTTCTTTTTCATCATGTTCTGTCTTTTTCATCATGTTCTGTTCTGTCAGCTAAAGGCACCTGTTTTCTTTTTTTTTTTTACAGGGACAGAGAGAGAGAGTCAGAGAGAAGGATAGGTAGGGACAGACAGACAAAAACAGAGAGAAATGAGAAGCATCAATCATTAGTTTCTCGTTGCTGTTGCGACACCTTAGTTGTTCATTGATTGCTTTCTCACATGTGCCTTCAGCAGACCGAGCAACCCCTTGCTGGAGCCAGCGACCTTGGGTCCAAGCTGACGAGCTTTTTGCTCAAGCCAGATGGGCCCATGCTCAAGCTGGCGACCTTGGGGTCTCGAACCTGGGTCTTCCGCATCCCAGTCCGATGCTCTATCCACTGCGCCACCGACTGGTCAGGCTGAAGGCACCTGTTGACTGACGTTTAACATCATTTGCAGCTCAAAATAAGTCAGGATTTTTTCATTTAGTTTCCTCTTAGTGCTGTCAAAACCAGGTAATCCATTTTCCTTTTGCCTTTGACCCTGTGTGACATTGGATGTGTTGATACCACAGTGGCCAGCGTCCTCAACACATTGCTGTCCAGCTGAATTTTTAGTGTCAGATGCTAGGAGATTGTGTGAGCAGCTGGATTCTCATAAGAAGTGTTACTGAGACAGATACTGATGATTCTAAGTGAAGTTCTGAGTGTTCTTTCCATGATCAGATTTCATTCTCTTCTTCAGAGACTATGGTAGTTTCTTAACCTGACAAAAATGATAATCATTTAAAAAGACTCTTTCCTTTAACATAAGAAAATAATTGAAAATTTTGGCTATAGAACTATAGAATTTAGTTGTTTTAAAACCCTTGAAAAGGTATATATAGTATTACTTTTTGCCTTCGGCAAGTTTATTTTTTTAATTGTCTTGCCTTTGTTTATTTAAAAAAATTTAAATTGAATTTATTAGGGTGACAGTGGTTACCAAATTTATTTTTAATTCAGTGTGAATTTCTTAGAATTTTTCTTTTTAAATTTTTATTGAATTTATTGGGGTGACTGGTTAATAAAATTATAAGTTTCAGGTATATAGTTCTATAATACATCATCTGTCTATTGTATTGAGGGTTCACCACCCAAATAGAGTTTTCTTCTTGTACAAATTTGTATTGCTTGTTAGCTGTTTTTTAAACTTAGTAAAGCAGAAAGGAATGATCTATTCTTAGGTCCATTTTGAAGTATGAGGAGGAAAACAGTATTTTGTATTTTCACACTTTAATTTACATTATGCAGTTTTCTTTATTACTTAATAGGATTTTAAGAAAAAAATGATATTTAATTTTGTCTCATTTGGTTGTGTATTTGACTACCTATTTGAAAATAAAAATAACCTGTATAGTTTCTATGAAAGCCTATTAGAACTTTTATAAAGCCCTTTAACATTCTTTTTTTAATATTTATTTATGATTTTAATTTCTTTTGTTTACATAGATTTAGGTGTCCCACTGACTATATCTCCCCCTTTTTAACATTCTTAAGAAGTTTTTTTTTCTAAAAATCTTCGACATTTCTCTCTAGGAAAGAGCGTAGGTTTCTTAAACTAATGACTCATGAACTAGAAAGAAGAAATTGAATACATTTGAGCTGTCTGCATATACTCAGTCACTGAAATGTTATTCTGTTCAATGCTAGTCCCCACCATTCATTCCCAGGCGATTCTTTGTGTTTTGATTTCAAATCCAGTGCTGGTGTTGAGTAGGCATCCACTGAGCTTTTGTTTAGTGGGTGGTGCTCCATTGCAAGTTTTGTATTAGGATATTCTTATTAATTTAATGGTCATTCCTTAGTAATTTTCTTGATTGGTTTTTCAGGACTACAGGAATATGTGGAGGCTGTCTCTTTTCAACATTTTATCAAAACACGATCACTTATCAGTATGGATGAAATTAGTAAACAGTTGGTGTTTACAAGAGAAGACAATGGGAAAGAAAATAAGACCGTAAGAATTTAAAGCCGTATTTCACATTTATTACTTCATTTATATAACAGTATAATGAATGTAGGAGACTTACTGGCGTACAGTGCTAGGAATATTGAGATGGCAATGTTCCTTTGGAAGTGTGGTTTCATACATAGATACCCAACTAGGGAAATGACCTTTTTGAATATTTTAGTTAGTAGCTAGAAAAGAACAACTGGGTATGTGGAGGGAGAATAAGACTCTGTCTAAAGCATTACTGAGTGATTGCTGTAAGTTCACTTGGTTTTACTGTATATTACTAGGTACCCTTCATAAGCACTATCTCATTTCATCCTATTATTAACCTTATGAGATAAGAATTTTCTTCTTCATTTTACGGAGAAGGAAACAAGCTTTTAGAGAGTTTGAGTAACTTATCAAAAGCCATACAACTAATAAGGGTGACAGCTAATCTTTGCAAACAGGTGTTTTGAATCCAAACCAGCTCCCTTTTCCACTCTGCCTGTGTTTCTCAGAGTGTACCTCAAGGACCCCTGTGCCAGGTGTTGACCTCAAAGGAGTGTTTTGAAGGATTTGATGTAAGTTTTAAGTTAGGCAGTGTGTAGCACACAACACATAAATCCTCAGGAGTTAGTTGTCATTATAAATGTTAATATGTAACTTCTTAGTTAAAACCAGGGAACTCCTGTCTAATGATAGAAATAACATTAATATTTCTTAAGCAAAAGTTATTTTTATAAATAACCTATGAAATGCAACCCCTTACCCCTACTCCAATCTACCTACCTTTTCTGAAAAGATGCCAGTTCTCTAACAGTTCATAGAAACGAAACATAGCGGGTACTTTTGTGTCAAGTACTTTAAAAGGCATCAGAATAGTTGGGAAGCTCCCTTTCGATTTATCCAGTTCTGGCATTAACTAGCTGTATCACCTCTGATGTTTTTTGGACCTCTTCTCTTTACATTGGGAGGGTTGGACCAGATTGTCTCTGAAGAGTAGTCCTAAATATTGAGGGATCTTAATACCTAAATTTGACTTTCATTTTCTTGCATAATTCTCAGTGATTATTATCTATAGATAAAATTCAGGTTCCTTAATATGACTTTATACTCCTATCTTTCTAGACTCATCCTATACTACTACTTACTTTAAACTTTATTTGAAAGAAATACCTTACTAGTTTCTCAACTAACTGTACAACACAGTTCTTACCTGCGTGCCTTTGTAACTAGATCCCTCTGCCTAAAATGGCCTGCAGTGTAATTGTGACTTTACCTAAATCTCATAGACTTTTAGTAACAATTTAAGTATTGCCCCTTCCAGAAGGAATCTAATATATATATATATATATATATATATATATATATATATATGTATGTATGTGTATGTATGTATATAAAAATAAATTGATGTGGAGAGAGGAGATTTACATGATGATGGTAATGGTGATTAATAGCAGCTAACATTTATTGAGTATTTACTTTGTGTTGGGCATGATGCCAAGAACTTGATAAATGTTATCTCATCCTTAAAATAAACCTCTGAGGTAGGTACTGTTATCCCATTTTACAGATGAGGAAACTGAGGTTTAGAGAGATGAAATAACTTGCCCAAGGGCATACACCTTATGAAGCAAGGTCCTGGAAGAGGTGGGAGGAGATGGGTCAAGGTCATTTGGAAGAGTTAACCTCAAACAAGAGGAGGGACAACTCATCATCTGAGACTGGAGGATAGAAGGTAAAGATGGATGTGGACATAAATAAGTTATTATTATTCTTTTTTTGTAGGATAAGGTACTTGAGAGAGCTTGTGCCAGATCATCTGGCAAATGATTAGGCCATTGAACATAGGCAAGACTGTTACTGAGTGAAGAGATTTGGGATTGTGTAGGGGGCTGAGAAGCATGTGGTTTGGAATAGTGTTTAATGAGACTGGAGAGAGTACCATTTAAGAATAAAATAAAAGAATTGGTGAGTAATTTGTAGAGGTACATACTGTATGTAAATATAATTAATATTTTTCAGCTCAGTAGGACTTAAAAAGACTAACAAAAGTAGGGTTTAATATTGGTTCAGGGTTATGTATTTGTTGGGTGCAGTAGAAAAATAGATGTCTAAGCGACTGAGGAGGATGTAGCAAGAAAGTAATACATGAGGATGGTCAGTGCTGAGTAGGGATAGGAGAAAGGCCAGAAAGGAACTGAATGGTTTAGGAAAATGTGTATGGATCACAAACTTGGAGGGTTTGAAGATTTGACATTTAAATAAGTCAGTGATTGTCATGAAATAAAGTAATTGGGCCTTGTTTAAGAATGTTTTATTTTGTATGTCAAGTGAAGTTGGAAATAGTTGATTTTATAATGATAGAGTATTAGATTTTAAAATTATCTTGAACTAATTTAATTCAACTTCTACCCAAGGCATGAATTCCTCTTGTGACATCACAAATGGTCATTAAACAAAATACATGGTTTTGTTTAGTGATTAGTATAGCTAATCTGCTATTGAGTTTGTACTTTATAATACATGTGATATGTACATATTCACTCTTTTTCACAATATATTTTCTTTGTGTGTGTGTGTGTGTGTTTTTTTTACCAGCCCTCTTCTGATGCTCAGGAGAAACAGTTTGGTACTTGGAGACTGAAAATCACACCTGTTGATTACCTCCTGGGAGTGGCTGATTTAACTGGAGAGTTGATGAGGATGTGCATTAACAGTGTGGGTAATGGAGACATTGACACTCCCTTTGAAGTGAGCCAGTTTTTACGTCAGGTTTATGATGGGTTTTCATTCATTGGCAATACTGGACCCTATGAGGTTTCTAAGAAGTTGTATACCTTGAAACAAAGTCTGGCCAAAGTGGAGAATGCGTGTTATGCCTTAAAAGTCAGAGGTTCAGAAATACCAAAACATATGCTGGCAGATGTCTTTTCAGTTAAAACAGAAATGATTGACCAAGAAGAGGGCATTTCTTAGAATGATATTACTCATTCTCTTGAGAGAGACCAGTTTGTAAGACTGTTGTTTAGTATTTTATTTTACTTTATTGTGGCTTTTACATAGAAAGTTTTCAGTTTTACTTGTTTTAAATTATATACAAGTTGTGCATAAAATTATTGAAGTGAATCATTTTCTATATCTTACTCATGAAAGTTTGCAGACAAATGTTTGCATATATACCTATTTGAATTTTTGCTGGCTCAGTGTCATCACTTAAGTTTGTAACATGAACATGCTTTAGAGTGCACTCTCTGCCACATCTGTTTTAATTTACTCTGTGAATTTTTTAGTGGTAATAATTAGTGGAAGCCATTTATAATTTAAGTTGGTGATTTTGTTATAGAAAAAAAAAAGATTTCTTAGTTACACATCTGGACTTAAGGTTATTGCTTAAATTTGTTGATAATATTGTGTCAAGCCTCCAAAACAGGCTTATTTCATAGAAAAGAATTAAAAAATCTGAAGTTACCAATATACTTTAGTATTATGTGGCATTGTGGTAAGAACTCACATTATATTGTGGCTAATTAGGCCATTTTGAATCCATATGAAACAACCTTCCAGGAAAATGGACAAATATACAGATTGTTACTTTCTGCATTGAACTTTTGTCCTTTATCATAGGAAGTCTGATAGGGAATTGGAGCTAATACTGTAATATTTTCACTAGTGTTTGAGTTGACTTGTATACTTGTACATACAACTGAAAAGCTTTTAGTAGTGATTATTTAGCAACATTTTCTTTTGTCTGTTGTATTAACATTAGGCACGTTTGGAGGCTTTCCTATTCTAGCATCTATAAGAAATTACATTTAAGTAATTATAATAAATTTTTGAAATACTGAGTTAATCCAAACCTTTATAGTAGTCCAGTTGTATTGATTGATAGTATAAAAAGTTGCCAAAGAAAATTTATCCTGTACAATTCAGCAATAAGACAATTGTCAACACTGTTGGGAATAATAGTGGTTGTCTCTAGTCACAGTTAGAATGGGAATTTGCCTACTGAAAGTAGTTCTAGCTTATTTCTCGTGATGTGAAACTGATGTGCGCATGATGCTGTTGGCCGACAGCCAGACATTTCCATTTGGTTTTGTGGGTTTTGAGACTTTACAAACTGAATTTTATTTTTCGAAAGATTAGCTGTTCTGTAAGGGCTGATTCTTAGAAAGTGTAATTTCCCCCAAAAAGTTACCTAAAGGAAAATAAAACTATAGGCATGCCTAATAAATTAGATTGGTTTGTTTGTTCTGCTGGTAGTGAGGTTTTTTGGTTTCCCTACTCAAAGATGTATTGCTGAAATGTCTCATTACATATTTTTGTTCCTTCTTCCACTTGAAGTTACATTTGTTTAAAGTAAAATAATACTGAATTGATGAATATCTTACAGATGTTTAAAACTGAAATCTTTGAATAAAATATTAAAATGTAAAGTTAATCTTAGTTTTTTTTATTAGATTGAGAAATAGTCAAACACTTGTGTAATTTTTAGCCCAAGCGGAAACCTAATAGAGACTAACTTAATCCAAAGATATATTATTTTTTAAATTAGGTTCAGAGGTATGGAGAGTTTTTGGAAAGACATTTTCTTCACATCTCATTTGCCCACACTGAGTCACATTCTCATTTTTTTTTAAACCAGTTAATGGAAAGGATAATTAGTTCACCTTGATTGACCAAGGTACAATTTATCCAAGAGGAGCAGGGCAAACACAAATCAGTTGGGTGTTGCTGTCACCGGAGAAGGGCAAATGGCCTTTGAGTGGGCAGTTAACAGTAACAGTACAGGTGGGTTGGTGCCATTGTTTTTTGTTGTTTTTTTTTTTTACTGGGACAGAGAGAGAGAGGGATAGATAGGGACAGACAGACAGGAACGGAGAGAGATGAGAAACATCAACAGTTTTTTTGTTGCGACATCTTAGTTGTTCATTGATTGCTTTTCACATGTACCTTGACCATGGGCCTTTAGCAGACTGAGTAACCCTTTGCTTGAGCCAGCGACCTTGGGTCCAAGCTGACGAGGTTTTGCACAAGCCAGATGGGCGCACGCTCAAGCTGGCGACCTTGTGGTCTCGAACCTGGGTCCTCTGCGTCCCAGTCTGATGCTTTATCCACTGCGCCACGGCCTGGTCAGGCTGTGCCATTGTTGATATATTCCCACATTGCATGTTACACTAATACAGTGGGTGTTAGACTGTATTACTGATGATAGAGGACTCCTAAATATATCCTGAATGTCTCTCAGTTTTAAAGTTGTTCTGATAGCACTGTTATAATGTTTTTCACCTTTATTAAAATAAGAGTGTTTCTAGGTCATATGGCAAATTGCTGACAATTCTGAAATAAAATTGGGTTATTTCGCTCATAAGTAACTCCTGGATGTATTAAATTTGTGGCTTTTCAAAATATGCATTACAAAGCCTTCCTTAGGACTTTGAAAGTGCATCAGAGAAAGATGCTATTTAAATAAGATTTGCAGAATGGATTAAAAAACTTGGTCCAGCCCTGGCTGGCGGCGCAGTGGATAGAACGTCATCCCAGAGCACCAAGGGTGCTGGCTTGACTCCAAGGTCACTGGTTTGAGCTCCAGTCAGGACATATTTGAGAAGTATCAATAGGTGCACAACTAAGTGGAACAATGAGTTGATGCTTCTCTCTTCCTCTCTATCTCTCTCTAAACAAAACAAAACAAAACAAAACTTTGTCCAGACTCTTTGCTGTCTACAAAAGACTTTACTTGAGATTCAAGACACAAATAGATTAAAAGTAAAAGAATGAAAAATATATTCCATGCAAACTAATCAAAAGACAGCTAGACTGAAGAGACTTTTAAGACTAACTTTTGGCCCTGGCTGGTTTGCTCAGTGGCTAGAGTGTCGGCCTGGTGTGTGGATGTCCTGGGTTCGATCCCTGGTTAGCACGTGTGAGAAGCAACCATCTGCTTCTTTCTCCTCCCTCTTCCTCTTCTGTCTTCTCACAGCCAGTGGCTTGATTGGTTTGAGTATCAATCCCAGACACGTTGCTGGGTGAATCCCACTCAGGGTGCATGTGGGAATGTCTCACTTTCACTTTAAAAAAAGTAACTTTTTTTTTTTTTTTGAGAAAACGGACAAACCTATGATAGTAAAAGGTTTGTCCTTTGTTGAGAATATACGTGTTTGTACTGTGTTTATTTGTTGTACTAACAATAGAGCCCCAAAATATATGAAATAAAATCTGACAGAATTGAAGGGAGAAATAGACACTTCAACAGTAAGAGCTGGAGACTTCAGTATCCCGCTTTCAATAATGGGCTGAAGAACAAGACAGATTAGTGGGAAAATAGTACTTGAACAAGATTATAGGCCAATTGAATCTAATATACGTATAGAGAACCCTCTACCCAACAACAACAGAAGACACATTTTCCTCAAGTACACTTGGGACATTATCCACAAATGTCAGGCCACAAAACAAGTCAAAGGACATTTTAAAAGATTGAAATCATACGAAGTATATTCTCTGACCACAAATGGGATGAAATTAGAAATGAATAACAGAAGTAAATTGTAAAATTCACAAATATGTGGAAATTAAGCAACATACTTAAATAACTAGTGGGCCAAAGATGAAATCACATGGAAATTAGAAAATATGGATGCAGTAGAAGTGTGATCAGGGGGAACTTCATAGCTTTAAATCCCCCTTAAAAAGAATTTTAAATTAAAAACCTAAAATTCTACCTTAAGAAACTAGAAAAATAATAGCAAACTAAACCACAAAGCAAGCAGAAGAAAGGAAATAAAGATTAGAGCAGAAATAAATGAAGTAGAGAATAGAAAAACAATAGAATATTGGACCAAGAGTTGCTTTTTTTTGAAAAGATGATCAAAATTAACAAACTCTTTTGGCTAAACTGACCAAAAAAAAAAAAAAAAAAGTTGACTCACTAAGATCAGGCCTTGGCCAGATAGCCTGGTTGGTTAGAGAGAGCATTGTCCGGATATGTAGTGGTTGCCGGTTCAATCCCCGGTCGGGGAACATAAAGAAACAGATTGATGTTTTGGTCTCTCCCTTTCTCTTTTCTCTCTCTCTCTCTCAAAAAAAAAAAAAAAAAAAAATTAAAAAGTCAATAAATTAGGAGCTTGAGACTTGTTTGGAGGTTCTAGCAGGGGAGCGCAGCTACTCGTATACCCTTGACCAAAGAACGGGTCCTCTCCTCTATTGGGAAAGGTCGTCCTCTTCTACCGAGCGCGCAGCTTCGGGAGGGAAGCACATGGAGTGATGAGGGAGGAAGGGGACACCCGCCTAGCCAGCCAGATCAGCCGAATCAACCCTGGTGATCAATGGGGTGACAGATGTCGCAGCCAGATCACCCTCACATCCAAAAGTCAATAAATTAAAAAAAAAGGGAAAGCAGACATTTCTGTCTTGTTTCTGATATTAAGAGAAATGCTTAAAAAAATCACTAAAATTAGGAGTGGACTGTAAAATGTACCAACCTAGCAGAAATAAAAAGTTTTTAAAAATCTATGAACAATTGTGTTTACTAACACATTTCAAAACCATCATCCATCATGAAATGGACAAATTCCTACGCATTCATGAACTACTAAAACGGAGTCAAGAAAACACTGAAAGTGTAAGTAGAACTATAACAAAGGTATTAAGTTACTAAACAAAAACTCCCAATGAAGAAAAGCCCAAGACTGGATGGCTTCACTGTTGGATTCTACCAAGCATTTAAAGGATTAACACTAGTCCTCCTATTTTTGAAAAAAATTGGAGGGAATGTGTTCTTTGAGGCTACTATTACCCTCATACCAAAGCCAAAGAAGGAAAACTATAGACCGATATCCCCCATGAATATAGATGCAAAAATCAAGTCACAGAAAGGATTGTACACCATGACAAAATGTAATCTCATGTCAGGAATGCTTGTTTGGTTTAAGATACATTAAGTGAAAGAAAGTAGATAAAGAAGACCACATTTATAAGATTTCGTTGGTATGAAATATGCAGAACTGGGGGGGTGGGGAGGGGATGGCTCCCAACTATTATGAGGTTTATTGTTGAGTGATGGGAATGTCTAGAATTAATAGAAATAATTGTACAACCTTGTGATTATACTAAAAACCACTGAATTGTGCACTTGTGGATGATGAACTTTATGTTATGGGAATTTTATCTGTATAATAATTTTTAAATGCTTTTTTTCAAAAGTGGATTGAGCCCGACAAGGCAGTGGTGCAGTGGATAGAGCGTCGAACTGGGATGTGGAAGACCCAGGTTTGAAACTCCGAGGTCAACAGCTTGAGCATGGGCTCATCTGGCTTGAGCAAAAAGGTCACAAGCTTGGACCCAAGGTCACTGGCTCAGCAAGGGGTTACTGGGTCTGCTGAAGGCCCGTGGTCAAGGCACCTGTGAGAAAGCAATCAATGAACAGCTAAGGTGTCGCAACAAAAAACTGATGATTGATGCTTCTCATTTCTCTTCGTTCCTGTCTGTCCCTATCTATCCCTCTCTCTGACTCTTTTCTATTTCTGTAAAAAAAAAAAAGTGCATTGATTTGTTCCTTAAAATTTTGCTAGAAATTGTGAAATTATTTGGGTGTATTTTGCTTGTGGGGAGATTATTTTCTTTTTTAAAGTTACCTATTCAATTTCTGTAATTGTGTAGGACTGTTCAAGCTTTCCATTACTTTTTTAACATGAAATTTATTTTAGTTTACATTTTTATTATACATAGATATATGTATATTTATTATGTATGTATGTATATTTATACATATATATTATTACAATTTATTATACATAGATTCTAGTGTCCTCCTGATTACATCTACCCCTCCCCCATGTTCCCCGGTACATCCCCGTTGTCCACCTTCGTGTAACGCCCTCCCCACTTCCGTCCAGGATTTGCTTTTCTACTCTCATCCCAACCTATCATGCTATCATCCCCTTTCCCTCTGTCCACTTTCCCTCTGGTCCCTTTGATCCCGCCTCTGTCTCTATTCGGCTCCTCAGTTCATATTGTTTGTAGAATTCCTCAAATGAGTGAGGTCATAGGATATTTTTCTTTCTCTGCCTGTCTTA